>CM041295.1:32579574-35212074 GCA_023052935.1 Piezodorus guildinii | reverse complement strand
ACTGTGTACTTTAAATATATAACATTCGGAAGAAAACAACAGAAACATGCAAAATCCTTTATGTATTTCAGAAACTATAAAAACGGACATTTCATGTGAAACAACCTAATATTTTTATACAATTATATAAAATATTAAAAAGAATATCTGTAATATCTGCTCTGTAAAACAATAAAGAATATCTGATCTATATTCAAAATAAATTTCCATTCGGGACCAATTGCACACCGTGTGTGCAATAACAGTAATGTGCAATTATCACTTATTCTGGGTAAACTAGTCGTACTACAGGAAGTACAGGAAACAAAATTTGGTATTGGTTTAACTGTGTATCTAAAAATCTAAACATTATCTAAAGCCTTTCTTACAAAGAAAAAAAAATTTAGATTGTGGGGACCTGCACGGGAGCCTTTCTCGACGTAGAACAGGCATTTGACCGAGTCTGGCACCCAGGACTGCTTTACAAACTCCGCAAATTCCTCCTCCTACATACTACCTCATCATCCAGTCCTACCTCTCTGGAAGATCCTTCAAAATAAACCACAATAGTTCCTATTCCTCTCTATTTACTCAGTCTGCTGGCGTTCCTCAAGGCAGTATCCTAGGACCCCTTCTTTACACAGTTTTTACAGCTGATATCCCAACCCATCCTAACACCTTCCTTTCTACCTATGCTGATGACACTTGTGTGTTATCAGTCAATAATGATCCTACTATTGCCTCTCAAACTCTTCAATCCCACATTCGAGACCTTGAAGTATGGTGTCAGAATTTGAGAATCAAAATCAATTCCAACAAATCCCACCAAATTACCTTTACCCTTCGTTGTAAACCTACGACATCCTGTCCTACAGTATCCTTTAATAATATTCCGCTAGTCCCGGTTGAACAGATTCGCTATCTAGGACTCCTACTTGACAAACGAACTAACTTGGAATCCGCACACAAGACTGAAACGACAAGAAACTGCCCAACGCTTTCGCTTACTTCAACACTTACTGGACAGACGCTCTAACCTTCCACTTAACTACAAAAGGCTCATATATATTACCATCATAAGGCCTATCTGGACGTACGGGGTTGAGCTTTGGGGCTCTACTAAACCATCAAATTCTTCCCGTATTCAATCCCTACAAATCTCAAAATTCCAAAAAAAAACAAAAGAGACTCCCACATTAACCCACTAGTTTCAATCCTAGCTTCCTCTACCATTCCTAACAATCCTCCGAGGCGTCTGAAAAGAAGATGGCCTCGAGACCTTCTAGTGTAGATTACCTAGTGGAGTGTTGCCAATGGGCATATTCTCGTCATGTCTTTTCATGTATATTATCTATATTATGAGCCAATTTACTTGATGTATTCACTAATACAGTTGTAAATTTCAATAAATTAATAAATAAAAAAAAAAAGATTGTGGGGACCGTGTTAGAAACAAACCGTCGTCTTGAATGGGTTAAACTATGGGGGAAAACCAAATTTTTAAACAACGCATCCTATCCTTTTAATCCAATATCCTCTGAACAATGTATGTCCTTTAAAACTTGGATCACTTAGTGGGTGCTACGTAACAGCTATACGTTAAGGTGTCCGACCTGTGCGATGTCAGGTTACGTAAAGATCCTACTATAACTGATAGCAAATTGGACTCCCACTGTGCATGTCGATTAGCTAGTGATAAAGTGACGTAAATAAATAAACATAAAACATATAACAACTTTACATTACGCTTTAACATTCCATTATTTAGACTTTTCCTCCAAATTCCCTAACCTTATTTATCACTCCAACCTTCTAGATAAGTCCCTAAACAGCTCTAAACATCCTTACTATCCTCCTTTAGGGATATTATTAATTTTTTAATTGCATTGGTTGTTATCATGTTTCTCTTAGCCATGATGAAGGGCCACAATGTATACCGAAACGTCGACGACCAAATAAAATAAGTACTACTTGTAAATGTGAGGTTTTTTTTTATGACCGCCCAGCCATCTTCATCGTAACGCTGAAGTATGTTTTTCTCATATTTTAATAAGCAAATACCTTTATCTAAAAGTAGTTTATGTTAATAATTTATTTTTAAGAATAGTTTTTTAAACATTGTAATACAATTGATATTTTCGCTATTCTTTGTAAACATTATGTTTCCTTGATTTATTACTATTCAATCCAGATACGCGTTTATTTATGTTTCTCATATCAATAACAACCGCAAAGGTCAGGTTACTTGATCTTACGTTGAGCTCGTTGCGGTGCTTAACTAGTTGTAAGGACATAGTTTTTTTTTTCTTTAAATGTTAATATATTTGAAAAATAAAATAAAGAAACAGTAATACAGGAAAATTTGACAAAAAAAAACTATTTTTTTTTTTATATACCAACCCAAACGCGACTGATTTTTTATCATAATTTACATTCCGACCCATAGAACGAAAAATAGTTATTATTCCATTCTTGTCCACTTTCCCTCTCTCTGGAATTCCCTACCTACTTATATCCGCCATGCTTCTTCTCTATCATTACTCAGGTCCCAACAGTTCAAATCAAATATTTTTTTTTTTTTAAATTCATATATTGAAATTTACAACTGTATGTTCATACATCAAGTAAATATGCTACAATGATAATACACATGAAAAAAACATGAAGAGAAACTGCCCATTGGCAGCACTCTAGTAAATCAAATATTACACTTCGAATAATATAATATTTCTATTTCTATTTATTTTTCATATTTAACGTAGTTAATCAATTAATTTTTAGTTTCCCTTTTTTTTTTAACACATTTATCTATCAGAAGTTATTTATTTTATTATTTTATATATATACTTTTCTCTTTTATATATACTTTACTCTAATATTATCACTGTGAAGAAGAATTAATTATGATAGTTTGGTCTTTTCTCTAAACACACTGTATATCTTAATTGTACACATCTGTTGTTCTTAAGGGACCCTGTCCCAGAATAAAAATAATTTTCTATTCTATTTCATTTTTTATTTAAATATTAAAAGTTGCTTCAAGAGGGTTTAGTTGTATTTTTTTAATTTCACACACCTATGTATGAAATAAACTGTAAGGTAATTAAAAGTCCTCAGAGCCCAAATCATTATTGTTTTGTTGTTTTTTTTCATTATATTTTATTGAAATTTACAACTGTATAGGAATACATCAAGTAAATGTGCTGATTAAAGATAGTGTACATGAAAAACCTGAAGAGAAACTGCCCATTGGCAGCACTCAGTAATTAATCTGAACAAGAAGGTCTCGAGGCCATCTTCTTTTCAGACGCCTCGGAGGATTGTCGGGAATTGAAGAGGAAGCAAGGATTGAAACTTGTGGGTTAGAGTGGGATTGGAGTTTGTCATGGAAGGTTTGATCCCTGGTTCGGGTATTTCACAAAATGGTCTGTGTGTGTACACGGACTGACTAGCTCCAAAATGAAAATTTGAAAAATTGCTTTTTACAGGAAATGCCTTTTCAAAAAAAAAAACCAACTAACAGTTTTTTACTAATAAACAGTTTTTTTAATTCCCGTAAAATTATTTTATTGTATGTATATATACTTACTTGTATATAATTGGGATAATTAGAATTCGTATTAGAAAAAAATTATTAACGTTTAGATCCATCAGCATTTTGTTTCAAATCATACAAATATACAACAAATACGGAATTTTAAAATATTAGTAAAGAAATAATTTTTTTAACAGCAAATATAAAAAAACGTAACTTTAAATTGTCACTTATAAATTTGATATTTTTATGTTTTATTACATATTAATCATTCTTTCTCAGAACCTTGAAGAACTGCTTGCAGTATGTGTGGAGAAACGTTGGTGAACAAATTGAAAACAGGCGAAACCGAAAAATTACTATGAAAATAAAAATATTGTCAGTGCATTCGTTAGTGAGTACTTAAACCTTTTTTTTTTTAAAAGGCAAATAAAATTTATAACTATTATAAGTATTAATTATGAAATATACTAAGCAAATGAATTATCTGGACGCTTTGGTAAGTATAAAGTGTAAAAATAATTGAAAATTTACTGCTATAATTACATGACTATTGTAAGGCCAATCTGGACTTACGGAATTGAGCTTTGAGGTTGTATCCTTAATTAAATTCTTCATAAAATATTCAATCCTAAATGCTCCCTAATTTCCCACGAATAAACACATCCATAATAACCTCAATTTTAAATTTAATAAATTCGTTGGTAATATGGCCTGAACCAGGAGCCGTTCCTTTCATCAAAACCTCTATTCCACTAGTTTCTATCTTTGCTTCTTCTTTAATTCCTTATAATCCTCAAGGGCTTCTAAAGAGAAGATGGTCCCGAGACCTTATGACATAATATTTTTTGGAATGCTGTCAAGAGTAGTTCCTCTATAAGTGTATCATGTCATTCCTTAATACTTAACTCAAATTTGCTTGATGTATTTACCGCAATACAGTCGTATATTTTAATGAATACATTTTAAAAAACCTCTAACAAAGCAAACACCTAATTTTAAAATTGACCCCTATTTGAATTTTCCTAAACGTCATTTATATTGTCACAAATAAAGTTATACATAATAACCTTAACATCCTATTTTCCGCACACCTATTCCGAAATAGACCAATATCTTTTAATTTCAAACTCCTTACTCAACCTATCACTATTATATAATCCTGTTTAACTCTCCGAGCGCTGTTACTGTAACTAAAATACAGTTATAAATTTAAATAAATATAATTTTTTTTTTTAATATTTCATTCATATATTAAAAGTATTACTTCCAATTATCTATATATGAAATATATAGTTAGGGAAAGTATTGCGATCATGAAAATTGCCGAATCCCAGTTTTCAACGAATAAACAAACTTTGCTGAGTCCAAATAACCAATACCCACAAAAAGGTCTATGTGCCCATTTTGTGTGTGTGGTAACTCTAGACCAAAAACGATTGGTTGTATATAACTGGAAATTCATATTTTAATAGCCGAGATGTTACAGAAACATTTCCATCGAAATCGGTCCAACCAAAAGAGCCACTTTATAGCCAGCATTTTTCAAATTTTACGATTTCCTCAAAAACGTTTCTAACGATTTTGATTAATAAACCATATCGATGCAAAATCTACAGGACTTGAATGCTGATATTTCCAATTTTCTTCCACTAAAGTATCTTCAATTTTGTAGATTCGAAAAAAATTAACCATATCATCTTGTTAGCATTGATACAAAACGGGTAATTATGCAAGTTGTTGGGGAGCCGGTGTCTGATTGGCTAGCGCGCTAGTCTCTCATGCTACAGGTTCTGAGTTCGAATCCCAGTCCCGGCGGGGCTTTTATTAGGATGTAAAAAAAGTGTGGATTCACTCACAACCTCTCCCCCGGGTATTGAGACCCGTCAGCCAAAGGGTTCCCACTCACAAAATTAGTCTTATGGAGTGATGACTCTACACTAAAAATGGCATCGTGAAACGTGTGTGTAAACTCGCAGGAGTTTACACCGCGAGGCCCAGGGCCTACACGGCCTGTCGCGCCACTGGAAGATGCAAGTTGAACTAATAAAGTGAAAAAAGCAAATATATTTGTTTATACAATTTTTGAACTTAAAAGCAGTAATATAGATGCATAATATACCGCTGGAAAGCTAAAGATTATAGAAAAAATATTATCTTATACATGGAATTGCAAACGTTAACGAAGAGTGATGAAAAGCAGATAAAACTGACTGATTTCAATAGATTATAATATAATAGATTATTTAAATAAAACACATGTTCCGATCGAAAATATATGTAATAAATTCTTTATCTCTTTTTCATTTCTGATTGTATTTAAAACGGAGGTATGTGGAAGTCGTGAGTTGCCCACTCTAGATTTTAATATTGTTGTTCGTTCTTCGTATCGAAAAAAAATTATAACAATAAAATAAAAAAGACTGAAAGTCACATTTTACCTTGGTCTTATAATCATCGATAAAATGTAGATTTTTGCGGGTTTTTTTTTTTTTTTTTGTTTTGTTTTTTACTCGAAATACAATATATTATTGCTTTTAAATAAAAAGAGTAACACCAATAAAAGGAATACTTAACACACCCTTCGGAATGTTCAGCGTTTCTTTGTTTCTCTCTCCAAAAAATTACTTATTTTTACCAAATTCTTTTAAAGTAGGTGGGGCTACCAGTATGAAAAAGATAAAAATACTAAATCGCATGTTCCGAGAGGACAACAGGAAACGTGTTTCCTTAATAGTCAAATGGATCATACCTTCTTTTTTTTTCTCTCATTTTCTTTGTCATTTGGCAAACATCTGTCATGCCGCTGTAGGTGGCCTTGCTTCTCAGCTCGAGGAATTTCGAATTTTATTTTCCTCGAAGAAGTAAGTGTAGCTCTATTGGTCATTTTCCTGATCCCGAGGATGCCATTTCCTTATGGGTAAATCCACTTTGAAGCGATCGTCTGCAGTCTCATACAGCTTCTCGAGAAAAATATTTTATAGGCATAGATCAACCACATTCAAAGCACTTATTACTAGCACACTTAGTTCTCCTGATAAGTAAAACCGTGATTCCCATATATACTTCTAATAATAAAACCCACCAGTCGACTTTTACGGTTCATCATAAAACTATGACTTACTGCCTTACAGTATCATTTAATTATATTTCTCTAGTACCTGTCTAACAGATCAGTTACCTAGGACACCATCTTGACAAACAACCACCTTGGAATCCTCATACAATTCTGAAACAACAAGAAACTCGCCTGTTTTCGGCTACTATAATAATAATAATAATTTTTATTAATATACATATAAACATTTATAATACATTTTTAGTTTTTTTTTCTTCTTTTTTTATATACATATATGTACATAGACCTTTCTTTTCAGGAGTTTAAAGTGTTTAACGGCAACTATCCGTACTTGAGTTGAAGAGTTCGCTCATCTTCATCTTCCAAAATGCTCTGTCCTTGGCTTTTCGTGACTATAGCACTCCTTCTGTCTTTTTGATTTCATCGACCAACCTTCTTCTTTGCTTGCCTTGGTTCCTTTTCTTATCCAATGCGGTCTACTCAGTCAATATTTTTGGCCAGTATTCATACTTCACATTTTTTTGTTTAGTTTATTTGATAAAGTTGTAAATTTTTTATTTTTTTAAATTTATTTATTGGAATTTTCGAATGAGATACGTCTAGTGTAACACAACTCAAGAAAATTTTCTATCGTAGAACAAGTTATTTGGTTCTATATAGTAGGTACATTTAATTTAACAAATCTCATGAAAAACCTTCAATTTAAAGTTAGTTCTTTGGTTTGTATGTTGGAAAATTGAATTTAGCCCATTTATAGAACTTAGAAACTTGATAACTGGGTATAGAATTGATGAGAACATGTGTATTTTACTTACCATGCGTCAATAACGTCTTATAGACCTTTAACTACTCATTTTAATAATTACACTGGGGAACAGCAATTTTTTTTTCTTAAATTGTGACTAGTTCTGAACTAATCTTTGGTCTCTGAATTCAAAAATGTTGCAGTTTTTCTCTACCATGTCCAGTTTTTAAACTACAGGATACTCTCTCTTTACCCTAAAAGTCATACAAAGGAAAATAAAGTGGGTATAAACCAAACGTATTAGAATATTTTATACATACAAAGGTTATTATAATATTAAAAGTTAAATTGTGTTTATACAAAAAATAACAAAAAGATATTAGGGTAAAAATTTTCGCTTGTAACTTTTCCTAGAATGTTCAATCTCGCATGATGCTCCCACAGTAGTCAGCCATCATACTGACATCCCATCTATCTTGATACCTTGCCTCCATGACCTTTAAATCTTAGTGGAATCGATCACTCTTTTCATCGCTAACAGCACCAATATTTTCTGGGAAGTTAGCAAGGTGGCTAGGTAAGTAATGCAGTTTGTACTCAAGTTACAGCCAAGCTTTTGAAAGCTCTCTAAAAGTTGTTGAACGAATTCGATGTAATTATGGCACATGTATTTCCAAGGAAGACCTTGACAATACTTTGTAATTCCAATCAAACATTCTTTTCAAGTTCGGTCATTGTTTCAATGAAAAGTCCATCTTTAATAAGTTGCCGAATCTGTGGCCCATCAAAGACACCAGCCTTTATCTTCTCATATGACAAGCTAGGAAATACCGATATGATATACTTAACCTTTAACTGGTGAGGTGAAATTTATAGTCAAGATTGGTGAGGTGGGGTCTCTCAGACCTCAGACCTCATTTTTTAATCCTACAACATCTAAAATTGTTTATTCTTTATATCAATATATTCTAAAAAACGAAAGTGCTCTTATATTTATTAAAGGTAGATATTCGGGCTCAAAAACATCTTCCGTAAAGACTCAAATTTTTTATTACATCAACACGACGTTTCGAGACCTTATCCCATCTTCAGAAGTCTGGTTATATATAGAACTTCCAGCATTTTCACTAATACACAAATTCAACTAGGTAAATTAGTAAAAATGAAGTCAATATATAAAAACATCAGATCTGAGCAAGAGTATTGTTGTTGATGTAATTGTTATGAAGTAATAAAAAATTTGAGTCTTCATGGAAGAAGTTATTCAGCCCGAAATCTACCTTAATAATTGTTTATTCTTGTAAAATACGTTAATTTAACCTATTTTCCATGGGTACCGTATGAAAGGATGCTTATAAAAATGAATAAATGCCTGATATTATTAATACATCTAATTAATACTTTTTTTTTGTTATCACATGAAGAAATAGTTTTTCTCTTTTATCCTTTAGTTGGTCATCAAATTCGTCCAACATGTATATTTAGCAGTCCTTTATCAATGTCATTAATTTAAAATGGTCAATTTCCGGGAATGTAAAAAATTAAAGGTAGTTTAAAGGATGATAATTAAAAATATCTGCATTCATGCCCTGTCGGACTATTTCAATCAGAAGAAAACCTACATGATATTAAAGCTCATTAAGTTTTACATTAATATAGGAAGTTTAATCAAAATCGTTAGAGCCGTTTCTGAGAAAATTGTAAAAAGATGAAAAATATATGGTATAAAGTGATCTTCTGGCTAGCCGATTTTGATGAAAAAGTTGCTATAACATCTCGGGCGTATAGTTGTCTTAAATATGAAATTTCAGTTTCATAGGACTTTTCGTTCATGCGCGGGAGTTACCACACACAGACCTTTTTGCGGGACTTGGTCATTTGGACTCCGGAGACCCTAAAATGTGTATTTCCGTTGAAAACTGGAATTAAAAAATGTTCATGATCGCAATACTTTCCCTTACTATATATTGTATATATAGGTAAGTAAAAGTAAAAAGAAACTAATTAAAGTTTTGGAATCAGCATTTCTGTTTACCTCAAAAACAGCCTAAAAATCGAAGTCAACATAAATTAAGTTACAAATGATTCTTCAGGGTTATTTTTTTTTCATTTAGAAAATCAGTACCTTTTACTTTACCATTTTATAGGTCTTGAATAAGATTGCTTATAAATAAACCCTTTAGCAACAGCAACTTGAACTGGAAAACATATTAAATAATGATTATTCTTCGAAAGATTTCTTCAGTCATAAAAAGGTAGCTTTGATTTTCTTTTTTAATACACCCAACAATAACACAATCAGTTAAATACGATTAAAAAAAAGTTATAAACAAGGTCACATAGGAATGGGAATATTAATAGAATCGTTTTCAATGTCTTTGACGATAAATTTCTACAATAAGTAATGTCGCTATACGCTCAAATAATTCCATCATTCATCAAAATTAAATTCTCCCGCCAGAAAGTATGAGTTAGTGTGTAGTATAAGTCTTGCTTTAAAACAAAAAGTCAAAAACAAACAAACAAAAAATTAAAATTTCGTATTTAAGACAAGTAAATTCCTAGGATGTTACAGTAACTTTTTAACCGTTATTGATTTGTCAGGAGTGTCATTTTTAACCATAGCATATTTATGATTTTCTTGCAAATGTCTAAAACAATTTTAATTAAACACCAAATTGATGCCAAATTTGATGTTGTTTAATTTCATGTTGGTTTTCTTCTGATTAAAATACTGTGACAGGGCTCATTTAATTTTGTTAATTCGAAATTATTTACCATATCTCGTTGGTAACATTAATAAGATATGGGAATATATAAAATATGAAAGAACGCGGTAACCAACTGAAGGTGAAAATATCCGAAATATTTGTCTTTTCCACATAGAAAAATATTAATATGGATATATATTAAACAGTTGGAAAGCTAATGATATCATAAAAATTTTTATTTGACATTCAAAGTTGTAAAATGTAATGGATTGTGAATTTTTTTTTTTTTTTTTAACTTTAATTTTATTCTCACACAAGACTGAAACGACTTGACAGTTTCGACTGAAACTGCTCGAAGATACCGATTACTACAACACGTAACAGACAAACGTTTAAAAATTTCAGTATATTACAAAAGACTCATTTACATTACTATCATCAGGCCTATTTGGACATATGAAATTGAGCTTTGGGGCTACTAAACCATCTAATCCTCCCGCATCCAATCCGCATAATCCAAAATCCTTCGCAAAATCCTGAATGCCCCTTATTTTGTCACAAATCAACTCCTCCATAATGACCTAAACATCCCATTTATTGCAGACATATTCCGTGATAGATGCACCTTTTTTTATTCTAAACTCCCTGCCCATACAAACCCACTTGTCCGTAATTTATCTTCCTTAGATATCCCTGATAACCCTCCGAGGCGATTGTAAAGAAGAAGGTCGGGACCTACTGCCTTAAAATAGTTGGTGAAGTAGGTAGTTCTTTCTCAAGACATTTTCGTGACTTTTCTTCATACTGCATATTTACTCATTGTGTTGTTTATAACTTCAAAAAATGATTTCAAAAAGTCTAGCGGTTTCCTGTGATATATTCTCTAGGATTAAATTCTTCTATGCCTAAGGTCAAGGATTCAAATCCGGCAGATGGTCCTGCGTTTTTTTGAAGGGATTAAAAACTGATTGGTTGCGCCGTCCTTCTGAGAAGACGTAAAATGATGGTCCCGAGCCTATGCAATTTCAGGTACTCGTTAAAGATCCCTATCCTAATTTAACCTGATTAGGTAAAATTTAGGACTCCAACTGTAGGATAGTCGGATTAATCACAGTTGTATAAAGTGGTGTTAAATAAATAAACAAACTATTAGTGAAAGTCTTATTCGGCACGTACCATATTTCTTTTCTTATTTTATATTTAATTTCTAATTTATTTTTTACTAAAAGGAATTAGTCCGGGTGGCGGTCGATGAATGAAACAATTAGATTGTTTCAACCATTTATTTTCTGCCAATGTTTCGACCCCCATTGTGAGTCATCATCAGGGCTAAAAAGGTACAAAAGAGGTACATTTACAATAAGACTAAATATACTATTTTAAAAAATATTGAGCTAAAGAATGTCAATATTTAAACATAAAAAGAAATCGAGTAATTAAATTCCAATGACTAAGGTATAATAATGAGAGGGCTATAAAGAGCAGATAATGACTAAAGACAATGTACAAAGTTATAAAAAGTTACATAAAATAAGAATCATTGAAATATGGGGTAGTGTAGAGATACGTACCGTATTGTAGGCGAGTGGAAACTAGTTACAATTTGGTGGAATGGGATGTAGGTAGGTAGATAGGAAAGTACGTATGAAAGGTAGGTAAAATGGAAAATAGGTACCGCATTTTAGATGGGATATGACAACAATAAGTAAAATTGTAATACTAACATAAAAAGAAGTAATCAGATTAAACATATAATAGTAATAATATCATGATGGTACAAGAAAAATTTAATAAAAAATTCTTAAAGTAAAACCTATATAATAGTGAAAACAATAATGGATAAAGTATATGGAATAAAACCGACTACTTATATTATATTAAGACAGTAAACATAACAAGATGACAATAATATGATAAAAAAATCTGGTTCGCGCAACACACTACTTTCACTTACCTTCATTTTTTATATCACTTTGAGAATTTTTAAACAAATTTAGAAACGAAAGTAAATTGTTAAAGAATAATATTACATTGGAATGTAAAAGAAACATGTGTTTTTTTAAATAATCTATTTTATTGTTATCCACAAGAATCAGTTGGTTTTATTGGCTTTCCATCACTCTCTGTTAACTTTTACAATAGTATGTCTAAGATTATATTTTTTCTAAAATCTCTAGCATTCCAACGGTATATTATACATGTATATTACTGTTCTTAAAATCGAAAACAAAAAATTGCATTAAATAAATATTTTTGCAGTTATTTCCTTAAGTTTGATATCAAATTCGTTCAACTTATATATTTACCTTTTTTATAAAATGCTAATCAGATGATATGGTTAATTCCATAAAAACTACAAAAGTAAAGGTACTTCAGAGGAGAAAATTTGAAATATCGACATTTAAGCCCTGTCAGACTATTTCAATCTGAATGAAACCTACATGATATTAAAGCCCGTTCAATCTTACATGGATATAGCGAGTTCAGTCAAAATCGTTTTTGAGAAAATCGTAAAAATGTACAAAATGCATAGTTTAAAATGGCCTTTCTGGTTAGCTGATATTGATGAAAAAGTTGCTGTAACATCTCGTGCGTATAGTTGTCTTAAATATGAAATTTCAGTTTCATAGGCCTTTTTGTGTTCGCGCCGGACTAACCATATACCTTTTTCGGGACTTGGTCGTTGGACTCAGGGGACCCTAAAACGTGTATTTCCGTTGAAAACTGGAATTAGAAAATTTTCACGATCGCAATACTTTCCCTTGCTTTGTATTCCACATATGGGTAAGTGAAAGTAAAAAAAATAATTTAATTTTGGGCTTGTCTGGCACCCGGGATCGCTTTACAAACTCCGAACATTCCTCCCTCCTACATATTTTCTTATTATCCAGTCATACCTCAGTAATAGATCCTTTATAATAAATCACAATGGTTCCTACTCCTCCTCCTTTTCTCAGTCTGCTGGTGTTCCTCAAGGCAGCATCCTAGGACCCATTCTTTATACAGTCAATACGGCTGATGTCCCAACCCATCTTGACACTTTCCTTTCTACCTATGCCGATGACACTTGTGTGTTATCAGTCAATAACGATCCAACTGCTGCTTCTCAAACTCTCCAATCCCACATCAGAGACCTTGAGGTATGGTGTCAGAATTGGCGAATTAAAATAAATTCCAACAAATCCCACCAAATAACCTTTACCCTTCGTCGTAAACCTATGACATCCTGCCCTACAGTATCCTTTAATAATATTCCGCTTGTTCCGGTTGAACAGATCCGCTACCTAAGACTTCTACTTGACAAACGTCTAACATGTAATCCCCACACTAGACTGAAACAACAAGAAACTGCTCGCCGCTTTCGGTTACTTCAACACTTACTAGACAAACGGTCAAAGCTTCCTCTTAACTACAATAGACTCATCTACATGACCATCGTAAGACCTATCTGGACTTACGGAGTAGAGCTATGGGGGTCTACTAAACCATCGAATCCCTCTCATATCCAATCCTTACAATCCAAAATCCTTAATGCTTCATATTTTGTCACGAATAAACTTATCCATAAAGACCTTAAAGTTCCATATGTTACTGATTTAGCCCGAACCAGGTATCATTCGTTCAATGAAAAACTCCTTTCCCACTCTAGTCCACTGGTTTCCATTCTGTCTTCCTCCTCAATTCCTGATAACCCTCCGAGGCGTCTGAAAAGAAGATGGCCCCGAGATCTTTTAATTTAGGATATATTTAGAGTGCTGCCAATGGGTGGTGTCTCTACATGTATTTCATGTCAATTTGCCATATGTCCATCACATTTACTTGATGTATTTTGTTACAGTTGTAAATATCAATAAATATGTTTAAAATGAAAAAAATTTGGGCTTTCATTAATTGTTTATTTGAATATAATTTGCTACTTTTTCTGTCTTTAATACAAAACTGACTAGCATATGTTTGTGTAATATAATGGGCTATAAAACCCATCGTGACCACATCAATTACGATTGTAATTAAAATGTATTGCCCTCGAAATTAGAGTATCTTCCAGCTTTGTTGGATACTTTGTGCTGTGTAATAATTATGATAGTCTTGATACGACGATATTTTCTTTCACTGCGCAAATGCTAGGGCATTGTTTTCGGACCGCCTGGTGATCCATTGGACAGCTGACCTTGCTATACTCCTCCCAAACAAGTTTTCCTTTTTTACAAGTGTGGTTGAGGGTATTCCCGCCTTTCTTAGAAAGTCTTGGGCACTTGTTTATTTCCGGTCTCCGGGCGGTTTGTGACTCAGCGGGGGATTACCCTTGAAATGTTGGACTGGACTGTTTACAAAGTTCATTATGACGCTGTTTCTGCAGCTACTGCCCACTATGTGTTTTCCTTTTAAAACAACCTTCTAATCAGTCGGTGGTTTCCTACTGGTGTCATCGCTTACGCTGATGTCTGTGATTTTCTCAACTGCTGATTCCATGTATCAGGTTAAATGGTGACACTCGTTTCCTGTAATTGAATAATGTGTAATTGCGTTCATGAGAGGTGTAGGTACACTTCCTGAATACCGGCATTTTGCGTGACTTCGAGGAGACCGGCTATTTAGAAAAGGAACCTTCAATACCACACCGGTAATCTGAGTGTAAATCGTATTAAAATCAAATAAGGAACAAAACCCATTATTTAACAATGAATGTTTATTTATTTTCTCATCTTAACAATTAAAAACGGAATATTCATGTCGATAAACACCTAACAACTTGAGAACATTGATTTGTTTTGTTTTTTAATCAAAATTTTAAATTATTTCACTTTATCCACATTTAAATAATACGCCTATGACCAGCTTTTCAAGCGGATTAACTTAATTATTAGGAAAATCTCGTTACATAATCTGATATATTACAAAATGCAATATTAGTAACATTCCTGTATCTGAAAAAATATAACCTCTACTGTTGCAATTCCATATAAATACACCATTCCTAGAAATTTACATATAAGCAAATATTTTACTAGTGCTTTTGATGATGATGTCGACATTATTGTAGATAGGAAATGTTCTAAAATCTTCTTTTTTACTTGTTTAGTAGATCCATTTATGTTTTTTAGGCCTAGCACCTTTTCTCAAATTTTTGTTTTTTTTATTCTTTATATATACATTCTTATCACAAAAATATAAAATTGTATTCTTATTTTCGTTATCGTCGTCTTCAGGTCTTCTGTCCCCTTTTATATCTTCTGG
The DNA here is from genome assembly GCA_023052935.1 of Piezodorus guildinii. Classification (NCBI taxonomy): domain Eukaryota; kingdom Metazoa; phylum Arthropoda; class Insecta; order Hemiptera; family Pentatomidae; genus Piezodorus; species Piezodorus guildinii. The sequence continues at coordinate 35,196,787 of CM041295.1, read as the reverse complement.
TTTGAGTTTATTCGTTTTTTTTTTTGTTTTGTTTTTTGCTTTATTTATTCTTTTTTTTTTCGATTTTAAGTCCCTCCTTTAAGCTCTGCCTTACATATTTTACAACTGTGTTTTAATGTCTACCCATCCAGAAAGTGGCTTTTATAGCTAGGTTTTATATGTATGTATAGTTCCTTGTATGTGTTTCAGTTAAATTGTCTTATTTAATTTGACTTACATTAACGATATAACTAAATTCTCCTGAGTCTTAGAATTTTTTAATGTATTTATTTCCTCATACTCTTAGTCAAATGTCTCACTTGATAAATAAGAGGACTTATTTATATCTTAACCTAAGAATCTGAAGTGTTTTGCTGTACTTATACCCCCATACTTAGTGTGTATTGTCTCTTTAATACTTTTTAATTCGTATATTTATCTTTCCTTTCACAATATTTCGCATTTCCATTATCTATCATTTTTAAATTGAGCTTTTAAGGCGTAGTCTCTCTTTGCTTCTTCTTTAAGTTCATTTATTTGTTCTATTGCTTTTTTATCGTTGCTCCTGATCGACTCATAGCCTTGCGTGTCGAGATAGTTTATATTTATTTATGAAAGTTTTTATTGTTAATATTCGGATATTATATTGAATACGAATGCTATAAGTTTCCTTATAGTATGTATCATTCATAAACTGTCGAAGCCAGTTTGAGTTGATTTGTAGGGTGAAAAATATAGTATAGGATGTACTGATCTCCTGATTTGTCTTCCTACAGTTTTTTTTTTCTTTTTTTTTTTCTATAGGGATAGAATGAAGGTCGTGTTTACAAGGCCAAGATTCGTACATTATACTAATTAATGTAGGCAATCAATGAAATCAATGGAGGGTTTACTAGTCCAATCTATGATCTCATACCAGATCATCTTGTTTCTAAAACTCTGTTGTTCCCACTAACGTAAGTTCCCGGATAAGGAATTTTGAAGACCTTATCCAATGATAGAAGAAACTCCGAAGGTGGACTAATATCTCGAAAGCGATTATCCTAAATATAAGCTTTTTATCTTTTTCTTGTGGCGCGACAGACCGTTTAGGCCCTTGACCGTACAGTGAGATTTCCTAAAAGAATTCACTCGTGTTTCTCGATATGTTATAAAGTCGGGTAATCACTTCGTACGCCTATTTTTGTGAATGGCCACCAGTTGACTTACGGAATGTATATACCAGAGGGAGAGAATGTGAGGGAATCCCCATTTATTTATAAAGAGAGCCCACCAACAGGCTAGTTGCCCAATGACAGGTGGTCATATTACAGACATAGTATTTACCTTAAATATCAATAACATATGATATACGAAAATAATTACAAATATTATAAAATATTGTAATTGAATAAAGAAAAATAAAACAATTAATTCATGAATAAACAAAAAGAAAAAATAATAAAATACAGTAACTAAATAAAAAAAAAAATATTTCATGCATAAACAAAAACAAAATATAATATAATAGAGTATCTGAACAGGGAAAAATAAAACAATTACTTCATTCATCAACAAAATAAAATAAAATAGAGCTAACTAAATGATAAAAGAGCAAAGAATATTTTTTATGGAATTTTTGTGTTTTCAATATAAGAACAATATATGTATATAGATGTATAATATACTGTTGGAAAGCTACTGATATTAGAAAAAAATATTATCTTAAACACGAAATTGTCTATCATGTTATACACGAAAAGTGGTGAAAAGCCGATAAAACTAACTGATTTTTAATATATTATTTAATAAAATACCTGTTACCATCGAAACAATATTTAATAATTTAATAAACATTTTCCCCCAGTATCCTTTAATAGCATTACCCTTACTTCTGTGGAACAAATCCGATACCTAGGTCTCCATCTTGACAAGCGCCTTACTTGGAATCCTCACACAAGACTGAAACTACAAGAAACTGCTCGAAGATATCAATTACTACAACACTTACTAGACAAACGTTCAAAACTTCCAGTATATTACAAAAGACTCATTTACATCACTATTGTCAGACCTATTTGGACATATGGAATCGAGCTTTGGGGCTTTACGAAACCATCTAATTCCTCCCGCATCCATTCCTTACAATCCAAAATCCTTCGCAAAATCCTGAATGCTCCTTATTTTGTCACAAATCAACTTCTCATGACCTAAACATCCCCTTTGTTGCAGACATGGCCCGTGATAGATACTCCTCTTTTCATTCTAAACTCCCTGCCCATACAAACCCACTTGTACGTAATTTATGTTCCTCAGATATCCCTGATAACCCTCCAAGGCGACTGAAAAGAAGGTTGCCTCGGGACCTACTGTCTTAAAATAGTTAGTGAAGTGCTACCACTGGGTAGTTTTTTTTCAAGACATTTTCATGACTTTTTATTTTCATTCTACATATTTACTTGTTGTATTCTTTAATACAGTTGTAAATTATTATAGATAAATATTTAAAAAAAATAAAATAAACTTTTTACGTTCACTTACCTATATATTTCATCTCTAACTGTATTTGAAATTCTTAAATTGATTTTAACGACGAAGGTAAGTGAAAGTTGTGAGTTGCGGGCACAAGATGTTTTTAAATCACTCTCCCACATATTGTATTTAACATGAGAACCGCTAAAATTAAGTGGTTGGTGATGCCCTTTTCAGATAGAGTTCCTAATATAAGCAAATGTTTTCCCTAATAAACATTTAATTAATCACATTCCTTTAATATCAACTGAGCTCAGTATTTTCTCATCGAAAAAAAAAAAACAGATTTGGCAAAATGAGATGGATAATATTTATTGGTCGGGTTTGGTAATTGGTCCGTAATTTGGAAGGAAACGGCCTTGTATTATTAACTACACAGCACATCGAAGTTTTCACTCATTACGGTTATTACTAAAAAAATATCTCGTTAAAAAAAGTTTAAAGGAGTCGAAAAAATGAATAAATAAACCGTTGTAAAACAAAAAAGACAACTACACGATTGTTGTCTTGAAATTACTTGTTACGGTGATTTCAGTTTTAAATGTTTCACCTTCGTGTGGCATTAATTGCATCAAATTTTCCAATGAACTGTTTTATTCGCAACAATTATTTAAATCAATGTTTTTATGGGATACGGGTGTGATTACCATTTATAATGTCTATAATACATGCATTGCACTTGTATATTGAACAAAACAGCAGCTGATAGCGCATAGTAAAACTTGCCCAACCTTGTCAAAAATATTGTTACGGGCTACAGGGTGTGAGAAATGAACTACTCCAGTTTACAAATTACAAATATTTATTAAATACAGAATGTACAAATGCAAAGGGATTACTAACCACTATAGTTACAATAATAATTGAATTACTTGCTTAACTACTAAACAGTATACATAGAAAATGAGGTATTCCTAACAAATAAACTACTTACGTAAATTTATACAATCTGCTAGACTTATTCTAAAACTTACAACAATAACTTATAACCTACAGTCTTCTAATTTCCCAGCGACCGGTTATCACAATACTGACACACAGTTTCACTACACTGTCACGAATTTTTCACTGTCACTGTCACTGATACATCACTGAGCAAGATCAAGACTGCCTGACCCAGGCGTAGTGGACCGGTATTTGTACCACCACCGAATATTCTAGACACGGCGGGCAGGTAGGGGCCGTTCTAGGTACTTCGAGGACCGTCCAGGTCCAGAAGTCTCTAGCCCCATCCGGGCCCCTCCAGGCGTGGTCCACCCGTCATTGTTTTGACCGTAGCAATATAATTTTAAGCAGCGCTACAAAAATTAGATTAAACAAATGCTTTTTAAAGCACAAAGAGACTTGTGTTAGTAAAAAGTGGCAAAAAGATAAATTACAAATTCTTTATTCATTTATGAGGATGGGATGTCCTTTATTTATGAGTGTGAAATAATTACTCTCATAACATTTTTTAATATTTTAAATCATTTTTCAAAGTTACTGATTTGATACTTTTTTTTTTTAAATACATACAGTTAAAAATAATAATAATAATTTAAAAATTCAAAAAAAAAATTATTGTAAACATTTGGTTTTAGTTTTTCTTTAATTTTGTATAGGTTTAATGGTACTTAAATACCATGATACAATTTAATTGGCCAAATGCGATCGATGAGTGTCGATTTAATGATTTGACGCCATATTTTTTAAGATTAACCTAGGCAAAATCCTTAAATATGCATCATATTTTATAATTTGTCTTTTCTCTGTTCTATTGGAGTAAAAAAAAAATATATTAATTTCTTTGGTTAAATTTGCCGATTTTTAGCATTTAAACAATAATTCCTTATATATTCTTAATATTTCGTAAATTCCTGAATAAGGAATCATAGACACAGAAACCTCCGTTGAAGTAGCTTCCACAATAAAAAAAAAAAAAAAAAATGGTTGTTATAAAAAAAGTTGTATTGAAAAATAAACATAGTTATATTGTTAAAAACTTTTTATTACAAAGTAAAAAGTTTTTAACTAAACGCATTACACGTAAAATGTATTAAACGTAAAATAAGACGAATGATAATGAAAATAATGATAAAGACAAATTACATAAAATAGAAAATAAATATATATATATATATATATATATATATATATATATATATATATAAATAAAATAATAATAAATTACAGCCTACAATTGAGACGTTGATTTCCAAAAGGTACTATATCCATTCTAGGACATTTTACAGGAGGCGCGAAAATCACTAATTATTATATTATTAAATTAGCTATTTTGATTCTTTTCCCATTAAAATCCAGAATTGTTTTTTTAGTATATTAATAACATCATATTAAAGATATGAAATCAGATGTTTTGGTATAATTTGTTAAATTAAATGTGTAATTATTTCCTTTAGAAAATAAATATATTTCTAAATTGCGTTTATAAAGGGCTTGAGTGTTCATTAGATAAAATCAAATAGGAGATTTAGATATAACTAATTGATGAGAATACAAATATGTAAAAAAATCAATTTCGTAAAAAATGTCCTTTAGTACTTTTTGAAAATCAACGTCTCAATTGAGATAAATACAATGTTGGCAAATAAATAAAAATCATATAAACAATCATAACTTTATACAGTATATATACTCTGCTAAAAGGACTACAGACCTGGCTTTTTCCTCCACTTGTGGAGGAAAAAGCGGAATCCAAGACATCCCAGCGCCTCTCTCTAAGCCGCATCACTAGTGTGAGCCAGTGGAGGCTGAGTTAGGGCGCAATAGCCAAAAACATACAGTACATGAGTGGATGATCTAACCAGCGTCAGAACTCCAATATAAATGTTAAGTAAACGACGCGGGGCCACTGCCGTGTCAATCATCGAGGAGGATAATAGGTATGGGTGGAGCTGGAGAGTGATTGAGCTAGAGGATTAGGATGATGAAGAAGGTCCTGATGTAATTTGGAAAATTTGGATGATACCAGGTCTAAAATTAATGGAATATTAAGGCCGTGGTTTAAGGTATAGTTCGTAAAATAATAAGGAGCATGAACTATTGTCCGGAGGACATTGGATTGGAAGGATTGGATGCGCTTAATGTTAGAATATTTAGCTGTCCCCAACAGTTCAAGTCCATAGGTCCATATAGGTTCGAGTACTGTATTCTATATTAGAAATTTGTTGTCAACTGTAAGATGAGATTTTCTGTTTAGTAGTCTGTATAACTGGCCAAATCGGTGGTTGAGTTCTTTTCTTTTAAGTCTTGTATGTGGGTTCCACGTCAGTCTTTTGTCTAGTAGAAAGCCAAGATACCGGACTGTGTCTGAGGAAGGAAGCAGTATGGAATTGAATCTAACTGTTGGACAGGATTTGCGTCGAAGGGTATTTATGCGTAATACTGGTATGGATTGTTGTGCAGAAATCCTGATTTTCAACGGTTTTAGTAACGTCGAATTTGGATAAAATCTGAGGAGTTATGAATTTATAAACAATTTTATTAAATTTCCTATAAACTTATTTTACTTTACTTTAATATTGCATTCTAAAGCGATAATGTTCGGACCAGTATTAGTGAAGAAGCAACAATTAGCGTTCTTTAGTGTCAAGAAAGTCGTGTAACTGGGACGTAACTTTATTCCAACGTGACATTTAAAGGTACCATCTCATTAAATGCTTATGACATCTTATAGCAATTAAAATACAATTATTAATTAAGAATATTGCTCAGTGCCCACGCGGTCCTTGTTGAGTTAAAAGCATGATAATTAATTATCAGCCTTCAGGATGCATAAGAAGGCTTGCACTCCGAACTGAACGGGTCTGCAATTACCGCGTGAAATAGTATAAATATTATAGCATCTTAACCTATTGAAAGTGTTGTAGAGTCGACCCCCGCAATACAGGTGTGTTTTCCTCATCATACTAAATAGCTTGCGGGTTATTTCATCGATAACTTTACAGAAATTAAATGTGCCACTTGATTTATAAGCAGTAATCTTGTGGTACTCTGCAAGCAGGAGATGTTTTTCAAGATATTCAAATCACGAAAACATGATCTCCAAGGATCGTGGAGGCGTCTATGACGTACCGGGGAATGTTGAGCACGAGAGAAGCACGCCTTCACTTGCTGGACAACCTATACATAGAAATGTTGGCCTTCATTCCTGCACTGACCGTACTCACAAGAGGAAAATATGGTAATATCGCTGGGATATTTCGATATGATGGAAACGGCTAGGCAAGCAGTAACGGATATTATAAACTAGCTTGCTGCTACTTCAATACCTTACTTGAAGAAGCACCAAAGTATTCTCAAGTCAGAAGCAGTGTCTTCCAAAGAAGATCTGTAAGACGTTTTCATGCCCTACTGAAGTAATACTCTCAGGTTAGAATACGCTGATTCAGAATACGCTGGTAAACTTTAAGATATATATAATAAAAAATAATTTTATTCTGAAATTAAGTCCCTTAAGAATGACAAAATTATACAATGGACAGAATATATCTGTGGCGGTCGTGAAAAACTAGATAACTCGAGTTATATATAAAATTAGTTAACTCCACGTCTCCACGTCGTGTTAAATTGGTTAGAGAAATTTCTTCCACCAAGAAAGCTATATGTTCTTATATGTTAATTACTCTATTTTGGGTATTACGTAAAACTTAAAGTCGCTCCCCAGTAAAATGAAAGATTTTGACCTAACTACTTACTCACGACCGCCACAGATATAATTTGTCAGATGGAGGGATCAACAAAATCCATTATTATTTACAAAGTTATAAAAAATATATACAAAAATACATTTTAAAAAATTAGATGCGCCCAAAACATGACTTTCACTTACCTCCGTTGTTAAAATCAATTAAATAATTTTCTGATACATTTAGGGATGAAAATAAATTGTTAAAGAATTAATTATATTGATTTTCAATAGAAATGTGTTCTTTATTGAATAATCAATGACAATAGGTTAGTTTTGTCATCACTATCCGTTGAGTTTTACAATTTTGTATATAAGATAAAAAAAAATTCTGAAATCTTTAGATTTCCAAGGGTATATTATCATTCTTAGGTTTAATGGTATATTATTAGGTATAATATTATTCTTATATAGTACTGTTTTTATTTTTGAAAACAAAAAAATTGCATAAAACAATGTTTTTTCTCTATTCTCCTTCAGTTGTTATCAATCGTTCAAATCGAAGTAAAAAATCTGTCTTTAGTTTTTTTACTATACTTTTTTTTGTTGATAACTTTAAATTTAGTTTTACGCTAATTATATTTAATATTAATTAAGCAAGTTCATTCATAAATAAGAAACATTTTTTGTATTGCTATGCAGTGTTATTAATTTGTTTTAAAGGTTTTTTATTCAAAGTTTATTTTCCTTTTTTTTGTTTATAAGTATGAATTTAATTTTCTGTTATATTCATTATGTGAAAAGTGCATAATGATAATTTTCGGTCTTTTGTTTCATTAATTATAAATTAAATTATTAAATTTATAACCTTTGAATCAGCGCATATTTTAGGGAGAAGAATCGTGGTAGATATTTTGATACCGCTCTTTCCCCTACAGTAATAATGTAGAAAAATAAAATATTTAAAAAAAATGAATTGATCCATTGATTCCACAAAGCTATAATTCGGGGATATAAATAGTTTTTTTATAATTCTCAAATTCAACGCCCGGTAATTTAACAGAAATTTGACATCTAGTGTGTACACACTTGAGGTGCGTGTATTTGATAATTGAATATGGAAAGAGAAGCGTGACGATATAAGTTGGGAATTCCAGCGGGTAGTGAGGCAGACAAAAAAGAAACGATCACAAAATTCAGTTCTGTGGGTTGGAATGTAAAGGTCAGCATGGTGTGATCTAATTTTATTTGTATGAGACAGTGGAGATATGGAGGGTGCTGGGGATTTATGATTGGGTGAAGGGATGATCCGAGGCAATTCGTCTACGTGTGGAGGAAAGGAGGATTTCAAATCACAGTATAGCTGGGTCACTAGAGACCTCCTCTAGACACCTAAGAAGAATCTTCTTTTTTTTTTATTTATTAATTTATTAAACTTTACAACTGTATTAGTAAATACATCAAGTAAATTGGCTCATAATATAGATAATATACATGAAAAGACATGAAGATAATATGCCCATTGGCTACACTCCACTAGGTAATCTACACTAGAAGGTCTCGAGGCCATCTTCTTTTGAGACGCCTCGGAGGATTGTCGGGTATGGAAGAGGAAATAAGGATTGAAACTAGTGGGTTAATGTGGGAGTGGAGTTTGTCATGGAAGGTATGATACCTCGTACGGGCCAAATCATTAACATATGGGACATTAAGGTCTTTATGGATGAGTTTGTTGGTGACAAAGTAAGGAGCATTGAGGATTTTTCGAAGGATTTTGGATTGTGGGTATTGAATATGGAAAGAATTTTATGCTTTAGTAGAGCCCCAAAGCTCAACTCCGTTCGTCCAGATAGGCCTTATGATGGTAATATAGATGAACCTTTTTTAGTAAAGTGGAAGATTAGAGCGTCTGTCCAGTATGTGTTGAAGTAAACGAAAGCGTTGGGCAGTTTCTTGTCGTTTCAGTCTTTTGTGCGGATTCCAAGTTAGTCGTTTGTCAAGTAGGAGTCCTAGATAGCAAATCTGTTCAACCGGGACTTGCGGAATATTATTAAAGGACACTGTAGGACAGGATGTCGTAGGTTTACCAGGCAGGGTAAAGGTAATTTGGTGGGATTTGTTGGAATTGATTTTGATTCTCCAATTCTGACACCATACTTCAAGGTCTCTGATGTGGGATTGAAGAGTTTGAGAGGCAATAGTAGGATCATTATTGTCTGATAACACACAAGTGTCATCAGCATAGGTAGAAAGGAAGGTGTTAGGATGGGTTGGGATATCAGCTGTATAGACTGTGTAAAGAAGGGGTCCTAGGATACTGGGGATAGGGATGAATAGGAACTATTGTGGTTTATTTTGAAGGATCTTCCAGAGAGGTAGGACTGGATGATGAGGTAGTATGTAGGAGGGAAGTATTTACGGAGTTTAAGAAGAATCTTAAAAAGATGTTTGTGTTTCTTTACTTTGCACCACTTTCATTCTACTGTGGCTATTCGGACGATGCTATAGCGGAAGTCCTAAATTTTCCCTATCAAGGTTTAATTAGGATAGGGATCTTTAACGTGTACTTGACATCGAACAGGCTTGAGACCACCATTTCACGTCCCCTACGAAAAATTACATAACCAGGGCCATCTGGGATCACTTGTAGCTGGGTAGCTAGCACAGCAGCCTCCAATGCCAAAGGCCATGGTTTAAACCAGCAGGTGGTCCCAGAATTTTTTAATGCCGTCCTTCAGAGTAACGTTAAAAGATGGTCCCAACCTTTACGATTTCAGGTACTCGTTAAAGAACCCTATCCTAATAAAACCAGGATAGGCAAAATTTAGGACTCCACTGTGGCATCGTCCGACTAGCCATTGTAGCATAAAATGACGTTAAATAAACTAGTCAAAACAATAGTTGAAAACAAACCAGGGCCATCTGCCGGGTTCGAATCCACGACCATGAGCATAGAGTCCTGTTATGCAAGCCACCACACCAAACAAATAAACTTAACTAATATTGATTTATGTTTTTCATTCCTGGCGATAATTAAATTTTTTTTTTCAATTCATTTATGCAGAAATATTACAATTTGTCTCAATAGACAATAATAGTTTGAATAAATAAAATAATAAATAGACCTTATAAAATAAACATATTTTCTTGCTAATTGCACATTTTGTAACGATAAACTCTAAATCGGACAAATAAAGATTTTTTTAAAATAAATGACACTTCATTCAGATTGCACCAGTGCGAAGCTATTTTTTTAAATCAAATATTTCAGTGATTATATGTATTTATTTGGAAACTATTTAATATTAAATATTTAGATACAAACTATTTTACTGGTCGTATATTATTTAATATTGCAACAAAATTGAATAGAGGCATAAGATAATTTAACATAGTTCACAAAGATAATTAGCTGTAAAAACATGACCCTTCAGAGAAGACTTTCAAGGCGCTGATCTTATGATAATTTTGACAAACGTTCTTGGCGTGTGATTCGATAGTATCCATTGTTTCTATCCCCAGGCGAGTCCATGAACCAAAAGAACCTGAAAAAAACACTTCTGGGATCTTTTTGGTTTATTATTTTCAATAATGAACCTTTGTAATCGACTTTAAAAAATTAAAGTTTCAAGATACGTATAATTTGAAAAACGAATAGAAAAAAAAAACCGCTTCTCCGCCGTCCGCGGTTTTTCTCCAAAACTACTAGACAGATTTTTTAGAATCTATGCACAAAAATACTACCAATGATGATTTTAACACTTAGACATATATATGCGCCGATTAATTTTCAAATGACGGTCGATTAAGTATGATTTAATTTAATAACTCCGTTATTTTTGAAGATAGAGAAAAAAAATATTAGAGTTTTTTAACCAAGAAACCGCGAATAATTATTTTTAAAAATTAAAAACAATCGTAATTTACCCATGAATACGCCAATAAGTATTTTTTTTTTATTTGCAGCGTTTGAGTTTATGAGATAGTCACCACATAGGCGCACAGGGGCCTGAAGGATTATTTCTGGTTAAAGCTTAAAATTATAAAAGGGCCTATGCCAAGGGCCAATGCCGGATAAGCATGTGAAATCTGCCCCCGCGTGTATTATAACCAAATTTATACCATTGAGTCATACCTATGAGAAACAACTTTACGCAAATTTTTAGCCCCTAAATCCTAATGGGAGGGAAGTTATGGAGGGGGAAAGAAAAAACAAAAAAAAAAAATGTTTTCTCCTGAACAGTCCAACCGGTTTTCACGAAAAAAATATATGTTATGGATTTTAGAAATAGGTTTCAAAAAAAATTAAAAAAAATTTTTTTCATGAAAATGTTGGTCAAAAAAAATTTTTGAATTTTTCAAAAAAATATTTTCTGGTTATGATAGTTTGGTACACCTCCAGTTTTTGCTACTTTATTTCATTGGAGGGTCCTCCGTAACATATATATTTTATAATTTTATTGCAAGTGTACCCCACGGTGAAAAATAAAAAAAAAACTTTTTATCCTGAACGGATCAACCGACATTCACGAAAAAAATATATGTTAATGGTTTTCTATAAGAGTTGCAAAAAACATTTTTTTAAATTTTTATTTCGAAAACGTGAGTCAAAATTGGAGAAAACAATTTTTTTTTTTTTTCTTTCCCCCTCCATAACTTACCTCCCATTAGGATTTAGGGGCTAAAAATTTGCGTAAAGTTGTTTCTCATAGGTATGACTCAATAGTATAAAGTTGGTTCTAATACACGCGGGGGCAGATTTCACATGCTTACCCGGCTAGGCCCTTTACACGATCACAATACTTTCTGTTACCGTATTATTCATAGATAGGTAAGTGAAAGTAAAAATAATTTTTATATCAGCGTAGCTAATGACACTCAAAAGTCAGAACTTTTTTTAATGGTTGTAAAATCTTTATTTAATTTTTTTAAAAAAAAATCTTTCAACTTTTTTTTCTATTCACCAATAAATAATGATTCCACTTCTGGATAAACGGCAGGTAACAGGTTAAACCTTCAGTTTTTAATTATATATACAATCATACAATGAGTTATACGAACTTTGATTATACGTTGAGTTAAACAGTAATGTTGTGAAATTCTGGCTAAAGGGACCTTAAAAAGGTTTATATCGGTTTTAAAATCTTTTCACGATCACATTATTAAAAATATACCACATAAACATGAAAGAGAAAGTAAAATTCATATATGATATTCGGTTTTTAAGGAGGAAAAAATCTTCAAGGAATTGAAACAATTATCAAATGTAATCACGGTGGAAGCATTGTGGTCAAATTGTCTGCTTGATAACCAAGCAAGCGTATAATTAAAGTGTATTTTACAGTAATTAATTGACACGGCAATTAAACTCCTTTATGCTTACAACAGTTAGCAATTACGTCCTTTCCAAGTTACTGGGATAAACATGTTTTACAGTTTAAATTATTGCCATATTCTTTAATCATTATACATTAATATATGCAAAGCATATCACTGTTCCAGTAAAGAGTTTAAGTCCAATGTATTATATTGTTATGAAAATAACCAAATTTAATATTATATTATTGGTGTGGTGTGGGCAACAAACGACTTTACTTTCCTCCATTTTTAAAATCGATTAAAGAATTTTCAAATACAGTCAGATAAAAATGAGTGAAACCATTAAAGAATTAATTAAATTGAATTTCTATAGAAACTTGTGTTTTATTAAAAAATCTATTATATCATTATCTAAAATAATCAGTTAGTTTTATCGGCTTTTCATCACTCTTTATTAACTTTTAAAAGCTTGTGTATAAGATAATTTTTTGACTAAAATCTTTAGTGTTCCAACGGTACATTATACATTTATATTACTGTTCTTATGTTCAAAAATAAAAAATTGCATTAAAAAAACATTTTTCCAGTTTTTTTTTCCTTTAGTTGAATCTCGAATTCGTTCAACTTACATATGTACCTATTATTTATCAATGGTAACAAGATAATATGATTATTTTTATAGAATCTAAAAAATCAAAGGTACTATACAGGAATAAAATTTAAAATATCGGCATTTAAGCCGTGTCAAGACTATTTCCATCAGAATGAAACCTACATGATGTTAAGCCCATAAAATTTTACATCGACTAGGCGAGTAATCAAAATCGTTAAAGCCGTTTTTGAGAAAATCGTAAAAAGGTGCAAAATGCATGGTATAAAGTGGCTCTTCTCGTAAGCTGATCTTGATGGAAAAGATTGTGTAACATCTCGGGCATATAGTTGTCTTAAATATGAATTTAAATTGCATAGGACTTTCCGTTTACGCGCGGGAGTTATACACCATAACCACAAACACACACACACACACAGACCTTTTTTCGGGACTGGGTCATTTGGACTCAGGAGATCCTAAAACGTGTATTTCCGTTGAAAACTGGAATTTGAAAATTTTCACGATCGCAACACTGTCCCTTACTATATATTTCATATATAGGTAAGTGAAAGTAATATAAACTACACCTCTAAGAAATATAAATATCATATTTATTTTGCAATGTGTCAGATAACCAACTTTAAGTTATATAAATACTTCTAGAAAATTAGATTTTATTGTGTAATACATTTCATACACAGCATATATCGATTTTAGTTTTAAAAATTGACATGCAAGTCAACGATTTTTTTTTTCAAGCTATAAAAGTGCCATCTTCCGTGGTTGAACCCGTGACCTTGGGCATATATGACTGTTATGCTAGCATCTCTATGACAGGCGACCCCTAAAATGTAGTTTTCGAAGTATAGAGTTAATAATATCAGGACCGAACGGGTTAGTTCGAAATATAGGTGGATTAATACCAGCCATCTCTATCTAGGATTGAAAACTGTTGGTTGCTTTTCTGAAGAAGGAAGTAAACATTCTTATCTTTAATATAAATAGTCTTTCGTTGTGGGCTTTTAAAAAGATAGAGATTCAGAAAGTAATTAACCTAGATTCCTGATGACTTAAGCACGTTTTAAATGTTTTTGTTTTTTTTTATTCCTCAGATAACCTTGGATGGAAGCGACGAGTAGTTTTAGAAACTTTTTTTTTTTTTTAATGTCCTGGAAAGCTAATGCTAAATTTAATGGTTAATGTAGTAAACATTGCATTTTTGAAGTGTTGGATCTTTTTTTTTTCTAGACTTAAACGACAAGAACTTAATCGACGATTTGGCCAATCATACAGACGGTTAAACAGAAAATTTCCTCTTTATACTAAATAATCATTGCGGAAAAGATAACAAACCAGTTATTTATGACCCATTTCGATATAGAGACTCTAGCGCTTTGCGTCTTTTAAGTCAAAATTTTCTGTTCTTAACCGAGCAAACCACTTATGGTCGGTGCTTTCTCCTAATTCATCGTCGCCATACGCACTGCAAATCTTCTTAACCGTCTGTGCAGCGGATTTTCTTTTTCGGAAATAAAAAACATAAAATGATTAATATGATATAAAAATAATTTGTTTTCCCTTCCATTTTGAGCTAGCAAAATACCACTTAATAATGAGGAATCTCCGTTGAAACAGATACTTAAAAGCACCTTAACTGATCCTTTTTTATAATATGTATACATTATTGAGGACGCGTCTGTGTAGGCAGTATTTGGTGGTATCGGCATCGATCCTTTGGGTTCGGTAGGCCTGTTATTATTATTAATTATTGACCAAGTATGATTTTATAAAAGCAGAGAGGATTAAATTTAAATATTTAAAACATTGAAAAACGCTACAAACTTATTTTATAACCCAATATTATTGTGGTCCCGGGTTCGAACCGGCAATGATAGTATAATTATTAAGTCCGTTCTTTCAGCCGATGGCAGACCCTATGGTATGGAGACTCTCCTGGGGCACACCCAGCTTGTATGTATTGGGCACCCGAAAAATGGGGGTAAAATATCTGGCGGTTGAGCGTGGTTTAGGTCTAA
This sequence comes from Piezodorus guildinii, assembly GCA_023052935.1. Lineage (NCBI taxonomy): Eukaryota > Metazoa > Arthropoda > Insecta > Hemiptera > Pentatomidae > Piezodorus > Piezodorus guildinii. The sequence continues at coordinate 35,181,723 of CM041295.1, read as the reverse complement.
TCAGCCTATTAAAATCTAGGAGTTATTTTTGATCAAAACATAACGTTGAGTAAACATATTTCCCAAATTACCAGAAAATCCATCTCTATCCTCAAATAGCTTCTAAGTTTCCAAAACTCTTTTCCTGGAAGCACACGTCATCTCTTGGTATCTTCTCTCATACTCCCCCACTTTGACTATGGATGCCTATTATAAGGGTGACTCAATGGCGAATTAGACCCTAATTAGACCGGTTCTCCCATATTCGTCACAGTGCTGTACGATGACAAAAGCCCAGGAATCGTCCCTATTAGGATTCGAAAGGAAGATGTTGAAAAGGACTATAAGGCCGGTTTATGAGAACGGTACAAAGAGAATAAGAAAAAATGAAGAGCTTATGCGTCTCTATGAAGAACGGGTCATTGTATATTATGCAAAGTCTGGGCGTCTGAGTCAGGGAATGTTGCAAGGATGAGTAGTAATGACATCCCCAAAAAGCTACTCGAGGAAAAGATTTTTGGACCCAGAAAAGTTGGTAGACCTCGTTTGAGGTGGGAGGATTGTGTGGCAGAAGATGCGCAAAACATGCTGGGAGGTAGAAATTGAAGAGTAGCAGCACGAAACAGGGAAGACTGGCGGCTCAGACTAAGGGAAGCCTTGACTCTTCACGAGTTGTAGCTCCATCGAAGAAGAAAAATGGCGAAAACGAGATAAGATAAAAAGATTAATGAATAGGTATATAATATTTATGTCTCCAAGCAGTCACAAGACCCTCACTGGTGTTTTTGTCAAACGTGGCTCTATCCCGAATTCCGAAGAAAATACCTACTTGACATCTTCCTATACCGATTCTTGCAAGCCAGAAAACGTCCCTATACCTTTGACCTCATTACTCCGTGCACACCATTATTATACAAGATCTCAACCTACCGATCTATAGCAACCCTCTCATCGAACTACCTCCTTCGAAAAGTCCTTTATCATCTTGTGCTAACATACTTTGGAATTTTTCACTTATCTTCCTCCGTGAAATGTCACTCCTAAGCACTTTCAAACACCATTTATCTATCCATCTCCTCAAAAATCAATTTTCCGCATATATGTGATAAATTTTGACTTTGATAATACATAGCAGAACTTATTCGATGTTTTTATCTGTTTTATTTGAATTTTTTAGTTTATTTTACTTTATTTAATTTACTATTTGACTTTACAATCATATATCAAATGAAGCCTAACAAAGTGGACTTCTTTCGTTCCTTGTATATTATTCTTAAGGAACGAAATGTCCTAGAATAAACAATATTTTTCATTTAATTTCAATCTTTAGAAATAGAAGTTAAAAATTAACTATGACAAGTCACAACAAGTTACATTTACCCTGCCCTCCAGTTTATATAGACAATCCACCATACAGTAAGGTTGGTATGATGCACATTGATACCACAATCAAATACAGTAACGTACCTAGGATTATTTTTGACAAGAGATTGACATGGAGCCCACTTGTCAAGACAAAACGTAAAACAAACTTTCGACTAAGACTTTTATGTTCGAGCCTGCGTGGACTTTCTAAATTACCCACCAGTCATAAACTTAATATATACACTTATTTATTAAAAGGACTTACGCTTGCCAAATATACGGACCTGTTAAAAAGACACACATACGAAAAATAAAAACCTTTCAAACACAATTTTTAAGACTGGCAACGAATTCGCCACCATATTTTTCAAATGATACCCTCATACTGACTTACGTATTCCAACTACAACAAACCACATTCGATCGACTTCCAATCGATTACACGACAAACTAAATGGACAGATAAACAAACCTGTGCAAAAGTCTACAACTGACAACTGACATACCATCCATAACTCGGCATAGGATGAAAAGAAGTTGGATTGAGATCTCCTGACCTGTTCCACAACTTTTTAAATGAGAAAACATTTTTTTTTTTAATCTTTAGCATTCCAATGGTTTACCTAAACCAATATTTTTGCTCTTTTCTCCTTTAGTTGGTTATCAAATTCGTTCAACTTTAGTATTTAGCAGTTTTTAATCTACAATATTCCTTTCATGATATCTCAATTAGAATGCAGCCTACCTGATATTAAAGCACATTAAATGTTTTATCGATTTTGCGAGTTCAAAATCATTAGAACCGATAAATCGTAAAAATGGTATAAGGTGGCTTTCCTGGCTCACTATTTTTTTTTTTAAATGTTGCTTTTAGACTTCAGGCATATAAGCTTCTAAAATATAAAATTTCAGTTTCATAAAAAATATCGTTAAGTGAAAGTTATAATTTCACGTTTAATTATATTAAATACTTTTATGTTTATTTATTTAAAAAATTATACATTTATTTTGGACCAACCAAATTTAAAACTTTTAAAGAAAAGGTTCAGGAATTTAATTTTTAACTGTTATTCATTACATACCTTCATTTCTGAAATACAAAATAACTGGACCCTCTAGGAAGCCAAAAGGCTGCCTTGGCTTGCCTAGCCCTAAGCTACCTACCTACCTGGCAATTCCTACTTACTATCATCCACTGTCGCGGCGGTGATATTTCTTTGAGATCTTGAATTTCTATTTCAAATTCAAGATTTTGTTTAGCATTTGCGCTGTATTGCACTTTTTTGAAAAAAAAGAAAAAAAAAAGAAGGCATAATAACGATTATAGATTTCAAATTTTCAAGAAGGAAATTTGAAAACTACTTTCCCAGAATCTGCTCTTTACAGCGAAAAAAACGGATATTTTGAAATAAAAATCGGACAACTATTTCGATGAGATAGGGCTAAAAAAAAGCGAACGACGTTGCTGCGATCTGTTGTTTCAGAAACAATTTAAACTGTTGTCCCCTTTTAGCCTTAATGTCAGGAGGATGCACCAATGAGTGGCTGCCTACGCTATGTTTCGTTAGATTTTAGCACATTTACTTATTGTAATTTTTTACAAGTGTGAATAAAATGTTAAGGCGGAAAAAAATTAATTTCAATCAGCCCCTTAAATGACTGTTGACCGTGATACAGTACGAATCTCTGTATGTAATGAACTGAAAACACCACATGGGTTGTAGAGGTACGTTTCTTCTTGTTATTATTCTTATTAGATTGTCGAATACCCTCTGTTTTGGCCAGAACGTTGACTGAAGGAAGGGAGGGGCGAAAAGAACCAAGAGGTTGCGAGCCCACTTTCCCTTGGCATTGATCTTGCCTCCTTCACCTTGGCCTCTCCTATTCCACTTTTCATTTACCCACTTCATCATCGTGTTCGCGTTCAACTTCCTTTGTCGCGTATCCTTCGTCTATTTGAGCACCGGAACTGATATATTTCATTTATGGCGTAAACTATTTATGGGCTCATATTACCCTTATTTAAATTCTGCAAAAATGCATAGTAAAAAATATGGTTAACGCAACACACGATTATCACTTACTTCCGTCCTTTAAATCAATGAACTTGTTATCGTTATATTCCTAATATCCGGAAGAAATTGATAAATATTTGTAGGAGAAAAATATATAGGAAAAAAAAAGTTAAACCAATTAAAGACAATAACAAACGACAACAATTTTTATTAAGTAATAATAAAATCTGTCCTAATTTGGACATTAATAATAGAGGTGAATGTTAACAATCATACAATATTTACACAGAAATAAAATTATAATAAAATATATATTCAATAATAAATCAATAAAATGTTTACAAAGTCTAGAAATCACTCATACCTACATAGAAGTCATACTTACAGCACATTGAGTGGAGAATCTAGCCAGAGCTAGAACTCCAATATACGAGTATACATATTTACAATAGGTCGTGGGGCCATTGCCGTTTCAACCTTCTAGGTGGATGGTAAGGATGTGTGGAGCTGGAAAGGGATTGAGCTAGAGGATTGGGGTGATGGATAAGGTCCTGATCGAATCTGGAGAATTGAGACGTTGATTTCCAAAAGGTACTATATCCATTCTAGGAAATTTTACAGGACGCGTGAAAATCTCTCATTACTATATTATTAAACTAGCTAAGTTGGGTATTTTTGCCTTAATATTTAGAATTATTTTTTTACTATAATAATAACATCATATTAAACTTATGAAATGATTTTTTTTAGAATGATTTGGAACGAAAATAAATGCTTAATTAGTACTTTTAGAAAATGACCGCATTTCTAAATCGTGTTTTTTAAGGACTTGAGAATTCATTAGATAACATCAAATAGAATATTTAGATAAAACTAAATGATGAGAATACAAATATGTAAAAAAATCAATTTCGTAAAAAATGTCCTTTAGTATCTTTTGGAAATCAACTTATCAATTGTGATGGAATAAGGTCTAAAATAAACGGAATATTCAGGTCGTGATGTAAAGTATGATTGGTGACATAATAAGGAGCATTAACTATTGTTCGGAGGACTATTAATCAAAATCGTTAGAACTGTTTTTGAGAAGGCGCAACCTGTATAGTATAAAGTAGATCTTTCGGTCAGCCGATTTTGAAGAAAAAGTTGCTATAACTTCTCGGGCGTTTACTCGTATTTGTATTAAATATGAAATTTCAGTTTCGTACAACTTTTTCTTTTCGCGCACGGACGCACAGACCTTTTTGCGGGACTTGATCATTTGTATTCAGGGGACCCTAAAACGCAAATTTCCGATGAAAACTCGAATTCAAAAAGTTCTACGATGGCAACACTTTCTCTCTTACTATATATTTTATACATGGGGTAATTTGAGGTAAAAATTACTTGCTAATTTAAAAAAGAGGGAAAATATCGTCCCTTGTCACGAGTTTTTCTAATAAGGTTTATTTATGCTTTCTCAATTATTATTTATTTCATCTACCCTTAACAATTGCAAGAAAACTCAGCAGCTTATTAGTGACCAACCACTTATTCTTTGGCACCTACTGGATAAGGGCTATCCTTTAAATACACATTTTCATGCACTTTAAAATAAAAAAATAAAAATGTATTGATATTTACAGCTGTATTAAGAAATAAACCAAATAAATTGTGATGTTATTATAATTTATACCTTATAAAACAATGGGTTTTCATTTAAAGGACTGTATTTTTATTTCTCTTCAATACAAACAAATCAATACACCACATTTGATTAAACTTATTTTGTTTATGCTAACGTTTCGACCCAAATTTTAGCCATTTTTATAGCTGAGAAAAACACTAGGCAACAACCAGTTTTTTTTTTTTTTTTTTTTTTTTTTTTTTTTTTTTTTTTTTTTTTTTTTTTTTTTTTTTTTTTTTTAAATTATGCCTTCTCATTTCGACTTCCGCTATAAGGGATCTGGCAGCCTAGGTACCACTCCGATCTGGATGGAGTTTCACCTCTTAATTTTTGTAATCGGGAGCATACTTATAGATGGGCTGCATCCATTTCATTATTTGAATGACAAAGGTAGCAAAGTGGAGACTCTACCACTCCGATCCAATGCAAGTGTTTCGCGAGGTAGTCATGGCCGGTAATTATTCAGAACAGCTTCTTTTCTCTTTATTCAGAATATTTTCTCTTCAAATCTAATGGTATCTGTTGTTCTTCTATAAGGAGTTTTGCCCAGTTCTTGTTGATCGAACTGAGTTTTTGGGTTGTCCTCACCCGCCTTAATATAGACAGTTAAACTGAATTTATTTCGGACCGCTTCTTGCATCGGGAAGACAGTTGCGATATAAAAGAGTGTCCTTTTTAGTGTGGTAATCCTAGTTACCAGTGATTTATTTCGATTCTTATCCTTTTAAAAGGAGAATCGAGTCAAAAATGGAGGTTCTCTTCCATTTTGAACCTTATCCTGGTTACAATAAATATCAATTGTATCTTATATTGTAATATCAATAGTAATATTTTATCCTAATAAAACCTGGATAGGCAAAATTTAGGACTCCCACTGCAGCATCGTCCGATTAGCCATAGTAGCATAAAGTGACGTTAAATAAATAAACAAACAACGAAACCTGGTCCATTTTTGTAATGAAGTCTTAAAAGATCAGACGAATTCATTTATTTTGTAGATTTTTACTTTCACTTACTATAAAATGTATAGTAAGGGAAAATATTGCAATCTTGAAAATTTATGAATTCCAGATTTCACCAGAAATACGCGTTTTAGGGTCTCCTGAGTCCAAATAACCAATTCTCGCAAAAAGGTCTGTGTTTGTGTGTGTGTGTGTGTGTTTTATGTGGTAAGTCCAGCTTGAAAATGAAAAGAGGAACGAAACTGAAATTTCTTATCTGAGACAACATTATACCCGAGATGTTACAGCAACTCAAGCATCAAAATCGGTGTACCAGAAGACCTACATTTTACTATGAATTTTTCCCCTTTTTACATGTTTTTCAAAACGGTTCCAATTATTTTGATTAAACGCCCTATATCGATGTGAAAGTTAATGAGCTTTAATATCATGTAGGTTTTATTCTTATTGCGATAATGTTACAGGGCTTAAATGGTGGATTTTAGTATTTTCTTCCCCTGAAGTAGATTCCGAAAATATATAAAGAATAAATATCTGTCAGAAAGACTAGAGCAATAGACAGTGATGATAAGTAATTAAAAAAATAAATAAATACATTTTTTTATTTGAATTTACTCTAAATTTAACAGATGTCGTGGTATTTGGCATAGCAATGAGTAATTTTCTTGCAGATACTTGAAAAGCAATCTTCACATGATATCTAAACGTGATTACTATGCATGTTAAATTATAATCAAATGAGGTAGATAAATTATTGGCTTTACTCCAGATATTTATTCCCTTAATTACGCAATCAATCCATTTCAAGGCCTCCTGAATACATCGGAATCATTATAGTAAGCGATTGATTTACACTCAAGAGATCTTGGGGATAGCAAAAGATAATCAGCTTATAGTGGATACAATGGTTAGAAGGAATTAGGAAACATTTAAGCTTTAAGGATTTGAAATATATCCTTTGCATTGTCTCAAATCATTGAGACATCAAAATCATAGCTTGTTTAAAAATTATTAAATACCGTGTTGCGTCGTTAAAAATTCCCAAATGATACTGAATTATTAAACATGGAGGCTCTCTTAAAACGTATATTTTTATCAGAAATTTGCATTAATATACTATATAGCATTAATATAGAAGTACTAAAGAGACTAAAATTATTTTTTAAATATAAATGCAAGATTACAATTACCTTTAAAATGCCTTAATACCTGACTTTTTATCAATTCAGGCATCAAATAATGATTTATTTAAAGTAATCACAAGCAAAATTATTCAACATCATCTTTTAAAAATAGAGTAAATTAGATTAAAAAATTAATTAGTTAGATCAATTTTTATTAAAATTGTTATTTTTAGCCAATCAAGTTGATGGTAAAAGTTATATTTTCTGTTGATGACCCTTTCTTTTATGAGCGAGGTGACTTCTCATTAACTTGATAATTTAAAATATATCAAACAAATGTGAATATATCTTTATTTATTAATTATTTAACGAAAAGAACTATGCACAAATCTATGCGATGTTTACAATTCCGGCTGTGGCAGAATATTATTTATTCTGTAATTTCTGCTGAAGGACTACTCTGGGGTATGGAGTACCTCATAGTGCACACCCAGTCTCTATAAAGTGGGAACCCAAAAAATGGGGAAAAACCTGAGCGTGCCTAATAAACGCTAAGAATCTCCTCTATGTGACTGAGCATAAAATCCACCATTTGTTAAAGAGGTGCAGTTGTTTTGTTTTTTTATGCACACATTTAAAGTTTACTGTGCCTGACATTCTAATATATTGTGCTTCCAATATTTATTGTAACACGAGAATATATTAAATCTAATATCAAGTCTAATTGTTTGCTTTTCCCTTATTACGATTATTTCATTTTTATTTTTAGGTAGAGTTATTGTTTGATTATATCAACGAATATATTGGTATTGAATTCATAACATGAAATACATCAATAAAATAAAAACAAAATGATTGATGTAGTTCTGATAATAGATTATTCTTTAAATGGCGTTTTAAATAGGTTTAGGAATTTTTTACTTACATTATATAAACTATGTTACTAAGACAAACAACTATATATTGTTTCCTGTTTTTTTTTTTCTAGGTGAATATCTGTTTATCTTTAATTTGTGTGGAAATTTCACTGCAATATTAGGAGCATTAACTATTTTCCGAAGGACTTTAAATTGGAAGGATTGGATGCGTTTGATGTTAGAATATTCATCTGTCCCCCATAATTCAAGTCCGTAGGTCCATATAGATTTCAGTACTGTCTTGTATATGAGTAATTCGTTGTCAGCTGTAAGATAAGATTTTTTGTTTAGTAGTCTGTATAAAAAGCCTAGCCTAAGGAGCCTGTGGCTGAGTGGTTAGCGCACTAGCCTGCCACGCTGAAGTTGTGAGTTTGAATCCCAGTCCCAGGAGGACTTTTTACAAGCATACAAATAAATGAGGATTCACTCACAATCTCCCCCGGGTATGTGGGACCCGTCAGCTAATAATAGCCACCCACAAAAATAGGCGTAGGGAGTGATGACCCTACCCTATAAAATGACATCGAGTATCGCGGTGTGGAATATAAACCATACCGCGCGGCCAAGGGCCTCCAAGGCCTGTCGCGCCAACCGACGAAGAAGAAGAAGTCTGTATAAAAGTCTTGTATGTGGGTTTCACGTCAGTCATTTGTCAAGTAAAAAGCCAAGATACCGGATTAATATTTTTAAAATATAAACAAAGACGTTCTCAGGCCGGATTATTTTTAAAATAGGTTGCTAAAACAGCCTAGGCAATGCTTTAGTAAGGAAATCAGAACATTTTGGTTCCGATTACATAACTACAAAAATATACATATTTATTTTTTTTAAATATCGCAGTTATACTGAATAAAACATTTGAAGTAAGATCCTGCATTCCTAACATAAAATATGCAATGATTAAAGGTTAGATGTAACATTATCTAACGTTACCCACGACGACGACCTTTGAAATCACGCCATTGAAAAATATTAGCTGTGTTTGAAACCTAAAAGATATATAACAAATTACATATAATTTTTTATTGTTTTCATAAATATTGAAAAGGCCTTTGACGCACCAAGTAGCATAATTTATATTCTTATATTATCGATTTTTTGCTAGATATTTCGATGTGGCCTGTATAACCGACTAGAACCGAATTATTTTATTTGCTTGTGTCGCTTTGACAAAAGCACCTAGAATTGTCAAAATTTTTCTTGTCTGTGATTTCCTATCTTGGTTCATTCCGTTATTTTAATTTGGCCTTTTCATTCGGGGTTGGTTGTAATTAACTCGTTGATTGGTCTATAGGTGCGAACTTGAATTTTACAAACTAGAGGTCCCAGAAGTAACCTTGAAAGGTTGCAATAGGTTAGCTAATATACAATTATTAAAGATTGCTGGTTTTAAACCTTTAAATTATTTAATTGAACAGCATCCATATTTGTTAACAGAGAAAAGAAATCAGCAATGTGCAGAAAAACTTAACTATTGGATTATCCCAATACATCAAGTAGATATATCTGAGGTTTTCTGATGAAAACCATGGCTAACAGCTAAAAACTCAAAATTTTCTTTTTCCCCCTAACCGTATAAAAGCGGATAATGGATCATATGAACTTTTTGTTTCCCTTAAGGCATAGTATCTGCTCTAGCAATATGACGGGACATTTATGAGACATCCTGTTTATATAAATTTTCAGTTAATATAATCAAATTATTTAATATGAGCTAATATAAAGTTTTAAGATAACCTCAAGTTTTCTTATTCTATCCAATCCGGATTAATATTGATATTTACAACTGTATTAAAAAAAAATACATCTGTAAATTTGATAGTTATATAATAAAATGACATGAAATACATGTATAGAAGCTTTCCATTGGAAGCGCTCTAAAAATATACTAAACTAGAAGGTCTCGGGGCCATCTCTTTATCATGCACCTCGGAGGATTATCAGGAGTTGAAGAGTAAGAATGGATTGAACTAGTGGGTTAGAGTGAGAATGGTGTTTGCCATGAAAGGATTGATACCTGGTTCGGGACAAATCAGAAACATAGGGAACATTAAGGTCTTTATGGATGAATTTATTCGTGACAAAGTGAGGAGCATTGAGGATTTTACGAAGGATTTTGGATTGGATGCGGGAAGACTTTTATGGTTTAGTAGAGCCCCATAGCTCTACTCCGTAAGTCCAGATTGGCCTTTAAATAGTCATGTAGATGATCCTTTTTTAGTTAGAGGAAGGTTTGACGTTTGTCTAGTAAGTGTTGAAGTAGCCTAAAAGGGCGAACAGTTTTTGGTGACTTGATTATAGAAAATTAATTTTCCATTTTTAACCTAAATTAAAATTTATTTTAGTTATAATCCTCCAAAGAACAAATGCCCTAATGGTATTTTTTTAGATTTTTTTGTTTTGTTTTTTAGATAACTGTTTTTTATTTCTTTAAGCATATTACAACAATAAAACAAATATTATAAATATAAAAAAAACATTTGTAGAACTATGGTCTTTTAGACGTCAGTCCGGAGCCGATCTGTAAAGTTTTACAAATTATATAATATTCAAAAACAGGTCACTCACTGATTCTATTCAACTTCTAACTGTATTAACTTATAAATAAAACAACTGTAAAAAAAATAACAATAATCAATTAATATCACATATTAGAAATTGTTTTTTTTAAATTATAATTAAATTGTTTAATAAGCCTATATCTATAAGGCCATGCTATTTACAAAAATTGTATACAGACAAACAGTTATCACCATTGAGACATTTTATTACATCATCAACTTTTAGAGAATTCTTTACAAAACAATTTTTTCTGATTTCAGACAGAATCGGACATGCAGCCAGGAAATGAAATGTATTTTCTGTTTCTTTTTTATGGTATTGAAAACCGTATAAAAGTCCGTCTTGTGGTTTAGAAGGAGTTTGCGGAAGAATCACATCATTTTATATACATACAGATAGAGAAGAGATATGCACCCGATAAAGCCATATGGTATAATATTACTTTCCGGTAACTACTTCCTACAGTAGCGTAGACATGTTGCAGACCAGCAGTTGGTGCCAATAATTCGCTGTCATAACCAAGCCCGCAATTATATGTGGTTCACCCCGCTCTGCGCCTGAATAATAAATCGAGCAGGACCTAAAAGTGTAGGAAGAGGCCTGGGGCCGGTCTGGGAGACCTTAGTACGTGGACCTGTACTAACTAGCAGGGTGATTCAAGGGCACCGTATCAGTCCTATACCATCGAGGTCATATCTCTTTGCGCCTGCTTTTACAAATAGTAGGCACCTATTAAAGTCTAAATACCAACCCCCAGAAAGTTTTCCTCTAATGTTTTCTGTTCTGTTTTCCTTGTTGTCATTGTTACGATAAATGTGCAGTTGTCTAAGACAGCACATTTATAGTTTGTATACATTTTTGAAATTTATTTCTGACACAAAGAAGATGCAAGGGGGAAGATACAGATAGGGGTGTAACAAATGTCCTATTCTATCAACAAAGCAAAAATATGACGATAATAATAAACAGGACGAATAGCAGTAAGCTGTTCACATCTGTTGTGTGTTACAAAGGTGATTTTAAAAAAAGTCTTGATAATGGGTACAGAATCCCGAAACAAAAGCAATGTAATAGATGTTTTTTTTTTTTGTTTTTTTTACAGGCCGTGTAGGCCCTGGGCCTCGCATGCAATTTATAGTGTAGGGTCATCACTCCCTACGCCTAATTTTGTGAGTGGCCACCATTTGGCTGACGGGTCTCACATACCCGGGGGAGAGGCTGCGAGTGAATCCCCATTATATTACATCCTTATAAAAGCCCCGCCGGGTACTGGGATTCGAACTCGCAACCTGTAGCATGAGAGACTAGGCGCTACCCATTCAGCCACGGGCTCCCCTATTATGTAATAGATAGTGAAGAAAAAAATGTGTAAGAGAAGGAAGGAGTGCTTTTTTGAGTGTGAAATAATTTAATAAAGCTTCCTAAATAATTATAAAAGAAAAAAAAATATGGTTCGCGTAACACATGACTTTCATCCGATTCAACTGAAAAAAGAACTAAAATCGATTCAACAACTGGTAAATAGAGTTCAAAAAGATTTAAAGAATGATATTTAGTTTCGTTGGAAACATATGATTTAAATTTAATAATTCAACCTCACTACTAAAGAGTGCTGACAATTGGCAGTTTCTCTTCATGTATTTTATCATTAATTAGTTTATTTACTTGTTGTATTATATTATACAGTTGTAAATTTCAATAAAAATATATTTGAAAAGAAAATTTAACAATATAAAATTGTGATCTACAACAATCAGTTAATTTAATCCGCTTTTTATCACTCTACATTACATTTTAAAACTTTTTGTATAATATAATTTTTTTTTTTTTTAAATCTTTACCAGTAGTATATTATACTTCTATACTGTTCTTATCTTTAAAAAAAACATAGCAATTACGTTAAAAAATATTATTACTCATTTCTCTTTTTGCTGATTATCAGATTTGTTCAACTTGTATATTTCGCTGTTTCTTGTCAATGCTAATAAAATGATATGTTTTATTTTTTTCTATTCTACAAAATTAAAGGAGTAATTTTCATTTTAGGCAACCTGATACTAAGTTATGATAACAGTTACCTTATGAATTTAAACAGTGATTTATTTATTGTGGATGTAATTAGTTGACCGTTGAGAATTACTGGAAGGAATTAGTCCGGGTGGCGGTCATTAAATGAAACAACTAAATAGTTTCAACTATTTTATTGTTTGCCAACGTTTCGACCCCCTTTGTGGGTCATCATCAGGGCGCATGGTGGGAGAATGGAAATTTTCCATTCTCCCAAGTTTCCTTCCATTCTTCCAAAGTTTCCATTCTCCCACCATGCGCCCTGATGATGACCCACAAAGGGGGTCGAAACGTTGGCAAACAATAAAATAGTTGAAACTATTTAGTTGTGTCATTTAATGACCGCCACCCGGACTAATTCCTTCCAGTGATTTATTTATATCTGATAAAATCATATGGTTTCATATTTGTAATTCTCTAAAGGTTATTATCGCAGTGTGAGATGGTGTATGAAGTTAATCTGTGCTCTGTATTTTAAAAATGAATCTGTTAGAATTATATTCAATTTTGAAGTCAAATAAAATAGCTATACAATTTTTACAAAAAATCGGTTTTCTAAATGCAGAAAAAGTGAAAATAATTTACCGTAATAAACGCGTTCCGATTTGGAGATGCCGAAGACAGGGATGTAACCGATCCAGATGTGTAAATGAAGGTACATGGTTCGAAAATTGCAGGGTTTCAGCCGATGAAGCCTTACTAATTATATATTCATGGGCTAATGGTGACACGACAACATCTTTTTGTATGAATGAGTTAGGTACATCAGCTGCTACCATCACAGATGAGGGAACTCTGTGCAGCAAATATAGTCCAAAATACAATGAAGATCGAGAGATCAGGAATGATAGTTGAGATCGACGAACAACAACATTGGCCTCCAGAACAATAGCCTTTTTTTTGCAATATTTCTTATTAATAAGTTATATAATAAATAAATCATGTGTTTTTCAATAATGATGTAACCTTTGTTATTATTTAAATAACCTTTATCATAACTAAGTAACAGGTTGCCTAAAATTAAAAAGACCCAATGAAAGGTATTTTAGGAGAAAAATTCTGCATTGCAGCCCTATCAGACTATTTCCATCAGAATGAAACCTACATGATATTAAACCCCATTAAATTTTAAATTGATATAGCGAGTCTAATCAAAATCATACTGAACGATTCCATTGGAAAATCCTTGGCATCATTGATATTTAAATTCCTTTTTTAACATAATTTTAATTTAAATACCTCTTATCTTTATGCAAATAAATAAATCTATTGTTTCAGCAGTGGGGCAACCCAGGAGTATGGAGACCCTCCTGACATTCATCCATCATCTATAAAGTACTGAATACTGGAAGAAAAACCTGGCGCGAACTCGGGCTACTGCACGATAGTTGGCCTAGAAAAAGTACGAACCTCTATATGTACAGAATCAAAGAGCGTTCATGTGTTGTAGCTGTATTTTTATTTTTAATCTACAATAGAAGTAACCAAGTTTTTACTAAAAGATGCTGATCATATGCCCAAGGTGCAAAATCTTCAGGATTGGGAAAATTGAGGTGACCAAAAAACTATAACTATGAATTACATCAACTATAGCAGTGCAGTGGTTGTGATAACACCGCAGTGACATTTTTTTGAACAAGAGGAAGCACAAAAAATCTGGTGCGGACAACACACGACTTTCATTTACCTCTACTGTTAAAAACTATTAAATATACTCCAATTTGAAAATTGTTTAAGTTGATTTCAATAAAACGTGTATTTATTTTCGTAGGAAACATGTGATTTATCTTGAATAAAAGAACTATATAAAATTGTTAATCAGCAATAAGTTGATTCCCAATTCGTCACTTTATTACCTTTTACAACTTTGTGCATAAGATATTGTTTTTTCTTAAAATCTTTACCTTTCCAACGCTATATTATACATCTATATTAATAATAATAGGCTTATCGAACCGGACGGTTCGATGCCGATACCACCAAACTTCGCCTGCACAGACTCGTCCAATGTTCGCCGGTCAAGCCCAAGCCCCCGAGATCAGCCTTAATGCAATCCTAACATCGACGCTTCGGCCTACCTTTCGGACGCCTACCAGTCGGTTCAGCAAATACCAACTTTCTCGGAATCCGTTCTTCACTGAGCCCAACAACTTTACACGCCCATTTGAGTCTCCGTGATGTTATCAACTCAACTATACTCACAGGGTACAAACTCCGCAATTCCGCGTTGTACAACCTTCTAAACCCACTTTTACCCTTTAGTCGGATATCAAAGCTGTTCGACTTGTATATTTACCCGTTTTTTCTCAATGTAAATAAAATGATTTTGTGAATATTAGGGGATCTACAAAATTAAAGGTACTTTAGGGGAAAGAGATTATAAAATATGAGTCTTTAAGCCCTGACTGTTTCGATCAGAATGAAACCTGAATGAAGTTAAAGCGCATAAAATTTTACATCGATATGGCGAGTTAATTCAAAATCGTTAGAGCCGTCATTGTGCGTAAAAAGGTGCGAAATGCATGGTTTTTCTCGCTGGCCGATTTTAATAAAAAAATTACTGTAACATCTTAGGCATACTACGCTTCTAAAATATGAGAGTTCAGTTCTATATAATTTATTGTTTTCGTGCTAGACTTATACCGCACAAACGGGCCTTTTTGAGGGAGGACTTCGTATTTTGAACTCACGGGACAAAATTTCACTCTCGCAATTCTCTCTCTTACTTCCTATTCCATAAATTGGAAAGTGATTGTAAAATTTATCAATTGTCAACTATAGTAGAAGATTATAGCACTACATGGTTTTTAATGGTAAGTTAAAACGGTATTCTTTCACAGTACGATGAATGTTTTGTATACAATGTGCATTCATTCTTTTTTTTCTTCTGGTATTGAATGAGGGTTAGCATTGATCCACGTTCCAGCTTCCCGAATTCTTCAGTCTGTAACGGTAATCTTCGAAAAATGGTATCGAGATCGAAGGTTAGGTTTAATGAACCGCGACATTTACCTATCGCTAAACACTTGTTACATTCACTTCTCCTATATCATTTAGTAATGTATCTCTCCCTTGAACTTCCTCGTCCGCCATCTGAAAAGGTTATTAAAGAATTTCAACACCGATTATATTAATCTTTCGTAAATCCCCAACGAATTGTAAATTATTCTTTATTATTAATGAGTACCTTACTTCATATGGTATTAAATCAGGTATTGCCACCAAGAGATGGGTAAAAAAAAGGAAGAGTATTGCACTCAAATAATCAAAAGTTGAACAACAAGTATACACATACTACCTCCTCTGCCCATTTTAAAAATTATTAATAATTTTTTTAGGCCATCTTTTTTTCATATTATCGATTTTCAAATTGCTCATTTCAAACTCTTTATGTACAGTTAATAAAGGGGTCTGTTATTAAGTTTTTCACTTTCACTTACTATATATAGATGCGATCGTGAAAATTTTCGAATTCCAGTTTTCAATGGAAATACACGTTTTAGGGTCCCCTAAATCAAATAAAAGTCCCGCAAAAAGGTCTGTGTGTGTGTGTTTATGTGTGACGGAAACGGTAAGTCCTATGAAACTGAAATTTCATATTTAAGACAACAATACGCCCGAGACGTGACAAAACTTTTTTCATCAAAATGAGCTTACCAGAAGAGGCACTTTATACCATGCATTTTGCACCTTTTTTCGATTTTCTCGAAAACGGTTCCAACGATTTTGATTAAACTCGCTATATCGATGTAAAATTTAATGGGCTTAATATCATGTAGGTTTTATTTTGATTAAAATGGTCTGACAGGGCTTAAATGCCGATATTTTAAATTTTCTTCCCCTAAAGTACCTTTAATTTTGTAGATTCAATAAAAATAACTATATTATCTTGTTAACGCTGATGAAAAACAGGTAAATATATAAACTGAATAAATTCGATACCAAACTAAAGGAGAAAACAGAAAAAATATTTTTTTAATGCAATTTTTCGTTTTTAAACTTAAGAGCAGTAATATACATGTATGATATACCGTTGGAAAGCTAATGATTTTAGAAAAAATATTATCTCATACACAAGCTTTTAAAAGTTAATAGAGAGTGATGAAATAAACATAAAACTAACTGATTATTTTAGATAATAATATAATAGATTTTTTAATAAAATACACGTTTCTATAGAAATTCCATTTAACTAATTATTTAATGGTTTCACTCATTTTGATCTCTTACTGTATTTGAAAATAATTTAATCTATTTTAAAAACGGAGGTAAGTGAAAGTCGTGTGTTGCCCGCACCAGATTTTTACTTGTGGAATCACATGGTAATATAAATTTTAAGATCAAGGGCTCGCCTATCGATTAATATAAACTCTTCAGATATAATTTATAATAATAATATAATTGATATAGGGGTCTATTTTATGTTTTTTACTAGTGAAATCACATGGTATTGTATTATCGGTTTTAGGATTGTGCGAACTCGTATCCATTATTTCAAACTCTTATGAAATAATTGATATATCTCGTATTGATTATTTTAAAATTAATATAGTGGTCAAATTATGCCAAAATTAGTATAATATCGTGGATACACATGACACCATTCAATTTAAGCTTGCACGCTCTATTTTAAACTATATATATATATATATATATATATATATATATATATATATATATATATATATATATATATATATATATATATATATATATAAAGTGTTTTGTTACCTGTATATTTTGTTAGGAATTTAAAAAATAAAAATAGTTTTTTTTTTTTAATGAAGAAATTTTTTTTGTTAGTTTACATGTTATATTTACGTCTTCTAGTGTTTCTATTCAATTGTGTAGGGGATTAGCCAGATAAGAGTGCCCCCCTTGTCCTCAAGCAGTGCCGTTCGCTCTAGTAAGTTGAGAGTTCTCGATTGGCGCCTTCAAACAATTTTATGATCAGGACTTCGTTTATGTTTATGTTTATTTATTTAACGTCACTTTATGCTACTATGGCTAATCGGACGATGCTACAGTGGGAGTCCTAAATTTTGCCTATCCAGGTTTTATTAGAATAGGGATCTTTAACGAGTACCTGACATCGCACAGGCTCGGGACCACCTTTTAACGTCCCATCCGAAGGACGGCTAAGTAAGGATTTTTTACTCCATTAAAAAATCCTAGGACCACCTGCGGGTTTGAACCCGTGACCTTTAGCATGGGAGGCTGTTACGCTAGCCACCCAGCTACAAGTGATCCCTATCAGGACTTCGTCTCGTCTTCTTGAAGATCACAGCCCTTCCAGAGTCGCCTACCCGTCGTACGGAACTGAAGAATTAATGGACCGTTAACTATCCTTGATAATTTTTTTCTCATTATATCTGTTCTTCTTTTTTTTTATACCATTCTTAGTAGTACTAACACACTAATCCAATTTTTTTATAAATCAACTGATTTTTATTTGGTTGTAAATTTTCCTCATTTTTTTTATTAAACTTTTATTTATTTTGTTTCCTTTCAATTTTATCTTTTTATTTATTTTAATGTTAAGTACTCAAGACCAGCTCTTTTCGAAACGGAACCGCGTCTACGTTAGCCTATTCTTTTGTTTTGTTTTAACGTCACTTATTCCAACAGTGGTCTATTATGTTTTTTTTTAGTGGAATCACATGGTATTATTGGTTTTAGTATTGTGCGCACTCG
Source organism: Piezodorus guildinii (assembly GCA_023052935.1). Classification (NCBI taxonomy): domain Eukaryota; kingdom Metazoa; phylum Arthropoda; class Insecta; order Hemiptera; family Pentatomidae; genus Piezodorus; species Piezodorus guildinii. The sequence continues at coordinate 35,163,372 of CM041295.1, read as the reverse complement.
TATCGATTATTCCAAACTCTTATGATATAATTGGTATAGAGGCCTATTTTGTATTTTCTTACACTTTGAATAGAATAACGAGGTACTATCAATTTTTAGATCGCGTACTCCCGTATTGATTATTTTAAATTTAATATAGTGGTCAAATTCAACCAAAATTAGTATAATCTCGTGGATACACATGACACCATCCATTTTAAGCTTGCACGCTCTATTTTAAACTCTTTATATATATATATATATATATATATATATATATATATTATAATTTGTATCTATGGGAAATATTTTTTGGACTGTATTGTTGTATTTTAAAATTAATATTTTTTACAATAGAATTACGAGTATGTTGCTATGAAACGTTATTTGTTGAAATTCCAAAAATCTTGAATCCGTTTAGTTATATTTAAAACTTTAAAGAGATGAAACACGGAAAATTAAGTTGAATGAAAAATGGGTAGAAAATGTAGTTTTTCATGCTGAGTTTAACCAGGGTCACGTATTAATCGCTAACTTAGTGAGACTGCAATCGCAAGGTATTTTTATTTATATATCTTTTTTTTTTTTTTTTAACCTGTACCTCTAGAACTTATGAAGGGTTCAGTACATAATCTCTAAATCGTATGAATTCGTAACTCTAAATCCTGCATTTTCCGTACACATATACAACAATAAAATTCATCGATCCTTTTTTTTTTTTTCATTAAAAAGTATATATATATATATATATATATATATATATATATATATATATATATACCTGCTGGCGCAGACTGCGAAAAATCACTACTTTATGAGGACAAAAGTTGGGATTTTTTCAGTGCTTCACCTTTTTATTATTAGTTAGCAAGACGCTTAATACTAATATTTCCCGCCATACCGTGTTTACAAACAAATAGTAAATGAGTGAATCATTCCTGTTCGCACAAGTGTCTAATAACCGGCAGTGGGATTATCTTTATTCTATGGCCATTTATTGTGTTCAAGTTGTGTTTAGAGCAAAGTATTTTAGCTTTTATTTAACAATGGCCATTGCTGAGACAGGTAATACATTATATTTCTAAACTCGTTATTGAATATACGTTGCAATCTACCTGTAGAGTTAATTTAGCAATTTGTAAATGTATGCCCCTATTCCATAACGACAAACTGTATAACCCCCAAGTTACCCCAAGGAATTGTTTGTAAGATTTGTTTCATCAATTCTTCTACTTATTAAATATTAGAAAGAATTTTTGAGATTTTTTGCGTTTTGGGTGATACATAATTCTTTTCAGACACAACACTCCGAATCAAAAGTTTTACAATCTATAATTTGAAAAGTTTCCTAAATGATATAAAAAACATCTATCAGCAAGTTTCAGCAACTCTGAGCGATAATTAGATTTTTTTGTACTATTTTCCTCGTATTCTGGGACTTCAAACGTAAATTGTAGGGAAGTTTTATATTTTAGCAAATAAATTTGATGTTTGCCAATCGTGTCAAAAAATTAATTAGTCTTTATATTTTTTTATATTTTTTTTTCGTAATATGGGACCCCAAGGGTTAAATATGGACAAGTTTCAGAATTTTGTCCAGCTAAATCAGTCATATTTTCCACTGTGTGACGAAGCTGGAAGTAGTCTTAGGCGAACCTCTTAGGGTCCATCCTCCAGCTGCTCTCTGACCTCCGACGAACTTCTCCTCGGTCTCTGACTCTTCTCTTCTCGTGGAACACGACTGACCCTTCGAATCTCGTCACCTCGGGCGCGGCTGATATGGGAAGTGCCCAAAGTTGGTGGTCCAGCCTTTGTAGAAACTACTTTTGAGAAATATTTCTAATATATTTAAGGTGGCGTTGTACGGCTGCCGCTGGGGGAAATTACCAGGGGTCTCTGGTAACCAACAGAGGTAGGTAAACGACTTTTGAACTTATGCCGGCCTAGGCTTATGAATTTTTATTTAATTAATATAATAGTTATCCAATAATGAATTTCCACCCCTCAGTATTCTCAATACAAAATAATATATACTATGTCCAAGTCAAATTCAACCTTTTCCACATCAAATTCATACTTTTTCATTTGAAATTCAACATTTTTCAACTTCAATATGTCCTTAAAAATCATGTTGATATTTTTAATGTGTTAATGGTAATTTTGATTAGCAATTTTACCAATATGGCTAGTTAAATGTTGCCGAGGCAATTTTAAATATAATTTATCGCTATATAGGAAGAGTATATAATAGTCGATAAGCGATTGGTGGATCTTAAAATCGATAGTACCATGTGATTCCACTAGTAAAAAAACATAATAATAGACTCCTATATCGATTTTATCTGAAGAGTTTAAAATAATCATTACGCCAGCGCGCGATCTTAAAATCGATAGTAATATGTATTGGATTGTGTCACATGAAATTTCCGTTTTCAAGGTAATGGATTTTTATTAAAAATATTATATGAAAACAAGATAATTTTTTTTGAAGTATTTACCTTCTTTTTCTAAATATGTTTCCCAACGTGACACCAACTTTTTTATACCCAAACTGAAAAACCCTGATCTTTAAAGTGAAACAAAATCTGAAAACGCACTTTTCACTTGATCATCATTTTCACAAAGTTTTCCTTTGAAGAAGTTGTCTAAATTCTTGAACAGGTGGTAATCTGTTGGAAACAAGTTGGGAGAATATGGCGGGTGCGGAAGAACTTCGTAGCACAGTTCTTTCAATTTTTGCACGGTATGTTTTGAAACAAGGGGTCTTACTGCCGCTCAGTGAGATCATGAGGTACCCATATGCTTTTTTACTTTCCCAATACACTTTAAATGTCTGGAAACGGTAGATGCACTTGCATTTAGTTGTGCTGAGATTCCTTTAACTGTTTGGCAGGGGTTTCCTTCTACTGTATGTTTGAGGACATCGTTGTCTATTGCGGACGGAGGTCTTCCTCGGGGCAAGTTTTCCAAGTCGGTATCCCCAGCAACCAACAGGGAATGGTCCGTTCATTAACACTCCCTTCCCCAAACGCCTTGCAAATATTTCTAGCGGACTCAGCTGCTGAATGGCCGAGTTTAAACTCGTACAAAAATATTACTCTAAAATCGCGTGATTCCATGTTCATATTTGGAGGTATACTAAAAAGTGGGTAATTGATTGGGAAGCTAATGTTTATAATGCAAAGGTAGAGGATTAGTAACTGTTTACTTTAAATGTGTAAACATTCGGAAGAAAACAACAGAAACCTGCAAAATCCTTTATGTACTTCAGAAACTATAAAAACGGACATTTCATGTGAAACAACCCAATAATTCCACAAGTACGAAAACACAGTAAAAGACCACTATATAAAACATATCTGAAGAGTTTGAAATAATTAATTTTAAAATTGATACCATGAAAAACAAGATGGCGTAAATAAATTATTGATAGACCTCAAAATAGACAGATGCAGTTTATACTTCAACTAGTTGATTATTGGAGTACTGTACTTGTACTTTTGTTATGAATATTTATAGCCATCTAACACTGTAATAGGAGTGTAGGAGAACTTTCGACATTGCTATAGTTTTGATTGGCTGATTTCCTAAGGCAGCGGTACCTTCAAAAACTAGCTTACTTAATATATTTAATCTATATATAAACTATATTTAATGATACCATTGGATTTCCTTTCCAAAGGTATCGTGTTTACCAATCCAAGAGGTGGCATGCAGGGTAAGATTAAAGTAAACAAGATTCAATTAATACGTTATTATAATTATTCACTAACACATATAAATTATATCAACACATTGCCTAGAACTTTGATTGAGAATACTGAGTGACAATTTCTCTACTACCTTTGCCATACAATATTACAAATAATATACCTTTGAAACACTTAACCGGCTGGCGAAGGTGAAATCAGTCTTAGGTCCCCTTTCTCGGCATCATCCTCCAGCTGCTCTCAGAACCCCGACGGCCACCTCCTCTTCTTGTAGATGGAACCCGACTTACTCTTCTTGAGGATAAAACTTGACTGCTTCTTCTCTCTCATTCTCGTCACCTCGGGTGGGCCGATATAGGAAGTGCCCCGGTTGGCGGTATAGACTTTCTGCTATTATTCTTATCTTTTCACGACTCCTAAGATTCTTGTTGGCCGCCGCTGGGGGGGAAACTACCAGAGGTTTCTGGTACCGCTGGTGGGCCCATACCGATGGGAATTCTAGGGGGCTAGGTAAACAACTTTTGATGTTTTGCCGACAAAGGTTTGTTATCTTTAATTGTTTAATATTAAAATTATTTAATAATGAACTCCCCTCAGTATCCTCAATACATTACAACATATCATTTTAATGTAGCTTGATTTTTTTTATCTTTAGCTATAATACAGCTTTTATTACAGAAGGAGCCCCAGGTAATAAGTTATCTAAGTAGTATAATGTGACCAATGTGGTTTTTTAATGTCAGAGGTTTAATAGTTATACCACCCTGCAAGGCCTTGTAGTCAACTATTTATAAGCAACACGTGTTTTCATTTTTTTTATAAGCTAGCGGAATTAATGGAATAACATAAAAAACTTATGGCTTATTTCATATTTATTCTAATTGTAATCTCAACTAGTGGAACTGCACCAGCTTCGAACGGGTGTTTGAATGAGGTTTCATTTATTTTTAAAAATCAGATGCCCGACCGATTTTGAATTTATTGCTTTGGGGGTATTAGTCCATCGTAAAGAATAGTGCAATTTGCAAGAAAATATGTATTATATTGTCTGTTCATTATTATATTTATTCATCGGATGAATTAAAAAAAAAAATTATTTATTGTTATTTACAAATGTATTAAACAACACAATGAGTAAATATGCAGTATAATGAAAAGTCATGAAAATGTCTTGCGAAAGAACTACCTTCAATAACTATTTTAAGGCAGTAGGTCCTTTTTAGTCGCCTTGGAGGGTTATCAGGGATATCTAAGGAAGATAAATTACGGACAAGTGGGTTTGTGTGGGCAGGGAGTTTAGGATGATAAGAGGTGTATCTATCACGGGATGTCTGCTACAAATGGGATGTTTAGGTCATTATGGAGGAGTTGATTTGTGACAAAATGGGGGGAATTTAGATTTTGCGAAGGATTTTAGATTGTAAGGATTGGATGCGGGAGAAATTTGATGGTTTAGTAGAGCCCCAAAGTTCGATTCCATAAGTCCAAATAAGGTCCATAAGGTCTGATAATAGTGATGTAAATGAGTCTTTTGTAATAAACGTTTGTCTAGTAAGTGTTGTAGTAATCGGTATCTTCGAGCAGTTTCTTGTCGTTTCACTCTTGTGTTAGGGTTCCAAGTAAGGCGCTTGTCAAGATGGAGACCTAGGCATCGGATTTGTTCTACAGGAGTAAGGGTGATGTTATTAAACGATACTTGGGGGGCAGGAAGTCATCGGTTTGCGACGAAGGATATTGGTGATTTGCTGGGATTTATTTTAATCCTCCAATTTTGACACCATTCTTCAATTGCTGTGATGTGGGAATGAAGGTTTTGGGATGCAGTAATTGGATCATTATGGACGGATAAGACACACGTGTCATCAGCACAAGTATTGAGGACAGCGCGAGGCGGAAGAATTTTAAAAAAATAATTAAAATTCGTTTAGGTTGTTTGTTATTTTAAAGTTACGTATAGATAACGGAAAATTTAATTTTTACATATAAAGAAAACTTGATTGTAATGTATGTTTGCAAAAACTATAGAAATAACAACGGTTCCAATCCAATTAGGTTTATAACCATTTTATATTTCAAATAAACTATTTAAAATACATTTTAAAGGTTTTATTTAGTTTTCATGGGAATCCCATTTATTTTACAGTGAAATATATGTTTTCATGATATAATTTAAAAGTTTAAATAATTATTAACAATGTTAGTTTATAGATTTATAAAAACTTACCATTTATTTCAGCATCTTAGTTAGAATTTGATACGTAATATTGTTCTAAAATCTTGCATACTGAATAAAAAATATAACTTGTACGATACCATACGACGGTGGCAACACTGAACTATCATAACCTCAGTCTTTACCAATAACATGTGGTCATAAGTTAATGGTCTTACAACAATTGTTTACTAACTTGTAGAATTTTTTATATTGCATATTAAATTTTCTAAAATCTTGCACTTTTCAGCGGTGTATTATACGTCTATACAACTACTCATATTTCAGAAAGAATAATTTATTGATGATTCGGTTACATAAAATTTATTTTTCCCTCCTTGAAAAACCTAAATTTTAATGTATTTGACTTATTAGCCTTCAGGAAAAAAAAAAAAGTTCTAAATGATGGTAAAAACACATATAAATCCGTCTTATGGTTTTGGAAGGAGTTCAAGGAATCCAAGAATCGCTGTATCATTATAATATATATTATATATATATATATATATATAAGAGAGAGAGAGAGAGAGAGAGAGAGAGAGAGAGAAGAGAGAGATAGTGTACTTCGAAGATGAAGTATTGTGATTAAACAGTTACATTTAATACTGATACTTCCCTTTCAAAGCCTCAACTTGATATTTTGGTAGTTGTTAGCTTTGATAGATATGTAGTTAAACATTTAAAATATCTGCTTTGAAATAATATTAATTTAAATTTAGAATAAATAGAAGCTATAAAGTCCTGTTTTATTGGAGAAAAACTATGAAGCGCTAGAGTGGAATCTTTAATTTTTATATTATATACAAAATTTGCACTCTGTTCCCGTGTCTTCTAAATGTCTAGTTACTTCCTAAACCGATTATTAAGTTACAGTACATATGTACGTTAATAATAAATGCTATGTTATTTCCCTATGTTAGAATTATCTATTCTGTTATTTCAGCCGTGGAGCGATCTCGGGGTATGGAGGCCCTCCTGTGTGTACACAGCCTCGCTAAAGTGGGTACCCGAAAATTGTGGAAAAGGCTGCTGAGCATGATCTCGGCGAATCACTATCGAAGACAGTGTCTGCGAACAAAGCGAATCTCCATCAATACTGAACTTGGGTTGTAGAGGTAATTTTATATATATATATATATATATATATATATTATATGTGTGTGTGTGTGTGTGTCTACTACATATAAATTCTAGTTTTGAAATTAAATAGTATGAATTTAAAAAAAAAAAAGTAAGATCATTTTTTTTACTTTCACTTACCTATATATGAAATATTTAATAAGGGAAATTATCACGATCGTGAAATTTTTCGATTTCGGATATTCACCGGAAATACAAGTTTTAGGGTCCACTGAGTCCAAACAACCAAGTCCCGCAAAAAGGTCTTTGTGTTAGTGGTCTAGCGCAAAGACGAAAAGTCGTGTGAAACTGAAATTTCATATTTAAGAAGAATATACGCCCGAGATGAAACAGCAACTTTTTTTTATCAAAATGAGCTAACCAGAAGTGCTACTTTATCCCATGCATTTTTCACCTTTCTATGATTTTATAAAATACGGCTCTAACGATTTTGGTTAAACTCGCCATATCCATGTAAAATTTATTGGGCTTTAATATCATGTAGGTTTCATTCTGATTGAAATAGTCTGACAGGGCTTAAATGCTGATGGTTCAAATTTCCTTCCTCTAAATACATTTAATATTTTAGATTTGAGTAAATTAACCGTATCATCTTGTTAGCATTGATAAAAAACGGCTGTATATGTAAGTTTGATAATCAACTGAAAGAGGATGTATCAAATGCCGTTGTATAGCTAAAGATTTAAAAATATTATCTTATACTCAAACTTGTAAAAGTTAATGGAGAGTTATGAAAGGCCGAAAAAAACTAACTAATTGTTTTAGATAACAATATAATACATTATGTAATAAAACACATGTTTCTACCGAAAGTCAATTTAATGATTCTTTAAACTTATTTCATCTCTGACTGTATTTGAAAATTCTTGACATTGTTTCTTTATAACGGAGGTAAGTGAAAGTCGTGTTTTTCGCTCACCAGATTTTTTCATAGTGTATTATCTCTATCACCTTAAGAACAAATCTTAGATATTAGAATTGTTCAATTATAAATTATATCCATATCATTTACAATTAAACGATATTAAATTAAAGTTGTCTCGTTCATTCCTTTAAACAAAAAATTAATTTTAAATAAAATACAACTACTTACATAAAAACGGGATTATTGACCTACCCGACCACGAAGATCGAATCCTTGTGGTCGATACTTTTTAGCCTTATTGATTACACAATCCCGAATTTTAAGATGATTAAACAAACCAGTGTTGTAGAAAATATTCCTCGTGCCTAAAACTAAATAATCCTCTGGCGTTACAAGAGAACTCCTTGACAGAGTTAACGAAAAAAAAAATGTCACCTACCAAGGACATTTCATGCTAGCTAGGCTCACAGTCACATTCCTCACTTAAGGATCAGTTACATCAGGTGAGTTTGATCATTACCGTGCTACCTGACGGTAATAAATCATATGTCTTATTAATTATTTATAACTAACTCGTCAAGTGCAATATCAAACTGAAGCGTTATACTCATTAATGAGATTTAATAAAGATAAAATAAAAAGTCTGCTTTGATTCAATACCTTCAATAGTAACGAAATGTAATCGAATATCAATAAATTCATGTATTGACTTCCATATAAAGTTTTATGATATCATTAAATGAATGAGTTAGTTTTTTCCTAATGTTCAAAACTAACTTAGGCTATTTCTACGCTGAGCTATCCGTGGAAGATTAGTACCTCCAAGTGATAACTCAAAATTAGGATAGCTCGGTTGAACATAATTAGTGGACTGTATATATTTAAAAAAAAAAAAAATGAAAGTAAACGACGAATCACAATACATTTATTAAACTAAATATATTGGGTTGTCCGGAAAGTTCGTAGAGAAATTTGGACAAAACTCAAAATTTATGAACAGCTTAAAATTTATTTATTTAATCTACAAAATAGTTACCACCGTTAGCGATTACCCTTTCCCAACGGCTTAGAAGGTCCATTTTCCGTTTTGTTTAAAAAAATCACTGTCCTTACTACTGAAGAACAATAATTTTTTTTTTTTTTTTTTTTAACATAATTTATTGAAATTTACAACTGTACTCAAAAAAATACATCAAGTAAATATGATATTAGAATAATGACATGGAAGAGACTTGTAGAAGAACTACCCAATGGTAGCACTCCTGTAACTATTTTAAACTAGAAGGTCTCGGGGCCATCTCCTTTTCAGACGCCTCGGAGGATTGTCGGGAATTGAAGAGGAAGAAAGTATTGAAACTAGAGGATTAGGGTGGGAATGGAGTTTGTCATGAAAGGAATGGTATCTAGATCGGGCCAAATCAGCAACATACGGAATATTAAGGTCTTTGTAGATCAGTTTATTAGTTACAAAATAAGGAGCATTGAGGATTTTACGCAGGATTTTAGATTGTAGGGATTGGATACGGGAAGAATTTGATGGTTTAGTAGAGCCCCAAAGCTCTACTCCGGAAGTCCATATAGGCCGTATGATAGTCATGTAGATGAGCCTTTTGTAGTTAAGTGGAAGATTGGAACGTTTGTCTAGTAAGTGTTGAAGTAGTCGAAAACGTCGTGCAGTTTCTTGTCGTTTCAGTCTTGTATGAGGGTTCCATGTAAGGCGTTTGTCAAGGTGTAGTCCTAGATATCGGATCTGTTCGACCGGGACAAGAGGAGTATTATTGAAGGACACAGTAGGGCAGGATGTCATTGGTTTACGACGAAGGGTAAAGGTAATTTGGCTGGATTTGTTGGCATTTATTTTAATTCTCCAGTTCTGACACCATACTTCAAGGTCTCTGATGTGGGATTGGAGAGTTTGAGAGGCAATAGTTGGATCAGCATTGACTGATAACACACATGTGTCATCAGCATAGGTAGAAAGGAAAGTGTTAGGATGGGATGGGATATCAGCTGTATAAACTGTGTAAAGGATGGGTCCTAGGATACTGCCTTGAGGAACACCAGCAAACTGACTAAAAATGGATGAATAGTAATTATTATGATTTACTTTGAAGGATCTGCCAGTGAGGTAGGACTGGATGATAAGGAAGTATGTAGGAGGGAGGAATTTGCGGAGCTTGTAAAGCAATCCTGGGTGCCAGACTCGGTCAAAGGCCTGTTCCACATCGAGGAAGGCTCCCGTGCAATACAAGCCGCGCTCCAATGTAGACGAGACAACGTCCACCACACGATGACATTGCTGGATAGTGGAGTGGGACGGAAGAACAATAATAGGTCCGTTTTGACGTCTTCTTCTGAAGAGTAGGATTTCCCATGTAAAAACTTTTCAGGGGAACGGAAAAGATGGAAATCCGAAGAAGCAATGTCAGGAGAGTACGGCGGGTGAGGTAAAACCTCCCATCTGAAGCTTGATAACTTTTGCCTAGTCCTTAAAGATATATGGGGCATAGCGTTGTCTTAGTGGAATAGCACTCCTTTCCGATTTGACAACTCTGGCCGTTTCTCTTCAATTGCTGCCTTTAATCGATCTAACTGGGCGCAGTAAAAATCATTATTTATAGTTTGGTCCTGTGTAAGGAGCTTAAAATGCATGGGTCCCTTCCAATCCCTCCAAATACTGAGCATCACCTTTTTTGGATGCAAGCCGACCGTTGGGGTTTCCAGGCAACCCCCAAGATTTTTTTCGGCTGGTGTTGATGTAGAGAATCCATTTTTCTTCACCAGTAACAACTCGTTTCAAAAATGAATCGTCCACATTTTTGTTTTCAGCAGCATATCACAACATGAAATCCTTTCAAAAGGTTTCCTTACACTGAGCTGATGGGGAACTTGAAATTTATTTTGTACATTTTTAGTTTCACTTACTATAAAATATATAGTAAGGGAAAGTATTGCAATCGTGAAAATTTATGAATTCCAGATTTCACCAGAAATACGCGTTTTAGGGTCTCCTGAGTCCAAATAACCAATTCTCGCAAAAAGGTCTGTGTTTGTGTGTGTGTGTGTGTGTTTATGTGGTAAGTCCAGCTTGAAAACGAAAAGAGGAAGGAAACTTAAATTTCTTATCTGAGACAACATTATTATACCCGAGATGTTACAGCAACTCGAGCATCAAAATCGGTGTACCAGAAGACCTACATTTTACTATGCATTTTGCCCCTTTTTAGATTTTTCTCAAAAACGGCTCCAACCATTTTAATTAAACTCGCTATATCGATGTGAAAATTAATAAGCTTTAATATCATGTAGGTTTTATTCTTATTTCAATAGTGCTACAGGGATTAAATGGTGGATTTTATTATTTTCTTCCCCTAAAGTACCTTTAATGTTGTAGATTCCGAAAGATTAACCATGTCATCTTGTTAGGATTCATAAAAAGTGGGTAAATATACAAGTTGAACCAATTCGATTACCAACTAAAGAAGAAAAGAGCAAAAATATATTTGGATATGAGTTTTTTTGTTTTTCGCAAATAAGAATAGTAATACAGATGAATAATGTACCGTTGGAAAGATTTTAGAAAAAATATAGTCTTATATATAAAGTTGTAGGGGAGCCCGTGGCTGAGTGGCTAGCGCGCTAGTCTCTCATGCTACAGGTTCTGAGTTCGAATCCAAGTCCCGGCGGGGCTTTTATAAGGATTTTAAAAAAATGTGGATTCACTCACAACCTCTCCCCCGGGTATGTGACGGGTCTCCGTCAGCCAAAGGGTGGCCACTCACAAAATTAATCGTAGGGAGTGATGACCCTACACTAAAAAATTGCATCGTGAAACGTGAGTGTGAATTCGCAGGAGTTTACACCGCGAGGCCCAGGCCTACACGGCCTGTCGCGCCACTGGAAGAAGAAGATATAAAGTTGCAAAAGGTAATGAATAGTGGGTAAAACTAACTGTTTGTTGTAGATAATAATTTAATAGATTATTTAATTAAACACTTTGTTTCGATCGAAACTCAATGCAATTAACTCTTTAACCTTTTTTCATCTCTAACTGTATTTAAAAATTTTAAATTGATTTTAACGACGAACATAAGAGAGAGTCGTGTGTTGCCCGCACCAGGTTTTTGTTATTCTTCGGGACTATTTTGTTCCAGAATAAAATTTATTTTCATTTCATTTCAAATGTTCGTTCTCTGGATAAATATTTACTACTAATAACAATATTAGATATCCTTCAATATTACGGCTTTAGGCAAGTAGTAACTAATTTTCTATTATTTTAAATTAACTTACTAACATGTTATTGTTCTAATTTTCATTTCGTTTTGTTCGAGAATAATTTGTAAGCTGATACAGCTAACCTTCAGACGTCTAGCAAGAGACGTCTGTGCCCCTCTCACTGGCGCCTGGAATTCGATCTTGAGAGAAACTCCAGACTCCAAATAGTTGGCAGCAGTGCCTTACGCCTGGAAGCAGCGTTGATGAAGAACTAGATTACTGTTCCCAAGATCCAATGTTCGAATATCGTTTGTTGCAAGATGATAATTTATTCTGATAAACGAATCTGGGTTAGAGAGTACCTCTTGAGACTCTTAAATTTGTCTATGAGATAATATTTTTAAATCTTTAGCTATACAACGGCATATTATATGTCAATATTATTATTCTTATGCACAAAAAACTAAAAATTACATTAAAAAATATGTTAAATATTTTTTCTTTCAGTTAATTATCAAACTCATCAAACTTACATATATAGCCGTTTTTTATCAATGCTAACAAGATGATACGGTTAATTTACTCGAGTCTATAATTTTAAAGGTACATTAGAGGAAGAAATTTTGAAATATCAGCATTTAAACCATGTTAAACTATTTCAATCAGACAGAAACCTACATGAGGGGTACTCACTACGTTTGCTATAGCATGCTATTTGTATTATTTTGCTAAACCCGTCGAGTTTCTACAGTTATTTCCTGTATAAAATTGATGAGTTTAGCACAATTAGCATGCCATAGCAAACCTAGTGAGTACCCCTATGATATTAAATCACATTCAATTTTACTTCGATATAGCGAGGTTATTCAAATTCGTTAGTGCAGGTATGAGAGTAATAAGGTGTGAAATGCATGTATAAAGGGCTCTTATGTCTGGCCGATTTTAATAAAAAAAGTTTCTGTAACATCTCAGGTATATATGCTTAATACACACACAGAGACCTTTTAGTGAGACTTGGTTAATTAAACTAGAAAATTTTCACGTTTGCAATACTTTTCCTTACTATATATTCCATATATAGGTAAGTAAAAGTAAAAATAGAGATAGTATATACAGTCAGGGGAGCCCGTGGCTGAGTGGTTAGCGCGCTAGTCTCTCGTGCTACAGGTTCTGAGTTCGAATCCCAGTCCCGGCGGGGCTTTTATAAGGATGTAAAAAAATGGGGATTCACTCACAGCCACTCCCCCGGGTATGTGAGACCCGTCAGCTAAATGGTGGCCACTCACAAAATTAGGCGTAGGGAGTGATGACCCTACACTACAAAATGCATCGAGAATCTTGAGTGTAATCTCTCAGGAGATTACACCGCGAGGCCCAGGGCCTACACGGCCTTTCGCGCCACTGGAAGAAGAAGAAGATATATATATATAATACTTTCTATTAGAATATTATAGATGAATCCGATCCAATCAGTTTCTAGTGAAACCTTACGAGGAAATATTCATCCTTACTAATTAGCGAGATGATCATGCTTTTTTGAACATTTTTCTGAAAAAAAGTTAAATACAAGCCAAGTTTGGTGAGTATAAAAAGTCCAATTTTTTAGCATGACAATATCACATGTGTCATGAAAAAGAAATTCTTTCACGTTTAACCTCTTCAATACACCTTTCTCAGACCACTATGACTTTTATCGGCAGTATCCAATATGACTGACGTTTCTAAAATAAAGGTTATTAGAAATAATTGCAGTAATTTCCCTTTTTTAGTTAAAGGATTAAGGACCATTGTTGACTTCACTGACCCAATTCACTCTTAAGGAGGTTTTGAAATTTCTTTGGATTTTCGCTATTTCCAACAATACAATAAAAGCAGGTTCTGTTCTATTTAACTTGAATATCCATTAACCGAAAAATTGTACGATGTATACTTTAGATAAACAATGTCCGGCTTCAAACAAAAGCATACAGCTGGATATAGGAATCAGTAACCACTGCAAATTCAATTTATTTATGCAAACAGATTTTTCAAGGCTTCTTTTTTTTTATGAGTGGCTGGAAGTGTACCGATAGAAAAGATTTAAATAAATAATCAGTTAAACATACTTACTCGTTACCTTATTAATATTAATCAGTGCAAACAGCATCGCGACAATATAAACAAGGAACAAAAAAGTTTCAATTCAGGTTATCCTTGATATTTATTTTCTTCGAAATATGGTCTCCGTAATAAAGATTGTCGCTTTGCCCTATGTAGAAGAAAATACCGGAGCTTTTATCAAAATACCTACTCGTTTATTCATATCTAGAAAGGGTGTGTCCGTCGCCGAATTTGATCAAGATTTTTCAAGTCATTCTAAATAGAACGACATATGTTCGACAATTGAGGCGTTGATTTCCAAAAGGTACTATATCCATTCTGGGGAATTTTACAGGAAGCGCGAAAATCTCTCATTACTATATTATTAAACTAGCTAATTTGGGTCTTTTTGCCTTAAAATTTAGAATTATTTTTTTACTTTAATAATAACATCAAATTAAAGTTATGAAATGAATTTTTTTAGAATGATTTGGAACGAAAATAAGTTCGTAATTAGTACTTTTAGAATATTGCCGCATTTCTAAATCGCGTTTTTTAAGGACTTGAGAATTCATTAGATAACATCAAATAGAATGTTTAGATAGAACTAAATGATGAGAATACAAATATGTAAACAAATCAATTTCGTAAAAAATGTCCTTTAGTACCTTTTGGAAATCAACGTCTCAATTGAGGCGTTAATTTCCAAAAGGTACTTACTATATCCATTCTGGGGAATTTTACAGGAAGCGCGAAAATCTCTCACTATATTATTAAACCAGATAATTTGATTCTTTTCGCATTAAAATCTAGAATTATTTACTTACTATATTAATAAAACCATATTAAAGTTATGAAATGAAATTTTCTGTTATGATTTAGAATGAAACTAAATGTGTAATAAGTATCTTAAGAAATTAATAGCATTTCTAAATCACGTTATTAAATGAGGAGAATATAAATATGTAAAAAAATCAATTTCGTAAAAAATGTCCTATAGTACCTTTTGGAAATCAACGTCTCAATTGAGACGTTGATTTCCAAAAGGTACTAAAGGACATTTTTTTCAAAGTTGATATTTTCACATATTTTATTCTAATGGTTTAGTTTTACCTAAATCCGTCATAAAATTTTATCTAAAAAACATAAAAATCCCTTAAAAAAGTATTTAAAAATTGCATTTCATTCCAAAAGGTACTAAATCCACATTTTATTTTATTCCAAAAGGTACTATATCCATGTTTTTCGGATGATTGAAACTCTTTTATCATGAAAAAAGGTCCACTGAAATCATGAAACCAAACATATTTGTATTGAGTGTGCATTGTAAATATTATGTAAATAAATAAAGTTTCTTTCTATATCCATGTTTCGTTCCAAAACGTACTATATCCTATGTAAACAGATATAACCTTTCCTTTCATTTCCTTCCAAAATGTAATATATCACCATTAATTTATTGTTTTCATCATTTTATGCATTTTTATTGGTTCATTTAGCACGTCTTGAATCACTGCTATTATTTTGATCACTGGTTTTAACTTAATAATCAGTTTTTATGCTATTTGAAACAACTTAGCTGCGTCGCTTTGGTTCTTTTAGGTTGCCAATTTAATTAAGTTTTTTCATAGTATATTTTCTTGCAGCAACATAAATTTGGTTTAAATTTTTCATAAACTCACATTTTAATAGAATAATGGTATTTTATCCAGAAAATAGTTGGAATTAGCATTCCACCACCTTGCTAAATATGTGAAGAAAATCCGTGCCTGATCTAACTTAGTAGTCGATTTTTTTATGTAAAATAAAAGCTCAAAAGTTATTATTTATCAGTATCTGTAGTTAAATATTGTTTACACGTCGTTAATAATATAGTTAAATTTGCTAAATTCACACAAACAGTAAATACAAGTTCAAAACAAACTTCATAACTACATACTTCCTTATTATAGTGCCGTAGATAGATAAATTGTCCTTTGAATATTCACTTTCTTTATGAAGAATAGATAATCAATGTAATTAACCAACAAAGAAAGAGGGAGAATAAGGAAATTTACATAATTTAGTAATTAACGATATAAAGACGTTAGTTATCGGTAATGTTGTATCAGGAAGGTTATAGTGACTGTTACCAACTTATTTCGCGTTATATTCTTCCAAAAAGTACTATATCCCTTTTAATTCTTCCCAAAAATTATTATACCCACGTTTCATTCCAAAAAGTACTATATCCATATTATATTGTTTAAAATCATCGGAAAAGTGCAATAATTTGGAAAAAATGAGTTGGCAACACACATAAAATTCAACTTTTGATTTTAATAAAAAAAGAATCACGTAAATTGGTCCATTAATAAATAAATGACAGATTTTTGCGTTTCCTGTAATATTTTCTAAAGTAGATATAGTACCTTTTGGAAATCAACGTCTCAATTCATCGAAAGGGTTATGGAGACTAAGAAAACAATAACAAATAAAATTAAACTTTTTTTTTTTTACAACAATTGTCTTTATTATATATTTTTTCAACTGTTTTCCAGTGTAACTATTTTTTTTTGTTGAGTGAATGCTTTTTAAACCAAGACATTATGCTTTTTTTTAATTATTAGATTATTAGATACTAGAGTGCTGTCTCCCTCATACCAAACCATACCACATTTTTCTTAAAATTTATAACATTTCCTAATAATTGTAATTTTGTTACAGTTGTAAATAAAATTGTTTAGTAAAAAAAAAATCTGGTGCGGGCAAGACACGACTTTCACTTACCTCGACTGTTCAAATCAATTTAAAAACTATTACATATACTTCAATTTGGAAAATATTATAAGTTATTTTAATTAAACGTGAATTCATGTTTGTTGGAAACATATGATTTAGATTAAATTATAGGTTAATCAGTAATAAGTTTATTCCCTATTCGTCACTTTATTTTATCTTTTAAAACTTTGTTTATCAGATGTTTTTTTTTTTTTAAATATCTCTCTTTCCAACAGTATATTACACGTCTATAATACTGTTCTTAATATAAAAAATCAAAAATTACATAAACAAATTAGTATTTCTCTAGAATCCTTTAGTCGGTCATCAAATTCGTCCAATTTTTATATTTAGCCGTCCTTCATCAATTTCATTAAGATTATATGGTTAATCTTTTGGAATGTACAAAATTAAAGGTAGTTTAGAGGAAGAAAATTTAAAATATCGGCATTTAAGCCCTATCAGACTATTTCAATCAGAATAAAACCTACATTATATTAAAGCCCATTAAATTTTACATAAACATAGAGAGTTTAATCAAAATGTTAATGGAGTGATGCAGAGTCGATGAAACTGACTGATCTTTGTAAATAATAATATAATAGATTTAATAAAACACATTCTATCGAAATTCAGTGTAATTAATTCTTTGATCTTTTTTTTTCATCTCTAACTGTATTTAAAATTCTTTTATTGATTTTAACAACGGAGGGAAGTGATAGTCGTTTGTAGATCGCACCAGATTTTTTATTTATTTATTGAAACTAACAAGGGTCTAATCAAAATACGAACAATAAGTAAATGTGGGGGATATAGAATTGGAAATGCCTTGTTAAGTACTACCCAACGGTAGCAATACAATGTTTTCTTTTATTTTGCAGTCTCGAGGCCATCGTCTTTTCAGTCGTGTCCAAGGTTTGTCAGGTATGCATGGGTTAGAGAGATTCCAGACAAGCAGGTTTATGCGGTAGTTTAGAGTTAAACTTTGTATATCTATGTCGGGAAAAGTTATTAACAAAAAGAATAATGAGGTCTTTATGGCTTATGGAATTTGTGACAACAAGGAACATTCAGGATTTTTCTTAGAATTTTGGATTGCAAGGATTGGATGCGGCAGGAAATCGATGGCTAGAAAACTATGTTCGAATACTATTCGCCAATTTGCCTACAACACTTATTTAACGTTCAAACCTTTCATATGACTAGATGATACCTGATCGTTTACATAACTAACATACCTGGACTTAGGAAGTAGAGAGAGCTATAAGGCAATCGCATTCTCGTATCCAATCCTAGCAATCCATAAACTCATCCATAATGACCTTAGTTTTCGATATGATGCTGATCCGGTCCGAACCAGTTACCTTTTCTTCCACGATAACTTCTATTTCCTCCACTCTGACCTACTAGTTTCAATCTTTACTCTACTGATAATCCTCCGAGGCGTCTGAAAAGAGGACGATGACCCCGAGAACTTCTGATTTAGAATATTTTTTGGACTGCTGCCAATGGGTAGTTTCCCTAAATATGTATCACGTAAACCACTTTTTTAAATTTTCCAGTTAAGTTAATAAGTTTAATGTTTTCCACAAATTATTTATTAATATAATAGTAATTTTTTTTTTTTTTTTTAAGTTCTAATACAAGTATTCAGAAAGAAGAAATAAATCGTAAATTCATAATGTTGTGGTATGTATAAATCCCCCCATAAAAATGTTATTTTTTATTTTTGGATTCTACAGGCAAAGCCTATTAATAATTCATTAACATTTCAAAAGTGATAATAATAATACAAAGTAATAATAATAATACAAATAGAGAGAAATGCTTCCCAAATATTGTACATCAGGTTGCTTAAATAACACAGCATACCTTATCAATCCCTTGGACATGTTTCACATACATTTTCAATTTTTTTATTATTATTATTAGTGCGATATCTCCCTAAAAGGAAGGCGCTAAGCACTTATGACTAAAGTTTCTTATTTCTTGTTCTTTTTGTCTTGCCAGTATTGACTCATTCTTTGGCTGGGTCTGTATGGTTTCTGATTGTTTTGCTCCAGAGTTACTTCCCATTTTTTTATTCTGTCTCTAAATATGTTTCTGTCTTGGATTTCCTCTCGTCTCATGTCTGCTCTTCGTAAGTATTCTCGTGTCTGTTTGATCCAGTTCGTAGTGCTTTTGAGTGTTGCTGTTGCTTCTTGTATTTGTCGTGTCAGTCTTGTTTCAGGTGGTCTTTGTATGTGCCCATAGAATTTCAGTCTTCTTTTCCTGATGGCTGTTTCGATGTTGGCGTGTTTTTCTGTCGTTTTCTTGCTTTGCAGTCTGTATCTATCTTCTGTTTTTCTTGGTCCTTCAATATGTATAAAATATATATATATATATTATATATATATATTATTTTTTTTTTTTTTTTTTTTTTTTTTTTTTTTTTTTTTTTTTTTCTATATCTAAAATATAGTTCTATCAATAGATAAATACAAACAGCGAATATATTTCCTCATCTACATTCTACTAACAATATTGCCTCATTTAATTAAGAAGTATCCTTACTCCTTTCACCAACAAAAGCAATATAATCAGTCAATAAAATTATATATATTTTTTTTTTCTTCACTGTAATTCTATTATTATTATATACTTAATTAATACCAAATTTTATAATTTTTATGCATGTATACGAGTTAATTTTATGAATTTATTGTTGTCCATTGTCATTTGTACCTTATGTAATATTAATTGTAAATTGAAACCTTAGTTAAAGTAGTTCAATATTTCGTCACTGAAATTGTAATTACTACTTATTATTAGTAATTTAGTTCTGCGTTAAGAGGTCTATGGTTTGGGTGTCGTGGAGCGATCTCTGGAAGCACAAGGAGCTTTTTGGAAGACCTGGGTGTCGATATCAAAGATATAGCGGTGTTATTAGAAAACGTGATTTTGGACTCCCTGGGGATTATCCACTATCACCTGTATGACAATTATATGGGGAATTTATTTATATTTCGATTATGTAATGTGCGCACCAGTGGTCTGAATTATAAATACAGTTGTAGAGAGAAATAAAAAATAAAAATAAATAAATAATAATAATAATGTGAGTAAAATAAAGGGAAAAAATTGTAAACATTAGAAATTTGTATCAGAAAAAAGAACAAAAAAAAAATATATATATATATATATTTCTATTCTGATACAAATTTCTAATGCTTACAATTTTTTCCCTTTATTTTACTATAATAATAGAATTACAGTGAAGAAAAAATATATATATAATATATATAATTTTATTGACTGATTATATTGTTTTTGTTGGTGAAAAGAGTAAGGATATTTGTTAATTAAATGAGGCTATATTGTTAGTATAATGAAGATGAGGAAATATATTCGCTGTTTGTATTTATCTATGGATAGTTTTATGAGAGGATATAACAAAAAAAATTGAAAATCTGGGAACTTATATTTCCATAATAATTCCATGGTAACGATACTTTTAAAACCCTGTTGTGTTGGTTAATAACATAACTCCTATTAAAAGAGAAACATAAAATACATTTCATTTCCTGGCTGCATATCCGATTCTGTCTGAAATTAGAAAAAATTGTTTTGGAAAGAGTTCTCTGAAAGTTGACGATGTGATAAAATATCTCAATTGTGATAACTGGTTGTCTGTATACATTACCTGTAAAATAGTGACATGACCTTATAGGTATAGACTTATTAAAGAATTTACTATTGGGTTGTGTCACATGAAATGTCCGTTTTCAAGGTAAAGGATTTTTATTAAAAATACGATATGAAAACAAGATAATTGTGTTCGAAGTATTTACCTTCTTTTTCTACACATTTTTGTCACGGTAGATGCACTTGCATTTAGATGTGCTGAGAGTCCTTTAACTGTTGGGTAGGGGTTTCCTTCCCCAGGGTGTCCCCAGCTGAAAACATAACAAACCAACGGCGAATGGTCCGTTCATTAACACTCCATTCCCCAAACGCCTTGCAAATATTTTTAGCGGACTCAGCTGCTGAATGGCCGAGTTTAAACTCGTACAAAAGTATTACTATAAAATCGCGTGTTTCCATGTTCATATTGGGAGGTATACTAAAAAGTGGATAATTGATTGGGAAGCTAATGTTTATAATACAAAGGTAGAGGATTAGTTACTGTTTACTTTAAATATGTAAACATTCGGAAGAAAACAACAGAGACCTTCAAAATCCTTTATGTATTTCAGAAACTATAAAAACGGACATTTCATGTGAAACAACCCAATACATATAACTTTCTAATATGTAATATTAATTGTTTATAGTTATTATTTTTTTTACTGCTGTTTTATTTATAAGTTAATACGGTGAAAACTTGAAAAAGGGAGTGACCTGTGTTTGACTATTATATAATTTGTAATACTTTACAGATCGGCTCCGGACTGGCGGTCTTAAAAACCATAGTTCTACAAATGTTTTTTATATATTGTAATATTTGTTTTGTTGTTGTAATATGCTTAAAGAAATAAATAAAAAACAGTTATCTATCTATCTAACATAAGTCCTATTTTTGGCTATTCCATCCCAAACATCTAAAAATTAAATAAAAATTAAGATATTTTGCCTAGTCTGATTTCGAAAGTGTAAATACGGGAAGTAACTAAATACTTGCTAATATTGATTTAAAAAATAAACATTGTTACTAAAATAATTTCATCTTTCATATTAAAGAGTTATGGGTTCTTTATTAACAACATAATGGTCCCTAGAGTTAGGTGAAACTGATCGCCTATCTTGATTCTGACTGTTTCTATTATAAGAAAATGTTGACCTAATTGGTTCACCTTGAGGGACGCCGTGACGGATTAGGTTAGGTTGGGGAACAGCTCATCTTTGACCTGCTATACATCCTCCTTCACCATGGACCACGAGGTTTCCTAGATGTGCTCTCAGACATCAGCCATGGCCCAAATCTCCTGAAATAGATCGGATCAATGATATGCATTTGCCTACGAAACTCATAAATCTTATCAACTTTAGTTCCATTGTTTGTACGTTTATTTAATCTCACTTTATGTTACTATGGCTAGCCGGACGATGCTACGTTGGGAATCCTAAATTTTGCCTATACAGGTTTAATTAGGGATCTTTAAGAAGTACCGGACATAACACAGGCTCATCGTCATTCACGTCCCCTCCGGAGGACGACATAACCAACGATTTTTTGCTTGCTTTAACACGTTCACGCCGGAGTCACCCACCGTTGGGTCACGCTTAACTATCCCGCGGGGCGACGTGCATCAAAGGGGAGTCACTTGTTTTTAGAAAATAAGTTTATTTTATTTTTTCTCCACATTATATGTTGTAGGAATTCACTAGCATAAGAGTTCATTTATTAAATATTTTATAACTTTCAACATTCCCTCTCAAAGGACTCTTATCGGATAATTTCACTTGATTACTCTTCTTTAAGAATTTTATTTAGCTGTGCGTGATTTCTTTTCATATTTTTATTCCCACAATATGATATAAGAGTAAAATATATAATAATAATATAAGAATCATTTTTAATTATAAATAATAATATAAGATTTTTTTTTTTAATATTTCCATAATTACTCATTCAAGTTATATGTGTATGTCAAAACTGTTACTATCTCGCATTTAGCGCGTTGGAAGCCTAGAGCCGTTGTGATCTCGCATTAAACACGTTGCAACTTGCCCCACGAAGGTAAGCAGCTAACACAGTCCTGCCTCGCCCCTCGCGGAAAAACCAAGATACTCGCCCCGGCGTGAATTTGTTAAATATTTAGGGACACCCCTGCCACTTTGTTCATAGAAGGTTGTTATGCTAGCCATTACGCCACAGGTGACTCCACTTTAGTTTCAGTATGTCTGCATTTGTAAAGGGATAAAAAACCCAGAAGGATTTTCATTTCAAGGGGCTATGTATATTCTCATATATTCTTAGTCGAACAATGTTGTACTCAGCTGACGTGTTTTCCAAAATTTCAGGCACACACTTTATGGAGGCTGGGTGAGCCCCATAAAGACCTCCAGTGTTGTTTCACAGCTGAAATAACACAATACATAATTATTCTGTGATAGCCAGGCTTCGAACCCGAGACCCGAAGCATAGTGTTCTAGTCCTATATCCACTAGACCAGTTGTTCCCAACATTTTTTTTTTGCGCGGACCCCTTCATCCAATCATTGAGATGTCAAGGACCCCCAAATTCTAGAAATATAAATCCTAAATATTAGGTATATATTAAGTTTTTGGTTGGCTACATCGTATCATGTACATTTAATGCTAAATATAACTGCAATTGAAACTCAGTAAACCAGAAATGGCCAAGTCGGGAAAATAGAAAATAAGAAAAATAAATCAGGTTCTAGGAGTTAAACCCCGTTTCAACCCGCGAAATATTGAATTAATGAAATTTAAAACTAATAGGAGATAGATATTTAATCAAATACTGATGAAGAAATCAAATTTCGTCTTATACGAATTTACATCTGTCCTTAAAGCTTATTATTTTTTCGATTGTACAGAAGCAGCCATTACTAGCAATTATACCACGTAGAATTTTGAATTTTTCTGTGTTAAGCATGTGAGATCAAAAGTCAAAGCTTTACAAATATTTTATGCTAAATAATTTAAAATTATTTCCCATCCGCACACAAGACTGAAACGACAAAAAATGCCCGCCGCTTTCGCTTGCTTCAACACTTAATGGACAGACGCTCTAACCTTCCACTTAACTACAAAAGGCTCATCTATACTACTATCATAGGGCCTATCTGGACGTACGGAGTTGAGCTTTGGGACTCTATTAAACCATCAAATTCTTCCCGTATTCAATCCTTACAATCCAAAATCCTTCGAAAAAAGCTCAAAGTTCCTTACTTTGTCACCAACAAACTCACCTATAAAGACCTTATTGTCCCATATGTTGCTGATTTTGCCCGTATGAGGTATCATTTCTTTCATGACAAACTCCACTCCCACTAGTTTCTATCCTTGCTTCCTGTTCCATTCCTGACAATCCTCCGAGGCGTCTGAAAAAAAGATGGCCTGGGGACCTTCCAGTTTAGATTACCTAGTGGAGTGTTGCCAATGGTCATATTCTCTTCATGTCTTTTCATGTATATCTATATATATTATCAGCCAATTTACTTAATGTATTTACTAATACAGTTATAAATTTCAATAAATAAATAAAATTATTTCCCAATGACATCTCTGGGGTCCGCCGACCATTAATATGTTTATGTGTTTATCTTTTTTGAAGAAATTATTAATCATTACACTCTATATAACAGAAATATAACCCTAAATTCTTGAGAAAAAAAATCTATAGATCTCTTTCCTAATTAAACCTGGATAGGCAAAATTTAGGACTCCCACTGTAGCATCGTCCGATTAGCCACAGTAACATAAAGTGACTTTAAATAAATAAACAATGTTCTTCCTCATATAAAACTTTATAAAATCACGTGTAGCGTAAATTAAAAGGCATTAATCGTAGGAAGGGGAAAGGGTCTTATCTATCTAGGAAATCTAAAAAGTCATTTTTGAACAATGCCCTTCGAGAAAAAAAAAAAAAATTATCGGATTTATCATCTTTTTTACAGCTTCTATAAGGCTCTTACCTGGAGCGATTGTTTTGTCACTTTCATATACTAATAACTTGATTAGCGAATCTACCATCATGGAACTATGAGGAAGAGAGTGGCCGGTTCAAAATCAATCAGACGATCAGCGTGAATTTTTAAATTAAAATACCAAGTTTTGGTTCGCAAACATATACTTTGAGATCCTTAAGACGTTTTTTCTGCCAGATCTCCGCAATAATTACATAGATGAAAACCTCACTCACAAGTATATTTCGATCTCTAATTTTTCTGATATTCCAGACAATTAACTTTCAACACTGTGGAAGCGAAATCATATTGAAAATTCAAGTTTTCTAAATAATGAAAGAATTATATTACTTACTATTTAGTAGGTATATTTAGAACTTTATATATATATATATATATATATATATATATATATATATATATATATATATATATATATATTGTAAATATTGCTGAATAAAACAAAAAAATAAACTTCAATAAGAAAACTAAATTTCTGCCAAGCTTGAAAAAATATACAATAGGGATAAAAAAAAATCGTCACACCTAGATTTTTATTAGTAAATGTATCTACAACGCGTCCTAGCATCTAATTTTTATTTCTTATCTAATATTAACACATTTCACTTCAACATTATGCTAATGAACCTTCATGTAAACAATAAACAGATTAGCGTAAATAAGCAAGACTTGATCACTTAATAATGCGACTTTGATGTTATACGTTTTCCTTTATAATGTGCTTTTCGTTTTAATTTTCTTTCGTTTTGTTTTTGAGTGTGGTTGTTGTTTAATCTTTTTTTTTTGATAAAATGGTTTTACAAGCGACGACAGTTACCAGAATAACTGCGTTGGTGGGCGAAGGTGGAAGTCAACGTTATGTGACCTGAAACAAAGGTTCGTAGGACCATTCAGAGGTCCCGGGAGACGGGACTTTACACGAGGAGGATCAGGGCGCCCCAGAACGACTGAGCCAGCAGATGACCGTTAGGCTAGTCCTAGTGAATTTGTACTCAGAAACAGGTCCTCAGTTGACGGCAGCTCACCGAAATGTTCGTCTTCAATTTTTCTGATAACACGCTAACTGGATTGAGGCTGATTCTGTCACCGTCAGGTTCGGCGACGGGTCCAGGTTTATCCTGTGTACTCAGGATGGCCGATAAAGAATTCTCTACCTACCCATATCCGACATGCTGATTCTATATCCTAATCCAAATCCCAACTTTTTCTAAACCTCCTATCATCCCAAACAAAAATAATTAATAATAGTTAATAATTATGATATTGCAATTCTAAGTATTGAATTTTGAATGAAGAAAATAAGTAAAAAGCCTACTGTTTAAATGTATATATTGTTTGTCAATTCATTTATTTTTTATGCTGTTCAACACCATCGTTTTCGGTTCATTTTTTATATATTTTTGTTGTATACTATTTCTTATTTTAAATAATAACTACGTTGATTTTGTTAGTTGAACAGGTTTATTATAGTATTTCATATTTCAATGTACAATTTGTTATTCTTAACTGACCCAGTCCCAGAAATAAATTTATTTTTCTATTCTATTCTATTCTACATATATATAAATATATATATATATTGTACAAGTCAAATTCAACCACTTTAAATGTATTTTCATGTAGTTCGCGGCTTCTATCTAAAAACTTAAAGATTAGAATTTATAAAACTATTATTCTTCCAACGGTTCTTTACGGATGTGAAACGTGGCCGCTTACTTTGAAGGATGAACAACGGCTTAAGGTTTTCGAAAATAAGTTATTGCGTAAAATATTTGGTCCAAAGAGAGATGAGGCCACTGGGGAGTTTAGAAGGTTGCACAACGCGGAACTGCGGAACTTGCATCCTGTGAATATAATTGAGCTGATTGCATCGCGGAGACTCAAATGGGCGAGTAAAGTTGTTGGGCTCGATGACAAGCGGATTCCGAGAAAGTTGGTATTTGCTGATCCGAGTCTGTGTAGGCGGAATTTGGTGGTATCGGCATCGAACCTTCGGGTTCGCTAAGCCTATTATTATTATTAAATGTATTTCAACCTTTTCCACATCACATTCAACCGTTTTCAACCTTTTTAATAAATTCATAAAAACCATGTAAACATATTTATATGCGTTAAAATAAGGAATATTTTAAAATAGTCGATACGCGAGTGCACGATCCTAAAATCGATAGTACCATGCGATTCCATGAGAAAAAAACATAATGATAAAATATATCTAGATAGTTTAAAATAATCGATTGCAAAATTGATAATATGAAAAAAAGATGGCCTAAATGAATTATTAATAGACCTCAAAATGGACAGAGGCAGTACAGAGTGTACTTCAACTGGATGATTATTTGAGTACAGTACTCGAATTTTTTGTGAGTTTTTACCCATCCAAGCTCCACCTTTGTTTTGTTTATTTATTTAACGTCACTTTATGCTACTATGGCTAATCGGACGAAACTACGGAGGGAGTCCTAAATTTTGCCTATCCAGGTTTTATTAGGACAGGGATCTTTAGCGAGTACCTGACATCGCACAGGCTCGGGACCATCTTTTAACGTCCCCCTCCGAAGGACGGCATAACTAAGGATTTTTTACTCCCATTAAAAAATCCTAGGACCACCTGCGGGTTTGAACCCGTGATCTTTGGCATAGGAGGCTGTTATGCTAGCCACCCAGCTACAAGTGATCCCAAGCTCCACCTTTATAAGACATTGGTGCGTCCCGAACTTCTATATCTATCGGAGTGTAAGCGGCGCACGAATCAGAATCCATACAATGCTTTCGGAGAAGCTGATGTGGTGAGAGCAATGGTGTTGAGGATGGCAGATGGAGAAATGCCTGAAATATTGCTTACTCAACCGATTTATGGGACAAGAAAAAGAGGAGGACCAAAGCTGAGATGGTCAGATGGTGTGGCAGGAGATGCTCGTAGCATGCTGGGAATTAGGAAGTGGATGGCATCCGCACAAGACCGTGATGATTGGAGGAAATGAATGGAGAAGGCAAGACCTGTAACCGAGTATAGCGCCGTGAAATAATAATATTTTTTTTTATTTGACATTTGCAAAATTATTAGAACTGGAGAGATTTTCCCAAGACTTGTTTTCATCCCCGAAAATTAGTTAAAATAGCTGTTAAAACTAAAAGTATTATCTGAGAAGAAAATCGTAATCCATTTGATAGAAGGATCTTAAGATTCAAGAATTATATAATTATTTATGCTTTCTATTAAATACAATCACAAGGTAAGACAAAATCGAAGCTCAACCAGGAAAAAATATTTAATATTAAGAAATTAAATAAAACATGTAGGTGAACCTACCCTACGTCAGACCCATGTGGTTATGAGCCTAACCACATCACCTCTTTTGAAATCATTGTTGCCCAACAAACTCTACGTCTATATGCAGAACGGAAACCTTGAATCTCAGTGGATTGTAGTTGCTATTTGTAATGGTAATTTATATAATTTTACACTTGATAGAATTAATCGCTCGATGTGAAAGAGGCCAATCTATTATAGGGATGTTGCAAGGAAAAATAAATCAGTAACATTAAAAAACTGTGGTAAAACGCTAATTTTGAAATTTATCTCATAAAATAACATTTTACGTTTTGGAATCGTAAATGGATGGCTGTTGTAGATAGTAATTTTTCATATCATTCAGATCAAAACTGCTTGAATTCTTATATCTTATTCTAGTATGCTTATAAATTCTTATATCGATTCCTCTACAACATTTAAAGCTTGAGCTCCGCTGGGAGGATAAAGTGGATGGTGATGCAAGGAAGATCCTTTCCAACCAGAGGGTTTTCTAAGACATTGGAAGGCCGCTGCAAGAAATAAGAAGGCTGACGACCTACGCTGGGGCAGGGTTTGACACTACGATTGAAACTTTGATTTCCAAAAGGTACTAAAGGACATTTTTTTCGAAGTTGATATTTTGACATATTTGTATTCTGATGGTTTAGTTTTATCTAAATCCGCCATCAAATTTTATCTAAAAACATACAAATCCTTTAAAAACGTATTCGAAAATTGCATTTCATTTCAAAAGCTATAATATCCACATTTCATTTCATTCCTAAAGGAACTAAAACATTTCCTTCTAAAATGTATTATATCATCTGTAAACAGATAACCTTTCCTATCATTCCCTTCCAAAAGGTACTATATTCCCTACTATACAGCAGAAGCACCTAATCCCATTATATATTAAAATTATTTTATTTTTCATTTTGTTCTTTTTTATTAATTCATTTAGTTCGTCTTGAATCACCACTACTATTTTGATCAAATGGTTTTAATTCAATAATCAGTTTTTAGAACTCATACGATTTATTTTTACAATGCCTTTTGGGTATTGGTATGTTGAATTAACTACCTAAATAAGCTTAATGTTAACTACTCTATTTTGGTCCTTTAGTGAACTAGGAACCGCACATTTGGCCAAAACCCATTACAAAGACTTCTTCAGCGTGAAAGACAACAATGAGTGAATTTTGCACCTTAAAATAAAATGGACCTTGGTAAACGTCTCATTTGGAATCATCATACAAGACTGAAATGACAAATACCACGCATTTTCGACTATTTCAACACTTACAGGACAAACGCTTTAACCTTCCACTGAACTACAAAAGGATCATTTAGATTATAGATTTAGATCATCGAAATTTTCTCGTATCCAATCGTTCATAAAATCCTCAATGTTCCTTACTTTCTTTTGAATACTCTTTCATAAAGACCTTAATGTTCCGTATGTTGCAGATTTTGCCCGACCCTTTACCATTCCTTCCATGACAATCTCCATGCCCACTCTAACCCATTAGTTTCAATCCTTGCTTCCTCTTAGAGTCCTCATAATCCTCAGAGGCTAATCCTCATACTACTATTGCATTTACGTGATGTATTTATACTGTTTTAAATATCAGTAAATATGTTTCCAAAAAATAAAAATATAAAATCTGGTGCGCGTAACACATGACTTTCACTTATCTCCATTTTTAATATCAATTCAAGAATTTTTAAACAAAAATAAATTGTTAAAGAATTATTTAAATTGGATTTTAATAGAAACATGTGTTTTATTAAATAATCTATTATATTATTATCTATGACAATCAGTTTGTTTTATCGGTTTTTCTTTATTTTTAGCATTCCAACGGTATATTATATATGTATATTACTGTTCTTTTTTTTTTTTTTTTTTATTTAAGAAAATTTACAACTGTATTAAATAAATACAACAAGTAAATAGGCTTTATATATGATTAGAACACATGGTAGTCCTGAAAGAAACTACCCTTGGTAGCACTCCTATGTCTAATTTATGTTAGGAGGGCTCTTGGCCATCTTCTTTTAAGGCACCTCGGTGGGTTGTCAGGAATAGATATGAAGGAGAGGTCACGGATAAGCGGGTTTGTGTGTTCAGGGAGTTTGGAATGAAAAGAGGTATATCTGTAACGGGCCAAGTCTTCAACAAATGGGATATTAAGGCTTTATGGATGATTTTATTAGTAACAAAGTAAGGAGCATTGAGGATTTTACGAAGGATTTAGGACTGCAAGGAATGGATGCGAGAGGAATTCGATGGTTTAATAGACCCCCATAGCTCAATGCCATAGGTCCAAATAGGCCTGATAATTGTTATATAAATGAGTTTTTTGTAGTAAGTAGGAAGTTTTGAGCGTTTGTCGAGTAAGTGTTGTAGTAATCTGTATCTACGAGCAGTTTCCTGTGAGCAGTTTACGACGTAGAGTGAAGGTGATTTAATCGGATTTGTTAGGATTTATTTTAATTCTCCAGTTTAGAGACCATTCTTTATTACTGTTCTTAAGTTCAAAAACAAAAAATTGCATTTTTTTAGTATCTACAAAATTAAAAGTACTTTAGAAGAATAAAATTTAAAATATCGAAATTGAAGCCCTGTCAGACTATTTCGATCAGAATGAAACCTACAACATACTAAAGCCCATCAAATTTTACATCGAGTTTAATCAAAATCGTTTGAGCCTTTTTTGAGATAAACGTAAAAAGGTGCAAAATGCATGGTATAAAGTACATCTTCCGGTTAGCTGATTTTGAATAAAAAGTTTCTGTTACATCTCGGGCGTATAGTTGCCATAAATATGAAATTTCAGTTTCACAGGACTTTTCGTTTACGCGCGGGAGTTACCACAACCGGGCACACACAGACCTTTTTGCGGGACTTTGGATTCAGGAGACCCTAAAACGTCTCCCGAAATTCTTATCAGAAATTCTCCAATACCATACACAAACAGTCATAAATTCTTGGGCTTGACTTTCGATCAAAGGATAACCTGGGAAACACACATTTCCGCACTAAAATCCGCCACAACAAAAAAAATTAATCTTACTAAGATATTTGAACAGTACTTCCTGGGGATCAGATCGATCTACGATGTTAATGATTTACCAATCTTTACTTGGCTCAAAACTTGATCATGCGTGTTTTGTCTACGTGTCTGCTCGCAAATGCACTTTAAGTAAACTCGATACTGTGCATCATATGGGCATCAGAAACGCGACCGGCGCATTCCGAACAAGCCCAGTTCTTAGTTTGTGTGCCGAAGCAGGGATACCTTCTCTTTTCCTTAGAAGAAAAAAACTAGCAGTAAATTACATATCCAAAATGCTTCTCCAATCTGATCATCCTACCCACAAATACATATTTCAGCCGAAATTTAGGAATGCATTCAGAAACAAACCTAACACCACCCTACCCTTATCAGAAATAATGCATTCGGTAATCGAATTCCTTAAAACCAGTAAAAAAAATGAAATTCAAAGCCCTCCATGGATCCACAAACACCCCAAAATTATGCTTGGCTTATCAAGACTAATCAAAAACAATACACTACCCTCCGATTATAAAGCTGAGTTCACGAATCTGCTTCGAAGTATTTCGGATACTTATTTAATATACACTGATAGATCGAAATCCGAAGAGTCTGCTGCTTGTTCAATTGTTACCCACAATTCAACGCACAAATTAAGACTTCATAAACTGTGCAGTATCTACACAGCGGAACTGCATGCAATACTTTCAGCTCTTCAGTACGCTAGGTCAGTTACTGCAAACTCAATCACGATAGTAACAGATTCCCTGAGTTCTTTGAAAGGTTTGAGTAACATGTATTCTAGACATCCACTTGTCCAAGAACTCCACAGGACCATCAGTATGCTAGATGATTTAGGAAAAGCAGTATGTTTCATTTGGATCCCAAGCCATGTGGGGATAGTTGGTAACAAGCTGGCGGACAGGGCTGCCAAACAAGCACTCACCATTCCAGGTCAAGGCAATGCCATCTTAACACCTCGGGATATGTGTCATTCACTTCGAAAGGAAATAGCAGATGCCTGGCAATCCATATGGGACGAAAGCCCTCCTAGCAAACTGAAAACAATTAAAAGAACAGTAAAGCCATGGAGCTCGTCCAGTCGCTCAAGTCGCAGAGAGGAAGTTGTCCTAGCTAGGTTGAGGATAGGCCACACTAACCTGACACATATACATCATATCACCAAACAGCCACCCCAAAGTGCCAACACTGTAAAAACCCGCTTACTGTCAGACACATATTGGAGGAATGCCCTTTTTACCGATCATATTTTAACAGATTAGGAATAAGACCTGATACAGCTACCTTAATGAGCGATAACGAAAATAATATAAAATTATTGCTAAATAAAATAATTTAGCTGTGTAATAAAATAACTTTCTCAAAGCCCAGCAGCTGCTAAATAAAATATAGGAATACTGTACACAAAAAAACAAAAATAATAAAACAATCGTCTGAGCCTAACCATATATATATATATATATATATATATATATATATATATATATATATGTATATTTTTTTTAAATTTATTTATTTTATTTTATTATTATTTTTTTAAATTTTAGATAGAAGTTAAATAAAATAAACAAAGGAAATAAAGGCGTTGATGACCATCTGGTTTTACGCCTCAAAACCCAAACCAACAACAACAACGTGTATTTCCGTTGAAAACTGGAATTCGAAAATTTTCACGTTCCCAATACTTCCCCTTACTATATATTATATATGTATGAAAGTGGAAATAAAAATAGGATAAAATTAAACGGGGGGATTGAGTCTTACTTTTTTTAAAGCTTTGCGAAAAAAAAATAGGAAGACAAAACACCAGGTAGCAAACTTAATAAATTTAATAAGAGACCTATGTACAATGATTTATGAGCACAGCCCTCCTTCGTACAAGGATTTCAGACAAAGACAAATCAATCGCAATTAAAAAGGTTCGGAAGTAATCATGTAGGAGACTAGCGTTCAGTGTTTTTTCTAAATTGCCATGTATCAGTAATCTGGATCGTAAGGTGTCTGTTAAAGAAGAGGACGGAAGTAAGAGGATCGGGAGGTCCTTGAGGAGGGAGTGGTCGGACCTTGGAACAACTTCACGCCATCCAATATCAGTTGCTCTACATACTTACTAGTTTAATCCACGTTCGCAGAGTTTGATATGAAAACTTAAAAATGTTGAATTAAGTTAGATGGAAATGCAGTAGCAATTCAGTCGCTATTGTGCCTAGAACATTAGGAACTTATGTCTGCTTTCATATAATTATAGAAAGTATTTTTTTTTTCGGATGACGCGACAGGCCATGGTGGCCCTTGACCCGCGCGTTGTTTTGTTAGGATTCCACACCGCGATTCTGGATGATAGTAAGGTAGGGTCATTACTCCCTACACCTATTTTTGTGAGTGGCCACAATAGGCTTACGGTTCTCCCATATGTGGGGGTAGAATGAGTATTGAAATATTTTACAAATTGCACACCTATACTTAAAGCTAGGGAGAAGCGTGGTATAGTGGATAGACCACTAGTCAACTGTTCTCCGGGTCCTGGGTTCGAATCCCGGCTGTGGCAGAAAATTATTTATTCTATAAATTAAGTCGGGAGGCGACACTAGGGTATGGATACCCTCCTGTGGTATACCCAGCCTCTATAAAGTGGGTACCCAAAAATAATAGGGAAAAACCTGGCGACTAAGCGTGATCAAGGCCTATCCCCTCCTTGCACAACAGTTTGCCTAGAAACAGTACGAATCTCTATATATACTGAGCCCAAGACCCTTCATAGGTTGTAGAGGTAGAGGTGTGTTGGTGTGTACTTCAAGCTAATTTTTTTTCGAAATGTTAGACTAATTTTAAGGTTCTGATTGTAATGTAGCAGTCACTTGTCAGTGATCATTAGCACTTATCAATTATATCATTTACAATGTCGAATTTTCTGGGTAGAGCTTGTCTGATTCTTATGAAAAGCCATGTCCACACCAATATTTTACGTCAAGGAAACTTAAAATTACACCACATTGACCATCGTCCGAATTGGGTCCCGATTGGCAAAAAGAGGTCCCTGGTACGTATCTGAAAATGGTGTTTGGTGAGGGTACGGCTTATCGTGTGCCACCCAAGTTCAGAAGGCAAAATTCGACAGCTTGAAGGGTTCGGTGCACATGAAAATGATTAAAAAAACATTTAGAAAAATCATATAAGTTTAAAAATATATTAAAGTTTTATTAAAAAATGGTTAAATACATTTTTTATGATTAGTTTGACTTGAGGAAGTTCTTCTCATTTATAAACTTTAAATCGAGCATAATTTTCTTTCATCATATATTTATTCTTATAATTAACTATATAACTCGTCGTCGACGTTTCGGGACTTTGTCCGGTTAAATAAAAAAGGTTAAATACATATTTTTTTAAATAAGATTTTTTGTTCACCTCAGATTACAGTGCCCGTTTGTAATAAAAAATTGAGGAATGCACCATCTTTAGTCTCTGCTGTAGAAATTTTCTTATAAAAACCTCTGCAACATTTTAATGGAAACTTCATGTATATATTTATTTATTTATTTTGGATTTTACAGGTTACTTTGGACTACATCTTCTAGGACTGAAAAGAGGCACACGCCTAAGGAACATGAGGATTTTAGCACGTGATCAAAGGACCTGGCATGCATGGATCAAGGCACCACCACGATCAAAGTCACAAATGAGAAAGAAAAAGAAGAGAAAGAACTTTACAGGCAAAGTCTATTAAACGTTTGTAAAAATGTATTAATATTATTATCGTATACTACAGATTATTTTACAATCTAAGAGGAAAACATTGCACTATACAGTGGTTACAAAACTACAATAGGGTTTCCAAACTATCGGATAAAAGTATAGAATCAATAAAATAATATCTGAAAGACTTGAGTTGGTTTATAAAAGAATCAATTTGTAATATATGTAGAATAAATGAAGAATCGGTTAAAAAAAAAAAAGAATGTCCTAATTAGGACAGATTGTAATATTACTCAATAAAAAATTGTTTCTGGAAAAAAATAAATAAAAA
This sequence comes from Piezodorus guildinii, assembly GCA_023052935.1. NCBI lineage: Eukaryota > Metazoa > Arthropoda > Insecta > Hemiptera > Pentatomidae > Piezodorus > Piezodorus guildinii. Next base: position 35,128,352 of record CM041295.1, on the reverse strand, counting down.
AAAGCAGGGTTAAGGTTGTTTATTTTATTGAATATTAATTATTACATATTGTAGCTAGTACCATCGTAATTCCTTTAAAAAAATCATAGTTTTGCTTAACTCGTTGCTTTTGGCTCATTATGTTTTTTTAATGGAACATCATATTTTACGTTATATTTACCAACAAGATAGAAATATATTCTTTAAAGTATTATGCAAGCAAAATCTCATTATTATTATTAATATATATTGTAGCCAATGTGATCACATGTACTGAAAAAATTCATTGTTTAGCTTAAATAATGGCATTTGGCTCATATTATATATTTCCTTAAATATCCGTAGTTTAAGTAAAATTTTAGTTCACTGAAAACAAATATTTTTCTTTATATTAAGCAGATAAAATCCCACTATTTTTATTATTGTTTCTGGTAGCTAATATGATGGCAGGTATTATAAAATTTTATTTTTTTCAATTGAGGTACCGCCTTTGGTTTATATATATATATATATAATATATATATATATATATATATATATATATATATATATATATATATTTTTTTTTTTTTTTTTTTTTTTTAAACTATTCGTTTTTCTTTACAAATTTAATTCATAGTTATTGGAGCATCATGGATTAATTATTTACTTATTCTAGAAAAAAACATAGTTCCCTTTTTATAATCTGAATTTCCCATGCTGCTTGATTGAAAAATAACGATAGTACAATTTTATTTCTTTGATTAAGCCTGCGTCTCTAGGAGCCCCGAGTTCATGAAAACGCCAATGTTTGGATGGCTCTAAATTTAAAACTAGGTAAGATAGAATGCTAAAAGTTGGTATAACACCATAACTGCATGAAAGGATACATCGTGCCAAATTTCATGAAAATCTGAGATCCTAAAATGTTTGGATGAATTCGCATGAATGACCCAAAGTATCAGTCATTTGTATTTATCATATTTTTCACGCGAAACATCTAATTTTTCAAGAAAAGTTTAAAAATCAAAATCAGAAACTATTACCCAATTACTTAGAGAGGATATGAATAGAGAAAACATTGAAACAATAGATCTCCAACACAATAACAATAAAAACTATTATATAATTATATATATATCCCAGGCTTAACAGAAAATAGTGGTTATGTTTATAGACATATCCTCCTCAATGCCACCCTAGTTCATTCATTGTAATTTTCTTATTTTGAATGTTGATCAATTGTAATATATGTAGAATAAATGCATAATGGGATAAAAAAAAAAAAAAAAAAAAAAAAAAGAAAAAAAAAAAAAAAAAGCAGTGAACTGAGGTTGTTTATTTTATTGGATGATCATATTGATGTTGAGCTGATAAAAGGAGTAAGAATACTTGATTTTTGAATGGAGCAAGATCGTCGGAATATTACAAATCAGGAAATCTGTTAGATTTAAGCATCAATCTATAGATAGGATTGATTCAGTTCTTGATTTCTTCAATTCAGTTCTTCTTTTTGTTATTGATGTTCTGATTGGTTTTGTGGGAGGAAATATCAAAACAATTTTGAAACTAAAAAAAAATTGAGAGGCATGGAAAGTTAAGGAAGAAACTAAATAAGATTAATTGTTACGATCAACTGTTTTGCAATTTTGAAATTTTTTTATTTAAAAAATCATATAAGTAAAATAATTGGTTATTTCAAAAATTAGACAAGGTTCACCTGCTGTGGAGAGGCAAGCATAACACCTATGACCAAGGGCGCGGATTCAAACTAGGCAGATGATCCTAGGATTTTTTAAAAGGAGTGAAAAATCCTCAGTTATACCGTCCTTCGGAGAGGACGTAAAAAGGTAGTCATGAGCATGTGCTATCTCAGGTACTCGTTACAGATCCCTATCCTAATTAAACCTGGATAGACAAAATTTACTTACACTGTAGCATGGTTCAATTAGCCAAAGGTGACGTTAAATAAATTAAAATTTGGGCGTTAAACAGTAATCTTCATTCATTCAACGTAGATTTCTAGATAAAATTGGCATATCACATTTGCTGATCGTCTATTTGGGATGACAGAAGGTATAGGAAAAGTTAGGATTTAAATGAGGATAAAAAAGCAGCATGGCGGATATGGGTTGGTAGAGAATTCCAGTGTGTAGTAGAGCGAATAATAAAGGAACGATCATAAGTTTTGGTTCTGTGGGTAGGAACGTTAAGGTCAGAATGTCGCGATCTAGTTTTCCTTATAAATATCGCTATGCGTCAAAATGACGCGTCCCGTAAACCTACTGTTAAACATCAAAGTATCGATATTTTAATATGAATATACCATCACTACTTATCATATTCACGATAGGTCGGATAGATTGCTGTCCTGCTTAACAACCCGCCATTCTTTCCCCAGAGTTGGTGCAAAAGGGCGTAAAACCCAAGATTTGCAGTTTAAGTGGCTTGTAATTCCCTCAAGGCTTTTAAGACTGAGGACTAGAGGAAGCACAAGTACAACGAAAGCCTCTTAACAGATAGGTCTGGTATACTTAGCAGAGTATTTTCCTGCACGAATAACCTAGCTTGCAAGTAAATAACATATATTATTTAGCATTGACCCAAGGACTCGAAAGTAACTCCGCTTAGAGTAGATTTGCAGGACATCTTGCTGTTATAAGTAAAGTGCACTAAGGTTACGGGAAGCTGACCCACCTACAGGCACATTTTGCCGCTAAGATATGAGCGTTCCTCTTCCGAAGCACAGGATTTAGTGACCGAAATTCTATAACTTATGATTAAATTAAGCTAAATGAAAAATTATGTTGGTTTAATAATTATTATTAATAATCTTCGTAAACGACCAACAAAAAATAGTTACGCCCTCTCGAAATTTGAGAACATACATTCAAGATACGTAGAACCCGAATAACGAATAAAAAAATCTGGTGCTGGCAACACACGACTTTCACTTACATCCGTTTTTCAATCGATTCAATTTTCAAATAAAGTTAGAGATAAGTGAAACTATAAAAAAATTAATTAAATTAAATTTCAATAGAATCATGTGTTTTATTTAAAAAATGAGTATATTTTTATCTGAAATAATCAGTTAGTTTTATCAGTTTTTCACCACTCTTTATTACCTTTTACTAGCTTGGTATTAGATAATATTTTTTCTAAAATATTTTGCTTTCCAACAGTATATTATACATGTATATTACTGTTCTTATGTTCAAAATAAAAAAACTCCATTACAAAAATATTTTTTCAGTTTTCTCATTTAATTAGATATCGGATTCGTTCAACTTATCTATTTAACTGTTTTTTATCAATGATAACAAGATTATATGGTTATTTTTATAGATTCTATAAAATTAAAGGTAGTTTAGAGGAAGAAATCACACAATTTTAATCAGAATGAAACCTACATGATATCAAAGCGCATTAAATTTTACATCGATATAGCGAGTTTATTCAAAATCGTTACAGGTGTTTTTGAGAAAATCGTAAAAAAGTGCTAAATGCATGGTATAAAATGGCTCGTCTGGTTAGCTGATTTTGATGAAATCGCAATAATTTCCCTTACTATATATTTCATAAATAGGTAAGTGAAAGTAAAAATCCACGGCTCTTCTCCGAAACTACTAGAACATTTTTTTTTTTTAATTTGGCACAAAAATAGAAGAGCATCCAACGATGATCTTAACACGTTCATTATTCGCTATTGGCGCGACAGACGCATAAAGCGGTCCCTGGCCAGCTTAACTGCTCTTCCCCAGTCCTCCATGTCGGTAGCAAGCCTCACAGATACTCCCGCTTTCTTCAGATACTCGGAGACGCTGTCCTTCCACCTCCCCTTCGGTCTTTCACGGAGCCTTCTTCCGTCGGGCTTTCCATAGTACAGTTTTCTTACTGTCCTTTCTTCACCCATTCTGATTATGTGGCCCAACCACCTAATCCGTTGCACCCTTACAAACTGGGAAACACTCAGCTCATCATAAACTGTGTACAGCTCTCTGTTTTTTCGAAGTCGAAACACACCATTCTCCTTTACTGGCCCGTAAACACGCCTGAGAATCTTTCTTTCGAACTTGTCAAGTCGGTCAGCTGATCCTTTGCTCAAAGTCCAGGTTCCAGATGCATATGTTAACACGGGTCGGACGAGCGTTCTATACAGTCTGATCTTGGTTGTTCGGCTGAGCAGTCTACTTTTAAAAAGTTTGGATAGGCTGAAATAGGAACGATTTGCTGTCATTATCCTGTGCTTCATTTCTTCTTCCTCATCCAAGGCAGCATTGATCATCGATACTAAGTATTTAAAACTGTTGACACATTCAAATCTATTATAGTTCCCAACTATGTAGTGTCTCTGTGGGCGAGATGGCTTTTTCTTCCTCAAAATTAAGATTTTTGTTTTGTCCTCATTAATCTTTCTTTGGAGAAGTTAAGACAAATACTGCAGGTTTCGGAAACAATTAAACAATCAGGAATGCTGAAGGTAAACTATTGGTCGTAGACCAGGATATACAAGAAAGGTGGAGAGACCACTTCAAGAAACTCCTTAACGCCACCACTGATGAACAAATGGTTTATAACCCTACTGAAGAGGAAAATGAGACTAAATTGATTCCACCTGATAGCGTTGATATCCAATTAATTTTAGATAAGTTGAAAAACATTAAGGCGCCTGGATCAGATAGGATACCTGCAGAATTTCTAAAGACAGGAGGATCTCAACTAATAGAAGAATTAACCAGATTGGTAGAGCTAAAATGGACCTCAGAGACAATACCACAAGAATGGAGTGAGTCCATGATCGTACCAAGTTTTAAAAAGAAAGGTGACTCGACTGATTGCAGGAACTGTAGGGAATCAGCTTACTAAATATCGGATACAAGGTGTTTTCAATCGCACTGTATAACCGCCTAATTCCATACGTGGAATCTCAACTCGAAGAATATCAAGGAGGATTTAGGGCCAATCGTTTGCAATCGACCAAATATTTTCGCTCAGACAGAGGATGGAGAAAATCGATGAATTTGATAACCGCATGTGGCTACTCTTTATATACTACAAAGGTGCATATGACTCGATCATTAGGAAAGAGTTATACCATTCTATGCAAGAAATTGGCATCCCGGCTAAGCTAATTCGTCTTACAAAGTGCACAATGAAGGAAACGATGGGCAGGGTCAAAGTTGGCGGAACAATCGTCGAGACTCATTCCCAGTGAGCTCAGGGCTGAGACAAGGGGATTCTCTAGCACCTTTACTGTTCAACATGGTCCTAAATTCGGTTATAAAAAGATCAGGATTGATGTCACAAGGAACTATCTTTAATAACATGACACAAGTCATGGCATATGCAGACGATATTGTCATAGCAGGAAGGACTCAAAAATGCATAAAAGAAGTATTTACAGTGCTTGAGACAGAAGGAAAAAGAATGGGTCTTGAGATTAATGAGGATCTTAACACGTAGACGTTGATATCAGCCGATTTTTTTTTAATGATTATTTAATTCGGTAAGTTAGTTATTTTTGAAGTTAGAGACAAAATTTATTAGAGTTTTTTAACCAAGAAACCGCGAATAATTATAAACAAGAATAAAAATTAAATTTTACCAATTAATACGCCCTGAACAAAGTTATTCTTGAAATAGAGAAAAATATGTTCAGAGTTTTTGAATAAGTAAAGGCAACTAAACAAAAAAATAAATAAACAAAAAAAAATGGAAATCTTTCCTTTATATACGCTTGTAACTCAATAATTAACTAGGACAAGTATCGACAATATATTATATTGCTAAGTTAAATTTTTTGATTTTTTTTTGTCTTTACATAATAACTAATAAATCTTCTATACGTAGTAAATATATATATATATATAAAGTTCTAAATATACCTACTAAATAGTAAGTAATATAATTCTTTAATTATTTAGAAAATTTGAATTTTCAATTTGATTTCGCTTCCACGGTGTTGAAAGTTATTCGTCTGGAATATCACATAAATTAGAGATCGAAATATACTTGTGAGTACATGAATACATGTAATATATTTTTATATTTAATATATTATATATAATTTTTTTTTGTTTCATTATATAAATTATGCTGGTACGTAGTACATTACCAATTAATTTGAATTTCAATTATTATTATAATTATTTTAATTATTGTAGTGTAATGTAATTTTTTTGTATGATTTACCACCTGTAATTGGGCCTAGGCCTGTTTGTGGATGATAAAAATAAAAATAAATTCAAAAATAAAATTCCTTGAAGAGGCAAGTTTACATGCAAAATCTCTATTTTGACGAATCATGTTCATTTATTCCAAATAGGATACCCCAACATAGAATTAAGTAGTTAAATTGAAGAAAACATTGAAACAATAGATAACCAACACAATAACAATAAAAACGTCTTTAATAAAAACTATCTTATAATTACATATATAATATATATAATATATATATATATATATATATATATAATATATATATATATATATATATTATAAATCCCAGGCTTAACTGAAAATAGTGGTTATGTTTATAGATAAATCATCCTCAATGCCACCCTTGTTCATTCATTGCAATTTTCTTATTTTTAATGTTGTATTTTAATCATGGATTAAAAATTATAATTAGATAAAGATGATGATAGGGGGGGGGCGGTCATTAAAGAGGAACACATATTAAAATATAGTGTTTATTTTAATTGTGTGCCGACATTTCGGCCTACATGATGGGCCTTCATCAGGGCTAAAAGAAACAAGATAACAAGCAATGGAATTATAGACTTAATATTATAATACGTTTGGTTTATAATAATAATATGATGATACTAATATAATATGGGAACAAATATAAAATTAAATGTAAAATGATGATAAGATGACAGTTATAAAGTACGGAAGTAAAAAAAATTAGGATTATAATATTTCAATAAGAATATTTAAAGAGAAACTAAGCAAATGATTAAATGTTAAATGAACAATATTCAAATAATTAAAATTTTTTATAAAATAAATATAAATAGTTTTGAAGTGATATTAGACGGTAATATATAAAAAAAGATAGTAAAGAACATAGGTAGTATATAAAAAGAACATAATCATTAGAAACGAGAAACAATATAAATGAAAAAAAAATTAAATTTTTAAAGTAATGTAATGTTAAAATAACAATTATATGTGAGGATATATAAAATTATAATTGTGTTTTGTATACTACCTGAGTTCTCTCTTGTATAAACAAAAGAATTTATTAGAGTTATTCATACATAATAACAAATATATGTACAAAAACAGAGTATTTTACAATATATACAAGTAAGGTTTTAAGCCTGCCTGGGATTTTTTACATAGGAGTACAAAAAATCATGATTTAAATTAATCTACAAAAGTACAGTACAAGAGGGAAACAATTAAAAAAATTAAAAACCCTCGAAAAAAATAATAAATACATTTAAAAAATAATAATAATAAGACAAATTGTTAATAATAATAAGACTGTTGAACGACTACCAGTTAAGAAAGTCATTAACCCCCCTCCCTCCCACCGAGCACATCCCTCCTCCAACATACGAAAGGGTCAAAGAGATTATTATACTCCTCAAAAGTAACAAAGTGCCAGGGGAAGACGGGATAGTAGCAGAAATGTTGAAACTACCTGCATATGAAACCTTAGGCATATCCATATCCTGGACATATGGGCTTCTGAGAGGCTGCCAGATGACTGGATCTCAGCCGTTATACACCCAATCTACAAAACATAAAACAGACCCTAAAAATGACAGAGAAATTAGATTACAGTTACTAATAAGATCTTTTCTAAGATCTTAGAAAGGCATGTAACGAGACAGCTAGACAATCAGATAAGAGAGTACTAAGCAGGTTTTAGATCATCTAGGTCTTGTACTAAACAAATTCATAACCTTAAGACCATCCTACAATACAGCAAGAAACGAGCCAGAAAGAGGGTAGCCATCTTCGTTGACTTTCAAAAGGCATAGGACTCTGTGGATAGAACCACTCTCTTCAGAATTCTGCTAGAACTCGGACTTAATGAAAAAATCATTAGGTTAGTACAAGCCACTCTTTACAATACCATTTCCAGGGTAAAGTTTAGAGGCCAAGTGTTGGAGCATTTCTCAATCAAAATAGGAGAGAGGCAAGGTGATGGTATATCTTGTATGTTATTTAACTGTGCTCTGGAAAACTTGTCAGAGAATAGACTAGATCCCTAACAGTCGACACCGGAATAATAGTGGGAATCAAAGCAGATGACTTAAGGATTTCATGCCTAGTATTCGCTGATGACCTGGTCTTACATGAAAATGACATGCAGGAGGCCACTTACACAACTTCAAACACTTTACTCAATAGCTGCGAAAACAGGCCTGCTAGTCAACATTGGCAAGACTGAATCCATAACCAATATTGAAGATGCCCTTATAAGCATGAAAGTCAGTGACAATGAAACATATAAAGAGAGTAAAAGCAGCAAAATACCTTGACAAGTGGATTTCAGAAGACCTAAATGAAAAAGTAAGAACAAAGGAACATTAAATTAGACAGGACATACGATGTCTACAAAATCCTGTACGTCTCAAAACATCTTTACACAAATGTCAAACTGAGACACTATAATGTAGTAGTCAGACCAGCAATCCTCTACGTCGCTGAGTGCTTATCTCTAACAAAGAAGATACCTCTAAGTACAAGAAAGGAAATTCTTGTGAAGAATTGTGGAACCAAGAATCTTACCTTACCAGATGCGAAGGAAGGCGAAGGTATAAACCGAATCGCGAACTCTACCAACTCCTAAACCTCACAGATGTCAATCAGAAGGAGACGTTTGGCTTTCTGTACAGAGTAGAGCATCACAGGCTGTTCATAGGACAGCCACTGGGATCTTTAGAGTAGCCAACAAGGGAAAAGCCACTGGATCCCAGTGGATCAAGCAAGTTGAGAAGGATCTTGCAGAACTTAATATTCAACAAGATAAGCTCAATGACAGAAGTCGCTACCAATAGCCATTCAAACAAGACCTTTCTTCAAATCCATTGCAGAGGTTAGGCACAACGCATCCACGAAATTGACCAAGAAACATAAGGTAGAGTTCAGTAGAAAAATGGAAACAAAAAAGCTAAAGGTGTCGGCGGGAAAGCGACCAACCAACACGCCAGAAGTGGAAGACAACAGATCTAAAGGGTGTTCCTTAGAGGCCCAAACGAAAAAAAAAAAAAAAGAAGACAAAAACAAGGAAAAATAATAAGAAATACAAACATAGTTAATTTAAATAGCAATATGTTTTAGCCTTTTATGTTTGCAAGCTTTATAAGTTAAATCGGATTTACAATAATTTACAATTTCCCTTATGCTCATGAATAAAAAAAAAATGAATTGCTAATTTATGAATAAAAGTTGAAATACTAGGCACATTTAAACAATAATGTAATAGGTCAAATGGCGCCCAACTAAGATAACTGCCAACTAGCCTCAAGCATTTATTTTGTAAAATTTGTAATTTGTCGCTCATGTATTAGACCATTCAGGGCAAGCGCAACATATTACAGGCCTAATATAAAGATAATATAATAACTTTTTTACCTGGGTATCATATAGTTTAATTTAGTATTTATGTGCATTTATGTTATATCGTGTATATATGTATATGTATTCCATTATGGGAGCGACATGGTCTAGTGAGTAGATATCTAGCCAATTGTTCTCCGGGTCCAGGGTTCGAACCCTGCCTTAGTTGTTACAGCCGGAGAGCGACCTTGGAGTATGCAGACCCTCCTGAGGCATATCTTTTTAAGTGAATAGGGTATTGGGGAAGAAGCTGAGCGTGATGTAGGGCTAATCACCTCCTTGCAAGGCCGTTGGACGTGAAACAGTTGGATAGAATAGAATAAAATTGAATTTATTTCTTTAAGAAGATTCTTGCAAAGATATAAGATAGAATCATATACATCTGTACTCATTAGAAATCTTTTGAGTCTGTTTACATATCGAAATTTAAACTATTTGCAATGAACATACTTAGTTCTCCATTGATTATAAAAATGCTTAAAGATTATTGATATGGTCAATATTACTTATCAACAAAATTTGTTGTACACTTAATGGGACTGAGTTATTATCAATTACCTTATGTACTTTTCTCGGGTTTCGTGAAGTGAGTGGCAGTGGAGAAATAAGTGGTGTAGGATATTAGTTTGGAATATGTTGCGTCTATTGCAGGGTTCATTAGCTTTCCATGAGTAGGCCCTAATTCGGCCCTAATTAATTCGGGCCTTAAAATCTTCTGGATTGGAGACTTTAATGAGGCTGACTAGTCTTTGCTTCTGGGTGTTGGTTCGGAATTTCAAATAGGGTTCTGTACTTCTTTAATAGAAACTGCAAATAGATCTGTACAGCTGGTTAGATTTGGAATTCAGGGTTATGTTTATTTCAATTGATGCCGAATGATTTTTTAGTTTTTCGACAAAATGAATGCCAAATTCGTCCGCGAAACAGTACGAAACTCAAGACCCTTCATAGGTTTGTTTGTTATTTATTTAACGCCCCTTTAAGCTGCTGGGCTAATCAGACGACGCTACAGTGGGAGTCCTAAATTTTGCCTATTCAGATTTCATTAGGAAAGGCATCTTTAACGAGTACCTGACATCGCACAGGCTCGGGACCACCTTTTCCTAGGGCCACCTGCGGGTTTGAACCCGGGACCTTGGGCATGGGAGGCTGTTATGCTAAACACCATGCTATAGGTAACCCCCCCCCCTCCTCCCCTCTCCCCATTCCGTGTATTAGTCTTAAATATTGCTATTCGGCGTTCCTTCCGAATTATTACTTTAATATTTTTTAATTATTGACAATACTGACTCGCAAATTTATAGGTACAATTAATAGAAAGGTTATAGTGGTTCAGGATTTTTGTAGTATGGGTTAAATTAAGTATTAAAAAAAAAATATACAATCTATCAGCAGCTGAATATTCCCCTAACCCGATTTTATACCATATTTCGTTGAGGGGAGCAAAGGAGGAAGAGTGAAGCATTTAGCATCTGCCAAGGGCGGCTAAAACCAACGCTACGCCATTGATTCATCCCCTAAAAAGCCGATTTCATATGAATTGTCCATACAATTTAATTCGTTGACAAACCTTTTGCTGTATACGAGAATAACCCTGACACTAGTAATTTATTGCTCAGTCAAATAGGAAAAAAAATCTAATGGAAATTGTGGGTGGAGCTAGTGACGTGTAGGGGCTTGGCAGGAGCCGGTTCCAGGCATGCATGCGGAAGGAAACGCCCACAAAATCCTGCTTCTCAGATTTTTTTCTGATCCTTTCCGATTTGAATTTTTCAAGGGCGTGCAAATTTAACTTGACGCGCTGAGCAAACCCGTGGAATAAAAACTGTCAACGGCAAAACATCTAATTAAGTAACGTAAGAAATTGACAACCATACGCCAATTTATTTTTTTTACTAACTAGAACATTGGAATAAATAGCGTATAAATGGCCTTGGACAACTACTTCTGATACAAGCATCTAGGCATTCAATTTAATTTTATTAGTATATTTTTATTTATTAGTACGTATATTCATATATTATTATAAAATAGTTTGGTATACCCATTCATCATTTCCTGAATGTTTATTGGTAAAACACGTAGCAATCAGATTTTCTATGAAAGGGAAAATTAAATTTTCTGTTGTCAATGCACCAAAAAATTATTCCTGAAATATGAATAGTATTATAGACATGTAATATTTTGTCGGGAAGCGCGAGATTTTAGTAAGGTTAAGACGCAATAAAAAACCCTCAAACTTTGAAAGTTTGTTGTTGTTTATTCATATAACGTTATTTTTGCTACTGTGGCTAGTCGGACGATGCTACTATGGAAGTCCTAAATTTTGCCCATCCAGGTTTAATTATGATACTGATCTTTAACGACTAGCTGACAGATTCGAGACCACCGTTTTATGTCTCCTCCGAAGGACGGCATAACTAAGGATACTTTTATCCCGTCAAAAATTCCTTGGGCAACCTGCTGGTATGAACGCGCGAGCTTGGGCCTAGAAGGCCCAAGAACATATGAAAATATGTTATTTGTAATGTTGTAATGAGGGAGGTTATGGTGATTCAATGTTGCCACCGATCAGTATCGTACGGGTTATATTCGTTCATGCAGTACCCAACATGTTAGAAAAAAAAATATTTTAAAAAAAATTTATTTATAGCAATTTACAAATGTATTAAAGAACACAATAAGTAAATATGAGGAATGAAAAAAAAAAAGTCATGAAAATGTATTTCGAAAGAACTACCTTCACTAACTATTTTAAGGCAGTAGGTCCCGAAGCCACCTTCTTTTCAGTCGCCTCGGAGGTTTATCAGGGATATCTAAGGAAGATAAATTACGGACAAGTGGGTTTGTATGGGCAGGGAGTTTAGAATGAAAAGAGGAGTATCTATCACGGGCTAGCTCTGCAACAAATGGGATACTAAGGTAATTATGGAGGAGTTGATTTGTGACAAAATAAGGGGCATTCAGGATTTTGCGAAGGAATAGGAATTATAAGGACTGGATGCCGGAGGAATTAGATGGTTTCGTGGAGCCCCAAAGCTCGATTCCATATGTCCAAATAAGGTCTGATAATAGTGATGTAAATGAGTCTTTTGTAATATACTGGATGTTTTGAACGTTTGTCTAGTAAGTGTTGTAGTAATCGATATCTTCGAGCAGTTTCTTGTCGTTTCAGTCTTGTGTAAGGATAGAAAAAAAAAATTAAAATAAAAAAAAATATAATTCATAAACTAACATTGTAATTAATTATTTCTTCTTTTAGATTATTTCATGAAAACAGATGTTGCAATGTAAACTAAATTGGACTCCCATGGAAACTAAATTAAACTTTCAAAATGTGTTTTAAATAGTTCATTTGAAAAATAAAATAGCAAATCGAATAAATTAGGAACCGTTTAACATAACAAACAAATAAACTGAACCAATTTATGTTTCTAATTTCTGCCGATGATTTAATATAATAATGAATAGAAGTTATAAAATAAACACAATATTTTCTAGCTAAGTGCATTTTTTGTTAATATGAACTCATAACCCCTTAGAGATTAACTCTCCAATGATCAAATTCTTCTTTTTTTAACATAAATGACACATTTGAATTGCACCCGTGCGAAGCAACTTGGAAATAACACAAAACAATCTATGTTTAATCTTTTAAACTATTCAATGTAGAATAACTGCAGACATGCTCGGCATTGTCACTGAGCTGCTTTTGAAAAACAATTTTTCTCCGAAAACATTTTTACACTTTTTCAAGAACTTTTTCCCCCGGCACTACTGAGAAGGAGGCCGTTGTAACGTTCTGAATTCTCCATGGTAGCACGAATAGCAAAAAAAAATGTATTGAAACTTCCCTATCTTCGCTTACATAATAACATAGTGAAGTTCCAGCTGCTCAACGAAAAAAAATAAATAAAAATAACTCGTTTTTATTTTGGAATAATAAAAAAGTGTCGCTAATTTTAAGCTATAATTTTTCACTTCAGGGAAAAATCTAAGAATATTTATAATTGATGAATAATTTACTAGGCCTTCGCATGGTATTGGTGACACTAAGTTATTTACGTTCAACAGGGAAAAAGTTAAATTTACATATATAATTAAAAAATCTGGTGCGGACAACACACGACATGATTGTTAAAATCAATTGAAGAACTAATAAATATATTTCATAAAGGTTTAAAGCTATACATAATATATATATATATATATATATATATATATATATTATATATATATATATATATATATGTATATATATATATATATTTTAGTTTTGGTTTAAACTTGAGTTTTAGATTAAATGATGTAACAATATAAAGTTGTTATCTACAACATTCAGTTAGTTCTATCTGCTCTTCATCACTCTCGATTACATTTTACAACTTTTTGTATTATATGATCATTTTTCTACAACATTTAGCTTTTCAACGGTATATTATACATATATCTATATTAATGTTCTTATATTTAAAAAAAATGTAGATATTTTTGCTCTTTTTCCCTTTAGTTGGTTATCAAATTCGTCCAACTTCTATAATTAGCCGTTTTTTATCAATGCTAATAAGGTGATATGTTTTATTTTTTTGGAATCTACGAAATTGAGGGAACTTTAGAGGAAGAAAATTTAAACTATCGACAATTGAAGCCCTGTCTGACTATTTCAATCAAAATGAAACCTATATGATATTAAACCCCATTAAAGTTTACATCCTGAAAAGATGTAAAGTGGCTCTTCTGGTACGTCAATTATAATGAAAAAGTTGCTGTAACGTCTCGGAGGGGAGGGGTGGAAGGTCGGGAGTACACACATATAGATAGACCTTTTTGAAGGATTATGTTATTTGGACTCAGGGGACTCTAAAACGTGTATTTTCGTTAAAAACTGGAATTTGAAAATATTCACGATACTTACACTTGTTATATATTTCATATAAAGGTAAGTGAAAAAAAAATGTTGGTATATATATATATATATATATATATATATATGTGTGTGTGTGTGTGTGTGTGTGTGTGTGTGTGTGTGTTGATAAAACAAAAAATGTTGATATATATATATATATATATATTATATATATACAATGTAAACATTAACTCAAAAAAACCGTTGCAATTATATATAAATTACATCATATTATAGAAAAATAAATATAATTTACAATTATTACTGCTGATTCACGTCATTATAATTTAGTCAGGAATAGAAAGTTTAATTTCAAAGCAATATTTTGCGTATTAGTGATTGGTTACAGTCGAAATAAAATATCTTTTATGATTCTATATTCATTTAACAGCTTTTAAACTCTGCTTTGAAATGAGGTTCAACATTTATTTTATTTTTTTTAGCTGTATTATTATGCTATTATATACGTTTTTATGACATCGCCGATGGACAAGAGCTCCTTGCATTAATTTCCGAAGAAATATTTGGTGATCTCTTCGTTTATTTATTTCTTTAACGTCACTTTATGCAACTATGGCTAATCGGACGATGCTACAGTGGGAGTCCTAAACTTTGCCTATCCAGGTTTTATTAAGATAGGGATCATTAACGAGTAACTGAAATCGCACATGCTCGGGACCACCTTTTAACGTCCCCTGCGAAGGACGGCATAACTAAGGATTGTTTACTCCCTTTAAAAAATCCTTAGACCACCTGCGGGTTTGAACCCGTGACCTTTGGCATAGGAGGCTGATATGCTAGCCACCCTGCTACCGGTGATCTCTTCGTTTTGCTCTGTATTTTTTATGTCAATAGTGATTTACCCTTCAAGTACATTATATATAACATTTACATGAATATGACATGTTTTATAAGCCGTAAGGCTGCGAATTTCAATTTTGATTTTGCTCCAGGATGTTCCATAATGAAACACGAGTATTAATAAATAACTGGATTATGAAACCCAAGTCAACTTAAAAGAAGCTATAAAGGCCATGTAAGATGCAACATTATCCGCTGGGGCTTACGCCGTCAGTGGACAGCGTCTGGCCTTGAGACTTAACAGCCATGGCAGAACATGAGATCTCTGCGAGCTGTATAGGCTTGAACACGAACGACCAGTTTTCTGGAAAACATAGAATTTGTGTTTCGATTGTCACGACAGACCGTGGTGGCCCTTGTCCGCTCGGTATGGTTTCCAACGATTTTACAACGCGATTCTCGATGACAGTTATATGGTAGGGTCACCACTCCTTACTTTGTGAGTGACCACCAGTAAGCGGACGGGTCTCACATACCAGGGAGAGGTTTTCGGTAAACCGTCATTTAATTATATCCTTGAAAAAAACGCTTCCCGGGACTGGAATTCGAGTTCACAACCTTTGGCGTGGTAGCCAAGCGCACTAGCCTCACATCGACGGAGCTCTCTCGAACTAAGAGTGTGTGAACCATAAAAAAAACTCACACACGCACTATAATCTGTGAAAATACCTGTCTAAATAACTTGTCATTGTAAGCTGCGCGCCCTAAGTCATCTGCCTTGACTGTTACACATCAGGGACACCCAAGCTGCAAAGAAGCATGGTCAAAACTTTTTTTTTTATTCATATTTTATTGAATTTTACAACTGTATTAACATAAATACAATAAGTAATACTGTTGAATTAGAGTAAATGGCGTGAAAGGCTTGTGAAGATACTACCCAGCGGTAGAACTTCGATGTTTATTTAAGTAAGTAGATCCCGAGGCCATCTTCTTTTCAATCGCCTCGGAGGGTTGTCAGGAATATGTGAGGTTGATAGGTTGCGGACAAGAGGGTTTATATGGGCTGGGAGTTTGGAATTAAAAGTGGTATATCTGGTACGAGGAAGGTCTGCAACAAATGGGATATTAGGGTCGTTATGGATGATTTTATTTGTGGCGAAATAAGGAGCATTTAGGATTTTGCGAAGGATTTTGGATTGTAAGGATTGGATACGGGAGGAATTAGATGGCTAAGTAGAGCCCCAAAGCTCGATTCCATATGTCCAGATGGGTCTGATGACAGTAATATAAATGAGCTTTTTATAATGAATTGGAAGTTTTGAACGTTTGTCGAGTAAGTGTTGTAGTAGTCGGTATCTACGGGCAGTCTCTTGTCGTTTTAGTCTGGTGTGAGGAGGTCAAAACTTCTGCTTCAGATAATTTACAGAGCCGAGGAAGTCTTCCAGGTTATGAAATAGAATAAGAATGACGTGAAAGAAGGACTAGAAATGCTTTTTAAGCGAATAGATACATAGTCCTGGGAATCCATCAATGTGCTTCAAGAGGAACGGATCACTGGCTATTCGCATTACTTCTCATCCAGGCTTTTATTTTTTTTCGAGACGTATCAATGAATAGAATATTCAGGTTTGCTGCAAAGACTGTTATGGTAAGACATTCTCTTGATGACTTACCCATCGGCTGAGATGATTCTCCAAAATAAAGTACAGAATCTACATTATAGATCATGTGTTGCGTAACCAAATATCCCTGACTACCCAACATTCCTGCAATAACCAACAGTTTAACACGTTACGCCGACGCGGGCCTCCGGTGGCTCTTACAAGTCTGTATCACGGGGCGGCGCCAAGTAACACTGGTATTCATTTCCATATCCATTTTATATCAATTACTATTATAGAAGAGTAATTTAGGATATGATTATATCAATTGGAACAATCTCTTCTAATTATGTTTATATGTATTTATTTATCAAAACATGTCAAAAATAAATCTTATTACGTTTCGAGGCATCCTATGCCTCATCTTCAGATTTTCAATATTATCTAAAATATAATTGAATAAATATTATAACTAATTATATATACATTAAGAACGTATTATATATAAATTAGAAACAATTTATCATTTAAACTATTTACATTCTGTTTAATATTATATATATACTTACATTTATTTCCATATTGTATCTCAATATAGGTCATTTAATATTATAATTGATTCACATTAAGTTCCTATATATATGAATAGTAATTCTATCAACTTCTAACTTTTCACTATCACATATTAATTTTTCCTGTGCTCTTGCAACTATCATGTATACTAAACTAGTCTTTATCTAATACTTTCTTGTTCTAATCAATATTAACTCAATCAAATCATATATATATATTGAATTTGATTGAGTTAATATTGATTAGAACAAGAAAGTATTAGATAAAGACTAGTTTAGTATACATGATAGTTGCAAGAGCACAGGAAAAATTAATATGTGATAGTGAAAAGTTAGAAGTTGATAGAATTACTATTCATATATATAGGAACTTAATGTGAATCAATTATAATATTAAATGACCTATATTGAGATACAATATGGAAATAAATGTAAGTATATATATAATATTAAACAGAATGTAAATAGTTTAAATGATAAATTGTTTCTAATTTATATATAATACGTTCTTAATGTATATATAATTAGTTATAATATTTATTCAATTATATTTTAGATAATATTGAAAATCTGAAGATGAGGCATAGGATACCTCGTAACGTAATAAGATTTATTTTTGACATGTTTTGATAAATAAATACATATAAACATAATTAGAAGAGATTGTTCCAATTTATATAATCATATCCATATCCATGTTATCTATTATTTATAAGGCAAAAATTAAAGAAAACTGCCTTTGGTGTAATACTTATTGGCAGAGATCTGAGGCTAGGATGAAAAATCACACAAATTGAAAAATAAGCACTCACTAGACTGTTAGCAAACATGAAACTCGTATACAAGTCAAAACAATCAATAATCTATGAAACGCGGCATGAATTCGAGCGCCGCACATTGGAAAATATGACCGATTTAGGCGGACAAAATGCTCAAACTTGTCCATATTTAACCTTTGGGGTTCCAGATTACGGAAAAATATTATAAGAAAAAAAATATAAAACCTGATTAATTTTTTGACACGATAGGCGAGCGCACAGTAATCAAACATCAAATTTATTTTCTAAAGTCTAAAACTTCCCTACATTTTACGTTTGAAGTCCCTGGATACTGGAAAAATAATACAAAAAATCTAATCATGGCTCAGAGTTGCTGAAACCTTTAATAGATGAATTTTATATCATTTAAGAAACTCTTAAAGAAAATTATAGATTGTAAAACTTTTGATTCGGAGTGTTGTGTCTCAATATATATCACCCAAAACACAAAAAATCTGGTGCGGGCAACACACGACTTTCACTTACCTCCATTTTTAAAATCAACGAAAGAATTTTCAAATACAGTTAGAGATAAAAATACGTGAAATTATTAAGGAATTAATCAAATTGAATTTATATAGAAACATTTGTTTTATTAAAAAATCTATTATATTACTATCTTAAATAATCTGTTAGTTTTATCTTCTTTTCATCACTCTCCATTAACTTCTAAAAGCTTGTGTATGAGATGATATTTTTTCTAAAATCTTTAGCTTTCCAACGTTATATCATACATGTATATTACTGCTCTTATGTTCAAAAATGAAAAATTGCATTAAAAAAATATTTTTTCTGTGTTCTCCTTTAGTTGGGTATCGAATTTATTCAATTTATATATTTACCTGTTTTTCATCAGCGTTAACAAGATAATCTAGTTATTATTATTGAATCTACAAAATTAAAGGTACTTTAGGGGAAGAAAATTTAAAATATCGGCATTTAAGCCCTGTCAGACCATTTTTATCCAAATAAAACCTACATGGTATTAAAGCCCATTAAATTTTACATCGATATAGCGAGTTTAATCAAAATCGTCGGAACCGTTTTCGAGGAAATCGAAAAAAGGTGCAAAATGCATGGTATAAAGTGCATCTTCTGGTAAGCTCATTTTGATGAAAAAAGTTTTGTCACCTCAAGGGCGTATAGTTGTCTTAAATATGAAATTTCAGTTTCATAGGACTTACCGTTTCCGCCCGGGAGTTACCACACACAGACCTTTTTGCGGGACTTGGTTATTTGGACTCAGGGGACCCTAAAACGTGAATTTCCGTTGAAAATTGGAATTCGAAAATTTTCACGATCGCAATACTTCCCCTTACTATATATAGTAAGTGAAAGTAAAAATCGCAAAAATTCTTTGTAATATTTAAAGGCTAGAAGGATTGATGAAACAAATCCTTGGAGTAACTTGGGGGTTATATAGTTTTTCGTTATTGAATAGGGGCATACATTTACAAATTGCTAAATTAACTCTAAAGGTAGATTGCAATGTATATTCAATAACGAGTTTAGAAATATAATGTATTACCTGTCTCAGCAATGTCCATTGTTAAATAAAAGCTAAAAGACTTGGCGCTAAACACAACTTGAACACAATAAATGGCCATAGAATAAAGATAATCCCACTGCCGGTTATAAGACACTTGTGCGAACAGGAATGATTCACTCATTTACTATTTATTTGTAAAAACGGTATGGCGGGAAAAATTAGTATTAAGGGTATTGCCAACTAATAAAAAAAGGTGAAGCATTCTTCAGGTAAGCTGATGAAAAAGTTGCTGTAACATCTCGGACGTATATTTGTTTTAAATATGAAATTTCAGTTTCATAGGACATTTTGTTTACGCACTGGACTTGAACACACACAGACCTTTTTGCGGGACTTGGTTATTTGGACTCAGAGGATCCTAAAACGTGTGTTTCCGTTGAAAACTGGAATTCGAAAATTTTCACGATCGCTAATACTTTCCCTTACTATTTATACCATATATAGGTAAGTGAAAGTAAATATTGGTTTATACTCTAAATTTCACATAAGATTTCCAATGTAATGTCGCTGTTTTAATTTACCACATGATACATATTGTTACTGGAGGTTTGCGTTTCTTTCAGCCTGCTGCTACGAGTAAATATATGAAATTGAGATTTCACAGAGAAGGTTCAATGTTCCTTCTGCTTTTGATAATCTTGCTTCTTCATACTGTCCTTCACACTTTCAATCGGTCTTGGGCCAAACAGCAGGAAAACATATACATCCGCAAATCAAAACTAAAATGAATAAAAATAAAAGTTTATTTTTTGCTTTTATAACATTATTTTTTCTTTTGAATTAGATTATGTTGTTACAAATGGGAGAACATTAGCCTTTATTTTCTATGACTGGTCCTTTTATTTCTGTCCTTATCACGAAATCTTCCTGTCTCATTTCCGGGACTTTTTCTTTCAAAACTGAAAAAAAAAATCGAATTTAAAACATTAAGAAATGTATTAAGTATTGTTTCTCAAACTATTTTATTTTCATAGATTCACTCTTTTTTCCCAGTTTATCAGGATATACATTGATTGCTCAAAGTATTGAAATCCGTATTTATTTTTTTCATTTGATAAATATTTTTCACAACTATTACTTCAGATCATTAATTTTATTAATTAAATCTTTTCAGGAGATTCTCATAAAGCAAAGGTACTTGTCAATACCCGAAAAGGATTTTGTTTTCATAAAAATATCAAATTATAAAAGACAAAAGTACAAAATCATAGAGTGTCAAAAGTATTCGGAAATCGTAATATCCTGTTGTTTACTAGTTTTAAATGTTCACGTTTCTATTACTCCTTAACATAATTTTATATTATAAACCATTCTTTACACCTATATGAATGAATGAATAAAGCCTTTATTGCAAGAATAACATTTAAATTATAATATTTAATTTGAGTTCTAGTATAAATGAAAAATAATGATAATGTATATACTTAATAAATGAACAAAACTATCTAACTAATGTTCCTTAATTGCTTACAATATGTTATCCCTACAGGCCTCTCCTCAGGAGGTGATGGTCTAACTTCCCCGGTGACCAAACCTACCGGGAAGTTGGTATGTGCCACTTTTCACCTATTTAAGAAGTATTTAATCTAAAAAACAAAATTTTTGAAAATAAGACGTAAAAACAAAATATAATCGAATCAAATGGTGGCTTTGCATAATTTTTAAAGAGAAATAGGCGGAAAAGTAGTGCAAAAAATAAAATAAAAAGTAAAATATGTGGAAGCTTTAGTACAGTGTGGAGGATATAAAAATAAATTATATAAACAAAAAAGTAGCCGTCCGAAAAATACTAATTGATAGAAATGAAAGGCTCATAATTAATCTAATGAGGGAAAATTTCACAAATAAATTTAGTTATCATCAATACTGCTGGGTGCACAAAAAGTATTTCAACTATTGGCCACGTTCTAAAAAAATATAAGGAAAGGTCTCCCTCCACCTGGTACGCCCAGTTGGAGTGGCTTTGCCCGAAATTCCGACGGCAGTACTACCTAGGAACCCATCTTTACCAATCCTTCAGAACCCAAAAAAACCTTTATATCTATAACAAGTTCACATCACTCTCCTCGGTCCACTCCATCAACACAAGATCCTAGTCCCTGAGCCTGTTCATTCCCTCCTACAGAACTACTTTCTTCAAGAGATCTTTCGTTATTCGCGCTACTTCATTTTGGAATTCCATACTCATGTCCATTCGTACATCCCAATCCTAAACTTCCTTCAAGCACAAACTATTTTTCCATCTCCTTGAATATCAGTCTACCGCGCCATAATAAGTTTTGACTTTTTACATTCTTTATTTTTTTTTAATTTTAATTATTCAATGTTTCAGTTCATTTTATTTCTTTTATTAATTATAAGGTTGCAATATTACCTTGTACATATATATATGCGTGTGTTTAAGTGTATGTATGCATTTTTTTTATTCATAATATGCAGTATAATTTGTTGTATGATGTATATTTTGAAGACGTAATAGCCAGAAGATTAATATTTAATGTACATTTATATTATTCTAAGGGGACTAGCAGTCCCAAAATAAAATTTATTTTTCATTATTTCAAAAGAAAGACATGGAAAAATAAT
Source organism: Piezodorus guildinii (assembly GCA_023052935.1). Classification (NCBI taxonomy): domain Eukaryota; kingdom Metazoa; phylum Arthropoda; class Insecta; order Hemiptera; family Pentatomidae; genus Piezodorus; species Piezodorus guildinii. The sequence continues at coordinate 35,105,970 of CM041295.1, read as the reverse complement.
CCCGGAAAAAGCCTTTCAGCAAGAACGTCAATAAGATAATAGGCTGAATGTTTGCAACATTTCTTTTTTAATTTAAACGCTTTCAGCTGAATCCTATTCTAAAACACATAGTTCTAACGGAAGAATTATGGTTTGGAAGAAATCAAATAAAGGATTCTGTACAATAGAGTAAAATACGGAGAGCAGTTAGCGATGGTTAATGGTTTTAACAGAACAAAATCTTCTATTAGTACTACACATTAACAGCCACTTCAATACTAAGCCTGGGGTTGCCTATAGCATGAGGGTTAGCATAACAGCCTCCTATGCCAAAGGCCCCAGGTGGCCCTAGGATTTTTTAATGGGTGTAAAAAATCCTTAGTTATGCCGTCCTTCGGAGGGGACGTTAAAAGGTAGTTCCGAGCCTGTACGATGTCAAGTACTCGTTAAAGATCCCTATCCTATTAAACCTAGATAGATGATATTTAGGACTCCCACTGTACCATCGTCCAGATAGAAATAGCAGCATAAAGTGACGTTAAATAAATAAACAAAGGAAGAGATCATCAAATATTTCTTCGGAAATTAATGCAAGGATTAAAAACGTATATAATAGCATAATAATACAGCTAAAAAAAAAAAAATGTTGAACCTCATTTCAAAGCAGGGTTAAAAAGCTGTTACAATGAATATAGAATCATAAAAGATATTTTATTTCGACTGTAACCAATCACTAATACGCAAAATATTGCTTTGAAATTAAACTTTCTATTCCTGACTAAATTATACTGACGTGAATCAGCAGTAATAATTGTAAATTATATTTATTTTTCTATAATATAATGTAATTTATATATCATTGCAACGGTTTTTTGAGTCAATGTTTACATAATATATATATCAACATTTTTTTTTCACTTACCTTTATATGAAATATATAACAAGTGAAAGTATCGTGAAAATTTTGTGAAAGTATTCCATATCACCCAATACAACATATGTCAGATCTCATTCGATATTAAGAATGAGGTTATATAACAATACAATTACACTTAATTTCCACTACAGTTAAGGCTATTTTTCTTTTAAAGGGCTGATAACATTAGATTCATGAACTAAATTATCGTTAGATTTGTGTATTTTTTTATTATGAAAAGCCAGAATTAAGATTAAACAAAAAATGGCGGATGAATTAAATTTTAAACTTAAGCGAGACCATGACGTTAGACATACATACGTTATTGATTCAGATTTGGTTGCAGCACAATTTTCTAAACGTTCAAGAAATCACTCATCAATTATTTTTCCTGAATTTAATTAAACATTTGTGGGCCCAACAAAAAAGGAAATCCAGGAAGTACGATATTTAAAATGGTAACAACCTCAAGCAACAATAACATCTTTAGAGGGACAATATTCGACAAAAAATAATTAATTAATTAATCAATTCAATACCTGATAGTTTTCAAATATTGTAACTGCATTAATATATCTAGAAAATCAAGTAATTCCAAATACTTTTGACACTTATATTTTTACTTTCACTTACCTATATATACCTAGTAAGTATTGCGACATGAACATTTTTGAATTCGAGTTTTCACCGGAAATACCCGGTTTAGGGTCCCCTGAGTCCAAATAACCAAATCCCGCAAATAAGATTGTGTTTGTGTGTGTGTGTGTGTGTGCTTGCTTAAAACTTAAAATATTAAATAATATTTGTAGTGATTTTATGTTTCAGCTATTGCCTGACGTCCTTCATACATTAAAAAGTGGATAACAATACTTAAAAATTAAAATTAAAATCACGAATAGATTACAGAATGATTGATAGTATACATTCTAATCATATATATCCACTTTTATTTAAAGATCCTTAGTATATCCCCTTTAAACAACTATTCGCGTCTCTTACATTTTTTTTTTTTTTTTAACTCCTTACTTAAGACTTATACAGATCAATGCTATCGGTGATCCCCTAAATTAGTTATTTTTTCTAATTTAAATAAGATAGTCTCTCTAAGGGGGAGTAAGCTCAATAAAAAAAAGTTTTTTAATAAACTCTAAAACAATAGTTTGCGAAGATCAGCGGAATTTTAAAAATCTACATTGAAATTGGAATAGCTACTCCATCTAAAACAACAAAATACTAGGTTTTAATATTTTCTAAAAACGATAACCTCTTTAAAGTAACAATTGTGAGCTCAAGAGGCTTCGGCAACTTCAATAATTCTTACCATTATTGGTTTCGAGATTTCCAATGAAATTTTAGTTATTAGGTACTCCGATTAGAATCAGAGGAATATTTATTTTATACTTATTACTATTTTAGATTTTACATAAACGTCGACAATAATTGAGACGTTGATTTCCAAAAGGTACTATATCCATTCTAGGAAATTTTACAGGAAGCGCGAAAATCTCTCATTACTATATTATTAAACTAGCTAATTTGGGTCTTTTTGCATTAAAATTTAGAATTTTTTTTTTACTATATTAATAATATCATATTAAAGTTACGAAATGAAATATTTTAGAATGATTTGGGACGAAAATAAATGCGTAATTAGTACTTTTAGAAAATGACCGCATTTCTAAATCGCGTTTTTTAAGGACTTGAGAAATCATTAGATCGCATCAAATAGATATTTAGATAAAACCAAATGACGAGAATACAGATATGTAAAAAAATCATTTTCGTAAAAAATGTCCTTTAGTAGAAATCAACGTCTCAATTGTAGATTAATTATTAATCTGTAAGAGACAAGAGTCTGGTATGGAAGATAAACGTTTCAATGAAAAGGTTATGTCAAATACGGTTCAGATCAATGATTTAAATCCACATTACTCCTACTATATTTTAAATTACTAAAGGTGTATTAATATATATATTTTTAATTATATTTTATCAAATAATGATATACGTTAGTGATATTTACAACTTTCGATTGTGATCTTGTGCTTGCCCGCCTCTCCTATATCTCATTACATTGTTATCACTAATAAAGAAGGTTTCTTCCGCTAATATTGACTGATTATTTGTCTCAGCCAAAAATTATCTCTTTTTGTTGAATCGATTCCTCTTGGACATTTTGTATTCGTAACATTGAGCAGAAATTAATCTTGGGACCTCATAAAGCTTTTAATTTGTTTGTTATTGTGATCATGAAATTGTTTACTACAATCTTTTACTTACACTTCTTTTTTGTTGTGTCAGTATTCGACATTTATTTTAGCCCTTCTATTATTGAAGACTATATTGAAACTGGTAACGAAAGTTTGCTAACTAATACCAAACGTCTTATTCTTTTCGTTGGCGATGGGTTACCTGCTGAACATTTATATGATTTTAATTCTGGTCACAGCAAAGCTCCATTTTTAAGGTAAGGATGTCTTCCTCGGTATTAACTTATTAATTATTAATAGTTAATAATTATTAATAGAGTATTAACTAAATAACTTATTAAGTAACTTAATAATTATTAATAGTATTACACTCTATGTTTTTTTAAAAACTATATTCATTTTTAAGGTCCGTGATTGAAAACAAGGGAACATGGGGTGTATCTCATACAGGAGTTCTTTCTGGATCTCGACCTGGGCATATTGCTATGATTGCTGGTTTTTATGAAGACCCTTTAACAGTATTTCGGGTAATATATAAGAATTAAGAGTTTATTTTGTTATATATTAATTATTTAAATATAGTAGTTTATACAATAGTTTATATGAACTGATGAAAGTAATTGATCAGATAAGAATATACTCCTCAATATACTCCTAATTTCTGACTTTTGTTTTCAACTTTGGATATCTGCGATTATGATAACCATTATTGTAATAATTAATTTAGAGAAGCTTGATTTGATAATATTTGTGAATTTTCAAACAATTTGGTCCTCCATACAATTGATCTATAAATTATCCTTAAAAGGTCATAACAATAAAATTATATTTTTTAACTCAATGAAATTATCATGAAAGACGAGTAGTGTACAAGATCAGTTTTTTGTAATGTGAAATCTGAGGAAAAAATTAAACTTTAAATGGGTGTTAATGGAAATTTCAGATAGATAATTGCAATCCCAAAACAACTTTGAGAGGCAAATTTGATGACTTCTAAAATGGCTGCTAATATAGGGCAATTACTTTCACAGCTCATTGTTGCTGAATATTGCAATACAATTATTCAAATAAAAGTTTCTAAAGTTTATATAGTTAGTTTTAATCCATAATTAGGAGGCCATGACCCACCAAGGGTTGTAGCGATGATCTTAGCTCCCATTTAAAAATGTTCTTTCCTTAAGGAAAATATTCCTTAAACCACCTTCTGTTTTAAAGATATGGAAGGGATCTCAAAATGAAAGAGATTTTCAATAAAGGAAACATTTTAAAGGATCATTATGGAGTAGGATATTTATTTTTTGACAATACAGTGAAGTCCTTATTTTGTTCTTTAAACAAATTGCGAACTGATAATTTTTATGCATTACCAGGACAGTATTACACTCAATATTTTAAAGAAGTTACAAAACATTGACCTTAATACACACTCTAAACTAAATTCTACAAATCCTAAAGTTCTTTCATTTCCAGGGATTGATGGAAAATGCTCTGTATTTTGATTCTGTTTTTAACCAAAGTGAGATAACATTTTCATGGGGTAGTCCTGATATTGTTCCCATGTTTAAAAAAGGTAATCTTATTAAATATTATATATGATTAGGTTGTTATTGAAAGATTCACTATTCCTATTGATTAATCGCACATTTTTTACATTTTATACAAATAAAATTGTTTTATTTTATCATTATATTCCTATCAACGAAATATCTAGCTTAATATTAGAGGTAGATATTAGGGCTGATTTATTTCTTCCAAATTTTTAGTTTTTTATCAAATCACCAGTTCAACATTTCAGGATCTCACTCCCATCATCAGGACCCTGGTTTTTACTTTTTGAAATTCATCTGTTTATCCCAACTTTGTCACTGATATAAAAAATTAAAAGACAAATCAATAAAAATAGTCAGTAAGTGAAAAATCATATCTTGAGCAGGGTATTGAGGGTATTGGGTATCATATCTTGAGCAGGGCTCCAGCTGAGGACAAAGATCTAAGCAATACCCTGCTCAGATATGATTTTTCACTTACTGGCTTAATTGATTTGTCTTTTAATTTTTTATATCAGTGACAAGTGGATAAATAGATGAATTTCAAAAAGTAAAAACCAGGGTCCTGATGATGGGAGTGAGATCCTGAAACGTTGAATTGGTGATTTAATAAAAAACTAAAAATTTGGAAGACATAAATCAGCCCTAATAATCTACCTCTAAAATTGTTTTAGTTATACAATCTTTATTTCCCTTCAGTCTGTTAGACATCACTCTTTTCTTTTAATCTTGGCTTTGTTCCTGAAAACTTAATATCCACCTTTCAGATAAAGCCCTGTAATGTTTAGCTTTCTAATAATATAGTGAAATATAGTACAATTATTATCATAAAATTAAAATTATATAAAATATAAAACAAAACATAGCCATATAAAAGAAAAAACACATTGCAATCCCAAAATTTCCTGATTAAAACAATTTAAACACTATTATGTTTCAATATGCAATGAGAATTTTTTCACGTACTATCTAATTGAAAAATGTACTTTATTGTCTAATTTTCTTTCGATTTCTGACCAAATATTTTTGTTCCCAACACTTGAATGTTTTTCAATATAGTGTTTTCATCTCCTTGTGTTTCAAGTAGAACTTTGAACAGAAGTGGGTTTTATTCCACTAGATGTTAATTTTGCTGGAGAAAGTAAATAAAAAAAATATCATCAAATAAAAATAATAATATTTGTTAACAGATGTACTTTAAATGATTAGATGTATATATCACAACATAATATTTTATTGATATCAGTCTTTATAATTGAAAACATTTTTTTTTTCTTATGTTTTAGTTTTCCTATACATTAGGATACATATAAATAATGAATACTTGTTCTAATAATATTTAAATAATTTATAAAATGTAATATACAATAGATTCAAATGGTGAAGTATAAGTTAAAATATTTTATTTTCAATACTGGAAGGAATTAGTCCGGGTGGCGGTCATTAAATGAAACAACTAAATAGTTTCAACTATTTATTGTTTGCCAACGTTTCGACCCCCTTTGTGGGTCATCATCAGGGCTAAAAAGATACAAAAGAATATAATTTCAATGACATTGCATACAATATTATATAACCTATTTAGCTAGAGAACGTCGGTATTAAAATATAACAGAAAACTGTATATGTAAAACAAACTTAATTAAAATACAATGACCATAGTACAATAATGAAAGTGTTATACAGAAAAAATAAAAATGTTCACTAAACAAAATTTACACAGGTATCAATAATTTACATGAAATATGAAATATAAAAATATGAAGTAGAGTGGAGATACGTACCGTATGGTGGGAGAATGGAAACTAGGTACTGTTTGGTAGATGGGGGGTAGGTAGGATGGAAAATACGTAGGAAAAAAGGTAGAATGGAAAGTACGTACTGATTTATGGACAGGGTCTGACAACAATGACTAAAATTCTTAATACTACCATACAAAGAATCAATGAAATTTAACTTATAATTATAAAGATGATACTGGATAAAAAAAATTCTAATTTAATTCTTGAAATATCACCTATATAATAGTAAGAACAGTGATGGAAGATGGTATATGGAGAAAAACTGACTGTACCTCCCAACTTAATTATCCCTAATTCTGTTTAAGGTTCCAAAGATAAAAGGGTGGAAAAAATAATAATGGAACGTTGTAAAATGCACTAATTGACAAATCTTACAGGTTGATAAAAAAGTTAAATAAACATAAATACAAGTTGGAATAAATTGAATAGTGAAGACATTTAGAAAATTTTAAATACATAACCAAAACAAAATAAATACATATATATAATTATATGGATACCTAAAATAGATTTTAAAAAATATAAATAAAAAAAATTAAAAAATTGAATAAAATAAATAAATAAAAAAACAAAACAAAAAAAAAAAACAAAAAAAAAACAATAATAATGAAAAACAAAACAATATAAATATAGTGGGATAGACAGAGAAAATATGCTACTTAATAGAATTTAATATGTGGCTATATGTGGAGGAAATGCATTGTTTATCGGTTTTGTGGTTAACAGGATTGGATTGGAGGTGGATGTGGACGGATTCAGCGATTAGTCTTTTCCTATGGTTTGGAACATAATCTAAAATGGAGCAGTCGTCAAAGTTAAAGGAATGATTGAAATGTATGTTTATGCTGCGATATTCTGGTTTTTAGGTAATTTTTGGTTTCTCCTACATAGGATACATCACAATCTGATTCTGAATTCTTCCGTACCTTTCTGAAAATATAAAAAAAATCCTTAAACTTTCCTTACCTTCCTTAAAACTAGGACTAAAGACCCAGAACAAGCTTTTTCACCAATACAAAAGACCCGATCACTCCTATATATCGTTCCAATATTGTGTATAAAATTTCATGTTCAGATTGTGATGTATCCTATGTAGGAGAAACCAAAAATTACCTAAAAACCAGAATATCGCAGCATAAACTCTCCGTATCCTCTCGAAACCTTCTAGCCTCAAAACTTTCCGAACACTCCATACATTTCAATCATTCCTTTAACTTTGACGACTGCTCCATTTTAGATTATGTTCCAAACCATAGGAAAAGACTAATCGCTGAATCCGTCCACATTCACCTCCAATCCAATCCTGTTAACCACAAAACCGATAAACAATGCATTTCCTCCACATATAGCCACATATTAAATTCTATTAAGTAGCATATTTTCTCTGTCTATCCCACTATATTTATATTGTTTTGTTTTTCATTATTATTGTTTTTTTGTTTTGTTTTTTATTTATTTATTTTATTCAATTTTTTTATTTATATTTTTTAAATCTATTTTAGGTATCCATATAATTATATATATGTATTTATTTTGTTTTGGTTATGTATTTAAAATTTTCTAAATGTCTTCACTATTCAATTTATTCCAACTTGTATTTATGTTTATTTAACTTTTTTATCAACCTGTAAGATTTGTCAATTAGTGCATTTTACAATGTTCCATTATTATTTTTTCCACCCTTTTATCTTTGGAACCTTAAACAGAATTAGGGATAATTAAGTTGGGAGGTACAGTCAGTTTTTCTCCATATACATCTTCCATCACTGTTCTTACTATTATATAGGTGATATTTCAAGAATTAAATTAGAATTTTTTTTATCCTGTATCATCATTATAAGTTAAATTTCATTGATTCTTTGTATGGTAGTATTAAGAATTTTAGTCATTGTTGTCAGACCCTGTCCATAAATCAGTACGTACTTTCCATTCTACCTTTTTTCCTACGTATTTTCCATCCTACCTACCCCCCATCTACCAAACAGTACCTAGTTTCCATTCTCCCACCATGCGGTACGTATCTCCACTCTACTTCATATTTTTATATTTCATATTTCATGTAAATTATTGATACCTGTGTAAATTTTGTTTAGTGAACATTTTTATTTTTTCTGTATAACACTTTCATTATTGTACTATGGTCATTGTATTTTAATTAAGTTTGTTTTACATATACAGTTTTCCGTTATATTTTAATACCGATGTTCTCTAGCTAAATAGGTTATATAATATTGTATGTAATGTCATTGAAATTATATTCTTTTGTATCTTTTTAGCCCTGATGATGACCCACAAAGGGGGTCGAAACGTTGGCAAACAATAAATAGTTGAAACTATTTAGTTGTTTCATTTAATGACCTCCACCCGGACTAATTCATTCCAGTAATTCTCAACGGTCAACTAATTACATCCACAATTTTATTTTCAGGTTCTGAAACAGAGCACATTCATTATTTTACTTATCCATCAGAAATGGAAGAAATATCTGGTAGAAATGAATCTGCATCTCAGTTAAACACATGGGTTTTAAATCACTTTAAACAATTCATTAAGTACAATATAAATTATCATAAAATCCATGAAAAATCAAAAATTGTGTTTTTTTTTTCATTTATCGGGGACAGATGTTGCTGGACATGTCAATAAACCTTATTCAATGTAAGTTATTAACTCCTGAATTATTTTTTGGTTTAAATTATTTAACTCCATAAATCCTCTCATATTTATCTGATACTTATCTCATTATTTCTTACAACTCGGACACTTAAAAGTATCTGTTTTTAAAAAGAGGCTTCTGATTTTACTATAAATAGTCAATTACGTTCAGAAGAAGATTCTCAGAACGCCCTGTTCTAATCATTTTGGATTAAATTACAACTAAACTAACATAGTTCTTATTAGTAAATGTAGTAACAGTTATAAAGGCACCTATGTCCGTGCCAAGTATGATTTCTCCCTTCTCACAGAAGAAGAGATGTATCCGTGCTGCAATGAGATTGTGTAGAAGAATGTAGAACCAGAGCATTTCCATTTTGGTGCTCTTATAAGAAGGCAGTTGACCTAATGAATGAAGTAATGAATCCCCAGTGGATAGAAGTCTTCCGGAATCGGACTTTAAAGACAAAGTTTCCTCTTTATTTATTTTTTTCTCTCTATGTTTATTGGAACATATAGGTAAATAATTTATTATCAATAAGGGTATATAATGTTTCTCCTGCTGAAGCCTTTGTTGTAAGCTACATTCTTCTGCTTAATTGATAAAATATCAATTTCTCTTATCCCTCCTCCATCAAATGTTATATACCTTACCAGTTTGATGACATCCTTCATCTCCTAAATCAAATCACTTGTTATGCCGCTAACATCACTCCTCACAAAACTTGTTTCAAATTTCATCCCTTCCATGAAAAAATCCTTAAATGACTTTACCTAATTCCTTATCCATTATCCTTTGGAATGTGAGTGGTGTTAAAAACAATAATGTCAAACTTACAGCTTTTCTAATCAACAAGAAAGTAGATGTAGCACTTATTACTGAAACTAAATCAATCACTATACAGTTCATAAAAGTACCACAATACATAATGTATCGCACTGACCATCCAGACAGCAAATTCCATGCTGGTGCTGCTGTTTTTGTCCATCAGTCCCTCTCTAATAACTTATTGAACCTCTGATTTCCTACAAGCCTCCACTATATGAATCAAGAATTTTTCCTTTCTGGTCACCCTGGCATTAGCATATTACCCTCTTAAATATTCAATTTGAAATACCTATCTGATCTTTTTCTCAATTTTTTAGGAAATTATTTTATCATGCATGCAGACTTAAATGTTTAGCACCAACAATAGGGTTCAAGGACCTCAAATTCTTGAAGACGAAGGTTGTTTTCTGCAATCAATTCTCAATGTTTTAACCTCCAACCATCCAACTTTCCTACCTACTAGCCAACAGATCCTAACTATAATCTTGACTTCTTTCCCAGTGGATTAGGCTCACTTAACATTTTCACTAGTCACGTCGATTACCTAACCTCTGATCATAGACCATTAGACATCTGATCATAGACCCAAATAAATCCTTACCATCATTAAACACAACACCTGACAGACCTCATTCATATTAAATACCAAGCCAAATTATTGTGACAGGTGTCCGACACCAAACAGATTGCCGCTCCTATAACTTTTAGTATAGACCTCCCAAACCTTCAATTCCTACCTTTCTCCACTCTCAGCACGTGACGATTCCTAATGGAAAGTCACTAAGACAATCCTAAGATCCCACCACATTTCCCATCCTTTCTGGTGTAGCGATGATTCCTGAACGGAGTCTGATGGAGATAATGCCGAAGAATTTGCCAAACACCTCTCCAAAATATTCACTCCTCACCCAAAATCCCATCTCAACCATACTGCAATAGCAGAAGAGTGCCTTGTCCCGCCAATCCCACTTTCCTCACCTTCTACAGTGGCTAATCCCTCTAAGGTCGAATATCCTTCTCTAAAAATTTACTCTCCATAAATCTCCTGGGTACAGTCCTCCTTACCCACCAAACCTTTCAACCACTTCCACTGGTGTAACTTAAGTAAACAAATCCAAATACAAACATGTCACCTTCTCACTCCGACAATCCTTAAGTAATTTAAATCCATTCTGCTTCCACTGTCTGGTATCTTGTCTTCCTTCTATACAAAAGACTAACTTGGTACCTGCATACTAGACTCATATAACAAGAGCTTAACTGACAAAAAATCTCTGCTGTATATCGAAAACAAATTGAATTACAACTATCTGAACCTATGACTAACTGCGGAACAGCCAATTTCAACACAACGCTTCAATTTTTTTTTTTTTTTTTTTTTTTTTTTTGGTTCCTCCCTACCTCACCTTTTAAGGCTATACGGAATTTTCTTAGGCCAGAGGGGAGAGAGGGGGATTCATGCCAGAGTTAAAGGCCTTCTCCCCCTTTCTGACACCGAGACCTGAACTCATAATTATTTTATCCAAGATTTTAGTTATCTATTTGGTGGGCAATGTGTATCTACCTACTAGGCCACCCCAATCCAAACAATACATTACAGCATGACTCAATGTTCCATTTATTTTAGACCTCATTTCTGCTCTTAAGCCTTATTTACCACCCAAATCCTCTAGCTCAATTCCCTAAGGTTGAAACGGCAGTAACCCTGAGACTTGTTGTAAATATTATATTGGAGTTCTAACACTGGCTGGATCCTCTCCTCAAGTTCTGTATATTTGTAGCTATAGTGCTCTCACTCAGCTTCTACTGGCTCTTAAGCATCCATATATTGGGGAAAAGCCTGGTATGGGGTTCCCAAAGCTGATTTTAAATATTTTACTTATGGATGCGTGCTTTCAAGATGTTCATTTGTTTTAAAACTTTGTATATATTAATTGGTTTCTTTTATGGTATATATTTTATATAATTGTATTATTCTCTGTAAATATTGTGTGAATATGGTCCTAAAGCACTATTACTAATGTCCTTATTAAGAGAAATTAAATATTACTAAATTATAAAAATTGTTAATTCCAATTAAGTATATTATATTACTATTGAAGTCCTAATTGTATTATTAATTTTACAATAAAAAAAATGTTTAGGATTTTAAAAGGCTTTCAGCGTTATCTGATCTATTACACACATTTATTTATTTTTCTTTGTAAACTATCCCTTTAATAAATATTTTATGTGTGTGTGTTTCTCAGTAGTATTTCGGATTATTTTTGTGATATAATTTTGGTGCTTTAATGAATTCTAATAATGATATCCATATCAAGTTTTTATTGACTAGTATTATAAAATTAATAAAACTATTAAGCTTGTTTTCTTTATTCCAGGGAATATGAAAATACTATGACAAATATGGATATGGTAATAAAAGAACTTTATTTGTTTATTGAAAAACTATTTAATGATAATCACTCAACATATTTGTTTACATCTGATCATGGTATGACTGCATGGGGTAAGTATTATTATTACAGATTTTTTTTAATATTTAAAAAAATTAATATTAAAAATTATGGAAATGTGATCATTTCCAGGTTCACATGGTGGAGGGTCTAAGATTGAAACTGAAACACCTATTATTGCATGGGGTGCTGGAATAAAAAAACCTGATTGTTGGGAGTTAAAATATCAATCTAGACATGATATAAACCAAGTAGACATAGCAGTTTTAATGTCAATTTTGTTGGGAGTTCAAATACCAGTTAATTCAGTTGTTAGTAAATTATATTTATAATTTAGTCAACTATCAAACTTCTGCTGCAGTAAAATAAAAATATTTTTATTTGCTTAAAGGGTACTCTTCCTTTGAATTACCTCGATTTTCCTGATCAAGATAAAGCTAAGGCTTACATTTTAAATGCAAAGCAACTATTCTCACAGCTGAAAGCAAAAGAATACAAAGTAAAAAGTCAATTAGCTGATTGTTTTTTTTATCCATATCCCAATATGACTCATATGAAGTATGAAGATGTTATAAAGGATGTAGAAAAAGCTATTAACAATTCTGACTTCACTACAGCTGTATGTTAAATTTAATTATATTATTATTAGTTTTAAAAAAGTTAAATTTATGTTATTATGATTTCATATAGCTTTTGATTTTTTAATAAATTACAATTTAGAGAATTTTTATTTCTTTCATATTTAAAAATACATTCTTATAAATTGTGTTTGTCCCCCCCAAAAAAAAAAAAAAATGTTCTTTAGTATCAGCAAGGTCTTATTCTCATATTAATAGTCTGACCAGGATTTAATGACAAATTTTTCAAAATTCCAGAAAAAAACCTTTACTTTGTTTATTTTAAATAATTAACCCTCTCTTATTGTTAACAATAACTAAAAGTGGATAAATATTAGCTATGGAAGGATTTAATAGTTAAACATAGAAGATATTAACTCTGTATACACTCGGAGCATTAAAGCTGCTCTTAGATCAACTTGTCAGGAACAAGATTGAAGTAGGTGATATTCAGGTGATATCAGATGGACATGACTGGTCAAAGAATTCTGGAGAATAGGCACCACTCCATCTACTACAGTTGTCGTGAGAGTCGGCACGAATTCAGTACAGGATCTGTTGTGAAGGAAAAGTACAGGCAGATGGTAACAGTATTTAACACAGGATTTAAGAATCTGTTTCATATGAATGTATGGAAAGTTCTGTAACTATAGCCTTATAAGTGTACATACCCCTAGAGAGGTGTCTGGTGAAGAAGAAAAGTATATTTTCTATAAACTCATGAAAAGAACATGTGACATGAAAATAATTACTGGAGGTTTTGTTGCCAAGCGGAGAAAAGAAGCAATATACCAGCAGATAATAGGAAACACAGCCTTCATAACGCAACTATTGATAGTGGACAAACGCTCATTAATTTTGCACAGTGCAGAAACCTAGTGATAGGGTGTATTCTATATCCACCCAAGAATGCACATGGACATCACCTGGCTGGTCAGTTGTTAACCAAATTGTCCATATTTTAATAGGAAGATGCCATAGAAGCAATTTTTGAAATTTGAAAACATTCTGTGGAGCAAATATAGATTTGGATCACTTTTTTGACACCCTGGGCGTAGCAGTAAGGAATTAAAAAGCTGACAAGAAACCCAAAAGTTTCTGTCTTAGAAAGCTAAAGAATGTACTAACTCAGCATTACTACACTGAAGTATAAGATATAAAAGTACACCAGGGAGGTGAGCATGCTAGTCGGGATATTGAAAAGTTTTGGTTGCACTATTACTGAGTAATAATGGAAGCAGCCTAAAAAGTACTAAGGCCACATGAGAAGGAAGCTAGGTCACTCTAGTTTGATGAGGATACAGAGTAGCCATGAAAAGGAAGAATATTCTATACAAAGCAATGATTAGGGAAGCATCCACAAGGATGTTTGTTGATGAATACCATCTGAGAAGAAAAGAAGAAAAGTGGTTATATCATAAACAGAAAGAATGGGAGGAGCTAGGAAATATTTAACAGCTTAACCGTAATGATGAAAGTAGAGATTTCTTCAGACCAGTCAACAATAGAAGAAAGCAATACGTTATTTAACTTATATCCTGTGAGGAATACAGATTAGAATAGGAAGGTAAAGTGGTGACCAACAAGTCTGATGCTCTTGACGAATGGTGGAATTATTTCAATAATCTTCTCAATTCAAGAGAAGAAGACTCCTGTGATGAAGTAAGCTCAGATAATCAAGATGGAGAAATCAATAGAATATAATTGGGGGGACAAAAGACAGAACTTGAATTACCTGATGAAAATGAGATTGCGTATGCTATCAGCAAATTCAGAAATAATAAGACCCCGGGTGTTGACGCTCTCTCTGCTAAACTCTTAAAATACACTGGAAAAGAGCTTAACAAAACACTACAAGATCTTTTCCTTGTGATATGGATAGATGAGGTGATGCCTGCTGATTGGAATAGGCCATTACATGTCCTATACATAAAAGCGGTGATAGATTGCTGTGCAGCAATTATTGAGCTATCTTCCTACTATCTTGCACCTATAAGATATCTCGTTTTCTGTTAGGATTTCTCTTACCATATGCTGAGCGAGAACTCATTCTATACTAGAGTGGATCAGGAAAGGAAGATCCACCTCCCTAGAATCCTGTGGCGGATGCTTCACACGCTCACTCACAGATAGCGGTAGCGACGGCAACATAGGCTACCGTCCGAATATAAGAAGACGCTATATTCAATAATATTATATATTGTAACTCATTCATACTATTGTTAATATTTTTATATATGTAACTGATTTATAAGAATAAATAAACCTGTCAAGGTAATTTGACCTAGGGACTAGACGCTAGTCTGGTAGCATAGCTCTTACCGTCAATTATCGACATGGATGACTAACATCCCCAAGAGCTGTCACAGCTCTGCAGATCACCTAACTGGTATCTCCCTAGGTCAGATTAACTCTGTCTTTGTAATATTATGTGGTCTATCTTCTTTTAACATCCTTCATGTACATTCTCTCCTCCTAATCAACACTACTGTCGTGCTACTACCATGCAGGGTGAATTATCTCCACCTAACCAACACTACTGTCGTGCTACTACCACACAGGGTGATTTCCTTCCTAGCCTGTCCTGTCTGCTAATTAGTAGGTGCGGGTTCGCCCTCTATCAATTTAGCGCTGTGATGAACACCATAAGAGCTGCTTTTTACACCAATAATAAGGAAACATATTCACTAGACTTAATAACTCCAATATTAAGATAAGAAAAAAAAAGTATAGCAGCCAACCAAAGCTACTTTGGGTTAAGCAGGCGGGTACTTTCCAGACAGACCAAACTCCACCTCTGTAAGACATTGGTGCATCCCATACTTTTTCATTGATTGGATTGTTAGAAAACTTTATAGGCACTGTAAAGGAGCTCATTATTTATGAAAGAAAATTCAATTCAAAATTCATTAATTAAAATTTAGGACTTTATACATGTTTATTAATTATTTTTTCTAGATTACTAATTATATTTAAATCCAATTCATAACTAAACCTATTTTATAATTTGCAAACATTTTGGTTGTATTATTTTTGAACACCAAGCCGTTCTATAATTGATTAATTAATAAACATGTATGAAGTCCTAAATTTTAATTAAAACATAAACCTTGTTTTCTTTATGCCAAACTGGTTCTGAAGTTTATTATTTATTTTTTGTGTTTTTTTGTTTAAATTTATTTTGAGTGGTTCAAGGGATTCTGAGCTAAAGGAAGCATTGCTAAAAGCTTTGAGATTTCTATCTGTATGTGTGAAAGTATTATCAAGAATTGTTTGTTCAAATTTTTCAAGATTAAATTAGCTCACAATTTACATCCAGTCACCTACAGCAAACATTGATTTGCCTTCAAATTTCAATAACCTCTCAAAGCTCTACATCTCTAACCAATCCATTATTCTAGTCATTGGACATTTATTCCTTGTTCCAAATATTTCCATGAGGTAGGTAAGTCCCTTCACAAAGCCTGATTTCCATTCTTAAAAAATCTCCTGGTGGACCATCATTGGTATACTTGATACTGTTATGCTTCTTCTATTAATTTATTGCCTCCTTTACCAACTTATCCTTTAATTTAACTTTAATAATTCTTGATTATTTACAGGAAAACTTGACTCGCTACCTTATTGTGTCGTCACTTGCTGGTCTCGACTATTACCATACTTATTTTCAAAACTTTTTACTCACTTGTACAGTATTGTCATACTTAGGTCTTGGAGTAATAATAATTGCTGAAATAATGATTTGCAAACGCAGCTGCATAATCATTGGTAGGTGTCATATTTCAACAGCCAACTTTAATAAAATAATTTAAGGGTATAATTTATGGTATATTAGGTACTTATTTAAATTATTATTTATGTTACATCTTTTACTGTAAAATGATTATAGTAACAATAGGCAGGACTCAATCAATTATAGAAATATTTATTGTTTGAGTTGAGACTATTCTTCATTCCATAAAAGATACAGTCAATGATGTAACATATCAATAATTAAAATAAATATCATAAATTAGTTTTGTTTCTTGTTTTTATTTGACATCCTTGCTTTGACTTATTAATGGTTCATACTTATTTATTTGTTTTTAGTAAAATTGCATCTGTTAAAACTATTGGAAAATTAAGGTACAATCTATGCATAAAAAAAATTAACTAATGTAATAATTATTTTAATTATAATATTATTGATTGTATTAAATTATTTTTTTTTAAAGATTCACTAATGAGATTAAAAATTTAAAAACAGATGGTTTACATTTCAGCCTACTCACATTCTGTCGATTTTTTTTCATTGTTCAGTTTTCAAATAATGGATTTCATCTAAAAATAATAATTTTTATTATTCTACAGATGGAACTGAATGTTATTAGTAGTGAAAGATGAAATTAAAAATCATGCTCAGTTCATAATATGTTATGAACAATTAAATTACTAGTAAATGAAATTAATAAAAAATCTGTCATACATTTCATCTTAACTTCATTTACTCATCCACAAAATATGATGATATTGTATTCTCTGGAAGCAAAAAATAGGATACTTAAGAAAAATGGTCATTAAAATTTTTAAATATGAACGCATAGTGGATAGGATAAATAGGTCTATACATAGAATCATCAGTACAATCAGTACAATAAATGGTAAATACATTATGTAGCATATGGATAAAAAAAAATAAATTAGGTTGACCAGGTGCCAAAAATTGGAATACTATGTGCGAAAAATTGGAAAGAGATTGGAAGATTTAAATATATGTTGATCAGGCTAAGGTGTCCAGCCAATCATCAGTTAATATTTAAAAAAAAATAAAAAACTGTATTAGTCAATTAGAGGGGAGGGGGGCATTATGTTTTTAATATGGCTTTAGGTTCTAGAATGTAAGTTCATTTTAAATCATTTGAAAATATGTCAGTAAAACAGTAAATCAATTTGTTTTCAATATTTTTTAGTATTGGAAATCTTTATAGCTTATACCTTTTTTTTTTTTATTAATATCATTTATCTATAATCTATAGCTTTTTTCAGTCAAATTCATAATTTTTTCAGCCAAATCATAATTTTTTCAATCGAATCCATAATTTTTTCAGTCAAATTCATAATTTTTTCAGTCGAATTCATAATTTTTTCAGTCAAATTCATAATTTTTTCAATCAAATTCATAATTTTTTCTGTCAATTTCATAATTTCTTGTACCCATTTTATACAGTCAATTTAATGAGGTTTTGCTACCAAGAACTCATCATTTTTATTAAATCTTGTTGTTGTTTATCCATTTTATGGACTGTTTATATACTTTATGTTGCTGTGCTTAATCCGACGGTGCAGCGGGAATCTTAAGTTTTGCCTATCCAGGATTACTTATTTTATTTTATTTATTATTTGGTAGGTCATACATTACATTTTATACAAGTTAATATACCACAAACTATAAAACAATATATATGGTGCTGCCTTCACCAGCTCAACATAGTATCTTGGATGCAGAATCCAAGGCTCAATAAATACATACTATCTTGCTTAGCGGTATCCTATAACAGTGATAACAACTGTGTCACTATACTAATACATTTTCACACCCACAACAAACTACTAGTTCTTAATAAATATGTTTCACTAATTCATGTTCCAGCATGTAGTCCACGAAGCATCCCGAACCAACAACTGTAATTGAGGTGGGAGCCCCTGAGAACCCTTATGGTTATGGAGTTCAAGACCCTCAAGGGTACACCCAGCAGCCGAATATCCTCGAAGGAACGCCTGCACCAAACGCCTCTCCAAGTTATGGTGATAGGGAGCACCCTGATATCGATGCCCGGCACCCCTAACTCCCGTCCAATGACCATCTGGCAGTCCAAGTCTTGGTATTTTTCCCTTTTTAAGTTGTTCCAATGGGTAGTACTGGGATTGTCCCCAACGATCTGGACGTCGAGGATGTAGTTCCCACTCGGGGCCGAGCACACCAGGTCAGGCCTCCACCTCCTTCTACTCCCAGCAAAGGTCAACTCCTTGAGCACCCTGTTTCCTTTCCTCTGGAGAGCCGCCTCGATGACATTGACCACGGCATCATGTCGCTTCACCCTCCCTCCGTGCGACAGAAAGCAGTGCTGGATGACATGGCTCGCTGTTTCATTTGTGTCACACCCCGCTCTACATTTAATCTCCATAAAGGCCCTCCGTCCTCTTGAGAGCCTTACTCTTGTGGCCAGGGCGTTAATGTGAGTTCGCACATTTTGGATAAATGTACGGCCAGTCACTGGAGTTCCATAGTCGGCAAGCCAATGAGTTGATGAGGAACAGTTCTTGGATTCCCTCAATGCCCTCCCATCCACGCTGTGATGCAGCTTTGTTGCCAGATGCTTCCTTCTCTCGCTGCTTGAAATATCCGTTGGGTCAAAACCCATCCCTGTGAGACTGACTGACAGCTCTCTGATCATTTTAGTGGTGCATTGAGTGCCAAAGGCAGCCCTTGCAACTGGGCAGCCCGAATGTTCCATACGCAGCAGTCTAGCCAGCTTGATTGATGGAATGGTGAAAGAGAAGCTCGTTACACCTAGTCCGCCCCCCCCCCTGCTGGGTGCATGGAAGTAATAAGTTGGCGTATCCTGAGGTAGCCACAACCAGGATCTTATGGCGGCTCTTGTTAGTATATCCAACTTTCTCAACTCACTATTTTTATATGGACTTAATGTGAGGAGATGGATAAATATAAAGATAAGGATCTTTTACCAGTTCCACTTTTTAAATCTTTTAAGAGACTCCTTCGGTGCACAAATATAAGGCGATCTGCTGGTTTTGGACTTGCGACCTTAAGTATAGATGGCTGTTATGCTAGCCACTACTCCACAGGTGACCCTTAATGCATTCAACAAGGTGTTTGAATATGCCGGGTTTGAACCCGCGACCTTGAGCATATTAATCTTTAACACCTTGCTGAATGTATCTAGGGTCACCTTGGAGTAGTGGCTATCATAACAGCCTCTTTTAAAGGACGAAATAACCAAAGATTTTTGCTCCCTAGAAGCGAATATAGGGCCATCTGCTGGTTTTGAACTTGCGACCTTAAGCATAGGGAGCTGTTCTGGCTAGCCACTACTCCACAGGTGAACCTTTATGCATTCTAAAAGGTGTTAAGGACTAATATGTCCAAGGTCACGGGTTCGAACCGGGCAGATTCAAACACTTTGTTGAATGTATCGAGGGTCACCTGTAGTGCAGTGGCTAGCATAACATCTGTTTGAGCCTGAACATTATTTTTTTTTCTGTATAAATTGTTTATAATTTAAAAATCAAATTAAATTAAAAATAGTTTTTTTTTATGAGGAAAATGTTTTTTTTGTTAGTTTACATGTTATATTTACATCTTCTAGTATTTATGTTCAATAGTGTAGGGATTAGACAGATAACAGTGCCCCCTTGCCCTCAAGCGAGTACCGATCGCACCAGTAAGCGGAGAGCACACTTCTTTCGTTAGGCCTTCAAACCATTTTCGATCAGGACTTCGTCTCATCTTTTTGAAGATAACCAACCGTCCTTCCAGAATCGCCTACCCGTCGTGTGGAACATAACCAACCGTCCTTCCAGTGGATCACAATCGCCTACCCGTCGTGCGGAACCAAGAAAATATGGACAGATAACTATCCTATATATATTTTTTCTCATTATATTTATTCATTTTTTGTACCATTAGTAGTAATACTAGACTACTAACCTAATTTTAGAACTAATTTTTTTTACAGTTAGCTAAATAGAAGATTTTTTTTTATTTTTTTATAAATCAAAATGGTTTTTATATCTTTTGTAAATTTTCCTCATATTTTTTTTTTATTAAACTTTTATTTATTTTGTTTACTTTCAATTTTATCTTTTTATTTAATATTACCTTTTTTTTATTTTAATGATTAAGTACTCGATACGGGATCGAGTCTAGGTTAGCCCAGTCTTTTATTTCGTTTTAATGTCACTCATCCCAACATAAGTTTGGTCCTCCGGCAGCCAGATTTTGAGTACTTAATTGTTAGTTTAATCGTTTATTAACCATTTATTAATTAACCCTTTGTTTATTTAATAAGTTTAACTATTTATTTAATTATTATTTATTGAAATATTAGATTTTCTGTAAATATTTCTTTAAATTTTTTTTGTGTAATTTTCAGGCTTAACTATTTTATTATTCGTTCCATACCATTTTTTTTTATTAGCAGCTTTATAATGCCACCTAAAACACCATCTTCTAAGAAGGATTTTGATTTAGAACTTTTAGTTGAGGAATTTAAAGATCTCGCCGATGATATATCAGAAACATGTACATTGGGGCGCGCATTGAGTTCCGATTCTAGTAAAAAGGGATTATTTAGGGCAAAACTTTCTCGACTAGATTCCACCCACGAGAAATTTATTGATAAATATAATGGAATTAGGAAAATATCAAAAGTAATGGGGGAACCTACCGAAGAGTACAAAGAATTAAAAGATAAAATAAGAAACAAATTTTATGAGGCTGTGATGGGCCTGATGTGTGTGAGGGAGTGAGGTTATAACACACAGCTGGTGGGAGCAAAGAGGTTATGTGAAATGGATTTGTCACTGCCTCAAACATGTTTATATTTTAGTTTTCTTTATATTTAATTGAAGGTCATTTTTATTTATTATTTTATTTTCTGTGTTTTATGATAGTAGAAAGATTATTTTATTTTACAGTGGCAAATCCATTGCAACCTCTCACCAGCTGTGGGTTGGCTCTATCTCGATTTGTGTGTGCTCCTCATATTGTGTTCTTTTGTATTATAGTATTCTATGCTTTATTTAACTGTTTTTATCATTACGAACAATAAAAGAACCATTCGTACTAATAGTGCCAGGCTGTAGTTATTTCGCCCTCACCTCCTCCAAAGTGGTGACCCCGACGGTGAGTTTTAAACTATTATTTTTTCTTCTCTTTCTCCTTTTTTTTTTATTTTTCTGGCAATATCATTACAATGCCATTCGATTTATTCACGCTGGACATGGAGGACAAGAAAGTGGAGGTGGAGTCAGCATCGGCCCCCAATGCGCTGGCGAGATTGCCAACTTTTTATAGAGAAGAGCCAGATCTGTGGTTCATTCAAGCTGAGGCGGTATTCAGCTCATGTAAGATCAGTAATAGTAAGAGCAAATTTCAGCTGATTATCGCCCAGCTTGATTTTCAGACTCTTCGACAAGTCGCAGATCTGGCTCGTAATCCGCCTGTTAATGAGCCCTATGAAAGGTTAAAAGAGCGGCTACTTTCCAGCTTCGGGCAGTCAGATAGCTGGAAGATGAAAAAACTCCTGGAAGAGCAGAAATTGGGCGATCAGAGGCCTTCCCAATTTCTGCGAGAGATGCAGCAGCTGGCAGGAGAGAAGGTCCCGGAGGACATGCTTAGTACTCTGTGGCTCCGGGGGTTACCTGAGGGAATGCAGGCGGCTTTGGCTGCTACCGATCATACTGATCTGACCAAGTTGGCCCGCATCGCAGATAAAATAGCGGAGATTCAGCAACCCCCAGGTAATCCGATTATGGCTTATCAGCCGGAGCCAACTCCGGGGCCTTCAAGAAGAGATGGAGGAGACATAGGAGCTGCCATCGAGCGCCTGACTGCCGAAGTAGCCGCTCTAAAAGCGCAAATGGGGGCCAGGACAAGTCGGCGGGACAGCGGATCGTCTAGTCGGAATCGCAGGGGCTCTAGAAGCAAGAGTAGACGGCGTCTCTGTTTTTACCACGAACGCTTCAGAGATAAGGCGACCAGATGCCGTCAGCCCTGCGACTGGAAACCGGCTAGGGCTTTAAACTAGTCATAGCGGCGAACAAGGCGGGTCCCGTCGCTATGGCTAACAACCGTCGACTCTTCGTCTCTGACAGAAAGTCCGGGGTCAGATATCTGGGGATACCGGAGCCACCCTATCTGTCTACCCGGTGACGAACAGGACGAAGGCCACCGAGGAGTTCACGTTGTATGCTGCCAATGGGACGCCCATTCCAACGTATGGCACCATTGTCCAGAACCTTGATCTGGGGCTCCGGCGGAAAATGTCGTGGCGATTTATCGTTGCCAAGGTTAGCCATCCCATCATCGGCGCGGATTTACTTTTTCACTACAACATGATGGTAGATCTCGCCGGGTGCCAGCTGGTGGACCAGAGGACGGGGCTGACATCTAGAGGTAAATTGGCGAAGGTACCGGTGCCCACCATCTGCTCAGTACCAGCAGGAGAATGGTACTCCGCCCTGCTGCGCCGGTACCCTGCTGTGACTCAGCCTTCGTCCTTTATGACAGAACCGAAGCACGATGTCGTCCATCACATTGAGACCAGGGGAGCCCCAGTCACCGCGAGAGCCCGCCGCCTGCCACCGGGAAGATACAACACCGCCAAGAAGGAGTTTATGCAGATGATGGATGAAGGGATCTGCAGACCGTCGAATAGTCCTTGGGCCAGTCCGCTGCACATCGTCGAGAAGAAGGATGGAGGTATCCGGCCCTGCGGCGACTACAGGCAGCTCAACGCTAAGACGGTCCCGGACAGATACGCTGTGCCCAACTTGGCGGATTTCAACGTTAATATGCACGGTAAGAAGATCTTCACCACATTGGACCTTGACCGTGCATATTACCAGATTCCGGTGGCAGAAGAGGATATTCCGAAGACCGCCGTCATCACACCTTTCGGCCTCTTCGAGTTCCTCCGTATGTGCTTTGGTCTCAGGAATGCATCGCAAACCTTCCAACGGTTCCTGGACCGTGTGCTTCGAGGGTTGGACTTTGCCTGGTGGTTCCTCGACGATATTATTATCGGCTCAAGAGATGAAGAGGAGCACAAAGCACATATGGAGGAAGTGCTACGGCGGCTGCAGGATCACGGCCTCACGGTGAACCTGACGAAGTGTGTCTTCGCTCGTCAGGAGGTCGAGTTTCTGGGACATAGAGTGAACTCCTCCGGCATCAGCGCCCAGTCAGCGAAGGTGGAGGCCATAGTTTCCTATCCTAGGCCTGCTACTATCAAGGACCTGCGGCGTTTTCTGGGTATGTTTAACTTTTATCGCCGTTGCATACCCAGAGCGGCGGAAATGCAAGCTCCGCTCAACAGGTTCCTTGCTGGAGCGAAGAAGAATGACAAGAGGCCAGTCGAATGGAACAACAAAGCCGTAGAAGCGTTCGAGCGCTGCAAGACTGCCATCAAGAACTCCGCGGTACTGGGACATCCTAAGGCTGACGCTGAGCTTGTCCTGGTATGTGATGCCTCCAGCACAGCTATGGGAGCAGTCTTGCAGCAGAAGGATGGCGACGTTTGGCGGCCTCTTGGATTTTTCTCCAAGGCTCTCGCTCCAGCGCAACAGAAGTACGCCACGTACGACAGGGAACTATTGGCCATCCACCGCGCCATTAAGCACTTTCGCCATTACCTTGAGGGGAGACATTTTGCTGTCTGGACGGACCACAAACCGCTTGAACAAGCGTTCTATCAGAAGCCAGAGACAGCGACGCCCATGCGGATTCGGTTGGTGAACTTTATCAGCCAGTTCACAACCGACATCCGCCACGTACCCGAGGAAGACAACGCTGTTGCCGACGCGCTCTCGAGGGTTGAGGACATCGACTGTACCGAGGACTATGAGCGCCTTGCGTCCGAGCAGCAGAAGGATCCATCGGTTTCTGAGCTTCAGAAGAACAGCCGTCTTCAGCTTCGCTGGATCCAGCCTCCCGGTACAGCCTCGTCTGTCCTCTGCGAAACCTCTACGCCTCAAGCGCGACCATACGTTCCTGAGTCCATGCGAGAAGAGATCTTCCACCGCCTGCATGGGCTCAGTCACCCCGGGATACGGGCCTCGAGGCGGCTGGTCACGCAGCGTTTCTTTTGGCCAGGCATGAACGCCGACGTCTCGAGGTGGGCACGCTGCTGCATTCTCTGCCAGCGATCGAAAGTTGTCCGTCACACAGTGACTCCTCCAGGTACCTTTGCACCCAGCGGAAGGATGGAGCATATCCACGTGGACATCGTTGGGCCTCTGCCACTCTCCAACGGCATGCGTTATTGCCTCACGATGATAGATCGATTCACGCGTTGGCCTGAGGCGTGCCCTCTAGAGGAAATTACAAGCACCAAGGTAGCAGAAGCAATAGTGGGCACGTGGATTTCCCGTTATGGTACGCCTGCAAGGATTACTACCGACCAAGGGCGCCAGTTTGAGTCAGACCTCTTTATTAGCCTCACTCGCGTCCTTGGTATCCAGAGGAGCAGGACTACGGCGTACCATCCTCAGTCCAACGGGTGCGTGGAGCGGTGGCATAGGTCCCTCAAGGCATCCCTAAGAGCAACGTTGGGAAATATGGGGTGGACAAAGGTGCTACCCACCGTCCTATTGGGTCTTCGGTCGGCGGTGAGAGAAGATGTTGGTGCCAGCGCTGCGGAAATGGTCTTCGGCCAACCACTTCGCCTCCCTGGAGAATTTTTTGAACCCTCTGAACGGCGGGAGGACGCGGAGGCGACATTGAAGACGCTGAGGGAGGCGATGAAGACGCTCCGGCCAGCTCCGCACCGCAGCAGTACGGCTCGCACCTTTGTTCACCGCGACCTCAAGGACTGCACCCACGTTTTCCTTAGGGATGACACCGTCCGACGCCCGCTGACGCCGCCTTACACCGGCCCTTATCAGGTTCTCTCGAGGGAGGAGAAGACATTCAAGCTGCTGTTACCGACGGGACCGAAGACCGTCTCCATGGATCGCCTGAAGGTAGCACATCTTCTCCCGGGACCGGCAGAGGACAGCGGCAACAGGGATCTGCCTACTCCATCGCCCTCTGGTGTGGCCAGCGGCAAGTGCGATCACCCCACTCCTTCTCCCACATCAGTGGACTCCGGACCTTCAAATGACCTCGACTCAGAACAGCAGGATGCACCACCGCCTTATCGCACCCGGTCTGGTCGGGTGGTAAAGCCAAAGGTTCGTTTCTGTGCCGATGTCATTGGGGGGGAGTGATGTGATGGGCCTGATGTGTGTGAGGGAGTGAGGTTATAACACACAGCTGGTGGGAGCAAAG
This sequence comes from Piezodorus guildinii, assembly GCA_023052935.1. Classification (NCBI taxonomy): domain Eukaryota; kingdom Metazoa; phylum Arthropoda; class Insecta; order Hemiptera; family Pentatomidae; genus Piezodorus; species Piezodorus guildinii. The sequence goes on along the minus strand of CM041295.1, from coordinate 35,079,908 downwards.
AGGTTATGTGAAATGGATTTGTCACTGCCTCAAACATGTTTATATTTTAGTTTTCTTTATATTTAATTGAAGGTCATTTTTATTTATTATTTTATTTTCTGTGTTTTATGATAGTAGAAAGATTATTTTATTTTACAGTGGCAAATCCATTGCAACCTCTCACCAGCTGTGGGTTGGCTCTATCTCGATTTGTGTGTGCTCCTCATATTGTGTTCTTTTGTATTATAGTATTCTATGCTTTATTTAACTGTTTTTATCATTACGAACAATAAAAGAACCATTCGTACTAATAGTGCCAGGCTGTAGTTATTTCGCCCTCACCTCCTCCAAAAGGCATTATAGTTTGATATTTCGCCCGGGTCTAATAAGGAATCCGCCATTACTGATGCATCTCTCCGTGATACGCATGCGCGAGACTCTAATTTTCATCTGCGACTTCCCATAATTAATATCCCTTCGTTTTCAGGAAATATATCGGAATGGCCTGCATTTAAAGACACTTTTGTCTCTCTAATTCATGAAAATGAGGATCTTAGTGAAGTCCAAAAATTTCATTATCTAAAATCGAATTTAAAAGGCGCTGCAGCACAAACAATATCGGCTATTCAAATATCACAACAAGGATATACCACAGCTTGGGAGGCCCTTACTAAGCGTTTTGACAGTCTAAGAATTCAGGCAACCAATCATTTAGTAAATATTTTTAATTTTCCAACGCTGGCCAAACATTCGTTGTCTTCTTTAGAAAATTTGTCATCGACTGTTTTAGAGAGCGCGACGGCATTTCTTAAATTGAGGCTCCCAGATCCATCTGGTTTTATATTGTACACTTACATTCTTCGATTGCTGGATCATAAAACTAGAGAGCGTTTCGAGATGAAATTTAGTTTGAAACCCGAATTACCCACTTTTCAAGAATTTTCTGAATTTATAACTCAACAAATAGTGGAGCTGCAATCGACAGCTTTAACCTCGACCTCCAGATGTTCTCCGTCGTACACTGATGACAGGAAAATTCCAAAACGAGTCCTCATGTCCAATATAAATTCTAATATTGTTTGTCCAATGTGTAATAGCTCTCATCGCATTGTCGACTGTTCTTCGTTTCGAAAAATGAATCCTAAACAAAGATTCGATCAGATGAAAATTTTAAATCGTTGCTTGAACTGCTTTGGATTAGGTCATTCTCTTGTCAAGTGTCCTTCAAAACATTCGTGTAAGTATTGTAGCCGCCGGCATCATAGCTTACTCCATTTTTCGACCTTCGAAACACCAACCCATAGTAATCAAAATAGTAGGAAAACCAATTACCCTGGACCAAGCAACGAGATTGCCAATCATTCTTCAGTTCCACGTATTTCCCACCAGCCGCCTCAGCTTCAGACAAACTCCAATGAACCTTCACTATCAAATAATACCACTATTCTTTCGTCATCAACTTCTGGAAATCATAATGTTCTACTTGGAACAGCTCAAGCAAGAATAAAGGACATTTTGGACAATATCGTCGTTTGAGGATACTAATAGATAGTGGGTCCCAAAGGTCATTTATCACCTCACAACTTGAAAAGAAATTGGGGCTATCAAAATTTAGAAATCCTCATCAAATAGTAGGTTTCGGGAACCAACCAATTTCGGGTGGAAAATACCGAGTTTCATGTTCACTCATACCAGAAACAGAAGATGGTCCAGAGATGGAAACTTGCGCTATTTTAATTGACCAAATTAGCTCAAACATGCCCTCTAACCCAATTCCCAGCCAGGTGATGAATATATTTAGAGATTTAAAACTGGCCGATCCAATATGCCATTTACCAGGTCCTATCGATTTTTTATTGGGTGCCGATCTATTTGGTGATTTAATAACGGGTAAAATACAAAAGACCTCAGAAGGGTCCTGGGTATGCAGTGGGGACCAAACCATGATCGGTTATCGTACCGTGTCACACCAAGAGACATCTAATGCTCTTAATACGGTATTTGGTTGGATATTAGTTGGACCAATTCCTAATTGGCCGCCAAACTCATACTCTACAGCGATGTTTACTGTAGCCGAAACAGATATTGAAGAGGAAACATTACCGAGTATTATGAATAAATTTTGTGAGATCGAGGAAGTCTCTACTGTTCCACAGTTGAATCCTGAAGATATTAAGGCTGAAGACCATTTTAAAAGGCCTCACACGAGGGATGATCATGGCAGATATATAGTTAGTCTACCATTCAAAAGCGAATCATTTAATTTACAAGCTTCCAGATTAATTGCCATCCATCGTTTCTTAAAATTAGAGGAGAAGTTGACCAAGAACCCTAACCTGAGACTTGAATATGATAGTGTATTTCAAGAGTACCTCAGCAAACAATACCTTTCACCTACATCTCGACCAGGAAAATTCTTCCTTCCGCATCATGGCATTTATAAGGATAGCTCTTCCACACATCTGCGTATTGTCTTTGATGCTTCTGCAACCACTGCATCGGGGTCATTAAACAGTTATCTTCTAACAGGGCCTAAATTACAGCACGATATAAAGGATATCTTGTTAAAATTCCGTTTACCTCAATATGTAATATCCGCCGATATATGCCAAATGTTTCTACAAATTTTTATTCACCCGAAGATCGATTGTTCCAACACCTATTTTTTCGATTCAACCATGCTGATGCCATTCAGGTATATTAATTTAATCGCTTGCCCTTTGGAATATCGTGTTCTCCTTTCCTAGCCATAAGGGTAATCCACCAACTTGTCGTAGATGAAGGACATAAATATCCACTTGCTTCACAAGCTTTATTAGGAAATATGTATTTCGACGATCTGTTGACTGGTGCTGAAACACTAGAAGAGGCCTTGAAACTACAAAAAGAGCTTATTGACCTGCTAAATAAAGGTGGTTTCACACTGAAGAAGTGGTTTAGCAACGACCATCAGCTGAAGGGATTGATTCCACTGTATCATTTAGTAACATGGAAGACAAAGCAATTAAAATCCTGGGTATGCAGTGGGGACCAAACCATGATCGGTTATCGTACCGTGTCACACCAAGAGACATCGTTTATACAAAAATAGGTCTCATGTTTACTATATCATACCGCGTGTATGATCCATTGGGATATTTGGCACCTGTTGTTTTTAGAGCGAAGACACTTTTACAACTCTGGAGGCTCAAGATTGGTTGGGACGATCCGATTCCTATGAACATTCAGAAACGATGGCACACGTTTTTCACGGAATTACCTAAGTTGGCCGAAATAAGCATTCCCAGGAGAATAATTTCAAATGGAAAATTACGGAACTGCCTAGTTGGGTTTTCGGATGCTTCGTCGCTTGGATATGCAGCAGTCATTTATTTTAGAAGTGAGAGTGAAACAGGCCATGTCACAACAAATCTTGTTTTTGCTAAAACGAAATTGATTCCCTTGAAACCAGTCACCATTCCGAGGCTGGAACTCTGCGCCGCAGTACTATTAGTGAAAACCTTAAAGGCTCTTCAAGAATTTTTATCACAATTCCAGGACATGCCAGTAATTTTACTGTCTGATTCAGCGACTGTGTTAGCTTGGCTTCAAATGCCATTCCATTAAATGAAGACATTCGTAGCTAATAAGGTTGCAAACATTCTGGATCTATCTAAGTCAGCTTCCTGGCACCATATTCGCTCCCAATATAATGCAGCTGATGTCGCCTCTCGTGGTGTCGATTCTACAGACCTAATTCATGATACATCTTGGTGGATAGGACCTGATTGGCTGCGACTTCCTAAGGCAGAATGGCCTTTAGATCAAATAGATATTCGTAATACTCCACCACTACCAGAAATTAAATCAGAAGTAAGGGTTATGTTACCACATAGTAAGAATACCCTGGAAGTCATAGAAGAAATTAACAAGTTTTCTTCTTTCACCAAACTCATAAGAGTTTTCAGCTATATTCGCAGATTCTGTAATAACGTCAGACCCTACAAGAATGAAAGAAAAATTGGTTCAATAAAGTTAAATGAAGTTAGAGACACCACTACTATGCTGATAAAAATTATTCAAACTTACCATTTCCCTAATGCCATACCTACTGAAAAGTCCGACAGAATAAGTCTGCGATTATTGTCTCCATTTGTTGATTCGGTGGGTATCCTTAGGGTGGGCGGTAGATTACGAAATGAACCAATATCTGAAGATTCTAAATATCCAATACTGCTCCCCCGTAAATCACACTTGGTCAATTTGCTTGTAGACTATTACCATTCGACATATCTACATTCAGGTCCTCAAATTTTGCAGTCATTACTCAGAAGAAAATTTTGGATATTATCAAGTCGGCGTTTAGTCCGACAACGAGTTCACCAGTGTTTAAGATGTCACGAGTTGTCGGCGAAGAATTACACCTATCGCTGGCTGACTTACCGCCATCTCGTTTCCAGCAAGGAAGACCATTCCTCGTAGTAGGAGTAGATTTCGCAGGCCCCTTTCTGTTAAGAGAATCGCTCAAGCGCAAAGCTGCAGTTCAGAAAGTATATGTAGCTCTCTTTGTGTGTCTCAGTACTAAGGCAATACATGTGGAGATTATTTCTCAATTGACAACAGAAGCCTTCCTAGCGGGGTTAGATCGCTTCATTGCTCGACGCGGTCTACCGCAGAAAATCATGTCCAATCATGGGACCAATTTCATCGGAGCTCATCGACGCTTAAAAGAATTATATGTGTGGTGGAATCTTCAGCCAGCCAAGCAGAAAATTTAAGACCATCTTACAACACGTGGCATTCAATGGTGTTCTATCCCTCCTTCAGCGCCGCATTTTGGTGGTATTTGGGAAGCAGGAGTAAAATCGCTAAAGTTTCACCTTACCCGGGTTGTAAAAGATCAAAGTCTAACTTACGAGGAAATGTCAACTATAACAGCGCGTATCGAAGCTATTCTTAATTCCAGACCTCTACATCCCATGTCTTCCTCTCCTGAGGACTTTGACGTATTGACACCAGGACATTTTCTTATTGGTACACCATTGCTGGCATTACCAGACCAAGACCTTCATGGCATTTCATCTAATCGTCTCACTCGATGGCAACTCTTAAAACGTAGCATCAAAGATTTCTGGAATCGATGGAGACACGACTACGTGAACTGCCTACTACAACGTGGAAAATGGACTACAGATTCACCTAATGTAACAACTGGCACCATGGTATTGTTGAAGGATGCAAACATGTAATTAAATAGATGGCCAAAGAGTCGTATCGTTGGTGTGTTTCCTGGAGACGATGGGGTAACTAGAGTGGCAAAAGTCAGAACAGCTACTGGAGAATACCTAAGACCGGTTTCAAAATTAGCTCCCTTATTCCCTCATGTGGATTAACTACAATTTTGAAAATTTAATATGATAAATTTTGGTGGGTGGTGTGTTTGAGCCTGAACATTATTTTTTTTTCTGTATAAATTGTTTATAATTTAAAAATCAAATTAAATTAAAAATAGTTTTTTTTTTATGAGGAAAATGTTTTTTTTGTTAGTTTACATGTTATATTTACATCTTCTAGTATTTATGTTCAATTGTGTAGGGATTAGACAGATAACAGTGCCCCCTTGCCCTCAAGCGAGTACCGATCGCACCAGTAAGCGGAGAGCACACTTCTTTCGTTAGGCCTTCAAACCATCTTCGATCAGGACTTCGTCTCATCTTTTTGAAGATAACCAACCGTCCTTCCAGAATCGCCTACCCGTCGTGTGGAACATAACCAACCGTCCTTCCAGTGGATCACAATCGCCTACCCGTCGTGCGGAACCAAGAAAATATGGACAGATAACTATCCTATATATATTTTTTCTCATTATATTTATTCATTTTTTGTACCATTAGTAGTAATACTAGACTACTAACCTAATTTTAGAACTAATTTTTTTTACAGTTAGCTAAATAGAAGATTTTTTTTTGATTTTTTTATAAATCAAAATGGTTTATCTTTTGTAAATTTTCCTCATATTTTTTTTTTTTATTAAACTTTTATTTATTTTGTTTACTTTCAATTTTATCTTTTTATTTAATATTACCTTTTTTTTATTTTAATGATTAAATACTCAAGACCAGCTTCTTTTCGATATGGGATCGAGTCTATGTGAGCCCAGTCTTTTATTTCGTTTTAATGTCATCCCAACAACATCCTTCTATCCACTAGATAGCGAGTTCATACCTGGCAGATGGCCCTATATTTGCTTTTAGGGAGTAAAAATATTTGGTTATTTCGTCCTTTAAAAGAGGGTGTTATGCTAGCCACTACTCCACAGGTGACCCTGTATGCATTCAGCAAAGTGTTAAAAATTAATATGTTCAAGCTCACGGGTTCAAACCCGGCAGATTCAAACACCTTGTTGAATGTATCGAGGGTCACCTGTGGAGTAGTGGCTAGCATAACAGCCTTCTATGCAGATCGCCTCATATTAGTGCGCCACAGGTGACTCTTAAAAGATTTAAAAAGTGGAACTCGTAAAAGATCCCTCCCTATCTTAAGTAAACCTGGATAGGCAAAACTTAGCACTCCCGCTGCACCGTCGGATTAAGCACAGTAACATAAAGTATATAAACAGTCCATAAAATGGATAAACAACAATATTTAATAAAAATCTTATGTTCTCGGTAGCGAAAACCTCATTAAATTGACTGTATAAAATGGGTACAAGAAATTATGAAATTGACTGAAAAAATTATGAATTTGATTAAAAAAATTATGAATTTGATTGAAAAAATTATGAATTTGACTGAAAAAATTATGAATTTGACTGAAAAAATTATGAATTTGATTGAAAAAATTATGAATTTGACTGAAAAAATTATGAATTTGACTGAAAAAAGCTATATGTAATAGGTATTATTGCCTGCCAAAACGGAAAAAAATAAATTAACGATAATAACAATTGTAAAAGAATATCAGCAATTCGTGAATTTCTGAGTATATTTAGAAATTATTATCAGATAATATAGAATTTATGGCTAATTTTGATAATCTATTTCAGTACATTAATTAATAAATTTGTTTTTTTTCTTTTGCAGAAACTCAGCGAGAATTATATGGTGTGAAGAAAGTTATTTTGAAAACCACTTATTCATTTCTCTTTTCATCAATTTTAATATTAGCCTACAGTAAATTTAAATTTTATTTTAATATGAATTATAGCTTATCTAGCACATTTTTTTAATTTTACTGGATAAACTAAAATTTTAAGGTTTATCAATTTTTCTATACTAGATAGAACAGGATTTTTTAATATTAAAAATTATTTTCTTTTGAAAATACACATCAATGGTTTATATTAGAGACAAAAATATAGTCTTAAGGATACAAATTACTAAAACTATATTTTTTGTAATTATCTCCAGTAATTGTTTTGTGGTTTTAGAAGATGCTCTACCACATCGTTACATAATTTATCCTCTTTCTCCTTTATCTTTGTGCTACTGGATAATTTTGAAATATTCCTGGATCTTAAAAAATATTAAGTTATGTGATCGGTCAATGATAAACAAATTAATATTGTATGTGATGGGTTCACAATTAATTGTAAGTATATCTTTCTTATTCTTATCACTACAATATAATCAATCATTTACATTTCTTGTACAATTTTTCAATACAAGGTTGATTGATGAAAACAAATCTATTGATGTATAATATATATATATATATATAATATATATATATATATAATATATATATATTATATATATATATAATAGTATATATATTATAATAAGTATATATAGATATATAATTTGTTGTTACTAGGAACTGTCATAAAATTTAAAGTTCTTCAAAAACTTTATTATGTATTAATTTCCTCTAAAAATTACATTTATGTCCTTTAAAGAAATAAAAATCACTCCTGAATATACAAAATTTAAAGAACATAAATGTTTTTTTAAATCTAAAAAATAAATCAATAATTAAAAACATAATTATTACTTCATAAGACATCAAAAGTTAATTCACTCAATAAATTACTTCATTAATTTACATCACATCACATTATATTACATTACATCACTCAATTAATTACTTCATAATACATAAAAAATTAATTCACTCAATAAATTAAGTGAGTCTCTGTGACTAAAGAACAATATATATTGTTAAAAATAAATAAAATTGAAAGAAGGAACATGGTTAAAATTAATTCATGTATTTAATTAGTCTCTTTAGAACCACAAATTAAGAACTGATTTCCAAATATGTTTTTGTAAATTTTAATATTTTGACATATTTGCATTCTAATAGTTTATTTTTATTGAATCCCCAATCCGATTTTATCTAAAAAACAATCAAGTCCTCTAAAAACATACTACATATTTAATTTCTTGTTCCGAATCAATCAAATCCGAATCAAACTAAAACATTTTCTTCCATAACTTAAAAATAATTTTAGATTTTAATGGGGAAAGAATCTAATAAATTAATTAGAGATTTTTTTGCTTTCTGTAAAATGTCCAAGAATGTATATATGTCTTGGGTAGGTAGAATTCCAGCTAATGCCTTCACTACACACAGAGGATAGGTATTATAGATGATAATCATTGAAAGGGACATTAAGTGAATAATAATAGTCAATAACTAATAAGGTTGAAAGTTTCTGATATCAATTAAAAATCTTCAGCCTACTCAAATTATAGTATGCTCAGAGTGGGAAAGGAACATTTGGCTATGATGAAGCATGGCTAAGTTTTTCTGGATTTGTGAAATTGTTTGTCAACAATATTGAACTTGTAAGCATGAGAATATATTAAATGTTCTCAAAAATGGAGGAATGATTTATGATAACTTTGATTTAACTGGTAAAGAATACTCCTTCCTGAATAATCAAAAAACACATCATTTCCAGTACCATAGCATAAAAGTGCATTTAGCCTACTTGAAAAATTAGGAAAAAGTGTTTTTAAGTTTTATTTATTTATTCTGAAGGTTATCTCAATGCATTTTTTTTTTCCTTCCTGGAAGGATTTCACATTGTTCTACAGTGAAGCAACAAATCGAAGAATCTAATATTTTCAGCCAAAAGATAAGCGGATTTGTGAGAGGGCTAACATATACAGCATTATTAATAATCATACCCAACAAAAGATAAAAATAAAGATAGCAAAGAAGAATTCTATGAATAATTAGAAGACAAATATGACTCCTGTTTCTCATATGAACTCAGAATTGTTTTAGAATATTTAAATACTCCAGTAAAAATATTAAATAACCACACATGAAAAACTTTGCAGCCCCAAAGTCACTTGTAATGAGTATCAAATTTCTGTATGAACCCAAACATAAAGGAAGCTCGCCGTTACTTGATGAAAAAATTGGGGATCATACCAATCTTGCGATAAAGTTAACAATTCTCAAGCAGATTCATTAAAACTGCAAACAATGTGAGGTCATTCAGTGACCCAAATATATGGTCACACTATATCTCCTCACAATGAAGCTTTAGTGATGAATAACATGCATTTGCAGCCTCTATTATTAGAAGTGTACCCTCAACACACCTCAAGTTCGGAGGTACTGAAGTTTTATGCTGATTGGTGAATAGCAAAAAAGGAAAAATGCAGAGATATTGAACTCTATGGTGACATGGGTATATCCTCTTTTGCTGGTATACAGAGGTAAGAGGTGCTGGGTTACTTGCTTAGAAAAGGTGAAGAAAGGATAACAAGAAGGCTATTTGAAAACTGTCCAGATTAAATAAAGCCTAGAGGAATGCTTAATGGTTGATTGAAAGACAGCATCCTGGAAGATCGCAGGAAACTGAGGATAAGTTCAGAAAATACAAGGGACTAAAATAGATGGAGAATGAGCTGGCCAAGGATCACTTAAAGCATCTGTTATGACAATAAAAGAAGAAGTTTAAATATATTATTTAATTTATATTAAATTTTAGTGTTCAGTTAATGACTTTTCTTTTTTTTTTAATCGTCATCATCACTGGTTTGCTTTAAGCATTTCATTGTTATTATTTTTAGTTTAGTGGCTCATTTTTCATTTAGTTCATCTTAATTTCCTTTCTCTGTTAATGTTTTTGTTTTTTTAGGATTATATAGATCAATAATTGTAGCATCTAGATCACAATATATATTTTTTGGTTATTATAATTACTTTTAGAGTTTGAATGCCTTCAAACAAGGTTTTTATTCTGTAAAATTTTAATTTTCCAGTTAATAACTTATAAGTTTGAAAGTATAGACGTTTTTATTTTAGGGGGGAAGGGGGGGGGGGGTAATCTGATTTTATATATTTTTTTTCAGTTATTGTATCTATTAATTTATTTAAAATTTTGTTTATAGGTCCTATCATTTTACCAAAAATGGGTGCTATCATTAACTTTGCTTGGATTTTGTTTTTGGCCTGGGTTCGGTATCTCTCCTGTAATGGATTGTAAACGTACAGTTGTTCCTAGAAGATATCAATTAGTTTGGTGCTGTAGTTGTATTGGATTATCAATTTTCCCCCTTTTAACTATCATAGGAGGAAAAGAAGAACTTTTTTTAAAGTATGTTGTATGATTGTTTTGATATCATGTTACACATATTCTTTAAATAGTATATTATGTTCCATTGTCATATTATAAATATTAAACTTAAAAAGTTTTAAAATAAGTATGTTTATTAGTTTTACATTCAATGAATTTGTTAGCTTTTTAAATTCTTCTTCCAGTGGCACGACAGGCCCTGTAGGCCCTGGGCCTCATGGTGTAAACTCCTGCTCAGTTTACACTCACGTTTCACGATGCAATTTTTTTAGTGTAGGGTCATCACTCCCTACGACTAATTTTGTGAGTGGCCACCCTTTGGCTGACGGGTCTCACATACCCAGGGGAGAGGTTGTGAGTGAATCCACATTTTTTTAAATCCTTATAAAAGCTTTTTAAATTAATAACAACTATTACAATATGTCATAATCAACTTATTTCTTCTTGACACTAAAAGTTCGATATGCCTAGAAAAAGTAGGGCTTTGTTTCCCATATTTTCTTGGAGTATCAAAGATATTTGTAAATCTTGATGTGTGTGGTAATTTTAACCTATCATCTATTTTAAATAGGAATTTTGATGCCCACTTGAAAAAAAAAAAAAAAAAAAAGGTAATCATGTATAATATTTCTATGCTTAGGTATAAATAGTTTTTTTTTATTTATTTTTATTGATATTTACAACTGTGATATTATTATACAACAAGTAAATATGCTGATGGATGATAAAAGACATGAAAAAAAAATGAAGAGAACTGCCTATTGGCAGCACTCTTAAGTATAAATAGTAAAATTATTTTATTAGTCATAACATATATTTATTTAGTTTTAATAGTGTTGTATTGTTTATTATATTTATAAGATGATAATATTAATAATATGTCCAGTGTGGACCTGCTACTTAATAAAAGCTTGGACTGCCACCAAGAAAGACTAAGGAAGATCTCCAACATTTGTGCAGAGGACTCTTAGGGACTGTACCACACAGGATTGTCTCTCACTGAAGAAAGAATCAACAACTTTTTAAGCTCCCTAACAAAATGGACTAGGCCAAGTTCATTAACAGCAGAAGGATATGTCAGGCAGGACTTCTGTAAAATGTATGGTTCTAGGATTGACAAAGTAGTCATCTGGAGAAGTGTACTGAATAATTTAATGAGAGCAAGGTGCCTTTGCAGAGTGCTCATGGACTTGAAATACCTCTTTAAATCCAGAACTGTACGGCTGTAATACTAATTACTGAACCCAAGTCTCTTCATGGTTTGTATCATTAAATTACAGCATGTTTAGGAATGGTTTTATATCCCTTATTCTTAGGGTAGCCTACCTTGTTCTCAGACTTTGGGTGACTTAGTTCCCAACTGCATGAATGTTTTTTTTTGAGAAACGATTTATCCTTATTTTATTTATTGTATATATATATATATATATATATATATATATATATATATATATATATATATATATATATATATATACACAGTGAGTGTCAAAAGTATTCAGAATTCATATTTCTTTTCATTTAATAAGTATATTTCACAACTATGAATGAATATAATTCTTTTTCACTCATAAATATTTAAAAGAGGCTCAGATAAAGAAAAATCACTGATCAGATAATCGAAAAGTTTATTGTTTGTAAAAATATCCGATTAATAATGCAAAATTACTAGATCAATTAGTGTCAAAAGTATTCGGAAATCGTAATATTCCGTTCTTTAATGGTTTCAAATATTCATTTTCTCACTAATATTTCACATGTTTTATGTTCTAAACAACTCTTCTCCCTTATGTAACATACACCTAATCTGTGAAAGAATTTTTATTTTTAATGAGGGCCTAAAATAAAAACGCAACGATCGAACAACTGTTTCGATTCATTTTTCAAAGAGAAATAGTTGAAATGTTAAAAAAAAATTGATGAAAATATGTGGATGACTATGTAAAATGTAAATAATAGAATATAAAAGCAAAAAGGTGAGCGTCCAAAAATTATTAAATGTTAAAACTGAAAGACTGATTATTCATCTAATAAGAAAACAATACATCAAATGAGTAAACCTTAGCTTATTTCTGAATTTTTCAGAACTTCTAGATACACAATAAATGTTTTAACTGTTCGCCAGGTTCTAAAAAAATATGACGAAAAGAAAAACATGGTACAAGAAGTCTGGAAAATGTCTTTCAGTAGGCAAAGCAATAACAGAATAGGCTGAATGTTTGTAACATTTTTTTAAAGAGAAGGTTGATGAATTAAAAGGTTTTTAGATGACTCTCATACTAAAATACATGGTTCTTATGAAGAAATTGTGGTTTGAAGGAAACCAAATAAAGAATTTAGTATGCTTTAGTAAAACACCTTGAGCGGTCAGTGATAGTTAGGTTTGTTTTTCTTTGAAAACGTTTAATGATATTGGATTCATTGACAAAATTATTGATAGGTTTGTGTATTTTATAAGCATGAAAAGCCAGAATTAAAAGTAGAAGAAAAATTATGTATAAATTAAATTTTTAACATACGCACGACCATGACTCTGGACATATATACGTTATCTATTTATATTTAGTTGCTGCAAAATTATCAAAAAGTTCTCAAAATCTCTCTTTGATTATTTCTTTCAAATTTAATTAACTATTTGTTGGTCCTACTAAAAAGGAAAATCAAGAAATACTATATTCAAAATGAAAATGCCTCAAGAAACAATAATTTCTTCAGTGGGATAATATTACACACCAAACAGTCAATTAATTAGTAAGATCAATTCCTGGTATGCTAAAATTTATAATTATACAAAAAGTTTTACCAACTGGATGTTTATTTATGATCACTGCATTAATACAATTAGGAAACCACGTAATTCCGAATACTTTTGACACCATTGACATATACTTTTTTTAATATTTTCGTAAATGAACGTTCAAAACGTTGAAAATAAAATGATTATCGGTTCGAGCTATTGTTTACCTCCCTTCTAACATTATGAAGTGGTTAACAACTCTTTAAAAACATATAAAATAAGTTAAAATCAAGTTAATTGCGGAATGGTAGTGATTTCCGAATACTTTTGACACTCACATATATATATTATATATATATATATATATATATATATATATATATATATATATATATATATATATATATATATTATAAATTTCTACTAAAAACGTTTTTATTTTATAAATTAATTTTTTTGCATCCAATAGGAGTATTTTATGATGCCAACTTTGAATGTTTGATGAAAGAAGGCTCTAACTGTGATGGGCTTAGTCGACAATACTTCCTTAATTTATGACACAAATTCTGCAAACTTCCCATTGATGCCACTACTGTATACAATAGATAAAAACCAAGCTTAAAAAACTTTGTGTCATTGTGCTCAATGGTGTTGTTATCTATTTTTCAATGGGCGGATCAGAGAAAACTAAGTCATAATTTAATTTTATTTTTTAATGCCACATATTCTTATTTTATTTGATGTAACATTATTTATATTGCTTTCCAGAATTTTTACAGGATTCAGCTGGATTATCATAGAATTTATAATATTCAAATATCTTGGTCTCAGATTAAATTTAGTTTCCACAATTCAATTTTGTTTAACACCCTTGCTGCTTTGGATTATGTATAGTATATCCAATGATTCCAAGGATGGAAAAGGTTTAAACCTAGTTCATCAGTGTTCATCATGCATTTTACTCAGTAAGTTTTATTTCTTTACCTTTTGTTAATTTTCACCATTTTTGTATAAAATAAATAACAGCCCAGCAAACATGGCCATAGGCTGGGAAGATCAGGGGAGGCTGCGGCCTACCCCAAAAAATTGGAGGGCGAATCAAAATAAAATAAGATATTAGTATAAAAGGTGCAGTTCGATACAGTCTTTACTTCCAAGCACCTGATTGAACTTCAAATTAATATGTGTATCGACAGTTGGGAAAAATAATTAGTTTTTGGACCAACTTGGCATCCCTAACTTTTTCAACCTACTTCACCCCCTAATGAAAATCCTGTGTAGGTATTTGCCTATAAAGCCTATTGATCTGTATAATTTTAATTTTACCACTAGAAGATCATTAAACTTTTCATATAGTTCTAATTTTCTAGATGCCATTTTCTGGCCCAAGAATTCTCTCAAACAGTAATTTTCTGTTCAACAACATTCTTTTAGCCCTGAATAGGCAAAATTTAGGACTCCCACTGTAGCATCGTCCGATTAGCCTTAGTAGCATAAAGTGATGTTAAACGAATAAACAAACAAACATTCTTTTAGCACCCAGTATTCACAGCCATATGTAATTATGGTTCTGATCAGGGTTTTTCTAGAATGTAGCCTTAGCACCCTTATCTACTGTTTTTGGTTTTATAAGATTAATTATAATATTTCCCTTTGTCATAAACCTAGGAGGTCCTGCCCAACAGTATCCTTCAATAACACCCCTCTTGATCCCATATCTAGGACTGCGCCTTGACAAACGTCGTACTTGGAACCCTCATACAAGACTGAAATGACAAGAAACTGCCTGACGTTTTCAACTACTTCAATACTTACTGGACAAACACTCAAACCTTCCATTTAAGTATAAAAGACTCATCTACATGGCTATCATAAGACCGATATGGACTTACGGAGTAGAGATTTTGGGCTCTACTAAACCACCAAATTCTTCTTGCCTCCAATACTTACAATAAAAAATCATCAATGCTCCTTATTTTGCCACAAATAAACTCATCCATAAAGACCTTAATGTTCCCTATGTTGCTGACATGGCGCAAACCAGGTACCACTCCTTTCCTGACAAACTCCATTCCCACTCTAACCCACTAGTTTCAATCCTTGCTTCCTCTACAATCCCTGATAATCCTCCAAGGTCTCTGAAAAGAAGATGGCCTGAGACTTTCTAGTTTAGCATAGTTTTCAGGGAGCTGCCAATGGGTAGTATCCCTACCTGTGAATCATGACAGTATATCTTGTATCACATTTACTAAATGTATTTTATTATACAGTTGTAAATACCAATAAATATATATATATTTTTTAAATTATAATATTTACGGTGATGATCCCTCATAATAGCTTGTTAGTACCCACAAAGGCACACAAATTGTTACCTATTTATTTTGATATATATTGATTACACTTGTCAGCCAATGCAACCATAGTAGTATGAGAGTTTTCAATGTCTCAAAAAAATTCATTTTGGAATGACTAATCTTTTGATATTGATTTACTTCCTGAAGGTTGATAAAAAAAATAAATAAATAAAATGTAATGAACCTTTTACTTCCTAAAATAAAAAGCAAAAAAATTTTCCTTGCCATCAAATCATTTTTTTAATTTATAAATCTTAAGTATGTATTTGTTCATTGTTTAAGAAAAAGATAATTATTTCTGATAATATGTGATGTGGAGAAAATTTGTTTTAATAGAATAGAATCGATGGCTTTGGAAAGACCTCCAAACTCAAAATATTTTATTAAAAAATAATTTTCTTACTTATATCAAAAGATAATTTTTCATCTACTGTAGTTAGAAACTGTTTGCTCCTAGTTCGTTTCAACGATGATTACTTTTCATTTTATAATTACGTACTGTTATTGTTATCTTTATGCTATGTTGTAATGAACTGTAGCTTCTTAGATTCTTACCATTTTTAAATCTGAGACAGAGATACAGGGACAGCATGACTTGCCTTAGATGTGATTGAAGGCCAAAGTATAAGAAATTATTAAGATTTCATTTTATATCAGAATTTTTGCTTATATGGTTGCTGGAAATGATCTGCCACCAGATGATCTATCTGATATTATTTAAAGATGCCTCAAAGTTCATATATGTAAATCATACTCCATTAATTAAGTAAACCATCTTATTTTATTTTATCCTGTACATGTTTTTTTACTTTTAACTATGAATATATAAATTATTACACAATTATTTGATCTATATTAACAAATGTGTACTGAGATGTCCTAATTTTACCCTCATATATTATAGGTATGAGGACTCATACCCTCACTAGTTTTCTTTCTCTTCAGAAAGTCAGGCTTATACCAAATATTTATAATAACCATTCTGCAAAGAAGGTGTGACATTGCCCACCATTCTATAACGGATAGTACTCATCTTGTCCTGGAAATTTTATCTCAAATTAATTTCTTTTTAGTTCTGTTTCTGGGGCTAATATATTATGGACCAAAAAAATTAATGTCTCAGTTCAACACCTTGAGTTATTCTGTGGGCTTAACATTTTTGATGTTTTCTTTATCATATGAAGCCATGTTTCCAATATTACTAGCAGCCAATCTTCTATGCTGGATATTATTTGAAAGGATGATTGACATTAGGGTAAGTATATTTGTGATACTGACATTTTTTGTGCCTTATTGATAAACATTAATCTAATTTAGAAGTTTTATTAGCTATTAAAAATGTTTAATTAGTTGTTAAAAAATACTGTGCTATCGAATTTAAAAGAAAATTAATAGTAAAACGTTCCATTTGTTTTAATCTGAATAAGAATAGATCGATAAAAAAAACAATTTCTAGTTTATTATTAAATATAAACATCCAAATAACTACAATATATTTTATTGAAAATTACTTAATCTGTACCAGATCATGTAAAAAACATCTAGTGCACGCAACAAATGACTTTCACTTACCTTTGTTGTTAAAATCAATTTAAGAAGTTTTAAATACATTTAGAGATGAAAATAAATTGCTAAAGAATTAATTACATTGAGTTTCAATAGATACATGTGTTTTATTAAATAATCTATTATATTATTATCTAAGACAATCAGTTAGTTTTATCGACTTTTCATCACTCTCCATTAACTTTTACAATTTTGTGATTTTTTTTTTTTTAAATCGTTAGCTTTCCAACGGTATATTATACATATATATTACAGTTTTTATGCTCAAAATCACAAAAATTTTATAAAAAAATATTTTTGCTCCTTTCCTCTTTAGTTGGATATCATATTCATTCAAATAATATATTTATCTGTTTTTTATCAGTGCTAAACAGATGATATGGTTATTTTTATAAAATCTACAACATTTAAGATACTTTAGAGGAAGAAAGTGAGTTCCTGTACACTAATTTATTGACTTGTTTACAGTTAGCTTTAATTAACTGGAACAGTTAACTTGTAACTGTTGTTGCCTCAGGATATTGGATGCAGGTCTTTGGATAGATTGGCAAAGCAATAATGTTTTAATAAGAATGTCGCTTTATCCAGAAATAATACAACTTCATTTACTTTTCACAGACTGTTGCAGATTAATACCAAATACTGTGATGCAAATTAATTTATCAATTAATTAGTGCTTTAGTCATGAATTACTGGGAACTCTCAAGCAGTAAGTAAGGCATTATGGTTTGATTATTCTGCTGAGAGTGGGGGAGATTCATGCATACATCTTTCTCTTTAGTCCTGTTACTCTATTTACCCTACCATCTCATTAAATATTTAATTTTTACTGAAAAAACTTTGTACTAATAGAATTTTACAGAATCACCTATTGGGATCCAACAAGTTCCCACCTCTAACTACCTCTTTAAGATACATC
Source organism: Piezodorus guildinii (assembly GCA_023052935.1). Taxonomy (NCBI): domain Eukaryota; kingdom Metazoa; phylum Arthropoda; class Insecta; order Hemiptera; family Pentatomidae; genus Piezodorus; species Piezodorus guildinii. The sequence goes on along the minus strand of CM041295.1, from coordinate 35,061,834 downwards.
AAATAGGAGTTTCGTCATCTATGAATCACCTAGTCACTTCATGGAAGAAGAGATGAGTTCGTTTAGGAGGTAACTACCCCTGTTTGTCGATGAGTAACAATGTCACAGTATGATCTCTCTGTGATTCTCATTGGGTGACTCGCCTTTCACTCTTCCAGTGTAACCTTACTAAATTAATAGTACTAAAAATGGTATTAGTTGGGGAACTTGTCTTGCAGGTGGTTCTGTTGGTCATTTGTTTGCTAATAGCCAACTGCTACCTTAAGATTGTCTTCTTAACATAATTTTTGTGTTATTTTGGACATGCATATTTATGTATAAATATATAACATAAATTAATGTATCAACCTAGTATTTTGTATTGATTTTCTATTTTTATTGTTTAAGTATTCCTCATGGCCTGTAAGTATATTAATTTATGATGAAATTGGCCTGTATAGTCATGGCTTCAGGAGAAGTTTCTTCTTTGTATCCTTTTGTTTCAAATATTAAAATTAATCATAAGTTAATTAAAATTATAATATTTATTTAAACATAGAAATTCAAGATAATTTTTATTAACCCTAGCTGCTTATCCAACCAAATCTTATATTGGTTTTTGCATTAACAAATTTGTGTGGGATTATATTTTATCTCTATCCATGACTAGAGTAGATAATTATTTTTACCAGTCATATATATATATTTATTATTCCCTTCCTTCTAACAAAAGCTCTTAAGTACTGGTTAACTATTTCACCCTCTTCCATGGAAATATTTCCATCAGAGCAATATTCAATAACTATGCGAAATCATTGCATTGTATCCTGCTGACACTTCCAATCTCTATGTTTTCTCAATACATTCCTACTTTTCAGCAACAGCAGTTAATATCATCGTGATACTTATAACTTACCTTTAAATAAACAAAAAGAAAACCTAAGAACTAGCAAGCATGCAAGTGATATGAGAATGAGAAGTGATGAAGTCATTTTAAATATTCATATATTTTCTCTTTCTAATAAACAGAGACCAGATTTCCATGATTCTGCATGTTTTATTTGCTTGATTATATCAGCTTCAAACCCAGAAAGCTATCCCGTTCATCTATTGGGGAATAATATATTACAATTGTATACTGCACAAAATTGTACGTTTTGCACCTTTTGGCCTAAATTGCACGTTTTTTTAATTTGTATTGCATTTTTGAGTGAAATTTGGTTGTTAAATTTTAATATCACAATTGATCGAACAAATTTTCGGTAATAAATATACATAAATATACTAAACATTTAAAATTTTATTTTATCATCTTTCTCTGGTTAAATCCACAATTAAATTATTAGTTAAGAGAAAAAAATGAACGTAAATATTAGGACTACTTACTTGTAATAATGCGTTTCATTGTTTTTATTCGTTTAACATCACTTTCGAATTAGCCACCACTACCGGGGATAATTCAAAGAAGTTCATTGTTGGTGTTATACTGAAACCTCTGTTTACAACCGTTCAGAATTCTCTCATTTAGTATTTAGTTTATTTTCTCAGAAGTATTTAGTTTTCATTGCAGTTTGGTAGTGATAAATCTCAAATTTTTATCAGAATCAGTAGAATGCCGAAAGGATAACAAGTGTCTCGTCAAAAATGAAAATCTAGATATCTAACAACCCCGAGCTTAGATCTGATGGGAAAACTGTTTTGTATTTCTTGTGATCAGTCAAAATCAATGGGGTGTGAAAGAAAATCCCAAACAGACGCTCATTATAGAACGGGTAGCAAAAAATTAGTCCTTATAATAATTTAGGGTGTAATTCATGAACATTACAATTATTTATTTTGTTCTTAGCTGGACAAAAGCATATTAAAGCAGAAAAATAAATAAATAAAGGCCTATAGAAAAACAGCAGTAAATTGCCATTGAATATTAATTAAAATTAAAATTATATACACACATATATATATATATATATATATATATATATATATATATATAATATATATATATATATATATATGTATTTATTTATTTATTTATTTATTTAATTAATTACCTTGGTCAACAGAGCATAGCTCTATTTATTATTCTCAAGTATTTCTGATCAATTCTTCAAAGTGTTTTTAGTGAGTTGTTCTAGATTGACTTATTACATGTTTTGTATATTCACAATCTAATTAACTGTTGAAGATGCAAATCAGATAAATATTTTATTGATAATCAATTATTTAATAAAACTAATCAATGATTTACATAATTTTGTCTTTTTTTTTTTTTTTTCGGTGTCACGATAGGCCATGTAGGCCTTTGACCACGCAGTGTAATCTGCTCGGAGAATACTCTTACGTTACTAGAAGAATTATTGTAGGGCAGGGTCATCGATCCCTATGCCTATTTTTGTGAATGGCCTTCATTTGGCTGACAGGTCTCATATACCCGGGGTAGAGGCTGTGAGTGAATCCCCATTATCAGGGATTCAAACTCACAACCTTTAGTGTGGGATATTAGCGTGCTAGCCACTCAGCCACGGGCTCCCCATTTAATTGATAATCAATTATTTAATAAAACTAATCAAAAATTTAGATAATTTTGTCTAGTTATGAAAAAATTGTATATAAATCTTTTATTTACGTGATTCGTTTTTTTTTTTTTTTTTTAATAATAAAGTACTTTTTCAAGAAAACAACTTCTAAATGTTAAGTTCCCCTTCCATATAGATTTAGATTATTTTAATTCTTGGACGTTTAATGTGTATTACCCTCACTTTTATATTTTGGGGTTTTGCTGCACTATTTCACACATCTTAAGATTTTTACTGCATGATATTGTACGTTTCGAGGTTTTTAATGCATGTTTTTTTTGTTGGCTTGTTACTTCATGAAAATACAGTCTGTACTTATAAACAGACTGTTATTATTAATCTTTTTTTTTAAACAATATGTGCACAGTGTCAAAAAAAATATATTTGCGTTTTTTTGGTTTCATTTTTAATGCCTGTTTTATTAGTTGACAAATTCAAATATTTATGCATCCTAACAATCATGATGGTAAATGAGTGAAAAGCATATGAAACATTGTAACATACTAACAGCTTCATTTTTTTTTTTCTTTCTCCTACTTCATAATTTAAATTAATGAAGAAAACGTTATTATTGATTCCTTATCTGTTTCTAATAGGTTTTTTATGTTGTATTATCATTTTTTGGAATTGGAAATGTGACTTCTTTAAACACCTATGACATGGCATGGATTCGCTCTTTTGTTAGATCATTTTCACCACTTATAATTATGTCATTAATGGTGGTAAAGTTTCTTTTACCTTTCATTTTAGTCACATCTGCTTTTCGTTCCCTTGGCTATATTACAAAAGTAAGTTTCATAAGCAGTATTATTTTATTTATTATGAACAAATTTTAATGAACAATGGATTAATGGGAAAACCTATTAGCTAAATTACACTCTCTACTTATCTATTGAACAGTAGTTATGATATATATATATATATATATATATATATATATATATATATAAAATATGTGTGTGTGTATGTATGGATCAATCCATTTGAAATCGTCCAATTTTCATTAATTTTGCTGCTCGACATTTTTGATTTTCAGTATAAATTTGATATTCAATATAAAATCATAAATAGAAACAAATTCTGGCCAATACTTTTAGTATTGCAAACGTTTTAAGTCAGAGCCGCAGGCGAAAACATGTGGTGAGAAAATCTTTCTAATTCCTGTAATTCTTTAGATATCAAATCAAAACAAAAATTAACAATATGATAAGGACATGCATTGTATTTTTTGTCCCCTAAATTCTTTACCTTAATAGTGCAGAATGTTGTTTACAAAAATAATAAAAAACAAGATTTTTTACGAGATAAAAGTATATAAAGGAAAAGAGACTCACTTTTAATTATTTTTTCTAATATAGATTAGTCATAGTCCTGCTTTATGTAAAAATTTTGATCTTGAGAACATAGTCCTTTTTTGTATACGAATTTTCAAAATTGACAAAAATTGAGAGAAGTTAGTTCAGGGTGCAATTAAAAGAACACACAATTAAGATATAAACTTAATAAACTGGTGCCGACGTTTTGGCCTAAATTATAGGCCTTCTTCAGGGCTATAAAAAACAAAAGATAACAACCAGATGTAGAATACAAAATAAAGAGATAAGTAAAAGAAATATATAGATAATAAAAACAAATTGAAATGAAGGTAATGACAAAAGACAAATAAAAAAAAAATAGGAACAAAAGATAGTAGAAAGATAACATAAAATAGAAAGATAATATAAAATTAAATGAAAAAAGGGTGTGAGAGATATTAAATCAGATATGAGTAATATAAATGGCACCGAGGGTGGGGAAATATTGAACTAAAAATGGCGGTAACAATGGTATAAAAGTAAACGTTAAACAAATGATTATTAAAAAATATAGGGAAACAATAAAATATATTATAACAGGGAACACAGTGTGAATTAAAATTGAAACAAATAATGAAAATATGGAAATAAATATTGATAAATGTGTAAGGACAACCCAATATGGAATGGAAATGTAAATTAGAATTACAAGAAACGAGTGAACAAAGTAATATAATTATAATTTTTTTGTTTCCACAGAAATATCTCAAAAGGGACTCAGTGAAAAATGATTAAACTAATACTTATTACCTATTTATATGATTTGTTTAAGTGATATAAAGGGTCTAGCCAAATAAGCATGTGAAATCTGCCCCCGCGTGTATTAGAACCAAATTTATACCATTGAGTCACAACTATTAGAAACAACCTTAGGCAAATTTTAGCCCCTTAATCTTAATGGGAGGGAAGTTATGGAGGGGGAAAGAAAAAAAAAATTGTTTTCTCCTAAACAGCTCAAACGATTTTCATGACAAAAATATATGTTATGAATTTTACAAATAGGTTTCAAAAAATATTTTTTCCACAAAAATGTTGGTCAAAAAAATATTTTCTGGTTATGAGGGTTTGGTACACCTCCAATTGTTTGCTACTTAATTTCATTAGAGGGTCCTCCGTAACATTTTTCAGCTCTCTGAGTAGGAACTAGTCACACATAAAGAGTAGGGATAGAGCGGTGAAGAACCACATCCTGCTAGAGGTGGCCCTGCTCTTGACAGAACACGGCGGATCTAGACCGGGAAGTCGATAAATATTCCTGGTGTGAGGCAGCAGTAGTACCAGTATTAGCATGGAGCCGAAGGCAGTAGGAGTCGGATGGGTCCATGACTAGACATCATCAGGCGGAGCTGGAGGCCATCATAAAGGCTGATGAACTGCGAGGGGTAGATGGGGCTCCTCAGTGGTAGTGAATCAACCTATCTAGGGTCCCTGGCTCCTGATTAAAGCCAGAAACCTGTTATCCCTGGGCAAGGGGCCTCCAGGACTAGGGCCAATCACCCGTATGGAGTAAAACTGATTCAAAGTAATCAATGCAACCTCGGCTTCGGACAGTCAAATGGTTATGGACGCGGCAGGAACAAGGATTTACATTTTGCCACTTGGAACATAAGAACACTTACGGGAAAGGAAAAAGAATTGGTTGAGGAGATGAAATCTTTTAAGATTCACTTAATGGGATTCAGTGAGGTAAAGAGAAGAGGAAGTGTACACCAAATATTGCCTGATGGATATAATTTACTGTAATCTGGTGTTACTGTGAGAGAAAGAGCTAAGGGAGGAGTTGCCTTTGCGATGCATGATGAACTGTATAATAGAGTTGAATCTTGGGAACCAATCTCATCATGGATCATCACAATGGATATAAAATTTTATTTATAATTTTTCCAAAAATATTTTTGGATTGGTACACCAACAATTTTTTGCTAATTTAATTCATTGGAGGGTCCTGCAAAATGTATATTTTTTTCAAGTTGATCTAAAGTGTACCCAATTGTGAAAAAACAAAAACAAAAAAAAACAGCATTTTTTCAGCTCTCTGAGTAGGAACTAGTCACGCATAAAGAGTAGCGATAGAGCTGTAGGATTGTAATGTCATTAGATATTACTTACACACTATGCACATACATACTATTTATTATACCTATTATTATAAATATCTTATATTGGATGGGGGGTCATGGGGTTGAAGAAGGTAGTACCTTCAACAGGGTTGACCTGCTGATTGGTCCTTCTTCAGCACCAGGGGATTAGCTGAGAGACTTATGAACCAAAAAGGGGAGGTCTTAAGGAAACTTACACCCAAGACCGTCCGTGCGTGGTGAAGAACCACATCCTGCTAGAGGTGGCTCTGCTATTGACAGAACACTCTCAAGCAATGACCGGTATTCCTCATGTTTCATTTCCATCCTCAGCTTGCTCACATCTATCTGACTGTATACTTTGCTGAAACTTTTTCTTGGTCTGATGACTTTTGTGTCCGCTACAAGATGTTTGTGGTCAGAACTTAATTCTGCACCTCTTATGATTTTATATCGATAAAAAACCTTCGGAGATCTCAGTCTATTATGAAGTAGTCGGTGATGCTTTCTCTTGAACCATGCACCCCTCTACTCTCAAACGTAATCTTATGGATCATTTTGTGGTTGAACCATGAGTTGCCCATAAGCATGTTATTTTCTATACAGAATCTATCAGCCTTTGTCCATTACTGTTGTATCCATTTTCACCTCCCCAGGAATACATTACACCATGTACATTATCATTGTTATTTCCTGTTCTAGCATTTAAGTCCCCACAGATAAATACCATTCTGTTTTTGTTTCTGGCACAGTCTACTGTCCTTTGGAGGTCTTCATAGAATTGGTCCTCGTCGAAGACTCCAGCGTCCTCCACTGGGGCATACACTTGTATAGCGGTAACCTTGTCAACTGACAACTCATATCCATTGCGATGATCCGTGATGAGATTGGTTCCCAAGATTCAACTCTATTAAACAGTTCATCATTCATCGCAAAGGCAACTCCTCCCTTAGCTCTTTCTCTCACAGTAACACCAGAGTACAGTAAATTATATCCATCAGGCAATGTTTGGTGTCCACTTCCTCTTCTCTTTACCTCACTGAATCCCATCAAGTGAATCTTATAAGATTTCATCTCCTCAACCAATTCTTTTTCCTTTCCCGTAAGTGTTCTTATGTTCCAAGTGGCAAAACGTAAATCCTTGTTCCTGCCGCGTCCATAACCATTTGACTGTCCGAATCCGAGGCTGTATTGATTATTTTGAATCAGTTTTACTCCATACGGGTGATTAGCCCAATCCTTGAGGCCCCTTGCCCAGGGATAACGGGTTTCTGGCTTTAATCAGGAGCCAGGGACCCTAGATAGGTTGATTCACTACCACTGAGAAGCCCCATCTACCCCTCGCAGTTCATCAGCCTTTATGCTGGTCTCCAGCTCCGCCTGATGATGTCTAGTCATGGACCCATCCGACTCCTACTGTCTTCGGCTCCATGCTAATACTGGTACTACTGCTGCCTCACACCAAGAATATTTAGCGACTTCCCGGTCTAGATCTGCTGTGTTTTGTCAAGAGCAGGGCCACCTCTAGCAGGATGTGGTTCTTCACCGCGCAAGGACGGTCTTGGGTGTAAGCTTCCTTAAGACCTCCCCTTTTTGGTTCATAAGTCTCTCAGCTAATCCCTTGATGCTGAAGAAGGACCAATCAGCAGGTCAACCCTATTGAAGGTACTACCTCCTTCAACCCCTTGACCCCCCATCCAATATAAGATATTTATAATAATAGGTATAATAAATAGTATGTATGTGCATAGTGTGTAAGTAATATCTAATGACATAACAATCCTATAGCTCTATCCTTACTCTTTATGCGTGACTAGTTCCTACTCAGAGAGCTGAAAAAATGCTGTTTTTTTCACTATTGGGTACACTTTATATCAACTTGAAAAAAATATATATTGTGCAGGACCCTCCAATTAATTAAATTAGCAAACAATTGTTGGTGTACCAATCCAACATTATTTAAAAATTATTTTTGAAAAATTATAAATAAAATTTTTGACTCACGTTTTAGAAATAAAAAAAAATTAAAAAATTCTTTTTTGAAACTCTTTTAGAAATCCATCAACATATATTTTTTTCATGAAAGCCGGTTGATCCGTTCAGGAAAAAAAATTGTGTTTTTTATTTTTCACCATGGAGTACTCTAGCGATAAAATTGAAAAAAATATATGTAACGGAGAACCCTCCAATGAAATAAAGTAGTGAAAAATTGGAGGTGTACATAACCATCATAACCAGAAAATATTTTTTTGAAAAATTCATAAACATTTTTGACCAATATTTTCGTGGAAAAAAATATTTTTTGAAACCTATTTGTAAAATCCATAACATATATTTTTTTCGTGAAAATCGGTTGAGCTGTTTAGGAGAAAACAATTTTTTTTTTCTTTCCCCTCCATAACTTCCCTCCCATTAAGATTAAGGGACTAAAATTTGCCTAAGGTTGTTTCTCATAGGTATGACTCAATGGTATAAATTTGGTTCTAATACACACGGGGGCAGATTTCACATGCTTATTCGGCTAGGCCCTTTGGTCTTGGAGACTAAGCTGGCTCTCCGGAGTTAAGAAATTCACTTTACTATTACAATGACATTTTCTTTCAAAAATATTAACTCCGGTAATTTTGCATATTTAGGAGTAAACAAAAACTAGAATGATGATGAGAGTATTTTATATAATTTTGGTCCCTACAACACATAACCTAAGTAGCCAAGAAAATGGTTAAAAAAAAAAATCAAGAAAAATTACATCAACTGAAATCTTTGACGCCCTATGACAAGGAAGGTTAGAAATGATTTTCACACCTAATTATTTTTCAATATAAATTTCCAAAGAAGGATTACTTTCCAGCTCAGTAATATTTATAGTAAAATATCTTAAAAAGGTCAGTGTGAAAAATGATGAAACTCAAACAGATTATACCTCTATACAATAAGTATTATAGGATCAAATTTAGTGGCTGAGACTCTGAGACTGGTTCTAATGTTATTAGTTTAGTTTGTCTTATAGTCGGTTGGTGAGGTGAGGGGCCACTGTGGCAAGATAAGTGATATTTGATGTATTATATTTAGAAACAAACTGGGTCTCAGCCTCTAAATTTCATTCTTTCGTACTTATTATAGAGAGATATAATCTGTATGAGTTTTATCATTTTTCACTCAGTCCTTTTTAAGATATTTTACTATAAATATCAATGAGCTGAAAAATGATTCTTCTTTGAAAAATTATTTTAAAAAAACTTACCCGATCAAAATTTCTAAAACAAGTATTTCAATGATAGGGCTATATAAGGAAAAATAATTAAACATGAAAATCATTTCTAACCTCCCTTGTCCTAGTGCGTCAAAGGTTTCAGTTGATGTAATGTTTGGTTGATTTTTTTTAACCATTTACTTTGGCTACTTAGGTAATGTATTGGAAGTACTACTTAGGTAAAGTATTGTCTCAAAGACCAAATTTATATCACTGAAAAACATTGTATAGATAGGTAATCTGTATTAGTTTCATAATTTTTTACTAAGTCCCTTTTGAGATATTTCCGTGGAAACATCGAGAAAAATGAATTTTTGTCAATTTTAAAAATTGGTATACAAAAAAGGACTATGTTCTAAAGATCAAAATTTTTACAGAAAGCAGGACTATGACTAATCTATATTACAAAAAATAATTAAAAGTGGGTCTCTTTTCCTTTATACACTTTTATCTCGTTAAAAATCTTGTTTTTTGTTCATTTTTTAAACAGCATCCTGCACTATTTAGGTAAATAATTTTGGGGACAAAATATACAAAGCATGTCTTTATCTTATTGTTAATTTTTGTTTTGATTTGACATCTAAAAAATTACAGGAATTAGAAAGATTTTCCGATCACATGTTTTCTTCTGTGGAGCTGACTTAAAACGTTTGCAATACTAAAAGTATTGACCAGATTTTTTTTTTTTTATTTATAGTTTTATATTCACGAAACGATATAAAATAACTGCTTAAAAATCATGAAAATCAAAAATGTCGAGCTTCGAGGTCTGGACGATTTTGAATGGATTGACCCATATATGTATATCATATACATTATATAGACACACACACAGCAAAGGCCAAGCAGAAAAGGAAAAATAATGCAGTCGAGCACAGAATAAGAACGAGACCTACACACTCAGATGTGTTGATGGTCAGGGCAAAGGAGGGCTCATCTTATGCGGACATACTGTGCTTGATAAAAAGTGAACCTGAGCTACAAGATATAGCTGACAACATACAAAAAATAAGGAAGTGCAACAATGGGGGTATGCTTCTCGTGCTGGACTGAAAGTCGAAAGACAGAGCGGAAAATATTTGTACAGTGATAGCAGAGAAAATGGTTGATAAAGCTGAGATCATGTGTAAAAGAGACTCCATTGCTATAGAGTAAAAGGACCTCGATGTACTGACTGATGCTGAGGAAGTGCATCAAGTGCTTAAAAACCAAATCGATGGTGTGGAAAAAATTGATATTTCGGTGGAGAAATCCACTCACAAGGCCTATGGTGGCACACATATAGCAGTTGTGGTACTACCCACACAACTAGGTATAAAGGCTGTTGAAAAGGGCAGCATTCCAGTAGGTTGGGTTAGTAGCCGAACAAGAGAAAAATTTATTCCACAAAGATGCTTCCGATTTTTTGCCATTGGTCACTTGGCGAGGTTTTGCAAAGGACCTGACAGAACTAAACTATGTTTACGATGTGGAGGAGAGGGTCATCTAACAAAAGAATGTAATTCTGAACTGTGTTGCCTTCTGTGCTTAGAAGGGGGAAATTGCAAGCATGGCATGGGTAATTTAGTTGCCCAGCCTATCAGTTTGTCGCGAGCTTTGAAAGCAGCAACAAAGAGCAGAAAATGGAATTTTCTCAGCTCAACTTAAATCATTGTGAAGTTGCTCAGGATCTCTTCTGGCAAACAGTTTGGGAGAAGAATATAGATGTTACCATACTATACCAACAGTATAGAGATGTTAATGGGCCCTGTTTCGGGATTATAATAACTCTGGTCGTGCAGCTATTTGGGTCAAAAAAAGGCCATTTCATTCAAGAAGTCCAATCGGTTCCAAGAAAAAGTATTCTATGTAGTAAGCTGGTTCCTGAAAACTTGGTTACCCAAATAAAGACCAAAGAGAAGTATTGGAATGGTGTTGTAGAATAAGCAGTGCAAGCCGGAAAGAAGCTCAGATCCAAGAGCGAAAAAGTAGTAACCAGATAAGACTCATACTATAGAAATAGCATAATTACTGATAAAGGCGTCCATTAATGAAGATGGCACATAGCCATACTGCCCTCCCCCCCCTCCAGGAAGTAATGCCTGATGGCAGTTCCATAGGGTGGTGTAGGCGAATAGGTAGGTGGTTTTTTAGTGAGTAGGAATCTCACACTGCTGTGGGCTTGTATAGTCACACATTGTGTATGAAACATTTCTCCCCTACCCTCTACAAAAAAAAAAAAAAAAAACACACACACACACACACATATACATACATTCATATATTTATGGAATTTTACAGGAAACACAACAATCTCTCATTAATTGTTATTTTTTTACTGTAAAAATATTTTATTTATGAAAGTTAATCTTTTTAGTTTGCTTTGAAATTAAATTAAATATGTACTTAGGATCTTTTGGAAAGAACTGGAATTTTCAAACATGTTTTTAAAAGACTTGAAAAAGTTTTTTAAATAAAATTGTAAGATATATTTCAGTAAAATTAAACAATTAGAGTAGAGTTATGTCTAAATATCAATTTTTTAAATAATATTCTATAGCACCTTTTGGAAATCAACTTCACAATATTTCATTGCATGTATTGTATCACCTCTGTTTAATTAGAGTTTTGTGTTTTAGGCAAATTCCAAAGTTCTGTTTTTGAAAGCGGTTCTAATGTGTGACTCAATAGCACTTCAGTTTTTGTTAGGTGTGAAAAATAAAGGCAGCAGCATTGAAATTGAAAACTCAGTTTCTTGTTTTGTTATCATGCAATCAATTGCACTTTTTCTTTTTGTTGTATATCGCTTAACAAAATATATAATAACTTTTAAAATAACATCTAGTTTGGACTGTGACAATGTATTAAGAAAATGGCATGATGCTTGATGTGCTGAGTCATTCTGTAATTTAATGATACTATTATTCACCAGCATTATTTTAGTTTAAAATGCTGTGTTGTAATGTTGAATTTTCATTTCTTAAATTTTTTCCGATATGTTTGTTAAAATGTAATATTTATTATTATTAAAATTATAAAAATATCAGATAGATTTTTGTAATTTTCAGATACCAATTTTTCTCTTAAATATGTGATGTATAATATTTCAGCAGTTTTATGTAAAAGTTTTAAATGGACCTTTTTCCCAATAAAATTGAACTATTCTTAATAATAAGTAGTGGGTATATATTTGTTTAATACATGTAATCTGAAACTTTATATATATATATATATATATATATATATATATATATATATATATATATATATATATATATATATTGTTATATCAGTTCTCGACTGTTGATAATTTAAGTTTGTGTTGTTCTTAGGTTGCAGTCAATGAATAAACAGTTTTATCTATGCGACGTTTCGAGAATTTATTGTTCTCATAATCATGCAATTTTGGACAAATATATATATATTTATATATTCTTTGTCATTCTTTGTCTGATTCTTTGTCATAAATATATATATATATATATATATTTTATTGAAATTTACTACTGTATATTATAATACATCAAGTAAATATGCTGTTAAAAGATAGTGTACATGAAAAACATGAAGAGAAACTGCCCATTGGCAGCTCTCTAGTAGTCAATCTAAACAATAAGGTCTTGAGGCCATCTTCTCTTTAGACGCCTCGGTGGATTATCAGGAGTTGAAGGGGAAGCAAGGATTGAAACTAGTGGATTAAAGTGGGAATGCAGTTTGTCATGGAAGGATTGATACTTGGTACGGGCCAAATCAGCTACATATGGAGGTCTTTATGAATGATTTTATTCGTGACAATGTAAGGAGCGTTGAGGATTTTACGAAGGATTTTGGATTGTAAGGATTGGATACGGGAAGAATGGGATGGTTTAGTAGAGCCCCAAAGCTCAACTCCGTAGGTCCAGAGAGGCCTTATGATTGTCATGTAAATGAGTCTTTTGTACTTAAGTGAAAGGTTAGAGCGTCTATCTAGTAAGTGTTGGAGTAGCCAAAAACAGCGAGCAGTTTCTTGTCTTTTCAGTCTTGTATCCAGATTCTATGTAAGGCGTTCTTCAAGCAGGAGTCCTAAATAGTGGATCTGTTCAACCGGGACAAGCGGAATATCATTAATGGACACTGTAGGGCAGAATGTCATAGGTTTTCGATGAAGGGTAAAGGTAATTTGTTGGAATTGATTTTAATGCTGATTTGATATTTATTTTTTAATTTTATTTTTCTCGGTTTTTTTTTTTTTTTTTTTTCTTCTCTATTTCTCTGATTCTTTTTGTTTCTATCTTTTATTGTTTTTTTTGTTTTTTTATCTTAATATAATTAATTTTTTAGGAGTATATATATATGATGAATTGTTTAAAGTTTTATTTCTTTTATGTTAGATTATGATATTTGTAAGTTATATATCTTTTTTTTTTCTTTCTTTTTTTTTTGTTTCATTATATAAATGAAGCTGGTATGTAGTACATTACTATTTACTTATAATTTCAATTATTATTATTATTTCAATCATTGTATTGTAATGTATTTTTTTGTATGATTTACCACCTGTAATTGGGCCTAGGCCTGTTGGTGGATGATGTAAAATAAAATAAAAATAAAATGCTCCAATTCTGAGACCATACCTCATGATATCTGATGTGGGATTGGAGAGTTTGTGAGGCGATTGTAGGATCGTTATTAACTGATAACACACAAGTTTCATCGGTATAGGTAGAAAGGAATGTGTTAGGATGGGTTGGGATATTAGCTGTATAGACTGTGTAAAAGATGGGTCCTAGGATACTGCCTTGAGGAACATTAGCAGACTGGATAAAAAGAGATGAATAGGAACGATTGTGGTTTATTTTGAAGGATCTGTCGGAGAGGTAGGACTGGATGATTAGGAAGTATGTAGGAGGAAGGAATTTATGGAGTTTATACAGCAGTCCTGAGTGCCAGACTCAATCGAAGGACTGTTCTACATCAAAAAAGGCTCCCGTGCAGTAAAATCCAAGCTCCAATGCAGACGAGACCACATCCACCACATGATGACATTGCTGGATGGTGGAGTGGGAAGTTTGGAATCCAAACTGGTGGTCTGGGATTATGTGATATGATTCTAGGATAGAGTATAGTTGTTTAAGGAGAAGCCTTTCTAGGTTTTACCCATGATGGGTAAAAGAGAAATAGGACGATAAGAAGAAGAGAGCTCCAATGGTTTATTGGGTTTGGGGATCATTTCAACTATAGCTAATTTTCAGGGGTAACTTTAATAATAATTTCTTGGTGTAATTTATAATAATTTTGTTTATGTATTATTTAAATTAAATTCGGCCTGTAATCTCTATGTTTTAATAAATAAGTTTGAGGATAATCAAATAGCCTTATTTATTGGATTTTAAATAAAAAAATTCTTTTCCTAAACACAGTTATCATACAGAGCCCAACAAAGTTTTCAGCTATTGTAACTCTGTTTTTTTTTTTCTTCCATACAAAGTGTTGAGAGATCTTAGAGTAGTACAATGCTGAGCAAGATATGTTGTATCTGTTTTATTGCTGGCTAAATAAATTCTGTATCTTTGATTTTTTTTTTTTTTTTTTCTTGACCATTGATTATACCAAATCTTAGCTTTATACAAAAACAAAAAAAAAAAACACACATTAAAATCTAATAACTAGAAATACATTCATTTCATCTCTTCACAAAATGCTCATATGTTATGTAAGGGTGAAAACTCAGGAAAACGCTGTTCTGAAGAAATTATAAGTGAATCTAAGTATTTTATAATAAGTGATCTCTCAAAAGTCACTAGCAGTATTGGAGGATTTTCATAATGTGCTGGCAAAATGTTATCAGCTGTCTTAAAAAATGTGTTCAAAGATTTAGCCTTATCCATTGTGGTGGATATACACTCTTGTCAAGTGTCATTAATTAAGAGGTAGATGGGCTTGGTGAATGGTTAGTAACTCTATGCTAAATTACAGCACAAAAGTTAGAAATAGCAGACAGAAAAAGCTGGGCCTTTTGGTTTAAATTACATTCATTTTGAAAAATACAATTAAAATATGTTAAAAATTAAAGATATAAATTAAATTAAAGGGATTATATATATATATATATATATATATATATATATATATATATATATATATATATATATATATATATATGTCATTTATTTTTGTATCTACACCAGTCCCTCAGCCCATGGCTATCTGAGGATGTCTAAACAATTTGTATGATTGGCATGAAGGAGGTTCAATAAAATATATCAATTGACAAATGAGTATTAACGGCACTCTGAAAAGTAATGGGTTAGTGTCATGTTGTGTACACTTCTCTGGGCTTGAATTACTTCCTGTTTAAATTAGTTTTTTTTTTTGTTTTGTTTTTTAAAGAAGTATCAGTAAATTTTATTTAAAAATACAAATATCAATTTTTAAAGAATAATATATGGTGGCACTTCCACCTATACCTATACACAAAAAAGGAAAAAGAAACATGTGCACCAATTACAGAGGAATCACGGTAACAAGTAGTATAGGCAGGCTTTATGGTCGAATTCTTAAGGAAAGACTAGAGAAAGAGGTCTCTGGTCAGATGACGGAAGAGCAAGCAGGTTTTAGAAGTGGGAGATCATGTAGTGATTATATTTTTACCTTGACTCAGCTGGTACAGAAGAGGATAGAATATGATCTTGAAACCAATTTAGCATTCATTGACCTTTGCAAAGCATACGATAGTGTTCCTTTAAAGAAACTGTGGGAGGCTTTGGATCTGGCTCAGATAAGTAGAGGTCTCATTAAAGCTATAAAGAGTCTATATATAGGAGCTCGATCAAGAGTGAAAATAGGAAGAAAATATACTGAACCATTCCTGGTCACTAAGGCCCGGTTGCACTGACCGTGTTTAACTTTAACTTTACTAATCTGGATAAGTAAATCACGGGTTAGCAGAAATTCCATTGCACCAATCATAATTAGCCCTAACTCTATGTTAAGTGATGGTGTTAAGTTAATTCACCTTCCTACCTCGATTATCCGATGTCAATGTTACCTTTCTACTGTTACTTTAGCTTTCAAACATTGTGTCAGTTTCAATTTGTTTTTTCTGAATATTTTCGTGATATTTATCCTAATACACCGAAGAAAAATGAACACAATCTCTTCAGATGAATACTCAACATCAGATAAAGATATAATACAATTGGTAAATATACTTTCTAGGAACAAGCTTTACAAAGTAAGGAGGAATCCATTTGAAATTTACGATGATGTGGAATTCATAAGAGGTACAGATTTCGAAAAGAAACAGTGCTAAATATGATTGACAATTTTAATATTAATGATTTTGAATCATATCCTACAAACAGGAACATCCATAACACCTTCAAACCAGTTACTCTTTGAAACATTGTTTGTGTCAGTTTTAGTTTGTTTTTTTCTGAATATTTTCGTAACATTTATCCCAATACACCGAGGAAAAATGAACACAATCTCTTCAGATAAATATTCAACATCAGATGAAGATATAATGCAACTAATATATATACTTCCTAGGAACAAGCTTTACAAAGTAAGGAGGAATCCCTTTGAAATTTAGGATGATGTGGAATTCATAAGAAGGTATAGATTTAAAAAAGAAACAGTGCTAAATATGATTGACATTTTTATATTAATGATTTTACATCATATTCTACTTAACCTCAAGAGGTATTATGCTACTAGTAGTTACCAGCAGGTTCTTAGCGACATCATTAATATTGATAAATCTACAGTTTATAGAATTATTCCACCCATAACAGCATTAATAGCCAGGAAGTCAAGTGATTTAATTAAAATGTCCGTAACAGAAGTTGATAAAAACAAAACAGTGTCAGATTTCTACAGGATAAAATGTTTTCTTTGAGTAATTGGTGCGATTGACTGCACTCATATTAAAATCCAGTGTCTAAGGGGAGCTAATACAAAACTATTTTGAAATAGAAAAGGGTGGTTTTCATTAAATATACAAGTAGTGTGCGATGGGAACTTGAAAATCCTGACTCTGTGCATGACAGTTGGATTTTCAATTAAAGTGCATTACGAGTGAGATTTGAGTCAAGAGAATTTGGAGATTTTTGGCTTCTAGGAGATAGTAGTTATGGCTGCAAAACATATTTACTGACACCAATTTTAAACCCAACAAATGCTGCTGAAGAAAAATCAATTGTCACACAAAATCAAAAAATCATTGAGAGAGCGTTCAGTTTTATGGAAAGAAGATTTCCTTGCCTTGCCAATGGAATTCGAATGGATCCAAAAAAAGCCCTAAATATTATTGTTCCTGTAGCTGTCCTCCACAACATTGCAATAGAAACCCAGGACATCTACAACGTACCAGAACCAGAAGATTACTTTCCTGATGTTGTTTCACCATCAGAAATTATAAGTGAAAGTGATATAGCTATTCGCAGAGCACTTGTCGACACAAATTTTTCAAGATGTAAGGAAATGACATAATTTTGTATAAATTGCAATGTGTGTTATTAAATCAATTAACCTTTCCCTCTTTTGTTGTCAAGTGGTAATTTATTTGTTTGTATTTATCAATAAAGTCTGATTTTTGTATTTTATTTACATATTTTTTCCCCTCTAATTCAGTAAATTGATTAATAATAAAAATAGGTTAATTGGAAGAATGAAAAATGATAATAAATAATTTGTAGGTTTCTAAATCTTCCAAAAACAGTTTATTACAATTAACTTTAAAACGAGCCAAGATTACGAGGGCCTTCCCCATCATCAGGACTCACTAAAATACATAAAAAAATTATCAATTAACATTATAAAATAACTTTTTAAATATTAAATAAAAACATTACCAAAAATATGCATAACAATGTTACAAAAAAATTATATTTACCCGAAATTCATTTAAAATTTAAAAAATTATCCATTTTTGATTAAAATTTGTCATAAAAATGTTTTGTTTTTTAAATTAACACTAAGGAAAAAATACCCATTTAACTGACATATTCTTTGACCCCAGATGAATTAGGGTCATACTATTTACTGTAGTAAGTATACACTGATTTATTCTTAAATATAAGTCACTAAAGTAAGGTTTACAAATTTTAATTTCCCAATTGTAGCAAGAACTGCTTGTGAGAGGTGTTTTCAATCTGTTTTATAATTTATGGTATCTTTTATATTTTTGTTTATATATAGATTCGATTGTTTTTCTAAATCCAATATTGTAGGTTTTTCAAAATCAAAATTGTGATTAAGCTGAATACTAGAGGTTTCTCCTATGTATATCTTATCACAATCTATACAATTTATTTTATAAATAACATTCAGTTTTTCGTGTGGTAAAATCTTTAATGTTTGATAAATGATTACTTAGTTTATTATGGTTATATAGTCCTAATTTTGTCTGTGGTGAATTAAATTCAACAAGTGTTCTCTTAATTTCTTTGGATAGATGAGGTATAAATTGCATTTTTTGATAATGGTATATATTTCTATTTCTTCCACTTATCATGTCTATATTTATCGCATTATTGATATTACCTATAATTGTTTTTTTATTATTTTCATTCTGGTAAAGATCTGTTATAGTTTTTTGTTTAGGTTTTACTATTTATTGTTCATATTGTCATCAATTTTTGGTTTATTATTGATCAATTTATTGTTATTAACGTTAATTTTTTTTGTCCTGGGTTCATTTTTAATTTCATTATACTAGATTTAATTTATTATTTTTTTCGAATACATCTAATAACATTTTATATACTATAGTTTTTATTCCATTTAGATAATCATTGTCTGTCTGGTTTCACAATACAATCCAGCTTCCTTGATATTCAATAGATCTTAAAATGTTTCATTATTAATTCTCAACGGTCAACTAATTATATCTATGATGGTATTAATATATATTAATCGGCAGAGTAAAACAATCATTTCAATATAACCTAACTGTCTAGAGGGTTAGGAGTTGTTAAATACGTCACGAATATGATGACGTCCCGCGCTAACCCATGTTAACTAACTCGAATTAAAAATTTGTTGGTGAAACTGGACAAAAACTTTAATCATGATTAGCTTTTACCCCGGGTTAGTTAACAGCAAAAGTTAACTTTAACACAGGCTGTTGGTGCAACCGGCCCTAAAGGTCTAAAGCAAGGATGTTGCCTCCCTACAACACTTTTTAATGTTTACGTGGAACAAACCCTAAGATTGTGGAAACAAAAGTGTCGAGGAATGGGTGTAGAGGTTGGTGATGATACACTTTTCAGCCTTCAGTTCGCGGACGATCAGGTTGTCCTAGCTTTGGAAGATTGTGATCTTGAATATATGCTGAGTAAATTGAATGAAGCATACTCTGAGTGGGGTCTAGAGATCAGCAGAGAAAAAACAGAGTATATGCCATGCAACTCAACAGTCTCAACCATCTGTGTGGAGGATTGGACGATCCCACAGAGCAGCGTCTTTAAATATCTTGGGGTAACCATAGATCAGTTCGGAACGATGACAAAAGATATTGAAAATAAGATTGCAAATGGTAGAAGAATAGTAGGAATCTTGAATGGTGTTCTGTGGAGCAGACAGGTTTTCACTTCTTACGAAAAAAAAGATTTACCATTCCTTCCTCCTAGGAACCACTTTATATGGTGCTGAAACATGGATAGTGCTAACATCGGCTGAAAGAAGATTGTTAGCTCTGGAGATGTACTTTTGGAGAAGAGCCTGCGGCATATCCAGGCTGCAAAAAATCCTTGATGTGGAAATAAGAAAAAAAGTAGGGGCTGAGCTGAACATCTTGAATGAGATATCACTATACTAATTATAATCATAAGAATAAAAGATAAAACACTAAAATAAGGTATTAGGATGAAAGGTATAGTTAGAAACTGTTATTCATCATCAAACAGTTCATCTCCTGAAGGAAACATTTTTATTCTTATAAGATTCATCCCCACAACGTTGATAAATCTGTCATAATATACGCATTACTTCATTGCAGACCAGAAAACAAGAGATGTGATAAATTGAATTGTGATGCCAATTTTTCCCAATAAAATACCCTAAACTGTATCAGCATAAATTGTACCCCAATATAGTAATATATTTATCGCTACAGCGTTCATCATGGGAGAAAAAGAAAGCTATGACAAAATTTACCACCTCTAACATCCAAAAAGCCATTACTGGATTATTTTTCTGTCTATAGATTTAATGCAAGTTTTCTTTTATGTTAAATGTAATTATAAATATTAGATAATGAGATAATTTGTATTTATTTGTATTAGTTTTTTATAGTTGAGATTCAATTAGTAGAGGGTAGGAGACAAACTATTCATTTAGATCATGTTAGGTGTGTTCCTGTGTCGTTTATTATTATTTATTTATTTATTATTATTATTTTTTTTTTTGGAGACAAGCCGTAGTACATCTTTTATTCCTTCTAATCAAGAATAGTTGGAACGGAAAAAGTGTAGTGCGCATATCCTATCTTTTCTCAAAGACAAATTAGTGACGAAGGAACAGACCTGTATATTTTATTTTTTCATAAACGGAGTTTGGATTTATTTTTGTTATATTTTTACCATCAAAAGTGGATAATAATAAATCCGCAATTCTTCATTTATCATTTGAATTACCCTTTAAAAA
The DNA here is from genome assembly GCA_023052935.1 of Piezodorus guildinii. Lineage (NCBI taxonomy): Eukaryota > Metazoa > Arthropoda > Insecta > Hemiptera > Pentatomidae > Piezodorus > Piezodorus guildinii. The sequence goes on along the minus strand of CM041295.1, from coordinate 35,040,986 downwards.
AAAAGATAAATATACACGATTTTAAAATCTCAACCCATCCTACCTCTGTCGTTAGTATATAAGGTGATGATATACGTCTGTTATCAGTAAATAATGACCCTACTGATGCATCTCAAGCATTGAAATCACACCTAGCATTGATCGAAGAATGGTGTTAAGAGTGGAAAATCGAAATCAACCTAATAAATCCCCACAGGAATATAAATAGATGTATATACCCAATAAATTAAATAGATGTTAGTTTATTGATTGTTTATTACGTAAATAAATGTTTATATTGGTATAGCCTATTTTGCATAAACGAATTCGATGTGGCCTATATTACTGACAAGTACCGTTTTCTTTTAAAGAAAAAGTCCTAACTCCCTCGACTATTGGTGCCTCTCTCTCTTATTTAGTTATTCGCCAGCAAGCTTCAATGTTCGGCAGGACGGTGTTAGTAAAAATGTATTGATCGCCACGTGAAGTATCCAATCCTCTAGTGTATATATTTTTATTTTTTTTACTTATGTAATTTTTCAAATACATTTTAAAAACAGTGCTTTTTTTTTTCAAACAAATATATAATTGAAACCCATTTAATTTAAAGGTTCAAGGATAACGCCATTGGTATTTTCCCTTTTTACTTGATCTTTTTTAGAGATCTGGCAAATCATATGTTGTACATTTTTTCGTTCTGATCTAGAACTGTGGGAATGGTAAAAATGATTTCTCATACACATGATCTCATTGATCTCTGAACGGTGAGGGAACTGTCTTCATTGTCTTTTCTTGGAAGCTTGCTGACGCTCGGCAGCAATCTAAACCCATCACGAGGTTCTGCTAATTCACATACACCTTAAAGAGAGAATCTCATACAAATAATAGTAGTAAGTATGCACTAGGTCTGTTCTTACGTTGCTTTGTTTTTTGTTAAGGAATTGGTATTAACAGAACATGCGCTGAACACTTTTATCGTTGAAACCTGTTGGAAAAAGTGTACTGCGCATATCTTGCCTTATCTCTAAGCAAGGAGGAAATAGAACTATATAAGGCCCAGTTTGTTTTATCCTTTGTTCTATCGAATACGTCACTTATGGGGCCTAATGGGTTGAATAAAAAAATAAAAACAATAGTTCCGTTTCCTCACCGTTTATTTTTTGTTTAGAGATTGAGCATGCACAATGTATACACTCACTCAAAAAAATTTCCATACACCCAAATATAATTGGATAACTGCAAATAAAGGAGTTCGAGAAATTTTCAATAGTATTGTTGCTGTCTTTATATTTTAATGAAATAAATTAGCTTAACATTAAAAGTATTCTTTTTTATTACTGCTCATTAAATTATTTTATAACACATTTTGTAACCTTTTTTTAACCTACTCTACATAATTGATTAATCTAATCGATAATTCGATAATTGTTATCAACATTATTGATAATATGATGTTACCCTACAGTATTATTTGTATTAACTTTTAACATAAATTAATTGATCAAATCGAATAATAGAGAAAAAAAACATTAAATTTATCATCAATTACAAAAACTTGTATCAAAAAAGTTTCCATACACTATTATATATATATAAAATATATTTTTTTTTTTCTAAAATTTGTCGAGTGTTAGGTCTTTAAAAAATTACTTCTTCTTCTTAATTTGCTTTATTGACGTTTCGATCCTCCGTCACAAACATAGGATCCTTTTCAAAACTGCAAGTATATATAAATATTGGTTAAATTTTTTATACTTCTCTTAATACAACTATCTACAGCCAAATACAGTACTCACATCTTACCAAAGAATTATTGAGCTCCGGCACACCACTTAGGCTAACAACAGGGCACTGGGATTTAGATTGTTTTATTATATATGTATATATACAGTAGCTCACAGTGAAAAGAATACACCTACTATATTTCTATAAATATGTCAAAAATAACTTATTGCTCTTATTTTTATATGACCTATAAGTGTATATGGAATGAGAATACATTCTTGATTACAGATTAACTTGCCTAGCTCTCTAACATTAGCAATGGATTAAATAAAGCTACATGAGAGGGTTACAACCCTTTGACCTATCTCACAGTGAAAATGATACACCACTCATGTTGCCATCGTTTACACCACTCATTGTTTTTAATCTGTTTTAGTTCTATCCAGGCTTTCAGTGTCTTCTGTGCTATCAGTCTCTAAGACAATTTTATTATATTATTTTGTGATTGTTTTTGTTTTATTATAATGGGTCGGCACACAACGGTAAGAGAAAGAGAACTCATTATACAACAGTTCAACAGAGGAAAATCGTATCGAGAAATTGGCGAACTTTTTCAGAAAAGTCATGCAACAGTACAACACATTGTAGAAAGATATAAAAGGGAAAATAGGCTTTTAATAAGAAAAGGAAAAGTCCCAAAAAGATACTTTCCGATGCTGACGAAAGGTGGATTCTGAGATATGTAAAAAAAAAAACCAAGAATGAGTGCACCAAAAATTGCAATTTAAGTGGAATATTATTTAAAGAAGATTGTTAGTGCGGAAACTGTGCTTCGCATCCTAAGGAAACACAATTTTCATGGTAGAGTTGCTAGGAAAAACCCGTTCATTAGTCAAAAATATCAAAAAGACCGGCTAAAATTTGCAAATGAGCACATTTCCAAAGATTGTGACTTTTGGAAAAAGTTCATTTTTGCTGATGAAAGCAAATTTAACATTTTTGGGTCAGGTGGGCGTGGATACGTTTGGAGAAAACCAGGGGAAGCATTTTCCAAGCAAAACCTCTTACCGACTGTGAAACATGGAGGTGGGAGTGTGATGGTGTGGGGGTGCATAGCAGCTTCTGGTGTGGGAAACCTGCATTTCATAGAAGGTATAATGGATAAACATTGATAAGTGGACATATTAAGCCAAAATCTGAAGGTAAGTGCTGAAAAACTTGGATTAAAAGATATTTTTACTTTTTACCAAGATAATGACCCCAAGCATTCTTCGTTGATAGTGAAAGAATGGCTTACATTTAATTGTCCTAAACTTATAAAGACACCTGCGCAGTCACCAGATTTAAATGTCATTAAACATTTGTGGGCGAAATCGGAGACAGAAATTCGAAAACATAATATTACAAACAAAGAAAATCTAAAAAAGGCACTCTTGGAAGAATGGGAGAAAATTAGCAAAGATTTTACCCAAAAACATGTGGAATCCATCCCAAACCGCTTAAGAGAAGTAATTAATAACAAAGAACTTCCAGCAAGATATTAAAGTTATATAAAATTACTTTTAAATTGAATTTTATTAAAGTGTATAATTTTCACTGTCTGATGCACAATACTTTAGGACTTCAAAAACTCACTTAATTTTTTATTGCAGTACTCTGCTCCATTGTCAGTACGTAGGATTTTAATTTTGCTGTCAGACTGATTTTCAACGAGCGATTTGAATATTTTGAAATAATCTGCGACTTGATCCTTCGATTTCAAGAAATAGGTGAATGAATTGTGACTGAAGTCATCTAAAAATGTCAACAAATATCTGGAACCTGCTAAACTGTTTACCTCCATCGGTCCTACAAGGTCTGAGTGCACTAACTGTAAACAGTGTTCAGTAGAGGAGTCACTTTCTGGGAAAGGTAATCGATGGCTTTTTCCCAACGTGCAAATGTCGCGACCAATATTGAGTTTTCGCCTAGGAAATTGAAAGCATTAGAAATGGTACCCAACTTACATAGGCTGTCATAGTTTAAATGTGCCATTCGCTGATGCCATAGTGTCATTTCACATTTCGCAGATAATGCAAACATAGTACCTGCAGGAACGTCTAATTTGAATAAACTATTCACCAAACTGGCCGAGGCGATTAGCTGTCTCTGGTTATTAAATATTTTTGCTCCGTTGCTATTGAACACCACACAATGTCCTTTACTGACAATTTGACTCACTGATAGCAAGTTGTTCTGTAGCAAGTTCTGGAACATAATAAACGTTATTAATATTTACTTCTGAGTGATTATTACCTGAAATCATCACTGGTAATGAAACGTCGCCAACAGTATCTGAAGTCATTCTCTCATTATTAGCGGTAGTTATTGATATTGTTTCAGTCTTTCTCGCATTAGATAACATTTCGGGGCTTCTACAATGGTGACGGGATGCCCCACTGTCAAGAAAAAATTCAGGATTATTAGACAATCGCGTAGAAAATGCAGCAAACAGCGGCGTATCTGCACCGTCGTTCGTTTTATTTCCGCTCATTTTATCAGTTACAGGTGAAGAACAGTTCCTAGCGATGTGTCCGTAACTGTTACAGTTGAAGCATCGGGGGCCTCTGGAAGGCGTTTTATCAGTTTTATTTTGTTCAAATTTCCGGTATTTCTGAGTTCCCTTAGACTGAACAGAATTTCCTTTGGAACTGTGACCGCACAATGCGGAATTTAAGTTATCACCGTTATTTTCTGATCTCGATTTTACGAAAGAAAGATCCTGTAAAAGCTTTGTTTTGACTGAATCCGCGGTTACTGCAGTACCCGAACTTTCGATTCCCATAATCATAGGTTCGAAACGAGAGGGCAACCCAGTAAGTAGGATCGTTCCCACCCATTCGTCGCTTACTGTGAGACCAACCGAGGTTAGTTTATGCACAGTTGTAATTATCCGGTTTACATATTCTTCTACCGAAGTACAATCTTCTAATTTTGTAGTTATCAGAGTGCGAAGAAGTCCAACTCGTCTTGTCAATCCATCGTCTTGAAAGACCTTCGATAGGTTTTCCCTTGTTTGGCGGTGGTGGTGTTTTGAATGTGAACATAATTCACCGGTTCAACCAACAGAATTAACTTGGAACGGCATTTCGTGTCTTTCTTCTTGTCGGGATTCTTTTCCGTAATACATCCCCACAGTTCCAAATCTTCGAGATAGGCTTGCACTGCGGATTTCTACGTGTCGAAATTTTCTCGTCCTTTTAGACGTTCAACCGGCAACGACTGGTTCTGAGACACGACGAACACGCGAAACTTAAACAAAAAAAAGGAAACAACACTGATTTAGAAAAATCACTAACACACGATCCCTGGGCCCATAACCTGTTGAATCTGTGATTCCATATTCACAGATTAGGGCATAGAATAAATAAAATAGGCTATAGACTTTTCATACAGAAGTTTACTTTACACACAAGTACATTAGGGTACAACAACATGATAGTAGTAAGGTTACAAAACATGAAGGCGGTAAAACATGATCTAATACAGTGTTGTCAGGGATTCACAAATAGATCGTCCAACAAATATATTGGTCCATAATCCCATCAATGAACGCTAAATTTCCAATCGTCATAGTACAACAAATAGTATTAATATTAAAAGTTTATGGAAACTTTTTTGACATTAAAAAATGACATTCTGTCTCGTGAAGTGACAATGGTTGACTGTGTATATATATGAGAGAAGTTGGTTGAGGGTGCAGTCAATTTAACACACAATTAAGCGTAAGCATAGTTTAAATGTGCCATTCGCTGATGCCGGACCGTATCTCCCAGCACAAATATTCCGTTTCCTCAAAAAACCCGCTGCGTCTATGCTCTCAGAACACTCTCTATTGTTAAACCACTCCTTCGACTTTGAAAAAACTTCCGTCCTTGCCACCGTTCCTAACCAAGACAAAAGACTGATAACCGAATGTATATATATCCAATTAGAACCCCTTCCAGTCAATCAAAAGACAGACAGACGCAACCTTTCCTTGGCTTATTCCCAAATACTTAACCTATTAAAACGTTCTTAAGCCTTAAACCCTCCCCATAATTTTTTTTTCCTCTATATTCGGCTATTCTATATTCTATATTTCTATATTCGACATTTTTTTTTTTATATATTTTTTTTATTCTATATTCGGCTATCCAAACTCGTTTGACATTATATACTTTCCTCTTTTTAATTTCAATTTCTAAAATAAATATTGACTACTCCATAAGTTTCTTTTTACCTATCGTTTATTACGGGGATACTACTTTTAGGATTATAGATTCGATGATTTTACTCAGTATTTATATTTTGACCTCATTTCCAATACAACCTTTTTTGAACACGTTAAAAATTTTTTCGATTAATATTCAATTTTAAATACTCATTTGTTTACTTTGATTCCATTGTTACTGCCTATATTAATTCCTCATTTCTCCACCCTGGGCACCATAATTACTTAATTATCCTATCGTTGTGACGCTCCCTCAACTCACCTAATCAATATATACACATATCTGATTTAAATGTCTCTTACCTACATTATAACCAGTTTTTAACATGTCAATAAATTTTCGATTAATATTCAAAAATAAACTAAAGAGAAAAAATTTAAATACTCATTTGTTTACTTTGATTCCATTGTTACCGCTTATTTTAGTTCCTCATTTCTCCACCCAGGACTATCGTTGTGACGCTCCCTCAGCTAACTGAATCAGTAAACACACATATCTGATTTAAATGTCTCTTACCTACATTATAACCAGTTTTTTAACATGTAAAAATTTCGATAAATATTAAAAAATAAATAAAGGAAAAAAATTATTTTAAATATTCATTTGTTTAATGTTTGCTTCGATTTCATTGTTTCCCTCCATTCTAGTTCCTCTTTTTCCCCGACCAAGGGCACCATAATCATCATCCCATTGTTGACTGACGCCTTTCAGCCCACACAACCAGTAAGTAGACATATCTGATTTTAATGTCTTTCAACTCTTTACCCGTCCACTTTTAAAATTCTCAACCTTTCCAACTTTTAGTTCTCTTTATACCTTTTCTAATATATATTTCACAGTGAGATATGTATACACACGTATTCACTATATTTTCATATTTTAATTCTTTTCACACTTTATGAAAGAATGGACATTTTGTACGTCATAGATTTATAACTCCTTTTCTCTTTGTAATTTTTACAAATTTTGTAAATTTGTTTAAAATTTTTTTAACTTTATAATTTCTCGCTATTATACCTATTTCATCACCACTTTTTGACTTTCATCGCTTTATTTATTTTTTTTACTTTATAACGTCTCAATTAATTAAATAAGTAATTAATTAAAAACTGTAAAATACAACACACCTTTTATTAAAATGTCTTCCCCTCTTTTGTTTTTGTTTGTAGGAATCATTACATTTATCAATTGTCATTACTACAAATCACTTTAAAAAATTATTACATTTATCAATTGTCATTACTACTTTTTCACTTTGTTTGTAATCTTTAATATTTATATTAATGATAAGATGAAAATAAATAAATCTATTTTTTAAATCTAATTTTAGTATTAATAATTTGTACATTAGGAAGTTGTTAAGTTGAAAATAAATAGCTGTGTAAAATAATAGCATGCTGTATGGAAACTTTTTTGAGTGAGTGTATATTATTTGTTCCCGTTCAAATAAATAAGCAAATCTTGTTCCGTATCTGTTGGAACAGAAAAAATGTACTGTGCATGTCCCGTATCATTTTGAAACCGTGAACTTTTTTTTTAAGCGTGTGAATTTGAACACATACATTTCGAAAACCATCTCGACAATTTTTCTTTCCTCACTGACCTCTTTGTAATTGTTACATTTGATATTTGAGCTACCTCTTTGTTTCAAGTTTAGACAGCCATTTCATTTGATTTTCAAAAGTTCGGCATTGAAGGTAAGATTCGTTGTAAACTTATAACGAAGAAATGTCACATATTGACTGTTATAAGAACATGTTGTTTATTTTATTTTATATTATAAGGTGATGCTTATTTTAGAAGGTATTTGTCACAGACAAATTGGAAACTGTTGTTTACGGCTTATTATTTACTTCAAGTATCATTGTTACACAGTTTCTAATTAGATTACACTTAAATTTTATCTGTTTTATTTATTACATTTATAAAATTACTATCTAGTTCCCAGTTTGAGTAATGGATTAACAAAAGCAATTGCCTCATTATTTTAGCACTGAATTTGTACTACTGAAATGGCCTCTTCATCTAGGAGAAGAAATGCACCTAAAGTTTCTCTTGAAGAAACAATTATTGCCACTCCTATGCCACAAGCATCATCCACAGTGGACAAGCATAAAGTGAACGAGGGGTTAGTAAAATTAATACTATTATAAATAATTTTTTTTTTAATATTTTGACAACTGCATGTATTTTAATTAATTTTTTTAATGTATTGAATTTCTATTTGAGGATTTATATACAAATACAATATTCATACAAATAAGATAAGAACCAGTAAACTTCAGAGAAGGATTCTGTATTGTAAGCCAAAAACTAAAAAGTTGATATGTTTTGTTTTCTGAAGGAAGTAACATTGTACAATAGTAATCAATTACTGTTAAGCTAGCAGTTTCGTTTCATACATAATTTTTGAACTTCTTTAGTTACTTTATAGAGATTTTTTTCGGTTAAGTTCTGTTGTATTTCACTCACAGCTTTTTTTGTATTCCTTTCAACAAAATTAAAGCACAATAAATGTTGATGTTATAATAGAAGTGGGGTAACTGTTGAAAAAAGTTCTAATTTCCCTACTTATATAGCTATCTTAAATTTTAATTTAATTTATGTTAAACTTTTGGTTTTTGGGCTAGGCTTACCTCATACAAACATTTTTTTTTTCACAAACTTGTTCATACTCAGTAGACAAGACCTTAAAACTTATTCAATGGTATCCGAAAATTGTCATGATTGCAATGCTTACTTTGCACTTGACTTACTTTTAATTCTTGAGGTACGAAGGTTTTGCGAAAAATAATGAATGAAGCAATTCTTGGTTAGTTCAAAGGTTTTTGCGAAGCGCTTTCTTATGTCCAGACTTGTAAAAAACTATGTATATTTTTTATTTTTCTGTGCTAAAGCGTATCCCTGATTGTTGATGAGGCCTTTGAGACCGAATATCCAAGATCAGAGATTATTTTTATATATTTTATAACAGTAAGATTATGTATGCAACCTTTGCTTTATATGCATTTTACCTATTTTTAATTTATTTTATAAATAAACCTGACAGTTGCGATTTTCCTGAGCATAATGGTATTTCAAGGCATAGGGAGTGATGACCTTACCCTAAAATATCATCGAGAATCGCTAGTCTATTCTCCCAGCAGATTACACCGCGCACCATTGACCTACACAACCTGTTGTGCCACATTAAAAAAAAATCAACAATTATTAACAATCCTCATGGTTTATAATATAATTATGGTATTTATTTTAGATAAAACCTTGTTTATGATATGGTCATTTATGTTCTTTTATAAATTATGAAAACCTGCAAATAAAATTTAAATATCTTATAAATTGTGGGAATCTGTAGGTTGTGTGGTTTATTTAAGTTTCTCCTTGTCATTACTTCAAAGTAAGTTTGCAAATATTATTAATTCTAATCAATTATTTAATGATATTAGACATGTTAAAGAAGAGATGCCAAGTAGCGCTCCTAAAGAAAAGGCCCTTAGAATGGAGGAACTTGCTGCGCATCGAAGAAAAGCTGCTTTGGCTGAATTAGAAAGAAAGTTGGAATGTATGCCCTCTTTCTGGAGTGAAGAACAGCCTCTATCTACTAACAAAGATTCTAGCATATTTGGTAAATATTATATTTATTTTTTCTCTGGTTTAATGTTTATAATTCTTTCCCAGGATAAGGAACCCGTGGTTTTGTGGCTACTACGCTGAAGGTTGTGAGTGCCAATCCCAGTCTCAGGTGGACTTTTCCAAGCCTGAAATAAATAGGAATTCACTTACAGCCTCTTCCCTGGGTATATGTGGCCTGTCAAAGTACTGGTGCCTACTTACAAAAATAGGCATAGGGAGTGATGTAGAATTGTAAAGAGCTGAGTCATAAGGCTCAAGCTTCCACAACTTGAGTCAAGGCTGGAGCCTTTTGAGTCCCGCCTCGAGCCTTCTGAGCTTTACAGCCTCACAGCAACAGACTCGAGTCTTATCTCAACCTTTATGAACCACTGTGACGGGCTTAATACATTTTCTTAAATTTAAAGTTTTATAGACAATAATAAGTTTTGCTGTATAATTATCATCAACATTTTCCTAAATTTCTCTTGAAATAAAAATTAGCATTTAGTTTTATGCTAATTTTCATTTTCTTTTCTGGCTGTATGTTGTTAATGAATCAAAGGGTTTTCACCATTTCCAAAATTTCCCAACTATTTTCGGGTAGCCTAATATGATAATCACCATATCGCTTACCCCCGAAGTTCCATTCGCTTTTCCGGCTCTATCTCTTGAACGTATCCATGGATTTTTATCGTTTTCACCATTTTCTGACTATTTTGGGGTAGCCTGATACGATAAGCAGCAAGTATTTTTCCCAAAATTTTTATTCGCTTTTCTGGCTCTATCTTGTGAACCGAATAAATGGATTTTCACCATTTTCCAACTATTTACATGCTAATTATCGTTTTGCAATTGTGAAAATTTTCTAATTCCAGTTTTTAATGGAAATACACGTTTCAGAGTCCCTTGAGTCAAAATAACCACATCCCACATAGAGGTCTCTATGTACGTGGTAAGTTCAGCACGAAAAGACGTACGAAACTCAAAATTTCATGTTTAAGACAAGTATACGCCCTAGATGATACACCAATAGACCAGAAGGGCTACTTTATACCAAGCATTTTGTACTTTTTTACCATTCACTCAGAAAAGGCTCTAACGATTATGATTAATCTCACTATATTGTAGAATTTATATTTTTGTGCATTCCAAAAGATCAACCATAATTTCTAATTGGCATTGATAATGAACTGCTAAATATAGAAGTTAAATGAATTTTATGTCTAACTAAAGGAGAAAAGAGCATTAATATTTTTATTGTATTTTTTGATAATAAGGACAGTATTTTAGACTTAAAATATACGAGTACTGCAATGTATTGAGGATACTGAGAGGAGTAAGTTAGGATTGGATAATTATTATATTAATAAATAAATATTAATAAGCTTTGTCGGCAAAAGTCAAAAGGCATTTCCCAAAGCCTCTTGGATTGTCCGTGGGCTTGGGCTGTCTGTGGGCTGCCCCCCCAGTACATCTGGTACTTTCTAGATCCCAGCTACTATGCTAGACAAAGACTGGACTGGGCAATTACCATATCACCCCCGCCTCCCTTTGTCCTTTAAGAGATCGGCAATTTCCAAAATATGGGACTTTTTTGAAAAGAAGTGGGGAGAGAAGTGATGACATAGCAAAACCTTTGGAAAGAGAAAGATTTTAGAGAAAAATATTATCTTGCACAAAACTTTGTCATAGGTAATGGGGAGTGATGAATAGGGCATAAATGTATTAATGAAATTAAAAGTAACTTTATTACTATACAATTAACCTTATTAAAGATTAACTATCCCATTTTCTAAGCATTGATAATGAACTGCTTAGTATAGAAGTTGAACGAATTTGATGCCCATAACTAAATGAGAGAAGAGCATAAATATTTTTTTATAGTAAGGGCAGTATTTTAGATGTATAATATACCATTAGAAAGAGAAAGATTTCAGAAAATATATTATCTTACACAAAAATTAGTAAAAGGTAATGAAGAGTGGAAATGGTGAAAACCCATTGATTCGTTGATGAGATAAAACCGGAAAAGCGAATGGAAATTTGGGGGGAAACGATATGATGATTATCATATCAGGTTACCCCAAAATAATCGGAAAATTGTAGAAACACTAAAAATCCATTGTTTCGGTTACAATATACACCCAGAAAAGCAAATGAAAATTAGGGTAAAATTAAATGCTAATTTTCATTTTAAGGGATGGTTATTATACAGCAAAATTGTCTAAAAAACTTTTGATTTAATGTTTTAAGCCCATCACAGTGCTTCATAAAGGTTGAGATAATAAAGGTTGACTTGAGTCTTTTGTTGAGGCTATAAGGCTCGAGCTTTTAGCTGAGGGCTCAAGTCTCTGAGCCTTCAATTTGGGAGCCTTTTTTTACAGCACTAGGCCAGAAGGCTCGAGCCTTTTAGCTGAGGGCTCAAGCTGAGCCTTCAATTAGGTAAGCTTTTTTTTACAACACTAGAGTGATGTGATGACCTTACCTTATAATCCATCATCGGGAATCATGGTGCAGAATCCTAGGAAACTATATTGCACGGTCGAGGGCCTACATGGTTTTTCACGCAATCTTAAACAATTTATATTATATAATATTGGGGGGTTATCTGGAAAATAATGTAGGATTTTAGTTAAAAAAAGAAAGATTTACAACTGTTTTATTTAAAGAAAATAGTTTCAGCTACTTACTTACTGCATAGCTCTACAGTCTTGGCTTCCCGCACATTTTCCTTCATCCAGTTTCTTACACCAAGATTTTTCAGGTCTTTTTCCATATCTTGAACCCAATGTTTCTGAGGTCGTCCTTTCTTTCTTGTATCATACATTTTTCCAATCTGAATTTTTTTTTGCATTCTTGTTTTAGCCATCCTTACTACATGGCCTAACCATTTAATTCCCTTTTCTCTTATTGAACAGACAGTGTCACAAGATCAATATATCTCATATAGTTCAGTGTTCTTCGAGATTATCCTTTTACCCTCTTTCAACACAGGTCCATAAAGTTTATGTAGAATTTTCCCCTCAAAGATTTTCAAAACCTTTATTGTTAGGTTGCAAAGGTCCAACTTCTGCAGAATATGTCACTACTGGTCTTACCAACATTTTATATAATCCTATTTTTGTTGTTAATGACTACAGCAATGACATTAAGAGTTTAATGTTTGTGTAATTAGCCCTTTTACCTGCCAATATCTGTCCATTCACCTCTGCTCATATTTTATTTTTGTAATTAAGCTCCACACCAAGATAGGAAAGGAGGGATTTGATGTTATTGAAAGAAAAATCTTCAGTGTATAGATCCTCTCTAGCTTCTAAATCACTGCCTAAACTTTCAAACATTTACTTGGATTTGCTTTCATTGATTTCTAAAACAAGACTTTAGCCTTCAACAGTTTCAACATATCAATAAGAAATTGCTTTTTCCTTCCCCTTAAGTAAATATCATATGCGTATGCACATATTTAAGTGGATGAACGCAGTGTATCCCCATTGAAGTTTATCTTCCCAATCATACTTTGTAGTGCAAGGTTAAATAGCAAGTAGCAGATAGCGCATCTCCTTGCCTTAACTCCAGCAGTGATTGGAAAACCTAGACTAAGGTTACCATTAATATACACTTTAGCATTACTTCCATCCATGGATATTAGTATCAAGCGAATAAGGTTATTTTGGAATGATAAAATCTCCTAGAGCGGGTATCATGTTATTTCTATTCACTATCAAAATCATGTTGGTACTCTATAAACAGTATATGAAGATCAGTTTTATACTCCCATAATTTTTCTATGAACGGTCTCATTATAAAGATCTTTCCTCTGCCCCTGCGGAACCCCCATTAGTATTTCTGTAGAACATTCTGTAACCCTCATCTCATACATTGCCCACACTCAGTGGAGAAGAGTGTGGGTTCAAATTTGTCGTGGTCTATTATTCAGGGCGCCATGTTATTTTTTAATGTAAATAACGAAAACATTAAACTTAAACTTTAAAATAAAATCAGTCATTATTTTAGGTTATAGAAAAATAAATAAATAAAATCCTGGCTGTACCTTTACCCATACCATAAATAAACAAACATAAAATTTCCCGTATAATAAAGATATAAATAAACATGTATATTTAATTAAAGGATAAAATAAAATAAATAAAAAAATTCACACATACAAAATATATTTACATCAAAAAATAAAAAAAACCTACTCTAGAATATTATAAAAACGAAACTATTTATACTTAATTAAAGAAAACCCTGTAAACTTAACTCAATTTTACATACACAAATTATATTTTTATAGACAAATTAAGAGTAAAAAACCCATAATATATCCTCTATTAAATCTATATACGTTGCTTAGTTATATAGTCCTTATTCCCCTGGCCAGTAGGATTATTTACAACACAACACAGGGAGGCGGGTTAACAGCGCTCTCCCAATTACCGTAAGTCCTTGTGTGACAATTCTCCTTCCTCCGATCTCCTATCCGGAAAAATCTCCCGGCTCCCTCACGAAGTCGTCGGGACATGTAGTGGAGAAGAACAAATCCAGCATGGCTGCCTGTCACTCTGGTGTCTTCCTACTGCCACTCCGTGCGCCTCTCTGTCTTATCGCATGTGAGATGCGCATGCAACTTCTGGGCCTCCCCACCACTAATTACTTGCGTATATTAGGTATGGCCAGAATATATTACTAATATTATTTAAATATAACGGTGCTATTAATATTGCAACCGTAACAATGCTTGCCAAACTCATTTTACCTCCGAACAAATATGTTAGAGAATATTTTGTAAGCTACTTTTAAGAGCGATATTCCTCTGTAATTTTCAGATAGCTTTTTGCCCCCCTTTTTATGTATGGGGTAGATTAAACTACACTCTGCTGGCATTCATTCCTTATCCCATATATCCTCAATTAGTAAGTATAATTGATTACTTAGACCCTCTCCACCACTTTTAAAGAGTTCCTCGATCAGAAGATCTTCTCCAGGAGATTTTTTATTTTTTAATTTGTCGATTGATTCTACCACTTCCTCGATTGAGACTGGGTCTAAATCTTTTCTGGCTTTAGTGTTGTAGGGTAAGTAATTAATTCATAAAAATATACTTAAAAACCAAAAAAAAAAATGATGGAACCTTAACTAAATGATATTGAATTAAATAAAACAATTAATAATTAAAAGAAATGAATTAAGAAATAAAACAAAATGAGGAACAGAAAAAAAAAATTAATAAAAAAATGTCTATACTGGTCTGTGAGGACGGTCCAAAAGGTCGCTGTGGCGTTGTATAGTGTAGGCCGGGCTGGGATGGCTTTAGCCTTAATATTAATTAAACACACTACACAGTGTACTGATTAAAGATAGCAGAAGAGGTCCCACTGGGGCAAAGACTGAGCAAGGAGAGAGAGTCGATGTAGAGATGATGCTATCAACCATATGTTTTTTAAAAACAATTGAATTATGACTATTTTATAGCTACATTTAATGTTAAAAATAATGTATTATATTCTTTTGATTTCAGTTATAAACTAACTTAAAAATAAAAAATAAATAAATTTAAATCTAGTTGGGCTTGAACAGATGTCAAGTATGTTCCTGCTTCTTACATCCAGTAAATCATTGAAACGTTCCTCCCATCTGTTAATTACCATGGTTGTTCCTAATATTTTTCGATTTTTGTTTTTACATGCTTTTACCTTAGGTTGGAATCCATGGTTCATACGTTTAATGGCCCCATCGAATTTTTTCGTTTTATTTTGACCCTCAGTTCTTCTATTTGTTCAATTTTGTTTGTGAAGAATTCTCTTCTTTTTTTTTTTTTTTTACCAAGAATTGGTCTGAGTCGTAGTTAGGTCTGCAGGCAGTCTTAACATCAACATTTGATGATGCATGTCTTGTATCTACTAATACATGATCGATTTGAGTTACTGCACAATTGGAAGGTTTTCATGGTCTTTTGTGTATATTTTTCTGTTGGAATAAAGTACTTTTAATAACATCAGCATAATAACATACATAATAATAACAGCATAATAGCATCAGCGAATTGGCAGAGATGGTGTCCACTCTCATTTTTTTTCATTATGAATTGAGAATTTTCCTGCAATTGTCTTGTGTAAAACTATCGATTCCTATTTTTGCATTTAGGTCTCCTAAAATTATTCCAACATCATACTTTAGTTATGCATGGTATACTCTTTCCAGTTCTTGATAAAATTCCAATTTACATCCTTATTTGGTTCCTATACGGATTTGTTCTCCTCCGTTGGTGCATATACTGATATTAATGTAACATGTCTCCACTGCTATCAATATATTTCTGCGATTGTGTTGGCAACTTTTTGATTGCCCTGGAATTGAATTTCCCATCTTTAGAATTGATTTACTCCAAAAATGTGTTTTCTAATTTCCTTTGTCTAAATTTTTGTCATAAGTAGTGGTTCAAGTATCCCAAAATATGATAATCCTTAGGTTGGAGGTTTGGAGAGTAGGGCAGATTTTCATATCCCCACTTCAACAGTTTTTGTGACATGAATGAATTACGAATGCATTGGTCCCAGGCCAACCTTTTTCTATCAAACTACCACCATCCTGTGGTGCCCTTTAATGACCTTCTCATCCATCACTCCCAATATATTATCTATTTCCAATTTACTTGCCCTGTCCACCTCCTGACCTATTACTAGCCACTCTAAATCTCCAACACGACTTGAATCAAATTAGTTATTGGGCCGCAGAAAACAAGTAATTGAAACAAATAATTTAACTAAAAATTATTCGGAAATCTTGGACTATCCAGACTATTAGCCTTTGTTTGTTTTTCGAGGTGTTAGTGTAATGGTTTTAATTAAGTTGTCATCTTTCTTTTATTTACTTTAGAAACTATGCAGTTATGACTGAATCCTGTATTCTTGTACAATTGCACTTTTTTGGAGTGGCTTAAATTCATCTATGTTATTTAAACACATTTTGGCATCCTGATTAATATATATGAATTTTATTTTGCATGAAATAGCACATTTTTAACTTGTTAGAGTAAATTGTATTTTTTATTTTTAACTGCATAAAATGGCATATTTAGCTAATAAATCTGGTGTGATCAACACACAACTTTCACTTGCCTTGGCTGTTAAATTAAATTTAAGAACTATTAAATAAACTAAAATTTAAAAATCTCAAAGTTAATTTAAATAAAAAGATTTTTCAGTTTCATTGGAAAAATATGATTTAAATTAAGTAATATAGCACTATCAAATTGTTAAGTACAATAATCAGTAATAATTTCATGTATTATTTGTCACTTTACATTACCTTTTACAACTTTGTGCATAAGATATTACATTTTCTCAACTCTTTCTCCTTCCAATGGTATATTATACATCTATGTTGCTGTTCATACATTAAAAATAACCAAAATCACATAAAAAATATTTTCGCTCTTTTCTCCCTTAGTTGTTATCAAATTTGTTCAACTTTCTTAGTTAGCCACTTTTTATCAATCCTAATAAGATTATAGGAGTATTTTTTTCTGAATCAATAAAAAATAATTAAAGGTACTTCAGAGGAAGAAAATTTAAAATATTGGCATTTAGGCCCTGTCAGACTATTTCAATCAGAATAAAGCCTACATGGTATTAAAGCCCATAAAATTTAACATCAATATAGCAAGCTTAATTAAAATTGTTTGAGCAGTTTTTGAAAAAAAAAAAAAAAAAAAAAAAAAAGGGTAGAAAATGGTATTAAGTGGCTCTTCTGGTTAACTGATTTAGATGAAAAAATTGCTGTAACATTTTGGGGATAGTTGTCTTAAATATTAAATTTCAGTTTCTCACGACTTTTCGTTTTCGCGCAGGACTTACCACGGACACGGACACACAGACCTTTTTTCAGGACTTGATTATTTATACTCAGGGGACCCTAAAACATGTAATTCCGTTGAAAACTGTAATTCGAAAAATTTCATATATATTTCATATATATAGGTAAGTGAAAGTAAAAATTATTAATATTTAGAGAGTGCCTCTCCGTAATATTAAACTAAGTATTATAGTTTTTCAACTATTTTTTTTATATTAATATATTTTGTTGTCAATTTTTATTAATATTGTCCACCTTTGATTTTAGATGAATCTACACCAGGAATGAATCAGCCATCATTTTTGAAAATGGATACGTAAGTCTATGTGTTTATCATATGTCTAGATTTATATATTTTTTCCTTTTTACTTTTCATTGTTTAATCTGATTTTTTATCTTTTGGTCAATTATTTTAACATGTTTACACCGGGGCGAGGCGAATATCTACTTTTTTTGTGTGAGGCGGGACTGTCTTAGCTGCTTACACATTGTGGGGCGGGGCACTGTTGTTTGTGAGTTCGAACATGCTTAATGCAGGATCACAAAAGTTCGAGACTTCAAATGCGCTGAGTTGGAGATTGCAACAGTTTTAACATACTCATATGACTTGAAGAAAAAATTAGGGAAATACTTAAAAATGATTCTTATATCGTCAGAATTGGAAATAATAATACAAAAAGAAATCAAGCACAGCTAAAGAAAATTCTTATAGAAGAGTAATCAAATAAAATTAACCGATAAGAGTCCTTTGAGGGGGATGTTGAAGGTTATAAAATATTTAAGTAATAAATCCTTACGTTTGTTAATTCCTACAACATATAATGTGAAGAATGAATAAACTAAACTTATTTTTGAAAAAAAGTGACTCACCTGTGTTGCACATTGCTGCACAGGATAGTTATGCTTGACCCTCTAGTGGGTCACACCGCCCCTCGGAACAGTCAAGTGTGTTACACCGGTGGGTTTTTCCGCCCCACAGAAAAGTCAACTGTGACCCACCTTTGGGACATGAACGTGTTAAGCTTAGTTATACCAGTAATAAAATTGAGATAGTGTTATTAAACTGCATGCTGCTGATTGATTTTTTCCATAATATTGTTAAAATAAAATGAGTTTCTGCATTTCCCCAAATTTATAGCTAGCTGATTATCTTAAACACTTGTGATAATCTTATGGCAACTGAGCTTTAAGTTAAAAAGAAAAATAGTTGAGTTTATTAATATTATGGAGAAAAAGGTGCTTTTTTGGTTTATTTTCTAGAATTTTAAGACATTTTTCAAGAGCTCTATTGAAAAAAAAATCTGGTGTGGGTGGGCACATATGACTTTTACTTACCTCCATTGTTAAAATCAATTTAAGAATTTTTAAAAACGATTCTAGATAAAAATAAATAGTTAAAGAATCAATTACATTGAGCTCCAATAGAAACATGTGTTTTATTAATTATTTAATTATAATATTATCTTGGACAATCTTTTATTTTTATCGCCTTTTCTTCACTCTCATTTAACGTTTACAATTTTGTGTATAAGTACTATTTTTTCTTATTGTTGTTATTTTATGATTGCTGTGACGTTCTCCTCCTATGACCTGAAGAAGGCCTATAATTTAGTCAAAAACATCGGCACCAGTTTATTAAGTTTATATCTTGATTGTGTGTTCTTTTGACTGCACCTTGAACTAACTGGGTGGTTATGATTACGTTTTTCGAGCGGTATTTTTTATCGTCCTGGTTTATTTTAACTAAAATTTACTTTTAATGTTTTTTATTGATATAGGGATTAAATATTGTCCTTTCGGGTGGTTATGATTAAAAGTAAATGCGAGTTAATATGCATGAACGATAAAAGATAGAACTCAAAAAACTTAATCATAACCATCCGAAAGCACAATAATTAATCCCTATATCAATAAAAAACATTAAAAGTAAATGCGAGTTAATATGCATGAACGATAAAAGATAGAACTCAAAAAACTTAATCATAACCATCTGAAAGCACAATAATTAATCCCTATATCAATAAAAAACATTAAAAGTAAATGCGAGTTAATATGTATGAACGATAAAAGATAGAACTCAAAAAACTTAATCATAACCATCCGAAAGCACAATAATTAATCCCTATATCAATAAAAAAAATAAAAAGTAAATTTTAGTTAAAATAAACGAGAGCAATATAAAATATAGCTCGAAAAACATAATCATAACCACCTGAAAGCACAGTAATTAATCCCTATATCATATTGTGGTTATGATTAAGTTTTTTGAGTTCTATCTTTTATCATTCATGCATATTAACTCGCATTTAGTTTTCATGTTTTTTGTTGATATAGGGATTAATTATTGTGCTTTCGGATGGTTATGATTAAGTTTTTTGAGTTCTATCTTTTATCGTTCATGCATATTAACTCGCATTTACTTTTAATCATAACCACCCGAAAGCACATTAATTAATCCCTAGATCAATAAAAAACATTAAAAGTAAATGCGAGTTGAAATACGCATGAGCGATTAAAAGATGGAGCTCAAAAAACTTAATCATAACCACCCGAAAGGACAATATTTAATCCCTATATCAATATAAAACATTAAAAGTAAATTTTAGTTAAAATAAACCAGGGCGATAAAAAATACCGCTCGAAAAACGTGATCACAACCACCCGAAAGCACATTAATTAATCCCTATATCAATAAAAAACATTAAAAGTAAATGCGAGTTAATATGCACGCGAGCGATAAAAAATACATCTCGAATAACGTAATTATAATACCCGAAAACACATTAATTATTCCCAAAAAGTATCCCTCCCCTCTAAAAATTCAAAATCAACAACTATCTTAAAACTAAATAGATAATAATTATTTTTTTTAAATATTAGTTCGTAAAAAACAGAACTTGATATCAAATATCTAAAAAACAGAAAAAAATAGCGATAGGATATGCCAAAATTATTAAAAAAGTCATAATTTTAATTAAACTAATTATTTTTCACTAAATAAATAAATAAAACGGAATATTTAAAGCTAGAAGTGAAGAAAAAGGTGACATTTGACTTGGAAAAGGTAACATTTGAAGTGGAAAAGGTGACATTTGACTTGGAAAAGGTAACATTTGAAATGGAAAAGGTGACATTTGACTTGGAAAAGGTAACATTTGAAATGGAAAAGGTGACATTTGACTTGGAAAAGGTAACATTTGAAATGGAAAAGGTGACATTTGAAATGGAAAGGGTTACATTTGACTTGAAAAGGTTATGCTATAAAATAAACATTAGTATCTAAATATTTGAATATGATGCAGTCATATTATTCACTCCTTTAAGTGTGAATATGGTCTTTTTGATTCTTAAAATCCCAAACTACTATCATTATAAGAGAAATTTGATGTTAAAAGTAAAACCAAAGAGATATTATTTACCAGGATAATCCGCAGATTGACAGCAGACATTTCTGGCTATAGTTGCAATTCTTTTTTTCCATTTTTTTACACAATGTAACTGAAGTCGCACCTGGTTAATTCTGTGTTAAATTAGATACATAATTACTTAATAATTAATACAGAAGAAGAAAATAAACTTTATTTACATTTTTGCATATTGACAAAAAATTTATAAATGATTTCGGATGAGACATCCTTACAATCAGCAAATGTTTGGTTCATTTGGTAGTTATAATCTAATTAACTAATCTATAGTTAGTGGTAAAATTAAATTGTGATTATATATGGTTGTAGGAAAAATTATACAAAAACCTACAAATAACAGATAACATAATTGATAATATAAAATTGGAAATTAAAATAAACTAGCTTAAGTTAGTAACACATGTTTGGTTCTTTTATGAGTGTAGCGTTTTAGAGATGCTTTATTATAGTTACCGATTTCCTTTATTAATGGATTTTTGGAGACTGGTGTTTTACTGAAGTAAGAAGCTGTTTGAGTATGGACAAAATGTTTAATTGTTAGAAGCTGTAAGTCCTGGAGCATAGATGATAGTTTAGTGTAGCGGGGGTAATTGTTAATTATCCGCATTGATAGATTTTGAATTCTTTCAAGTTTTTGGTAGTTAGTCAAACAGGTTGAGCTCCAGACTGGCGAGGCGTATGTAATTAACGGGCGAATAACTGATTTGTATATTATTAATTTGTTATGAGAGCTCAAATGGGATTTTTTTGTTGAAGTATGGGAACATTTTAAATATTAATTTTTTGGCTTTATCGATTTTTCTATTGATATGGTCTGTGAATGTAAGAGATTTGTCTAATGTTATGCCTAGGTACTGTACGGATTTTGACCAAGGGATGAGAGCTGAATTTATCTTGATTTGTGGGCGACGTTTAGTGAAAAGAATTGCTTCGGATTTGGTGGGATTAATTTTCAATTTCCATTTTATGCAATACTTGTGAAATTTTTTAAAATATTGTTGAAGGCGATTCACTATTGTATCAATACGATATGATGAGGTATACAATGCTGTATCATCAGCGTATAATGACCTCGTCACAAAAGGATGGGCTGGTAAATCAGAAATGAACAAATTAAATAGGATTGGAGATAGGCAAGAGCCTTGAGGAAGACCCGCTGAGATGGGGAGGGTGTCGGAAGTAGATGTGCTAACTTGAATGTAAAACTGTCTATTTGTTAAGTAGGAGTG
The DNA here is from genome assembly GCA_023052935.1 of Piezodorus guildinii. Classification (NCBI taxonomy): domain Eukaryota; kingdom Metazoa; phylum Arthropoda; class Insecta; order Hemiptera; family Pentatomidae; genus Piezodorus; species Piezodorus guildinii. The sequence goes on along the minus strand of CM041295.1, from coordinate 35,018,906 downwards.
AATGATGTGAATCAGGTATGGTGGGAAGTTGAATGAGATTAATTTGTATATGAGCCCGGAGTGCCAAATGGTATCAAATGCTTTTTCGAGGTCTAAAAGGAGCATGCCAGTATGTTTGCGTTCGTTAAAAGCTTTTGTGATGAAGTCAGTAAGTCGTGCTAATTGGTCAATAGTGCAGTGGTGATTCCTAAAACCAATTTGTTCATCTATTAGAAGGTTCTATAGTCTAATGTGCTTGTTAATTCTTTTGAGAATTAGTTTCTCCAGAATTTTAGAAAGTATATTTAGTAGACTTATAGGTCTGTAGTTCGAAACATTACCATGGTCTTTATTCGGTTTTTTTATTACTATAGTTTTGGAAGTTTTCCAGATGATAGGAAAGTAGCTATATCTCAGTGTGCAATTAAATACTTTAGTTAAAAAATAAATCGATTTTCGGCTTAGATTTTTAATAACTAAGGAGGGGATGCTGTCATCACCTGGGGCTTTTTTTGGTTTCACTTCTTTAATGATATTTGCGATTTCTTTCGGAGAGATGGAAGAGAAATTAACAATAAAAGGTGATTTTAAATAATCGCGGACAGATTTTAGAATTTTACGGTTGTGGTGATTTGAACCAAGGAGACAGGTGATTGAGTGAGTTGTGTGGAAATGCTTGACTAATAGCTGAGCTTTTTCCCTGTCCAGATATGCGTAGCTGTCGTTATTTTTTAAAGGTGGAATTTTCGGGGATTGCTTAGTTAAATTTATGTGAATTTTCCACATGTTATTGTCCCCTGGCTGACAAGATTTCAAAACAGTAGCCCAGTTTTTGTTTTTCCAGTCATGGAGACGTTTTTTAATGTAACTGTTTAGTTTATTATAGACTAATTTGGTTTTTGGAATTTTGTTACGCTGGAAATATCTTTTTAATCTATTTTTTAAATATATTAATGCTCTGAGTCGATATGGTAAATTATTATGACAATACGGGTAGTAATATTGTTGTGGAATGGATAAGGACATGGATAATTTTATATGTTCATAAAAATCGATTAGTGTGGTATCGAATTCTTTCGAATTATTTATGGTTGGGTTTATATTGATTCGGGAATCTAGCTCTTTCCTGAACTTTGGTCAGTCAGCGTCTTAGAGCGAAAATTTGAGTATTTTGGAAATTTTTGGTAAAGGAGATTGTATACGAAAAATCACGGGATGGTGGTCCGAATTTAAACATGGTAAAGCGATAAGAGGTGATAAGTTGTAAATATTTTTTGTAAGAGCCAAATCGATGATGCTAGGTTTGTAATTAGTTGAGTCGGTATATGGGTTGGTTCAGACGGACTGTGTAATTGAATATGGTTTTTTATGATAAAATTTAGAATTAATTTACCGTTTTTATTTGTTCTGTTACAGTTCCACTGTGTGTGTTTGGCGTTTAGATCGCCAAAAATGATAACTTGTTTGTTTAAATTAAATAGTTTACTAATATCTGGGATATTTATTTTATTTGGTGGGATATATACAGATATTACAGTGGTTGATTTGTTGTTAATAATTGTATTAATAGCGACGGCTTCGGTAAACATTAAGTCAGGAATGTGTATAAAATGATGCTGAATATCGGACCGCACTAAAAGCATGACCCCCCCCTCCAGCTCTACTACGTTCACGTCTGTAAATGACATATCCCGGAAGAGAGAAACGATCAGTTTCAGAAAGACGTGTTTCACAAACAGAGACTAAATGGGGTTGATTATGATTTAAAATAATTTAAATTCTACATCGTTTCCACGAATAGTTTGTGCGTTCCACATCATAAGTTTAATTTTACTATTGTCACTAGTCATTAGAATTTTCCGAATGAGTTGTAGCACCTATTGTAATGTAAACGAGAAAGTATGTTGTAAAAGGTTAGTTTTCTATTGGATTGAATCTGTGCATTATACAGATTCAATCCAATAGAAAACTGCACCATCTGCAATAAGAAACAAGCTGACAATATTCACCATTTCTTCACATCGTGCCCAGCCTACTCCTCCTACCACTCAACCATCATACCAGCCATATCCCAGTTAACACCTTCAAACTTCAGACTAGATAGATAGATAGAAGATAGAAAAGTCGGTTTATTTTTCAAAATTACAGCAAATAGAGAATAAACAATTAAAAAATAAACAATTTACAAATTACAAAATACCATAATAAAAATCAGACACACTACATGGTCTATTGACCGTCCATGGAGTCTGTGTTTATTGAAAAAATTAACCTTTAATCTATCAATATAAATAATTAATAACAAAATAAGAAACAAACACTTCGATTGTTATTTATGTACTAAAATAATCTATTACAGAATTTCCAGAAGCTTCCAAGTATGTAAAATCTTCTTTTATATCATTCTTTACACGGCCATTTAAAATAACTAAATTAAAATCGTAACTAAGTTCTAATATTTTTTTCCCATTGACATTTAAATGAGACTCTCTTGAATTTCTATAAAAACATTCAATATTGGTATCAAAATCTATATATTTATTTGACAACAACAACAATCAACAAATATGTTGATCTGATACTCTACTATTAAAATCCCCAACCAAAGAAACATATAAATTATTTACCTTATAAAGGAATTCCAATAAGCTTTTGTAATTCCTTTCCCAGCTGTTACAATTTAAATACACAGTCAAAACATAAACATCAAAGTTAAATAAACTTAACATTACTAAATGTTTTTTTGAGATTACACAGAACATAATATTATTTTTATAAGGTCTTTTTAAATTTACACCATATAAACTGCCGCCTGAGAACTACATGTTGCCTTTCTAATAGCAGGCACTCCACTCATATTACATGAAAATCATTAAATAAATGTACATATCTTGACTCATCCTTATTCTCAACGTTTCTCAAATAAAAAAAAAATACATCAAACTTTTTAATATATTGAAAAAATTAAAATCATCTTTTTTACTTTGCATGCATGGAATTCCCAAAAATATTTCCTTGATGTGAAGAAATTTTTTCCTTTTAACTTTGATATAATACCGGTTGATTTTAATTTGTGTGGATTTTTTCAATATGATGGTATTCTGGCGCAAAAACGAAATGCTTCGAGCTTTTCTTTAGCTTTTCTTTTACCAGGATTTTCATTCTATATCTAAAAAATATAACCTCTGAAAATACTAAAAAACTGTACTTTTACACCAGAGCAAGTCTAAATTTAAGAGGTTTTGTGATAGATCACTAACTTAAAAAATGTATCTTAATTTATTTATTATGATTTTGTTTTGTTTTGGAAGTCATAAGAAATGGATATATATTTTTTGCTAATTATTATTGTTTATTTTTTTTTTTATTGTGGCTAAATTTATTTTTTATTGTACTCATATATGACTATGTACATATATGTATTATTATATATATATATATATATATATATATATATATATATATATTTTTTTTTTTTTTTTTTTTTTTTTTTTTTCTTTAGTTTGTTACACCAAAAAGTAGAAAATTGTTTATTAAAATATGATTTATGTACACACTCCTATTGTATGGGGACATCCCCGATTGATATAAAAGTATATTCTATTCTATTGAAATTCAATTTCATTAATTCTTTAACAAATTATTTTTATCTCTAGATGTATTTAAAAATTCTTTAATTGATTTCAACAATGAAGGTAAGTAAACACGTGTGTTGAGCGCACCAACTTTTATAATTTGTCTGTAATATAAGATTTAATTAATATTTTAATTCTGTGAATGAATTTGTTACCTACCCTTACTATCCATTGAAGGTTAGTGTTACTTATTTGAAAATGTGTTGAAATGACTGTTTACATTATTGGCAATTTTGATACCAACAAATTACTACATGTGAATCTTCAGTTCACAATTTTACTCCAAGAATAAAAATACTCACCTAATGTTGGACTGGATTGGCTCTAAAACATAATGCCAAGTAGTTATTAGATAAATTGAAAAAATATAAGGGGGTTAATCGACTGTGTATGATAAATAATATACAAGAAATAGGTTTAAAGAGAAATGTCTTATTTCTTTCTTCAGAATAAATATATTATTTATAACTAATTCATGGTGTATTTATTTTTCAGGTTGCTGGAAGAAAGTGGTTTCACTAATTTACATAATGTGTCTGATCTAGAATATGAAGAAAAAAAGCGGATTAAAAATTCAAGCTATATGCTTTCAAGTCAGATAGACTTATCATTTTCTGTGCAGAATAGTCAAATCGACCCCCCAGAGTAAGTTTAGGAAAAAACAATTTTTACTCTATAGATTTAATTAGTGTCCCATTGTCTTACTGAATAATTGATTTTACACTGATTAGTCAACAATTCCTTAGGACTGTTTTGGAGGCCTCCTGGATAGCACACACTTAATATGTATATGAAGTACACTGATCAACCACTGTTAAAATCGTTCTGGATTTTAGGAATATAAAAACATCATCCCTCTTTCTAGCCTGATTTTACTTGAAAGCCAATGTCTTTTTGGTGCTTATTTAACATGTTCACGCCAGGGTGACCCACCAGTGGGTCACACTTGACTGTTCTGTGGAGTGGGCTGACCGACCGGTGGGTCACGCTTAGCTATCCCATGGAGCGAAATATATTTCAGTGTATTTTTATTTTTATTTTCACAAAAAAAAGTCTAAATAATTTTATTTTTGTAGAAAAAAAAAAAATGTTTATTTTCTTTTTCCTATTTTTAATCCAGATACTCAATAATACAAAATGTGTCTGTTCTTGTAGCTGTTAGCTGGAAGAGTCTATTGAATATGTTTTTAATTATATTGGGCTGTCCGGAAAGATCGTAGAGAAATTTGGACTAAAAATTAAAATTGATGATCAGTTTAAAATTTATATATTTAATCTACAAAATAGTTACCATCGTTAGCGATTACGGCTTGGAAGGTCCATTATCCCTTTCTTCCAAAAATCACTGTCTTTACTCCTGAAGAACAATAAAAGATTCGTTTTGACGTCATCTTCTGAAGAGTAGGATTTCCCTTGTATAAAATTTTTGAGAGAACGGAAAAGATGGAAATCCGAAGGAGCAATGTCAGGAGAGGACGGTGGGTGAGGTAAAACCTCCCATCTGAAGGTTAATAACTTTTGCCGAGTCCTTAAAGAGGTCTAGTGTTGTATTGGTAGAATAGCACTTCTTTCCGATTAGCCAACTCTGGCCGTTTCTCTTCAATTGCTGCCTTCAGTCTATCTAACTGCGCAGTAAAAGTTCGTATTTATAGTTCGGTTTTGTGGAAAGAATTCAAAATGTACGGGTCCCTTCCAATCACACCAAATACTGAGCCATCACCTTTCTTGGATGCAAGCCGGCCTTTGGTGTTGCGAGCCGCGTCATTCCAGACAACCCCCAATATTTTTTTCGGCTTGTGTTGATGTAGAGAATCCATTTTTCGTCACCAGTAATAACTCGTTTCAAAAATGGATCCTCCACTTTTTTTTCCAGCAGCAAATCACAATGTGACATCCTTTTAATAAGGTTCCTTTCACTGAGCTCATGGGGAACCCAAATGTCGTAACGACAGACGTACCCACCCTTCTTTAAATGATCAAAAACGGTCCATTTGCAGGCTCTTAACTCTGCAGCTATCTCACGGACAGTAATTCGTGGAGTTTGCAATGTCCATCATAATATCCTCGATGTCAATAGTTGAACTCCTGCCAGCCTAGGGTTGGTCTTCTAAATTAAAATCTCCTGATCTAAACCGCGAAAACCACTTCTGAACAGTGCTGTCAGCAATTGAATCGCTGCTGTACAACCATACACGTCACGAATCTTTCTTGCAGTTGGGCTGCATTTTTCCCTTTTTTTATAAAAGAACAACATAATAATAGGCTTACCGAACCCGAAGGTTTGATGCCGATACCACCAAACTTCGCCTGCTCAGACTTGTCCAATGTTCCCCGGTCAAGCCCAAGCCCCCGAGATCAGCCTTAATGCAATCCTCCCATCGACGCTTCGGCCTACCTTTCGGGCGCCTACCAGTCAGTTCAGCGAATACCAACTTTCTCGGAATCCGTTCCTCACCGAGCCCAACAACTTTACGCGCCCATTTGAGTCTCCGCGATGCTATCAACCCAATTATATTCACAGGGTACAAACTCCGCCATTCCGCGTTGTGCAACCTTCTAAACTCCCCTGTGGCCTCATCTCTCTTCGGACCAAATATTTTACGCAGTACCTTATTTTCGAAAACCATAAGCCGTTGTTCATCCTACAAAGTAAGCGGCCACGTTTCACATCCGTAAAGAACCGTCGGAAGAATAATAGTTTTATAAATTCTAACCTTTAAGTTTTTAGACAGAAGCCACGAGCTAAGTAATTTAGCAACTGAATAATAGCACGCATTTCCCACCTTTAACCGGGACTTTATTTCTTCCTGGATTTCATTTTTTCTTGTTATCATTGAGTGTTCAAAAGTATGCCCTGAAATATTAATATCATCAAGATCGCCACCATTTCTGCTACTAATGATATATGTCGTCTTATCGGTATTTAATTCGAGACCTATTTGCTTACCGGTTTTTATTAACACACTTGTATTTTGTTGTATGGTTTCCGTGTCTTCACCTAGCAGTACCAAATCATTGGCATACCCCAAAACCGGAATCTTGTCACCCATATTTAAGCCTTTCTTGGTACCCATCACCTTTTCTATAACATAATCTAAAGCTATATTAAACAAAACAGGTGAAAGGGAGTCCCCCTGTTTCAAACCCGATCGCTCCTCAAATCTCTCAGAGTAATTATGACCAATTCTAACTTTATGAAATGTTTCCGACAAACACATCTGTTCTAGGTTTACTAACTTTCTAGGTATTCCCTGTTCAATCATGATGTTATATAGCTTCTGACGGTCTATGGAATCATAAGCCTTCTTAAAATCGATATAGACTTGATGGACTACACCGTTGTATTCCAGCTTCTTCTCTAATATTTGACGTAAAGAAAATATTTGATCAATAGTCGAGCGATTCCGCCTAAAACCACATTGGTAGTCTCCGATAATTTCCTCAGCGTATTCTGTTATTCGGCTAGTTAGTATTGACGAGAATATTTTATAGCATACTGGGAGAAGAGAGATCCCACGATAGTTGTTACAATTTATCCTAGGTCCTTTTTTGTGAATCGGAATAAGTATTGATTCTTTCCATTCTTCGGGCATTTTTCCATTTTCCCAGATCTTTTTAACTAAAACATGTAATTTGGAAACGCCCGCTTCTCCTCACGCCTTGATTAATTCACTTGTGATATTATCATTTCCTGCAGCTTTATTACGTTTAAATTTTCCTATCGCCATTTCGACTATTTAGAATGCCGTCAAAGTGTTGTTTAAATTTATTTAATATCTCAGTCGGATCCGCAATCATATTGTTATTCGTATCTTTAACCCCATTCAATTGAGGTTCAAATCTTTACGCGTTTGTTTATACCTTTGTACATCTCTCTTACGTTATTTTCACTTCTGTGTTTTTATATTTCTATTATTTTGCCTTTAAGATACTCTCTTTTCTTATTTTTTAAGAATTTTGAAGTTTCATTTTTTACTGACTGAAAGTAAGCCACATTATTATTGCTTGGATTATTTAAGGAATTCAGTTTAGCGGTTTTTCTTTTTTCACACATATTTTGACAATCCCTGTCGAACCAAGGTTTGTTATTTTTATTTTCAATTTTCCCAAGACATAAATTACCAACCTCTTTAATATTATCCCTGATCCCTTCCCATAATTTGTTTACATCTTCGTGTTCCAAAGCTTCGAACCTATTTCTTACTTCTATCGCGAATTGTTTTCTAATTTCGGGGTTGTTCAATTTAACTAAATTAAAATTCTCGGGATGAATATAGCTCGGTGTTCTCTTTTTTGTATTTAGTTTTTGTCGAAGTTTCGCGATTACTAATTCATGATCAGAACCGCATTCTGCACCTCGATACGATCTTACGTTAATTATGCTACTTTGCCATCTGTTTTGTACTAAAACATGATCTATTTGATTCCAAGTTAGTCCATCCGGCGATGTCCACGTATACTTATGAATATTCTTATGTTTAAACTTAGTACTTTTGATTATTAGGTTCTTCGAAATGGCAAAGTTTATTAGTCGGGTCCCATTATCATTACTATATTCGTGCAAACTTTCTTTACCGATTGTAGGACGATTATACTTCTTCCCTTCCACCTTAGCGTTTGGGTCATTACATTATTTTAATGTAATTTCGCGGTAACTTATCGTAAACCGACTCTAGTTTATCATAAAATTCCCATTTTATTTCATCATCACAATCTTCGGTGGGAGAGTGAATGTTTATAAATGCGATTTTTGACCAACGACCTTGAAATATAGCAACCGATATTCTTTCACTAAAGAACTGTACGTCCCATAATGCGGAAAGAAATCTATTCCTAATCAGAAACCCGGTAGCTAAACAATAATTAACGCTCTCCCCGTACCAAATAGTATACTTTCCTTCCTTTAAAAAACCCTCCCCTGGCCAGCGAACCTCTTGTAATGCAACGATATCTAAATGGTACCCCATAACTTCATTCGCGACCGACTTTAACCCACCTGCCGTATTTAAACTTCTAACGTTCCACGTCCCTATTGTTAGATCTCTAATTTTCATCTTGCGCCTAGATTCCTCTGAAGCAGTCCCCACCCGGAGACCCGAAAGGGGGACTAGTTTACTTCCGGACAATGGGCATTTTACCTCAGAGGAATCCATGACTGTTTGTGGTATTTTGTGAACTAAAATATGTGAGTAGGGCGTTCGAACCTACGTCACACCCTCCAGCAAGCCTGGAGGGCCACGCTCATTGTTGGTCAGCGAGTCCATCGGACAGAGCCGGGAGGAGCTTCCGAGGAAATTCCACCGACCATCCCCACATCTGCCACCCGTGGGGCGCTCCCCATACGCAATGAGATCCGCGCGAGGCAACATAATAGAATAGAAAAAAAAAATATTATGGGACTGGGGGGGTCTCTTGAGAATAATGGATTGTACATTGAAATATGAAATAATATAATATGTCTGGCCAACAGACAAAATTAACATAGTTAATTTTTAAAATAAGAAATATTATACAAAAACATAAATTAAAAAATGAAATCTTCTGAAAATGATGGTGTTGAACAGAATGAAAAATAAATGTATTGACAAACAATAGATACATTTAAACAGAAGGCTTTTTACTTATTTTCTTCATTCAAAATTCAATACGTAAAATTGCAATACCATAATTGTTAAGCGTCTGTTTGGGATGATAGGAGGTACAGGAAAAGTTGGGATTTGAATGAAGATAGAGAAGCAGCATGGCTGATATGGGTAGGTAGAGAATTCCACAGGGTAGTAGAGCGGATAATAAAGGAACAGTCAAAAGTTTTAGTTTTGTGGGTAGGAACGTGTAAAGGTCAGAATGGTGTGATCTTGTTTCATGAGAGTGGACTGAGAATTTAAATTAAAGGAGACTATGGATATAGGGTGGATGATGGTAGTTAATGGTTTGGTAATGGTATGATTCTAGGAAATATTTTCTGCGGGTGGGGGGAAGAAGGGAGCCACTTTAACTCACTGTATAAGTGGGTAACATGTGTTATGTAGTGTTCATGATTCGCTTCAGTCTGTCATCAAGCATAGTTGAAAGGCCGTCATACACCATACAGCCATAGTCAAAGTGGGGGAAAAAAAGTGAGGATACAAGGAGCTTGCGAGTGGATAGTGGAAGTATATGATGGGATCGATGGAAAAATTTAAGGGTACTCATTGTTCTGCGAGAGATTTGTGCAATATGGGGTTTCCACGAGAGGGTTTGATTGGCGGTGATGTCAAGGTTTTTTACTGAGCAACTGAAGATGATAGGGTGATCATTTGGAAAAATTGGAGTTTTCATAGCATTAAGCTTTAGTTTATTCTGATTTGCCCAGGCAGTGAGTCTATCAAGGTCTTTTTGAATATTGGCAAATGCTATTACTGACTCAGAAGGAGAGAAGGATAAGTAAATCTGGAAATTATCAGCGTATAAATGGTGGGAGCAGTGCTGGATAGAGCTGGGGAGATCATTAATATAGGTATTAAAAAGGAGAGGCGATATGCTAGAGCCCTGGGCCACACCTGCCGAAAGGGTAAAAAAAGAAGATAGTGGATGTTTAGGAATGGTGACAGCTTGAGTAATATCGGAGAGAAATGAGTGAAATCAACAAATATTGCTGTGGGAAAAGAATAGGGATTGTAGTTTGGAGAAAAGGATAGCATTGTCCAGTGAGTCAAAAGCTTTTGAGAAGTCCAGAAGTATTAGTATGGTCAGTTTCTTTTTTAAAAATCGGAAGAAGGTGGCAAAGAATTATTAGAGGAGGCAGATGAAAAGTACATATTTAATTCCTCGGGTGAGGTTTGAATGATTGGTAAGGAAGAGGATTTGCAGAGTGAGAGTTTGCGGAGGAGTTGCCATTTTGACTTGGAATCGGGAGTAGAGGAGAAGGCTTCGAGAAAGCAGTTAGATTTTGCTTGTCTTATTGTTGCCTGCATCAAATTGCAGAGTGCCCTGAACGCTTGATAGTCATCTGTCAGTCTTGTCCATCTAAAGCATCTACGGGCTCACGCCTTTGTTGTAAATCCTTTATTTCTGTACTCATCCAAGGAGCGGGACAGCAAAGGAAGGTAAAGATTATGAGTGGAGTATATTTGTCGTGGATACTGAGGAGATTAGAGGAGAGAATATCAACCATTGATTGTTTGTTATTTATTTAACGTCACTTTATGCTACTATGGTTACAGACGATATCAACCATTGAATCACTAGATCAGCAGTTATAAATTTTATTCCACTTTAGGGATTCAATGTCAAGTAAAATATTTTCTCGGGTGAAGTCATTAAGATTTCGAAAAGATAAGGTTGTGGGAAGGAACACTGAAGTTTGGGAATTGTAAGAAATTTGGGTGAGATCATAAGAATGGAACTGGTAGTTCGGAAGCGGAAAAAAGTTTGTCAGCTGAATCAATAATAAGGAGGTCCAGCCAGGTGTTAGTGAGTGTGGTGAGTTGGACCATATGGGATGATGAAGAGGTGGAGAGGGAAGAAGAGTTTTTCTAGTAGTATCTATTGTTGGAGACAGAAAGGAGGTTGGGTTGGTTTTAAAATCACTGCATACGAGGGCGTTGACATGACAAGCAGTTAGGACATTAGACATAACGGAAGGGAAGTAGGAATGCAAACAGAGTGTGATGAGGAGATGCCAGAGCCATAATAGTATAATAAATGAAATTTAATGTAAAATTATTACTGATAAAGAAAAAATGAATAAAATACATTTATATAAATAAAAAAAAACATTTAGAATTAGAAAAAATAAAATAATTATAATTAAATAAGTAATATTAAAGAAACAAAAAAGGTAATTATAAGCTGAGACTAATTCCAGTTGATAGCCAGTAGGTGGACATCCTGGGATTTATTGATGAATATAACAGAGTGGCCATCTTCTTTCCGGCAGAGCACTCTACCGCCAGCGTACAAAACATATTTGATTTTTCTTTCCAAACTCTTCAGCCTGGTGGGCCAGTATAGATACCTATTCATTGCAGACATTTTGGTGAGATAAATCCGATGGAAATCATTATTTTGCCACCCAACATCCCGCTTCGAGAAGTTTCTCTTGACTTCTCTATTCTTCACTACCCTACCTCATTCTTCACTCACGGATTGCCTCACAAACCGGGCGATGATTGGAGGTGGTCGCTGGTCATCGTTTCTTGGCATTCGCCGCTCTACAACGTCTAGGTCTTCAGGATGGACTTAAATTCCCTGGCCCGCGCTACATTGGTCACAAGGGCCGCTGGAATTTCTCCCAGGCGAACTGGAATGCTATGTATTTCTACTGACCTGTGGAGTAGGCCCTGTTCCGCTTTATTAAGGTGGACTTCTAGATCGCTCACTCGGGATTTCAACATTTGTTCTCCACCATAATTTCCACTAAGTGTTTGGCTTGACCCTCGAGGTGCATTTCTTTTTTAGTAAGTTGATCATTCGAAACTTAGTTCACTGGATTTTGCCAGCGACTGTTTTATGTTCTTTACATCTGTTCTTAATTGATTCATTAACTATATATTACCAAGTAGTTGCGTGAAACCTTTTGTGCTTTTCAAATGACACTTGATTCAATTTTTGAATGTGGCGATAGTTTGAAAAAAAAAAATACAATTAACAATAATTACGGAAAAGTAAGACTGTGGGAGCCAGACTGAATTGTAATATGCTGAAAGTGAACTGAATCGTCACTCATGTTGGTTTGTGATGGTGAATCGTCACACTACTGAGCCTTAATAAAGACAAATTCAGTGTGTAAACATAGTTAATTCCTTGAGGATTAAAGGCATATAAATAAACATTAGCTTTGTGATTCATTTTTAGTAGAAAAAATAAAAGGTAAATTAAATTTTATTTAAAAAATCTCTACGAACTTTTCAGACAACCCAATACATTTCTAATTTTTAAATATTTTTTTTAAATTTTGATTACCTGGATTTTATAAATTATTTGTCTTGTTTTTTTACCATCAGTTTCATGCCAACGGAAGATTCCCTTTTTGGTCATCTTCAACCTCATTTTAGCAAGAAAGATGAAGACAGTGCTGCTATGAAAACTAAACAAGTAGTAGGAGAATTAGGTATTTTGTTAATATATTATAGTGCAATATTTCAAATCTCAAGTTAACTAATTTATTCCACATTATGATTGCCTGTTTTGTTTTTTTAACAACCACAAATTAATGTAAAGCATGGTCAAATAACTTTCTGCTGGAGAAAGTTGCCATAAATTACATATAAGTATATAATAATAATAATAATAATAGGCTTAGCGAACCCGAAGGTTCGATGCCGATACCACCAAGTTCCGCCTACACAGACTCGTCCAATGTTCACCATTCAAGCCCAAGCCCCCGAGATCAGCCTTAACGCAATCCTCCCATCTCCGCTTCGGCCTACCTTTCGGATGTCTACCAGTCGGATCAGCAAATACCAACTTTCTCGGAATCCGCTCGTCATCGAGCCCAACAACTTTACTCGCCCATTTGAGTCTCCGCGATGCAATCAGCTCAATTATATTCACAGGATGCAAGTTCCGTAATTCCGCGTTGTGCAACCTTCTAAACTCCCCAGTGGCCTCATCTCTCTTTGGGCCAAATATTTTACGCAATACCTTATTTTCGAAAACCTTAAGCCGTTGTTCATCCTTCAAAGTAAGCGGCCACGTTTCACATCCGTAAAGAACCGTCGGAAGAATAATAGTTTTATAAATTCTTATCTTTAAGTTTTTAGATAGAAGCCGCGAACTAAGTAACTTAGCGACTGAATAATAACACGCATTTCCCACCTTTAACCGGGACTTTATTTCTTCCTGGATTTCATTTTTTCTAGTTATAATTGAACCTAAATACTTGAATTTCTCTACGTGTTCAAAAGTATGACCTGATACATCAATATCACCAAGATCGACACCGTTTCTGCTACTTATCATATACTTCGTCTTATCGGTATTTAATTCGAGTCCTATTTCTTTACCGGTTTTTATTAACACACTTGTATTTAGTTGTATGGTTTCCGTGTCTTCACCTAGCAGTACCAGATCATCGGCATACCCCAAAACCGGAATCTTGTCACCCATATTTAAGCCTTTCTCAGTACACATCACCTTTTCTATGACATATTCTAAAGCTAAATTAAATAACACAGGTGAAAGGGAGTCACCCTGTTTCAAACCCGATCGAACCTCAAATCTCTCGGAGTAATTATGACCGATTCTAACTTTATGGAATGTTTCCGACAAACACATCTCTACTAGGTTTACCAACTTTCTAGGTATTCCCTGTTCAATCATGATATTATATAGCTTCTGACGGTCTAATGAATCATAAGCCTTTTTAAAATCGATATAAAGTTGATGGACTACACCGTTGTATTCCAATTTTTTCTCTAATATTTGACGTAAGGAAAATATTTGGTCAATAGTCGAGCGATTCCGCCTAAAACCACATTGGTAATCTCCGATAATATCCTCAGCGTATTCTGTGATTCGACTAGTTAGAATTGACGAGAATATTTTATAGCATACTGGGAGAAGAGAGATCCCACGATAGTTGTTACAATCCGACCTCGGTCCTTTTTTGTGAATCGGAATAAGTATCGATTCTTTCCATTCATCGGGCATTTTTTCAGTTTCCCAGATTTGTTTAACTAAAAAATGTATTCTGGAAACGCCCGCTTCTCCACACGCCTTAATTAATTCACTCGTGATATTATCATTTCCTGCAGCCTTATAACGTTTTAATTTCCCTATCGCCATTTCGACTTCCTCTTTACTCGGTGCGTCTATCCATGGTTCAGCGCTCTGATATTCAGAGAGAGGAGATTGATTATTATTTTCCGTATTTAAGATGCCGTCAAAGTGTTGTTTAAATTTATTTAATATCTCAGAAGGATCCGCAATTATATTGTTATTTGCATCTTTAACCGCATTCAATAGAGGTTCAAATCTTTTACGCGATTGGTTTATACCTTTGTACATCTCTCTTACGTTATTTTCGTTTCTGTGTTTTTCTATTTCTATTATTTTGCCTTTAAGATACTCTCTTTTCTTATTTTTTAAGAATTTTGAAGTTTCATTTTTTACTGACTGAAAGTAAGCCACATTATTATCGCTTGGATTATTTAAGGAATTCAGTTTAGCGGTTTTTCTTTTTTCACACATATTTTGACAATCCCTGTCGAACCAAGGTTTGTTATTTTTATTTTCAATTTTCCCAAGACATAAATTACCAACCTCTTTAATATTATCCCTGATCCCTTCCCATAATTTGTTTACATCTTCGTGTTCCAAAGCTTCGAACCTATTTCTTACTTCTATCGCGAATTGTTTTCTAATTTCGGGGTTGTTCAATTTAACTAAATTAAAATTCTTGGGATGAATATAGTTCGGTGTTCTCTTTTTTGTATTCTGGAAACGCCCGCTTCTCCACACGCCTTAATTAATTCACTCGTGATATTATCATTTCCTGCAGCCTTATAACGTTTTAATTTCCCTATCGCCATTTCGACTTCCTCTTTACTCGGTGCGTCTATCCATGGTTCAGCGCTCTGATATTCAGAGAGAGGAGATTGATTATTATTTTCCGTATTTAAGATGCCGTCAAAGTGTTGTTTAAATTTATTTAATATCTCAGAAGGATCCGCAATTATATTGTTATTTGCATCTTTAACCGCATTCAATAGAGGTTCAAATCTTTTACGCGATTGGTTTATACCTTTGTACATCTCTCTTACGTTATTTTCGTTTCTGTGTTTTTCTATTTCTATTATTTTGCCTTTAAGATACTCTCTTTTCTTATTTTTTAAGAGTTTTGAAGTTTCATTCTTTACTAACCGAAAATAAGCCACATTATTATCGCTTGGATTATTTAAGGAATTCAGTTTAGCGGTTTTTTCTTTTTTCGCACATATTTTGACAATCCCTGTCGAACCAAGGTTTGTTCTTTTTATTTTCGATTTTTCCAAGACATAAATTACCGACCTCTTTAATATTATCCCTGATCCCTTCCCATAATTTGTTTACATCTTCATGTTCCTCGTCTGAAGATTCCAAAGCTTCGAACCGATTTTTTACTTCTATCGCGAACTGTTTTCTAATTTCGAGGTTGTTCAATTTAACTAAATCAAAATTCTCGGGACGAATATAGTTCGGTGTTCTCTTTTTTGTATTTAGTTTTTGTCGAAGTTTCGCGATTACTAATTCATGATCAGAACCGCATTCTGCACCACGATACGATCTCACGTTAATTATGCTACTTTGCCATCTGTTTTGTATTAAAACATGATCGATTTGATTCCGTGTTTGTCCATCCGGCGATGTCAACGTATACTTATGAATACCCTTATGTTTAAATGTAGTACTTTTGATTACTAGGTTTTTCGAAATGGCAAAGTTTATTAGTCGGGTCCCATTATCATTACTATATTCGTGCAAACTTTCTTTACCGATTGTAGGACGATATACTTCTTCCCTTCCAACCTTTGCGTTCGCGTCGCCTAGTATTATCTTAATGTAATTTCGCGGTAACTTATCGTAAACCGACTCTAGTTTATCATAAAATTCGCATTTTACTTCATCATCACTGTCTTCGGTGGGAGAATGAATGTTTATAAACGCGATTTTAAACCAACGCCCTTGAAATATAGCAACCGATATTCTTTCACTAAAGAACTGTACGTCCCGTAATGCAGAAAGAAATCTATTCCTAATTAGAAACCCGGTACCTAGACAATAATTAACGCTCCCCCCGTACCAAATAGTATACTTTCCTTCTGTTAACGAACCCTTCCCTGGCCAGCGAACCTCTTGTAATGCAACGATATCTAAGTGGTACCCCTTAACTTCATTCGCGACCGACTTTAACCCACCTGCCGTATTTAAACTTCTAACGTTCCACGTCCCTATTGTTAGATCCCTAATTTTCATCTTGCGCCATGATTCCCCTGAAGCAGTCCCCACCCGGAGACCCGAACGGGGGACTAGTTTACCTCCGGATAATGAGCGTTTTACCTCAGAGGAATCCATGACTTTTGGTGATATTTTGTGAACTAAAATATGTGAGTAGGGCGTTCGAACCTACGTCACACCCTACAGCAAGCCTGGGGGGCCGCTCTCATTGTTGGTCAGCGAGTCCATCGGACTTAGCCGGGAGGAGCTTCCGAGGAAATTCCACCGACCATCCCCACATCCGCCACCCGTGGGACGCTCCCCATACGCGGTAATGAGATCCGCGCGAGGACATATAAGTATAAAAATTAAAATAATCAGTCAACTGATAACCTATTGTTTATATAAAATAAACTCATCATGGACATAAACTAAATTGTTTTTTACCAAAAAGGAACAATTATAAAAAATAATAATAAACTTAATACAAATTCTATTACTTAAGATATTATTTATACAACTTGTTTAATCAGCTGAATTGAACTCTTTTACCACCCTGTCTCTGTAATTCCAAGCCATTTAACAAAACTTTATTATTGCAGGCATTTTTTTTCTATATAATTTTTAAATTTAATAAATAAGTTCTTCTATTGTTAGGTGTTTTTGTTTTTTTAGTTTTTCGTAAAAAAAAAAAAAAAAAAAATTATTTCAGAACTCTGACATTATGGGGCACACCACTGTAAAATTAAAGGTATTTTTAATTTCATTTCTATTACAGAGAGAAAATTTTTGTATATCACCTTCGTTGAATATTTTATAATTTAGATTGAGTAGCTCACACCAAACCTCATTTCCATGTTTTGTAGATAATCAACCTTATTCCTCTCTTGTCTTTTTTGTATTTGTAAAAAAAGTTTATTTTACAACAAAAACTTGGATCTATTTACTCTTTCTGTGTTGTTTTCCCTAACTGGATCGAATTTATTTGTAATTTGAAAAATTTAAAATGTTTATTTTCAAACTCATTTGGTGTTCTTTTATAATCTCAATCAGATCTTTATACCAATATGTTTTATGTTAAAAAGATTACCTAGCAAGATAGTTGGGTAATCTTTAATCCTGCATTTTCAATACTTCAATTATATTACTAAGATGTAGTTTTAATGCTAATAAAAACAGTGGTTGGATTTAAGCTACTAATTAAATGATATAACTTGGTGTGTACTATGAAAGATAACAAATTTCGTTTACAAAATAATATACAATCTTCTCTAATTTATAACAATTTTTACTGCCCCAACATTGTGCCCCGTTTATATCATTTCCAACTCAGTTGTAACTTTTTCTATTTCCATAGATTTTACATCCCTTGTACGCATTTCAATTTCCCTTTACTTTTTATGTTTATTTTGGATATATGGGTTGATTATTGTGTTTTCAGGGGGTTCTTATTACATTTTATGAGTTCAATTTTTTATCTAACACACTAATTTATTTATCTAACCCATTTTAACTCACCGTTGATATTTTTATATAGTTTGACAGAGGAATCATTTCTTGAGTTTTCGGGGACTCTAATTACAGTTTTATTTTGCACATAAGAAACAATCCATTTTTATCCGGGCTTGAGCATTTTAACCAACCGTTAATATTATTTTATGATTTGATATAGGGACTATTGTGTTTTCAAGAGGGTTGATTTCATTTTTTGAACCAGATTTTTTATCGGGCTTTTGCATTTTAACTCACCTTTACTATTTCTTACAAATGGATATTAATGGTTGACCTTTAAGAGTTACAGAAAGAAATTAGTCCAGGTGGGTGGTCAATAAAAAGTAACAATTAAATAGTTCAACGTCAACAATTGTCTGCCAACGTTTCAACCCCCATTGTGGGTCATCATCAGGGTGAATTGATTTCAACAATTTGATTTTTGTTAGCTCCCAACTACAATTCCTCTACTAATATTTAATTGTTTCAATTTACTGACCGCAACCCGGTCTAATTTCTTTATTAATTATTGGAGGCATCGTTTATTGTTATGTTTTTTAGTGAGTTCTGTTTACATTATTTTGAACTAGATACTCAGTGTGCAAGTGCATGTAGGAGTAAGGAGACTTCTTAATTAGATGTAAACCACATCATGTAGTATAAGCACAATCACATGCATTACTTTATTTGCTGTTACTTTTTTTTTTTCTTTAAATAATTCTTATTTTATTCTTTACTGATACTTTTTTCTGTGTATAGCTCAAGACCTGTCCTCACTGAAGCATGAGACTTTTCATTCAAGTAGATACACTCCAACTATTGAAGAACTTTCTTCTGCATTAAAAAACTGCTTAGAAGACACAGATCCAAGAAAGATAATGGAACAATTGTTAAATGCTGGTAACTTAAGAATACTTAGATTCTACTCTGATATTGAACTTGAATAACTGGAATTAGATTATTATTGAATTTTCCAGAAATAAGTTCAGGCCCTTAAACCATTAATAAAAAATGTATTAAACTTATTGAAATCAATTTATAATTGAATTTTGTATTTGGATCTTTTAAACCTATATTTATGTATCAGCAACATAAAAATATTCTTTGAAATCCTTCAGAATTTTTTTTCTCATTCAATTTGAGATTAAGCATTCTAAATTTTTAAGTTATGTTATCCTTCTGATTCTTGAAAAAAATTAATGGTCTGCTCTATGAAAGTAAAAACACATAAGTAATTATGCTAAAGAAAGCAAATACTTTATCAATGTAGTCTAATATTTTTAGCCAAAACATTAATGGGTTTATTTGTATATTATTCTTTTATCAGTTTAAACTTAACTTATACTTATGATATTTTTATTTATTTACTATCATTTTACTTTTATTATTATTTTTTTTTAGGAAAAAAGAAAGCACCTATTAAATCAGAAGTTCTGGACCCAGTTAAACATCATAGCAGCCTTAATCCATCTATTAGTATGTGTATTTTATGAAAAAGTATTTCTTTATTTTAACCAAAACTCCTTATGATCAAATATTCTCCATGTTCGTCATTTTTATCTGTTTTAATGCCCTAATATGTTCATTAAAACTCTTTCCAATCAAACTTGTTCTGCTGTAGTCCCATCCCACCAATAATCCTTTCCTTGGCTCTTTGATTATTATGAGATTTATATTTATTTTACTGTCATATAATTTTATGAAGTTATCTCCCTATGCACTTACTTATATATATGTCTTCTTACTCTATATGATCTGCTATAATAGTGTTGAACAAACTGATTAGGACCTTGAAATAGTTCTTGCTGTTTCCTTACAAACTGCAGCACCTGTACTGTGCGCATTTAATTTCTGATAGTTATGAAAATTTCCAAGAGCCTACTGTCTGTAAGCTTGGACCTTACTGTGCGTTAGTTCATCATAGTGTAAACTTTTTTTCATTGTGCTAAGTAAAGATTATAAGTTTATTTGTAAGAAATCTGCAGTTAAAGCATACAGAATTCTTGGTGAGGGTTTACTCTATCAGAAGATAAAATTTTATTTGTATCTATTATCTGTAAGCTATGCCATAATTTAAGTTAGTTTATGCAAGATGTGAATCTTCTATGGAAATAAACAAAAATTGCATATAATGAGTTAGATCTTGGAGTACAATACACTATGGCTTTACAACCAGCTCGGGTCCTACCCTTCTCACATATAAGTAATGGGGCTCGTCAATACCATCTTCAGAATATGTAACAACTTTTTTCACTTTATTTTTAGTACTTTTTCCTTTCTGAAATTTTAAATAGCACCCCTTACAGTATTTTCTAACTTTATTAAAGAGCCCTAGTTTTTTATCAAATCTATGTGAGGTTTTTAGGTATAACTATGCGGGTTCCTCTTAAAATAACTGTGCCAGCTACTGAAAGTTCTTGACTAACATTTTGACATGTACTCATACCCTTTGGCCATTTTCCTATCAATAAGCAATTCACCTCTTGCATCTCGTCATCATTTTCCACTGCCTGCTCTAAATCTTCAAACTTTAAAGCCAATGGCAAAGAATTCAGTGTTATTTGGCATAAATGATGTTCGGTTGTCTTCCAAAATGTTTTAGCACTATCGACACTTAACCTTGACAATACATCAGCGATATTTCTAGTACCTGGAATGTATTTAACACGAAACGAAAAAGATTGAAGCCGTAAAACCCACCTTTCAATACAAGCACATGGTTTAGATTTAGGATTAAATATCAATTCTAAAGGGCGATGATCAGTTATAAGATCAAAAGATTTATGGTAAAGGTACGTACGGAACCTTTCCACAGACCAAACTAAACTCAATGCTTCCTTTTCTGTCTGGCTATATCGTTTTTCAATGTCAGTCAAGCCTTTACTTGCAAAACATATTACTCTCGGTCCGTTTTTACCTTTCTGTATTAAGACCGCTTCTAAACCGACGGGACTGGCATCGGCAACCACCTCTGTTGGATCATCAGGTTAGTAGAATCCTAATATTCCAGGGTTTTCCAATTCTTGCTTTAAAGTTGTAAAGGCAGAATGTTGAGTTGGCCCCCAATTGAAATGAACATTTTTTAAAAATAAATCTCTCAATGGATGGGTCAGAGTGGCTAAATTTGGAATAAACCTTCCCACAAACGTAATAAGTCCAAGAAAACTCCTAAGTTCTTCTTTTGTTTTTGGCTCATGAAATTTTTTAATTGCTTCCGTTTTTTCTGTTGATGGCAGTATCCCTGATACTATATGTTTTTGGAAGTCAAACAAAACACAAATAGTTGATAATAATTTTTGGGCAATGGAACCAAAATAACCAGTTTTGGTCAGTCCCAGGTTGGAACCACTACAGTGATCTCATACGCCTGCTTTGGTCCACAAAACGAGGTGCTCGTAACAGGTGTCGTCGTTAAAGTGTTAAGAGTAGTTGCCCTCCAGTCATGTATATTCAGGTTTTTCAATTTCTTGAAAACATACAGAAATAAACTTATTTAATTAAGAGTTTGTGCTGACTTTTTTTTAATTTTAATTATGTGACTTTTTATTCTCATAGTAATAACATTTTGTTTGTATGTTGTCTGATTTTATTTTTTAGGTAATATACCAATTGATTTTGAAGAATATTTGGTTTGGGGAAATGTTGAGATAGGGCAGAGCAGCCAGAAGTCTTTTCACATCATACACAACCAAGATATACAAGAAAAATACAAATTTTCTATTCAAGGAAATAATGCATTTAAAGTAAAATTCTTTTATCCTGACTAATTTTTATTATCATTACTACTTTATGCAGCCATTATTTATTCAAATGACATATATTATTGGAAATTTGTATTACCTAGATTGATTTTTTCAAACTCTTTAATGCGTGCGCTAGAAGTTCAATTGTTGAAAATGAGGGGAGGAGGAAGAATTAATGTTGAAAATTAAACTTCTTCTCCAGCTCTACAGTCCAAGTTGAACTTTGGTTTCTTTTACAATGTTTCGCCATCCTTCCCTGTCCATGACCCGTCTTTTCCAGTTGGTAATTTTAGTAATGTTCTCTTTTACGTTCCTAATCCAGCATTTAACTGGACGCTATCTCTTTCTTTTTCCTGAGAACGTTTCACACAGACCTTTTTGGGTATTCTTTCATCTGGCATTCACTTTGCCAACTTTCTTCTAGATTTCATGTACCTTAAAATATCTTCATGCTGCATCAAGTCATCCAACTATTGGTTAAACCTAATATGCCATGTGCCTGGTTCATTAATTGGAACAAAAATAGGTCTCATAATTTTCATTTAGAATATTTTAAGGGCTTGCTGGTTGCACCCTAGCACGCAACAGGACTGATAAGAATCTTATATAATTTGAGCTTCGTGCGATCAAATTCTAGGTCAAATTACCTTGAATGGTTTATTTACTCTCATAAATCAGTTACATGGATGAAAATATTTACAATGGCATTAATTAGCTAGAATATTACTGAGTATAGTGTCTTCTTATATTCGACCAGTGACTCAAGTAGGCGCTAATAGCGCTATCTGTGAGCAAGCGTGTGAAGCATCCACTACCAGATGGAGTATCCGCTACACCTTGCTGTATTTACGGTGCTTGTACCCTGTCAGTATAATTGAGTTCATAGCATCCCAGCTATTCATATGGGTGTTTCAAGTTGTTAGGTTCGGTGAACAACAGATTCTGGATAGTAAGTTATTATGCGCTGACTCTAAAGTTCCTGGCACAGGTCTTGATATTTTCAAATTTTTTCCAGAACTGTTTTATTGATATTGTCATTATTTGGAACAGCAATATTGATGACCACATTTTGCATTTGATCTATCATGATTGTGTCTTTCTTATTAATTACTATCAGGTGGTGAGTAATAATAGAACAATCTCAGTGTATTTTTCTGTTATCACCTGAGAATACCTGTTTTGGTTCATATCAGAAAAAAGGGACCTGGTATTGTGTTGTATAAAAACGCCAGTGATTGGTAAATAATTTGGCTAGTTTATTATGCCTCTTTTATTGGAGATATTCGTTTCAATGCTTGACACCCAGATGATATGTGCTGGATAGACTCAATAGCCATTCTACGAAGTACAATGTACACTTACATCTTTTGTTTGGTTAAAACCACCTGATCCTGAATGTTCAAAATGAACGTTTCCGGAAAAAAGTTACCTTTTTTAAGCCAGAAGCTTCCCTTTTTATTTCTGATTGCAGTGTGTGGTAAAATCTACAATGTAACTATTTATTTTTCCAGTTTTCAATTATATTTTTTTGGTAGGGCTCTCTTTATGCTCTATTAAATTTAGGTTTAAGACCATTTATCCATTATCCAATGGATAATGCTAATGGATAAACCGATACTATTGCAGACCAAACAGAAGAATTATCGCCTAAAGTCTTAGATTTTTTTTCTTGCTCTCTGCAGTTTTTTTGTGATAAGTACGTTCTTTCAATTGATGATTTGTTATGTTGCTTTCTTGCTGATGTAAACAGAACTCTTAACTAAATTATTCAGTTCTACAAGTTCCATGTTAAAACACTTAAAACCCCATAAGTCAATACTGGTGTAGTCCATGCATTTATTGCTTATACAAGATTTCCAGTTGAAAAATGCGTTCTGAGAATTTTTATTATATTTTTAAAACATTTATTTTACAATAATATAAACATTTGAGGGTAAAAAAGTTTCAATTAATGCTCCAATTTACATTCTGATGTCTTTATTTAATTAAAAATCTGGTGCTCGCAACACACAACTTTCATTTTCCTCCCTTACTATAATCAATTTAAGGATTTTAAATAGTTAGGTATGAAATGTATAGGTAAATAAAAGTAAAAAGGTTAAGGAATTAATTAAATTTAATTTTGACAAAAACGTGATTTATTAAATAATCTATTATAATATTATCTGCAACAATCAGATATTTTTATTGGATTTTCATTCCTCTCTATTAAATTTTACAATTTTGTGTACAAAGTAATTTTTTTTGTTTTAATCTTTAGCTTTCCAACAGTATATTATAGATCTATATTAAAGCTCTTATGTTTAAAAACTCAAAAATCAAATTTAAATAAAAAACATTTTTTTTTCTCTTTTCTCCCTTAGATTTATAATTCCTTCAACGTATTTATTTACCTGTTCTATGCTAACAAGATGATATGGTAAATTTTTTCAAATGTACAAAATTAAATGTACTTTAGTAGAAGGAAATTTAAGATTTCGTCATTTAAGCCCTGTCAGACTATTTAAATTACAATGAAACCTATATGATATTTAAGTCCATTAAACTTTACATCCATATAGGGAGTTTAATGAAAATTGTTCAAGCCATTTTTGAGAGAATCGTAAAAGGTGAAAAATGAATAGTACAAAGCGGCTCTTCTGGTCAGCCGATTTTAATGAAAACGTTGTTACATCTCAGGCTTATAGTTGTCTTAAATATGAAATTTCAGTTTCTCACGACTTCATTTTGTGTTAGACTTACCACACACACACACCCACAGACTTTTTCGCCCGACTTGGTTTATTTGGGTTCAGGGGACCCTATGTGTATTTCCGTTAATAACTGGAGTTCGAAAATTTCCATGATCACAATAGTTTCCCTAATTATTTATTTTATCTACAAGTAAGTGAAAGTAAAAAATACTTTCAAAGATATGTTATAATCATTTATTATATACCATTTTTACTTTCACTTACCTATGTATGAAATATATAGTAAGGAAAACTATTGTGATCCTGAAATCGTGAAAGGTCCCCTGATTCAAATTAACCAATTCGCACAACCAAGCTGTTACAGCAACTTTTTTGTTAAAATCATTGAACCAGAAGAGCCACTGTATACCATACATTTTGCACCTTTTTACGATTTTCTCAATAATAACTAACAATTTTGATTAAACTGGATACAAAAATATAAAATTTAATGGCCTTTAAAATCATATAGATTTCATTCTGATTGAAATAGTCTAACAAGGCCTAAATGCCGATATTTTCAATTTTTTTCCTCTAAAGTATCTTTAATTTTATAGAATCATAAGAATTTACCATATCATCATTGTAAGCATTGATAGGAAACTAGCTAAATATACAAGTTGAACCTATTTCATAATGAACTAAAGGAGGAATGAGCAAAAATGTTTTTTAATGTAATTTTTGTTGTTTTTTCAAGGTAAGAACAATAATATAGATGTATAATATACCGTTGGAAAGATAAAGATTTAAAAAAAAATGTTATACACAAAGTTGTAAAATGTAATAGAGAGTGATAAAAAGCAGATAAAACTCACTTATTGTTGTCTAGATAAACATTTTAATAACAATATTATTTAATCTGAAACCTTTGTTTCTTATATATTATTATTTTAAAACTTCTTGAACTCCATTTATTATTTCTTAGTTTGATTTTAACAGCTGAGATAAGTGAAAGTCATGTGTTGCCCTCACCAGGTTTTTACTTATATTTTTAATACATGATTTTATTTTATAGATTATCGTTAACTGGCCGATACTGTCTTCACCTACCACTCATGCATTTGTAATAGTTGATCGTAAATCCTCTTATGAATTAAGCATATTATTTCAACCAAAAATAGTTGGTGAAGCTTCTGGTTACCTCATAATTGAATCTGAATCAAGAAATACTTCAAAGAAGGTAATATCCTTAATTGATAAAACTTTTAATTATAGTCTATAACCGGGCTTAGTACCGCAAATAGCCACTGGTCCTCCAGGTTGGGGGAACAGTACACTGACGCTCACACATCTACACGTATTACAGTACACTACATACACCCCTATACTACATATAAAGGTCATCTTCAGTACACACCCTAGGGTTACCTTCCCTAGGTAGCCTCCCCGGATGGGGGTGCAGGTATACAGGCACCAAGGTGGCAGCCCCACCAGTATACTAGGGCACGGAGTGATGGTTAGAAGTCCCCCTGCCTGAAATTTAAATTTCACAGGAACCTAAATCAGCCTCGGATATTGACTGTCACAAACGGAAACAACCCGGCAATCCCTATAGGACTTTTAACCTTGGATATTGGAATGTTCTTTTATTACATAGACCCGGAATATTGAAATTACTCTTAGATCAAATTGATCGTTTCAAACTGGACCTAGCTGCCATCCAGGAAATCAGGTGGATTGGCCAGGATATTCTTGAGAAAAAAAGACACACCATTTATTATAGTTGCAGTGAAACCCTTCATGAATACAGTGTGGGATTCGTTGTTCGAGGGCGACTAGGGAATTGGTCATTGGCTTTAAACCTGTAAATCCAAGGATCTGTGTTCTGAGAATTCATGGAAAATTTTATAATTTTATTATTATAAATATACATGCTCCAACAGAGACTACGAGGGAGGAAGAAAAGGACTCTTTTTTATGAACAACTGGAGCGAACCCTGTATCAGTGCCCAATGTATGATATGAAAATTATTGTTGGAGATTGTAATGCAAAAATAGGAAGAGAAGAGGTGTACTACCCAACAATAGGAAAATACAGTCTATATGACCAGTCCAATGAAAATGGAGTAAGGCTCATTAATTTTGCGGCATCTAGGGACATGGTCATTGGAAGTACCCTTTTCACTCACAAAAACATCCACAAGGGTACCTGGACCACACCTGACAGGAAATATGTCAATCAAATAGACCACATCCTTGTCGATAAAAGGCATAAATCCAGTCTTCAAAATGTGAGAACATTTCGAAGCGCCGATGTGAATTCAGACCACTTTTTGTGTATTGCCCATTTCACACCAAAGTTATCATTCAAAAGGCCTGGAGTTATAGCCCTGAAACGTAACCATTATAACCTTAGGAAGTTACAGGATACCAATACTAAACAGTTCTACGCTGAACAGCTTGCGAAGAATATCGGATCACAAGCTGTGCACATGGCTGATGTTGAATCTTTATGGAACAGTTGGGTGGCAATGAGGGAAACAGCTGATATCGTGCTGGGGCCAAGAGAAAAGGAAGTGAGATCGACATGGTTCGATGAAGAATGTGAAATAGCCACCAACATGAAAAACATTGCTTATGTGAAAATGTTGAGACAAAGGATCCGTACAACTGTAGAAGAATATAACCTAAAGAGGAGAGAGGAGAAAAGACTCCATCATAGAGAGAAGGAAGAACTGGAGAAACTTGAAGAGCTCTGGAGGGAGAAAGAATCAAGAGACTTTTTCAGAAGTATAAATAGAAGGAGACGTCCCTGTACAACTGTGCCAGAAACTTGTAAAGACAAGGATGGGAACATAGTTGCGTACAAGAATGGAGTCCTATTGCAATGAAAAGGTCACTTTGAGGATCTTCTCAGTTCAGCACCTTTTCCACAACACACTGAGTTACATTCAAGTGAAGAATTAAATTTGAGGAATGAAGAATCCAACCTTGAACCACCCAATGATAAAGAAACAATGGATGCTATAAATCGGCTAAAGAATAATAGGGCCCCTGGAGCTGATGACTTGTCTGCTGAACTCTTCAAATATGGAGGTGGGGAGCTGCTGAAGAGGTTTCAAGGTCTTATATTAACCATTTGGGAGAAAGAAATGTTGCCTGAAGACTGGAAAAAATCAATAATATGCCCTTTATTCAAGAAAGGAGACAAACTTCAATGCCAGAACTACAGAGGTATCTATCTCTCTTCTCTCTTGTGGATATAAGATATTATCAAGCATACTATTTTAGCATCTCCTACCATTTACAGAGCAGAAGCTTGGTCTCTACCAAGCTGGATTTAGACGGGGAAGATGATCTACTGATCAAATATTCTCTCTAAGAACAATTCTAGTTAATAGATGAGCCGTTGTCAATTTAATCTCCCATCCTAAAAACAATGCATATTTCGGATAGGAACTTAATTTTTAAAATGCATGAAACATTTGAATTTGAATATATAAAAGACATAAATTAATCACTTCAGAAATCTTTATGAGAAAAATAATAGAATTTTTACCAGTTGTGACAGTGTGCAATGACTATCGCTGATGAACAACAGGATTTTTTTCTGATGGGTCTTTAGTAGGTTTCTTAATAAGCCATTGGGATTAGCAGGGTCCTCCTCTTGAAAGGATTGAGTAGATTCTTCAGTAGGTGGGGTTTCGGTTAGTTCATTAGACGACAAAATTGTTTGATCAAAACCTACATTATTGCTTAAATCGACAGGAGACTTTAGATTGATGTACGTAACTTCTTCTTTATCCATATGTTCGTCTCCACTTGGTTCTATAGTAGAGAGAAAAGTCTCTACAATCACTTAGTGTCTTCTGGGTTCTATATTGGTCAGAAAATCCTATTGGATTGAATAATCTTCACTTGGTTCTAAATCGAACGGCAAATCCTTTGGAATTACTTGGTATCTGCTTGGTTCAGCATTGTTCAGAACATCCTGTTGGATAACATGGTCATCACATGGTTCTGCATTGGAAGACTTTCTTTGGGATTACTTAAGTAGATTCTTCTATAGATGGGGTTTTGGTTTGCTCAGTAGATGACAAAATTGTTTGATCAAAACCTACGTTATCGCTTAAAGCGAAAGGATGCCTTAGAATCATGGACATAACTTTTTCTGGAACACCCTGTTGGATGTCTGGATATTTCACATCCCTTGGTTCTACAGTGGACAGAGAAGGGTTAAATAGGTTTATTTTTGGCTCTATATTTCCTGGAACATCCTCTAGGATATCTGGATATTTCATATCCCTTGGTTCTGTGTTCGTTGGAACATTCTGTTCAAGTATATTCGCGTTACTTGCTTTTACAAAGGACCGATGAATCGTTTTTGTTAGTTGAATATAGGTTAATTCAGTATCCTCAGTTTGCTTTGAATCACTCATCTTTAATGATGAGAGATAGCGTTAACATTTCTCAAGTGAATATAAGAAGTATACATCAATTGATCTTCTTAAAGTAATTTCAAAATGTATCGTTGTCATGCAACAGCACAACAATGAGTTAATATTTTTACTTTAATAATAATTGTGTATTTTTATGTACACATAAGTAATCTTCTCACGGAATAATTTATATCCGAATCATGTATCTTCGGCTACTGGTGAAGTTTGTCATGGAAGGAATGGTACCTGGTTCGGGCTAAGTCAGAAACATATGGAATATTATAGTTTTTATGGATGAGTTTATTCGTGACAAAGTAAGGAGCATTGAGGATTTTCCGAAGGATTTTGGATTGTAAGGATTGGATACGAGATGAGTTCGATGGTTTAGTAGAACCCCACAGCTCTACTCTGTATGTCTATATCGGTCTTATAATGGTCATATAAATGAGTCTTTTGTAGTTAAGCGGAAGGTTTGAACGTTTGTCCAGTAAGTGTTGAAGTAGTCGAAAACGTCGTGCAGTTTCTTGTCGTTTTACTCTTATATGAGGATTCCAAGTTAGACTATTGTGGAGATGGAGTCCTAGGTATCAGATCTGTTCTACAAGGGCTAGTGGAGTGTCATTATGGATGGTGTAGGGCAGGAAGTCATTGGTTTATGACGAAGGGTTAAGGTTATTTGGTGGGATTTGTTGGTATTAATTTTTATTCTCCAATTGACACCATATTTCAAGGTCTCGGTGGTGGGATTGAAGAGTGTGAGAGGCAATAACTGGATCATTGTCGACTGATAAAACGCAGATGTCATCAGCATAGGTAGAAAGGAATGTGTCAGGATGGGTTGGGATGTCAGCTGTATAGACTGTAAATAGAATGGGTCCTAGGATGCTGCCTTGAGGAACACCAGCATACTGAGAAAAAAGAGAAGAATAGGAACCATGATGATTTATTTTAAAGGATCCATCAGTGAGGTAGGACTGTATAATGAGGAAATTGTTGGAGTTTGTAAAGCAACCCGGGGTGCCAAACTCAGTCAAAGGTCTGTTCTACATCGAGGAAGGCTCCTGTGCCCGCGCTCTAGTGCATAGGAGACAACATCCACCACAAGATGGCATTGCTGGATAGTGGAGTGAGATGTTCAGAATCCGAACTGATGGCCTGGAATAATGTGTTGGGAATCAATAATGGGATGAAGAATAAGAATAATGGGATGGAGTATATTCGTTTCAGAAGGAGTTTTCCAGAATTTTACCCATGATACACAAAAGAGATATTGGGCAGTAGGAAGATGGATTTTCAGGTGTTTTTTTGGGTTTAGGGATCATTTTAACTATGGATAACTTCCAGGAGTCGGGAAAATATGTAGTTCGAAGTACAGCATTATAAATGTAGGTAAGGTATAGGATAGCTTTATGAGGAAGATGTTTTAAGATATAGGATGTGATTAGGTCATGACCAGGAGGTTTTCGAGAAGGTAATCTGCAAATGATGTTGGATATTTCTGAAGGATAGAATACTTTAGGTGGAGGGGACATTCAGAGGGGAATAGTTAATTCTGCTTCTATACATTGAAGGTCATCAGGATTAAGGATATCTGGGTGTCGAATAAAAGTTTTAAGAAGGTGTGGGCCAAAAAGCTAGGCTTTTTCCTTGTCTGATCTTGTCCAGCTTTTGGAATCGTTAAGGAGTGGATGATTGCAGTCTTTAAAGTTAAGAATTTTTTTAGTGGTCGTCCATAATGATTTGTCAGTTCTGTTTAGGCTTTCAGTTAAATTAAGTAAGTTTTGTATTTTGGAATTTCTGATTTTAGTTTGTTAGTCAGTTTAGAATAATGAGATTTGTCAGCTGGGTATCTAGTCTTATGCCACCTCACTCTTGCTCTACGTTTATCCTTTAATAAGATGCAAATATGAGGTGGCAAATTAGTCCGTGGTGAATTATTAGTTGTTCTGTTCAATTTGTTATATTTTATACTGGTCTGTATTGATGTTGTAAGTTTTTCTATAGCTCTGTCAATGTCATTAGTTGTCTTGAGTGGAATTTTCAGGTCTAATTTTTTTTCTTTGTTCCATCATCTCTTTGTCGATTTCAAGGCAGCTTATGACAGCATTAATCGTGAAAAACTGTACAAGGCCCTGGAAGGGATCAGTATCCCCGATAAACTGATACGGCTGGTAAAGATGACCATGAGGGATGTGAGGTGTACGGTGCAGGTAGGTGGTCATTAAACGGAAGAGTTCTTCTCAAGAAAAGGGCTCCGCCAAAGCGATGCGTTAGCGACTTGGCACTTGAGAAGGCTGTGTACCTCACCAACAGGACAGTTTACAATCATATGACCCAGCTATTAGCCTACATGGATGGTGTTGACATTATAGGGTGGTCGTTGCAGTCTGTCAAAGAAGGATTTTTGGCCTTAATGGAGTCTGCCAGAATGCTTGGACTGGAAGTGAACACGGGGAAAACAAAGTACATGGAAACAGGAGAAGAACCTTGACCCGGTGAGACCATCAATGTCGGCTCCTTTAACTTTAAAAAAGTGGGCCAGTTCACTTATCTGGAGTCTCTTGTAACGCAAGATAATGCACCAGAGGTTGAGGTGAAAAGAAGAATTTTGATGGCAAACAGGTGCTACTTTGGCCTCTGAAGAGAGTTCACTTCCCAGCTTCTAGACAGGCCGACTAAGCTCCATCTATATAAGACATTGGTTGGCCCAGTCCTGTTGTATGGATCAGAAACATGGACGATTGGTAAAAAAACTGAACAGGACCTACAAGTCTTTAAAAGAAAAATACTTCAACGAATTTTTAGAGAAGTTCATTTCAATGGACATTGGAGAAGGCGGACCAATTATGAACTGTATACATGTTTCAAGGACAATGATGTCGTTATGACCTTAAAGCTTGGCAGACTGCGGTGGGCTGGCCATGTGGCTAGAATGGAGGATGAAGCGATCACTAAGGCGTTTTGACTGAACCTCTCCACGGCATCAGAAGATGAGGGAGACAATGATAAAAATGACTGGAGAAAGCTGGTAGAGGAGGCCAGGACTCGTTACCGAGTTGTAGCGCCGAATTGATGATGACTATATAATTGCAATATCATTTTTACTATGCAAAATTGTTTTCATAATTTCAAAAGGGAGTAATGAATTTTTTATTTACCAAAAATGTATTATCAAATCTTTTTTTATGTTCAATTAAAGAAAATTGATCTTTTGATGTGCTGTGTTACCTTTCCTGGACAGCCATAGTTCTACAGGTCTAATGGATTTATCGATTTCAGATGACAGTGGGTTTATAACCACTAATTGTAAAATGAATATTTAATTCTGAAAGTAAATAAGAAATAAATCCTCTACTCAAAATATAAATAAAATAAACTTGGACTTATGTTATTTCTATGATTTAAAACTTTTTATTTTTATTTTACATGTTTAAAACAGGAATTTCACTTTAAATTAACTTGTCAATCATTAAAGATTAATAAAGGAAGAATCAAGATATTCTATCAAAATTATAAGTCTCAGCACACTTGGTGCCACTGTAAGATCCAAAGTGTAGAACACTCAATGGGCAGATATCACAGCCTTTCCATTCATTTTTATGAAGGAGGAAAACAAGAAGATAGCTATAACTAACTAAGATAGCTCAGAGAAACTGCTGAGAAATCTGTTTAAAAAAATATAAATTCCATTTTAGGAAACACATTAATACTAATTTTTTTAATGTAGAAATCATATTAATATATCATATATGAACCTTCAGTATATTTCTGATCTAGTTTTAGAATCAAGGCCCTGAAACTTAATGTATATGTATATGTATATATAATATTATAATATTAATATTATATATATATATATATATATATATATATATATATATATATATATATATATAATATATATATATATATATATATATACATATTTTATATATATTATATATATTATATTTTTTTATATATTTACTTATATATTATTTTTTTTTTTATTTTTTTTTTTTTTTTAGGTACGTCTAAATGCATTTGGTGGAAAAGGCAAATGCATTTTGCATGATATTACATATGATCCCTTGTATAACATTCCGTATCTTACTTTGGATGGTTCGTTAGAAATGAAATTTAAATTGGAAAACAGCGGTTCAGCCCCGTTGTTTTTTTATTTTTGTGCAGGTAAGTTATTAAATTTGTTATCCTAAAAATGATTTTATTTATGTGTGTATGTATATGTTTAAGTTTAATAACATGTATAAGTTTAAGTTTGTAAAACCAGAATAGTTTCTCTAAAAAGTTTATAAAATTACAAATGTTTTCTGTTAGATCTATGTCTTTTTGTATCTCTTAACAATTTTTTACATTTATCACTATCCATATGTTCTATTTACTATTCAGAATACTGTCTTAAATTGAATAGGTTCTAGGTTCATCTCTTCATTTTATACTTTAAAATCTGCTGGATTTTGCTGTTCATCCTATAAACTAGGAAAGCTGACTGTAGATAAAATACAATTTTTTAGAAAATACCATAGATCATCCAGACTTTTGACTTCATCCATCTTTTGGAGCTTTATCCTCAATTCTTCGTACTCCGATCTCTGCTGGGCGTCCTGCAACTTTCTCACCTCTATCCTTTCATATACTTTTGCCTTTACTTTACGTTTCCTTAGTATCCAATTATCCACCACAAGAAAAATGTGGTCGCTTCACTCTACACCTGTAATAATCTTCACATCTGTAAATGTCTTCTGATGTTATAGCTATTAATAAAATAGTCTATGACATTAGTGGCATTACTCTCAGTGGCTTAAAATGTCGTTTTATGGATCTGTTTGTGTGGGAACTAGGAGTTTCCTAAGAACAGATCATTCTCAATACAGAAATCAATCAGGTGCTGTCCACTTTCATTCTTAATGCGATCTCCGCTATGTGGACCCTCACTTCATATGTCTTCAAGTGGTCATTGTCCGTTCTCACTCTAAGATCTCGCATTATAAAAATGCTTTAGTTGCTGTTTCTTTCCTAAGCATAACAAAAGCTCATTCTAGGTCACTACAGAAATGCTCCTATACTGAAGTGAAGTGAAGGAGACTTTGGATATTGGAAGAATGCTGGGATTTTATTGTTTGGTAAAGGAGTGACTCAAGGAAGTACCGCCTGGGTGTGGAGGGGAAGAGGCACTGAAAACAATACATAATATGCTTCACTCTGATCTCCGGGGGGAAAAATAGTAAGGAAATAAGTAGCTTACTTGTTGATTGTGGAAGATAACTGGAGCGATGAAAAAACTTCAAGAGTACTTATTGATCTTCGAGAAAGTTAGGCAATATGTTGTTTCCAGGATAGGGTATGGTAAATTGTAATTCCTTGGTTTTTTTATAGAGGAACTGAATCCAATGGAGTGATCATTTAGGTATAAGGTTAGAAAGGTTGCATTGGATCTCAGGAGAGGACTGGAACCAATCACAATAGCCTAAGTTTTCCTAGCATTTAAGCTTAGCTTCTTCAAGTTTGCCCAGTCACTTGATCATATCTAGGTCTTTCTGAATAACAGTAAACACTGTTGATAACTTGGGAGGAAAGAAGGATAAGCAAATTTGAAAATCATAGACATAGTTGTGTTACGAGCAGTCGACTATTGAATCAGGGTGATCATTGATGTACAAATAAAATAATGAGAGGGAATATGCTTGAGCTCTGGACCTTTCCACATTATTATTATGGATGGATAGGGTCACAGAAGGCCTCACAATGCGTGTTCATGTAAGGATGAGAGTAAGATGGAGGCTGGTGCCTGCTGTAGTAGAAGCACGTTCCGCAGCACCAGGTATAAAGGATTACTCTGACTAGTAGGTTGGAGGCGAAATCGCACCTACCCATTAGCAGAGGGGACTGGTTAGGAAAGAATGCCCCGTGAGGTAGAAGCTCAACAGCAGTGGATAGGACTCCTCATAGGTGCACATTGGTAGAAGCCATGCACCCTATCCTATGAGGGGAATAGGAAGGATGCTGGAGAAAAGGTAGAAGAAAGATGTGAAATAACGATAGACCACATGATTTTTTGATCAGTTTTTTTTTTTTTTTTCGGGTTAATACTTTAAGTGATGCAGCCGTTTTAAGCCAGCTTCACGGGCGAAAACATGTGACAGGAAAACCTTTGTAATTCCTTTAATTTTTTAAATATCAAATCAAAAACTCTCTTAAATGTTAAAATAACGTTTTCTTCAAAAAATATTAACTACGATAATTTTGCATATTAAAGAACCAAACAAAAACTAAAATGATAGAGTATTTTATATATTTTCGGTCCTTAAAGCACATTACCTAACTAACTAAGAAACGGTTTAAAAAAATTACATCAACTGAAACCTTTGGCGCACAATGACTAAGGAGGTTAGAAATTATTTTCAGGCTTAATTTTTTTTCCTTATATAGCCTAATCATTGCACTACTTGTTTTAAACAATTTGATCGTGTAAGCTACATCCTTTTTTCAATATAAATATTCAAAGCAGGATGTTTTTCCACCTTAGTAATACTTATAGTAAAATATCTTAAAGAGGACTGAGTGAAAAATGATATAACTCATACAGATTACACCTCTATATATTAAGTGCGATAGAATAAAATTTAGTGACTGAGACCCAGTTTGTTTTAGAAATATAATACATCAAATATTACTTGCTTTGCCAGAGTGTCCCTTATCTCATCAACCGACAATAAGACAAATCAAATTAATAACACTAGAACCAGTCAAGTCTAAGCCACTAAATTTTATTCTATCTTACTTACACTTTTTTATTCTATATTACTTCTATAGTCTTTTTTGAGATATTTTACTATAAATATTACTGAGCTGAAAATAATCCTTTTTTGAAAATCCATATTAAAAAAAGGATTCTTGGCTACTTATGTAATGTGTTGTTAGGACCAAAATTATATAAAATACTCTCATCATAATTCTAGTTTTTGTTTGGTTTTTAAATATGCAAAATTACCGGAGTTGATATTTTTTTTTTTAAACAGTATTTTAACATTTAAGATCGAGTTTTAGCATCATGGCTGCAAGTGAACCTACAAATAGTTATTGCTGTGTGTTCATTTCTTATCAGTATGTAGTGGTATTAGCCTTTAAGTTATTAGCCGTTAAACTGTTGCTTAAGTTTATAAACATTGACTATTTACAGACCTGAACAATTTTCAATTCCGTTTCGTGGGGAAGTGTAATAATTGTACTTATTAACAGTGAGAACTATTGAGTGTTTCAAGCGAGCCCTTTCTACCTTGTGGATGGGCAGATCCTCACCTGCTCGCTCCGAGCCTCTAGCTATCATTCTATTGAAGACTCACCTTATCAACTGACTTATAGCTCACTCGGTTGGAGAACTGCTCTCTGATCTCATCTACCTATTTCAACACGAGTTCAACTACAGTCATACCAATATCTTTTTTTTTTTTTTTTACTATTTTTTTTCTTATTTTTTTATCTTCTTCTTTTCTCTCCTTTATATTATTTATGTATACATTTATAAGATAAATTTTAGTTTATTTTATTTCTTAAAAATTTAAAATGAGTAAAACTTCGTGTTTGGAAACTGATGAAGATACAGCCTTCTCAGAAGTAAGTGAGTCCGACTCACAATACTTAAAAAGAAGAACTCTTCAAAAGCTACAACGCAATCAGACGCCCGGTTCTCTCAAAAATTCACCTCCCTGTAACTCCATAAATAGCTCTGGCAGTACATCTGCAGCCAACAAATTTGATTCCTCTCTACCGCAATATCCGTCAACCTCCAGTGTACCAAATATTATGACCAGCCCTCAGTAACATTGATACAGAGACCACAACACCACATCGAATTACTGAACCAGAGTCTCCCCCCATTTTCGTCACAAATATACAGGACTTTATGGCTCTGGGACAAGAAATCTCTTATCTAATTGGCAAGACGAATTTCAAATGTTATTCAAGATTAAAGGAGGTCAAGATCAACACAAAGAACAAAGAGAGTTACAAAAAATTAGTTAACCACTTAACAGACAAAAAGTATAATTTTCATTGCTATCAACTTAGAGAAGAGAAGTCATACCGAGTAGTTCCGAGAGGATTAGACAGCACCACTGCCATTAAGAGGGACATCGAAGAGCTGGGTCATAGTGCCAGAAACATCTCCAACGTGATTCACCCAACGGGAAAATATCCTCTTCCCTTGTTTTTCGTTGACTTTAAACCTGCCCACAATAATTCTGAAATATTTCACGTCAATAGATTAGTATACTCCGTTATACGTTTTGAGGAACCAAGACAGAGAGCAGACATCGTTCAGTGTACTAGATGCCAAAGCCTTGGGCACACAAAGGCTTATTGTCATCATCAGGCCAGATGCGTGAAATGTGCCGGCCCACATGAGACCAACCTCTGTCTGAAGACTCAAGATACACTGGCTAAATGCACTCTATGTGGTGAAGCCCATCCAGCTAATTATAAAGGATGCATTATTTATAAAAATAAGCAACGTTAAAGAGCCATCTACACTTCCTCTCATTTGCAAAGAAATGTAGTTCCTGAAGATCTAAAATCTAACCCTTCATCGCGAAACTGAATAGGATCCTTGGGAAACTGCGGTTGTTAATTGCGGTCAATGAAGTTAATAGACCAACGAGCTCCAAGATCAAGACCCCAACAGTTTCGAACATTGGCAGGAAACCTCAACAACAGGTGCATCAAGCTTCTCTCTCTACTTCAACTTCCAACCAGACAAGCTAACTCTCAAGCCTCTCTTTCTCAGCCTCCGACTTCTCATCCCAATTTCCAATCAAAAACCTCTTTTAATGAAATATCCTCTAAAATCATATCAAGAGTTAAGTTGCCAACCCAGAATTCCAACCACCTTGTCCTTTCACAATCATCCTCTCAAATTAACCCTCCATCAGAACCTCAATCAAATGTCGAACATAGTCTGCGATGGAAGGAAAAACCCCTTCCCAGACAGATTATTCCTCCAACCCAAGATTATTCAAACTTCTCCAATCTAACCAAAATCCATACGATCCAGCCTCAATCTTTTCATCGTTCCTTCGTGATTTACAGGAAACAATCAAACCATTAATCAACCTCCTAACCCGATTCCTTTCAGAAATCCCACTCAATACCTTACGATGAGTAAAACGCCTTTAGCGATTCTTTTATGGAATGCAAATGGACTACTCAACCATCGGGATGAACTGGACATATTTCTTCACCACAATTTCATAGACATAGATCTATTGACTGAGACCCATTTTACCATAAACTCTCAATTCTACATACGTGACTACACCACATACAGAACAGATCATCCAGACAACACTTCTCACGCTGGCTCGTATATACTTATACACAAATCCTTACCTCACTCTTTCATTCCTTCAACTCCTACTGACACCATTCAATCAACCTCCATTACCTTAACCTGCCGTCCTTTCAATCTAACTTTCTCAGCTTATATTGTCCTCCTGGTACTCTTTCCTTCAGTCATCTTGATTCTTTATTCCGATCCTATGGTCCACTTTTCATTGGTGGTGGAGATTACAACGCCAAAGACCAATGGTGGCGTAGGGAGGTGGTCAGTGGACCGCAACCAGCCACTGGCCCTCCAGGTTTGGGGGAACAATTCAACTAACACTCATCCAGTACACTAATACAGCACATTACACAGTCAGTCTCTTTTCCTTTATGTACATTTATCTCGTTTTTTATTCATTTTCGAGAATTTTTTAAATTACTTTCCTCACTACTTAGGCAATGAGTTATGAGAACAAAAAATACAAAGCACGTCCTTATCGTATTGTTAAGTTTTGATTTTATATCTAAAAAATTAAAGGAATTAGAAAGGTTTTACCATCACATGTTTTCTCCCATGAAGCTGGTTTAAAACGGCTGCAATACTTAAAGTATTGGCCCGAAATCTTTTTTATTTATGGTTTTATATTCACGAAAGAATAGAGAATAACTGCTCAAAAAATCATGAAAATCAAAAATGTCAAGCGGCAAAATTAATAAAAATTGGACGATTTCAAATGGATTGACCCATATAGAATACAAAGGCAGAAATACTCTAACCTAGGGAGATACCACCTGGTAGAAGCAGGTTGGTGATCTGAGTGATGTGAGTGAGTGTGTAAAGCATCGCTACAGCGCTTTTGGAAAAGGATAATGCTTTTAGTGTAGAGAACAGTTATATCTAAAGAGGAGAACTAGCAGGATTTCAGGAAGGCTTAATTTCAATAATTCAATGGTTATTACATCAAAACCCAAGGAATCAGTCCAAGATTTCATAATGGGCGAAATAAGGTGACTTGGAGAGATGTAAGAGAAGTGAAAAATTGTTAGGGTTGAATGAAGGAGTAGATAAAAAGTGGAGAACATTTAGAGAACATAGATAAAAAGTGGGAATTTAATTCATCTGGAGAAACCTGTGGGACAAGTGAGGAAGAGGATTTGCCAAGAGAGAGGTTGGGAGGAGAGGTGAGGGCTTCATGAAAATAATTGGATTTCTCTCGTCTGATAGTTGTCTGTGTCAAACTTCATAGTGCCCTAAATGCTTGATAGTTGTCGGTTAGTCTTGTATGTCGGGAACGAGTAGTTCGAGATTTGAGTTTGTTATGCATTTGAAGACCCACCCTTCTACCGTTTTTGCTGATATGATCATGCCAGATAAAGGAATAATCAGGAATAAAAATAAAAGAAGAAAAAATATAGGAATTTAACCTGGTTTCGGAAACTGCGAAAAGATAGTTAGAGTTTTTGGTGAAATAATCTAGGAATTCGTCATAATGAGCGGGTAAGGATTATGTGTTAATATGACAGTTGATCAGGATGTTAGACATACATGAGAGGAAATAAAGTTATTTGAGGGACAGGCACTAAATATAAAATAAAAATGTAAATATAAATCAAGAAGGAAGTAACTGTGTATAAGAAGATGGGTATTAGTTGATCATATGGGCCACT
The DNA here is from genome assembly GCA_023052935.1 of Piezodorus guildinii. Lineage (NCBI taxonomy): Eukaryota > Metazoa > Arthropoda > Insecta > Hemiptera > Pentatomidae > Piezodorus > Piezodorus guildinii. The sequence continues at coordinate 34,979,064 of CM041295.1, read as the reverse complement.
TAGAATTTGATTATGCAAAATTGATCTTATGATGAACGAACAACTTACTTTTTCAATAAGATTATGCGAACACTAGCATTTATTTAAATACAAGAAGGAATTAGCCCGGGTGGCGGTCGATGAATGAAACAATTAAGTAGTTTCAACCATTTATTTTCTGCCAACGTTTCCACCCCCATTGGGGTCATCATCAGTATTGTAGGCGAATGGAAACTAGTTTCCCTAGTTTCCATTCAGGTTGAACTACGTAATTGTTTCATTCATCGACCGCCACCCACACTATTCCTTGTAGTAACTCAACGGTCAACTAATTATATCCAATATTTATTTAAATAAATAAAAAAAAAAATTACACTTATTTTATTTTTTGATTCATCGAAAAATCTCTATATTTACTTATCCTTCCCTCTTTCCAAGTAATCAACATCATTTGGTGCTATTCAGAATACTCTCCCAGTATTATTTAGTGGCGAACAATCAATCCTTTCATCTATTTCGAGTTGCTAACCTTCACCGCCTATCTTTCCTAATTTTTTTCTCTACATTTTCTGACTTTGAAATGCCATCAGTTATTTAATTGAATCATCAATTTTATAAATATAGTTAGATAAAAAATTAGTGAGTAAAATGTGGGCTTGAATGACTGTTAATCTCAGGGAAAATAAAATAACTATGAGAATAAAGATTTTTTTCATTTATTGAAATTTACAACTGTATTAGTTAATACATCAAAAAATTAGCTAACAGAAATATTGGGTTGTGTCACATGAAATGTCCGTTTTCAAGGTAAAGGATTTTTATTAAAAATACAATATGAAAACAAGATAATTTTATTCGAAGTATTTACCTTCTTTTTCTAAACATTTTTCCCAACGTGACACCAACTTTTTTATCCCCAAACTGAAAAAATCTGAGCTTTCAAGTGAAACAAAATTTGAAAACGCACTTTTCACTTGATCATCATTTTCAAAAAGTTTTCCTTTGACGAAGTCTAAATTCCTGAACAGGTGGTAATTTGTTGAAGACAAGTCGGGAGAATATGGTGGGTGCGGAAGAACTTTGTAGCCCAGTTCTTTCAATTTTTGCACGGTATGTTTTGAAACATATGTTTTGCCAAAGTCTGTTAGAGATATCAGAAGAGAATTGTTCCCTTTTATGAAAGAGCACTGGGAGAAAGGAAATAAGGCAACCTTGAGGTATGACAGACTTCTAATAAATGATCAGCTTTTCTCACTTGAAGATTTAAAGTCTCAAGAAACTTTAAAGAAAAAAGAGAGAGGAGTGAAGATAAAGATAGAGAAGAAATTGTAAAAAGTCTAAGCAAAAAACCAGAACAGTCTAAAGGGAAAGAGAAGAAAGATGATAAAAACTCATCAAAGATCGTTCAGCTTGGATAAATTTCTGATATCTCATAAAGAAGATATGAAGACAGAAAATGAAATGAAAGGAGGATCTTCTGATAAAATAGAAAATCATCAAATTAGGGAAAATGAAGTATAGCCAAAAACTATCCCTATGTTTAGAAGGCTCAAACCATGGCATGGATAAGGACAAACCTAAATTCAAAAATAATTTCAAGAATAATGAATTTCATATATGCACCTTAAATACAAGAACATTATTAGGGGACCATAGAAAACTAGAATTAGACCAGGCTTTAAAATATTTAAAATGGGATGTGATAGGACTGTCTGAGGTAAGGAGAAAATTTCAAAAAATCATAGAAGATAAGGATGGTAGGATATTCGCCCACACAAGTTCAGATAAAGGTATAGGAGGAGTAGGGTTTATAGTTAACAAAAAGTGGAAAAATAAAATAGCTGATTTTAAAGAAATAAGCTCAAGAGTAGCAAGATTGACTATAAACATAGGCAAAAGTAAAAAAATAGTTTTGATCCAGGTTTATGCACCCACAGCTGCTGCTACGGAGGAAGAAAAAGAAATTTTTTACAATGACGTACAACTCACTCTAGACAGATCAAGAAACTTTAAACACTCTGTTATAGTGATGGGAGACTGGAATGGAAGGGCTGGAAAACATGTTAGTGGAGAAGAATCTATCATGGGAAGTTCCTGGTATGGAGTGAGGAACCTGGGAGGTGAGTCACTTGCAGGCTTTGCCATGGCCAATAGAATGCAAATTGCAAATACCTACTTCAAGAAGAAAAGTAAAAACAAATGGACTTGGACGCTCCTGATGGAAGAAAATATGAAATAGATTACATATTAGTAGACAACATAAAGAATGTCAAAAATTGTGAAGTGATCACCACGTTCAATTTTGACTCAGACCATCGCCTAATCAGAGCTACTTTACGTTATAAATATTTAAAAAGAAGAATAGTATCTCAGAAGAACCATACCTACATACCTAAGAAAATAAATGAGAAAATTTTTCAAGAGGAAATAAAAAAATTTCATAACGTAAACGATAAATATGAAAATGACATTATTGAAAAACAATATAATACTATTAGAGATTACGTTATAGAAAGTGCTAAAATGTCAGAACTGCAGGAACGAAAGAAAGGATATCACGCAAAATTATCCAGAGGCACCTTGCAAATTTTAGAAAAGAGGAAAAAAATAATACAGAAAGAAGACCGAATCCTCTGCTTACCCTCATAAATAAAGACCTTAGAGAAAATATAAAAAAGGATCTTAAGAAACATAAAGAAAATAAGATAACCAAAATTTTGGAAATGAATAAATCCTTTAAAAAATTAAAATTCGAATTAAATGAAGGTAAACACTGGCCAGTTAGTTTAAAAAACAATCGAGGAAAGGAGGTGAGCAACAGAGATGACATGATCGACTTGGCAACAAAATACTACCAAGAATTATACAATGCTGAAGAAGAAAAGGTATTTAAAAGAACTAAAAAAACAATAAGGATTGAAAATTCTGTTCCTGCAATACTGAAATCAGAAGTGGAAAGTTTAATTAAATCACTTAAGTGCTCAAAAAGCCCAGGCCAAGATGGTATTACAAATGAAATCCTGAAGGCTGGAGGAGAAGAATTAACAGCTCTACTGTGCAATTTTTTCAATAAAGTTCTAAAAGAAGAAGAAATCCCAACAGACTGGAAAATATCAAAAATTGTTTTGCTTCACAAGAAAGGGGATAAAACTAAATTAAATAATTTCAGACCAATATCATTGGGCGCTACTATAGGAAAAGTTTTCACAAAAATCATTCAAACCAGACTGACAAAAACAATAGATGAAAATTTACCTTTGGACCAAGCAGGCTTTAGGAAGGGGATGTCTACAATAGATCATTTACATGCTATCAACCAACTCATAGAAAAAAGTAAAGAATATAATCTAAATTTATATCTCATATTTGTTGACTTTTCCAAAGCATTTGACAGTATATATCATAGCAGCATTATAACAGCTCTCAAGTCAATAGGTATCGAGGAAAAATATATTTCTATAATAAAGCAATTATATACTGACAATAAAGCATTTATATTTAGCGACAAAAAAGGCAAGGAGTTTCCAATCAAGAGGGGAGTCAGGCAAGGAGATGCACTATCACCACAGCTGTTCAGTATAGTAATGGAACTTATTCTAAAGGAGATGGAATGGCAACAATATGGGATAAATATAAATGGTGTCAAAATAAATATACTTAAATATGCTGATGATGTGCTACTGATTTCCAGAAAAGAAGAAGAGATAGTGACAATGCTGCAACAACTTAGGTATAGAAGTGCACAACATGGACTGTCATTGAACTTGGCAAAGACTAAAATAATCACCAGCTCCAGTGTTGCAAAAGTCAAAACAGATCTTCCTGAAATAGTGTAGTAGAAGAAATCAAATATCTAGGACAGGTGATATCTTTTAAAGATAGACAGTCTATTGAGGTCCAAACAAGGACAGCTATGGCTTGGCGGAAATATTGGAGCTTAGGGATGATTATGAAGAACAACAATATCAGCCAGCCTCTAAAAACGTTAGCCTTCAATAGCTGTATTTTGCCTGTTCTATCTTATGGATGCCAAACATGGTCCCTCAACAAGCTACATGAGAGAAAAATTATAACATGCCAAAGAGCAATGGAGAGGAGCATGTTAGGCATAAGGAAAAGCCAAAAGCTAAACAGCCAAACAATAAGAAAGGTTAGTGGTGTCATTGATGCAATAACATTTGTGAAAAAGATGAAATGGCAATGGGCTGGCCATCTAATGAGAAAAAATGACAAAAACTGGGCGAAAATACTGACTGAGTGGACCCCATTAGATGAGAAAAGGAACCGAGGCTGGCAAAAAAGAAGGTGGGTCGATGAGATCAAAAAGGAAGAAGGAGTGCTATGGTCACGAAAAGCCAAGGACAGGGAATTTTGGAAGATGAAGACGAGCGAACTCTTCAACTCAAGTACGGGTAGTTACCGTTAAAGACTTTAAACTCCTGAAAAGGAAGGTCTATATATGTATATTAAAGAAAGAAGAAAAAATGTAAATAAAACTGTATTATGAATGTTTATATGTATATCAATAAAGACTATTATTATTATATTATTATGTTTTGAAACATGCCGCTCAGTGAGATCATGAGGTACCCATGTATCGAGCTATTTTACTTTCTCCCAATACTCTTTAAATGTCTGGAAACAGTAGATGCACTTGCATTTAGTTGTGCTGAGAGTCCTTTAACTGTTTGGTAGGGGTTTCCTTCTACTGTTAGTTTAAGGACATCGTTGTCTATTATGGACGGAGGTCTTCCTCGGGGCAAGTTTTCCAAGTCGGTATCCCCAGCTAAAAACTTAGCAAGCCAACGGCGAATGGTCCGTTCACTAACACTCCCTTCCCCAAACGCCTTGCAAATATTTCTATCAGCCTCAGCTGCTGAATGGCCGAGTTTAAACTCGTACAAAAATATTACTCGATTACTTTCCATGTTCATATTTGGAGGTATACTAAAAAGTGGATAATTGATTGGGAAGCAAATGCTTATTATACAAAGGTAGAGGATTTGTAACTGTTTACTTTAAATATGTAAACATTCGGAAGAAAATAACAGAGACCTGCAAAATCCTTTATGTATTTCAGAAACTATAAAAACGGACATTTCATGTGAAACAACCCAATATAAAAAAGACATGAAGAGAAAATGCCCATTGGCACCATTCCACTGTGTAATCTAAACTAGAAGGTCTCGAGGTCATCTTCTTTTCAGACGCCTTGGAGGATTGTCAGGAATGGAAAAGGAAGCAAAGATTGAAATTAGTGGGTTAGAGTTTTTCATGGAAGGATTGATTACCTGGTTCGGGCCGAATCAGTGACATGTGGGATATTAAGGTCTTTATGTATGAGTTTATTCGTGGCAAAGTAAGGAGCATTGAGAATGTTTCGAAGGATTTTGGATTATAAGGATTGAATACAGGAAGAATTTGATGGTTTAGTGGAGCCCCAGAGCTCAACTCCGTAAGTCCAGATAGGCCTTATGATGGTGATATAAATGAGCCTTTTGTAGATAAGTGGAAGGTTAGAGCGTCTGTCCAGTAAGGGTTGAAGTAAGCGAAAGCGACAGGCAGTTTCTTGTTGTTTCAGTCTTGTGTGCGGATTCCATTTTAAACGTTTGTCAAGTAGATAATGAATCTGTTCAACCAAGAAAAGTGTAATATTATTAAAGGACACTAGGTTTACGACGAAGGGTATAGGTAATTTTGTGGGATTTGTTGGAATTGATTTTGATTCACCAATTCTGACACCATATCTCAAGGTCAAAATAAAGATTTAAAGTCAAAATTTGTAAATGCATTACATTACCATAGACAAAGTATTACCTAAAAAAGATCACTAAGATAGGACCTTTATTTGGTTTTAACTGTTTCCATTAATTATAAATATTGTGCATTATTTTAGTACTTATACTTATTATGTTTAATATATTTCTTTATTTATTAATTACAGGTATAATGGAAGAAAGGGTTGAAGTAAAACCAAAACTTGGTTTCATACAACCTAATACGTATGTCGATGCACATGTTAATATGAATATAAAACAGATTTTTCGTTTGGAGTCAATTTGTTCTTCTCAAGAAACTTTTGTGGACATGGGCACCTTGAAAGTTTACTTTGGGGATGAATCTACCCGTCTCAGGCTAAATCAGTATGTGGATTGATTTGAAATTTTTCTTAGTTATCTATTCAATATAATATAACTTTTCTGTTTCTATTGGGTTGGCAAATAAGTTTTTTTGTCTTTTCTGTTTAATTTCATGTCACTATGATACAATTGTTATCTGATAAATTAATCCCTTTAATTAAAAGATGGATTGTTTATCCTGTTTGCATATGCCAACAACTATATCTGTCAACTCTTGTTGAAACTAGGTTAGTATTGTCTTTGCTATTGCTCTGTAAATATGGAAGGAAATATCCTTCATTATCGGCTGCAGAAGATCATGGCAAAATTTGCAGTGTTTATGCCTTTACCTACAACTATCAAAATTGGTTTGCCAAATTTCATTCAGGAAATTTTAACATCAATGTTGCTCAACGATCTCAATGAAGGTAATGGAATTGACAATCCCAACTCCCCAAATTCTGATTCCATCATTCTATTTAAATATTAGTTTCTGACAATTTTTAAACCAACTTTTTGTGGTTGTAATAATTAGTAATCCTGGAATTCAGGACAGACAAGATCATCATCTATGATAAAAGTGTCTTTTTCTCCATAGCCCGACACGTCTTCTACATCGCATTGGTTCAGTTCTTGGTTGTAATTTCCAGCATCGCTAGATCTTTTCTAAAAGCTCCTTAGTTTATTTGGACTCACAAGTTCTTTAAGTTGCTGCCTTTCCCGAGATCTTTTCTTTCTCTTCCTTTCATTTATTTCAGTATTCCTTAGTTGCCCTTCTTTTTTATATTTGGTATAATACCCTGAGGATTTCTGGGAATGTTTCCAATCCTAAGTTAAATTCAGCTGATCCTTAGTGGCATTAGCATTATAATCCCAAAGATTCATCTGATATTCATTATTTAAAAATAGAATCTTTTCATGTCTTATGTTATCTACTGCCTTTTTAGTAGGTATCAGGTTCTTTAAGCTAAGGGGTGCAACATTCCTGTTAAATCTTGGCTCTCTCATTCCTTTTATTGGACATTTTTAAAATATAGCATGTTTTGAAATGAAATGAAACAATACTTCATGCTGGTTGGAAATAACTACACTTTTAAATTACTATTTTAAAGGACTTCTATATTGTAGATAAAATCATTTTATGAAATCAGTATTTTAATGAAACCTAAACAATTGCAATATGTCAAAAGGTCATTTTTGCAAAAATTGTCTTTTCTTTTTGGATATAGATTCTCAATTATTGACCCTTCATGGATGGTTGTGGCACCGACTTTGTACATATACGAGTATATCTTTGATGGAACATTATAATAATTATGTCATGTTTAACTATATGCGATTGTATTTTTAACTTAACACACTGTAAAAATTGTTGGGAAAGCGAAAAGTAATACATTTTTCTTTTTCATTATATTAATTTTTTTTTTTAATGATTTGTTACAAAATTTTTAAGGTCCAAAATAAAAAATATTTATTATTCTTCTGTCTGAATGTATTACAGATTAATTTCAAGAACTGAACTTATCAGAATGAATGTTATTAAGGAGAAATATGAATACTTAACATCTAGAAGTTATCCTACTACAGAGTTAATTATTTCTTTGTATGATCCTGATGTATGTATATTTTCAGTTTAATTTTTTATTAATTTTTACAACACACACACACAACACACACATATATATATATATATATATATATATATATATATATATATATATATATATATATTTTTTATTTATTTAGTTTTATTCATGAATAATGGTTACATTGATTCAAATACTTTTTGGTCATCTAAAGTACTTTTTGCTCTTCTATCTTGATTTGTTTGGCCTTTACTCCAATCTATTTTTTAGTCAACCCTTCCGCCCATATAACTTAAGAATTACTTCTTTTTTTTTATTTCACTTACATTTATAAATTTGAAAAATCATTAATTTCGTATAGCTCAAGGTTTTTGTATAAGTCTGGTGAATGGAGTATTCATTATGTCATGTTCCCTCTGAATTTTTCAATAGTTCTGTCATTGCATTCAGAAATAATCACACACCTTAAAGATTATCAAGTGAAATCAGCAAATATTACAAAAATAGACCATAAATCACAAAGTATTTTCTATAAATTTAGAAAAAGTCCTTGATTAATTTTATTTCAATAGTATTTAGCGCTTAGGTTTAATATCAGGTAGGTTCATAGTTTTTGTACACAACATTTGATAATTTTAATGTTTAGTTAAAACAAAACAATATCTTTTTTAGGAATGTTTTATGGAAATTTTTCATGATGGAATCAAAAGTTTGGACCTATCCATCAAGGCCAGAAGGAAGGATTTACTTCTAACTTTGGAAAATTTCAATAATCAGAATTATCAAATCTTGTAAGTTTTCAGTGTATAACTTATATAGTAAGTGCCATATTTTAATTTATGTGCGGTCAATGTACAATTATTGGAAACTGTTTTGGATTTTAAAGTTGTTGTACTGCCTATTTCGCAATATTCTCCTATAAATTTAATACTAAATTGTTAATGACAAAAATGTTCTACCACTGCTGCCCAAAATTATGTGGAAAGAATCAAGGAAAATAGAGTATAAAACGATATCAGAGGGCTACACAAATTGATTTTATAACAAAACATTAATACCAATGTTAAAGAACTAATTGATTTAATGATTAACAGTACAAAAACAATATATCAATTTAATAAAAACTGTAATAATGCTATAATAAATATAAAGCAGCCATGGTTTGATCACGATTGTGTTAGAATCAGAAAACAGACATTTGTTTGTTTTTTTAAATTTATTTAGAAAGACAAATGCAAAAGTACTAAAACAAAAATTTCTCTCAATATTAAAAGAGCATAAGAGTCTTTGCACAAAGAAAATAGTAGAATAATTGCTAATTTTACAAAAAAATTCTAGGAAGATTCAAACAATTTTGGTCTTTAGTAAATAATTTAAAGTTAAAAACAAAATATAGTCTGTCCAAATATAAAAATGGAAAAGTGGGTAGATCATTTTCAGACTTTGTATATTTCTAACCCGTCTTCGTTAACTCTTAATAATGCACCGTGTATTACGGATGAAATCCTTGGCTATGAATTTAGCTGCTCTGAATTAAGCACAGTTATTAAAAGGGTAACGAGTAACAAGGTTCCTGGCATAGATAGAATTCTCAGCGAATTTTATACAGAAGCACCAGAAAACTTTCTGAAATTATTACTCTCTCAATGATAACTTTAATTCAGAGAAAATACCTGCAGGTTTTGGATTACTGACCCCAATAATTATTGTGCGATATCCTTTATTAACACTGTAGAAAAACTACACTGGGTTGATGGTTGAAAGACTTACAAATTAAGTGGATGTAAATCATATCCTTGATAAAAGACAAGCAGGATTTAGGGAAGGATACAGTACTGTTGACATGTTTGTTTTGTATATATTTAACCGAGCAGCAATTGCAGGTTAAAGGTAAACAGATCTATAATATTTTCATAGATCTCAAGTCTGCTTTCAATACTGTAGATCACACCCTGCTATTCTATGAACTTTGCACATTAGGAATTTCGTCAAAATTTGTAAATATTTTAAAAACTTAATACCCGGAAACGAAAGCTGTGGTGAGGATACAAAAAAAAGGATTTCTGGCGAATTTAGTATAGAAAGGGGGTTGAGGAAGGGATGCTATTTGAGTCCAATAATCTTTTCCCTTTTTATTAATGACATAACGCTGGAGTTAAGAAAAGGAATCAAAGTGGGAACAGCTAAAGTTAACTCCTTGCTTTTTGCCGATGATATTGTAGTTTTCTCAGACTCGCCATTGAAAATAAGAGAAGTAATGTCCAGATTGGAGATATACTTGGATAAATGAAAACTAGCTCTGAATGTGTCTAAATCTAAAATAATGATTTTCGGTCAAGTGAAAGGGAGAAAATAAAATATAAATGGGGTAGGAGATGGAGGTAGTGAGGAAGATAAATATTTGTGTCTGACAATTTCGGATAATTTATCACTTCATAAGCATTTTAAGGAAAAAATACACACTGCCAAGTTAAGTATAAATAGTATCTGGAGTAACTTATTCATTATTAAACATGTTCCGATATTGGCCTAGTATAAATTATTTCAGGCTGTGGTGGAATCTGTAATGTACTATTGAGCACAGTTTTATGGATACCATGATTTCCAACAATTGGGATCTATTCATAGATTATTTTTTAAGAAACTTTTTAACCTACCAAAGAATACACCTTACTACATAACTACATGCTGTACCTTGAAACGGGCAGGGAACTGTTGTGTTCTAATACAAGAAGTTTGCATTTAAATTATATTATAAAAATTTTATAATATAATCACTATAAACTATAGTGATCTGTTCTTACCTAAAATTATAACCCTTGAAGCCATGAAAAACAAAAATTGTAGTTGGCTAAAGGAATGGGTAAAACTAGCCAATGATTTAGACTATTCATTTGATAAGGAGTTCGTGTGGGTGGTGAGGTGGCAGAGCCAGATGGTTAATTTAATAGCTGCAGCCAAGGAAAATTAAAAAAAAAAAAAAACTAATAATCTCTGTTATGGGTGCCGAACATCTTTTAATCTATAAGAAACTAGACTATGGTGTAGATTACATAAATGATGAAAACAATACAGAGTTATTTTAAGTGATTTTCAAAACAAGAGCCGAATTGATATCCTTAAATTGTAAACTATGGATGAGGGAAATAGTTAACACGTGTTCAATTTATAACAATAAGGAGTAAGAAAATATAACTCATCTTTTAGGTAAGTGTAAGGTATTTAATTATGATAGGAAAAAGTATTTTGGAGAGGCTATTTTGACCGAAAATAAAATAATAAAAATTTTAAATGGAAAGATCTATGAAAAGTGCTGTTAACTATCGAGATTTTTAATAAAGGAATTTAATCACAATAAATAAACAAATGAAGAATAAGTTGTCATTATTACACTATATTTATATTTTCTTTATTCTATATGGGAAACAAGTAGATTATCCCACTATCTTTTGACAATAATGTATACTTTTTTTTTTCTTGTTTTGTTTTTTATAATCTATATATAAGTAAACCAACTTTCTGGCAGGCAGAATATCCATATGGACAAAACTCATTTATCTATCTATCTGTCTATCGTCTATCTTCTAATTTATTTGGAAACTGTTAATGTGGTTTATTTTATAGAAAATTATTCCATAACTGTATTTCCCAGGATATAAAAATATTTATATCAAAATAGGCTCATCAATTGGTTGTATATAGATTAATATTTTTCAGATGGCTTGTTGCAGAATTTGTTCTCTAATGGTTTATAATACTTTGTTGTATATTCGGCTACCCTAGAGTTGATAACTGTCTATGAGGTATTATAGTTAAATGCATCTGAGTGGGAGGGATTTAGGCATAGAACTTTGATTACCTTTCTTTGTGAGGATAATTAAGCATCATCTAGGAGTTAATTTATAATGATTTCCTTCTTAGATAGAACCCTAAAGAAGCGTATAGCATTTGTGGTAAAAAGTTGGTATATAAGTTGAATGCACAGTTGATGCTAGAAAAAGGACTATAAAGAAAGCAATAATATTATCCATGGAATCCTTAAGAAATATAATGTTTTGTATTATTTTATGTAAAGAGTTCCCTATCAGTGCAGAACTCAATCATCCTCTGCCAACTATTATTCATCATATTTTCTCTGTTCATTTCCAAAACTAACCTATGAACATTAATGTTATAATTGATGTAATAATTTTAAAATAAAAGTGCAATAATGTGATAATTTTATGATTCACCGATACGTATAGATTATATTAAAAAAAGATAAAATTATAACTTTGAAACGTGCAATATTCAAGGGCATAAGTAATAGTAATAAATGTGTCCATTCATACAATATCTACATAAAATAAATTCATCTCTTTGTGACTAATGCACAGACCCGGATTAAGAAAAGATCCATTTCAACATTATCATTTTAATAATACACTTTTTTTTTCTGATTTATATATATTTTTTTTTTTTCTTTTAGGCCAAACCAAGAACTCATTGTGAAACAAGCTTAAGCTGTAAATTGTGATATAGAAAATAGTTAAAATGTTTCTATACATTATTTTTGATACAATTTAATTGCTCATAATTGTAATGTAACTGTGATAATAAAATTATTCTGTTAAAGTTGTTTCTACTTTCAAAGGTGGAGTTTCAATAATCTGAGCATTGGTAATAATAAAGTCTATTTAATCAAAAACTAAAATTGAGACATGTTTGAGACAAAAAAAACAAAAAAAAAAACAATTTTTTAAATAAAACTATTGTGATCCTAAGTTGATATGTAAAGTATTTCTGAAAAATATAGATAATAAATTTATATATATTATATAACTATACTTACTACATAGGTGCTATAAAAAATCCATGGGATATTTTGGTCAAAGAAACTATACCTCATCATTGAAGCCCGATAATGCCAGCACTTAAGAAAAATGATGTATAGTGGAGTTGGAAACAAATTTTGGTGTATGTACATTGATTCAAAAACAGTACATTCAATGCAGTGATTGAGTCTCAGTGAGATATTCCTGCTCACTATCACCTTCCTTAATTTTACTTCCAGTTCTTTTTAAATAATCTCAGTTATTTTCTTATTGTGACTCCATTGTTCACCAACACATTTTTAGTCTAATTTATGATAGCCATTATGTCAATGTATATTTGTGATCATATTTAAGTTAAGAATTTTATGTGATATGTAACTTTAAGGTTTTATTAAGAAGATTCAAGTGTAAAAAAAATGGGCTTGTTTATGTTTGATAAAATAAATAAAATTTATGCTACCTCTTTTTATATTTCATTGCCCACTCTTATTTGTCAATCATCTAAATTTTTCTTTCTGGGTCAGTTTTCCCTTTATCTGTTTTATCATCAATCAACTGACAAATGTAAATACAAGTCAATGACAAGAGGAAAGGAAGAAATAAAAAAATTGATTCTGAGACTAGGTCTCTTAAGGGTAACACTAGATTTGACATAATATGAGAGCTATCTGGCCAAGAAAAAAAAATAATGTAAAATAAAACAATTTAACATAAACAAAAATAGTATAGTACAATAATAAGAAATAACTTTTTCTAGTAACAAAATTACTGCAATGTTTAAACTAATGAAAAGTTCACTATAGAAGAGTTGAGATATCGTGTATAAAAAATATGGTGTGCACAACACACGACTTTCACTTACCTCCGTTGTTAAAATTTATTTAAGAATTTTTAAATTCAGTAGAGTTGAAGCAAGTTTAAAAAATGTATTACATTGAATTTTGATAGAAATATGCGGTTTATTAAATTTACTTTATTCTTATCGACAATTAGTTGATTTTATTACTCTACATTAACTTTTATAGTTTTGTTTATAAAATAATATTTTTTCTTTAAATCTTTAGCTTCCTAACGGTATATTACACATCTAAATTAGTGTTTTTATGCTCAAAAATAGTATTAAAAAAGTTGTGCTCTTTTCTCCTTAGTTGGATATCAAATTCATTCAACTTATATATTTATTTATCCGTCTTTTATCAATACTTAAAAGATAATAAGTTTCATTTTTTCGAATATACAAAATTAAAGGTACTTAAGAGGAAGAAAATGTCAAAGTCAAAGAGGGACCCAACATCTCTGACCTGTCTGCTGACACCTGGGACTCCACGCAGGGGTGCATAATTGATATTAAGTTTCAGGGCATTGGACCATTCAGACCCCGAAAGAATCTGCTTTTCGTACATAAATTTGTTAGCTTTCGGGGTTTCTTTAAAATGTCGTACCCCAATGCCCTGCCACCTGCAGGTGGCCCATTCCTCGAACGAGTTTTCTTGTAGCGACTGCCGTAGAGCTCTCATACTCCGGTGTCCCTGCTCAACCCCCAGTCTCTCAGCACATGTAGCAACTTCGGTCGAATAATCGAGTGTGGACTGGAACAGGGCATCCGGCACATTGGACAGTTGCTGAGCGATGGGCCAGTGTTGTAGAGGAGCAATCCATTGGCAGCAGATCAATCCTAGTCCTCGGTACCTCCTGGGAGCGTACAGCATCGCCGTGGAGGTGTTCGCAGGGTCCGATGATGGCTTTGACACTCCTGCGAATCATGGTGTCGATACCTTCTAATATTTCTGAACGTAGCTTTGTGAGGGTTCCAGTTTGGAGAGGGTTTATGAGACCCGGGAACAAATATTGATTCACAATGTTGAGCTTTTGCTCAGGCTTAAGCAAGCAAGAGGTGAATAACTTGTCCAGGTTCTTATTCAGTTTTGTCACCGCTTCCTCATTGAATCGTAGCTCCCCCGAGAATGAACATCCTAAGTACTTTATGGTTTCACCATGCCTCAAAGTTTGGATGTTATCTCCATTCTCAAGGGAGAGCGTCGTTGCTTCCAGCTCTCCTTTGTTGAGCAAACTATTCATTGTCAGATCAGACAAGAGTAATTTTTGGATGCAAGAAGGGACTGAAAGAAAAGGTATTTGAATATGGAAAGGGTGGGAGCATGATGGTATTTGATGGAAGGGAATTCCAGAAACTGGGTATTTGATGGAAGGGAATTCCAGAAACAGGGTATTTAATGGAAGGTGATTCCAAAAACTGGGTATTTCATGGGAGGGAGTTCCAGAACTGGGTATTTGAGGGAAGGGATTTCTAGAAACTGGATATTTGATGGAAGGGAATTCCAGAAACTGAGTATTTATTGGAACGGAATTCCAGAAACTGGGTATTTGATGTAACAAAATTCCAGAAACTAGTGGAAGGCTAGAAAGAAGCATTCATATTTTTTAGTTTTTTGGGACGAAAACATAAAGCTTGGAAAGATGGAATCTGAATTTCCTTTATTGTGAATGAAGTGAGGGTTTGAACTGCAGAATATTGTAAATATAGATAGGGGTGAAGTTGTGGTGTAGGAAATATTTTGATTCAGGCTAAAGATATATGGAAATATCCCAACCTGCCAAAGAGGAATCTCAAAAACAGTTCATGATCTACTTCTGTCATTTCCCTAGCAACATCAAGAGGCCATACTCAAACTGGGGGGAAATTTGCTAAGATACTAATAGCTTATGAGTGGACCGAGAGAAGATGGTGGGAATGATGGAATTGCTAGAGAGTACTTATTGATTTTTGGGCTAAATGCTGTTCCCAGGATAAGGTTTGGTCAATTTAGATACCTAATATTTTGCAGAGGAGTTGAAAGTTATAGGATTATGATTTTAGTAATTTAACGGGGATTCCGTAAAAGCCTGTGGAGTTTGTGTGGAATTTCATTACTAATGTGATAATGTCAGTTGTAGAGAAGTGGCGTATTTTCAGAAGGAGAGTTTTCAAAAGGGTTGTCACTTGGGCTTAGGATCAGGGAATGAGAAAGGGGCTTCCTGAAAATAATTAAATTCAGCTTGGCCTCAGTGTCTTTTGAAGATCTTTTATTTCTTGACGCAACCATTGAGCAGGAAAGTGCGGCTTTTGAGAGGAGCGTGGATATCAAGAATGCTGTGTAGATTAGAGGTGAGGTTATCGACCATTGAGTCAATGAATGGAAGAGCGAGAGGAAATTTTATCCCATGATCTGATAAGATGGTTTCATGAGTGAGGGCTTCAAGGTTACCGAATGTTGTGGTTCCTGGTAGGATTGCTGGAGTTTATATATTGTAAGATATTTCTAACGTTCTTACCTTAGTGCCTTCCATTTTAATGCACAGTCGCCCGCTCATTATCAAGAATGCCTTAATTATTTCTCCAAAAACTTTTACCACCTTATGCAGTCACTCAAACCTTGCGAAAATCCTACATTCCTTCTTCCTCAGTTTCCATTCCTGATTATTTCTTTATCCGGCACGATCGTATCGACAAGAACGGTGGAGGTGTAAGTTTTTATGTTCATAACATCCCGAATCCTTGATGTCTCATTCCCATACGATCACACTTATGTCGAATTCCTTCTAGTCGAAATTTCCTGTAGTTCAAGTTCTCTCCTGTACATTGTAGTATATCGTCCTTCTCTGGTTCCTTTTGATCAATCCTCTACAACCATGTTCCCTTTTACAAACATATTATGATCTCTGTCGACTTTAATACCAACTTGTTTTCCGACGCCAATGATAAACTATACCTAGAAAACCTTTTCTATTCTCTTCATATATATATATATGTTCTTTATGTCCCAACTCACCATACCTTTAGGTCTAAAACCTGGTTGGACCTACATGTTATCGACTCAAGGTATAATCTTCTATCCGCTTCTCAGCATCCAGTACCATTCCTTTCATCTTATGACCTTATCCAAATATATTATAATATTCAAACCCTAGTTTTCTTACCCAAAACGTTCACTTTTCGTAACCTGGATGCTCTGATCCGTGAAATCCTTTTACCTGACCATGAAAAGATTAACTGGAGCAAAATTCCTGTACCTCTATTGACTCCATGGTTGATATCCTCACCGCTAATCTTCTTCGTATCCTTGATATCCACGCACCATCCAAAACCATCACCTTTTGTCGCCAACCTGCTCCCTGGATGAGTCAAGAAATTAAAGACCTACAAAAAAGACGTGAGGCGCTTTAGACGTACAAGACTGACAGACGACTATCAAGCGTTTAAAGCACTCAGTAACTTGACACAGACAACCATCACACGAGTAAAATCTATTTATTTCCAAGAAGCCCTCTCCTCAGCTCCTGAATCGAAAACAAAATGGCAAACTTTCCGTAAGCTCTCCCTCTGCAAATCCTCTTCTTCACATGAACCACAGATATTTCCCGATGAATTAAATTCCCATTTTGTATCCTCGTCTTGTAATTTTTCTTTTCTGCCTTCTTCTCAATCTTTTTCAGCTCCATTATTTAACCCAGATAATTTCCACTTCCCTTACATTACACCAAGTGACTTTATTTCCTTCATTATGAAATCTAGCTCCAATTCCTTTGGTTTTGATGGAATTCCTGTTGAATTGTTAAAATTATGCCTTCCTGAAATCCTCCCCGCTACTCTCCTCTTTATAAATAATTCCTCCCTTCAAAATTCAGTATTTCCTAGCTCTTGGAAAAAATCTTTAAGTCTATCCCATTAACAAAACCGCAAACCCCGTCCTTCCTAAAGATTATCAACCTATTTCAATCCTCTCAAACCTCTCGAAAGAATAATCCAGACTCAAATATCCGAATTACTAGAAAAGTCCGAGCAACTTGATCCCCTCCAATCTGGTTTCCGTTCTGGCTTTTCCACACGCCCTCGTTAACATAACTAGTGACATACATACTGTCATGGAGGAAAATAAACTAACCGTTTTAACACTTCTTTACTTCTCGAAAGCTTTCGATTCCTTAGGCCACTCTTTTCTTTTCACCAAACTAAATGCACTATCCTTTTCCAATAGCGCTATTCGCTGGTTCCAATCATTTGTTTCCGGTCGAACCCAAGCCGTTTACATTTCTAATCATCCTTCTTCACCCTTTCGGCAGGTGTGGCCCAGGGCTCCAGCATCTCCCCTCTCCTTTACCATTGCTACATCAATGATCCCCCGTATTCAATAGTCCACTGCTCCCACCACCTTTATGCCGATGATTTCCAAATTCATTTCTCCTTCCCTCCTTCCGAATTATCATCTTCGTTTGCCGCTATTCAGGAAGACCTGGATAGAATCTGTGGCTGGGCAAACCTCTAAATCGAGTTGAAGTGGTTCCTTCCCTCTACACGCAGACAGTACTTCCTTGGGTCATTTCTCTACCATACGATAAAATCCCAGCATCCTTTCTATATCCTCAGTCTCCTTCAATTTAGATCCTCAGTCCACTTAGTTGGAACAAGATCGCGCCACTCCGACTGTATATCCCATCCCACAGAACTAAAGCCTTAAGATCTTTTCTAAGTAAAGTCTGTGGGATTCGAAAGGAAGTTGGTATTAAAGCCACCGGAAATTATTATGTTATTATAAAAAGGAACATATATGTAAATTCAAGGAATTCGTCAAAAGGTACGAACGAACTTTTCTTTGATATAAAGGCCTTACCAGCAACCGTTCGAAGTTATTCAAAAGTGCGGCACGTCATCCAAACCAGCCACTGTTTGCCAACATTTTGTTCCACGCTCCCGGTGTGGGCGCACCTCTAGAATGGTAGGGATGGCAAGAAAATACTAGTATGAAATGTAACTATGACATCAAATCTGGGACTTATACCAGATAAGGAAATAATAATATAACATCAGCTTAGATGACTCGGGCGTGTTATGGACTGATACAAAACAGAATGACTAGGGTTTTATTCAAAGCAAATGTAGAAAGTGAGAGACTAAGAAAGACTTTGGAACAGGAAGTCCAGGAAGCCTTTGAGAAAATCAAGAGAGATTTACCGGATCACAGTTTGTGGAAAGCTTCTTTACACCGATATGCGTTAAAAGAGGAGGAGATTACATTATCAATTGAGGTCTTAATACTAATTAAATAGTTTATCTACAATAAAATAATCAAGGTACGGTTAGAAGAGAGAGGGCTCAGAATGCCGCAACAATGTCTGAAGGAATGGCTGAGGAGTGTGATAGATAGGAAATCAATACCAATGAGAATTTTACCACAACACTCCTCTAGCTCACGTTACTTAAAGTTTTAGCCACAGACGCCAACGAGCTTATGAAGGAACGACCTATAGGGAGGAAACCTTCAGACTTGCTTAAGGATCTTTATGGAGCTGAGTTTTAACAAAGCGGACTCCACGGAGGGGAGAAAAAATAGGAATAAATAAAGATTGACAACTCATACCGGTTGCAGGATTATTATACCGTAATGCCGAAAGCTACTTTACTCGAATATTGTTTCGGGCCTAGGTCTGTTCACCGTCTATTGTTGGACCAACGATGTATGTATATAAAGATATATTAGGTAAGTAAAAGTGAAGTAAGATTGGTAGTAAATTGCAGTGAGATGGTTTATGGTGAAATGAAACTTACAAAAGTTTACAGCATAAATAGGATTTAATTGAGGCGATAGCAATTCTTAAGAGTTAATTAATAGGTCGAGGGGAAAAATCCTTGTAGTAAGGAATGTTACCAACCTGGATCTATCAGCTTCCAACTCCCAGTCGGCTCATCGCAGTCAGCGGTTGGTCTCATCACAGTTCTCAACTTGACTGTCACAATCCGAATAATTTCCAAAAGCCTTTCCAATTCTGTGAACCACAAAGCTCTTCACATCCATTTTTATTACAGCAAACCATGAGAGATAATAGTTAAGTATATGTATATAGTTAATCATAGTTAAAGATAATTTCGAGAATCTTGAAAATTCTGTATTTAAGCCTGTTAAAAATTCTAAATATGTAAAATCTATTATATTTGTAATAAAAATTAATTTTCAGGAATACTTACCACATACTGATTATTTTCCAACAGTTTTTTATTTGGAGCCAGCTCACCTTTAAACGTTTATCTCTGCTAAGAACTCGACATGTTTTACTACTTCAATACTATATACTGTATATTTTTCTATATCATCTGCATTATACTGTATATTTTTCATATAAGGGTTAATGGAATTGTGCAAATTATTATAATAAAAAACTTTTATAATTGTCTCATTTATTTAGTGAAATTTAATTAAATTCTTCATTTACTTATTATGGAAACCAGAAATTATGTCTTATACCATTTTATGATGTGGCGTAGGCGTACCTGGGCATTGCAGCATTTTTCATATGATCAGCTATAGAACCATACAAACTGTAGGACCTGGCTCAAGTAGAATGGATTGGGATCCCTAAATCCAGCTAAACTGTGCTGCACTTGCTGGATATAATCGTTCTTCATAAAATTTAATTTCCGAAAACAAATCTATTTGTTAAAAAAAATATTCAATCAAGATATGTATATCCAGTTCAGTTAAATTAATAATACATGGGTTTTTATGGCCGTGTTCAAAACAGGATTTACTTCTTTCGAATCAAGAGGCAAAGGAACACCTTACGGGTGTTTTAAAGTGCCAGAAGAGCGGGATAAAGTTAGTAATATTCATTGTGAACAGATGGAAGTGTTGAATGGTTCGTGAACGTTTTAAAGTTTTTACTCAAAAGAGGAATATATTTTTATTTTTACATGTCTAATATCAAACATATTTTAAACTTTCCACTATTGCTAAAAGTCAGTTTTGTTAGTGATGAAGTAACGAAAAAAAGGTTTAAAAATAACCTAAACTTGGAATTTTTTACCGTGTTTCAGAAACTTGGCTTTATCAATATACGAGTACATCTGGTAGATAGGAGAGGGATTTTAGGGCGACAATGGCAAGATTATTAAGCCCGATTATACATTAGGATTTTGCATAATTATATTTTCGTTTTGTTGCATTTTGCCATTAAACTAGGATTAAATTATTGAGAATTAATATATTTTAATTTTAAGGACCACTAATATAAAATAATCACAAATAATTACTTTGTTGTGAAACTGTATCTTCCATGAACTTTGAGTGATTATTTTACTTACCAGAAAATACCTCTCTAGGCTACTTAATCGATAGCTCAAGCTTTTTGATTTCATAGTAGCCGGGATTTTCAAGTTTATCAATAAAGTGACTGTTGTCAGTACAGTGACATTTCGTTTAATGGTGGAAAAAGAACCCTTAATTTGTTTTTAATAGTAATAATGGGACTGATTCCTTTAATTTTTGCCGTGCACTTCTTTTTTTTGGTGTCGGTTTTCGACATTTATTTTCGGTCACCTATTATAGAAGAGTATATTAAGCCTGTCGGTAATAATTTAGTTACAAATACTAAGCGCCTTGTTCTGTTTGTTGGTGATGGATTACCTGCTGAACATTTATTTGATTTGTCTTCTGGTAAAAGCAAAGCTCCATTTTTAAGGTAAGGATAGTTTTCTTGCTATAAGTTGTATTTGCTATTGAGTTTGTTATTATTATTATCTTGTTCACTTAAGGTCTGTGATTGAAAACAAAGGAACATGGGGAGTTTCCCACACTCGGGTTCCTACTGAATCCAGACCTGGACATGTTGCATTGATTGCAGGTTTTTATGAAGACCCTTCAGCAGTCTTTCGTGTAATGTATAAATCTTTAGAGTTTATTTTAATTTTTATTTTGTAAGAAAAGATCCTTTTTTTTTTTTTTTTAATTTAATTTGTTTTATATGAATCTAGGAATGTCAGTATTGTTGGCTATAAAGCTACCTATTTACATCAATGGCATGTTTAGTAGGAATTTCATTGTATTTATATAAATGCTGATTACTTACACATTATATTCTCCTTGCCTACTATGATATCTGAATTTTCTCATTTAGATTTTTTTTTGCCAACATTTATTTCTTTATTGATATATATACTGAAAATCATCATTTAAGTTTAAATATGATTTGGTCTTGAATGTTTCCCAAGTTACTTATTACTAGATCAAGAACAGTGCTGGGGCCTTTCGAGTAATTCGAACAGGCAGTAAGAAGGCTTCCTTGCGTATGATGATAAAATGGTATATGTAAAGTCTTCACAAATTTAGCCGAAATTTCTTCCATTTATGTAAACACTCTTCACCATTCTATTGTGAAAACTACACTTTCAAAAAGGGAAGCCAGTACTATTGCCGGACTAATTATTTTGGAGTTCATGTAAGAAAAGCTCCTGAAATTTCAGCTTAAAAACAGTACCTAAAAGATATTAAGGTTAGAGTAACTGTCAGTTCCAATCGTTATTTCACGATTTATAGGACAACTATTAGAGGATTAAATAAGATGACAAGCTTGAAAAATTTGGTATCCATTGCTAGAATGGACCAGTTGAGGTGGCTGGGAGTTGATACGAGTTAAATTAGAAACTTTTGGAAAGTAAGCCTAAAGGAGGAATAATACAAAATTTTCCAAGGTTAACATGGAAGGATTACATGTATAAATAGTTAAGAAGAATAGAATTCAAAGGATGAGAAAAACTCACCTAAGGTAGAAAAGAGTTGAGTAAGATTCTGGAGGAGCCCAAGCCCTTGTTGGGCTGAATTACTAGGGAGTAAGTAAGATGATTTTTGTTTAACTGTTTAGTCCAGTTAACTAATATTCTATTAATCATTTATATTGAATTTAAATCCTTGGACTAATTATTTCATTTATTATATTTTCCTTTTTTATCAGATTCTTTAATTATTTCCTTAAATAATTTTTACCATACTTAACGCTTAACTTTTGGGTTTTAGAAATATTTATCCAATCCATTCAATGTTGTGTAGGAGGGTCACTGTTAAGATACAAATGTATCTGGGTGTTAATATATACCATTATAGCCTACTTGGATGTTTTGTTTCTTCGTATTAGCTTTCATTATTATATTGTATTTTATAACTAATTTTCCCATGCAGTTGCTTATTTTAAAGTGTGTTTCTTAATAAAATGTATTAAAATATCAGGGCCAGTTAAAAATAGTCTGTTGATGAGTTGAAGAAATGAAGCGATTTATAGAAATATATTAATGGCTTATTTTGTTAATCTTTTGTGATAAAATGGATTGTGGAGTAATCAATTTTCAATTAGATTGTTAAAGATGGTCTGGGTGGATATATCCAAGCAGAAATCATCTATTTGCATTCCCATTAATTTATCATATTTCCTATCTATAATTCTACTAATGACTTGTTACATTTATATATGAATTTAACTTTTTTTTTTTTTTTTTTGTCGTTAAAACTTTTATTTTACTTGTTATAGTAGTAATGAAAATTACAAACCTGAAAAATGAATATTAGTATACATTAATAAAGGTAGTTATTTAATTTTAAGTTTTTTTGTTTTTAGGGCTGGAAGGAAAATCCTGTTCCTTTTGACTCAGTCTTTAATCGTAGTGTGATAACATTTTCATGGGGAAGTCCTGATATTGTACCCATGTTTAGTAAAGGTAACCGTTAAATATTATATATTATATTTCGTTTAATATATATATTTATGCATTGTTTAACTTATGTAAATTCTTAGGAATTCTTAGATAGATTTTTGGGACCATCAATAAGAATGGCATTTATATGAGATCTCAATCAATACAATACAATAACTGAAATAATTAGGAAATGCTGAGTTAAGTTTTACTCACATATTTTATTGGATGGGAGACTCAAGAACGACAAAAAGCTATTCAGTGTTATGACTAAGAGTAAATGTGGGACTGAATGGCTGAAAGAGGTTTGGAGGGACATATAACTGTTCGGTATCAAACATTTTAAAGACCATTCTTTGAATTCTGAAATATAGAAAAGAAAATGTAATGGAATGGGGATCTATCATTGCCAATTTATGATGCATCACATTAATTTGGTTACAATACGATTTGGCATTGATGGTTTCTTGAGGTTTTAAGAAGCTGTAGTCTAATAAATCAAATGAAGCCCACCAAACCAAACAGTAACCATCACCTTTTTTTGATGAGTTAGGGGCTTTATAAAATGTGCTGCTTCTCCTTTGTTGAGCCGCTATCCAGAATGTCTACTATTATCATAAAGTATCCACTTTTCAACACAAGTAACAATTCTGGACAGGAAAGGGTCGTTTTTGTTTGGGTAAAGATGTGTAGCACAAAATTAATTATACTAATTTCTTTTATGGTCATTTAATGTTTGTGGAATTGAACTTTCAAGCTTCACTAGGTTTCCAATAGTCTTGAGGTGGTCATCGACAGTTGATTTGCCCAAGTTAAGTTTCCCTGCAAGTTTTTGAACAGTTATTTTGGGGTTTTCCCTGCAGAACATTGTGATCAAGACTTTCTGGACCCCGTTCCGACCAAGTTTAAACTTGCAAAACAAAGTTATTTAAATATCACATGCTGATATCTTAGTAAAGATTACATTGTTTCTAAGCAGCAAAATGCTACAGAGGTATACAAACATCGTTTTAAAGAGGATTAATTAGTGTTGACATTTATACTAATTAATAATCCAGTAAACGTAAGCAGTTTGTCATATAGAAGAGTATTTTAAAGAAAACTCTAAATCCTGCGTTGTTACTCTGCAATGATAATAGAAATTCATCACTAAGTTTTGAACATTAGGATTTCAGTGAAATTAAGCCCTTTAAATAGTCAGGGAAATGGCTTTCAAAAGGCAATCAGAAGAAAAAAAGACATAGATGAGGTTATCAGATGGACAAAGGTAACATGGACTCTAAATTTTGTTCTGTGGAATGAAGATGTTCAGCTCCTACTGAAAAAGAAAAGCTCTTTAATTCATTTTTGAAAACATTGCAGTTTATGGCTCAAATGTGGACCATATTTACAGACTGGCCAAGAAAACTTGTCTCAATGTATTTTCGGAGACATAGTTGAAATGGAAAAAAGTTTTTATTATCCTGGGACTAAATTCTCTTGAAAATAAAAATAAAATACAAGTTTGATGACGTAATATTGCATCTGCAATTTGAGGTTATTGCCTGTTTGATTGGGAAAGGAAAAGTTGGTTGAAAAGGTGCTATTTCAAGTTGGAAGCAGTTCGTGCATGACTGATATCAGGAGGGATAGAATTCCAAAGAGAGGCAGTTTTGACCAGAAAATACTTGTCGAACACAGGTGAGGAGGAGGGTAGAGGTCAGAAAGACAGGATCTGGTAGAATGGGACTGAATTGAAGATTAAAGGGTTTGGAAGATATAGGTGGGGCGCTGAGTTTGATAACCTGATGGGAGGAGAAAAAAGGATGGAATGGGATGACTGATTAGTTGTATAATTGACCATGCAGTATGTTTTCTTACAATTCAACCTGTGATTCTTGATGACAGGATGAGTCATCACTTCCTGTGTCTATTTTTGTGAGAGGCTACAAGTTGGCTGACAGGTTTCACATACCCGAGGAGTGGTGAATCTAAAATTAATCATATGCTTGAAAAAGTCTTCCCAGGACTGAAATTTGAACTCAGATAGTAGCTTGAAGATGGTAGCCACGTGCTCTCCCAATTATATTATTAGTCATACAATTCCCAAGGTGAAGACGTTAAGATGGTTCATTTTTGGGGTAAGTTTTAAACAAGGAGATCTCTTACCCAGCTCCTTTTCAGCCTTCTTCTGGTGAGTTCTGGAAAGTCCGTTGTCGCCATATTTTGAATGAGTTTGTTGTAATGTCTATGAAGTTTGTCATGGAATCTCTTATATGAAGTATGAATGTAGTCTTGAACAGTAGGTATATGTAGAGTTTTGTTACTCAAGTACCAGGGTGAGCGTGTTATTAGTCTCAACGTTTTCGATTGAAAAGTCTGTATTTTTTTTAATGTGAGTCTTTTTAGCGGTTCCGAAAATTTGAGATGCATATGTCCATAATGGTTTTATAAGGTAGGTATAAGTATTCTGTTGGCGTAGGGATGTGGCCCGCTGTCGCCCGGCTGAAAGGCTGCAATCAGCTACTGGCCCTCCAGGTTGGGGGAACAATACACTAACACACATACAGTACACAAGCACAGCACACAATACACAAGGTCACCCACAGTACACACCCTAGGATCACCTTTCCTAGGAAGCCGCCCCTTCCTGCCCTAGGAAGCTGCCCCTTTGGAGGGGGTGCAGGTATGCAGGCACCAAGGAGGCAGCCCCACCAGCATAGTAGAGAGGGTTAGTGGCCCCACTATCCGAAAAAAAAAAAAATCACTACGAAACCTCATAAATCAGCCTCGGATGTGGATGGTCTGAACGGAAAACGACGCGGCAATCATCAACGGCTTAACCTAGGCCTGGAGCACTGAACGTACTTCTGGAACAACTTGACAAGTACAAAATGGACATTACTGCCATCCAGGAGCTAAGATGGACTGGCAAAGGAATCCTCAAGAAGAAGCGGCACACCGTATACTACAGTTGTAATGAGAGAGAGCACACGTTTGGAACTGGATTTGTTGTGAGCAATTCTCTGCGTCACCTGGTATTGGGCTTCAAACCTATCAGTCCACGAATGTGCGTATTGCGCGTTAAAGGGAGGTTTTACAACCTGAGCATTTTGAGTGTCCATGCACCGACTGAAAAATCAGACGAAGAGGTGAAAGATGAGTTCTACGAGGCACTAGAACGGGTCTTCGACTCGTGCCCCGGTCATGGTATGAAGATTATTGCAGGGGATCTCAACGCTAAAGTAGGCCGAGAAGAAATATACATCCCGACTGTTGGTAGACACAGCCTTCACGAAAGTACTAACGACAATGGACTGAGGCTCATCAACTTTGCTGTCTCCAGAGATCTTTTTATAGGAACTACGATCTTCCCTCACAAACGCATTTATAAAGGAACTTGGACCTCTCCTGATGGTGCTACTGTGAACCAAATTGATCACATCATAATAGATAAAAGGCATATTAGCTCCCTCACAGATGTTTGAGTGTATCGTGGCGCAAATGTAGACTCCAACCACTACCTCAGCATTGCTCATATCATAGGCAGAATCAACACCAAAAATATAACAAAAATAATGCATATGAAGCACTGACTGCAAGACGCACTAGACGCACGGTTGAAGAGTATAGGCAAAGGAGAAGAATGGAGAAACGACTTCATAAAAGAAAGAAAAGATCCTGGGAGAGAAAGAAACTAGAGGCAGCTGAAAGGCTAATATCTATTGGTGATACCAGAAGATTCTACGCCTCAGTCAATCAAAGCAGGAAGCCCTTTAAGCCCACCCACTCAGCCTGCAGGAATCGCGAAGGCAATATAATAGTTGAGAGGGCAGCGTGCATGAATATATGGAAGGAACACTTTGCGAATATTTATGCAGTACATCAAGAGGAGAATGAAAACAACTGCCCTCAACATCGCCTAAGATGGGCTGGACATGTGGCCAGGATGGAGGAACACGAAACTCCTAAAAGATTATTGACGGATATAGTACATGGCCGGAGGAAAGTTGGCCGCCCCTGTCTTCGATGGAGTGACTGTGTGGCCGAGGATGCGAGGAGCTTAGGAGTCCACAACTGGATGGCTGCAGCACAGGACAGAGACTTCTGGAGGTTGCTGGTTGAGGAGGCCTGGACGCGTCAACGTGTTGTAGCGCCAAACCAATAATAATAATAATAATAAGAATTCTGTGGAATGGGTTCATTATTCATGTAAACTGGAGGACAGGTATCGTATCTGAGAGTGAAGGTAATGTGTTCAGATTTTTCAATGTTCAGTTTTATCTTCCATTGTTTAAAATAGTCCTGTAGCTGTAATAAATAATGTTGGAGAGTCATTGAAGCCTGAGTGATATCTGCGTGTTTAGTAATAACAGCTGTGTCGTCAGCATAAGTTGCTAGTACTGTGTTTGAACAGTTTTTTTATATCGTGTGTGTATATTATGTATAGTAACGATGAAATTGATCCCTGAAGAACACCGGCCTTGATTGGTAGGATAGAAGAGACCTCCGACCCCTGCCGGACAGAAAAATATTTATCGGATAGAAAGGAAAGAAGTATGAGATAGTAAGTAGAAGGAAGAAAAGATCTGAGTTTGTAAAGTAGGCAATTATGCCAGACCCTGTCAAATGCCTGAGCCACATCCATGAATACGCCAGTAGCATATAGTCATTCTTCTAATGCGACTGAAATATAATCTGTGACTTTGTGTAATTGGTGTATGGTAGAGTGTTGTGATCGGAATCCAAATTGGTGTTCGGGTAATATTTGTTTATCAGTAAGTATGTCGATTAAGCGCTTGTAAAGTAGTTTTTCAAAAACTTTTGAGCATATTGGAAGTAAACTGATGGGTCGGTATGAGGTGGGGTTTTTATTGTCTTTGTTAGGTTTTTGAATCATCAGTATATGGGAGTATATCCACTGTAATTTTGTTGTCCTGAGTATAAAGTTGAAGATGGATGTTAGAAAGACTATAGCTTTTCTGGGCATATGCTGGAGTACCTCAGCAGTTATCAAGTCATGTCCAGGGGCTTTTCTTTTGGGTAGCTTCTTTATCTCAAGAAGGACTTCAGATGGTTTGAAAGCACTTGGTGACAAGGATAATGGTAAAGGTGTATCTAGTATGTCCTGTACAGAATTTTCGTGTTTACTGTTGGATAGTCTGTATGTGGTGTGAATACTGTCGACAAAGATTGGCAAAGAGTTCAGATTTTCCACTGTCCTACACGGCCCAGGAGCCATCACCTCTTCAAAGTGGCGCTGACACCTCTCGATGCTTTAGCAATCTTTTTGTATGTCTCCATAAACTTCCATCGTCAGTTGTGAGTTTTTCCAAATGTATATCAAAGTTCGTCTACTTAAATTTTTGTATTTGTCGTTTTAGCTCATAATTTATTCGGTTATAAGTTTGTTTGTCAGATGGTAGTCTGTTAGTCTGCCATACCTTACGAGCTCTACTTTTATTCCTGATCAGATCCCTTAGGTACTGCGGGTAACTCGGTTGAATACTTCTTCTTTTTCTAGGTACCGATGACACCCATGCAGATTTCTGAATACTCTTCGTTAGTACTTCAACAGCGTCTTCAATTTCTTTTTCAGTTTTTATTGAGAGAGGAACTGAAAGCTTTTCAGTTAAATTTGATTGATATAAATCTCAGTCTATTTTTCCTCGAATAAGAGTTGGATGTTTTTCCTGTAGGCATGGTTCGTCGAAGAGCACTAGATGTATAAGGGAATGATCAGAGCATAGATCAGAGCTGGATCTGATGGTATGAGGTATGGCCTGCAGTCCTTCAGTAATAAAAAAATTGAGTAAGTCTGGTGTCTTTAGTCTCGATGTTGGCCAGTAAGTCGGTGAATTTGGAGATATAGTGTTTAAAGAAAGTTTATGGAGATCAGACAGCAAGTTTCTTCTCCTTGGAGTGCACAATCGTGAAATTTGGGGCGTAATTGGTAAGTGCATGGGGTGGTGTTTCAATGATATTTTTATGATGATTGTGATTCCACCATGTGAAGTGTTGTCTGGGTGGTCAGTCCTATAAATTGTGTAGTTGGGGAAGTAGATCTTAGTACGGGAGATTAGATGTGTTTCAGTTATCAGAGCAATGTTATTACGTTTTTCATATAAATAAGTGTCTAGTTCGGTTTTATGTTGTAGAAGTCCGTTAGCGTTCTACAGAAGAATTGACAATGAACCCACTGTTAAAAGATTACTGGCCATAGACAGGGGTATAGGTTTGTGTAACTTCTGAGAGCTGTCGTAAAAGGCTAATGAGGGGTTGGATAAGGTTACTCAGTCTTAATAATAAATTTTGAAATTGAGGCGAGACATTCTCAACAGAAGGCGCCTGCTGAGGAATGCTCTGTCTAATACCTGACATACCTACATTAAATTGTTGTCTTCCTTCTAATAATGGAGGATACTGCTCTTGTGATTGCTGCTGTCTTCCTTCAGATGCTAGAAACTCATTCGTGGTCGCTGCTGATGTCTTTCTTCAGATGATGTTAAAGTCTGCTCTTGCCTTGTATGTACTGGGTTGACTGAAGGATGAGATCCCTGTGGTAGTGGCGGGAAAACGTGCGGTCCTGATGGTAAGGCTGGTTGAGCGTGCGTAGATCTGAGGTGAGGTTTATGTCGAGAATTTTGAGCAGTTCTGAGAGCCTTCAAGGCCTCGCATCCCCTGTAGTTTGCAGGATGCGCTCCTTGACAGTTTGCACAGGTGGCTGGTGAGTCCCGGGTTTTCTCACATGTAGTACTAATATGATTTTGGCCGCATCTGACACATTTTGGTTGTTGATTGCAGTAGGTTTTCATGTGGCCATACTGCTGGCATCGGATGCACTGCAGTATCATTCTTTTCTTACAGAGTTCTTCAACTGATACCCTTGTGTAATATAAAAAGTCTATCTTGAAGATATCTTCATTGAACGTTTGTTTGCTTGTGTCAACGAAAAACATAGGTAACGGTAGTTTGAACCGTGATATGGCATTAGTGACGTTAAGTGCATCAAAACCCTTAGTTTTAATTCCTTTATATTGTTGCCTTTGGTGTAGAATGGTGTAGGTTTTTTATTACTACACGAGGGCATCGGTCATCTGGTAACTGGTAAGTATGAAAAAAAGCGTTTTATCTTCTTAAAAAATTTACTATGGCACGGTAAGAGTCTGGTGATTCTGGATAAATAGTTACTTTTTGATTTGTGGTTTTTAATTTGAATGATGATGGACCGCTGACGTCTTCTAGTGATTTTATCAATGCTGGATAATTTTGGACGTTGTTGACAAATATTGGGGGGGAGCTTAGACGTAGCCGTGTCAGTTAGTGAAGTTCGGGATGTTAACTGAGGCCCGGTGTTAAGGTTAGCTACCACTTGATATCTGTTCTGGGTTGGTGTAACTTGCACATTCATAGTTGGCCTTTTAATTCTGTTTCTTTCATCTCCTCTGACACCTGAGAGCCGTTTACGGCCTGTTACTACTTCCCAGACTCCCCCTTGGCTCTGGGAATCATTATTTTCAATTATTTCTACCCCATTCATGATTTTGGCACATGCCGAAGTTGAAGGGAGCTCGTTCATTGTCACTAACCTCACAATTGTTTAAAAACTGTCACTAAGTTTCAACAAAAACACTTTTTGTCAATAGAATCCACTTTTTTATCACATTATAATTAAAATCAAGTACAAATAACCTTTTCCTATGATTTATCATTATCGCTAAGTTATAATACAAAACTCACTCACCTCAGTGATTGGTAGTACTATATCTTATTACTGATTCAATTTCAATTTTAATTTTATTGTTAGCCTGTCTAACTTAATATTTAAATAATGATTAAATATATATTTAAAACAAAATATATATATATATTATATGTATATATAAATCCGTATGTATGTATAGTTGGATTTATAGTTTTCTTGATTAAAAATTGTTATTAATTATTTTTTAAATGTTATGTATGTTTAACTTTATTAAAGTAATTCTAAGTATGATTATTTTGAAGTAAATATGAAATGTTTACAAATTATACTATTAAATATTTGATTTTCAGGTCCTAAAGCAGATCATATTCATTATTTCACTTATTCATCAGAAATGGAAGATATGTCTGGCAAAAATCAGTCTGCTTCCCGATTAGATTCATGGGTTTTAAATAAGTTTCAAGAGTTCATTCAGTATAATTTTAGTTCCTATAGTATCCATGAAAAATCTCGAGTCGTTTTTTTTTTTCATCTATTAGGTACAGATGTTGCTGGACATGCCAATAAACCGTATACTTTGTAAGTTGATAATTATTAAAATAGTTTCATTGATAAACAATTTTTTATATTAATATTTTGGCAATATCAATTAACAGCTATACCTCCCAAAAGATATGTATTTTCATTTTATTAGAATTACTTTGAATTGTATAATTAACTTCAAGTTAAAATCCCTTTTTCTATAATTATAAAGAATAAACAGTTAATCTTAAATTGATAATTATTTTATGCTTTAGCTAACTGTTAATTTATTTAAATTTTCTCTTGCTTTATTGGTTAAGGAGTATGTCAAAGTAAATTCTTAGAATAAAATTTGGAATATCCAGGCACAAAGTTTTGAGTTTCTAAATTACCATTAAACAACTAACCATTCAACATTTAGCTAATGCAAGCATCTTCATTACTGATATAACAAGATTGCGTATATGTAGACTGAATAAAGCTCTTCCTACACCAACTTTCCAAATAAAATACGGTCCTAGACATCTAAACACTTGTTTTAACAAATAAAAAAATATTCAGAAGGATCTTTGGTATATTGACAAATCAATACGATTCTGTCATGATAATTATCTATATCATATATACCTCTTTTTTTCCTTGATTCTGACAAGCCAGTTAAAATTTCCCGCACCCTCCCTATATATATATATATATATATATTATAATATATATAATATATATATATATATACACTATTCTGCAGTTCATACCATCAATTGATTCACAAGAAACTAGATCCTGACTTTCCGACCTTTATATCCCTTCTCATAGAACTAAAACGTGAACGTTCCTTTCTAGCCCATTCCACCAGTTTTTGGAATATCTCTCCCATCAAAGATCCATCGAGCAACCTCTCTTACCACTTTCAAATATCTTCTGTTTCAGTATCTTCTCACTTTTTATAATGACGCTATCTGACAATAATAATTGTTCTGTTAGATGATAGTCAATACTTTTAGTTTTTTACAATTATTTATGTAGGTTGAAATAACTGTTCTTTTGTTTTTGTTTTGTGCATTTTCTTTTAGTTTAATCAAAAGCATTAATATTATTTAATTATATTTTCACTAAATGTATTTATTTCTTATCATTATTCTTTTTTTATTTATTTTCTTTTTACTTATGTTAAATCTATTTGCTTTTTTTTTGTTGTTTTTTCCTCATTAATTTTGTATCTTGGCCAGATGTAAATATTTTGTTAGGTTGCCAGGAAAGCTCGTAGAGAAATTTGGACAAAAATTAAAATTGATGAACAGCTAAATAGTTACCACCATTAGCGATTACCCTTTCCCAACGGCTTGGAAGGTCCATTATCCCTTTTTTCCAAAAATCACTGTCCTTACTCCTGAAGAACAATAGAAGGTCCGTTTTGACGTCATCTTCTGTAGAGTAGGATTTCCCTTGTAGAAAGTTTTTGAGGGAACGGAAAAGATGGAAATCTGAAGTAGCAATGTCAGGAGAGGACGGTGGGTGAGGTAAAACCTCCCATCTGAAGGTTAATAACTTTTGCCGAGTCCTTAAAGAGGTCTAGCATTGTGTTGGTAGAATAGCACTCCTTTCTGATTTGCCAACTCTGGCCGTTTCTCTTCCATTGCTGCCTTCAGTCGATCTAACTGGGTGCAGTAAAAGTCCGTATTTATAGTTTGGTTTTGTGGAAAGAGCTCAAAATGTATGGGTCCCTTCCAATCCCACCAAATACTGAGCATCATCTTTCTTGGATGCAAGCCGGCCTTTGGTGTTGCGAGCGGCGTCATTCCAGACAACCCCCAAGATTTTTTTCGGCTGGTGTTGAAGTAGAGAATCCATTTTTCGTCACCAGTTACGAATTGTTTCAAAAATGGATCCTCCACATTTTTTTTTCCAGCAGAAAATCACTACAAGAAGGTTAAGGTTCCTTTCACTGAGCACATGAGGAACTCAAACATTGTAACGGCAGACGTACCCGGCCTTCTTTAGATGATCAGTAACGGTCTATTTGCAGGCTCTTAACTCCGCATCTATCTCACTGACAGTAATTCGTTGATTGTGTGCAATGACAGTCATAATATCTTTAATGTCAAGAGTTGAACACTGGCCAACCTGAACACCGAGGTTGGTCTTCTAAATTGAAATCTCCTGATCTAAACCACAAAAACTACTTCGGAACCATGCTATCAGCAATTGAATCACTGCCATGCATGGCATGAATCTTTCTTGCAGTTTGGGTTGCGGTTTTCCCTTTTTTAAAAAAGAACAGCATAATATGCCGAAAATGAACTGAATTGTCACTCATGTTGGTTTGTAATAAACTACACTACTGAGCCTTAATAAAGACGAATTCAGTGTGTAAACATAGTTAATTCCATGATGATTAAAGACATATTAATAAACATTAGCTTTGTGATTCATATTTAGTAGGAAAAAAAAAAGTAAATTTTATTTTTAAAATATCTACGAACTTTTCCGACAACCTAATATTATGTCAATCTTAGTCCCAGAATAAAGTTTTTTTTTTTCTTCTTTAAAACATTTATTGAAAAATTAAATATAAAAAGTGTTATTTTATCTCTTCTAGGGAATATGAAAATACCATTAAAAATATGGACAGGGTGGTAAAAGAACTTCATTTAATTATAGAACAACTATTCAATGATAATCATACCACATATTTATTTACATCTGATCATGGTATGACTGTTTGGGGTGAGTATTGTCATTATTATATGTTATTGATAGTTTGACAAGCTGGTGTGTTAAAAATATTCAAGTTACCACCACTCGACTCTTTATGAGATAAAAACAATATTCCTGCAGAACTAAATATTTTATTATGTTTATCTATGCTGGATTTTTTATGCAGTCAAGTTTGAGGGTGAATCAAATATAAATAAGACTTTTTTTTATTTTTACTTTAACCAAAAAAAATATATCTGGTGCACCCAACACACGACTTTCACTTGCCTCCATTGTTAAAATCAATTTAAGGAGTTTTAAATACATTTATAGATGAAAATAAATTTCTATAGAATTAATTACATTGAGTTTTAATAGAAACATGTGTTTTATTAAATAATCTATTATATTATTATCTATGACAGTCAGTTATGTTTTATCGGCTTTTCATCACTCTCCATTAACTTTTATAATTTTGTGTATAAGATAGTATTTTTTCTAAAATCTTTAGCTTTCCAACGGTCTAGTATACGTCCATATTACAGTTTTTATTTTCAAAAACAAAAAAATGCATAAAAATTTTTTTTGCTCGTTTCTCCTTTAGTTCAATATCGTATTCATTCAAGTTATACATTTATCTGTTTTTATCAGTGCTAAAAAGATGATATGGTTATTTTTATAGAATCTACAAAATTAAACATACTTTAGAAGAAAATTTAAAATATCAACATTTAAGTCCTGTAAGACTGTTTCAATCAGAATGGAACCTATATGATATTAAGCCCATTAAATTTTACATTGATGTACAGAGTTAAATAAAAATTGTTAGAGCGTTTTTTAGAAAATCATAAAAAGGTGCTAAATGCATAAGTATCAAGTGGCTCTTTTGGTTAGCTCATTTTGATATAAATATTGCTGTAACCTCTCGGGCGTATAGTTGTCTTTAATATGAAATTTCAGTTTTGTATGTCTTTGTTTTCGTGCTAGAATTACCACATATGGACACACACACCTTTTTTTTGGGACTTGGTTATTTGGACTCAGGGGACCCTAAAACGTGTATTTACGTTGAAAACTAGAATTCGGAAATTTCACGATCACAATACTTTCCCTTACTATATATTTCATTTATAGGTTAGTGAAATTAAATAGTACTCATTTTTCTACATAATCTTCTGATTTGGAAACAAATTTTTCCCTGCGTATAGGTAGTTTTTCAATCTCCCCCTCATAGAATAAAGTAGATGAGGAAGCCACAGTGTAGGCCGAAACGTTGGCACACAATTAAAGTAGCACTTTGTTTTAATGTGTGTTTCTCTCTAATGACCGCTCCCCCAACCATCTTCCTCATCTAATTTCTCAACAGTCAACTAAACGCCATCATTAGAATAAAGTAGGTTGTGCCTCTATTCAGTTGCATTCATAGGCTTCAACCTAATCGTCACTGTTTAATCTCTTCCCTGCCAAAGCTTTCTTGATTGGCCCGAATAGAGGAAAGTTTTTAGGCCGTCTGAAGAATGTTATAGCATCTCCTAGCACAGGCTTTCACTGGTCCAAGTTCCTCTTTCAGTCTCCACTCCATCCTCACTTGTTTTGAATCAGTTTGGTGCACTTAAGTTTCATCACCGGTGAGTGAGAAATGAGGGTCCCTTAGCCTGAAATATTGCTAGAAGACGTTCACATGCGAATGGTTCAGGTTTTGATCTGCTGTTTTAAAGACGAGGAACCCACCTTACGAAACACTAGCTCCTCTGTGAGTATAGAAAAAGTATTCCCATAGCTTATCATGACTTCGCTTGGAATGGAGCTGATAGTTAGACACCTGTCACCTTCTAAAAGCTGTGAAACATGGCTGCTTTCAGCTGTGATGCTGGTGCGGTATCTGCGGTCATGTCCTTCATTCTCTTCACAATCCCGACATCCACAAACTGATTATGTCATGCTAACACTCTCGTACGTTTTCACATTTTTAACACACTTTTGTGTCTCTTCCCTGAATTGTATAATCAATCTTCTGAAGATTTTACCCGGTTTTAACTACTTTTTTAGTAGGTTTTACTGCTGCTGCAAGAAATTTGATCACAATATGTTGGGGAATTGAGACGGGTACCTTCTGCTCGGACATCGTCACAACAGTTATGAGTGCAATCGAGTGAATACGCCTGTCTGCTTCCCCCACTCTTGACATTCCTACTCCCTCCTTCCCCCCCAAACCTGGGAATGCCATAACACCCATACTGAGCTTCGGTCAATAATTGGTACCTTTTTTCAGCTTTTGTGCTCTAGCTCATTCCCTGTGCATTTTTTTACTTTTAGATGTATTTATAAAAATGTGGGCAACGGAATTTTCAACAAATTGGGTACATAAAGATTTTTTGCAGGAATAGTGTAATTGAGGTACCAGAATGTGAAAATGAGGGAAAATTGATGATTTGGCAAACTTTTCACTTTCTTTCCACTCCCCACCTGAAAAACATTGATAAGACTTCATCTCAGCTAAGTGTTTAGAGAATGAAAGTTGTACATAATTTAATTATCTTTAAAACCCTTGTCTCAAAATGTTTTTTTACCAGCAATGGTAGGAGTGTGGTAAAATTTATAAAAATCATTAAAATTCCGTATTTTGTGATTCTGTCTTAAAAACCTGTTTGTTGAAAGTTTTTCGTTTTTTAATGATATTCCAAGCATTTTTTTAATTAAAACAATGTATGTATATTATACAAATGGCTCATACATGATTTAACCACCCGAATTTATGTACTATAACCAAGATGTTCAACATTGCTCGAATGGTTTTAAAAATACTTCCCTTAACCTGAAGCTGATGAAATTATGAGCATAAACTCTAGTTAGCGAGCAGGTGAATTAGCACAAGGCTCAGCAAGTTTGTATGGCTGGACTCAAGAATAGTGGGAACAGCCTTTGGCAAAGTTTCTTTCAAAAAAGAAGGATGAAGTGGTAAGTGCGCTAGTATCTAACAAGAACACCTTCAAGGTTGGAGAGAAGATGATAACTTTGGACCCTCTCATTCCTATCACAGGATGTGTAAAAACAACCCAGAACAACCTTAAGGAATACCTCTCCTATAAGCTTGAACCGTTCCCTATGCCCTTGTCCAATGATGATGACATGCACTAGGGCATGGCATAAGGCTGCTTTACTGTAATGTATTTAGACCCCTGTCCATTTCGATTTCGAGCTCCCAGTAAATCACCTCACTGCCATAAATGATGGATATCTGCTCTAAAAACTTGTTTGCAGTCGAAATTCGAATTTTGTGCAACTTTCTGTCCAATAAGCACAATAAAAAACCGCCTCAATACTCAAAATTTGTTAACTTTCTGTCCCCACCTCTGATGAGGCTTATTATCACTCTTTAAGGGCATAAATGAGCATCCATCAAGAAAGACCTGATCATTTTTAGCCAGACAAAAGGAAGCAGTGACTTGAAGCCCATACTCATAACAAGAGATGCTACTCCTCTGACCTTACTGAAGACAGTTTTATACAGATGGGTTGTAGGCTGTACCGCAGCATGTGGATGCAGGAAATCGGGTTAGCACTATTCCACTCATTACAAGTTCTGCTCCAGACAGTCCTGCAGCAACTATCTGCTGATGTTCGATGATGAGGAAGAGGAGAATGTTTACGACCCGTCGATATGATTTGGAAACTACGCCTTTGCCAAAGAACCAGCCCTACCCATGGAGGTGGAGGCTGGTGCTGGAGGCAAGACTCGACATCGAGTAGCGTCGACTGAATAGAGTAAATAAATTTAAAAGTAATGTGAAGAAAATAAATATAACCGCTTCACTTTTACAAAAAATAGATTTGCTAGTATTGTTTTCAGTTTTAGGAAGTAAAAATTTAAATAAAATAAATAATTTCTCTTGAATATTTATATTACATGAATAATCATCTCTACCCCTAAATTCTATTTTATTATACATTACATGTATTCACCTATATTAAGAATACCACTCATGCACTTCATTGGTGATCCACAAATGTTTTTTTGTTGCGTTTTATCATGTGCTGGTTGTGTCAAAATGGAAGTTAGTCAAAAAAGTTACTATTTTTATTTTATTTTTTTTATTTCTTTCCAGGTTCACATGGTGCAGGTTCTCAGATAGAAACTGAAACTCCCATTATTGTGTGGGGTGCTGGTATAAAAAAGCCACTTATGTCCAATATTAGTGAAAGTTTATCTCCTAATAATTGGGAGTTGGCCCATCTGTATAGAAATGATATAAAGCAAGCAGACATTGCAGTATTAATGTCAATTTTGTTAGGAGTTCCAATTCCAGTTCATTCAGTTGTAAGTAAATTATGTTTTACATCTACAGTGTTTGAACTAAGTCTGTTTATTAATTTTTATTGATTTATTTATTTTATAATATTCCGCATCTACCCAAGTGGGTCATTAGCGGCAGTTGTTTATTAATTTATTTAACAAAAATGAAATGATGGATATTTATGATAAATAGAGAAAGGATTTCCATGATTTTGCACGTTTTATTTGCTTGCTTGCATCAGCTTCAAACCTGGACAGCTATCCCGTTCATGTATTAGGGAATAATATATTGCAATTTTATATTGCACGTTTTGCCCTTTTTGGTCTAAATTGCACGGTTTTGGCTTTTATTGCATTTTATGGTTAAATTTAATTAATAATTTTAATATCACAATTGAAAAACCTGTACCACTACAACCCATGAAGGGTCTTGGGCTCAGTACATATAGAGATTCGTACTGTTTCTAGGCCAACGGCAGTGGAATGAGGTGATTAGGCCTTAATCATGCTCAGCCGCCAGGTTTTTCCCCAATTAATTTGGGTACCCACCTTATAGAGGCTGGGTCTGCCCCAGGAGGGTCTCCATACCCTAGGGTCGCTCCCCGACTGAATTAACAGAATAAATAATATTCTGCCACAGGCGGGATTCGAACCCAGGACCCAGAGCACAGCAGACTAGTGCTCTATCCACTAGACCACGCCGCTCCCTAATATCACAATTGATCGAACCAAATCTTCGGTATTAAAAGTACATAGATATACTAATAAATATTAAAAATTTTATTTTATTATCTTTCTCTGTTGAGAAGAGAAAAAATGATATGAAATATTAGGATTACTACTGACTTCAGTAAACAAACACATCCGACTTACAATGTGTTTTATTGTTTGAATTAATTTAACACGGAAGGGCTAATTCGTTTATTGTTGTTGTTATACTGAATCCTCTGTTTACAACTCTTCAGAATTATCTGTGAGTATTTAGTTTGAAGTAGGATTTCAAATCTCAGATTTTCTTCAGAATTTGTATAGGTCAAAAAAGTTAAAAATCAATGTTTAAATAATGCGAAAAGGATAACAAGTGTCTCGTCGAAAATAAAAACCAGGTTACCTAATTAACCTGAGCTTAGATCTGATGGGGAAAACTGTTTTGGATTGCTTGTGATCAGTCAGAATCAGTGGAGTGTAAAAAAAAACCAACCAAACAGACGTTATTCTAAAACAGTTAACAGCAAATTCTTCCTTGTTATAATTTAGTGTGTAATTTATAAAAATGATTATTATTTATTTTGTTTTTAGCTAGAAACAAGCATATATTGAAACAGAAAAAATAGATCTATAGAAAAACAGCGGTCACTTACCATTGAATATTATTTAAAATTAAAATTATGTATATTTAATCAATTACCCTGGTCTAAATAACATAGCTCTATTTATTATTTACAAGCATTTCTGATCGATTCATCAAACTGTTTTCAGTGAGTTATTCTAGATTGACTTATTACTTATTTTGTAAATTCACAATCTCATAACTATTGAAGGTATATACCAGATAAATATTTGATTGATGATGAATTATTTACTACTAAAGGTATGACAAGAACATAAAATAAATAAAAATGTGTGTGCTTAAGACTGCATGTCAGAAGTGTAAACTTCATTGCGAATCGTAATTTATATATATATATATATAATATATATATATATATAATATATATATATATAATAATATATATATATATATATAACATATATATAATATATATATATATAAATATATATATAAATATAATATATATATATGTAATAATTAGTAATTAATTTATCATGGATTGGATTAGTGGGATAATGGTAAACAAATCAGAAATTAAAGTTATCTTTTTTTTTTTTTGATTCTATACAAATCAAATTATTTATTTTTGTTTTCGTAATCTACCAAGGATTTAATGGCTTTGTGATAACTAAAATAAATACTTTTGATTGAATTTTACTTATATATCTAGAAAAAAATGGCATCAATTGTAGTTCCGTTTTGTTATACTTTCATTTCTATTATTTGACTTATTTAAATTCAATGTGGTCTTTGAAAAATCTTTGCGATATTGACTTTTTACAAGAAACATTAATCTTGTGAAAAGTCGATATTGAAATCTCTACTCAAGATCATAGTTAATTTATCCAAGTTCCGATTAACAAAGCAGACCCTTCTGTTGTGTTATATATATTATATATATATAGGTTAGTTTTTGTGGATGAATTAAATCATTTTCTTTACACTTTGATTAGGTGAGATGTAAATAACGACTATTATGATGAGTGGTACAATCATTTTCTGCTTCACATTTTGCAACGTTAATTTCTCCAATAGATGACTCATTAAAACTGTATGATTGAGAATTCCTTAATGCTACATCCATCCGTGAAGTTAAGATGTTTCCCTGTATTACTTTTATATATGGCCACTCCTGCAGCTCGGCACTGAGGTCGCTTAAATTTAGTTATACAATGGAAATTCGGAATATAGATGTTATCTTCAACCATGTTTCAGATAAAAGCAATACTGTTGAATTTTGAGCTACACTGCCATCAAGATCCAGGACATGTCGAGGACGAGGAAGACATGACAATTTAATGAATATATTGATATTCCATCAGGAATGGTCTAAAGCTTAATGTAGATAAAACCAAAACCATCCTCATTGGTTCCAAACATCTCCTTAACTCCCTCTCCTGTCACCCCTTACTCTACCTCAACCATAGACCCATCATCTTCCACACGTCTGTTCGAAACCTAGGCGTATTCCTCAACTAAAATATATCCTGGAATAATC
The DNA here is from genome assembly GCA_023052935.1 of Piezodorus guildinii. Lineage (NCBI taxonomy): Eukaryota > Metazoa > Arthropoda > Insecta > Hemiptera > Pentatomidae > Piezodorus > Piezodorus guildinii. The sequence goes on along the minus strand of CM041295.1, from coordinate 34,938,028 downwards.
ACATTTCCAAAATTTCCAGAAAATCCATAGCCACCCTTAAACAGTTTCTCAGATTATGCGATTTAATATCCCTGAAAACCCACCAACTCCTAGTATCCTCTCTTATCTTCCACCACTTCGATTATGGCAGACTGAGACGCTTGAGATGAGGCTGAAGAGACTAATGAACTGTTTCATTAGATTCATCTTCGGAATTCCCAAGTGCTCACATGTCTCCACCTGGTATGCCTAGTTGAAGTGGCTTCACCCAAATTGCGATGGCAATACTTCCTAGTGTAATATTTATGAACAGTATTGATAAAGGATTCACTTATTAACGGAAAACACTTTTTTAGTATAACCTTTTTAACACACAATGCCATGAGTTTTATAATTAAATTCAATCATATGTTTTAATATATACAACACCCTTCCCTTAATCCTCAAAAAGCTTTTTGGGTGGCTTTATAGGGCGGTCAATTAATTCTTATAAAATCTACTTGATGGATCAGGATCTGGTGGTTTGGCAGATCTCAAGTGAGATGAATTTCTTTGGAATTGATTTTAAATATCCTAAATGTTGGCTCTTTCCTTCTCTAATTCATTTTATAACTTATTAACTTCAGATATTTTACAAATTCTTTCCTCTTCTAGGCTGCTTTTTTTAAAATTTAATACATCTATATTAGACCTCATGTTTTGTAATTCATCTGCAGCAACTGCACCAGCTTTGATATATAGCTTTTCCAAGTCAATTGTAACCTTTTCCAAGTCAAATGTAACTTTTTCCATTTCAAATGTATCTTTATCCAAGTCAAATGTAACCCCTTTCCATTTCAATTGTCACCTTTTCCATTTCAAATGTTACCTTTTCCAAATCAATTGTCACCTTTTTCTTCACTTCTAGCCTTAAATATTCCGTTTTATTTATTGAAAAATAATTAGTTCAATTAAAATTATGACTTTTTTAATAATTTTGGCATGTCCTATCGCCATTTTTTTGTTTTTTAGATATTTGATATCAAGTTCTGTTTTTTACAAGCTTATATTTTAACTAATTAATTATCGTCTATTTAGTTTTAAGATAGTTATTGATTTTGATTTATTAGAGGGGAGGGATAGTTTTTAGGAATAATTAATGTGTTTTCGGGTATTATAATTACGTTTTTCGAGCTGTATTTTTTATCGTCCGCGTGCATGTTAACTCGCATTAACTTTTAATGTTTTTAATTGATATAGGAGTTGATAATTGTGTTTTCGGGTCTTGTGATGACATTTTTTAACTGTGATTTTAATCGCTCGCGCTTATTTTAACTACAATTTACTTTTTATGTTTTTTATTGATACAGGGGTTGATAATTGTGTTTTCGGGTCTTATAATTACGTTTTTTGAGTTTTATTGTTTTATCGTCCCGTGCATTTTAACTAAAATATACTTTTTATGTTTTTTATTGTTACAAGGATCTATAATTGTGTTTTCGGGTCCTATAATTACGTTTTTTGAGTTTTATTTTTTTATCACTTCCACACATTTATCTCGAATTCACTTTTAATATTTTTATTGATATAGGGATTAATTAATTAAAAACGTATTTATAGGACCCGAAAACACAAAAATAGACCCTTGTAACAACAATTAACATAAAAAGTAAATTTTAGTTAAAATAAGCGGGAGCGATAAAAAATACAGCTCAAAAAACGTAATACTAACCACCCGAAGGCACATTAATTAATCCCTATATCAATAAAAAACATTAAAAGTAAATTCGAGATAAATGCGTGGGAGCGATAAAAAAATAAAACTCAAAAAACGTAATTATAATAATAAATAATAATTATAATTATAACGTAAAGACCCGAAAACACAATTATCAACCCCTGTATCAATAAAAAACATAAAAAGTAAATTGTAGTTAATATAAGCGCGAGCGATCAAATACACAGTTAAAAAATGTCATCACAAGACCCGAAAACACAATTATCAACTCCTGTATCAATTAAAAACATTAAAAGTTTATGCGAATTAACATACACGCGAGCGATAAAAAATATAGCTCGAAAAACGTAATTATAATACCCGAAAACATTAATTTTTCCTAAAAACTACCCCTCCCCTCTAAAAACTCAAAATCAATAACTATCTTAAAACTAAATAGACGATTATTAATTATTTAAAATATAAGCTTGTAAAAAACAGAACTTGATATCAAATATCTAAAAAAACAAAAAAAATGGCGATAGGATATGCCAAAATTATTAAAAAAGTCCTAATTTTAATTAAACTAATTATTTTTCAATAAATAAAACGGAATATTTGAGGCTAGAAGTGAAGAAAAAGGTGACAATTGATTTGGAGGTAGGTAGGTAAGGTGTTTTAGGGCGATAAATTTCTAGATTATTACGCCCGCAATTGATTTGGAAAAGGTAACATTTGAAATGGAAAAGGTGACATTTGAAATGGAAAGGGTTACATTTGACTTGGAAAAGGTTTCATTTGAAATGGAAAAAGTTACATTTGACTTGGAAAAGGTTACAATTGACTTGGAAATGCTATATCTTTTCAGTTGACTTTCTATACCATCGAATTTTTTTTTCTACAACAGTTTTATTTATTTTTTGTAATGAATCAAATCAAGTTCATACTGTTGCCTTAGATCCTTAAAAATTTATATAGCCAGAAGTTAAATATTTTATTGTACATTTATATTTTTCTTAGGGGACTCGCTGTCCTAGAATAAAATTCCTTTTCATTTCAATGATTAAGATAATTTTGTTTAGTTATAAAAAAATGTATACACATCTCTTATTTACTGATTCGTGTTTTTTTTTTTTTAATTTCTAACTATAGAGAAGTAATTTCTCAAGAAAACAACTTTTAAAGGTTTAGTTCCTCTTCCATATAGATTTAAGTTAGTTAATTTTTTATGTTAAAGGTGTATTTACCCTCAATTTTGTATTTTGGGGTTTTGCTGCACTGTTTTGCACATTTCAAGATTTTTACTGCACGATATTGCATGTTTGGTGGTTTTTACTGCACGAAAATCCGATCTCTAATGATAAATAATTGTGCATTAATTTGTGAAGTATAGAAAACTATAAACCCATAAAATATAATTAAATACTAAAATTGAACCCTTATATGCAAAAAAATATTTATACTGAACTGTTATGAAAATAATTTGTTGGTAGCTCATGATTTTCTTGTGTTCCTAGTTGGTATATGAATACATTATCCCTTATTCTTCTCCCAACCCTTAAGTGATCAAAACTTAATATAATCCTGCCAATATAGATGTAAATCTTATAGAGAGCTGAAGTTGAAAAACAATGTATTTGAAGAAAATTTTATTCATGTAGGCCAAAAGTACTCTGATTCCACCTACATTGGTTTTCAGAATTAAATTTACATCAACGAATTCCTTTTCTAAAAGGTCCTTAAAAAAAAAAAAAGTAAAAAGTATTTGTGTGTGAAAAAAGTCCAGATTTTATTATTTATTTTTTATATTGTTAGGTACACAGTAAATATAAAAAATACTGTGCTCTAAAACCATGCTGTTACATATCCCTAACATGGTTAGATTCTATTTTAAAAACCTTTTTTTGAAAGTGGTGAAGCTCAGTTGCTATTGGGCTTAGAAAGAAAAATCAATTCAAATGTGTTAGCAAATGTTAAGTTGCTTAAAATAGAATCTAACAATTAACATGTTATGGATTACAATGTGTTCTGCAAAAGCACGAACTCTTGATATGAATTTTTGCACAGTTTCACTTTATTCATGAACTATGACAAAACATTTTTTACTTTCTGTGGTTGTCCACTGATCTTGCTTTAAAGTTTCTTTAATAATTGAATGTTCAAATGTGAAAGTTCCAAGTTATTTTCATAACAACTTTTGCTCTACAAGTACTTACTCTGCATGTTAAATTTCAATTTTGGTTGTTAATTATGGATTTATAATTTTCTAAACATGCAAAAACTAGTGTGAAATGTTGTATTTTATTATATACAGCAGTTAACCTGTTAACCGGGAATTCTCTTTTTAATCACATAGCACACAACGGATGCCAACTCTTTCTAGGACGTATCAGTATGTCACGCCTGGAGGTAGTAATTGCATATTGTTTTTCTCATCATTGTCGTAATTGTTCTTTTGTTTGAATATTTGTTCGATAAATATAAGGTCGTTTTACAAAAGAATTCTAGGATATATTTTTTTAAACAATTTATTTAAATTCCAGACATCGCAACGTTTCAGCCTCTAGGGCCATTCTCAAGCTTCTGTAATCAATTAAAGTTTCATTGCATTTATACATTTTCAACAATCTAATTACAACACGTAATAAATTATTTTTAATAATTATGTCACCTACCATGCATATCCATGTTACATATCATTTCATTTCACCGCTTTTCAGCAGTGTCGTCATAATTTTTAAAAATATCATTTTTCAAAAAAACCTGTACTCAAAAATATCATATTATATTTCATCATCAATTAAGAAAGGAATCTATTTTTTTAAAAAGAAAAGAAACATTTTTATTAACTTACTCAACAGTTTTCGGCCGTCTTATAGGTGTTCTGGTGCGCGACTAAACTTGGGGTGGGAATGCCAAAGGATTTATATATTTACTCTGTCAATAGCACTTGCATAAAAGGTGTTCAGGTTGTCAACGTCTGTTTGGTGGTTAAATGATTTTTCTAAATTTTTTGTTATATAAATTGATTCAATGATCCTCCTTTTATTTATGTGTTCTTCCTTATGTAGGACCGAGATATTATCTAAATCAAAAATATGTTTATATTTATCGCAGTGTTGTGACAGACCTGTAGCCAATTTTGATTTTGTGCATTTCGAGTTACAGTTTTGTTTATGTTGCTGTATTCTCTTATGGAGCCATTGTGACGTTTGTCCATAATATGATTTATTTTCACAATTTTTACTATCTATTTTATTTATGACATTTGTCATCTTTTGTTTTGGTATTTCGTCCTTAGTTTTAGTATAAAGTTTTTCAATTTTATTTACAGTTTTTTTCCCGAATTTAATTTTGGTTACATCATATTTTTTAAAAGTATTATCACTAGGTGACAAATTTAATATTATACCATACAAATACAATAAAGAAATCGTAAATTGTATTGCAGACATTGAAAGCATCATAAGAATAATAAATACTTCCGATAACCACAAAAATGTACTACGAAATAAAGTAAATAATGAGATCAACCAATTCTTAGATAAAAACAATAAAGATACGAATACATCTAACCTCTTACACAATAAAATCAACAGAGATATTAGAGAAACTAGAACCTTTTTAAAAAATAACCCGGATGTACACATAGTAAAATCTGATAAAACCAAAAAAAAAAAAAACTGTTATAATTATGAAATCCGAATACACTAAAAAAATAAATGACCTATTAGATGAACGAAAAATTTACGGAGTCCTTAGGAAAGACCCCTCAAATGAAATTGAAGACAAACTAATTACGTATGTAGAAAAACTAATAAAGTATAAATATATTGATAAAAAATATAAAGATAAGATCGTAAAAAGACATTACACAATTCCTCGAATACATGGTTTAAGTAAATTACATAAGCCAACGGAGCCTCTCAGACCGATAGTAAACAATATCAATGGAATCACGGAAAAACTGGCAAAATTCTTAAATCCAGCACTAAACAATTTAAATAACAATTATAACTACAATGTAAAAAAACGCTATTGAAGTTAAAGAAAAAATAATAAACTTAGGCAAGATAGAAGCTAACGAATGTTTAGTGAGAAGAATAAATTAGAATAAACATTGAATCCCTTTTTACTAACATTCCGTTAAATGAAGTATACAAAATACGGATAGAAACTGGAATGATATTGAACCATATACATCGATAAAAAACAAGGCAATATTTATAGAAGGGATAAAATTAGTATGTGAAAATGGATATTTCACTTTTAACAATAAATTTTATCGAATGACTAACGGCCTACCAATGGGTGGATGCCTTTCAATTAATCTAAGTGGAATTTATCTGAATCAACTACTAAAAAATGCATTAAATAAAATAAATACAACGCCAAAATTGCTCGTGAAATATGTTGACAATATTCTAGCCATAGTAAATAAAAATGAAATAGATAGCCTGTTAAAAAAGTTAAATTCAATATCTGAAAAGATAAAATTTACAAAAGAATTAGAACTTAATAATAAAATCCAATTTTTAGATATAGAGATAATTAGAGACAACATTGGCAATTTAAGTACATTATGGTGCAAAAAATCGATAACGAGCAACGGGCTATTAAATTGGTATAGCAATCATAGTACGGAACAAAAAATTAATACAGCAAATAATATGATCAATAGAGCAAAGATACTATAACTGATGACACCCACATGGATAAGGTAAAATCAATAATATTTGGCTTACTAAAACAAAATTGGTATCCAATGAAAATGGTCAAAAAATTATGGTACAAAAATAAAGTGAATGAAGACAATAGTACCAATGGACAAAATATTGACATTAAAAATTTACAGGATAATAATAAAAAAATTCAAGATTGTATAATAGATGTAAAAAGTAATAATAAAAAAAAAAATGAACTAAATCTGATCACGAATTATTTTAAAATAGATAACAAAATAAAACCAAAAGGAAAAGATACCAAAATAAATGAGCCAGAAAATAATAAAGAATGCAACAAAATTCACAATACATATCCTAAAAAATATTATTCAGTAATGTATATAAAAAATCTAACTAATAAAGTAGAAAAAAACATTTAAAAAATATGAAGTAACCGAAATTAAATTCGGGAAAAAAACTGTAAATAAAATTGAAAAACTTTATACTAAAACTAAGGACGAAATACCAAAACAAAAGATGACAAATGTCATAAATAAAATATATAGTAAAAATTGTGAAAATAAATCATATTATGGACAAATGTCACAATGGCTCCATAAGAGAATACAGCAACATAAACAAAACTGTAACTCGAAATGCACAAAATCAAAATTGGCTATAGGTCTGTCACAACACTGCGATAAATATAAACATATTTTTGATTTTGATAATATATCGGTCCTACATAAGGAAGAATACATAAATAAAAGGAGGATCATTGAATCAATTTATATAACAAAAAAATTAGAAAAATCATTTAACCACCAAACAGACGTTGACAACCTGAACACCTTTTATGCAAGTGCTATTGACAGAGTAAATATATAAATCCTTTGGCATCCCCACCCCAAGTTTTTCGCGCACCAGAACACCTATAAGACGGCCGAAAACTGTTGAGTAAGTTAATAAAAATGTTTCTTTTCTTTTTAAAAAAATAGATTCCTTTCTTAATTGATGATGAAATATAATATGATATTTTTGAGTACAGGTTTTTTTTTTTTAAATGATATTTTTAAAAATTATGACGACACTGCTGAAAAGCGGTGAAATGAAATGATATGTAACATGGATATGCATGGTAGGTGACATAATTATTAAAAATAATTTATTATGTGTTGTAATTAGATTGTTGAAAATGTATAAATGCAATGAAACTTTAATTGATTACAGAAGCTTGAGAATGGCTCTAGAGGCTGAAACCTTGTGATGACTGGAATTTAAATAAATTGTTTAAAAAAATATATCCAAGAATTCTTTTGTAAAACGGCCCAATATTTATCGAACACATATTGTTTTTATTTATTTTGTTTGCTTAAATAAATAGCCGCCAAAACAGGTCTACAGATATGTTATGAGAAGACCCAATGCATGGAACAACAGACCAACAATATACACATCATGCGTACAGTGTATGGATCCGTAAAAAAAAAAAAAAAAAAAAAAAAATTTGGAGAAGTTTAAATATTTAGGGGAATACATACAAATAAGAGGCATCAAACATGGAATGAACAGAAAAACTCCAGAAGGCATACAAACTCACATGGTCACATTAAAATAAGAAAAGTTTATTGAGACAGGCTAAACTTAGACACTACAAAACAGTTGTATTACTAGAAGCACTGTGTGCATCAGAAATGACCACAATTGTAGCATCAGGCATCTAGAAACAGAAAAACATAAAATTCTCAGGAAAATATTTGGGCTAATACATAAAGATGGCATCTGGATGAAAAGACCTAGCAATGAGCTATACCACCACACTGACAGACTCAAAGACATGATCAGAAAACGCAGACTGACTTTCTACAGGCACATACAGAGAATGGACAGCACCAGACGTACAAAGAGAATCTTTGATGTGGTAAACAGTTTAAGCCAAAAAACAAATTAGTATCAAGAAATAGAAGAAGACTTGAGACAGTTGGGGATCAACAAGCAAATCATAGGAGACATAAAGGCATTCAGGAACAAAATTGGGAACACAAAGTTTGTGGTAAATGAGAAGAGCAAGACGAGCATTGTGGACAAAACAAAGGAAGCAGGAGCACAGCCATAGGATGAAGATATTGTGAGAAGAGAGGAGTAAGAAGGCAAAGAAGTGAAAGTGTCATTGTGAGATATTCGAGTCTGACACTGTCCATAAGGACAAAAATGATATGAATGAATATATATATATATATATATATATATATATATATATATATATATATATATATATATATATATATATATATTGTAATATACCCATTTTTTATAATTATATTGGTTATTAATTTATATATTTGTTGTTGAGTTAGGCAGGCTAACAATAAGGTACAAGGTAAATTTTGAATAACAGCTCTTATTTGTTTGTTTGTAAACATAACCTCCATTTTGGATGTAAGGGACATCCCAGGTAAAAACCCAGGTAGAAGAAAGATACCTGGGGATAGTCAGTCAGGGTTGGGGTTATGAGTTGATAGGAGTCAGTTTTTCACAGGGAACTTGGGGAGGTGGAGCAGAATATGAAGAGGGACCTTGGTTAGCCTGCATATTGTTTGTGTTATGTTTGTAAGTGATTATTATAATTAAAAAGTTAAATAATAAAGATGTGCCTGATTGTCAAGAACCCATACTATACTCTGAGAGATAAATTGAGTTTTAATTAAGTAAATATTATGTGAAATGATTTTTTCTTAAAAGAATATTATTTTAAAAAATAAGCATATTATAATATATATATATATATATATATTCATGAAAGTGAAAAGGTCCAAAGCTCAACTGAGAACAACATTGGGTTAGATGTTAAAAAGTGGGCGGACACATTTAAAGATCTGCTTAAGGCTCCTTTCAATTCTGAAAATTTTGATAAAAACATGAGAGATTTTCACTGTTTTCTAAGAGAAGCTAATAAAACTCTCCCAGGTCCAAAACATCCAACAGTACGTTTTTACCAAATGCGTAAAACGAAAAAGCTTGCGATGGGGGGAAGGGTGAACGAAAGGCCAGCAATCCTCAAAGATCCAACAAGGCCGCAAGGGAAAGGAGGCGTGAACAATACGAATACGACCTGGCCCAATACAAATACTACAACTGCAGGAAGAAAGTGGTTCAGAGTGTAATGAATGAAAATCGCCCAAAGCAGTGTCCCATCACCATTGAGAAGGTTGAGGATCATTTTAAATCACTTTTTGAGATAAAAAATGATAACGAAAAAGAAGACTACCCTTCATCAACAGGTATTCCTAACGTGCAATCAATTGGTTTGAAAGCAGTGCACAGGGTAATAAAAAATATATCTTTGGACACATCAGCCGGTCCAGATGGAGTTCTTATAAGAACAATAAAGAAAATAGGAATCGCACATATAATGAAGACAATAGTAGAAATAATCCTGAAATTCGGACATGTCCCCGAAATTCTCCGCTGTGGACGAACAGTTTTAATTTATAAAGGAAAAGGGGATAGCAAGGAAATATCCTCTTGGAGACCGATTACAATTTATCCCATCGTGAGGCGTATCGTTGAAAAGGTTCTCGACTTCGAGCTTCGAAAGCAAATTTCATTCCACCCAAGCCAGAGAGATTTCATTATTGGCCAACCGGGGTGTCATGTTAATGCCAGAATAATTGATGCTATTCTCAGGGATGCGAAAAATAAACAAGAAGATGCGGCAGTCGCGTTCTTAGATGTGACTGGAGCATTTGATAACATCGGACACGGCCATATCTTGAGATCTTTGGAGTCGAGAGGAGTTTCGAGCGACTTAAGAAAAGCGATTGAGGGCCTATTGTGTAAAAACACGATAAAGATCAATCTTGGGATCAATAAAACAAACGGTATCCGTGTTTTGAGGGGAGTACCTCAGGGTGGGCCACTTTCACCAGCGCTGTTTAATCTAAGTATAGATTCTCTATACACCGAGCTCTGTGATCCAAAGGTAGCTAATGAGTATGGATACAAATTACTTCCAAACCACGACTCTGTTTTACTCACAGGTTTTGCGGATGATCAAGCCGTGACCTGTCACAATGTGGAATCTGGAGAGAGGGCTGTCAACTGCGTCCGTAGAATACTTGGAGAGCTGGGATTATCTGTTAATGCAAACAAAAGCACAGGTATAATCTTGAAAAATGGAAAGTTGGTTGGGTCAAAGTTTTGTTTGGATACGGGAGAGGAAATCCATTCTATTCAAGATAAAGATTTCATCAAATACCTCGGTTGTAGATTTTCGGGGAATTAGAATTTGATGAGGAATCCGTCGGTAGGCTGAATCGAGATATGGAAAAGCTTGTAAATTCTAATCTCCTAAAGCCTGACCAAAAAATAAACATTGTAAATAGATATGTTTTTCCTTCCGTGATATACCCGCTGCAGACTGCACCACTAACAAAACTGCGCCCATCTTTGTTAGAGGCAATCGATGTCATAATTCGAAGATGTATAAAGGCTATCATAGGATTGCCAGCCAACTCCTGCTCTTCTATGCTGTACTCGCCGCGAAGATACAGGGGTCTAGGGCTTCTGCGTTGCCAATGGGAAGCTCCTCTTCAGCATTGGGCGATTTCTCAAAGATTGGCCGGAGTAACAGACGCCCTGTTTCAAAATATTTTTAACTTAACGGAGGAGATCCGCGAGTGCACCAAACTACTGCGGATTGAGGGAAATGCTATGGAGGCCCCTCTCTCGGTAAAGAGAGCGAGACAGTTCTTGAGGGAAAAATCTTTTGAGGAGTGGAGCCAGTGCAAATGGCAGGGTGTAGGCGTGGTCCATTTTAAAGCCAACCCGAGCGCAAACAGGTTTATGTTCGATCGAAAGATGTTAACAGGATCAGAGTGGACCAACGCACTCAAATTGAACATAAACTACGCACCACTTCGTGGAGTCCCTGGATCAAGATGCCAGGGTAACGAGGCTGTTGGACCCCTCTGCCGCAGATGCGGTCGAGAGTTAGAAACCCCTTCACATGTGTTGGGAAAATGTCCACATAACATGCTTCTCGTTACCCGCCGGCACAACTGCATAAAGAAAGAAATAGCAGATCTTTTGGAAGTGAAAAAGTATAAATGTTTTCAGGAAGTTTTTTGCCTTGATACAGATGGGTCGACAAGATTTGTGGATATCTTGGCATTTAATGCCACAAAAAATGAAGCACTGATAGTGGACCCCACTATCAGATATGAAACAAATGACCAGGAACAAGGCAAGAGGATTCAAGAGGAGAAAGAGAACATTTATACAAAATGTATTCCATACCTGAGGGAAAAATTTCGTGAGGAGTTCGGTGAAAGGGAATTTAAAGTCGTGGGACTTTGGTTCGGAAGCAGAGGGACCATCCCAGTAGCCACTGGTTTATTTTTGGAGAACTATGGACTCGGAAAAAATGAAATGCAAAACATGGCCGAGACCATAATCTTGGACTCACTGGGAATCCTGCATCACCATATATATTGAGGCTGGTCTGGATTTTCGGATGTCCATGATTGATTTCAAAATTAGTAAAATATATGTATTTCCTATTTGGCAGAATCTCTCTCTATCTTTTTTCTTCTTTAAGATTGTCTTCGGGATTGATGCGGTATGCTGTGTGCTCTAGCAACTCAGCGAAGTTGAGCAGCAGATCCAAATTGGAATTTCCTCCTTAAAAAAAAAAAATTCATTCCCGTTCCATGGTGCAACATTTATAGCCAGGACGTATTCATATGTCCTACCTGTACCTAATTTTATTTATGTTTGATGTATTTATGCCTCCCGCTGGGTTAACAGGCTAATTTATGTTCAATAAATTATCAAATAAAATTCATCTTGAAAAACTTATTTTGACCATTGTAGCTAATTGTCAAACCTTTACTTTTGTGAATTAAAATTTATTACTTCACATTTTTTACAGGGTACTCTTCCTTTGAATTTCCTTGATTTTTCTGATCAAGATAGAGCTAAAGCTTACCTGTTAAATGCAAGGCAACTAATATCACAATTAAAAGCAAAAGAATATCAAGTGAAAAGCCAATTAGCAGATTGGTTTTTCTATCCATTTCCTGATATTACTATCAGTAACTATGAAGAAATAATAATAAACGTAGAAAAAGCCATAATCAGATCTGATTTCTCCACAGCTGTAAGTAATATTATTCTATGTTAACCTAATTTCTGTTTTCACTCACCTATATATGCTATATAAATACACATTGCTTGGTCCTCAGTGTCAAAATAACCAGAAATCAAAATGTTATGTGTATGCATGAATTTGATAAAAAAAAAAAAAAAAAGAATTTAAGGCAGAGAGAAATTGAAAGCTTTTGGTGGGGCAACTCAAGTGCAAGTAAATTAATAATCTGTTCCATTGCCATTATTGAGTATGTTGCAATATTTCTCTATTATAGAATCAAAACCGGCAGTGACGCACAGAAACAAATTTAAAAAATCTGGTGTATGCAATTTCACTTACCTTCATTGTTAAAATAAATTGAAGACCTTTTAAATTAAGTTAGAGTTAAAAAAGTTTAACTATATCAAAATTAATACCTGAATATCAAAATCACCCTGCCTTTTGTTAGCCAAAATGGGATCACTACTAGGCTATATATCCATTATTTGAGTTCAGATTTAATATAGACTTCACTCTTCAGTAAATAATGCTGAGCTCCATTGTCAAATTTCCCAAAATAGGTGTTCTCTCATAAATAAATTTCTTGGTACTTTTAAGTCCATTGGTAAAGCTGTAAATTTATACTAGGGAAGCAGTGGTCTTTCAGAGCGTTAGGCCTCTGTTCTATGAGGTCCCTGGTCCAAATTCGGCAATGGCAGGATTTATTCTTTTATATCAGATTTGGGGTGACCTTAGGATAAGGAGATCCTCCTAGGTCTCACCCAGTCCCTAATACTAGGTACTCGAAAATTGGGGGGGGGTAGGGATCTTATGGCTTAGCATGATCTTGACCTAATCACTCCCTAACATAGTATTTGGCCTTGAAACAGTACGAATCTCTGTATGTACTGAATCCAAGATCCATCATGGGTTGTAGAGGTATAGATTTGTTCAAGGTGAATCTTTTTTTTTTTGGGACTCTTGAAGTAAATTTTATTTGAAATTTATCATCAAGGGTCAGTTACTTATTATAACACATAAAAAAAAAAAAACTATTTTAACTACATGACTGTGGTGTTGAAGGTAGTTATTTCTCATTAGCATTCTGAAGAAGACTACTGTCTATGCCTAGGAAACAACATAAAGAACACATTGGACTTTTTAAAACTCCAATGCTATGGTAATGCTGTTGAAGGTAGTCATGTCCCATTAGCATTCTGAAGCAGACAACTGTTTATCCTAAGGTGAAACATCATTGTGCATTCTTCCTGATTTAAAACTCTTATTGCTTTCCTTCTGCTATTTTGAAGTCTACTTCTTAAGTTTCTTGATTTTACTCTTTTAGCAGATTTCTAATGCAGGCTTTGTCCATTCAGATCAAATCTCTCTGCATTTTTATTTCCATAGAGTTCATAATGGCTTGCATCCTTTGAAACTTGAATAGAAGCCCTTTACTTTGTTTATTTATTTAATTAATTTAATTTATTATTTAATTGTTTATTTGTTTGTTTAATTAATACATTTATTAATTTCCTCTATGTGTCACTTAAATTATCGTTTACAATTAAATAATTCTGATCTATACAACCTTAATGTTTAAGATTTATTCTAAGAATGTCTTTATTGTTATTATTTTTTTTATTTGTTGCCTTATTCAGTGTGTAAATTAATATTTTAATGATTTTTAGGAAAATTTGACTCATCATCTAATTGTGTCATCACTTGCTGGTCTTGACTATTATCATACCTATTTCCAAAACTTTTTACTTTCTTGTACAGTATTATCATTCCTTGGCCTAGGAGCAATAATAGTGGCAGAAATCATGTTTTCTTACTGTAGTTTTGGTGTGATTGGTAAGTATCATAATTATTTGTTAACTTCTCTAAACGTTTTGTGTATTGATTTCATAGTAAAATACATTTAATTAGCTAATGTGTTTCTCTTTATTATTTTTACTTTGGCTTTTTATGTATGGATGTTTTTCAATTCTTGTACTGTTCATTTCAATTAAAATGGCTTATATTTAAATGACTTAATATCATTAAAGGATCTCTTTTTACAATTACAGTTATATCACTTAAAGCTAAAAATATCTGTTATAGAGTGATTTCCTTAGATAAATAAAATTATTGAATTAAAGAAAAGAAGCTTTTTGGCTACTTATATGGACCATTTTTTCTTACCTAATTCATTCCTTTTTCTTTTGCAGAATCAGAACAAAAATTATCTGGTATCAAGAAATATGTTTTGAACATGGCTTTCATATTACTTTTTTCATCTAGTTTAGTATTGGGCCTAGGTAATTTATTTAAAAACATTTTTATTTATTTTTAAAATTGTTCAATGTAGTGTCTAATATTAGTTTATTTAGTAGCTAATTAAAATTAATGTTTTGAACATTTTTCTGAAAAACATGGTAAGAACATTTTTGAAACTTTTAATTAATTTTATTTTTATTTATAATATATTTTATACAAATCTAGTTCTTAGGTCAATAAATTTGATAAAAATAGTTGGATTTATTGTTTTTAGTTAATGCTCTACCCCAGCGTTTCATAGTTTATCTAATTTTACCTTTGTCTTTGTGGTACTGGACACTTTTAAAGTACTCCTGGATCCTAGCACATCTTGTACTCAATAGATCAATAATTAATAAACTGATACTGTATGGATTGGGTTTAGAAATAATTGTAAGTATTTATTTTTTTAAATTCTCGTCTGTGATGTAATAAATTACTTATATTTGTTATTTGTTTAAGACTGGATGGTTGGTAACTCAGTAGTAGTAATTCATAGATATATATTCTTAATCTATCTTTTGGTTATTAAAAACTATCATATATGTCTGTGTAAATGGTAAGTGGTGTGTGTTGCTTTTTGAAGGTAGGCTGCAGGATAGGGTTTACTTTTTGAAATGATGATATAAAAAGCTTTGCAGTATGAAGTAGTTTTTGTGAGAGGTGAAATAGTTGGAAAAAATGAGAATCTTTTGTTCAATCTGTGGACATCAAAACACTGGGCATGTATACAAAGGTTGGTCATTCTTCAGGAATACCTTAGCCTAGAACTGGAATCATTCGCCTCTATAGGAGAACAGGTTGCTGAATATTAAGAGTTATACTTAGCTGGATGGAGATCACTAGATGGTATCTCATGAGGTAGTGCTTGTGCTAGTCAAAAATGTACCTGTTGATCTATCTCCATGAGAAAACTCCTGCATATTTAATCTAGAGAAATGGATTGATGGGCCTGTTGTCGATAAAAAAGTATTGATTTAGGCCTGTGTTCTTCTCCATTCTGTGAAACCAGCCTTGATTTTGTTTTATTTTTCCTCAGTTATATTGATGATGTCAAAACAGAATTGTGTAAATACCTAAGTTAAGAAATAGATATTTTTAGTGAAAATGGTTCTTGAACTATAGTTCTTTCACCTTATCCTGGATTATATTAACCTGAATTTTAAATTTGAAATTAATTTAAAATTCAACTAAAAACTCAATTTGGCAGTTGTGGCTTTTGCTTTAGCACTATTGATATACACCCTTATAATAACTTGTAATAAACATTGTAGCTAATGAAGGTAACATTCGCAGTGGCCTACAAATAACTATGTGTTATACCTTCATTACTGCCATAATCCTTATCACCCAAAGTCAGGGAGTGATGGAAGAAGAAGGCAAGTAGAACATAATATTACGTTTACTCTAAAAGCTTAATTATTTTCCTTCAGTCATAAATTATTCTTAATTTGGTATATCAATAAAGGGAAAAGAAAAAATCTAATCATGAATCTAATGAAACTATTCATTAATCTCTATAGACTCATTTTAAAGTTCAGATGAATTCAGCAGCCATGATCATATTTAGATAAACTGAGAGATGGCATTAAGACATTATGGACATTTGGAGGTAAATCACAATTTCTTTGGAATTGTTAAAGGATATCATATTCACAGATTGATTCAATATTCATCATGTTTTAGCATGTTTAGGATTATGTCGTTTTAAGGTTATTAATTAATTTATGTACAATAACATATAAACATATCAGGTTATTAACATTATAACATACGCCACTATTTTAAAATATGTAGGATATTTATTTGTAATACATCTAGATCTTAATAATGAGTATGGAATAAAGTTTTAGATGTATTTTTGTGCATTAATGTTTTGGCTGTGGACTTCAGAAGTAGGGAGTGAAAATGGCTAAAGTTTTGTTATTTATAAAATTATTCAATAATTTTATATAAATACTTCCTGAATTATTGAAAAAATATTTTAAATCATAATAATAAAAAAAAAAAAAAAAAAAGCAATTGAATTCAAATTTTTTTAACTCTAGTTTACAATAATATACATTAATCTAAAATATTCCAGTCTGTCATTATCATATAAATACCCCAGAAGCCACTTACATGGGGTCTCAAGTATTTTTGTATGATTCAATCTAAAACATTTATCGTGAGTTATATTTTATGTTAAGCCTCTTTGTTATTATATTTATAGTTATAGTTAATTATTAATGTATTTAATATATTTGTTTAGGTTCTTTCCTTTAATCAAAGATGGGTATTATCATTAATCCTGTTTGGACTCTGTGTTTGGCCTGTAATGGACAGTAACCTTGTGGTTGCTCCTAGAAAATACAAAATGTTCTGGTTGTTTAGTTGTTTGGCATTATCTATATTTCCCTTGTTACCAATTGTAGGAGGAGAAGAACAACTAATGTTCAAGTATGTTTAATAGTTAAAGTTATAGAGCATGATTAATTTATAATAACAATACATTTATTAGAACATTATATTTTATTTTTGTAGAGCTTTGAATACATACTTATTGATTATCTTATATTTAGTGAAAAATTAAACTTCCTTAATTAAAAAATTAACTTAATTGTTAATTGAATTTAAAATTAATTATTACATATTCATCTTTTTAATTAAATTAGAATATGTTTAATTTATATAGCTAATTTAAAAGTATACTAATAAAATTTTAAGTTCATTTATGCAATGTTTTAAACTTTTATACACACACACATATATAGTTGTGACATTCTATCTCCCTTTTTACTAAAAAGATTTATATTTTTTTCCAGACTATTTTCAGGATTTTCCTGGATTGTTGTTGAGTATATGCTCTTTAAAAGTTCAGCCTTCAGATATCTTGGCCTTACATATAACTTAGCATCCATATTACAAATTGTTTTCACTCCACTGCTCCTTTGGAATATTTATACTATAGCCAATAGCTTCAAAATGGGAGAAGGTTTACCCTTGATTAATCAGTGCAATTCTTATTTTTTGTTTGGTAAATATCATTATTTTGCATTTTTTAAAGTTAATTACTTTTTTTTTAGACATGCATCATAATAAAAAACAAGCCATCTATCAACTTATAAAATTGTTCAAATTTTATATTCCTTCTATTCATTTTAAATTTCACATTTTGACATAAAAAAAAGGGGGAAAATACTCCTGATTCTACAGAAAGTTGAATAACTTTTGTAAGTGTTCCTATAACATCTTTTGACTATATAATTTGAAATGATGATGCAATTAGTTAATGAATGCCTATATGTGTTTTATTGGCACTGAGAAAAGATAAATGAAAAATGAAAGAATCCAGAATCCATAGTTGGAAATACTGATCTATAATTTTTTTATTTTATTTTTTTTTTATTTATTTAACGTCACTTTATGCTACTATGGCTAATCGGACGATGCTACAGTGGGAGTCCTAAATTTTGCCTATCCAGGTTTTATTAGGATAGGGATCTTTAACGAGTACCTGACATCGCACAGGCTCGGGACCACCTTTTAACGTCCCCTCCGAAGGACGGCGTAACCAAGGATTATTTACTCCCATTAAAAAATCCTAGGACCACCTGCGGATTTGAACCCGTGACCTTTGGCATGGGAGGCTGTTACGCTAGCCACCCAGCTACAATGATCCCTGATCTATAATTTATTTTATAAAAATTCACATTAAATATATGAATAGCTTTTGCTTTTATCTTTCAAAAATCTAAACAAAAAATGTGCCAATGTGTTCCTGGCCTTTTTCTTATTTGGATATATATACTTATATTAGATCCAAGTAAGGATTACAGCAAGAAAAAGCATCGGGGAGAATATTAATGTGAGGTCCTGTTTAATGCGTATTATCCTGTTAAGGAGGAGATTATCAGTCAAAGTGGTCTATAGCGTAAATGGGCTCACAGAGTACATCCAGACACCATTTGCAAAAATGGTTTCTTTAGCAATAAAAATTGCTTCACTAATGTGTGTATATAATTTATGTTTGCCCTAAAACATCAATTATGTATTATTCAATAGCTGTAGGTCCTCCTGCCCTGTTTGCCTCAAAATCTCTTCATTCATTAGGTTCCATATTAAATCATAATGTGTATTGACTGAAAATAAATAATTAAATTAAATTAATTAATACTTTTTAGTGTTATTTCTTGCCCTTATGTTCTATGGACCTAGAAGAACAATATCTCGATTTAATACCTTGAGTTATTCAGTGGGTTTGATTTTTTTGATGTTCTCTTCATCTTATGAAGCCATTTTTCCTTTATTACTGGCTGCTAACCTTCTATGCTGGATATCATTAGAAAAAATGATAATGGTAAGTTTTTAACTTTTTTTTTTTTGTCATAATGGTGTTTTTGGCTATAAAATGCTGGATTGTATCTGTCTTAAGCTAGAACAATTAATTCAAATAAATTAATGGTTTCTATGGGTATCGATTCATATTATAATCCTGAAATAAACATCTAGGTAATTCTTTTTTCTAAAGCTTTTGAAATGCCATGGCATTTCCTTAGCCTGTAGTGCTAAAGATATAACTAAAGCTATCCTTATTGGTTCCAAATATCTCTTGCATTCACCTTCCTTACTTTCTTTACTCCTCAATATCATTTCTGTTGCTATCTACAACTCTGTTAAAAAGCTTGGAGTCACCTTTGACCAAAACACCCTGGAATAACAAATTCTTTTCTTTCCCATCAGTATTCTAAAACGTATTTATTGTTAAGATCTATATATTTCTAAGTTCTTGATAATGTAGTCGCGTCGCGTCAATGAAGCTCCGATTTAGATCTTTTTTTTTTTTAAATTTTAGTTTTTGTATATTAATCAAAATCAGAAACCTTTCAAAGGGGGGAAATAATTATTTATATTGTTTAAACAATATGTATGTTTATTTAAATAGGAAAACATTTTTCGCTTCATTTTTTTTTATTAAAACTAAAAAAAAACATACAAAACCAGTAACTTTTTCAATTTTTCATCATAGTGGATATAATAAGTCGACCCTTGAGAATTACTGGAAGGAATTAGTACGGGTGGCAGTCAGTAATTTACTGACCGCAATCTGAACTAATCCCTTCCAGTTTTTCAATTTTTGTTTTTATTTTTACAAAAGAAAATTTAACTTTCAACAATATCTTGTGTTTTTGTAACTTTATCTTCTTCGAATGGTGGGTGATTGTCACAGTCACTTCCACTGTGTACAATGCAAGCAGTGAGCAATACAAACCACTTTTTTTGCAGCCACACGCTGAACCCTATTTTACAAGAGCAAAATATAATTTTCAAGAAGTTCATTGGTGCTGCAAGTTGTATCATTTTGATTGGTTTCAAATAATTATCTAATTTACCAATCCCAATTTTCGGGAGATATTAAAGTATTATTTTTCCATTGTTAAACTTGCAGGTACACTCTTTTAATATGTTGTTTTGCTGCACCCTCTGTTGGGGGTGATAAGCTAAGTTGTACGCTCTTGTCTTTTGAAGCTAATGATATAAAACGCTTGTATCGTAGTTCATTCAAGTTTTTGGCAGTTTTAGCACCATACATGGCGAGAATACTATAAATATCTCCATTAAAAAATATTTCTTCACTTTGTTCTTGAATCATAAAAGTTTTAGCTGCTGCATGTAATTTATGATCATTATTAAAAAATTTAATAAAATTATTTTTTCCCTTACTATAAAAAGCAGATCTAGTATCACATACAGTGAATGCATGAATGATAGAGAGATGATTTTTTCTAATATTTGGATATTTTATTAACATGGTTTTGTTGGATAAACTCCTTGCAACACATTATTTTTGACTGATTTTAAGATAAATATTTCTATGCTAAAGCCATCAATTTCACTAAAACATCAGTGTCTTTTGCTACAATGACCACATCATGGAAGAAAGTATCAAGAGCTGATTGTACAATTAAACGATCTGCATCACTTTCTGATTAAAGTATTACTAATAAATCTGCAATTTCTTTCGGACACTTTATTTCCATCATTATTGTATCCATCAAAAACAACTTTGACGTTGGTACCATAGTTATTACGTAAATATCTGATATTCTGTTGAAAAATACCCGTAAACTTTTGATTTTTTTCCCCATTTGAATCTATAAAGTAACAAACCACCATCGATACTGTAAACAATTTTTGTAACATCATTAACATCCGTTTCACATGTTGTTCAAAAATATCGTATTGCGTTGATTTTGTTGTTTTTCTCATTCCAGTGTTATCTAAAAATGAAAGAGGATAGGGAGCCAGCTCATAGTTAAAATATTGACAAAGTCCATCATTACTCTTTCTCAAAAAGCATAAGTGTTGGAAAATTAGATTTGGATCTAGAGCTACTTCAGTATTATTAACTTTAATTTTACTGTTCATGCTTAATAAAGATTTAGTTGTATCTTTTATTGTCATTTTATATCTTTAAAGTTTAAACCTTTCATTTTTTTTTCTTGAATTAATTCCTATATCAAATGCTTTATAACAATCAATAGTTTCCTTACCTACGATTCCTGTGGAAATTGCTATCAGTACCGGTACATCTGGAAAGGGGTTGTGAATATTAAAAAATTGTATTTACCTCTGAAAAATCTTCATTTATTCTGCTATAATTAGCGTCAGCATGCTGGTATGATCATTTAAAAGAAACTCGACAAAATTTTTCCATTCGGTGCACTACGCCTTTTGTAAATAACATTGTTCTTATCCATTTGAAGACAACACTTTGTGTTGCTCCACGTCTGAAAGGACCACCCTTTATTTTCATGAACTTCATGAGAGTTTGCTCTATTCTTTGATCAGTTGAAATCTTTGTGAAATACATGTACAATTGTACTTTTAACAACTATTCTTAACACCATAATAATTAATCCACGAATAATTTTTTTCAAAGAAAACCACACAGAAACTGATTTATTTATGTAAATAACGTACATATTGTTTAAACAATTATTTCCCCACTTTGAAAGGTTTCTGATTTTTATTAACAGAAAAAAAACAAAAATTAAAAAAAAAAATGATCACAATCGGAGCTGTTTCTGAGGACTTTCGACGAAAAAGCTTCATTGACGGGACTAATGCCAAAAAGAAGTGAATCGAGTGCCGCCACTTGCAAGAAAGTAATTTGTTTGTGAAATAAACAAAACTGTATTGCAAATTAGCAAATTTCTCTGTACATCATTTTTCTATGGTACAATACATGGTTAAGTAATACCAAGATTTAGGCAAAACTGTAACATCCTAAGTGTAAGAAATGTTCTGAGTTTTAAAAGTCTTGTAAGAGTCCAGAGAAAAACTTTATTATTATTTATTATTTTTACTATATTTTATTGTTTTGATATAAACTAAGTTAGTTCATTATCTGTTATTTTATAATTATAATATTATTATTTTAATTATTACTATGCAATGAGCTTAGTTATACTTGAGATTTACCACCAGTGTGTTTTTATTTTAATTAAATCTATTATATTAATTATTATTGTTACTTTGAATTATAATTGCATGCTTCTACCACTTTATAAATGTACTTCTTAGTTTAATACTAATAGTATGTGTCTTATTACTAGTGTGTTACAACAGATTTATTCATGCAGTATTCTGTTATTATTTCTGTGTGCAGTGTAATGTTTGTGTATGCTTATATATGTGTTTCATTGTGTGTGAAGGAATATGCAAATTTTTAAAATTTAAGTACCCATGTTCATTTATTTTTTTAAATTATTTTTTTAGTATTCTACATCCAAAACTTGTGAAATCGTTTTTGATGAATTGAGCTTATCTAACAATGACTTCAGAAGGAGTTTCTTCTTCGTATCCTTTTATTTCAACATAGCATACATGACTTTTTAAATTAGTCAATTATCTATTATTATATATATATATATATATATATATATATATATATATATATATATATATATTGTTTGATCAGTTCTCGACTGTTGATAATTTAAGTTTGTGTTGTTCTTAGGTTTCAGTCAATGAATAAACAATTTTATCTATGCGACGTTTCGAGAATTTATTGTTCTCATAATCATGCCTTAACAGTGGAAAAAAAACAAAAAAACAGAACATTAATATTATTATACAATAATTAATATATGATGTTATTGTTAGAGATATAAAAAAAGAGTACATTGAACAATGAATATTAAAGAAATGAATATTAAAGAAATAATTGAAAAGAAGTGGAACAAAATCGAAACACACACAACCATCCCCAAAAACCAATTTTTGAAACTCCTCACCCTCTGTACGGATAGAGGATATTTCCAATTTAATGATAATTTTTATGTTCAAAAGTATGGCTGCCCCATGGGATCCCCTATTGCTCCAATTCTGGCAGACATTTACTTAGAAGAATTACTCGATACAGTTATTCCCAAAATTCCATTCAATATTCCGTTTTTATTTAAATTTGTAGATGACATCATAACCGCAATACCCACAGAAAATAATGAAGAAGATATTATATTAACTGAATTTAACAAATATTCACACAGACTGACATTTAAGATTGAACATGAAACTAACAATAGTTTACCATTTTTAGACATACTCTTAATTCACAAACAAAACGGGGAAATAGAAACCAAGTGGTGGCAAAAGCCTATTCATTCCGGTAGATACATCCACTATAAAAGTCAATGTCCTAATAGGTATAAAATCAACACAGCAAAAAATTTAATAGATCGAGCGAGAAAATTAACCTCAAAAAAATACCAAAAAATCGCGGAAAATAAAGTAGTTGACCTCCTTTTAGAAAATGGTTATCCACACAAACAGATACCAACGTCACAAAAACAACAACACAATGAGAACAGCACTAAAATATATTACACTATCCCATACATACCCACACTTTCCGAAAAACTTGCAAAAGCACTTAACATTAACAGAAATAATAGTGATTCTGCCATTACGTACAAAAATATAAATACTTTAGCAAAATTATTTACAAAAACTAAAGATTCCGACAAATTAGACCTTCAATCAAATGTAGTATACGAAATACCTTGTGAAGACAAATGCGGAAAGTCTTATTTTGGAACATCGGAACAATATTTAAAAAGGAGAGTATACCAACACAAATATAGCTGCACTTCAATTAAAAAAGACCCAAATAAACCTGACCAAACTGCCCTCACTACTCATTTCAGAAAAACGGGACATTCATTTAAATTTCACTTACCGAAAATTATTCATTATGAAAAAAACAGCTTCAAACGAAATTTTAAAGAAATGATTACCATAGAGAAATATAAAAATCGCGCCATAAATAAAAAATCTGATGTCCAAAACCTAAATGCATGTTACTCAAATTTGATAAACACGTATTAAAATTTAAAAAAAATAAATTAATAAAAACGAAAAAAAAAAAAACTCAACAATAGGAGGGAGAATACCCCAGACACCTGACGTCATCATAAATTCCTGGAAAATCTTCCATACTTGAACGATTCCTTTTTTATTTTTCAGTGTTCTTTCAAAGCTTGTAGGCTAAACATGCCTAATTAAGACACTATTTTGTCCAAAATTGTAAGTAATTTTATAATAATATCTTTAATGTAAATCCTAATTTAAAATATCTATGTACCTACTGTATTAATATTCATTGTTCAATGTACTCTTTTTTATATCTCTAACAATAACATCATATATTAATTATTGTATAATAATATTAATGTTCTGTTTTTTTGTTTTTTTCCACTGTTAAGGCATGATTATGAGAACAATAAATTCTCGAAACGTCGCATAGATAAAATTGTTTATTCATTGACTGAAACCTAAGAACAACACAAACATATATATATATATATATATATTTTTTTTTTTTTTTTTTTTTTTTAAACTACTAAGTTACTCTATTAGAATTGTTTATTTTGAAAATTATTTCAGTAGTTCAATAAAAGATAATTTATTAGAGAAATTTGTGTGCGTAAAGATGTAGTTTCTCAATATTTAAAGAAGAAAAAAAAACATTTCTCTTATTTTTAAACTTGTATTAGCATTAAAAGTTAAATTGAGTTATCTTTTTGTAAATAGAATGGTGAGAAGGGTTTTTCAAAGGTCGTCTTGTACAGTTGTAGTTTTTGGTAATTCTTATGCTTTGAAGACATGGATTAGAAAATTCACTGGTATAAAATCTTTTTTAGATTATATATTTTATGACAACATCTTAGAAATATCTCTTCTTCTTTGAAAACCACCAAGGGGAGTTGTGAGCGGATAGCATGACACTGCATAAATATTTAACATCCAAGTGTTTTTAAGTTGTATCTCTTAATTATTACTCTTTATCTTTAGATTATTTACTTCAATATACCCTGCCGGACAAAATTAAAGGATCACTTCAATATTTTGAAATTACTGAACTGTATAGGGTATTTTTGAAAATATTATTTTTTCTTTGGAAGTCACACTTTATTATAAGGGTAATAAAAAATTCTTTTCTAGAAATTTTTAATAGGAAAACAAATCAAAAAATAAAAATGTCCTACAGTCTCAAAATGAAAAAGTAAATCTTTGAAATGAAATGAAATAACAAAACTGAATAAAAAAGAATAATTCGAGGAAAACGATCAATAATTGGTATTCCCACCTCTAGCTCTGATAATTGCTTCCATTCTCCTGCCCATTCCAGCAACCAGGGCTCTTACATGTTGTTCTGGGATGTTGTTCCACTCTTCCACTAACATTTCCCTTAAATCTGCCAAATTTTGTGGGTCTCGGGCGTGGACACGTCTTCCAAGCATGTCCCATACATGCTCTATTGGGTTCAAATCTGGACTTCTGGGTGGCCAAACCATAACGTCAATTTCTTCTTGTCTGAGGAAATTTTGCACTGATCGAGCAACGTGAGGTCGGGCATTATCGTGCATAAAAATAAAGTTGCCTGCGATATTTCTGGCGAAAGGTATTACATGTGGCTCAAGTACCTCCCTAATGTACCTGTCAGCAGTTATAGAGCCACGGTTCACAATCACTGTACGGGAGTTTAAATTTATGCCCCCCACACCATCACTGACCCACCACCAAACGCAACCCTTGGAGAAAAAGTGCATGGAGCATACCTCTCTCCCCGCCTTCTCCATACCTTTTCCCGTCCATCTGGAGATCAGAGACAGAATCTTGACTCATCGCTGAAGAATACGAGGCTCCAATCTTTCTGAGTCCAGTTTAGGTGCTCCCGAGCAAAACCTCAAGCGCTCAACCTGGTGTTCCCTGGAGAGAAGAGGTCCAGTAGCTGAAGGATGGGAGGTCAATCCATAATCGTTGAGTCGTCTTCTCACAGTTCGCTCTGATATTTGCACATTCCTGAATCTCTGGAGGAGAGCATGCAGTTGCAAAAATCTCTCGTCACGGTGGGAAGTTGACCTCGAACGGCCTTGTCCGACTCTTCTTGTATGCCCTCCAGTTTGACGGTACCTATTAAGCACCCTGGACACTACGGATTGTGACCGTAGGAGCCGTTGCGCAATATGCCTTTGAGAAAACCCTTCTTCACCCAAAGCAACAGCACGAATTGATTCCTCTTCGGTCAATGCTCTTCTGTTGGCCATCACATCGTTCTTACTAAACTCACAAGTAAAAACTAAAGTCTCTTAAATGTTAGAAAATCTTCAATAAGATGAATCTTTGCTAACAACTAACCATTTACTGATAGGAAGAAAGAAAAGTAGAGGATTAACTGACCCTTTTCTCCATAAACAGGTGGGAATATTAACAGGTAGAGGATTAACTTGATAAGATACAACACAAAGTCCAGTCTGGGACAAAGGAATTCCTATTTTTATCTCTTATGTAATAATAATATAAATATTTGTAAGTGATCCTTTAATTTTGTCCGGCAGTGTAGTTTATACAGTATTTTTTTTTCATTATTGTTTCCTTAACTGTTCCTAACAGGTTTTTTACATCATATTATCATTTTTTGGAATTGGAAATTTGGCATCTTTAAATTCATTTGATGTGGCTTGGGTCCGCTCTTTTGTAACATTATTTTCGCCATTTTTAATGATGTCCTTAATGATAGTAAAGGTTCTTTTACCTTTCATTTTAGTTACATCCGCTTTTCATTTTATCTGCTTTATAACAAAAGTAAGTATGGTTAATTTAACATTACTATGTTATGGAATAAATTATTTTGGGAGGGTCTGATTACATATATAGACTGATTATGTTTGAAAGTTATCAAACAAGATGGAAAATGTATTGAAATATATTTTCCACCCAGGATGTTAGCTTCCCATGACCAAGACAGTGTGTAATTAAATAATATGTATGCGGTAGTTCTATGAAATATATTATTGTGTTTGTTATTTATAAATTAGTTGTAAGTTATCTTCTTGATTTAAATATTATGCATTGAAATTCGTCATATTTATTCTATAAATTAATTAATAAGCTATTCTATCATAATTTATAGTGTATCATGATGTATCTGAGCCTGGAGGAATATGTAACTAATTGTAAACTATAAATTTGTTACTATTACATAAAGATTAAAAATGTTCCTCTCTTCCTTCTGATAAAGTTTTTTCCGTGATAATACCATATTTGGTCAAACAATATTTTAACCAATAGAAGCAATGTAGTTAGCTTCTAAGTAGGTGCAGAGTAGTATTCGCCCAAAAGTTACAAACTAGTTGGTTGTAATGCTTACCAACTATTGCGTTTTTGTAGGCTTTGTTAAGATTACAAACTATTGAGTTTGGAATAAATTATTGTCACCTGTTATAGTGATTTGAGTAAATCCCTAACATGTGTACAAATATCAGGTACAATAGAGAAACCTATTTACCTTTACCTTACTGTATTTTATTTGTAGATGAATAGGTGTTTAGTTGAGAAGCAGAACCAGAAGGCATTTTAGAGTGGGGACTTTTTTTCAGGGTTTAACATCCTCACCGAATCCATTTAAGCCAAACAGGACAATAATTAATTTCAGATAAATTATCAAAGGAGGTGATTCGGCACTTATCTTATTTTTGACAGTCGGTATCAAACTATAAGATTTTTCTTACAGGCAATTCCTTTTCCAATTTCTTGCTTGACACATCCATTATAATTTCCATATATTCACACTATCTTTTGCCAATGTTGCCCTCTCTTTCCAAGAGCCTAAATTTTTGTTTAGGTTAATTGAATATTGTTCCCTTATCCCTGTATCCTTTAACCTATGTATACTCATTTTTACTCTTTGCATTTTTATTTTGTTTTATGACATGGATATCCTTGTCACTGTAAGGTAATGGCCAGAGAATTGCTCTGTGATAGGTCCTCATGTACATTAAATTGTTAATATGTCTTGTGTTCATGAGAAAATTATCTTTTTGGTTTATGGCTAACTCATCTTTAGATTGCCAAGTGGGAAGATAGGTCCTTTTATGGGGAATGTTGTGTACTACAGCCCTCTGGCTTAAGCAGGATCATTGCCCATTATTATTAGATACATGGTGTATGCCATAGATTCCGATGGTGGGTCTCGATTTGGATTTTCTTCCTATCTGTGCTTTGCAGTCACCAATAACAATTTCAATGTCTGAACTGAGGCATTTGTCAAAGCATTGATCCAGAGTACTGTAGAAGTTATCCTTGTCCTCATCATCTGAGGGTCCTGTGGGTGCATGAACATTGATAGTACTTAAGTTATAGAACTTACCTCCATGGATATGTCATATCCCAGAGTTTATCATTTTAAATCCATTCACAAGGTGGGAAATTCTTTTGTTTATAGCAGATACAGTTCTAAAGGCATGGCTATTTTCATGGAAACTGAAGTAAATTATGTTACACTCGTTTTGAATTCCTTGGCCAATCCTTCTCATCTCCTATAGCAGTAATGTCTAAATGGTAGTTGTCCAAAAGAGTTAGGAGCTGTTCTATAAATTGATAGAATATTCCATATTCAAAGTTTGAAATAATTTAGACAGGTTTTATGTCTAGCCTATATCATTAGTCTATGGATGGCCCTTTGAAACAACCCAGCTCGTTTTTGCACAGGTTCCTTAATGATTATTTTTCAAAGGAGAAAGTTATCGGCCCTCTAGTTTGGTGAAGGGGCTGCCTTCTCGAACTGTCTCCCATCCACCAATATCTAGAGGAGATGGCCTTGGGCGTGCTCTGTATATGACCTTTGTCTGCGGATGAGTGAGTGTATATAGTGTGCTGAATATGAGTGTTAAGTGTTAATGTCCCCCAATCTGAAGGACCAGTGGCTGATTGCAGCCTCATGGATGTGAGTGCCACTTCCCTATGTAATATCTGCCACTGTTTCAGTATATTATATTAATTTTGTTTTTTTAATGTTTATATTTTTTTTTCAGGCGAAATCAAAAGCACTGTTCATGATTGTGCTACTGCTGTGTGACTGTATGGCAGTTCAGTTTTTATTTTCTGTTAAAAACAAAGGCAGTTGGCTTGAAATCGGTACATCAATATCTCATTTTGTAATCATGAAATGCATAGTTCTCTTTCTTTTCATATTGTTTCATTGTATCAAATATGTATTCATCCTGGAAACAAGTTCCACTGATGACTGTGATAACGTATTAGGAAAATGGCATAGTGCGTAGTATTTTTAATTGTAGCATTATTTGATAAAAAAAATAAAATAAAATAATGTACCTACGTATTTTAAAAACAAATGTTTGACTCTAGTCTTGATAATATATATTTTTTCTAGTTGGATTAAATTCTATAATGTTAATAATTACTTTTGATATTTTATATTCTTTATTTATTAAAGTTATAAAACCTGATTGTTTTTATATACTTACTCCTATTTCAGTTTGTTGTAATAACAACAATTTTTTTTTAACAATGTGCAACTAGTTAAAAATTTGAATTTTTCAAATTACTACAATGAACTTATTTGTTATGTCTATTGAGATATTCAAATCAATTATAATTTAATATTTTTTTAAGTAAGGTAATTTACAAAAAGACAGTTTGTTTTCATTTTCTCCTTATTTTTTAAAATAACGTATTAAATCACTAAATTGTGATATAAAATCCTGTATTTTCTGAAACTTATTTAATAACAATCATAAGCAAAGAAAAATACATAGAATATTGATATGTACAAGGACTTTTTGGGGTAATAACCTCCAACTTAATGTCTTGATGATTGATTACTCCTTTTGAAATAGTGGGCTGTACGAATGGTGAGAAATAATACAAAGAAAACTGGACCTAGATAGAAACAAAAAACATGAATACTGATAAAAAAAAACTTATATTAAGTATATTTAAGCTTTGGTTGGCCAGAAAACATTTTTGGGTTTGGTATGATAGGTATTTTAAACTAATGAAAATTAGATGAAAGGTATATAGACTTAAGTGATTGCTGAATTGTGGAAACCTGAGATGGATATGAAGATACTGTCTCCTGTTCATGAAGTTTCTCTCCTCTTCTCTAACTCCCCTTTGGCCAAGGGATCATCTTTGAGTTTTCTACTCCATGGTTTGTAGAACTATCTCTAATTACAGAGCTTCAGAAAAAAAAATCAAAGCTTAACATTGAAATAAAATTGTTGTAATCATAACATTATCTTCTTCACATGAAATGCGATATTTTCACCAAGTGATATCCTCCAAAGCATCAACTAAAAGATCTAGATCACGTCAAAAGGTTCAATCACGTCTCCCATAAAACAAAGACCCCCCAGGATACTAATAAAAAATTAAATCAGCAAGCAACCCCTTCAGATACTAATACAGAATCTGAACCACAGCCTGGTACATCATCACTGACGAATCTCCGTTTTTCACCCCAAATTCTTTTCAAATCCTACATAATGAATAAGAAAACATGGAATCAGCTCCTACACCCAGTGAACCATGGCCTCCACCGATATTTGTCAAAAATATTAAAAATTTTCAGTTGTTGTGTGCTCAATTGAATAAAATTACCGACTCCACCAGCTACTACTGTATGAGTAGAATCAATGACACCAAAATATCACCGACCACCCCCGAGGCATATAGAAAAATAGTAAAATACCTAACTGATACTAAAGCGGATTTCCATACTTATCAGCTACGTCAAGAGAGAGCTCTTAGACTTGTGATCAGAAATCTACATTCTTCAACACCAGTTGAAGCAATCAAAGAAGAACTTATGGAGACGGGTTACAAAGTGCGCCAAGTCACTAATGTCATAAAAGAGAGAGTTCAACTTCCTCTATTCTTCGTTGACTT
Source organism: Piezodorus guildinii (assembly GCA_023052935.1). Classification (NCBI taxonomy): domain Eukaryota; kingdom Metazoa; phylum Arthropoda; class Insecta; order Hemiptera; family Pentatomidae; genus Piezodorus; species Piezodorus guildinii. The sequence continues at coordinate 34,907,025 of CM041295.1, read as the reverse complement.
GGAACCATTGTCAGGGATAGAAAAAATTTATGATCTAAAAAGACTGTACTATACATGTGTAAAAGTCGAAAAACCTTACACCAAGAGGAGAAATTGTTTAGTGTCACAATTGTCAGGCGTATGGTCGTAACAAAAGTTACTGTCATCACATACCACACTGTGTGAAATGCGGTGAACAGCACAAGTCTGTGGAATGTACAAAACCGAAGTCAACACCCACTCACTGTATGTGCTCATTGCCTCAAGGACCACCCAGCCAACTACAAAGGATGCCAAATCTATAAGGAACTAAGGACCAGATATCAAAAACCCCAACCACTGGATGAAATAGCAAGACAGGCAAGAACTAGAAGAGAACCCTCAAAATTAATCGATGCCAATGTATCTTTTGCTCACTTACTTGGAGGTGGGAACCAATGTAGTGAAGCCGAGGCCCTGCCGGAACTACAAAATGTACCTCAATATCCTCAATCCATTCCACAAATACCTCTTCCTCAAAACGTAATCAGTCCTCAAAATCCTCATCCACAACAAATCTCTCATATCCCTCCTCCTTCAAATGCCATAGACCTTACCAGTTTGATGACATCCTTCATTTCCTAAATCAAATCCCTTGTCATGCCCCTAATCACAATCCTTACGAATCTTGTATCAAATCTCATTCCTACCTTAAAAAATCCATAAATGACCTCACTTAATTCCTTATCTATTCTCCTATGGTGTTAGAACTCACACTGACGAACTTACAGCCTTACTGCAAGACAAAAAAGTTGATGTTGCACTCATTACTGAAACTAGACTAACCACTAAACAGTACTTCAAAATACCTTAATACACTACATACCGGACAGACCATCCAGACGGCAAAGCCCTTGCCGGTACTGCTGTCATTGTCCACCGATCCCTCTCCCATCACTTACACCCACTTCCCGCCCACGATTTCCTACAAGCCACCTCTATTATAATCAAGACCTTTTCCTTTCCGCTCGTCATCGCATCAGCATACTGCCCTTCTAAACATTCTATTTCCATTACCCAATTTGGATCCTTCCTCAACTCATTGGGGAATCACTTTATTCTGGGTGCTGACCTAAACGCCAAGCACCAGCAATGGGGTTCCAGAACCACAAATACTCGTGGACGGACATTGCACTCTGCACTCAACTCCAGACGCCATAATCTCCTACCTCCCGATTCCCCTACCTACTGGCCAACAGATCCTAACCTTAATCCCGACATCCTCGACTTCTTCATCCACAGCGGATTTGGCTCCCTGAACTATTCCGTAACTCGCCTTGATGAACTATCCTCTGACCATAGTCCACTGATCCTAAACCCCAACTGACCTTGACGATGCCGTTTATTCCTTTACAACCTCGATTCAACAAGCTGCCTGGACTGCCTCCGTTCCCAAGCACTCCCAAATAAAGCCTTACAAAAACCATTTACCACAACACCTAGACCTAATCCACACCAAACGCCGAGCCAGAACATTATGGCAACGCACCCGTCACCCAGCAGATCGCCACTCCTATAACTTTTATTGTAGACAATTAAAGCGGGAGTTGGCGATATTTCGTTCCCAATCCTACAATTCCTACGTCTCCTCTCTCTCGACTCGTGACAAATCCTTGTGGAATGTCACGAAGAGAATTCTAAAATCCCCCCTGATATCCCATCCTCTCCGGCGTAGTGATAATTCCTGGGCTGCTTCTGTCAAAGATAAGGCCCAGGAATTTGCACTACACCTTTCCAAGGTATTCACTCCTCATTCCGATTTCAATCCAACCCATACCGCAATAGTTGAAGAGTTCCTTACGTCACCGACACCAATTTCCTTACCACCTAAAGCAATAAATCCCTCTGAGGTCAAATATCTTCTTAAAAATCTTCCTCTCCGTAAATTCCCCGGATACGATCTCCTTACTCCTCAAATCCTAAGACAACTTTCACCTAAAGCCATTACATTCCTTACATATATCTATATCTGTATCCTACGCACTACCTATTTCCCTCTGTTGTGGAAACACTCTACTATCATCCTTTTCCTAAAACCAGGCAAATCCTCCAACTGCACGTCATCCTACAGATTAGCCTATTTACCCCAATCCTTATACCTAGTCCTCCGGTCCTATTTATCAAACCGCTCCTTCCGAGTTCGCTGTGGTTTAGAATTTTCCAAGCATTATACTGTTGAGGCCGGTGTTCCTCAAGGCAGCGTCTTGGGACCCGTCCTCTACATCCTCTATACCGCCGATATCCCTACCGATCCCTATACCTTTCTGGCAACATTTGCTGATGACACAGCCATTTTATCATCCAATTCCGATCCTGAAGTGGCATCGCTAAATCTCCAAAGGCACCTTTCCCTTGTCGAAGACTGGTGTAATGCTTGGCGTATTAAGGTAAACGAAAGAAAATGCACACACGTCACCTTCACCCTTCGACGCAAATCCTGCCCAACAGTTAAATTCAATTTCATACCGCTTCCTTCCTCAGACACAGTCCGGCATCTGGGCTTTTTATTACTAGACAAAAGACTAACGTGGAACCCACATACAAGACTTAAAAGAAAAGAACTCAACCGACGATTAGGCCAGTTATACAGACTATTAAACAGAAAATCTCATCTTACAGTCGACAACAAATTACTAATATACAAGACAGTACTGAAACCTATATGGACCTACGGACTTGAACTGTGAAATATTCTAACATCAAACGCATCCAATCCAAAGTCCTACGAACAATAGTTAATGCTCCCTATTATGTTTCCAACTGTACCTTACACCACAACCTTAATATTCCATTTATTTTAGACCTGGTACCATCCAAATTCCATCAGAACCTTCTTCATCATCCTAATCCTTTAGCTCAATCCCTCTCCAGCTCCACCCACCCCTACAATCCTCCACGAAGATTGAAACGGCACTGGCCCCGTGACGTTCTGTAAACATTTATGCTGGAGTTCTGACACTGGTCAGATCCTCCACTCATGTACTGTATGTTTGCGGCCATTGCGCCCTAACTCAGCCTCTGCTGGCTAAGACTGGGATCTCTTGGATTCCTCCACAAGTGGAGGGAAAGGCCCAATCTGGGGTCTCCTTAGCAGTTGTATATATTGTATATAGTTACCATTGTTTGTATGGTGTTTATTTATTTGCCAACTTTTTATTTATCTCAATTATAGGTTGTTGTTTTTTCTTGTATATATATGAATTTATTTATTTTCTATTTTATGTAATTTGACTATTATTATTATTATTTTCTATGTATATTGTATGAATGTGGTCTCATATCAGTATTATTATTGTTCATTCTGAAACAGATTGTAATAATTCTCAATAAATAAATATTTAAGTCAAGTTTAAGTAATCATAACACAATGCGTATGTTTAGGGGTAATCATAACGTAAAAATTAGGGCACATCATCTTATTAGAATTGATAAATAACGCGTAAATATGCAAGTTGAGCAAATTTGATTAACAACTAAAGGAGAAAAGACTTTTTTTTTTTTTTTTTAACTTTAAATCTTTATTCACACCTGTAAATAATACAATGAACAATCAGTGAATGTGCGGTCAATATTAAGAAACATGGCGTGATAGGCATGAGGGAGAGCAGCACCCAGCGGTACCTACTCCTGGCATGAAATTAGTGTATATTACTAAAGGAGAAGGTCTCTCATCCAACTCCTCTTCAGCCTTCTGTAGGCATTTCCTGGCATGAGTGTTGTTGCCATGTCATTGATTAGTGTGTTAGGGTGACCTTGTAGTTTGTCGTGGAAACGTTTGTAGTGTGTCCGTATGTGCTCATTGACGGTTGGCATCTTAAGGTCAGTATGTAAAGTTATGTTGCTAACGTACCACGGTGCTTTTGTAATTGTTCTAAACGTTTTAGCCTGAAAGATTTGAAGTTTGTTAATGTGAGTCTTTTTAGCTGTCCCATATAGCTGTGATGCGTAAGTCCAAATAGGTTTCAGTAGGTAAGTATAGGTGTTTAATTTCTGTCGAAGTTTTAGTTTCGAGTGTTTTGAAAAGAGTGAGTAAAGAAGTCTCAGTCTTTGGTTAAGGGTTTTCTTTTTTTGGTTAATATGCGGGCCCCAAGTCATTCTTCTGTCAAACGTCAAACCAAGATAATGTACAGTGTCCGTCTGTGGAATTTGTGTGTTGTCTAAGAAAACGGGAGGACTCGTGTCATGTCGAAGAGTAAAGGTGATATGGTGTGATTTGTCATTATTCAATCGGATTTTCCAGAGTTTGAACCAGTCATGTAATTTTATTAGATGTTGTTGTAGGATCTCTGAGGCGTGGGTTGCAATTTTATGTTTTGTTAAGATCGCTGTGTCGTCGGCATAAGTCGCTGTTAGAATATTGGGGCTGTAAGGTATGTCATGAGTGTAAATAATGTAGAGTAACGGAGCGAGCACTGCACCTTGGGGTACTCCTGCTGCGATAGATCTCATGGCAGATAGCTCTGATCCCTGTCGAACGGAGAAAAATCTGTGAGAAAGGAAAGAATGAATAATGAGGTAGTAGGTAGGCGGAAGGATAGTCTTGAGTTTGAAGAGAAGCCCCTGGTGCCAAACTCTGTCGAAGGCTTGAGCAACGTCGAGAAATACGCCAGTAATGTATAACTTCTGCTCTAGTGCGGTGGATATGTAGTCTGTCACTCTGTGTAGTTGGTGCAATGTCGAGTGATGTCTTCTGAATCCAAATTGATGATCTGGTACGATGTCGTTGTTAGTTAGTAAATCAAGAAGTCTTTTATGTAGTAGATGTTCGAAAATTTTGGAGCATAGCGGAAGTAAGCTTATTGGTCGGTATGATGAGGGAGTATTTTTGTCCTTGTTGGTCTTGTGAATCATTGTAATATGTGAGTATTTCCATTGAAGCGGGAATTTGGTTGTCCTCAGTATCGCGTTATAGATTGAAGTCAGAAACACTAGAGCTTTTCTGGGCATTTGCTGGAGTACCTCAGCGTTAATTAAGTCGTGTCCAGGGGCTTTCTTTTTAGGCAACTTTCTGATTTGTTCAGCGACTTGAGCAGGTGTGAAGGAAGGAGGAGGTAATGTCAGTTGTAAAGGTTCATCCAGAGTTTTAAGTACAATTTTATCATGTTCGATGTTGTTGAATTCTGTGTGTGGTGTAAAGATAGAAGATAGATATTCGGCGAACAGTTCGGATTTTTCTCCGTCAGCCATGGCCCAGGAACCATCTTCTTTTCGGAGGGGTGCAGGCACTTCCCGATGCTTAGTAAGGTTTTTAGTATGCCTCCACAAGCTGCCATCGTCAGTCGAAAGGTTACTAATGTAGTTATCATAAGTTGTTCTTTTAAATTTTGCAATTTGTCGTTTGAGTTCGTTGTTGAGTCGGTTGTAAATTTGTTTGTCTGATGGAAGTCGGTCTGTCTGCCATATTTTCCGGGCTCTTCTTTTTGCTCTGATCAAATCCCTTATGTACTGTGGATAAATTGGTAGCTTTTCATGTTTTCTTCGTCTAGGAATTGATGAGGACCATGCAGCGTCTTGTAGCTTCTGTGTGAAGCATTCTACAGCATCCTCAAGCTCTTCTTCATTTTTAATAGCCAAAGGAATGGAGAGAGCAGTATTTAGACAGTTTCTGAACGCATCCCAATCCATTATGCCATTTGTGAGAGATGTGTGTTTCTTAGCTACAAGTGGTTCTTCAAATAGTTCTAAATGCAAAATAGAATGATCAGAGCAAAGATCTGTGCTCGTACTTATTGTGTAAGGTGTAGTGCGGAGTCCTTTAGTTATGAAAAAATCAAGTAAATCTGGTGTCTTACGTCTAGATGTTGGCCAGTAAGTAGGTGAGTGTGGTGATATCGTGTCTAATGAAAGTTCGTGAAGGACATACCTGAGATTTCTTCCTCTTGGGGTTGATAATCTAGATCCCCAAGTCGGGTCTTTAGCATTATAATCGCCACCTGCGACAAAGCATCTGCCGAGACGTTTGAAGAAGTTACTAAACATCGTGGAAGTCAGGACATATCTCGGAGGGCAATAAACAGCAGCAAGAGTAATGTTGTGATGTTCAGAGAATAGTGAAATGGCTGTAGCTTGTATGTCAGGTGATATGAGTAATTGCAAAGGATGGTGTTTTAGTGTTGATCTGATGAGAATAGCAGTGCCTCCGTGTGAAGTATTGTCTGGATGGTCAGTTCTATAGATTTTGTAATCATCAATGTAAAATTTGGATTTTGGTGTAAAATGTGTTTCAGTGATTAGTGCTATGTCAATTCGTTTCTCGTGTAAATATATGTCTAGTTCTGTCCTATGTTGATTAAGTCCGTTTGCGTTCCATAGTATGATAGACATAGAGCCTACAGTCATCTGATTAATGGGCATATAATTGTCTAAGGGCAAGGGTAGTTTGAGAGAGTTGTTGAAGAAGACCGAAGAGGGGCTGAATGAGATTGTTTAAATTATTGATAATATTGTATAACTGGCCAGAGGAGTTATCTACCGGCGGGACCGGTAGGGTAGTGCCCCCACTCATACCTGTATATCTGTGTCGTTGGTGTGGCGCTTGAGCTGGTAGCTGTTGGTGTGGGGCTTGCGATGGTTGTTGCGGCTGTCTCTGGTGCTGTTGGTACTGGGCTTGAGCTGGTTGTTGTGGCTGTCTCTGATCTTGATGATCTGGTGCTAGAGCTGGTTGATTCAACTGCCTCTGATGCTCCCGGTCAGTTCTTGGATGAGGTGGCTGAGGTTGATTTAGTTGTGGAAGAGGTGGAAAATGATTGAGGGCAGGCGGTGCATGTCTAACTGTTGGAGGTTGCAGAGGAGCGTACTGCTTCGAGCGATGTTTTCGAAGTTCTTTCAAAGTTTGGCAGCCCCTACAGTTGGCGGGATGAGCGCCATTACAGTTGGCGCAGGTTGCAGCTGTTTCTCTTGGTTTTGTGCAAGCACTGCTTTCGTGGCCCAGTCCACATCTTACACATTTTGGTGGGTAGTTGCAGTACGTTTTTGTGTGTCCGTACTGCTGGCATCGAATACATTGAGGAATCATTTTTCTTTTGCGCGGTTCCTCTATTTTTATATGGGTATAGTACAAAAATTCAATGTCAAAGATTTTGTCATTGAATGTTGCTTTTGAGACGTCCACGAAAAACATGGGAAGGGGTGTTTTAAATCGTGAAATGATGTTGACAATACTTGTTGCCTCATATCCATATTTGGCCAGTTCTTCTTTTATGGTGGTTAGTGGTGTGCCGTAGTGTAGGTTTTTGATAACAACTCGTGGACTTTTTTCCTCTGGTAGTTGATATGTGTGGAAGTACGCACCTCCCTTTCTTAAACTAGTTACTAACTTTCGGTAAACATCTGAATTTTCAGGATATACGGTTACTCCCTGACAGATGTCTTGAGCCTGAAACTGTTTGCCCCTCCCTCATTATGAAGGAATGTTATGAGTGCAGGGTAATCTTTAACGTCAGATAAATGTATGGGTGGCGGTTTAGTGTTGGTAGGTTGGTTAGTTGATGGCTCTGGTTCATCTATTGAGGGTGATAACGGTTCGAACCTGTTTTGAGTATTTGTGGGTGGACTAACCTTCATAATTTTCCTGGGGTCTCTTTCTGCAGTTAAATGTCTTTTTCTTCCTGACACAAGCTCCCAGGAGATATTTTCGTGCTCGATAGCATTATTAGAAATGTCTAAGCCACTGGTTGGAGCACTTGAAGTTGAGGCTTCCGTCATTTTTCCAGTGGGAGAACCCACTTCACTAAATAAATTTTACTTCTCTTCTTGTTTGCTTGTTCAGCACACAGTTAGGAAGCAAGTTTGTTTGTAAACACTAAATTTTTTCACTTAAAACATAACAAAAATCGGAAAAAACTAGAGAGCAAACTTATCACAGTTATATCGGAGAAAAGACTTAAAATAATTATTTATGTGATTCTTTCACCGCTTGCCCGCTTGGCGGCGCTGCCATCGCTGTAACCAGACGTCCCGCTTTCGGCGGGCCAATCTAGATTTTTCAAAATTTCTCCCGCGTACGGCTACGTTTTTTAGATGAGGAAGATGGTTGGGGGTGCGGTCATAAATTAGAAACACACATTTAAAACAAGTGCTATTTTAATTATGTGCCGACGTTTCGGCCTACAATGTGGGCCTTCATCAGGGTTGACTCTGAGACTGTGTCTAAAGAAGTCGCTACGTATTTTTAATTTCCCGACTTTTACAATTAAGTTAAATTCTATATTTATGAAAATCATTGTTTTGAGTTCTAAGAATCCTTCAATTTGTTTTGCGTTCTAAGAATCCTACGGGCTACGATGACTAACATATTGCTTTTGCTACCCAGTTACATTGTTTTTGTCTCTCAGATGATACACTTCGTGTTCGTACTGTATGCTAGAAAGCTAATTAAATAAATAAATATTACAAATCTGCTACTTACCATAGAAAATTAAGGTAAGTAATTTATTTATATTTTTCATAAATACGTACATTGTCTTAAACTCAACTTAAAATACTCGTAGTCTTCATATTTTATATTGATGACAAAAATTATATCACCGACCTTAACCTTAAAAGAAATTTTAGAAAGAAATGTACGAATAAAATGTTGTCAATATTTAAAGTCAATCAAACTAATTTCGTTATAAACAACAATAAAATATGTTCACGTAAATTATGTTTAAGGCAAATTAATTCGGCGAAATTTTGCCTATGTGAAACACCTATTTGTACTGAATGTTTTTATAACATTTTATTATTTTTTTAAATTCTCATAGACATATAATATTGTTATTTTACTAAAGAAAAGTTAAATAATCACAAATTAATTTAAAATTTGAATTTATCTTCAAAAATCAAAACATATAATTGTAAATTTTTTTACAGTAAATTAAATGTGGACATCATGGATATTAATAACAGAGGTAAGCGAAAGTCGTGTGTTGCGCGCATTAGATTTTTATTGTACTAATGTGACTTGCGAACAGTAGCTTCGCCGAGGCCTATTTAAAAACCTATTTAAATTTATGCTTATTTATGGTTATAAAATAGATTATCATAACCTTTTATTTATTTTATATCCTCTAATATAGTCTAATATATAAAAATCTCGTGTCATGCTGTTTGTGGTTGCACTCCTCCGAAACATCTTGACCCATTTTTATAAAATTTGTTTCTTTTCTTTTATAATTTTTTAGGAAGTTTTACTTAATATTTCAAACTCAATAAATGCACTCCTTAACTTCCTTTTATTATACATTTATTTTTCTTCACAATTTGTTACATAGTTTTTCTGCGTTTCGGGGTTCTTTCCCCATTATCAAGACTTTTTTTAAAAACACTTTTGAACAAACAACACATTATTTTACATTTCTAGCTTACTGCTATTCGTGCACTTAGATGTTTATTGGCTAACTGTTACTTTGACTAACTAACTGTGACTTTACAGTTAGCCAATAAACATCTAACTGGACTAATAGTAGTTAGCTAAAAGTGTAAAATAATGTGTTGTGTGTTAAAAAGTCTTGATCATGGTGGAAGAACCCCGAAACGTAGAAAAACTATAATAAATTGTGAAGAAAAATAAATGTATAATAAAAGGAAGTTAAGGAGTGCATTTTTGAGTGTGAAATTTGTTATGTACGATTGTTTGAAATGCTAATAGGTCATAAAGTATATTTAATACCGCTAGGTGATGCGGGTGTCCCTATCCAGGCATTTTAAAAAAACAAAACCTCTATTTTTGGATTTGGCACTTTTTTATGAACAATATCTACACAATTTAACCATCGTCGTTCGTATTTAAAAATTCTGGTTCGCGCAACACACGACTTTCAGTTACCTCTATTGTTAAAATCAATTTAAGAACTTCACAATTATGTTAGGATTGAAAAAATTAAAAAAAAAAAATTAAATGAGTATCGATAAAAATTAACAAAAAACTTCAGCTAAAATTATTCTAAAGAATAACGCATTTAATAATCCAGGTTACTGGACTATGTTCCTTACATTGATTCAAGGAAATCTGTCGGGCTGCACTAATCTTTAATAGCTTATACATTGTTTGAGACTTTCGGACAAATCCTACTTCGGACAAATATCCTATCACCATCAACTCAAATATTGGTGAATACACTTACAATACCTTTTCAATTTTATTTAATTTTTGTCGAGTTTTAAAACCTTCACGTTAGGAACTATAACTAATCCGGTTCATATGTTCATGTTGTTTGTTCCACTATCTCCTGGTCAATTAACTTCAATGAACGAGTTGTTTTTGAATGATATACTATAGAATTTAAAAAGTTATTCTTTTAGAGATATTTGATAACCATCCAAGTTGTTTCAGTAGTGTTTAAAAAAAAAAAAAGATATGAATAAATATTTAAGGATTTTTAAATATCCTTTATATCATCCTCAGGGTGTAAGTTGTTAAATATTTGTATTATTAAATTTCTATTCAGCTAATCCTGAAATAACGAAATCAACTGATTAAGGCAGAAAATTCAGTGAAATTGTTAAAAAAAATTATATATATATATATATATATATATATATATATATATAAATAATTTAGTTATATTTGTGATATATTTTTTAGCTATAGTTTATTGTCGATATAGTTTAACTATATTGATAATTTTGTATTTTTACATTTTAAAATGTAACATTTGATACTTAAGAATATTTAGGTATCTTATAATTACATAGCTTTGAAAAAAATCTGCATGAATTCTTTTGACTTTAAATTCATTATGACATAAAATGTCAACTGCTTCATATTTACGTGTAAATTATCGTAGTGCTATGAGATCTACTAAAAATTACCAACCTTTACTGCTAAAGAAATGTTAAAGCGAGTAAGAGTTGTGACTTATTTGCTTATTTTTAAGCATGATGTATACTAATTTTTGATATGATAAGAACCACACAAATTGAGTTCTGGTTCCCATTAGGTTTTTGTTTTGTTAGGTTTATCAATTTAATCATGTATAAAATGAGCTTCTAATACAGTAATTTGGGGTAGTATTTATATCATCTATTTAACCCTATATTTTTGTTAAATAAAATAATTTAATAGAATAGGTTCTTATTATTAAAAATCCCACTACCTCAGTTTTTTCTTATCTTCCTAATGGAAATTATTTAAAGAAGGTGTGGAGTGAAATCACTAAAATTGCTAGTACCAAAATGTTCATTTTGGAACTGAAAGACCATGTATTTTTCCATAACTTCTCTGAAATAATTTATTATAATTGTTTTGCTGTTTTGTTAATTATTATGGAATACCTACTTCTATACCAAAAATGTTTATACAGTGATAACAAGTTCTTCCCATCTACCCAAGGGGTTTCATAAATGTTTTGCTTAGGGGTCTTTGACTTATCCACAACAGCTGTAGACTAGACTATGATAGGGAAAACTAGTTCATGATAACTGCTTATCATTAATTATATTTTAAATATTAAGATTCCATAAGTATAGCTGGAAGGCATTTTTGTGTCCAGCCCACTTCAGCCTTGGAGCTCAATGAGAAAGACCAGTACAAGGAAGATCGCTGGTGTAATAGAAGAAGTCAGCCTCCTTCAGTGGGTTTTAGTGATTCAAAGAACTGATGCCAAACCTCGTTTAGTCATAGCCCTGGGAAAGGATGTAAACAAATAAACATCTACCCACCTTGTGTTTGTTTGATAAGTTTATTGAGCTTGGGATCACTGATTTCTTTTAATACAGAATGGAGTAGCCTTATCATAATGTGAGATTGGTGACTTCAAATCAATGTTTGTATTCAACTTTTTGTGACCTTTTAAGAGTGTGCTACATGATAATAGTAACTGTTAGGCAGTGCTGATAATTTTTGCCCATAAGTCCCTATTGTGGTAGTACTTCACTGTCAAATATGTATAATAACCACATTTTTGATTTAACTTTGGTTTTTTTTTAATTTAAATTTTACTTCTTTTTTAGCTTCCCTCTTTAGTACCTTTCAGTGTAAAGGAGCATACAGCCAGGAATTATATTCTCCCCTGTTTTCTGGCCCGTCGGAGGTCCTACCCTCTCACCTGATGGAGTCGATCAATGTAGTCGAGATAGGACATTGAATATTACTTGAAATTAAATTTAAATTTTTAAAATAAGGTTTATTGATTCAAAAAGTATTTTTTATAATGTTTATATAACTATTTGTTTCGATTTAATCTAAGTTGCTCACATTAATGCTTCTTTGTTGGTGAATGTTAAAATTAACTTGTCACTCAATCCCTTTTACTTAAGGTTTGGTCATAAATGTTGATGTTATTTCAGCTTGAGGATTATCAGCCTAAAGATGTAAAAAATCTCTAGGTGTAGGATTAGTTTTCATCGGAACAGTTAATATATACAGTAATTTATTATATATTATATTTAAATAAATATTCTTGTAACCATATTTATATTAATTCAACAGTCAGAAAAATATATCTCTGTCTGCTTCAAGTATTTTTATGCTAGTAATTGTTTTATGGGTCCAGTGACTATGAATTGGCTTTTTGTCGGTTGTCTTCTTGAATGCCTCCAAAAAATTGCTTTCATTTGAGCTGTGTTAAAAGTCAAAGCTATTGTCATTTTGAACTAACAAAGAAAGGATCCTACATGTGTCTCACGGGTCTAGATGAAAATTATTTCTGTCAAAATTGATATTAAAATATTAGATTGTAAAAAAAAAAAAATAAATAAAAAAAATATGGCCAACACTCTCCAGGAGTCCTGCAAAAATTGATATGTTTTTTTGTGTAAAACTCATTTTATTTTATATCACTGGTTCTGATGAAGGTAGAAAAAGTTTGATAACATATCTCCAAACCAAAAAATAATAACGTAAGCCATTAAAATGCTTAGTTTTATCCTTGATAAAAACCCTTAAAATGCAATATATTAAAACGCCATTATACATTTTTTTTTCGGGTTACATTGATTGGCTACCATTCTCTCCTGATATGTCCCCCATTGAGCATGTCTTTTTTGTTTTATTCATGTATCTGCTGATGTGTTCTAAACTAAATTGTAAATAAATTTAGTTAGTGATTTATTTCACATGTATTAAGGTGTATAATATTTTTTAGTTGGTTAAAAGATATTGCTCTGCTTCTCCTAAGCCTGGCTCCAAAAATATTCCTGAAGTACCTGGTTTGTCAGCCAAAGTTTTGGAAGTACCCTCTGGTAGTAAGTATTTAAGTACTATATAAAAAAATGAATTTGGATTGAAATTTTGGTGGCTCACTTAGCTACCACCATTAGATTGCAACCGCTTTTTGATTATTCCAGCATTAAACACATGCATAAACCAAAAACTTATGATTTCAATATTTTCTAATTCTATGTCTAGAGAGACTTTGTATTCTTTACTCATCTGATACCATAAATTTTAGTATGACCTAATGTAAAATTTAAGAGTTTTTTAAAAATTAATTATATATATATACATATTTAGAATATATATATATATATATATATATATATATATATATATATATATATATATATTCTAAATTGCTTTAGAAAATATATATTGGTTCATTAATGTTAATGTATACATTTTAGTCTAGTTAGTTTTTAATTTGTCTTGCTTTTATTGTTTCCTTTATAATTTACAGGTGTTGGCCCTGGAGCATCTAAATCTTCAGGTTACAAAAATCCTGAATATTTTTGCTATGACAATACGTCTTATTTTGAAGCTGAAATCGAAATGTTAAAATTTAGATTGCCACAGCCATCGAGTAATAAAAAGGGGTAGATTTTTTTTTTTTAAAGAAACGTTAAGAGACTTGATACAATATTGTAGATAATGTTAATTCATGAATTGCTTGTGATTACTTATTTTAATTAATTAATTATCAGTGAATTAAACAATATGTCTGTAGTCTTGAAATATTTAAATAGTTTAAAAAATGTCTTAATTTTCTTTCCTCATCCAAAATATTTATTGAGAATAGTATACAGAAATAGGGCATTTTTTTGTCTTGTATTGGTTTTAAGAAATGTTCTTTCAACTCATAGTAGAACTTATGTAATCATGTTGCAAAATTCTATATATTTTTTTTATTTTATTGCTATTCATATGAGTATTACTATTAAACATAAACTTTTAACAATATTTATCTTTTTAAAAACTTACTGAATTTTTAGATCTCTTAATTATTAATATACTAACATTTCAGACAATAATAATCATCAATGGATCATTAAAGAGCATCATTTAATAAAGTAAAAATAGTTTAAAGTACGGTTAAGTATCGGAACATCTTTCATATTTGTAGGTGAGTATAAGAACAGATTAGAATATAAGAAATATTGATTTCTTGGTCAAGGCAAATGATAAATCTTTAACAAGGTTTATTATCCCTTGTTTGAAAAAGTTGTCAATAAATCAGTAAACATGTGAAATAAAAACTTTAACTAGTCTTTTTAAGATGAGAGATGCACAAATCTATCATTCTGTGCAAGTTGTTAAAACCTCCTTTTGCTTTGTTATAGTATATGATTGGGGCCTAAATTACATAAGCTTTATTTATTTGTATTAAATTAAGCCTTATTAATTTAATTTAATTTAGAGCTAAAATAAGGAGTGCTAAAGGAACTAAGTGGAATCCCAACTACGATTTGAAGAATAACTCTTAATAAATTTATGTTCTTGGTGTAATAATTGATATTATGTCACAATCTATTGAGATGAATGTCCTCCAGGATAGTGAAGAAAAATATTGTTTTGATATAAGAATATCCCACCCAATGTTCAGAGTGTTAAAATGAAAATCTAGATAAATCAACAATATCTTGGATAGATGTAAAAATAATGTAGTAATTGATCTATTAATATATCCTAGTATTTAGCCATATACTTCTAGTATCATTTGGGTATAAATACAGGATACATAAACGATAATGAAGTATAAAAATAAACATATGAGTATATTTTTAATAATTTGAATTCAAATTATAAGAAATAATAATAATGGATATCAAATTGTGATTTTCAGTAATTGTAATAGAAAATTCATGTTAAAAGTGCATGAAATGATCTTCAAGCAAAAATCATTTTATTTTTTAGCTTCTTCAGGGCAATCTGGTTGATTTAATGGATGAGCAGCTTGAAAAGCAGGAATAATTTCAAGTTCTTTTTCAATTTTCATGATTAATGGATATAGTTGTAGATTAACTTTGTACCTAGAATATAACATTTTAATAAGTAAATTAAATTATTTTAGTTAATCCTTAATTCAAAATTATCGTCTAATTCATATATCACACATTAGTTACTCTATAGATTTTATTTAGAAGATGTATAGGCAATTAAAATCTATAAATAAAGATTAGTTACCTTCTGGCATTATAAACCTGAGGTATCAGACAACAATCGGCAAAGGTGATTTCATTTCCAACACAATATTTACCAGAGGAGGCAGTCAAAAGTTTTTCAACAGCTGAAAAATAAATAACAAAGATTCATTTATATAAACATCAACATTATTTTGCTAAAATTGATACAAAAATGTTTTTAAATAACTTTCTACTTCCAACCCTATTTGTACCCCTATCACCAGAGACGTGCATATAACCCAGTATTACGCCGAATTAAGCTGGCTCTATCCTCATTACAGATGTATTTCCTAGCTTTTTCCCCCATCAGGTATTAGAACTCAGCGCCCCAGCTATATCTTCCAAACCCTTCAATTCAAATCTCCAAATCAGTCCCGTTCTAACACATCCCATCTATCTGACCTTTCTCCTCGCCATACTCCTGCGTCTGACATGTCTTTTCTGGTCAAAGCTTCCTCTGTTTGGAATTCCATCCCGAGATCTCTCATGCATGAACCGCTTTCATCTTTAAATCACTCCTTTTCAACCACCTTTTCCTTTCCCAATCAAACAGACAGTAACCTCAAAGTGAAAATGCTAGAAATACCAATTTTTATATTATTTTAATTATCTTCAATGAACTATCTAATTTTGTTTATTTATTTTATCCTAATATTTTGATTTTTAAATATGTACATTGTTTATAACCTAAATTTATTATTTTATTTTTAGCTTTTGATGTTTCAAATATATGACCACACTTCCAGTCATCAAACCTGTATTTTCTAATTATTCACAAGGGATTTTAGTCCCAGGATAATACAAATTTTTTCATTTTATTTTATTTCATTTCCTTTTTCGACTCAAATTAATAAAAAATATGATATAAATATTTTTATTAATAATAAAATATTGTTGAAAGATGAGATGTTCCACTTATAGAAATTATAATTTTTTTCAATTCTGACATGATTTTTAAAGGTAATATTATGTAAACTACACGATTGGCAAGAGTAAATCAAAGGGATTCAAACAAATTTTTGAATGTTTTTTAAGCAAAATGCTTTGAAAAGGTAATTTAATAATACAGTGTAATATACCTCCTAAACCTTTGTTGATCCAACGCTGGGCCCATTCATTTCTTTTGTCTTCCTCAAATTCCATCAAAATCGTCCAGTTTTGTAAAGGTTGTATTCCTGTTGCAATAATATCACATATTTCTCGAACCTTATAAAAAATAAAACAAGTTAAGATATAAAAATAACAAAAAAAGTAATTTTTTTTGCAAGAGCATATTTCACATCTTATCAATTATGCAAACAAAATAAGTCCTACCACATCCACCATATTATCTAGATTGATCCCCAATAGACTACTACTTGATTGGAGATAGCACAACTTATTATCAGGAAAGATTTGTTCAACTCGTGAATAGAAATTTTCAAATCTGGGATAGAACTTAAATAGTCCTTGCAAAAAGTGTATTGAACAATATGTTAAATATTTTAAATAAAATATATTTGATTTACATATAATTTTTTTAACTTATAGAGAAACTTAAAACTTTCAATTTATAATTTTATAGTGATAACCCGATGCTATTAAAATTTATTTATTGATTTTACTGAAAATTAGTAAGTAATATAGGATTATTTAGCTTTTTTGTGAAAAATAAAATTAATTAATGGTTATCATGATAAGTTATTTGATTGAGTTTCAAAGTATTAGTGAAGAACCTATGGTCTTATCCAGGTTCAGTCTGGTTCCTTTGGGGGTTTCATAGAATTTATTTTATTTTGAGTTTCTAATAAATGTCTTAAAAAGTTTGGACTCCAAACTGATAAGGTTATAAAGACCATTAAATTGTTATCACCGATGAAACTGACAACTGCAGGATAGGATAGGAATGATGAAAAAAGAAAAAGAAACAATAACAGATAGGATTGCTGCAAATTTAACGCACTGAAAAATGAAATATATATTTATCTTACTTTAGCTCTTTTAAGAAAATCATTAGGCATCAATGCTCTTTCAGGCCTTGTTTCTTCTAAATAGTTAATTATAGCCATCTGAAATAAAAGAGTGAAGAAAGATAAATTGACAAGAAACATCTATAGCCTTTATTTATAATTTATTTTTATTTATCAATGAAAACTACAAAAACCAATAAACTTAATGTAAAACAAGATATTAAAGTCATATACTGCCAATATGTTATAAGTTATTTAATTTAAGATTCATATAATTTATGAACCCGGCTAACTATTAAAATATGATAAAAATTATGTTTTGTATTACTATTGTTGGCAAATATTAAATGACGACTAAATTATTAATCTATCATGAAGTGCCCATTGTTGTGACACTCGCTCAGCTCATTCAATCACTCTGAAGAAGGCCTATAATTTAGGCCGAAACATCAGCACCAATAAATTAAGTTTATACTTAATTGTGTGTTCTATTGACTGCACCCTGAATCAACTTCTCCCATATGTTAATCTATCATTTAGAAGTTTAAACTACAAGTCGGATCATAAATCAGAAAATGTTTTAACAAATAAATTGTAGTTTAAATGAACACTATTCGGCTATCCAGTAATAAACATTAATAAATTACTGATTACTTGGCCTATATAACTTGCTACACTAGTAGTTTAGCTCTATTTATATAACATATTTATTTTAAACTGAGGATAACACTTCAGAAAATAAGAGATTTATTTATTCAATTATGCGACAATTACTTAGTAAATACATTAATAAAAACACTATACTTTTTAACCTATTAAACTAAATACCAATTCAATTAAAATTTTACATATACACCTTCATACATTATTAACTCATTGTAATTTCTCATAATAAATAGGTTTTAAAGAAGAAAAAATCAAAAATGAATTAAATTTATTTAATAAACACAAGAGTGGCAACATGAATAGAAATATTGATGGAGTTTAGTTGACCATTGAGAAATTAGATGAAGAAGATGGTTGGGGGTGCGGTCATTAGAGAGAAACACACATTAATACATAGTACTACTTTAATTGTGTGCCAACGTTTCGGCCTACATCAGGTCTAAAAGAAACAAGATAACAGCCAATGTAATTATAGACTTAATAATATGTTAGGTATATAATAATAATAATATGGTGACAGTAATATAATATGGGAACAAACATAAAATTAAATGTAAAATGATAATAAGATGACAATTATAAAGTATGGAAGTAAACAAAATCAAGATGATAATTTTAGAATTAATAAAAAAGTATAGGTAACAGAAAGCGAAAAAAAGATATAAGTATGACTGGAAAGAGAAAGATGTAAGTAACAGAGACGAGGTACAGATTATAAGATGTTAGGTAATAACGAATGACAATAAGGAGCTGACGAAGGAAATGATGGATAAAACTCTAATCTAGTGGGGTACACAAATAAATAAATATAAATAAAATAATGATAATAAGTAAATAAAAATAAAACTATGAAGAGATGATCAGATGGTTGTTTAAAAAAAAGATGATGAGTTAGGGATGCTTTATTAAATTTAATATTTGGGAATAAGCTAGTGATAAGTTATGTTTGTCAGTCTTCTGGTTAACAGGAATAACGTCGGCACACAATTAAAATAGCACTATGTTTTAATGTGTGTTTCTCTCTAATGACCTAACCATGTTCCTCATCGAATAGAAATGTAAAAGAGAATTTTCACCATTATTAGCATTTAAAATACATTTATGGCATATTGTCTTGACAAAAAAAAGAAAGCATCTATAAACAATAAATGGCATTTTGATGCCTCATAACTACAGGAAGCTGAAAACTTCTTAGTTGGTTAATGGTTGAAACATGTGACAAGTCCAGTAAATGTTCTTCCAGTTTATAGCAATGAGCAATATATAACACTTTGAGGATTTAAAATATTGATTGACAGATTATTTTTAACAATTGAGTATATTAAAAAAAAAAAAAAAAATCAACTAGGTTGACTTTAAGTGATTGTATCTATAACTATGGCAAATCCCAACATCGAGCAGTTAATTTTATGTTTCAATAACTAGTCTCTCATAAACATTAGTTTATATAACAATGAAAAGTAAGAGACAGGGGAATTGAACTTAAAAGAAGCTTTAAAAAATTAAATTGCTAACTTTTGTATATTAATTAACTTAGGTAAAAAAAGTCATTATATTAAAAATTAATATAATATTTAGGTATGAACAGTTAAATATTTATACTTAAATGAAGTTAATTCTTAACTGATTCAATCAATGTGTGACCATCAATGTGTAAAGCTGGAACACGTCCCATAGGATTTATTTTTTTGAATTCTTCAGAATTTTGCTCTCCCCCATCTTTGACTAAGTTAATTGGCTTGATATCATATTGTATTTCTTTTAGATTCAAGGCTAAAAATAAATAATAATTCATAAAAAAAAAAATTAATAACACTTAAATTCAATTAAACTTGTTAAATATACATACTAACCAATTCTGACACGCCAAGCACATGAACTTCTCCAGTAGGAGTACAAAAGAGGCTGAAATTCACAAATAATTACCAAATTTAAACAAATAGGTACATCAGTTATTAACAATTTTCTTCTAAAATATAATGATAATTTGAAATAAGTCCTCTGCTAAATAAAGCGAAAAGTAAGATTCGTATGAATCATCTGCTTATAAGAATAAATCATTAATGTATTTCATAAATGCAATGTATATTATAACAGCTTAAAATTCATTATCAGGTGCTAACTTACTGCTTGAAGGCATAAGATGAGTTAAAAAAAAAAAAAAATCTACACTCCATGAAAGTAGGGACATACTGTTTACAAGCGAAAAATGCTTAACTGAATGGGAAAGTGAACATTATAAAATTAAATTATATTGTTTGGATAATTTGGCTAGGCAGGACATTTTGCCCGATTGAGTTGTGAGGAGACTCAAAAATGTCTTCTTGCAAAAAACCTTTACAGAGACTGAGGAAGTGGACAGCCAAAACTCAGATGAGAGAACTGTGGGACCCAGGTTGCTAGGAGCCCTACTGAGAATCTGAGGAAATTGGGGATTCCATTCGTCAAGACTGAACCATCTAGCAAAAGCTTTGTGAGGAAGCCAGGGCTCACATATGGCTATAGCATTGTAGATGTTTTTATTTTCAAGCCAACAGTTGTTTATATATCGCATGATATAGGCATGGAGCAGGTGCCCTTGAGGGAATGAGCTGAATCAAAAAATGAAATACATTTTAACAAGGTAATGGTAGATTTCTTTTCTCTAACTCTAAATAAATGACGAATAATTCCATTTCATTTTGAAAGGAATTTTAAATAAATACAATATAAATATTATTTGCAATCTGAAAATTGGTTTAGAAGTTGTTTATTAATCTTAAAATACATCTCAATGTTTAATAGCTTATTTTAATGATCAGATGGTCTGGTGGTTGTAAAGAAAAATTAAACTGAAACTGTTTATTTCAATACACAATTTCAGGCTTGACAGGGCTACTCAATGATGTAATAATTAAGTTTACTATAAATTTATTATAATTATATACTAATTTACATCAATTAAAATTATTTGCAAATAGGAGTAACAACCTTGCCAACAGCGGACATGATAAAAGCAGCAAAATAATTCCCAAATTAATTATCCCTGAAGCTCAACCGACTTCCCTGACGTACACCAACTAAACAATCCAGTTACATAATGTTTTGAAAGGAGCGGTTTTGTTTTGAGGATTTTCCCAAAGAACTACAAAATCGAAGCATATGTAGACTTCTTAAAGCATAAAACTAGTTCAAAAACAAAGAAAACAATCAAAGTTATTAACAAATAGTGATGCATGCAATTATGTAGCTCCGTTAAACTATAGATTGATTATTTAAGAAATCGAATATGCTTTTTTAATGATGGAGTTTTGTTGACCGTTGAGAAATTAGATGAGGAAGATGGTTGGGGGTGCGGTCATAAATTAGAAACACACATTTAAAATAAGTGCTATTTTAATTATGTGCCGACGTTTCGGCCTACAATATGTTTTTATGTTGTTTTTTTAATATTTTTTTTTGGACGGTCTTATCGTTATATTGGTTTCATTCATTAAAATTTTGTGGAAAAAGAAATATTTCTACACAAGTAAATAGTATTTAACATATTTATTAATAAAAATAAGATTTTTATCATAAACATATTCGAATGTTTGGGGTGGGTGGAATTTTGCTAAAGAATACAGTGTGGGCCAGGCAGTCATAGGTTTGCGACGAATGGTAATGGATATCTGATGGGATTTATTAAGATTGATTTTAATCTTCCATTTTTGGCAACATTTTTCAATGGATGCAATGTGTGACGGAAGGGTTTGGGATGCATCAGTCGAATCATTATTTACGGATAAAATACTTGTATCATCCGCGTTTGTAGTAAGGAGGGTGCTAGAATATGAAGATGTTTGGTTAAAAAGGAGGAAAGATAAGCTTATAGAGGTTGATTGAATGCTGCAATTTAGAGTGGAAGGAATCATAGAGTGATGTGAAGATTTGTGAATGAGGACACATGAGCCAGTGTGGGATGTGTCATCTGGGTAATCGGTTCTATATGTGATGTAGTCACGAATGCAAAAATGAGACTGTGTTGTGAAATGTGTCTCAATCACTTTGACAATGTCTATGAAATTGAATTGTGTGAGAAATAGGTCCAGTTTGTCTCGTTGGTTTTGTAGACCATTTGCATTTCATGATAGGATGGCTTGAGATTTTATGTTTATTTTGGGATATTGGACTGTATTTCTATTAGGTGTCTGGTAAGGTGTGTGATCTGAGGTTTGAGTGTTTCTTGAATATTAAGAATATCGGGTAGATTCTGGTTACGATAGGAGTTGCAGACAGAGTCTAGAATTTGTGGATTAATCTGGCCAGGTTAGGATTGATTCCTCCGTCCCTATGCCAGTTACACATTTCGTTGATCTTGTCGAGAATTGAGTTGAAATGTGGAAGGGGAAGGAAAAGGATGTTTCCAATAGGTTTCTTGTAGCAACTTGATACTTAATACATTTTTGGGTTTTATTTTATTTACAGGAATTTAAGGCAGGGTTGGGGGACCAGAAATTGAGGGTATACAATCTCAGGGTAAGAATGAGACTTAGGGTCAGGATGAGGTAATGACGCTAGTGGTTCCAGTTGTTGGGTTGATGTTTCCCGTAGATGTTTGAAAACATTGACTTAGTGTTTGTGGACGTCATCGTTCTATTTGTTAAATATCAATTGTAACAGAATATATAAAGATAGTAGAGGCACTGGACCTCTACCTAGTTGTACAACTTCTCTCTATCTTGTAGTTCAGTTAGTAGCGTTCCTTACGCCGTGTTTGTATGTATACTAGTGTAATATAATATAAGCGGTCTAGTACAAAGGTGTTTATTCTACTGCCTCATAACATTATAACTTTAATAATATTGTCTTAAATAATTGCTGGAGTTCCCAAGGGTTGTACCTCATTCTCCGTAGAAGATTCAGACCTTTGGTCAGGCGAAACTGCATTACTTTGAAAATGAAAGATTGCGTTAAGAGTTTTTTGTCGTTGCACGTTATTTTTTATTTTATTTTTTTATAATGTACAAACCTGACAATTGAACAATTTAGGGGTCGTTGGGTGCCGGCTCCAGATCGACAAAAAACAGGGCTAGAAGATATTTATGGAATATTATAACGGTGGAAATTTGTCGGATATTCTAACCTAGTTCCTCATTGTCCATTTTAATAGCAGTTGTAGTGGTGGTTTCCTTATCCTCTCATACCTTTTACGCCTTCTATTCTTTAAGTTGGTAGCAATGGAAGTCGTAGTATTTTTCAGAGAAATGGCTAATCAGTTTTTATAATTTTCTTTGGATGCGATGTATATTTTAATACCTTTTAGAAAAAAGAAACATTTAAAATTTGACTGGTCGGTTAAATTTGAAACTTCTTGTCCTTGGGCCATAAAGTTCCGTATATTAGTGATGAAGATTGGGGTAGACACCGGAATGAGAGAATCACAGAATTGATGACGTCTCAATTAATTTCAGACAATTATAAGACAAACCTGTATGTCTGATATCGTTGTAATTATGTCCATTCTCTAGGTAATATAAGGTAAAACATGAATATTCATCCTATATACATGTCTACAAACCTAACAACGGATAAGTAAACAGGAATAGGAATGATATGATATGGAGGAAATTAAAGCTACATAGATTTTAAGCCAGACTGATTTGGACAACAAAAATGAAATAGAACGAACGTTCAGGTTTTACTTAGATAATGAAAATAACCAAAATGCTTTTCTTCAGACAAGAATGGCTGATATGCAATTCTTTAAACTCCTTACCATAGTCCAGATCTTGATTCCTTATATATATCTTCTATCATATAAGTACTTAGGTCAAGTCAATTCACAAATGCATAATCAAAATAAAGATCCCGGAGTCACCTGTGTTGTAATGGCTAGCATAACAGTCTTATATGCCCAAGGTCGCGGGTTCAGATCTGGCAGATGACCCTAGGATTTTTTAGTGGTAGTAAAATATCCTTAGTTATGCCGTCCTTCGGAGGGGACGTTAAAAGATGGTTCTGAACCATTTCAGGTACTCGTTAGAGACCCCTATCCTAATTAAACCTGGATAGTCAAAATTAAGGATTCCCACTGTAGCACCACCCGATTAAACACAGAAGCATTAAATGAATAAACAAAATTAAGGTTTTTATTGTCTTCGAAGCTGAACGAAAAAAGTCCAAGGTCCTGAAATAGCTCTCAAAAACATAGGAATGCATTATATACTTTAGTTAATTATTTTTACCTTAATCGAATAAATAAATTGTTTTATAGCACGATAAAGTATGGAAACTTCTGTACTTCTAAAGCTGCAATCCATTATTTATATCTATATTAAAAATATATTTATTCATTGTCGAACCAATATCTTCGATTAAATTGACAAGAGCTGTATTTAGCTTATACTCTTATGTTTAAATAAAAAATAATATCGTAAGGGAGGGGGAGGATCACGAAAGAGATCACACTTCAATAAGGTGACTTATTTATTGTCTGGAGATGGGTTTTTAATGTTGTTGTTGATAATGGTCTAAAATTTAGGCCGAAACGTTGGCTCAAAATAAAAAAAATACTCTATTCAAGAACGATTTCTTTGATGGCCACATCATCCAACCAACTTTTCCAGTAAATAATAATTAGTTATGAGAAACTTTTCCAATCGAATATTTATCAAGGCAATTTATGAAAAATTTAGCAGACCATTATGTGTAATACCTAAAAAAGTATTTATTTCACCACGTTTTTTTAAAGTCTTAGTTATCAAGTAGTTTCAGGTGGTTTTTTGATTTCAGATTTACCCGGTTAGAGTAAGATCGGAGAACGAAAGTTTTTTTTTCCGTCTAGTTTAACATCCATGGGTGTTTTTGAAAGTTAACTTTTACGTTCTGTAAATTCCATTTGAAGGAATAATTCTCTCTGGGAGTTGAAGGGGTCTATAGTTCAATAAATAGTATCTCTTTCCACGAAAGTACATCTACTTTGCTGTGTTACGGTTTCGCTACTTACGGGATCTTCTCACAAATGAACATTAGTTGTATGGAGGATTTTTTTTTTCTTTAAACCTATTTATTGATGTTTAAAACTGTATTATAAACATCAACTAAATATAATGGACATAGTAAACTGACATGAAATACAAGTAGAGACACTAACCATTGGCAGCATTCTAAAAATATTCTAAACTCGAAGATCTTGCCAACTTACTTTCAGACGCCTAGGAGGATTATCAGGAATCGAAGAGGATGATATGATAGAAAATAGTGGATTAGAGTGGAATTATAATATTTTATAATTCATTTAATATTTTATATTATATATTAATATTTTTATATATTAATATTTATAATTAATATTATGGAATTATAAATTATAATGGCATCAGTTATTTTAACTTAAAAGGAATGCATGTTGCATCATTGTATCACCATACCTAATAATGTTCTTAAGGATTGAATGATGGATGTTTGATGGTACAGAACCATTGAAACCAACATATGGTCCATATGGTTTATGGTTAGGCAGTTTTCTTATCATAACTTTGGACGAGAATATATACAAGCAGTTTATTGTCCTTCTAAACTTGTGTATATACCCATCCGTCGTATATTTGTTTGGTTCTCAACTATTGTTTTATGTTTTAAGCTCTTTAGCTTCTTATATGGTATAGTAATACAGGTTACTGACTACATTTAGCTATTTATCGCTTATTTACCTTCACATTATGTGCATAGTGTCTTAACGCAAGTGGTGAATGGTACAATTTATAAACAAAAATTGTACTGGTTTTATTTTTACGTACCTGTCTTCAAAAAATAAGCTAGGTCGACCAACCTGAATAATCATTTTAGAACAATACCTTAAGAATTTGTAGGCACTCTCTACCTAACAAGGTAGACTGGACAAAGCAGGACTTGCTCGTTCACTTGTGTGAATGAGGCCAAATAGGTTCTAAACGGAAGATAGAGGATAGTAGTATAGAAGATAGTATCAGGATCAGACAGGAGGCAACTTCAGTGTAAACCTTTTTTTTATTTATTATAGTGATATTTACGAATGCATTAACAAAAAGAAATACATCAAGTAAATGTTGTAATTGACATGATATAGGCGTGAGAAGAAACTAGCTGGTGGTAGCACTTCAGAGTTTATTTAAATCAGTAGGTCTCGAGGCCATCGTCTTTTCAGTCGCCTCGAAATATGATCAGGACTAAAATGAGATTATAGGTTGGGGACACAAGTGGGTTTGGGTGGATTGGTAATTTGAAATGAAAGCAGGTATATCTACTTCGGCCGAACTTGCAACATAAATGGAATATTCTGTTTTGAAATTGCAACTAATGAGGATTCTGTTATGCTTTATTCATAAATTATTTTGACTTTATTGTCAATTTTTAGAGATAGAATTTTAATGTGATTAATATGATTTATACCTAATTTTAGAACTTCATAATTTGTAATAAAATTTTACCTTATTATAGGATAAGTGCTTCATATATAAATTCTAGATGAGGTGAATAAATAATTTCTGGCCCATTTTCCATAATAATTACATATTTAAGTTCTTTTTATCAATTAAATAGAGTTAACATTTATTAAATCAGGTTTATTTTTATATTATTTTTTATGTTGTTAATTTAATACTTAGATATCTTATATTTAAAGTTTAATTCTGAAGGAATTAATAAAGGCTTTGCCTTCCAGGTATTTACAAGGAATAAATCTTATTTCTTCATTGAAAATGAAAGGTTTTAAAATAAACTATATAAATTAAGAGAAAAACAGAATTTAACAGCATTAAAAGATAGTTCATTCAAGGACTTGACATATTACTTAATATATAATATCTTATTTTTAAAACATAACGATAGATGAGCTGATGCGCTCGGTGATAACAGTCATACGTTACTTCGTCTCTCAGATTTTTGCTTTTTTCAGTAGGAATTCGCTTGAGTTCAGTCTAGCAAACATCACTAGACTTCAGGAAAACTACAGCAGTGAATATTGGAGAAATATCGGTAAGCAAAGTTATAATTTACTTTATACAATCACTAAAAAGTGAAAGGAGGGTCACTGATCAGCTGATTGCCGCTAGCTCGGCAAGCTAGGGCTTGCTTTTCTTTTCCTTATCTTTCTTTTATTTTATTTTTCCTTCTTATTCTTATTTCATTATTTATTTATTATTATTTTTCTTTTAATCAATGCGATATTTTCATCAAGTGATGTCCTCAAAAGCTACAAGTAAAAGATCTAGATCTGCAGGTTCAAACTCGTCTCCCACAAACCAGAGACCTCACCGTGATAACAATAAAAAAATGATTCCATGGGCGATCGCTTCAGCTACCTCTTTAGGATCTGAACCACAGCCCAGCACATCATCACAAGGAATAACTGATGAATCGCTGTTTTTTACACCGAACCCATTTCAGATCCTCCAGATTGAAAAAGAAACAATGGAATCTTCTCCTACACCAAGGAAACCACAACCTCCACCAATATTTGTTAAAAATATTAAAAATTTCCAACTTCTGTGTGCGCAATTAAACAAATTAACCGATTCTAATATTTATTATTGTATACGTAGAACCAGTGATACTAAAATATCCCCGACTACCGCCGAAACCTACAGAAAAATAGTAAAATATCTGACCGAGACTAAGGCTGATTTTCATACATATCAGTTACGCCAGGAGAGAGCTTTAAGGGTTGTAATAAGAAACCTACACCCTTCGACACCAGTTACAGCTATCCAAGAAGAACTGACGGAGATAGGCTATAAAGTGCGGCAAGTCACCAATGTCCTAAAAGATAAAATTCCACTGCCTCTATTCTTCGTGGACTTGGAACCAGCAGCAGGAGTTGAAAAATTTATGACCTCAATAGATTGTACTATACTAGTGTAAAAAATGAGAAACCTTACACTAAGAAAGAAATAGTTCAGTGCCATAATTGTCAGGCATATGTTCATACCAGAAGTTAGTGTCACCACATACCATGCTGTGTGAAATGCGGTGAACAACATAAGTCAGAAGAATGTACAAGATCAAGATCAACACCCGCTGTTTGTGCTCTGTGCCTCAAGGACCACCCGGCTAACTACAAGGGATGTCAAATCTACAAGAACCTCAAAACCAGATACCAGAAACTTCAGAACCAGGATGAAACAACCGTATCGATCAGAAGTAGAAGACAACCATCAAAAATTATTAATTCTGATGTTACATTTGCCCATTTACTTGGAGGTGGGAACCAGAACAAAGAGGTCCTGGCGAAACAACGCACACTTCAAAATCCTCAAGCCGTTCCACAACCAGCTATTCCTCAAAATTTACCCAACCCTCAAAAACATCATCCGCATCTAATTTCTCACATTCCTCCATCAAATGTCTCAGACCTTACAAGTTTGATTACATCCTTCATCACTGTAATCAAATCCCTCGCTATACCGCTAATATCACTACTTACTAATCTCGTCTCAAATTTAATCCCTTCCTTAAAAAATCCTTAAAAGACTTCACCTGAGTCCTTATCCATTCTCCTTTGGAATGCAATATGGTGTTAGAAATCACACTGACGAACTTTCAACTTTATTACAAGACAAAAACGTAGATGTAGCACTAATTACTGAAACTGCACTAACCACTAAACAGTTCTTCAAAATACCTCAATACGTAACATACCGTACGGTGAAGACGGCAAAGACCATGCCGGTACTGCTGTCATTGTGCACCAGTCCCTCTCCCACCACTTACTCCCAGTTCCCTCCTATGATTCCCTACAGTGCACCGCCATAGTAATCAAGACTTTTTCCTTTCTGATCACCCTCGCAGTACGCCCTCCTAAACATTCCATCTCCAACATTCTATTCGAATCTTTCCTGAATTCCTTAGGAAACCACTTCATTCTGGGTGCAGAATTGAACGCTAAGAACCACACAATGGGGTTCCAGATCCACGAATTGTCGTGGCCGGAATTTACAATCTGCACTCAACCCTAGATGTTTCAACCTCCTACCTCCTAACTCCCCTACCTACTGGCCAACTGATCCTAACTGTAATCCTGACATCCTTGACTTCTTCATTCACAGCGGATTAGGCTCCCTAAACATGTCGGTGGCCCGCCTTGATGAACTATCCTCTGACCATAGTCCATTGATCCTTAAAGTATCCCTAACTCCTATTCCTAAATACATCCCACCGTCATTTATCAGAGGACCAGTCAACTGGGACCTTTTTCGCCAAATCCTGACTAATGATATTGATCTCAGAGTGAACCTCAAAACTCTAGATGATCTTGACGATGCCGTATACTCCTTCACCACCGCTATTCAACAAGCTGTTTGGACTGCCTCCTCTCCCAAGCACTCTCAGATAAGTCATAACCTAAACCATTTACCACAACACCTCATAGACCTCATCCGCACCAAACGCCGTTCCAGATCCTTATGGCGACGCACCCGCCCATCCCAAAGATCGCCGCTCCTATAACTTTAATTGTAGACAATTAAAGAGGGAGTTGGTGACTTTCCGTTCCCAATTCTTCAGTTCCTTCCTTTCTTCTCTCTCAGCTCGTGACAATTCCCTGTGGAATGTCACCAAGAAAATTCTAAAATCCCATCATATTTCCCATTCCCTCCGTCGTAGTAATGGTTCCTGGGCTGCGTCTGATGAAGACAAAGCCGATGAACTTGCCAAATACCTTTTCGAAGTTTTCACACCTCATCCAGAATCCCATCCAAACCACACTGCAGTAGTAGAAGAGTTCCTTCGGTCTCCAATCCCACTTTCATTACCTCCTAAAGCAGTTAATCCCTCTGAGGTCAAATATCTTCTCCGAAAACTTACCCTCCGTAAATCTCCTGGATACGATCTCCTCACTCCTCAGATCCTTAGACAGCTTCCATCTATAGCCATTATATTCCTTACCTATATTTACAACTCCATTTTACGCACGACCTATTTTCCTCTCTTATGGAAACATTCCACTATAATCCTCTTCCTAAAACCAGGTAAACCTCCTAACGCTACGACATCATATAGACCAATTAGCTTACTCCCAATTCTTTCAAAAATCATTGAAAAAATCCTCCTCAAACGAATATTACCTTTATTAGAATCCCACACTATTCCTTCCCATCAGTTTGGATTCCGTTCCCAACATTTAACTGTTCAGCAAGGGATCCGAGTTGTTGACCATATTTTCTCTGCCCTTGAGAACAAGGAGTACTGCTCGGGTGCATTTCTGGACATAACGAAAGCATTCGACCGGGTGTGGCACCCGGGATTACTCTTCAAGCTCAAAAACCATTTACCCCAATCCTTATACCTAGTCCTCCGATCCTATCTATCAAACCGCTCCTTCCGAGTTCGCTGTGGTGCAGAATATTCCAATTATTATCCAGTGGAATCCGGTGTTCCTCAAGGCAGCGTCCTTGGCCCTATCCTCTACAATAAAATACACGGCTGATATTCCTGTTCGCCCTAATACCTTCGTTGCAGCGTACGCTGATGACACAGCCATCCTATCCTCTCACATAGATCCCGATATTGCATCCATAGACCTCCAAACGCACCTTTCTCAAATTGAAGATTGGTATAACAAGTAGAGAAACAAATCAATCAATCCAAATGCAAACATGTCACCTTTACCCTTCGAAGACAACCCCTGCCCTCCAGTTCTCTTTAACTTCATTCCCGCTCCCTTTCTCTGACACAGCCCCGGTATCTTGGCTTCTAGACAAAAGACTAACTTGGAACCCACATACTAGACTTAAACGACAAGAACTTAATGGACGATTTGGCCAATTATACAGACTACTGAACAGAAATTCTAAACTATCCATAAAAAAACAAACTGCTAATATACAATACAGTACTGAAACCTTTCTGGACCTACGGACTTGAAGTGTGAGGGACCGCCACGTTTTCTAACATCAAACGCATTCAATTCCTTCTAATTCCAAAGCCCCTCAGAACCATAGTCAATGCTCCTTATTATGTCACCAACCTTACCTTACACAGTGACCTAAATATTCCATTTATTTTAGACCTTATACCATCAAAATTCTCTAAATTCCATCAGAACCATATCCATCACCCTACTCCCCTAGCTCAATCCTTATCCAGCTCCACACATCCTTACCATCACCCTAGAAGGTTGAAACGGCAGTGGCCCCGAGATCTCTTGTAACATGTATATTGGAGTTCTAGCATTGGCTAGATTATCCACTCACGTGCTGTATGCTTGAAGATTGTATATAGGTATGAGTGTTTTTTTGTATATATTTTTATTGAAATTTGTTTAGTATATATGTATAGTGTATTAATATTATATAAATTTATTGTTTTGTATATATCGTGTGAATGTAGTATGAATGTTGTACTTTATCACTATTAAAAATGTCCTAAATTGGACTGATTGTAATATAACATAATAAAGAACTGTTTCTCTCTCAAAAAAACAAAAACATAACCTTTACAACAATATATTGTTTTTTCCACCTTAGGCTGTTCATCTTTTTTTTTCTCGATTGTATATTTATTTATATCTTGATACATATGAAAATTTAGAAAATTAGTACAAATGAAAAAAATAAAGGCACTTTATGGAAAGAAAGTAACTATTGCATTTCATTTCCGTACGATTTTTTTTTTTATTAATAACAAGGTTCATTAAATTATACTAAAATTAAATCAGTATTTAGCAAATGGATTCAGGAGTTTATTCATTGCCTACCATCCAAATATCTGATTGCGTGATAGAAATGGAAATTGCAGGAATTCTCAACTTCCATATGAATTAAAAACAGGCAGATTGAATGGGTTTGTTTACATTTCTTTTTTAATTCCGAGGATTTGATGGCTTGGTGGATCCCCATAGTTCAATTCCATATGTGCAAATAGGCCTAAGTATAGTAATATAATTTTTTTATAGTAGGTGGAGATTCTTGAACTTTTGTCAAGTAAATGTTCAATTCCATATGTGCAAATAGGCCTAAGTATAGTAATATATTTTTTTTTTATAGTAGGGGAGATTCTTGAACTTTTGTCAAGTAAATGTTGTATGAAAGGTATTGTCGTTTTCAGTCTATCGCGGGATTCCAAGTAAGCCGTCTGTCAAGATACAGTCCAAGGTACCGGATCTGTTTTAACTGAGGTAAGTGGGATATTGCCAAAGGATATAGTGAGACAGGTAGAAATAGGTTTGCGGCAAAGGGCAAAGGTAATTTGGTGGGATTTAGTTGGAATGATTTTGTCCTCCACTTTTGACACCATTCTTCTATGGAATCAATGGAGATTGAAGGGTTTGGGAAGCAATGGTTGGGCATTGCTTACGTTGTTAACACACATGTGTCATCGGCGTAAGTAGTGAGGACAGTGCTAAGATGAATTGGAATATCAGTTGTATATATGGTATAAAGAATTGGGCCCAAGATGCTACCTTGGGGTACACCGGCAGACTGAACAAATGTGGATAAGAAGAAAAGGTTATGATTTACTTTAAAGGCTCTACCTGTGAGTTAGGAACGGATTAATATGAAGAACGTAAAGGGGAGAGGAAGAGAAGAAGTTTTATAGAGCAGTCCTGGATGCCGTAGTGTAAGGCTAAAGTGGAAGAAGATTATGAGTTGAATCAGGAATGTTTGTGATTAATAGTGATGAGAAAAGAAATTTGTAATAAAATAGGAAGAAAATTATAATATTCGTATAACATCATATACTACCCAACAAGCCCGGCTTGTACAAAACAAAGGGTAGACCCAAAAATCTGTAAGCACTGCTAAAAAAATTTTAACTAAGAAAAAGGATGAATTTTTAGCTTTCTTAGAACACAACAAACCCCATTTAACCAAACAAGTTACTTATATGATCTTCGCCTTCTATTTGGTATACCATTGCCCAAAGGGGCATGGCCTTCATTACTAATAGCTTATGAGAGAAAGAAGATACTTTCTTTATAACATCTAGCACAAACCAAAAATTATATTAAACCAATGTGAATACTTCATCTAGGGACAAAAAAAAGATTTTCACATTTATGTACCAATATATATATATATATATATATATATATAATATATATATATATATAAAATATATATATAAATATATAAATTTCCTTTTAACTCAGAAGAAGGCAGAAAAAATAAAATAAAAAAGTGCTTTAAAATACGTTTATTAAGAATACTTATAAAAACTATAAAAAAATAGTAAAAACATGAACTAAACACTAACGACACTTAGCGTGTTTTAAATATTTAATGATAATATAATCATAATTTAATTATTAATATATGTATTCTATATAAAATATAGTTTAGGAGCCAGCGTGCAAAACGTTGACTTGTGTTTTCTATGAAAGCTTCGCTTTAATAAGACATGAAGGATAGATTAAAAACAAAAATAATTAAATTCCAGATTTGTCTCTAATTATTTTTTTTTAATTATCGAATTAACTTATATGACTTTTTAATGTATTTCTTCCCTTGAGTAATTCTGAAATACTCAATTAAAAATAATCATGCTCTTAATGTTTAACGTTTTCTGTCAATTATTATTTACTTCAGCTTGTGTATTAATTCATAATTAATGTCAAACGCTTTGCAAGACGGCCCCGGCCAATCTAATTTAATCACAAAATCCCTACAAAATATAATTTACAAGTATTAGGAATATTTTATTTACATTTGCGTGATGCACCAAAGAATAGGGATTCTGAGACACTCCTGCTAATAACTAACTCAGTTTGTTGGCTCATTTTTTTTTAATATTTTTTTTTTTTTTTTCAAATAAATAAATAAATAATTCATAATAAATTAATAAAACATACGTTTCTATTTGAAAAGTATACTTCTTTAGCATAGCTGAAGTATAGATGTAAATTACTTAAGTAAGTTTATAAACATTACACTAATAATATTGCTAATTCTTAAATATTGTATACCAAAAAGGCTTTGGTTATTCGTACTGAGCGAAAACCTATTTGTTAGGAATAGAGTTTGATCTTTATAATACCAATTTTAATTGGTTATATCACAATATGTTCATGTTTTAGTACAGCTTTCCTACTGTTTTATTTGAAAAAATCTTCTAATGGAAGGATGGGATTATCGGTTGGTAAAGTTATTTTTCGTTAAAGGTGTTTTACTAGCAGCTTTTTACTTTTAATAATGGCTTGATTGATGAAAATCATTGCTTGATGATGAAGTTAGATCAGCGACCCTTGATGATTCTAAACCCGTATGTTCTACTTCATCTTTATCAACTATTTCTTTTTCATCTCCGCTCGAAATAGTGGTCGTAGTTGCATCAATCCATTTTTTTGGTTATAAACTGACGAATACACTTCATTTTCATTAGTTTTTAATGAAATCTGAAAATACGGGCATTTCATCTTCTTCCTCATCTTCACTTTTGGGTGTTGTTGGGTTAGATTTTAAGGGGAAGGGTTGTCGTTTTGCAGAGAAAAACACCTTTGGTCGAATCGTGACTTTCTTGTTGTCGAAGGACCGTCATCAGCCTCTTTCGGTGGAGCTGTTGATGTTCTGTATCTGCTGTAATATTTCCCTGTACCTGGCTTATATCGGTTTGGTGCTTGGTTTAAAGGAGTTAGAACGCTCAGTTGTCGTGCATCTACATCTTTAGGAGTAGTGGTTGAGGTTTGTCTTATAATATGAAGACCCTCTTGGTTTGTATTTTCTGGAATTTATGTTCAAAAGATGTTTGAATAGATTCTGATGATTCTGTGGTAGTTCGTGCCACAGTTGGAGATTTAGTTCTTCTAAATTTGAATTCAGTTTCGTTTCTAGTTGGTTTAGATTTTTCATTGTCTTGGGGACTAGCTGTTGTGGAAGCCCCTGTTGAGCTTCTCTCTGTAGTCTTTTATGCTGAATCGTGGTCTATTTTCCATATTTTTTTTTTTAAGGCGGTTACCTGGTTTCCACAGACACTGGGTTACAGTTGTGACCTGTGTTGTAGGAGCCGATGTTGTCGTAGTACTTGTACGCTAATCTCCGTCCACATAAAACTTTCTTCGTTAAGGATCCATAGAAATAGTTGGCTCGACATCAGACCATGGAAAAAAAATTGAGCTATGTTTACAGGTGAGTTTGATTCCGGTAATACTGTCGTAAAATATGAATACACCTGCTTCTTCGTTGTTCAGGGTCTGGTGTTGTAGTAGTAGTCGTTGTACTCCTTTGTTTGCTCTTATTTTTTGTCTAAATTTTCTCATGGATCGTACTTTGTTACTAAGGCTTTCTTCTGCGTTGGTGATTGTAATAACTGTCCCAATATTGGTTGTTGTAATTAGTGTACTTGTGGAAGAAACTGGTGGTCTTGATGGTCTCCTAACTTTGATAGTATAGATTTGTTGTTGTTTTCGATAGGAACTGTTGAATAAATCTCCGTGTAGGATCTCACTAGGTTTTCTTCAGCTTTCTTGTCATCCGAAGATAAGGAAGTCGATTCTTGATAGTTGTTTTAGCACGGATTGATAGTAGTTAATTTCACTTTTGGGTTCTGTCAAGTAAGGTGATTCATCGCTAATGGGGTTTGGTAAAAAAGGCAGGTGGATTATTATCGTTGTAGTTTTTTGTAGGATTGGTTGGTAAATTTTTATGATTTGAATGATCATAAAGGACTTGCCCTAAACGGCTTTTGGTATTTCATATCATATCCATCGTAGGCCGTTTTTATGTTTTCGTATCTACTGCAGTTGGTACATCGATTGTTGTAACGCTTATGGGATAAAATGTTCTCTGTATAAATCGGTTGATTTATTGTCGGGTTTCGAGCTGGAAGCGGCAACATTTTCATAGCTAGAAACCTTGAAGGGTTGAGCCACGTCAGAAAACCTCAATTTTAGTTTCGACAGCAGGAGTAGCAGGAAACGTTTGTAACAAATGTGTCCACATTATCATTAAGTTTTGTCGGCCGTAGTATAAGATTGAGTATTTTTGGAAAGGTCTGCCATAGTGAGATGAATGATCAATGAACAATTGTTTTTCTGTCACCGGCTTCGGTTTGGAAATCTATCTTTGTGCTAAAAGGGATTGCTTCCGACGGGATCTTGATTAAAAAGGGTCCTACCCATCTGGCACAAGGACTACGGGAATATGAGTAGGTAGAGCGTAGTTAGGAGGAATAATGTAGTTTTTGTAGGCATCATGCTGGCTTGAATAAGTAGGAGCAGGGTTTTGTTGGAAAAAGAGTTGTAAATCTTCTGGGGCGTAAAATTTTTCATGGAAAACTTGTCCCCAAATTGACCCAGTTCATAACCATAGAAAGAAAGGTTGTGAAAAAAGATGAGCGCGTACATTTTGCTTTTTTTCGTGGGGAGGTGGTCTCAGAGAGCCCCCTAAAAATAAGATTGTCCTAGCACATATTAGGTCGTTTTTAAATCGCTTGTAGTAAAAATTTTGGAAATAAGCAGGGGGGGGTTTTGGGTGCCTGTAAGATAAATGGAAGCTTCGTCCTTGTTTCCATACCACCGCAATTCGCCAAGGTAAGGTCTTGCATGTTTTTTTGTTGATCTGAGATGCAGGTTTCCCTGCCATTTACAGTTGCAATGTCCAAATACAGTAAACGATCCTAAAATAGTTGAGGTGCTTGTGAAAAGACTTCAACTTTTCTCAGATTGTTTCTGCAGTTTGGTGCATTCCTTTTTTCCTGGGATTAACTGTAATGCATTAGCTTTATGATATACGGGATGTCTTAGTGTGATGCACAGGGTTGACTCTTGCAGATTTCCAGTCTTCATAAGCCCACACGAATCTCAAGAAAAGAAGAATACATTTAAAAAAATTTTATATTAGTTTATTGATTATGATTTTTGAATGTTAATATATGAAATTAATAATCCATGACAAGTTTAACGCTCCTGAAATATGAATAACATCTTCCTTATTTATATTTAAAAAGCATGTCACATGTCTTTCTGTGCTTAAACTAAAATTGTCTTATAATGGTATTTTAATTTTAATCAACTGTAACATTATAACTTAGCTTAATATATTTTATTTTTAATTTGATGACGTAAAATAGCTCAATGAATCAATTATTTATCAACAAAAATACTATCTAAATCAGAATATTATAAAAATTGCATTTAGACATAAACGGCCATAATCTCTGAAAATCCTGCGTATTATTGGACATCTTTCACATAAAGGGAGCACGAATGATAATGTGAGTAATTTTTGTTATGGCTTATAAATAACATTAATGTGACTAATACTTAAAAATGACTATGGTTAACTCCTTTAAAAAGACTAAAATAAAAATAACATTAAATATTACGTTTTGATAAAGAATTTAAATGTTAATTAATACTAACCCTAGGGGACTCCTTTGAGTAAATAACATGACAGTCGTACAGCATTCGCCATTACTGAAATAAAACAAGATTGTGATGAAATATAACATTGTAAAATAAAAATGGTATTTATGAAATTACTGGTATCTTAGAACTATCATATACGTTTATTTGAATTCAGATTGAATGATATTCGATAAAAAAACTAAATAAAAAGGTGGTTCAATACTTAGTTTTTTTTTCCTTGTAAATTTGCTTGTTTTATTTTTTAAAAATTAATCAATTGTTTCAAAAAATTTATTGGTTTATGTATAATTCATTAAAATTAGGTGTTACAACCGCTTTAAAAGCTTTCCCTGATTTAATACTGTTTTTTAGTTATGATTTTTCTATTTGAAATATTAGTTGATTCAGGAGCGATCATAAAACAATAGCGAATTGTGAAAAACTATTTATTAACCGACGCACAGTGGGAAATATAAACCGATTTTAGGTGAACGAAATTCTGAAAACTTATCCATATTTAACCTTTGGGCCCCAGATTACGGAAAAAAAATTAAAGACAAATTTATAAAAAACTAATTAATTTTTTAGACACAATTGAGACGTTGATTTCCAAAAGGTACTATATCCATTCTAGGAAATTTTACAGGAAGCGCGAAAATCTCTCATTACATATTATTAAACTACTAATTTGGGTCTTTTTGCCTTAAAATTTAAAATTATTTTTTACTATAATAATAACATCATATTAAAGTTATGAAATGAATTTTTTTAGAATGATTTGGACGAATATAAATGCAAAATAGTATTTTTAGAAATTGACCACATTTCTAAATCGCGTTTTTTTAAGGACTTGGGAATTCATTTAATAACATGAAATAGAATATTTAGATAAAACTAAATGATGAGAATACAAATATGTAAAAATATTAATTTCGTAAAAAAATGCCTTTAGTACCTTTTGGAAATCAACGTCTCAATTGGCGACCGCACAGTGGTCAAACATCAAATTTATTTGCTAAAATCTAAAACTTCCCAGCATTTTACGTTTGAAAGTCCCAGAGTACGGGAAAAATAATACAAACAATTTAATTATGACTCGGAGTTGCTAAAACCTGCTAATAATGTATTTTATATCATTTAGCAAACTCTTCAAATTATAGATTGTAAAACTTTTGATTCGGAGTGTTTCTGAAAAAATTATGTATCACACAAAACGCAAAAAATCGAAAAAAATTCATTTTAATATTTAAATACTAGAAGGATTGATAAAACAAATCCTTGGGTAACTTGGGGGTTATATAGTTTTTCGTTATTGAATAGGGGCATACATTTACAAATTGCTAAATTTAAAATTCATTATATTCATCAAAATCAGCTGACCAGACGAGCCACTTTATACTTTGCATTTCGCACCTTTTTTACCATTTTCCTCAAAAAAGGCTCTAACGATTTTTGTTGAATTCGATTATATCGATGTAAAATTCTATAGGCTTTAATATCACGTAGGTTTTATTCTGATTGAAATAGTCTGGGCAGGGCTTAAATGCCGATATTTTGAATTTTTTTCCTTTAAAGTACCTATAATTTTGTAGATGATACAAAAATAGCCATATCATCATGTTACCAATGATAAAAAACAGGTAAATATATAAGTTGAAACGAATTCAATATCCAACTAAAAAGATAAAATTGAAAAAAAAATAGTTTTTTTTAATGCAACTTTTTTTATTTTGAAATATAAGAGCAGTAAATATACATGTATAATATACTGTTGGAAAAACTAAATATTTTATAAAATATATTATCTAATACACAAGCTAGAAAAGTTAATGAAAAGCCGATAAAATTAACTGATGGTGATAGAAAGAATAGAAAAACAAATTTTAATTTCTGGGACTAGGGTCCCCTAAGAATAATAGTTATGTACAATAGAAAAAATATAATATGTCTGGCCAACTGACAAAAATAAACATGAGTACTTATTAATTACAACGATTATTTACAAATACAATTATTAACAATGAGGAGAAAAGCTATACATAAAAAAAAAAAACAAAATTACTTCAAAAAAATAAAAAAAATATATATACATATATAAATATCTTCTAAATATTGTCTTCTGAGAAAATAAAATCTAATTTTAACAAAATCAAATTAAAATTTGGGCGGTAAACAAAAATCGTCTTTCATTCAATGTAGACTTCTAGATGAAATTGAACATATCATATTTGCTGATCGTCTATTTGGGATGACAGTAGGTAAAGGAAAAGTTGGGAATTTGAATGAGGATAAAGAATGGCATGGCGGATATGGTTCGGTAGAGAATTCCAGAGTGCAGTAGAGCGAACAATAAAGGAACGATCAAAAGTTTTGGTTCTGTGGGTAGGAGCATAAAGTCAGAATGTTGGGATCTAGTTTCGAGTAAGTGGACTGAGGATTTAAATTGAAGGAGACTATGGATGTAGGATGGACGCTGGGAGTGATAGTTTGATAAAGGTATGATCCAAGGAAATATTGTCTGCGGGTGGAGGGAAGGAGCCACTCTAACTCACCGTAAAAGTGGGTAACATGAGATCTCCTTGAAGTGCCGAAGACAAATCTTAAGAAAATGTTCATTATGCGCTTTAGTCTGTCTTCAAGCACAGTCGGGAGGCCGTCATATGTGATAGATAATAATATAAATAGATTTTTTTAATATAACACTATTTCTTTTAGAAATTCAATTCAATTAATTCTTTTAATAGTTTCACTTATTTTTATCCCTAACTGTATTTGAAAATTATTTAATCGATTTTAAAAAACGTAGGTCTCAAAAAGCCATCCTATTCCTCACCTACATCTTCAATGCCGTACTCCCGCACTACTTATTTTCCTGCTTCCGGAAGTTATCCATAGTAAAAATGATTCCTAAAACCCAAAAAGTCACCTGAAAATCCATCTTCCTACGTCCCATATCTCCTTTTATGTATTATGGGTAAAATTCTGGAAAAGCTCCTTCTGAAACGTATATACCCAATCCTCGAATTCCCATCATATTATTCCAGATCAATCAATTCGGTTTCCGTACATCTCACTCTACTATCCAGCAATGTCATCGTGTGGTGGACGTTGTCTCCTCTGCGTTGGAGCGCGGATTGTACTGCACGGGTGCCTTTCTCGACGTAGAACAGGCCTATTACCGAGTCTGGCACCCGGGATTGCTTTAAGCTCCGTCTATTTCTACCTCCTACCTATTTTCTTATTGTCCAGCTCCTACTCGCTGATAGATCTTTCAAAAGAAAATCACAATAGTTCCTATTCCTCCATTCTTTCTCAATCTGCTGGTGTTCCTCAAGGCAGCATCCTAGGGCCCGTTCTTTATACAGTCTATACAGTTTAATTATTTACATTATATTTATAAAAAGATTATATTTGTAGATTATATTATTATCTACTACAAATCAGTTTGTTTTATCGACTTTTCATCACTCTACGTTAACTTTTACAATAATGTATTTTATATTATATTTTTTCTAAATCTCTAGCTTTCCAACGGTATATCATACATGTATATTATTGCTCTTATGTTCAAAAAAAAAAAAATTGCATTAAAAAAATATTTTGTTCTGTTTTCTCCTTTATTTGGGTATCGAATTCATTCAATTTATATATTTACCTGCTTTTCAACAGCGGTAACAAGATAATATAGTTATGTTTATAGAAACAACAAAATCAAAGGTACTTTAGAGAAAGAAAATTTAAAATATCGGAATTTAAGCCCTTTCAGACTATTTCAATCAGAACGAAACCTACATGATATTAAAGCCCGTTCAATTTTACACCGATATAGCGAGTTTAATAAAAATCGTTAGGGCCGTTTTTTGAGAACATCGTAAATAAGTGCGAAATTCATGGTATAAAGTGGCTCTTTTGTCAGCTGATTTAGATGAAAAAGTTTCTGTAACATCTCGCGCGTTTCTTAAATATGAAATTTCAGTTTCATAGGACTTATCGTTTCCGCCCGGGAGTTACAACACACACAGACCTTTTTGCGGGACTTGGTTATTTGGACTCAGGAGACCCTAAAATGTGTGTTTCCGTTGAAAACTGGAATTCGAAAATTTTCACGATCGCAATACTTTCCCTTACTATATATTGTATGTGAAAGTAAAAACAATATAAATTCGATCAAAAATGTTGATCACAATAAAAATTTATTCAAGCATAAATAAACACAAGGAAAAAAGTATTTGCACACTATGTTTGTTTATTTGCTCTTGTTTGTATGCTTGAGTATAATCCTGTTCTTTTTTATCAGTATTACAATATATATCAATTTATTAACTTGATTTTAATTCAACCGATTCTAATCCCAAGAAGTGAACTAAGTTCCGCAACTCGTGGGTAAGTTATATTATTTAGAAATCAAAGAAAATCTTATCGCGAAATAGCGGATTTGTTAGGTATTATTTTTTCTACCCTGAGATATGTAATTAAGAGGTTTGAAGAAAGAGGTACAACTGCAAATAACCAGCGCAAAGGACGTCCAAAAAAAATAATTGGGAGGACGAAAAGAAAAATCAAAATTGAGGCGATTAAAAATCCAGGAGTTAGTGCAGGTGTCCTAGGTAATATGGTCGATTCGACTTCTGGTGTCTTTGTGAGAACTACAACAATTAGAAATGTTTTAAATTTATAAAGGCATTTACAGAAGGATCCCGAGAAAGAAACCAATCTCAAAAAAGGCTCTTTTTTTGCTAGGATTACATTAATAAGCCCATCATTTTTTGGGGGAAATGTATTATTCTCCGATGGGAGTAAGTTTAATTTGTTTGAATCTGACGGCATAAAGATGATTTGGCGAAAGAAAACATGAGAATTCAAGAAGCAAAACGTCTCATTTACTGTAAAAACTGGAGGTGGGAGTGTAATGGTTTGGATGCATAGCTTATAATGGTGTAGGAAATCTCGTGCCTATTGAAGGGATTTTAAATGCAGGAGGTTATGTCAAGGTTTTGCGTCATAATTTGCTAGCCAGTGCAGCCAAATTTAGTAGAATCAAGGATCGGTATATTTTTTAAAAAAAAATTATACATGATAATGATCCGAAACATACAACCAACAAAACTAAAGAATAATTAATATTTAACATCCACCAACAAATTCATATCCCTCCACAGTCTCCTGACTTAAACATTATTGAAAATTTGTCACATATTTTCGATAAAAATGTTTGAAAACACCAAATAACTGGAAGAATCAACCTCAAGGATCTGTTACAGCAAGAATGGTAACAAATTAACATCGTCAACTCAATGCCGAGACATTTACTAGCGGTATTAGATGCCAACGAACTTAATAAATAATAATAAAAACGGAACGGTGTGCAAAACTTTTTTTTGTATATTTTGGAAGTTTTATGTTTTGTATTTTATGAAAGAAGTTTTTCATTTGAATTTTATTTGTTGTTATAGTTCATCCCTATACCAATAAAAAACATAAAATGTAAATGCGAGCGATAAAAAATACCCATGAGCGATAAAAAATACAGCTCGAAAAACGTAATTTATAATACCCGAAAACACATTAATTAAACCCTATATCAATAAAAAACATTAAAAGTAAATGCGAGTGAATATGCACGCGAGTGATAAAAAATACATCTTGAAAAACGTCATTATAATACCCGAAAACACATTAATTATTCTCAAAAACTATCCCTCCCCTCAAAAATTCAAAATCAACAACTATTTTAAAACTAAATATTTTTTTAAAATATAGTTCGTAAAAACAGAACTTGATATCAAATATCTAAAAAAAAACAGTGATATGATATGCCAAAATTATTAAAAAAGTCATAATTTTAATTAAACTAATTATTTTTCAATAAATAAATAAATAAAACGGAATATTTAAGGCTAGAAGTGAAGAAAAAGTGACATTTGACTTGGAAAAGGTAACATTTGAAATGGAAAAGGTGACATTTGAAATGGAAAAAGTTACATTTGACTTGGAAAGGGTTACATTTGAAATGGAAAGGGTTACATTTGACTTGGAAAAGGTTACATTTGACTTGGAAAAAGTTACGTTTGACTTGGAAAAGGTTACAATTGACTTGGAAATGCTATAATTTGTGTTCTTTTTATTGCCTAAATAACGTTTATTGTTAAAAAAACGTGGTGGTCAAATAATTTCTTCGGTAACTGTATGTACAATATGCTTGATGAATATGCTGTGTCAGAAGTAGATACCGGATTTTCGTGCAGTAAAAACTTCGAAATTTGCAAAATAGCGCAGTAAAACCCAAAAATATGAAATTGAGGTTATATACACCTTAAACGTCTAAAAAATAAATTGACCTAAATCTATATGAAGAGGGACTTAACCTCTAAAAGTTTTTTTTTTGAGAAATTACTTCCCTTTTGTTAAAAATAAAAACATGAACCACATTAATAAAAGATCTATTTATTTATTTTTTAAGTGGTCTAAATTATCTAAATCATCGACTAGTTTAATCAAATAATTGATCATCAATAAAATATTTATCTGATTCGTACCTTCAATAATTAGTTAGATTGTGATTTTTACTTTTCACTTACCTATATATATAGAATCTATAGTGAGGGAAGGTATTTCCTTAAGTCCAAATGACCAAGCTCCGCAAAAAGGTCTGTGTGTGTGTGGTTGGTCTACCGCGAAAACGAAAAGTCCTATGAAACTGAAATTTCATATTTAAGACAACTGTACGCCCGAAATGTTACAGCAACTTTTTTCATCTAAATCAGCTGACCAGAAGAGCCACTTTATACCACGCATTTTGCACTTATTTACGATTTTCTCAAAAACGGCTCTAACGATTTTGATTAAACTTGCTATTTTCGATGTAAAATTGGACGGGCTTTAATATGATGTCGGTTTCGTTCTGATTGAAATAGTCTGACAGGGCTTAAATGCCGATATTTCAAAATTTCTTCTTCTAAAGTTCCTTTAATTTTGTAGTTTTTATGAAATTGACCATATCATCTGATTAGCATTTATAAAAAACCGTTAGATATATAAGTTGAACGAATTCGATTTCCAACTGAACTTAAGAACAGTAATATACATGTATAATATATGCATGTATGCAATGCTAGAGATTTTAGAAAATATATAATATAAAATACATTATTGTAAAAGTTAACGTAGAGTGATGAAAAGTCGATAAAACAAACTGATTTGTCGTAGATAATAATATAATCTACTAATATAATCTTTTAAAATCTAATGTAAATAATTCTTTGAAAATTTGTTTTAAATTTCTCTAATTGATATAAATAACGAGGGTAAGTGTAAGTCGTGAGTTGCGTGCACCAGATTTTTTCCTCTCCTTAACTAGTAATTTAATTGTAGATTTAACCATAGAAAGATGATATTATAAATTTTAAAT
This sequence comes from Piezodorus guildinii, assembly GCA_023052935.1. Classification (NCBI taxonomy): domain Eukaryota; kingdom Metazoa; phylum Arthropoda; class Insecta; order Hemiptera; family Pentatomidae; genus Piezodorus; species Piezodorus guildinii. Next base: position 34,862,384 of record CM041295.1, on the reverse strand, counting down.
ATTTATTAGTATATCTGTGCATTTTTATTACCGAAAATTTGGTTCGATCAATTGTGATATTAAAATTTAATAATAAAATCTAACTTTAAAGAGCAAAAAATGCAATTTAATGCAATAAAAACCAAAAACGTGCAACTAAGCCCAAAAAGGACAAAATGTGCAATTCCGTGGACTATAAAATTGTATTATATTATTCCCTAATACATGCAAATAAAACGTGCAAAATCATTAAATCGGTCATAAGCGCTACAATCGATTCGGGCAGCAATGCCAAGAAATAAATTAAGCATTTCTCTTCTAGTAATGTTGAAAATTTATCTAGTTTTCTGAGTGTTATAATTTGAGATTTAATTTTTATTTTAATTTAATACATTGGTGTAATATCTAATGATTTAATTAAATTATACATCTCTTACCAAGCAGTAATAACAGTAGTTGCCTCGTCATTTTCTATTTGAGTCCTGAAACAAACAGTTACAGTTAATATCAGTATAGATTTTTTTGAATAATATATTTATTCATAATGATAGAAGGATAGTTGACCGTAGATAGAATATAAGAAGTTCGTTGTAGGTGCAGTTTCTGAAACACTTTAAATAAGTAACCTTAATTTGTTGTGCTAACGTTTCGGCCCGAATTTTAGATCATCTTCAGGGCTATAAAAAACACACGATAACAACCAGATTTATAAAGTAAATAAAGTAGCAAAATATATAAAGTAAAAACCTGTGTTGTAAGTAAAAAGACAATGAGACAATATGTAAAGAAAGAAAAAACAACTTTTTTTCTGAGACTAAGTCCTCTAAGAATAACATAAAAATTTACTTAATACAATACCTTAATATAATAATTGAATACTAAAAAATCCGATAATATGCGTGGCAATGAATTTGTACAATTTATTTTTAAAGTTCAGTTGTCATGACCTTTCGTTCTTCTTATCCCATTGGTATTGATCATATCATCGATATCAATCGATCATATCACATCGATGCTAGAGAAACGAGCAAAGTTTCTCATGAACTGTTTTTTTAAGATTTGTCTTTGGCACCTCGAGGCGGTCTCACTTGTCCAATCTCTAAGACGAGTTAAAGTGGCTTTTCCCTCAAAGCCGTAGACAATATTTCCTCGGAACATTCCTTTACCAAACTATCAACTCCCAGGACCCTCCGTATATATACGATCTCCTGCAGTTCAAACCATCAATCAATTCACAAGAAACTAGATCCCGACTTTCCGACCTTAATATCCCTTCCCACAGAACTAAAACATATGAATCCTTTCTATCCCGCTCCACCAGTTTTGGAATTCTCTCCCAACAAACATCCGTCGAGCAACCTCTCTCCCCACTTTCAAATACCCTTTGTTCCAGTATCTTCTCACTTCCCATAATGACGCTAGCTGACAATAATAATTACTGTTAAATGATAGTCAATACTTTAATTTTTTTAAAGTGTTTAAGTAAGTTGAAATAAGTGTACACTTGCAGTTATTTTTTGTGTGTTTTTTTTTGTGCATTTTGTTTTAGTTTTAACAAAAGCGTTAAATATTAGTTAATTATATTGTCACCAAATGTATTTATTTCTTATCATTATTTTTTTTTTTTTAGTTTTACTTATGTTAAATCTATTTTCTTTTTTTCCTCATTAATTTTGTATCAAGGCCAGATGTGAATATTTTACTTTGTTAAATATCATGTTATTTTTAGGGGACTTAGTCCCAGACTTCTTCTTATTCTTCATATGGGTTTGAGCCATTAAAATTAAATATTAGGTTGAAAAATAAATTCATAGCCCTTTTCAATATTTCAATTTGATCCTATCCGTGTTTATAAAAATCATGTTCACTTGGTCTATAATGTTTACATGTTCTAAAAAAGGATCAGTTAAGGTGCTTTCATGCATCACTTTCAACTGAGATTTCTTATCTTTTAGTGATATTTTGCTTTGCTTAAAATGGAAGAGAAATAAAATCCATTTTCGTCATTTAATGAATTTTTATTTCCGAAAAGAAAAATCCGCTGCACAGACAGTTAATAAAATTTGCAGTGTGTATGATGCCTTAGGAGAAAGCACCGTCCGTAAGTGGTTTGTTCGTTTCAGAACCGGAAATTTTGACTTGGAAGCGCTCGTGTCATCCTTCAACTATTGATGATGACCAAATTTTAAAAATTACCCGAAAGATGTATAGCATGTTATAGATAAAAATAGGTGATATATAAGGGGTACTCACTACGTTTGCTATAGCATGCTATTTGTGTTATTTTGCTAAACCCGTCGAGTTTCTACAGTTATTTCCTGTAATAAAATTGATGGGTTTAGCACAATAGCACAAATAGCATGCTATAGCAAACGTAGTGAGTACCCCTATTATCGAATAAAAATATTTACAAAAGTCTGAAGTTTTTATTGAAAGCACCAGTAAAAAAAACCTACGAACTTATTTTACAACCTAATAAATAAATAATAAATTTCACTCATTAAATTTTTATTAAATTACATGGAACAATGGCTTCCTCACCATCGGACCTTCCATGTGCAACACATATTGAAGAGTGAGTAAAAGCGTATAACATTCACTTACCAACGGAATGATATGGAATCTTTTCATGCATTACAAGGAAGTTTTCCGGTCTACAAAACCACGCATCTCCCTCTGAAACTTCCTACATTTTTTGCTTTTAAAGTGTAAATGTCATTTATGCGATAGTCATGTAATGTATCAGGTTACAATGTGCTAGTTAATTTTATTCTTATTGAAAAGTCACGACCAACCTCGAATGAATGTATGTCTGCATATCGTGATGTAAGATATTAAACTAAATATTAATTATAATCATATAGTTCTTTGGAAAACTGTGATGACAAACAAACTGCATGAAAATTATAACTATCATCCATCCATCCATACTTAATAACTATATCTTAATTTTGTTTACTTCCATACTTTATAACTGTCATCTTATTATCATTTTACATTTTTTATTTTTATTTATTCCCGGGAGAAGCGATATATTTATATTACAGAAATATTATTTATTCTGTTAATTCAGTCGGGGGGCGACCCTAGGGTATGGAGACCCTCCTGGGGCAGACCCAGCCTCTATAAAGTGGGTACCCAAATTAATTGGGGAAAAACCTGGCGGCTGAGCGTGATTAAGGCCTAATCACCTCATTGCACTGCTGTTGGCCTAGAAACAGTACGAATCTCTATATGTACTGAGCCCAAGACCCTTCATGGGTTGTAGAGGTACAGGTTTTTTTTTTTTTTTTTTATTTATTTATTTTATTTTTTTAATATATTGGTTTGAATGGGCAGGTAGTTTGGAATTGAAGGAAGTGTATCTATCGCGGTACAAGTCTGCAACCAGTGGGATATTTAGGTCTCTATGGATGAGTTTATTAGTTACAAAGTAAGGAGCATTGAGAATTTTTCGTATGATTTTGGATTGCAAGGATTGGATGCGGGAGGAGTTTGATAGTTTAGTGGATCCCCATTGCTCAATGCAATAGGTCCAAACATGTCGGATAATCGTGATGTAAATTAGTTTTTTGTAGTAAATAGAGAGTTTTGATCGGCAGTTTCTTGTCGTTTCAGTCTAGTGCGAGGATTCCAAATAAGGCGCTTGTCTAGATGGAGTCAATCATTTTACATTTTATTTTATTTTTGTTCCGATATTATATTACAGTCACCATATTATTATTTTTAAATACCTTACGCATTATTATCATCTATAATTACATTGGTTGTTATCTAGTTTCTTTTAGCCCTGATGAAGGCCCACAATGTAGGCCGAAACGTCGGCAAATAATTAAAAAAAGCACTTTGTTTAAATGTGTGTTTCTCTCTAATGACTGCACCCCCAATCATCTTCGTCATCGAAAATTATTATAGAATTATTTTGAAATATTACAGATAAATTAAATTTCAAATCACTAAACACGGAGAGTTTTAATTTATTGTTATATTCAAATTATAACACTCTCTTCTACATTAATATATTTATTCTCATATCAATTATACGTCATTTACGTTTCGAGGTCTTGTCACCTCAACTTCAGAATATCGTATCAAATATTGCTTATTGATGCTCACTCAAAATTGTTCCCAGTTCTAATGCTAAAGTTCTTCTAGCACTTCTTATAATGCGTTCCAACTCTTAAATTTATTAATGTCGACAGTTCTAATTTCAATATAACAATAAATTTATACTCTTCGTGGTTAGTGATTCGAAATTCAATCAATCTAAAATATGAAGTTGGAACACCATATAAGAAGTGCTAGAAGAACTTAAGCATTAGAACAAGGAACAATTTTTAGTGAGCATCAAGAAGCAATTTTTGATACGATATGTTTTAATTTGAATATAATAATTACAAATACAATTATTTATTATTAATAAGATAGTTTTTCCTTTTAAATTTTTTAGTGAGTTGGAATTGCTTTTAATGATCGAACAAACGAAGTCATGTTGGATTCCCTCTGGTTATTATACCTTTAATATTATCTAATTTATCTCTTTGTTAAAAGCTCTTTTTAAAAATATTATACCAAAACAAACCTAGTGAATTCCTTTTAAACTTGCTCACCAAAATATAACTCAAGAATATTCTTCAAAATAGTATTTGCAGCTCCTGGAACGGATAAAAAAATTAATTAATATCGGTATAATATAGGTATGTTACATTGATGTTTTAAAGCTACTGGTTTATACATATTGATTTCTTAGAAATATATATGTATATATACTCTTTTTAAGGAAATAGCAAAATCATAAATACGGTTATTTTTTAAAATTATTATTAAAATAAATGCTTACCAAAACAGAACTGAAGATTTCTTTTCGAAACCACGAATACACCTCCTGCAATGTAAAAAAACAAAATATATTAAAAGTAAACTAAAATACATTTTATTATTAATATACCTAAAATATTTAATTTATGTACATTAATAATCACAAGATCTTTTCGGACATTTGCTCAAAATATATATTTTTTAATTGTAATACTTTTACATTAAGAAACAAAATATTTACTTTATACATATTTTTTTTAATTAATAAAATTAAACTACCATCATTACCACAATTTTTCTGATTTATTACCCACGTTATTATTTTTTTATTTATTTTTTTAATTTATTTATTGGAATTTACAACTGTATACAGGAATACAACAAGTAAATTAGATGAAATATATAAAGGCATGAAACACATGTAGAGAAGCTTCCCAATGGAAGCACTCTAAAAATGTTCTAAACTAGAAGGTTTCGGGGCCATCTCCTTTTCAGACGCCTCGGAGGATTGTCAGGAATTGAAGAGGAAGAAAGGATTGAAACTAAAGGATTTGGGTGGGAATGGAGTTTGCCATGAAAGGAATGGTATCTAGATCGGGCCAAATCAGCAACATACGGAACATTAAGATCTTAATGGATTAGTGTATTCGTCACAAAGTAAGGAGCATTGAGGATTTTACGAAGGATTTTGGATTGTAGGGATTGGATACGGGAAGAATTCGATGGTTTAGTAGAGCCCCAAAGCTCTACTCCGTAAGTCCATATCGGCCTTATGATAGTCATGTAGATGAGTCTTTTGTAGTTAAGTGGAAGATTAGAACGTTTGTCTAGTAAGTGCTGAAGTAGTCGAAAACGTCGAGCAGTTTCTTGTCGTTTAAGTCCTGTATGAGGGTTCCAAGTGTGACGTTTGTCAAGGTGCAGTCCTAGATATCGGATCTGTTCAACCGGGACAAGAGGAGTATTATTGAAGGAGACAGTAGGGCAGGATGTCATAGGTTTACGACGAAGGGTAAAGGTAATTTGGTTGGATTTGTTGGCATTTATTTTAATTCTCCAGTTCTGACACCATACTTCTAGGTCTCTGATGTGGGATTGGAGAGTTTGAGAGGCAATAGTTGGATCAGTATTGACTGATAACACACAAGTGTCATCAGCGTAAGTAGAAAGGAAAGTGTTAGGATGGGATGGGATATCAGCTGTATAAACTGTGAAAAGAATAGGTCCTAGGATACTGCCTTGAGGAACACCAGCAAACTGACTAAAAATGGATGAATAGGAATTATTATGATTTACTTTGAGGGTCCTGTCAGTGAGGTAGGACTTTATGATAAGGAAGTATGTAGAGGGAAGGAAATTGCAGAGTTTACGTTATTATTAAATTGGTAATTCCACCCTTGATTTTTAAGATTTATTTCCTCACGTTTTGGTTTGGGTTAAATAAGGAAATCATTTTTATATTCAAATATTTAAATGAGTTCTTTTATTAATGGTCTAATTATTTACTTTCAAGGAAAATCATTTTTAACAAACTAGTAAAATGTTATCTTAAATATTGAAACATTTATAGGCCTGGAGCATGTTTTAACGGGGATGGACAGAGGATTTGAATTGTAGTCGGTCAAAAATGTTTGATTTACGTCGGTATTAAATAACTTAATAAAGGAAAATTGGAATGGTAAAGGCTCTTCAACTCGCTATAAAATTAGGATTCGAAGGTGTACCTAGAGACACCGAAGATGAATCGAACAGAGCAGTTAATTAGGCGTTTTGTTTTTACCTCGAGATCCCCAAACACACCACCATATACCGTACATCAGCAGCCGAACAAGACGATACTGGTGACAAATAGTAGAACTAGCGTTTCCGTTGCATTGATGTCGCACAGTGGAAAATATGACTGATTTAGGTGGTTAATATTCTGAAACTTGTCAATATTTTACCTTTGGGGTCCTATTACGGGTTACGGAAAAAAAAATATGAAAGCAATTATAAGAACTAATTAATTTTATGACACGATTGTCGACCGCACAGTGGTCAAACATCAAATTTATTTGCTAAAATCTAAAACTTCCCTACATTTTACGTTTGAACTCCAAACGGGAAAAATAATATAAAAAATCTAATTATGGCTTGGAGTTGCTAAAACCTGCTAATAGATGTATTTTATATCATTTAGGAAATTCTTGAAATTATAGATTGTTAAACTTTTGATTCGGAGTGTTGTGTCTGAAAAAAATTATGTATCGCCCAAAAAGCAAACATTTTTTGTAATATCTAAAGACTAGAAGGATTGATGAAACAAATTCTACAAATAAATCCTTGGAGTAACTTGGGGGTTATATAGTTTTTCGTTATTGAATAAGGGGATACATTTAAAAATTTCTAAATTAACTCTACAGGTGAGATTTCAATGTATATTCATTAACGAGTTTGGAAATATAATTTCTTACCTGTCTCCATGTCCATTGTTAAATAGTAGCAAAAAGACTTTGAGCTAAACACACCTTGAACACAATAAATGACCATCGAATAAAGATAATCCCACTGCCGGTTATTAGGCACTTGTGTGAACAGGAATGATTCTCTCATTTATTATTTATTTGTAAACACAGAATGGCGGAAAATATTATTATTGAGGATCTTGCCAAATAATAATAAAAAAGTGAAGCACTGGAAAGTTCCAAACTTTTGTCCATCTAAATTGGTGATTTTGCCCACTGTGCGTCGTCCAAAGCATTCAGCTACCCCGTAGTCGCGCCTAAAGAGGTTTTAATTAAAAAAGGTTTTGGTCATTGTTTTAGAATTCAGATAATTATCACTATTTACACGAATGCAAAAAATACTTCCAAATCATCAAAGTACTGGAAAAGGTGGATGTTGCTAATGTACTGTTAGCGTCGCCACTGATGACCAGAGATGGTCTTCACAAGGAGGTTTCTCTGTCCTCATTCAATCCTCTGTCCTTTCGCTTACTTTTCCTCTCAGGCGGTAATGGAATTGTCTTTGTAGCAAGTTCCCTTCGATCTTATAGTTGTTTTTTTTTGTTATTGATACTTCCACTTATATATGTTAATATACACGTACATGGGTCAATTCATTCGAAATCGTTGAGTGTTGTAAGTAAAAATACAATGAGAAAATATGTAAAGAAAGAAAAAACAACTTTTTTTCTGGGACTAAGTCCTCTAAGAATAACATAAAATTTTTACTTAATATAATACTGATCATTGAAACATAATTTAATACTAAAAATTCCGATAAGATGCATGACAATGACTTTGTGCAATTTGTTTTTAAAGTTCAGTTGTCATGACTTTTCGTTCTTGTTATCCCATTGGTACTGATCATATCATCTGGGTTTGATTCATTAAAATTAAATATTGGGTTGAAAAATAAATTCATAGCCCTTTTCAGTATTTCAATTTAATCCTCTCTGTGTTTATAAAATCATGTTTACTTGGTCAATAATATTTATATATTCTAAAAAAAGGATTAGTTAAGGTGCTTTTTGCATCAATTTCTACCAAGATTCCTTATCTTATTCCTTATCCTAAGAGCATCCTCTCTCTCCACTTTCAAATACCCTTTGGTCCAGTATCTTCTCACTTCCCATAATGACGCTAGCTGACAATAATAATTACTGTTAAATGATAGTCAATACTTTAATTTTTTTTAAAGTGTTTAAGTAAGTTGAAATAAGTGTACACTTGCAGTTCTTTTTGTGTGTTTTTTTTTTGTGCATTTTGTTTCAGTTTTAACAAAAGCGTTAAATATTAGTTAATTATATTGTCACAAAATGTATTTATTTCTTATCATTATTTTTTTTTTTTTTAGTTTTACTTATGTTAAATCTATTTTCTTTTTTTCCTCATTAATTTTGTCTCAAGGCCAGATGTGAATATTTTACTTTGTTAAATATCATGTTATTTTTAGGGGACTTAGTCCCAGACTTCTTCTTATTCTTCATATGGGTTTGAGCCATTAAAATTAAATATTAGGTTGAAAAATAAATTCATAGCCCTTTTCAATATTTCAATTTGATCCTATCCGTGTTTATAAAATCATGTTCACTTGGTCTATAATGTTTACATGTTCTAAAAAAGGATCAATCAAGGTGCTTTCATGCATCACTTTCAACCGATATTTCTTATCTTTTAGTGATATTTTGCTTACTTAAAATGGAAGAGAAAAAAAAAAAATCATTTTCGTCATTTAATGATTTTTTTTATTTCCGAAAGGAAAATGCACAGCACAGTTTGTTAACAAAATTTGCAGTGTGTATGGCAATGATGCCTTAGGAGAAAGAAAAAATAATTAAATGTGGTAATTTTGCATATTTCGGAACGAAACAGAAACTTGAATGATGATGGGAGTACTGTGTGCAGATATGGTCCTTGCAACACATTATCTAAGTACGATAGCAAAGAAAATTGTTTAAAAAAATTCACGTTTTTTTTTCTTGTACAGTATTATCATAGCTATACTTGTAGAAATTTGGATCTTGTGAAGTTTGTCCTTTTTGTTTTCATATTAATTTTCAAAGAACGGTTATTGCCAAGCACAGCCATATTAATAGGGGTATATCGCAAAAGAGACTCAGACAGTTTATATCTCTACATAATAAGTACTGGTGAATAAAATATAATGGCCGAGACGGAGTTTGAATTATAATACATTAAACTTTACTGCTAGAATTGCCACCATCTTATCAACCTACTTTAAGCCAAACTAAATTAATAACACAAGAACCAGTTGAGTCAGAGCCACTAATTTTATCCTACAGTACTCATCATATAGAGATATAATCTGTATGAGTTCCATCATTTTTCACTCAATCTCTTTTGAGATATCCCACTATAAAGTTTGCTTGTCTTAGCGAGAAATGTGTGTTATTATTTAGCTAGGAAATTATTTTTACTTTATTAATATTGCTTTATTGAGAAATAATACAATCTGCAAGTATCTTGGACAATAAGTATTAGGGCTAAAAGAAGTCATCCATACCATATATAGAGTAAAAAACAAGACAAAACAAAAATAATAATAAAAGAATGAATAAATAAAAAACAACATAAAATGAAATAAAATAAGTTAACTAACAAATGGAAAGAAAAAGAAAATAAAGTAAATAAAATCTTGGCCACATTCATACCTATATACGTTATTTACTTACTGCCCCTGGGAACTCCGAATCGAACCCCTACACCAATAAGTGGATGGAGTGGCACAACACCAGGAGTTCCCAGCGCCTCTTAGTCAGCCGCGTCACCAGTCTAGCCAGTGGAAATTATTTAGCTCTCGGTTTCTGTCTCTCAGTTAAATTCAGAAAAATATTCTTCTTCCGACGGTTCTTTACAGATGTGAAACGTGGCCGCTTACTTTGAATAATGAACAACGCCTTAAGGTACTGCGTAAACTATTTTATCCAAAGAAAGATGAGGCTACTCGGGAATTCAGAAGGTTGCACAACGTGGAATTACTTGTACTCTCTGAGTAAGAACGAATTCCGAAAAAGTTGGCGTGCGCTGAACCGACTTTGTAGGCGTCCGAGTGGTAGGGCGAGGAGTCGATGGGAGGATTGCGTTAAGTCTGGTGGTGATTGGACGAATCGGTGTAGGCAGTATTTGGTGGTATCTGCATCGAACCTTTGGATTCGGCAAGCCTATTATTAGTATTCATTGTTTTTCTACAATGAGGTCAACTATATACACGATGGACCCCATAAATGTAAAAGTTATAAATAACGTCAACATCATCATTTCAAACAACGTTTCAAGCGTTAAACGATGTTTATCTACACTCGTTTTAAATGCTTGAAAAAGGAAAGTAAAATAGTGTTTGGAACCCTGGATATTACTATGATGAGGGTGTCCTCAGATAGGACGGGAAAGTGTCAAGTGCGAGTGAAACGTTCACCTTGAAATTACTATTCCTCTCTTAACTGACCTCAGGCTAGCTTTCGTCTTCACAATTCCTATTCTAAAAGCATTCGGTTGTCTTTAGGGTTCTGGGTCACCTGCCAAGAGATAGGGTAACAGTAGCTTTTTCGGCACGCCCGGTGAATCCCGAAAGGATTTAGTTTAATTAAATCACATTCATGAATAGCGTATGAGTTAAATATTGATCGACAGTACTTTCCTTTCAATATGCGTGATATGGCTTGGAATATTTTTAAGGCGCACCAATTACTAGATCGAAAATTCATAGTAGAATTTTCAAAGGAAATACACGTTTTAGGGTTCTCCGAGTCCAAATGACCAAGTATTTCTATCTTAAATAACGAGAATCAGTGCGAAAATGAAATTTCATATTGAAGACAATAATATGCCCAGGATGTTACAGGAATTGAGACGTTGATTTCCAAAAGGTACTAAAGGAAATTTTTTTCAAAGTTGATATTTTCACATATTTGTATTCTAATGGTTTAGTTTTATCTAAATCCGTCATCAAATTGTATCTAAAAAACATAAAAATCCTTAAACAAATTATTTAAAAATTGCATTTCATTCCAAAAGGTACTAAATCCACATTTTATTTCATTCCAAAAGGTACTATATCCATGTTTCGTTCCAAAAGGTACTATATCCTATGTAAACAGATATAACCTTTCCTTTCATTTCCTTCCAAAAGGTACTATATTTCCTAATATACGGCAGAAGCACCTAATCCCGTAATATATCACCATTAATTTATTGTTTTCATTTTATGCATTTTTATTGGTTCATTTATCACGTCTTGAATCACCGTTATTATTTTGATCACTGATTTTAACTTAATTATCAGTTTTTAGACTGTTTGAAAAAACTTAGTTGCGTCGCTTTGGTTCTTTTAGGTTGTCAATTAAATTAAGTTTTTTCATAGTATTTCTTCTTGCAGCAACATAAATTTGGTTTAAAATTTTTCAGTAACTCCATTTAATAGATTAATAGTATTTGATACAGCAAATAGTTGGAATTAGCATTCCAACTTTGTGAGAATGAATTGTTAGAAACCACTGCTTTAATCATAAGGTGTATCTTTAAAGTGAATATAGGTTGTCATAATAATTACTGTTTAGTCATGAATTAATGGTTAAATTGTGAAGCTATAAATTTTGAAAATGGAAATGAAATTACCATTTTTAATTCATAGATTTCATTGGATATATATATATATTATTGCATCGTTATGCCCGACTCAGGAGCACGGTTGAACCTGCTTAGTTGATGCGTTGGCCTTCTTTTCCATCCAAAATCTCTTCATCCTCTCGCTGAGCTCCTTTCTTCGTTCTTCAGTCCAAACTTGAATGACCCTGGTGTTGGGTTTATCTTTAAATTGGTGATTGTTGATTAGGATTCTGAATTTACATCTGTCCCGTACAGTGTCTTCTGAGATGTTAATTTGCTGGAGATCTGTTTCAATTTCACGAAGCCAACTATTCTTGGTTTTTAATGAGAGGGCTAGGTTGAGGATTTGTTTAGTTATTCTACCACTGTCCATTCTGATTATGTGCCCGTTCATTTTCAATCGTTTTTACTTTCACTTACTATATATAGTAAGGGGAAGTATTGCGATCATGAAAATTTTCGAATTCCAGTTTTCAACGGAAATACACGTATTGGGGTCCCCTGAGTCCAAATAACCAAGTCCCGCATAAAGGTCTGTGTGTGTGTGTGTGTGTCTGTGTGTATGTGTGGTAACTCCCGCGCGTAAAGTCCTATGAAACTGAAATTTCATATTTAAGACAACTATACGCCTGAAACGTGACAAAACGTTTTTCATCAAAATGAGCTTACCAGAAGAGGCACTTTATACCATGCATTTTGCACCTTTTTTCGATTTTCTCGAAAACGGTTCCGACGATTTTGATTAAACTCGCTATATCGATGTAAAATTCAATGGGCTTTAATATCATGTAGGTTTTATTCTGATTAAAATGGTCTGACAGGGCTTAAATGCCGATATTTTCAATTTTCTTCCCCTAAAGTACCTTTAATTTTGTAGATTCAATAATAATAACTAGATTATCTTGTTAACGCTGATGAAAAACAGCTAAATATATAAATTGAATAAATTCGATACCCAACTAAAGGAGAAAACAGAAAAAATATTTTTTTAATGCAATTTTTCGTTTTTGAACATAAGAGCAGTAATATACATGAATGATATACCGTTGGAAAGCTAAAGATTTTAGAAAAAATATCATCTCATACACAAGCTTTTAGAAGTTAATGGAGAGTGATGAAAAGAAGATAAAACTAACTGATTATTTAAGATAATAATATAATAGATTTTTTAATAAAACACATGTTTCTATATAAATTCAATTTGATTAATTCCTTAATAATTTCACGTATTTTTATCTCTAACTGTATTTGAAAATTCTTTCATTGGTTTTAAAAATGGAGGAAAGTGAAAGTCGTGTGTTGCCCGCACCAGATTTTTTTCCGAAAGGTATGAGAGATTTTTTCACACTAATTATATATTTTTCCCTCTTTACAAACTGGGCCAAACATTTTTCGTAAAATTTTCCTTTTCTGTTTCTCTATGTCTTTGATTAAAGATCTGCCTCTAATAATTAAGTCTTAATAATATTGATTTTTTATTATACCGATTCCACGTGATTCTGTAGTTTGGAAATTCTTCTTCTTTATTTGCTTCTCGGTTTAAACCATGGGCCTGGATGATTTCTCCTAATCATTTGAGTTGGTTCCCTTGAAAGATTTTGCCAAATTTAGTTATCATAGGTCGTCCGTCTTAATATCGTGAGGCTCCTTCCGAATCTCATACGAAATTTTATTCCCGTTTTGATGACAATTTCATGTAATTTGTCAATGGAATTAATTGCTTCTTGTCTATTATCAGAAAGGATTGATTATATATATCGGTGGAATATATTGATTAGCGAGTATAGTTAATAGAAAGAAAATCCGCAATCGGGAAGAGTTTCCCGTTACATAATTGCACAATGGTGTAGCGGTTATGCCAACGATTAGAGCCACCACAATGGTTAGACAACATTGAACAGTCTGACACCTGATAACGTAACTTATTCCCCTTTGACACTGTCAATATTCTTGTTAATATTTTGTTAGGTCAAAAATTAAAATTAACCAGCAATATTATATATATTCCACGTTTTTGTGATATACTAATTTATTTATTGTTTCCTTATTTGTAGACATCCTGCCATATACTGCTTTAATGTGTTTGATGTTTAGTTTCCCTAAAGAAAGAGGGTGGTTAAATTTAGGGGACATTGGCTGTCATATTTTTAATTTTACTTATCTATATATGAAATTTATAGAAAGGGTAAAGTATTGCGATCGTGAAAATTTTAGAATCCGAGTTTTCACCGGAAATACAAGTTTTAGGGGCCCCTGAGTACAAATGATCAAGTCCTGTGTGTATGTGCTACGTTTAGACAACGATAAGTTTCCTACTATAAGAAAATTTCAAGCTTGAGATGTTGCAGTAGATTTTCAACAAAATATGCGAACCAAAGAGCCATTTCATACTATACGTTTTGCACCTTTTTACGATTTTTTCGAAAACAGCCCTAACGGTTGAAATAGTTTGACAGAGCTTAAATGCCAAAATTTCCTCATCTAAAGTACCTTTAATTTAGTAGATTGAAAAAAATTAATTATTTCATACTTTTAGCATTGATAAAAACAGGTAACTATACATGTTGAACGAATTTGATTACCAACAAATGAAGAAAAGAACCAAAAATTTTTTTTTTTGGTTAAACCTTTCCGAACAATAGTACTATAGAATGTATGATAAACCATCTGAAAACTAAATATTTGAGAAAAATATCTTAGATATAAAGTTGTATATGGTAATGGAGAATAACGAGAAGCGAAAAAAACTAAGTGATTATTGTGAATAATAATTTCTATTGTTAGATTATTTAAACAAAAATTAAAGTTTCCATAGTAACTCATCGTAATTCTTCAAAATTTTTGGTATATAACCTTTATTAAAGTTTAAATGATTTTCGATTCGAAGTCGTGTCTTGTGCCCACCAGATTTTTAAAAAAATATTGAAATTTCAACTGTTTAAAAAAAAAAAAAGTAAACATGAAAACTTTCAATTTTGGGATTGATAAAGGTTTATGAAGATATTACCCATTGCTAGCATTCCAATGGTTTATTTAAATCAGTAGGTCCCGAGGCCATCGTCTTTTCAGTCGACTCTGAGGTTTGTTAGGTATGGTGTTGAGAGATTACGAACAAGTGGGTTAGTGTGGGATAATAGTTAAGAATTAAACGAGGTATGTCCTATTTCGGGTCAAGGCAGCGACAAATGGGATATTCAATTCTTTGTGGAAATTTGTTTTCTTGAGCCAAATAAACAGAACGTAGTATTTCATGAAGGATTTGGTTGCAAGGGTTTATGTGGAGAAACTTAATGGTTTAGCAGAGCCTCCAAAGATCTAATAAAATAAAAATAATAACATGCAATCAGCAATGGTTTGGTATTTAATGAGTAACTGCTGATCCATGATTCACCAGGTTTTTCTCCAATTATCAATGGATCAGGTAGCCACTTTATAGAGAATTAATCGATCCTAGAATCGATCCACGGGGGATATAAAATAATAAATAAACCATCTAACACGAACAATAGTGGATCCACAACTGATAAAAGAGAAAATCAGTTGCCTGCCAAAGACGTGCTTGAATTGGGGTTCGAGGTTCACTCAGTTTATTTTTTTTCTCAGTAACGTTCAAAACGTTCAGTCAATTAAAAAAAGCTGATTTAGCTCATTATTATCAGACCTATTTGTACAATTGGAAATGAGCTTTGGGTCTCAACTCCATTTTAATTTATGTATTCTTACACATTTATTTGTTGAATACCGTTGTAAATTATAATATATTAATAAATTAAAAAACAAATATTCTCCACACTAATACCTGCTACTGCTTTGGACTATGCATCTATGCAAGGAGGTGATTTGGAACATCTCACTCAACTGCCAGGTTTGATCAACTTTGAAAGAACACTGTTTATAGTCTACACATATGTCTGATACACTATTTTATAATTTATAATACACTATTAACATATTAATAAAATTGCATGATTATAGAACAATAAATTCGCGAAACGTTGCAAAAATAAAATTGTTTATTTATTGACTGAGGGAGCGGCGTGGTCTAGTGGATAGAGCACTAGTCTGCTGTGCTCGGGTCCTGGGTTCGAATCCCGCCTGTGGCAGAATATTATTTATTCTGTTAATTCAGTCGGGGGGCGACCCTAGGGTAAGGGTCTCCGTATGGGGCAGACCCAGCCTCTATAAAGTGGGTACCCAAATTAATTGGGAAAAACTGGCGGCTGAGCGTGATTAAGGCCTAATTACCTCATTGCACTGCCGTTGGCCTAGAAACAGTACAAATCTCTATATGTACTGAGCCCAAGACCCTTCATGGGTTGTAGTGGTACAGGTTTTTTTTTTTTTTTATTTTATTTATTGACTGAAACCTAAGAACAGTAGAAAACTTAAATTATCAATAGTCGAGATCAAACAATATATTATATATATATATATATATATATATATATATATATATATATATATATATATATATAATATATATATATAAACATATATAACCAATCCGGAGAAGAAAAGAATCATTTATTTTTTTCTAATTAATTCAACAGTAAATAAAACTGATATTACACAATTCACTTCAGCAGATTTCCGAAAGTGTATTTGATACTTCCAATAGGAATAAATAAAAGTGAAATAATTTTGATAATTACCGCAAACAATATAATAGTAAAAAAAAAAAAAAAAAAAAAAAATTAAGAGAACCATTGAACCGAGAGGAAGTTAAGGTTAAAATGGAAGACGATTCAGTCGGCCAAGGTAAAACTTTCACGGTGAGTTCAGTGCCAAGGACTGTCAGCCGCCTCGGTCACCGGGTCATTGCGCTATCCCTTAATATTTTGTTTATTCTTATTAAGAACTCGTTTATATAATTAATTAATAATTTATTTAATTTTAATTAACAATTTTGAACTTATAGAAAAAAACAAAAACAACTTTATTCTGGGACTAAGACCCCCAAGTCTTATCTGAATTTCATATATCAAATATCCTATATCAAATAGGACGAATAGCAGTAAGCTAGCTATGTTATAAAGTTTGTGTGTTAAAAAGTAATTAAAAAAATCTTGATAATGGGGACGTAACCCCGAAACGTAGAGAAACAATGTCATAGATGGTGAAGAAAAATAAATTTTTAAGAAATGGAAATTAATGAGTGCTCTTTGGGGTGAGAAGTTGACATAATTGAAAACTGACATATCTGGCCAAGAATAAAAAATAAAACAATTTAAAGTAAATATAAATAATATAGACCAATAATAAGAAATTTATTAATTATAAGAAATGCGAATATTTCTTCTGGGGGATTATACCACACGGCCATGGTCTGTCGCCCCATCCGATGAATAAGAAATATTAAAATATAATAAATTTCTAATAAAAACGGATTTTTTAACTTTTAAACAACTAAGGTAAATAAAAAAAAAGTAACATTGTGATGTGAATGTTTGATAATGTTTTTGATTAGTATATTAAAAAGTTATATTTTGATGTTAGTTATTAATTATTGATGTATTTTAGTGAGTCCTGATGAAGGGGAATGCCCTCGAAACGTTGACTCATTAAAGGTTTACTGAAATAAACTTTTTTGAGGAAGAAATAGAAACCAACTATTTTATTGATATAATAAATTTGTTTTTGCTTTGTTTTATTTAACTTTTTTCCGTCCTTGGCCGCGCGTAATCTGCTGAGAGAATACACTCGAGTTTCTCGATGATATTTATTGGGGGAGTGTCATCACTCTCTACGCCTATTTTTGTGAACCAAATTTATCTGACGTGTCTCATATAACTGGAGGAGAGGCTGTGGGTGAATCCTTATTTTATTATATGCTTGAAAAAGTCCTTCCGGGACTGGGATTCGAACTCAACCTTTGGCGTAGGAGACTAGCGCGGTAGCCATTCAGCCACGGGCTCCCTTTTTATTTAACATATTTAATAAAAAATTCATGAGAAACATTGGTTTGATATATATCAAATCCCATATTATTTTATATGCATTTTAATTACTTATGAATGTATTTTAATTAAAATATGTTAATATAAATATACATATATATTAATTAATATATATATGTTAATATTAATTATTATAATGTTAATATTAATGTATATTATAATTCAATTAAAATATGTATTTTAATAATTTGACAGACATCAGATGTTTATGGTTATCTGGTAAGACTATGATGTATTTCAGCAGGCTTATAGAAATTTAAGTCTGACTTCTAGGCCAAAATAAACTAATTTGGGATTTACTGAAAGACTATTCAACATTTTAATGGTGTTTAAGGGATAATAAATATATCAACGATGTCAGGATGTTTTTGTGGGATGTAGGCCATTAGGTAGGGTTCAAGAGGTGAAAGGTTGAAGCTTCGGAAGTTGGAATATGCAAAATAAATCGTTGAGCTAAGATGTAGGTGTTTCGTATGATAGAAAATTAAGTACGGTTTCGAGAATTAGAACCATAAAACCATAAACCATGACAACTGATGTGGTCAACGCATTACTTTCACTTACCTCGGTAATAAAATAATAAAAAATAAAAGTTGAAAAGAGTTTAAAGAATTCTATTCAGTTTCGTTGGAAAAACATATGTTTCAGGTTAAATCATATAAGAATGTATAATTGTGTACAATACACTAGCATACCAAATATTATGTATAAGACAACATTTTTTTCTCAAATCTTTAGCGTTGCAACGATATATTACACATCTATATTACTGATCTTATGTTCAGAAAAACTAAAATTTACCTTAAAATTGTTTTCTATTTTATTCTTTAGTTACTAATAAAGTTCGTCCATATTGAATATTTACCGTATATTATTCATACTCATGAAACTTTATATTTAATTTTTTGGAATAATCAAAATTAAAGGTACTTTAGAGGAAGAAAAAAAAAAAAAATCCGCATTAAGCCCTATCGTACTATTTCAATTAAAAATGAAACCTACATTATATTAAAACCCATACCCCATTTAATATCACAATTGATCGAACCAAATTTCCGGTAATAAAAATGCATAGATATACTAATAAATATTTAAAATTTATAATATCATCTTTCTCTGGTTAAATCTACAATTAAATTATTAATTCAGAAGAGGAAAAAATCTGGTGCACGCAACTCATGACTTTCACTTACCTTCGTTATTTATATCAATTAGATAAATTTAAAACAAATTGTCAAAGAATTATTTACATTAGATTTTAAAAGATTATAATTGTATATTATATTATTATCTACGACAAATCAGTTTGTTTTATCGGCTTTTCATCACTCAACGTTAACTTTTACAATAATGTATTTTATATATATTTTTTTAAATCTCTAGCATTCCAACGGTATATTATACGTGTATATTACTGTTCTTAAGTTCAAAAACAAAAAAATTGCATTAAATTATTTATTTAAACTAGAAAACCCTAGAGTTCCCACTCGCCTACCAGACGCCCTGATGATGACCCACAATGGGGGTCGAAACGTTGGCAAACAATAAAATAGTTGAAACTATTCAGTTGTTTCATTTAATGACCGCCACCCGGACTAATTCCTTCCAGCATTAAAAAATATCCCTTTCAATTCGTTCCAAAAAGGACTACATCCACGTTTCATTCCAAAAAGTAATAAATCTATATTATATTGTTAAAATGTCATGAGAAAAGTGCAAATGTTTGGAAAAATAAGTTGTTAATAAAGTAAGAATTTAATTTTAGGTTTTAATATGAAAAAAATCTGGTGCGAGCAACACACGACTTTCACTTACCTCCATTTTTAGAATAAATTAAAGAATTTTCAAATACAGTTAGATATCAAAATGAGTGAAATCATTAAACAATTAATTAAATGGAATTTCTATAAAAACATAAGTTTTATTAAAAAATTGATTACCTTATTATCTAAAATAATCACTTGTATCAATTGATTGTGTATGAGATAATATTTTTTCTAAAATCATTAGCTTTCCAATGGTATATCATACATGTATATTACTGTTCTTATGTTCAAAAACAAAAAATTGCATACAAAATATATTTTTTCAGTTTTCTCCTTTAGTTGGGTATCGAATTTATTCAATTTATATATTTACCTGTTTTTCATCAGCGTTAACAAGATAATCTAGAAATTATTATTGAATCTACAAAATTAAAGGTACTTTAGGGGAAGAAAATTTAAAATATATAAAATATTTAAAAATTAAAATTTTCACGATCGCAATACTTCCCCTTACTATATATACCTAAAGGTACTTTAGGGGAAGAAAATTTAAAATATCGGCATTTAAGCCCTGTCAGACCATTTTTATCTTAATAAAACCTACATGATATTAAAGCCCATTAAATTTTACATCGATATAGCGAGTTTAATCAAAATCGTCGGAACCGTTTTTGAGAAAATCGAAAAAAGGTGAAAAATGCATGATATAAAGTGCCTCTTCTGGTAGGCTCATTTTGATGAAAAAAGTTTTGTCACGTCTCGGGCGTATAGTTGTCTTAAATATGAAATTTCAGTTTCATAGGACTTACCGTTTCCGCCTGGGAGTTACCACACACACACACACACACACAACACACACACAGACCTTTTTGCGGGACTTGGTTATTTGGACTCAGGGGGCCCTAAAACGTGTATTTCCGTTGAAAACTGGAATTCGAAAATTTTCACGATCGCAATACTTCCCCTTACTATATATAGTAAGTGAAGGTAATAAATTAAATTAAATTTCTATAGAAACATGTGTTTGATTAAAAAATCTATTATATTATTATCTAAAATAATCAGTTAGTTTTATGTTCATTTCATCATTCTCTATTAACTTTTAAAGGCTTGTGTATGAGATGATAATTTTTCTAAAATCTTTAGCTTTCCAATGGTATATCATACATGTATATTACTGCTCTTATGATCAAAAATGAATAATTGCATTAAAAAAATATTTTTTCTGTTTTCTCCTTTAGTTGGGTATCGAATTTATTCAATTTATATATTTACCAGTTTTTCATCAGCGTTAACAAGATAATCTAGTTATTATTATTGAATCTACAAAATTAAAGGTACTTTAGGGGAAGGAAATTTAAAATATCGGCATTTAAGCCCTGTCAGGCCATTTTTATCCAAATAAAACCTACATGATATTAAAGCACATTAAATTTTACTTCGATATAGCGAGTTTAATCAAAATCGTCGGAACCGATTTCGAGAAAATCGAAAAAAGGTGCAAAATGCATGGTATAAAGTGCCTCTTCTGGTAAGCTCATTTTGATGAAAACAGTTTTGTCACGTCTCGGGCGTATAGTTGTCTTAAATATGAAATTTCAGTTTCATAGGACTTACCGTTTCCGCCTGGGAGTTACCACAGACACACACACACACACACACAGACCTTTTTGCGGGACTTGGTTATTTGGACTCAGGGGACCCTAAAACGTGTATTTCCGTTGAAAACTGGAATTCGAAAATTTTCACGATCGCAATACTTCCCCTTACTATATATAGTAAGTGAAGGTAATAAATTAAATTAAATTTCTATAGAAACATGTGTTTGATTAAAAAATCTATTATATTATTATCTAAAATAATCAGTTAGTTTTATGTTCAATTCATCATTCTCTATTAACTTTTAAAGGCTTGTGTATGAGATGATAATTTTTCTAAAATCTTTAGCTTTCCAATGGTATATCATACATGTATATTACTGCTCTTATGATCAAAAATGAATAATTGCATTAAAAAAATATTTTTTCTGTTTTCTCCTTTAGTTGGGTATCGAATTTATTCAATTTATATATTTACCAGTTTTTCATCAGCGTTAACAAGATAATCTAGTTATTATTATTGAATCTACAAAATTAAAGGTACTTTAGGGGAAGGAAATTTAAAATATCGGCATTTAAGCCCTGTCAGGCCATTTTTATCCAAATAAAACCTACATGATATTAAAGCACATTAAATTTTACTTCGATATAGCGAGTTTAATCAAAATCGTCGGAACCGATTTCGAGAAAATCGAAAAAAGGTGCAAAATGCATGGTATAAAGTGCCTCTTCTGGTAAGCTCATTTTGATGAAAACAGTTTTGTCACGTCTCGGGCGTATAGTTGTCTTAAATATGAAATTTCAGTTTCATAGGACTTACCGTTTCCGCCTGGGAGTTACCACAGACACACACACACACACACAGACCTTTTTGCGGGACTTGGTTATTTGGACTCAGGGGACCCTAAAACGTGTATTTCCGTTGAAAACTGGAATTCGAAAATTTTCACGATCGCAATACTTTCCCTTACTATATATAGTAAGTGAAAGTAAAAAGAATCAAGTAAATTGGTCCAGTAATATTGGCTAAAGTGGATATAGTACCTCTTGGAACTCAACGTCTCAATTGACATATCTTGTAACTAGGGTACAATTCAAAATGGAAGAGAAACACCATTGACTCAATTCCCCTCTTAAAAGGATACGAATCGAAATATTTCAGTGGTAACTAGGTTCACAGGTAAGTGAAAGTAAAAATGTAGCGAAAAATGCAGAAACCAAGCTTAATGCTCAGGCATTTGAATTATAAAATGGCAATTGTGTAGGAAGAAATCGGAGATGATAAAGATACATGATGAAGCATGATGTGTGCTATATAATATCAAGATGTGTAGCCTGATCTCGGACGTAGCCTTCTGTGTGAAAGTGGAAACGTGAAGCGAGTTCCAGTCAACAAAAAAGAATGCGTCATCAGTATGTCAACGCTTCCAGGCGCTGTCGGACTTTCAACTAGGAATGTATCCAAGTGTGCTATATTGATCATCGAGAGGTATATTTCATGTATAAAATGAAAAATAAAATAAATAACGTGATTTAAAGAAGAGCCAGGCACACGACACACGACTTTCACTAACTTCTGTTATTAAAAATGAATTGAAGAACTTTAAAATAAAGTTAAAGTCGAAATAAGGTTAAAGAATTGCATTCCGTTTCGATGGATCACATTAGATTAGATTACTGTTTTCTGGGCAATCTACTGCTAGGTTATTATGCCATTAGTAGGTTTCATGGTATCGTCTTACAGATTAAATTTCGGCCGATGTTTAAGTATAATAACCCCGGCAGCAACAGTTATAGCTACCAATGGATACCAAGTCATACAGGACTGTCAGGAAATGAAGCGGCAGATAGAGCTGCCGGGGAAAAACAAACTACTAAAGAAAATGCCATATACCTCTCCCAGACCTTTTAAACTGTCTGCAGAAAGAAACAGTCTAGGAATGGAAGGAGAAATATGGCTGGGAGTCACAATTTAAAGGTAAAGATTATTATCAAACCCAGCCAACCATTAACCTGATACCATGGTTCTCCAGAAACCAACAACTCGATAGAAATGAAATTTCAAGTATGGCTACGGGCTAACCATGGCTGCACAAAAAAATATCTCAATTTAATGAAAATAGAAAATGATGGCATATGCGTAACATGCAAAATCCATTCACAGAATTTATTTTAATTTTAATATTATTATTAATTTATTTTTTCTATCTCTTTTGAGACACCTTCCTCTCTCATTTACATTATTTTATTTTATTCTCTATTTACTTAGTTTATTGATTTTTTATTTTATTTTATTTGGTTCCGTAACCTAAGTTTTTATTTAATTATGGCAAACATGTATTGACCATATAGGATTTAGTAGCAAATCTTGACGATCACTTGTATATATAAAAAAAAAAAAAAATAACAAATAGACTATATATAAAAACATAATATTTTCTTGCAAATTGCACTTCCCTTTACGATATCAATATAATCCTAATGTGTTAAACTCTAAATTTATCAGTTTGAACTTTTTTAAACATTAATGACACCGCATTTAAATTGCACCCGCGTAAACCAAAGGGGGATCGCTAAGTCTTAATATAATATTATTCTGATTGTCTAAAAAACAAAACTAAAAATAGTAATTAATTTAACCCTGTTCCTAATACAGAAGAAGATTGCAACATGTCCGTTACAGTCACAGGTCTTGGGACAATCGTAGGAGTAATGATTGAGTTGTTAATATTGTTTCGCAAAACGGTTCCTGAAGAACCTGTTACTTTTCCTTTCCAAGATTTTACCGGAACAAAGGTCCTAGACTCGAACATTGCAATAGCTCATGAGCCAAGACAACTGAATTACAATATGGGAATCAACATAGATTTTTCTCATTATGTAACGTCTTACGTAGTGCAGTCCTTTTGGAATTTTCGCAATGCAACTAGCAGTCGAGTTATTATTAAAAGTGGAAAATCGGGACGTTTTATATATATTTTTTTGTAATCACGGGATAACGTAGCGGTGAAGTGAAGTATTGTGGTATTTGATAATTGTTACTTCACATTACTAATCATCAGAAGAAAGTGTTTCCAATGCTAAGCGTCACGCGGAAACAATTGACAAAAAAGTAACTGAAACGTGCGAGATCGTTGTTACAATTTTAATCGGATCGATAGGCTGTTAGGAAACGTCTTGAAAAACGTGAGGTGTTATTATGATCTTATTTATATAATTACGATATCAACTGCAAACAACCAATAATTTTCACGCCTGTAATATTTATTAATTAAAGTATAGAATTTATTTATTACCTTCACTTACCTATATATGAAATCCAATTGTGAAAATTTTCGAATTCCATTTTTTAACGGAAATACACGTTTTAGGATACCCTGAGTCCAAATAACCTAGTCCCGAAAAAATGTCTATGTGTGTGTCGTAAGTCTAGCGCAAAAACGAAAAGTCGTACGGAACTGAAATTTCATATTTAAGACAACTATACGCTCGAGATGTTACAGCAACTTTTTCACTAAAATCGGCTGACCGAAAGTGCTATTTTATACGTTGCATTTTGAACTTTTTTACGATTATCTCAAAAACGCCTTTAACGATTTTTATTAAACTCACCATATCGATGTAAAATGTAATACGCTTTAATATCATGTAGGTTTAGTTATGATTGAAATAGTCTGACAGGGCTTAAATTCCGATATTTTAAATTCTTTTCCTTTAAAGTACCTTTAATGTTATAGATTCAGAAAAATTACCCATATTATCTTATTATAATTCATAAAAAGTGGCTTAATTTAAAAATTGAACGAACTTTATAACAAACTAAAGGAGAAAAAAGCTAAAATATTTTTTTTACGTTATTTTTGGTTTTCTGAACCTAAGGACGGAAAAATAGATGCATAACATACCCTTAAAAAGTTAAATATTTTAGAAAAAATATTATCTTATAATCAAAGTTGTTAAAGGTAATGTGTCAAATAGGGTATGAAATTACTACTGATAATTATACGTAATAATTTGATATTTCTATATTATTTAATCTAAATCATATATTTCCAACGATACTGAATAAACTTTTTATTTAAATTAATTTTTAAATTTTATTTAATTTAATAGTTCTTAAATTGATTTTAAGAGCCGAGATAAGTGGAAGTCGAGTGTTGCCCACACCAGATTTTTTAAAATATATTTAACATCATAAATTTGTAATATTATATATAATATAACACAGAAAGGTTAGAAGTTGAGACCGAACCAGGAAATATACATGAGGATAATAGACGTGGAAACCGAAATAAGAATCAGAATACTTAGGTTATATGAGCACATTGTAAGAATGGACCAAGGATGACTAAACAAGAAAAGCTTTGAAGGAATCCGTGAATACAAGAGCATAGGAGGATATGAAAAGAAAATGAAAGAAGAGACAGACAATTTAAAAGTAACGGACAAACACTGTCTGGACAGAGAGCAATGCGCAAAGAAATTGAAAGATATCGAGGTTCTTGCGGGAAATATAGAAAAACTGAAGGGTGCGTGGTCGGAGGAAAGGAAGCAAAAACACGCTGAGATGATGAGAAAGTACTGTGAGAAAAGAAAGGCGAAAATGAGGAAGCAAAATAATGATATTCACGAGGTCTTAAAAGGCCGTTTCGTTTAAAAAAACAAACAAAAGGTCAATTTGTCATCCTTCAAAGAAATGTTCAATTACAGTAGTGGTTGTCTCTAAACGGCTATGATCATTTCTTTGTTAGTGGTTTAATTTGTTTGTCTCCTAATTAGTAGATCAAATTATTGTATACATAATATCTAAAACGACAAGGAAATGACTCAAAAAATATGTAGAAGTAGATTTATTGTGTGTTTATTCATTTTTTAAATATCCCCCCACTAGACTGAAATCACAAAAAATAGCTCGCAGATACCAATTACTACAACATTTACTAGAAAAACGCTCAAAGCTTTTCACATATTAAAATGAACTAATTTATATTACCATCATTACACCTATTTGGACATAATAGAATGAGCTATGGGGTTCCACCAAACCATCAAATTCCTGCCGCATCCAATTCTTGCAGTCCAAAATCCATCGAATGATCCCAAATGTTTAACAATAATATTGTCCATAAACATCTAAATATCCCACAAGTTACAGACATAACCCGAAATAGATTTATCTCCTTTAATTCCAAATTACCAGACCACTCAAACCCACTTTTCCGCAGCTTGTCATCTGCCTCTATTCCTGATAATCCTTTGCCGAAAATAAACTTTTTAAAATTTTGATCCCTGTATGTTCCATTATGTGCTGGCTTTCCCTAAATAGATATTACCTTGTTTACTTCCAAACCTTCTCACAAATCCACTAGATCGTAACCTATCACATCTATGCGTTCCCGACAATCCTCCAAGTTGATCGAAAAATAGGAAGAGAGAAATCAACCATTTTTTATCATATACATAGGCCTTTTTTTCAGGACTTGTTTATTTTGAATTAGGGGAATCTCAAAATGTGAATTCCCGGTAAAACATCTGATTCGAAATTTTCTCGATAGCAATACTTATGAAATGAAATGAAAGATTTAGTTGCTTATTGACTAGTTTTCAACCATTTTCTGGGTACATATACTCGCATGGAGCATACGCTCATATACATGTACTTTACAATGTAACGGAAGATTGAGATTCGAGTAAGTAATGGATGAGTTGATGTTTGAAAGAAAACAGAATGGCGGTTTTTCTACTAGAGATAGTTAGCGAATTTCAAAAGAATGAAGAGCAAACGAGAAAGAGGTTGCAAAAGGATGTAGTTCTGTATGGGGTAGACGTTTTCGGCTACTTCAACAGTTACAAGACAAACGTTCTTATCTTCCACTAAACTACAAACGGCTCATTTACATGACTATTATAGCACCAATCTGGACGTATTGAGTTGAGCTTTGGAACTCCTTCAATAAAATTCCTCTCGAATCCAATCCTTACAATATAACATCCTCAATGCTCCCTACTTTGTCGCGAACAAACTCATCTATAATGACTCTATGACTCTATAATGACTCATCTTATTTCCATACTTTATAATTGTCATCTTATTATCATTTTACATTTAATATTATTTATGTTCCCATAATTTATTACTGTCATATTATTATTATATACCTAACGCATTATTAAGTCTATAATTTGGTTGTTATCTTGTTTCTTTTAGCCCTGATGAAGGCCCACATTGTAGGCCGAAACGTCGGCACATAATTAAAATAACACTTATTTTAAATGTGTGTTTTTAATTTATGACCGCACCCCCAACCATCTTCCTCATATAATGACTCTAATGTTCCATATGTTACTGATTTGACCCGAACAAGATACCTCTCCTTCCATGACAAACTCCATCCCTACTCTAACCCATTAGTTTCAATCCTTTCTTCCTCTCTGATACCTCATATTCTTCCGAGGCGTCTGAAAAGAAGATGGCCTCGAGACCTTCTAGTTTAAAATATTTTTAGAAGTCTGCCAATGGGCAATTCTAAAAGTCCTGTTCATGTTTATTTTTTCTTAGCCTATTTACTAGTTGAGTTATATTACAGTTTTAAATATCAATAAATTATATTTTAAAAAAATCTAGTGCGGGCAACACACAACTTTTACTTACCTTCATTTTAAAAATAAATGAAAGAATTAATTAAATTTATATAGAAACATGTGTTTTATTAAAAAGTCTATTATATTATTATCTTAAATAATCAGTTAGTTTTATCGGTTTTTTAACTATCTATTACTTTTTAAAAGCTTCTGTATGAGATAATATTTTTTCTAAAATCTTTAGCATTCCAACGGTATATCATACATGTATATTACTGTTGTTATGTTCAAAATAAAAAAATTGCATTAAACAAATATGTTTTCAGTTTTCTACTTTAGTTAGAATTCGTTCAACTTATATATTTATGTGTTTTTCATCAGTGGTAACAAGATAATATAGTTATTTTTATAGAATCGACAAAATTAAAGGTACTTTAGAGGAAGAAAATTAAAAATTAAAATCAGAATGAAACCTACATGATATCAAAGCCCATTAAATTAAACATCGATATAGCGAGTTTAATCAAAATCGTCGGAACCGTTTTCGAGAAAATAAAAAAAAAGTGCAAAATGCATAGTATAAAGTGGCTTTTCTGGTGAGCTCATTTTTATGAAAAGGTTTTGTAACGTCTCGGGCGTATATTTGTCTTAAATATGAAATTTCAGTTTCATAGGATTTACCGTTCCCGCCCGGGAGTTACCACACACACACACACACAGACCTTTTTGGGGGACTTGGTTATTTGGACTCAGGGGAACCTAAAATGTGTATTTCCGTTGAAAACTGAAATTCGAAAATTTTCACGATCGCAATACTTACCCTTTCTATATTATAGTAAGTGAAAGTAAAAAAAAGTGTGGAATTGGTAAGAATCATAGAAGTATTTCCAGAAGATAAAGCCACTTTAACTCGGTATAGACCATAGCCAGAAATATGGTCACGTCAGCGCCATCCCATGATAAATCATATAAAACAATTCATCGGTACTAACATAGTCACATTACCAATGCTAACATATTTTTATGTAGGTAAGGGCAAGAAGAAGTCATTAAAATTGTTAATCATTTTTAATAACTATGTGAGTTTTATGTGTTTTAATTGTTTAATTACACGCGGATTCATTATTTATAATTCATTATAATTATATCATGTCTTATGTTTTTATGTGCAGTAATAGCAATGGTTATATAATTTCTTAGGTTTAGAAAGCTGAAAAATATATTAGTTTATGTTATGAGAAATTATTTATGTTTGAATAAGGTGATTTGGTTTACTCTAAACCTATTGGAGCATATTAAATGACAGGTTTGCGATCTATATCTGGTTTCCTTATTCTATCAGACTGATAAACGTGACGAAGAAAACAGGCCTCCGTGTTTTGTTAGGTTTTTCTTTTTTCTATTTTTTTTTCTAGTAGAGAAAATTGAATGAACACTGTGCGTACTTTCACTCCTTTGGCCCGACACATTCTTCAGCATAGCTGTCTTTATATCGATCTATTTTTCAGGTACACGTAAAGAGCGGTTTTTCTTACCCAAATGAAATATTTTTTGTTGATTTAATCTCTAATAAAAGAAATGATTCCATTAGTTTTTAATGATTAATAATAAAAAAAAACCTATTGAAGAAAAATAGTTGAATATTTGAAGATTCCAAAATAAGTAAAAAACCATTCAATGCAACCGTTCTTGTGTAAAGCACATCTCACACCATCAGTCTACAAAAAACCTAAACAAACGGAGATAGACCACCAAAGGCTTGTTTTGTTTTGATTTTCTTCCTCTAAAGTACCTTTAATTTTTAATTTTGAAGTTTTACCACCTTATATTGTATCAATAACTTCCATATTAGATACATCAATATAGGTCATAATTATATATAAAAAAAAATGTTAATTTGTTTTTTACAATTTTCATTGATATAAAAAGCGTTACTTTATTTTCACTTTCACTTACCTATATAAGAAATATACAGTAAGGAAAAGTATTGCGATCGTGAAAATTTTCGAATTACAGTTTTCAACGGAAATACACATTTTAGGGTCACCCTGAGTCGAAATAACCAAATCCCGCAAAAAGGTCTGTGTGTGTGTTGTAACTCCCGCGCGTAAAGTCCTATGAAATTGAAATTTCATATTTAAGACAGCTATACGCTCGAGACGTTACAAAACGTTTTTCATCAAAATCAGCTCAACAGAAGAGCCACTTTAACCACGCACTTTGCACCTTCTTACGATTTTCTTGAAAACGGCTCCAACAATTTTGATTAAACTCGCTATATCGATGTAAAATTTATTGAAATTTAATATCTTGTAGGTTTCATTCTGATTAAAATAGTCTGGCAGGACTTAAATGCCGATATTTTTAATTTTCTTCATCTTAAGTACCTTTAATTTTGTAGGTTCTATAAAAATAACCATATTATCTTGTTAACATTGACGAAAGATAGGTAAATATATAATTTGAACAAATTCGATATTCAACTAAAGGAGAAAACCGAAAAAATATTTTTTTAATGTAATTTTTTGTTTTTGAACATAAGAACAGTAATATACCGTTGGAATGCTAATGATTTTAGAAAAAATATTATCTTATACACACTGTGGTAAAAGTGAACAGTGAGTGATGAAAAGCCGATAAAACAAACTGTCGTGGATAATAATATAATAGATTATTTAATAAAACACATGTTTCTATTTCTAGTTTCTAAACAAATTTAATTTTTTTTTTTTTTAAACATAATTTATTGAAATTTACAACTGTACTCAAAAAAATACATCAAGTAAATATGATATTAGAAAAATGACATGGAAGAGACTTGTAGAAGAACTACCCAATGGTAGCACTCCTAAATTTAATTTAAATAATTTTTCTCGCTCATGAATTTGTTTAACAATTCTTGAATCGATATAAATAATGGAGGTAACTGAAAGTCGTGTGTTACGCGCACCAGATTTTTTTACTTTCACTTACTATATATAGTAAGGGGAAGTATTGCGATCGTGAAAATTTTCGAATTCCGGTTTTCAACGGAAATACACGTTTTAGGGTCCCCTGAGTCCAAATAACCAAGTCCCGTAAAAAGGTCTGTGTGTGTGTGTGGTAACTCCCGACCGGAAACGGTAAGTCCTATGAAACTGAAATTTCATATTTAAGACAACTATACACCCAAGACGTGACAAAACCTTTTTTCATCAAAATTAGCTTACCAGAAGAGGCACTTTATACCATGCATTTTGTATTTTTTTTCGATTTTCTCGAAAACGGTTCCGACGATTTTGATTAGACTCGCTATATGGATGTAAAATTTATTGGGCTTTAATATCATGTATTAATATATGTTTTATTTGGATAAAAATGGTCTGACAGGGCTTAAATGCCGATATTTTAAATTTTCTTCCCCTAAAGTACCTTTAATTTTGTAGATTCAATAATAATAACTAGATTATCTTGTCAACGCTGATGAAAAACAGGTAAATATATAAATTGAATAAATTCGATACCCAACTAAAGGAGAAAACAGAAAAAATATTTTTTTAATGCAATTTTTCGTTTTTGAACATAAGAGCAGTAATATGATATACCGTTGGGAAGCTAAAGATTTTAGAAAAAATATCATCCCATACACAAGCTTTTAAAAGTTAATAGAGGGTGATGAGAAGAAGATAAAACTAACTGATTATTTTAGATAATAATATAATAGATTTTTTTAATAAAACACATGTTTCTATATAAATTCAATTTGATTAATTCCTTAATAGTTTCACGTATTTTTATCTCTAAATGTATTTGAAAATTCTTTCATTGATTTTAAAAATCGAGGTAAGTGAAAGTCGTGTGTTGCGCACACCAGATTTTCTTTTTAAATCCTCCATTACGAGATTGAACCGAGGAATCGCCTATGAGATGCCGGCAGAGAAAGAGGAACAGTTTATCAGAGCAAGCCGACAAGGGCAGGTTGCTATCCAGGACAACCTCTTCGCCAATTAGAAGCGTATAAACGAAATCGTTATGTAAAGTGTGCCACTGCTAGCTTATAGGCTTAGGGTATGCTCGTCGTAGTGCGTAGGGATTCCCTGAAGTTTATGTCTCAGACTTATTATCAGTCTAACGGTGAAAATGTATACAAGAAATAAAAAACGTTTTTATTATCCTTGGAATAAAGTTCCTTAAGAATAAAAAGAAAATACAGGTTTGATGACTGGAACAGTGTAGTCTTATACTTGAACATGAAAATCTAGAACTACAATAATAAAATAAGGTTATAAACTATGTACATTTTTTTGTTTTAATAGAAATTTATTTTTCTTTCATTCTTTCAAAAGCATTTAAAAACTAGAAGGCTTTGAGATAAACGTTTTTTAGTATCCATCAGACCCACCAGTATTCAATCACATCTTTTCAATACCTTGTACTATTTTTTCTTTAAAGATGGGTGTTAAAATGATTAATGATTATTTTTACGATACCTGAGCTCAATATCTAAACAAATCCGATACCTAGGGCTACATCTTGATAAACGTCTTACATGGAATCACCATACGAGACTTAAACGACAAGAAACTGCCCGTAGACACCGATTACTCCAACACTTGCTAGACAAACGTTCAAAACTTCCAATTTATTACAAAAGCTCATTTATGTTGCCATCTGGACATATGGAATCAAGCTGTGGGGCTCTACTAAACCATCTGATTCCTCTCACATTCAATCCTTACAATCCAAAATCCTACATGCTCCTTATTTCGTTACGAATAAAATCATCCATAATGACCTTAATATCCCATTTGTCGCAGAACTAGCCCGAAGCAGATATTCCTCTTTTAAATCCCAACCCACACGAATCCTCTTGTACGCAACTTATCATTCCCATCTATTCCTGACAGCCTTCCGAGGCGATCGAAAAGACGATGGCCTCGAGACCTACTTTAATTAAATTGACATTGAAGTGCTACCACTGGGTAGTTTCTTCACAAGACATTATCACGCCCATAACTGTAAATTAGCCCATTTACTTGTTGTATATATTATATGTACAGTTGTAAATACCAATAAAATGTTTAAAACAAACAAAAAAACAATATCTGTATTATCATAATCATGTGAAATCCGCACCCACATGAAATCGTCAAGAAGAGACATGCTTACGTCCCCAAAAACACTCAAAAATAAATTATATATATCACTATCATTTATCTATACATATATAATATAATAATAAGGAAAGTATTGCGGTCGTGAAAATTTTCGAATTCCGTTTTCACCGGAAATATGCGCTTTAGTGTTCCCTGAGTCCTAAAAACTATAAGTTGTATAAAAGTTTAATTTTATATTTTAGAAGCGTACAGGCCTGAGATGTTATAGCGTCTTCTTCAACAAAATCGACTTGACAGAATAACCACTTTATACTGTGTATTTTGAACATTTTTACGATTTCCTCAAAACCGCTCTAACGACTCCGATGAAACTCGCTATATCGGTCTAATATTTAATGAGCTGATTTCGATGAAACCCATGGATAACAGCAAACAACTCAAAATTTGATTTACCTCACTAATCTTGTATTAAACGAATGTACTGAAGAACAAGGGATGAGTAGGTCAAGAATGTAGATGGATTTTCGGTATTGAAAGTACGAAATAGGAATACTCCAAGGAAATACTGTCGCCGGGAAACTGGATTGAGCCACTTCAACTCGGCATAGGGGCTCCGAAGATGAATTTAATGAAAGATTTCATAAGTCGCTCCTTGCTTTCGTCATAAATCATCATTTATAATTGGAAATAACTATCAATTAAGTAAATAAATAATTGCATTAAATTGTCGCTGTATTTAGTTCTTATGGGATCATTTATGTTTTACTATATATATATATATATATATATATATATATATATATATATAATATATATATATATATATATATATATATATATATATTTATATATAGAAGAAGAAAAATAAATTTTATTCTGGGACTTCTGTCCCCTAAGAATAACAAAAAAAGTACAAAAGTGAGTATTAAGTCTGGCTTAAAAATAAAAACATTACAAAAACAAACTTAAGGTTATACTTATATTATATATAAATATAGTAAATACTGTTGCTTGAACGACATATGACTACTACTTGCATTATTTATAGTGTAGTAAATACAACGACAATAGAACATTCATGTATGACTGTATAATACTGAAAACATGTGCATACAGAGACACTATGATTGAACCCACACTAATATCGTAAAATCGTAGAAAAAAAGTTTTTGTTAACTTGAAATATGACTATTATTCTCAATTTTTATACAATTATTCGGAAGACTGAATACTGAGGAGATGATGGTATAATTTGCTTTTAAATGAGGTTAAGGAAGAATCTTTGCGTATAGAGGTAGGTATGGAATTCCAAAGAGAGGTGGCACGCAAACTAAAAGATTTTTTAAAGAATGATGTTCGATGAGAGGGCAAATAGAGGTTAGTGGGTTGGGTTCTTGTGTTAAACGAATGTACTGAAGAAAAAGGGATGAGTAGGTCAAGAACGTAGGATGGACTTTGGGTTTTAAAAGTGCGGAATAGGAATACTCCCAGGAAATACTGTCGGCGAGAAACGGAATTGAGCCACTTCAACTCGGCATACCTGTCGGCGACGCTGGAGCGTCTGGGGACTCCGAAGATGAATCTAATAAAACATTTCATTAGCATTTCCAATTTCATCTCAAGTCCACCAGACAATCCACCAAAAACTAGGCAGCCATAGTCATTGTGGGGAAGACGAGAGAATAAAATTTTATTTTATATTATATATATATATATATAAATATATATATATATATATATATATATATATATATATATATATATATATATAATATATTAATTAGTAAGCTATCCAATTCTCAAATAACCCCAATTAATTAGCAAATTTCAATAAAAATCAGTAAATAGAGCAGAGAACAACAATTATTTACTATATCTTATTATGCATCGTATTCAAACATTTATGTATTTTATATTACACTTTTCATAAGCATTGTAAATTTATTTTAATTAGCCCTGTACATATGAATATGTAAATATTTTATTTTATTTTTTGTCTAGTTTGTTTTTCTAAATTATTATTATTAGAAGTTACCTGTTAATTTATTACTATTATTCATTTTCTTTGTTATTTCTGTCGTTTTTGTTTATTTTATTTATTTATTTTTTTATTACTCTAAGATACTGTAATTCCAATTTAATTTGTCTGTAACATTATTCTGAAGGAAATTGTCCCAGTATAAATAAAGAATTTATTACTATTATTATTATTATATATATCCACTAAGCATCACTCCCAACATTGAAAAACTATCGTAGTAAATAACTAGGTATTAATTCGAGTATTAATAGATAACTGGGCTTTTAGCTGGGTCAGGGAAAAGCAGATGGTGGTTTGTAATGTTTACTACATTGTCTCTCCAAAGGTAGCAATCAAGCTCAAAATATCCTGTGTGACCGTGTTTAATCTCTAGTCCGTGTCCTAGTTATAATACAGAAAAAACAAAACAAAGAAAAATACATATATAATTAACAAGGTAAGCTTTTCCTATTAGTGTTTTGTGTGAAAACGCGAGAGTTTTCGTGGAGTGTTGGGACTTCTATCTGGTTAGAAAACAAACAGGAGATGTTCTTTAAGTTCTTTAATAACTCCAATTAAATAGAAACAGGACATCTTATCCATTTGGTTTGGAATACATTGTATATATTAGTTTAGTAAACTATTTTAGCTGGAGGGGAAAGGTCGAAATTCATTCTGTGGGATCTCACAATATAAATTACAGTAGATTCGTCCTGATTGGGACAGACGACGTTTGACTCAACATTGCTAAAGTGAAACATTAAAACTCTAGACACATGTTTAGGGAAAAGAGAGATGAATGAAACATCTGAGACAAGGACTTACGGAGGATTTTCCTCAGAAAATACTTGCTATTTCAGTTTAATTTATTTTTATTATTGACAATTTTAATTTATCAATTAAAATTATATAGATATGGACCGGCAGAGATGGAAAGACTTACTGGGGCAGGAGTTTGGTTGAGGAAACCTTCATATTGAAGAAATTCCTGACGAAAAAAAAAATTAATTTATATCAATATTTACTATTTTAACTAATATTATTTCTTTTAAATTGATCTTATAAAATGAAGATATCTGGCACAAATGACCGCGCTGTTTTGTGCTATTAAAATTTAAAAAAACCAACAAACTAACCCAAACGTGTAGGTCCGGTGGAAACTGGAATTCGAAAATTTTCAAGATCGCAATACTTTCCCTTACTATATATTTCTTATACAGGTTAGTGAAAGTAATAAAGTAATTTGAATATCATAAATGACAAGAGGCGTTGATTTCCAAAAGGTACTATATCCATTCTAGGAAATTTTACAGGAAGCGCGAAAATCTCTCATTACTATATTATTAAACTAGCTAATTTGGGTCTTTTTGGCTTAAAATTTAGAATTATTTTTTTACTATAATAATAACATCATATTAACGTTATGAAATGAATATTTTTAGAATGATTTGGAACGAAAATAAATACGTCATTAGTACTTTTAGAAAATTATCGCATTTCTAAATCGTGTTTTTTAAGGACTTGAGAATTCATTAGATAACATCAAATAGAATATTTAGATATTAATAAATGATGAGAATACAAATATGTAAAAAAATCAATTTCGTAAAAAATGTCCTTTAGTACCTTTTGGAAATCAACGTCTCAATTGTAATTATAAATTGATTATAAATGATTATGCATCTTGCTCCCCTCCCTTATGTAGATTTGTCACTAAGTCTGGCATTTGAATTAGTAAGGAAAAATTGTCTAATTTTCTGCCAGGAGTTCAGGTGTTTCTTTAATGCTTTCATCAGAGGCTCAATGCAGAAAACACTTTGAACTAACGGTTCTCATCTCCAACCGGCAACTACAGCATTCCTCCAATAGTTTAATCGCAGAAACCATACAGCAGTGATCCCCATTACCATAATTGACTCACTAGCCTAGTAAGGTCGATGGAGATCTAAAGGAATCCATTACGATTATCTTAAGATCTAGTGATAAAACCAACGATGGCTGTTGTATACGGCTTTGATTTGATAGTCACCATAAACTCTGAACCAAATTCGAACAACACGGATGTTGATAAGAACGACCTGTTTATTATTGTTATATTTCATTTAACGTCACACATATGCTTCTGTAGTGAATCGGACGTGCCCTCAATTTGGCCTGTCCAGGTTTAATTACAATAGGTCAGAATCTTTGCTTCCTCTTCGATTCCTGATGAGCCTCCGAGACTTCTGAAAATAAGATGGCCTCGAGACCTTTTGGTTGAGAATAGTTACTGAAATACTGCCAATGGGTAGTTTATCTAAAATTCTGTTTCTGTAATTTGTCTATTTTTATTGTCCCTGGACTCGCATGGGTACAATTTAAATGTGATGTCATTTACATTATGTTAACATAAGTTGAGTTGGACCAATTAAGTGGTTCAATATAGGTTCAAATCAGGTACAGTTTTTCTTCTCATGCTTGACAAGGTCGGGGAATTATAATTCCAACCAGTTGCTGGATAAAATACCATTATTCTATTAAAATGTGAGTTTCTGAAAATTTTTATTTCAAATTTATGAGGCTGCAAGAAGAAATACTATGCCAAAATTTAATTTAATTAAGAACCTAAGAGAACCGAAGCGAAGCAATTAAGTTGTTTAAAACAACATAAAAACTGATTATTTGGTTAAAACCATTGATCAAAATAATAGCGGTGATTCAAGACGTACTAAATGAACCAATAAAAATGCATAAAATGAAGAAAATAATAAATTAATGGTGATATATTACGGGGTTGGGTGCTTCTGCTGTATAATAGAAAATAACCTTTTGGAAGGAAATGAAAGGAACGGATATCTCTTTACAAAGGATATAGTACGTTTTGGAAGGAAACTTTTGGGATGTAATGTATTGTGAATTTAGTACCTTTTGGAATGAAATGTGGAAGTTTTTAAATTCTTCTTCTTCTTCCAGTGGCGCGACAGGCCGTGTAGGACCTGGGCCTCGTGGTGTAAACTCCTGCGAGTTTACATTCACGTTTCACGATGCAATTTTTAGTGTAGGGTCATCACTCCCTACGACGACTAATTTTGTGAGTGGCCACCCTTTGGCTGACGGGTCTCACATACCCGGGGGAGAGGCTGTGAGCGAATCCCCATTTTTTTACATCCTTATAAAAGCCCCGCCGGGACTGGGATTCGAACTCAGAACCTGTAGCATGAGAGACTAGCGCTCTAGCCACTCAGCCGCGGGCTCCCAAAAGGATTTATATATTTTTAGATAAAATCTGATGACGGATTTAGATAAAAATAAACCATAAATTTAAAAAGATAAAATTAGTGAAATTGTTACTACATTTTAAATTGATATTCAGCAATAGACGGAGAATTCAATTTGGCAGTCTGTCAGTCAAGGTTGACTTCACGTCCTGTCAATTTCACTTCATCAAAACAGTGTCAACAAACCCCACACGTGCACAAACACCTGAGGAATGTTTGGTGTCGCGATTTCTATTCCTACATTTTTTGGCCAGTTTAAGAGTGATTTTGACCACTTTTTGTAGTCAATCTTTAGGTTTTAGTGCAGATTTAAATTAAATTGATAACCGTGTTACAATAAACTAATAATTGGTGGAAATTTTTATAGAACGTAAGAAGAAAAAGAAAAAATAAATTAAAAATCGTCGTTTTTTGTTTTATCTTTTTTTTTTTTTTTTTTTTTTTTTTTTTTTTTTTTTTTTTTTTTTTTTTTTTTTTTTTTTTTTCTTTCCCCTTTCTCTTCTTGTTAGTTTGTTTTTTTCTGTAAAAATTTGTTGATTAGGCTATTGCATAATTTTTCTTTTTAGCCCTATTTCGCTTACACCTAATTTTATTTTCCTCCTTTGAATCGAAATTAGCAAATACAACAGGAATTTTGACTCAGAGCAGGGGTTCTTTCCCTTTTATTTTTTATATTTAATTTAATGAAAGAATGAGGATATTTTAAAATATAGTTATTTCTTTGCTAATATTATAAAGATATTTTTATTAAGTTCAGTTAAGAAAAATATAGTGCTTCCTCATCCATTAACGACCTGAAAAATCAACGAGATGAATTTTTTCTTAGATTATTTTCCGGAATAACAAAGATATATTTCTTCCTGCACCTGCCATACTTTAATGGACACCCAAACCATTTTTTTTGATAAATAAAAACCTCAAAAACCTCTAGTAGTCAAAGAGCAAGTTTTCTGAATTTATAAATTATAAGGAATCCCAATTCTATTCACAGAGTATGGAAAAGCTTCCAAGATGACGGAAGAAATGTATTGAAAGTAATGAAGAATTTTTTTATTAATAAAAATATGTACTCTTCCGGTCAAAACTTCGAGACCATCTATGCTTCACAGCAACTGATCATTTTTTTGGAGCGTAGGACTTTGGCACTCGGCTTTTTTCTGTTTGTGTTTTATGTGAATTGCACGAAATTCAACGAAAAATTCATTATTTTTAACCGTTCATTAATGAAAAAAACGAAAATTACCTGTGCAGTGAACTTCTTACAACTTAGGCAGTCGAGAAATCAAGTAATCAAACTAAGAATAAAATAAAATTCGTCTTCTAAATTCCTCTTAAAGAATTACTAGACTGAAAATGAATCTCCAGGCACAAAAATCAAATTGTTTATTCTTTTTACTTTTTTTTTATCACGTTAGAAGCTTCAGTAAAAATTAGATT
This sequence comes from Piezodorus guildinii, assembly GCA_023052935.1. NCBI lineage: Eukaryota > Metazoa > Arthropoda > Insecta > Hemiptera > Pentatomidae > Piezodorus > Piezodorus guildinii. The sequence goes on along the minus strand of CM041295.1, from coordinate 34,822,768 downwards.
TAATCAAATAATTTCTTGTTATTTGTGATAGTCACAAATCTCTCTTACACCTTATTGGAAAATTTATTTATAACTACAAATAATAACAAAATACCTGTATTTTATTTAGGTATTCATAGAGGGTTTTCATGATTTATTGTTGTAAACCAAAGGAGGTCACACTTTTGACTGGCACTGTATATATTTTTTTCTTTTAAAACCATAATCCTGCATTATTTTGGGAACAAGCCATTAAAATGGGCCCATGCACGGTATTTCCGGGGCAGGAGGCCGTATAATGGAGGGAAGAAGCGTAATTCAGAAATTAGTTAAGCATGGATTCCCGATTTTCTCTCTTTACAAAGCAATTGTAGAGAGAGTTACGGCTACAGGAAGGCAAGGAATGAAAACGAAGCCGGGAAAGCCTTGGGTGTTCTTTGCCATTGTATTCGACCCTAGGGAGCAGCAGTCGGCTACATTTAATCTAATATCCTCGGAGAGAGTGCTCAGGGGATGAAAGAAATGGGCATTGGGTAATAAATCCCATAATGAAGGACTGTTACGAAACAAAATTATTTTCAAATTAAATGAAAAATTTTGGTTTGTCCGACACGTTTGTAGAGATTTTAAAATAAAATTTACCTTTTATTTTTTACTTTCACTTACTATATATAGTAAGGGGAAGTATTCTGATCGTGAAAATTTTCGAATTCCAGTTTTCAACGGAAATGCACGTTTTGGGGTCCCCTGAGTCCAAATAATCAAGTCCCGCAAAAAGGTCTGTGTGTGTGTGTGTGTGGTAACTCATGGGCGGAAACGGTAAGTCCTATGGAACTGAAATTTCACATTTAAGACAACTATACGCCCGAGACGTGACAAAACCTTTTTCATCAAAATGAGCTTACCAAAAGAGGCACTTTATACATTGCATTTTGCACCTTTTTTCGATTTTCTCGAAAACGGTTCCGACGATTTTGATTAAACTCGCTATATCTATGTATAATTTAATGGGCTTTAATATCATGTAGGTTATATTCTGATTAAAATGGTCTGGCAGGGCTTAAATGCCGATATGTTAAATTTTCTCCCCCTAAAGTACCTTTAATTTTGTAGATTCAATAAAAATAACTATATTATCTTGTTAACGCTGATGAAAAACAGGTAAATATATAAATTGAATAAATTCGATACCCAACTAAAGGAGAAAACAGAAAAAATATTTTTTTAATGCAATTTTTCGTTTTTGAACATAAGAGCAGTAATATACATGTATGATATACCGTTGGAAAGCTAAAGATTTAAAAAAAAATTTAAATTTTATCTCGCTAAAATCAGCACTTGACATCAAATATCTAAAAAACAAAAAAATGTCGATAGGATATGCTAAAATTTTTATAAAAGATAAAATTTTAATTAAAATAACTATTATTCACTAGATATTATAATATTTAACGGAATATTTAAGGCTAGAAGTGAAAAAAAAGTGTTACATTTGACTTGGAAAAGGTTACAATTGACTTGGAAATGTTATGTATTCTGCATTTTTGTAGCTATTACAATTGCATTTTAGTGAAGAGCTTTATTGGAATTAATATAGCATTATGCACGGCACCGTTACTTATTTTATTAGCATAAGTTAATTGATGGAACTTGTGTTTCCATTAAGGCCATGATGAGGCACCTCAGTATGAATATGAATGAAAAATGAAATGAAGGCCATTCATGCTTCCTCAACTACAACAGCTATCTGTTCTCACTTCGTGTTAACGATCTTAAGTGATCTGAACTGTGGTGCTGCCAAGTCCGGGGGTAAATGATAAGACCTGGTCGAAATATCGAAAACAATATAATTCTTGGTAGCAACGGTCAGAGGAAACTTGAAAATGAGAAATATATTTATAGGAATATATGTCATAGAAAGCCAAAGTATATACTTTGACCCTAGATTACAATGTTCATGTAGAAATCAAAGTCGAGATTATGAAAAAAAAAATTTTTATTTTTTATTTATAGTAATTTACAACTGTATTAAAGAATACAATAAGTAAATATGTAGAATGAAAATAAAAAGTCATGAAAATGTCTTGAGAAAGAACTACCCAGTGGTAGAACTTCACTAACTATTTTAAGACAGTAGGTCCCAAGGCCACCTTCTTTTCAGTCGCCTTGGAGGGTTATCAGGGATATCTGAGGAAGATAAATTACGGACAAGTGGGTTTGTATGGGCAGGGAGTTTAGAATGGAAAGAGGAGTATCTATCACGGGCAATGTCTGCAACAAATGGTATGTTTAGGTCATTATGAAGGAGTTGATTTGTGACAAAATAAGGAGCATTCAGGATTTTGGATTGTAAGGACGGGATGCGGGAGGAATTAGATGGTTTCGTAGAGCCCCTAAGCTCGATTCCATATGTTCAAATTGGTCTGATAATTGTGATGTAGATGAGTCTTTTGTAATATACTGGAAGTTTTGAACGTTTGTCTAGTAAGTGTTGTAGTAATCGATATCTTCGAGCAGTTTCTTGTCATTTCAGTGTTGTGTGAGGATTCCAAGTAAGGCGCTTGTCAAGAAGGATACCTAGGTATCGGATTTGCTCGACAGAAGTAAGGGTAATGTTATTAAAGGATACTGGGGGGCAGGAAGTCATCGGTTTGCGACGAAGGTTAAAGGTGATTTGGTGGGATTTGTTGGGATTTATTTTAATCCTCCATTTTTGACACCATTCTTCAATGGGTGTTATGTGGGACTGAAGGGTTTGGGATGCAGTAGTTGGATCATTATGAACGGATAAGACACACGTGTCGCATAAGTATTGAGGACAGTGCGAGGATGGAGTGGAATGTCAGCTGTATAAAGGGAGTAGAGGATAGGACCTAAGATACTACCTTGAGGCACTCCAGCAGATAGGGAAAATGTGGATGAGTAGGAAAAGTTATGGTTCACCTTAAAGGTTCTACCAGTAAGGTAGGAATGCATTAATAGGAAATACGTGTATGTAGGGGTGAGGAATTGAAGGAGTTTGTAAAGCAGTTCCTGGTGCCAGACATTACTCTCCATAAATTCAAACAACCAAAACTTACATTAAAAAAATGTTCACTCTTTTCTCATTAATTTGGTTATCAAATATTTTCAACTTTTATATTTAGCCGCTTTTTATCAATCCTAAAATCCTGATTACTTTTTTTTAATCTACAAAATTATAGGTAATTTATTAGTAATTAAAGAAAATTTCGAATATCGGCATTTAAGTCCTGTCAGACTATTTCAATCAGAATGAAACCTAAATGATATTAAAGCCTATTAAATTTCACATGGTTTTAGATAAAATCGTAAACAGGGGCAAAATAATTCATATGACAGAACAACATTTGCTGGGTCAACTAGTAATTTATATTGTTAATTATTTAATCGAAAACAAATATCTCCATTGAAACAATATAATTGTTATTTCAATTTTAGTCGTGTGTAGCGTGCAACAGATTATATGCAAATGTTAAGGGGAACATCTAACTAAATATACATAGATATATAATTTGTAGATAAATATAGAATTTCTCTATTATATCCACAAAATCTGGGTTTATTGTAATATTGTTACTCCCATCATATATTTTATTAGTTTACATAGCTTATAAAAAAAATAAAAAAATTACTAACAGGTAGCTTTATTAATGAAAAAGAAGCCAAATTATCCAAAATATTTCAAAAGTTATGACTTAATCATTAATAGATATTTTTAAATTCCGTAGAGGAATAAAAATTTATTTTTTTAAAATTTTTTTTTTTTTTTTATTTATTATAGAGATATTTACAACTGTATTAACACAAAAAATACATCAAGTAAATGTGATTGTTCACACATGAGATATGGACATGATAGGCGTGAGAAGAATCTACCCATTGGTAGCTCTAAAAAATTTATTATTTTAGATTTTTTAAATTTATGTGCTATAAATTAGATATGTAACGAAGCGATATAAAAAGCACTAACGATAACAAGTGTCCATTTAAATTAAATATAAAAAAATTTATAAAATGTAAATAAAAAAAAATACATGTCTTTCTCTCATCATATTGCTAACTTTTCTTTTTGTTTAATACTTGAAAGATATATTTTTTGGCCAATCCGAAAAAAAATTTATTTTTTTCATATATGTTATTTTGATTAATTAGCACGCTTTGTAACATTTTGGTAGCACTGTTTTATTTCGTTAATAGATAAAAGCGTTTCTCTATTAATAGTTTTAAAAAAATCTATTATATTACTAATATTCCAATATTCCTAGCTTTTTTTCCCTTATCAATGTTCCAATCTACTCAACAATTAATAAAATGATTCACATTTATTTTGTATTGTTATTACATCTGCATTACATTAGCTGTTATTAATAATATAATGTGTAAACAATTTGTTAATTTTTAACGGTATTTAATTATGAATAATTGACTTTAACAAATTAATTATAAGGGCATTTTTTTTTTAACAGGATACGCATTAAAGCACAGCTCATAGACAGTTAAGATGGTTACGCCTGGATATGAATCGCGAAGCACTTTCATTTCTGACAGAAAGTGAATGTGTATATTAGGCACACTTTTTGTGATTAAAAGATATTATAATCGTTATAATTCAACCTTTAGAAGGTGATTATCAACCTATTTTGTATTATTTCGTAAATAAATATTTTTTAATATATAATTATTAATAAAAAATAATAAATACAACTTTAGCATAAGACCACAGAGTCAAAAAATAAAAATGATGATTAATTATTCAGCTAATCACCTCATCACAGTCCGTTCATTTAGTTGTGGTTCTCTTCAATTTTCTGTATTAAATGTGTGGTTTCGGCGCACAGTGGAAAATATGACCGATTCAGGTGGAAACAAAAATCTGAAACTTGTCCATCTTTAACCTTTGGTGTCCCAGATTAAGGAAAAAATATAAGAAAAAATTATAAAAACTAATTAATTTTTTGACACGATTGGCGAGCGCACAGTGGTTAAACATAATTTTTTTTTTTTTTTAACATCATTTATTGAAATTTACAACTGTACTTCAAGGTACAACAAGTAAATGTGACAAAAAAAACATAAAATTTATTTGCTAAAATCTAAAACTTCCCTACATTTTACGTTTGAAGTCCCAGAACACGGAAACAAATAATACAAACAATCTAATTATGACTTGGAGTTGCTAAAACTTACTTATGGATGTATTTTATATCATTTAGGAAACTCTAAAAATTATAGATAATAATAAATCGTTGGTATAACTTGGGGGCTGAATAGTTTTTCGTTATTGAATAGGGGCTTACGTTTACAAATTGCTAAATTTACTCTGCACGTAGTTCGCAATGTATATTCAATAAAGAGTGTGGAAACATAATGTCTTACTTGCCTCAGCAATGTCTATTGTTAAATAAAATCAAAAAGACTTTGAGCTAAACACACATTGAGCGCAATAAATGGCCATAGAATAAAGATAATTCCACTGCCGGTTATTAGGCACTTGTGCGAACAGGAATGATTCACTCATTTACTATTTATTAGTAAACACGGTATGGCGGGAAATATTAGTATTAAGAGTCTTACAAACTAATAATAAAAAGATAAAGCACTGGAAAATTCCAATCTTTTGACTTGACTTTGGTCCACCTAAATTGGTGATTTTTCCCACTGTGTGGCAACTGTAAATTTTCGTTTTCAATAAGATCAGAATTTCGAAACTTAGTGCCATCTTGGTTGAAGGAATGCCTAACAAACACTGAGTCTCACAGTGAGTCATTATCTTATCAAAATGAATTAATATAGTATTAGAATTAAAATTATATCAATAACAATAACATTGGAAACTAAAAGAGGAAGAAATCTCAATAAATATCTTCAGTATTGAAAAAACGGTCATTTGTTTTTAAATTTTATAATTTTTTTTTTATTCACCCCAATATAATATATATAACGATTTAAAAGACAATTATATAAAATAATATATAATTTTTTGGAAAAAAGGAGTTTGACATGTCTCTGAAAAACTTAAATAAAATCAGGAAAAAAAAAACAAACAAACTTCTGCGTAAGAATTTCTCATTCAATCACACAGAACCACGAAGAAGCCGGCAGCATGTCTAGTGTAACGTTGGTGGAAAAATTTAAAACACGTTTGGAACCAGAAGATAAAAAATATATATAAAAAATGTAATTATTAACGAAACTTTTATTACAAAACAGCACACAATAATAACTGTTGTAAATAAAATATGTAACGGATATATTTTACAAGTGCTTCTTGAGAAATGATTTCTTTCATCGATACTGAAAGTAATCGTTATTAAGGTAAGACGTGACTAACTGTAATGCCAAATTATCATCGCTTTTGTGGCAACATACGGTTCTTGCAAAGAAATGTATTTTAATTGATTTACATTTTTTTATTAACCATCGTTTATTAATAAATAATAATTTCTGCTCCATTGCGCTTCTGTTATGTAAGCGTCAATATAAGATATGGAGTATTAAAGACCGAAACGATCCAAAAAACAAATCTGTCATTCACAGCTGTGGCTTCAAGCTTTGCAATATTACGCAATGCACGGGGCAAAATATTACGCAGTAATCGTTTTTTCTATTAATGTAACAGGATCCATAACTTCAGATATGCCTTTACTTTATATACAATAAAGAAATATTCAGTATCTGACTGATTATTAAACACGAACTATTTTTATATTTGAAATCTCCGTTTTAATATCTGTGGCGGTCGTGAGCGACTTAAAGTTTTACATAATACCAAAATAGAGTTATTAATTACAGCTTTCTTTCCACGTCAAATTCCTTTAAACAATTTAACACGACGTAAGAGAAGGTCTGAGGGAGCGATATCTGAAGTTAACTCATTTTTGATGTAACTCGAGTTATTTAGTTTTTCACGACCGCCAGAGATATATTTAACTCAATTTTGTATTTACGTGCCTTTATTTTATATCTTGTATATATGTATATTTATTCCTTATTGCTTTTTGGCTTAGTCAATTACTGTCTCTTTGTGTATATATATATATATATATATATATATATATATATATATTATATTTTTTTTTTTTTTTTTTTTTAATATTATTTAAGTATCATATGATTCATTTTTTTTATTTACTTGCCTTTATTTTGTATCCTGTATATATTTATATGTGTTCCTTATTGATTTTTGGTTTAGTAAATTATTTTATCTTACTGTGAGCTGTGTTACTATTGAATTGATAATATAAATGATTAAATAAATAAATAAATAATAAATAAAGAATTAAATTCCATTTCGATGGAAATATCTATTGCAATAAAAGAGTATTATCTGCAAAAATTACTTTACATAAGGTGTTTTTCGTCACTCTCCATTTACCTCTATACCTTTGTATCATTAATATAATTTTTATTAAAATCTTAAGCTTTTTTATTAAAGTTATATCTATTCTTATTTCCGAAAAAAAAATAAATAATAATGAAGTAGACAAATATTTCTGTTCATGTAAATATTTTTAATAAATTATATATAACCCGTTTTTATTTATTACATGTTACCATCTTTCAGATATTTTTTGTAATTCGGTCGTCATCAACAGTTATAGAACGATCCGAGTGCTTTGCGTCTTCCAAGTCAAAATTTCCGGTTCTGAACGGAGCGAACCACTTCAAGACGGTGCTAACAAAAAGGGACGGAAGTTTGTTACAGGAAGCTGGTAAAACGCGCTTTATTTGTTTTGATTATTGAGAGTGCTTAGTACTTAATTTTACCGTCAGTTTAGTCCTGCCAATTATCAGTTTTGCCTACAGCCTTGAGTAGAAAAGTAAGCTGTTCAATTAAATAATGTAAATGTCTAAATTATATCCATAAATATATTTATTGTTGATAATTAGTGTCTGAAAAAAGTGCAGATCATTAATAAAAAAAATCAATGGCGTAATAAAAAAATAATCTTTCAATTATCAGCGTGAGAAAGAATGGAAATGATTTTTAATAATTCTATTAAAAAATAATAAAAATGTATTAAAAACAATCAATTAAAAATCCATGACTATATAAAAGAAAAATAATTTTATTCAATATAAAATTGTATTAATTCTAGTGTTAATTTTACATTAAATGCTACAGTAGTCGCTACGGGTTCGCTCGTTTCTTTTTCATTTTTTTAAAATTAGTTTTTGTCAACATTGAAAACAGTTTTTAAATTGATGGATACTCCGTCGGAAACCAATGAAATCCTTTAATAATATTCCAATTGTCCCGGTCGAACAGATCCGCTATCTATGTCTCCTGCTTGACAAACGTCTCACATAGAATCCGCACACTAGACTGAAACAAGAAACTGCTCGCCGCTTTCGATTACTTCAACTCTTATTCGACGAACGCTCTAACCTTTCACTTAACTGCAAAAGACTCCTCTACATGCCTACCATAAGTCCTTTTTGAGTTGAGCTTTGGCGTTCTACTTAACCATCGAATTCTTCCCGTATCCAACAATTAAAAAATCCATGATTATATAAAAGAAAAATAAATTTATTCAATTTAAAATTGTATTTATTCTAGTGTTAATATTAATGTTAATTTTTTCTCTTTCATTTATAGAATAGTAGAATAGCAAAATACCACTTAAAGGTAAGGAATCTCGGTTGAAACTGATGCATAAAAGCACCTTAGCTAATCCTTTTTAAGAATACGTAAACATGATTTTATTAACACAGAGGGGATTAAATTGAAATATTGAAAAACGCCACAAACCTATTTTACAATACAATATATATGCAATGCGTGAGTGATTCTTGTCGCAAGACAAGGCCACACAATAAATCTGATATCTCCCAGATTTCTTGAACATCGTCTGCGGACCTTCAGGAGCAATATGTTGGATGAACGGATTTTTTAAAAGAAATTCTTTCCAAGCATAATGATCATAAAATGAGATGTTTCTCCAAGTGCTCATACACATCTGGAATATCATAGAATTAGGGAAGCACTGGGCACAAATAGGGGAAACCTTGAGGCAATGAACACGTCGAAACTTTCGTTGATCAGCAGCCGGGCATGAAGAGAAAGGATGAAAAAATTAATTACTTTCATACACAAAAGAAGCCAACAATTAGTTCAAAACTCTTTAGTTCAACTTGTAGTAATTAATGACGCTAGTTTAAAATTATAATTAGGGGTGTCCTGTTCCGTCTAGCGCGGCGCTGGCGTCCGAAGAAACTCGCCCTATGATGCAGCAACCGAATGTTTAAGAAAATACTCTAATATTTTTACTCCATCAATTTTTTTGTAACATTATTTATTGAAATTACCAACTGTAATTCATAATACAACAAGTAAATATGATAGCAGAAAAAATACATGATACAGACTTGTCGGATGAACGATTGGCGAGTGCACCGTGGTCAAAAATCAAATTTATTTGATAAAATCTAAAACTTCCCTACATTTTACGTTTGAAGTCGCAGAATATGGGAAAAATAATATAAAAAATCTAATTATGGCTCGTAGTGGCTTAAATCTGCTAATAGATGTATTTTAAATCATTTAGGAAACTCTTCAAATTATAGATTATAACACTTTTGATTCGGAGTGTTGTGTCAGAAAAAAATTATGACTAGAAGGATTGATGTAACAAATCCTTGGGGTTACTTGAGGTTATATAGTTTTTCGTTATTGAATAGGGGCATACATTTAAAAATAGGCTAAATTAACTCTACAGGTCGATCGCAATGTGTATTCAATAACGAGTGTGGAAATATAATGTCTTACCTTCCTCAGCAAATCAAAGCAAAAGTTTGTCGTTTGTTTATTAATTTAACGTATCTTTATGCTACTATGTTTAATAGGACGATTAAACATAGTCTCATTACGATACGATTAAACATAGTCTCCTTATGCTACTATGTTTACTCGGACGATGCTACAGTGAGAGTCCTAAATTTTGCCTATCCAGGTTTAATTAGGATAGGGATCTTTAACGAGTACCTGACATCGCACAGGATCGGGACCACCCTTTAACGTCCCCTCCGAAGGACGGCATAACTAAGGATTTTTTTACTACTATTTAAAAATCCTAGGACCACCTGCGGGTTTGAACCCGTGACCTTTGGCATAGGAGCTATTATGCTAACCACCCAGCTACAAGTGATCCCAAAAGCAAAAGTACTTTGCAATACAAACACCTTAAACATAATAAGTGACCATCAAATAAAGATAATCCCACTGCCGGTTATTAGGAACTAGTGTGAACAGGAATGATTCACTCCCTTAATATTTGTGGTGGACTTACCACCCAATAATAAAAAGTTCAAACACTCAAAAATTCCAAACTTTTGTCCACCTAATTGGTGATTATGCCGTATGTGCACCTCAGAGGATTGTCAGGAATGGAAGAGGAAGCAAGGATTGAAACTAGTGGGTTAGAGTGGGAGAGGAGTTTGTTATAGAAGGAGTGATATCTTGTTCGGGTCAAATCAGTAACATATGGAACATTAAGGTCATTATGGATGAGTTTATTTGTGGCAAAGTAGGGAGCCTTGAAGATTTTACGAAGTATTTTGGATTGTAAAGATTGGATACGGGAAGAATTCGATGGTTAAGTAGAGCCCCAAAGCTCAACTCCCAAGTCCATATAGGCCTTATGATAGTCATGTAGAGGAGTCTTTTGTAGTCAAGTGGAACGTTAGAGCGTTTATCAAATAAGTGTTGAAGTAATCGAAAGCGGGGAGCAGTTTCTTGTCGTTTCAGTTTAGTGTGCGGATTTCATGTGAGGCGTTTGTCAAGCATGAGACATAGAAGTTTGACCGGTACAATTGGAATATTATCGAAGGATACTGTAAACTGTAGGACATGATTTCATTGGTTTCCGACGGAGTATCGATCAATTTAAAAACTGTTTTCAATGCTTAAAAAAATAAAATAAAAAATAAATGAAAAAGAAACGAGCGAGCCCTATAGTAGTCGCATTTGATGTAATATTAACGCTAGAATTAATACAATTTTTACGGGCGTAATAATCTAGAAAGTCATCACCCTAAAATTCCTTACCTACCAACCTAATACAATTTTATATTGAATACAATTATTTTTCTTTTATTTAGTCATGGATTTTTTATTGATTGTTTTAATTACATTTTTATAGTTTTTAATAGAATCATTTCAATTCGATTCGTTCTCACGCTTAGAATTGAAACATTATTTTTTATTACTCAGTTGATTTTTTTATTAATGATCTGCACTTTTTCCAGACAATAATTATCAAAAATAATTATATTTATGGATATAGTTTAGACATTTACTTTAGTTAATTGAACAGCTCACTTTTCTACACAAGGCTGTAGACTAAGCCGATAGCTGGCAGGACTAACCTGGCTGTAAACTTCAGTACTAAGCACTCTCATTGATCAAAGTAAATAACGCGTGTTTTACCGGCTTCCTGGAACAAACTTCCGTCCCTTTTTGTGAAATCACTCCCACAAATTGTAGGAAAGCTAGGGAAAAGACGATTTATGCATCAGTTCCAAACAAAATTCCTTATCTATAAGTGGTATTTTGCTTACTCTACATGGACACAAAAATTCATTTATTACATTTGATGATTTTTTATTTCCTAAAAATAAAATCCGCTGCACAGACGGTTAACAAATTTTCAGTATGTATTACGATAATGCCTTAGGAGAAAGCACTGTCCTTAAGTGGTTTGCTTGGTTCAGAACCGGAAATTTTGACTTGGATTTATTTTCGTCATTTAATGGTTTTTCATTTCCGAAAAGGAAAATCCAAAATAATTAAATTTTAAACTTCATTTTTTTACATCAAACTTTGAATGAACGAAAATAATTTTTCATTGCCTAAATTAATTTTATTTTATCCGCAACCCGATCTTGACGATACAACATATAGTTAGCAGTGTGAAAAGCAGTCTTGACGTAAATCGATTCCTACGTGTTTAAATGTTTGCCCCTGTGATTTAATAATTGTCACTGGAAAACAAAAATTATAATTGTTCTTTTAAAATCATAAGGCAAATCATTTGGAATCATTGGGATGCGAGGTTAATTACCCCCGTGTTTTCCAGATTTACCACTGATTCTTCACTCTTATTGGTCGCAGCGTGATGTTCTATAGCCTATAGCCTTCCTCGTTATATGAACTGTCTAACTCAAAGAGAATTTTTCAATTCCAACCATTAGTTTCTGAGATTGTATTCTAAAAGGAACATCTATTTTGAGAAAAAAAAAATATGACAAAATCCTCATCAAAACATCTGTGTTACATTTTACAACCGCCAATTTAAGGATTAAATAACAAAAACAACAAAAATATATGTAAATACTCAGTCGGATGTTATAAACCTTGGATAGGCAATGTCAGTATAAAAAAAAAAAAACTTTTATAAAGCGTGTTTGTGAAAGTGGGTAGGGTAATTATTGCCTGCATCCTCTTTTCTACCAGGATCTTGTGCTTTAAAGAAAACCTAACTTGTGATAAAACCTGGTGTTAGAAAATCTAATGTAACCTTATCTGGTTAATGCCTTCTGCCTCACCTTTGTTACGTGTTGGGCCTTATCTTTGTCTTAAGGTTTATTCTTGTAATTCTGAAACATGTTTATTTTTTCCTGCGGTTTACGAATTATATAAAATTTCTGTATTAAAATTAGTATTCAATAATTATTGTAGAACTATTCTCTTCTTGAATAAAAACATTTTTTTTATTAGTTTATTTTCATAAATTTGATAACAACTTTTATATTTAAATTAATAAAAGGCATTCATATAAAAAATATTTTCTTCTCTTATATTAAAATCGTCATGAGCACTGTATTATTTGAAACAAAGTTATTACATACTTTTATATTAAATCATTATTTTCATGATCACATACTGAATTATTATTGCTTAAATATTCATATTTTAATTTAAATAAAAAAATAAGTTATATCTTTCTCAAGGTCTCAAGGCCATGCAATGAGGTGGTTAAGCCGAGATCACAATCGGTCGCCAGGCTTTCCCCTAATTTTTTGGCTACCCATTTTGTAGAGGCTGGGTCTTCCCCAGGAGGGTCTTAATATCCTAGGGTGGCGTTTCCTTTCATGTTTTATAAATAATATTATTAATATATATACTTTTAATTTTAGTGTATAAGGAATCATATAAATTAGTTAATTAACAAATGAATAAAAGATTTTCGCTTGTCCGATAAAATCTCCTAAGATGAATATAGTACTTCTTTTAATAATAGAAAAAATCAACATAAAAAAATATTAGAAATATTCTATAGCTATAATAACAGAATACTATTTACAATAAAAAAACAAACAAAAAAAACAACGAACTTATATATCTTAATATAGAAACATTAATGAAAGATAATGACATAAATACTATAAGAAACGATTAATATGGATAATAAAAGAAATGAATAGTAATAGGCTACTAAACATTAATTCCAATCACCTTAAAATAAAAATTATTAACACAGGGAAAAACTACATCCCTAGAATTATCAAACATACAGATAAGCAGTTCATAAAATTCATTAAAAAAGAAACATATAAGATATTTAAAGAAAGTTTTTATCCTATAAAATTAATTAACAAAGTATGGTATAGCGAAATTAAAAGAGATTCACAATTGAAAATTTACTTATAGCAATACCATTAAGTATAAATTAAAGGTAAATGTTTTATAAGAAGTTAATTAGACTAATGTGTGAGAAATATGTTATTTCAAACAACTAAAACATGTAATATATTTTAGTGATTTATTATTTTAGTATTGATGATGGGGACTAGAACCCGAAACGTAGGCAGATGTTTTAATTAAATAAACATTTTAGAAGTTAAAGGTGCTCATTTATAAAAATCCTTATTATTTAACCAAACAGCTAATGTTAATGTCGAATTTAGTTTGTGCAGTGACCTGCAAAACTGATTATAAATAATCCCAATATTTATATGATATACTGTTTATTTTAATAGTATTATTTCATTATTTATTAATTTAAAGCCACTTTATGCTACCGACACTGACGATGTCTGTGGGACTACAGGTGGAGTCCTCAATTTTAGTTCAATTAGGATAAGGATCTTTAACGAGTACCTGACTTAGCAGGGCACGGGACCACTACTTTATGTCTCCATTCTATGGACGGCATCGCTGAGGATTTCTTTACTTCCTTTTAAAAACCCTAGGGCCATCTGCCGGGTTTGAACTAGTGACCTTGTGTTCTATCCTCTATGGACTGTTACGCTAGTTACTACAACACAGGTGACCCCATAATTATTATTTTATTTCATTGTTTTTTTTTCTGTGTTTTTTGTCTTCGCACGGTGGGGTGTGGAAATAAAAAAATAATTTAAATTGCAAAAAAATAAATTTCATCAAATTTTAAATTTAAAATTGTTGAAAGTTAACACTTAAATCATGCGAAGAATAGGATTACCTGAAAAAAATAATGGATTTAATCCCTTTTGTAAACCTTTGCCTCGATTAATTCATATTATGGTTAAAGAAAAAAATGTGTGTAACAGCCACAAATTAAACTAAAATAAGGTTTAATGATACCATTTTAGAACAAACTGCCAATTTCCTTTCCATGTTTTCTTTTATGTAATTCGTGTAAGTTATTAACCTGTTAAGGTCAATTTAGCGAGCGAAAGTTATGTAGAAAGTTTGATAAATACTCTATATCATTAAGGATTTTCCTTTAAAAATTTCTAAGTTATTCTAACAATTTATTGTTGGAAATACAGTCCCACTTTCTCACTGTGACATTTTACAGATTCACTCATACTTCTACGGAATAATATAAAGAATGAAGGACACGTCAGTAGTATATAGTAGAGTGTAGTACTTATAGGATTAATGTTCATAAATTTAAGATTTCAGGTTTTATGCATATATAAATTTTATATGTTATATTGGGTTATGTCACATAAAATGTCTGCTTTCAAGGTAAAGGATTTTTATTAAAAATTCGATATGAAAACAAGATAATTTTATTCGAAGTATTAACCTTTTTTTTCTACACATTTTTCCCAACGTGACACCGACTTTTTTATCCCCGAACTGAAAAACTCTGAGCTTTGAAGTGAAATAAAATCTGAAAACGCACTTTTCACTTGATTCTCATTTTCAAAAAGTTTTCCTTTGACGAAGTTGTCTAAATTCCTGAACAGGTGGTAATCTGTTGGTGACAAATCGGGAGAATATGGTGGGTGCGGAAGAACTTCGCAGCCCATTTCTTTCAATTTTTGCACGGTATGTTTTGAAACATGGGGTCTTGCTGCCGGTCAGTGAGATCATGAGGTACCCATGTATCGAGCTTTTTTACTTTCCCAATACACTTTAAATGTCTGGAAACGGTAAATGCACTTGCATTGAGTTGTGCTGAGGGGACGGAGGTCTTCCTCGGGGCAAGTTTTCCAAGCCTGTATCCCCAGCTGAAAACCAACGGCGAATGGTCCGTTCATTAACGCTCCCTTCCACAAACGCCTTGCAAATATTTCAAGCGGCCTCAGCTACTGGATGGCAGAGTTTAAACTCGGACAAAAATATTACTCGAAAATCGCGTGTTTCCATGTTCATATTTGGAGGTGTACTAAAACGTGGGTAATTGATTGGGAAGCTAATGTTTATAATACAAAGGTAGAGGATTAGTAACTGTTTACTTTAAATATGTAAAATTCGGAAGAAAACAACAGAGACCTGCAAAATCCTTCATGTATTTCAGAAACTATAAAAACGGACATTTCATGTGTAACAACCCAATAGATATTCAGATTTAGGTTTAATTTTGAATATGATGAATACGCTATCCAAACGAAATTTTATAAGATATTGAATAAAATGAGATTACTGATAAAATTAACACAATTATTCATTACCCAACCAATGACAAGGAAGGAGAGTAAGTAATAACATAAATTAATTCACTGAATGAGCAGTACATTAATTAATCTATGAAATCTAGATAAATAATCTGAACCAATACTGAAGGGCTAAAGATTGTTTCTATGAAAAATGAAACTGATATAATAATTTTACTAGATGTGAGGTCCAAGAATAAAACAGAGGTTGGATTTGCTGGGGGGTTTTGGAAGGGGGATCGAAACGTTGGCAAACAATAAATAGTTGAAACTATTTAGTTGTTTCATTTAATGACCGCCACCCGGACTAATTCCTTCCAGAAAATAAAGTTTATTTACATATTTACAAATTGAATCACCACTATTATTAATGTCCAAATTAGGACAGATTGTAATACTACTCAATAAAAAAAAAAAAAAAAATTTGTTGAACGAATTGACAAAACATTTACAAATGATTTCGGATGAGACATCCTTACAATCAGTAAAATGTTTTGTTCATTTGGTAGTTACAATCTATTAGCCTAAATGACTAAATATGTGGTAAAATTAAATTTAGATTATCTATGGTATTAGAAAAATTATACAATAAACCTACAAATGATATAAATATTATTTTTTATTAATTAAGGTGTAATAAATAGTAACATGAGTTACGCACTACTAAACCATCCATTGCTAAATTTCTTGTATTTATATTTCTCAAAACACTAAAACGTTGAATAGACATTTTTTCACGTGTTGTTTTCAGTTTAAACGGTGTTTAATTTAAAGATAACGCTGTCTAAGCGGGCAAGTAAACACTTGCATGACCACAAACACATATCACGATCGTGAAGATCACGTTCCCTTATTTTCACTTTTTAAATCCTTAAAAAAAGGAAAGTTTCAGAGAAAATAAATATATATCACGAGCGTGTTTTGTTTAAATAAAAATACTTTTATCCACTGTAAAATCATTTTAGTTTTATAATATAAAAATATGTTGATTAAACTGAAAAAAGGAAGGATATAGTTAATAATGATATTCGCCACGCCATGATAATGTGCTTATAGGGCCGAATCAAAGAACATTTTAATTTTAAGTCATGAAAAAAAAAATGTTAGACTTCATTCAATAACCTGATTAATAATTTAAAAAATATACCCTTTACTGGAATTTACAAAATACTATAACAAAAATATGGTGCGAACAGCACACAACATTCATATACTTCCCTGTTCGAAATCGAGTTTAATATAAACATGAAGTTACATAAATAAATACATTGTTTCGATGTAAACATTTATATTAGATAATATAACGATGTAAATTATAATCTACTACAATGACTTAATTTTATGCCCTTTTCGTCTCTATGTATTACTTTTTACAACTTTGTACTTTAAATCATTTTTATAACATTTTTAAATCATTAAGCCAACATTATTTTCTCCTTTAGTTGGTCTTCGAATTCTTTGGTATTTCATATTTACCTATTTTATACCAATGCTAACAAAAAGAAAAGTTTAATCATTTCAAATCAACAATATTAAAAGTACTTTAGAGGGAGAAATTATGAGAATTTGACATTTAGACCCTTTCGCACTATTTAAACCAAAATAAATTCTACATTAATTTAATGATTATTTAATTTTACATCAAAATCGTTAGAGCCGTTTTTTTTTTGAGATCAGCTGATGCGCTCGATGATAACAGTCATACGTTACATCGTCTCTCAGATTTTTGCTTTTTTCAGTAGGAATTCGCTTGAATTCAGTCTGGAGAACATCACTAGACCTCAGGAATACTACGGCAGTGAATATTGGAGAAATTTCGGTAAGCAAAGTTATAATTTACTTTGTACAATCACGAAAAAGTGAAAGGAGGGTCACTGATCAGCTGATTGCCGCTAGCTCGGCAAGCTCGGGCTTGCTTTTCGTTAACTTATCTTTCTTTTATCTTTAATTCTTATCTCATTATTTATTTATTATTATTATTTTCTTAATCAATGAGATATTTTCATCAAGTCATGTCCTCAAAGTCTGCAAGTAAAAGATCTAGATCTGCAGGTTCTAACTCGTCACCTACAAAACAGAGCCCCGCCGTGAACAAAATAAAAAAATAATTCCACCAGCGACCGCGTCAGCTACCTCATTAGGATCTGAACCACAGCCCAGCACATCATCACAAGGAATAACTGATGAATCCCCGTTTTTTACACCGAATCCATTTGAGATCCTCCAAAATGAAAAAGAAACCATGGAATCTTCTCCTATACCCAGGGAACCACTACCTCCACCAATATTTGTTTAAAAATTTTAAACTGATGTGTGCGCATTTAAACAAATTAACTGATCCTAATAGTTATTATTGTATAAGTAGAACCAATGATACTAAAATATCTCCGACTACTGCTGAAACCTACAGAAAAATTGTAAAATATCTGACTGAGACCAAAGCTGACTTTCATACTTATCAGCTGCGCCAGGAGAGAGCATTAAGGGTCGTAATCAGAAACTACATTCCTCAACACCCGTTGAAGCTATCAAAGAAGAACTGACAGAATTAGGATTCCAAGTGAGGCAAGTTACCAACGTTCTAAAAGATAAAAGTCCACTGCCTCTATTCTTCGTGGACTTGGAACCATCAGCAGGAGTCGAAAAAATCTATGACCTCAGTAGACTGTACTATACCCGTGTAAAAGTTGAAAAACCTTACACAAAGAGGGAAATAGTTCAGTGTCATAACTGTCAGGCATATGGTCATACCAAAAGTTATTGCCATCACATACCACGCTGTGTGAAATGCGGTGAACAGCATAAAACAGAAGAATGTACAAGATCAAGATCTACACCCGCTGTATGTGCTCTGTGCCTCAAGGACCATCCGGCTAACTACAAGGGATGTGAAATCTACAAGAAACTCAGAACCAGATACCAAAAACCTCAGGATCCGAATGAAACAGCTGTACCAACCAGAAGCAGAAGAGAACCATCTAAACTTGTAAATTCTAACGTATCATTTGCCCACTTGCTTGGAGGTGGAAACCAGAATCATGAAGTCGAGGCACTGCCGGAACAACTTTTTCCTCAACTTTCTCAATCTATTGTACAACAATCTATCCCTCAAAGTTTACCTAATCTTCAAAAAACTCCTCAACATCAAATTTCTCATATCCCTCCACCATCAAACGTCACAGATCTTACCAGTCTAATGACATCGTTCATCTCCGAAATCAAATCTCTTGTTATGCCGCTTATATCACTCCTTACAAATCTAGTATCAAATCTAATCCCTGCCTTGAAAAATCCTTAAATGAATTCACCTAACTCCTTATCCATTCTCCTTTGGAATGCGAATGGTGTTAGAAATCATACTGACGAACTGACAGCGTTGTTGCAAGACAAAACAATCGATGTTGCACTTATAACTGAAACAAGACTAACGACTAAACAGTACTTCAAAATACCGCAATACATCACATACCGTACTGACCACCCAGACGGCAAAGCCCATGCCGGTTCTGCTATCATTGTCCACCAATCCCTCTCTCATCATTTACTCCCACTTCCCACCTATGATTTCCTACAAGCCACAGCCATAGTAATCAAGACTTTTTCCTTTCCGGTAACCCTCACATCTGCATACTGCCCTCCTAAACATTCCATTTCCAATTCCGAATTTGTATCCTTCCTGGATTCCTTAGGAAATCGTTTCATTCTGGGTGCAGACTTAAACGCCAAGCATCAGCAGTGGGGTTCCAGAACCACGAATTCTCGGGGACGAAATTTGCTGTCTGCACTCAACTCCCGAAATTTTAATATCCTGCCTCCTGACTCCCCTACCTACTGGCCAACCGATCCTAACCGCAATCCTGACATCCTCGACTTCTTTATCCACAGCGGATTAGGCTCCCTCAACTTTTCTGTAACTCGCCTTGATGAACTATCCTCAGACCATAGTCCACTGATCCTAAAAGTATCTCTCACTCCAATTCCAAAACCCATTCCACCATCATTCATCCGAGGCCCTGTCAACTGGAACCTTTTCCGCCAAATCCTGACCGATAATATTGACCTCAGAGTAACCCTCAAAACCCCAAATGACTTAGATAATTCCGTCTATTCCTTTACCACCGCCATCCAACAAGCTGTCTGGACTGCCTCCTCTCCTAAACACCCCAATATAAATCCTCACCAAAATCATTTTCCACAACATATTATAGACCTCATCCATACCAAACGCCGAGCAAGATCATTATGGCAGCGCACCCGACACCCAACAGATCGCCGCTCCTATAACTTCTATTGTAGACAATTGAAGAGGGAGTTGACGACCTTCCGTTCCCAGTCCTTTAATTCCTACCTCTCCTCTCTATCAGCTCGTGATAATTCCCTGTGGAATTTCACGAAAAAGATCCTAAAATACCATCAAGTTTCCCATCCTCTCCGACGTGGTGATGACTCCTGGGCTGCGTCTGATGAAGATAAAGCCGAAGAATTCGCCACACACCTCTCCAAAGTTTTCACTCCTCACCCGGAATCCCACGCCAATCACACCGCAACATTGCAAGACTTTCTTATGTCACCAATTCCACTTTCCCTACCTCCTAAAGCTATTAATCCCTCTGAGGTCAAATATCTTCTCCAAAAACTTACCCTCCGTAAATCTCCTGGACACGATCTCCTTACTCCCCAGATCCTCCGACAACTTCCGCAGAAAGCTATTATATTCCTTACTTATATTTACAACTGCATCCTACGCACCACCTATTTTCCTCTGTTATGGAAACATTCCACTATCATTCTTTTTCTAAAACCAGGCAAACCTTCCACCAACACTTCATCCTACAGGCCTATTAGTCTACTCCCCATCCTCTCAAAAATCTACGAAAGGCTTCTTCTTAAACGTATCCTACCCATATTAGAATCTCAAAATCTTCCTTCCCATCAGTTCGGATTCCGTCCTCAGCATTCCACAGTTCAACAGGGGCTCCGAGTTGTAGACCATATTTCCTCAGCTCTTGAATGCAAAGAGTATTGTTCTGGTGCGTTTCTGGACATTGCGCAAGCTTTTGACCGGGTATGGCACACTGGATTACTCTTCAAGCTGAAAACCCATTTACCCCAGTCTCTATACCTCATTCTCCGATCCTATCTCTCAAACCGTTCCTTCCGCGTTCGCTGTGGTGTAGAATTTTCTAACCTTTATCCCGTTGAGGCCGGTGTTCCTCAAGGCAGCGTCTTGGGACCCGTCCTCTACATCCTTTACACTGCTGATATTCCTACACATCCTGATACCTTTCTGGCAACTTTTGCAGACGACACCGCCATCCTATCATCCAGTTCCAATCCTGAAACCGCATCCTTAAACCTGCAAATACACCTTTCTCTTATCGAAGACTGGTGTAATGCTTGGCGCATTAAGGTGAACGAAGCCAAATGCAAACACGTAACCTTCACTCTTCGACGAAACTCCTGTCCGCCAGTTTACTTCAATTCCATTCCAATTCCTCCTTCAGATACAGTCCGGTATCTTGGCTTACTATTAGACAAAAGATTGACTTGGAACCCACATACAAGACTTAAAAGACAAGAACTTAACCGACGATTCGGACAGCTATACCGACTACTCAACAGAAAATCTGAACTTACAGTTGACAACAAATTATTAATCTACAAGACAATACTGAAGCCCATCTGGACCTACGGACTTGAACTGTGGGGGACAGCTAAACGTTCTAACATCAAACGCATTCAATCCTTTCAATCCAAAGTCCTCCGTACAATAGTAAATGCTCCTTATTATGTTTCCAACTATACCTTGCACCACGACCTTAATGTTCCTTTTATTTCAGACCTGATTCCATCCAAATTTTCCAAATTCCACCAGAATCTCATTCATCATCCTAATCCTCTAGCTCAATCCCTATCCAGCCCCACCCATCCATACAACCCACCTAGAAGGTTGAAACGGCAGTGGCCTCGTGACCTCTTATAACATGTATATTGGAGTTCTAGCACTGGCTAGATTCTCCACTCACGTGCTGTATGCTTGTGAATTGTATATAGGTATGAGTGACTATTGTATATATTTTTATTGATTTTATTTTGTATATATGTATATTTTATTATTATTATTATATAAATTTATAGTTTTGTATATATCGTGTGAATGTAGTATGAATGTTGTACGTTATCACTATTAAAAATGTCCTGAATTGGACAGATTGTAATATTGCTCAATGAATAAAAAAAAAAAAAAAAAAAAAAAAAAAAAAAAAAAGAGCCGTTTTTATGAACATCATAAAAATGTGCGAAATGCGTTGTAACTGGCTCTTCTGGTTTCTCTTTTTTATAAAAATGTTTCCATAAAATTTGTTACTTAAGTATTAAAAAAAAAAAAAAAAAAAAACCTGTGCCTCTACAACCCACTAAACAACTTCTTGGTCAACGGCCGTGTCATGAAGTTTTTTCCCCATTTTTGAGTACCCACTTATGTAGTCTAGGTGTACCCCTGTAGTGTCTTCCTCCATGATCGCCTCACGGCGTAAATAAATAATAAAATTAATAATTTTCTTTCTCAGCCGGTATTGAAACACGGGACCCGGAAAACATTAGATTAGTGCTCTCTCCACTTAAAATCTTGTTAAAAAAAAACTGTACCTCTACAACCCATGAAGTGTCTTTGGCTCAGTACATATAGATATTCGTATTGTTTCTAGGCCAACGGCCGTGCAATGAGGTGATTAGGCCGCCAGGTTTTTTCCCCAATTTTTTGGGTACCCACTTTATAGGCCTGGGTCTGCCCCAGGAGGGTCTCCATGCCCTTCGGCCACTCCTCCAATATTCTTCTTTCTAATCATAACTCCAGACTAAATTAACAGAATAAATAATATTCTGTCATAGCCAGGATTCGAACCCAGGACCCGGAGAACAGTAAACTAGTGTCCTATCCACTAGACCACACCGCTCCCATCTTAAGTACTCAGGGGACCATAAAACATTTATTTCCTGCAAAAACATTAATAAGTAATTTTCCATGATCGTAATGATTCCCCTTACTATTTATTTCATAATTTTCCTTAGTATGAAATTTTAGTTTCGTACGATTTCTTGTTTTCGAGTTAGACTAACCGCATACAAGTTTTTTCTGGACGTGGTCATTTGGATTCAGAGGACCGTATAATGTGTATTGACGTGTAAAACTCGAAATAAAAAATTTTCAAAATCACAATAGTTTCCGTTACTACATGTATAGGCTAGTAAAAATAAAAATATTGGCGAATTAAGCCCATCTCTCTTGTAAAAACCCTTCTTATACCTCAAGGTGAATATTAGCGGATAAAGAGCGCTTTTTACCATAGATACTGAAGGTTCACTTTAAGCATCGTCAGGATAATTTACTCCAGACAAGATCACGAGGCCCAGATTGGTACTGGAACCGTTTATTAAAAGTACTTTTACTGGAGCTAGTTATGAGAGAATCGGAAAGTATCAGTTTCCTCGTCCATTATCTCCCGAGGACCTGCTCCACTTCTCTTCAGTGTGTACTCCCTTTGACGTAACCTCGGAACTGTTGAGATCTATCTATTCCTTAATGGCTACGACCACTCCATGGATTACCTAATCCTAAACAGAAGTTAGCGAGGCAGAAAAGTTGGAAAACCTTCCGGTGAAGGCTTTCCCTGTGGCCAATCGGCTTCAATTACAGTTGCATTCATTGGGTCTCCGACAGTAATGTCCATCCATACATTTTTCTGTGAAAAATTGTTCCTTTACTCTCGAAAAATCTTTATTCCATTTCATTGTCATATGTACGTACGTTTGAATGTATGGATAAATTCAAGCATTTAGGTTCTGTGATTATTTCCTATAATAATTAAAAGCAGCACTCTTATCTTAATAGAAGAGTCATGTTTTCATCCTAGTTACTATTTCAAATTTAACTTGTATAAACTATATCCCTGATCCATGGTTTAAAATTCGAAGATATCCTTTCGCCTTTGTTTTTGAAAACCATTCGTATCAACTCTACATGGTTCTCGTCATTTATGTAATCAACACGATAGTCTAGCTTCTTATTTATAAAATGATGTTTGGGACCCATGACGGAGGTAAATAATTCATTTTTAAAATTTTCAATGGCTACAGCTATTGAATTATCCGTCTGACTCATCCACCGATACGAAATCCCTAATTCCCCAGGGACAGTCTAAATCATCCGCTTGTTTTGCCGATTTCTTTAGCAAACTACAATTTTTGTTTTTCATGCTTTTAATTGCTATAATTTTAGGTAAGCTTAAACCACTATAGTTTAAATTCTTTTCTCACGCCTGAAAAGACGGTGGCCTCAAGACTTGCTTATAAAATAAACTTTGAAGTGCTGGGTAGCTTCTTCACAATTCTATTATTGTAATTAAGCCATTTTACTTGTTGTGTTTGTATATACAGTTGTAAAAACAAATAAAATATATTTAAAAAAGAAGTGTAAACTTCTTGTACTAAAACACAACGGATCCCTGACCGTTTCAAGATACAAGTAGTTAGGTGTGTTTTTGTCACATAACACAAATTTCTCCAAAAACAGAATTCAAATTAGGTTCTATGAAAAAAAACTAAATAAAGTCGAAAAATGAGTGCTATTATTCAGTAGCTTAAATACTTATCTCGCGACATATGTCAAGAAACTTTTAATTAAAAAAAAAATTATTGTCGCAACGATTCTATACCGGTGTGCAACGTGGTTGCTTTCTTTAAAGGGCGAATAACGCCGTGAGGTGCCACTGGAGGATTTAGAAGGCTACACAAAGCGGCATTACAGAGCTTGTGTCCCTCTTGTATAAATGAAGAAGTTGTGGCGGTCCAAAAAGATTAGGAAATAAACGTTTTTGACCGCCACTGGAACCATCTCTCCCTTCATATTAATTTCACGGACAATTATTTAATATTCTATTAAAATTTAAAGCTGGTTTGAAAATAAATATACATTTCACTCTGTTTTTGTATTAACTTCTTGTTTAATGAAAGAATTACTAATTAAGTAAATATGTTTCTATTTGAAAGCTTCTTTTGGACACTAATAATATATTTAATGAGTAATATAGTCACTTTACCATCGTTATTTAACATCCAATAATGAATTTATTAATTATTATTAATGAGCACCTTAAACTTCGGTTATAAGTTCAGTTAATTATAGACTTTTATTAATAGTTATTGCTATACATAGCTATATTAATAACCATGAAGTATTATTAAAAATCTTGATAACAGGGATAAGACCCCAAAACGTAGACATGCGATAATTAAAAAAAAAAAAAAATTAATTACATAAACATTTTGGAAGATAGAGGTTACAGAAATATTTGGTTATGAATAAATCTCATACGTGAATATATCCTAAACTTTTTTTTTTTTTTAATGCATTTATATTTTATTGATTTTTACAGCTGTATATACAATAAATACAACAAGTAAAATGGCTATATTACAATTAGGGGCGTGAAATAGTCTATCTTAGAGTAAAAAAACAAAAATATTATTTATAATATTGAACATATTATTTAAATATGTTCATAGACTATGCGGAAGAGGAGGTTGGCATTCCTTGGCCATCTATACAGGATGAACAAAAAGAGATTGAAGAAACGAATATTCAACTATCTCCGGATGAAGAAGACCACTACAACATGGAACAAGGAAGCCAACAATGGTTTCGAAAAGATAAACATCTCAGAGTCTCAAATGCTAGACAGAAGTGAATTTAAGAGCTGAGTGAAAAATCTGGAAGGGTTTCTAGATGAAGGAAGATGACGAACTTGGACAACGAACTAAGGGAAGTGGACGAACTTGGACGGAAGACCAAAGGAAAGAAGCCAGTAAACGCATGAACGAATATTGAGCGCAGAGGAAACTCCAGGCAAAGAACAGAAATAAAAACAATAGGGGTACTCACTACGTTTGCTATAGCATGCTATTTGTGCTATTGTGCTAAATTCATCAATTTTATACAGGAAATAACTGTAGAAACTTTACGGGTTTAGCAAAATAACACAAATAGCATGCTGTAGTAAACGTAGTGAGTACCCCTAAAGTCGTTTGTGATCCTAAATGGTCAATTAGCAAAAGAAAAAAAAAAAAAGGATATATTTATTTAATGTGTATGTAAGTAAAAGTAAAAAAAGATTATACTGCTTAAAAAAAACTATACATTGTATTTTTATTAACTACTTGTTAAAGGGCCTAGCCGGATAAGCATGTGAAAATCTGCCCCCGCGTGTATTAGAACCAAATTTATACCATTGTGTCACACCTATGAGAAACAACCTTAAGCAAATTTTTAGCCCCTTTATCCAAATGGGAGGAAAGTTACGGAGGGAGGAAGAAAAAACAAAAACAAAAAATTTTCTCCTGAACAGCTCAACCGATTTTCAGAAAAAAATTATATGTTATGGACTATACAAATAGGTTTCAAAAAAAATTTTTTTTCCACGAAATTGTTAGTCAAAAAGTTTTGAATTTTTCAAAAAAATATTTTCTTGTTATGATGGTACACCTCTACATTGTATATAGGTATTAATGTGGCAACGATTTTATTTACTTTATTTTAATTTTCTTTCCATTTGTTAGTTGTTTACTTATTTTATTTCATTTTATGTTATTTTATTTCTTTTATTTATTCTTTTTTTTTTTAATTATTATAATTGTTTTGTATTGTTTTGTTTTTTTTACTCTGTACATATGGAATGAATGACTCTAATAATTATTGCCCGAGATAGTAGCAGATTGTATTATTTCTCATTAAAGAAAATATTATTATTAAGTTAAAAAAAATAAAAAGTCCCTTAACGAATTACAGTCATGGTCAGTATTAGAACATAACTACATGAAACATGAAGTATAAATAAAAGTCTTGATAATAGGGATAAGACCCCGAAACGTAGAAATATAATTTTCGAAAATATTATAATAAAATAGACATATTAGAAGTAAAATGTGCTCATTTATAAAAGTATAAGGAAACTTTCGGTTAAGGGAGTACAAAGAAACTAGATTTGTTGTTATTCACATCATTCCTATTTCGAACCTAGATAAAATTTAACATTACCAGGCCCTTTTCTTATTTTTTTTTTTTTTTGTTTAAGAAATCTGAGAAATGTTCAAGAAATTCTGTAAGAAGATATTAACCAGTGGGAAAGCTGCAATGCACATTTTTTGCATCCCTGCATAGAGTTGATCGGCGAAATGAGACCACCTAGGTAGGCTCAATAGAACATCAGGATCTTGTGAAACGTACATGAGCAATTTCCCAAGATAATGATAGAGAGAGGGAAAAATAAATAGGGGACGACCTAGAAAATGCTAGATTGAGGGGACCTGGGAATGGATCTGTTGTGAACGAATGTCACAGGCTGCTGACGTGGTGCTCGAGGTAGAGATGAATGGTGGGAATTATTCGGGAGGCTAAAGCTCATAGTATATTTCGATATAGGCCTAAGAAAAAAAAAAAAAAGAAAAGAAAAAAAACTTAGCGGAAAAGTGCATACTAGTTCGTCTTGTAAACCTTATTTTGATTTTTTATTTGTTATCTAAGAAGAAATAAGATAAAACGCTTTATTTTTCGACTATAAATAAAATTTATTGCTAATGATTAAACTGAAAGTTTAATTCTCTAATTCTCCTGCTAATTCAATTTAAATTAGTTAAATAAAAACAAATAGAAGCAATTATTTAAATATAATACCTTACCGTATGGTGCACTTGCATATTTAACTTTATTATTTCAATAATTTTACATCAATACAGTAAAGCACTATTAATTAAAATTTTGTATATATGAACATATGTTTCTGTTTTATCTTTTGTCTAGTTTTGTTATAAATTATTATTATTAGAAGCTACCTTTTAGTTTATCACTATTGTTAACTTTTTTATTATTTTTGATTTTCTAATATATTTTATTTTGTGAAATTATTCAAAAGGGACTTGTCCCAGAATAAATAAAGAATTTATTATTATTACTAAAAGAAAATTTACAAAAAAGAAAAGTTGAGATAACTTATATAAATAAATACATGTAAAAAATATTTGCTACAATCTAACTAATATTTAAGAGTAAAATTTTTATTTTCAGGCATAGTAAATTTGGAAAGTAAGAAATAACTGAAAAATTAAGTTGGAATGAGGAAAGAGAGGTTGTACGGCTGATGTTTGAAGGGAGATAATTCCATTTATAGTATTTTTTTATTGTAATTTACAATACGAAAATCTGTATTAAACAAATTTATGTAACTTTAATCAGAATCATTAAATAAAAAACTATATGAAAAAGTAATTGAACAACGTATATTCTTTTCAAACTAAGTAAACCGATTTTTAAATACAACTTTAAATTGTATTATTTTATTATAATCTAATTAGAAGGTACCAATCAGTGGTGCCACTTATTATAACAGTGTTTACAATAATTATAACACTCTCTCAATCTTTTGTTGTTTTTTTAAATACATACAGAACAATCAATGAAAACCATTTATTATTTTTATTTTTTTGTGATTGAAAAACATAAGAAATGTTATATCTATGTTACATATATATTTATAAACGCGGGTTTTTAATTGTATTATTTAAATATAAGAGGAACCGATTTTAACTACTACTAGAATAAAATCTGTACTAAACAAATCTATGTAACTTTAATCAGAATCATTAAATAAAAAAACTGTATGAAAAAGTAATTGAACAACGTATATTCTTTTCAAACTAAATAAACCGATTTTTTAACACAACTTTTAATTGTATTATTTACTTATAACCTAATTAGAAGGTACCAATCAGTGGTGCCACTTATTATAACAGTGTTTACAATAATTATAACACTCTCTCAATCTTTTTTTTATTTTTAATACATACCGAACAATCAATGAAAACAAATTAATGGATTATTTTTTTTTTGTGATTGAAGAACAAAAGACATGTTATATCTATGTTACATATATATTTATAAACGGCGGGTTTTTAATTGTATTATTTAAATATAAGAGGAATCGATTTTAACTACTAGTAGAATAAAATCTGTAATTATGTCGAATTTTAAACGTTTTGCTAACAGAAACAATTAATATTGTGAGATTACTCGGAGTGGAACAATTTTCACGGAAAACAGCGGTCACGCAAATCAACAGTGCCCACGGTTTTGAAAATTAATATTATAGTTTTTTATTCTTTAGTTTTCAATATATAATATTATTTTTTGTGTAATAAGAGTTTTTTTAATGTTTAATTTTGGAAACTTTTTTTTTTTTTTTTGAGTTAGGCTTCTTGTATTACCAGGACTGTAAATATTGAAAGTAAGTTGTCCTGAGAAAGAACTTTCCTTTGGCCTATGATAGATTATTTCAGAAGAAATCCTCCGCCATTTCCTCACGTAGGAAAGTGAATTTCTAAAACAATCTTAGGCGGCGGCATTTTGAAAAGCCCATTCTTTAACTTTCTTGTTCCGTATTTGGAATTCGAAAATTACTTCAAAGTTTTTGATTCGTTAATTTTTAAAATTCTTTGAATAAAGTTGTAGGAACAATATTCTTATGTTCCGTTACAGAATATTTAAGTATTTAATCTCAAAGTCAAGGAGGAATTTTAAGTTATTATAAAATTAAATTAAAAAGTATTTTTAACAAAGTAAGAGAAAATATATATTTTAGATTAAATAATACAAAAGAAAAAAAGAAACCTGTACCACTACAACCCATGAAGGGTCTTGGGCTCAAAGAGATTCGTTCTGTTACTAGGCCAACGGCAGTGGAATGAGGTGATTAGGCCTTATAATCACGCTCAGCCGCCAGGTTTTTTCCCCAGTTATTTTGGGTACCCATTTTATGGAGGCTAGGTCTGCCCCAGGAGGGTCTCCATACCCTAGGGTCGGCCCCCGACTGAATCAACAGAATAAATAATATTCTGCCACAGCCGGGATTGGAACCCAGGACCTGGAGCACGGCAGACTAGCGCTTTATCCACTAGACCAAGCCGCTCCCAAATTTTTTTAAAAATAATATAACGGCATAAATATTCGTCACTTTACATTACCTTCCACAACTTTGTATAAAGATATTTTTTCTAATAAAATCTATTCCTTTCCAACGCTGCATTATACATTTGTTTTAATAACATTACATAATAAATTTTGTTAAATTTTTTTTGCTGATAAAATGATATGGTTATTTTTTTGGAATTCACAAAATTAAAGGTACTTTGGAGGAATATGGGAGCGGCGTGGTCTATTGGATAGAGCACTAGTCTACTGTTTTCCGGGTCCTGGGTTCGAAACCCGGCTGTGGCAGAATAAAATTTATTCCGTTAACTCAGTCGGTGGGGAGAGGAGGGGGGCCCTAGGGTATGGAGACTCTCCTGGGGCAAACCCAGCCTCTAAAAGTGGGAACCCAAAAAATAGGGAAAAATCTGGCAGCTAAGCGTGATATACATGTTCTGAGCCCAAGACCCTTCATGGGTTGTAGCGATAAAGGTTTTTTTTTTTTTTTTTTTTTTATTAATCTTTTATATTTTTATTTTTTATCTTCAGAGGAATATAATTTGAAATATTTGCATTTAAGAACTGTCAGACTATTTCAATCAGAATGATATTAAAGCCCATTCAATTTTACATCTATTTAATGAGTTTAACATATTTTTTTTAGAAAATCGTTAGAAGATGCAAAATGCACAGTACTACGTGGCTCTTCTGGTACATTTTGATGAAAAAGCTCCTGTAACATTTCGGTTGTATATTTTTCTTAAATCTGAAATTTCAGTTTCGTACGACTTTAGTATTTTGTGCTAGAATTACTAAACACCCGTAGACCTATTCCTTTATTTGGACTCTGGGGACCTTAAAACCAATATTTTCATTGAAAACTCGAATTCGAAAGTTTTCATGATCGCAACACTTCCCCTTACAATATATTTCATATATAGGTAAGATAAAATAAAAACCCTTAAGAAGTATAGGCATATCTTATTAATAATTAGTAAAGACTGGAATGAAACTACAATAATCATTTTTAAATATGAAATAATACAAATCTTTATATAAGACATAACTTGGGTCTAATACAGATATAACTTTATTTAAGTATAACTAAGGCTTCAAAATATATAATTAAATGTTTTGCAGTATATATATATATATATATATATATATATATATATATATATATATATATATATATATATATATATATATATATATATAAAGGAGAGATGCGTCCAACATTTTCTACCTTCCTATCGGAAATCATTGTCTGAGTAAGATCTTAATTTATTCTTCTATTTTATTATTATTATTTTTTTAAATATATTATAGGTTGTCAAGGATAGTTTTGGAGAATCCTGGGTAGAATGCTAATATTTCATATACATAGATATGAATATATTTAAGCGAGTTATTTTAGTTTATATATCTTATTTGTTTACTTATCTTGACATATATTTTTTTTTCGGTTGGCACGACAGGCCTTGGAGGCCCTTGGCCGCGCAGTATGGTTTATATTCCACACCGCGATACTCTATGACATTTTATAGGGTAGGGTCATCACTCACTACGCCTATTTTTGTGGGTGGCTATCAATTAGCTGACGGGTCCCACATACCCGGGGGAGATAGTGAGTGAATCCCCATTTATTTGTACGCTTGAAAAAAAGTCCCTCTGGGACTGGGATTCGAACTCACAAATTCAGCGTGGCAGGCTAGTGCGCTAACCACTCAGCCACGGACTCCCCTGACATATATTTTAATTAATGATATTTTATTTTGTGTACAAAAGATAAAGGAACTCTTATAA
Source organism: Piezodorus guildinii (assembly GCA_023052935.1). Lineage (NCBI taxonomy): Eukaryota > Metazoa > Arthropoda > Insecta > Hemiptera > Pentatomidae > Piezodorus > Piezodorus guildinii. The sequence goes on along the minus strand of CM041295.1, from coordinate 34,791,078 downwards.
GATCAATACTTAATGCACTTGGGTTTGGGATATTAAATTATTATACTAATAAAAATCTTTAGGTTTATTTTAAAATAAAAAGTCAATATTTAGCATTATGATAAAGGCTGTTACATATGCTTACATTTTATTAACTTCAATACATGATTAAAATATAATTAGTATGTTTGTCTTTTTTAAATCATAAGATACCGAAATGTTCGTAAAGATAGTTCTACATTTGTTAAGGACAGCAATTTCCATGTCAAGGAATTTGCAAATCGGATGCACATTGCAAGATTCCGAATTCAGAAAGCGTGATAACCTAAAAAATTTACGTTACTTTCTGGAGCGAATCAAAAATGACTGGAGATTGATTTTTAAAAATTGACTTTTCTGATCCAGTAGCTCGGCAAATACTGAAATTGTTTTAAGCTGCTTTGTAAGTTTGTTTTTTTTTCTTATATTTTCTCACTCTACTCTGCTAAAGAAATTTCAGACTTATTTGAGGATACCTCAAACTTAAAAAAAATTATTTTGAACATAATATTTTTTATTGTCTTTGCATGAAATGTTGAAGAAGTATTTAGAATGCGGCAAGAAATGTTTGATTTTCTGCACAATTATCATTTTAGTCGTTCTATAACACTTTAGTTGATTTTCTACTTTAGAAATATCCTGGAGTAAGTGACAAAATTAGTGACAACCCCCCGAATATGATGTGTTAATATAATAAATCTGGTGCGAACAGCACACGACTTTTATTTACTTCGATTCTTAAAATCAATCTAAGAACTTTTAAATAAAGTTTTGATCAGTTTTGATGGAAACCTGTGTTTCAGATTAAGTAATCTAACAATATAAATTATTATTTACAACAATCATTTAGTTCTATCTGTTTTCCATTACTCTCCATTGCCTATACGTCTTTGTATATATTGTAAAATAATATTTTTCATAATATCTTAAGCTTTCCAACGGTTTATTATACATCTATATAACTATTATACCTAGGAAGAAAAAAAAAAAAAAAAAAACCTTAACAAATATTTTTGCTATTTTCTCCTTTGGTTGGTCATAAAATTCGTTCAATTTGTATATTTGCCCGTTTCTATCAATAGTTGACAAGGTTAATATTATCTAATCTACAAAATTAGAGATACTTTAGGCCAAGTTTGTTAAAAATTTCGGTATTTAAGACCTATAAGACTATTTTAATCAGAATGGAACCTAAATGATATTGAATCCCATTAAATTTGACACAGATATAGTTTAATCAAAATCGTTAGAGCCGTTTTCGAGATAAACGTAAAAAGGTACAAAATACATGGTATAAAGTAGCACTTTCGGTCAGCCGATTTTGGTGAAAAGTTTGGTAAAACATCTCGGGGGTATAGTTGTCATAAATATGAAATTTCAGTTTTTTAAAACTTATCTTTTTAGAGCTTGGCTTACCAAATACACAGAACTTTTTGTGCGACTCGGTCATTTGGACTTGGGGGATTGTGTTTTCCGGTGAAAACTCGAATTCGAAAATTTTCACGATCGCAACACTTTACATTACTATGAATTTCATATATAGGCAAGTTAAAGTAAAAATATAAGGTAAAATCAGCTTTGGTCAAACTTGAAGCGTCGTTTTTTTTTTTTGTTTAAATCTTTGATGGTCTATACTGCGTATCACGGAATTTCCTTTCTTTGTTTAAGAAGGTGAAAAGATTTTCTCTTTCTGCTTAAGTGGTACCATTTAGTTTTAGTTTTTTTTTCTGTGGAGAATCGGAGGGCCAATAGATTTGGACTAGACGATAATGGTTTGCTGCAATTTGTGTTTAATGGTGTTTACAGAAGCGGATCTAGACCTTGCCGGGCGATTTAGTTTGTGGACACGACATTGCGAGGACTCCAGAGTTTAGGGCAGCTAGTATTGGTACTAGTATGTAATAATAATAATATAAATAATAAAATAACTTTATTCTGGGGCTATGTCCCTTAAGCATATCAATGTTATACAGTAAGAGACTATTTACTGTACAAGATTCACATGCCTAATATAACATACATAATAAAGGAATTCTCATTGGCACCAAATCAACCTTGAATTCTCTTGCATACTACCCGTTGCTCTTTCTCAATAAGGTTTCTATCCAATCCCAGAAAAAAATGTTGAAAACCTCGGAGTAACCTTTAACCAAAACTTATCCTGGAACAACCACATATCTGAAATATCTCGAAAATCCATTTCCATACTCAAACAGCTCTATAGATTCCGTGAATCCTTACCTTTAAAAACCCGTCAGCTACTTGATTCCCTTTGTTATCTTTCTCAACTTTAACTATAGTTGTATGGGGGACTTACCGATCAAATGGAAATAAAATTAAAACGTCTTATAAACTGCTTTATAAAATTTATTTTCGGAGCCGTAGACGTGACCATGTTTCTGGATATTATACCGAATCTATTCGAAGGCAATATTTTCTTGGTTCCTACATATTCCAAACCTTAAAAAATAGAAAACCTTCCTACATAACTGACTCTCACCCTCCGCTCTGACATCCGTTCGTTGAATACTAGAACCCAATCAATCAATATTATACCCCATCACATAAAACTGCGTCCTTTCACAAATCCTTTCTAGTTCGCTCATCATTATTTTTGAATTCCCTGCCTGTCTCTATCCGTAAAACCGCCTCTCTCTCTTCTTTCAAACATCATCTCTTCCAATACCTACTCGAATCTCAATCCGTTCTATTGTAAATATAGGAATTTATAGTATAAATATGTGCAAGTATAAATGCGTGTGCTCAACGTGTATGTAACTATACAAATATTTATAAATTTATAGAATTGTTGAAATATTTTATTTAAAATTAACTAGACCATACGAATTTTTTGTTTTTGGTTCTAAGGGAACATGGTCCCAAAATTAAGAATTTTTTTCATTAAAAAAAAATCTCTGGCCATTATATTAATATACCAATAAAAGTTTTTTTTTTTTCACAAATGTGTAAAAAAGCGAAACAAAAAAATATATACGTACAAAATATATGAAATATATAAACATACAAAAAATGAGAGAATGAGAAAAAAATCGCATTTAAGAGTAAAAGAAATTTAAATCAAATATTCCTCATTTCTTGGATTAAGATAAAATAAATAATTACGTCTTAAATGTAAAAGTAGGATAATTGGTCTCCAATATCACATTTGGTCTGAAATGAATGGCAGAAGGTATTGGAAAATGATTAGAAAGAGAGAATGGAAGAACCATAGCGAATATGAGTAGGTAGGGAATTCAAGAAGGCCGCAGAGAGGCACATCAAACGAATTTTCTGCACACTTAAAATTTCAATATATATATATATATATATATATATATATATATATATATATATATATATATATATATATATTTATTATATTTTATTGAATTTTACAACCGTATATTACATAAATACAATAAGTAAAAGTGATGAATTATAATAAAAGGCGTATAAGGCTTGTAAAGAAACTACCCAGCGGTAGTACTTCGATGTTTATTTAAGTAAGTAGATCCCGAGGCCATCTTCTTTTCAATCGCCTCGGAGGGTTGTCAGGAATATGCGAGGTTGATAGGTTGCGGACAAGAGGGTTTATATGAGCTGGGAGTTTGGAATTAAAAGTATTATATCTGGCACGAGAAAGGTCTGCCACAAATGGGATATTAAGGTCGTTATGGATGATTTTATTTGTGACGAAATAAGGAGCATTTAGGATTTTGCGAAGGATTTTGGATTGTAAGAATTGGATGCGGGAGGAATTAGATGGCTTAGTAGAGCCCCAAAGCTCGATTCCATGTGTCCAGATTGGTCTGATGACAGTGATATAAATGAGCTTTTTGTAGTGAATTGGAAGTTTTGAACGTTTGTCTAGTAAGTGTTGTAGTAATCGGTATCTACGGGCAGTTTCTATATATATATATATATATATATATATATATATATATATATATATATATATATCCACTTAACGCAGGAGGAAATTAATGAGTCATTAAACATTAGTATTCTAAATCGTTGAGTTTTACCTAAATTCACCATCCGATTTTATCTAATGAATAGCGATTTATGAATGGGATTGCTTTCAAAAGGTACTAATTAAACTTTTACTTTCGGACCAAATCATACATTAACATTTCCTTTCATAAAATAAAAATAATGTTATTAACAAGTTATTTAATGCTAAATCAATCAAATCAATTGGTTCAATAATAAATTGATGTGACAGTTTTGAGCTTCCTGTGAATGTTCCTAAAACGGATAACCTTTTGAAAATAAACGTCTGGATTAAAATCATTTTCAGATATTGATTACACGTTTAACATGAAAATGAACCTTTAAAGATTTATGCAAAATAAAAAAAAAAAAAATAATAATAATAAAAAGCGGTCGGATCCGTTCAAGTTATTTTTGAGAAAAATAGTCCCATACCTTTGTCATTATTCCATGGTTGGGGACAACGCAACAGCACCTGGAATTTGGGGCAAACATGGAATATTCATCGTAGAACCAACACAAAGCATTTAAGACCATTTCCAGCTTTCTGCTAATTATTTACTAACACTCTGTTTTGAATCCAATTTGTGCCTGGCCTACTAAGAGTTATTTTTTTCCTATGTACTCTACTTGTCCAACAACTTAAATATTTGTTATTTCCATAAATAATATGAAATAATGAATATACATAACATTCAAGTCAATCGTTGATTAATAAACAAATCAATATTATGGGAAATAATAAACATGATAGCTCGAAGTAATGCGGATACTGATAGACAAACCTAGTATCTTTTTTTTAAGGGTATTCCAACAAATATTTAATTCCAAACGACTACGAGATTCAGTTCCTCAATGATCAAAGCTATTTTGAATCTATTTAGCTTTCTTGGGAAGCTGAATTTATCTTCAGAAAAAAAAATAGAAATGTTACAAAAACAACTTGTTAAAAAATAATTCCACCTCTTAAGTGTTTATGTTAATCTAAGCCCTGTCAGACTATTTCAATCAGAATAAAACTTATATTAAAGTCCATTAAATTTTACATCGATATAGGTGAGTTTAATCAAAATCGTTTGAGACGTTTTTGATAAAAATTGAAAAAGATTACAAAATGCATGATATACAGTGGCTCTTCTGTTTCTCCGATTTTAATAGAAAAATTGAATGAGTGAAACCATTAAAGAATTAGTTAAATGGAATTTATATAGAAACCAATGGCGAATGGTCCGTTCATTAACGCTCCCTTCCACAAACGCCTTGCAAATATTTGTAGCGGCCTCAGCTACTGAATGGCCGATTTTAAACTTGTACAAAAATATTACTCGAAAATCGCGTGTTTACATGTTCATATTTGGATGTATACTAAAAAGTGGCTAATTTATTGGGAAGCTGATGTTTATAATACAAAGGTAGAGGATTAGTAACTGTTTACTTTAAATATGTAAACATTCGGAAGAAAAGAACAGAGACTTGCAAAATCCTTTATGTATTTCAGAAACTATAAAAACGGACATTTCATGTGAAACAACCCAATAGTTTTCTTAATCAAATAATAGAATAAATAAATAAAATAATAGAACCCATTTTATATAGTTAATTGGATAAAGTTTTGTTATTAATATCTAAATATTTTTTATTTCTCACTTCCCCGAAGGTTACGTTCTCAGCCTGAATATATAATATCCGCTGATGACGTTGCTCGGAAGGATATGTATAAGTGGAAGGAGCTAAGATTCTATAGAACCGGAGAAAGTTCTCCCAGTCATTATCGAGAAGTTGAACAGGTCCCCTTTCTTGGTCATCCTGTCAGTCGGCAGTGGTCTTGTGGCGGGACTTGGAAATGCGTGATCCCAGTCGCAACTGTTAGTAAAATCAAATGATAATCGGATTGTATATATCTCACCATCCGAGTATTTTCTTATAATGACACGAGAAAGTGTCCATGTTTTATCGCTACCTCCGCCACTTTTCTCCATTGCACAATCCGCCGGTTCGTACATTAACACAAACGGGACTTGCTGAAGAAAGTGGCTCGAGTTTGAAACTGATTAATTGCAATAAACAGATCTGCATATTTCCTGAGAATATCAACCTATATACTGTTGATAAATTGAAGAAACTTTGAACTATGTTTCAACGTACGATTCATTTACCTGGCACTGTTATATATCTCGAAAGCTTAAAGTAAAGCTGTTTATTATTTATGTTATTAATTTTAACATATATTGTATATAGCTCTTAATATGACCAAGGTTGTTTTTTACTTTCACTCACCTATACGCTCTGGAATTCCCTACCTAATCATATTCGCCGTGTTTCTCATTCAAATCCCATCTTTTCCTACACCTTCTAGCATCCCAAATGTAAAATTGTAAATCCGCTATCCTACTTTCAACTTAAGACAAAATTATTTATCTTACCAAAATCCTAGAGTTATGGAATAATACATTTATTTTATTTATTTGATAATTGTTCAGCTCTATTATTTTATAAGAGATTTTTTTCCGTATATTTATATTTCATATATTTAGTATATATAAATAGGTTTTTTAATTTAATTTTATTTTTTTTACACATTTGTGAATAAAAATTTATTTTATTGGACTCTCTGCCAGATAGAGACATTTACTATACGAAATTGTTATTCTTAAGGAACATAGTCCCAGAATGAAGTTATTTTGATTATTATTATTATATATGAAATATATAGTAAGGGAAAGCATTGTATATGAAAAAATTTTATACCTCGAGTTTTTAACAGAAATACACGTTTTAGGGTATCCTGAGTCCAAATATCGAAGACTGGCAAGTCTAGCTCCAAAACTTACGCAACTAAAATTTGATATTTCAGATAAGTATTTAAGTTAAGTATTTTCACTTTTTTACGATTTCATCAAAAACGGTTAAAACGCTCTTGATTAAACTCCTAATATCGATGTAAAATTTAATTTAGATTTCATCCTCGTTAAAATAGTGTGACCCGGTAAGGGATCACTTGTAGCTGGGTGGCTAGCGTAACAGCCTCCCATGCTAAAGGTCACGGGTTCAAACCCGCAAGTGGCCCTAGGATTTTTTAATGGGAGTAAAACGTCCTTAGTAAAAGGTGGTCCCGAGCCTGTGCGATGTCAGTTACTCGTTAAAGATCCCTATCCTAATAAAACCTGGATAGGCAAAATTTACTGTAGCATCGTCCGATTAGCCATAGTAGCATAAAGTGACGTTAAATAAATAAACAACAATAGTGTGACCCGGCTTAAACCATCACTTTTTTCAACTTTTTCTTCTAAAGTAGCTTTAAACTTGTTGATTAGAAATCATTAACCGTTGTTACTTATCATTTACCGCTAAACTTGTTAGTATTAATTAGATAGAAAGATAGATAGATAGATAACTGTTTTTTACTTCTTTAAGCATATTACAACAACAAAACAAATATTACAGTATATACTTTTTTTTTTTTTTGAAGAACTATGGTATTTCATACCGTCAGTCCGGAGCCGATCTGTAAAATTTTACAAACGATATAATAGTCAAACACAGGTAATTCACTGATTCTACTCAACTTTTAACCGTATTAACCTTTAAACAAAACAACATTTAAAAAAATCTGGTGCGGGCAACACACGACTTTTACTTACCTTTGTTTTAAGAGTAAATTAAAGAATTTTCAAATACAGTTAGAGATAAAAAATAGTGAAACTATTAAAGAATTAATTGTTTGTTTGTTTATTTATTTAACGTCACTTTATGCTACTATGGCTAATCGGACGATGCTACAGTGGGAGTCCTAAATTTTGCCTATCCAGGTTTTATTAGGATAGGGATCTTTAACGAGTACCGGCTCGGGACCACCTTTTAACGTCCCTTTCGAAGGACGGCGTAACTAAGGATTTTTTACTCCCATTAAAAAATCCTAGGACCACCTGCGGGTTTGAACCCGTGACCTTTAGCATGAGAGGCTGTTACGCTAGTCACCCAGCTACAAGTGATCCCAAAGAATTAATTAAATTGGATTTCTATAGAAACATGTGATTTATTAAAAAATCGATTATATTATCATCTAAAATAAATCAGTTAGTTTTATCAGATTTTCATCACTCTTTATTAACTTTTACAAGCTTGTGAATAAGATAATATTTTTTTCTAAAATCTTTAGCTTTCCAACGGTATATTACACATGTATATTACTGTTATGTTAAAAATCTGGTGCGGGCAACACACGACTTTCACATAGCTCCGTTTTTAAAATCAATTAAAGAATTTTTAAGTACAGTAACATATAAAAGTGAGTGTAACCTTTAAAGAATTAATTAAATGGAATTTCTATAGAAACATGTGTTTTATTAACAAATCTATTATATTATCATCTAAAATAATCAGTTAGTTTTTTCGGCTTTTCTTCACTCTCTATCAACTTTTAAAAGGTTGTGTATAAGATAATATTTTTTCTAAAATCTTAAGCTTTCCAACGGTATATTATAAATGTATATTACTGTTCTTATGTTCAAAAACAAAAAATATCATTAAAAAAATATTTTTTCTGTTTTCTCCTTTAGTCGTTTTTCAAATTCGCACAACTTACGCATTTAGCTGTTATTTATCAATGCTAACAGGATAATTTGGTTATTTTTACAGAATATACAAAATTAAAGGTACTTTAGGGGAAGAAAATTTAAAATGTCGGCATTTAAGCCCTGTCAAACCATTTTAATCAGAATGAAAAACACATGATATTAGAGCCCATTAGATTTTACATCGATATAGCGAGTTTAATCAAAATCGTCGGAACGTTTTCGAGAAAATCGAAAAAATATGGTAAATGTATGGTATAAAGTGGCTCTTCTGGTAAGCTCATTTTGATGAAAAAGGTTTTGTAACGTCTCAGGCGTATATTTGTCTTAAATATGAAATTTCAGTTTCATAGGACTTTTAGGTTCCGCCCGGGAGTTACCACACACAGACCTTTTTGCGGGACTTGGTTATTTGGACTCAGGGGACCCTAAAATGTGTATTTCCGTTGAAAACTGGAATTAGAAAATTTTCACGATCGCAATACTTTCCATTACTATATATAGTAAGTGAAAGTAAAAAACAAAAATTGCATTAAAAAAATATTATTTCAGTTTTTTCCTATAGTTGGGTATCAAATTCATTAAATTTATATATTTACCTGTTTTTAATTAGTAGTAACAAGATAATATAGTTATTTTTATAGCATCAATAAAATTAAAGGTACTTTAGAAGAAGAAAATTTAAATATCAGCAATTTTAATCAATTTTTAAGCTCTGTCAGACTATTTTAATCAGAATGGAACCTACATGATGTTAAAGCCTGTTAAGTTTTACATTGATATAGCGAGTTTAATCAAAATCGTCGGAACCGTTTTTGAGAAAATCATAAAAAGGTGCAATATGCATGGTATAAAGTGGTTCTGCTGCTTAGTCGATTTTGATAATAAAGTTTTTGTTACAACTCGGGGCGTATAGTTGTCTCAAATATGAAATTTCAGTTTCATAGGACTTTCCTTTTCCGCCCGGGAGTTGCCACACACGACACACACACACACAAGACACACACACACACACACACACAGACACACACACAGAGGGACTTTTTTACGGGACTTGGCTATTTAGACTCAGGGGACCCTAAAACGTGTATTTCCGTTGAAAACTGGAATTCGAAAATTTTCACGATCGCAATACTTTCCCTTACTATATATAGTAAGTGATAGTAAAAACAATAAACACTTAATATTACACGTTAGAAAGTTTTACCATTAAAAAAAAAACTTCAAATATATTTCTTTCTCATTTGATAAAAGTTTTCTTTTACAACCGTGCTAATTTGGCGACAGGTAGTTAGAAAGTGTTCACATAGTTTAAGCTTATGGTATTATTAGAGACACAAGACGATGCCTGCTCAAATTGGCGTGTAGAATGTTATGCTCGGATTATAAATCAAAAGTCCATTCAATTAAAAAAACAATTATCTATCTGGTAGTTTATTGTTTTAAGATTGCGATGTGGGACCACACTCCATTATTTTCCTGTCAAGTCATAAACTTCGCTTTTAACACTGAAATGGCAAACAATTAAATTAAAAGGAGGGTATAATTAATACACCACATACCATGTCTTCATTCAACTTTAATAGACTAACGCGTGATTTAGATAATCTATTTCGTCATTAAAATGATAAAAGTTGTCATCATAACGGCTGGTGCATGGAGATAATATTTCCCTCTCTCTCTCTCTCTCCTCTCTCTCCTCTCTCTCTCTATATATATATATATATATATATATATATATATATATATATATATATATATATATATATATATAAAATTACAACGCGATTTTGTTTCCGCGAATTCCTTCTAAATAACAAGACAGATTTTGATACGGTTTCCATCATAATTTGATGGAAATTTTGAAAAATGGAAAAAATGTTTGGGGGGAGCGGTGTGGTCTAGTGGATAGAGCGCTAGTCTACTGTGCTCCGGGTCCTGGATTCGAATCCCGGTTGTGATGGAATATTATTTATTCTGTTCTTTCGGCCGGGGGGCGATCCTGGGGTATGGAGACCCTTCTGGGGCAGACCCAGCCTCTATAAAGAGGGTACCCAAAAATGGGGAAAAACCTGGCGGCTGAGCGTGATCTCGGCCGAATCACATATATAATTATTTATAATCTCAGCACGGCCGTTGGCCTTGAAACAGTACGAATCTCTATATGTACTGAGCCCAAGACTCTTCATGGGTTGTAGTGGCACAGTTTTTTTGTTTTTTTTGTTTTTTTCCATCATAATTTAGAACATTGTTTCCTGCAGATTTATAAGTAGAATACAATGCAATTTAGCTTTTCTTTATACAGGAAAAATACATTTTTTATAACCAAACCATTAAAAATTATTCCTGAAATATAAGTAGTAACATAGACGTATAATATACCGTTGGAAAGCGCAAGATTTTAGACAAGTTAATATGCAATAAAAGAAACAAAATTAAATGAAGTTATATAATAATAATTAAATTCTTTAATAAGTCTATATCTGTAAGCTCATGCTATTTTACAAAAATTGTATACAGATAACCAGTTATTACCATTGAGATATTTTATCACATCATTAACTTTTAGAGAACTCTTTCCAATTTTTTTTCTAATTCCAGACAGATTCGGAAATGAAATAAAAAAATGAAAACTTAATCCGTTTTCGATCTTAAATAGGGAGGTTAAGGTTAAATGAGATAGATAGATTGTATTGTCTTAAAGCCTTTCTTACAGACAGAAAAATAAATTTTTCACCTATACATGTGCCAGTTTCTACAGAAATACAAAACTTATATAATAGAAATGTAGTGTAGCGGAAAAACGGTAAGTGGTACGAAACTGAAATTTCATATTTAAGTTAACTATACACCCGAGGTGTTACAGCAACTTTTTCATAAAAATCGGCTGACTAGAAGAGCCACTTTATACTATGCATTTTGCATCTTTTTACGATTTTCTCAAAAACGGCTGAAACGATTTTGATTAAAATCGCTATATGAATGTAAAATTTAATAGGCTTTAATATTAGAAGGTTTCATTTTGATTGAAATAGTCTGACAGGGTTTAAATGCCGATATTTTAAATTTTCTTCCTCTGAAGTACCTTTGATTTTGTAGATTAAAAAAAATTAGGCACGTCATCTTATTAGCATTTATAAATAACGGCTAAATATGGAAGTTGAGCGAATTCGAATAAACAACTAAAGGAGAAAAGTGAAAACATATATTTTTTGTACGTATGATATACCGTTTGAAAGAGAAAGATTTTATAAAAAAATATTATCAGATACACAAAGTTGTATAAGGTTGTATAAATTAATGAATGGGAAATAAACTTATTACTGATAAACATTTTAATATAGCTATATTATTCAATCTAAATCATATGTTCCAACGAAAATGAAAACACGTTTTATTAAAATCAACTTAAAATATTTTTAAAATTGAAGTATATTTAATAGTTTTTAAATTGATATTAGCAGTCGAGGTAAGTGAAAGTCGTGTGTTGCCCGCACAAGATTTTTTTGTTTAATTGAGACGTTGATTTCCAAAAAGTACTAAAGGACATTTTTTACAAAATTGATTATTTTACATATTTGTATTCTCATCAATTAGTTATATCTAAATCTCCTATTTGATTTTATCTAATGAACACCCAAGCCATTTATAAACGCAATTTAGAAATATAATTATTTTCTAAAGCAAATAATTACACATTTAATTTCGTTCCAAATTATACCAAAACATCTCATTTCATATCTTTAATATGATGTTATTGATATACTAAAAAAACAATTCTGGATTTTAATGCGAAAAGAATCAAATTAGCTAATTTAATATAATAATTAGTGATTTTCGCGCCTCCTGTAAAATTTACTAGAATGGATATAGTACCTTTTGGAAATCAACGTCTCAATTTTTCCTCCTATGTTTTACTAAAATATGGAATAATATTGAAGCAAAACGCCGAACAAAATTATAAGGAAAAGAAATAATGATGTAAAAGAGATCTTAGGAAAGGGAAACCAACTACTTTTTTTTAGGGCTTTAAGGCGCACGAGTCTCCGTCTAAAAATAGTCGAAGACATGCCCTGCAAAAGGAGGATGCGAACCTGGTCTTCTGGAGAGAAAGAGAGAAATAGCACGCACAAAAATAAGAAAGTATTGATCATAACGGTTTCACCTTAACTTCATATTCACTAACTGCATCTTTAGTGGTGTACTCTAGAAGAGTAGCCTTAGGTTAGCGACGTCATACGTTAAATAACGCTCCCTCCGAAAGTGTCCGGTCACGTGAAATCTTAGCGTAGCTTTTAAAGGAAATCCGAAATGCATTCGGAGGAAAACGGTGAAACTACACAAGCATTCGATTAAGGACATAATGAGGAGACCTGGGGAGTTTATCGGACTGATGAGGCGGGCTCTTGATGGTCCAACTTCCGCCCGAATAAAATGTTATTATTCCGTAATAATTGGACCGCCACTCATCCATTGAGTGATTCCTCGAGTCCTACTAATGATCATCGTAAGTGAAAATCGGACGTTGCTAATTAGGTGAAAGACCACGCTATTTAAGGGTTTTCTCTTTAAGTGATGGTTCGTGTGATATTCGGGTTGATGGTTATTTCGGCTATCGATCAGTAAATGTTGGCTCAATTAAATCTCATTTGTTTATTTTAATTTTTTTTAAATATCTACACTCCCGGTCAAAAGTTTGAGACCACCTATAGTTTACATCAATTAATCATTTTGAATGTTTTTGTTAGTTTTGCGGCTCATTGGCTCTCGTATTTTTTCTCTTTGTGTTTATGTGGGTTGCACTATGCAATTCAATGAAAAATTAATTATTTTTAGCCATTCTTAAGTGAAAAAAATCTGGTGCGCGCAACAAACGACTTTCACATACCTTCATTATTTATATCAATTCAAGAATTTTTAAACAAATTTAAAAACGAAGATAAATTGTAAAATAATTATTTAAATTGGATTTTTTTTATTTTTTATTTTTTTTTTTTATTTTTTTTTTTTTATTTTTTTTTTTTTTTATTATGCCTTCCCATTTCGACTTCCGCCATAAGGGATCTGGCAGCCCAGTACCACTCCGATCTGGATGGGGTAATTGGATTTTAGTCGAAATATGTGTTTTATTAAATAATCTATTATATTATTATCTACGACATTCAGTTTGTTTTATCGGCTTTTCATCACTTTCCGTTAACATTTACTGTAGTGTGTATAAAATAATATTTTCCTAAAATCTTTAGCGTTCCAACGGTATATCATTCATGTATATGTTCTTAAGAACGTGACCGCTTACTTTGAAGGATGAACAACGGCTTAAGGTCTTCGAAAATAAGGTATTGCGTAAAATATTTGGTCCGAAGAGAGATGAGGCCACTGGGGAGTTTAGAAGGTTGCACAACGCGGAATTGCGGAACTTGTATCCTGTGAATATAATTGAGCTGATTGCATCGCGGAGACTCAAATGGGCGAGTAAAGTTGTTGGGCTCGATGACGAGCGGATTCCGAGAAAGTTGGTATTTGCTGATCCGACTGGTAGGCGTCCGAAAGGTAGGCCGAAGCGTAGATGGGAGGATTGCGTTAAGGCTGATCTCGGGAGCTTGGGCTTGATTGGTAAACATTGGACGAGTCTGTGTAGGCAGAATTTGGAGGTATCGGCATCGAACCTTCGGGTTCGCTAAGCCTATTATTATTATTATATGTTCTTAAGTTCAAAAACAAAAAATTGCATTTAACAAATATTTTTGCATTTTTCTCGTTCAGTTGGATATCGAATTCGTTCAATTTATATATTTACTTGTTTTTTAGCAATCCTAATCAGACGATATGGTTAATTTTTTCGAAACTACAAAATTAAAGGTACTTTACAGGAAATTTTTTTGAAATATCGGCATTTAAGCCCTGTCAGACTATTTCAATCAGAATGAAACCTACATTATATTAAAGCCCGTTTAATTTTACATCGACATAGCGAGTTTAATAAAAATAGTTAGAACCGTTTTAATCGTAAAAAGGTGCAAAATGCATGTTATAAAGTGGCTCGTGTATTTCCGTTGAAAACTGTAATTCGAGAATTTTCACGATCGCAATACTTTCCTTTACTATATATTATATATATACATATACAGAAAAGTAAAAGAAAAAAAAGAACATTACATGTACAGTGAATTTCTTACAACTTTGGCAGTCGATTGTGAATAAAGATCCAGACACAAAATTTTAAACGCAGATTTTATGCTTATTTATTTTAATCACGTTAGAATACTCAGTAAAAATTATATTTCATCAAACTATTTCTTGTTATTTACGGTAGTCACAAACCTGTCTCACACCTAATTAGCAAATTTGTTTATAAATACAACTAATAATAAAATACCTAGAGTTTATTTAGGTATTGGCATTGGTTATTCACGATTTTTTGATGTAAACCATATGTGGCCTCAAACTTTTGACCGGCAGTGTATATGGCAAGGAAAAGTAAATTGTTCTTTGACCAAAGATATTTAAAAAAAAAAGTTATTTTCTTTTAAATTTCCACTTTTGATTTATTTTAGTGTCGTATAAAAAAAATAATAATAATAAAGTATTTTTTAATTATAGGTGGAAGATCGGAATCAATTCGGTGGAACGAATCGGGCCGGAGTCGAAATGGCGCAGAGTGGTTCCAAACACATTTCTTCGGGACCAACTACTTACTTTTTCCTTCTATTTATATTAGAAAAGCCATTTTTATGTTATTTTGTTGTCAAGGAAATTTATTTATTTTTTTTTTTTTTTTTGTAAATAATATATTTTAAGTAACCGAGATTTTTTTAAAAATATATTAATATAATATTATATAGGCATTATAGCACCTTAATCAAACCCGTAATACTCTATAGGACAGAGACCTCCTGCCTTCCTAGCTTAGAAAAACATCTAAAGGTAGAAAGAAAAATACTTAGGAAGATCTATGGGCCCAACAAGACACCCGAAGGATACAGGCTTAAGTCCGACAAAGAAATATACGTTGACAACAAAAGCCTGGAGACCGACATCAGGGTAAGAAGGCTTAAATTCTATGGGCACATAATGGGGGTGAGCCCTGAAAGGTTAAACCGGGAAATCTTCCGCGATTCCACCAGCGCAAGAACACGACTGGTTTTTTCAAGCAGATCAGGGTCGACATGGATTCAGTGAGACTGAAGGATTCAGACTGTGTGGATAGAGAGACCTACAGAAGGTCACTGAACAATATAAAGGTCTTCGTAGTTAAAGAGCGACTAAAAAGGGATTATGCGTGGTCGGAGGAAAGGAAGCGCAAACATGCGGAGCTCATGAGGGAAGTGTGGAAAAGAAGGAACTTGAGGACGAAAACATGATATTCGCGTGGTATTTAAGGCCTTTTCGCGCCCGAAAAAAAAAAATAATAAATAAATAAAAAAAAAAAAAAAAAATATATATATATATATATATATATATATATATATAATCATATATATTCATCGATATTGGACATAATTAGTCAAGGTGGCGGTCAGTAAAAGAAACAATTAAATAGTTTTAACTATTTATTGTCTGCCAACGTTTCGACCCCCATTGTTGGTCATCATCGGGATTAAAAAGATATATAAGGAATACAATGAGTGTGTAGTAACATATGCGAAAGAATATTTAAAGAGAATATTGAAAAAAGTGGTAAATGAATTATTAAAAATTAAAAAAAAAAAACCTGTGCCACTACAACCCATGAAGAGTCTTGGGCTCAGTACATATAGAGATTCGTACTGTTTCTAGGCCAAAGGCCGTGCAATGAGGTGATTTGGCAAAGATCACGCTCAGCCGTCAGGTTTTTTTCCTAATCTCATTGAGTACCCAATTTATAGAGGCTGGGTCTGCCCAAGGAGGATCTCTATACCCACAGTAGACTAGTGCTCTATCTACTAGACCACGCCGCTTCCATTAAAAATTATATTAATATTAAAAACAATATTTTATATAAGATTAAGATAGAGGAAGTCAATCTGTAAAACATAAAAATGGAAATAGATGAGAAAAAATCTAGTAAATTAAATTGCAACGATCTTAGTGCACTAATGAAAAAAACGGTGTAAAGCCCTTTTTTCTATTCTCAAAGCCTCATCCTTTTAAGTATCTTCTACGGTGGAAAAATAATTAACTGCAGGCGAAGTATGATGAGAAGTCGGATGGATTCAGAGTCATAAAAAAAAATTCAATTAAGAGACGTTAATGTATTGCGGAAGCCGTGACTGAGTGGCTCCCACGCCAAAGGTTGTGAGTGCCAATCTCAGTCCAAGCATTTAAGCTTTTTCAAGCGTTTAATTAAAGGGGATTTACTCACTGCCTCCCCCTCAGGTATATGAGACCGTCAGCCAAATGGTTGCAACATACAAATAGGCGTAGGAAGTGATGACTCTACTAAAATTCCATCGAGTAGCGAGTGTGTAGTCTCCCAGAAGAATACACCACGCGGCCAAGGGCCTACACGGTCTGTAGCACCACCGAAAAAAATATTGTGGCTGCGTTTCAGTTGATTGTACAATAAATTGAGTTCACTTAATTAAAGTTTTTCTATGACTGCACTTAACCAACTTCTTCTTATAATGTATCTTTAATGTGGTTGATTCGAAATAGTTTACCATTTCTCAGGGTAAATATGGAATACAATATAATGGGATGATCAACTGAAGGAAAAAACATCAGAAATATTTTTCCTTATAGCTTTTTGGCTTAGTCGATTACTGCTTTTTACTGTATACTGTGTTACTGTTTCTTAATAATTGTATTTTTATATTCTTTAAGTGTGATATTGTTTCCTACTGTGTTGTGTGTTACTGTTTCTTCATAAAAAATTGTGTTATATTTTTTAAGTATTGTATTGTTTCTTACTGTGTACTGTTTGTTATTGTACTTTTATTGAACTGCCGCTGGTGAACTCCTTTCCCACACACGGGCTCGCCTTAGTGGGATAGTGACTTATACTTGCACTGTAAAATGTCTGTATTTTGATTTAAATAAAGAAGTCCTATGCTGATGACACCTGCGTGTTATCAGTTCATAAAGATTCATTTGTTGCTTCAAATACCCTTCAAGCCCACATCAAAGACCTAGAAGTATGGTATCAGAACTGGATAATAAAAATAAATTCCAACAAATCCCATCAAATAACCTTTACCCTTCGCCGTAAACCTTTGACTTCCTGCCCTAAAGTATCCTTTGATAACACTCAACTAGTTCCTGTTGAACAGATCCGATATCTAGGACTTCTTCTTGACAAACGCCTAACTTGGAATCCACATACACGACTAAAACGACAAAAAACTGCTCGCCGCTTTAGTCTACTTCAACACTTACTAGACAAACGATCAAACCTTCCTCTTAACTATCAAAGGCTCATCTACATGACTATTATAAGACCAATCTGGACTTACGGAGTAGAGCTTTGGGGCTCTACTAAACCATCAAATTCTTCCCACATTCAATCCTTACAATCCAAAATCCTTCGTAAAATCCTCAACGCTCCTTACTTTGTCACGAATAAACTTATCCATAAAGACCTTAATGTTCCCTATGTTACTGATTTGGCCCGGACCAGGTATCAATCCTTTCATGACAAACTCCATTCTCACTCTAACCCACTAGTTTCAATCCTTTCTTCCTCCTCAATGGTCCCGGGACCTTCTAGTTTAAAATATTTTTAGAGTGCTGCCACTGGGTAGTGTCTCTACATGTTTTTCATGACAGTTTTGTATATTACCATCACATTTACTAGATGTATTTTTATTTAATACAGTTGTAAATATCAATAAATATGTTTAAAAAAAATAAATAAAAAATAAAGAAGTTATTTAAAAAAAAAACAAATTAAAAAAAAAAAGAAGGTATTATATATAATTCTTCAATGAACAATACAAGAGTCGAGACGGATTTCTGAAGCATTATTACTTATTTTCAGAGCTTTACAGGATCCAGTTATTTTATATTAACATGAACTAGTTATCAATTGCGTGAGGTTATTCTTGGACGTACGTTTCGCTTGAGCCGAGTGACCCAGAATACTCAGCGTGACCATAAATATGGAGAGCCACTGGGCATACGAATGCCCTCGCACGCAACCTATAGGTGATAGGTATACCTATAGGTGTCATCTCAAATAAATGTATGTATATATAGTAATTTTTAGAGTTAATTACTCACATTTAAACGTACTCATTACCATGAATATGTGTTAATTTTAAAATAGTTTATTTTCAAGTTATTTTTGAACGCATCTATTTATTGTGATTTTGGTGCCTATCAAATAGCACTATGATTTACAAAATGCTCAATCAACTTTTCCTAAATTTTTTAGAAAACGCGAAAATATCTCGTTAGAACTAAGAAGAGCTTGCCGGACCGAGAATGTACAAAAAAAGTAGCACTAATTTGGCTTTAAAGGGTTTAATTATGACATTTTTACTGGAAAAAAACTTGATTGATTAGATTTTAAATCAATTTTTGTAGCATTATATATATATTTTTTCCACTATTTATATTTTTCAGAGCCTGTATATAATGTAATGATGTATAAAAAATAAATTTATTGGATGAAAAATTTTAGCTAATAACAAACTGACAAGCTACTCTCACAACAAAACCGATATTTTTTTTATTGGCAGCATAAATGTTCAATTTCTGTTATTAATTGGGTTTATAATTTTCTTTAAATTTAAAAATTCATAAAATATAAGAACTGTAATTATAAAATATTTGTAAACATTTGATCTAAGAGGAAATACCATTCAAGCCTATTGTTGCATATATGTATCCATGCAGAAAGTTGGGTGTCATCGAATAATCATTTAATTATATTAATAAGCAATATTTAAAAATGTACAAATATATTTTTCCACTCTACATAATTTTAACTATATGCTGGAATACATTTTCCCATTGTATTTATTTTACATCATATGTACGGGTACATTTTTCCCACTGTATTTAATTTAAACAATATATACGAATACATTTTGTTATTGTAGTGAATTTAAACTGCATGTACGAATACATTTTCTCATTGCATTTACTTTAAACTACATATACGAATACATTTTTCCGACAGTATTTACTTTAAACTTTATGTACGAATACATTTTTCCCACAGTATTTAATTTAAACTATATGTACGAATATATTTTTTCCACAGTATTTATTTTTAACAATATGTACGAATACATTTACCCACTGGTTTTGCTTTCCAATATACTCGTATGTACGAATACATTTTTTCCCACAGTATTTATTTGATTCTTTTGATAGAAAAATCTAAAGCATTTTTGTAAATTTTTATAACTTTTCCTCAGCCATTTGCACATTTACTATGATTTTTTTTTTTTTAACATTAATAGATATTTTTTACAGGATTCTTAGAAAAGTAATATTAGAAAGAAAAGTTTATGCTGTGTTTTTCGGCAAGAATTAATGGAATATTATAACTTTTAGGAGAATATATTGAGCTTAAACTTTTAAAGTATACAGGTACTTTTCTTCTAGTAAAACTGGATATTATTCTAACAGTATTTCCGAAGCTGAGAGTAAAAATAAGAATATAAAATGGTAAATATTAATATTTTACAATAGCATACTGCTGTATTACCTGTCACCGAAACATGATTATTTTCATTGGGTATCAATTCTAAGCTATATTGATTATTTTTTAAAATAAAAACGTTTGTTGACAAATAATTATAATATGATACGATTTCCCTTTAAAATATTATATTAATTTATAATTTTTCCATACGAAATCCTTGAAAATAGAAAAACTGATAATCCCATATTAAAATAATAATAATTAGATTGAAAAAGAACGTAAAACGTAACCAAGAACAAAATCTATAATTAAAAATATAATTATTCCTTTTACCTCAATAAACCATTTTTGTTTCTTTTTTTTTTTTATCTGTATCATTTATCTAGCTCTATTGAGTTTCAATCTCTATTGTTTTCTACAACGCACCCTTCAATAATGAGTTTTTTAAATACAGAACGTGGCTTTAACAGTTCAAATTTAATTTAATTTAACTTTTCGTGATATAAGTTGGTATTAGAAACATTCTATCTTAACTTTCGTTATAGGTGAAGTTAATTAATGATCTCAAAATGGACGCTTTTTTTTTTTTTTTATAACGCATTATTAATAGTTCCGATGAGTAACTTTCATATTAAAATAAATTACACATATGTTTATCATTAATCCTAAAAATAATTGTATTCATTAAAATTATTGGTATATTCAACATTAAGAACATCAAAATACATTTCATATCAAATTATTGCATCTTGTATATATACAAGTTGTGATAATTTGTACATAGCTCTACATTAACGTATACAACTTCGTATATAAAATAACATTTTATTTTAAAATCTTTAGCTTTCCAACGGTATATTATACATCTATGTTACCAATCTTGTGATCGATAAAAATAATAAAAATATTTTGTATATATATCCGTCTTATATCTATGCTAACAAGACAAAATGGTTAATTTTTTCGAATCTACAAAATTAAAGGTAATTTAGAGTAGGGAAATTTAAAATATCGTCATTTAAGCTCTGCCAGAATGTTTCAGTCTGAATTAAATTCACATGATATTTTGCATGAATAAGCCTATTAAATTTTACATAGATTTAGAAATTTCGATCAAAATCGTCATAGGCGTTTTACATAAAATAAGATGAAATGTTTTTTTTTTTTTTTCTCGAATCTACAAAATTAGAGTTACTTTAGAGAAAAAAAAATCGACATTTAACTCCTGTTAGACTCATTCAATCAGAATGCAAACTACATGATATTTGAAGCCTTTTAAATTTTACATCTATATATCGAGTTTAATCAAAATCGTTTGAGCCATTTTTGAGAAATTCGTAAAAAGATACAAAATGCAATATATAAAGTGGCACTTCTGGTTGCCAATTTTGATGAAAAAGTTGCTGTAACATCTGAGGCATACATTCTTCTAAAATAGAAATTTTCAGTTTTAAACAATTTACCTTTTTCGAGCCAGACTTACTACATACATATAAACCGTTTTCGCGCGACTTGAATATTGAAGCGAAAGTGAAAAAAATATTTTTTATAAATAAATCATAAAAAAATTAAATTTAATGATGAGATTTTGTTTTTCTAACGAATTAGCTAGCCTCTTATTGAGCTAAAAACGTTAAATAATGTAAGATTAATCTGAAGTCATTGCAGTAATTAAGCTTAGTTTACGCAACATTAACATGATGATCCGAACAAGATAGCATCTGTTTTTCTGATCCAAATTACAGTTGGATTACACTAGAAAAGGCAGTTTCATATGTAAGGAACCACGCTCTTGCGAACAATTTAGAAACCGAGTTATTGAGAAAGTGCTCATTGTTCACGGAAGAGGAGTAATGCTGACCACAGGTCTTATTCCTCACTCTACTCATCTCGGGAAAACATTGACGATTAACGAAGACTATTGTTTAACTACAAAAAAAAAACGGTTAATTAACTGCTAAAACGATTGTTTAACTACTTAAACGATTGTTTAACTGCTTAAACGATTGTTTAGCTGCTTAAACGGTCGTTTAACTGCTTAAACCGTTGTTTAACTGCTTAAACCGTTGTTTAACTGCTAAATCGATAGATTAACTGCTTTATATGTCTCATCTTTGAGATATCCAGGGACCCGATTCTACGCAGAGTTGAACTGGATTTTACTTCCTAACGTTGTATGTAAAAAAATGCAAATTCATTATTATCCTGGGACAAGAACCATTAGAATAAAATTTACAGAATTTAGAAAAATTGTCTCCAGAGTCCTAGAGTAAATAAAATAAATATAAACAATTTAACAATAATGATAATAACGTTTCTTAGTTCTTGGTTAATATTTTTAAATACTACGATAATAAGCGTGTTTATTATTTAAGGTATATTTATGTATACTATATTGCTATTAGTTTTTTTCAAATATTGTGCATATATATATATATATATATATATATATATATATATATATATACTCTCAAATAATTCATTAACTTTAATTGTTGATTTAAAATTAAAATACTTTTATCACGGAAAATACAATGCTATCACTATTAATGTTTATTTAAAATTAAATTATTTTTATCGTAGAAAATGCTATGTTGAGGATGTATAGTCGACTGTAGATACTATTATAGGTGGAATAATCAGGAGTCAGTCTTTTTTATTTTTTTTTTTTAGTTCATATTTTAATGAAGGGCTGTAAATTATGATAGTTATTATAATGAGATGTCTTTCAAGGTCTAGAATGTTTTTACACGACCCCCTCCCCATACTTCCTATGTTTATGGTTTTCCTCAGTTTATGCTTGGACATGGCTCAGTAATGGTACGTTTATATATAATTTTTTAATTCTACATTAATGTCTAAAGTTTTATTTTTAAGCTTATCATCATCATATTGTTTATCATATTATCATTATTTGGATCTATTATATTTAAGTATGTTGGTATATTTTCTATTTTATTTCAAATGTTATCATTGTCACTACATTTAAAACAATTTTATTATCACATTAATATGTATCTCTGTTTGTTCTGAAGTTCGTAGTCCTGATGATGGCTCACAAGCTTGAGCCGAAACGTTGGCCAAATTAATAATATTTAAAAAAAGACTGACTACTGATTATCCACCTATAATAAGAAAATGCTATGTTATCGCTATTAATGTATATTTATAATACAAATTTATTAATATTATTATCTTTAAGTATTATTAAATTTAAGTATTGTTAAGTAAGTATTCTACCTTAAATATTATTAATTAAGTATTTTAGTAACTTAAATTGTTATTATCTTTAAGTGTATTAACATTATTGTCTTTATGTAGCCAGGCTACAAAGGAAAGGTTATATCTGCTTACAGGGGATGTAGTACGTTTTGGAAGGAAATGTTTTTAGTACCTTTTGGAATGAAATGAAATTTTCTAATACTTTTTAAAGGATTTCTATGTTTTTTAGATAAAATCTGATGACGGATTTAGAAAAAAACTAAACCATTAGTATAGAAATATGTCAAAATATCAATTTCGAAAAAAATGTCCTTTAGTACCTTTTAGAAATCAACGCCTCAATTATCCAACAAGGCCAGTTCTAGAAATAAAGTTTCGGTAGAGGTATTTCGCGCAAAACGTACGTGATACAGCGTAACCTACCAAAAATTTTAATCTAAACCTAATTTTTACGACCCTTGCAATTAAAATTATTGTATGAAGGGGTCCGCGAAAAATGTTTGGTGGGAATCACTGGTCTAGTTAATCGAATACGGGAGGAGCCAGTGAACGTTATCCAGAGTTACCGTAAGACAGAGGGACACGAGGAAGGTGGGGTACGATCGGCCAAGAATGACAGACCAAACCAGAACTGTGACAATTACAAATAAAAGTAATCAATTAACATTTATATTTAATTGAAGCTGGCAATTAAAAGCGGTTAAATAGAATTCTAATTATAACTATTTATAATTTTAATTCGAAATTACAATTAACATTTGAGACGTTGATTTCCAAAAGGTACTATATCCATTCTGGGGAATTTTACAGGAAGCGCGAAAATCTGTCATTACTATATTATTAAACCAGCTAATTTGATTCTTTTCGCATTAAAATCTAGAATTATTTCTTTAATATATTAATAAAACCATATTAAAGTTATGAAATGAAATGTTCTGTTATGATTTGTAATGAAAATAAATGTTTAATAAGTATCTTAAGAAATTAATACCATTTCTAAATCAGGTTATTAAAGGACATGAGTGTTCATTAAATACAATCAAATTTAAGATTTAGTTAAAACTCAATGAGAAGAATATAAATATGTCAAAAAATCAATTTCGTAAAAAATGTCCTTTAGTACCTTTTGGAAATCAACGTCTCAATTGAGTTTAATTTCTTATTTCCGTTTTTAAAATAGAAATTGTTGTTTATTTAATATTAAAACTTATGTTAGTGGCAATATTATTTTCAAGGTGTAATTATATGATTTACCTTACTGTAAGGATTATTCTTGATACTAATTGTACCTCTTTTTTTCGTAATTGCTTGAAATGAGATTTTTTTTTAATAGTTTCTGAAATGTCAAATAAAACTTCCGTTCTTCCGCCATTCTCGGAACATTCGATTATAAGGTTTTCTAGGGTTTTGATTCCAATTTTTGTATGAGAATGACAGAACAAACCGACGACTATTTCATTGTAACGCATAACCTTCCAGATGTCTCGCTGGTTGAGTTATGAGTTACACTAGGTGTTGTTTACAGTGTACGGCGAGTGATTTATCCAACAAATATTCTTGTTCTATTCTCTTTCGGTTATTTATCTGATTTTTGTCTATGTTAATAAGATAATATGTTGTTTTTTTTCGAATCTACAAAATTAGAGGTACTTTAGAGGGAAACAAAATCGGCATTTAAGCCCTGTTAGACTCTTTCAATCAGAATGTAAACTACATAATATTAAAGCCTTTTAAATTTTACATTCATACAGTGAGTTTAATCAAAATCCTTTGTGTTGTTTTTGAGAAATTCGTAAAAATGTCATAAATGCACGGTATAAAGTTCTGGTTTGCTAATTTTGATGAAAACGTTGCTATAACATCTTAGGCATATATGCTTCTAAAGTATGAAATTTCATAATAAAAACAGGTTAAACGGAAGATTGCAATATGAAATCAAATAATTAGTTGGTTTCTATGTCTCACATAATCTTATCTCATACGGGGCCAAAGAATATGTGAGTTTAAATGCTTGTTGTTCCCTGTTGGTTATTTTTTATTTTTTTTTTAAACAATTTTAACATAAATTATTCACAATATTTTTAATTAAAAAATGTATATTTTAACTTTTAAACAACTCAGTGAGTCCTGATGATAGGGAAGGCCCCCGAAACGTTGACTCGTTAAAGTATATTAAAATAAACTGTTTTTGGAAGACATAAAAACCAGCTAATTATTTTATATGAAATTTCAGTTTTATAAATCTTATCTGTTCGAGCTAGACCACACACACCAACCTTTTTCGGTAAAAACTCGAATTCGAAAATTTTGACGATCGCAATACTAATGTATTTCATGCATAGGTATGTGAATGTAAAATAGTATTTAGTTGCATATTTCTGTTTAATAATAATGAAAATTCTGATATTTATAAACTTTTATAATGTTTAGGATAGACTGAAAAATAAGGAGGTCGACAGCTAATAACTATCGGCACTAAGCTCTAGTGCCGGAAATCGAGGCCTGGATAGAAGGTCATTGGTTTTCGTATTTTATCCTATGCGAATTTCGATTTAAATTCATGTATCCGACGCCCAGAGTATGTACAAATATTTATGTTTGAATGAAGTTTACATGCACAATGATGTTTACATGCAATATTCATATAAACGGTCGGAAATGCTCTTTGTGGCGGTATAGTAGAACCGTATAGTTTATAGTAAATATACAGTTTTATAATTATTAAGGTTGATTTTGGGTTGAATAATTCTTCCATTAATACTCATTCTTTTATTTCATCAATATGACGTTTCGGGATATTCTCCGATCTTCAGAAGTCTACAAAAATTATATTAAGCAATTTATCATCACATTAAAAATTACTATAATGAAGTGAATGGTTTAAAAATTTTTATAAATTAGGTGTCAATTGATAACAAAACTTTAAAACTATTAAATAACAAATTTTAAAATCATAAGGAGGCATTAAAAGCAAAAATTTAACAATGTTACATAGTACTTAGTTAAATAAATAAATAAATATTATAAAGTTACCTTGTTATATATCCGGTAATCCCAACATTTTCACTAATCGCACATTGTGCCAGGTAAAAAAGTAAAACGAAGTCAATATTTTAATTTTAATTATTCAGCCCAAAATCAACCCCTTAATAATTAAATTAGATCTTCCTTGTTTAGAATATATTGATATAACAGTTTTATAAGTGTATCCATATAGAAAATATTTAACGGCGAACAAATAAATAAATCTCTTGATTTCACGATGCTCTACATAATAAACGAAAATTATGCTTTGTAATGATACTAAGGAATCATTTTTAATTTTATACACGCTATCATTATTCTACCCTCATTAAACATAAAATAAAAATTAACAAGCCCTACACAAGTTTTATTTTTCACGTATACATGAACACATTTCATTAAAAACAGAAAGTGAGAAAAAATATAATTACCAAGAAAAGAATTACCAAGTTAAAAATATTAACAACGTTAACGTGACATTGAGAATAAAAAATAAAATGAAGTATCAAAAAATAAATTAACAGTAAACATGCGTCGAAAAGTCAATTATTAATATCTTTTCGACGCTACTTTTACCAATATTAAAAAATCGAAATTTTGAAAAGTAAATTTTTTTGAAATAAAAGTACATTTTACATCCTGGTATATAATGTAATTAAAAGGATGTTCTCACTTTATTTTCTTAATTTTTTTTTCCTTGGCATTTAATTCAAAATCGTTTTTAATTTATAATTAACAAATATGAAAACAATAGTAATAAATAAACCTAGGAGACCTATGTTGCTAATGTATCAATATATAAATTAAGCGGATGATCAGTAAAAATAATTTTTAAAAGATTATATACATTTTATCAATTTATTTTTTCCCTTTTTAAAATAAGAATAAAACTTCATGATTGTACATTTTTAACTGATATCGTTTTTTTTAAACTCATATCAAACCACTCTAAAATAACAATGATCTAAATTATTTATTATAATTTGGAACTGAACAGGAAATCAAGAATAAAGAAGTTATCGCTAGATAATTATGAAATTTTTGACCCCTCAATCACAAAATGAATTAATTTTTTTTTTTTTTTAAGGGTTGGAGTGTCATTCGCTTATGTTTATAAGGTGGCATAATATCATAAGTTTTTCTCATTCAGTTTATTAGTTAACAACTCTACCTTGTACAAGTAAACGAACCACCTTCTAAACATAAACGAGTGGACACTCCATAATGTGAAGAACGCTTAATTCTATACAAAGTGACTTATACCATTTTGCTATCTGAGCACTAAATTAATAAGACAATAAATGAGTTTTGTAGTTCTGTATTACTATATTTGTACTACTACTATACTATGTACTATATTTATTTTTTTTTAATATCTAAGTTTGAAAATTAAAACGAGTCGAAGAAGAATCCAGAAATCACAAATAAAAATTATCGGGATGTTAGGATAAAACTATAGCAGCAGTCAGAGAAGTTACTATGAATACGAAACACTGATCAAAGAGTAAAACTAATGATTGAGTAAGGACGTACCTGCTGGAAAGCACTCACTCCTGGAAGGCGCCGGTGAAGACTGGAGGTAGCTGGAACTGGGGACGCAAAAGTGGGCTATCCCCCCACTGCTTCTTCGGGAGTCTTGGTGCGCGCCCCTAGAGCAGGTAGGTTCCTTCAGGAGGTGGGGGTGGAAACTTAGGAAATGGTAAGTGCGAGCTGGAGGAAGCCATCTGACCAAAATGGTTTTCCTGATTGGTATGGTTTTCCCAGTAGACCAATGCAGTCTTTCCCAGAAAAAAAATTCGATGACCCCTTCGTCAAGAATTACTTCAATGCCAAGGACACAGTAATCGCCGGAGTCATAAAAATTGGCAAGAAAAAAAAAATGAAACTGATTTGTTTCAATGGTTTGAATTTGAATTGTGGCCAGTTTATAGGAAACAAAGACATAGTTCTTTCCAAAAAGTTGCAGGTGTTTCATTCCATTAGTAAGGCAGTGATGTGCTATCGAGCACAAGTATGGGATTGGCTCAGTCATGAAGCCGTGGAAAAACTACAAAAATTTTTTCTTAAAAAAATATTTAAATTGCCCTAAAGATGCATTTCAATTATATTAGGGGTACTCACTACTTTTGCTATAGCATGCTATTTGTGTTATTTTGCTAAAGCCGTCGAGTTTCTACAGTTATTTCCTGTATAAAATTGATGGGTTTAGCACAATAGCACAAATAGCAAACGTAGTGAGTATCCCTATTATTAGAATTTTGAATCTACCACCGCATAGATATCCAAAGATATTACAATAGCATTACGAATAATTAAGAAAAAAATATCATGGTTCAAAAACATTCTTTATCTGAAAGAATCGCATGGATTAAATTGTAATTTAAATCTATCTAACTCTGATGATATTAAATAATGGAAAAATAATCTAGCAATATTAAGGGTTCAAATATAAAAAGATATTTATAGTCAAAATATTATTAAATTTAGAAATTCCAAATCTTCCCCCTTTTGTCCACATCTAGCCACAGTAAATTACATCACTGACAAATGTTCTCTGGAGGTGATTAGATGGGTAATTAAAATCAGGGGTGATGTTTTAAATCTAAATCATAAAAATTTCATGAAAACAAATTTATATGTAGTTTGTGCAATACAAATGAAATGGAAGATCTTTTTCACTTTTTGGCTGCATGTCCAATACTTTCAGAGCTTAGAAAAAAATACTTTAATTCTAAAAATTTAACTTGGGATCAAATATTAGAGTTAATAAATGGAAAAGAGTGGCTGGCGTTAGTTAATTACTCCAGATCGGCTTTCTCTTATAGAATGTTGTTGACGAAAGAATTTAACTATTAATAAATTTGATTTTAGTACATAAACAGCATCCGAAGTGTTGATATATTATTTCTTATTTTGTTATTAATTATTTATATTAATAGATTAAAGGATAATTTTGTCAATAAACACAGATTCCACGGACGGTCAATAGACCATGTAGTGTGTCTGATTTTTGTTATATTATTTTGTAATTTTTAAATTGAATGGAGCAGGAAAGGCATTAGATAAAGACTAGTTTAGTACACATGATAGTTTCAAGTACACAAGATAAATTAATATATGTGATGGTGAAAAGTTAAAATTTGATAATGTGAATGAATTGTAGTGTTAAATGACCGATATTGAGTAACGATATGGAAATGGAAATATATCTTTGGACACATCAGCCGGTCCAGATGGAGTTCTTATAAGAACAATTAAAAAAATAGGAATCGCACATATAATGAAGACAATAGTAGAAATAATCCTGAAATTCGGACACGTCCCCGAAATTCTCCGCTGTGGACGAACAGTTCTAATTTATAAAGGAAAAGGGGATAGCAAGGAAATATCCTCTTGGAGACCGATTACAATTTATCCCATCGTGAGGCGTATCGTTGAAAAGGTTCTCGACTTCGAGCTTCGAAAGCAAATTTTATTTCACCCAAGCCAGAGAGGTTTCATTATTGGCCAACCGGGGTGTCATGTCAATGCCAGAATAATTGATGCTATTCTCAGGGATGCAAAAAATAAACAAGAAGACGCGGCAGTCGCGTTCTTAGATGTGACTGGAGCATTTGATAACATCGGACACGGCCATATCTTGAGATCTTTGGAGTCGAGAGGAGTTTCGAGCGACTTAAGAAAAGCGATTGAGGGCCTATTGTGTAAAAACACGATAAAGATCAATCTTGGGATCAATAAAACAAACGGTATCCATGTTTTGAGAGGAGTACCTCAGGGTGGGCCACTTTCACCGGCGCTGTTTAATCTAAGTATAGATTCTCTATACACCGAGCTCTGTGATCCAAGGGTAGCTAATGAGTATGGATACAAATTACTTCCAAACCACGACTCTGTTTTACTCACAGGTTTTGCGGATGATCAAGCCGTGAGCTGTCACAATGTGGAATCTGGAGAGAGAGCCATCAACTGCGTCCGTAGAATACTTGGAGAGATAGGATTATCTGTTAATGCAAACAAAAGCACAGGTATAATCTTGAAAAATGGAAAGTTGGTTGGGTCAAAGTTTTGTTTGGATACGGGAGAGGAAATCCATTCTATTCAAGATAAAGATTTCATCAAATACCTGGGTTGTAGATTTTCGGGGGAATTAGAATTTGATGAGGAATCCGTCGGTAGGCTGAATCGAGATATGGAAAAGCTTGTAAATTCTAATCTCCTAAAGCCTGACTAAAAAATAAACATTGTAAATAGATATGTTTTTCCTTCCGTGATACACCCGCTGCAGACTGCACCACTAACAAAACTGCGCCCATCTTTGTTAGAGGCAATCGACGTCATAATTCGAAGATGTATAAAGGCTATCATAGGATTGCCAGCCAACTCCTGCTCTTCTATGCTGTACTCGCCGCGACGATATAGGGGTCTTGGGCTTCTGCGTTGTCAATGGGAAGCTCCTCTTCAGCATTGGGCGATTTCTCAAAGATTGGCCGGAGTAACAGACGCCCTGTTTCAAAATATCTTCAACTTAACGGAGGAGATCCGCGAGTGCACCGAACTACTGCGAATTGAGGGAAATGCTATAGAGGCCCCTCTCACGGTAAAGAGAGTGAGGCAGTTCTTGAGGGAAAAGTCTTTTGAGGAGTGGAGCCAGTGCAAGTGGCAGGGTGTAGGCGTGGTACATTTTAAAGCCAACCCGAGCGTAAACAGGTTTATGTTCGATCGACAAATGTTAACAGGATCAGAGTGGACAAACGCACTCAAATTGAACATAAACTACGCACCACTTCGTGGAGTCCCTGGATCGAGATGCCAGGGTAACGAGGCTGTTGGACCCCTCTGCCGCAGATGCGGTCGAGAGTTAGAAACCCCTTCACATGTGTTGGGAAAATGTCCACATAACATGCTTCTCGTTACCCGCCGGCACAACCGCATAAAGAAAGAAATATCAGAACTTTTGGAAGTGAGAAAGTATAAATGTTTTCAGGAAGTCTTTTGCCTTGATACAGATGGGTCGACAAGATTTGTGGATATCTTGGCATTTAATGCCACAAAAAATGAAGCACTGATAGTGGACCCCACTATCAGATATGAAACAAATGACCAGGAACAAGGCAAGAGGATTCAAGAAGAGAAAGAGAACATTTATACAAAATGTATTCCATACCTGAGGGAAAAATTTCGTGAGGAGTTCGGTGAAAGGGAATTTAAAGTCGTGGGACTTTGGTTCGGAAGCAGAGGGACCATCCCAGTAGCCACTGGATTATTTTTAGAGAAATATGGACTCGGAAAAAATGAGATGCAAAGCATGGCGGAGACCATAATCTTGGACTCACTGGGAATCCTGCATCACCATATATATTGAGGCTAGTCGGGATTCTCAGATGTCCATGACCGATTTCAAAATTAGTAAAATATATGTATTTCCTATTTGGCGGAATCTCTCTCTATCTTGTTTCTTCTTTAAGATTGTCTTCGGGATTGATGCGGTATGCTGTGTACTGTAGCAACTCAGCGAAGTTGAGCAGCAGATCCAAATTGGAATTTCCTCCTCCTAGTTGTAATATTTATTCAATTATATTTTAGATAATATTGAACATCTGAAGATGAGGCATGTGAAACCTCGAAACGTTATAAGATTAATTATTGACATGTATGGATAAATAAATGCATATAAACAAAAACAAGAAGAGATTGTTCCAATTGATATAATCATATTCTAAAATACTCTTCTATAATAGTAATTGATATCATGTAAATTGTTTATATTCTATTTGCTGTAATTTTGAAAAATAAACAGACTTTTCTATCTCTATCTGTTCTAGTTAATGGAATACGGGAGAAGCCAGTGAACGTTGTCCGGAGTTACCGAGAGACACCGACTACCACCTGATTGTGACGCATAACCTTCGATATGCACTGGTTGCGTTATGCACTAGGTGTCGTTTACAGTGTACGGCGAGTAATTTTCACAAAAGATATTTTTGTTCTTTTCTTTTTCATTTAGTTATCAAAATCGTTTAATCTGTATATTTATAGTTATTTTAGAAGAAAACAAAATCGGCATTACGCCCTGTTAGACTGTTTCAATCAGATATAAGATTCAATGGGATAGCTAAAGATATAAGACTAAAATCTGGTGCGGGCAACACCAGAATTCAACTTACCCCGGCCGTTAAAACCAATTTAAGAACTATTAAATAAACTTTAAGTTGAAAAAAGTTTTATGATAATTTTAAGTAAATAGTTTATTCAATTTCGTTGAAAACATATGATTTAGATTAAATAATATAACGATATTAAAATGTTACGTAACATAATCAGCAATACGTGTTTGCCCCATTCGTTACTTTAGATTAGGTTTTACAATTTTGTAATTAACATAATATTTTTTCAAAAATCTTTAGCATTCCAACACTATGTTAAACATCTATTTACTGTTCTTATTTAAAAAAAAATTAAAAACTGCGTTAAAAAATATTTTTGCTCTCTTTTCTTCTAGTTGGATATCGAATTCGTACAACTTATATATTTGCTAAATTTTAACAATACTAACAAAATGGTATAGTTAATTTTTCCGTATCTACAAAATTAAAAGTACTTTAGAGGAAGAAAATTTAAAATATTAGCATTTAAGCCCTGTCCCACTATTTTAATCAGAACGAAACATATATTATATAAACGGCCATTAAATTTTACATCGATACAGCGAGTTTAATCAAAATTTGGGCCGTGTTTGAAAGTTGTAAAAAGGTGCTAAATGCATGGTATAAAGTGGCTCGTTGCTTTAATATATTAGGCATAAACGCTTCAAAATGAAATTTCAGTTTTATAAATCTTACTGGTTTCGAGCTAGACCACTCTCACCGACCTTTTTCGGTGAAAATTCCAATTCGAAAATTGCAATTTGACGATTGGAATACTATTTATTTCCTTACTATGTATTTCTTGTATAGGTAAGTGAATGTAAAATATTATTTAGTTAAATATTAATGAAAATGCTGTTATTTATAAAATTTTATAATGTTTAGGATAGATATCTGCCTAGAGTATTTATAAATAGTTATCATGAAGTGACAATGGTTGACTGTTTTATATATGAGAGAACTTGGTTGAGGGTGCAGTCAATTTAACACACAATTAAGCGTAAACTTAATTTGTTGGTGCCGACGTTTCGGTCTAAATTATAGGCCTTCTTCAGGGCTATAAGAAAAAAAGAAAAAAAGAAAAAAAAGATAACAACCAGCAGTGGAATACGATATATAAAGATGATAAGAAAAATAAATTGTACTGAAGATTACAAACAAAGTGAAATAGTAGTAATGACAATTGATAAATGTAATAATTTCTTAAAGTGAAATAGTAGTAATGACAATTGATAAATGTAATAATTTCTTAAAGTGAAATAGTAGTAATGACAATTGATAAATGTAATAATTTCTTAAAGTGAAATAGTAGTAATGACAATTGATAAATGTAATAATTCCTACAAACAAAAACAAAAGAGGGGAAGACATTTTAATAAAAGGTGTGTTATATTTTACAGTTTTAATTAATTACTTATTTAATAAATTAATCACTTTTAATTAATGTGAGACGTTATAAAGTTAAAAAATAAAAAAAGTGATGAAAGTCAAAAAATAGTGATGAAATCGTTATAATAACGAGACATTATAAAGTTTAAAAAAAAATTAAAAAATACATTTAACGGTAAGAGAAAAAGAGTTATATATATATTATATATATATATATATATATATATATATAATATATATATTTATTTATATATATTATTTATTTATATATATATATATTTATTTATAATATATATATATTTATATATAATATATATATATATATATATATATATATATTATATATATATATATAAAGA
Source organism: Piezodorus guildinii (assembly GCA_023052935.1). Classification (NCBI taxonomy): domain Eukaryota; kingdom Metazoa; phylum Arthropoda; class Insecta; order Hemiptera; family Pentatomidae; genus Piezodorus; species Piezodorus guildinii. The sequence goes on along the minus strand of CM041295.1, from coordinate 34,756,778 downwards.
GTTATAAATTAATTTTACGCTTAATTGTGTGTTAAATTTACTGCACCCTCAACCAACTAATCTCCACCAACTCTCATATAAATATTTATGTTTTCATGAAGTTTACATACACAATGATGTTTACATGCAGTACTCATGAAAACTGTCGAAAACGCTCTTTCTTGCGCTGATATTTTGACTTTCATTCAATATAGAGATAGTGGCGGTATATTTAGGATCATGTGCGGATATCTTTAATAGACATATGCAGTTTTATCTAGACAGAAACTATATAACGCCAATCAAATAAAAAAAAAAAAAAAAAAATTGAAAGAAAAAAAAACGGTCGGAAATGCTCTTTCTTGGGCTGATATTTTGACTTTCATCAATAGTGGCGGTATAAGTAGGACCGTATATTTTGCAGTTTTAAAAGTGTATCCATACAGAATACGGCGAGCAAATAAAAAAATCTCTTGATTTCAAGATGCTTAACATAAGAAACGAAATTATGCTTTGTAATAATACTATGGAATAATGTTTAATTAAATACACGCAATCATTATTCTACCCTCAATAAACAGAAAATAAAAATTAACAAGCCCTACAGAAGGTTTATTAAAATGTATTTTTTTTTTTTTTTTTCACGAACACATTTCCTTAAACATGGAGAGAGAAAAATATGTAGTATACAAAAATCACCAAGTTAAAAATATTAACAACGTTACCGAAATTGAAATTAAAAATTAAGATAAAGTATCAAAAAATGAATTAACAGTAAACACGAGTCGAAAAGTCAATTATTTATATCTTTTAAACGCTACTTTTACCAATCTTAAAAAATCGAAATTTTCCTTGAAATAAAAGTATAAAGTGATATATAATGTAATTAAAAGGATGTTCTCACTTTATTTTCTTAATTTTTTTTTTCCTTGGCATTCAATTCAGAATCGTTTTTAATTTATAATTAACAAATATGAAAACAATAGTAATAAATAAATCTAGGGCTATGTTGCTAATGTATCAATATATACAATTAAGCGGATGGTCAGTAAAAATAATTTTTAAAATATTATATGCATTGTATATACATTATAAAACTTCAGGATGGTTTCTTTTTAACTGGTATATTTTTTTAAACTCATATGCAAACACTCTGTTCGGTTCCGTGCAGTTTAATATAAAATAAAAATGATCTAAATTATTTATTATAATTTGGAACAGAATAGGAAAACAACAATAAAGAAGTTTGTTCGATAATTATCAGGCCGATTTGCAAAAGAAATTCTTGGATATTTTTTTGCAAATCGGCCTGATAATTATCGAACAAATATTAGAACAAAAGAACAATGACGACAATGATGAGAAAAAAATAAAGAAGTTATTGCTAGATAATCATGAAACTTTTTGACCCCACCAAACACAAAATGAATTTTTTTTTTTTTACAGCCTGGAGTGTCATTCGTTTTTGTTTATAAGGTGGCATAAAGTCATAAGTGTTTTTATTTCAGTTTATTAGTTAACAACTCTACCATATACAAATAAACGAACCACCCTCTCAACATAAACGAGTGGACACTCCAGAATGTGAAAAACTCTTAATTCTAGAAAAAGTGACTTATACCTTTTCTTTTTTAATTTTTCAGGAAGTTTTTCTTAATATTAACACTTATTAGCACCAACCATATGACCAATAATTCATCAAATTTGAAGAAAAAAATAGATGAACTTTTAGATAAGCACATAATATCTTGAGAATGGGTAAACAGTCCTGAAACGGTGATAGATCATGTGAATGGTTATGAAATAAAATAAATAATTAACAAAACGAAGTTAAGGTGTGCTCATTTAAGTGTTAATATCAAGAAAAACTTCCAGAAAAATTAAAAAAGAAAAGAAACTAAATTTAAATACGGAAATTAGCACCAACCATATGACCAATAATTCATCAAATTTGAAGTAAAATATAGATGACCTGATGTGAACGGTTATGAAAGAAAATAAACAATTAACAAAAGGATGTTAAGGTGTGCTCATTTAAGTGTTAATATCAAGAAAAACTTCCAGAAAAATTAAAAAAGAAAAGAAACTAAATTTAAATACGGAAATTAGCACCAACCATATGACCAATAATTAATCAAATTTGAAGAAAAAAATAGATGAACTTTTAGATAAGCAAATAATATCTTGAGAATGGGGAAACAGCCCCGAAACGTTGATAGATTATGTGAATGGTTATGAGATAAAATAAATAATTAACAAAAGGAAGTTAAGGTGTGCTCATTTTGCTATCTAAGTACTAAATTAATAAGACAATAAATGAGATCCATGAAAATATGCATACAATACAGTTTTGTATTTCTGTATTACTATAGTTATTTTTTGAAATGTCTAAGTTAAAATATTAAATAGAGTCGAAGAAGAATCCAGAAATCCCTATTGCCGGGATGTTAGGATATGACTCTAGCAGCAGTGAGAGAAGTTAGTGTATATATAGTTAGTGATCATAAAGTTCTAATAATGGGTTGAGTAAGGACGTACCTGCTGACAAGTTGTCACTCGAAGACGGGGGCGAAGACAGGAGGAAGATGGAACTGTGGACCAGCTTTTGTTCTTTTCCCCCCACTGCTCCTTAGGGAGTTATGGTAGGGAAGGTGTTTTAGGGCGATAATTGGCGATATTATTAGGCCCATTAGGGAGTTATAATCCGACCCCTAGAACCGGTTCCTTCAGGAGGTGGGGGTGGAAACTTAGGAAGGGGTAAGTTTAATTCGAATATTTTTTATAAGAGGAATAGTTGAAATGTTAAACCAAATTAATGAGAATATGTAGATGGCTATGTATAGTGTAGATAATATAATAATAAAATATAAAAGCAAAATAGTGAGCGTCCAAAAAATATTGAATGTTATAACTGAATTGACTAAAATTAATTCGAATAATTTCTCCATTTTGGGTACCCACTTTATAGAGGCTGGGTGTGCCCCAGGAGGGTCTCCATATCCTGGGGTCGCTCCCCGCCTGAAATAACAGAATAAATATATTCCGCCAGCCGGGATTCGAACCCAGGACCCGGAGCACAGTGACTAGTGCTCTACCCACTAGATCACGCCGCTCCCCTAAATAACTGAATTAACTAAAATTAATTAGAATAATTTATAAAAGAGGAATAGTTGAAATGTTAAACAAAATTGATGAGAATATGTAGATGGCTATGTATAGTGTAGATAATACAATAATAAAATATAAAAGCAAAATAGTGAGCGTCCAAAAAATATTGAATGTTAAAACTGAATTAACTAAATAACTGAATTCACTAAAATTAATTCGAATAATTTATAAAAGAGGAATAGTTGAAATGTTAAACAAAATTGATGAGAATATGTAGATGGCTATGTATAGTGTAGATAATACAATAATAAAATATAAAAGCAAAATAGTGAGCGTCCAAAAAATATTGAATGTTAAAACTGAATTAACTAAATAACTGAATTCACTAAAATTAATTCGAATAATTTATAAAAGAGGAATAGTTGAAATGTCAAACAAAATTAATGAGAATATGTAGATGGCTATGTATAGTGTAGATAATATAATAATAAAATATAAAAGCAAAATAGTGAGCGTCCAAAAAATATTTAATGTTAAAACTGAAAGACTGATTATTCATTAAATAAGAAAACAATATCTCAAATGAGTAAGCCTTAACTCATTTCTGATTTTTTTTCAGAATTTCTGGATTCACAATAAGTTTTTCAACTGACTTTTCGTTTCCGCCCGTGAGTTACCACACACACACACACACCCACACACAGACCTTTTTACGGTACTTGGTTATTTGGATTCAGGGAACCCTAAAACGTGTATTTTCGTTGAAAACTGGAATTCGAAAATTTTCAAGATCACAATACTTTCCCTTACTATATATAGTACTAAGTTAAAAAAAGTTTTAATTTAATTAAAATAAAAAGTTTACTCAGTTTCGATAGTAACATATGATTTAAATAATATAACAATATGAAATTGTTACGAATAATAATCAGTAATAAGTTTAAGCCCTATTCGTCAATCTCTATTAGTTTTAAAACTTTATATACATGATAATATTTAAAAAATATGTTTGCCCTGTTCTCCTTTAGTTCGTCATCAAATTCGTTCAAATTTTATATTAAGCCGTTATTTATCAATGATAATAAGATGATATGGTAAATCTTTTGGAATAGACAAAATTAAAGGTATTTTAGAGGAAGAAAATGCCAAAATTCGCCATTCACGCCCTGGCATATACCGGGGCCTTCCGAACAAGCCCAGCTCTTAGTTTATGCGCCGAAGCAGGTATACCTCCGCTTTTATTTAGAAGAAAAAAACTAGCTGTGAACTACATATCGAAACTAATTCTCCAACCTGATCATCCTACCCATAGCTCCATATTTAAACCAAAATTCACAAATGCTTTTAGAAACAAACCTAACTCAACCCTCCCTTTAACAGAAAGAATGTCTTCCGCCATCGATTTCCTTAAAAGCTTACCCATATGCAAACCAGAACCTCTAAACCCTCCATGGCTTCACAAACCCCCCAATATTATGTTTGACTTGTCACGATTACTCAAAATCAATACCTCCCCTTCCGAATACAAAAATGAATTTACCACTCAGCTCCATACTCTTCCGGATACCTTTTTAATCTATACAGATAGATCAAAATCAGAAGAATCTACTGCCTGCTCATTCGTTACACACAACTCGACACACAAAATGAAATTACATAAACTATGTAACATTTATACTGCAGAGCTTCAAGCAATAGTTTCAGCTTTACACTACGCTATGTCAGTTCCCTCACACTCAATCACCATAGTTACCGACTCACTGAGTGCCTTAAAAGGTTTACGTAGCATGTACTCTCCCCAACCTCTCGTCCTAAAGATACACCGATATATCCATATGCTCCAAGAATTAGAAAAGACAGTATGCTTTATTTGGATCCCAAGCCATGTGGGGATAGTTGGTAATGAGCTGGCGGATAGGGCCGCCAAACAGGCGCTCACCCTCCCGGGTCAAGGCGTACCTATCCTAACACCGCGAGATATGTCTCAGCCGCTCCGAAAGGAAATATCGGCTGCCTGGCAGTCCATGTGGGACGAGAGTCCTGCTAGCAAACTGAAAGTCGTCAAAACAAAAGTGGGGCCTTGGTCCTCATCATGTCGCTCAAGCCGCAGAGAGGAAGTTATCCTGGCCAGATTAAGGATTGGCCACAATAACATGACCCATCTTCATCTCATTACCAAGCAGCCACCTCCTAAGTGCCCACATTGTAACAATATCCTGACTGTAGGCCACATTTTAGAAGAATGCCTTTCTTATTTATAGGACAGGTTTAAACAAATTTGGGCTTATACCTAATATATCCTTCATACTCTCCGATAATGAAAACAACATCTCGGCGCTGTTCAGGTTTCTTAAGAAACACCTACTATTTAATAAAATATAGTCTTTTAATTTAACTTATTTTTATTTTATTTATTTTTTTAATTATTTGTTTATCTGTTTACTATTTTATCTAATTATTATACGTCTAGTTTATTAGTTTTGATTTATTTATTTATTTATACTTAAAGAGAACTATAGGCGTTTATGACCCCTGGGTTTTACGCCTCAAAGCCCCAAACAACAACAACAACGCCCTGGCATACTATTTCAATCTCAATAAAACTTATATCACATGACATCGTGATGTTTACAGCGTACCTCTACACAGGGTGAAATTCAGGTTCGGTAATCCTATTATTATTATTATCATTTATTAATAACCTTTTAAATAAATTTTAAACAAAAGTGAAGTCCCAAAGGTTTAATCCAACCAGTAAGGGACTTAGTTACGGCGAGTAAAAGCTACTGTCAATTAGGGTTGGTCAATTAAGAAATGCCCAGGTCAATTAGAAGAAATCTCAGGGAGCAAAGAGAGGCGTTTAAAGACAATAAACGTTCTAAATTAAGATGTTTCTAACTTTGTACTCGTCACCACAGCCCATTCGCTCTAACTACTACTACTCCACACTACAATTAACTACTCGACGCCACAAATTAACTAGCTGTCGAGAGCCATAGTCTTGCCATATCATGTCGAAATGACAATTGCAATATATTATAAACACTTACGAAGTAATTAACAGTAGTTCCCAACAATTATCTTCTTAAATACAGATGAACGTTTTCTTTACGACAAATAAACTTTTGGCGAGACGACCAAACTTTATGGCCGACCATTTTTGCACCTTTATAACAGGAGCACTTATACCTATTAAAAGTATATGGACCTACAACTCGCCAAATCATCGCCAAATGGTATATGTTCATAAGTTTATGGACTTACAACAATTTTATATTAACTTGTACGATTTATTTTGTTGCATATTAACGTTTCTAAAACTTTGCGCTTTCCAACGGTATGTCATGCGTCTATATTACTACTCATGTTTCAGGAATAATGTTCAAGTGGCAATTTTCAAAAAATCTAGTGCGGGCAACACACCACTTTCACTTACCTTTGAAAGTGATAGCCCGAAAAGGACTAATTTGCTATTTCAAAGGATATGCCCGATTTTCATATTTTAAGGACTGTTTTAATTTTTGTTTTTTTCATTCTAAGTTAAAGTCGCCATTCTCGTTGAAAGGATTCTTAACAATTGATATTTATTGTAACCAGGATACGGTTCAAAATGGAAGAAAACCTCCATTTTTGACTCGATTCTCCTTTTAAAAGGATACGAATCGAAATAATTCACTGGTAACTAGGATTACCATACTAAAAAGGACACTTTTTAATATAGAAACTCTCTTCCCGATGCAAGAAGCTGTCCGAAATAACTTAAGTCTGTCTATATTAGGGTGGGTGAGGTGGGTTACGCCCGAAAAGGACTAATTTGCTATTTCAAAGGATATGCCCGATTTTCATATTTTAAGGACTGTTTTAATTTTTGTTTTTTTCATTCTACGCCCGAAAAGGACTAATTTGCTATTTCAAAGGATATTACCTGGTTGTTACGGGAACGAACGTAGGATTTGAATTTAAGGAGATCCGAGATATAAAACGGACATCGGGATTGGATAACTTGGTAGAGCAACGGTGTTAGTTATTATTATGTTAGTTAGTTATAAGTATTTACGGCGGAAGGAAGGGTAAAGCCACTTTAACTCTTTGTAAAATCGGGTGATAGGGGTGTCTCTGGATATCCCTAATATGAAACGTATAAAGCAATTATACGTTTATTATTATTATATTAAATTATATATATATATATTATATATATATTTTTTTTTTTTTTTTTTTTATAGTATATTGGTCCAATAATAAATAAATGACAGAATTTTACGTTTCCTCTAAAATTGTCTAAAGTGAACATAGTACCTTTTGGAAAGCTATGCATCACTTATTCTTGCATAATTCTTATAATTATACGTTTTACAAATCAATATGAACGCGAGGAGCCTGCTCAACATCAAGAACTGGATTGCTGCAGCACAAGACTGAGCCGTCTGGTGGAGGCTGCTCAGGGAGGCCTAGACATGATAACGGGTTGTTGCGCCGGAGATCTTTGTATGTATGTAATAATAATAATAATAATAGGCTTAGCGAACCCGAAGGTTCGATGCCGATACCACCAAATTCCGCCTATACAGACTCGTCCAATGTTCACCATTCAAGCCCAAGCTCCCGAGATCAGCCTTAACGCAATCCTCCCATCTCCGCTTCGGCCTACCTTTTGGACGCCTACCAGTCGGATCAGCAAATACCAACTTTCTCGGAATCCGCTCGTCATCGAGCCCAACAACTTTACTCGCCCATTTGAGTCTCCGCGATGCAATCAGCTCAATTATATTCACAGGATGCAAGTTCCGCAATTCCGCGTTGTGCAACCTTCTAAACTCCCCAGTGGCCTCATCTCTCTTTGGACCAAATATTTTACGCAATACCTTATTTTCGAAAACCTTAAGCCGTTGTTCATCCTTTAAAGTAAGCGGCCACGTTTCACATCCGTAAAGAACCGTTGGAAGAATAATAGTTTTATAAATTCTAATCTTTAAGTTTTTAGATAGAAGCCGCGAACTAAGTAACTTAGCAACTGAATAATAACACGCATTTCCCACCTTTAACCGGGACTTTATTTCTTCCTGGATTTCATTTTTTCTAGTTAAAATTGAACCTAAATACTTGAATTTCTCTACGTGTTCAAAAGTATGACATGATACATCAATATCACCAAGATCGACACCGTTTCTGCTACTAATCATATACTTCGTCTTATCGGTATTTAATTCGAGTCCTATTTCTTTACCGGTTTTTATTAACACACTTGTATTTAGTTGTATGGTTTCCGTGTCTTCACCTAGCAGTACCAGATCATCGGCATACCCCAAAACCGGAATCTTGTCACCCATATTTAAGCCTTTCTCGGTACACATCACCTTTTCTATGACATATTCTAAATTTATATTAAATAACACAGGTGAAAGGGAATCACCCTGTTTCAAACCCGATCGCACCTCAAATCTCTTTGAATAATTATGACCGATTCTAACTTTATGGAATGTTTCCGACAAACACATCTCTACTAGGTTTACTAACTTTCTAGGTATTCCCTGTTCAATCATGATGTTATATAGCTTCTGACGGTCTATTGAATCATAAGCCTTTTTAAAATCGATATATAGTTGATGGACTACACCGTTGTATTCCAATTTTTTCTCTAATATTTGACGTAAGGAAAATATTTGGTCAATAGTCGAGTGATTCCGCCTAAAACCACATTGGTAATCTCCGATAATTTCCTCAGCGTATTCCGTGATTCGACTAGTTAGAATTGACGAGAATATTTTATAGGATACTGGGAGAAGAGAGATCCCACGATAGTTGTTACAATCCGACCTCGGTCCTTTTTTGTGAATCGGAATAAGTATTGATTCTTTCCATTCTTCGGGCATTTTTTCAGTTTCCCAGATCTTTTTAACTAAAAAATGTATTTTGGAAACGCCCGCTTCTCCACAAGCCTTGATTAATTCACTCGTGATTTTATCATTTCCTGCAGCCTTATAACGTTTTAATTTTCCTATCGCCATTTCGACTTCCTCTTTACTCGGTGCGTCTATCCATGGTTCAGCGCTCTGATATTCAGAGAGAGGAGATTGATTATTATTTTCCGTATTTAAGATGCCGTCAAAGTGTTGTTTAAATTTATTTAATATCTCAGAAGGATCCGCAATTATATTGTTATTTGCATCTTTAACCGCATTCAATAGAGGTTCAAATCTTTTACGCGATTTTTTTATACCTTTGTACATCTCTCTTACGTTATTTTCGTTTCTGTGTTTTTCTATTTCTATTATTTTACCTTTAAGATACTCTCTTTTCTTATTTTTTAAGAGTTTTGAAGTTTCATTCTTAACTAACCGAAAATAAGCCACATTATTATCGCTTGGATTATTTAAGGAATTCAGTTTAGCGGTTTTTCTTTTTTCGCACATATGTTTGACAATCCCTGTAGAACCAAGGTTTGTTCTTTTTATTTTCGATTTTTCCAAGACATAAATTACCGACCTCTTTAATATTATCCCTGATCCCTTCCCATAATTTGTTTACATCTTTGTGTTCCTCGTCTGAAGATTCCAAAGCTTCGAACCGATTTTTTACTTCTATCGCGAATTGTTTTCTAATTTCGGGGTTGTTCAATTTAACTAAATCAAAATTCTCGGGACGAATATAGTTCGGTGTTCTCTGTTTTGTATTTAGTTTTTGTCGAAGTTTCGCGATTACTAATTCATGATCAGAACCGCATTCTGCACCCCGATACGATCTCACGTTAATTATGCTACTTTGCCATCTGTTTTGTATTAAAACATGATCGATTTGATTCCGTGTTTGTCCATCCATCAATGTCCACGTATATATTATTATTAATATAGAAACACGTGTTTCAATAAGAACTTTATTGTATTTTATTTACAACAATCAGTTAGTTTTATCGACTTTTTATCACTCTTTATTAACTTTTACAAGCTTGGATATAATATAAAATTTTTTTCTAAAATCTTTCTCTTTCCAACGGCATATTATACATCTATATTACTGTTCTTATGATTAAAAACAAAACATTGCATTAAAATAATATTTTATCAGTTTTCTCCTTTAGTTGTTTATCGAATTCGCTCAACTTGCATATTTGGCTGTTAATAGTAACAAGATAATATAGTTATTTCTATAGAATCTACACACTTGAAGGCACTTTAGATGAAGATGAAATTTAACATATCGGATTTAAGCCCTGTCATACTATTTCGATAAGAATGAAACCTACATAATATTAAAGCCCATTAAAATTTACATCGATATAGAAAGTTTTATCAAAATCGTTAGAGCCGTTTTTGAGAAAATCGTAAAAAGGTGCAAAATGCATGTTATAAAGTAGATCTTCCGGTCAGCTGACTTTGATGAAAAAGTTTCTGTAACACCTAGGGTGTATAGTTGTCTTAAATGTGGAATTTTAGTTTCTTAGGACTTCCGTTTTCCCCCGGGAGTTGCCATACTCACAGACATACACACACACACACACACACAAACACACAGACCTTTTTGCGGGACTGTATCATTTGGACTCAGGAGGCCCTAAAACGTGTATTTCCGTCGAAAACTGGAATTAGAAAATTTTCACGATCGCAATACTTTCTCTTACTATATATTTCATACATAAGTAAGTGGAAGTAAAAATATATTAGTATCGTTTGGAATGTAGTTTATAAGAAATAGTCAACTACACCGCGTGCTACAAATCGATTACATCGATAAATTTACTAAAAACCGCTTCAACAGTAGCAGTAGCTGACAGCATTGGAGTTCCAACTTCATCACGCAGGCTCAAACCCAGACTTCTGCAAGACATTCTAGTGTAAAGATTATTATTTAGCTTTATGAACCCCATATTATTTTTGTGTTATTTTATCTTTTTTTTTAGTATTGTTATTTTTTGTTTCTAGACTAAAATCGATTTTATTTTTATATTTCATATCCTTGCCTCAAACTTATTATTATTTTACAATTCATTAATTTTCTTTCTTTATTTAATTTTTCTTTCTTTATTTTTTTCGCTCTGTTATCAAATTAATTAAATTATTCAAATCTTAGAAATAATTGTAAATTTATGATGTTTAGGGGTGTCTTTTGTATGAGACTATCCCCCCACTTTTTTAATTGTTACCAATTCAATGATAATTCTTTTATTAAAAAAAAAAAAATATATGCATGGCTCATGCAGCCGATCTGGAAATAAAGAGATATTAAAAAAAAAAATACTCAAAGAATTTTTCAATACTCATAGAGTTGAAAAAATATCAAAGAATTAATTACATAAAGTTTCGATAGAATCAGTCAGTTTTATCAGCTTTTCATCACTCTCCATTAATTTTTACAATTCCGTGTATTAGTTAATTATATTTTTTCCCAAATCTTTAGCTTTATAAAGGCATATTATACATCCATATTACAATTTTTGTGTTCAAAAATACAAAAATTGCATTTAAAAAATACGTTTGCACTTTTCTCCTTTACTTGTTAATCAAATTCGCTCAACTTGCATATTTAGTAGTTATTCATCAATGATAACAAGATGATATGCCTATTATTTTTAAATCTACTATAGTTATTTTTACAGAATCAACAAGATTAAAGTTACTTTAGAAAAGAAAATTTAAAATATCGGCATTTAAGCCCTGTCAGACTATTTCAATAATGAAACTACATCAAATTTTCCAGAAACAATTTTTATTGAGTAATATTATAGTCTGTCCTAATCAGGAAATTTTTAATAGTGATCAAGTTCAACATTCATACTACATTCACACAATATATAACAATACAAAACAATAAATTTATAAAATAATAATACAATATACAAATATACAATAAAGAATCGATAAGAATATGTACAAAAGTCACTCATACCTGTATACAATCCTCAAACAGCACGTGGGTGAAGAATCTATCCAATTCTAGCTCCAAGATCTCTTAGAACTTTCAACCTTACACATCAAATTAAAACTCATTAAATTTTATATTTATATAGCAAGTTCAATCAAATTGTTAGAGCCATTTTTGGGAAAATCGTAAAAAGGTCAAAAATTTATAGTATAAAGTGGCTCTTCTGGTCAGCCGATTTTGATGAAAAAGTCGCTGTAACATCTGGGGCGTATAGATGTCTTGATTATAAAATTTCAGTTTCGTACGACTATTCGTTTTTGCGCTGGACTTACCACACACAGACCTTTTTGCGGGACTTGGTCGTTTGGACTCAGGGGACCCGAAAACATGTATTTCCAGTGAAAACTCGAATTCATAATATTTTCACGATCGCATTACTTTCTCTTACTATATATTTCATGTATACTAAAAAGTAATTTAAACTAGTTTTTTGACCTTAACATCCCATATGTTGCTGATTTGGCCCGAACCAGGTATCAATCCTTCCTTGACAAACTCCACTCCCACTCTAGCCCACTAGTTTCAATCCTTGCTTCCACTTCAATTCCTAACAATCCGCCGAGGCGTATGAAAAGAAGATGGCCTCGAGACCTTCTTGTTTAGATTCACTACTAGATTGCTGCCAATGGACAGTTTCTCTTCAAAATTTTTTCATGTGTTTTATCGTTTTAGCATATTTACTTGTATGAAAACATACAGTTGTAAATTTCATTAAATAAATTTAAAAAAAAAAAAAATTGAATTTATCTTTAAGAATCAAAACATACAATTATACGTTTTTTCTACAGTAAATCAAGTGTGGACATCAGAAAAATCAAAATTAATATAATATAATTTGACAAGTTCTTGTGAAGATTTTTAAATTATTTTAAAAAATGACAACAATCAACTGAAAAAAATTCACTCAAATAAAAGATATTTCATGGAATAAAATATTATACATTTTTTTTTTTATATTTACAAATTGTACTTATGTTTAAAAAATAAATAAATATTATGATATTATTTTTATTATCTATGAAGTTTTTGTTGCAACCCCCCTCCCATCAGAGTTGTCCCGCTTTGCCCATCTAAAAATCTGGTCACCTATTTTTATGGTATTTTTCATGTTTTATTATCTGACAGGTAATTTACTTGATGTATTAACTAATACAGTTGTAAATATCAATAAATAATAATCATAAAAACTAATTTTCCATTAATATCTCGTTGACCCCCTGGACATCGTCTGCGGAACCCCAGGGTTCAAAGACCACTTGTTGGCAACCGTTGGTGTAGACAATCTACCCATTGGCAGCACTCCAAAAAATATTGCAAGTCATAAGGTCTTGCGGAAATCTTTTACTAATACAGCTCTGAGGATTTTCAGGAGTCGATGAGAAAGCAAGGATAAAAACTTTGGGTTGGAGAGGAATGATTAGGGATTGGAATTTCATGAAGAAAAGGAATTATTGACAATTTATGTAAATTTGACATTTATTCGGGTTTTTAGCACTGCTCCTAAACTGATTCGTTGTTGAATAATTAAATTATGATTACTTAAATATATTAATACTATATAAGAAAATTGGAATTCCATAAATAAAAGAAATAATTGATGAAAAATTTATGTAAATTTGACATTAATTCGGGTTTTTAGCACTGCTCCTAAACTGATTCCTTGTTGAATAATTAAATTATGATTACTTAAATATATTAATACTATATAAGAAAATTGGAATTCCATGAATAAAAGAAATAATTGATGAAAAATTTATGTAAATTTGACATTTATTTGGGTTTTTAGTACTGCTGCTAAACTGATTAGTTGTTAAATAATTTAATTATGTTTACTTAAATATATTAATACTATATAAGAAAATTGGAATTTCATGAAGAAAAGGAATAATCGATGAAAAATTCATGTAAATTGCGGTTTTTAGCACTGCTGCTAAACTGATTCGTTGTTGAATAATCGAATTATGTTTCTTAAATACGTGACTATATAAGAAAATTGGAATTCCATGGATAAAAGGAATAATTGATGAAAAATTTATGTAAATTTGACATTTATTCGGGTTTTTAGCACTGCTGCTAAACTGATTCGATGTTGAATAATCGAATTATGCTTACTTAAATACGTGACTATATAAGAAAATTGGAATTCCATGGATAAAAGGAATAATTGATGAAAAATTTATGTAAATTTGACATTTATTCGGGTTTTTAGCACTGCTGCTAAACTGATTCGTTGTTGAATAATCGAATTATGTTTCTTAAATACGTGACTATATAAGAAAATTGGAATTCCATGGATAAAAGGAATAATTGATGAAAAATTTATGTAAATTTGACATTTATTCGGGTTTTTAGCACTGCTGCTAAACTGATTCGATGTTGAATAATCGAATTATGCTTACTTAAATACGTGACTAAATAAGAAAATTGGAATTTTATGAAGAAATGGAATAATTGATGAAAAATTCATGTAAATTGGACATTAATTTGGGTTTTTAGCACTGCTGTTAAACTGATTCGTTGTTAGACAATTAAATTATGTTTACTTAAATATATTAATACTATATAAGAAAATTGAAATTTCATGAAGAAAATGAATAATTGATGAAAAATTCATGTAAATTGGACATTAATTTGGGTTTTTAGCACTGCTGTTAAACTGATTCGTTGTTAAATAATTAAATTATGTTTACTTAAATATATTAATACTATATAAGAAAATTAAAATTTCATGAAGAAAATGAATAATTGATGAAAAATTCATGTAAATTGGACATTAATTCGGGTTTTTAGCACTGCTCCTAAACTGATTCGTTGTTAAATAATTTAATTATGTTTACTTAAATATATTAATACTATATAAAAATATTGGAATTCCATGAAGAAAAGGAATAGTTGACGAAAAATTCATGTAAATTGGACATAAAATCAGGTTTTTAGAACTGCTGCTAAATTGTTTCGTGGTTGAATAATCGAATTATGTTTACCTAAGTACATTTATACATTGTAAGAGGATTGGGATTTGAGGAAGTAATTGATGCAAACTTCATGTAAATGGGACATAAATTCTTGTTTTTAGCAATTCTACTAAATTGAATGTGTGTTAAATAATTAAATTAGGTTTATTTTTATTGTATAAGTCCACTTAACATTTTTCCGGCTTATCCAGAGGGTAAGTAACTTTTATGCTGTTGTGGCTGTCAAGCGGACGATGCCACAGTGGGAGTCATTACATTTTTTTAATTGAATTGCAAATGCCTTTAATTACGAGCAAAAGTATCATAGTAGACATGATGTAATTGATAGTGATGCATCCCGGGGTACCCATTTAATATAAGCTGGATAGGCATAAGGAGGGTTTCCCTGTCCCAGAGTTATTCCACGGCAGTAATAAAAAAGTAATTGTCCTGCCACAGCCGTATTCAATATCCTAAATCTCGCGGAATCCAGAGATCAGTAGTTCAGTGATCCAATAATCAGTAAACCACAAAACATAATAAAAAACAATTATTAGCAAGGGAGTAATAACAGTTACATGTAAAAAAAATCTGGTACGGGCAACACACGACTTTCACTTACCTCGATTTTTAAAATCAATGAAAGAATTTTAAAATACAGTTAGAGATAAAAATACGTGAAACTATTAAGGAATTAATCAAATTGAATTTATATAGAAACATGTGTTTTATTAAAAAATCTATTATATTATTATCTAAAATAATCAGTAAGTTTTATGTTCATTTCATCATTCTCTATTAACTTCTGAAAGCTTGCGTATGAGATGATATTTTTTCTAAAATCTTTAGCTTTCCAACGGTATATCATACATGTATATTAATGCTCTTATGTTCAAAAACGAAAAATTGCATTAAAAAAATATTTTTTCTGTTTTCTCCTTTAGTTGGGTATCGAATTTATTCAATTTATATATTTACCTGTTTTTCATCAGCGTTAACAAAATAATCTAGTTATTATTATTGAATCTATAAAATTAAAGGTAATTTAGGGGAAGAAAATTTAATATATCGGCATTTAAGCCCTGTCAGACCATTTTTATCCAAATAAAACCTACATGATATTAAAGCCCATTAAATTTTACATCGATATAGCGAGTTTAATCAAAATCGTCGGAACCGTTTTCGAGAAAATCGAAAAAATGTGCAAAATGCATAGTATAAAGTGCCTCTTCTGGTAAGCTCATTTTGATGAAAAAAGTTTTGTCACGTCTCGGGCGTATAGTTGTCTTAAATATAAAATTTCAGTTTCATAGGACTTACCGTTTCCGCCCGGGAGTTACCACACACACAGACCTTTTTGCGGGACTTGGTTATTCGGACTCAGGGGACTCTAAAACGTGTATTTCCGTTGAAAACTGGAATTCGAAAATTTTCACGATCGCAATACTTCCCCTTACTATATATAGTAAGTGAAAGTAAAAAATATAATAAAATCTTTCAATAAATTGTGTGTTAATAACTCAAACAATGTATCTCCTGAAAAATTACAGGTTGTCATTTGATAGATAATCAACTTTCTAATCACATGCTAGCAAAATCATCTTAGTCTGATCAATATTGGCAAAGATAATAAATATAAGCCATTTAAGACCGGATTCATGTTTTGTGTGCACATTATCCCGTAAACGCTTGGAATTTTTACTTTTACTTACCTATATATGAAATATATAGTAAGGGAAAGATTGCGATCGTGAAAATTTTCGAATTCCAGTTTTCAATGGAAATAAACAAGTCCCCATGAACAAGTCTTGCAAAAAGGTCTCTGTGTGGTAAGTCTAGCACAAAAACGAAAAATCGTACGAACCTGAAATTTCGTATTAATAACTATACGCTTGTGATGTTACAGCTTTTTTCTCAATCACTTTATACTGAGCATTTTCCACTTTTTTACGATTATCTCAAAGACGGTTGTAACGATTTTGATTAAACTCCTATATCGATGTAATTTAATTCTCATAGACATAAAATATTGTAGTTTAATAATAATAATAATATGCTTAGCGAACCCAAGGTTCGATGCCGATACCACCCAAGTCTGCCTACACAGATTCGTCCAATGTTCACCGTTCAAGCCCAAGCCCCCGAGATCAGCCTTAACGCAATCCTCCCATCGACGCTTCAGCCTGCCTTTCGGACGCCTACCAGTTGGTTCAGCGAATACCAACTTTCTTGGAATCCGTTCCTCAACGAGCCCAACTACTTTACGTGCCCATTTGAGTCTCCGCGATGCTATCAACTCAGTTATATTCACAGGGTACAAGCTCCGCAATTCCGAGTTGTGCAACCTTCTAAACTCCCCAGTGGCCTCATATCTTTTCGGACCAAATATTTTACGCAGTACCTTATTTTCGAAAACCTTAAGCCGTTGTTTATCCTTCAAAGTAAGCGGCCACGTTTCACATCCGTAAAGAACCGTCGGAAGAATAATATTTTTGTAAATCCTACCCTTTAAGTTTTTAGATAGAAGCCCCGAGCTAAGTAACTTAGCAACTGAATAATAACACGCATTTCCCACCTTTAACCGGGACTTTATTTCTTCCTGGATTTCATTTTTTCTTGTTATCATCGAACCATAATATTGTAGTTAACTAAAGAATTTTGATTTTGATTAGTTTGCAAAGAAGTTTGCATCAATTATTCCTTTTATTTATGAAATTCCAATCCTCTTATACAGTACTAGGTACTGGCTAAGGTCTTATAGTTACTTTAACTATAATATACGTAAAATATCAACTTTGTATATATATATATATATATATATATATATATATATATATATATATATATATATATATATATACATATATATATGTATGTATGTATGTATGTATGGATAACACCTAGGGGCAGGCCAGGATCACGATGGAATGATAACGTCCTTTCAGACCTGAGAGAAGCAGGATTAAGCACATCACATGCTGAAGGCAGTACTGTCTGGGGGAGGATAATCGAGCAGGCCAAGGACAACTTCATGTTGCGCCAATCAAGAAGAAGATAAATATATAAGTTTATATATTACGTATATTATAGTTAAAGGAACTGTAAGGCGTATCTTATAGTTACTCTAACCATAAACGCATATAGATAAACTTAAACCAACAAAAAATTGAATAATCCCGAGCAAAGCCGCGGGATACAGCTAGTGCAAGGTGACCAGATTTTTAGATGGGCAAAGCGGGACAATTCTGAAGGAGAAGGGGGAGGGGGGAGGTATTAACAAAAATTTTCATACAGAATAAAAATAATATCTCAATATGTTTTTATTTTTAACATAACTACAATTTATAAGATATTCCATGACATATCTTTATTTGAGTGGATTAGTTTCAGTAGATTGTTGTCATTTTTTAAAATATTGTAAAAATCTTTACAAGAATTTTTCAAATTATATTTGACACATAAAATGGCTTTCAATGTTGAAACACTTAATTTTGATTTTCTGATGTCCACACTTGATTTACTGTAGAAAAAAATTATAATTGTATGTTTTGATTCATAAAGATAAATTCAAATTTTAAATTAATTTGTGATTATCTATTATATGAATACTACGAGTATTTTAGGCTAAGTTTAGAAAAATGTACGTATTTATGAAATATATTAATAAATTAATTACCTTAATTTTCTATGGTAAGTAGCAGATTTGTAATATTTATTTGTTTAATCAGCTTGCTAGCATGCAGTAAGAACACGAAGTGTATCATCTGAGAGACAAATACAATGTAACTGGGTAGCAAAAGGAATATGTTAGTCGTCGTAGCCCGTAGGATTCTTAGAACGCAAAACAAATTGAAGGATTCTTAGAACTCAAAACAAATTGAAGGATTCTTAGAACGCAAAACAAATTGAAGGATTCTTAGAACTCAAAACAATGAATTTCATAAATATAAAATTTAACTTAACTCTTGAGACTTCTGAAAAACGTCGCGGGACGCGGGATAAATTGTGAAAAATCGGGACTGTCCCACCAAAAGCCATGAATAAAAGGAATAATTGAAGCAAACTTCATGTAAATTAGACATCAATTCGGGTTTTTAACACTGCTGCTAAACAGGTTCGTTGTTAAATAATTAAATTATGTTTAATTAAATCTATTGATACTATATGAGGATTGGGATTTGTAAAACTGAGGTTCGATGCCAAAACCACCAAACTTCGCCTGCACAGACTCGTCCAATGTTCACCGGTCAAGCCCAAGCCCCCGAGATCAGCCTTAATGCAATCCTCCCATCGACGCTTCGGCCTATCTTTCGGACGCCTACCAGTCGGTTCAGCGAATACCAACTTTCTCGGAATCCGTTCCTCACTAAGCCCAACAACTTTACGCGCCCGTTTGAGTCTCCGCGATGCTATCAACTCAATTATATTCACGGGGTACAAACTCCGCAATTCCGCGTTGTGCAACCTTCTAAACATCCCAGTGGCCTCATCTCTCTTCGGACCAAATATTTTACGCAGCACCTTATTCTCGAAAACCTTAAGCCGTTGTTCATCCTTCAAAGCAAGCGGCCACGTTTCGCATCCGTAAAGAACCGTTGGAAAAATAATAGTTTTATAAATTCTAACCTTTAAGTTTTTAGACAGAAGCCGCGAGCTAAGTAATTTAGCAACTGAATAATAACACGCATTTCCCACCTTTAACCGGGACTTTATTTCTTCCTGGATTTCATTTTTTCTTGTTATCATTGAACCTAAATACTTGAATTTCTCTACGTGTTCAAAAGTATGACCTGAAATATTAATATCATCAAGATCGCCACCATTTCTGCAACTAATCATATATTTCGTCTTATTGGTATTTAATTCGAGACCTATTTGTTTACCGGTTTTTATTAACACACTTGTATTTAGTTGTATAGTTTCCGTGTCTTCACCTAGTAGTACCAAATCATCGGCATACCCAAAACCGGAATCTTGTCACCCATATTTAAGCCTTTCTCGGTACACATCACCTTTTCTATAACATATTCTAAGGCTATATTAAACAAAACAGGTGAAAGGGAGTCACCCTGTTTCAAACCCGATCGCACCTCAAATCTCTCTGAGTAATTATGACCGATTCTAACTTTATGGAATGTTTCCGACAAACACATCTCTACTAGGTTTACTAACTTTTTAGGTATTCCCTGTTCAATCATGATGTTATCTAGCTTCTGACGGTCTATTGAATCATAAGCCTTTTTAAAATCGATATAAAGTTGATGGACTACACCGTTGTATTCCAGCTTCTTCTCTAATATTTGACGTAAGGAAAATATTTGATCAATAGTCGAGCGATTCCGCCTAAAACCACATTGGTAGTCTCCGATAATTTCCTCAGCGTATTCCGTGATTCGACTAGTTAGAATTGACGAGAATATTTTATAGGATACTGGGAGAAGAGAGATCCCACGATAGTTGTTACAATCCGTCCTAGGTCCTTTTTTGTGAATCGGAATAAGTATTGATTCTTTCCATTCTTCGGGCATTTTTTCATTTTCCCAGATCTTTTTAACCAGAACATGTAATTTGGAAACGCCCGTTTCTCCAAACGCTTTGATTAATTCACTCGTGATATTATCATTTCCTGCAGCTTTATACCGTTTTAATTTTCCTATCGCCATTTCAACTTCCTCTTTACTCGGTGCGTCTACCCATGGTTCAGCGCTCTGGTATTCAGAGGGAGGAGATTGATTATTATTTTCCGTATTTAGAATGTCGTCAAAGTGTTGTTTAAATTTATTTAATATCTCAGTTGGATCCGCAATTATGTTGTTATTCGCATCTTTAACCCCATTCAATAGAGGTTCAAATCTTTTACGCGATTTAAGCAAGAAGATTACAAGCTTTAATTGATGAAAAAGGAATGATCACAAATTATTAATGAATTTTATTTACTTAAATAGGATATTTTTATTATTAATAAATGGCTGTGCCGTTACTTTTTCGACTTACATTTTTACAGTTTATTTTCTTCATTCATTTCTACCTAAATCATTTCATTTTTTTTTTTTTTTTTTTTTTTTTGGGCTATATCAATGGTTTTGAATGTCTATTCAAAAATAAAATTTATTATACACTAATAAGATATATAATTTAAGAATTAAATGGAAAAAACACAGTGTGCCAATACTTTTTTGACCCACTGTACATGATTTCTATTCATTTATAATATCTCACTTGTGACATACATTACATAAAAATATTTACAGAGGAGAAATCAGTTGAAGGTGCACTCAAACTAACAAACAATTAAGTAGAAACTTAATTGAATAGTGCTATTATTAAATTAATTTTCTACTTAATTGCGTGTTAATTTGACTGCATTACAACTAATTTCTCCTCTATGAACACACAGTCAACCGTTCTCCGTTCACAAAAATATTTAAAATATAAAATACATTTGAAATAAATAAAATATGAAAATATTTGAAATAATAAAAATATTTATGTTTATTAAATAAAAATATTTTTTTCTGGGCCAGACCCCATGGCTACGATGTATATTGAGCCAATAAAATGTTTCTATTCTATAAAAAGATGTATATTGACATAATATATTTCAGTCATTTAATTGTTTATAACATTAAACATTAAACATTAAATTATACAATTTAAATTTCTCGCTACGTGTCCCATTGTGTTCGAAATTAGAAAAAGGTGCTTCGGAAAAAAAATTCTGAACGTTGACGAAGTGATAAACTTTCTTAATGGAAAAGACTGGATGGCTGTGTATAATTATTGTAAATTAGCATGACCTTATAGATACAAACTTATAAAATAATTTAAATATTCGTAAAACCTGTTATATATATATATATATATATATATATATATATATATATATATATATATATATATATATATATATATATATAGATAGATAGATAGATAGATAGATAGATAGATATAGATATATATTATTATTATTATTATTATGTTTTCTATTTTATCACAGCTTCCGCTGGCATTATCACCTACCCGGACCTAGGTCAAGGGTGAGGCTAAATAAATAAATAATTTCTTTATTATTCTGGGACATGTCCCTTTAGAATAAAATATACAGAATGTACAAAAAGGACTTTAGAGCCTTAGAGTAAATTAAATGAATACAAACAAGTTAATAATTACTGGTATAAAATAGACATTTTTCAATGAGAAGCAAACAAAAAAAATAAAAATAATATATAAAAAAGCTTATTTACAATTCTATTGAGCCTGGGTATTCATAAAGTGATCGAATATACGTGATTTGAAAGTAGGAAGAGAATTGGAGTGACGAATGGTAGGAGGGATAGAGTTCCATAGGATTGAGGATCGGATAAGAAAGGATCTGTCGAAATGAGCAGTTCGGAGGGCCGTACTGTATTAATCTGAAGACCCCAGGAGCGTGTACAACGAGAATGGACAGAGGATTAGGAGGCTAGTGACATTTATTCCTTAATGTTCATTATTTTTCACACGATACTCGCAGTACCGAGTTACACTGCTTTCTGCATCTTCTCCAGAGTGTTGAGTGGAAGATCCTGCTCCTTTATTGAATTAACAGTCATCTCTGGGATCAGACCATTAGTTGAGATGATCAACGGCAGCACTCTCACTTGTACAACTGCTTCAGCTCTTCACTCAGATCCTGACATTTTCGGACCTTTTCTACTGCTACTTTATGAAGGTTGTCATCTGACGGCACCCCTATCTCGATGATCTTCTCATGTTTTTCTCCCTTTAGCATTAGTAAAATATCAGACTTGTTATGCGGAATTGTGTGATCTGTAATAATTAATCCCAATACATCTTGACGTGCTGTCTATCAATCACTGGCTGTGGGCTGTATTTATAATACGGGCATGTGTCCTCCAGAATCTGAAATTTCTTGGTCAGTGCTTGGTGAACAATTTTAGCCACGTTATTCTGCCTCAGCAAGTATTCCTTTCCAGCGAGCACTTGACAGCCAGACGTGATATGTTGAATTGATTCCGTCACTGTGCTACACATTCGACACAATTCAGATATGGCTTCCCCACATATACGGCGCCTATAGGTATTTGTGGCAATTACTTGGTGCTGAATGGTTAAAATAAATGCTTCAGTTTCAGGAAACAAATTGACATTACGCGGCCATGCTAGAGATGCACTTTTGTCTATGCCCGTTGCTGCCAGATTGTGGTAATATCTCCCGTGAAGTTCTTTAGACCTCCAAGTCGCAATCATTTGTTCTTGCCTTAAAGGCGAGTGGATTTGATTGTTCCGAAGATTAAAGGTGGTAAGACCAATCTCTAGAGCTACGATATTTGAAATGATTCTTGATGTCCCTGTTGTTCTAAAATAGGTTCTGAGATTATTTTCTTCTTGTTATTATTATTCATTGTTTATTGTTATTGCTTTGTTTTTTTTTGAGCTTTGTAAATAAATATTATAATTATGTTTTATAATTTGTAAAATTGAACAGATCGGCCCTGGACTAGACGGTTGGTCGGTTTTTACACTATGCTAGTTGCCATACTCCTCCGAAACGACTTGACCGATTTTTATGAAATTTTACATGCAAATTCAATATGTCTGAGAATAGACTAATATTTATTTTTATACCCCTAAGTGACAAGGGTTATCCCCACCCCTAACATTATTTTTTAATTATTGGGACAAATTTTGTTTTATTTTTATAATGTTGCATTTAAAAATACATATAGTCCTATTTTTCACCCATCACCAACCCTTTTTTTAAATAGTCATTTTAGTAATTTTAATAATTTTTCATCCCGCTCGATAACTGATGAATTATGACTTGGTAAATTATCCCCGCCAGAAATCTACCGGTGTCACTTCTCAGCCAATAAACTGCACGGAGTAGGGATGTGACCGAAGGCGGTCTCCTGTTTCTCTCATAGTTGTCTTAAATATGGAATTTAAATTTTATAAGACTTTTCGTTTGAGCACGGGAGTTGACACACACAGACCTTTTTGTACTTGAACTTGGTCATTTGTACTCAGGAGACCCTAAAACGTGGATTTCCGTTGAAAAGTGGAATTCGATAATTTTCACGATCGCAGTACTTTCCCTTACTATATATTTCATATATAGGTAAGTGAAAGTAAAAAATATATAAACTAGTAAACAATTTAAAGATACCAGACTAGACGGCCTAAAAGATCATAGTTCTATTTATGTTTTTTTAATTGTAAGATTTTTATATTTTTGTATATTTAGCCGTTCTTTATCAATGTCATTAAGATGATATGGTTAATCTTTTGGAATGTACAAATTTAAAGCTACTTTAAATATCGGCATTTAAGTCCTGTCAGACTATTTCAATCAGAATAAAACCTACATGATATTAAAGCCAATTAAATTTTACATCAATATAGGGGGTTTAATCAAAATCGTTAGAGCCCTTTATGAGTAAATCTTAAAAAGGTGCAAAATGCATGATTAAGTACCACTTCCGGTCAGCTAATTTTAGAGAAAAAGTTGCTGTAACATCTCAGGCATATGGTTGTCTCTAATATGAAATTTAATTTTCGTAATGCTTTTCGTTTCCGCCCGGGAGTTACCACACACACAGACCTTTTTGCGGGACTTGGTTATTCGGACTCAGGGGACTCTAAAACGCGTATTTACGTTGAAAACTGAAATTCGAAAATTTTCACGATCGCAATACTTTCCCTTACTATATATTTCTTATATAGGTAAGTCAAAGTAAAAATAAATAAACTGGTAAAAAATATATACAGTGAGTGTCAAAAGTATTCGGAATTCACTACTATTCTGTAATTCACTTGTTTTTAACTTATTTTTTATGTTTTTAAAGAGTTATTAACGACTTTATAATGTTAGAAGGAAGGTATACAATAACTAAAACCAAAAATTACGACAACAATAATTTTAATATTAACGTATTGAACGTTTATTTGCGAAAATATTAGAAATACTTTATGTTAATGGTGTCAAAAGTATTTCGGAATTTCGTGGTTTCCTAGTTATATTAGTGCAGTGATCATAAATAATCATCCTGTTGGTAAAAACTTTTGTATAATTATAGATTTTAGCCAAATAGGAATTGATCTTACTAATTAATTAATTGTTTAGTGTGAAATATTACCCCACTCCAACACTTATTGTATCTTGAGGCCATTTTCATTTTGAATATAGTATTTTCCTTTTTAGTAAGACCCAAAAATAGTTAATTAAATTTGAAAGAAATAATGGAAGAGGGATTTCGAGAACTTTTGGAAAATTTTGCTGAATATGAATAAATAACGTATATATGTCCAGAGTCATGGTCGCGCGTTTGTTAATAATTTGATTTTTTTCCTAATTTTTCTTCTACTTTTAATTCTGGCTTTTCATACTTAAAAAATAAACAAACCTATCAATAACTCTGTCCATAAATCCAATGTTATCAAACTGTTTCAAAGAAAAACGCACGTAAATATCACTGACCGCTCAAGGTGTTTTACTATGGCATACTAAATTCTTTATTTGGTTTCCTCCAAACCATAATCTTTTCATAAGAACCATGTATTTTAGTATGGGAGTCATCTGTAAACATTTTAATTCGCCAACCTTCTCTTTAAAAAATGTTACAAACATTCAGCCTATTCTCTTATTTCCTTGCCTGCTGATAGACGTTTTCCGTACTTCTTTTACCATGTTTTCCTTTACGTAAAATGTTTTTAGAACGCGGCGAACAGTTGAAAAATCTATTGTGTATCCAGAAGTTCTGAAAAATTCATAAATAAGTTAAGGTTTACTCATTTCAGGTATTGTTTTCTTATTTGGTGAATAATCAGTCTTTCAGTTTTAACATTTATTATTTTTTGGACGCTTACTTTTTTTCTTTTATAATTAATTATTATATTATCTACACTGTACATTGCCATCCATATATTCTCATAAATTTTTTTCAACATCTCAACTATTTCTCTTTAGTGTTAACGTGTGAACGAGTTAAAAATTATTCGAGGGCGTTGTACGGTCGTTGCGTTTTTATTTTAGGGCCTTATTTAAAAAAAAAAAAATCTTTTAATGGTTGGATATATATAACATGAGAGAGGAGAATTGTTTAGAACATAAAATTATGTCGAAGATTGGTGAGAATATTAAAATTTGAAACCATTAAATAACAGGATATTACGATTTCCGAATACTTTTGACACTGAACGATCTTGTAATTTTACATTATTAATCGGATATTTTTAAAAACAATAAACTTTTCGGTTATCTGGTCAGAGATTTTCGTTTATGGGAGTCTCTTTTAAAGATTTGGTAGTGAAAAAGAATTATATAAATTAATAGTTGTGAAATATAATAATTAAACCAAAAGAAATACGAATTCCGAATACTTTTGACACTCACTGTAGATACCGGACTAGACGGTCTAAAAGATCATAGTTCTATTTTTTTTATTGTATTACAATTTGTTTCATAATGAACAGTAGTAATAGTGATGTGATACACATTCATACAATATATACAGAAAATAATGATAAAGTCAAATTACATAAAATCGGAAATGAATAAATTCAAATATATACAAAACAAAAACAATTAATAAAACAAAAAATAAACAACAAGCAAATCAAAACAACAACCTGTAGTAGAGATAAATACAAAGTTGGGAAATAGATAAACGTCATACAAACAAACTTAACTATATACAATATGCTAAGGGGACCCCACGCTGGGCCTCTCCCTCTACAAGTGGGGGGAGAAGCCGAATCCAAGAGATCCCAGCGCCTCTCTCTCAGCCGCATCAGTGGTGTAAGCCAGTGGAGGCTGAGTTAGGGCGCAATAGCCAGAAACCTACAGTACATGAGTGGAGGATGTGGCATAGTTCTATTAATGTTTTTTTTTTTAATTGTAATATTTTTATATTTTTGCTGTAATGCTAAAAAAACAAAAAACAGTTATCTACAAATCTATCTTTAAAATAAAAAGGAATACGCGTTTCAGTTTCGATTGAAAGTATGCAAAATAATGGTTGGACTATGACGAATCAGTGAAAACAAACGGGTTAATAGTAAGCCAAGTTCGGCTAATTAAAGTTTCAGCTGGGTCAAATGTACTTTCTCAATGAGTTAATATTCGAGCTAGTGAGGAGTGAGAATGCGATGGTATGCCTTGTCGCTTCTTAGTCTTGGCCAGGCTGCCCCAATTTCCCTAGTCAGGGTTCACCCTCGCAACTAGAAAGCATTGTTGATGAAAGTGTATTCTATGTCTGTCGCACCAAAAGAGTAATCATCAACCTTATAACCTCATAATATTCATCGAAGAAAGATCTATGTACCGGAGAAATATAAAGTGGTTGGCGAACATGAAAAAGAACTGATACTAAACAAAGGTTATCAACAACTGAGACGTTGATTTCAAAAAGGAATTAAAAAAAAAAAAATTATTTATTGGAATTTACAATTGTATAATAGAATACAACCGGTAAATGTGAGTAAAATATAAAAAGACATGAAACACATGTAGAGTGTTCCAATTGGCAGCACTCTAAAAATATTCTAAACTACAAGGTCTCGGGTTCATCTCTTTTTCATATTTTATTCCTCAGAGGATTGTCAGGAATTGAAGAGGGAAAAAATTGGTGGGCGCAACACACGACTTTCACTTACCTCCGTTATTTATATCCATTTAAGAATTTTTAAACAAAATTAGAAAAAAAATAAATGTATAAAGAATAATTTACATTGGATTTCAATAGAAACATGTGTTTTATTAAATAATATATAATATTATTATCTACGACAATCAGTTTGTTTTATCGGCTTTTCATCAGTATCTGTTAACTTTGATGCTAGTATGTATAAGATAATATTTTTTCTAAAATCTTTAGCATTCCAACTGTATATTATACTGTTCTTAAGTTCAAAAAATAAAAATTGCATTTAAAAAATATTTTTGCAGTTTTCTCTTTTAGTCGGACATCGAATTCGTTCAACTTCTATATGAATCTGTTTATTAGCCATGCTAATCAGATATTATGGTCAATTTCATAAAATCTACAAAATTAAAGGTACGTTAGAGGAAGAAATTTTAAAATATTAGCCTTTAAGCCCTGTCACACTCTTTTAATCAGAATGAAACCTACATGATATTAAAGCCCATCAAATTTTACATCGATATAGCTAGTTTAATCTAAATCGTGAGAGGAAAATTCATGGTATAAAGTACATCTTCCGTTGAGCTAATTTTGATGAAAATGTTTCTGTAACATTCCGGGCGTATATTGTCTTAAATATTAAATTTCAGTTTCATAGGACTTTTCGTTTTCGACCGGGAGTTACTACCCACATACACACACCCAGACCTTTTTGCGGGACTTGGTTATTTAGACTCACGGGACCCTAAAACGTGTCAAAACGAGAAGTCGAAAATTTTCACGATCGCAATACTTTCCCTTACTATATATTCCATATATGGATAGTGAAAGTAAATAAGGATTGAAACTAGAGGATTAGAGTAGGAATGGAGTTTGTCATGAAAGGAATGATATCTGGTTCGGGCCAAATCAGCGACATATGGAATATTAGGGTCCAGAGCTGGGCAATTCAATTGCAAATATAAATAAATAATTTTACATAATTAACCAAAACTTGTCGTGATTAAATTTATTTAATTAAACTATAATTTATAGTAATTTATTTATTATTGAACCAATTTACGTGATTTTTTATTTTTTTATTAAAACCTAAAGTCGATTTTTAAGCGTGTTACCAACTCATTTTTCCAAATTATTACACTTTTCCGATGTCTTTAAAACAATATAATATGGATATAGTACTTTTTGGAATGAAACGGGGATATAGTACTTCTTGGAAGAATATAACGCGCGATAAGTTGGTAACAGTCACTATAACCTTCCTCACATAACATTACCAATAACTAACGTCTTATTTCAATAGAATAAGTAATAAAACTGTAATTATAAAATAAAAATTTTAATTAAAATTTTACGAAAATAAAACGAAAATTAAAATACCTTTAGTATATTAATTTCTACAAATTAATTAATTAATAACAAATTAATAATATATTCTTCGTCATCTGTCAAGTGTTCAATGTTAATCAAATACATTTCTTTGAAATAGTAGCAGATAAAACAAAAGTGATAATATTTCAAACTATTCAGGAAGGTTACCACTTTACTGGAGGTTAAACGGTAAGCCTTGCCCAGTAAAGTTTACCGTGGATTCAGCATCCCTACCCTAGATGGTGCAACGGGTAATGGCTGACTTCAACGGAGGTTACCCTTACCGTACTTTGACCTGGGTTGGTGCAACTGGCCCTTATATTCGGGACAAATCGCCGGTACCCTAACTGAAGCCCTAATTTTTAGCGTTTTTAGAATAGAATATAAAATATTTTTTTATTCTGGACAGGGCCCTTTAAGAACAGCTCATACGTACAATTAAGATATACAATTCGTCTGGCCAAAAGATCTAAGGAAACATTAATTCTCATTTAGAATAGCATCAAAAGAAAAGACAAAAAAAAAAAAAATGTATATAATAAAACAAAATTTTTGTTCTCTGTAAAGCTCTTGGGTGTACAGAGGACAAATCTTAAAACTATGTTCATGATTCACTTATGAGTAATAGTGATCTATGATAAAATATCTGCGAGTAGATATCTCTAATTTGCATGTTTTATAAATCAGGGGTTATTTTGATCACTTGTAACGGAAATTGTTTAACTTGAGAATCCCAATTCAGTTTTTAATTTCAATCACCTGTGTATAAAATATATGGTAAGGGAAAGCATTGCGATCGTGAAATTTTCTGATTCGAGTTTTCGTGAGAACTCCACCACGTTTTGTGGTGCACCGATTACAAATAACTAAGTCTCCAGACCATGTCTGGGTGTATGTAAATCTTTTGATTTTGATCGTTAAGCATTATAATTAATTATACTTTAATATCAAGTAGGTTTTAAGCTCATTGAAATAGGGCTCAAAAGTCAATGTTTTATGTTCTGTTTTTACCATTAATATGTTTTATTTTTAAATAATGAGGAGTCTGGCCAGGGCCACGGTACAGTTAACATCTAATCAGGAAGAAATATATTAGTGCGAATTTAATAGGGTTAGCCAAAATACCTCTTAACAGAGACAGTTAATTCAATTCTACTACCAACTGCGCTCATCAAAACAATAATAATAACTTGTTTTACTAAGTTAAATAGAATCACATCAAACTTTAACGAAATGGAAAAAAAGCTGGATACAATTCTAGAAAAATTAATCAAATTAGACAACTTAGAAATACAGGATATTGATACTAAAGAAAATTTAAAAGTAGACTTAAAATTAATGAAGGAAGATATAAGTAAAATAAAAAAAGGAGGTTAAAATTATGAAGTTAAAGAACGATAAAGAAAAATGAAAGTATAATATTTTAATTTACGGAATAAAGGCGAAAACCTACCAATCTATATTATGTTAATATAGTTGGAAAACATCTTCCAAAAAATGAATCTACTAACCCAGATGAAACACAGATTTGTTTCGGAAAACTAATTATAATAAAGATGAAAGCTTATATTAGTAAATTTATTGTTTAAAATATATTTCTATTGATTTTTACAACTGTATATACAAGTAAAAGGGCTAAAATTACAAATATAGGCATGAAATAGTCTTGTGAAGAAGCTAACCAGTGGTAGCACTTCAATCATTCCTTTAGTTAACACTGTAATGTTTATTTTAATAGTAGGTATCGAGACCATCCTCTTTTCAGGGGCCTCGGAGGATTATCAGGAATATATGTAGATGAGAGGTTACGGACAAGAGGGTTTGTGTGGGCTGGTAGTTTGGAATAAAAGGTGTATCGATTTTAGGCTAAGTCTGCAACCAGTGAGATATTGAGGTCTCTATGGATGATTTTATTAGTTACAAAATAAGGAGCATTTAGAATTTTTCGTAGGATTTTGGATTGCAAGAATTGGATGCGGGAGGAATTTTATGGTTTAGTAGAGCCCCATAGCTCAATGCCATATGTCCAAATAGGTCTAAGAATGATTATATAAATCAGTTTTTTGTAGAAAATAAGGATTTTTGATCGTTTGCCAAGTATGTGTTGTATTAAACGGTATCTACGAGTAGTTTCTGGTCGTTTAAGTCTTGTATAAGGATTCCAAGTAAGACGTTTGTAAAGATAGACTCCTAGGTATGGTATTTGTTCTACAGGGATAAGTGGGTTATTATTAAAGGCTAAAGTAGGGCAGGAAGTCATGGGTTAACGACGTAGAGAAAAGTTGATTTGATAGGATTTATTTTAATTATCTAGTTTTGACACCATACTTCAATGACAGATACATAGTTCTATAGGACTTGGAGTAAAATTTAATCCAATAATATTTTTAAAAAATCTAATCATTTGCAATATATAACAATAAAAGATTTCCCGCCGAATATTAGGAAAATAAGAGAACAGTCATTTACTACTACTAATTGAAGCTGAGAAAAATAATCATAAGGCCATTGTAAGGTATGATAAATTAATAATAAATAGGAAGATTTTTAGCCTGGAAGAGCTACACAATCACTAGATGCTAATACAGGAAAGAGAAAAAGAAGCGAAGAAAAATCACCGGATGCTCTTCACAAAGAAAAAGATATTCCAAGTGAAAAGAAAAAACCCTAAAATAAATGTAAACCAAGCTTAAAATAGATCTCTGAGTGTTGAAAGATTTTTTATAAGGTGTGAATCTAATAATGATGCAAATAAAACAATCACAAAAGATATTCCAGTGGACGAAAATAAACTTAAGAAAACATAGCAAAAGAGGAAAAATAACGGACTAAAATAGGATGTTTAAATACTCGCATACTACGCGAACAAGAAAGATTGAGGGAGATGGAAGACGCCTTGACACCAATCAAATGTGACATCGTCGGACTGGCTGAAATAAGGCGAAA
Organism: Piezodorus guildinii; assembly: GCA_023052935.1. Classification (NCBI taxonomy): domain Eukaryota; kingdom Metazoa; phylum Arthropoda; class Insecta; order Hemiptera; family Pentatomidae; genus Piezodorus; species Piezodorus guildinii. The sequence goes on along the minus strand of CM041295.1, from coordinate 34,724,857 downwards.
TTATGAAATAATTGCTGAGACGTGAAAAGGTAATATTTTTATGCAATCCACAGCAGAGAATAGTCACTTCGGGGTTTGTTTCTTGGTTAAAAACTACTTCAAAAACAAAATAATAGAATTTAACATAATAGAATGAATCAAACCGGTATTCGAAAGAATTTCCTGCTAAACATTAACATAAAAAATGATGGATATAATTAGTTGACCGTTGAAAATTACTAGAAGAAATTAGTCCGGGTGGTGGTCAGTGTGTGGAACAATTAGGCAGTTTCAACCATTTATTTTCTGCCAACTTTTCGACCCAAATTGTGGGTCATCGTCAGGGCGTATTGTAGGCGAATTGAAACTTAAACCCTCAAGTTTCAATTCGCCTACAATACGCCCTGACGATGACTCAAAATGGGGGTCGAAACGTTGGCAAGCAATAAATAGTTGTAGCTATTTAGTTGTTTCATTTACTGACCGCCATCCAGACTAATTTCTTCCAGTAAGATAAAAAATATCACTGTAACAATAATAAAAGTTCACGCACCGACATCTGAGAGTACAGGAGAGACCTAGACGTACATTCAGACCATTTCCTGGTTGCGATAAAAGTTAAACTATAGACCAATAACACTCTCCTCTGCAGTATATAAAGTACTTGCAACAATTCTTGAAAACAGAATTATAACAACTATTTATGAAAACTATCCTTATGAACAAGCCGGATTCAGACCCATATTCTTCACGATAGAACATCTACATACAATAAATCCAATACTTGAAAAAAACAAAGAATATAATATCCCACTTTACCAGGCCTCTGGTCTTCATAGATTTCAAAAAAACCTTTGACTCAGTTTTTCATGAGCAATTATGGATAGCATTAGAAAAGCAAAGAATTGATATTATATATTACCTGAATACAATAAAAAATATATAAAAAGGAGTGTCCTTTATAGCTACGGAAAGAAACAATACCACGATTAAAATGTTTAGAGGAGTTACACAGGAATGCCCACTATCTCACTTTTGTTTAATTGTCTACTCAATTATGTCTTCAAGAAGTTGAAATGGGAAATGGAAAGCATATTTTATATATATATATATATATATATATATATATTATATATATATATATATATATATATATATATATATATATATTAATGGGAACTATTTACCAAACCTGAGATATAGTTATCTCCGCCAATTCAATACAGCTTCAGTTTTCTAGAAGTATATTAAATATTAAAATAACAGATCGTATCAGCAATAAAAAAAAAAAAATTTATCCTCAAAAGTTTAGGAAAGAAGTCACATATATTATATATTGACGAGAACCTTACGTTGTCCTACTGTGCCTTGGCTCACCCCCCCAAATAAAAGCTGTGATGAAGACAAGGGAATCGGCAAGACGTAAAACTCTTTGCAAGAAGACTATGTGTCTTTCAAGGAGCTACGCAATGAAACCAAAAGCGCAGTGCGACGTGCTAAATCCCTCTATATCCATTCTATCCTTTCCGATGTTCCTGATACTAAATCTAATTGGAAAATTGTCCTTTCCTGAACCCAATAACCTCAGTTCCTTCCAAATCACGCCTGAAGAACTCAATAACCATTTTATATCCTCAGCCCCTAATTCTTCGACAACTCCTGATATTACTTACCAAAACTTCAATCTAGATAGTTTCTTCTTTCTTATGTGTCCTACGACGAACTACTCACTGCAATCTTAAAATCCCGTAATGACGACTATGGACCGGACAATATTCCTGTAAAAAAAATCAGCCTCCCATCCCTCATACCGGTACTATATCATATTTATAATATATCTCTGCGAAATTCCACTTCTCCTTCTTCCTGGAAAACCGCCCTCGTCCGACCACTAAATAAAGTTCCGAATCCTACCTAACCGCAAGATTCTTCTATCCTCTCCAATCTATCAAAACCGCTCTCCAAGGATTGTCCAAACCCAGTTATCAAATTTCCTTGAAGAAAACTCTCTCCCTAGTCCTCTCCAATCCGGTTTTCGACCTGATTATTCTACCCAATCCGCCAATCCTTAAAATAACACAAGACCTCCAAAATGCTATTGATCACCAAAAATTAACTATACTTATCCTCCTAGATTTCTCAAAAGCGTTTGACACGGTTGACCATAGTATCCTTCTTACCAAACTCCAAAATCTCCCAGTATCCAACAGCGCTTTGCGCTGGTTTTAATCCTTTCTCTTCGATCGTTCTCAGTATGTAGTAGTGCCAGATCAACCTCCTTCCAGTACCATGCCTCTATCCTGTGGTGTCCCTCAGGGATCGTCTCTATCCCCTAACTTATTCGCTATCTACATTAATGATGACGATTTCCAAATATACCATTCCTTCCCACCTTCCGACCTATTACCAGCTATAAAAAGACTACAAGAGGGATTAAATCGAATAACTCAATGGGCAGTAGCCAACCAGTTAACACTAAATGCTGAAAAACCAAAAGCAATTGTAATAGGATCCCATCACCTCCTGAAAACGGTTCCATATATCTTAACCCTGAACAAAAATAGTATTCCTATAAACTTCCACCCGACTGTCAGGAATTTAGGAGTAACCTTCGACCAAAGTCTATCCTTCAGAAATCATATTTCCGAAATATCCCGTAGTACCTTTTCAACTTTAATGCGACTGTATTCCATCCGTCACCTATTCCCGCATGAAACCCGAAAACTCCTCGTTACCTCTCTAATATTTCCCCACTTCGACTATTGCTGTACGGTATACGATGGCGTTTCTCGGGATCTCGAGGTAAAAATAAAACGCTTAATTAATTGCTTCATCTTCGGGGTCCCTAGATACACCTCTACATCCCCATTTTATGGCGAGTTGAAGTGGCTTTAATCGTCGCAAGTATTTCCTTGTGTCATTCCTTTACCAAGTTATCCAATCCCGCCGTCCATCATACTTTTTTGACCTACTACAATTCAAATACTCAGTCCATCCTCGATGGTACACTGTAGCCGAGGTAATCGATGTTAATAACAATGTCAATAACATTTTGGAATTGTTTGTGGCTAGAACGGGAAGTAGAGAGAAGATAAGCGTGTGGTGTGTAGATGCTTGCAACAAGAGAGTTTAGCATATATATTTCTTCTCATCTTTTAACATATGCATGCCTGGCCAGGTTAGGAAGTTAATTGTATTTGGTTAACCACAATTCTTGTTTTTGTATAATGTTTTTAGTATATTAAATGACGTTCCCATAACTCCAAGTCGTTAGTGTATAATGTTTAGATGTATTAGGATAATGTTTCAAATGTTTGTATTAATAAGGAATTGCTAATAAATAGCTCTTGTAAATATTGAGTGATTGGTGTATTTTATTTTTTCTAGAGTAAAAATATAATCCAATACTATTTTATATGAAAACACGCAGGAGGTTAAAGTGGTGAACCCGACGAAAAAAAGGAAACAAAAAACAAACTAGTCACTCAGTATATACAACTATTTCTAGTCTTAATACTTTTAAATTATTAATTTCCTTGTTTATAATCTGTAATTCATTGATAACGCAATTTCGCAAACTGAAGAGAAAGCAAAAAGTGAATTTCCAACCTCCAACTCAGAAGTTATTTCTGCATTTTCATTGCAGTTGCACATATGCATTCATGAAGGAGGTATTTTTCCTTTCTGGAAACGCGACCCGGAGCTGTGGTTTTGTCAAATTGAGGCAGTTTTTGCAAGGGCTAATATAACAAGTAGCCTATCCAAATTTTACACAATTATCCCGAAAATCGACTTTGATGTACTGGAACAGGCGTCGGATATTGTAAAAAGACCGAGCGAAACTCCCTATGAGGATATTAAGAATAGATTAATCCAGATCTACGCGGATTCTGAATCAAATCGAATCCAGCAGCTGTTGGAGGGTAAACAACTTGGTGACCAAAAACCTTCGCAACTACTAAGACACATGAAGCAGCTAGCTGGTGGCGCTGTTGGAGATGGCGTTCTGAAGACAATATGGTTACCTCAAAATATGCAGGCTATTTTGTTAAGTACGGAGCAAGCTGATGTATCAAAGCTAGCTGATAAAATTCAGTGGGTTAACCAATCGGTAGAAATCTGCTCAGCGTCGTCTCATAACCGAAATTCCAGGAACGAAGGCCACCCTCAGCACCAACCAAAATCGAAACAGACAGAGGCAAAAGTCCATACAGAAGTAGGAAAAGATCTAATAGCCGACAGATAGAAAACTCTGACAACCAAAATTGGTTATGATTTTGCAACTATAAAATTAGAGAAAAAGCCAATAAATGTGAGGAACCATCCGCTTGGAAGAAAAACATCGAAAACCGGCGGAAAACTAGATAGCGGGTCGGAAGTAGCGGCAGCCGAATCCGTGGAAGCCCAACGCCGCCTTTTCATCAGAGATCAACGGACAGGTCAGGCATTTCTTATAGACACCGGTGCAGCCATTTCTGTTTTACCCCCTGGTCTGAACATGAATTCCAAACCTCGATCATTTTCACTTTATGCAGCAAATGGGACCATGATCAATACATATGGAGAGATGTTCATGAAGCTGAACCTATATTTAAGAAGAGATTTTCCATGGACATTATACTAGCCGATGTTCCAAAACCTGTCATCGGAGCAGACTTTATGAATAATTTCAACTTGATTGTTGATCTAAAAGGGGAGCAACTGATTGACAAAATTACTGGCCTTTCTTCAAGAGGAAAAGTTTTTAAGGAACCGTGTTCAACCATTTCTTCTGTTCCGTATGGACATACATTTGCTGACCTACTTAACCAGTTTCCAGGAATAACAAGACCGACGCCGACAAGAGAACCTGCAAAACACAAAACAGAACATGTGATCGAAACTACAGGTCGGCCTGTGTTCGCTAAGGCCAGAAGACTTCCTCCAGAGAGATATAATAAGGTAAAGCAGGAATTTCAGCGGATGGTAGAACAGGGTATATGCAGGGCTTCCAAAAGTGATGTTAAATTTTTATAGGCCATGTTTACCCAAGGTTGCAAGAATCCAGAAACCGCTTAACAGTTATCATCATGGAGTAAAAAAAAGTGATAAAAGTATTATTGCATGGAATGAAGAGAGTGAACAAGCATTTGAAGAATGCAAGAATACACTGAGAGATGCTGCTCCCCTTTCCTATCCAAAACATGAAGCTGAACTGTCCCTTGCCTGGGATGCCTCAAACCACTGTATAGGAGCTGCTCTTAAACAGAAGGATGCAGGGAGATAGACAACTTTAGGATTCTTTTCAAAGGCTCTGACGGAGGTGCAGCGAAAATACTCTACTTATGATCGAGAATTGCTGGCTCTCTATTTAAGTGTAAAGCATTTCAGACCAGTTTTAGAGGGAAGTGAGTTCACCATTCTTGCAGACCATAAACCCTTGACTTACGCAATGCATCAAAAAGCTGTATCTTCAACTCCTATCAGAATCAGGTGGTTAAACTATGTAAGTCAATTTTGTACAGATATTCGGCATATCGAAGGCTCAGAAAACCAAGTGGCTGATGCTCTATAAAGGATCGAAGGAATCAGTCTCTTGAAAAATTTGGAGGAACTTGCCAATCTTCAGAAATCCGATACCGAGGTCGAAACTTTGAAATCGCAATCTAACCTGAATCTGTGTGAGACACCGACATCTCAAGCTCGGATTTACCTTCCGGAAGGATGTAGGAAACCAATATTTGATTCTATTCATGGGTCAAGTCACCTAGGGATCCACGCCTCACGGAAGTTGAAAACACAGAAATATTTTTGGCCCAAAATGAACAAAGATGTCTCCGATTGGACTCGTTGTATAGGGTGTCAGCGCTCGAAAGTCATCCGACTTAACCGTATCACCACCAGGGAGCTTCCCAGAGGTTGGTCGACTGGAACATGTCCACCTAGACATCATTGGTCCCTTACCGCCGTCTGAAGGGATGAGGTACTGTGTAACCCTCATTGACCGCTTTACCCGGTGGCCAGAAGGCATTCCAGTGGCAGACGTCACCGTTGATACAGTCGCAGCTGTTTTTTATAATGGATGTATTAGTAGATTCGGGGTTCCTTGTAAAATAACAACAGACCAAGGTAGGCAGTTCGAAAGTGACCTTTTTAGACGTCTCATGAGCTACCTTGGGACTGAGAGGATCCGGACTACACCATAACATCCGCAGTCTAATGGGTTGGTAGAAAGGTGGCACCGATCGCTGAAGAACGCCCTTATGTCTCATCTTGACACTGATCGGTGGACCAAATACCTTTCTTCAATGATGCTGGGTCTACGAACAACAATCAAGGAAGGCACCGAATACAGCGTGGCAGAAGCTCTGTATGGCCAATCGCTCCGACTTCCAGGGGACCTTTTCAAACCAGTCGCACTGCCAGCGAATAAAAAATGCTCTGTGAGGGAAGTGCAACAATCTGTTGATCGAATTCGTCCATTGCCCTTTCGAAGCAGCAGCAAATCAATTTTTGTACAACATGCCATGGAGAATTGCACGCATGCTTTCTTGAGAGAAGACAGAATCAAAAAAAGCCCTTTCGGCTCCATACATTTGACCTTTCCTGACCACCAGCGGTACAGACAAGCTCTGCACCCTGCAGCTTCCGAACCGGAAAATCACTGTGTCTTTTCTTCTGGCTGAGAACATTCTTCCTATGACGGAGAAGACCAATATTGTTCTATCAGATGAAGCAAGTATTCCTATACCTTCGGAACCTCCAGTTAATACCAGCAGATTCGGCCGAAGGATCAAGCCAAATGTTAAGTTCCTCAACACTCTTATTAGAAGGGAGTATTTGTAGCGGAGGTAATCGATGTTAATAACAGTGTCGATAACATTTTGGAATAGTCTGTGACTAGAACGGGACGTAGAGAGAAGGTAAGCGTGTGGTGTGTGGATGCTTGCAACAAGAGAGTTTAGCAGTTATATTTCTTCTCATATTTTAACATATGCATGCCTGGCCAGGTTAGGAAGTTAATTGTATTTGGTTAACCACAATTCTTGTTTTTTTATAATGTTTTTAGTATATTAAGTGACCTTCGCATAACTCCAAGTCGTTAGTGTATAATGTTTAGATGTATTAGGTTAATGTTTCAAATGTTTGTATTAATAAGGAATTGTTAATAAATAGTTCTTGTAAATATTGAATGATTGGTGTATTTTATTTTTCCTAGAGTAAAAATATAATCCTATTTTAATATAATACTATTTGACATGAAAACACGCTCCAGGCTTTCAGATTTATAGATCAGGGCCCACCGAACTGCACATTTCGACAGATCCTTTCTCAATCCTATGGAATTCTATCCCTCCTTCCATCCGTCACTCCAACTCTCTTTCTACCTTCAAATCCCGCATATTTAATCACTTAATGAATATCCAGGCTCAATAGAATTGTAAATAAGCTTTTTTATTTTATTTTCTGTTGTTTTCTTCTTATTTAAATATGCCTGTTTTATATCTGTAATTAATAACTTGCTTATATGTATTAAATTTAGTCTAAGACTCCGAAGCACATTTTGTACACTCTGTATATTTTATTCTAAAGGGACATGCCCCAGGATAATAAAGAATTTATCTACTTATATTAAAATGGAGGTGGGCAGGTCATGTGGCTACGCTGGATCCCAAGAGATACTCTCAAATTGCTACCGAGTGGATTCCAAGGGAAGGAAAGAGATGGCAAAGACCACTGAGGAGGTGGAGGGACGAAATAGTGTATGTAGTGGGGAGTTGTTGGTCTACAGTGGCTAGAAATAGATAAAGGTGTATATAATGTAATAATATGACAAAAAATCTATCATTAAATAGATGGATATAAATTTTAGTTTGAATGAGGCAGCAAATGTTTTATTGTAAGCTCTAAAATGTAAATATTGTAAATAGCAGCATGAATCAAGAAGAATATATTTTGTTGAAATTTTATACCAGACTTGGACCTCCCAAGAGAGAGGCTTATTGTTCTGTTAAGGACTAAATAAAGCCATTATTATTATTTTAAATAATTGACGAAATAATTCAATGTTTTCCGTAGTTCATAGCTAATATTTTAGCGTCGTTAACTATTGCTCAATGTTATGATTGATATAAATGGAGAAATCTAAGATATAAATTTAGGAGTATATAAATATTCCTAGAATAGACAATATTTCCTAGGATCAAATACCTTTACCGGCCATTAACTCCCAGCATCAAAAGTCTCCTGCAATTTAAATCCTCAGTCCACTAACTTGAAACAAGGTCGCACCATTCTGACCTTTACATTCCAACTCTTAAAAACAAAACGTTTGATCATCATTGTTGTTTGTTTATGTACACACATGAAGAACTTTTTAGGCGAATTGGTCATCTGGACTCAGTATATCTGGTATGGATGGATGAGTATGCATCAATCCATACCAGATATAGAGTATGCTGTGATATGAGCAATCTGATATAATTGGGCAATATTTCCAATAAATAATGTATTTATCTATTATTGAAATGTAACGTTTGTAGCATTGGATTGACTCCTTCTAATTTCAAAGATTGGAAATTGATGTAGAAGTCATGCAGGTTTAGGTGCGGTTCAAAACAGCCATTAAGTGGGATTTTACACCCTGTATCATACTTTTCAAAGAACTTGAATCCAATAAAAAATAAAGAAATTATTATTTATTTGAATTGTCTTTCTATTCTAATATTTTTTAAGTGCTATTATTTAGTAGGTAAGGTATTTGTAGTTATACCTTGTTCTGGTTTACATTGGGGCAGAACTGCAGCACTTTTCATCAGGCGTATCCTGAAATAATATTTCAATAATACCTCCTAACCAGGATTTATGTTCACTTCATAATCAAGCCTGTCTTATTGCTGAGAATCTATTACCTTTTAAGAGTTATCAAATTGGCTACAAAGTGCGGCACCAAGATGCAAAGTTCAGCTGACTTATTTTAAAGGTAAATCATTTACTTTGTTGTTTTTACACATAGTTGTGTATAAATAGAATAAATATATATAAAAATAAAATAAATTTAGAATATATTTTTGATAAAAACAATATTTTGGTGCTCTTCTCGGTATGATGTATTTTTTGCTTATGTGGTAAAATCTAAACTGGTTATAGCTTCACCACTTTTCAGGTATTAATTGAAACATAAAACTATATTAGAATAATACAAAAAGTAAGATTATGAGGCTTGATAATCTCTTGTGAAAGAAAAACTAATTAATAGCACTTCAATGTCATAATTAAGCTAGCAGAACACAAGAAGGCCATATTTTATACTGTTGCCTTGGAGGGTTTATCAGTAATTGACCACAGGCATGGCAGGTTACGAATAAATGGACCTGTGTGGTCAAAGAGTTTAAATTAAAACAGCTATTTTGGTCTATGTGAGCAACAAATAGTTAATTCTTCATGAATAATTTTATTGGTGACAAAAGAAGTGCATTTAGACTTTTTCTGAATGACTTTGTATTGGATGTGGGAGGAATTCGATGGTCTAGTAGAGCAACAAAGCTCAATCCCATATGTCCAAATACACCTAATTATAATAATATAAATAAATCTACTTTGCAGTATAATGAAAGTTTGTCTTGTAAATGTTACAGTATTTGGTATATACAAACAGTTCCTTATCATTTCAGTCTTGTTGCTTTACTTTTTAAAGACAAAAACAAAAATCAAAATAATAGTTATGAGATATATTTACTATTTGACTATTAGAGCAAGATTAAGAATATGCTTAGGGACAAAGTTACACTAACTAAATCTTGTTAAGTTACACCAACGCTTAGTAACGAAAAGGTAACTAGATACGTTTGTGGTTTTCAATTTGATATTGTTTCTTTGGAATTTCATAGATCACTGTATTAATTTCATAAAACACATCATCTTTTGAGACTTTTTTTTTTGTTGATAAAACAAACATAAAATATTGAATATGCACTTCATAAAGGTATAATAAAACTCATTGTTTTGATTGAGGCAATGGGAAAATAGCTTTTTTTTTACCTTATTTACTTTTGTTTATAACTTTTAACTTTTGTCCCTTAAACCCAACCAGGTAATAAGCGATGTATACAAAAGGAATGAATGCATACATAAAAATAAAAGTAGATTTTTCAAATATTATATTAACAAAATAATAATACAGTGGCGCTACAGTCCGATGTGAACCTTGACCTTCTCAATGATTCCTCGCCAGTTGGCTCTATCTTGTGCAGCTGCTTTCCAATTTAGTGCGTTCAGAAGGGTCCGTGCATCCTTAGCAACTGCACTTCCCAACGCAGTCTAGGCCTTCCTCTTCCTCTCGAGCAGTCCAGTTTTCCCTCTAACAGCTTCCTGGGGATTTCCTCCTCTTCCATCCTCATCAGGTGGCCTGCCATTCTCAACCCACCGCACTTGATATGTTCGCTTCCCTAAAAAGTTCATATAGTTCTTGGTTGGAGAGCCTTCTCCATTGATCTACTTTAATGGCTCCGAATATACGCCACAAAATCTTTCTTTCGAAGATCAATAGCTCTGCTTCTTCCGTACTCGTTAATGTCCAAGCCTCACTAGCATAAGTTAACACCGGTCGAATGAGGGTTTTATAAAGGCTGCACTTAGTCTGTCTGGATAGCGTCTTGCTGCTGAGATGTTTCCTTAATCTAAAATAGCAACAGCTTGCTTTTCTTAGTCTTTGGCCGATCTCAAGCGATATTTTGTTAGAACTGCTAACTATAGACTCCAGGTACGTAAATTGGTTTACACTTTCAAACGTGAAAGATCCGATCGATAATGGTTCCTTGATAGGGTTGTCAGTTCCCAGGCCAGCTCTCATGTACTTCGTTTTGTCTTAGTTTATAGATATCCCCATGACTTTTGCATCTCCCAAAAGTCTAAGAAAAGCTTCTTTCAAGGCATTTAGAGATCTTGCCACTATATCTAGATCATCCGTGTATCCAAGTACCTGTTTCATCCTGTCATAAACAGTATTAGTGGTTTCTACACCAGATCTTCAAATAACCCATTCTAAGGCAAGATTAAATAGTAAACAGGCCAGAGCATCTCCTTGCCTTAGCTCTTTCTTGGTTTCAATTAAAAAATCACAATAATAGTTATGAGATATATTCACTATTTGACTATTAGAGCAAGACTAAGAATATGCGTAGGGACAAAATTAAACCAAATCTTGTTTACATCTTGTTAAGTTACACCAACGCTTAGTAACAAAAAGGTAACTAGATACATTTTTGGTTTTAAATTTGATATTGTTTCTTTTGAATTTCATAGATCACAGTATTAATTTCATAAAACACATCATCTTTTGAGACTTTTTTTTTTGTTGATAAAACTAACATCAAATATTAGAATATGCACTTTATAAAGGTATAATAAAACTCATTGTTTAGATTGAGGCTAAGGCAAAATACCTTATTTACCTTTTTTATACCTTTCCAGGTAATAAGCGATGTATACAAAAGGAATGCATAATTAAAAATAAAAGTCAATTTTAAAAATATTATATTAACAAAATAGAAAACAAAATAAATCTAAAAATAATGTAAATTTATTGTAACATATATATATTTTAGAACTTAGACCCTAAAAACACGGCGGATACATCATGTCCACCATATCCAACCTTTTTGGCATGCTTGAAAATTTCATTTGCAGTTGCCGTCACAGGAGTTGGTTGTTCTAGATCCTCCCCAACTGCAATGACACTTTGTAAATCATTTTGCATATTTCTCAAAGATAAATTTGTTGAAAAGTCGTTGTTGACCATGGCTAGAAAAACAAAAACCAGCTATTTAATACAAACCAAAATACTAATATATATATATATAATTTATTTTTACTTAAAAACAGTACAAAAACATTATTAATCCTTTTACACTATGTAAAGAAAATACTTAAAGGTTTACAGATATTTAAAATGAGATTTATCAAAAAGCGTAAATAAAAATACTATAACTTACCAGTAGCTTTTTCAACAATTAAAGGACAATTTATTTGAGATATTCTCAAAATGTTTAAGAGATCAGTTTGGTCAAGACCAGCACGGTCAGCTAATGCCATGCATTCTGCAAGGCCTGCCAGAGCGACTCCTGCCATCGATTGAATTACAAGGTAAAATTTAGAGGCATTACCAGGTTCTCCTGAAATTTCAAATCAATATATTTTTTAAAATCAATAGCATAAACATTAAATAATGTTTTATATTTCATTATTTAATATGAAAACAATTTATGCACTGATACTAAGCCAAAAAAATATAACACTAAGTAAAAGCTTCAGAAAAAACAACTAAACTAATAAAGAATTTGTAAAAAATATAGCAATGCAATGGCTCCCCAGAAAGTAGGAATAGCTATTTAGAAACTTCAAGTTATCTTCTTAAAGCGGAGAGTAAGAAAAGAATGATATAAAAAGCAAGGATTACAGTCTAAGTATATCAGTAATGAAAATTTACACTCAAAGAATTAGTCACAGACAGCCCACCAATCATCAAATACTAAATAAATTTAGCAATGAGAAATAAATTATGGCCTTACCAATCCCATGAATGCAAGGATAACCTATCACCTCTATTCATATTTATATTTATAAATTATTATTCAGGATGTTAAAAACGAGCAAAGATACTACCTTCATTTTAGGTCAGATTCAAAGGATGAATAAAATCTCTTAAAATGTTGATAGTTAATTTAGAATTTGTCAATGTTCAGATCATTGCTTCCTAGACCTACTATTAATTTATTAACTTTTGGATGAACAAGCCACATTAAACTATAGTTATATAAATACATAAAGACGTAGAATACATATTGACTAGTATAAAACAAATTGACCTAAAAATAAAACAAAATACAAATAGTTCATTGAAAATGGATTTAAAAACATAGGTGATGAAGGAAATGTTCCTATCAAATGACACTATGGCCCTTGCAGGACATTGGCCTCCTCAGAAATACTCCTCCACTCTGACCTGTTTTTCAGCCCATCTGCTGACACCCAATGACCAAAGGTCCTCCTCTACATCCTACAGCTAACCAAGTCTAGGTATCCCTCTCTGCCTTCTTCCACCAGGGTGTGACTTCATCATCAATTTTGAAAGAAATGTTTCAACCCACAAAAATAAACTAATATATGTTTACTATGTCATAGAATGAAACAGTTACAACCTGTGGTGGTCATTAGTCATAAATATTGTCACCATAAATAAGTTTTTGCCATCTTCTCCTGTCCTGCCAGCCACTTTCTCACATACCCCTGTTCATCATATTATGCCCTCGTTCCAGCATCTCTTCGGACAACTATTCTTCCATTTTCTCTCAGGTATCCATTCAAAAATCTTCTTAGGCCATTGCCTTTCTTCCATCCACATCATCAAAGCTAACTCATTTAAACCTCATTGTTTCAATAGTGGACAGGATGTTCTCTATTTGATTGACCATATGTAGAGAGTAACCATATGATCACCTCTTCTTTTTCTTCTACTGGCTCAACAGGCGCATGAGGCTGCCCTTGGCCTGCTCAACAGTCGCCAACCATCCTTCTCGATCTACAGCTCCTCTCAGAGAGATCCCGAGCTGCCTAAGATCCTTTCCTACACCATCCTTCCATCGACCCTTCGGCCTGTCACGCCGGCACTGGCTGTCTGGAACATTTCTGAACACTCTACTTGCCACCCTGTCACAGTTCATCCTCATCACGTGCCCGATCCATTTTAACCTCTGTATCTTAATATGAGAGGAGATACTGATATCCTGGTAGAGCTGAAACAATTCCCTATTTTTCCTTTGCCCACTGACCATCCTCAAATACGGCTCCCAGGATTCTCCTTAGGATTACCCGTTCAAACCTATCAAGCAGGTCCACATTTTTGTAGTTGAGGATCCACGTTTCTCCACCATACATAACCACTGGTCTTACAAGGGTTTTGTATAGCATCAACTTGGTGGAGCAGCTCACAAGCTTGCTTCTGAACAGCTTTGATATGGAAAAATAGGCTCTATTACCAACCGTTATACGCTTTCTTACCTCTTCTTCTTCCTTACCAATTCTATCTTATAGGGTCCCATTTCATAATGACTCTGCCTCTGGTCCATTCGTGTGCCTAGTACCATTATCTTAGTTTTCAGCTCGTTGACTTGTAGGCCAATCTTTCCTGCTTCCGTGTCCATTGCTTCGAAGGCCACTCTTATGCTCTACAGGGATCTACCAATAATGACCACGTCATCTGCATATGCGAGAATTTGAGACATCTTCGTAAATATTGTCCCTTGCAGAGCTATATTGAACAGAAGAGGAGTTATTGGATCTCCTTGTCTCAGACCACCTTCTACTTCAAATGGCTCCGATAGCCCACAGCATTTAACTTGGCAGATTGTATTTGCCATTGTGCATTTTACTAAACGAATTAGTTTACATAGTAATCCCAGTTCATGCATGGCTACTACGAGCTTACTCCTAACCATGGTATCATAGGCTGCCTTAAAATCGACAAACAACATCCAGGTAGTCTGCTGAAACTCATTCATCTTCTCACAGATTTGCTTCAGGGCGAAGATTTGATCAATAGAGGACCTATTGGGCCGAAAACCACCCTGATAGTCACCCAGTTTCTGTTCTACATATGGGAGGAGCCTGTTATAAAGGGTTATGGAGAAAATTTTATATGCCTCACTTATCAAACTAATCCCCCGATAGTTGCTGCATATTGTTGACTCTCCCTTCTTCTTGTACACGGGCACTACAAGAGCCTTATTCCATTCTTCAGGTAGACGTTCCTCTTCCCATATCTGAGCTACCAGTTCCTGCAGTTCCTTTGCAACTTCATTATGTCCCGCTTTTAACAACTCTGCGGGTAGTCCATCATTACCTGGTGCTTTATTATTTTAGAGTTTATTGAGGATGTCTTCTACATCAGGTGGAATGGTTTCCAAGTCATCCTCATTTGTCCTCAATGGTAACTGGGCATGATCTTCCTGATTGGTCTCCGAATCTCTTGGGTTCAGCAGGTTCCTGAAATGCTGTCGCCACCTTTCCTGTACCTTTTCTTCCAGCATTAGCATTTTACCCGGGTCGTCCTTTATTAGGTTTCCTTTCCTAGTCGGTTCGCTTTTGATGTGATTCACCAATCTGTAGAATTTGGGTGATTCATTTTTTCTTTTTGCGTTTTCAATGTCCTTGATTAGTGATTCCTTCTTTTTTCTCCTAACCAACCCCTTCGTGTGTTTCCTGGCATCTTTGTACTGCTTGAAGCTCTGCCGTGTATTTCTACTGATCCAGATTAGTCTTTTTTCATTCCTTATCTGGACAGCCTGCTCGCATTCTTCATCAAACCAACAGTTACAATGACTTCTTTTCTTTACTCCACACACTTCTTTTGCAGACTGCGTTAAACCTGTCATGATGCGTCTCCACCTACTTTCAATAGTTTCCGTACCTTCACTAACTGGTATGCTCTATATCTATAACTCTCTATAAGTAAATCTATCACTCTCTTCTTCAGTCCCGAGGCATTCTGTATTCAACTGCTCACTTCGGGGCAATAGTTTCTTTGTAGAGCATTTTATTTTTTGGTGAAGTTTTATGATTACTAAGTAGTGATCGGAGTTAACATTTGATCACCTCACGATTTGTAAATTTTATTTTTGTTTTTAAGGACACCGCTTTACTCCATAATACTGAATTTAAGGTTCTGATTATGGTCTTCCACACCTTGTCGTATTTTGCAAAATCAGTCCAGCTCTATTCGTTCTGTTTTCTGTAATATTTAAGGCTTTAAGAAGAAGTAGGGTATCAGACCACTTCTCTTGAGTCAGGTAGAGGTGCTGCCTCTTCGGAGCACCCTGACTTGCTCCCCATCCGGGGCGGCTACCTAGGGAAGATGATCTTAGGGTATGTACTGACAGTGACTATATGTTAGTATAAGTGGATTTGTGTACTGTTCTGAGTGTGTTAATGCAGTATACTGAACTAGTGTATCGGGGTAACGTTAATCCCCACTAGCTTTGCACTAAGCTAGCCCCTGCCAACATAACATAAATGTCCTACAAGAGCAATTATCCAAAATAAATATGAAGATTAATCCAGGGAAGACTAAATGCAAGTGTATTGGAAAGAAACCCTGAAGGATAATGAGGATACTAAGGGTTGGAGGACAGAGGTTAGAGCAGGTTGAAAATTTCAAATATCTGGGAGCTCATCTTAATGAGAATGGCTATATAGAAACGAAGAAGTGGCCCAAAGAATTGGAGCGGCAGGGAGGATGTTCTGTATGGTAAGGCGAGGTTTTCTGGGGAGAAGAGAGGTGTCAAAGCAGACCAAATTAGCCATATATAAATCGACATTTCTTCCTATCCTATCGTACTCCTCAGATTCGTGGACTCTCATCTCAAAACATAGGAGCCAAATCCAGGCCATGGAAATGAGGTGTCTCCAAAAAATAGAGAGAAAGACACGGAGAGATAGGATACAGAACGCCGGCGGAGACCATACTGGAGGAACACAAACTGAGCTGGTTTGGACATCTTCTTAGGATGGATCTGGAGAGAAGTGCCAGGAAGACTTATGAGACCCGCACAAAAGGAAAAAGACCCAGAGGAAGGTCTCGCATCTCCTGGGAAGACGGTGTAAAGGAAGCATGCAGGAGGCACGGGATAGACTAAAGTAGGAGAATGGAGTTAGCAAAGGAAAGAGACCTATGGGCCAGATTCTACAGGCAGGATCCTCACACCGAACAGCGTTAGAAGAGGAAACGATTATGATGATGATGATGGTCTTCCCCTAGGTTATACTAATGTCCAAATCAGTTGTCCCTGTATTGTTTACCCAGATACTAAAACTGAGTTTCAGATTTAATGTCCATCCATGTCCTGGTCGATCTCTTTCAAATGTAGGTGATCGCCTTGGTTATTGCTATATGCCACATACACCATTTATCCTGCTTAATTCCAGCTTTCAGCCAAGTATTCTTGGTGAATTTTTTTCATCATGAGCTTCACATTCTCGTGTCTGAAGCAATGAGCACCTGGTCATCATCAAACTGAAGATTTAATAGGCAACCAGTTTCAATCTTTATACCCAGCCACTATATTTTTTCTTCCATCCTTTAAGCACCCTTTCTCCATAACATTAAAGAGATGTGGAGATAGTGAGAATCTCTGTTTCAAACCTTTTGCTATATCTATATTTAACAAAGTAAATATTTATAAATAAAAATTAATAGTTATAGTCTTTACCTTTATAAAATTTGTTGCTAAAAAAAGTATACACATTATTATAATATTAAATATATTTTAATAATATTTATAATACAGAGTCTCAGAAGTTGAAGTCGAAATAAAATATATGTTCCAAAGTAACTGTAAATAATACCCATTTTGTAGCATTAAAAATTTTCTCACCATGGTTGTTTTCCCAGTTTCTAGATACCCTAGTTTTACAAAGAAAAAGATTTATATTGTAACCATGCACAAGCTTTTCTACCCAATCATTGTTGAGCCCAGCTTATTACCACTGACCATATGAGGCCTAACTGTATATTCTGGTTCTGCGGAAAATGAAATAACTGAATACGAAACTTGAAATAGAAGTTCCCAATGTTGAAATTATACACAAAGCTGTAGCAGAGAATATAAGAAAATATCAAGCTCTGGCATGAAATAAAGAAGCTGTAGAAGTTTTTTAATAGATCGTACAACATTGGGCTTTTAAGTAAACACTTTACATACTTTTTCATTACTTATTGTCAGAACATAAAATGACTTATAACTTAGATATAGAAAAAATCATTCATGTGTGAGTATACTTACAAATGCATTTATATATGAACATTAATAAAAATATCGTTATATAGTAAAGTATTGGGTTGTGTCACATGAAATGTCCGTTTTCAAGGTAAAGGATTTTTATTAAAAATACGATATGAAAACAAGATAATTTTATTCGAAGTATTTACTTTCTTTTTCTACACATTTTTCCCAACATGAAACCAACTTTTTGATCCCCGAACTGAAAAACTCTGAGCTTTCAAGTGAAACAAAATCTGAAAACACACTTTTCACTTAATCATAATTTTCAAAAAGTTTTCCTTTGACGAAGTTGTCTAAATTCCTGAACAGGTGGTAATCTGTTGGAGACAAGTCGGGAGAATATGGTGGGTTGCGGAAGAACTTCGTAGCCCAGTTCTTTCAATTTTGGCACAGTATGTTTTGAAACATGCCGCTCAGTGAGATCATAAGGTACCCATGTACCGAGCTTTTTTACTTTCTCAATACGCTTTAAATGTCTGGAAACGGTAGATGCACTTGCATTTAGTTGTGCTGAGAGTCCTTTAACTGTTTGGTAGGGGTTTCCTTCTCCTGCATGTTTGAGGACATCGTTGTCTATTACGGACGGAGGTCTTCCTCGGGGCAAGTTTTTCAAGTCAGTATCCCCAGCTGAAAACTTAGCAAACCAATGGCGAATGGTCCGTTCATTAACGCTCCCTTCCACAAACGCCTTGCAAATATTTGTAGAGGCCTCAGCTACTGAATGGCCGAGTTTAAACTCGTATAAAAATATTACTCGAAAATCGCGTGTTTCCATGTTCATATTTGGAGTTATACTAAAAAGTGGGTAATTGATTGGGAAGCTAATGTTTATAATACAAAGGTAGAGGATTGGTAACTGTTTACTTTAAATATGTAAACATTCGGAAGAAAACAACAGAGACCTGCAAAATCCTTTATGTATTTCAGAAACTATAAAAACGGACATTTCATGTGAAACAACCCAATAAATATATATATGAAAAATAATTAAATATAGAGGTAGTCTTTATCTTTATAAATTTTTATTATAAAAAAAAAAAGTATAAAAAGGCTGAAACTATACCCAATTTCGGAAAAATAGTTAGTATATTGTAATAAATTAACTATTTACTGACCCATAAAAAGTGACTGTTTGCTGCAAGAATCATAAAAAAACTTGCAATCATTGTGGAGAGACTCATCTCCAGCAGCTAAGCAAACTAAAGTTCCTTCTTCAGCTTCCTTTTTGCTACCATGGAGTCGTATTTCAAGGTAGCGACATCCCATGGAATAGAAAGCCTACAAAAAAAATATGCCTTTAATTTATTTAATCTAGTATTAAGTAATGTGGCATGGTAAAACATTGTTAAATACATGTGAGTGAGATAAATAAATTTCAAAGGGACTATGTACATTTACTAAAGTAGTATAAATATAGCAACAATGGTTTCTTTATTGTAAAAAGACAATAAAAAGGTACAAACTTATTCAAAAATTGATAGTTCAGCATTATCAATCAACTTTAACTTCCTTATTTACCTCATATATGTCTAAAGAGGATTGCACATCACTACTTGAAAGGTCCACAAAAGATTTTTCAGGAGTCATGTTTAGTAGAACACCTTCATATCCAAATACCACCTTCAAGTATACAAAAAATAAATAATTTAAATGCATAGTTTAATGGGTAAACTAAAAATTTACAAATTAGTAAATCATTTACTGACGTTTTTTACAGCTGTTCCATCAGACACACAGCAGAAAATGATTTTTGAAGACAAAACAACTTCTGCAGGTGATGAAGCTATAGCAACATCTAAATCCTGGAACTCAGTTGTCTGAAAAATAGAAAGAACACCGTAAAAAAATAAACTATGTTAGTTTATCAAAAGACTATAAATATAAAATTGAAAATTAAGTGCGTGCTTGAAAGTAAAACAGTTTCTTACAACGCCTTTTATCCTACCTTAGTTTATTTTAATGTATAAATTTTGTCCTAATAATTTTCAGTAAGGGTCCTTCCCCCCTCCACCCATGTATACTTTTGAATTGAAAAAAAAATAGAAGGATATCGAAAAAGCAAAAACTTTTGGTAGCCATTATAAATAGCCAAGTGAAGTTCCTAAATATAATGGAGCGACTAAAACATTTCAACTCACAGCCTCAAATTAGATTTAAAACCTAGTTTTTTCAATATAATACACTATTTAAAATTAATAATTAAAAAAACACACTTTATAGTGTGAATTCCATTAAAACTCGATTTTAGATTAGAAACTTGTCTAAATAATATAATTATGAAAAAAACTGAGTTTAACCGAGTTCAGTTTTTGATAAGACGGTAAAAGTTGGATCGAGTTACTAGACAAAAATAATAAAAATATTTTTAAGTTTTGGAAAAATTTATATTAATATTAAAACGAAATGAATTAAACTTCAAAATATTAACTGGTTGATTCGTCATTAATTGCGTGATGATTCCCGAACTGTATGAAAACGTATTACCTCTATGCAATCGATAGCGGATGGATTCTCATAACAAAGCAGGTTAAATGTTTAGATTCAGCTGTGTTGACATGAATGGACCTTAGTAAGCATATTTTGTGTTTTGTCAAGACGGTAAACATGAAAGTATTTTAAATGCATGTAGTGAAATGTAACATTAAGGTAAGACAGTTTAAACAACATGTAAATGTGACTAGTCATTAAGATCGTGAATAAGTCAGAATTTTACAGTGAAAATAAAACTTAATCTTAAGATGAAGCTTAAGCACTAATTTTACAAAAATACCTATTGCATTGGTTTTCTAAAGTAAGAAGTTCTTAAAATCAATAGATATTAATGGAGTTTTTGCACATTTTCAGAATCTTTGCAGAATGGTGAAATATGAATTTTCTGAAGCTGCAATATACAAATGGATTGCTGTTATGCTTACTTTGTATATTTAACGTTACTAGATCTGTACTCAATTGCCCAACAAGCTGTAAATGCCTGCCAAATGAAAATAATGTTTCATTTCAACTTTACTGTACAGTTGTGCCATTACATCAAAATTCATTATTACTAAACATCACATCCCTATATTTTAATGGTGTCCATAAAGAACTTTGGACTGTGATGACTTTAGTAATTCAAACATTTCAATTTTAAAATGGCAAAACAGCTCTATAAAAACTGTATTGAGTTGCACTTTTTCAAAACTGCCAAAATTAACAGTTTTAGATTTGGGAAACAATGAAATATCTGATTTGAACCAGTCTCTTGAACCTTTATCAAAACTTCACACATTAAATTTAACATTAAATCACTTAAGTCCAAAAAATAACATCTTTAAACTTCTTAATCAAATCAAAGAATTATATCTCGGTCACAATTACTTAACTAACCAGCAAATAAGATATATTTCTCACCTCACTACGCTGGTGGTATTAGATGTTTCTCATAACGTGATAGCCAGCTTACACAATGATATATTGTGTAATTTAACAAAGCTGGAAGATATAAATATTAACCACAATAGGTTAAGAAGCATTCATAAACATGCATTTGAAAACTTAAAAAGATTGAAGTTTCTTGATTTATCTAGTAATGAGTTAGTCAAAATTGAAGAAGAATTATTTAACAACTTGATTTCTTTAGAATACCTCGATATAAGTTTGAATCTTATAAATAATCTCCCGCAAAAAACTATTGTTTTATCAAAAAAAATTAAAATATTTGAATCTAAGTAATAATCCGATTGATTATATAACTGATTTTTTATTTCTCAATTGTAATAATTTAGAAACTTTAATTATTAGAAATACTAAGTTAAATACTTTAAAAAGCAATAGTTTTATAGGTTTATCCAAATTGACAACATTAACACTGAGTCACAACTATCACTTAACAGAATTAGACAACAACACATTCTACGCCACACCAAACATCCAAAATATTGATATTAGTTACTGTAATATTTCTGTGATGGATACATATCTAATGAGTTTAACACAGCTTAATATCTTAATGGTTCATGGAAACCCAATTATATGTGATTCAAATTCAAAATGGTTTTTAGACTGGTCAAACAAACATTCTAACATAAAAATAGAAAAGGTCTGTCCGAATAATTTAACAATGCCTATAATTGACTCCAACAATCATACTAATAAGATGAAACCCATGGTGTTTGAGCTTGGACATCCAGCTACCCTGAACTGTGATAATGTGAGAGACTTACCCATAGTAATGTGGACAACTCCATCCAATGCTACTATGATTTCAAGACTTAAAAATAATTCCGTGACAAATAATAATGATCGATTACAAATACTTGAAAATGGAACATTGTACATTACTCGCATTGTCAGGGAAGATATTGGTTTATACAAGTGTTTATTTCGAAATGAAATCAATTCATTAAATTCAACCATGAGGATTATAGTACAGTTAGACCCTATTACATTCTATAGAATAAAAATTTTAAGCATTTTGGCAGGTATTATTTCAGCCGTCAGTTTTCTAACAATAACTATAATAGTGCAAATGATACGAACGTTATTGAAGAGGTTAGTTTTACATTGAGTGACATAAAATTAGCATTAAGACAGAAATATAATTTTTATGTTTGCTTTAGATGTGGTTGTTGTACGGGTTCCCGCAGCGAGTCCCCTAACAGAAAACAATTAATTCAAATACTGGAATCTATTGAGCAGTATAAAACACAACAGCTAGAAAAATTAAGGGAAAACTATACTTTACAAGTAATAAATTTATTCAAAAATATGCATGACTCTTAACTTATTATATAACTTAATTTCTATTTTTATAAAATATTTTTATTTAAGGTCCATAAAATAAAAGATAACTGCCAGCAACAAGTTGAGTGGATCTGTGATAGTTATCAAGGGCAAGTTAAAAATTTAAAAGACATTAGGGATTATGGGACAAGTCATTTATCTTCTATGAAAGAACAATATTATGAACAGGTAAAAAGAATTTGTAAGCATAAACCAATGCATGATTGTAGAAATAATTTCAGTTTTAATTAAAATTAACTATTACTTGTTTTTTCTTAAATTTAATTTAAGTGGTGTTTAATGTTCAAGGTAAAACGAGTAAAAGAATATTCAAATGGTCAATTGAGTTGGGTACGAGAAAATTATGTCTTTCAAAGGAATCGTATTCGCAAGTTCAGTTCTCACCAAGTCCTCCGTTTCAGAGAATCTTATAAATATCAGCAACAGACTTTGAATAAATTATTAGAAAATTTACCTAATCTTTATTTGGAGAATTGCCGGAATGGATCATGCAGCAAGAGTGAATCAAGTGAAGGCAATCAAGATGAAGCAAATTATGAAGTTTATATTAAATCTAAAGTAGAAGAAATGAACCTAGAATGTCAATCAGTGTATTACACTCCATCAGAATTATCACAAAGTCCGAATACACCAGCAAAAGAAAAAGGAATGCATAAGATTTGTGGAACTTCTTATGGTGATTGTACCTATCAAGGCAGTAAAAAGAAAAAAGTATACCAAAATGAAAAATATAAAGAAAACCTAATGGATATTAATTCAACTTCAAAAAAACTTCCATTTAGAACATTAAGCATGCCAGAAATTAAGAAAACAGTAATAGGTGAGAATAACCAATCTAGTTGCTTCTGCAGATGTCGTGAAACTGAATTATAGTGCCAAATGGAAGAAGAAAAAAATTCACAATGCCGATTAGTTGTAAAACGTATCCAAAAATAAAAAAGTAATGTAAAAGAGTTTGTATAATAATGACCTTTTCACATAGTTAAGTTGTCAAGTCTTTAATATATTTTTTTAATATAAATTGATTATAATTTTAGATATAATATTTATATATATATATATATATATATATATATATATATATATATATATATATATATATATATATATATATATATATCATATCATATCATATATAATCATATAATATGATATATAAATTGATATAAAATTGTTGAGAATATAAACATGTGGGTATAAATATTTGTGTGCGTGTGTATATTCTAATCTTTCAAGATATCTTTTGCTTAAGTTATGGATGTTACAAAGAATCACTACTCAATAATTTCTCGATAATAAAATGTAAGCATATAATTCTCCTTACAAGTAAGTGTAAGAAATACTCAGTGTTATGGTATAATAAGATGTACCTAACTACACAACATGGGTGTTGACATTACAAATGTTAATTTTGAAATGAATTTAAATATGAAGAATCAATTAACAAATAAAACTAGAAATATTATCAACTAGAATTTATTTATACATATTGTAGAAATACAATATATATGTATTTCCCCGAAAAAGCTATTATGTAAATTGTTACAATTAATTTACAAACATACCGAATTACAGACCCAACAGGCCCTTGGCCCTCATTAAATCATATATAAAACAAATTTTACAATACAAAAAATTTTCTACAAGTGTCTATACCGGGTAGTGATATTAACATAGCATTAATACTCATGATTGCATGGTTATAACATACTTGATCATGATATGGAATTTCGTCAGTATCTTTAGAGATATAAGTGATATCAATCAAGCACATTTCATAAAGAATTCAATAAAATGAAAATTAAAGATATAAATAGTATGTTATACTTGTTCTTTCTTTATTGGCGTGACAGATGCATCCACACCATATAAATAGTGTGTAATACTTCTTTTTTTATTGGATGACAGATGCATCCACCTACCATTGGCCTGTTCAATTATTTTATTCTAGGCAGCCTTGCCCTGTAAACACCATGTGTTGTGCTAATTTTTGCTTGTCTTAGGCCTGTGAGGACAGAGACTTTCTAATGTGATCTTATTCTTCCCCTAGGTCTTGTTCTGCCTGGTGTGTTTTTAGAAGGCCTCTACACTTGGCGAAGTTAGAAATATTCAAATCTCACTATTCTATTGTTTTGCGAATACACCAACTTTCACTTTCTTAAACAGATCCGAGAGTGTGTCTCTGGATCTTCGATCAACCACAAGTGCAACAGACTTGTTTAGCATTAATATTCTTCATCCTGATCACCTATATACTGATTTTATTCCTGAACTTAATTTTAATTAGGGTTCAGCTGTTTACTGTAATAGCTCTTCCATCTTCATATTACTTTATCACATTCTGTAAGAAATGCATTATTCTCATCCCTTATGATAGTTTGATTCAACTTAGATCCTGTTTTAATGTCCTGGACTTCAAGGAAAAACTTTCTGGTCTCTCTTATTAACTTGGGATGATTCTCGATTCTCAATTTTTCATTCCATGGCCATTTTCTTATATATTTTTTTATAGCTCCTCTTAGCTTATTAGGCATAGGCATACCTGTATTCATTCCTTGTTTGTCGGGTATCATGGCTAAGAAACTTTGTTCTTATGTTTTTGTGCATTTTCAGGGCCACCCTACTCACATCCCAAATCTGTTCCAATAACTGCTGCAGTATTCTCCATTAATCTTTGATAGTTTGCATCTCTTTTATCCTTTCAGCTAAATATTCTTAGGGCCTAGTGTATTTATCTTTTCTGTGCACCATTTCTTTTTCCTATTATTTGCTTTACTCTGGAATTGATACAATCTTAGTTTTACTTTTGTAATATAATAATAATATGTGGGTGAATCAAATATAAACAAGACTTATTTTTACTTTGAACACAAAGAAAAGTACACCTCATTTGTCTACATAGTCTCCTGGTTTGGAAATACATTTTTTGCCAGCGCAGAGGTAATTTTCCAATCCCGTGCTCATAGAATGAAGTAGGTTGTGTCTACAGCCAATTGAGCACGTAGGCTTCAACCTCATCGTCACTGACCTCCCAAAGCTTCCTTGAGTGGGCCAAACAGGTGAAAGTCACATGGTGATAAGTCTGGACTGTAGGGAGGGTGTTCCAGCGTCTCCCAGCCCAGTTGCTCGAATTTTTCTCTCGTCAGGGCCGCAGTATGCGGGCGAGCATTGTCCTGAAGAAGAAACACTTCTCTCATCGGTAGATCCCTTTTGCGGCGATATGCAAGTCTGACTTCATTCAAAATGTCGCAGTAGTATGCGGCATTGATAGTCCTGTGTTCATGCAAAAAATCAAGCCACGCTGGTCAAAAAACACGGAAGCCAAAACCTTTCCAGCTGACAGCCGTGACTTGGCTTTCACTGGTCCAGGTTCCCCATTCAGTCTCCACTCCATACTCGCTTGTTTTGATTCAGGGGTGTAATGGTGCATCTAAGTTTCATCACAGGTGATAATGTGAGTGAGAAATGAGGCTCCCTCAGCCTGAAATCTTGCAAGAAGACCTTCACAGACCTGCAAACGGTTCAGCTTCTGCTCAGCTGTGAGAAGTCGAGGAACCCACCTGGCACACACCTTACGAAACCCTAGCTCCTCTGTGAGTATGGAAAAAGTGCTTCCATAGCTTATCCCAACCTCACTTGCATTGGCACTGGTGGCTAGACGTCTGTCACCTTCACAGAATGTTGTCGGCTGTGATGCTGGAGTGGGGTCTGCGGTCATGGCTTTCATTCTGAACACGATCACGACCCTCCACAAACTGTTTATGCCATGCAAACACTCTGGCACGAGAAAGTGTCTCTTCCCCGAACTGTACAGTCAACCTTCTCAAGATTCCAGCCGGTTTTACACCATCAGCAGCAAGAAATTTGATGATAATACGTTGCGCAATCAAGGGGGATACATCCTGCTCAGACATCGTCATGACGGTAACTGGTGAGTTTGAGGGCATGCGCCCGCCTGCTTCCCCCACTCCTGACATCCCTACCCAACACCTCTAAATGCGGGAACGTTCCCGCACCTTCACTGGGTTTCCAGGACAAAAAGTCTCGTTTATATTTGATTCACCCACGTAATAGCAGCTTTATTTCATCCTTAAAAAACAATAAGCCTCTCTGTTGAAAGGTACAAGTCTGGTATTCAAATTTTAACAAAATTTCCTCTTCTTGATTCATGCTGCTATTTACATTTTAGAACATACTATATACATACAATAAAACATTTTCTGCCTGGTTCAAACTAAAATTTATATACATGTATTTAATGATAAATTTTTTGTCACATTAGTCTATTTCTGACCGCTGTAGACCAACAATCCCCCACTACTTGCACTAATTTATCCCTCCACCTCGTCAGTTATCCTCCTCGCTATCTTGTACATTCCTTTGGAATCCACTTGTTAGAAATTTTAGACCATCTCCTGGGATCCAGCGTAACCACATGACTTGCCCACCTCCATTTCAATATATGTGATTCCATTCGTAAACTTTTGAGGATAACTTGTTTTGTTTTTTTGTTGATACAATCTTTCCTTTTAATATTTAATATACTTCTAGAGAACTGAAGCTGTGTCCTTGCCAATTTTTCGTAGTCTTTGCTGGTCATAGAACAGGTCTGCGAGCCATATAATATAACAGGGTATACTCAAGTTTCCAGGACTCTAGCCTTCAATGCTGGAGGTGGCTGACTTTTAAAGAGATTTTTTGAACTCCAGATTTTTTTCCATCCCATATTTATTCTTCTTTTTATTTCTTCTTTCTTGCATTTTAATGAGATGGATTGACCTAAGTAGATTGTAGTGATCAACAAAACTGATGACCTGATTTTTAATTTTTACTTCTCTTTGCGTTGAATTTGCCATGATCTTGGTTTTTCTGTATTGACCAATCTCATGGTCTCGCATTGAATCAAAAGATCTTTAACCGTTTCTTTAATTTCTGTTATTGAATTGGTAAAGATAACTATATCTGCAAATCTCAGATTTGATAAATAGTTTCCATTAATATGTATGCCTTTTCTTTCCCATTCCAACTTCTTGAAGACATAATTAAGTAGACAATTAAACAAAATTGGAGATAGTGGGCATCCCTGTTTAACTTATCTTAAAATTTTAATTGTTTTATTGTTTCCTTCCGTAGCTATGAATGACTCACTCCTTTGTATATTGTTATCAATTCCCTGCTTTTCTAATGATCCCATAATTGCTCATGAAAAACTGATTCAAAGGCTTTCTTGAAATCTATGAAGGCCAGATAAAGTGGGAAATTATATTGTTCGCTTTTTTCAAGAATTTGATTTATTGTATGTAGATGTTCTATTGTGAGAATTTAGGTCTGAAGCCTAACAGAATCAACAGGCTTGGCTTGTTTATAAGGGTGGTTTACATAGATAGTTGATATGATTCTGTTTTTAAGAATTGTTCAGGTCATTCACCCAATTGCATTGTTCCATTTATAAGAACACATGATCTATTTGACTATATGCTCCATTTGGTGATTTGACTATATGCTCCCATTACACCATAATCCAATATATGACCATTACGCACCATTTGACTAGACATTCTCTAAATGTGTTGCTTAACCTTGTAGAGAAAGATTGAGCTCATTATAACTAATGCAGCTGTTGGGAGATCAATCATTAGCACCCTATTATCATTTGTTGATTTAATGAAACTTTTGTTACCAATATTAGACAATTAATTTTTCTTTACCAACTTGGGCAGTAAAATATCCCATTGCGATTTTTATATCATGTCTGGAGGATCGATTCCTTCCAAGATATTAGAGTATGTTATATTATTTTATGTTCAAATAAAAGTTATAGATTATTAACTGAATTTTTTTATTTAAATCTGTTGGTCAATGTTATTGACTTTAAATAAATTTATGTTGGATATAATTAGTCGACCGTTGAGAATTACTAGAAGGAATTAATCCTGGTGACGGTCGATGAAGGAAACAATTAGGTAGTTTCAACCATTTATTTTCTGCCAAAGTTTTGACCCACAATGGGGGTCGAAATGGCATAAAATAAATGGTTAAAACTACTTAATTGTTTCATTCATCGACTGCCACCCAGACTAATTCATTCTATTAAATAAATTTAATAAGTATCAGTTCAAGGAGATAGTAAAGGAGGAAGCTGTGTCAAATGGAACCTCTTCCTTCTTTCTTATGAACATGGGCAACAGCCAATAACACTAATCAGTCAAGAATTAATCTAGCTCCACTACTTCAGCCTTATAAGTGTGATATCTGGTATAAGTAAGTGTTATGGCCATGTTTTTAATTATGTTTATGTGTCCATTACTGTAATTACTGAATTGTTTCTAGTGGGATGAAATGTGTTCATAAACAGTTATTATCTAATGTTATGTTGCTAGTATATCAGGGTGTCCATTATTTTTTTTTAGCAATGTTTAAATGTTCAGGAAAATTGTAAGCTTGAATAATTTTTAGATCCCATTCAAAACAGACTTTTTTTTTTATATCATGAATAAGATCCAGGATTCAATCATAAAAAAAAAATATACTCAAGATCATTGCCCTATTAAAAACTAATAGCATATAAAGAAAGAATAAACCACAAGATGTGTATCTGTCCCCTTAGAAGAATAAATAATGATATTTTGAGGTTTTAGCTATTATTCTTATTATTTGGCCAGAGAAAGACTATGGGTAAGGCATAGCATTTAACGCTGTAAGTTGATAGAAGCAAAGCAATGACACTACACATTCAGAAGTTTAGAAGGACTGTAATGTAATCAGAACAATATCAAAAGTTAAGGCTCACACGCTCAATATGTGGAATAATTCTAAACCATGAAGAAATCTTGATAGCTTGTAACATTAAAACCTGGCAAAATACGAAATTTAGCCTGTTCCTAATGGAATGACCATAAGTTGAAAGAGTAAAAATGAACAAAAAACTCCATTATCACTATTGGAAAAGTAATGTTCTATAACATTATATAACTATATAAAATATAATGTTCACTATAGACCAATTAAACAACTTTTCAACCTCAAGATGACATAATCTCATACTGAGAGCATTAATTGCATATCTCATAATCTGATTCACCAATACAATTGAACTTTCAAGGGCAGTGAATTATATTTGGAGCATTATAAGCCTTAAGCAGGTAGTAGTGCACTCAAGCCTAGAAGAAAAAAAAAAAAAAAACAATTTTACCATGCAATAAAAGTAATTTTTACTCAGCTGAATGTCCAACAACACAATCAAAAATAATTTATATCATTTTTCAAGCTTCACAAAAAGGTGGTGGACTGAGTTTCCTTCTCTGGTTCCAATAAAAATAAGTATAAAAATAAGTCCAATAAAAACAGTGAAAAATAAAATTACATGTGCTCAAATGGAATATTAAAACATTGACTGGAAAGGAGGCAGAATTAGTGGGGGAGATGAAGTCCTATAGGATAGATCTATTGGGCATTAGCTAAATGAGGAAAAAAGGCCATGGAGAGGTTTATTTGGATGAACAGCATGTCCTCATCTATTCTTGTGTTCCTGCAGGAATGAGGGCGAAGGAAGGAGTTGGATTGATTATGCAAGAGAGCTTCTTTAGAAAACTGGGATCCTGTATTTCCTAGAATAATTATCGCAAACCTGGAATTATCTATAGGAAAAGTGACCATTCATTATTCAGGTGTACGCCCCCACCGAAGAAGATATAGCTTTGGATAAAGAACAGTTTTATGCTGAGTTAGAAAGGGAATTCATAAAAAGCCAGAATAAGAACAGAGAAGTTATCATTAAGGGTGATTTCAATGTTAGAACTGGGAGAGACTATGCCAAAGCACATGGAGTTATAGGAAAACATGGAGGTGAGAGCATTAAAGATAGAAATGGTCAAAGACTGATTGATTTATGTGTTGACTACGATCTCCTCATTGGAAATTCATTCTTTCCTCACAAACAAATTCATAAAATAACTTTTTCCACTGAAGGAAGAAATGTAAATAGTATAATCGATTACAACATCTAAAGTTGAAGGATAAAATAACTATTTACTGATATTAAAGTAATTAGGAGTGCAGAAATTGGCTCGGATCACCTCCTGTTAGTTGGAGATACTCAAATTCTTTCCCCAAGAAAGAAACATCCAAGAAGCTACCAGAAAAATGGCACTGTCAAACTCCAGAAACCTAAAAAAAGAACAGAATACTCAAACCTATTGGATACTCAACTTCAAGAAACCAGCAAGAAAGTGTTGATAAAATATGTTCAGGAATAAAGACAGCCATACTGGAGGCCGCTACTTCAACTTGCTGGATTGCCAATATTTCACCTATTCAAAAAAGGTCCAATTGATGGAATGATAGAGTAAAGGAATCAGTGGCGAGAAAGAAGGCAGCATGGAAGGAGTACCAAAGGCACTAGACTTCATCCAATTGGGAACTATATGCTTGAAGGAGAAACGAATCCAAGCTAGTTGTGAAGATGGCAAAAAAAAGAGCTCAGAGGAATTTGGAAAAAAATCTGCAGAATAATAATCATGAAAATGTCAAAGCTTTCTGGAAAAAGACTAAAGCAATAAAAGGAAAGACAATTAAACCAATGAGAAATATAAAGGACGAGGGAGGCAGATTGATTACAGAGGACCAGGGTATTTTAGAAAGGAGTAGACGCCACTACAAAGAAGTGTTTCCTCAAGATGTTGAGGATAGAATAATTGGAGAAAGTATACAGGGAGAATATGATAAGATGATATGGGAGGAGGAGGTGGAAGCAGCAGTGGAGAGGTTAAGACTCAGGAAAGCAGCTGGAAGAGACGGCATCGTCCCCAAATTTATCAAATATGGTAGAACCGAGCTATTGAAAGCACTGCAGTGCCTATTTCAAAAGTCACTTACTGAAAAAACAATCCCTAAGGAATGGGAATACATCATAATTGTCCTGATCCACAAAAAGGGCAATGCTAATGAATGCAAAAACTATAGACCTAATCTGTCTATCCCAGGTTGTGTATAAGCTCTAAACCTCAATATTAGAAAAGAACCTGAGAGAGCTAGTGGAGAATGACTTAGAAGAGGATCAGGCTGCTTTCAACGCCAGACCCAAGATCATATATTTTCTCTGAGGACAATCATTGATAAATCATGGGAACGAGGAAAGATTACCTTCTGGGCATTGATAGATCTTAAGGCTGCCTTTGATTCGGTCCGTAGACAAGAACTGTGGAATGCTCTTTCTGCTAAAAACATCCTGCAAGGATTAATAGAAGCCATAAAGTCAACTTATCAGGATTCCAAGGGAGTGGTGAGGATTAATGGAAGAGAATCCGATACCTTAGCTATTGATAAAGGAGTTAAGCAGGGAGACAGTTTGAGCCCCCTCCTGTTCATCATTTATATAGATTAAATCCTAAAAATGTGTAGACAGAGGACAGCTCGCACCACTATTGGCAAATGGAATATGAGAACAATCCTAGCCCAGGTAATGGTATTTGCGGATAACATTGTCCTTATATCAGATACTAAAGAGAAATTACAACAAGCTGTAACTGAATGGGAGGCTAAGCTAGAAAGAAAGGGAATGAGCATCAATGTGAGGAAAAGCAAAATAATCCATATAGGAAGAGAACAGGAGCACATTGAAATACTTTGCAAAGGTGTGCCAATGGAAATCGTGGAAGAATACACTTACCTCAGAACATTGATCAGCAGGAATGGAAAGGTACACCAAGACATATCCAATAGGATAAAAAAGACAAACTAAATATACTACCACTTCTGCAACACAGTTATAATGATGAAGGAGGTAGAAAAGAATGTTAAATTATATATCTTCAAGACTTTATATCTACGTACCCTCCTTTTCGGAAGTGAAAGCTGGGTACCACTAGAAAAGCACCAAAGCAGAGTTACTGAAAAAAGGCAACTCAGATGGTTGGGACATCTCTGCCAGATGCATGAAGATAGGGACCCAAGAAAATATTTTGAGGCCAGGCCAACTGGAAAACGCCCAAGAGGGAGACCCACAATGCAATGGTGTGACTACATCTGCAAAATGGGAGAGAGAAGAGGAAAAAACTGGGGATCAAGAAGCTTGGTTAGAATGGACAGAGGCACAAAAGAGGAAGAGAAAACAGAAGAATATGAAATTTCAGTTTCATACTCGTACATGTCATTTTGGAGCTAGACTTTCCATATATATATATACATACACACACAGATTTTTTTGTTGGACTTATTTATTTGGATTTAAGGGACAATAAACAAGTATTTCCATTGAAAACTTAAATTATAAAATTTTCATGATATCTTGATATTTTTAAAAAATATATTTCATATATTGCCAAGTGAAGTGACTAACAAACATGTATATAAAAGAAGGCTTGGCATGACTTCCAGAAAATCTGCGGTTGAAAATTGTGGAAGACCCCAGTTAATAAAGTAAAAATCTGGGAGGAATGGCCAAGGGTGGATTACTCCTCCAAAACGGCATCCTACGAAAATGTTTCCCAAAAAAATTACAACAGAGGTGTAATATGAGGAAGGTGTCCAGAAGCCAATGGATTTCTAAATAAAAGAGGTGACAAAATTAATTCAAATGTTTTAAGATGAAGCAGGAGGAGTGACGGAAGATGTTAGAAACCAGATTTTTCAATTCTAGGAGAGGATTTGATTGAAAGTGATTCAAACGCATTTACTTAAAGAATAATTGAGGAAATAAATTAAGATAATATTTTCCAGAAATTGAATTTGTTATTTAGATTGTTATCCCAAATTTTATATTTTAATCAAAGTAGCTATAAGATTGGAAATAATGGTTATCAGTTACAGTGGTCATTAGGAAATTATCATTATTTTTTAAATCTTAAATAATTATTTTAAAATTGTTTATGAATTTTTACAATGTCACTATGAACTAACACAAAATAAATATTAATTTACTAATTTCAACAAAGCTTTCACACACCTGATAAAAAAATGTATTAAAGGTAGATTATTATTCTGTTGCTATGATAAATAATAATGCATTGGTTATGGTTTATAGTGATAATCAAAATCAGAGTATGAGAGATTATGGTTTGAGTATTTAATAAAAATGTTATATATCTTTCTCACTACATTAAATCCTAGAGTATTAAACAGCAATTTTAAAAGTTTTTGGTAAAGTTGTTATCAAGTTTTTTAGTTCTCTCAAATTATAAAGTTTTAAGCTAAAATATTATTTTAATGTACCCATATACAAGTGAAATATACTAGAATACCAATTAATTATCATACCTTTTCTGGTGATCTGTTCCAAATCACTAATTCGGCACCACCATCTAACAATTTACGGACGAGAATCCTGCCCATTACACCAAGTCCGATGAAACCAATTTTATTGGCAGGAGGAACATCGCTATCCGAAGAAGTGTCAGTTGCTCCATCGATAGAATCATTCTGGAAAGAAAATATTAGTTCAGCTAACACATGTTCATAAAAAAGTAAAAAATAAGTAATCAGGCTCTATGGGAATTGTAAATCAACCAACCAAGAACCAAGCATAGAAAATACATTTATATTTATATATATATATATATATATATATATATAAAACTATAAAATATATAAAATTAAACTATGAAATAAAGACT
Organism: Piezodorus guildinii; assembly: GCA_023052935.1. Classification (NCBI taxonomy): domain Eukaryota; kingdom Metazoa; phylum Arthropoda; class Insecta; order Hemiptera; family Pentatomidae; genus Piezodorus; species Piezodorus guildinii. Next base: position 34,690,671 of record CM041295.1, on the reverse strand, counting down.
ATATATATATATATATCAAGCTTTGACAATATAAAAGGCTTAATCATATCCTTCTATAAAGAGCAAAAAATCATTACATTAACCATGATTTTTAGCACTGGAAAAGAGTAAAATGGAAAAGAGACAACATTAATTGTTTTTACTCATATATCAACATTATTGTATCATTTACTGTAGAAGAACTCAACTGGTTATAGAATTAAACATTTGATGAGATTATAAGGGTAACTCTTGCATGGCAGCAATATTTAATGCATTATAATTCTACATCGTTTTTGAAAATTTTTATTTTAAATAAAGACACTGTTTACAGGATCTAAATTTCTAAAGAAATTATAAAAATGATGAGACAAATGGAGGTGAGTCTTTTATTAAACTATTTTAATCAAAATTCTCATATGTTTAACATTTGCTACCTCTTTATCTTGGATTTGTTTACAGTATATAAAATGTTCAGAAACTGATTATGCAAGACTGAGTTCTTAGTATTAAAAGTAACATAAAAGATAATTTTTAGTTCAAAAACAGTAAAATTTAGGATGATGCAATTATCGCAAATAAAATTATTAAAGTTTAGATCTGTGGTCAGATTCCATTGAATTATAACTAATAGAACAATATTTGTCAACACAGAGAAGTAAATTAACAATGTTTGTTCATTTAAATCTGGTCAAATATTTAGCTCTAAAGCATTGATATAAAGCTGTATTTTTGTTTAAAAAGAATTGGAACATTTTCACAATCTCAGTACTTTGTTTTACTCTATATTTCCCAAGTGAAAGTGAAAATAAAGCTATAGAACAGATTGAAAACAATGGATAATCCTGAAGAAAAATCAATCACTTTCCAACTATAAAGGAAATTGTTAAACTGGTAAAGTGTGTTTTTTTTTTAACACTGTAAAGGAATAATTGGTTCTCATACTCCTGATTGCATCCATGCATCAAGAAAAGAAACTATTCTCACATTAAAATAAATTCTCACTTACGTTTATATCTTCTTCGTCTTCCTCCTCTGAGAGAGGACCCTCAACACTAAGTTCATCCGGGCTATGGATACTGGTTTGGTCTTTAGACAATTTTTCTGTCGTATTATTGAAAGATGATTGGCACATAACATCAAGAGGTGTTGTGGTGTCTGGGTCTGAGAAAGTATTAATTTTCTTCTTTTTGGGTGAATTATCTGGAGAACTTAAAATTCTTTTATTATCACCATTTTCATTCTGGAATCATAAGGTAGATCAATTAAAAATAATAAAAGAGGTCCCTAATTTAATGCGACATTGAAAATAACTAAATACAAAAAGAAGAGTTGAAAGAATTAGTCAACTATTTTTTTATTTGAATAAATTACAAAATTTAACTAACATTTGTAAAATTATTTGAAATTAAAATGCGAATAATTTAGTTATTAGTTACTATTTCATAACTAATTTTTGAACGATAAAATCAACTTTGGATGGAGAACTATTAATTTAAGTCATAAAATAAAAAAGCCATTTGGGACTGAAAACTATCATTTTTATGTTTAATCGCTGAGCTATAAGTAACAATCAATATTTTGTTAGCTAGAACAAATAATAAAATCTTATAAAAATCTGGAAGTTCAGATAAATATAGATAAGATCCTTCCAGTCTTGATTAATTAATAAACAATAACCATTTACTGAAAAATAATAAATTTAATCAACGACTTTTGAAACAATGTTGACATATTACGCTGATTCATAGCTTTCGTTTATTAGATAATTGATATGTGCTAATTTCAAGAAGTAGATGTTTTTGAAAAAAAAAATTGTTTTATTTTTTATTTTTAAAAACCTAATAATTGTTACTTTTTTCAGAGGAAAGAACGGGGAAAGGATAGTTCTATTAGGTGATATTTCTTTATGTTTTTGAAGTTCTTCTGAATTTAATGTTATATTTTTTTTAATAGGCATCGTTAATTTTTTGTTTCATTCACTAGGTTTTAAAGAATATTGATAGATGGTCACAATATTTTTTATTAGTTTTTTAAGGGTTCTGATCCCAGTTTTAGATTGAGATTTTTAATCACGCCTGCAATTTTTCAATTATGATTTCTTATCACGATTATTTGACACTTGTATTGTAAATTATGTTTTCAAGCATGTTATTTATTTTAATTTTTTCTAATTCTATTTAATATTTGGGATCGTTTTTATAATTTGTAATTTTAGTTTATTAAAGGGATTATTATTGTGCTTCTTAAACTGTTAAGATGAGACTACAATATGAACTTGAAAGATGCACTCATGCTTTCCAATTCTAAGCAGTCTTAGTATAAAAGCATAATAAGCAGCCCCTAAATAGACGAACGCATAATATGAACAATAAATTGAAGTATTCATGGGTATAAATTCGTTAGCTTTGTGAACATTTCTTTCCTACAAACCTAATAAGCAAAGCTAAAACCAAAAAATCATAAAATTTTATGGTAATTTGTAGTAATCTAAACTTGAAATCAGAACACCGTAACAGAAAATTTAATTGATCAAATGCTGTTAAAGATCCAACACCAAATAAAAAAATACTGACTTTTAAAACCTAATAAACGCATACATACATCCAAAAAATTTTCAAAATAATAATTTATAGGAAATGCTTGTACTTGATAAAATTTGACATAAACAACTTCAAAAACCTACAGCTACATCACAAATTTAATAAAGTTGTCACCCAGCCTTTGTAAGAATTAAAATTAATTAATATATTTAAGTAAGTAAACACAGTTTTTTATTTCTTTATAATTAACCAGTTGTGTCTAGCAAAAGTAGCCTTTCCTGCACAACCAATAACAAGCAAGATAGTGCATTTGACTGAAAAAAATTTTACAATAGGGGAAAATAAAAAAAATCTAATCACATTGAAAAATAACTCAAAACCTGATTGAAACATCTCTGTTTAGTAATAAAATGGAAATTGTAGAGAAATTATTTATATGTATATAGGCTGAACATAAATTAATAAAATAAAGAAGAAAAAAAAAGTTAATCAATTAAGACGGATATAGACACACACTGACCAGAAAACAAAACTAGTAAGTAGTAGGTATTCTAATGAAAGAACTATAAAAAATATAAGAATGGGAATCAGAGAACACAGGCATACTAGTGATTAAAATAAATTTGTGAGGTGAAAAATGAGATGATGTACAATGGGATTTGAGATATAGGCTGTCCAAGTACAATTTATTTCCATGAATTTTGATTTTAGTTTAAATGTGTATAGTTCACGAAATATAGATCAAAGAAAAGAATTAGAAAAGTACATTCTTATTTTATTTAACTGTCCTTATATATCGTCTTCAAGTTCCCAGCCTAAAAGATAAAAAATGTGTAAGAAATTCAATAACTGTTTCACAGGTGTTTTAGTTCACTCTGGATCTTTTAGTTCATATCTGTCTTTAACACCGTATGAACACCTTTGAATATTTGGTACCGATAGTTTGTTTTGGCTTTAAAGCATAAAACCTCAAGGTCATCAGCGCCTTAACATCTTTAATTTTTAATCTGTAGGGTGATATTAGAAAATAAATACATGAATTGAAGGAATATAAATAAATGTTTATGAAGATTACCTAATGCAATGAAAATGTAATAACAGAGTAATAGCAATAATAATTACAACTAATAAAAATACTAATTACTATAAGTACTGAAATTAAGTTGATATGTTATTTATATTCGAAAAAATTGCTACTGTTGATATATATACATTTTTTTTTTTCATTAACTAGACCAACTGAAATTACTCGAGTAAGTCCCAATATTCCTATTTACTAAATTACATTGCAAAGTAAACTAAAGAAAATGCCTTTGATAACGTTGAACTAAGTTATTAATACATTGCAAAACAAAACCCTAAATTTTAACACAAAAAGAATATAGTTAATAAGTCTGATAAAAAGTTAATTCGAGATTTTTTTATTTTCTGTAAAGTTTCCTAAAATGGTTATGGTATCTATCAATGTCTCAATTGAGACAACATAAGTATTATAAACTACTTAATAGTGTATTTAACTAAATCCATTTGGAGTGCTATAAACAATGTACATCTCTACTTCTAATAGTCTCTAAAATATGTTAACTGTGTTCAAGATATGACTTGGTATTGACTTAAATATGTATCTCAGAAAAAACAGATCTCTGAATTAATAGTTCCTTCTTCTTTTTTTTTTTTTTTAAATATATTTTTATTGATTTTTACAACAGTATATAAGATAAGATAAGCCTTTATTTACAATTTTTTTGTATACATTAAGTTTATATATATATATATATATATATATATATATATATATATTTTATTTTAAAACACTTTTAATAATTGATATAAATAAAAAGAAACGATGTTTAACCAAATATTGTATACAACTTTTTAAATAAAATTTACTATCTTTTTAATAAATTTGCAAAAACATTTTATGTTTAAATAAAAATATTCTACTGATGTGTAGGTCTCTCCTGAAGGAGGATTAGTCTTGATCGGTGACCAGCCGGACCTTCTAGATTATGAGTTCGCTGCTTGTTTTCTAATGTCTTCAATTTCTTGGCATTTTAATTCCCAATATTTTCGATCTTCAGTTTTCCTATGCCTAATTCTGAATAAAATAATTCTTTTACTATATTAGAAGATCTAGCAGTAGGAGTGTGTATTTGTATTAGTAATAATTCTTTCCCCTTATTTATCCTTAACTTTAAAAGAGGTATTCTTGAGTTAATTTCTTTAAATTCAATAACATTATTTTTCCATATTTTATTTATAATAAAACCGTATGGTGTCATTTTTCAGAGTAAGTATGCATAAAAATTTCTCCTGTTTTTATTTTCATTATTTGGGCATTTCTTCTTCTTATTTCACATAGACCGATTACATCCCAATTAACGTTGTTTAGAGCCTTTTCTAATTCAATCCATCTTTCTTCCCCTAGTAAAGTTCTTGTATTAAATGTACATATTCTGATGATATTTTTCTGATTTGAAATTTCCTCTGTCTGTTGATTAGGTTTTCCATGGGCAATTTCGGTTTTTTGTCAGTCCTCTGTTTCACATGCGCTATCCTGTATTTTTTTTGGTTTTTGATTTTGAACTTTAGAGTTTTTTTTTAAAGAAAAATTTATCTAAGCTATTGCTCCTATAACACTTCACTTCTGTTTCAATTGTTCCAATACTAACATCATTTCTATTTTTCAGTTCTTTTGGTTTAGGAGATTTCTCTTCACTTCTCTGTCATTTTCCTGTCTTTTTTGGTTCATTTTTCAGATTTTCCAATGAATATAATTTTCCATTGATCAACAGTTTGTCGTATATGTACACAACTTTATCCCCTCTTTAATGTTCTCGGGTAGATCTTGTTTAGTAACAATATGTTTAAAATCTTCGTTTTTCTTTAATATGCCTTTTTTCCTGATTATTTCATTTCTAAGATATACTGAATTAAATTTTACCAGTATTGGACCAGTAGCATATTTTTTGTTTAGTCTAATAATGTTATCAATGCAGTAATCATTACATGATAGCTCAAGTGATTTTAAGATGTTTATTATTTCAGTATAAATTAAAGGCAATGATTTTGTTTCCATCCTGAAAATTATAATGTATTTTTGTTTATTGTTTTCCTCCAAGAAGCGGTTTCTTTCGTAATTATTTTTTATTTCTTCTACCTCTTTTTTTATAATAGATATATCTTTAAAAATTGTTGTTTCTATGGAGCTTATTTTTTCTTCTAATATATTTAACTTGTCAAGCTTAAACAGAAGAGCGTTTAATTTCTCTTTATCTGACATTTTGATTGTTATTGTAAATATTGTTATTATGAAATTATATAAATATTATTGACAGTTCCTTCCGTTTAACAATAATCCTATGATGAATACACTGCAGCTTTTATTACACTCAAGATGTAAACAATAGTTGGAGAGGGGTTAGATATGCATGACTATCAATTTTTATTAATATCTCCTCTTCCTTTACACTTTTTCACTTAAACTTCTCCACTGTGCTATTAATGTAAACTATTGTAAATTTTTGTCACTGTACGGTACGTTAAAACCTTTATTTAATAAAGTAACACGGGACTTGATCTGCACTCCATAACAGAATAGACAACAAGTAAAAGGGCTAAAATTACAAAAGTGGCATGAAATAGTCTTGTGAAGAAGCTACCCAGGGGGAGCACTTCTATCATTCTTCTAGGTAACACTGTAATGATTTTTTTTGTATTAACATGTCTTGAGACCACCATCTTCTTAGGTGCCTTGGAAGATTATCAGGAAGAGATGGAGATGAGTGTTTACGGACGGTAGTTTTGAATTTTAATATATTTATTGGAGGGGTATCGAATTTGGGCTAAGTCTGCAACTAGTGGGATACTGAGGTCTCTGTGGATGATTTTATTAGTAACAAAATAAGGAGCATTGAGGATTTTATGTAGGATTTTGGATTGGATGCGGGAGGAATTTGATGGTTTAGTAGAGCCCCATAGCTCAATGCCATATGTCTAAATAGGTCTAAGAATGTTTATATAAATCATTTGTTTGTAGTAAATAGGGAGTTTAGATCGTTTGTCAAGTAAGTGTTGTATTAAACAGTATCTACGAGCAGTTTCTCATCATTTAAGTCTCGTATGAGGATTCTCAGTAAGGTGTTTGTCAAGATGAAGTCCTAGGTATCGTATTTGTTCTGCAGGGATGATTAAGGTATTATTAAAGGAAACAGTAGGGCAGGAAGTCATAGGTTTACAATGTAGAGTAAAAGTGATTTGATGGGATTTATTTTAATTCTCCAGTTTTGACACCATCCTTCAATGGCAGATATATGGTTTGGTAGGATTTTGGATGCAGCAATAGGATTGTTATTTATGGATAACACACATGTGTCATCAGCGTAAGTAGTAAGGATAGTGCTAGAATGGGTAGGAATATCAGCAGTCCTGGATGCCAAACTCTATCATAAGCCCTGTTCAACGTCAAGAAAGGCTCCAGTGCAGTGCATTCAGTGCTCCAATGTGGAGGATATAATATCCACCAAGCGATGACAATGCTGAATAATTGAATGGGATGAACGAAATACAAACTGGTGGTCAGTTCCTTCTAAGAAACATCTTATCTTTCTTGTTTGGTAAGAAGTGACTATAAAGAGCTATAGGACAACAATTAAAGAATTGATTGAACATAAACACTTATGAGATATTATATATAATGAACTATAAATGATTATTATGCATTTTTAATAAATAAAATGTATATGTACACACACACACATGCCCGCACACACGCACACACACACACCACACACACACACACACACACACACACACACACACACACACACACACACGCCCGCACACACACACACACACACACACACATGCACGGGCGCGCGCGCACACACACGCAAAAAAATTAAATAAAATTTAGAGTTTTATTGACAACTATATTTCTTGCCTATATTTTAATGAAGAGCCTACACAGCTGTTGGTAACCTTAAATAATTCATGAGATAAAAAGATAGATTATGAAATTTCTTATACATTTATGTACAAATTAAGTGAAAAAATATTATTATATTTAGTAAAAAAATTCTGAATTGATTGATATCAAACTATGTATTGTTTAAACTTATAATAATTGATTACTAATTTATAGAATCATTAAAAAAATGTTATTTTATAATTTTTTTTTGGACGATCACAAATTATAAACAATTAAAATAAATTTGGAATTCGTCCTCGAAAATTTGTGACATGGTCTGGTGACAGGAGCAATTATCACTAAAAGTGGAAAACATATTTTAACCCTATAATATCTCTGGTTAACATTTATTTCAGCCAAAAAAATGTATAGAATGTATGTTAGGACATGAATTGTGCATGCTGTTAAGTGTTAATAAGAATTAAATTATTTTATGAATGTGCAATAAAAATGTTTATTTAAATCTCAATAAGGTCAGAAAACGAATAGGGGATCTTTTAATGGGCGGATTTTGTACTTTTGACAGTAAGCCACTAAATAAAAATTAAAAAAATAAATGAAAAAATTCACACATTCCAATGTATGAATTATTTATTTATTAATTTTCAAGCTTAACTCGCTTGCCAATAGAGGCAATGTTTAATTATGTTTTATAGTCATAATGAAATAAGAATTTACTAATATTTTAATTGTAATTGATCACATGTACAATAAAAAAATTTATACAATCAAATTGAGTCAGTTGCTCTCGATCTCTCGTATTTCATGGAATTTTAAGTAATTTTTACTAAATGTGGAAGACCCCTGTTATCCCTTCAATATCTTTGCAACTATTCATTATAGCAAGAAAATGTACATAACCATTTTTACAGATATTTTAAAGTACTTCAATTTTGTATAGAAAAATCCTAGAGATATTAAAAAATAAAATAAAAATTTTAATTTTTTTCCCTCTCCCTCTCCTACAAAACCCGACCCAGAAAACTCAGGGACTTCTTATAATTAAGAAGTTATAATTATTACAAGTTAATAATTGCTCGAATAAACAATTACTTATTTAAATTAAAAGGGTATTGAACACTTCCTGAAAAATTTCAGGATTTGTTCTGATTTTTTAGGAATTGTTCTCATTATTATTATTATTATTTATGTTTGCTAAAGTAACGCAACTAAGTTGTTTTAAACAACTTAAAAACAGATTATTAGGTAAAAACTATTGACCATAGCAGTGGCTGTGATAAATGATAAATTAATGATGACATATTATGGCATTAGATGCTTCTTCTGAGGTGAAAAGAAATCGAAGCTTAATTGTTACAAAATGAAAGCTTAATAGAGGACATTTTTTTTATTTTTATGAAAGTTAAAAATCTGTAGCTCAGTAAGCAAGTGAGAAAAAAATTAAAAAAATAACTGGAATTTTAAAAGTAAATGTTTTCACTATTGGTTCTCCTAAAAGCCCACATTCAACCCAGTTAGTAAAACAAAGGTGGTGGTTAGGATTGAAGCTTCATGAAAATAAAAGGAATGGTTTAAAGATATAGGCAGTCAGATAGTTGTGATGATATTACGGGAAGAAAATTAGTGGTGGAAGGTACAAGGTCTTGAGGAGATGGTTTTGAGTATTGTCGATTTTTGAAAAATTACAATTATGAGGTAAAAGTAACTATTCAATGTATCATAAAATGTATTTTCATTCCTAAGAGGAACTACAATAACATACTCAGTATTGTCAAAAATGAGAGCTTTTCAAAAAAAATAAAAAAAACAACAACAATAGAAATAACCATAGAACACTATAACATCAAACAAATTAAATTTCAATCAAAAATCCAATTACCAACCTTGGGGATAACAGGAAAGGGGAGGAAATCTTCAATACCAGGAAGTTTATGAAGCCTAATCATTGGATATAGGTTGCAAATCCCTTCACCTTCAATCACCGAACCCTGTTAAAAAATAGAAGTGTTCATTAAAACAAAAAAAAAAAAAAAAAGTTAGTTAAACATTTAAATAAATAAAAAAAATAAAACTTCATGTATGAAGGTCACCAGTAGAATAATTCCTGTATTCTTTGTGAATAAATAAGTCTCTGTTCTTTAAGAAGATATTTTAAATCACTTGATTACCTACTTACTGCTAAAGTTTTTTTTTTTCACTCTCGAAAAAACAAAACAATTTTTTGAAAATTGTTATGTCAGCCAAATTTTAGTAATTTGTGGATAAAATAAGAATTACATGCCCACCTAAATGGATATTATAGCCATTATGGATATTATCAAATATTGTTACAGCAATGTCTAAATAACATAATTTCTCTTCCTTGGCGATTACTTAAATTATGAAAAACGAAGGAAAAATTGCCTCAAGACTTGTAACAGAAAATAAAAGCCCATCAAAAAAAGTGGGAACGCTAAACTAGAAGAGCATTTAAAAATATCTTTCGTACCAGCTAGTAATTTTATCTTACTTATTGATTGGAAACTGGGAGCCCATGGTAGTGTGGCTAGTGCGCTAGTCCAGTAAACCAAAGGCAGCAAGTTCCACCCCAGACGTTTTAAGCATACAATTAAAAGATTATTCACTCACAGCCTCTGTCCTCCCTCACCCTATGTGAGGCCCATCAGCCAACTCACAGAAATATGTATCAGGAGTGATGAATCTACCTAGCAACTGATTGTTATGAATTGTGGTGTGAACCAGGAGAAAAATACATCTCATGTGGTCAAGGGCCTACAAGGCCATTCTTCCTAATTGATTAAAGACACTGGAAAGAATAGTTCTCCCGCAGCTGAATAACTTTCTTGCTCTCCTCTCAATCTTCTCTGATCAATTTCTTTTTTTTTTTTTTCCTTTTTTTTTGTTATTCTAGTATTCTATGAAATATGTTTGTTAAAAATTACTAAAGAATTTTAATCCTCCACAAACAAACTGAAAATCACTGTTATTTTTAATCTTTCAGGAGCTTTTAACCCAGTAACACATAATATCCTATCAAAACTCTAAAATGTCTATACAGTTGTTTCTTCCTCTCTTTTCTCTTTACTGTAATTACAAAACAATCAACTGTTATTAAAACAAAACTGTTAAGCCTTTTGCGAATATGTTATGTTCCTTAGGAATCTTCACTCTCAATAACTCTTTTACTTATCTGCTGCATTAACAATCCTAGAGGCTATTTCAAAGCCACAAGATGATATAAATATTATGGGCTGTAAACTATGATTTAGGGCTGAATGTTGAAGAAACTACAACCATCTTTATCAGTTACAAACACCTTCTAAATTTCCTTTCTTATTATCCTCAAAAGTGCATGCACAACATGTTCGCATTACATGTAGTTATTGATGTTAGATGAAGTGTTATGACTACTGAGTCAGGTGGAATATGCACATACAATCAAATTTCAGTTATTGATACACTATGGATTAATAATTAAAAACCCTTCATCCTAATTTATATTACTTTGGCATTGCAAACGGATTCTTTTAAAGGAAACCATATAAAAGCTTATTCTTTTTAATTAGAATTATTCTAAAGAGCTAAAAAACTGCTAGCTTATTTATGCAAATATATGTAAATATATATGAATAATTAATTTTAATTATTAAATATTCTTGGAATTTATTTTATTATTTCACTAATTAATATTTATTATGATAATCTGAACAAATATTGCTGAAACTTCACATTTTTTATTATCAATAAAATAAAATGTATTTCCATTGACATAACATTAATTAGTAGTGACTGTAGGGGGAAGTTAACGTGAACAAATGACTAAACTAATAACTTACCTTTATTTCTCTCTCAATCCTGTCCTTATCATTAATTAATTCTTTTTCACTCACTTTTTCTTCAGGAGCCTGTATTAACAAAAAACACAATGGTTAATATACATTATGGAAAGGTTAGAGTCATTCTGTAGAACTACCATAAAATAAATTTCAACCTGCCCAGGCCAGATTTGAAACAGTGTGACTAGAGGATGCAAAAACAGCAACCACAAATCAACACTGAACAACACCTCTATGGTCCTAGCTGTACCAGTTTTTTATTTACATTTGTTCAACATAACTGTTTTTTATGTTCCAAGCAATGTGAGGTGATCTATTTGTTTCTACATCTATACTTATAAAATACATAATAGATATAAATATAAAAAATAATAAATTGGTTTTATTGTACCCTTAATTTTAAGATGAAAAAAGTAAGGGAGAACCTTTGAATTCACATTATAATATTTTGTTCATGAAATAACATTTAAATTAACGACTTACATGAATTAGTAAAAGTGATAGAAAAATGATTTTAAAAAATCAAGCCAATGTCTTTGACAACATAGTTGTCTGAAAGTATGTAGAAGGAAAAGATTTCCCCTTCCTTGAGCATTACCTCCCAGCCTAGGGTCAGCTATTAAGATTGTACCTTTATTAGTAAGCCTATAAAAATATTTTAATAACTAATTTTAATACATGAATATACTTTTTCTTAATTTACACATAACTTTTTAACTATAAATTCATGGAAATTAAGAGTCTATACAATATAAGAAACTATACAGACTGCACAAAGTCTTTGTGAGGCATATCATGATCTGTTATAAAAAAAAAATAAAAAATAAAAAAAAAGAATTGATATAAGATAAAATAGACTTACCTCGTATTTTTGATAATGCTCCTCAATTTCTAAACAAGCTTGTTTAAACTTGGCAGATTTAGCCATTTTGCTCATCATTTTTTTGTATGGCAGGTAAGCCTTGAGCTGATTTTGCTCAATAAATCCACTTAAAATAAAAATATGAAAAAATTAATAAAACTATAATAATAATTATTATTAGAATTACAATTACTCATCATAGATTCGATCATTGGTCAGACGACCATGAGTAAAATAAATTTATCACTGAAATGGATGGACTACAAAAAAAAGCATTCGATATAGTCCCTCACAGCTGGCTGCTAAAAGTTCTGGATACTTATGAAGTACATTAGCTTATTAAAGAGGTTTGGAAAAAATTGATGAGCAACAGGAAAACAAAATAGAAGCTGTGACATAAACAGTTGTCAGGGGAACTGTTACAAGTTAAAATGTAATGAATTGACTACAGTGATCAGCCATAGATTTTATAATGAAAATTTAAAGCTTTCTGCAATGAATAAATCTCAGATACATGGTGAATACAGGATCCTTTGTGAGTAATTCGATACAGATGTTCTTTAAAATTGAAAAATGTGCAATTTGTCGTGTAATAAAAAGAAAGCCATGTACATTTGAAAACGTGTTTGTTAAAGAATAGCATATTAAGCAACTTCAAAAAGAATAATATACGAATATCTTGGAATAGACCAGCATGTTAAAGTGGCAAACAAGTTTATGAAACATAGAATGAAAGAGTCAATACAGACAATATATGCAACACATCTGTCCTCATAATTGTAAGCCAAAGCAAAGCATCCATCATGGTATCGCAAAAAGTGCAAATCATGGAAAAGGCTCATTTTATGGGGATAATTGTAATAAAGTAAAATATCAAGTATTTCATGAGCTTTCATTTGAGTAGTAAAAAAACATTACTATGTCTAATAGTCAATGATATAGAGGTATTAGAAAAATAAATTTTACGGAAAAACAAAAAAACACTCATTTCTAACACTGTAATGGGTAATATCATGGAAACGGCTGATCTGATGAGGATAATCATTATAAAATAAAATATCAAGTATCTAACAGCTTTTATTTGAGTGGTAAAATACATTATTATTTATTATGAACATTATTATAGCATATTAAATCACCTTTAATTTGAATTGTATAACATGTCTGTAAGGCTAATAGTTATAGAGACATGGTTCTTATAAATAACCTGTAAATCATATTTTCACCTAGTATTATGAGGTCAAAAGGAAAATCCTGGCCAAATGAATCAGAATTTGGGTCTGAAAGTGCTAATTTTGAAAAACATCTGCCGTGGCAACTAATCCACAAAAGAGAGGCAGACTAGTGTCGATGGATTCATATTTTCGCTTAATATTACAAGATCAAAAGGAAAATCATGGTAGGTTGACAGATGTGCATTTTTTGCTTTACTATCATAGATGCTTTGCATAAAACATACAAAAATTCTAGTAAAATGGGTTGCATTTTTCGTTGCTGGCTCATGGACTATCAGGTTCAAAAATAAAGGCTATAAACAAGTGGGTAATACCAACTATACCTTCATAATTCTAAAAAGGCCTACATCACTACAAGATTTAGACAGACTAATATGGACGAGTATGACCAGATATAAGGAAGGTGTTGAAGGTCTAAAAAATATGGAAAAGGCTTGCTGAAAGCAACACATTATTCTGAGACAATATTTTCGCCAAGTGAGGTACCACTGTAAAAAAATAATGGTGTGGTTACAGTGCTCTACAGTAGGGATCTGTTGAGAAACTGCAACCATCATCATCACTGATATAGCGATTGACTAGAGAAGAATGGAGGTCAAAGGCATTTTTTTATCAGCTACAGCAAACTGAAACAGAAGGCTTTTTGATAGCTATTAAGAATCAAGTCATAGCAACAAGGTCTTACTGGTGACACGTCTTCAAGAAACGAAACTTATTTGACAAATAAGCTGTGTACTAACAGATATGAATCTATTCAGCACATTACTGAATATTAGCATATTACTGGAGGATGCAGTGCACTGGCTGGGACAGAATATTCTTAAGAGGCATGGTGATCTTGCTAAAGTCTATCACCAGGTGATTTATTCCAAAAGAAAATTATTAAAAGACTCAAAGCCATATTAAGAGTACAAACTTAAAGACCTTATCCAGAGAGAAGGTTAAGGATTATATTGGAATCAATCGTTTATAACACACCACACAGTGACCTACATCAGACCTGATATCGCTTTCATTGATGATAATAAAAAAACAGGGAAGATTATAGATAATGTTGAGACCACTGATGGGAACACTAATTCAGTCTCTACAGAAGAAACCCCTAACTACCAAGCAAGCTCTAGCAGGTGAGCTAAAGAAACTATACAGACTGCACAAAGTCTTTGTGAGGCATATCATGATCTCCAGCAATGGTTTTATTCGAAAGCCCACTGTGGAAATCACTGAGAGGCTATTATAAATGATGATCACAAAACAACTATATCAGAAAAAATAATGCCTCCTAGAATGGAAAAGCAAGTCTCAGCATGAGAGATTCTAGAACCAATTGAACGAAGTCACCATAGATAAAGAAGGACCAATCAAATGATTTAACAGATGGAAGGCTATTCTCAGAGAGAGAAGGCTTTGTAGTTGCTAAACAATAAGATCATATAGGAAATACGTCCTAATAGACACTAAAATTTCTGATAAATATTGACTAAGTTCAGCGATGCTTTAATTCATCCAGCATATCACAGAGAATATGGGATGTTAGCCGGCACATAGTATCTTCAAAAGCATAAAAATATGGTAGATTTTCGAACAGGCCTTGTTAATGAGATGTAAACTTTTGGATGAAAAGATGCCATAATAATTGTAGTATTTTAGCTCTAAACAACTTACTACAGATAGGCCCTTTCAAGCTGTATTGTGATAAAAATATTATTATGGACCATACTGTATGTTTTAACAGACCTGATATCCTCCTAAATTGGCTATGAAAACTCAGGTGATTGTGATTGTGACAATTTTCTCCTTAAATCCCATACTACATTTCTGAGTCTAACCCTAAATAATCACCCAATCTTCACTTACTCTGTCAAAAACCTAGGTATTACCATTGACCAAACCCTTTCCTGGAAATCCCATATTGCCCAAATCTCCTAAAGAACAATAAGTACCCTCAAATTTTTCCATCGCTCCCGCCATCTTCTTCCACTATCCACCCGTAAGCTCCTTGTATCCTCACTTATTTTCCCCCACTATGACTACTGCTGCGGGGTATATGGTGGCCTCTCGGCTGTCCTTGAGAACAAGCTAAAGCGAATAATGAATATATTTGTAAGATTTGTCCTCGGAACACACAAGGTTTCATGTGACCCATTTATAGAGTGAGCTAAACTGGCTCCTTTCCTCTATCCGCAGAAAATATTTCCTAGGATCATATCTTTACCAGACCATCAACTCCCAGCTACCTCCCTATATCCACAGACTTCTACAATCAAAATTGTCAGTCACTCCCTCCAAACAAGATAGTGCCACTCAGATCTTTTCATTCCTACCCAAAGAACAACAACTTTTGATCATTCGTTTCTTGTCCGCTTTACCACTCTCTGGAATTCCCTCCCTACTCATATCCGCCATGCTTCTTCCCTACCATCATTCAAGTCCCAGCTGCTCCAGTACCTAATGTCATCCCAAACAGACGCTCAACAAGCCTGATATTTCAGATCAAATATCAATTCAAGAAGAAAATTTATTATTTGTTGTTCATATTTTATTTAGTTAATGGATCAATTATTATCAATCAGTTTCAGTGTTTAGTTTTGTGCAACACATTAATCTATCAGAAGTTATTTATTTATTTTACTCTTTTGATTTATTCTATACTTTAATCTATTATTTTCTTCTTATATCATTGTAAATAAGAATTAATTATAATCCTTTGGTCTTGCGGCCAGACACATTGCACATCTTAATTGTACATATCAATTGTTAATAAGGGACCCTGTCCCAGAATAATTTTTTTTTCTATTCTATTTTTATTGATGTGAAAGAAAAGAAAAAAAAAACATATTGATGTGGTGACACACAATGATAGGAATATTAGCATTAGCACAACTGTGGGTGAAAAACTCTGTAAATATCAGAAACTAGCGATTAACGTAAAGCAATCGTACCACATGGAAAACACAGTGGTAACATAAATGATTGGATTGATTTCAAAGCCAACGGTAATAGACACTATAAAATTTGAATTCCTGTGGACACTCTGGGATATGCTAAGCAGACAGCTTTATAGGACACTAGTGGTATAGTCCAAAAATATATGAATATTTCAATAGATTAATATTTGAAGGTGGTTAAACTTGTCCCCACCTCAGTTCAGAAACTGCAACAGCAAGATTAATTGGATAATAATAAATGTTGAATAAAAAATAAATGATTCATACGCAGCTGAACAAGTGTTCCTTAAACAATGAGGAAATGTTTGATTGATAGAACATATTGTAAAAAGATTTAACCACCTAGCATGAAATACTTGTGATGAACTATTAAAAAATGATAACATGGCATATAGATATTCCCTCAGTACTTTCTACCAAGGTATTACAGTACTAATACTTAAAAAACAGGGAAATCAACAGCAGCGACAAGTATTAACCAATCATCTGCCTATATTAAGGGGATATCTAGGGTGCATTTGAGGCATGGTGGCCGGCTATACTCTCCAATCTTAAAAAGTATGATTGTCCACAAAATTTATACATAATAATTTAAAATCATTTATCCAATAGATTGCTAACATTTCAAACTAACTCATATACCGTCAGCAAAAAACTAACACAGATCAGTTAGCCAAAGAGACAGCCAACAGCGAACTCACTCCCTCTTACACTAAGCCCCCCCCCCCCCAATTTCTTATATCTAAAATCTAATCACCAATGAGTTGGTTCTCAAGTGGAGCACTTCAATCAAATCGCCTTGTCTTCATAAATAGGTTCCTCTCATAACACTGTCATATTATAAACAAACTAAGAATACACATTAACACACTCCTTACAGAGCTCTAAAAATCTACTTAAAACTTCTTAACTTTATATTGGGCTATAGATACGACAAAAATGGACTTCCTCACAATTTCAAACACAAACTTTATGACTGCAGACTCTATTACAAACAGAAATTTCATTAAATGAAAAATGTTCTATTCAAGACAGGCCTAAAAAAAATTATAAAACAAACTGAACAACTGACAGGCTATAGAAGGGCAGTCTAAATTCTTTTTGTACTCTTGTGCTTGTTAATTTTTACTTTTATTAGTTAAAATTTTACTTTTATAAATATATATATATATATATATATATATATATATATATATATATATATATATATAAACTATCTCTTTATGTCACATGAAATGTCCGTTTTTAAGGTAAAGGATTTTTATTAAAAATACGATATGAAAACAAGATAATTTTATTTGAAGTATTTACCTCCTTTTTCTACACATTTTTCCCAACGTGACACACAATTTTTTTATCCCCGAACTGAAAAACTCTGAGCTTTGAAGAGAAACAAAATCTGAAAACGCACTTTTCACTTGATCATCATTTTCAAAAAGTTTTCCTTTAACGAAGTTGTCTAAATTCCTGAACAGGTAGTAATCTGTTGGAGACAAGTCGGGAGAATATGGTGGGTGCGGAAGAACTTGGTAGCCCAGTTCTTTCAATTTTTGCACGGTATGTTTTGAAACATGGGGTCTAGGGTTGTCGTGTAAGAGTAAAGGACCCTTCCGATTTACTAATCCAGGTTGTTTTTTTAATAATTTTGTGTGCATTTGGTCAATTTCATTGCAGTATATTGTAGAGGTAATGGTTTCACCTCTAGGTAAAAAGGAATAATGAATTATCCCAGCCATAGACAACCATACTGTAACCATCAATTTTTTGGGATGCAAATTCGGTTTTGGCATTTGTCCTGGGGTTTCGTCGATGTTCAACCACTGCCCTGATCCATTTTTCATCGCAGGTAATTATTCTTTCATGGAAAGGCTCAGTTTTTTGCCTCGCAAGCAAAGAAACGCAGGTCTCAAGGGGTTTTAATTGCTGCCGCTCAGTGAGATCATGAGGTACCCATGTATCGAGCTTTTTTTACTTTCCTAATACACTTTAAATGTCTGGAAACGGTAGATGCACTTGCATTTAGTTGTTCTGAGAGTCCTTTAACTGTTTGGTAGGTAAGGGTTTCCTTCTACTGTATGTTTGAGGACATTGTTGTCTATTACGGACGAGGTCTTCCTCGGGGCCAGTTTTCCAAGTCGGTATCCCCAGCTGAAAACTTAGCAAACCAACGGCGAATGGTCCGTTCATTAACACTCCCTTCCCTAAACACTTTGCAAATATTTCTAGCGGCCTCAGCTGCTGAATGGCCGAGTATAAACTCGGACAAAAATATTACTTGATAATCGCGTGTTTCCATGTTCACATTTGGAGGTATACTAAAAAGTGGGTAATTGATTGGGAAGCTAATTTTTATAATACAAAGGTAGGGGATTAGTAACTGTTGACTTTAAATATGTAAACATTCGGAAGAAAACAACAGAGACCTTTAAAATCCTTCATGTATTTCAGAAAATATAAAAATGGACATTTCATGTGAAACAACCCTATATATATATATATATTACCTCTGTGGTGTATAGATCAATTAAAATATAACTACATTTCTGAAAGAATACAATAAGGGGTGTTCACAACTAAGATAGAGGTTATTATGCTGCTAATTGTTAATATTATGAATTTATATTAAATTAAATGTATAATTAAACCAATATTTTATTAAGCCTGTATAATACATGTTTAGAATGTATTTGTCAAATTTTAAGTTATGAAATGATGCTAGAATAACAACAGCTGAATGGGTGGGCATCTTGTAGAAAGTTATAGACCTGCTCAATATTTATGGTAATATATATTGCTCTTATTATTTTTCTTTAAATATTATTATTTTCTGTAGCTAATGTTATAGTATTATTAAAATCAAATTGGTGTTTGTGGTTAGTACTATGTGTTGACAGACCTATTCTATTTATTTCATTGTAGAAGAGTTGCTGATATGTTGACTAATTCTATTTTTTTTTTAATTTTGTTTAGTTTGTTCAATACACATGATATCTTTACTACTATTTATATTTTCCGAACATGTGACTTTGTAAATTACATTGATTTTGTTTGTTTATTTGTTTGTTTATTTAACGTCACTTTATGCTACTGTGGCTAATCGGACGAACATTAATTTTGTTATATTTTTCATTAAACTATATCGAAGCTAGTTTATTAATGTTTTATTTTACAAATTTAAGATCTACCAAATCATATTTATTGAATGTTTGTATTATAGTGTCTGTTAAATTGATAATATTTGTTAGTGAACAATACCTTGGCCTGTTTGAAGCGATGGTCTCATTAAAATTCTCTGAGTAGTTGGGAAGGTTACTGTTAAAAATGCTATCGATATATGTTATTGTTGATTCATGGATATGGTTTTATGATGGATATAATTATACATTAAAATTATAGATATAATTAAATATATATGTATATATATATATATATATACATATATATAATTATAAATATAATTATAATGTATAATTATAGATTATAATTATAAATTATAGATATAATTATACATTATAATTTATATATGACACATTTTGAACATTGCTATATTTGTAAATTTAACTTATATTAATTTTAACCCATTTCATTGCAATTTAAGAAATTGTTTATACTAAATAATTTCAAGAATGGTTTATTTAAAAAATATATTCTTGTGTCCCTCTAGAAAAATGATGACAACTAAAAATGCTGTATTAGCCAAAACATTTGGCTGTCTAAATAGTATGCTGGAGTTAACAAACAGACTTTTTACTTGACTAAAAATAGTTTATAGTAGAAGTTGGTTAAGAGTGCAGTCAAATAAACACAAATTAAGTATAAACTTAATTTAATGGTGCCCATAATTAATTTTATACTTAATTGTGTGTTTATTTGATTGCACCCTCAACAAATTTCTCCCATATATTCACACAGTCAACCATTCTCACTTCACGATAAAAATAGTTTACTTAAGAACTGGGTTTGAATTGAAGATATTAATGTATTATTAATCTCTGATATAGATTAAAATAGTACAGGAGCCAGTTACAGGTTTAGCTTACCCAATTGAACATGCACCCATAAATAATTTTGAAAAATAGTTAGGTATCTTCTAAACACAGAACCATGCTTTTGGCTGTTCAAAAATTACAATTTATACATATGATTCAACTATAACATTTGACCTTCACCTAAATATATCAAGACTCAACTTAAACTTTTATTTTTGTAAAGAATAGAATAAATTTACAATATAATTTGTTCAGTAAATAACTTCTTAATTTTTAAAAAAGAATGAAAAAAATACGATGCTGTGTTGTAAAAATAAAACATTTCAATTGTATAGAAGTTAAATAAAAAAACAAAATAAAGAAGTTTGAACCGATCCCCTAAATAAAAAAACCAAAGAGATCAGTAAAGTTTGTGGAAAGTATTCTCTCCCACTGAGTAACTATTAGTAACTAAGTATTGTCAGCTAGTAACATCCTTCCCACATTAATAATATTAAAGGTTAATTTAAAAAATGAACAACTGAAAAATTCAAGATCTAAACTATGATAAAATATTTTGACTGATCCTCTGCCTGAGTTTATTTTATCAGTTAAAAATATGTCACAAAGTTATAACAGTGGCTTATATAATAAATACAAATTATTCCAACTCACTAATTGTGGGTGCCAAAGAAAAATATGCAGAAGTAATCTATATCCTTCTTGAAAAGTGTGCCTTCCATTAAGCCGTCTGGTGGATGACATACCTAGAAACGACATATCAGAATCAAGTCAATTTAGATTTATTACATAAAATAATTGATAGAGGTAATAAATCAAAATAATTTATTGGAAGATTAGCTTAACTAATTTTCTGAAGTTCACAAATGAAATAGAACAATCATTTATAAGAATTTCCGTTTTAATAAGTTATTGCAGACTCATTTTTTAACAAGGGCCTCAGGTCAAGCCAATTCCAGCCTCACAAAGAACAAGAATATTAACATAATCGTAATCCCACCTTCAGCTTAAGAGGTATAAAATTAGAATTCATTGAGAAGGAAATAGAAAAACAGTCCATAATGATTCATGATAATCTTTTTAAGGTCATATGAGTTCAGATCATCTTTTTAAGGTTATATAAGTTCAGATCATCTTTTAAAAGTCATATGAGTTCAGTCTCAATTAACAAGCAATTATTAATACAACACCAGGATAATGATGTAAAATTAAATGGTCTTTAATATCATATATATTTGATTCTCATTTAAATAGCTTGACAGAAGGAAGGTACTTTACCAAAAACATGAAAAAATTGCATCAAAATAAGCTTAAATTAAATTAAAAATTATTTTGACCCAATCAAAAAACTTAATAAAATAGAGGAAATTACTAAATGAAATCAAATTAAGATAAGCTAACCATTTAAAAAATTTTAAATTAAAAAATGTTTTAGTCAAAATAAATATAAATAAAAACATTTTCACTATCACAGTACATTCACTTTCCCTTATAATATACTTCAAATATAGGTAAGTGAAAGCTACAACACTTGATTACCCCCCCCCCCTCTAAGATTAACTTTTAAGATTGATTTTAATGATTTATTGTTTCAACAAGAAATCTATAAAATCGATTCAAGTTTCCACAAAGGTCAATTTATTTTTTGAAGATATTCTGATCTGGTTAAGACCAATAAACTTTTAAGAGGGCAATATGATTTCCTCTTCAGATGTTTTTATTAACTCCTCATTAATATCATAAACAGTGAAACTACATTGTACCATGCATCTAGCATCCATTATACCATGTCCTAATCTTAAGCTAATATAATATAACAAGGGGCTGTTATAATAATAATATTGCAAAAGTTCATATTATATCATATTTATAAATCATGTTATTAAATTATTCTAACTCTACTTCAATTGGGGGCAAAAGATGTTGGGTAGTGCCTTCCCTTTTTTATTTTTAACATTCTTGAACTTTTAATTATTTTTTATATGGTTATGTAACAGTGTTGATTTGGATACCTGAATTCAATAACTTTTTAAATTAACAAGAAATTTTTAATTATTTATATTAAAATTAACTGTTTTTGTATGATTTAATTGCTGGTTTTGGTTGGGCTCAATTCTTTTCAACCCCAATTATAACTAATTCTTCTTGGTATTAAAAATAAGATAATATAATTTCCTTTATTACACCACACTAAGTAATAAAAAGTAGTTGAAAGAATAGAGTTCACTAATTCAACTTGTGACAACTGCAACTTAAGCAGTTTTGACTGGATAAATCTGATACCTAAATTTAAAAACTTTTTAAATAACCAAGAAATATTTAATCATTTATAATAAAATCAACTTGTGAAAAATGTTTAAGCAGGCCTAAATCTAGTAATGGGATGTCATACAAATCGAGACAAAACTATTTTATCTATCGGTAAATTGAAAAAAAAAAAAAAAACTAAAAGAACAGTAGTTCAGAGTTCCTTCTGGGAAGTGATATTAAACTGATATACCTTTTCTAAATAAGGCCTATTAACTATACATGTACCTATCAACCAACCTGAGTAAGTTGAATGTAGATATTAGACCTACAGAATTTTCCACAATGACATGATGTTCGCTTGGATAGAGAGGCATAAATCCATCAATTATATCATGAAAATGATTTTACAAAAAAAAAAAACTATTATAAGGGAAAGGAAAGCACATAACTAATAATGACTAACATTTTTAAAAAGAAAAATAACAATTAACAGAACATATTGGAAAAAAAAAATTGTTTTTTATGATGTTTTACTATTGATACCAATGTATTTTTATAATATTGCATTTTTTGTGAAAATTTATGGATATAGTTTCTACTGCATAAATTGAATTGAATTCTGTAAAGACAAGTTGAAACTTCTTACAAATAATAGAAAACTGACTGATAACATTAATTGGAAAAATTATATAAAATAGTGTGACTTCATAATTTGTTGAATTTTTCTTGAACCTTATTTACTACAAATATCAAGCAGAAATAGAATTTTTTCTTACAAGATTTTTGCATCATTTATTTGTAAGTAGATAATTAGTTTGTGTTTCTATACATCCTACTTAATATTTATAAGTATAGAACAAGTTAGTTAATTTACTATTAATCATACCTATGAATCCAAAAACTTTTAGACATATTTATTAATCATCAATCATTTTTACTTTCACTTGCCTATATATGGAATATATAGTAAGGGGAAGTATTGTGATCATGAAAATTTTCGACTTCCAGTTTTCGACGGAAATACACGTTTTAGGGTCTCCTGAGTCCAAATGACCAAGTCCCACAAAAAGGTCTGTGTGTGTGGTAACTCCTGAACGAAAACGAAAAGTCCTGTGAAACTGAAATTTTATATTTAAAACACCTATACCCTCAAGATGTTACAGCAACTTTTTTAATAAATTCGGCTGACCGGAAGTGCTACTTTATACCAAGCATTTTGCACCTTTTTATAATATTCTCAAAAACGGCTCTAACCATTTTGACTAAACTCGCTATATGGATGTAAAATTAAATGGGCTTTAATATGATGTAGGTTTAATTCTAATTGGAATAATATGACAGGCCTTAAATGCCGATATTTTTAATTTTCTTCATCTAAAGTACCTTT
Source organism: Piezodorus guildinii (assembly GCA_023052935.1). Lineage (NCBI taxonomy): Eukaryota > Metazoa > Arthropoda > Insecta > Hemiptera > Pentatomidae > Piezodorus > Piezodorus guildinii. The sequence continues at coordinate 34,666,712 of CM041295.1, read as the reverse complement.
AATTCTGTAGATTCTATAAAAATATCTATGCTATCTTGTTACCATCGGATAATTAACGGCTAAATATGAAAGTAGAGCAAAGTTAATAAAAAAACTAAAGAAGAAAGCTGAAAAAGTATATTTTTTTTAATGCAATTTTTAGTTTATGAACATAAGAACAGTAACATAGATGTATAATATACCGTTGGATAGCTAAAGATTTAAGAAAAAATATTATCTAATACACGGAATTGTAAAGGGTAATGGAGAGTGATGAAAAGCCGATAAAACTAACTGTTTCAGGTTCTCATGAACTAACATGAATTTCCCAAGTTGACCGTGCTGCAACCTGGCGGCTTGTCAATGAAGCTGAGCGCCCCAATTTTGTTTTTGAACATAAGAACAGTAATATAGTCGTGTGATACCCCGTTGGAAAGAGAAAGACTTTAGAAAATATATTATCTTATACACAAGCTTGTAAAATTGAATAAAGAGTGATAAAAAGCGGATAAAACTAACTGATTATTTTAGATAATAATATAATAGAGTTTTTAATAAAACACGTGTTTCTATATTAATTCAATTTATTTGATTCTTTAATGGTTTCACTTATTTTTATCTCTAACTGTATTTGGAAGTTCTTTAATCGATTTTAAAAACAGAGGTAAGTGAAAGTCATGCGTTGCCCGCACCAGATTTTTTGTATTTAAGCTGAAAATTCTCATCAAATCTTTATTGGTTTCAGCAATACATCTTTCTACTATGAATATTGATGACCAACTAATTTAACTGCATACGCAGAATTTTTGATGTGGGACTAAGTAGATCAAAAACTGTTAGGGAGGAAGGGCAAGTGGGTTGAAAATATAAGATTTTTTTTTTCAAAAAACTGTTAATATACATATATGTTTAAAAATTAAGTATGTAATTTGAAGTACAAACAGTTTTTAAATTAATAGTTTATTTTATATGGTCTAACAATATATGTATAATTTTAATTGTAAGGATTGTATATGGGAAGAATTTGATGGTTTTGTAGAGCACCAAAGCTCAACTCAATAAGTCCAGATACGTCTTATGATGGTGATATATATGAGCCTTTTGTAGATAAGTGCAAGATTAGAGCATCTGTCCAGTAAGTGTTGAAGTGAGGGAAAGTGATGGGCAGTTTCTTGTCGTTTCAGTCTTGTGTGCGGATTCTATGTTAGACGTTTGTCAAGTAGGAGTCCTAGATAGCGAATCTGTTCAACTGGGACAAGAGGAATGTTATTAAAGGACACTGTAGGGCAGGATGCCATAGGTTTACGACGAAGGGTAATGGTAATTTGATGGGATTAGTTGGAATCAATTTTAATTCTCCAATTCTGACACCATACCTCAAAGTCTCTGATGTGGGATTAAAGAGTTTGAGAGGCAATAGTAGGATCGTTATTAACTAATAACACACAAGTGTCATCAGCATAGGTAGAAAGGAAGGTGTTGGGATATCAGCTTTATAAAGGATGGGTCCTAGGATACTACCTTGAGGAACACTAGCAGACAGAGTAAAAAGGATGAATAGGAGCTATTGCGGTTTATTATAAAAGATCTTTCAGAGGTAGGACTTGATAATAAGGTAGTATGTAGGAGGGAGGAATTCACAGAGTTTGTAAAGCAGTCCAGGGTGCGACTAGAGTGATTTAAAAAAATAAAATAAAAGTTTTCAAAATTAGTTCTGCAATATGTCCAAGTCGAATGGATTTTGCTAAGCTAAACAACATACCTTAAAGGTTCAAATCCTACTTTTCAGCTGAGTCATTAAGTTCATTTATTTGGCTAATCATTTCTTGTTTACTTTCTGCTATAAGAGCTCAGTAATACATGTATGCTTAGCTTTTGATTTAAATAACTTTATTTTAAGTTCTTATAACCACGTCTGATTTATCTCTCTATCAGATTTTCATAATTTTGTCTAGGACTACATTGAGAGTATTGGAGATAAAGCATCTACTTCTCCAAGAACTGTTCTGATGTGAAATAATTTGCTCAACTCCCGTTGGAATTAAAGTGGAGAAGTGTTAGTGTCAACTTAATTAGGCTAAGGATTCCCTGATCCACTAAATGTCTATCAAAGAAATTAAATAAAAAATGTGGGATTGAAGAGTTTGAGAGGCAATAGCAGGATCAATATTGACTGATAATAAACAAGTGCCATCAGCATAGGTAGAAAGGAAGGTGTTAGGATGGGTTGGGATATCAGTTGTATAGACTGTGTAAAGAATGGGTCCAAGGATACTGCCTTGAGTTTCCTTCTAGCTCTAACTATTGAAGATTTGCTGTAAAGACCAAATGTGTTGGCCTGAATATAATGGATTGACGGTGGCTCAGATTTTAGCTTCTATTTTATTAATTGAATAGCCCAGATTCAGAGTTTTAAAAACTTCTTTATTGACTTCCATTTGCACCTGGTTACTCATTTTCACTAGTTGCATACAATGATATATATTTCTCTATTATTATATTTGCCAAGAGATTCATCAATCTATTTGAGAGAGGGGTGAGTTTGTACAATTTTTTAACTCATTTTAAATGTTATTTCAATGTATAACTGTAGAGAAGTGAGGTTTAAATGTAAATTTAATAATAATGAATAATTATTTTAGTAGACCTGTTACCTAAAATAAAGAATTTCATACAATTAAAACAAGTTAAATCAATTCATAGAACAATATCAGAGGCTATATAACACAGAGGGAAAACCCACTTGTAAGAAAATCACAATTCCAGGAAAAACTTTAAAATAAAAACATATCATCACCCAATTACCTTTTTTTTTAGACAGAGTTTTACACCACACAAATGTTGTAAGAAATACTAGAGAGATTTCAAATTAAATAATCTGACTGTGAAGAGGGGCTAATAAGGTTTAGGTGGAATTCAATAAAAACTTCATTAATCTATTGCATAATGGATTGATGACGTTTTTATTAAATAAATTTATTATTTATGAGTTGGATTAATCTAATACAATTTAAGGATTTTTAAGGTAAATAAAAGATAAAACCCTAGAAGAATGAGGGTAAGTGGATCCTAAAGTTTTAATAATTCAAAATCTGTCTGACATCACACTCACTATTCTATATAGATTCCTTTAAAATTTTGACATGAAATGTTCTTATTATAGGGTTGTCCACAAAATAATGCAGGATTTTGGTATAAAATGAAAAAAATACAGATTTATTTAACCGAAATAGTCTCCACTACTATCAATACATTTCTGTCAACGTGTTGGCAACTTTTCCATTTTCTTGAAATCTTTAAAATCCCATCTTTACAATTCCAACACCTCGTTTTCTATTCCCCTTTGTCTGTCCATTAAATTGTTTGTCACATAGTAGTGGTCCTGAGAGTAAGGCACTTCCGATTGACCAACAATGGCTACATTATTGCTAATATCTGATACTTCTCCAGGATTTAAGAAGCTGTCGTGAATTACACCAAATGAAGCCTACCAAACAGTAACCATCATATTTTATAATGAGTTAGATGCTTTAGAAAATATGTCCAACATATCTACTGTAATTATAAAGTATCCATGTTATGTTTCATGGAAGTTTTCGAAGAATTGTTCTGGGGTTTTGTTCCACCAAAGGCCGCAGAACATCTTCAAAAAAAAGAGGAAGTCCATCCATGACCTTGTCTTCTAGGCTTAAATCATCCTGCCAAAATTTGTTTGACCATTGTTGAAGAGTGCACTTATTAATGTTGCCATGATTTGATTGATGTTTCTGGATACCATTCTGGCAGAGTTTAAAGTTTTAAAACAACATTATACAAATATCACACATTGACATCTTAGTAAAGATTGAATTATTTCTAAGCAGCAAAATGCAGAGTGTTAACAAACATCATTATTAAGAGAATTAATATATGTTTACATTCACACAAATGAAAAATCAGGGATACATAAACAGTTTCTTAAATAGAGGAATGTTTTAAAGAAAACTTAAAATCCTGCATTTTTTTCCAGAAAACCCAAAACATAAACTAATTAAAAGGAAATACTTACCATGAAAACCAGGGGAAAAAAAAGTTGTTTGATAAACATAGGAAAGACAGAATGCTAAGAGTAGACACTTGGTGATATGGCTGAAGAAAGAAATGTGAAGATTCAAGCACGCCACCACCACGCTTGTTTACTTTTGGTCTTTTTGACACCATTATATTTAATGAGGATCTATACTTGATGGTATTTAAGTGTAAAACTGAGTTTTTGCTGAATTCATATTTTAAAAAGCTAAAGTGGTGTTTTTGAAATAATCTGTTATGTTATTACATACATTAAAAAAAAAAAAATGTATTGGACTAATAGGGTTTTAGTTTGAAATCTTTTAATTAATGTAATAGCAAAGTAAACATTGAAATAGGCAGGTAAAGGTATTGGGGTTAATGGATGGGATTCAAGTAGGGAAATATGTAAACAGCAATAGTGGAGTCTAAGCATTGAACCTTTGGGCCCAGGTAGATTTTATAATAGTACTTCCAATAGCTAAGCTACAGACCAGAAAACTAAATTCTTATTATTTTATTTCTTCTTGAATTCTAGATAAAATAAGATTTAAAAGGAGGTATTTTTCATTATTACTTATAAAACTATTATATGTAACTCAAAACTTTTCACATTATACAAAAAAAATTTGATTCTACCAAACCATTGCTCCATATCATAGATTCAAGCAATGGGAGCAATTTAAAAGCAAATATACTGATCTTAATGAACATTTAATTAAAATGGAATTGTTTAGTATTACAGGATAAAAATAATATAGCATTTCTAAGTTAATTGTAACCTTTTCCAAGTCAAATGTAACTTTTTCCATTTCAAATGTAACCTCTTCCATTTCAAATTTAACCCTTTCTATTTCAAATGTAACCCATTCCATAGCAAATGTAACCATTTCCATTTCAAATGTCACCTTTTCCATTTCAAATGTAACCTTTTCCAAAGCAATTGTAACCCTTTTCTTCACTTCTAGCCTTTCCCTTTTATTTATTTATTTAATTATTGAAAATATTAGTTTAATTAAAATTATAACTTTTATAATAATTTTAGCAAATCCTATTGACATTTTTTTTTGTTTTTTAGATATTTGATATCAAGTGCTGTTTTTTATGAGCTAATATTTAAAAAAAATAATTATCTATTTAGTTTTAAGATAGTTATTGATTTTGATTTTTTAGAGGGGAGGGATGGTTATTTGGATTAATTAATGTGTTTTGGGGTATTATAATTACGTTTTACGAGCTGTATTTTTAATCTCTCCCGTGCATGTTAATATTTTTATTGATAATGGGGTTGATAATTGTGTTTTCGGGTCCTATAATTACGATTTTTGAGTTTTATTTTTTTTATAGCCCCGGCACATTTTTACTCAAATTTACTTTTAATATTTTTTATTGTTAAAGGGGTTGATAACTGTGTTTTCGGGTCTTTTAATTAAGTTTTTCAGCTGTATTTTTCATCCCTCACGCTCTTTTTAACTAAAATTTAGATATTAAAATTACGTTTTTGAATTTTTTTTTTTTTTTTTTTTTTTTTTTTTAATCGCTCTCGGGCATTTTAACTTGAATTTACTTTTATTTTATTTTTTATTGATATAGGCATTAATTAATGTGCTATCGGGGGGGGGGAGGGGGTTATGATTACGGTTTTCGAGGTGTATTTTTTATAGTTCTTAACATTTAATTTTTATGTTTTTTATTGTTATAGGGATTTATAATTGAGTTTTCAGGGGGGTCATGAAAACACTATTTTTGGACTGATTATTTTTTATCGCGTGCGCGTTTCAACTTATTGTTAATATTTTTCTATAATTTCATAGAGTGGTCTGTTGGTTGTTTTTGTTTTAGGGGATTGTGATTACGTTTTTTGAAATTTATTCTTTTATGCACTTAGGAATTTCTAGTTACTGTAGATATTATTTTAAAATTTAATGCAAAAATTCTTTATTGTGCTTTTGCAGGTTCTGATTACGTTTTGGAACAGGACGTTACATCACGATTGCGCATTCTTCTAGATCTCTTTCCAATTAAGTTAAAATGCGCACTAGCTATAAAAAAAATGTCATAAACGCTATTGGTATTCCCGAAAACACTATAAAAGATCAATCTATCAATTTTTTATAAAACAGTAAAAATAACTTATAATGAGTAAAGGTGGTAACTAAAAACTTTCGAACAATGTTATCAGAACACCTGAAAATAGAATAAACGATTTCTCAATTATATTATCAAATAATTGTAAGACCAAGTTTAAAAGCGGATCCTTCATAAAAGTTTCAGTTGAAAAAACGTACTTAGAACACTAGAAAAGAACGATTACCAGCCCTTTTATGTATATAAAAAAAAAAAAATACAAGTAAAAGATGTTAACGATGTAAAATCCAGCAAAGTTATAATAAGAACCAAATACAAAATAATCAATCCTAATATCAATAAAAAAACATAAAAAATAAAGGCGAGTTGAAATCCGCACGAGTGAATAAAAAAAAGCACCCAATAACGTTTTCATAACCCCCGAAAACAAAAGTATATATCCCTATAAATATAAAAAGTTTAAAAGTAAATGCAAGTTGAAATGCGAGTGAGCGATAACAAAAACAGCTCATAAAACATGATTTTAAGACCCGGAAACACAATTATAAACTCCCATATCAATAAAAAAATATAAAAAGTAAATTTTAGTTAAAAAGAGCGTGAGCGATAAAAAATACAGTTGAAAAAACTAATCACAAGACCCGAAAACAAAATTTTCTTATCAACCCTTATAACAATAAAAAATATATTAAAAGTAAATTCGAGTTAAAATGTGTAGGAGCGATAAAAAAAATAAAACTAAAAAATCGTAATTTTAAGACCCGAAAACACAATTATAAACCCCCATATCAATAAAAAACATAAAAAATAAATTTTAGTTAAAAAGATCGGGAGCGATAAAAAAATACAGTTGAAAAACTAATCCACAAGACCCGAAAACACAATTATCAACCCCTATATCAATAAAAAACATTAGAAGTAAATGCGAGTCAACATGCACGCGAGAGATTGAAAATACAGTTCGAAAAACGTAATTGACTTCAGGGTAGGAAGGGTACATAGCAGGCAGATAGGCGATTTTTATTTTACAGTAAATAAATCTTGCTTTAAGAGCCCAACAAGACTTAGGGACTCTTTAGGGAACATAATTGAGCTTTGTTGACTCATATAGGACAAATCTTAAGCAGTCATTTAATAATTACATATTTTCAATAATATACTGATTTTATTTTATCACCTATGAGTGACATCTATGTATGTATGTATTGTATGTATGTATTATTATATAATATATATATATAATATATATATATATATATATTATTGCAAAATTGTGCACAATTTTTTTGTTCTTATCTTTAAATTGAAATGACTCAGAGCTGGGGCTGATTTTTATTTATTTTTTAATTTTATTTTTCTCTTTTTTATTTACTTCTCTATTTTTCTTTTTGTTTCTATCTTTTATTGTTTTTTTCTTAAAATAATTAATTTTATAGGAGTATATTTATGATAAATTGTTTAACGTTTTATTTCTTTTTTAGTTAGATTACGATATTTGTAAGGAATATGTATATGTATATATGTGTATGTATATATATATATATATATATATATATATATATATATATATATATGTAAATTATAATCATAATTTAGTAGTAGATAGTGTCACTATTTATCATAGTGACAAAGTAAATCACATGTGTTTTTAAGTAGGTTTCAAGTGATCTCTGACTGTGAGCTTCTAGATAGACTAGAAAGGGACTTGTTATTCAATTCTACTATTTCAGGTAAGTTGTTTCTTTGTTCATTGTGTTTGTACGTATCTACTTCTGAATATCTTTATCAATAATAAACTACTACTTTAGAATCATCTATAGTCTACGTTCTTCAAGAATTACAAATTGAATAAAAAGTCCCTTTCTACTCTATCTAGAAGCTCACAGTTAGAGATCACTTGAAAAATACCCAATGTTTAAAAACACATGTGATCTACTTTGTCACTATAATACCCGAAAACACATTAATTAATCCCAATAACCACCCCTCCCCTCTAAAAAATCAAAATTATAACTAAACAGATGATAATTAATTCTTAACAATATTAGCTCATAAAAAAGCACTTAGTATCAAATATCTAAAAAAAAAAAAATGTTGATAGGATAAGTGAAAATTATTATAAAAGTCATAATTTTAATTAAACTAACTATTTTTCAATAAATAAATAAAACCGAAAATTTAAGGCTAGAAGTAAAGAAAAGGGTTACAATTGCTTTGGAAAAGGTTACATTTCAAATGGAAAAGGTGACATTTGAAATGGAAAGGGTTACATTTACTTTGGAAAGGGTTACATTTGAAATGGAAAGGGTTACATTTGAAATGGAAGAGGTTACATTTGAAATGGAAAAAGTTACATTTGACTTGGAAATGCTATAGGTTTGTCATGATTCCAAGGGGTAAAAAAAAAAAAAAAAAAAAATACAGAAAGAATTTATTATCAAACAGCAATAACAAAAAAAAAACAAAGAAAAAAAACAGAAACTAACAGATAAACTGTCTTTGTTCAACCTTATCAGTCATATTAAGAAATCAATACAACTACTGGTACCAAATTAAATAAATAAATAATAATTTAAAAAATAAGTTGACTTATCTTTAGGTATATCATAAAATTAGTACCAAATACAATTGAAGCTAATACAAGAAAACAAATGCTGCAGAAAAAATATAAAAATTAAACGCTGAACAAATCATTGTATTTTAAAAATTTAGGAGACAACATGAAATACTAACCATATAAACTCTGAGTCTAAACTTAATAAGTTTAATGGTCTATAAACATTGACCTATGAAATATAAAAAAATTGTAGACCATCTAGGCCAAATGAAAACCTCAGAAATAAATATGTAGATAATGAAATACAACTTTGGTTTGATTAAAACAAATCCAAATAAAAATACATGATATGAAAACAATATCAAACCATATCTACAACTAACTATTAACAGTATATACTTTTAACATATACTACAGGTCTAATATTTAAGACCTCCTTTAAAATAAAATGAATATATAAATTTTTAAAAAAATTTATTTATTGGAATTTACAACTGTATAATGGAATACAACAAGTAAATTTGAGTGAAATATAAAAAGGCATGAAAAACATGCAGAGAAGCTTCCCAAGAATATAAATTATACAAACCTAACCATTGACTACATTCCAGATCCTTGAATACTCACAGCAATGGCTAAGGAAGGACGTAAAATAACTTTGAGTAAATAATAATTATCATTACCATAATAAATTAAGGTCTCACCAGATAAATGCTTAAACAGATCAGGATGAAGGCGAATTCCAGTATTAATAACATCAATTTCTAAAGCTTATTCTTTGCCATAAAAAAAAAAATATATATATATATATATATATATATATATATATATATATATATATATAAATAAAAAAAATGAATCGACACCTCGAATACTTGCAAAAACAATGTGGTTGTATAAACAAAATTTTTGGCTGAAGTATAAATAAATATAAGGATTGTACAAGAGTAAGGCAATTCTCTTGGTCAAGTATCTAAAAAGACAAGGAGTTCAAGGTTCAAAATAATAGAAGTATACAATTGTAACTATGAAAATGCAAGGAAAAAAACATTTTAAACTTTGTTTATAAATGTTAGATGTTTTATAACATGTTCAACTATAGCGCCTATCTCAGAATATAACAAAGGAAAATATAACATTCTTTCTTAAGAAAATCGTCCTAAACTAGAAACCTCTTTTCCAAAATTAGGAACATAGGTAGATGAAAATAATAAAAAACAGAAAATTCTACTTGCAAATCAAAGTTTAAATATTTTTTTGGATAAACTTTTCAACTAGTATCAATTAGTCAAACCATTACTTAAGCACCCCAACCGCGAATGAGAATTACCTATATTAGAAATGTATCTGGGAAAACAAAAAATTAAAGAGTGCATATTGGTTAGATAATATAATGCAGATGCATCACATCTCCCAAGCAAGATATCAGCAGAAATATATTAAAAAAAGCATCTGAAACTAATCAAGAACTGAAAAGTTCCAAAACAAATCAAAACCCAAAACTATCAGTTTAATAGTTTCAGTAGTATCTTCTCTCCACAAGCACATAGTAATGAGCTGCTTCTACAAGGTATGATGAACCCTATATAAGGTTTTTAATTTAATTAAGAGGCACCAAGTTCTTGTTGTGATGTAAATTATTTTATTGGCTAAACAACTGGCATAATAAAGGAGGATAGATGCAAAACCAAAAAGCTTTTGATTCATTACCACTCAATCAGCTTTTGAAAATATTAAGAATCTATAAATCAAAAATGTTAATAGATCTCTTTATTCTGATCAATGCCTTAAGCAATAATGGAAAGTTTTTATCTGTACAAAGACAAACTTAGGTCAAACCTTTAGTGATCCTATACCCATAGCGAATATCCCGTACTAATGCGAATATCCAATTATTTCCAAAGAACATCTTGGTCCTCTTGGGTACCCCATGTACCATACAGGAAAACCACTCATGTAACACAAGATTTTTACTTGACGATTCAGGTAAATATCTCCATAAATTTGTCCAAAATAATTTATCAGAATGTAACAGTTTTCAGGTGCGGTATCATAAGTTAAAAGTTTTAACCTGTTTTTAACAGAAAGTTAAAAAACACTTGCTTAACTTTTCTCATATATGCATAGAAAAAAAGACGACACTCAACAACATATTTTATCAAGTTTCTAAAAACTGAAGGATAATCATTACAAATACAAATTCAATATTTTTACTGAATGTATTAAAGAATGGTACATTTTAATACACTTAAAATATGCAAGTATCAGTGGTTGATTGCACTTTCATTCTTTTTTTAATAAAAAAAAATAATTTTTATTGGTGGAAATTTCATCCCCTATGAATAATATACAGAGAACAGAGGGAGTCAAATTTGTCTGGCTTCATTTGATACATAATTATTTAGACAAGTAAATTATATATCATTTGATACATAATTATTTAGACAAGTAAATTATATAAAGTTCATATGAATAAAAGATAGGAAAATAAAAATAAAAATAACAACATCAAATGAGTTTAGTTAAGTACTATCAAAGGCTAGATTTACGTATTACCATTTAAAGGATCAAATTAAATTTCATTGTTTAAGACAAAATCATGTAGCATGCCATAATAAAAGAAATTGTGAACATCATCACTCATGATAGATGAGCGGTTTTGGAATGGAGCTTTAGTTAATCTACTGCTAATGATATATTGTAATTTGTAATTTTGACTCAATTTAAACCAATTGAGTTAAATTAAACCAATCGCAAATTTCCATTATGTTAACTGTTAAATATGCATGATCAATGATTTAGCCATTTATCACTTTCTACTTATAAAATGAAACAAATTTAAAGGATTAATTACTAATATAGAAGCACTAAATACACATGTTTATATGTGTATACAGCATTTCAAAGTCAAATAAAACCTTTTTTTGATCAATTTCAACATTTTGAATTTAAAATAATATTATTACCATAATTATATGTATTTTATAGTCATTTTTTATTAATTTTAAGATCAAGTATCGATTTGTTTTTACTTTCTGGATTTTACCAATGCTAGGGTCTATTATAATGTTGCGGAGGGCACTTTTCGATAAATTAAGATCACGACTTACCTTAATGCTTTATATGTAAATCCACAATCTTCACCTACATATAAAATAATTTTTAAAAATTAACAAACTTGATGCTTCAGGCGCATGATTTTAAAATTCACATAAAATTCTCACCATAACATTGGCTAATATACCGAATATATCCAACAGATCAATATAAATTGATACTTGAGGATGCAGTCATGAAATTAATAGAAATTCTTGAATAGGGTCCCCAATAATCTAGTGATGGAACTAAATATTGAATATATAAAATATAAAACTTTACAAAAAAATCTATATTTAAGATGCGATCTTAATATTAACAGTAATTTAATTAAACAAACCCCCTTAACCGTATTATTGATCTTAATACTGTCAAATTCCAAGTTAAAGGACATAGATTTAAGTGTTGATCTTAAAATCAATAGTATATATTTTAAATAAAACTTTGGGGCTTCTTTCTAATATTCATGACTTTTTTGTCTTGGATTTATAAAGTTTATATAAAGGTTACTGATTTAACATGGCTCCTGCTCTTGGACTAGATCGGTATAGCAGGTTGAAGTCTTTATTTGCAAGAACTACCAAATCATCAGTGAGAATGAATTTGGAGTAGAAATCCTTTTATCAATGATGGAACTTTCTCATTACATTTTTTGCTGCTCCCACTGTCACATTCAGGACCAAAACAAATAGCAGTTTGCTCAGATTGCAACCCCCTTTCAATAGACTTGTTTATTATAATGTTTCTCTTTACGTTTGCTGTTCTTATCATATCCCCAATAATAAATGTACCTAAGGCTTTGTCCATTTCTTTCTTACTTAATCTTTAATGAGTTAACATTATCCAAAGGCCAGAGTAAGTCAATAAACAAGTTCATCCTCTTCAATATATATTGTAACGAGCCTTTAATTAACGAATTTCCAGTCTATATAAATAACTAATAAGCAGAGCCTAGTCAGTGGAGGTTATCTTTTTAATGTTAATTTAATGCTTTTTTTTTTTTTTTTTTTTTTCTTTTTTTCAGCAAAACTAAAAAAATTCTCCCAGTTATTTTTTGTACTAGCAGATAAATTTGTTCCTTTGCACCTGAAGATGGAATTTTAGCCAAAATTTTAATAAAAGAGTGGTGAAGTTATAAATCAGCCTCGAATTTTATTCATAGAATTTGACCTTCACCTTAAAGAATCTACACCTTATCAGTTTTTTTTTGGGAGGGGAGGGGGGACTAGAGGTTATTAATATTACTTATTACATTAATATGATGCATATTTAAGTACATTATATCCTGCTTTAGAAAATTGGAATGCTTACAAAAACAATTTTATCTAAATTATATAATTTTATCAAGCCACAGAATGTTATAATTTTTGGTAAAATGAACACTCATACTCACAATATTTGAAAGGGAAATAGCTAATTTCAAAAACATTCCAACAAAAACAAAATCTCAGGATAAGATAAAGTTTTAAAGGGAATGAAGTTTCTAGGATTGGTAAAATAGATGAAATCATTGAAATCGTAGGCTGAATTTGGGAATTTCCAAGAGCAATTTCGATATTTGTAATATAACATTTTTCTGGCTCTACCTATCTCTATTTAGCCCGGTAGAATTAGCTCAAAATAAAAAGGTATGTCAATATTGATTTTAAGATAAAATTATATGTACGATGCCCTCTTTAAAAACCCAAGTTTAAACACTATTAGACCTAGTCCATTTTCTGTCATCTTGAAAAAAAAAAAAACGTCATTTCCTCAATAACTCACTTCCAGTGTATTTTGTATAAAACTTAGTCATCAGCAATTTTAAAGACAATTGAATTTACTGCAAGTATAATACCCAACATATTAAGTGATACAGCTTTTGAGTTAAGGGCTGCCAAAATGTAAAAAAAAAAAACACACACATAAAAATAGGGTTATATCAGCAATTTAGCCCTAGTACCTTCTATTAAATAAAGTTTACAGCAAAAGCATCATAAACAATCTTGTAGAGCATTAAATTTCTGATAAGAAACATAAAAAATATTTGTGAATACTGCCAAAAACTGAGAGGAAATTAGGGAGATAAAATTTTAGAGAGCATGGGCAGAAAACATAAAATAACTATTTTTGTTCAAATAAGTCTATTTGAATAATATATCATCTTTATTCTATTATGTATGCAACATTCTAGTTGTAGTTGATAAGATTTTTGTGAAGTTGGGGAAAATAGAATTTTCAAAAAGAAAATTAATAATATTCAAAACTTAAAAAAATATTTAATTCAACAAAGTACAATTATATTTCTTAAATTATATTTTAATAATATATACATTTCGTATATATACTGAGTGTTTCAGGGTAGTGTTCAATTTTCAGGATTGAATTAAGGACTTCATAACAAGAAAAAAAGTCCAATAGAGGTGTATTCGGAAATGAGTAATTATAGAGCTAGAGTTGAAAATCCAATATTAGAGTGGTAAATGTTTTTCTGGTATTATCCACTTCTAGCTTCTCAGGAATCGAGCACTTGGCAAAATCTCTGGAATAGAAGCTGTAGGTCATAAAATTTGATAAACATAAGTTCCAAGCAATTGAACCTAGTATCTTTGTGCCCAGAGATAACTCAGTTGAAGTCCTAAATATAATATTTTTTCCTATGATTCAACACAACAATTTAAAAGTAATAATGGGGAATGGATTTATGTGAGTTGAGAATGTTAAGAAACATTAATATGTGCTTAGGAGGTGTTAATAAGGAATTTAAGGAATAAAGGATTTAAATATTAATAAAAGACCTCAAAATAAATAAAAAATAATCAGAGATTAGCACAGTGTGTTTTCAAAAATTGTCCATTCAAGACCATTAATACATTAACAGATGAATTCATAAATAAACAATTTTGAAAAGTATTAATTAATTAATCATACCAATGAATATTCTTAGATGTAAATGCGTTAGTATTCATTCCATCATAGGGTTTTGTTCCTTGTTTTAAGATCTTAATAACACATTTTCAGGAGATTTGGTTAAGATGTGTGCTAATGGCACAGTATTGTGTCTTTTAATGTCTCAACATTTAAGTAATTCTCATAAATTCATTCCTCATGATTACGTTTCAATTGTACTGTTTTATCATAGGAAAAAAACTGATATTTAGGACCTCAACTGAGTTATCCCCAGACCTAAGGACACAAGGTTCAAACACTTGGAACTAATTCTACAACTTTAATTCCAGAGATTTTACTGAAAAATAGATTCCTGAGAAGCTAGAATTTCCGGGCACATGTCCATAGCAATTTTGTTTTCTTGTTTTGAGATCTTTAATTCATTCTTGAAGTCTGGCTACTTAACCCAGAAACACTCTATTTGTACGTATGTATATGCCTAAAATATATAATTAATCACTTGGGCCAGTAGGTATTAAAATATCTAGACTGCATAATTTTTATTTTCAAATCATGTTCCTGTGGGTTACTGCAGGTTTCGATTCCATGATGTAGAAATGTTGCATCATATAGGTCACAAATTGTACTTAGTAATGGCAGAGGAGCATATTCTTAATTTACTGGCACTGAAGGTACACCCTCAATGTCCTCCAAGCCCTCATTTGCGATATTCCACCTTTGAACTTTTACTTTGCCTTTGTACAAGATATGGACCTATATCCCTAGTTGCTGATAGATAGGATTGCCTAATGCAAATTGATATATATAAAAATTTCAGCTGGGTGGAGACAGTGCAACCCCTTTATAGATCTAGTTTTAGTCTCTGTATCTACCATGAAGAGCCTCAAAAATAATGACAATAGAATCACAATATTCAGCTTGATAACTGAAATGGTATCACTATTATTATGGGAAGGTTTGATCTCGATTTGATACAAAATGGAAGGTAGGCAGTATTGTTTGTTTGTTTATCTATTTAACGTCACTTTATGCTACTATGGCTAATCGGACGATGCTACAGTGGGAGTCCTAAATTCTGCCTATCCAAGTTTTATTAGGATAGGGATCTTTAACGAGTACCTGACATCGTACAGGCTCGTGACCACCTTTTAACGTCCCCTCCGTAGAACGGCATAACTAAGAATGTTTTACTCCCATTAAAAAATCCTAGGACCACCTGCGGGTTTGAACCCGTGACCTTTGGCATAGGAGGCTGTTATGCTAGCCACTCAGCTACAAGTGATCCCAGGTAGGCAGTATCATATCACATAAAAAAAAAAAAGTTTTTTTTTTTTATTACCTTTTAATTTGAGAGAAATTTTGGGGTAAAACTGTTCTCTCTAAACTACATCCTCTTCTACTAAAACACTTATTGTCCTTAGTTTTACATGAACCAAGTACCTGGTAAATATATCAAAAATTCATTTATTCTAGTGATCCTTTAAGGAAAAGATATTATAGATATATGACATATGAGGTACAGTATATTTAGCTGAAGCTTCTAGAGACACAAAACTAAATTTAGCAAATCCTAAATATCAGCAACAAGGGATATAGGTCTATACCTTGCACAAAGTTACAATGCCAATTCAATCATAAAAGATAAAAAAATATGGTTAATGGGGGCTAGGAGGACATCGGGGGCATACCTTGAGTGCCTGTAAATTAAGAATATGCTCCACTGACATTGATTTCCAAAAGATAGTTTATCCATTCTATGAAATTTTGTAGGATGTGCGAAAATCTCTCATTACTATATTATTAAACTAGCTAATTTGATTCTTTTCACATTAAAATCTAGAATTGTTATTTTAATAAATTAATAACATTATATTGAAGTAATAAAGTGAAATTTTTTAGTATGATTTAGTATTTTACTATATTAATAACATAATATTAAAGTTATAAAATGAAATGTTTTAGTATGATTTGGAACAAAACTAAATGTGTAATTAAGTACCTTTACAAAATAATTGCATTTCAAAATTGAATAAAGGACTAGAATGTTCATTAGAAAATATCAAATAGAAGATTTAGATAAAACTAAATAATGAGAATACAAATATAAACAAAATCAATTTTGTAAAAAAACATCCTTTATAACTTTTAGAAATCAAAGTCTCAATTACTAAACACATTATGTAACCATTTGGGGCCCATGACCACAATTCTTCATTATGGAATCGAACCCTGAAGTAAAAAGGTAGTTTACGTTTCACTATTTATTGGTTTAAGCTATTAATTATAATGGTCACAACATGTGAGCCAAAAGAACAAAAACTAAGGGATTTGTAGCTTGAAATTGTTTACATGGAGGAAATACCAATTTGGATCTGCTGCTCAACTTCACTTGCTATGAGTACACAGCATACTGGATCAATATTGAAGACAATTTTAAAGAAAAAATATGGAGGGAGATTCTGCTAAATAGAAATACATAGACTTTAGTGATTTTGAAATCAATCATGGACATTTATAACTCCCGACTAGCCTCAATATATGTGGTGGTGCAGGATTCCCAGTGAGTCCAAGATAATGGTCTCCGCTATGTTTTGCAATTGACTTCTTTCAAGTCCATAATCCTCCAAAAATGATCTAGTGGCTACTGGGATGGTCTCCCTGCTTCCGATCTAAAGTCCTACGGCTGTAAATTCCCTTTCGCTGAACTCCTCAAGAAATTTTTCTTTCAGATATGGAATACATTTCATATAAATGTTTTATTTTTCTTCTTGAATCAGTTTACCTTGTTCCTGGTCATTTGTTTCATATCTGATAGTGGGATCTACTATCAGTGCTTTGTTTTTTGTGGCACTAGATGCCAAGATATCCACAAATCTTGTAGACCCATCTGTATCAAGGCAAAAAACATCTTGAAAACATTAGTAATTTTTCAGTTCCAAAAGTTCTGCTACTTCCTTCTTTCGCGGTTGTGCCGGCGAGTAACAAGAAGCATGTTATGTGGACATTTCCCCAACACATGTGAAGGGGTTTTTAACTCTCGACTGCATCTGCGGCAGAGGGATCCAACAGTTTCATTAACTGGCATCTTGATCCCAGGACTCCACGAAGTGGTGCATAGCTTATGTTCAGTTTAAGTGCGTTGGTCCACTCTGATCCTGTTAGAATCTTTGACTGAACATAAACCTGTTGACGCTCAGGCTGGCTTTAAAATGGACCACACCTAAGCCCTGCCACTTGCACTTGCACAGGTTCCACTCCTCAAAAGACTTTTCCCTCAAGAACTGTCTCCCTTTCTTTACCGTGAGAGGGGCCGAATTCATGCAAGAAA
Source organism: Piezodorus guildinii (assembly GCA_023052935.1). Taxonomy (NCBI): domain Eukaryota; kingdom Metazoa; phylum Arthropoda; class Insecta; order Hemiptera; family Pentatomidae; genus Piezodorus; species Piezodorus guildinii. The sequence continues at coordinate 34,648,728 of CM041295.1, read as the reverse complement.
TATTTTTAATAGTACTTTGTTGAAATACATTTTTTTAAAGTTGTGAATATATTTTTTTTTAAATTATTTTTTCCCCCAAGCTCACAAAAATCTTGTGAGCTTGGGGGAAAAAATAAAACTACAACTACAATATTGCATACATCATGAAATAAAGATGATACATCTTTTTTTTTATATAAAAATATTTATTTATATACAATATTTATTAAGTATATATAGACACAAATATGTTTTGTTTCATGATTTCAGTTGTCCTTTTTTCATGATAATAGAGTTTCAATCATTGTTTGAATTAGCTAATGGTAATACAATGTTTTGCTTAAGACAGTAGGAAAATTAACATCATATATCATTGAAATAAACTTATTTGAACAGAAAATAGCTATTTTACATGTTCTACCCATGTTCTCTAACATTGTCAAATCATATTACGTTCCTTTTCTACCAAGTTGGTGTAGAGGTTTTGCAGAAGCGATGCTGCTTATCCCTATTGGCAACCCTGATCCCATGTAAGTCACACTCTCCTCCGGGTAATCCCTCCAGGGATCCTTCTCCTGGCACCAGACCCAGAGCCATCCACTAGAACCTCTATCACATGGCCATCTTCCTCTCTCCATCCTTTGGACATGCCCAAGCCATCTCAGCTGAGAGTTCCTTATTGGGTCCAGCAGGTGCTTTGCATCCAGGGATAGCCTGATGTTCTAGTTTCTTATTCTTATTCGATCCCTCCTTGCTTTTCAAACTATGGATTTTAGAAACCTCATTCCCAGGGCTTGAATCTTTCTCTCACTTCTTGAGGTAAAGGCTCATGATTCACTCCCATAAGCGAGAATGAATGAAAAGACAGATTTGTAAATGGTTAATCTTTTCTTGGTTGATATTTCTCTTTTCCTTAAATATATTGTACTGATCGTGTGGTAAACTTTACTTGCTGCTGATCATCTTCTTGTCTTTACTTTTTTATTTAATCTTCCCTCCTTAGTTTCCATCACACCCAAATACAAATACACAAATGAAAGTATCTACCTTTTCCACTGGAAAATTATTTATAGTCAAAAGAGTGTCTGACTCATCCCTTGAAATAACTACATACTTCTCGCATTGTTGACATTTACCTTCATGCCCATTTTCCTCAGTCCCTCACAGAGCCAATTAGTATTATATTGCCAGTTGTCTACTATGGAATGAGCATTAAGCCTTCCACAAAAGCAAGAATCCTCTGTTTTAAATGTTCCAACAGCCATTTATTTCTCTAAAATTGTTTTTTACAAATTTCCAGTTGATTTTGCCAGTATTTACAAATATTTTGTATGTTTCTTATGGGAAATTTAATCCTTTATGAGATTGCTTGTTATGCATTTTACTGTAAAATACACTAAATAGAAGTTACTAGGAATTGTTGACATGACTTTAAATGGTCATTGGCAGCTTTTGGAGGACCCGTATCTCAGAAGGTGTTTCAATCACTTTAATAAGTTAAGAATCAAGCTCCCAGTAAATTCAATAATGTTTAAAATTGCAATGTTTTACTTATAATGCAACTGTAGTGAGTTATTGAAGAAAAACTGATGTTTTTTTAAAGCTTTTTTTTTTTTTAAGATGTCGGAAAACGCACAGGTGTGGGGAGTGTGAAAACATGGATTTTTAAAGAGAGGATCACTGCATATAATCATACCTAAACATTATAATTTCTCCATCTTTTTAAGCCCAAATGCTAACTCTACTTGGCTAATTTGTTTTTTAAAGATTGTCTTCTGAATTGATTTGAGCAGCCATCCAAATTCAGGATTTCTTGTATTTTATTCCTGTAATGTGTTCATTTTCTTTTTTCTTTTTTTTTTTTTTTTTTTTTTATATTTAAATAAAGTTCATTTATTCTCACGAACAATATAAGGTTTAAGACATATCTATAAGAGAACACATAGATAAAAATTGTATCCCAGTTCTAAGGGCCCAAAAACTGATTGAGTTGTAGCAGTAAAGTTAAAGAGAACAACAGAGACATTTAACCATTTAATAAAAAGTAAAGATAAGCCACACAAACAGGTTAGATGTTTCAAATATCTGACAGCCCATATGGATGAAAGTGGAATCATTACCAATGAGATTAAGAACCGAGTGAAACCATCAAGAAAAGTGTTCAATGCCAACAAACTTTCTGAATAACGGGAAGTCTCAAAGGACATTAAATTTGAAGATGTATAAATCAAAATGTCTGCCTTTATAGACTTACTCCTCACAAAGAGTCACTTATCTTGAAGTTTTCATTATTTTTAATGCTTCTTTATTTTAGTCAATTTCAACAGAGAGGATGGTTACAAGCAAATCCAATATGGCTCTCAAACATACCAACAATAAAAAAGAAACCTGAAGACTAAAACTGAAACGCGACCAATAACCAATCAAAATCATGGGATAAGGTGACGTCATCACCTGGTCAATCAGATAATGGAAATCCATGTAACTGGGTATAAATACCAGGACATAGAGCAACATCCTCATTCTTACTTAGATTCCCGAAGAATCCAGCAGCAACATGTCTGCTGAAATGTTGGCAAAAAAAAAAAATGAAAACACAGACGAAACCAGAAATCGACTATGAAGACAACAATGATATTATCCATGGAAGCCTTAAGGAGTATATAATTAAATCAATGATCAATATAAGTCACAAACTAAGACATTTTTGAGATCTAAACGCATTTAAGAGGATGTAAGTCTGATTAAAATAAGGAACATATGAATCCCACAAATATATGGTTATTCTTGCACTTTTAAACACATGATTCATAATCATAAATGACAAAGTCTTTTCTCACTCATGGTTAACAAAAACATAAACTGCTATAGAAAAGTATTACATCATCCTTTAATAAAAAATTACATCACGAAATAATGTTTTATTTTAATTTTAATAGTAGGCTAGACATAATAATCTAATAGATAAATCTGTCAGTTCAGTGGACATACCACAACATAAAAAATAAAATAAATTAACATTTTTTACAATATCTTACTTAATATATATTTTAATTTAATTCCTTTCAACAATTTTTTTATTATTATTTTATTTTATTTTTTTACGTAATCGGTGTCATTGTGTAATTAAGATAAAATGTGAACCTTATCAGTAACTTGAGCATGGCTGCGTGTAATATAATATTCTCAAATTTAACTTGAACAAACTAAGTCAACTTTCAAGAAGATGTCAATAGAACCTGTTTTCAAAGAAATCTATTAAGCCTATCTACATTTTTTAGAATATTAAAACGTTTGTGATGAATAATTAAAAAAAAAAAACATAAATCCAATTTGAAACCCTTAAGAATAGTACTCAAATGTTATATTTTTTTTAAATGGATAAAACAGGGTTCTAGACTGTAATACCCACAACTTAATTTGAAATTGATATTGGACAAAAATAAAATATTTCTATTTTAAATTTTGGGTGTCAGTACCAAAACAAGATAGATCGCAGTTTTGGAGACCCTAGTGAGGAGCACTAGCTTACTATAAATAAAAAAGTTTAAAACCAAATATCATGGTAGTGATTTTAACTAAAAAATCTAATGATGTAATACTCTTGCACTACAGTTTAGAAACCAAAACCACACACTAAAACCAAGAGAAAGACAAGAATGTGCCAAGACTGGAGCTCTGGTTTGCAATGCACTGATGAGACGGAAGGTGAAGCTTCAGCTTTTTTCTGGAAGAGCCTGTTGACAAAGATTGAAATTACTGACGATAAAAGTAGCTTCCTTTATCTTGACAGATCCAAACAGTTCTTATTAACAAATAAATAATACTTAATACACATTAATTATTAAAGTTGGATTATAAGATAATACCACAATATTCTAACAGGAGAAAATTTAAAAATAGCTTTATATATTTATAAATAAACTTAATAAAATTTATTACGTTCTACATTTGGATTGTATTAGACCAAAATTTAGATCTAGTCTTAGTCAAGAATAGGACACAGCTCCTCTATAGTCAGAATGTTTTAAAATCCAATCAATATCTGATCATATATTAGTAAGATCAGTAAGAGTTTATTGTATACATAACAATAATATGACTATTTTATGTAAGGTGATGGAAGGATTGAGGTACATGTCTAACAACTGATCTTTCAGGGTCTGTAGAAAATATATCCTGTCTATGAAGTCAGTAATTAAGATTTTGATAAAACTAGCAGTATTTTTATGTGAGATGTAAGGCAACCCAGCAGTCGGTCATTCAATACTGAACATGCTAAAAGAACAAAAAAACAAACAACCAAATTCTGATTTAGGAAACCCATTAACCAACATAATTACTTTATAATTCATTAGATACAAGTTATTTAAGTATATGCACTTAAAGTAGGAATAATTTTTCAATACTAGATGCAGCAGTAATCAATGAAAATTCGGTATTCTAAAAATATGTAATAATTTCAAGATAAACACTAAATTATTGCTCAAAGGTTCTCAAACCGAATTTGTCATTTAAATGTATATTTGAAGTTTACATTCCATCAATCAAAACAGATGGTAATCTTTAAAAGTAAGATCTAGTGAATATGGTCATAGGGGCATCAGTTTTTCCCAGACTTCTAAAAGTAGTTTTTAAGTTACGATGATGGATCTTTATAAAGTGAAAATACTTAATCTCCAAGCAGATTCTAGTTGTTTTATGATTGCAGGGTAGTTCAAATTGATTACGTGTTAGCAAAGAGAAGAAGTATTAAATATTACACTAGGCGTAAGAAGCTTTTAATATATCACACCTCCTCACTACCACGAAACCAAAAGTCCAATATTCCTTCTGAAATAAGCAGGAATTGAAATAAATTTTGAGAGTTGACCTGGATTATATCATAATATTTTCTGAAACTTGAAATGTTTCACAATAGAAATAGAATAAATAAAACATTAAAGGAAGGAACAGAGTAGTGGTAGTGATTAAGAGTGAACACACCAAAACCAAGCGCCCTTTATGTGGAGTTGTATGTACATTTTTATTTATGTAATTAAGGTAATAAATAGCAGCATACTAAATTATACAATTTAAAATTATAATAAATTTTTTTTAAACATTATTTATTGAAATTTACAACTGTACTTCATAATACAACAAGTAAATATGATGAAAGAAAAATGACATGAAACAGACCTGTAGAAGAACTACCGAATGGTAGCACTCCTGTTTTGTAAAATAAATCAGTAACTTTTAATGTTATACTTCAATTTCATGAGGAGTTACCTAACCCTTCAGTTTCTACACCAATCCCTGTGAAGCTCAAAAGCTAGAATGGAGTAAGCCCTAAATCCAAACTGTGAAGGAATAAATGCAACACACGATATCACAAACAAAGAAGTATTTCTTCACCAAAATTCTTGTAAATAATGAGAGGCAAACTAAAACCAGAATGAGCAAATAGAGTCGGGATAATAAGCATTAATGCCATGGTTATAAACATTTTTGTTTTAACAATATAAGCTAATGAAAATTAATGATTCATGAAAACATAATGGGCACAGTAATCAGTAGGTATTCAGAAAAAAAAAAAAAGAAATGGTACACTGAACAATACGAAAAGGCAGAGGAAGAAAACTGAGTCTTTAGCATAGCCAAAACTGATTAAATAACACTGAAAAAAAGAGAAGAAGCTGCCAAGAAAAGGAGAAATGATAAGAACTCCAAAAAGAGAATTCCTCAAAGAATAATTACAAACCATTGATAACTGGCAATCCTTTCAATAATTTTGAAATCCCCCAAAATTTCTCGAATATGGAACCATGATTTATATGTGGCACTCAAGTAAATAGAATTGAGAGAGTTGGAAGTCCTTCACACAACTAGAGCAATCTAAATTCAGTGATGATGCATGAAGAAGAACTAATAAAGAATTGCTTACAGAAACTGGATGGTTACGATATGAAGGTACAGAGGTTAAAATGGGCCGGACTTTTCATCAACACACCTTTAAACAATTAACAGACTTGGTAAAGATGATGTATGCAGCAAGCTGGAAAGCAAAAGCTTAAGATAGGCAAAGGTTGTTGGAGGAGAAGGCTTGTTCAGGCAGCCCAACATATACAAGATAAAACTTTTGTAATGTTGGAGCAACATTTTTTTTATTGAATTCTCAGGCTTTTCATAGCCAGCCTTTTTAAAGTGGGTACCTAAAACCTGGCGGCTGAGCGTTATCAAGGCCTAATCACCTCATTGCTCGGCCGTTGGTCAAGAAACAGTACGTATCTCAATATGTACTGAGCCCAACACCCTTTATGGGTTGCAGAGGTAGTTTCTTTTTTTTTTTTTTTTTTTTTTTTTTAGTAATAAACATGATCTTACAATGTTATTACAAAGGATTTTAGAGTTAGGTTTAACTTCGAATAATATGAATACACTGTCCAAATGAAATTCCATAAGTTACTGAACAAAATGAGATTACTGATAAAATTGACACAACTATTCATTACCCAACCACTGAAAAAGAAAAAGAGCAAGTAATAACATAAATTAATTCACTAAATGAGTAGTACATTGATTAATTTATGAAATCTAGATAAATAAAATGAATTAATCCTGAAGGACTAAAGATTATTTCTATGAAAAATGAAACTGATATAATAGTTTTACTAAATGTAAGGTCCAAGAATGTAAAATAGGTGGGATTTTCTAGAAGACTTCTATTACCTGATTAAATGTAACAATCACAACTTTGTAGCCTTAACCAGAAAAGTGATATAAACTTAAATTATGTTTTATTTTCAATTTGCTGGCACAATTAACCATCTGTAAATTTAGAAATGTATGCAAACAAGATTAATGCAAGAATTCTTGGGATTGTTATCAATCCACATATAAAATTTAAGTAAAAACTATTAATATACAAATAGTTATATTAACGAACTTTAAGTTTGGCTAAAGGATAGTGACAATCTAGACTTACCTAATGATAAATAAATACTCCAAAATAAAACCACAACTATTAACAATTATAAGTAAGTTAAAGGATTAATACCAATTTTGGAAAGCTTAAACAGCAATTCATAAAGGAAGAGAAGTAAATTAGTCAATGGTATGTTATAATAAGGGTTCTATTAAAGAAAACTTTAGAATACTAAAACCCAGATAAAATAAAATCTTAAATCATAAATCGGAATAAAATATCTTATAAAATAGAAGTGTGTCATAACAATCATTAAATCAGTATGAAACTAAGAAATTGTAAACGGATTAATGTACATAAAGCAAAATTATTTCATGTAACCAAAGAACAGAATTGTGCCATAACAATCATTAAATCAGTATGAGACTAAGAAATTGTAAACGGATTAATGTACATAAAGTAAAATTACTTCATGTAACCAAAGAAAAAACATAACAGCGTTTTCAGATTCACTAATTGAGTAACAGAAACATTAATGATGACAAATAATTAATTATTCAGAAGTCAAATTACAAAAGGATAAAAATTTATACTTACAAGACCAGGCCAAGGAGGAAATCCCTTCATTTTCGCCCTGAAATGAAACAATAATAAAGAGATTTCAGATTTCAATAAAACAAGAAAATAAAACAAAAATAATTGGAAGCCTGGATCAAATTTACCACACTAAGTCTCCGTTTTTGAAAGACATAATCACACGACAAAACTGACTTAACTTTTTAGATCAAGCGGAACAAGATAGTAAAACAACAGAGTACAGAATTCCTTTAAGTTTTGAAGCGCGGAATCTACAACAACCCAAAGAGATATAATTGAGGGCGGTCACTTATTGAAGCGAAGTCACATGCACAGATAACTAAACTGTAAGGTATGGTAGTAATTTAACTGTTATATGCAAATTTTATATTCCAATCATTTATGAGACTGTATACATCAAATTTGTTCTGGAAGTGGCATTAATAAGAATTCTTGCAGTTTTGGAGTTCTTGCCAGTTCTGCTCAACATTGTTGCAATTTATCCATTATTTTCTGCTGGAACATTTGTTGGCATTGGAAATGTTGAGTGACTGTAGAAAGTTCATTTACATATAAAAGCTAGTTTGTGGATTTTGTGGTTCGTCGTTTATCAAAAAAAGAAATTCTTAGTATTATATGAGGAAAATATTTAACAAGAGGATAACTACTAAGCAGTTATCGCGAATAACAGTGGTCTTTTGTCTTTTAAAATAAACCATTAGTGGATATTGAAGCTGGGTGCTCTCACTTTCCCAAAAGATTCGTGGGACAAATAAAAATTATAAAGATTAATAACTAAAACAAGGAATTAGGATAAAATGTCTGGTTAAAGACTGTTTTTACTTCCGAAAAAGCATACATCCCTGCCCCCTTAAGTTGCCCTTAAATATTGAACAAGCGGTAAGTTCCAAAAAATTTGAACCTACTTCTTTAGAATAAGACATTTTCACAAAAGCCTGGTTAATCATTTGATAATTCTTTTGTAAAACGATACTTTAAAAAAAAATATATATATTATAAACTTTCTTATGCGTGACTATGAGGTATCTTAATGCTTCGGACGACGTTAATGCAACGGAAACGTGTTAATATAGCATCCTCTCCATAAAGAGAGCACATTTGTGCCCTGATGTGTTTAAAATAAATGAGCAAAAGTGTAAATTTGATGTTCTTATTACTGTTTTAATTCCCCTTACCGTTAAAAGTTATATTTAATACGATTTATACAATATTAACATTATCATGGTTACCGTGTACCATACCTTTAAACAAGATAAGGAATTGAGATTATAACTGCACTTTGAACCTTCAAAGTGTGTGACATATGATAATACATTTATGTTTGATTTACCGTCTATTTATATTCGTATGTTATTAGTATTTAGGGCTGTTATAATTCATCGTTTTACTATTGCCGTTTTCAACCTTCATTAGGGCTATAATTTTGTTTTACTCTAGTAATAAAAGGACTTTCACTGCACCAGTAACCTTACATTACAGTGAGTGTCAGAAGTATTGAGAATTCACCTTCATCACATTCATCTTTTCTTTCAGTTTCGCGACAGGCCGTGGAGGCCTTTCCACTTCATAATATGCATTTTGTCCCTTTTTACGATATTCTCAAAACTGGTTTAGATGATTTTAATAAAACTTCCTGTATTGGTGTAAACTTGAATAGGCTTTTATATCACGTAGGCTGTCTAATTTAAATAATTTTACTGGGTGTATATGCTACTTTTAATTTTGTTGAAATCAAATAAATAACTACAGTGAGTGTCAAAAGTATTCGGAACTCACCACCATTCCGTACTTTACTTGCTTTTAACTTATGTTTTTAAGGAGTTGCGAACCACTTTATAATGTTAGAAGGAAGTTGAACAAAGCTAAAACCAAAAATTACTACAACAATCATTTTATTTTTAACGTTCATTTACGAAAAAATTAAAAATAGTACATTTCAATGGTATCAAAAGTATTTGGAATTACGTGGTTTCCTAATTATATTAATGCAGTTATCATGAATAAACATCCAGTTGGTAAAAATGTTTGTATAATTATACATTTTAGCCTACTAGGAATTAATCTTACTAAGTAATTAATTTGTTTTCTTTTTTTTTTCGTAGTCTAAAACCACTTGGGTCATTTTCGCCTTAAATCTATGATTAATTATTATAGTTTATTGTACAAGACTGTCTGTCGAAGGAAGTCAAAAAGTTTTGCAGTTGTCTGTATGTTGTCTTGTAAAACGGTTGATAAGTCAGTGTCAATTGCAATATGAGCTTTTTGAGTATCATAAGCCCTACACTCTGTCAAAACGTGTTTAACAGTAACCGGGCAGCCGCATTTTGGGCAGTCAATAGGAGGTTCCCGTGCCATGAGATGTCCGTGAGTTAGTCAGGTGTTTCCAAGGCGCAGGCGCGCCAGGATAACCTCTTCCCTTCGCTTTTGTCGTAGGGCCGAATGCCAATGGGAGATGTCCCTTCTTATTTCCCTTAACTTGTTTTCTGTAGTGTCGTGCCAAATTTGTCCCCACTTCGACCGAATCCGATGCTTGATGACAGAAACATAGTCGCCAACAGGCACCCCAATAAACGGAATGCCATCTGTTATTGCTTCTCTGGCTGCACGATCTGCGAGTTCAGTACCGATTACTATACTGCACTGGCTCGGTACCCAGACGAAAAAACTGAATTATTAGAAACTATTGTGGACTTCAATGATAAAAGAATATTTTGAATGAAAGAGTCGGTGGAGAAAGGGTGTTTCAAGCTGAGGAGAGCCGATAAGGAATCTGTGCAAATAATCCTGGTTGTGTTAGTAGGGTGAATAACACTTAATAAAACTTTTATAAATTCCAACTAGTTCCGCGGTATAGTTGCTACAGAGTGGAGAAAGGGAAAATAGATGTTGTCTGCCCTCACACACGACCGATGCTCCCACACCTAAGGGACTCTTAGAGCCATCAGTATATATGTAATCGGCAACACCGAGTCTATCTTGAAGTTTTTGAATTTCTGCTTATATTTGTAAGGGAATGTGTTTTGTTTGAGTAATTTGGTAAGGGAAAGACAGATGTTCGGAGAGGGGAATTGCCAAAGATAAAGTGGAGATGTTTCTATTGTAAGGAAAGAAGGAAATTCGAGATTAAGCTCGGCCAGAAATTTAGAAATGCGGACTATAAAGGATGGTCTTTTGGATAAGGAGATCTGTTGTTGGGTGAGAAATTGTCTGTTTGGGAATAAATGAAGTAGAGGATGGTTGGAAGTGGAAAGGATCTTAGCAGCAAGGATAAGGTCAAGTTGTTGCCTTCGTAATGCAAGTGGAGGTTCACCAGCTTCAACACACAAGCTAATAGAAGGGCTGGAACGGAAAGCACCAATAGCTATTCGAAGACCGGTATTTTGTATAGGATCGAGTAGTTTTAGAGTTCGACTTGAGGCAGAGTTAAAAGCACTGCAACCATAATCTAATTTTGGCCTTAAGAGACTCCTAAACAGAGTTACCATGCTTTTACCATGTTTTTCTTTTCGCCATATTTTTTTAGAACGCGACGAACAGTTGGAACGCTTATTGTGTATCTAGAAGTTCTGAAAAATTCAGAAATAAGCTAAGGTTTACCCATTTGAGGTATTTTTTCTTATTTCATGAATAATCAGTCTTTCAGTTATAACATTTAATGTTTTTTGGAAGCTCACTTTTTTGCTTTTATATTTTATTATATCATCTACACTATACATAGCCATCCAAATACACTCAATTTTTTGACATTTCAACTATTTTTCTTTTAAAAATTATTCGAAGCCTTTGTTCGATCTTAGGGCCTTATTTTAAAAAAAAAATCTTTCCAAGGTTGGGTTGTTGTTGTTGATTAGGGCTTAAAGGCACAAAACCCTAAGGTCATCAGTGCCCAGTTTTCTATTTTTTGTTTCCTATTTTAAGTATTTTCAAACCAGTTTCCATTCTCCCACCATGCGCCCTGATGATGACCCACAAAGGGGGTCGAAACGTTGGCAAACAATAAAATAGTTGAAACTATTTAGTTGTTTCATTTAATGACTGCCACCCGGACTAATTCCTTCCAGTAATTCTCAACGGTCAACTAATTACATCCACAAAAATTCAATTGTTCTGTATTAAGTATTTGTATATTTTCAAAATTAAATTCATGTTTGTTAGTTATACTATGATTGGATAGAGCTGTAAGATTTATATTTTTAATATTTTTGCAATTGGAAATGTGTTGTTTTAATCTAGTCTTTAAAATTTTTTTACAATCTATTTTATAAATGGTATGAAGTTTATTTTCTTTTTCTATTTTATCCTTCATATTGGTGAAATATGTATTTATTTTATTATTATTGTATAATCCAAATTTTATGTTATAATGATCATATTGTTTAAATGTATTTTGTATTTTTTCCGTTAAACCTGGTATGTAATTAATTTTGAAGAATTTAATTTGTTTATTATTTATTTGATTTAAATTAGTTGTTTGATTAAATTCAATATTTGTTTCCTTATCTATTTTATCTTTTTTGTAAAATTCATTAATTGTGTTCTGTCTAGTTCTTCTGTTAATTTTATCTTGTGTATCATTTACTTTGTGATACTTATCGTAATTAATCATTTTATTTATATTATCATTTCCAATTTTAAGATTTTTATACCATATTTTGTTTATTATTTTTTTCGGAAAAAGATTTTCTATCAACATATTATAAATATTTCCTTTTATTTCTTTTATATATTCACTATCTGTTAATTTCTTTGCTGTGTTGATTAGATTATTAACTATATTAATTTTTTGATAGTAGGGGTGTGCAGATAAAAAGTTTAAACATGTATTACTGCTGTTTTCGTCCATTTTGTGGTTATTTTTTTATTATCTTTATCAATAATAATTAATATATCTAAGTATCTTATTTTGTTATTAATAGCTTCTTCTATTGTAAATTTTAAATTGACATTTTGATTATTAAACTTATATACTATTTCTTTGTATTTATTTTTTTCAGTGATAATTAATAAGTCATCTATGTATTTTGTTAATAAAAAAGGTTTAACAACTATATTTTGTAAAACTTTATCTATCAAATTATTCATGTATATGCCACTTAAATTGACTGACAAAACTCCTTCCATTGGTAAACCATTCATCTGTTTATAGTATCTATCTTCAAATTTAAAGTAATAATTATTTGTACATATGAGTATTCCTTCTATAAATAATTTTTTGTCTTTAATTGTTGAGTCCTTCTTTATTTCCTCCCAATTATTTTCAATTATTTTAATTACTTTGTTAATAGGTATATTTGTAAATAATGATGTTACATCTAGACTGATTATATCTATTTTTTTATTATTACAATTTAATTTATTTAAATTCTCTTTTAATTGTGTAGAATTTTTTATATCATAATTATTATTATTATTAAAATTATTTAAAGAAGGATTCAGAAATTTTGATATTGCTTCTGTTGGGCCATTTATATTATTAATAATTGGTCTTAATTCATGATTTGTTTTATGTACCTTCATTAATCCATGTATCCTTGGTATTGTCATGTCAGTTACTTGTAATTTGTTTTTTATTCTTTTATCAATATTATACATATAAACATAATTAGAAGAGAATGTTCCAATTGATATATACATATATACATACACACACACACATATAGATATATACACACACATCTACATACATACGCATATATACACATACACTTATATACATATATTCACATATAGACATACAGGTACACTCATAGATATAAACACACGCATACATATACATACAAATACACATATAAACGTATACACATTTTTTTCCCTTTAATCTTTTTGCTTCTCTTTGTTAATCGAGATATCGATATCTATCAGAAACGAAATGGGATTCGCGAATATAGTAATATTGAGAGGAATACTATTTATAGAGAATGATTTTAAATTTTTGTGAGAATGTTGGGTTTTTTTAAAAACGAGATGACGGATTTAATCGTGTCTTCATTGTTACCGAGAGCCTCGGTTATGTTGCTCGGGAGGCCTAATCGGGATAGTCTCGTGTAGAAGGAACATTCCTGAAAGAGGTGCTGTACAGTTAAAAGGCTATCACAATATTGACATCTCGGAGGGGACTGTTTCGTTATGTTATGTATGTGGGTAAGGTTAGTATGACTTATTCTGAGTCGGGTTCGTACGACTTCCTCCCTTCGATTTGGTCGACTTGATGTGGCCCATGATTTTACAGATTTTTTGATGGTTTTCAATTTACTGGGTGGACTTTCATCCCACATGGCCTGCCACGCATCTAAAAGATCTCTTTTTAATGGGAGGATTGCTTCCTGTGGTGTCAATATCGCAGCGCCGCGATTTTAATGAGCTTAATGAATCGGTAATTATTGCTATATTGTTGTTGTTTACTGACATAGCGAAGTGGAGTGCTGATGCTATTGCATGAAGTTCGGCTGTAAATACGGTACAGAGAGAATGGAGTTTTATCTTGTGCGTGGAGTTGTTTGTGACGAAGGAGCAAGCAACGGAATTCTCGTTTCTAGAGCCATCGGTATAGATTACGAACGGAACTGACATACAGTGGAGAAGATGTGATAATTGGATTTGATAATCGGTGGGAGATGTATTTGCTTTCGGTAATCGGGTTAAGCGGAGAACTATGTTAGGAGGCGAAAGAATCCATGGAGGAGTTGAAACGTCCTGTTTATAGAGAGGTGTTTTTTCGAGAGTTGAAATAACAAATTTGATTCTTTCGGCCAAAGGAAGTGTCGCGTTTGGTTTACTTGCAAAGGCTCTTGTGAAATTTGGTTTGTAAATGTATCTGTAGATTGGGTGGATAGAGCAGTAGCTTGGAGACATAGTTAATTGCAAGTTTTTTACTTCTGAACAAAGGAGGAGGTATTCCCGCTTCTGAGCATAGACTAAGAATAGGACTGGTTCGAAACGCCCCTGTTGCTATACGTATCCCAGCATGGTGTACGGCATCAATTTTATTTAGAATTAAAAGTCGAGCGGAACCATAGACAAAGCTACCATAATCTAACTTCGAGCATATGAAAGCACAGTATAACTTTAGTAGGGTTGTTCTATCAGATCAACTAATTATAGTGACCACTGGTATAATCTGTTGATGGTATCTTGTAATTTGCATTTGATATCGTCGATGCTTCCAGATCTATAAATTATGGCTAGGTCATCTGCAAACAATAACGGTTTGACACCTCTTGGTAGGTTCAGTCCCAGATCGTTTATTGCAAGGCAGAACAATATCGGGCTAAGGACGCAGCCCTGAGGGACCCCGATGTTCTGCTTACGGTTTTCAGATAGTTTACAGCCTATTCTTACTCTTAATTGTCGATTTGAAAGGAATTCTTTGATGTAGGAAAATACAGGACCCTTAATTCCTATGGACGACAGTTTCTTGAGAATTATTTTATGGTCGATGCTATCAAATGCTTGTTTTAAGTCGAAGAATATTGCAACCATTTGTTGGGAATTAATGAAGGAATATTGCGCTTCAGCTTCCAAAGTAACCAAATGATCAATCGTACACCTTCCCTGACGGAAACCAGATTGGAAAGGTTGCAACAGATTGTTAGTTTCTATAAGCCACCTTAACCGTTTGCCGACCATGCGCTCCATTATTTTACTTAAGCAGCTGGTTAGAAATATCTGGCGGTAGCTACTAGGCTCTCTTTTATCCTTTCCAGTTTTCAGGATGGGAATTACAATCGAGTTGCGCCAAGCTTGTGGGAGGAGTCCAGTAGTCCAGAGATGATTTTAAAATTCGAGTAGCCATGTTTTAGTTTCGACCGGAAGGTTTTTGATCATAGCATAGTGCACCCAGTCTGGTCCGGGCGTTGATCCTTTTACGCTATTGAGGGTTTCGTTAAGTTCCCACATTGAGAAGGGAATATTGTAAAATTCTGTTTCAAGATGTTTTTCATTGTCTATTATTTTTTCATTAGATATGGTACTGTCATTCATAGTGTTGTATATTCCGTCATAGAAATCAGCAAAAATGTTGGAAATAGTTAACGAGTCGTCGGTCAGTTGTCCATTGTCCAAAATAGTGGGGTTTGAAAAAGATTTATTATTTGAAATTTTTCGGATCTTACTCCATATTTCATTCGCGGGTTTAGAGACGTTGATGGAACTTGAAAATTGTTTCCAAGATTCTTGTTTACACGAATTAAACAATTTTCTACAAATTGCCCGTTGTTTTTATATTCGGTCATGTTTTCTGTCGTCATATGCCTTTGGAATTTTTGTAATGCTCTTCGGCGTTGTTTTATGGCCCTTTTACAATTCTCATTGAACCAAGGGACTAATGGTCTTTTAGGTGTTCCCGAGGTAGTGGGGATGGATGCCCTGGCTGCTTCAATAATTATGGTTGTAATGGTCTCACATCCTATCTCTATATTTAATTCGGTTGGAGGTATTAAGGGTGGCGATGCAAGAGTTTTGAAGATAGTCTAGTCTGCCTTATTTAAAATCCACTTAGGTTGAGTATGAGCGGATTTCATGTTGTTAAATTTAATACGAGGTGGGAAGTGGTCACTACCGTGCAGGTTAGGTAGAACTGTCCATTCTATTAAGATGTATAAAGATGGGAAGCAGAGGGATAAGTCTATTGCGGCGATTGTTCCATAGCTTGAACTTAGAAATGTATTTTCGCCAGTGTTGAGTAGTAACAAGTTCGAAAAGTCCAGAAAGTTTTCAATAATTTTACCGCGTGCGTTAATTTCTCGAGAGCCCCATAAAGAATTTTTTTCCGTTCATGTCACCAATGAAAAGTACAGGTTGAGGAAGTTGATTAAAAAGGTCTATTAATTGATGAGTATTTATTGTACGGTCCTGCGGTAGGTATATATTACATACAGTAAAGGTGAATGTTTGGTGAATTTTAACGGCTACAGCCTGTAACGGGGAGTTTATTGGGACAAGTTCTGAATAAAGATTATTTTTCACCGCAATTAAGACTCCGTGTTGATTATGATTTGTATTTGGACTATCTTTTCGATATAAATCATAATTTTTAATATTGATAATATCAGTAGTTTTAAGGCGAGTCTCTTGAATAGCTAGGCAAAACGGATCTGTTTCGTTTATAAGTATTTTTAAATCGTTTAAGTGAGTTTTTAAACCGTTACAATTCCATTGTAGAAGATTCATGGTGGACAGATTATAAAAATTAGGTTTAGCAAAAAATCAAATTAAAAATGAAACTATAAAAGAAATCAAAAACAGATAGATAGTTAAACGATAGTAATATAAACAAAGTTATATTTTAATCAATTTGCATGGTACTTTTCCTAGGAGATTTATTCATAGATCTGCTTCTTTGTCGTCTTTCTTTCACTATTGCCCACTCTCCATGTTCTTGACGATGAACGAGGAGAGGGTCAACTGGTTTTTCCGAAGATGTAGTCGGAATTACGGAAGACTGACAGGTGATTTTACTTGCTTCCGTAATATTGGCTGAATTTTCAGCCGAGGGTAAAGGAGTTAGGAAGGGTTTTGAAATATGAGGAAAAGAATTAGAGGGAATAGGGGAAAAAGGAGCAGGAGTGGTAGGAGGAAGGGATGGTGAGGGTAGGGAGTGGGGAGGAGCCATGGTGGGGGTACCGCTTTGTTCATTAGCTGCCCCGCTACCAACTGTGAGGGTATCACTCGATGAAGCCTTTACTTCTAACGGCTTCACGAAAATAGATTTATCATTTAAATCATCTGTATCGGTCTGTACACTAACACTAACGGTTTGTTTGTTTTTTACAATGCTAGAAAATGAAATTGTAGTCGTTAAAGAATGTAATTGTTCATACTTCTTTTTAGCCGCTACTTAAGCTATTTTTTCAGTCTCTTGAATATTTTTAATTTCTTTTTCTTTTAGAAAAATTGGGCAAATTTTCGAAAAAGAATCATGTTGGCCTGAGCAAAGTACACACTTTAAGGGGTTATTACATTCTGTGCCTTTATGTTTAATGTTACCACAAAAACGACATAAGGGTTCTTTTTTACATGTTATTTTAGTATGTCCAAACCTAAGACAATTATAACACCTCGTGGGGTTTGATTTGAAGGGACGAGTAGAAATGTTATAAAAGTCTAATTTAATTTCATTTGGAATTGTCGGACAGTTAAAGGTTAGGAAATAGTTGTGGCTATCCCGTTTCTCATTATTTTTGAAATATGTTAGTCTTTTTACTTCACTTACATTTTGGGACTTTAGTTCTTCTTTTATTTCATCAATAGAACAATAGTTAAGGTCAGGGCACCAAATAATATCCTTACTTACATTGAGTCTGCCATGTGGCTCGACTTTAACTGGAAAGTTATTAAATAAGTTTTCACATTTAAGTAGTTTTATAGTTTGATTTTCTGATAAAACTTCTACTAAGAGGGTAGCATCTTTTAATTTTTTTATCATTTTGAGATCCCCAACTAAATTTTTTAGACTTTTATGAATCAAAAAAGGTGATATCTTTTTAAAATCTAAAACATCCCCTTCTTCATCAAAGGCTAATATTTTAATTATTAAGAATTTAGCGAATGGACACTTAGGTGAGTGAGATTTGTTTAATACTAGCTCAATCAAGTGGTGGTACTGAGTTAAGGCTGCCACGAGGCACTTAATCCCTTGGCTCTTATCACCAAGTTCACGGCCAGCCAGCCTGGCAACCTACGTGCTTCCAGCGGTCCTGAGTTCGTATACAGACTATAGAAGTTCTTTTTTTTTTCTTATTTCCTTTTATAATTTTTCTTTTTAATTTCTAAAATGTTCTTTTTATTTTTTGTATATATTTGTGTAAATAATTTAATTTTTTTTTTTTTTTTACGTATATACAGGTTGCGTACATATATTTTTTTGTTTGTCTTAATATTTTATTATTACTTATTTTTTTCTTTTTACGTAATCATTAAAATATGGATTTGGACCGATCCTCGAACGACGACTCTGAAGAAGAAACTCAATTTTCTGAAATAAGTGAAACCGATTCACAATATTTAAAACGACGTACGCTTAAAAAGAGAAATCATCACTCAGCCCCAAATTCAGCTAGCAATTCTCCGAATAAAAAAAAAAAAAAATAAACCAGCTAAAACAAAAATGCCACTTCCTCTAAACAAATCTCAACCTATTACTCGCAGCCAATCTACTGCAGCCATCACCTCAGATATCTCTAAACCAAGTACCTCAGCCAGCAATAACCCAAATATCACGCAAAACAAACCAAATTCGAATCCGGTCCCACAAGGTTTTACTAATCCTGAGCCACCACCCATATATGTTTCCAAAATAGAAAATTTTGTGATATTTAGTGAAGAAATAGCGAAACTCATAGGACCTACCAATTTCCGATGTTTTTCTCGAGTTACTGACGTAAAAATAAATACATCATCTAAAGAAAGTTACAAAACTTTGATCAGCCACCTCACATTACATAATTATGACTTCCACTGCTATCAGTTATGACAGGAAAAATCCTATAGATCTGTGCTACGAGGTCTCCATTCAACCACCACTACAGCTGTCATCAAACAGGAATTAGAGGAAATTGGTCACATAGTAAGAAATATTTCATGCGTCTTACACCCTACAGGTAAATATCCGCTACCGTTATTTTTTGTGGATTTAGAGCCAGCGACAAACAATCCAGATATATTTAACGTTAATTGGCTCGTTTACTCCACTGTTAGGTTTGAGGAGCCGAGACAAAAAAATAGTATTGTGCAATGCACCAAATATCAAAATTTGGGGCATACAAAGACTTAGTGCCACCACCAGGACAGGTGCGTGAAATGTGCCGGTCCGCACGCGTCCAATGCATGTGATAGACCTAGAGATGAGCCCGCAATCTGCGCTCTCTGTGGAGAAGGTCACCCGGCGAGCTACCGAGGATGCTCAGTATACAAAAATCTACTAAGAAACCTAACTCTGAACACAACAAATAAACGACAGGAGAAGGGTTACATCCAGCAACCTGAGCTTGAATGCTCGACTAGTTTCCTGAACTGGATAAAACACCTACTCAACCCACCATACAGCAACCCTCTACGTCAACAGCCCGTCATCATCCTTCACAGGACATCAAACCTTACCTCGAAGCAACTACGAAGCAAAAACCGAGACCTCAGGCCCCTCGAGTATCCCAACCCAAGCCTCAGACCTCTCAAACCAATCCACAGACCTCCCACACCAAACCCCAGGCCAGATCTTCCCTGCCTAAACCCCAGCCAATTCCACCCAATCGCATGCCCTTGCGGGTTAAATTGCCGCCTCTGCATCCACACCCAAGTCCAACTCCTCAGCCTCTTCGCTCAAACCTAACCCCAGCCTCTAAAACCGAACCAAGTCCTCGGATACCACAGCGTTCCCAGCCCCCAGCAACCAATTATAATCACATCAACTACCCAACTCAACCTCCTGATCCTTATTCTCTTCACAACCAAAATCAAACCGACATCACCTCCATTCTATCATCCTTCCTATCAGATTTACAAGCAACCATCAACCCACTGATCTCTCTCCTCACCCGACTCCTGTCTGTAATTCCCCTCCCTATCCCACGATGAGTTTGAAGCCCCTAGCTATCGTTTTATGGAATGAAAATGGCCTACTCAACCACCGTGACGAACTTGACCTATTCCTACACGACAATAACGTAGATATTGCACTTTTGACTGAAACTCACTTCACTCAACGATCACATTTTTATGTTCGTGACTACATTACTTACAGATCTGACCACCCAGACAATACTTCACATGCCGGTTCTTGTATTCTCGTTCACAAATCCTTACCCCATTCCCTTATTTCTTCTACTCCGACTGACACCATACAATCCACCTCAGTAATCTTCACAACCCGTCCTTACCATTTAACGTTCTCAGCTGTATACTGTCCTCCCGGCAATGCTCTCTCATACCACCATCTTGAATCCTTATTCCATTCCTTCGGAACGCGCTTCATAGCTGGAGGTGAATACAACGCTAAACATCAATGATGGGGTTGTCGATCATCCAATCCCCGCGGTAATGTCCTTTCTCATGTCTCAAGATCCAACTCTTACTCAATTCTTTCACCCATGAATCCCACATATTGGCCAACATCCTTCAAAAAACGTCCTGATATCCTCGATATATTTGTCACGTCCCAGATCTCCTCCTCCCAAGCAATCATCAAATCCTTGGACGACCTTTCATCAAATCATAGTCCAGTTCTGCTTTTATTACATTCAAATTTCGCTCCAATACCTTCCCCTCCTAAACTGATTACAGGACGAATCAACTGGGACAGATTTCGACATGATTTGGACAATAAATTAGACTTGAAAATTCCTCTTAAGACAACAAATGACATTGACAGAGCTATAGAAAAACTTACGACATCTATACAGACTAGTATCAAAGATAAAACCTCAAACAGAACTGCAATTAATACGCAACAGACTAACTTGCCACCTCACCTTTGCATGTTATTAAGGGAAAAACGTAGAGCAAGAGTGAAATGGCATAAGACTAGATACCCATCCGATAAAACTTATTATACTAAACTAACTAACAAACTAAAATCAGAAATAAAAAAATTGAAAATCTCAACACTACTGACAAAACATTATGGAAGACCACTAAGAAGCTACTCAAATTTAAAGACTTTAATCATCCACTCCTTACCGAATCCCAAAGCTGGACAAGATCAGACGAGGAAAAAGCTCAGCTCTTTGGTCTGCATCTTCTTAAAACTTTTATTCCACTCCCTGATATCCTTAATCCCGATCACCTTGAATGTATTGAAGCAGAACTAAATATTCCTCTCCAAATGTCTCTTCCGCCTAAAGCTTTTCATCCTTCAGAAATTTCCAGTATTATTCATAGTCTGCCTTCCCGCAAAGCTCCTGGGCCAGATTTAATCACATCCCAAATTTTAAAACTCCTTTCACAAAAATCAATCCTATTCCTTACCTACATTTATAATGCTGTACTCCGCACAACATATTTTCCTGACTCCTGGAAATTATCCACAGTAAAAATGGTACATAAACCCAAAAAGCCACCAGAAAAACCGTCCTCTTAACGCCCCATCTCTCTTTTATGTATCATGGAAAAAATCCTTGAAAAACTCCTTCTAAAACGTATCTATCCCATCCTTGATTCCAATAATATAATCCCTGATCACCAGTTTGGCTTCCGAACATCCCATTCCACTATCCAACAATGTCATCGTGTGGTGGATGTAGTCTCCTCTGCTTTGGAGCGCGGATCGTACTGCACTGGAGCCTTTCTCGACGTAGAACAGGCTTTCGACCGAGTTTGGCATCCGGGACTGCTTTACAAACTCGAAAATTCCTCCCTCCAACATACTTCCTCATCATCCAGTCCTATCTCACTCACTGACAGATCTTTAAAATTAAATCACAATAGTTCCTATTCATCCCTTTTTGTTCAGTCCGCTGGCGACCCACAAGGCAGTATCCTCGGACCCATTCTTTTCACCGTCTATACAGCTGACATCCCAACTAATCCTAACACTTTCCTTTCCACGTATGCTGATGACACTTGTGTGTTATCAGTCAATAACGATCCAACTATTGCCTCTCAAAACCTACAATGCCACATAAGAGACCTCCAGATATGGTGTCAGAATTGGAGAATGAAAATAAATTCAGACAAATCCCACCAAATTACCTTTACCCTCCGTCGTGAACCAATGACATCCTGTCCTACTGTATCCTTTAATAATATTCCGCTGGTCCCGGCTGAACAGATCAGCTACCTTGGTCTCCTCCTTGACAAACGTCTCACATGGAACCCGCACACAAGACTGAAACGACAAGAAACTGCTCGCCGATTTCGATTACTTCAACACTTACTTGACAAACGCTCTAACCTCCCACTTAGCTACAAAAGAATCCTCTACATGACTATCATCAGGCCTATATGGACTTACGGAGTTGAGCTTTGGGGCACGACTAAACCATCGAATTCTTTCCGTATTCAATCCTTACAATCCAAAATCCTTCGTAAAATCCTCAACGCTCCTTACTTTGTCACAAATAAAATCATCCATAAAGACCTAAATGTTCCATATGTTACTGATTTGGCCCGAACTAGATATCAATCCTTCTATGACAAACTCCATTCCCACCCCAACCCACTAGCTTCAACCCTTGCTTCCTCTTCGATTCCTGATAATCCTCCGAGGCGTCTGAAAAGAAGATGGCCTCGAGACCTTCTTGTTTAAAATAGTTACTGGAGTGTTTCCATTGGGTTGCTCCTTTACAAGTCTGTCTCATGTGATTTTTCTTTTAGCATATTTACTTGTTGTAATATAAATTACAGTTGTAAATTTCAATAAATAAATATTTGAAAAAAATAAATTTTTCGGTTATTTGGTCAGTGATTTTCCTTAAAAGAAGTCTCTTTTAAAGATTCATGAGTGAAAAAGAATTATATAAATTCATAGTTGCGAAATATACTTAATAAATTAAAAGAAATTATAAATTCCGAATCTTTCGACACTCACTGTACCTTAAAGAAGCTAGATATAGATTGCTGCATTTTCCACCCGAAACTTCATATTACTGTACAGAAGAAAATAGGATATGATGGGGAGACAAATGAGAACCATTAGGTTATCTATTGGACTTTAAGACTCAAGATAGCTTTAAGACAACAGTAGTGGAGACCAGGGAGACAAGTATCGATTTGAAATTTAATTTCTTCAATGTCTCTATGACTTAACTAGTAATTAGGACAAAAGGAGTTATTGTATGCTGTTAGTCAACTAATCTGACTGTTAGGGACTGTGCCCGGGCTGTTAGGGCATGTGTAAACACACCTGTTAGAAATACTTAATCGTTTTCCTTAATTTATACTATACTTTGGTACTCTTTAAAAAATATATATATACAGTGAGTGTCAAAAGATTCGGAATTTCTAATTTCTTTTAATTTATTAAGAACATTTCGCAACTATGAATTTAAATAATTCTTTTTCACTCATGAATCTTTAAAAGAGGCTTCTATAAAGAAAAATCACTGACCAAATAACCGAAAAGTTTATTGTTTTTAAAAATAACCGATTAATAATTTAAAATTACAAGGTCATTCAGGGTCAAAAGTATTCGGAAATCGTAATATTCCGTTGTTTAATGGTTTCAAATATTCATACTCTCACAATTCTTCTCCCTCGTGTAACATATACTCAACCTTGGAAAGATTTTTTTTTTTTTTTAAATAAGGCCTTGAAATAAAAACGCAAGATCGAACAAAGGCTTCGAAAAATTTTTAAAAGAAAAATAGTTGAAATGTCAAAAACAAATTATGAGAGTATTTGGATGGCCATGTATAGTGTATGTAGAGTGTATTCCAACTGTTCTTCGCGTCCTAAAAAAAAAAAAAAAATGACGAAAAGAAAAAAAAGCTACACGAAGTATGGAAAATATCTTTCAGCAGGCAAGGTAATAAGAGAATAGGATGAACGTTGTACCATTTTTTTAAAGAGAATGTTGATGAATTAAAAGTTTATGGTTTGGGGAAACCAAATAAAGACTTTAGTATGCTGCAGTAAAACACCTTAAACGGTCAATAATAGTTAGGTCTGTTTTTATTTGAAAAAGTTTAATAACATTGGATTCATGGACAGAGTTATTTATAGATTTGTGTATTTTAGGAATGGAGAGCCAGAATTAAAAGTAGAAGAAAAGAGACGAATAAATTAAATGTTTAACATTCGCGCGGCCATAACTCAGGACATATATACGTAATCTATTCAGATTTAGTTGCTGCAAAGTTTTCAAAAAGTTCTCGAAATCCCTCTTCCATTATTTCTTTCAAATTTAATCAACTATTTGTGGTTCCTACTAAAAAGGAAAATCAGGAAACACTATATGCAAAATGAAAATGGCCTTAAGAAACAATAAGTGCTTGAGTGGAATAATATTTCACAGCAAACAATCAATTAATTAGTAATATCAATCCCGTGTAGGCTAAAATGTTTACTTATACGAAAAGTTTTATCAACTGGATGTTTATTTATGCTCACTGCATTAATATAATAAGGAAACCACGTAATTCTGAATACGTTTGACATAATCTATTTTTAATTTTTTCGTAAATGAACGTTCAAAATGTACAAAATAAAATGTTTTTTGTCGTAATTTTTGTTTTTAGCGATTATTTACCTTCCTTCTAACATTATAAAGGGGTTAACAACTTCTTAAATATAAACAAAATAAGTTAAAAGTAATTAAATTAGGGAATGATAGTGAATTCCGAATACTTTTGACTCACTGTAGCTTTTTATCAAAGTTTTTATCTATTGAAAAAGTTTTATATGGAACACAAGTTTTACACAAATTTAATTTCCATTCAAATGAACAATTAAAAATCATGTTGCATAATTTTTTTATATTCTAAAATGACTCATTTACTTTTTAACTAAATTGTCATATGTCACCATATCAAAGAAGTTTTACATGAATCGCGTGTAAAGGTTACACCCAGTCATTTTTTAAAAGTTTGTTTTGGTAAGTAATGTTTTTTTTTTGTTTTTTTTAATAGATACCACCAGAAGACCTTACAATGAAGAGGAGATAAGGGAGGGATAATAGATCGCTAAAAGCTGATTGCCCTGTTACTAGCTTGGACAACATCTCCGTTATGGGGATCAAACTAGTGTGATAACATTACTTTGAGGAGCAGTTACAAGATAAAGGTACGTGGTACACGTTTTTCACAACAAAAAGATTATTTTTTTCTTTTTAACTAATACAATATTTTGAAAAGGGTTCACATAAAGCAAAAAAATATATTCTGTTTTTACAATATCAGGTTGAGAATAAAAATAAAATAATATTCAAAATTAGTATATGATAAAGTTATGATGTTTACTGGTTCAAACGTTCGTTCAAATGTTCCAAACAACTCTCATTCTTTGGATAACTAATAACTCGTCTGTGAAGTTTTTAAAAGAAAACCTAATAAATTAATAAAAAAAACTTTACGAAGATTTATAATTAATCAAATGAGACAAAATTCTTCAAATGAGCACACTTTGACTAATTTCGCTGAACGTCTGGATGCTCAACAAGTGTTTGAACCTCATTTCCACGATCTTTCTTAAATGACGGTTCGACTTGTTCAAAGCCGGTGAAAAGTAAGATCGCGTAAAAGTAAAAACCAAAGATTTTCAATAATGTTTGTCCGAATAAGGGCTTATCGTTCAAGTCCGTCGTTTTTTCTTAGGATCCTCACACTTTATTCATTTAGCTTCGATAAGTCTTCCGTTCTTTTACATATTTACTTAATTTATAACAATATCAATCAATTTATTTAATCATAAATAAATTAATTTATTTTATAAATTAATTAGGCATTTTAAACTAATTAAGCACCACAAAGATCCCCAAAATCATACGGTGTGATGAATTTCCTTTTCTCTTTTCATCATTCTTAATCGAGAATATAACATTATTTGCATTCATTAATGTAACTATGAAAACTGTGAATCGATAAATAATTTATAATTGGAATTATCAATAAATGAACATTCCATGCTTAATGAATTAGTGTAAATATTATATTTATCTCCAAGCGCGAATAGCAGACAGGAAAATAAATTTTAAAAATTCATAATTTCTTTGCCATAATTTTACTTATTGAATACTTAAAAACAACAAAATTCGATACCGAAACTGTCAATATAGTCAATTATCGTATTTTCTAGCAGTTATTATAATACGATTTTGATAACCGAAATGCCAATAGATATATGAAATTTAAAAATTAATAGAACACAAACAACGGGGAGCCCGTGGCTGAATGGCTAGCGCGCTATTCTCTCATGTTAAAGTTGTGAGTTCGAATCCCAGTCCCGGCGGGGCTTTTATAGAGATGTAATTAAATGGGGATTCACACACAGCCTCTCCCCCGGGTATGTTGAGACCCGTCAGCCAAATAAATGGTGGCCACTCACAAAATTAGGCGAAGGGAGTGATGACCCTACCCTACAAATTGCATCGAGAAACGCGAGTGTAATCTCCCAGGAGATTACACCGCGAGGCCCAGGGCCTGCACGGCCAGTCGCGCCACTGAAAAAAAACAACAACAAAATGCGATACCGAAACTGTCAATAAAGTCAATTATTGTATTTTCTAGCATTTATTAAAATACGATTTTGATAACCGAAATGCCAATAAATATATGAAATTTAAAAATTAATAGAACAAAAAAATATTTACCAACAGTAAACTAATATTTTAAAATAAAAAAAAAAAAAATTCCTTATACTCAAATTTGTAAAAGTTAATGAAGAGCGGATAAAGCTAAGAGATTATGGCACGCAACAATTTTATATCAATATTTTTTAATCTAAAACATACGTTTCCAACGAAACTGAACATAATACTTTAAACTTAGGGTTTAATCAAGAAGTCGTACGAAACTGAAATTTCATATTTAAGACAATTTTACTCCCGAGATGTTACACTAAAATTTTCATTATAATCGGCTTATCGTAAGTAACATTTTATAACATGAATTTTGCACTCTTAGGATTTTCTTAAAAAAATATGTAGCGACAATGATTAAACTCGCTTTACTGATGTAAGATTAAATATAATTTAATATTATGCATTTTTTTCCATATTTAAATAGTCTAACGGGGCTTAAATCCCGAATTTCCAAAATTTCTTTCACTAAAGACTTCTATTATTTCTTTAAACTCGTTATACGCTGTAATTAAAACGTATTCCCAAAATTATTGTGAGCGGTAATTATTATTTTGACATTGTTTAATGGGAAATAGACGATTCTATGGAAATTCACATCTGTTTAAACGAATAGATTAAGTAAATATGTACTACCATAGAGTTAAACTGGCGCGCACAGGGCAAAATCACCAATTTAGGTAATAATTTATTGTATTTTCTAACGTTTATTAAAATACGATTTTGATAACCGAAATGCCAATAAATGTATGAAAATTAAAAATTAATAGACCACAAAAAGATTTATCAACAGTAAACTAATATTTTAAATAAACTACGTTTTTTAAAATGATAATTGATAAGTCAAACATTTAAAAACCACTGCTCGCCTCTTCCTTAAATTAAGTTATAAAAATCTAATCATACAAACAAAGTTACAAGTAAACTAACTGTGTTTCCTTTTATCTAGAATTACTTACAGAACTTAATCACGTTAATTAACAATTAAAAGTAACATCAATGAACAAAAAGCCTAGATGGGTGGCTTGGACGGATGTAAAAGAACGATGGTGTAAGTATACACACACACACACATATATATTGTATACGCTGAGCTATCCGTGAAAGAATAGTACTTCCAAGTGACAACTCAAAATTGAGGGTGGTTCTATTGAAATAAATAAGTGGACTGTATAGATTTAAAATAAATTAAAATAATTAAAGCAAACGACGAATCACAATACATTTAATACACTAAAATACATATAAGGATGATAAGAAACAAATTAACCTAATAAATTTATATAAGACAAATTAACCTAATTATAATTAAAAAGCTGTAAGAAAATTTAGGAAAAAAATAAACCTAATTAAAATATTGTAAAAATAGAAGAAACAAACTTAACTTAATTAATGCTTAAAGATGTAAAAAAAAAAATAGTTATCAAATTAAACAGTTTCTTGAATAAGAATTAAGAAATTAAATGTCCCATTAATGGTTAAAGATAGGTTATATTCACGTAAAGATGTCCAGTTGAGTGTTGAAGAAAACGACCGCAGGGCGGCTTGAACGAAGTCGTCTTGAGTATTGAAGAAAATTACCGCAGGGCGGCTTGGACGAAGTTCTCTTGGTTGTTGAAAATGACCGCTAGGCGGCTGTTCCAAGTTCCAAGGGGAACGATGAGAAGATGAAGAAATTCGTTTCCAAACGTTCAAACGTTGAGAGGAATCTTGGGTCTATATACGGCACATCTTCACCGCTCAGACGCTAGCTTAAGACTCGACTGGCACGAGGCAGTCCAAAAAAGAACTGAAGTACGATCGTCTTCTGTCTCTCTCTTCTACTGCTCTCGTTTAAAAACTTTTAATTATATTTAAAATAACTATTTTAAAAGAAATTAAAAAATAAAGATTTAAACAAAAAAAAAAAATGATCTTATTATAAATATCATAAAAATTATGAACTTATCATTTTTCGATTGAAAAACTATAAAAACCTTATCAGGCCGTAACATATGGCGTGAACACACACACACACACACACACACACACACAACAACAACAATATATATATATATATATATATATATATATATATATATAGGTTCTTAGTTCCAGACCGAAGCACAGTGGGAAAAATCACCAATTTAGGTGGACAAAAGTTTGGAATTTTCCAGTGCTTCACCTTTTTATTATAAGTTGGAAAGACCCTTAGTACAAATATTTCCCGCCATAACGTGTTTACAGAAGGATGAACAACGGCTTAAGGTTTTCGAAAATAAGGTATTGCGTAAAATATTTTGTCCAAAGAGAGATGAGGTCACTGGGGAGTTAAGAAGGTTGCACAACGCGGAACTGCGGAACTTGCATCCTGTGAATATAATTGAGCTGATTGCATCGCGGAGACTCAAATGGGCGAGTAAAGTTGTTGGGCTCGATGACGAGCGGATTCCGAGAAAGTTGGTATTTGCTGATCCGACTGGTACGCATCCGAAAGGTAGGCCGAAGCGGAGATGGGAGGATTGCGTTAAGGCTGATCTCGGGAGCTTGGGCTTGAATGGTGAACATTGGACGAGTCTGTGTAGGCGGAATTTGGTGGTATCGGCATCGAACCTTCGGGTTCGCTAAGCCTATTATTATTATACCGTGTTTACAAATAAATAGTAAATGAGTGAATCATCCCTGTTCGCACAAGTGCCTAATAACCGGCAGTGGTCTTTATTCGATGGCCGTTTATTGTGTTCAAGGTATGTTTAGCGCTAAGTATTTTTGTTTTTATTTAACAATGGATATTGCTCAGACATTTAAGACATTATATTTCCAAACTCGTTATCCAACATACATTGCAATCTCACCTGTAGAGTCAATTTAGCAATTTGTAAATGTATGCCCCCATTCAATGAAGAAAGGGTTATACATAATTTTCGAGACACAACACTCTGAATCAAAAGTTTTACAATATATAATTTAAAGAGTTTCCTAAATGATATAAAATACATCTATTTGCAGGTTTTATTGCTAATTTAGCAATTTGTAAATGTATGCCCCTATTAAATAACGTAAAACTATTTAACGTTTGCAGCATTTATTTTATCAATCGTTCTAGTCTTTAAACATTACAAAGAATTTTCGCGATTTTTTGTATTTTGGGTAATACATAATTTTCGAGACACAACACTCCGAACCAAAAGTTTTACAATCTATAATTTGAAGAGTTTCCTAAATGATATAAAATACATCTATTAGCAGGTTTTAGCAACTCCGAGCCATAATTAGATTTTTTCTATTAGTTTAACTGTATTCTGGGACTTTAAACGTAAAATGTAGAGAAGTTTTAGATTTTAGCTGATAAATTTGATGTTTAACCACTGTGCGTTCGGCAATCGTGTCAAAAAATTAATTAGTTTTTAAAATGTTTCCTTATATTTTTTTTTCATATTTTTTCCCGTACTATGGGACTCCAAATGTTCAATATAGAGTTAATAAAATTTTAAATAAAGTTTCAGAATTTTGTCCACCTAAATCGTTCATATTTTTCACTGTGCGATGATTTTCCCCCCACTATTTTCCTACAAACTGATGGGCTAGAACGACGATATGAACGATTTAGTAAATGAGCATGTTAAGAATAGAAAATACTAATTTAAAAACATTAATTTTCTTGCAAATATTTCGTTAATATTAAATTAAGACGCAAGGGGGCTCTGTTTATGCAAGAGGGATTTAGTGCTAGTGATCACTCGGGAGGCAGTGCTCTCAGAGCTACGAGAGAGGCTGGTCGACGTTCATCGACGCCTTTTACTATTATCCTCGTCACCAGAAGATACCATAAGTACTATTTTGTGATTGATTTATATTTGTTTTTTTTTTCCCTCAAAATATATATGTACTCGTATAGCAATGGTGATTATTTTATATTAACCTTAACGAATCCTAGATAAGTAATAAGGGATTCGGCGACTCGTAATTAACGAACGGGTTAAGACTGCCAGCGATTTCGATGTCACCCCTCTCCCAAAAAAGCCTATACAACAATTTGTCGTATTTTAAGTAAATATGATTTTCACGATAAAGAAGGGACGAAATAAACCTTATACGGGCCAAGTCAATTAAATAACAGATTTAATTTTTTTTTTAAGAAGCTTGATGAATTTAAGATAAAATCCCACTTACGACAGCTTTTTACTTTCACTTACCTATATATAGAGTAGAAAGAAAGAAAGAAAATAAACTTTATTTGCATATTTACAAATTGACAATATATTTACAAATGATTTCGGATGAGACATCCTTACAATCAGTAAAATGTTTTGTTCATTTGGTAGTTGTAATCTAATTAGCCTAAATGACTAAATATGTGGTGAAATTAAAGTGGGTTTATATATGGTTGTAGGAAACATTATACAAAAAACCTACAAATAAAAACGGATAAAATAATCGATAATATAAAATTAGAAATGAAAATAAACTAGCTTAAGTTAACAGCTCATGTTTAGTTATTTTATGAGTGTAGCGTTTCAGAGTTGTTTTATTATAATTACCGATTTCCTTTATAGTAGAAGATCCGAACTTGAAACGATCTGCACCGAGCTGATAATAGAATGAAACATATTTTATAACACATTTAGTATATTAGGAAATATGTTAAGAATGGGTTACCTAAAAAAAACCTGGACATACTATTTTTAATTATTTAAAGAAAAATATTTTTAATTAAATGTTGCCACATCATGATAATATGAAAACTTTTACCCTGTAATTTGGTGTTTGGTATTTGTGTAAAAAATGGTCCTGTAATTTTATATGGGATATCAAACTTTCTTATATTCAATGTCCGATTAGGTGCGGCTGCAATGTTGGGTCCTTTATTATTACACGCTATACTAAACTCGGATCTCTCTGTCACGACTTCCACTCGCGTTAAAATTTAATCTTTAAAATTTGGCAACCCAGATTAGGACCAAGATCTTTGCAGGCAACCCTGTATCAATGTGTTTGCAATAAAACAACGCTTATATTGATATTTTTTTTTCTATTATCAAGCCGGTGCAGATAACTGATATCGACATACCCGCTTTTACCTGACAACCGATAGTTTGTCCAGGAAAAGATTAGGCAACCCAACGGCTGCACATTCTATACCTTTGATACTTTAAGTCAGGATAAAAGTTTTCTTATTATCATGATGTTGTAACATTTAATTAAAAATAATTTAAAAAAAAATAATTAAAAATAGTCTGTCCAGGATTTTTGTAGGCAACCCATTCTTAATATATTTTCTAATATACTAAATTTGTTATAAAATATGTTTCATTCTATTATCAGCTCGGTGCAGATCGTTTCAAGTTCAGATCTTAGACTATTATTAATGGATTTTTGGAGACTGGTGTTTTACTGAAGTAAGAAGCTGTTTGAGGATGGACAAAATGTTTAATTGTTGGAAGCTGCAAGTCCTGGAGCATATATGATATTTTAGTGTTGCGAGGGTAATTGTTAATTATCCGCGTTGATAGATTTTGAATTCTTTCATGTTTTTGGTAGTTAGTCAAGCAGGTTGACCAGCTCCAGGCTGGCGAGGCGTATGTAATTAACGGGCTGATAACTGATTTGTATATTATTGATTTGTTATGAGAGCTCAAATGGGATTTTTTGTTGAAGTATGGGAACGTTTTAAATATTAACTTTTTAGCTTTATCGATTTTTCTATTGATATGATCTGTGAAAGTAAGAGATTTTCTAATGTTAGGCCTAGGTACTGTACGGATTTTGAGCATGTGATGGGTGCTGAATTTATCTTGATTTGGTGGTTTATTTTTGGGCGACGTTTAGTGAAAAGTTATATGGAGTATATAGTAAGGGGACGTATTGGGATTGTGAAAACTTTCGAATTCGAGTTTTCACCGGAAATACACGTTTTAGGGTATCCTGAGTCCAAATGATCAAGTCCCCCAAAAAGGTCTGTGTATGTGTGGTAAGACTAGCGCGATATCGAAAAGTAGTACGAAACTGAAATTTCATATTTAAGACAACTATAAGCCCGTGATTTGAACTTTTTCACTATAATCGGCACACAAAAAGTGTCATTTTATAACATGATAAAATGGGAAGATCATTCCATGCCGTCTCAATTTCAGGAACCGGATATGGCGAAACTCATAGGACCAAAAATTTCCTTAAATAAATTCAGGGATCGAGGCGAAAAGGAAGCACACTATACCCGGACATTCCTGTTTTTTTTGTTTTGTAAATAGTGTCCATATATAAAAATAGTAAAAACGAAAATTTGTACGTATTAAAAATGTAACGTAGGTAAATGCCTAGAATGTTACTTAAACTTTTTTTTACTGAAATCAGCTCGTCGAAAGTAGCACTTAATAATATGAGTTTTCTAACATCTCGTTATACTGATGTAAGAATGAATAGGATTTAATATTGTTTAATTTTTTTCCCTCATTGAAATAGTCTGACAGAACTTAAATCCAGAATTTTCAAAGTTTCTTCCACTGAAGGCTTCACCAACTTAGATAAAATTCGTCATAACTGTAATTTAAAAGTAGAATTTATTATAGAAGTCGTACGAAACTGAAATTTCATATTTCAGACAACTATTACGCCCGAGATGTTATAGCAACTTTTTCACTAATGTCGGCTCTCTGGAAGTCCTACTTTATACCATGCATCTTGCACCTTTTTACGATTTTCTCAAAAATAGCACTAACGATTAATGATTAAAAACTAGCTATATGGATTTAAAATGTAGTTGGATTCAATGTGATGTAATCTGGCAAGGCCGATTTCTTAGTTTTTTTTCCCAGTAAAGTGCCTTTAATTTTGTATATTCCAAAAGATTAACCATATCATCTTATTAATATTTATAAATGACGCCTTAATATAAAAGTTGAACGAATTTTATCACTAACTAAATGAGAAAAAAGCAAACATATGTTTTAATGTAACTTACGTTTTTGTATAATGAGGACAGTAATATAGACGAATAATATACCGTTGGGTAATAATAATAATAATAAATTCTTTATTTATTCTGGGACAAGTCCCTTCGGAATAATGTTACAGACAAATTAAATTAGAGCTTCAATGTGTTAGAGTAAGAAAAAAAAATATAATAAAATAAATAAATAAAAAGCAACAGAAATGACAAAGAAAATGAATAATAGTTATAAATTCATAGGTAGCTTCTTATAATAATTTAGAAAAACAAATTAGACGAGAATAAAAAAAATAAAAATATGTTCATATATACATTGCAAAATAAATTATGCATAAAATAAAATTCATAAATCTTTAATATACAAAATAAAATGTGATAAATAATCGTTTCTCTCTGCCGATTTTTATTGAAATTTGAAAATCACTTGAGGTCATTTGAAAATTGGATAGACAGGAAGTGTTTGAATAAACGGGATTTGAAGGTAGGGAGAGTATTGGAATGACGGATATAAGAAGGAATAGAATTCCATATGGACGAGGATCGGATAAGAAAAGATCTGTCGAAAGCTGCGGTTCGATGAGGCGTTATATACAGGTCTGAAGACCGTGAACGAGTGTTGCGGGAGTGGATGGAGGATTTAAATGAGAGTATATTAGAGATGTACGATGGAGGTTGAGATCGGAAAACTTGGAAGAGAAAGGATGCCAGGAAGTACTTAGAACAGTATGATGGGTAAAGCCACTTTAACTCCTCGTAGAATCGGGTTACAGAGGTGTCTCTGGATATCCTAAAGATGAAACGTACCAGACAGTTTAATAATCGTTTTAGTTTAGCTTCAAGATCCCTAGAGACACCCCCATACACCGCGCAACAGTATTCAAAGTGGGGGAATATTAGTGAGCAAACCAAAAGCCTGCGGGTTTCTAATGGAAGATGGTGACGATGGTGATTTAGGAGTTTTAAGATGGAAATTGTGCGTCGAGAAATTCTTTGAAAGGTTAGAGAAAGACTTCAGAAAAAATATTTCCTTATACACGAATTTGTATAAGGTAATGAAGAATGACGTAAAGCAGATAAAGCTAAGATATTTTACTACGTTACAATTTTATATCAATAATTTTTAATCTAAAACATATTTTTCCAACTAAACTGAATATAATATTTTAAGCTTATAAATAAAAAAAAAAAATCGTAAGAGACTGAAATGTCATATATAAGACAATTTTACTCCCAAGATGTTACACCAACTTTTCCACTAACATCGGCTTACCGTAAGTGCCTTTCACTAAAGACTTCAATTATTTCTTCAAACTCGTTATACACTGTAATTTAAACGTATTCCCAAATTTGTTGTGAGCGGTAGTTTTTATTTTGATATTATTCGATAGGAAATAGATGTTTCTATGGAAATTTATACATTAAGGAAATAATTACTATGATAGAGTTGAACAGGCGCACAAAGGGCAATATCACCAATTTAGGTGGACAATAGTCAAGTCAAAAGTTTGATATTTTCCAGTGCTTCACCTTTTTATCATTAATTGGCAGGACCCTTAATACTTCCCGCCATACCGTGTTTAAAAATAAATAGTAAATGAGTGAATCATTCCTGTTCGCTCAAATGCCTAATAACCGGCAGTGGGATTACCTTTAATCGATGGCCATTAATTGTGTTCAAGGTATGTTTAGCGCAAAGACTTTTTGCTTTTATTTAACAATGGATATTGCTGAGACATTTAAGACATTATATTTCCAAACTCGTTATTGAATATACATTGCAATCTACCTGTATAGTTAATTTACCAATTTGTAAATGTATGCCCCTATTCAATAACGTAAAACTATATAACCCCCAGTTTACCCCAAGGATTTCTTTCATCAATCCTTCTAGTCTTAAAAAACTACAAAGAATTTTTGCATTTAGGATTATACATATGTGTACATTATATACATATGTGTGATTATACATGTATACATATTATATATATGTTTTTGAGACACAACACTCTGAATCAAAATTTTTACAATCTATAATTTGAAGAGTTTCCTAAATGATATAAAATACATATATTAGCAGGTTTCAGCAACTCCGAGGCTAAAATTAGATTTTTTCTATTAGTTTCCCTGTATCCTGGGACTTAAACGTAAATTGTAGGGAAGTTTTATATTTTAGCTAATAAATTTGACGTTTAACTACTGTGCGTTTGCCAATCGTGTCAAAAAATTAATTAGATTTTATAATTTTTTTTTCGTAATCTAAGACCCTAAAGGTTAAATATGGACAAGTTTCAGAATTTTGCCCACCTAAATCGGTCATATTTTCCACTGTGAGGCGTGTAGAGAAACAACACAGCGTGTATACTTATGCATTTTATTTCTAGCAGGGAGGTGCGGGAAATTTTGCGATGCGCGCTTACACTTTATGATAAAATATAAATTATGTTTGTATCAAAATATATATCTTTGGGGTTAACATATAAAAAAACATTTAATTTGTTGTTGTTTTTTTTCATTACACAAACCCACATTACGACCAACTTCGATTAGAACATCTAGAGTGAGATAACATTCCTCATCAATATAATATAATGTAAATTATTTTTGAAGAAATCCTTCTTAATAATAATTGGCTTACCGAACCCGAAGGTTCGATGCCGATACCACCAAAGTCTGCCTACACAGACTCGTCCTATGTTCACCGTTCAAGCCCCCGAGATCAGCCTTAACGCAATCCTCCCATTGACGCTTCGGCCTGCCTTTCGGACGCCTAACAGTCGGTTCAGCGAGTACCAACTTTCTTGGAATCCGTTTCTCACCGAGTCCAATCACTTTACTCGCCCATTTGAGCCTCCGCGATGCTATAAACTCAATTATATTCACAGGATACAAGTTCCGCAATTCCGCGTTGTGCAACATTCTAAACTCCCCAGTGGCCTCATCTCTCTTCGAACCAAATATTTTAAGCAGTGTCTTATTTTCGAAAACCTTAAGCCGTTGTTCATCCTTCAAAGTAAGCGGCCACGTTTCACATCCATAAAGAACCGTCGGAAGAATAATATTGTAGTTTTTTAAATTTCCTTTTATCGTTTTTAGTAACCTTTTATCGTTCTTAGAAATTTCTATCATTCTAAAAGTTCTATCGTTCGAAGAAATCGTTCTTAGTTTAAATAAATATTTACGTGTTTGTCTGGATGTAAAAAAAAATTTGCCTGATACTCAAATGATACTGTAATATAAAATAACGGCAAAAAACCGCTGTTATTAACTAATAATCGAGCCACTTATCGGAGTAATGATCTGGTGAGGAATTATA
The DNA here is from genome assembly GCA_023052935.1 of Piezodorus guildinii. Classification (NCBI taxonomy): domain Eukaryota; kingdom Metazoa; phylum Arthropoda; class Insecta; order Hemiptera; family Pentatomidae; genus Piezodorus; species Piezodorus guildinii. The sequence goes on along the minus strand of CM041295.1, from coordinate 34,611,779 downwards.
AGTGTCCAGTAGATGGTAATATTGGAGAAGGAAGGCAAAGGTTGGGTGTTTTGTGATGGCAAGGCAAACAACTCGGCTCAAACAGGGCTGAATCATGCAGGCTTTTTCTTTCTTTTTTTGTGCTGGAATCCAAGTGAAAGTTTGTTATTGTTAAAATCACTTGTTTTAAAAATTTTATCAACATTATATTATATTAATAAAAATTAAATTCTACCAATATGCCTTCAAGGATATAAACTTATCTTAATGATGGAGTTTAGTTGACCGTTGAGAAATTAGATGAGGAAGATGGTTGGGGGTGCGGTCATTAGAAAGAAACACACATTAAAACAAGAGCTATTTTAATTATATTCGGAAGTTTCGGCCTACATTGTTGGCCTTCATCAGGGATGACTCTGAGACGGTGTCTAAACAAGTGACACCATTTGACTACTTCTTATATATATTATTATTAGTGCGATATCTCCCTAAAAGGAAGGCGCTATGCACTTATGACTCAATTTTCTTATTTCTTGTTCTTTTTGTCTTGCCAGTATTGTCTCATTCTTTGGGTGAACTTCTCTTTTCTTTCTGCAGACCATTTTTTTGGACCAGACCAAAAAATATATATATATATATATTTTTTTTTTTAAAGAAACTTTCAATATTTAACGTGGTTTTCCTTGACCTGAATTTATTACAAACGTTTTTTCCATTCTTCTTAATTCAAACTATTCTCTGATCCCGTGCCTGTCCATGTTACTCTCGGTTTTCCTTTTTTCCTTCTTCCTTACAATTCTTATTCCATAGTAATTTTTGGTAATCCATCTGTTGCATCTTGCATCTTGAAAGGATATTCCTCATTACATTACTTTTACATTAATTATTTATAATGACTTCAAATAATTTGGTCCTACTTAAATAGCATTCATGAAAAAATAAATTTTCAATTTTTGATTTGTTTTTCCTTGACCTAAATTTCTTTCAGTAGTTTTTTCTATTATTCTAAATTGAAACTCTTCTCTCATCCCGTGTCTGTCCATATTAATTTCTGTCCGTTTTATTTTAAACTTTGGTTCCAAAAAAATATATATATGAAATTTTATCAAATGGGACGTTACACATTTGAGGTGAATATGACCCTTAGCTATAAATCGTTTTCGTAGTATATTTGCGCAGTCAGTCACTACTTTATGTCAAAGACATCTTTAAGATTTGATCATAAACAGTTCTTAAGATATTGATCAAACTCGCTATTCCAATTTATAATTAAATGGTAGTTTGTACAAGTTAGGTCTGATCTTCAATAATATAATCTGAGAGGGCTTAAATTGATACTTATCTAAATTAATTTTACTGAACTACGTTTCTATTTGTTTATTTCAAATAATTGACTGTCTCTTATTGTTAGTATTAATACGAATCAACAAATGTAAACTATGGAAGAATTACTGGAAGGAATTAGTCCGGGTGGCGGTCATTAAATGAAATAACTAAATAGTTTCAACTATTTATTGTTTGCCAACGTTTCGACCCCCTTTGTAGGTCATCATCAGGGCTAAAAAGATACAAAAGAATACAATTTCAATGACATTACATACAATATTATATAACCTATTTAGCTAGAGAACGTCGGTATTAAAATATAACAGAAGAACTGTACATGTAAAAAAACTTAATTAAAACACAATGACTTTAGTACAATAATGAAAGTGTTATACAGAAAAAAAAAATGTTCACTAAACAAAATTTACACAGGTATCAATAATTTACATGAAATATGTAACATAAAAATATGAAGTAGAGTGGAGATACGTACCGCTTGGTGGGAGAATGGAAATTTTGTTTAGTGAACATTTTTTTTTCTGTATAACACTTTCATTATTGTACTATAGTCATTGTATTTTAATTAAGGTTTTTTTACATATACAGTTCTTCTGTTATATTTTAATATCGACGTTCTCTAGCTAAATAGGTTATATCATATTGTATGTAATGTCATTGAAATTGTATTCTTTTGTATCTTTTTAGCCCTGATGATGACCCACAAAGGGGGCCGAAACGTTGGCAAACAATAAATAGTTGAAACTATTTAGTTATTTCATTTAATGACCGCCACCCGGACTAATTCCTTCCAGTAATTCTCAAAGGTCAACTAATTACATCCACAATGGAAGAATTAATTCAACAATTGAGACGTTGATTTCCAAAAGGTACTAAAGGACATTTTTTACGAAATTGATTTTTTTACATATTTGTATTCTCATCGTTTAGATTAATATAGAATCATTATCATAGATTCTATCTAAATATTCTATTTGATGTTATCTAATTAATTCTCAAGTCCTTAAAAAACACGATTTAGAAATGCTGTCATTTTCTAAAAGTACTAATTATGCATTTATTTTCGTTCCAAATCATTCTAAAAAAATTCATTTCATAACTTTAATATGATGTTATTATTATAGTAAAAAAATAATTCTAAATTTTAAGGCAAAAAGACCCAAATTAGCTAGTTTAATAATACAGTAATGAGAGATTTTTGCGCTTCCTGTAAAATTTCCTAGAATGGATATAGTACCTTTTGGAAATCAACGTCTCAATTAAAGGAAAAGTATTTTCTAAGGTTGAATTTTTGTATTTATCGCAAATAAGAGTAGTTTTATAGATAGATGTCTAATATACTGGAAGCTGAAAATTTTAAAAATAATATTATCTAAGATATAAATGTTAAAACAAGATAACCACACATAAAAATATATAAAGTGCATTTTTTTTTCTATTTAAACAATAGTTACGGTTGTTTATTCACAACTACGTAACTATATATATATATATAAGTTGTATATCATGTGTTGGTGACTCCGGATTTTTTTTATTGCTAGGTAATGGGTTTTTTTTTTAGGCTAATGGTACATATGTATTATCCAATTATTCGACTTCTAAAGACTTGAGCGTACGCTAATGATGTTATTAGGATCCTTGAAAATGGTCTATGGCCGAAACGTTGGAGACTTATATGAAATAAAAAAGGGTTGAGTAGAAAAATGTGGATCATTTCTTTTTTTTCAAATAACCAAAAAATAAAATTATATATGTTTTTATTTACGATAAAAATTGCCTTATATCAAAAAATAAATAATATTCAGATCCCAGTGCTGACCATAAAAATCCTTTTTTTAGTGAATATTGCATTTTATATTAAATAATACGATCATTTAAAAAAAGGAAAAAAAAACTTTTCTTTTATCTAAACGGTGTGAAAGCAAAATAAGTATTATATTTTAATTTAAAAAATTAAGTTATTAGGAACCTTGAAAATGGCCTATGGCCGAAACGTTAGAGACATATAAGAAATAAAAAGGGTTAAATGAAAAAATGTGGATTAGTTGTTGTTTTTAAAAGAACCTAAAAATAAAATATATATACTTTTTTATTTACGGTAAAAATGGCATTATATTAAAAAATAAATACAATTCTGATCAAATTGCCGAATAATAAACCGCCTTTTTAGTAAATATTGCATTTTATATTAAATAACAAGATAATTTAAAAGACGAAAAAAAATTTTGTTTTGTCTAAACAGTGTGAAAGCAAAATGATTATTATTATTTAATTTAAAAAAGAATATGTTATTAGGATCCAAGAAATAGACTATGGCCGAAACGTTTGGAGTCGTATATGAAATAAAAAGGGTTGTGTGAAAAAATGTGGATCATTTGTATTTTTAAAAGAACCTAAAAATAAAATTATTTATTTTTTTTATTTACGATAAAAATGTCCTTATATTAAATAACACGATTATTTAAAAGAAAAAAAAACTTTTCTTTTATCTAAACAATGTTAAATCAAAATGATTATTATATTTTAATTTTGAAAAATTATGTTATCAGGATCCTTGAAAATGGCCAGTGGCCGAAACGTTGAAGACATATATGAAATGAAAAGGGTTGAGTGAAAAAATGTTGATCATTCGTTTCTTAAAAGAACCTAAAATTAAAACTATTCACTCAAATAAATACATATGTAATAAAAATTAACAAACACTTAATATCCAGTTTTCACAATTAAAAGAAACGAAGAAAAAAGCTACTTACGACTTTCACTTACCTACGTTTTTAAAGTAAATTCAAGAACTTCATTTAAAAGTTTTGAAATTGGTTTCAATTATGTGCTTTATATTATGTTCCATTAAAATTGTATTATTATATTAATTAGAACCATATCTTCTATTTAAATATATTTACTAATTACATTAATCATATTTTTCATATTTGTGGGTCCAAACAGTTAAAAGGTGTGTGACAGTGAAATAAAAATAACCACTTAGTGACAACAATAATGATGACTATTGTAAATTTTATGATGATAAATTACCTGTATTGTTTTAATATGGGAAATATTTTTTAATGAATAGTTCTGAGGATGAGGCATTATGGACCTCGAAACGTTAAGTTCTATATATCAATGAATGTATTAATGTGATAAATAGAAGATATGGTTCTAATTAATATAATAATAGTTCTTAAATTGATTTTAACAAAGGAGGTATATAAGATTCCCGTGTCGAGTCCACCAGATTTTTTTTTTTTAATTATAGTGTTATTTAATATACTGATTAACAATTTAATATAGTTATATTATTTAATCGAAATAATATATTTCCAACGAAAATGAGTACACGTTTTATTAAAATCCCCCTAAAATATTTTTCAAATATAAGTATAGTTAATATTTTTTTTAATTGAAATTAACAGTCGAGGAAAGTAAAAGTCTTGTGTTGTCCGCACCAGATTTTTTATTTTTATTTCATTGTCACACACTTCAATAAAATAAAATATTTCTAACTGCTTGGAACAAAATGTGATTAATGTGATAAATATATATAAGAGATAGTTCTAATTAATTATTAATAATAGTTCTTAAATAGATATTAATAAAGGAGGTATATGAAATTCCCGTGTCGAGTCAACCAGAATTTTTTTTTTTTAATTATCGTGTTATTTAATATACTGATTACCAATTTATTATAGTTATATTATTTAATCTAAATCATATGTTTCCAACGAAAATGAATACACGTTTTATTAAAATTACCTTAAAATATTTTTCAAATATAAGTATCGTTAATAGTTTTCAAATTTAATTTAACAGTCGAAAGTCGTGTGTTGTCCGCACCAGATTTTTTATTTTTTATTTCACTGTCACACGCTTTAATAAAATAAAATATTTCTAACTGCTTGGACCAAAATGTGATTAATGTGATAAATAAATATAAGAGATAGTTCTAATTAATATAATAATAGTTCTTAAATTGATATTAATAAAGGAGGTATATGAAATTCCCGTGTCGAGTCCACCAGAATTTTTATTTTTTTAATTATCGTGTTATTTTATATACTGATTAACAATTTAATATAGTTATATTATTTAGTCTAACTAAATCTTATGTTTTAAATGAAAATGAATACAAGTTTTATTAAACTTAAATATTTATTGATTTTAGCAGTCGAGGTAATTGAAAGTCGTGTGTTGTCCGCACCAGATTTTTTTTTTATTTCACTGTCACACACTTCAATAAAATAAAATATTTCTAACTGGACCAAAAAGTATTAAAATGTGATTTATGTGATAAATAAATATATTTAAATATAAGGGATGGTTCTAATTATTATATTAATAGTTCTTAAATTGATATTAATAAAGGAGGTAAATGAAATTCCCGTGTCGAGTCCACCAGATTTTTATTTTTTAATTATAGTGTTATTTAATATACTGATTAACAATTTAATATAGTTATATTATTTAGTCTAAATTATATGTTTCCAACGAAAATGAATACACGTTTTATTAAAATCACCTTAAAATATTTTTCAAATATAAGTATCGTTAATAGTTTTCAAATTGAATTTATAAGTCGAGGTAAGTGAAAGTCGTATGTTGTCCGCACCAATTTTTTTTTTATTTCTCTGTCACACACTTCAATAAAATAAAATATTTCTAACTGCTTGGACCAAAACGTATTAAAAATGTGATAAATAAATATATTTAAATATAAGAGATAGTTCTAATTAATATAATAATAGTTCTTAAATTGATATTAATAAAAGTGGTATATGAAATTCCCGTTTCGAGTCCACCAGAATTTTTTTTTTTTAATTATCGTGTTATTTAATTAACCATTTTTTTTTAAATTTATAGCGACAATATTAATGATGACAATTGTAAAATTAAAATAAACATAATTTTTATGATGATAAATGATCTGCATTGTTTTAATATGGAAAATATTTTTTAAATTAATAGTTCTGAGGATGAGGCATTATGTTCGAAACGTTAAGTATATGAATGGATGTATTAATGTGATAAATAAATATATTTAATTAAAAGACATGGTTCTAATTAATATAATAATAGTTATTAAATTGGTTTTAACAAAGATGGTATATGAAATTCCCCTGTCGAGTCCACCAGATATTTTTTTTTTTAAATTATCGTGTTATTTAATATAAAATGCAATATTTACTGAAAAGGATTTTTATGATCAGGACTGGGATCTGAATATTATTTACTTTTTAATATAACGGGATTTTTATCGTAAAAAAAAAACATATATTGGGAGGGATATTTGAATTGGTATACGTGACGAGTCAGGGTGACAGAGGAGGCTGCGCGTAACTAGAAAAGAGTCTGTGTCACTCCATTCTTCCACTCTTGCAAGGGCAGTCACAGACAGACCATAGAGCAGTCTACAGGTGAGACGTCGAGCTTGTTATTGTTTGTCGTCCTGTATATATGTATATGCCATCTTAATTTATTAAATAATACTAAATTTAGATCGTATTTAATTCTTGTTTTCTCTGTTATATGTATTTTAAAATTATTCCGTTAAATAATATAAGTAAAAAAAAAAAATTGTGCATCCTATTGACAGATACCTATTTCTTATTCATTAATTTGTTTAAAAAAAGAAAAAAAATATCTGAAAGGCTTTAGATTTTTTTTTTTTTAATATAAGAAGATGATCCTAATTGTGCTTCACGGCTTTTGACGAATTTTAAAAAAAAAGTGAAACTTGACATTAAACTGTAAGCATGTGAAAAATATGACTGTTCTACTCTCCCCAGGACTCGCGTAAAAAAATCGGAAAGTTTGCTCGCGAAAAGTACATTTTATTTAATATCTCTGGTTCTAGTGGAGGTAGAAAAATAATTTTAGTGTCAAAATTTTATCCTCATTCGAAGCGGAATAATTTATAAAGAAATGAGCTATTTAATTATTCTTCTTAATAATTCTTAAAACTTAAATAATCTCGAATACTTATGAATAGCAGTAAACTATGTAGTGAAGTAGTGAGTTATATATGAGGAAATGTTTTTAAAAAAATAAGTCTTGAGAATGGGGAAACAACCCCGAAACGTTGATAGATATGAAATAAAATAAATTAACACAAAAGGAAGTTAAGGTGTGCTCCATTTAAGTGTTAATATTAAGAAAAACTTCCAGAAAAATTAAAAAAGAAAATAAATTAAATAATCTCGTCAAATTATTACTTTTAATAAGGTCCCTTAAAAACTGTGCTCAGATAAGGATTCCTTTTTTCCACAGTTTTTAAGAAACCTTATCAAAAGTACAGTTTCGACGAGATTATTTATATTTTTAGGGTTATTACCAAGCATGAAACTTAAATATTTTAATATTAAAAAACTTATTTTTCTACCTTTACTAGAGCCAGAGATATTAAATAAAATGTGTTCTTCGTAGGCGAACTTTCTGATTTGTATACGCGATTTCTAGTGAGGCCAGTACTCTAAGATTTTACAGATGCTAATCGTTTAATGTCTAGTTTTACTTTTAAAAAATTTCATAAAAATCCGTCAGACACATCTCCTTGTTAGAAGACGAATTTAACCAACTCATCTAGACAATGGGCAACGGGATTTTCTAATACAAATTTCGACTTCAGAAAAATTTTCGTTTCTGAGATACAGCGATGCTTCAGAAAAAACGTGAATAGTACTTTACCTTAATAAATATTGATTTTCCGAAAAATTTTAGCAAAAATGTTTATTCTTGAATTATTTATCGAAAATGACACTTTATTTTTTGTGTAGCAATACAGTATAAGCATGTTTAAAGTATTTTGCACGTCATTTATGTCGACGAATAGGTCATTTAAATTATTCAGTTAATATGTGCTAGTGCAAGTGAAGAACAGGAACTTAATGAAAAAAAAAATATTAAAATCGGTTGTGATACAAAACAATTTTCATACATTTTTATGGAACATCTAAAAAAAAAAAAAAGTGTTTCCGATCCGTTTTTTTTTTTTTTTTTATTAGACATCTTTTAACCCAAGTTTAATATATACTTTCTTAATCAGAAATCTTATAAATAATTCTAACGTCTTATTAATAGAGAGATGTATGATTATTTTTATGGAAATCACCATTTATTTAGTGTTCAAATAAAACCTAAGCGTTTTTACAGACAAATTATTGCCTCTTTTTAATTATAATTGAATTCAAGTATATCGTTAAAACTTTAATGCATGAATTTACTGTTTTTAATAGTGTAATGTGTGAAAAGGTTTTATCTCTTTGAATGGTTTCTTTAAGTTAGTTCTTAGTTCACTGTTGTTTTTTTTACATTTTTATAACTACATTCATTTTTTTTTTTAATGATTCTTTCACATTAACTACTTTTTTTTCAATTTGACTAAGTTTTTATATTTATTTTTTCTTTCATTTATTACACTGATTACATCCTATGTTTGTGTTGTTATGTGGTTTGATTACTTTAGAGACTGTAATTTTAGTACTGCGATAAAGATTAAGAAAAAAATTGTACTCGCGATTTTTATTTATTTATATAGTTATAAATTTTAATCAAAGAAACAAAACGTAAAATATTAAAAAAAAAAAAAATACTCGGGTAAGGTGCAAGTCCCAGGACTATCTTGGATGCCCCCGTCGACACGTGACTGAAAAAAAATATTATTTCGTCGTTACAGTATATTTTTAGATATTTCTTGTTCTTCTGAAATTACGAAAATTTTCGAAGACAGTTTAGTGATATGTCTCTACCAATACATATGATCTTAAAGAAAGGGAAAAAAAGGTGTGTGTGGGTTATATTTATACTGGGTTGAAATACAGTTGTTTTATTTTTTTTGTGTGTGTGGGGGGGGGAGCATGTAATGCATGCGAAATGAATAGAAAAGATTGTGGGAAAAAAAGTATAATTAATTTTGATTGCCTTTCAACTAAGTGTGAACCTGAAGTTGAGGATTAATAATGAAATAGAGAAAAATAAGAGAAGTTATAAGGATTTTATTAATATATATTGAACTCTTCTAATTAGAATATAAATCTAATAATTATGTTGTTGTATATCATATAATTTTGTATTACGTTTTATGAGGTAATGATATTTTAGAATCAAACTAAAAATGAATTAATAATGTTAAGATTTGATACTACGTTTTTTACATCGAGAATTTAAAATAAATAAATTAAGTTACTACTATAAATTAATTTGAGCTTGTCAGGTTATGAATACTATAACCTTGAATGAATACTATACACTTTCTCCATTTTCTTCCATAAACTCTGTGTAGAAATTTTCTGAATCTCTTGAAAAAATTGTCCGACCACACCCCATTTTCTGATCTCGTTGTTAAATTTGTATTTTCGTTAAAAAAAAAAAAAAAAAAAAAAAAATATATTATTATTTTCGAGATAATTATAAGCGGTAATTATATGAAAAACTAAAACTTCGATAGTAAAATTCAGCGATTTCTGATTAATACATTTTTTCAGTAGAGTTTCATTTGCTTAGGCTGATCATATACCTCTTGACACACGCAACAATTGAGACGTTGATTTCCAAAAGGTACTATATCCATTCTAGGAAATTTTACTGGAGGCGCGAAAATCTCTCATTACTATATTATTAAACTAGCTAATTTGGGTCTTTTTGCCTTAAAATCTAGAATTATTTTTTTACTATAATAATAACATCATATTAAAGTTATGAAATGAATTTTTTTAGAATGATTTGGAACGAAAATAAATGCGTAATTAGTACTTTTAGAAAATGACCGCATTTCTAAATCTGTTTTTTTAAGGACTTGAGAATTCATTAGATAACATCAAATAGAATATTTAGGTAAAACTAAATGATGAGAATACAAATATGTAAAAAAATCAATTTCGTAAAAAATGTCCTTTAGTACCTTTTGGAAATCAACGTCTCAACTGTAAGGTCGTATGTGAAATCTGATGGTGAAATTTGATGAGTGATACACAGCAACACTACTAGCTGCTGTGTAAGATCACTTGTATTAGATGACGCAATAAAAAAATCAGAATTAAGAATAAGTTAAATCTCATATGTTTTTCTTCAATTTTTCCTCGATCAAATGAATATAGTTAGATAAAGTAAATGTTTATAACTAACACCTGAAATGTGATGTATACAAAATCAAAGATTATTATTATATAAGGGTTCATAATAGTAGAAGAAGAGGAAGAAGGCATATTTAAAAAAAATCGGATAATAACATCAAGTATTACTTTTATAAAAATCCTATGATATCATTAAATATAAAAAAAAAAAACTAACTGATAAAGTTATATCAAAACAAACAAGTTAACATGCACATCATGAAAACGTGTTTTTTTTATTTTTATTATTTATAATAAGAGCTTAAAAAAATAAATGATGAAGTTTTATAGGAAAAACGGTAATTGAATATTTATATGTTGGAAGTATGTGAGAGTGTATGATAATTCACTATTACCAAATCTCACTTATTTTCAACTACCTGCTCTCTCGCAGTGTAGCGAAGCCTTAAAAAGAGAGAAAGCTTGGAGCATCTAGTTATCAATAAAGGCTCGTGTGGGCGACAATTTTTCACAGGTTTTAAACGCTAGTGGTCTGCGTGGAAGTAAGTCATTGAGGATTATTTTATTTGTTACAAAATGAAAGGGGCATTAAGGATTTTGCGATGGATTTCGAATTAAAATTAGATGGTTTGAAAAACCGTTATGTGATTTAAAAAAAAATAACGAAGTAAAAACCACATGAAGTTCCAATAAAAAGTGAAATATTCAGCCGAAGCATTTCAATGATTTTAACAGGACTCTTTAATGTTGTTTAATTTAATTTAAATGTATTATTCTTAGAAATACAATAATGATGGTAACAAGCTGAGAATCTAATGAATGTATAACTTTACTCCCTCTTACATTCCAATTATAGCCTATAATATAATAAAAATTAACTTAATAATATGAAATATTTTACGCTCGAATGGCTGTCGTCAGCGAAGGTTTTACCAGAGCTGCAAATTCGAGGAAAATATTTAATCAACTAGGTAATGAGAATTTTCCAGAACAAGATTTGAAACGAAGGATTTAAGTGTAATTCATATCCGAGTTTGATATAGTCATATTTACTCGCTGTTATAATAAATTCTTAAAATATCTTTCTGATAATTCAGGTTAACTGAAATTCCCATTTATGTATCTTATTAAATAAATTCCTTAAGTTTATTTCACTTATCACTTTATGTTTGTTGTCTCTATTGAATTATTTAAGATATATGAACATGTATGTTTTCATTTTTTTTGTTGATAAATTGTCAGTTTTTAATTTTTATGTGAGCGAATAGAGTACTTATTTACTGTTCTTCGATCCCCGGCTAAGGCAGAATTATTTATTTTGTTATTTCAGCCGGGGCGGGACCCTAGTATGTGGAGACCCTCCTGGGTCACACTCAGCCTATATAAAGTAGATACCAAAAATTGGAGGAAAAACCTGGCGGCATAGCGCGAGCACCTTATCACCACCTTATATAGCCGTTTGCCGTAAAACAGTACGAATCCTATATGTACCGTACCCAATACGCTAAATGGGTTGTACAGATACAGGTTTTTTTATTTTTTATTCTTTTATTGCTATATACCAGTTAAAATAATTCTGTTGTCGGCTTTATTATCGTATACATTTTTTTTTTTTTTTTTTATATATGATAGTATTTTTAGTATACCTCCAAATATAAACAGCATTCAGCAGCTGAAGCCGCTAGAAATATTTGCAAGGCGTTTGGGGTAGGGAGTGTTAATGAACGGACCATTCGCCGTTGGTTTCTTAAGTTTTCAGCTGGCGATACCGACTTGGAAAAATTGCCCTGAGGAAGACCTCCGTCCGTAATAGACAACGATGTCCTCAAACATACAGTAGAAGGAAACCCCTACCAGTTAAAGGACTCTCAGCACAACTAAATGCAAGTGCATCAACCGTTTCCAGACGTTTAAAGTGTATTGGGAAAGTAAAAAAGCTCGATACATGGGTACCTCATGATCTCACTGAGCGGCAGTAAGACCCCATGTTTCAAAACATACCGTGCTAAAATTGAAAGAACTGGGCTACGAAGTTCTTCCGCACCCACCATATTCTCCCGACTTGTCTGCAACAGATTACCACCTGTTCAGGAATTTAGACAACTTCGTCAAAGGAAAATTTGTTGAAAATGAGGATCAAGTGAAAAGAGCGTTTTCAGATTTTGTTTCACTTCAAAGCTCAGAGTTTTTCAGTTCTGGGATAAAAAAGTTGGTATCACGTTGAGAAAAATGTGAAGAAAAAGAAGGTAAATACTTCGAATAAAATTATCTTGTTTTCATATTGTATTTTAAATAAAAATCCTTTACCTTGAAAACGGACATTTCATGTGTCACAACCCAATATATTGCTATTATTATGTCCGGAAAAAAAAAATATGTACCTAAAAAAAATACTTTTTATTTTTTTTCTACATTCGTTCTTTATCAAATTCTTTCATATTGTATATTTAGTCATTTTTAATCAATACTAATAAGATGATATGGTTAATTTTTTGGAATCTACAAATTTAAAGTTGCTTTAAAGAAGGGAAATTTAAAAATATCGACATTTAAGCATTATTAGACTATTTATATCAGAAAAAAACGTGCATGATATTGAAGCCCATTAAATTTTACATCGATATAGCCAGTTTAATCAAAATCGTTCCAGCCGTTTTTGAGATAATCGTAAAAAAGTGCAAACTGCGTAGTATAAAATAATCAGCCAATTTAAGTTAAACAGTTACTGTAACTGCTATTAAAAATATTTAATATGTTTATTATCCAATTTTCGTTTTTGTAGTGATATATTTGTTATATTATTGCACACAAATTTTGAAATCAATAAGAGGTATTTTAAAAATAATTAACGATGTTACACAGTTATAAGTTAAGATAATAATTATTTTAAAATTACCTGAATTCAACTTTCTGAAATTCATCGGTTAATCCAAACTTTGTCACTGATATAAAAAAATTTAAAAGAAAACAAATCAATAAAAATAGTCAATAAGTAAAAAAAATCATATCTGAGCTGGGCATTGCTTAGATCTTAAATCATTGTTCAGATTTAATTAAAAAATAAAAAATATAATATAAAAAATAAATAATTAAATATATTTAAGAATTTCAACCTATTCAATAACAATAGGACCATGCATAATTTTAAATAGGTCTAATCCTAATCCAGTTGAGGACAAAGATCTATTTATTACCTTAACTTATAACTATGTAACATTGTTAATTGGTTTTTTTATTGATTTTAAAATGTATGTGAAATCATTTTTAATTGTTGTTAAAGGGGAGCACAACTAGCTTATAATATATTTTTTTAAATGCATTAATTATTCACTTCACTATAGTTGTTTTTTATGTAGTTTGGAATTGTTGATTTTTACTAGTAGAGTCCCCGGGAGTGAGATTCCGAAACGTTGAAATGATGATAGAAATAAAAAATTAAATATTTGTAAGAAATATATCAGCCATAATATCTACCTCTAACATAAAAGTAATGCTATTTATTATTTTATCGGTTTTGGCCATCTTTGACTTACGTACAAAAGAACTAACAGTCATACGGCTTCTCCCTTCCTCTCCTCCCATTTCCCTAGCTCCCTCGTCTTTACTCCTGTATGAAGATTCTTCCAAGTTTGGTTATTTCATCCCCTGGATTTTTTTTCCATTTTATTTCTAAACGCATCTCTATCTTGTATATCTTCCTCAGAGATATTAATTTTTTTCATGTTTTTTAAGTATCACTATTCCATTGATTATTAATATTTTTCTTATCAAAATAGACAAAGATTCGTTTCGTTTCGTATGTCTATTTTCCTCTTCTTTTCTTTATATGCCCAAAGAATCTGACTGTCCAGTGTTATTTTTTAAATAAATAAATAAATCTAGATTTTTATGCGAAAAGAATAAAATATACATATATATATATATATATATTTTACTTGCACTTACCTACATATTCACTTATACTTTGCCTATAGTATAATTCTTTCCTTGCATAGTATATTCCTGAGAAATTACAAAAAAATTTTCACCGAAATAGGCTGATAGGAAATACGACTTTACACCATATATTTATCACTTGTTTACAATATTCTCTAATTTTGATAAAAGTCGCTAGATCAAAGTGAAATTTAATTATTAATATCATGTAGGCTTCATTTAGATCATTTTCTTTTTCTAAAGTGCCTTAAATATTGTAAATTCGAAAACAATAAACATGTCATATTATTAGCTACCATTGATAAAATACGTGTAAATATGTAAGTTGAAAAAAATTGATATCCAACTTAAGGAGGAAAGAGCAAATATATTTTTTAATGTAATTTTTGTTTTTTTGGACATAAGAGTAGTAATATAGATGTATAATATGCCGTTGGAAAGCTGAAGATTTAAAAAATATATATTATCTTATACAATATTTGTCAAAGGTAATGAAAAGTAATAAAAAAAACGATAAAACTAACTGATAGTCGAAAATAATAATATAATGGATTATTTAATCAAACACATGTTTTTTAATGAAACTCTTGATAATTAATTCTTCAACAATTTATTTTCTAAATGTATTTGTTTTGTTTTATTTATTTAACGTCACTTTATGCTACTATGGCTAATCGGACGATGCTACAGTGGGAGTCCTAAATTTCGCCTATCCAGGTTTTATTAGGATAGGGATCTTTAATGGCATCGCACAGACTCGGGACCACCTTTTAACTTCCCCTCCGAAGGACGGCATAACTAACGATTTTTTACTCCCATTAAAAAATCCTAGGACCACCTGCGGGTTTGAATCTGTGACCTTTGGTGTAGGAGGCTGTTATGCCAACCACCCAGCTACAAGTGATCCCTCTAAATGTATTTAAAAATTCTCAAATTGATTCCAACAACGGAGGTAAGTAAAGTCTTGTCTTGCGCGAACCAGATTTTTTAATAATAACTTAATGAGAAGATTTTGCACTTCCTACTAACTTTCTTAGAGTGAATATAGCACCTTTTGGAAATCAACGCAGGCAAGTTATGTCTGCTTAAGCAAAAATTCGAATAACATTTCGTTACCGCATATTCTTTTGAGACAATGAGCGTGTGCGAAAATTAAGTATTTAATATCTCAAAACTCGCCCATTTATTTATGCTCATATAATTCCAGATACCGATTCACCTTTAAAAAAAAACAACTGGAAATGATAATTAAATCAACTAATGGATTAGGCTAGAAAATTGTCCAAAAAAATAAAACTCAACTTAATTTTATTTTTTTTTATATACCTCGAAATTCACCCACTTCTTTATATTCGTATGATTCCAGATTCATCTTTCAAAAAAAAAAAAAAAAAAAAAAAAAAAAAAAAAAAAAAAAAAAAAAAAAAAAAAAAAAAAAAAAAAAAAAAAAAAAATTGGGAACAATAATTGAGACGTTGATTTCCAAAAGGTACTAAAGAGCATCTTTTACTAAATTGATACTTTGACATATTTGTACTCTCATCGTTTAGTTTTATTTAAATGTTCTATTTGATTATATCTAATGAACAATCAAATCCTTTGAAAACGCGATTTAGAAATTATTTTTAAAGGTGATAATTACACATTTAGTTTCTTTCCGAATTATGCTAAAACATTGTTAGGTTCTTTTAATTAAAGTGATCCATTTTCACTCAACTTATTTTATTTCTTATTTCCTTCTCTCTACGTTTCGGCTTTTTGCCATTTTCAAGGGATCTTTTAATATTCCATCATTATGCTCTTATATAAATATATATTTTGTCACTTTTAAAAAAAAAAAAAAAAACTATTATAGGCTGACCAGCCGTGTGATAACAAGCATGACAGGGCTGGTCAGCCAAATTATGCTAAAACATTGTTAGGTTCTTTTAATTAAAGTGATCCATTTTCATTCAACTTATTTTATTTCTTATTTCCTTCTTCCTACGTTTCGGCTTTTTTTCCATTTTCGAGGGATCTTTTAATATTCCATCATTATTCACTTATATAAATATATATTTTGTCACATTTAAAAAAAAAAAAAAAACTATCATAGGCTGACCAGCCGTGTGATAACAAGCATGACAGGGCTGGTCAGCCTATAATAGTTTTTTTTTTTTTTTTTAAATGTGACAAAATATATATTTATATAAGAGCATAATGATGGAATACTAAAAGATCCCTTGAAAATGGAAAAAAGCCGAAACGTAAGGAGAAGGAAATAAGAAATAAAATAAGTTGAATGAAAATGGATCACTTTAATTAAAAGAACCTAACAATACATTTATTCATTCAAACAACTTTTAATTGTAATAAAAATTAATGCTAAAACATTTTATTTCATAAATTTAATATGGTGTTATTAATATAGTGAAAAAACAATTCTATATTTTAATGCAAAAAGATCAAATTAGCTGGTTTAATAATACAGTATTGAGAGATTTTCGCGCCTCTTGTAGTGTTTCCTAGAACGGATCTTTAGGGAATCAACGTCCCAATTAAATCAATTAGAGAGTTATTTGTTGCAAAATCATTCGGCTAGAAAGTTGGATTCCAAAATAAAACGGGAGAGAAAAAGAACTATCCTGAATAATGTAAACACTCAACTTACCGTTAAACCGAATGAAAAGCAATAACTCTGAGAATTTTTGTAACGAGAGATGCTTAATGAAACTTCAGTTTTGTTGACTTATTGGAAATGACATTCAATTATCTATTACTAAAATATTACAACTATGTAAATCTTTGATAGGAATTATACTTCAATCATTAAATTCAAGAGGTATAATTTAAGGAAATATGCCTCATTATTAAATCCATCTGAAAACCATCTTCTTCTTGTTCGTTATATTTTCTCAGAACTTTCATGTTTAACTAAACCTGAACTGATATTGATCGTTAATGAGTTTATTAATTATTTATTTCCTTCGTAGTCTTCAAATAAATAAACATTTATTAATATATCGTATTTATAAAATATTAATTAACACAAACTAATTCAACTTTTTTAGTAATTAGCGGCTTGGTATAGTAGATAAGTCTATAGTTTTCGGGGTCGTGGGTTTGAATCCCAGCTGCGCCGGAATATTATTTATCCCGTTATTTCAGCCTGGGTGGGAGAGGGCGTGGGAGAGAGGGGGGATGACCAGGCAGCCTCCATCCCCACTCTAGCCGTCTGGCTTCAATCCTCGCTTCCTCTTCTAACCCTGATGACCCTCCAGGGCGTCTAAAAAGATGGCCGTGGGACCTGACTTCGAACATTTTTCAGAGCGATACTAATTGGTAGTTTTTCCGTATGTATATCATGTCTTGTTTTTATATTCGACTTTTATTTCCTTGATGTCTATATTGTACCGTTATAAATTTCAATAAATATTTTTATTTTTTTAAATCTCTCTTATATGCAGAAAACAAATTTTGTTCTGTACCAGGCAATTTTTCTTTTTAATCCTCCTAATTAAACCAAATCGTTTGACCAAGTCTGTTGAATAATTAACCGTCATAAATTATATAATTGCATTTAATAATCGCATTTTTACGATTCAGTTTTTTTTATTGTATCTTGATAGAGCGGCGCACAGTGGTGAAAAATCACGATTTAGTGGCCAAAATTCTATAACTCTTGATCTAATTAAGATAAGTTAAATATTCTTTTTTCATTTACAAGTAGAGAATATACTTTATTAGTGAGTGTAAAAAAATACTGTCGTTACATTTTAAAATATTTTTAATTATTTTTCAAAGTTACTGATTACATACATTTTTTTGTATTTGATCAATTTACTCTATACAGGAGCATTTCATTCGACAGAAATGATATATTATCTGCTTCTATAGAGTTTTATGCGTGTATAATTTCCTTACTCAGGAATATACGACGTATACAGAATTTATAAAGAATTATTGTTTAAAGGCAAAAAAATCGAGAAATTTAACTTAACAAAATAATTGTTAACCTAAGTGTCCGAAGGTAACTTCTTTGTAATATTGCATGGCAAAGCTAATAGTAACAATTCCCACAGCATTCTCAGTCATAGTTCTAGGCATTGTGTAAATAGATTGCATATGTATAAGCTAATTTTAAAATAACGTTATTTATTGAAACCTGTTTAATTTAATCTTCCCCTGCATGCCACATATTGAGATTGGTAAACAAGATACCATTGGAAAAAAAACTCCAATGGTTCCAAAAAGTATAGTACATAAATACGTTAAACATATTAATTAATCCTGTTAATTAAGAAAGAAGCCGGTCAAAAACATATTAATAAAAAAATTAAATTAAAAAAACAAACACCCTATACCTCCCTCTACAATCCCCTCAGCGATGAAGTGATTAGGCCGAGATCACGCTCAGCCGTCATTTTTCTTCCCTACTTTTGAGTACCCACTTTATAGAAGCTGGGTATGCCCTAGGGGGATCTCTATCCCCAGGGTAGTCTCACGGCTTAAATAACAGTTTAAATAATATTCTGCCACAGTGGGGAAAAAATCACGATTTAGCGGCCAAAATTCTATAACTCCCGATCTAATTCAGATAAATTAAATATTCTTTTAATTTCATTTACAAGTAGAAAATGTATTTTATTGGTGAATGTAAAAAAATGACTCTCATTACATTTTAAAATATTTTTAATTATTTTTCAAAGTTACTGATTTCATACATTTTTTGTATATGATCAATTTACTCTATATAGGAGCATTTCAATCGACAGAAATGATATATTATCTGCTTCTATAGAGTTTTATGCGTGTATAATTGCCTTCCTCAGGAATTTAGGACGTATACAGAATTTATAAGGAATTATTGTTTAAAGGCAAAAAATCGACAAATTTAAATTACAAAAATAATATATTTTCGATACTTATCTTGTGAACAAATTTTTTTTTTTTCATTTTGACGGAACAAAGAAAATAAATATATTATTAAATATGAGGCATGTTTTAGGATTTTGCCTAAATTAACATTAAAAAATATGGCGTTGTATCTTTAAATCGATATAACACTCATGGATCGCATTTGATCGATCAAATTGTATCATGGTATTTTGGTACCATTAACACCCTAAAACATTAAAGGAAAACTAAAACCAAATATTTTCAATAAAAATTTTAATGAATTTTTGAATTTTATTTTTTATATATTTTTTTTAAACATAATAAATGAAAAATATTTTTCGATATTTTTAAAGACATTTCAAGTTTATAAAATACATGAGGTGTAAGAATGCCAAAATAAAGCTCCCTGGAATTATGTTTTGTCTCTCTTATTATTACTTCAATGTCTGCAAAAGTATTTATGTCCGTAACTGAAAGTGTAAGAAACGATGTACTTGGAATTTCCAAAAAAACATAATATCACATTTATATATCTTTAATATATACAAGGTGTAACAAAAATAAAAATAAACAATATAAATATGTATTGTTGAAATATATTTAGTACGGTAATCATTATTATTTATATTAACTATTCAAAAATATCCTTCATTTCTTCAGTCTAGTCCTCATGTGATTCGTTTTTTTTTACACATTCTCAAAGACGATATTTAAAAGTCTGAAGATAAATGCATTATTTGAAAAAAGTCTTGGTTATTATTGTACTTAACCGAAAGAATGAAGAAATAATTTATAAATTTAAAAATATACTAAATATGCTAAATAGGGGGTTGAAGTAAAACCCTCAAACGTTCGGGGAATACACAAGCTTTACTTTAGACATTTAAAAAAAATCTTGTAAGAGAAATTTATCCTCAACAGTCCATAAAATCCTCTGCCATGGTAAATATGTACTCAAATTTCACACTTTGCCTATTGACGAGTTTCGACTTATGAGCATATTGACTTTGAAAATGTGTCAAAAAAAAAAAAAAAAAAAAAAAAAAAAAAAAAAAAAAAAAAAAAAAAAAAAAAAAAAAAAAAAAAAAAAAAAGACTGATCACGACTGAACAAATGATATCAAGGATATGTTTGAATAGTTAATATAAATAATCATGATTGCCGTACTAAATATATTTATATATTTTTTTTGTCACATTCACAAAATCGATATTGAAGGGTCTGAAGAAAAAAGCATTATTTAAAAAAGGTCTTGTTTAACTCGTTGCCTCGATATCTTACAAGTGTTGGTTAGCTTTGACCTTCTGTACTCTTCATGGTTAGTTTCTTCAGATAACTCGTCAATAGGCAAAGTGTGAAAGTTGAGTACATATTTACCATGGCAGAGGATTTTATGTGCTGTTGAGGATAAATTTCTCTTACAAGATTTTTTTTAAATGTCTAAAGTGAAGCTTGTGTATTCCCCAAACGTTTGAGGGTTTTACTTCAACCCCCTATTTAGCATATTAGTATATTTTAAAATAAATTATTTCTTCATTCTTTTAATTAAGTACAATAATAACCAAGACTTTTTTTTTTCAAATAATGCATTTATCTCCAGACCCTTCATATCGTCTTTGAGAATGTGTCAAAAAAAAAACGAATCACATAAGGACTGGACTGAAGATATCAAGGATATTTTTGAATAGTTGATATAAATAATCATGATTGCCGTACTAAATATATTTTAACAATACATATATATTTTTTATTTTTATTTTTGTTAAACCTTATATATATATTAAAGATATAGAAATGTGAATATTATTTTTTTTGAAAATTCGAAGCACATCGTTTCATACACTTTTAGTTACAGACATAAATACATAGGCTTAATAAGGCTTATTAAGTTGAGTGGGTACATACAACCAGAAGTATTATAAATAATAAACCAAAAGGCACCAAAGGACTTTTTTACGAAATTTATATTTAATTTTATAATTTTTGGTACAAATCTAATTATTTATAATTATTGATACAAAATTTAATTATTAATTTTAACAGTGGACATACGGATATTTTTTTTTGTTATTTGGACTCTGCGTATCTTGAATCGTAAGCCCTCAATATTTTTCCTTATCCTAAAAAATAACTGAGATAGGCGTATTTATGGGTAAAATTTCAATTTTTTTATAACCATTCGCAGTTTCTTGTTAAAAGAAACTCAAATAAAATTGTTCTCTGTTTTCATAGATAACTGGGTAATTGAATTAAATAATTTTTAATCAGTCGCCATTTTAAAGCTAATCATCGTTGGATGCGCTAGTACGAGTATTTTTGTGCTGAATTAAAAAACATATAGTTTCAGAGAAATGTCGCGCACGGCATTTTTATATTCGTTATTGGGATTCTATGTATCTTGAACGGAAGCCCTCAAATTTCAAGAAGGGGGGGTTCATTTTTTTCGATTACAAAATTTCATTATTAAAAATAATAAACTTTATTATTACAAGTATGAATAATTATAATATATTCCAAATTTCCAAAGCTCTATTCTATATCCTAAGTCTATTAGTATTGATTTATTGTAACTCGATGGTTAAACATCCAACATGCTCCTGCAACTGGTGTTTAATATTTTTATGAATATTTTCCTCACTTCAAAATTCTTTCCTAGGTAGTTAACCCCGAAATTGTTTTGGAAAAACTATAATAGATATATAACCATTAGACAAAATAAATAGCAAGATGCCCACATTCCATTTCAGCCCAACACAAAGAATAAAATGGAACAGCTTCCAGGTGTATGTTGGATAGGTCATTTTTGGAGACGTCAGAGCGAATTTGGGGCACTTCTGACGCGGCATTTCGCTACACTGTATAACAACAAGACTCGCGGTTAGGTGTTTCAACGATAACTAATTATCATTTTAAATTATTCCAAGATGGGGGGCCTAAATCTGCCAGTACTATTTCAGTTGTTATTGTACAAATAGATGGAGTTTATATATACATATACACATGCATGTTGTGGAGTGAAAATATTAAACTAAGCAAGTAGACTAATCTTGATAGTGAAACAATAATAATTACATTAATTAAAGGCGAAATGGAAAACCACCAAGAACTGGTACCGAATGAGGAAGACAGATCTGCTTACTTCAAATGGCCTCTATATTGGATTATGCATATAGGTATTGAATTTAAACATTTTCTACTTAGATAGAAATTTATTTACATAAGATATAACAGTAATTTTGCATTATTTTCCAGCAATGAAGAAGGATTCCAAGAGTCCTCCACCTGAAAATCTGATGACTCTTAATGTTTCGAACATGGACATAAATATCAGCGGAATCATCGATGATATCCGCAAAGAGTCCAGGGACAGAGAACAACCATCAGAGCAATGCACAGATTTGTTAGATTTGTTTGTGACTTACTACTTACCCACTGTAATTTTGGTCGGGCTTATTGGAAATATACTCTCCTGCATTGTTTTTCTGAATACGCATTTGAAAATGCGGAGCTCCAGCTACTATTTAGCGGCCCTCTCAACAGCCGATTTCGGCTTCCTTCTGTCCATATCCTTCGTTTGGCTGAACAACACTTTTGGGATAAAGGTTTA
Source organism: Piezodorus guildinii (assembly GCA_023052935.1). Lineage (NCBI taxonomy): Eukaryota > Metazoa > Arthropoda > Insecta > Hemiptera > Pentatomidae > Piezodorus > Piezodorus guildinii. The sequence continues at coordinate 34,588,970 of CM041295.1, read as the reverse complement.
CAACACTAATGGTTGGTGTCAAGGATTGGTTTATCTGAGTTCCGTTTGCAGCTTCTTGAGCGTTTGGTTGATTGTATCGTTCACTGTTGAGCGTTTCATTGCAGTGCAGTATCCACTGCATCGCCCCAGGATGTGCACTGTCCACAGGGCTAAGACCGTCATTTCGGTCCTCACTGGAATTGCTATATTTTCCCATACATATTCTTTCTTCACTGTTGGTATGAAGTTGGACGAACACGGCGAAGAAGTGTGTGAACTGCGAGATGGTTACGATGGGGCAATGAGGGTGATCAGTATTATCGATTCCATAGTGACACTTATTGTCCCACTCGTGATGATAATTGTGATGAATACGATGATAATGAAGAATCTTCTGAAGTTTAGCGAGAGTTTGGAACGAAGCTGCTCTTTCACACGGAATGAGAGAAGAAATCAATTCCAATTGCAATGGTTAACAGTAAGTAGCTCTAACATTTTTTTTCTTTCATTGCCTCTTTATTTCCAGAGCCATACATGATTTTTTAATGGTCATTATAATTTCTAACTATTATAACTAAAGAAAGTTGGAGCTAAAGTCTCATACAAAAGACAATCCTTACTGTTATGTGTTTAAAGTTATACTAAAGAAATTAAATATTTTAAATTTAAGATATATTTAAATCAGTATAAATAATTAAAATAAAAGTAAAACAATAGTAATATAAATAAATGCAGTTAAATATGTATGTGTATATAGTCAGGGATTGAACCTGCGAGATGTAGTTCACACCTCTATGACTCCACACTTATATTTTCTTTGCACAAAATTTACCCTATTATTTTATAATCATTCAGCATTGTTTTTGGGCTGCTAAATTAACATATCTTTTAGCATTATTATTAATGTATAAAACTGCACTGTATTGTATTGTTCGATACTACTTATAATGTTATTTAAGATAGGTTCACACTAGAGAAACCTTTGTTTATAACACTAGATATTAGCTTAATTATCAGATTTTTCGATGATTTACTCTAATAAAATATGATTTACAAAAATAATTTGTAGATAATAATAATCATATTATTTAATTTAAAGTAAATTTTTCCATCGAAAAAATGCAATTATTTTTTTAACTGTAAATGTATTACTTAAGAAGGTATGTCACAGTTGTGTGTAGCGCGTATCAGATTTTTTTCAGTATCTATAATAATAATGTATTTTGAATGATAATGTCAATAATATAAATTTTACTATTGCTCTTAGGGCATACTAATCAAAGAATATTATTAACGTGTTTTGAAAATGTATTTAACTTTTTTTAGTTAAACCTTAGCCGAGATTTCGTTATTTTCTATTCAGTCAGTCTAGCGGAATCTTAGTAACATATTCCTTTGGAAAATTGTTAAAATTAAACAGAATATACAATTAATTCTGTATGAAATTTATTTATTGAATAATAATGCAACTTGCTTCTTAAGTGCAATGAGTATTAATGCAACCATACATGGCATGCAAACAGTTGCGGATTGAGGGGCGGTGGTGGGGAAACTGATTCCATATATACAAAATAGATGGAAAACATCTTTGACAGGTAATCGAAATGTTACTGAAAACATTTCGATGTAAGCCCACAGTTATGAAAAGTATTTCCTATAACAGAAAAGTACATGTTTCAAGTTCACGTACCATTCTACTTTTAATAAATTTAATTAGTTTCTAGGTATTTGATTTAGTTTGTTTGGAAACACTTATTAACTAAAAATAATCAATTTTTACATTCACTTACCTATATAGGAAACATATTGTAATAGAAATTATAGCGATTGTGAAAATTTTCAAATTCGAGTTTTCAACAGAAATCCACGTTTTAGGGTTTCGTGAGTCCCGCAAAGAGGTTAAATTTCATATTTAAGAAAACTATGCACCTGAGATGTTACAGTAACTTTTCACAAAAATTTACTGACCGAAAGAGCCACTTTATGCATTTTGCATTTTTTTTACCATTTTCTGGAAAACGGCACTAACGATTTTTATCCAACTCGCTATATCGATGTAAAATTTTATCGGCTTTCATGTCATGGAGGTTTCTCACTGATTAAATTGTCTGGCTTGGGTTCAATGGCGATATTCTAAATTTTCTTCGTCTAAAGTACATTTAATATTGTATATTCGAAAAAAATAACAATTTGATGCTGTTAGTTTTATAAAAAAAAAAAAAAAAAACAAGTAAATATACGATATGAATGGATTTGATAAGAAGAATATTTGTTTAGATTTTTTTTTTTCTCCAAAAATAAGAATACAGTAAACCCTCTTTTTAACGAACACGGTTATAACGAACACCCCGTTTATAACGAACTATCATTGCGGTCCCTAGAAAAATAAATAGAAAACTATGCTTTTTCCTCGTTTATAACGAAATATTCTCTTATAACGAATTAACGAACTGCTTTTGTGGACCTCAGAATTGAATTTGTTCGGTTATTACGAAAAATAAAGAAGAAAAAAATTACGAAACGTCTTAATTCCCAGTAAAGAGCGGCTCCTTTCTGTCTAAATCCTTACATCTTCCTTCTATTCAGCTCAATTCTGTGATTCGCAGTCTGTGACAGCTTCTGGTTTCTAGTGTTTCAGCTAGTTTTTTCTGTTTTTATTGCTTTTATTACTTGCTTTAATTCGAGTTGCCTACGAGGTCAAGAGGAAATCCATTGATTTAAATACAAGGTTGGCGATTCTCCAAGAAGTGGATAAAAAAATTTAGTCGAAATCGAAAATTGCGGAAAAATACGGGATATCAAAATCTCCTCTATCAACGATTATCGCTAATAAAGATAAAATCGATGCCTCCGTTGCATCTGCATCGGGATGTGCAAAAAAAAAAAAATATATTTATTTTATCATTTCAACTTTATATGAATTGCTGTGATTTTGACATTGTAAGTTTAAGTTTTGTATTTTGAATGGTGGTTTATGTTAATCTTAAAGTATTATGTAAAATGGGAAACTAGATAGATATATGTACATAGTCCATAGTTTTAACTGCTAAATAAACATGTGCCTGAAAGCGAATGCTGTATTAAAAATATTTCTTTTTAACTACCTGAATTTATACCAAGACATTTAATATACTTTATTTAATATATTTTTCGGATATAACGAATTCTTTTATAACGAACAGAGAAATTTTTGGTCCCTTGGAGTTCGTTAAAACGAGGGTTTACTGTAGTAGGTAATAGTCCGTGAACCAGCAACGGAACATACAACCTATTTTCCCAAAAAAATTTCGGAAATTTCTGTCTAGAGCATCTTTTTCTAATTTCGGATAAAATGGGACATGTAGCGAGGAAATGAAACGCTACCTATCTTCAAAAATAACATACTGGGAGGATATCACATGGTTTTTTTGAACCAAATATATTGTAGCTCAGGTATACCAATTCACATATAAGTTATTCGTATATATTACAATTTGTCATAATAGACAAAAATAATATTGCTACAGGATCACATTCATACAATATTATTCTAACTTTAAATATCCATTTAATCCCATTAAAACTTATTTTGGTATCATACAGACACTGTGTATCATAATCATAATTTAAATTTTTATATACAAAACATTTTTTCTGAGACTGCATCCTTTTGTATAAATTTTGATCTAAGGATTCTCTAAATTCTTGTAGGATTAAAAAGCCCAGTCATTGATGATATTTACAGTTTCAAAGGATATGCCCGATTTAAATTTTTTAGGGACTGTTTTAATTTTTTTTTTGCAATATGTCCAAGCCGCCATTCTTTTACCTTTATTATTATACACTTTTTTTAGAAAACTAGCACTGCTACAGGTACCAGCGATTCGCCAGCAGGAAGCCCTTCCGAAGAGACCACCCCAGCCGACAGTAGGACAGACTCTACGATCCGTATAAGTATTGCCAATCATAATAATAAATTTATTTTAAGCATTTCTTTAAATCATAAAGTAAATAATCGTGAGAATGGTGAAATGAAAAATAGCTTAAAAGATCATTAGGATGTGTTTCAATCGTAGTTTCTTATGTACCTTAGCCATTTTCGAACCTATTTCAAATATTATTTAAAAAAATAAATAAAGAAAACAACGAAACCCCTCTAAGATGGTTGAAAATTGAGACGTTGATTACCAAAATATAATATATCCAATTTTACAGGAAACGCAAAAATCTGTCATTTATTTATTATTGGACCAATTTGCTACTGTGTTGCCAACTTATGTTTCCAAATTATTTCACTTTCCATGACTTTTTAACAATATAATATGGATATAGTACTTTTTGGAAAGAGTTAACAGGGAGTCAAAAGAATTAAAAGGGTTATAGTATTTTTTGGAAGAATATAAACGATAAGTTGGTAACAGCCACCATAGTCTTCCCCATACATTACCGATAACTAACGTCTTTCTAATCTTAATTACTTTTATTTTATTTTCAGTTGCGCGACAGGCCGTGTAGGCCTTGGGCCTCGCGGTGTAATCTCCTGGGAGATTACACTCACGTTTCGCGATGTATTTTCTAGTGTAGGATCATCACTCCCTGCGCCTAATTTTGTGAATGGCCACCATTTGGCTGACGGGTCTCACATACCCGGGGGAGAGTATGTGAGAGCGAATCCCCATTTAATTATATTCTTATAAAAGCCCCGTTGGGACTGGGATTCGAACTCACAATTTTAGCATGAGGGACTAGCGCGCTAGCCACTCAGCCACGGGCTCCCCAATCTTAATTACTAAGTTATGTATATTTCCTTATTCTCCCTCTTATAAATAACTTACCTTGAACATTAATTACATTTGATTATGTATTCTTCATAAAGAAACCGAATATTTAAAGGACATTATATTTATTTATGGCACTATAATAAGAAAGAATGTAATTATGAAGTTTGTTTTAAACTTTTATTAACTACTTCCGTGAATTTAGCAAATGTATTTATACTATTAACTACGTGTAAACAATATGTAAGTTTTGGAAGAAAATGTTTTTAGTACCTTATGGAATGAAATGAAATGTGGATTTAGTACCTTTTGGGATGAGCTGCAATTTTTAAATACGTTTTCAAAGGATCCTCATGCTTTTTAGATGAAATCTGATGACGGATTTAGATAAAACTTAATTATTAGAACACAAATATGTCAAAATTTATACTTCGAAAATAATTTCCCTTAATACCTTTTGAGAATCAACGTCTCAATTCTTCTCCCTTATGGTATCCTCTCCTATCGTACAGAGCCTCCTACATCCTAGAGCCTGCCTCAATCAGGACCAGCTGCTATCCTATCCAAGCCTGTTCCACTCCCATGCCCCTACTCTCTGACGCTACCCTCTCATGTCTTTCTGGGTTTTTCTCTTGACCTTTTTCCTTCCATTCTCGCCTCATACACTATTTTGCCTATCCTATCTCCTACATTCTTTTTACATGGCTATTTTTCTATAGTATTTTCGACAGGTTTTGCCCCAATATTACTCCTCAGTTGCTTATAATATATCCAATTGGATATAATTATATATCCAATATAATCTCATTGGCTCCAAACCCAAACCTTCCCTTCCATACTACCCGTTGCTCTTTCTCTATAAGGTTCCAAAAACTGTCAAAAACCTCGGAGCAACCTTAAACCAAAACCTATCCTGGAGCAACCATATATCTGAAATATCCCGAAAATCCATTTCCATACTTAAACAGCTCTATAGATTCATTTTTAAAAACCCGTCAGCTACTTCTTACCTCTGTTATCTTCCCGCACTTTAGACAACGATTGCCTGGTGTATGAAGGACTTACCGATGAACTGGAAATAAGATTAAAACGTCTAATGGATTGCTTTATAAGATTTATTATTGGAGCCCGTATACGTGACCATATTTCTGGCTATTATAAATAATTAAAGTAGTTTTATCCTTCTGTTCAAAGGCAATATTTCCATGGTCCTCACATATTCTAAACCTTAAACAATAAAAAACCTCTCTATATAAATAATTCCTTAACCTGCACCCTGACATCCATTCGTTGGACACTAAAACCCTATCAATCGATATTTATAACCCATCAAATAGAACTGCATCCTTTTACAAATCCCTTCTCGTTCACTCTTCATTATTTTGGAGATCCCTGCCTATATCTATCCGTAAAACCGTCTCTCTCTCTTCTTTCAAACATCAGCTCTTCCATTACCTTCTCCAATCTCAGTCTTCCGTTCCATTGTAAATATAGCATAACATATTTTTAATATAGAATAAATATGTGAATATATAATTGCGTGCTCCACGTGTGGATAAGTAACTAGACCTTTAGACATTTTTTGTTTTTCATTGTTATTTTTCTAAGGGGACTTGTTACCAGAATATTTTTTTTTTTTTAAATTTCACTTTATTATGTCATTTCGTATCACATCCCTCTTTGTTTTCCCCTCTATTCTCCTCAGAGACCGCATTTCCATTGCTTGAAGTTGGCTTCGGTGCTTCGAGGTAATAGTCCAGGATTTGCTTACATAGGTAATTATAGGGATGAATATGTTTTTATATAGTCTTCTTGACCTAGGACATCTATCTCTTTCCTAAGAAGCTTGTTTTTAGTGTTTGGAAGCATTTGTTGCCTAGTTTTATTCTTTCTCTAATTTCTCCTCCTACCTAGTCTTTTTCATTTAAATGGACACCAAGATATTTTAAGTCTCTGACATGTTCTTCTCCCTTTAATCGTACGATTTTGTCAGCCTTTCCTTCTCCTCTCTTTATCCTTATTGTTTACGTTTTGTTGAAAGTTAAAAAAAAAAAATCTTTTGCGAGGATTACTATGCATTCGTACAGTTTTTCTATGCAAATGGAAGACCCACTTGAACTGTGGAGGACAGCTAAATTTACTAACATTAAACGCATTCAATCCTTTCAATCCAAAGTGCTCCGAACAATACCTTACACCACGATCTAAATATTTCATTTATTTTAGACCTTATTCCATCAATATTCTCCAAATTCCATCGAAACCTTATCCTTCACCCCAATACTCTAGCTCAATCCTTTTCCAACTCCACACAGCCTTACCATTAGGGGTGGGCATGGTCGAATGACGATTATCGGATCATTCGATTATTATAATCATTCGGATGAATCGATTATCGGATTAATCGGTTTGGATAAGCGAATGATCATTCGAACTGAACTGTTTAACGATAATCGAGGGATTATGAGGAGCTCGGATAATCGAACGACCTTTTTTTTTTCAATGCATACTCATCATTCGATTATTTAAATCATCGAAGTCCCATCATCCGATTATGACGATTATTCGATTATGCCCACCCCTACTTACCATCTCCCTAGAATGTTGAAACGGTAGTGGCCCCGAGATCCATTGAGAACATTTATATTGGAGTTCTAGCACTGGCATCTCTGATCTATGTTTGTAGCTTGTATATGGGAATGAGTGACTTTTAGACTTCGTACATATTTTATTGATTCGTTATTGTACATATATTGTGTTATTAAATTCTCATTTTATTGATTTGTAAATATTGTATGAATGTTTTAATTGATCATTATTATTTATGCCCTAATTAGGACAGATTGTAATATCAATCAATAAAAAAAAAAAAAAAATCAGAAACAAGTTTTCTGACGTTGTTTTATAAGTAATTGAGATAAATATTTTAGCATTAGAAGCCGTCGTGGATAAGCTGGACGATCACAAATAAAAAAACCCAAGGAACAAAAAAAAAACATAGACCTGAGATAGAAACAAAGATTAAATACTTCGTCTCACTTTCCTGGAGCTTGGATTAATTTAATGATTCCACTTGAAATTGAGTCTCTCCTCCTGGAAAATATTGAGCTTACTGTTTTTAATCTGTTATGATAATAGTCTACCACTCGACGGATGCTTGTCAGAGGGTGGTTGGTTTATAATAAATTATTAGATTGTCTTGAAAATAATGCAGGATTTTAGTATATAAAAAAAAAAAAAAAAAAAAAAAAATGAATGATTTAAAACTGTTTTATTTATTAAGGTTTCCATTAGTATGTCCTCTTTGCCTGTATAGTTCTTTCATGAATTTTTATGATCTGATTTGTAATAAATAAGATCTTTCTTGATAAGAAATTAAAAGAAAATCATTTTTTTTTTTAATTAATCGTTTTAGTTATTTAAAAAAAAAAAACTCTTTGTTTGTTTTTGGGTAGCCCTCCGAGTTAACTTTGGTATGTAAAGAAATTTTTAAAATATCTCATTTACATTACTGTCTTAAGGCCAATCTGGCCTTACGGAATTGAGCTTTAGGTCTATACTGAACCATTGAATTCTTCTCGTATCCGATCCAAAATTCTTCGTATAATCCACAATTTTTCGTACTTGTTCCATTTGTTGGTTTGGCCTGAACCAGGTAACAATCTTTCCACGATAGACTTCAGCTCCATTCAAAGCGACTAGTATAGTATCAATTCTTACTTCCTCTTTAAACACCTCTTTCAGAGTGATTCCAATACGAGTATATCATGTCTTATTTTATATTCGATTCATAGTTCCATGATGTTTATATTGGGTTGTGTCACATGAAATGTCCGTTTTCAAGGTAAAGGGTTTTCATTAAAAATACGATATGAAAACAAGATAATTTTATTCGAAGTATTTACCTTCTTTTTCTACACATTTTTCCCAACGTGACACTAACTTTTTTATCTCCGAACTGAAATACTCTAAGCTTTGAAGTGAAACAAAATCTAAAACCGCACTTTTCACTTGATCATCATTTTCAAAAAGTTTTCCTTTGATGAAGTTGTCTAAATTCCTGAACAGGTGATAATCTGTTGGAGACAAGTCGGGAGAATATGGTGGGTGCGGAAGAACTTCGTAGCCCAGTTCTTTCAATTTTTGCACGGTATGTTTTGAAACATGGGGTCTAGCGTTGTCGTGTAAGAGTATAGGACCCTTCCGATTTACCAATCCAGGTTGTGTTTTTAATAATTTTGTGTGCCTTTGGTCAATTTCATTGTAGTACGTTGTAGAGGTAATGGTTTCACCTCTAGGTAAAAAGGAATAATGAATTATCCCAGCCATGGACCACCATACTGTAACCATCAATTTTTTGGGATGCAAATTCGGTTTTGGCATTTGCCCCGGGGTTTCATATGCCTAATTGTCATATGGAAAAAAAAAAAAAAAAAAAAAAAAAAAAAAAAAAAAAAAAAAAAAAAAAAAAAAAAAAAAAGTGTCATGGCCGATTGTAAAGTTTACTATGTGTGTCGCTCTGCCTTTCTCACTGTATAACTTACGTGTATGGAGTTAACCAGCAGTCAGCCTTTACAAAAAGTTTCTTATGTTGAACACTTTTACTCTACAACTATAAACATTGAGGTTAGTGCTCTTATTTTAATAGCCAGCTCACTGAGCAGTGTCACTTGGGCTAACTGACGTGGCAGTTAATCCCTACGGACTCTTATCAGCCGGCACTCCAGGTTCACGGTCGCGGCACTAGGAATCTGCCTCCCATCGTCCTGAGTTCGTATCCCGGACTAACCAGAAAATCTTTTTTTTTCTTTGAATATTTTTTTTAAATTTCTTTAAAATGTTTTTTTTATTATTTGTAAATAGTTATGTATATAATTTAATTTTTAAGGAGTTAATTAATTTTTTTACTAATATTTAGAGGATATATTTTTTTTTCTTCTTTCATAGATTTTTTTTTTTTTTTTTTTAATTTTTATAATCATATATATATATATATATATATATAATATATATATATATATATATATATATATATATATATAATATATTTTTTTTTTTTTTTTGTTATGGTAATAATTTAATTAGGAAATTTTTCTTTTCTCGTATTTTCTTGTTTATATATAAACATTATGTCTGACGCGAATTCAGTGATGGACACAGACAATGAAACTCCGTTCAGTGAGATTAGTGAAACCGATTCGCAGTACCTGACTAGAAGGACGCGCCAAAAACGTCATAGGAACGCCCAGCCAAATTCTGGTAGTAACTCACCGAATAAAAAAAAAAATAAAAAAGCCAAAGCTAAACAAACTTGCCCTCCAGAAAACCGAAGTACACCTTCAGCCAACACTCAACCAACCAAAACTGCCTCAACATCCGCACTTCTTAGCAACAACATTGCAGCCATCAATAATACGCCAACAACATCCTCTACACCCCGTGAATTCAATGAACCTGAGCCACCACCAGTATATGTCAACAACATTCAAAATTTTTATAAGTTTGGTCAAGAAATATCTGCTCTTATTGGACAAACTAATTACAAATGCTTCGCGAGCCTAAAAGATGTGAAAATCAACACAACTACTAAGGAGAATTATAAAATACTAGTAAATCATTTGAAAGAGAAAAAATACGAATTTCATTGCTATCAGCTGAAAGAAGAGAAACCATTTCGTGTAGTTTTAAGAGGTCTTCACAGCACCACCCCCACAGAGGCCATCAAGAAGGACATAGAAGAACTAGGGTTCAGTGTGCGACACGTCTCTTGTATCATCCATCACACAGAAAAATTTCCTTTACCCCTATTCTTTGTAGACCTCGAGCCTGCTACCATAAATTCTGAAATATTTAAAGTTAACAGGCTAGTTTATTCCTGTATAAAATTCGAAGAGCCAAGGCAGAAAGATGAGGTAGTACAGTGCACAAACTGTCAAAATCTTGGACATACGAAAGGCTCCTGTCATCATCCAGCCAGATGTGTTAAATGTGCAGGCCCACATGCTTCTAGCACCTGTTTAAAGCCTCGGGACACCCCAGCAAAATGCGCACTGTGCAGTGAAGGTCATCCTGCTAGTTATAAAGGCTGCATAGTTTACAAAAACATGCTGAAACAAAAAAACCTAAACATAGCCTCCAGAACCCTACAGCAGACCTCAAGCGCTACTAGTGAAGCACCCGGCCCTTCAACCAGGACTACGCCGATCGTCAATCGAGCTCCAGGAGTCACCGCATACCAACAACCATCGTGTTCTAACAAATCCACCTATTGTGTAGCCACCAAACCTCAGCCCCGACCTCAGTCGCCTCAAACCTCCACATCACAGCCTCAAACATCCCATCCTCAACCCCAGATTCCCTATTACCAGCCACAGACCTTAAAATCACAGCCCCAGAGAACTCATCCTAAACCTCTAAATTCCCATCCTCAGACGAAAATGCCAATAAGTGATCCTAAATCTGCTTCTCTGAGGGTAAAGTTACCACCACTAATCCCTTCACAGACCAATCCCAAACATCCACCTTCATTAATGCCCACAGTTCAAGACAATCTCTCATTAGAAGCTCCTATATTATATGCTGAACCTCATCAACTCCCTCAGAGAAAAATCCCAACCACTCCGAAAGAGTTTAATCCTTTATCCCTCGACACCCCTGCCTATTCCTATCAACCTCCAACTGATATCACATCAATTCTTTCATCCTTCCTTCTTGACCTCCAAAACACCATCAAACCACTCATCAGTCTCCTTACAAGTCTCCTATCACAGATCCCGCTTAATATCCCAAGATGAACAAACAGACCCTAGCTATTCTACTATGGAATTCCAATGGTCTGAATAATCACAGAAACGAACTTGACATCTTTCTTCACGACAATCACATTGACATTGCCCTGATTACTGAAACTCATTTCACAACTCATTCTCACTTTTACATACGGGACTACATCACTTACAGATCAAATCATCCAGATAACACATCCCATGCAGGCTCATGTATCCTTATTCACAAATCCTTACCCCACTCCCTGATTCCCTCTACTCCAACTGACACCATTCAGTCAACCTCTATCACCTTATCCTGCCACCCCTTTACCACAACGATCTCAGCTGTATACTGCCCTCCTGGTAATTCCCTATCCTATAATCACCTAGATACCTTATTCAGATCCTTTGGTCCGCGCTTCATTGCTGGTGGTGACTACAACGCCAAAGACCAACGGTGGGGATGTCGAACATCCAATACTCGTGGCAGGATTCTTTCCCAGGTCACACATTCCAATAGCTATTCCGTCCTATCACCATCAGACCCTACTTATTGGCCAACATCCCTTAAAAAACGCCCCGATATACTCGATATATTCGTTACATCCCAAATACCTACAACCCAATCCACGATAAAAACCTTAGATGACCTCTCCTCAGATCACAGTCCAGTTCTGCTTCTCATGCACTCCTATCCTCTTCCCAAACCTTATTTTCCTTCACTGATTACTGGACATGTTAACTGGGACAATTTTCGGGTTGACATGGAAAGCAAACTTGACTTGACAATTCCATTAAAAACCAAACAACACATTGACTCAGCCATTGAACATCTCACAAAAACAATTGAGACAGTTATCCATGACAATACATCACACCCTACAAACAAAAACACTCAAGACCTTAACAATAACTTGCCACGACATATCCGAACACTTCTAAAAGAAAAACGACTAGCAAGGACTAAGTGGCATAAAACTAGGTACCCATCTGACAAAGCTCGTTACACCCAACTTACTAACAAATTAAAAAAAGAAATAAGAAAATTTAAAGTACAGACTTTACAGAAATTTACAGAAAATCTCAACATCTCTGATAAATCCTTATGGATAACAACCAAAAAACTCCTTAAATTTAAATCCTTTAATCACCCACTCCTCACTGAATCCAATAACTGGTCCCGATCAGATCAAGAAAAGTCACAAGTATTTGGTAAACACCTCTTCAATATTTTTAACCCTCATCCAGATATCCTAAATCCAACCCACATTGAACATGTCGAGGCAGAACTAACTATCCCCCTCCCAATGTCCCTTCCTCCTAAAGCCTTTCATCCATCTGAAGTCATAAACATAATTAAAAAATTACCCTCTCAAAAAGCCCCAGGCCATGATCTTATCACACCTCACATCCTTAAACAACTTCCTCGCAAAGCCGTACTTTTCCTTACCTATATATACAATGCAACTCTCAGATCCACGTATTTTCCTACTTCTTGGAAACTTTCAATAATAAAAATGATACAAAAACCCAATAAGCCTCCTGAACATCCGTTTTCCTATCGTCCTATCTCTCTTTTGCCCATTATGGGCAAAATCCTAGAAAAACTCCTCCTAAAACGATTTTTATCCTATCCTAGAAAAGAATCACGTTATCCCTGACCACCAGTTTGGATTTCGAACATCCCATTCTACAATACAGCAATGTCACCGCGTGGTGGATGTAGTGTCCTCTACATTGGAGCGCGGAATGTACTGCACTGGAGCCTTTCTTGATGTAGAACAAGCATTTGATCGAGTCTGGCACCAGGGACTGCTTTACAAACTCCGCAATTCCTCACCCCTACATATTTCCTATTAATGCGTTCCTACCTTACTGGCAGAACCTTTCAGGTTAACCATAACTTTTCCTACTCATCCATATTTTCCCAATCTGCTGGAGTGCCTCAAGGTAGTATCTTAGGTCCTATCCTCTATTCCCTTTATACAGCTGACATTCCACTCCATCCTCATACTGTCCTCAATACTTATGCTGACGACACGTGTGTCTTATCTGTCCATAATGATCCAACTACTGCATCCCAAACCCTTCAGTCCCACATCACAGCCATTGAAGAATGGTGTCTAAATTGGAGGATTAAAATAAACCCTAACAAATCCCACCAAATCACCTTTACCCTTCGTCGCAAACCGATGAGTTCCTGCCCCCCAGTATCTTTTAATAACATTACCCTTACTCCTGTTGAGCAAATCCGATACCTAGGTCTCCATCTTGACAAGCGCCTTACTTGGAATCCTCACACCAGACTGAAACGACAAGAAACTGCTCGAAGATATCGATTACTACAACACTTACTAGACAAACGGTCAAAACTTCCAGTATATTACAAAAGACTCATTTACACCACTATTATCAGACCTATTTGGACGTATGGAATCGAGCTTTGGGGCTCTACGAAACCATCTAATTCCTCCCGCATCCAGTCCTTACAATCCAAAATCCTTCGAAAAATCCTGAATGCTCCTTATTTTGTTACAAATCAACTCATTCATAATGACCTTAACATCCCATTTGTTGCAGACATAGCCCGTGATAGATACTCCTCTTTTCATTCTAAACTCCCTGCCCATACAAATCCACTTGTCCGTAATTTATCTTCCTTAGATATCCCAGATAATCCTCCAAGGCGACTGAAAAGAAGGTGGCCTCGGGACCTACTGAGTTAAAATAGTTAGTGAAGTGCTACCACTGGGTTGTTCTTTCTCAAGACATTTTCATGACATTTTTTTTTCATTCCTCATATTTACTTATTGTGTTGTTTAATACAGTTGTAAATTACAATAAATAAATAAAAAAAAAAAATAAAAAAAAATTGTCATATGCGATCCATTTTTTTATCGCAGGTAATTATTCTTTCAAGGAAAGGCTCGGTTTTTTGTCCCGCAAGCAAAGAAACGCAGGTCTCAAGGCGTTTCAATTGCTGCCGCTCAGTGAGATCATGAGGTACCCATGTATCGAGCTTTTTTACTTACCCGGTAGATGCACTTGCATTTAGTTGTGCTGAGAGTCCTTTAACTGTTTGGTAGGGTTTCCTTCTACTGTATGTTTGAGGACATCGTTGTCTATTACGGACGGAGGTCTTCCTCAGGTCAAGTTTTCCAAGTCGGTATCCCCAGCTGAAAAATTAGCAAACCAACGGCGAATGGTCCGTTCATTAATACTCCCTTCCCCAAACGCCTTGCAAATATTTCTAGCGGCCTCAGCTGCTGAATGGCCGAGTTTAAACTCGTACAAAAATATTACTCGAAAATCGTGTGTTTCCATGTTCATATTTGGATGTATACTAAAAAGTGGGTAATTGATTGGGAAGCTAATGTTTATAATACAAAGGTTGAGGATTAGTAACTGTTTACTTTGAATATGTAAATATTCGGAAGAAAACAGAGACCTGCAAAATCCTTTATGTATTTCAGAAAATATAAAAACGGACATTTAATGTGAAACAACCCGTTATAAATTTCAATATATACATATATATATATATATATATATATATATATTTTTTTTTTTTTTTTTTTTAAATCTCTCTTAAATGCCGAAAACAAATTTCGTTCTGTCCCGGCCATTTTTCTTTTTAACACTCCTAATTAAACCAAATCGTTGTCAGTGAAGTCATAAATCATATGATTGCATTTAAGAATCGCATTTTTACGATTCAGTTTTATTTTATTGTATTTTGGTGGAGCGGCGTGGTCAAGTGGATATAGTACTAGTCTATTATTCTCTAGTTCCCAAGTTTGAATCCCGGGTGTGACAGAATATTATTTAAACCGTTATTTAAGCCGTGGGACTAACCTGGGGTATAGAGACCCCCCTAGGGCATACCCAGCCTCTACAAAGCGGGTGCCCGAAAATGGGGGTAAAACCTGGCGGCTGAGGACCAGTTGCACCAACCCAGGTCAAAGTACGGTAAGGGTAACCTCCGTTGAAGTCAGCCATTACCCGTTGCACCACCTAGGGTAGGGATGCTGAATCCACGGTAAACTTTACCGGGCAAGGCTCACCGTTTAACCTTCTGTAAAGAGCTAACCATCCAAGGACTTGTGAAATAGTATCACTTTTGTTTTATCTGCTACTATTTCAAAGAAATGGATTTGATTAACATTGAACACTTGACAGATGACGAAGAATATATTATTAATTAATTAATTTGTAGATATTATTTACTAAAGGTATTTTCATTTTTGTTTTATTTTCGTAAAATTTTAATCAACATTTTCATTTTATAGTTACAGTTTTATTATTTATTCCATTAAAATAGATCCTCTCTAAATACTTGACAATGTTTGGTTTTATAAATATAAGATATTTAGGTTGTTATCATTATTAATAGTTCTTTAGTGATTCCTAGGCCTATAACTTTTTTAAGTCAGTTTAAAATCTAACTATATTCCTGTTAATAATAAGTTGTCTACATTCTGTATCTGGAAGATGATTTTCAGGAGGTTCCATATCAGCTTTTGAAAATTTTGAACACAAATGATAGATTTTTCAAATTCAGGAAACAAATAATAAATTAACTATATCATTTTAGTAACCACGATAAATAATAATATAATAATAAATAACTAATTTCTTTTAATAACAAACTTTAGAAATAGAAGAATGTATTTCTTAAAAAGAAGTTGCAAAGTAGCTAAGCTGATAAGGTTAAGAATTGAAATCAGGGAGTAAAATGGCCGACCTACCTTTCATCTCCCGCGAGACAGTAGTTTAAGTAAACGCAGTACCAACAACGCTCCCAGCTGAAATCGGCGGTAAACTATCTACCGTAGTTTTATCTGGGGTAAGCTTACCTTAGGTTAAACCGAGGCTTGTGCAACTGGCCCTGAGTGTAATCTAGAACCTTCGCCTAGAAACTGTGCAAATCACTATCCGTACTGAGCCCAAGACCCTTCATGGGTTGTAGAGGTAAAGATTTTTTATTTATTGTATTTTCGACTTTATAAAGATACTTTGAAAATTAAAAAGTCAGCTCAATAATCCTTTTAAATTTTATTATTATCATTATTTTATAAAACGTTTCTGAGGAAATTAAAAAAAAATAAAGGAATGCTAAAGAAATACATATACAGAATCCAAATACCTTAATCGTTTTTTACCCCTTTTCCGTATTTATCTTCCGTTTATACCGATTCCCTACCATGATTACATTATGCGAAGATGGAAACAGGTTTCTGTGCCACTCAGTGTAAAATTAAAAGAGCTGTTCAGAATCGATAAAGCTGTTCTCTTCAGAGGTAAGCCGTGGATGAACAATGACTAAATGCCGTCGGCGTGGGAAAATCGTTTTAGACACGTCGCTTGAAATTATTTCCAAGACATCGACTTCGATATTATTAGTGCGAACTATCTAATGCGGAAAACAGTCGTTTGCTTTTGTGCTCAGGGTAAATAAACACTTTTCACCTAGTTGTAGGAAATATCACAGAATCTTCGTTGAAAGTCAGGAGAAAGAATAGTCGGATTGACAGCGAGATTTGAATCTGAGAAGGTGAAAGAATGTATGATGATTCGGACAATGAGTTAACCTTGAAATCGGACTTATGATTGACGATAGTAAATTGATAAAATCATGATGAGGGAGTTCAAGAAGTTCGAAATTCTTTTTTTTTTTTTTTTTTTTTTTTTTGGCGAATAGTTTGAAAATCATTGGGGATTGAGAGGGGAGGGCAAGTATTTTGAAGATGGTAAAATAGTTTTTTAAATTAATTTTATTGATTAATATATATTAAAATTAATTTCGATATGAAAATAGAAATAGCGATATATCCTAATAATAATAGCTTTATTTCATTACTTACAGAATAAACCAATAAGTCTCCCCCTCTTGGAAGGCACAAGTCTGGATATATTTTCTAAACACTATTTTTAGTTATAAATTTGAAATATATAAATTTGAAAATTACGTGCGTCCTTGGAAGTATAAACAAATTCTAACTTTAGATTTTATCCTAATAATAATAGCTTTATTTCATTCCTTACAACATAAACCAATAAGCCTCTCCCTCTTGGATGGCACAAGTCTGATATTGAAATAATAACGAAATTTCCTTCATTTATATTGCTATTTACATTTTAACTCTAACACTAAAAATATAATAAAACATATTCTGAATGATTTGAACTTAATTTACAACCAAATATACACTGAAAGGTTTTTTGTCACATAATTCCAAAGATTCCTATTTCTGCACATGCACTACTTCCTCCCTCCACATCGTAAGTGGTCTTCCTCGCTTCATCTTATTTTCCACTCTGTGACAATTTCATCCTATCACCTTTTTTTTTAAAAAATGTTCTGAATGATTTGAACTTGATTTACAACCAAATATTTACTGAAAGGTTTTTTGTCACATAATTCCAAAGATTCCTATTTCTTGCCACGGTAGTCTTACAGACACTACTTTTTGTCACATAATTCCAAAGATTCCTATTTCTTGCCACGGTAGTCTTAAATGCACCACTTCGTCCCTCCACATCGTAAATGGTCTTACTCGCTTTATTTTATTTTCCATTCTGACAATGTCATCCTATTACCTTCTTTTTTTTTAAATGTTCTGAATGATTTGAACTTGATTTACAACCAAATATTCACTGAAAGGTTTTTTGTCACATAATTCCAAAGATTCCTATTTCTTGCCACGGTAGTCTTACAGGCACCACTTCGTCCCTCCACATCGTAAGTGGTCTTCCTCGCATTATCTTATTTTCCACTCTGTGACAATTTCATCCTATCACCTTATTTTAAAAAAAAATGTTCTGAATGATTTGAACTTGATTTACAACCAAATATTCATTAAAAGTTTTTTCGTCACATAATTCCAAAGATTCCTATTTCTTGCCACGGTAGTCTTACATGCACAACTTTTTCCCTCCACATCGTAAGTGGTCTTCCTCGCTTTCTCTTATTTTCCACTCTGTAGCGATTTTATCCTATTACCTTGTTTTTGTTTTTTTAAATTTTTTTATATGTCCCAAAAATTTTTGTTGTGCACTTAATTCGGGCTTATTGAATTACGATAGTAAATCAACAGGAATCGGTTGTAAAATATGACGATTAAAAGTTTATTTTTATTTATTGAGATATATTACAATTTGTTTCTTAATGAACAATAGTAATAGTGATATCGGACCACATTCACACAATATATTGAGATACAGCCAATGACAAATTCAAATTACATAAAATATAATACATATACAAAAACAAAACAACCTATAATTGAGATAAATGAAATAAAGAAGTAAGGAATACATTAACTATAAAGTAAAGACAGAACTTCTAAAATAAGCTAGATTGTAGGTTTTCGTCTTGGGCTGGGTCGAACAAGGATATAACTCCTCCAGCCATTTTTTTTTTTAAATATAAAAGCAGGTCTCAAAAGAGATATTTTGCAAATTCATAGACAAAATATAAGACCATCTTTATAATTAATTTATTTACATTCGCTATGTCTGTAACACGTGCACCTGCAGTTTTATTTCTAGTTTCATTTGCTTTCATGATGGGTCTGGGGATCAGTACAAATAGAGATTCGTACTGTTTCTAGGCCGACGGCCGTGCAATGAGGTGATTAGGCCGAGATCACACTCAGCATTCAGGTTTCCCCCATTTTCGGGTTCCTATATTACAGAGACTGTATCTGCCTCAGGAGGGTCTTCATACCCTAGGATCGCTGCCTGGCTGAAATAACAGAATAAATAATATTCTGCCACAGTCGGGATTCGAACCCAGAACCTGGAGAACAGTTGAATAGTTCTCTATGTATTAGACCACGTCGCCACAATACTGGTGGTTTGAGACCACTTTTATTATAATTATTGAAAAGAAATTTTTTTTTTCAAGTTAAAAGTTTTCTTTAGGCCTAAATGTTCTTATTTAATCTCAATTAATTAATTAAAATACGTCAAAATGTCATTGGACTGTATTAGAAATTTCAATATTTAAAAGTTATACAATTACAATTATCAACAACAATATATGCAGTTAACAAATCTTTTTTATAAGTTGATTAAAAAATAATTTTCAATCACAATAAAAATATATTGAAATGCTAACAGAAATGTTCAAGCAGTCAAATATTTGGTTTATCATTACAAATAAGTGAGCATCCAGCAATTGAAAATGTAATGAAGAAAATATCTTGACAGAATAAAAAAAAAAAATTATTTTTTAATAATTTAAATACAAATTAATCTTAGCATTTTTATATTAGCGAATTAATAATTATTTGTTAGTAATTTAGAGCAAGCATGATATTATCTATATAATTCATTATATCAGCAAAAATCCTGAATTAATGCATTTTGGAATTATTATGGGTATTTTTGTTATTGTTTAGTAAAAATTGTTATAAATGATTAACATTGCTTTTTATAACATTGATTGTTTTATTTTTTTCAGAATTACAAAAAAAAATACATAAATCTGTTTCCAAATTTACCACATTTTGTTTAATGCTCTTAACTTGAATGACAATTTTTTGTTTAATCCTTTATAACTTTTTTTAAGCTTTTAATATATGTTTATGAAACTCTCAAGAAAATACAAATAAATCATTCAAAAAGAGAAAAATAAATTGAAACCAATTGATTTGATTGTTATTTAGGGCTAAAGAAGTCATTATTATTATTACTATTTTTTTAGAAGCTTTTCATTTAAATTATAACTCATTATAATTCAATATAACTCAATAATAATTATAATATTAAGATCTATAAAAAAAGAAGAAATAAAATATACTGCTTAGAATTCGCAAGAAAATATTGATGAAAATTCATAGTAAGTGTAATAAAAAAATAATTTTATATACCATTAATTATATACTAGAGTCAGATTATTTTATTTAGGAATGAGCTCAGTGAGAAACTCCGTTACAACAAGAACTCAGCGCAACATTACTAAGATGCTACTTCTCATTTCAACTGTCTTCGTTCTTCTTAATCTACCAAGGTAAGTTTAGGTTTATATATATATATATATATATATATATATATAATTTTGTTGGAAATAATTCGGGTTTTAGGTCATTAAACTATCACTCCTTCTTAATTTTCTTTATTTGGACGTTTCGATTCTCCGTCTATGTTTGTACATAGGATCCTTTTCTACACTGCAATTAAACATAATTGGTTACATTTTGCTGAATGTTGGTTACATATTCCATAAAACATCTATCTACAGCAAGGTACAATGTATTATAAAAACATCTTACCAAAGAATTTCATTGAGCACCGGCACACCACTCAGGCTAACACCAGGGCACTGGGGTCTCCAAGCCCTCCCCCCTTCAGCCTTGGCGACCGAAGCTCAACTTATTAATAAATAAATTTAATAAAATTAATCCAGTAAAAATAAAAGGTCAACAAAGCTTAAAAAATATATCACAAAAACAACACTAAGTATGCTATGTACAAACATAGACGGAGGATCGAAACGTCCAAATAAAGAAAATTAAGAAGGAGTGATAGTTTAATGACCTAAAACCCGAATTATTTCAAACAAAATCATAATATAAAAAAAGGGCCGATAAATTAATTTCTTGTATATATATATATACACATTATTGAATACTAATTGGTGAATATATATTCAAAATTTATACACATATATGATTCAACCCATATGAAATAGTCCAATATTAATTAATTTTACCTAGGATTTAATCACCAAATGAATATATCACTTGAACTCATAATATCGATGTTTAATCCATATTAGTTTCATAATCAATCACTCAGTCATTTTTGAGATATTAACCTTTAAATATCGTAAAAATAGAATATTTGTCGTGTTTGTAAATTCATTTAAAAAAAGGACTGATTCAAGATCGAAATTTTAATAGCTAGTAGATTAATGACTAAGCTATATAAGAAAAAATAATAAAAGCTGAGTCTCTTTTTCTTTATAAACTTCTAACTCGCTAAATGTTTTTTAAATAAAATTTTCGATATTTTTTAAATACAATTTCTTAACTATACAGTTAATATATTCTGAGGACAAAATATGTAAAGTACACTCCAATTACATTGAAAACAAGAAACAAGAAAAAATGGAATCCAGGAAAAAACAAAGTCTCGGTTAAAGGTGGAAAATGCGTGTGATTATTCAGTTGCCAAGTTACTTAGTTCGCGGCTTCTATCTAAAAACTCAAAGGTTAGAATTTGTAAAACTATTATTCTTCCGACGGTTCTTTACGGATGTGAAACGTTCTTTTTATTCTTTACTTCCAAAGATAAACGGCTTAAGGTTTTCGAAAATAAGGTACTGCGTAAAATATTTGGTCCGAAGAGAGATGAGGCCACTGGGGAGTTTAGAAGGTTGCACAACGCGGAATTGCGGAACTTGTATCCTGTAAATATAATTGAGGTGATAGCATCGCGGAGACTCAAATGGGCGAGTAAAGTTGTTGGGCTCGGTGAGGAGCGGATTCCGAGAAAGTTGGTATTCGCTGATCCGAAAGGTAGGCCGAAGCGTCGGTGGGAGGATTGCGTTAAGGCTGATCTCGGGGGCTTCGGCTTGAAAGGTGAACATTGGACGAGTCTGTGTAGGCGGAATTTGGTGGTATCGGCATCGAACCTTCGGGTTCGGTAAGCCTATTATTATTATTAATTTTGATTTGTTTTTATTTCTGCCGATGATTAAGTATAATAATGAATAGACGTTATAAAATAACCACATTTTCTTGCTAATTGCACTGTTCGTTACTATGAACTAAAAATCCCAAAGCGGTAAAAATCGGTCAAACGTGCGAAGTAGGGGCGGGTCCGCTAGTTGCATAATGTATCCATTAAGAGTCAATAAAATATGAATGTAAATGTTTTTTCCTGTTGCAGTTATATCATGAGACTCTACTCCCTGTGGCACCAAAGAACCCCCACGTCACTCTGGTGCATGCAACAAGTCAGCGTTCTTCTATATTATACCAACTTCAGCATCAATTTCTTACTCTACTCTATGTATGGAATTACTTTTCGTAAATGTCTTTGGCAGTTGGTACAAAATAAGTTCAATGCCCTCATTGAAACTATTTGTACCGATCCTTATTAAACTGTATACTTTATATCTTATGCATTATTACAGTAGTCAAAAGTTAAAGATAGATTTAAAAATGCGTTGCTCTTATGAATATGCAAGCATTTATAGTATTAATTAGAAAAAATCGACTCTATGATTCTTAATCTATGCATGAAGATACTCATTTCAATTATCTAGATGTTGTTAATCCTATGAATATCCAACATCATAAATGATGTCATACAATAATAATAAACAATAATAAAAAAATATGTGTACATTTTTCTTTTTCCATGCCTATAAACTTATTTAACCTGTGAGTAAAACAGTCGATCGTTTCAGCCAGGAAGTCCTGATGAAGACCGGCAATGTGATAAAAAACTTGGGTTAAGAAAAAAAAAATTCTTTATAAAGTAGTGCTGCTTAACTATATTGATTAGCTTACAACAGAGCAAACTATAAACTTCTTTGGAAATATTTGCTTAAATAGAGGAGGTACACTTTACTAAATAAGCGATGCTGCACAACATAATTGGGTTGCTATTTACACAGCTTATTTTTTTTTTCTTTTTGGACTATTACAAATCTTAATATACCATACACATACAATAAACTATAGATTAATATATATTTTTTTCCTTTTAACGTTTTTGTTTTTCTTTTACCAATTTATTAAATTATTTTTCTCCTTTTATTCTTTTTTTTTCTTGTTTCATTTTTTTTTTATTCCAGAAACAATTTTTTATCGATTTATATTTCATTGTCCTAATTTTTTTCTCTGGCGCGACAGGCCGTATACGCCTTTAGCCGCGTGGTATAGACTCCTCTGAGAATATACTCACGCTTCTCGATGAAATGTTTAAAGTAGGCAACTCGCCTATTTTTTGAGAGTTGCCACCAGTAGGCTGAGGGTTCTCACATACCCGGGGCAGAGGCTGTGAGTGAATCCCCATTTAATTATATTCTTATAAAAGTCCCACTGGGACTGGGATTCGAACTCACAACTCTGGCGTGGGAGACTAGCGCGCTAGCCACTCAGTCAGCAGCTCCCCATTGTCCTAATTAGGACAAATAAAAAAAAAAAAAAAAAAAAAAAAAAAAAAAAAAAAAAAAAAATATATATATATATATATATATTATGTATAATATTAATAATATCACATATGATTATCACATACTATAATAATACCATCAGCAACTATATGACAGTATACTTAATAGTAAGTATAACAGTAATATAATATGATAATCTAATTTTTTTTTTTTTTAATAATTTTTAATAACCTTTACCCTCCGTCGTAAACCAATGACCTCCTGTCCTACAGTATCCTTTAATAATATTCCACTTGTCCCGGTTGAACACATCCGCTAGATCGGTCTCCTGTGAAAAACGTCTCACATATAATCCACAAACTAGACTAAAACAAGGAATTGCTCGCCGCTTTCGATTACTTCAAACCTTACTTGACAAACGCTCTAACCTTTCACTTAACTACATAAGACTCCTTTACATGACTATCATAAGGCCAGTATGGACTTGCGGAATTGAGCTTTGGGGCTCGTCTAAACCCTCGAATTCTTCTCGGATCCAATCCATAATCCTTCGTAAAATCCTCAACGCTCCTGACTTTGTCACAAATAAACTCATCCATAAAGACGTAAATGTTCCATTTGTTGCTGATCTAGCCCGAACCAGATGTCACTCCATCCATAACAAACTCCTCTCCTACTGTAATCCATTAGTTTCAATCCTTGCTTCCTCTTCCACTCCTGACATTCCTCCGAGACCTTCTGGTTTAGAAAGGTTACAGGAGGGCTACCATTGTGTAGTTCTTCTTCAAGTCTGTTACAGTACAGTTGTAAATTTCAATAAATGGTGTTAAAAAAGTAAAAATAAATACTTTTTTTTTTTTCTAATTTGGTTTTCTAATTTGTTTTCTTACACATAAATAAAAACTCTCTTAAAATAAAAAAAAAAAATAAAGAAAAAAAACGTTGCACATTAATCTTAACATATTGAAAATATATAAATGTATACATGCCCCTCATCGGACACCGTGCATGTGGTGGTGTATAATACCTAGGGAGTCCAATATTGTATTTTCAGCTATCTTCGCTATGTCCACAATACCCACACCGGGATTCTTCAAAAAGCTCCTTGTCGAGTTCGCCTGCTCCAAACCAAAAGGCCCTTCACGTAGAGGTCTTTCTCGCCGAAGTCCTAGCGGAACCTCTCGAGGAAAGGGATGCACTTATCATAAATTTCCTTCTTTTTCCTTTCCATCTTATCTGCCTGATCAAGATCATTACTCTCGTGTCTTATTGTGGGATCCAAAATTATTGCTGATTTGTCGGTCTTATGAAACGACACAATGTCAACATATCACGTGGATCCATGCAATAGACCTCATCAAAGAAGGCAAAGTTTTTCTTTTTCATGAGCCCCATCATAATTATTACTTTCACTTACTATATATATTGAGGGTAAGTATTGCGATCGTGAAAATTTTCGAATTCCAGTTTTCAACGGAAATACACGTTTTAGGGTCCCCTGAGTCCAAATGACCTAGTCCCGCAAAAAGGTCTGTGCGTGTGTATGTGTGTGTGTGTGGTAACTCCCGGGCGAAAACTAAAAGTGCTATGAAACTGAAATTTCATATTTAAGACAACTATACGCCCGACATGTTACAAAATATTTTTTAGCAAAATCAGGTAACCCGAAGAGGCACTTTATACCATGCATTTTGCACCTTTTTAAGATTTACTCAAAAACGCCTCTAACGATTTTGATTAAACTCGCTGTAAGGATGTAAAATTGAATGGGCTTTAATATCATGTAGATTTCATTCTGATTGAAATAGTCTGACAGGGCTTAAATGCTGACATTTTAAATTTTCTCCCTCTAAATTACCTTTGATTTTATAGATTTAAAAAAAAAAAAAAAAATTGGAACATTATCTTATTAGCATTGATAAATAACGGGTAAATATGCAAGTTGAGCGAATTTGATAAAAAACTAAAGGAAAAAAGTACACAAATATTTTTTTATGCAATTTTTGCGTTTTTTAACACAAGAATAGTGATATAGATGTATAATATACCGTTGGATAGCTAAAGATTTTAGAAAAAATATTATCTAATATAAGGAATTTTAACGGTTAATGAATAATGACGAAGAGCCGATAAAACTGATTGTTGTTGATACAAATATAATAGATTATTTAAAAAAACACATGTTTCTATTGAAATAAAAAAAAAATAATTCGTTAACAATTTATTTGTATCTTTCAATGTATTTAAAAATTCTTAAATTTATTTTAACAACGGAGGTAAGTGAAAGTTGTGTGTTGCGTGCACTTGATTTTTTCCCCTTGTGTGCTCATGCAGCCGATATGGAAATAAAGATATATATATATAAAACGAAATTGTTGTTTCACTGTTTTGTAACCACTTAGGCTGCCAGTCGAGCCATATCATCATTGATGATATCACCGTATTTTATATTATATCACCATGTAATTTTGATTATCACCGTATCATGATATGATTAAATGATATTTTTGTTATATGGATGCTATATTTTCTTTTGGAAAACCAGTGAACTTATCAGCAAACTTAATATTATATGCTAGTGGACCGGCCCCTGCTTCACACGAGTGCTATTTAAATGAGGTTTTTATTTATATCTGTCTGATCGATTGAAAGTTTATGGCTTTGGGAGTTTTAGTTTCTCGTAAAGTAAAGTTCAATTAGAAAGAAAATAATTTATTTTATAACGTATATTTATTATAATATTTAATCATCGGAAAAAAATTAAAAACATAAATCAAAATTCTTTAAGTTTATTTGTTTGCTATTTTAAATGAAGCAAATCACTGAAAATTAATTTTCCCATACAATGGAATCTTGATTGCTATGTATGTGTTCAAAAACTACAGAAATAAGAACGGTTCCTATTTTGTTCGGTTTATTACTATTTTATCTTTAAATTAAATTTTATAAGTTAAATTAAGATTCTATAGGAATCCCATTAGTTTACAGTGAAACATATGTTTTCATTTTTATAACAATATTAATTTTTACATCAGTTTATAAATTTATAACAATTTTTCAATTTATACTAACAACTTAGTTACAATTAGGTACGTAATATTGTTTCTAAAATCTTGCGTACTAAATGGAAGAATACATCTTGCACAATCCTGTACATTTTACTATTATAACCTCCCTCTTTACCAATAACATATGTTCATAAGTTTATAAGCTTATAACATATATATTAGCTTATACAATTTATTTTATTGCATATAAACTTTTATTTTAAATCTTTCCCTTTTCAACGGTATATTATACGTCTATATTACTGCTTATATTCCAGGAATAATTTTTTGATGACTTATTTACAGAAAATTCATTTTTCCTGATTAATGAAAAGCTAAATTGCAATTTATTTTACTTATAAACCTTCAGGAAAGAATGTCCTAAATTATGGTGAAACCGTATCAATAACAGCCTTGTGGTTTAGAAGAGGTTCGCGGAAACCAAAATCGGGTTATCGTTTTAAATATATATATATATATAGAGAGAGAGAGAGAGAGAGAGAGAAAGAGAGAGGGTTAGATTAGATTAGATTTTTATTGTCTTAGGGCCTGAGGCCCTTTCTTACAGACAAAGTAATAATTTTTACAATTATTAATGTGCCAAAAAAAAAAAAAAAAGTTCTAAACAATACATATATAACCCATTTTTCTTTTTCTTTTTTAAATAAACATAAAACAGTAAATATTTTAAACTATACAAAAAGAAAATAATAATAATAATGTTAAGAATTGAGAAATACTGATTTAGTTTATATATATATGTATATGTATGTATGTTTGTATATATTTAGTAAATATTAAGTTCAGACGCAAGAGGGGGGCACTATTTACCTAAAAGGGATTAAGTGATAGTGACCGCTCGGGAGAGAGAGTGCTCTGGGTGCCAAGAGAGAAAGGTCGCTTCGCAGTCGCTACTATCCTTCGTCGCTCGCCATCGTCGCCCGCGATCGTCCTTGTGACTTTAAGTACAGTACACTCACGTTTATAAGTTAATTTTATTTGTTCTTTTGAATTTTGTTTTCCTCAATATATATAATGTTTACAAAGTTAGTAATCTTAATAAACCCATAACGAAACCTAAACAAGTATGAGAAATTCGGCGACTCAAAATTAACGTTCGGGTTGAGGCTGCGAGCGAGTGTGTTGTCGCCCCTCTCCCCAACATAAATTTGGAGGCACCGGCGAGATTGCCGAATTTTCTCGATTTGTTTAGGTTTCGTTTTGGTGACTATCGCTTTGAAATTAAATTGAGTTAATAGGTTACGCTTTCGCATTATTTTATTCGCATTTGTTTTTATCAGTTAATTTGGTTCTTAATCTCTAGCATTTTTATTTTATTTGTGTATAATATAGTAGAGAGAACTATTTTCATTTTATTTTTAATTCTTTGTACATATATGTTTTCATTTTATTTTAAATCTTTTTATATATATGTTAGTGTTTTTCAATAATTATATTTGATTATTGCAAATCTTAATTTCGTTAATACTACGTAGTGCACTTTGTACATATTTATTTTCTTTATTAACTCACTGTGTATTATAAAGTATATGTTTATTTCTTTGATACTATACGTAAGTCACTTCGAATGCATATTAATTTAATTATTCACTACGCATTATTCATTTTAATTTTATAATATTTTATAGGTCACTTTATTTTTTTTTTCCATTGATTATTATTTAACTACAACTCGCTAAAGCTCTTTAATTATAATTAGTTTGTAATTAATTTGAGAAAAGTATTTCCATTTTTGATATTTTCTTTGATTTAAATTTGTTATTTTCGTCAAAATTTAATTGTTATCTAATATGCCGCCCAAAGCTGATAAAGGTTCTAATTTAGAAAGTGATGAACTTAAGTTACAATTTTTAATGGACGAATTTAGTGATTTATATGAGGACATTAAAAACACTAATAATCTAGGTTTTATTTCCACCACAGATAAATCTAAGAGGGCATTATTTAAGGCACGCTTATCGCGTATAGATGGTACTTTTGAGAAGTTTTCTCAAATATTTCGAGAAATAAAATCGCTTGCTACACGAATAGAAGGTTATGATACTTCGCTATGCTTAAAAATGAAACATGAGGCTAGAGAAGCCTACTACGAAGCTTTGTCTTATGATGTACACGAAAATCAAATCTCTATAAAAAATAATTCGATCAGTTCTACGCCCGTTCTCCAACTACCACCTATAAACTTACCCAGTTTCGACGGTAATATTTCAGATTGGGGGCCATTTAAGGACACTTATATTTCGCTGATTCATCATAACAATGATTTACCTAATGTGCAGAAATTTCATTATTTAAAGTCTGCATTAAAGGGGGCCGCCGCTCAGATAATAGCTTCTATTCCGATATCTGACGCTCAGTACCTGCATGCTTGGGAAACGCTTTCTAAACGATATGAAAACAAGAGATGGCTTGCGCATTACCTTTCTTATGAAAATATTTCAATTTCAATCACTTAAAAATCAAAATTTGGCCTCCTTGGAAACTTTCTCGAATGTAGTTTTAGAAAATATTATTTTATTTCAGAACTTGAAATTAGAGGATCCGGCGGGATTTATTCTTATGACGTATGGCTTGACATTGTTAGATGAAAAATCCCGCGACCAGTTTGAGACAAAATATTCTTCTTCGACCACATTACCCACACTTCATAATTTTCAGAACTTCATTCAAGAAATTTGCATAAAATTACAAACCAAAGCCTTAACTTCTAACCGCTCAGTAGAAACAATAGTCCCGCAACAAAAATCTAAATATTTCATTGAACCAAGGCGCGTCTTTATGTCAACTATCTCCGATAATGCATCTCTGAAATGTTTTAAATGCCAACAGAACCACCGCATTTATGAATGCCCCCAATTCAGAACTTTAAGTCAATCACAAAGATACGAAGAAGTCAAGAAACTTAATCGATGCTTTAACTGCTTGTCTTCGGGCCACCCTGCAAAAGGCTGCCCCTCTCGCAATTCCTGTCGTTCCTGTGGTAGAAAACATCACACACTATTACATTTTTCGTCATCAAATCGTCTCGCATTTCATTCTAAACAGGTCGCTAACGAACAAACTTCAATCAGTCGCTCTTCATGTATCAGCCAGCCTAAAACATTTTGTCCCGTGGACGCTAAACCAGCAACTTCAAATGACTCAAAGGAAGTAGTACTTTCTACTGCAAATAATGGAGGAATTAATGTCCTACTTGGAACTGCCTGCGCCGAAATAAGGGACCAAGAGGGTAACTACCATCCAATAAGATTATTTATAGATAGTGGGTCACAGAGATCTTTCATAACCACTCATTGTTCGCAACGCTTAGGATTACCCCTTTTCAGAAACCCTCATAAGATCAGTGGCTTTGCAGATATTCAAATTCGTGGTGGAGAACACCAAACAAAATGTATTTTACGCCCGTGCGGACTGGATCAACCACTATTGGAAACAAATGCCATATTAATATCGCATATTACCGATAAATTACCCACCCGCTGCTTATCACCAAAAATTAAAGAAATCTTTAATAAATACGATCTAGCTGATCCTGGCTTTGACAAACCGTGTCACATAGATTTTCTTCTCGGAGCTGATTTGTTCAGTAAAATATTTACAGGAGAAACCATCAACACTTCCTCAGGTTTTCCGAATGGATTAAAGACGATTTTTGGTTTGGTGATAACTGGTCCTGTAAGTGACACCTTAACTTCGCATATCACGTACGCTAAGAATAACCAAGAATTTGAAACTGATCGTCCCTTAAATAATTCACTGACTAAATTCTGCAATCCAGGACTCGTCAAGGTGGGCGGCAGATTAAATTCCTCGCTATAGTACAAGACAAATATCTTTGGTTTAATTTATACATCTACCAATAGGACAAGATCGCTCTATCAGTAGTCTCAGATGTGTCTACAGAAGCGTTCCTCGCCTCATCGGACCACCCTGGAAGAATCATCGACCAAACATCGCTCATCCTCGCTGTACTTTACTTACTTTTATCACTTAATTCTGTCCCATGTCACAATTCCAAAATTTAAATTTTATGTTATAAAATTGGTGGGCGGCATGTTAAGAATTGAGAAATACTGATTTAGTTTATATATATATATTATGTATATGTATGTATGTTTGTATATATTTAGTAAATATAAAGTTCAGACGCAAGAGGGGGGCACTATTTACCTAAAAGGGATTAAGTGATAGTGACCGCTCGGGAGAGAGAGTGCTCTGGGTGCCAAGAGAGAAAGGTCGCTTCGCAGTCGCTACTACCCTTCGTCGCTCGCCATCGTCGCCCGCGATCGTCCTTGTGACTTTAAGTACAGTACACTCACGTTTATAAGTTAATTTTATTTGTTCTTTTGAATTTTGTTTTCCTCAATATATATATGTTTACAAAGTTAGTAATCTTAATAAACCCATAACGAAACCTAAACAAGTATGAGAAATTCGGCGACTCAAAATTAACGTTCGGGTTGAGGCTGCGAGCGAGTGTGTTGTCGCCCCTCTCCCTAACAAATAATAAACAAAATTTATGTAGACTTTTTAAAATAAAAATATTTAAAAAATAAAATAAATATTAATGATAATAATAACTAACACTGAGGGAAGAGATTAAGGAAAAACAATCAAATAAAGTAAAAGAAAAGAGAGAGAGAGAGAGAGAGAGAGAGAGAGAGAGAGAGCATAGAAAAAATGTTACAATTTATAAAAAAAAAAAATATTTTGAGCATACGCTCGTTCAGATCTTGTAGGTGTGATCGATATACATTCATTGAATTTTTTTTTTTTTTTTTTTTTTTTTAACTTATTTATTTAAGTCAATACACAGACATATCACAGTGCAAGTAGAAGTCACTATCCCACTAAGGCGAGCCCGTGTGTGGGAAAGGAGTTCACCTGCGGCAATTCAATAAAAGTACAATAACAAACATAACAGTACACAGTATGATACAATACAATACTTAAATAATATAACACAATTTTATAAAAAACTGTAACACACTATGCAGCAAAAAAAAAGTATATAATACATAAGGAATATAAAATACAATTATAAAGAAACAGTAACACAGTACACAGTTTGAAGCAGTAATTGACCAAGCTTAAAAGCTATAAGGAATACATATACATATATACAAGTTATAAAATTAAGGCATGCAAATATAAAATTGAATTACATAATACCTAATTAATACAAAAAACAATTATAAGAAACAGTTAAACAGTGCACTGAAATAAACAGCAATTGACTAAACCAAAAGCAATAAGGAATACAAATTCATATATACAAGATATAAAATTAAGGCAAGTAAATATAAGATTGAATTACATGATAAGCAATATAAAGATACATAACACAGTAAACGGTAAGAAATTGATAAAATCAAAAGTGTATACAGGATAAATATCAGAATGAGTGACGCAGGCTGGCATTGACGACATGTCTGTAGCGATGAGTAATTTGAATTCAATAATTCAGCAAGTTTTTCTTCACTGAGGGATTTCGCCCACAGTTTAACATTGTAGTAATAATTTGAATAGTTTGGAGGATTTGTGTGAGAAAATTGAAAATTTGGAGGAATATTGTTGTATACAGTAATAACAAGTTTGGTGTGTCGTCCAGTTATGTTTTGATCTTGGCACAATTGAGCTAAAGTAATTTTTCAGTCTTCTAGAAAAACGGTGGTCAATCTTCCCGACTAGCTCATCCTGTCTAAAATACAGCTTCTTCATAATTGATTTGCATCACTATAACTAAGAAATCACGTAATTCCGAATACCTTATGACACTTATGGAGCGGCGTGGTCTAGTGAGTACTAGTCAATATTTCTCCGGGTCCCATGTTCGAACCCCAGCTGAGAAAGAATTATTCTGTTAATTCAGCAGGGGAGCGTAGGGGAGACTCTCAAGGGGCGTACCCAGCGTCAATGAAGTGTGTACCCATGGATTTGGGGAAAAAATGAGCTTGATCTAGATCTAATCATTTCCTTGCACTGCCGTCGGATGTGAAACAGGACGGATCTCTATACCGAACCCATGACCCTTCGTGGGTTACAGAGTTGCTGTTTTATTTTTTGCTTATGATTTTGGCTATTGTATACCGTGCTTAAAAAGTGGGTAACAACTCTTTAAGAAAAAAAAACAATTAAAAAGTAAATAAATTAAAGGATGATAGTGAATTACGAGTTTTTCGACACTCAGTTTAGATGCATAGTACACCAGCAGTAAAGGGAAATAAAAACATTTCTTGCCTTCTTGCTTCTAGTATGTGGAGCTTAGAACAGTAGGTTTTGTATGCATGGTTAGATATGTGACCAATAACAGTATATTCCCCTTGAGACAGGTAGAAAGCTCATAAATTCGAAACTATCGATATTTTGCAATGGGAGCTCGCGTGGAAGTTTCATTTCTAGCTGGGAGCTTGTAGGCAGCAGACACTGGGGCACGCTACCTTCTCTTCTTTCAGGCTACCTACACTTGGTAACATGATAAACCATATGCTTGCATAACTATAGGCTGTATTTTCGTTATTTTTCAATTTATAATATAATATGCTTATTATATAATATATAAGTATTTCAAACACAGATTCATAAACATCCAGATCATTTTCTTAATTAATTCATAATCATTTATCATAACAACTAATACACAGTTTACCGTAACAATTATAGTGGATATAATTAGTTGACCGTTGAGAATAACTGGAATGAATTAGTCCGGGTGGCGGTCATTAAATGAAACAACTGAATAGTTTCAACTATTTTATTGTTTGCCAACGTTTCGACCCCCATTGTGGGTCATCATCAGGGCTAAAAAGATAAAAAAAGGATACATTTAAAATAAGATTAAAAATACTATTTAAAAAGAATAACTATTGCGCTAGAGAATGTCAATATTATAACATAAAAGGAACTAGATGTGTAAAGAAATCAATTAATTAAATTACAATGACAAAGGTATACTAATGAGAGCTTTACAGACCAGATAATGATTAAAGATAATGTACAAATATATAAGAAAAAAAAAATTACATGAAATAAAAAACATTAAAAAATGGAGTACAGTGGAGATACGTACCGTTGGTAGGGGAGTGGAAACTAGGTACAATTTGGTAATATGGAATATAGGCAGGTAGATAGGAAAGTACGTACGAAATCTGACAACAATGAGCAAAATTGCAATATTAACATAAAAAGAAGTATTCAGATTAAACCTACAATAGTAATAACATCATAACGGTATTAGAAGATGTTTTAACAAGATTGTTGAAGTAAAAACCATATAATACAATAGTAAGAATAATAATGTATAAACTATATGTAGTAAAACTGACTAACTCCCAACCAACGTTTTAATAATTATTGTAAATATATTAAGACAGTTAAATTAACCAAGTTAAAATATTATGGGAAAAAATAATAAGTAACAATCATTGACAGATCCTATAGTTGATACAAAATAGTAAAATAATTACAAATATGAATAAATTGAATTGTAAAACCATTAAGAATTTTGTAAGTGCATAAACAAATGAAATAGATACATATATAAAATAAATGTATACATAAATAAGTAAAAAATAAACCAATAAATAAACAAAATGTATACAGTGGGTAACATGTATATAATACAGTAGTAAGAATAATAATGTATAAACTATAGTAGTAAAACTGGCGACCTCCCAACCAACGTTTTAAAAATTATTGTACATATATATATATATATATATATTATATATTTTTTTTTTTTTTATTTCGTATATATTACAATTTGTCATAATAGACAATAATAATAGTGCTACAGGATCTCATTCATACAATATTTACAATATAAACAAAAGGAAAGTCAAATCACATAAAATAAAATCAAAATAAATAAACGTATACAATAACAAAATTTATAGACAAAATAAATACAAATAAATGAAGTTAGGAAATAAATAAACAAAACATGTCACATTAATACCTAGTACATATATTAAGACAGTAAAATTAACCAAGTGACAATATAATGAGAAAAAATAATAATAAGTAACAATCGTAAAATAGTTGAAACTATTCAGTTGTTTCATTTAATGACCGCCACCCGGACTAATTCCTTCCCTAACAATTATAGTTTGTTCCAACGAGTTGAACTGTCATTTAAATCAAATAGTTTTTCCCTATCAAACCCTACTTAGTGCAAAATACTCGTAAGAACTATTATCGATATTTTCATATGCCAGGTCGGGAAAAAAACCTACACGTTGGAATTTTTTCAAGCCTGGTCCACAATCGGAGTTCTGACTCATAGTCAGAATAAAACTCATCCTTTTATTTCATACGTTTATGACCAAGGCGTTAATGACCATTTCATGGTTGAAAGCCTATAAATCACACCCAATTTTATTTCATAAAGTTCTGTGTATTTAGAGGTTTTATTTAACTAATGTTAAACAGTTTTATTACTTATCAATTAAAATTGTAGACCTGGTATGGGACGAAAACTTTACCCAGATTTTAGGTAGTTCTTGAACCCAGAGCAGATAATTTTAACGTCCCATCCCTCCTTCTCTAGTGGAGCGCCGCACAGTGGGCAAAATCATCAATTTAGGTGGACAAAAGTCAAGTCTAAAGTTTGGAATTTTCCAGTACTTCACCTTTTCATTATTAGTTACTATACCTTTTTATAATACCCTTAATACTAATATTTCCCGCCATACCGTGTTTACTAATAAATAGTAAATGTGCGAATCATTACTGTTCACACAAGTGCCTTTTAACCGGCAGTGAGATTATCTTTATTCGATGGTCATTTATTGTGTTCAAGGTGTGTTTAGCGCAAAGTGTTTTTGCTTTTATTTAACAATGGACATTGCTGAGGCAGGTAAGACATTATATTTCCAAACTCGTTATTGATTACACATTGCAATCTCACCTGTAGAGTTAATTTAGCAATTTGTAAACTGTATGCCCCTATTCAATAACGAAATACTATATAACTCCCTAGTTACCCCAAGGATTTGTTTGTAGGTGTTGTTTCATCAATCCTTCTAGTCTTTCGGCATTACAAAAAATTTTTGTGACTTTTTGCGTTTTGAGTGATAAATCATTTTTTTCAGACTCAACACTCCGAATCAAAATTTTTACAATCTATATTTTCAAGAATTTCCTAAATGACATAAAATACATCTATTAGCAGGTTTTAGCAACTAGATTTTTAGTATTATTTTTCCCGTATTCTGGGACTTCAAACGTAAAATAAAGGGAAGTTTTATATTTTAGCAAATAAATTTGATGTTTGACCACTGTACGCTCGCCAATCAAGTAAAAAAATTAATTAGTTTTTATATTTTTTCTTATATTTATTTAAATATTTTTTCCCATAATCTGGGACCCCAAAGGTTGAAACAACCTAAACTGGTCATATTGTCCACTGAGCGCCGTAAGAGCTAAAAATGTAAAAACCTCAAAACCCGTTTCCAATTAATGGATTTTCGTGAAAACTTTTCGATTGTTTTATTAATAGCGTCAATAAAAAAGTGTGCCCATCTAAATTTGCCGATATAATATGCACTATTATTTTTAACAATTAACTTAAATTTTAGAATATATAATTGTATGACTGAAAACCAATTTTCGATTCATGTAGATAATATAATATTTATATATTAATTTCAATTTAACAAGCTGAAATTAGCAAATTAAAAACAGCAATTTTAATGATAAGAGGAGTTCCTGACAATTATATTCATGACTAACTTAAGGTTCTGAATAAATGTTTCTTCTTTACTAATAAATACGAGTGTTTGTGTTTGAAATATTATATTTCATGAAAATTAGAAAATATATATATTATTGCTGTCACCATCAATTTCATTTACAGTTGCCATTCGAAAATAACTGACCTATATAGCCTAGGCTTTTAGCTTTACGTTTCTAGTTAATGTAACTTATTTTTAAAAATTATATTTATTCTTTGAAATCTCAAATTTTCAATTATATAAATATCAATCGAAATTTCAAAAATGTTTTTTTCGGTAACAAAAAGAACTAATTAAGAATTATTGTACATGATATCAACAAAAATTATTTTTAATAAAGCCAGCTGCAGAAATATATGCGCAATTCTCGCTCTATCGTATGCACTTTTTATGCATTATATGGCCTATTGTATTTTAAATATAAATCATAGTAAGTGCTTCTTTGATTGTACTTCCACCTATATAGTTTGTTCCAACGCAATGAACTGACATTTAAATCAAATAGTTCCTTTACCCTTCGTCGTAAACCTGACATCCTGCCCTACTGTCTCCTTCAATAATACTCCTCTTGTCCCGGTTGAACAGATCCGATATCTAGGACTGCACCTTGACAAACGCCTTACTTGGAACCCTCACACAAGTCTTGACTGAAACGACAAGAAACTGCACGACGTTTTCGACTTCTTCAACACTTACTAGACAAACGTTCTAATCTTCCACTTAACTACAAAAGACTCATCTACATGACTATCATAAGGCCGATATGGACTTACAGAGTGGAGCTTTGGGGCTCTACTAAACCATCGAATTCTTCCCGTATCCTATACTACAATCCAAAATCCTTCGTAAAATCCTCAATGCTCCTTACTTTGTCACGAACAAACTTATCCATAAAGACCTCAACGTTCCGTATGTTGCTGATTTAGCCCGATCTAGATACCATTCCTTTCATGAAAAACTCCATTTCCACCCCAATCCTCTTGTTTCAATACTTTTCTCCTCTTAAATTCCTGAAAATCCTCCGAGGCGTCTGAAAAGAAGATGGCCTCGAGACCTTCTAGTTTAGAAAAGTTACAGGAGTGCTGCCATTGGGTAGTTCTTCTTCAAGTTTGTTTCACGCCATTTATCTTTTGTCACATTTACTTGTTGCACTTTGAAATACAGTTGTAAATTTCAATAAATGGTTAAAAAAAAAAAAAAAAAAAAAAAAAAAAAAAAAAAAAAAAAAAAAAAAAATCAAATAGTTTTTTCCTATCCAACCTGACTTTGTGCTCAATACTCGTAAGAACCAATCACGATATTTTCATATGCCTGGACGGGAAAAAAACACTGCACTTTGATGTTTTTTAAGCTTGGTCCACAATCGTAGTTCAGACTCATAGTCATAATAAAACTCATCCTTTCATTTCATACAGTTCTGTGTATCCAGAGGTTAACCAACATACTGTAAATTACTACTATTGACCATATGTTTTTTAAAAACAATTGAATCATGACTGGTGTATAGTTACATTTAATGTTAAAATAATGTATTCTATTATTTAAAAAAATATTAATATTAAAATGAATTTAATCACAATTAAATAATAATAAATAAATTTAAATCTATTTGGGCTTGAACAAGCGCGTATGCTTCTGTAGCTGGTTTTATTAAAATTAGTGTTTGTTGATATGTAAAATTATTCTAAAACAATTAGTTCCTTTGTTTAGCGAAGAAATATTTTTGAAAAGTTCATGTACACATAAATAATTGTAAATTAGAGATTTAAAAGAATAAATGAAATTTTAGAAAATAAGTTACATTAACTAGAAATGAAAAGCTAAAAGCCTATAGCCTGGGGTCAGTAATTTTCGAATGGTTACTGTAAATGAAATTGATGGTGAATAATTTGTATTTTTAATGAAATATAAGGGGTACTCACTACGTTTGCTATAGCATGCTATTTGTGCTATTGTGCTAAACAAATCAATTTTATACAGGAAATAACTGTAGAAACTCGACGGGTTTAGCAAAATAACACAAATAGCATGCTATAGCAAACGTAGTGAGTACCCCTATAATATTGAATAATGAAATATAAGGAATGTAATGTTGTTGACTAAGACCATTCTATTTTAATTATATTATATTATAATCAACATTTTGCTTTCCTCAAGAGAAGTAGTAACAGAACGTCTTTCCCCCCTAATCCTGTTTAGACGTATAAAATTCATTTTACTCCTTCTACACATTAACTGTATTACAGATTTAAGTGCATAATTATGCATTGTAAAAAAAAAAATTAATATTTATCATAACCATCCATTTTTCCAGTCGGTTAGTTTTCCTGAGAAAAAAAAAAACATAAGGAAACAGGCATTGGAAAAACAATAACTCATCTTGTAAAAAGTGAAATTATTACACCGAAATTAAACAAAGTACTAAACATACTTAGAGGAATTGTAAAAATTAAGAAGAGCCCAGTAACCTACAAAAATGGAAATGATAAAGGCTGACGAAGAAAGGTATGTATTTAACATGTTCAAGAAAATTACACAAAAAAAAAATACAATGCATTATATTTGCGTATGATTTGCCATTTATATATATAATGTTCATATGAGACAAAGTGGAGAAGTGCATTTTCAGGGTGCTATGCTCGTTAATACATAAACTAAAAAAAAAACTGTCCTTTAGGGAGAAAAAACAGAATACTGATTTTTAAGACATCACAATTTTCAAAAATGTGATTTTATTTTTAATTTTACTTACCTAAATCTCAATGCGATCTTGAAAATATTTTAATTTTCACCAGAAATACACGTTTTAGGGTACCCTTATTCCAAATGACCAAGTCACGCAAAATTGTGTTTACGTGGTAAGTCTACCCCGAAAACGACTAGTTGTGTAAACTGAAATTTCATATTCCACAAGACAGCATGCCTGAGATGATACCGCTACTTTTTCATCAAAATCAGCGAACCAGAGTAGCCATATTATATCATGCACTCTGTACATTATTACAATTTTCTTAAAAATCGATTAAACTCGCTATATTGGTGTAATATTCAATGGACAATAATTTCACGAAGGTTTTATTCTGATTGAAATAGTGACAGGGCTTAAATTGCGATATTTAAAATTTTCTGTCTTATAGACCACCCTGTCTTATCATTATATTCATATATTTTCACACCCCTTCTTTTTTCTTTCTTCCCATCTCTTCTTCATTCTTTCCAATTGTTCTTTCCTTCTTTCTTCCGTCCACGTCACTCCTTTCCTCGCATACCTCTCGCCCACAAGGACCTTCATTTCTTTTATTCTTCTCCCACAGTCTTGGTCTGTTATTTTCAGTTCCTTAGTTTCTTCCTTCATCTGTTTGATGTACCCTACAGCACTCTTGTATTCTCTTATTTTATAGAAGATTTCTCTATTTAATCTATTTGGGTGCATCCTCACCATATGTCCATAGAACCTTAGTCTTTTTATTCTAATGTCCGTTTCTAAATCGTTAATTTCTTTATATATTTCCTTATTAGATATTAACCTGTAGCCTTTCTGTGTCTTCTTTGGGCCATAAATTCTTCTTAATATTCTTCTTTCTATTCCCAACATTTTCCTTAGGCTGGGTAGGAAAGCGGTTTCCATTCCGTTCATTATCACTGGTTTGACGACTGTATTATAATGTCTCGTCTAGGCGTTTGTTGACAAATTCCTTTTATTATATAAATTGCTTGTTGCGAAGCTTAGTCTTTCCAGTTTAGTTATTTTATCTTTTATGCTTTATTTCTCTTTTATTGTTTTAATTTTTTTTTATTTCATTATGAAGCGTTGTCATTTTTTAACAACTGTTTTTCCTCAGTTTTTAATAAACGTACTTTTCTTTTTCGATAAGGAAAGCGAAGTTTTTCGTTTCTTTGGACTCATTTATTCATAAAAACATGATGTGCAAATACTTTTTTTCCATCACTGTATATCTTGTTGAACGTTTTACATTTTTGAGAGTGAAAAAAACGTTGCCTAATAAAAACATTAGACCACCAGTCTAAAGATTCATGTAAAAAAGTTCTTCACTGTTTTGACTTCGATTCAGTCAACAATATAACTTAAAGTTATAAGATGATGTTTATTTCGAGATATACGATCTAAAAGACAATTACAGTACTGCTGGCATTTAATGAGCTAGGGGGAGTGGAGGAAGGGGCAACAGAACTAAGCTTTCCCCCTTCAGGAAATAATTCTAACAACGTCTCTTCAATAATTTCAGTACTTGTGATATGAAAACAAATTTTAAAAAAAATATTAGTAATACGATAGACTTATTATTAGGCTGTGATCAGTACAAATTTCAATTATAATATGTATTTTACTTTCACTTACTATATATAGTAAGGGGAAGTATTGCGATCGTGAAAATTTTCGAATTCCAGTTTTCAACGGAAATACACGTTTTAGGGTCCCCTGAGTCCAAATAACCAAGTCCCGCAAAAAGGTCTGTGTGTGTGTGTGTGTCTGTGTGTGTGTGTGTGTGTGTGTGTGGTAACTCCCGGGCGGAAACGGTAAGTCCTATGAAACTGAAATTTCATATTTAAGACAACTATACGCCCGAGACGTGACAAAACTTTTTTCATCAAAATGAGCCTACCAGAAGAGGCACTTTATATGATGCATTTTTCACCTTTTTTCGATTTTCTCAAAAACGGTTCCTACGATTTTGATTAAACTCGCTATATCAATGTAAAATTTAATGGGCTTTAATATCATGTAGGTTTTATTAAGATAAAAATGGTCTGACAGGGCTTAAATGCCGATATTTTAAATTTTCTTCCCCTTCAGTCTGGCCATAGACGGCAAACCGTTAACATCGTTCCTGTGTCTCTCTCTACATCAGTCGCTTTTGTTATCGTAATTCTCCTTCTTCTTTCAGAGTTGTGTTCGGTGTTTTATTCTGAATAGGCTGGCTGTACTCAAGTTAATCCCTAAGCCTTAGAGTATTAAAGGACGTTGACTCAGGCCTTTATTGATAAACACCTTTCTCTCGTGAGTACAATTAATATAATTTTTTATTCAAAATCAAAATGGCTCAGTGCTCTATTTGTGACGCCGTGATTGCCAGGGACGAGAAGAGCAGCGTGAGTTGCAGTAAATGCCGCGTAATTTTTCACGGTAAATGCTGCAATTTATCCGATAAAGAAATTGAGGCTATCAAATCGGCTAAAAAATCGTGGTTAAGTTCAAAATGTGACCTAGGAAAAAAGTCTGGGGCAACCGCTGAAAAACCGTCATCACCTACAGTGAGTAGCTTAAAGCACGTCAAGGAACCAACCCCTTCCGACATACTCTTAGCGGTGAATAAACACGGCGACCTCGTCAATGAAGAGATAAAAGATCTTAAATCGTCTCTTGAAAAATATGGGGAGCTGAGCTTTGAGCTAAATGAAAGGCTCACCAAAATTGAAAATCATTTAGAGGGCCAAGCCAAGTATTTAGAAGAATTATCTTCTGAAAACAAAACATTAAAATCGAAAGTAGGCGAATTAGAGGTTCGCTTAAATAAGGCTGAACAGGGCCTACTGTGCAGGTCACTGGAAATCAGAGGCGTGCCGGTCCGTGCGGGCGTAACCCCTGCGGCTCTGGTAACCAATGTAGCGGCGGCCCTCGGAATTAAAATTAAAATGGAAGACCTGGACACGATTGAACGACGAAGGCAGAGAAAGGATGACCCACGACCGCCTCCCGTCATCGCTCGGTTCGTCAGACAGACCATAAGGGATGAGCTGATTAACAGTAGGAAGATGAAGAGAGACTTCTCTACGAGAGATATAGGTTGGCAGGAGAATGACTGCCACCGGATATACCTCAGCGAGGAGATGACCCCTACCAACAGGCACCTCTATTGGCTCGCTCGTCAGAAGAAGTCAGCTGGTAAGCTGAAGTATGTGTGGTTCGCGGGCGGTAGGGTGCGCTGCCGTAAGGGCGACGGCCAACCTGTCATCTATATTGACCATTCTCAAGACCTCGATGTTTTTGGCTGACACCTGTGCTCTCGTCTACTGACTAGCTCCATTCCTAATTTTGCCTACGATTCTTCTCTTCAATGTTTTATCGCGATATCATTATCTTATTATTTCTTAATTTTCATTTTAATCACAAAGTCAAAAGTTTATTTAATTTTTATTAAGGAAATTTATGCTTTTATCAAAGTTATTTTTAATTTTAACGAAGTTATTTCCGTTTTCATCAAAGTTATTTTTATTCTATTAGTACTAAAGTTATTTTTATTTCTATTTAAGGTGCTTTATTTTTTGTCAAAGTATATTTTATTTCTATCAAAGGCTATTTTATTTTCATCAAAGATTCTTTGTTTTGTTTTCTCTTTCAAAGTCTATTTTACATTTATCAAAACTTATCTTATTTTTATCACAGATAGTTATTCAGCTACTATATTTTTTATCAAAGTTTTTCTCATTCTATTCTTACGAAACTTAATGTTATTTTTGTATAGGATGTTTGTATATTTTGTCATATTTCATTTTTACTTTTATCAAAAACTATTTTGTTTTATTTATATCAAAGTTTATTTCATTTCCATAAAAAATTATATTATTTTTATCAAAGTTTATTCTTTTGTTATCACAGATATTTATAATGTCATCAAAGTTATTTTCATTCTTATGAACATTGTTTCTTATACAATTTTTATTATAGTTATCTTCATTTTTATTATATATATTTGTATTCTTTTTGGAAATTTACATTGTATATGTCAGGTTCACTATATTTTATTTAAATACTATTATTTAGGTGTATGTGTACGAGTATATGTGTATGTGTATATTTATGTGTGTATGTATGTATATATAGTTTCGTTGGCATTTATCTTTCAGATATTTTTAAATTCATTATTTTTCATCAATATCATCATTCATTATCTTAGCTACATCGTTTTCCTATTGTCTGTATTCTTTCTCCCTCCATCCCTATGTCTAGTATCCTAAACGTCTGTCATGTGAATTCCCAATCCTTGCCGGCTCATTATGACGAATTCCTCCATTATTTTACCCGCAATTTTTATCATATCATCGCAGTCTCCGAAACCTGGTTGAAACCCTATATCCCCTCCACCGCTGTCTCTCTACCTGAATATTCCTTTATACGTCATGACCGAATAGGCCGTACAGGCGGAGGCGTCGGTCTTTACATCCATAATAGCCTAAAATCTCGCATATTAGAAGTCTCAACCCCATCCGACCAACCACATATTGAATTCCTTTTTTCGGAAATTACATGCAACACCCATCCTATCCTAATCGCAGTTGTGTACCGCCCTCCTCTCGTTCCTTTTGACGCTCCATTCGAAACAACCCTCTACAATTATATTCCTCTCTACAATAATATCATAATTTCCGGCGACCTTAATACCAATATCCTTTCCGATTCCAATGACAAACAGTACCTAGAAAATCTTCTCTTGTCTCTCAACCTTTATCTTGTTCCTTTTTCCCCGACACATCATACACGATGTTCTGACACTTGGTTAGATGTTCATATTATTGATTCTGCGCAGAACCTTCTCTCCCAATCTCAATTGCCAGTCCCATTTCTATCCTCCCATGACTTAATCCAGATATCATATAATATCCCTACACCAGAAATCCTTCCAAAAATCATAACTTTCCGTAACATTAATTCCCTCACTCGTGAAGACATCCTACCCGACCTTGAAAGCATGAAATGGGACGATATATATTCATGTTCCTCCATTGACGCCATGGTCGACATCCTCACTTTCAACCTGACCACCCTCCTTGACAAACATGCTCCCCTAAAAACCCGTACCTTCCGTCGCAGACCTGCTCCATGGATGTGTCAAGAAATAAGAGAACTACAAAGAAAACGTGAGGCT
This sequence comes from Piezodorus guildinii, assembly GCA_023052935.1. Taxonomy (NCBI): domain Eukaryota; kingdom Metazoa; phylum Arthropoda; class Insecta; order Hemiptera; family Pentatomidae; genus Piezodorus; species Piezodorus guildinii. The sequence continues at coordinate 34,544,646 of CM041295.1, read as the reverse complement.
GCCCGTAGGCGCTTCAGACGTACAAGGCAAGCAGAGGACTATGAAGCGTTCAAGGCCCTCCGAAATTTGACACAAACAAAATAACGCGAGCGAAGTCCAACTATTTTCAAGAAGCCCTGTCCTCCGCTTCTGATCCTAAATCCAGATGGCAACTTCTTCGTAAACTCCCTCTCTGTAAATCCTTTACCTGTTCAGTCTTCCCGGTATCACCCAATGAACTAAATTTATACTTCTTACCCGGCTCCTCCAACATTTCACCAGCCTTCTCTCCTAACTTATCCCTTTCATCATCATTCAATTCCGACAACTTTTATTTCTCCTACATTTCACCAACAGACCTCATATCTTCCATAACGAAATCCCGTGCTAATTCCTTAGGTTTCGATGGAATTCCGGTAAAATTGCTAAAATTATGCCTTCCAGAAATCCTGCCAGTCCTTCTTTTCATCTACAATTTTTCCCTCCAAAATTCAGTTTTCCCTGCTTCCTGGAAACAAGCTTTGGTCCATCCTATAAACAAAATCTCTAACCCATCTTCCCCTAAAGACTACCGACCTATATCCATCCTTTCGAACCTTTCTAAACCTCTTGAACGGATTGTACAATCCCAGGTATCCAGTTTTCTTGAAAAAACCAACAAACTTAATCCTTACCAATCCGGCTTCCGACCTGGCTACTCCACGCAGTCCGCTCTGACCAAAATCACAAACGATATTTATACCGCTATAGATGAAAAAAGATTAACTGTCCTTATACTTTTAGATTTTACCAAAGCCTTTGATTCCCTCAACCATTCGATCCTTTTCTCTAAATTAAAATCATTATCCTTTTCCAACAGTTCAGTTCGATGGTTTCAATCCTTTCTTTCCAACCGCACTCAAGCGGTTGTCTTTCCTAATCAACCCCTATCTGATTTCCTTGACCTAACCTCAGGCGTTGCCCAAGGCTCGAGTATTTCACCCCTTCTGTTCAATACTTACATCAATGACCTTCCCAATTCAATCCACCGCTGTTCCTACCACCTATATGCTGACGACCTCCAAATCTATTTATCCTTCCCACCCTCCGAGTTATCTGTAGCATTTGCCAGTATTCAGGAGGACCTAGATGGAATCAGTGCCTGGGCAAACCTGAATAACTTGAGGCTTAATCCTACAAAAACTCAGGCCATCCTTATTGGTTCCAAATCCCTCCTCCGATCTATCACCACCCTTCCTCCGCTTTTGCTTAATGGTCATCCTATTGTTTTTAGTTCCTCTGTTAAAAACCTTGGCATCATCATCGACCAAAACCTATCCTGGAAACCCCAAATTGCCCAAATTTCCCGTCGATCAATTAGTACCTTGAAATTATTCCACCGATCCCGACATCTCCTACCACAATCTACCCGTAAACTCCTAGTTTCATCACTCATTTTTCCCCACTTTGACTATGGTTGTGTGGCATGTGGCGGCCTCTCGAAGGTGCCGAGGGCAGATTGAGAAGGATTATAAATTGCTTCTTAAGATTTGTGTTCGGTACCTCGAGACGGTCCCATGTATCCCACCTCTACAACGAGTTAAAGTGGTTAACCCCAACCTTTCGAAGACAATATTTCCTTGGATCATTCCTTTATCAAATCATAAACTCCCACCATCCATTTTATGTCTACAGCCTTCTGGTATTTAAATCCTCAACCCATCACCAGGAAACAAGATCCCGTCTGTCTGACCTCCACACTCCTTTCCATAGAACCAAAAAATATGACTGCTCATTTTTAGCCCGTTCCACTGCCTTATGGAATACTCTCCCTTCAAACATCCGTCATGCTCCTTCCCTATCATCTTTTAAATCCCTCCTCTTTCAATACTTCCTTTCTCTTCAGATAGATGTTAGCTAATTTTTTTTATGCCAACTTATGTAAGGTAAATTTGATTTTAATGCACTTACTTTAATGAGATGTAAAAGTTACATTTTATGTTTATTCTTATTTATTTATTTCTTTAAACTATAAATAGAGATGGTACTCTGACCCTTTTTTCATTTTTTCATTATTGTATTATTTAATTGTAGTTGTACATTGTTTTTGGCCAGTTATAATTTATTATTTTGTTCATAATTGTTATTCTCAAGGGACCTTGTCCCAGAATAAAGTTTTTTTTTCTATTTCTATTTCTAAAGTACCTTTAATTTTGTAGATTCAATAATAATTTTTAGATTATCTTGTTAATGCTGATGAAAAACTGGTAAATATATAAATTGAATAAATTCGATACCCAACTAAAGGAGAAAACAGAAAAAATATTTTTTTAATGCAATTTTTCATTTTTGAACATTAGAACAGTAATATACATGTATGATATACCGTTGGAAAGCTTGAGATTTTAGAAAAGATATTATCTCATACACAATCAATTGATACAAGTGATTATTTTAGATAATAAGGTAATCAATTTTTTAATAAAACTTATGTTTTTATAGAAATTCCATTTAATTAATTTTTTAATGATTTCACTCATTTTTATATCTAACTGTATTTGAAAATTCTTTAATTTATTCTAAAAATGGAGGTAAGTGAAAGTCGTGTGTTGCTCGCACCAGATTTTTTACTTTCACTTACCTATAAATGAAATATACATTAAGGGAAAGTATTGCGATCGTGAATATTTTCGAAATCGAGTTTTCAAAAGAAACATACGTTTTAGAATCAATGATTTCATAGTCCCGTACATATGTCTATGTGTGAACGTGGTAAGTTGGCAAGTATATCATGAAAGTGGAAATTCTTAAGAATTGTGATTTCATATTTAATACAATTATGTGCCTAAGACGTTTCTGTAAATTTATCATTAAAATCGGCTTGCCGGAAACGCCACTATATATTGGGTTGTAAAAAGTTCGTAACATTTGAGACGTTGATTTCCAAAAGGTACTATATCCATTCTAGGAAATTTTACAGGAAGCGCGAAAATCTCTCATTACTATATTATTAAACTAGCTAATTTGATTCTTTTCGCATTAAAATCTAGAATTATTTCTTTACTATATTAATAAAACCATATGAAAGTTATGAAATGAAATGTTCTGTTATGATTTGGTATGAATATAAATGTGTAATAAGTATCTTAAGAAATTAATAGCACTTCTAAATCACTTTATTAAAGGACATGAGTGTTCATTAAATAAAATCAAATTTAAGATATAGATAAAACTCAATGAGGAGAATATAAATATGTCAAAAAATCAATTTCGTAAAAAATGTCCTTTAGTACCTTTTGGAAATCAACGTCTCATTTTTTACTGGTAATTTCAATAAAAAGATTCAGAAGAAGAAGAATTCAATAAAAAGAAATTTATTCAGATTCTGCAATAACCCGCGTCATAGAGTTAGGGTTATCTGTGACCAATGAATTTGGTCATCACCAACAGTTGAAGGACGACCATAGCGCTTAACCCTAGGTACTTATTCTGGACAACGCTGATATAACTTTTGACGGTTCTACCCTCATCCATTCTGTGGAGGTGACCCAACCACTTCAGACGCTGTATTCTGACATAGTCCGACAGCCTCACATCATTATATATGGAGTAAAGTTCTCTATTCTTTTTAAGATGGTATACCTCAATTTCTTTCAAAGGACCTAGTATCCGCCTCAACATCTTCAGATATCAATGTCACATGTCAAGATGTCAGTATTATAACATCCTGATTTTTAAGTATACATGTGTCACATGCATATGTTGCGACTGGCCTTGCCTTAACTTGATCGAGCGGGCCACCAATCTACTTCTCACAAGGTGACCTATGAGGAAAAAAGCTTTATTTGCCGAGACCTGAATTTTCTCCTCCTCCAGATGCTTTCTTAAACCTTGTCACTAACATACATTATTGAAAACTAGCAACACACTATAATATGTAGTTTACAAGTTTATAACACCTCTGTCGGCGCGTGGTTATCTTTCTTCTGAAGACCATAACTTTTGTCTTGATTTTATTAATTTCAAGGCCAAATCTCTTGGCCTTCTTTTCCTGTTTCCTATCAGCCTCTTTGATATTAAGGAGTGACCTTCCAGCTATCACCTAATCGGCATACGCAATGTCTCCCCTTTTATAGTTTTTAAAAATGGTCTAAAAGCGGTTTTTTACTTCTAAAATCCATACAAAGTCTTGGATTGAGTTCAGATAGAACTTGTAGGTCAACGCCCGTTCAAACAGCTGATTAGGCTTTGATTGCGAGCTGCAGCAAGGTTTTATAACATGTTTTTAGGTACAAACTTTCTAGAGGATGGGTTTACCCCAGGAAAGAGGGTTTCCTTACACCAGAATGAACAAATTATGCTGCCACAGACGTATTCAAACCTGAACCAGGAGTAACCTTGGGCTCTATCCACTTCACCACTGCATGTTTATCATCTATGTTACTGTCATTAGCATAACAAATGTTTTTCATATAATTTATAATAAAATATGAAAAAAAAATATATTAAACAAAATTATGTGGACCCCCTAGTCATCATCGAGAGATATATAGGGGACCTCGGGCCACCTTTGGAAACTACAGGATATGTGGATATATAATATAAATGTGAAATTCCTTACCCACCTCTATTTGTAAAGCTTCCCTTCAAAACCTCATTCAAACACCATTTATTTTTCTTCCTATACCGATCAATCTTCCGCATACATGTAAACAATCATAACTATGTAACTTTAAAGAAATATGCGGTTATACATTCATATATTTATGTTATAATAAGCCTCATATATATAGATAGTTGATTAGTTCTCGGCTGATGATAATTTAAGTTATCTACGGGTCTTGAGGTTCAGTAAATAAATATGCAATTTTTTTAGGTTACATTTCGAGAATTTATTGTTCTCATATTCATGTCCTAACAGTAATATGTAGTAATAACTACATAATATTAAATTTTCTAAAAGGAATTTGTTCGGGTGGAGGTCGGTGAATGAAACAATTGAGTAGTTTCAATAGTTTATTTTTTGCCAACGTATACCACGTAAAGATACAAAAATGATTAAATAAAATTAAATATACTATTTTAAAAACTATTGCGCTAGAGAATGTCAATATTATAACATAAAAGAAACTAGATGTGTAAAGAAATCAATTAATTAAATTACAATGACAGAGGTATAATAATGAGAGGGCTATACAGAGCAGATAATGACTAAAGATAATGTACAAATATATAAAAATATATATATATATATATATAATAATAATAATAATAATAATAAATTCTTTATTTATTCTGGGACAAGTCCCTTTTGAATAATTTTACAAAATAAAAAAAAAAGAACTTTAGTGTCTTAAAGTACAAACAAATAATAATAGATATAAAAATAAAATAAAAAGTGAACAATAGTGATAAATTAAAAGGTAGCTTCTAACAATAATGATTAATAACAAAACTAGACAAAAGATAAAACAGAAACATATGTGCATATATATAAAATTTTAATTAATAGTGCTTTACTGTATTGATGTAAAATTAATGAAATAATAAAGTTAAATATACAAGTGCACCACAATGTAAGATATTGTATTTAATTAATTGTTTCTATATGTTTTATTTAACTAATTTAAATTGAATTGGCAAATCTAATTAGGATTCTTTGAAAATTGAATAGAGAGGAAGTGATCGAATAGACGGGATTTGAAGGTTTGAAGAGTATCAGAATGTCGAATATGTGAAGGAATGGAATTCCATCCGAAAGAGGAGCGGATTAGGAAGGATCTGTCGAAAGCTGCGGTTCGATGAGGTGCCATATACAGGTCTGAAGGCCGTGAACGAGTGTTACGGGAATGAATGGAGGATTTGAATGATAACATATCTGAGATGTACGATGGGCGACGGGATTGGAGAACTTGGAAGAGGAAGGTTGCCAGAAAGTATTTACAACGGTAGGAAGGGTAAAGCCACTTCAACTCTTCGTAGAATCTGGTAACAGAAGTGTCCCTGGATATCCCAAAGATAAAGCGAATGAAGCAGTTATATAATCGTTTAAGTTTTGCTTCGAGATCTCCAGAGACACCCCCATACACCAAACAGCAGTAGTTAAAGTGGGGGAATGATAAGGAACAAACAAGAAGCCTACGGGTTTCGAATGGAAGTAGGTGGCGAAGGTGATTTAGGAGTTTTAAATATATATATATATATATATATATATATATATATATATATATATATATATATATATATATATATATATAATATATATATCCAACCTTTCGTACGTGCTTTCCTATCTACCTGCCTATATTCCATACTACCAAATTGTACCCAGTTTCCATTCGCCTACAACACGGTACGTATCTCCACTGTACTCCATTTTTCAATTTTTTTTATTTCATGTAATTTTTTCTTATATATTTGTACATTATCTTTAGTCATTATCTGTTCTGTATAGCCCTCTCATTATTATACCTATGTCATTGTAATTTAATTAATTGATTTCTTTACACATCTAGTTCCTTTCATGTTATAATATTGACAATCTCTAGCACAGTTATTTTTAATAGTATATTTAATCTTATCTTAAATGTATCATTTTTGTATCTTTTTAGCCCTGATGATGACCCACAATGGGGGTCGAAACGTTGGCAAAAAATAAAGTATTGAAACTACTCAATTGTTTCATTCACCGACCGCCACTCGGACAAATTCCTTTTAGTAATTCTTTAACGTTCAACTAATTATATCCACTATACAATTAAATGTTGTGTACAATAATTAATAAATGATGTTATTATTAGAGAGACAGAAAAGATTTTTGAATAAATTTAAGAATGTATATATATTAGGTGTAGGTTCTTTAAGGTGAAGGTCAAATTCTATCAATAACTTTGGAGGCTGATATCTTCTCCACTCATTTATTAAATACGTTCCGGCTAAAATGCCATCTTCAAATGCAAAAGAACAATGCTATCTGCAAGTACAAAATATCGTCTAATTAAAAATAATCAATATAATAATTATACCATGAAAATTCTATAACAATATAAAAAGTAAAGATAGATAGATAGGAAATAATTTTTATTATGGGACCGGGTCCCTTTAGAATAACAGGTTTGTACAGTTTAAATATACAATATGTCTGGCCAACAGACAAGATAAACATGATTAACTACTATTTACAATAATTGATGAATTTGTATAGAACAAAAAAAATAAATAAATATAAAACAATCTTTAGAAGCAAATTATGTTGGAAAAAAAATGAGAAATATGTGAGGTGATAACAGAATTCAAATAAAAAAGAAACAAAAAAATTAAATAAAACAAAATTAATTAGTAACATTATACTAGTACTTAGTATTCTTAAAATAACATTAGCTCTGAAATAATAAAGGATCTATATCTGACCAAGAATTAATGAATGATATGACTATTAAAACATAAATAAAAATAAAAATTCAATTATAAGAAATGAAATCTTCAAGTGACAAAAATAACGATATAAAAAAATAAAACATACTGTAACGATTGAACCAAAGGGAAAAAAAATATAAAAATATTTAATACAATCAAATGAAAATTATTTGATTGTGTGGCAGCGTCATTTTGGGATGCTAGAAGGTACTGGAAAAGATGGAATTTAAATGTAGAAAGGGAAGGAACATGACGGATGTTTGATGGAAGGGAATTCCAGAAACTAGTAGAGGGCCAGAAAGGAGCATTCGTATTTTTTTGTTTAGTGGGAAGGGATATAAAGGTTGGATAAACGGGATCTAGTCTCTAGTGGGTGAATTGAGGGTTTGCACTGTAGGAGATTGTAGATATATGGAAGGTGTTGTGAATTGATGGTTTGGTATAGGAAAGATCTAAGGAAATATGCCTGCGTGTAAGAGGAAAGAGCCATTTTGATTCGGTATAAAGATGGGATACATGAGACCGCCTAGATGTGTCAAAAACAAATCTTAATAATATAAGATAAATTAATATCATAAATAAAATTTATGAAGTAAAAATGTTATTAATCTATAACAAGATTAACGTTAGATGCCTAAAAATTAAATATATGAAACAAAAGAACAATAAAATAATGCCACTTTAAAAATAAATAGCTGTGAAAGGAATCATTATTTTATTATACAGGAATTATTGTTATTTTGTTTCATGTTTTTAATTTTTATTTTTAGGAATCTAACGTTAATCTTATTATAGATTAATAACATTTTTACTTCATAAATTTTATTTATTTTATTAAATTTTCAGGGTATAGTTATGAAACTGATTGGACGATATTTTGATACTGAAGACGATATTATGATACTGATAGCGATATTTTGTATTCAATGGTTAAATAAACATCTCAAAGGAATTCCCATTTAATTTAATTTTATAACGCTATAAATACGTTATTATCTATTAACCTACAATTTGAGACAAATGATATCCTACAATAGCATCATGTATTTATTATTGTATACAAATTTTAATATTCTTTTATTTTTCCCACTGTTAAGGCATGAATATGAGAACAATAAATTCTTGAAATCAAAACCATTGGAGCCGTTTTCGAGAAATTCGTAAAAAGGTGCAAAACGCATGGTATAAAAAAGTATATGTATATTTATGCATTTACATTATAACTTGAATTCTGTATAACACATGTGTGTATATATATATATATATATATATATATATATATATATATATATATATATAAGGTGTAGGTTCTTTAAGGTGAAGGTCAAATTCTATCAATAACTTTGGAGGCTGATATCTTCTCCACTCATTTATTAAATACGTTCCGGCTAAAATGCCATCTTCAAATGCAAAAGAACAATGCTATCTGCCAGTACAAAATATCGTCTAATTAAAAATAATCAATATAATAATTATACCATGAAAATTCTATAACAATACAAAATATTTAGGAAATAATTTTTATTCTGGGACTGGGTTTAGAATAACAGGTTTGTACAGTTTAAATATACAATAAATGTCTGGCCAACAGACACGATGAACATGATTACTACTATATATATATATATATATATATATATTATATATATATATATATATATAATGTATATTAGTAGGAAACTATAGGTTTTTATATTCGTTCATAAGAAAATTATAACACCATTATCGTTAGGCGCCTATTTTAGAGTTAAAAAAGCGACATAATTTATAAAAATGACTAAAATAAATGGCCCCCACTTTACCATTGATCAATTTGACTTGTTTACGTGCATGTTTAAATGTGAAAGAGCTGGTGCCTAGCTCCCACTTATTACACCTTCCACAAACCCAATTCAGTCGCTGTCTAGCCCTGTTCCAGAATGGAAGGGTAATTTCCTTCAGTTAATATCGCTTTAAAGTTTAAGTATTTTTTTTTTTTTTTAGTTTTTTATATTAATTAAAATAATTTCGTAATAACTTGAATGCTGTATAATATATATACTTTACTATATAATATATACACGTGTGATTTCATTTGTTCGGTTCGAGAAAAGTAAAGTACTTATACACACGAAAATATTTTCATCAAAGTATTAACAAGAAAAGGGCAATATTTCGTATTTTGAAATTTTATAGTATAATGAGAGAACACACTTTCTCACTATCTTCTTACATATAATGCCTCGTTCAATGTTCATTTGAAGATTGTAGTTCAGTGTAGAGCATTGATTTGCTTAAAACTGTGAGTATGTTTAGGAATATTTTATTTTAAACGAATTTATAACATTAAAACAAATGTTAATAAAATTTTAATTAATTATCACTGCACGTTGGTGTATTAATTTTTTTTTTTTTTTTTTAATAATGTCATATATTGATCAAGACGTTGATTTCCAAAATGTATTAAAGGACAATATAACTTGAAAACCTTAATGGATGAAAGGTGATACGATTACATTTTTTTTCTGCAAAGAAAAAATTAAATAAAAAAGCAGGACAAACCTTCGTATTTTACTTTCATTAACCTATATATGAAATATATAGTAAGGGAAAGTAGTGTGATAGTGAACATTTTCGAATTTTAGTTTTCAACGGAAATACACGTTTTAGGATCCAATAACTAGAGTCCAAATAACCATGTCCCGAAAAAAGGTCTGTATTTGTTTGTGTCTGCGTGTTTGGTAAGTCTTAATTATCTTAATTAATTATCACTGCACCTTAGTGTATTAATCTTTTTTTAATAATGTCATATATTGATCAAGACGTTGATTTCCAAAATGTATTAAAGGACATTATAACTTGAAAGCTGTATAATTTATATATAATATATATATATATATATATATATATATATATATATATATACGGTTACAGAAAAACAAAATACACATACACATTTTTTTTTGTGTAAAGAAAAAATTAAATAAAAAAACAGGACAAACCTTCGTATTTTACTTTCATTAACCTATATATGAAATATATAGTAAGGGAAAGTAGTGTGATAGTGAACATTTTCGAATTTTAGTTTTCAACGGAAATACACGTTTTAGGATCCAATAACTAGAGTCCAAATAACCATGTCCCGAAAAAAGGTCTGTATTTGTTTGTGTCTGCGTGTTTGGTAAGTCTTAATTATCTTAATTAATTATCACTGCACCTTAGTGTATTAATCTTTTTTTAATAATGTCATATATTGATCAAGACGTTGATTTCCAAAATGTATTAAAGGACATTATAACTTGAAAGCTGTATAATTTATATATATATATATATATATATATATATATATATATATATATATATATATATATATATAACGGTTACAGAAAAACAAAATACACATACACATTTTTTTTTGTGTAAAGAAAAAATTAAATAAAAAAACAGGACAAACCTTCGTATTTTACTTTCATTAACCTATATATGAAATATATAGTAAGGGAAAGTAGTGTGATAGTGAACATTTTCGAATTTTAGTTTTCAACGGAAATACACGTTTTAGGATCCAATAACTAGAGTCCAAATAACCATGTCCCGAAAAAAGGTCTGTATTTGTTTGTGTCTGCGTGTTTGGTAAGTCTTAATTATCTTAATTAATTATCACTGCACCTTAGTGTATTAATATTTTTTTAATATGTCATATATTGATCAACCCGTTCATTTCCAAAATGTATTAAAGGACATTATAACTTGAAAACCTTAATGGTTAAAAGGTGATACGGTTACAGAAAAACAAAATACATTTTTTTTTTTCTGCAAAGAAAAAATTAAATAAAAAAGCAGAACAAGGTTTCGTATTTTACTTTCATTAACCTATATATGAAATATATAGCGAGGGAAAGTAGTGTGATAGTGAACATTTTCGAATTTTAGTTTTCAACGGAAATACACGTTTTAGGATCCAATAACTAGAGTCCAAATAACCATGTCCCGAAAAAAGGTCTGTATTTGTTTGTGTCTGCGTGTTTGGTAAGTCTTAATTATCTTAATTAATTATCACTGCACCTTAGTGTATTAATCTTTTTTTAATAATGTCATATATTGATCAAGACGTTGATTTCCAAAATGTATTAAAGGACATTATAACTTGAAAGCTGTATAATTTATATATATATATATTTTATATATATATATATATATATATATATATATATATATATATATATACGGTTACAGAAAAACAAAATACACATACACATTTTTTTTTGTGTAAAGAAAAAATTAAATAAAAAAACAGGACAAACCTTCGTATTTTACTTTCATTAACCTATATATGAAATATATAGTAAGGGAAAGTAGTGTGATAGTGAACATTTTCGAATTTTAGTTTTCAACGGAAATACACGTTTTAGGATCCAATAACTAGAGTCCAAATAACCATGTCCCGAAAAAAGGTCTGTATTTGTTTGTGTCTGCGTGTTTGGTAAGTCTTAATTATCTTAATTAATTATCACTGCACCTTAGTGTATTAATCTTTTTTTAATAATGTCATATATTGATCAAGACGTTGATTTCCAAAATGTATTAAAGGACATTATAACTTGAAAGCTGTATAATTTATATATATATATATATATAATATATATATATATATATATATATATATATATATATATATATATATATATATATATATATATATATATATATATATATATATATATATATATACGGTTACAGAAAAACAAAATACTAATACACATTTTTTTTTGTGTAAAGAAAAAATTAAATAAAAAAACAGGACAAACCTTCGTATTTTACTTTCATTAACCTATATATGAAATATATAGTAAGGGAAAGTAGTGTGATAGTGAACATTTTCGAATTTTAGTTTTCAACGGAAATACACGTTTTAGGATCCAATAACTAGAGTCCAAATAACCATGTCCCGAAAAAAGGTCTGTATTTGTTTGTGTCTGCGTGTTTGGTAAGTCTTAATTATCTTAATTAATTATCACTGCACCTTAGTGTATTAATCTTTTTTTAATATGTCATATATTGATCAACCCGTTCATTTCCAAAATGTATTAAAGGACATTATAACTTGAAAACCTTAATGGTTAAAAGGTGATACGGTTACAGAAAAACAAAATACATTTTTTTTTTTTCTGCAAAGAAAAAATTAAATAAAAAAGCAGAACAAGGTTTCGTATTTTACTTTCATTAACCTATATATGAAATATATAGCGAGGGAAAGTAGTGTGATCGTGAACATTTTCGAATTCTAGTTTTCAACGGAAATATTCGTTTAGAGTCCCTGAGTCCAAATTACCAAGTCCCGCAAAAAAGTTCTGTTTGCCTGTGTGTCTGTGTGTGGCATATAAGACATATCATATTTAAGACAACTATAGGTCCGAGATGTTACAATGTTACTTTTTTACTAAAATCGGCTGAACGTATCACTTTAGTTCTACTTTATATCATACATTTTGCACACTTTTACGATTTTTTCAAAAACAGCTCCAACGATTTTAATCAAACTCGCCAAATCGATGTAGAACTTCACTTACCTATATCTCATTGCGATCGTGAAAATATATAATAAAAAGAAGTTAAGGTGTGCTTATTTAAGTATGAAACATTAAATAAAACTTCCTGAAAAATTAAAAAAGAAAAGAAAATATTTTAATTTTCACCAGAAATACACGTTTTAGGATTCCCGATGCCCTTTGTACATCTTTACGATTTTCTCAAAAAGCAATTAAACTTATATTGGTGTACTATTTAATGAGCTTTAATAACATGTAGGTTTCATTCTGATTGAAATAGTCTGACATTGCCTAAATGCCAAAGTTCTGGAGTTTTTTCCTCTAAAGTACCTTTAGATTTATATATTCAGAAGAACCCATATTATCTAATTAGGATTGATACAAAGCGGCTAAATATAAATGTCGAACGAAATTTAATAAACGACTAAGGGAAAAGAAAAACAATTTTAGAAAAATGTAATTTCGGGTTTTTTGAATATTTGAACAGCAACTTAGATGTATGATATGCCGCTGGAAAGCTAAATATTTTAGAAAAAATAATATCTTATATATGAAGTTGTAAAATTTCATGTAAAGTGAGAAATAAGGAATAAAATTCTTACTGATATTTATACGTAACAATTTGAAATTGCTATATTATTTTATCTTTGTCATATGTTTCCAACAAAACTCGACAAAAATTGTATTTGAATTATCTAAAAAAAATTTTAATTTAAGTTTATTAAATAGCTTTAAATTTATCTTAACAGCCGAGGTGAGTGAAAGTTGTGTGTTAGCCGCACCAGATTTTTTAAATTGTATTCCATAATAAGATATTTAAATTCCTAATTATTTTCCCAGGAACATTATTCAAAACATCATTAGTTGTAATTTTTTTGCTAAGTACAGTCTAATTAATTATTACTGAACCTTATTATATTAATTTTTTTGTGTTATATTTATTTCATCTATTGATTGAGACGTTGATTTCAAAAAGGTACTAAAGGACATTATAACCTGAATGCTATATAATATTTATACTTCAATGTTTAAAACGATTAATGTAATTTATTCGGTTCCATAACAGTAAAATACATATGCGCACAATACTTCCTTTCTGCAAAGTATCAATGAAAATAGAAAATGTATTTTGGAATGGTATTAGGTAATAAGAGAATAAAATCGAATTACATAATTCTAAATCTTACGTTTGTGTAACCACGATTCACAACTTATGTGTGTATAATAATAATAATGATAAAAATAAAAAAACTTTATCCTGGGACTATGTCCCTTAAGAATAACAATTTCTTACAGTAAATATAAACTTCAATAAATGTTATAGATCTTAAGTTGCAAGACTTTCGGCGGAATGAGTTTCATGACTCAGGGACGCTCCGTACCTCCACTATCTATATATACCTCCACCTATATATATATTATATATATATATATATATATATATATATATATATATATATATATATATATTCAATTATCAATTTCGTTCGACATTTATATTTAACCGCTTCTTATCAATCCTAATTAGATAATATGGGCAATTCTTCTGAATCTATAAAATAAAAGGTACTTTAGAGGAAGAAAATCCATAACTTTATTTTAAGCCCTGTCAAACTATTTCAATCAGAATAAAACTTACATGATATTAAAGCCCATTAAATTTTACATCGATTTGGCGAGTTTCATTAAAATCATTAGAGACGTTTTTTTTTTTTTAAACGAAAAAAGGTACAAAATGCATGATATAGAGAAGCAATTTCGTTCAGCTGATTTTAGTGAAAAAAGTCATTGTTACATCTCGGACCTATAGCTGTCTAAAATATCATGTCTTATATGTCTTAAATGAAGTAAGTTTTTTCGTTTTCGTGCTTGACATACCACACACACACACACACAGCTTAAAAAGAACTTTGTTTGGGACTTGGTTATTTCGACTCTAGTTATTGGACCCTTAAACGTGTATTTCCGTTTAAAACTTGAATTCGAAAATTTTTACAATCATAATACTTACCCCAACTATATATTTTTTTTTTTTTATGCATAAAAAGAATGTGTATATGTATTTTGTTTTTCTGTAACCGTATATCGCGTCTTTTAACCATTAAGTTATATATATATATATAATATATATATATATATATATATATATATAGATTATACAGCAATCAAGTTATAATGTCCTTTACTACGTTTAGGAAATCAACGTCTTTATCAATATTTATATTTATATTATTTATATATTTATCAAAAATTAGAAATAATATTTATATATATATATATATATATAATACGGACAATTTGTTTCTGTTTATGAAAATATTTTATATTTTAAATTAAATTCAAATCATACGTTTCTTATTTCGCATAGGAGTCGCAGAGAACTGTATATTTATAAATAAAATTGGACTTTATACCCCGAGGTCATTCCCCGGCCGAAACAAAAGAATAAGTATTTATTCTGCCATTGCCGGGATTTGATCCCAAGACTTGAATAATAGTAAACTAGTACTTGGCCCACTATGCCACGCCGCTCCCAATTTTGTTTTTCAATTAACTTAATAAATTCCAAACCGTACAACTTACCTAATTTTCAATACAACGATTATGCTATTTAAAATATATTTTCTCCAAATGATTAATTAATTACAGAATTACATCGTTAAAAGGTACAGGCTATGAATATGATAATGAGCTGGAAAATTTACCCTAATTTTATTCCTTCAATTAAAAGAGAATTTTCTCTAAATCGTCATCGTCAACATTTTAACACGAACTGTGAAATTCCAGCAATCGGAAATATGGAAATTTCGTAAACTTATCCTTTTACAATAAATATTAATATAAGACTCTTGTTTAACCAGATGTAAGATTTTCAAAATAAAAACAACCAATTAATTACTAAGATAAAAAAAAATATGAACACCTAAGCTCGGTATTTAGTTTGAAAAACAGAAGGAGAGTAATTTAATTGATGCTTTCTCGGGAATATTAAGCAGAAATTTAAAATCAATTAAGCTGTAGAATCCCTATCTCATGTTTTAAGTAGAGCTACAACAAGCGAAGATAAATTTTCCTGGAAAAATATTTATATAAATTCCTTGTAAAAGATTTATTGTTTGGCGTTGTGCGATCGTTTTTGAAAATGTTTACAATAATTTATGTTAAATAAATATTAAAGTGCTCACCTGTGGTCTAGCGGAACCTACTATGCTCATGATCACGGTTCATAACAGGCAGATGGCTCTAGAGTTTTTTTAATGGACTAAAGAATACTCGGTTATGCCATCCTTCGGAAGAAAGTTAAAATGGTTGTTCTGAGCCAGTGTGATATCAGGTACTCCTAACCTTACAAGTACTTTTTTTTTTTTAAATCTTCTTTCCTGATCATTGTACTACTTACCGTGAAATGGCGATATTAAGAACATTGTTTGTTTTTTTTTTTTTTGTAATCTATACTAATATTATAAAGAACCCTTTCGTAATCAAACCTGGAAAGGCAAAATTTAGGTATCCCATCGTACTATCGTCTGATTAGCTAAAGCAGCATAAAGTGTTTTTTTTTTTTTTTAATATATTTTTTTTTATTGAAATTTACAACTGTACAAAACATACATCAAGTAAATATGCTTGGAATGAACATGAAGAGAAACTGCCCATTGGCAGCACTCTTTGGTATTGAGTCTAAACAAGAAGGTCTCGAGGCCATCATCTTTTCAGACGCCTCGGAGGATTATCAGGAATGGAAGAGGAAGCAAGGATTGAAACTAATGGATTAGAGTGGGAGTGGAGTTTTTCATGGAAGGTGTGATACCTGGTACGGCCAAATCAGCAACATATGGAACATTAAGATCATTGTGGATGATTTTATTCGTGTCAAAGTAAGGAGCGTTAAAGCTTGCGAAAGATTTTGGATTGTAAGGATTGGATACGGGAAGAGTTTGATGGTTTAGTAGAGCCCCAAAGCTCTACTCCTAGGTCCAGATAGGCCTTATGATAGTCATGTAAATGAGTCTTTTGTAGTTAAGTGAAAGGTTAGAGCGTCTGTCTAGTAAGTGTTAGAGTAGCCGAAATCTTCGTGCAGTTTCTTGTCTCTTCAGTCTTGTATGCGGATTCCATGTAAGTCGTTTGTCAAGCAGGAGTCCTAAATATCAGATCTGTTCAACCAGGACAAGCGGAATATCATTAAAGGACACTGAAGGGCAGGATGTCATAGGTTTTCGACGAAGGGTAAAGGTAATTTGTTGGGATTTATTGGAATTGATTTTAATTCTCCAATTCTGACACCATACCTCAAGGTCTCTGATGTGGGATTGGAGAGAAAGTGAAGTTAAGTGAAGAAACAAACAACTTATCTCAACTAAGTACTGAGAAAAAACAAATTTTAACTTTAAAAAATTTGAAGCAAAACAACACCACTTTTTTTTTTTTAAATCTTCTATCCTCATAATTATACTACTTACCGTGGAATTGCGATCTTAAGAACATTGTTTGTTTTTTTGTAATCTATACTAATATTATAAAGCTGAAGAGTTTGTTTGTTTGAACGCGCTTATCTCAGAAACTACTGGTTTGAATTGAAAAATATCTTTCTGTACTGGACAGTCCATCGAGGAAGGCTATATAACATCACGCTGCGACCAATAGGAGTGAAGAATCAGTGGAAAATGAGGAAAAAACGGGAGAAATCAACCTCTCATCCTAATGATTCCAAATTGTTTAGCTTTTAATTTTTAAATAATTCAATTTCTCGTTGTTGTCTTTTGCAGTAACAATTAATAAATCACAGGGGCAAACATTTAAATACGTAGGAATCTATTTGCGCAAGACTGCTGTTCACACGGACAACTGTATGTCAAGATAGTTGCGGGGAAAATCATTATGTTCTTTGCCACAAGAAAATAATACTAAAAATATCATTTACACTGAAGTATTTAATTTTTTTTTTAACTTCTTAATCGATATCATAATAACAGAAATTGAAGCAGACAAAGTCGCGGGCAACAGTTAGTTTTCAAATAAAGGTAAAAGTAAATTTTTTCAATATCGCGACTGCTTAAAAAATACAATATCTATATGATATGCACAAAAGTAAAAAAAAAAACAACAAAAAAACAAACAGTTTTCGTAGAGTTGAAAATTTGGCGTGACTTAAAGATTTGATCAACTGTTATAAGGCAGCGATATTTTATAAATAATAGAAAAACAAAACAAAAAAAATAGTGGCATATGTCTATATAGTTGTATACTCGTATATCTACAAGTTTTATTATCTTATATTTAGTCCCTTTTGAGATAATTAAGTATTTGTAAAAACAACTGTTAACTGTGTTGGAAAATTTATGTTACAAAATAATGATAATATTTTAAACATAGGTATTTATATAAGTAGTACAATAAGACTATAAAACAGTAAAACAAATATACTGTATACAGAAGAGTAAAAAGTTTCATTTTTCCTAAATTTTCAAGAATTTTTCTAACCACATTCCTCACGACTGAGGTGGTATGTTGAGAGCATAAAAAATAAAGAGAATATTCTTATCATGATTTTCTTTTTGCCCTAAATCACTAGAAAATAGAATATAGAGACAATAGAAGAGTACAAAAAATCTCGTTTCTCCTAAATTTTCAAGATTTTTTCTGACGTGGTTAGAATATAATAGAAGGGGCAAGGGCTGGTTTAGAGTGGCACCACCACGGCCATGCCCAATCTTTTTGCACCTTTTTCTCTTTTCGTTAATAAGATTAATATTATATTAAATTAACTATGTTATAGATATATTATAAATATCTCAATATGTATAATAAAGTTAGTCTCCAAGGGGACATTGGGCAATGATTTTATGTTGAAGGATATCGGGTATCATAATGTATATACCTCTGTTCATTAAAAAATAAATATTTATATTACAAGGGATACTTCATATTAAAAAGATTATAAAATCGCAGTTGACCAAGATTAGTTGCCGTGATGAATGTATTATAAGGAAAGAAACAAAAAAAAACAACAAAAAAAACAGTGTAATTACTATATATATCAAATTTCAGCTTTAATACATTCATAGATTTTTTACACTGTCGGTGTTTTTATTGGCTGTCCTAAATTTCCTATTTCTCTAATTTTTGAGTTATTGGAACATTTTTAGAATTGTGGAATTTTCAAAAAGCTATGTCCCACAAGACATTTTGAGAAATCCTAACTGACAGACAAAATGCCATTTTGGGTTTCCCAAAACAACCTTAGTATGTTCAGTGATTATATAAAAATAAGACCCCTTTACGGGACTTCGAGAACTGCAGAATCAATAATAGTGTGTAAAAATAACTTACAAGTAAACATAACAAGTTAAAAAAGAGCAGCGGTTTGGAAATCGTAAATTGATTACTTTCATGGAGTAGGAAATCTCATCAAATCTAAAACTCGATTAGTTAAAAAATAAATTAATATTCAATTAATTAAAAAAAATAATCCCTACAATTATTTAAACAACTTAATTTTTAGTATTTTCAATAATAATGAGTTTTACTGTGTTAAATAATAAAAACTTTTATTTTTTTTCCCGTTCGTATATATACAATTTTATTTTTTCCTCAGACCTAGAACGCAGGAGGATTATATTGAAAATTGTTTTAAGCAAATTGTTTTATGCAATGAAATAAAGAAACATACTAGTGAAAAGTTATAGCTTTTTTATCGGCCTTTTTTGTGTGACGACCAAAGGCGGCAATTACCTTTATTCTGAAATTATGCATATTTTAAAAATTAGTTATAGCCTATTTCTTATCCTCCACCAACCTTTTCTCGTGTATCCCATCTTCCACATTAGTTATGACTAATATCCTTACATCCTGTCACGTCAATGCACAATCCCTTATTGCCCACTATGATGAATTCCAACTGTACTTTCTTGATAATTTTTATCATATCATTGCAGTATCCGAAACCTGGCTAAAACCCCACATCCCTTCCTCACAAGTATCCCTCATTAATTATTCCTTTCTCCGCCACGATAGATCTGATCGCAGGGGTGGTGGTGTGGGGCTGTATGTACACGATAGTCTCAAGGTCAAAGTCCTTCTCCAATCTCCTTCTTTTGACTATCCCCACCTTGAATACCTTTTCGTGGAAATCTCATCCAATAAATCACCGCTCCTGTATGCCATAGTATACCGACCTCCTCACGTTCCATTCGATAACCTTTTTGAATCCTCCCTTACCAGACTTGTCTCCAGTTATTCCAATGTTATTATCTCAGGAGATTTCAATACAAATATGCTTTCGGAATCCTATAATAAATCTTTCCTAGATAACTTACTTTATTCTCTGAATCTTTACCTTGTTCCTTACTCCTCCACCCATCATACCTAATTCTCCGACACCTGGCTTGACCTTCACATTACTGAGTCTCCTCTAAAGGTCCTTTCATCCTCCCAGCACCCGGTTCCATTTCTTTCTTCACACGACCTTATTCAGATCTCATATAACTTACCAGTGAAATCCTTCATTCCTAAAGTGATCTCCTATCGTAGTTTGAACCACCTCTCCTTCGAATCCCTTCAACCAGATCTGGAATCATTTCCTTGGGATACCATATACTCCTATAATTCCATCGATCCTATGATATCCACTCTCACCTCAAACCTTAAATCTATACTAGACCTGCATGCACCTTTAAGGACCAGAATGATACGTCGTCCAACTGCGCCTTGGCTAACCCCTGAAATAAGGGAAATGATGAAAAGAAGAGAAGCAGCGAGGCGAAAATTTCGCCGCACTCATACACCAGCTGATTACGAATGCTTCAAAAAACTTCGCAATGAAACCCAGGCCGCAGTTCGACGTGCTAAATCCTACCACATTCATACTTCCCTCTCCAATGCTCCTGATTCCAAATCCAAATGGAAAATAATCCGAAAATTATCTCTTCCAGAATCCAATAACTTCACTCCCCTTTCTGTTTCTCCGGACCAGCTCAACAATCATTTTATATCCTTTGCTTCTAATCCTTCTCCTGCAGCTGATATCAACCATCATAATTTCAATCCAGAGAGCTTCTTCTTCTTTCACCTTTCCTATGATGAAATACATACAGCTATCCTTAAATCTCAGACCAATGATTATGGACCCGACAATATCCCAGTGAAACTAATAAAATCCTGTCCCCCCGTCCTTATGCCAATATTCTATCATATCTACAATTTTTCCTTTCAAAATTCCATTTTTCCTACACCTTGGAAAACTGCTTTAATTCGTCCATTAAATAAAATTTCAAATCCATCCTCACCGTCTGATTTCCGTCCCATTTCGCTCCTTTCTAATCTTTAGAGAACCCCTGGAACGTCTTGCACAAAACCAATTATCAATTTTTTTAGAAGAACGTTCCCTTATTGACCCTCTCCAATCCGGCTTCCGACCTGGTTATTCAACATAGTCCGCTCTCCTAAAAATAACGCACGACCTCCAATCCGCCATAGAACACCAAAAATTAACCATCCTAATCCTTCTAGATTTCTCTAAAGCTTTTGATACAGTTGACCATAATATCCTCCTTACCAAACTACAAAATCTTCCTTTATCCACAGTGCTTTACGCTGGTTCAAATCCTTCCTCTCCGACCGCTCACAATATGTAGTTGTCCCAGGTCAACCTCCTTCCAAGACTTTACCTATGTCCTGTGGTGTTCCTCAGGGAACATCACTATCCCCACCCTATTCGCAGTATACATTAATGACCTTCCTCTAAGCATCCATCATTCCCAATACCATATCTATGCTGATGATGTTCAAATGTATCTATCCTTTCCTCCTTCCGACCTATTACTAGCCACAGAAATGCTTCAAGAAGATTTGAATCGAATCAGCATTTGGGCAGCTGAGAACAAGCTCAATTTGAACGCTGAGAAGACCAAGGCAATTTTAATAGGTTCCAATCCCCTCCTTAAGACCCTTCCATTGATTCCTACTCTGTTTCTGAATAACAATCCAATAAAATTCCATCAATCCGTTAAAAACCTCGGCACCACCTTTGATCAAACCCTTTCCTGGAAAAACCATGTTACCGAAATCTCCCGTCGTACATTTTCCACATTAAAATTTCTGAATCATCTACGTCCTCTCCTTCCAATGGAAACCCGTAAGCTTTTGGTTAGCTCTTTAATATTTTCCCACTTTGACTATTGCTGTGCGGTGTATGGGAGTGTCTCTGGTGATCTCGAGGCAAAACTAAAACGAATGTTTAATTGCTTTATACGTTTCATCTTTGGGATATCCAGAGACACTTCTGTCACCCGATTTTACAAAGAGTTAAAGTGGCTTTACCCCTCCTTCCGCCGTAAGTACTTCCTAGCATCCTTCCTCTACCAAGTAATCCAATCCCGATGTCCGTTCTACATCTCTGATCTCCTTAAATTCAAATCCTCCGTTCGTTGTCGTAACACCCGCTAGCGGCCTTCTGATCTGTATATAACGCCCCATCGATCCACAGCTTTCGATAGATCATTCTTAATCCGCTCTGCATCTCTATGGAATTCCATCCCTTCCGACATCCGTCCCTCCCAAACTCTTTCAACATTCAAATCCCGTCTATTCAGCCATTTCCTGTCAATCCAATTCCCCAATAATCCCAATTAGATCCTAATTTCAGGGAAAATCAACAAATAAAGCAGACAGATACGTTATTTAACTTTAATGGATACATTCGTAGCAAATATTATTTAAAAAAATTATCTTTTCAAAGATGAAAGATTAAATCACATATAATTTTACAAACATATAGAAGCATTGTATTTTTTTTTTTTTTTTTTAACTATATATTTTTAATTTTTTTTAAATAATATTATTATACTTTTAATTATATGTTATTTTCTGTACTCATTTTAGATATATCTTTATTTATATTTTTCTTGTATTCACATTTTATTAGAAGTTGTCTTTTGAGTTATTTTTTTTTTCATCTTATTAATTCAATTCTGTTGTTATTTTTACTTATCTTTATATTCTTAATTTTTTTACTCTAAGACTCTAGTCTTAAGACCCTTGTTTATTTTCTGTATTATTATTCTTAAGGGACTCGTCCCAGAATAAATAAAGAATTATTATTTTTATTATTATTATTATTATCTTACTCTATTAATAATACAACTATATGCCTGGATCACAATAAATCACTAATAATTTAAAAAAAAAAATCAACAACAGAAAACAAAACTTAATAAGAAACCAAACCAAACCAGCCCTTGGCCCTTTTTATTATATTCTATATTCAGTGATTTTATCCTAAATCACTATAATATAGAGATTATAGAAGAGTAAAAAAATCTCATTTTTCCTAAAATTTTCAAGAATGTTTCCAACCACGTTGCTCACGAATTAGGTGATGTGTTGGGAGCATAAAAAATTGAGAGAATATTTTCATCACAATTTTTGTTTTGTCCAAAATCTCTATAATATAAAATATAGAGGCTATAGAAGGGTAAAAGAGTCTCATATTTCCTACATTTTCAAGAATATTTGTAACTACGTTCCTCACGACATAAGTGATGTGTTAAGAGCATAAAAAATGGAGAGAATATTCTTATCACAATTTTTGTTTTGTCCTAAATCACTAGAATTAGTGAAATTTTACGAAAAATTCATTACATCTGAGAAAAGAATCATATTGCTTGTGCCTGAGTCACCAACCCCACCTTGGTGCCCTATATACTTATGATGTGTATGTCTCAACTGCAGCAGTTTCATATTTTTTCGCGCTTCCCTTTTGATTTTCCATGAAAAAATTGCAGGAAACGAATGTTGGACATTGAGGTTGAAAATTAATATGAAAATTTTTTTTTACATAACTATAAGTAACTAACTAAGACTATTGTAATAGGTAGGGCTAGGATTTTCATGTAATTAAAAATGCCAAATATGTAAATATATATCTATTGATTTTTATACAAATATGGAAAAAATTATGTAAAATTAGTGAAATGTATAAACAGTAAATAGCCTTCTAAAACAGTTTATACTTTCATTTTTTTTACAATACAAAACTGGTTTTACTTTAAACATGACAAATACAAAAACAACAAACTTTTTAATCACTGTAATAAAAACAGATTGAAACGAAACGTAAAACTACGCCGATTGGGCCTTGGTATCGACCAAATTTCCCCCTCCTTGATATTTTCTGGTATTTTTGCAAGAGTTTCCTGTTTATACCTATATCCTGCAGGTATTTTTTTTCTCAGGGTAGATTCATCAGGCATTTTTTTTCAATGCACTTTTCCAAAGATATTGATATATTAGGGCATACTTTTGAACACGTAGAGAAATACAAGTATTTAGGTTCAATGATAACAAGAAAAAAATGAAATCCCGGAAGAAATAAAGTCCCGGTCAAAGGTGGGAAATGCGTGTTATTATTCAGTTGCTAAGTTACTTACTTCGCGGCTTCCTATCTAAAAACATAAAGGTTAGAATTAATAGAACTATTATTCTTCTGACGGTTCTTTACGGATGTGAAACGTGGGCGCTTACCTTTGAAGGATGAACACCGGCTTAAGGTTTTCGAAAATAAGGTACTGCGTAAAAATTTGGTCCGAAGAGAGATGAGGCCACTGGGGAGTTTAGAAGGTTGCACAACGCGGAATTGCGGAACTTGCATCCTGTGAATATAATTGAGTGATTACATCGCGGAGACTCAAATGGGCGAGTAAAGTTGTTGGGCTCAGTGAGGATGGTTCCTAGTATGCAGGCGTCCGAAAGATAGGCTGAAGCGTCGATGAGAGGATTGCGTTAAGGCTGATCTCGGGGCTTGGGCTTGAACGGTGAACATTGGACGAGTCTGTGTAGGCGGAATTTGGTGGTTTAACGGAATGGCCGCCTAACGAAACGCTCGACAAAATCTGTATAAAGATGGACTTACTGCCTCCGCTTGAGATAGATGGTGTGATGAAACTTGCTTCAATTTTGGCTTTTTCTCTTTGTTCGATTTTTAAGATCCTGTGCTGATGCGTTGGGTCATTGGAATCGTTGCGTAGTGAATACAGCCTTCTCACAGCAAGAACAATATAAAATGTCTCACCACTCTGAATATTTCGTTTAGAAACCCACGAGATATTGATTTTTTTTTTTTTTTTTTTTTTCGACTTTTCCAATTCCGACAAAAAAGAATAAAACGCAAAATATAATTTTCAAATCATGTTTGGCAAGAGTGCTCGCACTTACGACTCACGTATGAACACTAAACAAGAAATGTGTATTCAGAGCCGAAATCAATGGAGATGGAATCTCAGAATTGTTTTGTAGGGCTTGGTTCTAAGAAGTAATTAACAGCTGCAATTGAAGGGCCAATTCTAGGGACCTTTTTTATTCATGCACTCGTAATTTGTTGCAAAGATATATAACAAATGTACAAATAAGGGGTAAAAAATTCGCAAAGTATGTAAGAAATATGTAAATTTAGTCTAATATGTAAATTTAAATAGCTTAATTTGATCCCAATTGCGTTAAAACATATACTATGAGTTGTTACAAGATGATATTGAAGTCAGGAGCCAATAAGTATTTACGTAGCAAAATCCTAGCCCTAGTAATAGGATTCAATCCTCTCCATAAAAACCTCCATCATCAATGATAATCCAATAAAGTTCCATCCAAACCTTTAAAAATCAAGGAATTACCCTAAAAATTGTCCTGAAAAAAAAACATGTCTCCGAAATCTCTAGCAGCACATTTTCTATCTTAAAACTCCTGAATTGTCTTCGTAATTTTCTTCCTTTTGAAGAATAGTTCCTTAACTTTGACTAATGTTGTACGGTGTATAGGGGTGTCTCTGGGGATCTCGAGGCAAAACTAAAACGAATTATTTAACTGCTTTGTCCGCTTCATCTTTGGGATATACGGAGATACCTCTGTCACCCGATTCTACGAAGAGTTAAAATGGCTTTATCCTTCCTACCGTTGTAAGTACTTCCTTGCATCCTTCCTATTCCAAGTTTTCCAATTCCGCCGTCCGTCGTACCTCTAAGATATTTTTCTTTTCAGATCCTCAGTCCACTCCCGAAACATTCGCTCACAGCCGTCAGACTTGTATATGACGCCGCATAGAATCGCAGATTTTGACAGATCTATCCTAATTCGATCTTCATCCGTTTGGAACTCTATTCCTTCTTATATCCGTGACTCCGAAACTCTTCCGATATTCAAATCAATCAAAGAACAGAAAATCAATATCCTCCTGACCTGAATTTGTAACTTATATTGTTTTTGGTTTTTTTGTTTGTTTTTTATACTCCAAAAGGACTAGGCCCAGAATAATATTACTATAAAATTAAAATTAAAACTTTATTGTCTTAGAGTACAAAAACAAGCAAGAATTTTTTTTGTTTATAGTTTCGGCCAAGTTTGGACCACGCAACTACTCTTTTCTTTTGGCCCAATATTGTCTCATCCTTTCTGCTTGCTCCCGTTTCCGGTCTTCGGTCCACCTCTTGCCTGTTTTGCGCTTGTGCTTTGTCTGGAAACTCTGGAGTCCTTCGAGTTTCTTTTTCAGAGAATCACGCTCCTGAACATCTGCCCACACGACTCCCAACTCCTGCAGATCCTTTTCCACCTCCGTGAACCGCGCCCCCTTATTCTTCTTTCCCAAAAAGTAAGTGAAAATTCTATTAGTCAACTTTGCTTGGCCCATGCGTGCCATGTGACCATAAAACTCGATCCTTCTCTTCCGCATGACGTCCGGTATTTTTTCCATATAATTATATAGTTCCTTGTTATTTCTTTTTCTATATATACCATTTTCCTTTACTGGGCCTGGACCCTTTCTTAGAATCCTTCTTTCTCTTATTTCCAGACTTCCCATCATTCCTTTCCAATTATTCGCAAGGCACTCTGCAGCATACAATGCTCCTGGTCGAATGACGGTTTTATAGTGCCTAAGCTTAGCATTCCACGATATTGATCTCTTACCATAGACGCCCTTGGTCATCTGGTACGCAGTCTCCATTTTTCTATTTCGCGATGTGAAAGCTTCCTTCTCTGAGAAGCTGTGTCCTACCCATTCGCCCGGTACTTATACTTTTCGGACCGCTTAATTGTATCTTGTCCCACGACACGTTCTTAGGGTGCTGACTTGATATTGGTGATAAACTGAGTCTTATCAAATGATATTCTTAAGCCTGACTTTGCCGCTTGTTTATCCAGTTGAATCATTGGTTCTGTGGCTTTCTCGAGGGAATCCGAAAAAATGGCCAGATCATCTGCAAAGAATGACTGTCTATTTTCCGTTTCATCTTTTTGTACACCAATGATTAATTATTATTATTATAAATCTTATTTCACGTTAATTTTCGAAACAAAGGGCCTAGCCGAATAAGCATGTGAAATCTGCCCCCGCGTGTATTAGAACCAAATTTATACCATTGAGTCACACCTATGAGAAACAACCATACGCGAATTTTTAGCCCCTTAATCCTAGTGGGAGGAAAGTTATGGAGGGAGAAATACAAAATAAAAATAAATTGTTTTCTCCAGAACAGCTCAACTGATTTTCAAGAAAAAAATATATGTTATGGATTTTTCAAATAGATTTTAAAAATTATTTTTTTCCACAAAAATGTTGGTCAACCATTTTTTTGAAATTTTTCAAAAAAATATTTTCTGGTTATGATGGTTTGGACATCTCCAAATTTTGGCTACTTTATTTCATTGGAGGGTCCTCCGTAACATATGTATTTTTTCAAATTTATCACAAGTGTACCCCATGGTGAAAAAAAAAAAAAAATTCTCCTGAACAGATCAACCGACTTAAACGAAAAAAATATATGTTAATTGTTTTCTAAAGGAGTCAAAAAAAATTTCGAAAACGTGACTCAAAATTTTTATTTTTAATTTTTCCAAAATAATTTTTAAATTATGTTGGATTGCTACACCAACATTTCTTTTGCTAATCTAATTCATTGGAGGGTCTTGCACAATATATATATATATATATATATATATATATATATATATATATATATATATATATATATATATATATATATATTTCAAGTTGATCTAAAATGTACCCAATACTGAAAAAAAAAGTATTTTTTTTCAGCCCTCTGAGTAGTAATTGGTCACGCATGAAGAATAGGATAGAGATGTCATTAGATATTACTTACACACTTTGCACATACATAATATTTATTATACCTATTATTATAAATATCTTATATCGGATAGAATATAATTATTTAATTTTTTAGACTTGGATAACTACTTGTAGGAGAAGGGGCGCTGTCAAAATATTAAACACTCTCCTTCTTCCCTAAAATAGATGCTGGTTCAAAATTTGGTTATAAGTTTACTTATTTTACTTATAATTAAAGTGATTAAAAGAAAAAAAAGCGAGAATTATTGTTATACACTTTTAATTTTAAGAAAAAATATTTTTTTTATTTTTCACCATGGGGTGGGTACACTTGCGATAAAATTGAAAAAAATATATTTTACAGAGACCCTCCAATGAAATAAAGTAGCCAAAAATTGGAAGTGTACCAAACCATCATAACCAGAAAATATTTTTTTTGAAAAATTCATAAAAATATTTTGACCAACATTTTCGTGGAAAAAATATTTTTTGAAACCAATTTGAAAAATCCATAACATATATTTTTTCTTGAAAATCAGTTGAGCTGTTTATTAATGTTAATCAAACAGGAAAAACATTTTTGATGTTTTCTCCTTCTACTGTAATCAATTCTTTCATATTTCATTTACAGCTTTTCTCATTACCAATGCTAATTATTAGAAAACGGTTAAAGATTTCGAAACAACAAAAGCAATGATACATTAGAGGAAGAAATACTGAAAATTGTTGATTAAAGCCTTATCCGTCTATTTCAAAGAGTATAAAACCTAAATGAACTGAAAAGCCATATAATTTTATAGCAATATAGAGAGTTTAAGCAATAAAATCGTTAAAACCATTTTCGAGAAAATCATAAAAAGGTGGAAAATGCAATAAGTCATAATAATAACTATGAACCTAAAAAATATTTTAACTATGGTGCTCCTATCATCAAATTATAAGAAATAACACGTGGTGTCTTTGGAGAGCTTGAAGCAAGCTAAAACGATCGTTTAACTGTTTGATACGTCATTTTTTTTATATCTCATTTGCAATTTCAATAAAAATCAGTAAATTGAGAGAAACGATTATTTATTATATTTTATTTTGCATTGTATTTGAACATTTATGTACTTTATTTTACGCAATTTCACTAGAATTGTGAATTTATTTTAATTAGAACTGTATATATGAACACGTTTATCTATAGATCTTATTTGTTTTCCGCATTATTATCACTAATTTTCTAATGAATAAAATTGGAGGCTGACTTATAACTTCACCACTCTTTTATTAAATATTAATGGACAACGTTTCGGCTAAAATGCCTTCTTCAGGTGAAAAAGAAAAATTTTATCGTACGTAAAATAAATAAAATTTATGCAGTAAAAATGTTAATAATCTATAAGATTGACGTTAAATTCCTAAAAATAGATAACAACAATTTAATAAATGAAAAATTAAACATGAAACAAAAGAACAATAAAAATAATGACACTATAAAAATGGAACATGAAAGGAATCAGTTAAGGTACTATGCTCATCATTGTTAAAATTCAATTAAAATAAGTAAAATTTAATTTATAAATGTGAACAATAACTAATTAATTTTAAAAATGTGCAAATTATCTAATGTGAGAGGATGCTTACACCTAGAAGCCTCATGTATGAATAGCATGTCAATGAAAGAGGGGAGAAGGGTGTTAAAATTACAATGGCGGATCATTTAATGAAATGTAAATTTTTTTTGTTAAGACATCTAATTACCACCTAATGAATTTCATTCGGAGGTTATCATTAATAAATATCAACTTCATTCCTATTATTTTATTTTTAGTTTTGTGATAATGTTGGTGCATGCATTACATAATGTATGTGTATCTTGTTGGAAATTACAGACTTGATGGATGTTTTTCGAAATATATATACTTCTGATACTCTTTTTTTTTTTTTTTTTTTTACTATTATTTTCTAAGGCGGAGATCAGCTGATGCGCTCGATGATAACAGTCATACGTTACTTCGTCTCTCAGATTTTTGCCTTTTTCAGTAGGAATTTGCTTGTGTTCAGTCTGGAAAACATCACTAGACCTCAGGAATACTACAGCAGTGAATATTGGAGAAATTTCGGTAAGCAAAGTTATAATTTACTTTGTACAATCACGAAAAAGTGAAAGGAGGGTAACTGATCAGCTGATTGCCGCTAGCTCGGCAAGCTCGGGCTTGCTTTTCTTTTCCTTATCTTTCTTTTATTTATTTTTTTTTTCCTTCCTTTTCTTATTCCATTATATATTTATTCCTATTTATTTTTTTTTTAATCAATGCGATATTTTCATCAAGTGATGTCTTCGAAAGTTACAAATAAAAGATCTAGATCTGCAGGTTCAAACTCGTCTCCCACAAAACAGAGACCTCGCCGTGATAATAATAAAAAAATGATTCCACCAGCGACTGCTTCAGCTACCTCTTTAGGATCTGAACCACAGCCTAGCACATCACAAGGATTAACTGAAGAATCACCGTTTTTTACACCGAACCCATTTCAGATCCTTCAAATTGAAAAAGAAACAATGGAATCTTCTCCTATACCAAAAGAACCACAACCTCCACCAATATTTGTTAAAAATATTAAAAACTTTCAACTACTGTGTGCGCATTTAAACAAATTAACCGATCCTAACAGTTATTATTGTATAAGTAGAACCAGTGATACTAAAATATCCCCGACTACCGCCGAAACCTACAGAAAAATAGTAAAATATCTGACTGAGACCAAAGCTGATTTTCATACATATCAGTTACGCCAGGAGAGAGCTTTAAGGGTTGTAATTAGAAACCTACACCCTTCGACACCAGCAGCAGCTATCCAAGAAGAACTGACGGAGATGGGGTATAAAGTGCGACAAGTCACCAACGTCCTAAAAGATAAAATTCCACTTCCTCTATTCTTTGTGGACTTGGAACCATCAGCAGGAGTTGAAAAAATTTATGACCTCAATAGATTATACTATACTAGTGTAAGAGTTGAAAAACCTTACACTAAGAAAGAAATAGTTCAGTGCCACAATTGTCAGGCATATGGTCATACCAGAAGTTATTGTCACCACATACCACGCTGTGTGAAATGCGGTGAACAACATAAGTCAGAAGAATGTACAAGACCAAGATCAACACCCGCTGTTTGTGCTCTGTGCCTCAAGGACCACCCGGCTAGCTACAAGGGATGTCAAATCTACAAGAACCTCAAAAGCAGATACCAAAAACCTCAGAATCTGGATGAAACAGCTGAACCGATCAGAAGCAGAAGACAACCTTCGAAAACCATTGATTCCAATGTAACATTTGCCCATCTACTTGGAGGTGGGAACCAGAACAAAGAGGCCGAGGCCCTGCCGGAGCAACGCACACTTCAAAATCCTCAACCCGTTCCACAACCAGCTATTCCTCAAAATTTACCCAACCCTCAAAAACCCCATCCGCATCAAATTTCTCACATTCCTCCTCCATCAAATGTCTCAGAGCTTACAAGTTTGATGACATCCTTCATCACTGAAATCAAATCCCTCGTTATGCCGCTAATATCACTACTTACTAATCTTGTATCAAACTTAATCCCTTCCTTAAAAAAACCTTAAATGACTTCACCTAACTCCTTATCCATTCTCCTATGGAATGCGAATGGTGTTAGAAATCATACTGACGAACTTACAGCTTTATTGCAAGACAAAAACGTTGACGTAGCACTTATTACTGAAACTAGACTAACCACTAAACAGTTCTTCAATATACCTCAATACGTGACATACCGTACGGACCACCCAGACGGCAAAGCCCATGCCGGTACTGCTGTCATTGTGCATCAGTCCCTCTCTCATCACTTACTCCCACTTCCTACCTATGATTTCCTACAAACCACAGCCATAGTGATCAAAACTTTTTCCTTTCCGGTAACCCTTACATCAGCATATTGCCCTCCCAAACATTCCATTTCCAACACCGAATTTGTATCCTTTCTAAATTCCTTAGGAAATCATTTCATTCTGGGTGCAGACTTAAATGCCAAGCATCAACAGTGGGGTTCGAGAACCACGAATTCTCGTGGACAAAATTTGCTGTCTGCACTCAACTCCCGTCATTTCAATCTCCTACCTCCTGATTCCCCTACCTACTGGCCAACCGATCCCAACCGTAATCCTGACATCCTTGACTTCTTCATTCACAGCGGATTAGGCTCCCTCAACTTATCTGTAGCTCGACTTGATGAAATATCCTCAGACCATAGTCCACTGATCCTAAAAGTATCTCTCACTCCAATTCCAAAACCTATCTCACCGTCATTTATCCGAGGACCTGTCAACTGGAACCTATTTCGCCAAATCCTGACCGATAATATTAACCTCAGAGCGACCCTCAAAACCCCGGAAGACCTTGACGATTCCGTCTACTCCTTCACCACCGCCATTCAGCAAGCTGTCTGGACTGCCTCCTCTCCTAAGCACTCCAATATAACTCCTCACCAAAACCATTTGCCTCAACACCTTACAGACCTAATCCATGCAAAACGCCGTGCCAGATCATTATGGCAGCGCACCCGACACCCAACAGATCGCCGCTCCTATAACTTCTATTGTAGACAATTGAAGCAGGAGTTGGCGACCTTCCGTTCCCAGTCCTTTAATTCCTACCTCTCCTCTCTGTCAGCTAGTGATAATTCCCTGTGGAATGTCACGAAGAAGATTTTAAAATCCCATCAAGTTTCCCATCCTCTCCGGCGTGGTGATGACTCCTGGGCTGCGTCTGATGAAGATAAAGCCGAGGAATTCGCCACACACCTCTCCAAAGTATTCACTCCTCACCCGGAATCCCAAAGCAATCATACCGCAGCAGTACAAGACTTCCTTTTGTCACCAATACCTCTTTCCCTACCTCCTAAAGCTATTAATCCCTCTGAGGTTAAATATCTTCTCCAGAAACTGACCCTCCGTAAATCTCCTGGACATGATCTCCTTACCTCCCAGATCCTCCGTCAACTTCCACAGAAAGCTATTATATTCCTTACCTATATCTACAACTGCATCCTTCGCACCACCTATTTTCCTCTTTTATGGAAACATTCCACAATCATTCTCTTCCTAAAACCAGGTAAACCTTCCAGCAACACTTCATCCTACAGACCTATTAGTCTACTCCCTATCCTCTCAAAAGTCTTTGAAAAACTCCTTCTAAAACGAATCCCGCCTATATTAGAATCACAAAATCTTCCTTCCCATCAGTTTGGTTTCCGTGCTCATCATTCCACTGTTCAACAAGGACTCCGAGTTGTAGACCATATTTCCTCAGCCCTTGAATGCAAAGAGTATTGTTCTGGTGCGTTTCTGGACATAGCGCAAGCTTTTGACCGGGTATGGCACACCGGATTACTCTTCAAGCTTAAAACGCATTTACCCCAGTCTCTATACCTCATTCTACGATCCTATCTCTCAAACCGCTCCTTCCGAGTTCGCTGTGGTGTAGAATTTTCTAACTTTTATCCCATTGAGGCCGGTGTTCCTCAAGGCAGCGTCTTGGGACCCGTCCTCTACATCCTTTACACTGCTGATATTCCTAATCATCCTGACACCTTTCTGGCAACATTTGCAGATGACACCGCCATCCTATCATCCAATTCCGATCCCGAAATAGCATCCTTAATCCTGCAAAGACACCTTTGTCTTATCGAGGACTGGTGTAATGCTTGGCGTATTAAGGTTAATGAAAGCAAATGCACCCACGTCACCTTCACCCTTCGACGCAAATCCTGTCCAATGGTTCATTTCAATTCCATACCACTTCCTTCCTCAGACACAGTCCGGTATCTTGGCTTACTACTAGACAAAATATTGACGTGGAACCCACATACAAGACTTAAACGAAAAGAACTCAACAGACGATTCGGACAGTTATACAGACTACTAAACAAAAAATCTAAGCTTACTGTTGACAACAAATTATTACTTTACAAGACAATACTGAAGCCAATCTGGACCTACGGACTTGAACTGTGGGGGACAGCTAAACGTTCTAACATCAAACGCATTCAATCCTTTCAATCCAAAGTCCTCCGAACAATAGTAAATGCTCCTTATTATGTCTCCAACTATACCTTACACCACGACCTTAATGTTCCATTTATTTCAGACCTGATTCCATCTAAATTTTCCAAATTCCACCAGAACCTCATTCATCATCCTAATCCTCTAGCACAATCCCTATCCAGCTCCACTCATCCATACAACCCTCCCAGAAGGTTGAAACGGCAGAGGCCCCGAGACATATTGTAATCTATTCTGGAGTTCTGACACTGGTCAGATTCTCCTCTCATGTGCGGTGTGATTGTGGCTCTGGCGCCCTCACTTAGCTTCCGCTGGCTCTCACCAGTGATGCGGCTGAGAGGGAGGCGCTGGGATCCTTTGGACTCTGCTTGTCCTTCCACAAGTGAGGGGACAAGCCCCGTTCGGGGTTCCCGAGCTGATTGTAAATATTGTACATAGGTATGAATGTGACATGTTTTGTTTATTTATTTGTTAACTTCTATTTTTGTATTTATTTTGTCTATAAATTTTGTTATTGTATACGTTTATTTATTTTGATTTTATTTTATGTAATTTGACTTTCTTTTTGTTTATATTGTAAATATTGTATGAATGAGATCCTGTAGCACTATTATTATTGTCTATTATGACAAATTGTAATAAATATGAATAAAAAAAAAAAAAAAAAAAAAATTTCTAAGGCAAAAATATCTGGTTTGTTAAATTGACATTGGTGCGTGTGTTCTGTGCTATGAGTGGATAAACCAGTAGCTTTGTTATATTTTTTAATGATAAATTTACAATTACTCATATGTTGAGTGATTCAATTATTTAAATTTTTTTTTGGTTTGTCCAATGTACATTATTGTTATATTATTTTCATGATACAATTGTGGTATTGATTATTTTTAATTGGACGATATTTAGTACTTGCAGATAAAATTGTTCTTTTGCACCTGAAAATGTTATTTTAGCCGAAACGTTGTGCATTAACATTTAATAAAAGAGTGGTGAAGTTATATATCAGCCTCCGATGTTATTGATAGAATTTGACCTTCACCTTAAAGAATCTACACCTTATCATTTTCTTAATTATTTCTGTTGGTTTTTGTTTGTGTTTTTACTCTGAAATGCTTATATTTTAATTTAATTGCTCTGAAATATTATTCTAAAGAGACTTGTCCCAGAATAAATACAAATTTATTATCATTATAAAAAAAATCTAAAAAGTCGTGCAGCACAGACGATTTATATTTATAGGAGCGTCACTTGATTGAATAGATCCACTTCTGATTTGTTAAAAATAAATTTATATAGAACGATTATAAACATTTGTTATGTTCCTTGCGACACGCCCTAGCTTCGCGTGGGTGGAATTAAAAAGTTCAGTTAGACCAATTAAGAGTTTAGCACTTTTGGATTATGAGTAAATTAATAACAATGTTAGTTTATGGATTTATATAACAACTTTCTATTTATTTTTACTAATTATATACGATTTAGGAGTACAATTTTTTTTTTTTTATCTTTAGTACTGTTTGGAAGAATATAACCTGTACGACACATCACAATCTTCCAAACAGCATACGTTCGTAATTTTACAAGCTTATAACGACATTCTGTTAACTTTTACAACTAATTTTATTGCGATGCGCTCGATGATAGCAGTCGTGCGTTGCATCGTCTCTCAGATTTTTGCTTTTTTCAGTAGGAATTCGCTTGAGTTCAGTCTGGAGAACATCACTAGACCTCAGGAATACTACGGCAGTGAATATTGGAGAAGTTTCGGTGGGCAAAGTTATAATTTACTTTGTACAATCACGAAAAGGTGAAAGGAGGGTCACTGATCAGCTGATTGCCGCTAGCTCGGCAAGCTCGGGCTTGCTTTTCGTTAACTTATCTTTCTTTTATCTTTAATTCTTATCTCATTATTTATTTATTATTATTATTTTCTTAATCAATGAGATATTTTCACCAAGTCATGTCCTCAAAGTCTGCAAGTAAAAGATCTAGATCTGCAGGTTCTAACTCGTCTCCTACAAAACAGAGACCCCGCCGTGAACAAAATAAAAAAATAATTCCACCAGCGACCGCGTCAGCTACCTCATTAGGATCTGAACCACAGCCCAGCACATCATCACAAGGAATAACTGATGAATCCCCGTTTTTTTACACCGAATCCATTTGAGATCCTCCAAAATGAAAAAGAAACCATGGAATCTTCTCCTATACCCAGGGAACCACTACCTCCACCAATATTTGTTAAAAATATTAAAAATTTTAAACTGATGTGTGCGCATTTAAACAAAGTAACTGATCCTAATAGTTATTATTGTATAAGTAGAACCAATGATACTAAAATATCTCCGACTACTGCTGAAACCTACAGAAAGATTGTAAAATATCTGACTGAGACCAAAGCTGACTTTCATACTTATCAGCTGCGCCAGGAGAGAGCATTAAGGGTCGTAATCAGAAACCTACATTCCTCAACACCCGTTGAAGCTATCAAAGAAGAACTGACAGAATTAGGATTCCAAGTGAGGCAAGTCACCAACGTTCTAAAAGATAAAAGTCCACTGCCTCTATTCTTTGTGGACTTGGAACCATCAGCAGGAGTCGAAAAAATCTATGACCTCAGTAGACTGTACTATACCCGTGTAAAAGTTGAAAAACCTTACACAAAGAGGGAAATAGTTCAGTGTCATAACTGCCAGGCATATGGTCATACCAAAAGTATATTGCCATCACATACCACGCTGTGTGAAATGCGGTGAACAGCATAAAACAGAAGAATGTACAAGATCAAGATCTACACCCGCTGTATGTGCTCTGTGCCTCAAGGACCACCCGGCTAACTACAAGGGATGTGAAATCTACAAGAAACTCAGAACCAGATACCAAAAACCTCAGGATCCGAATGAAACAGCTGTACCAACCAGAAGCAGAAGAGAACCATCTAAACTTGTAAATTCAAACGTATCATTTGCCCACTTGCTTGGAGGTGGAAACCAGAATCATGAAGTCGAGGCACTGCCGGAACAACTTTTTCCTCAACTTTCTCAATCTATTGTACAACAATCTATCCCTCAAAGTTTACCTAATCTTCAAAAAACTCCTCAACATCAAATTTCTCATATCCCTCCACCATCAAACGTCACAGATCTTACCAGTCTAATGACATCGTTCATCTCCGAAATCAAATCTCTTGTTATGCCGCTTATATCACTCCTTACAAATCTAGTATCAAATCTAATCCCTGCCTTGAAAAATCCTTAAATGAATTCACCTAACTCCTTATCCATTCTCCTTTGGAATGCGAATGGTGTTAGAAATCATACTGACGAACTGACAGCGTTGTTGCAAGACAAAACAATCGATGTTGCACTTATAACTGAAACAAGACTAACGACTAAACAGTACTTCAAAATACCGCAATACATGACATACCGTACTGACCACCCAGACGGCAAAGCCCATGCCGGTTCTGCTATCATTGTCCACCAATCCCTCTCTCATCATATACTCCCACTTCCCACCTATGATTTCCTACAAGCCACAGCCATAGTAATCAAGACTTTTTCCTTTCCGGTAACCCTCACATCTGCATACTGTCCTCCTAAACATTCCATTTCCAATTCCGAATTTGTATCCTTCCTGGATTCCTTAGGGAATCGTTTCATTCTGGGTGCAGACTTAAACGCCAAGCATCAGCAGTGGGGTTCCAGAACCACGAACTCTCGGGGACGAAATTTGCAGTCTGCACTCAACTCCCGAAATTTTAATATCCTGCCTCCTGACTCCCCTACCTACTGGCCAACCGATCCTAACCGCAATCCTGACATCCTCGACTTCTTTATCCACAGCGGATTAGGCTCCCTCAACTTTTCTGTAACTCGCCTTGATGAACTATCCTCAGACCATAGTCCACTGATCCTAAAAGTATCTCTCACTCCAATTCCAAAACCCATTCCACCATCATTCATCCGAGGCCCAGTCAACTGGAACCTTTTCCGCCAAATCCTGACCGATAATATTGACCTCAGAGTAACCCTCAAAACCCCAGATGACCTAGATAATTCCGTCTATTCCTTTACCACCGCCATCCAACAAGCTGTCTGGACTGACTCCTCTCCTAAACACCCCAATATAAATCCTCACCAAAATCATTTTCCACAACATATTATAGACCTCATCCATACCAAACGCCGAGCAAGATCATTATGGCAGCGCACCCGACACCCAACAGATCGCCGCTCCTATAACTTCTATTGTAGACAATTGAAGAGGGAGTTGGCGACCTTCCGTTCCCAGTCCTTTAATTCCTACCTCTCCTCTCTGTCAGCTCGTGATAATTCCCTGTGGAATGTCACGAAAAAGATCCTAAAATACCATCAAGTTTCCCATCCTCTCCGACGTGGTGATGACTCCTGGGCTGCGTCTGATGAAGATAAAGCCGAGGAATTCGCCACACACCTCTCCAAAGTTTTCACTCCTCACCCGGAATCCCACGCCAATCACACCGCAACAGTGCAAGACTTTCTTATGTCACCAATTCCACTTTCCCTACCTCCTAAAGCTATTAATCCCTCTGAGGTCAAATATCTTCTCCAAAAACTTACCCTCCGTAAATCTCCTGGATACGATCTCCTTACTCCCCAGATCCTCCGACAACTTCCGCAGAAAGCTATCATATTCCTTACTTATATTTACAACTGCATCCTACGCACCGCCTATTTTCCTCTGTTATGGAAACATTCCACTATCATTCTTTTTCTAAAACCAGGCAAACCTTCCAACAACACTTCATCCTACAGGCCTATTAGTCTACTCCCCATCCTCTCAAAAATCTTCGAAAGGCTTCTTCTTAAACGTATCCTACCCATATTAGAATCTCAAAATCTTCCTTCCCATCAGTTTGGATTCCGTCCTCAGCATTCCACAGTTCAACAGGGGCTCCGAGTTGTAGACCATATTTCCTCAGCTCTTGAATGCAAAGAGTATTGTTCTGGTGCGTTTCTGGACATTGCGCAAGCTTTTGACCGGGTATGGCACACTGGATTACTCTTCAAGCTGAAAACCCATTTACCCCAGTCTCTATACCTCATTCTCCGATCCTATCTCTCAAACCGTTCCTTCCGCGTTCGCTGTGGTGTAGAATTTTCTAACCTTTATCCCGTTGAGGCCGGTGTTCCTCAAGGCAGCGTCTTGGGACCCGTCCTCTACATCCTTTACACTGCTGATATTCCTACACATCCTAATACCTTTCTGGCAACTTTTGCAGACGACACCGCCATCCTATCATCCAGTTCCAATCCTGAAACAGCATCCTTAAACCTGCAAAGACACCTTTCTCTTATCGAAGACTGGTGTAATGCTTGGCGCATAAAGGTGAACGAAGCCAAATGCAAACACGTAACCTTCACTCTTCGACGAAATTCCTGTCCGCCAGTTTACTTCAATTCCATTCCAATTCCTCCTTCAGATACAGTCCGGTATCTTGGCTTACTATTAGACAAAAGATTGACTTGGAACCCACATACAAGACTTAAAAGACAAGAACTCAACCGACGATTCGGACAGTTATACCGACTACTCAACAGAAAATCTGAACTTACAGTTGACAACAAATTATTAATCTACAGGACAATACTGAAGCCCATCTGGACCTACGGACTTGAACTGTGGGGGACAGCTAAACGTACTAACATCAAACGCATTCAATCCTTTCAATCCAAAGTCCTCCGTACAATAGTAAATGCTCCTTATTATGTTTCCAACAATACCTTGCACCACGACCTTAATGTTCCTTTTATTTCAGACCTGATTCCATCCAAATTTTCCAAATTCCACCAGAATCTCATTCATCATCCTAATCCTCTAGCTCAATCCCTATCCAGCCCCACCCATCCATACAACCCACCTAGAAGGTTGAAACGGCAGTGGCCTCGTGACCTCTTATAACATGTATATTGGAGTTCTAGCATTGGCTAGATTCTCCACTCACGTGCTGTATGCTTGTGAATTGTATATAGGTATGAGTGACTATTGTATATATTTTTATTGATTTTATTTTGTATATATGTATATTTTATTATTATTATTATATAAATTTATAGTTTTGTATATATCGTGTGAATGTAGTATGAATGTTGTACTTTATCACTATTAAAAATGTCCTGAATTGGACAGATTGTAATATTGCTCAATAAATAAAAAAAAAAAAAAAAAAAAAAAAAAAAAAAAAAAAAAAAAAAAAAAATATATAAAAAAAAAAAATTTTTTTATTGCATATTAACTTCTCTAAAAGCATGCTCTTTCCAACGGCATATTAAACGTCAATATAACTGCTTATATTTCAGATATAATTTTTTTAATCAGTTGGTTACAGAATATTTCTTTTTTTTCGTTTAAAGAAAAACTTTATTGCAATGTACTTTACTTATAAACCTTCAGGAAAGAATGCCCTAACACAGTGGTTTCCAACCGGTACTTTTAGCATATTAGCATATGACATGCATTATTTTGTCAAAATATCATATCCCCATTACTACTGTTACTAATTTAGAAACAAATCTTAATAAATATTAAAAAAATTATTAGGAAAGAGATCTTTGAGGATTACTTGATTTAGCACAAGCCTCGGACCACCATTTTACGTTCCCTATGAAGGACGGAAAATAGCGAAATATTTTTACTCCCTTTAAATAATCCATAAGCCATCTACCAGGTTCAACATTAAATTTTAGATATTCAATGTTTCGCGGATGGAAGTTAACCCCTAGGGACTGGTTCTGTTTCTTCATTTCCATTTCCCCAACTAGGCCATTACTAGAATAGAGTTTTAGTAGAGGTATGTGGCCCAATAAAAATCTACCCATATATATATATATATCATTTAGGGGGTCCTTGCTATGGAAATAACTGGATAAAGGGAATCCGAGAATTTTTTTTTTTTTTTTTTTTTTTGGGAACCACTGCCCTAAATGATAGTGGAAATCGTATTAAAATCCGTCAAACCAAAATTCGAAAACCAAGAATTATTTTATATTTATAAAGGTTAGTTAGTATATTATAAAACTACACCAGTAGAGGTGTCCGTATTTCGAATTTCCAACAACCTTAATTGGGTTCTTATTAATAGACATTTAATTGAGTAACTGACGATGGCTGTTATAAAACAACTTCGCACATGTTTATAAATTCTTTATTCGATATAAGTACTTTCTATAAAGTCAGACGAGCAGCGCAAAAAAGGACATGAGGAAAACATTCATTAGTAACATCACTACTACTCATACAACAAAGAAGGTCATGTTGCCATTTTCTTTTCAATGCCACGATCCCTAT
This sequence comes from Piezodorus guildinii, assembly GCA_023052935.1. Classification (NCBI taxonomy): domain Eukaryota; kingdom Metazoa; phylum Arthropoda; class Insecta; order Hemiptera; family Pentatomidae; genus Piezodorus; species Piezodorus guildinii. The sequence continues at coordinate 34,503,227 of CM041295.1, read as the reverse complement.
AGATCGTTAAGAAAAGAAGGTTGAGGGTTTTATATAAAAATGGAGTTGATTGTCGACAGGTGTCTTTTTTTTTCTTGTTGTTGCCGATTCTCTCCTAAGTACACAGCTTTGTGTGACAAATAAAGAGCTTTGAGAATTTTAGACGGAGGGTCTTATAGTTCACTGCAAACCATTGATCAATAGCATTTTTCACCTTGAAAATGAATACATCGTTAGACGGAACCAAAGAAATGAATACTGGGGATTTTCGAAGGTAGGCAAAACATTATTGTGATGTTTTTCTATTGATTTCTATCTTATGCTACTAGGGGCAATCAACAAGGTCAGTTCCTGGATTTCAAAGCTTCGATACAATTCGAAGGAAGGGTTGGAATATTTCGCGGCCAATTAGCTAATTGGAGCAGACTGCGACTTGAACATGAAATGATTTATAGAAGAATTGTCGACTTCAGATAGAGTTCTAGCAACAATAACTTAACCGATGATTTGGCCAATTATACAGAATATTAACCCTTTAGACTCGGTTATCCCCTCTTAGAGGACATTAAATATTATAATCGGTGATGTACAATGGACTTAGACTAACCCCTTTCGTTTTTTTTTAATTTTTTTAGTTTTCTGTTAAAGTAGATCAATCGATGATTAAAAAAAAAAAACTGGTGCGCGCAACACACGACTTTCATTTACCCCCGTTTTTAAAATCAATGTAAGAACTTATAAATAAATTTAGAAATGAAAAAAGATAATTACATTGAGTTTCAATAGAAATATGTGTTTTATTAAATAATCTATTATATTATCGTCTGCAACAATTTAACTTTGACTACGGTTGTCTGGTGTATGGAAGACCGATGAACTGGAAATAAAATTAAAACGTCTGATGAATTGCTTTATAAGATTTATTTTCGGAGCCCGTAGACGTTAATATATTTCTTGTTACTATACCGACTTAAAATAGCATTACCCTTCTGTTTGACGACAATATTTTCATGGCTCTTACCTATTACAAACCTTAAAAAATGGAAAACCTTCCTAAATAACTGAAATTCTCACCCTCCGCTCTGATATCCATCTGTTGAACACTAGAACCCAATTAATCAATATCTACACCCTATCAGACAGAACCGCATCCTTTCACAAATCCTTTCTCGTTTGCTCCTCATCCTTTTCGAATTCGCTGCCTATTCCTATCCTTACAGCCACTTCTCTTTCTTCCTTCAAACATCAACTCTTCCATTATCTACTCGAATCTCAATCTTCCGTTCCATTGTAAAATATAGGTATATATAGTATAAATATATGTATATAAAAGTATGCAAATATTTATAGATCTATTGAATAGTTTATCATTTTGTTTTTTCAAAAAGTAACTAGACCATAAGGATTTTTATTGTGCGTTGTCTTTATTCTAATGGGTCTTGTTCCCTGAATAAAAATATTTTTTTATTTTATTTTCATTTTCATTTCAATAATCAATTAGTTTTATAAACTTTTTGTCGCTATTCATTACCTTATAAAACTTTTTATATAATATAATATTTTTTATAAAATCTTTAGCTTTCCACCGGCATATTATAGGTCTATATTACTGTTATTATTATACAAAAAAAAATTACATTAAAAAATATTTCGCTCATTTCTCCTTTAGTTGGTTATCAACTTCAGTCTACCAGTATATTTAGGCGTTCGTTATCAATGCTAATTACATAATATGGTTCACATTTTCAAATATACAAAATTAAAGGTACTTTAGAGGAAGACAATTTTAAACATCGGAATTTAAGCTTTCTCAGACTATTTTAATCAGAATAAAACCTAAATGAACCATTAAATTGTACATCGATATATTGAGTTCAATTTAAAGTTTACACATATTACGAATCCAGTATGTACGTTTTCGCGAAAAAGTAGCATCGAGTTACTGGAAGGTAGCGTGCTAAATGGTGTAGAGTGCAAAGGGCCAAACAGAAAATGTCCACTTTCAATTAAAAAGAAGTGCTAATTTACAAAATAGTACTAAAACATATCGGGACCTATCGAATTAAACTGTGGAGGGACATCTAAATTTTCGGACATCAAACGCTTTTAAGTACTTTGAACAATAGTTAATGCTCCTTATTATGTCACCAAACCACACCTTACGCCACGGCCTAAATATTCAATTTATTTTAGATCTTATTTCGTCAGAACCTTATTCATCATCCCGATCCTCTAACTCAGTGCTTCCCAACAAAACTTTTTCGCGGAACTCCTAAAAATCTTGTATGTGTATGTATATATATATATATATATATATATATATATATATATATTATATAATATTATATATATATAAAAAATATATATATATATATAATATAATATATAAATATAATTTATATATATATATATATATATATATATATATAATATAACACGCTTTGCGAGCTAGAGTAGAAGTTCCGCAGACGAGGGTCATTTTATAACAGAAAATAATAAGCTTAACACGTTCACGCCGGGGTGATCCACCGGTGCGTCACACTTGACTATTCCTTGGGGCGGGGTGACCCACCGGTGGGTCACGCTTTACTATCCCGTGGGGCGACATGCATCACAAGTGAGTCACTTGTTTTTAGAAAATAAGTTTATTTTATTTTTTCTCAACATTATATGTTGTAGAAATTAACAAGCATAAGGGTTTATTTATTAAATATTTTAGAACTTACAACATATCCCTCAAAAGACTCTTATCGGTTAATTTCACTTGATTACTCTTCGTTAAGAACTTTATTTAGCTGTGCGTGATTTCTTTTCAAATTTGTATACCCACATTATGATATTAGAATATAATATATAATAATAATATAAGAATTTTTTTTTTTTAATATTTCCATAATTACTCCATCAAGTTATATTTGTATGTCAAAACTGTTACTATAGCTCGGAATTAGCGCGTTGAAAGCCTGGAACTGTTGTGATCTTGCATTAAACACGTTGGAACTTGCTACAGTGTCGCCCCGCCCCGCGAAGGTAAGCAGCTGAGACAGTCCAACCTCACGCGGAAAAACGTAGATCTTCGCCCCGGCGCACAGTGGGCTATATGACCGATTTAGGTGGACAAAATTCTGAAATTTGTTTATATTTAACCTTTGGGTTCCCAGATTACGGAAAAAAATTATAAAACTATTTAATTTTTTGAGACGATTTGAGAGCGCACAGTGGTCAAACATCAATTTTATTAGCTAAAATCTAAAACTTCCCTATGTTTTACGTTTGAAGTCCCAGAAAAAAATAACACAAAAAATCTAATTATGGCTCGGAATTGCTAAAACCTGCTAATAGATGTATTTTAAATAATTTACAAAATTCGGTAGTTTTGTGCAACTTAATAATGGAGGTACACCATATACACTTTTATATATATATATATATATATATATATATATATATATATATATATATATATATATATATATATATAAATAAACAATCGGCTTAGTAGTTTCGTACGGCGGACAAACGCAATTTTTTCTTTATTCGGATTTTACGTATCTTGAAAGCCCCTCAAATTTTGTGGAGGGAGGGGGAGTATTTTATTTTATTTGGTCGATTACAAAGGTTCATTATTTTAAAAAATAAACCAATAATAACCCTTAATAATAAAAATTTGATTAGTAATCAATTTTCATTTTTTCGTAGAATAATTGTTACAAACACTGAATCACACAAGTTCAACTTGATTGATAAATAATATTACAGAGGATGCAATTAAAAATAATATAATTTTAAGGAAATGTTTAAAAGACCAGAATAAAATATTCCAAGAAAAACCAAGTCTCAGAGGAACTGAAAAGAGTAGCATCAGAGAGAATGATGATGAGAATGTTAGAGGAACGCAAGGAAGCTTCTACAAAAAAAAAAGAAGTTAAAATTAGAATTTTTTTTTTACTTTATGGAAATAATTATTTTAGCATGATTTGAAACGAAATAAAATTATTAATTAGTAAATTCTGAAAATGATTGAGTTTCTGAATCACAATTTAAACGAACTTGAGTGTTCTTTAGATAAAATTGGACATGGGATTTTGATAAATATTTGGAATTCTAAGTCTCAATTAAGGGTTTCATATATTTTATTTCAATCTAATACTGAGATTTTACATTATATATTAAGATATCGAAGTCTGATCGGACGATAGGAATTTAAACAGTCAGAGGTTTTTTTTTTTTTGGTTTTAGCACTATGATAACTTCTGAATAGTTTCACAAGGCCGGAAAATAAGTGATTTTGAAAATAGAATTATAAATATTGTTTTAAAAAATTATTGCTTTCCATGGCAATATTTTAAGGATTTTTTTTCTTCCTTCGTTCTCTAATTTATTCGAGAAAATAAATATTTTTATTGAAATATTAAAATTTATACTCAATCATCAGTTCGGTTTTAAAAAACATTTCCACTATACAACAATGTCACCGATTGGTTGATTTAATTTCTAATTCATGGGGATAAAAAAATATTTTTCAGGCGTTTTCCTTGACATTAGTCAGGATTTCGATAATGTCTGGCACGAAGTATTGATTATCATACCTTTCCGATAGACATTTTTCAGTAAAAGTAGAGACTGAACTCTCTGCCATTCAGCAAATAAAGACAGGTGTACCTCAGGGCAGTGTTTTAGGGCCAATATTATTTAACATATAGATGTCAGATCTTCCACAGCACAATGGGACTCTATCGGCTACTTTCACTGTTGATACAGCTGTTCTTTGTTCACATAAGGATCCTTTTCAAGAGGCAATCTCCCTCCAAAACCACCTCAACGAAATTTATGCCTGGGCTACTAGGTGGAAAATAAAGATGAAAAAGTCCAAGAATGTTCATGTGGTGTTCACTCTGAACCGATAACCTTCTTCTACCATTTATTTTATTAATATTTAAATTCCGTCTTCCGACGAAATTCGATATTTAGGTATTGAACAAAAGACTGAACTGTATAACACATATTCGACATAAACATATAGAACTCTGTTGATAATACGGTCTTTTATCTAGATTACTTGACAGACGTTCTAAAATATCAATAATCAACAAACTAACTCTTTATAAATTTTTGCTAAAACCGATCTGGACATTCTATATTTTAAAATAAAAGCTAGGTGTTGTGTTTCTGGTATTAACACATTTTAAACGGGTCATGATGGAGCGTGACTGGAGTCTATAAGCCCACTGCTAACTGTGAATAGGGAATACTACCCGACCAGCTGGCAAAGGGTGTAATGTGCATCTCGCCTTTAGTATATTATGTTAATTTATCTTCACAATATATTTAGTTTAGTTAATAGTTATAGCAATATTTTTATGCAACATCAAATATTTATTTTCATAGAATACATCTGCACAGTTATAAAGCATTGATAGGAATTCTATTTTACAACGCCCTACATATTTACTAAAATTTATTTTGTACATCAATAGTTTATAGTTATTGGTAAAAATTAAAAATTAAAAAAACCAAGAAAAGAAAACAAAGAAGAGAAATAAAACAAAAAGAAAATGAAATAAACAAATACAAATTATGTAAAAAAAAAAATTAAAATTCAGTCAGTCATAGGGACTGCCGATAAACGTAGAAACTTTTTTTAAATTCGCGATTTACACTTGAACTTTGTTGGAAGTAGTAGTTATATATGAGAAAATGTTTTTTAAAAAATTAAGTCTTGAGAATGGGGAAACAACCCCCAAACGTTGATAGATGTGAATGGTTATGAAATAAAATAAATAAACACAAAATGAAGCTAAAGCGTTAATAATAGTTTACATTATTTCTAACTTACGGGGATTATTTTTAATGTGATGTTTGAAAATTAGTTTACAGTCCAGGATAACTCCTAAATATTTAACTTGTTTTTAAATGGCTATTGTTACGCTATTGAGTTGTATAGTAGAGGGAAAATTGGGTGTACGTTTTGTAAATAGTATTGCTTATGTTTTTTCCGTGTTGGTTTTTAACTCCCATTGACTCAAGCATTTATTCTTTTTAATGGAGGCTTATTTTAGTCTTTTAGTTATATTGGATATTCTAAATGATGATGCTAGAATTGCAGTGTTGTCGGCAAAATAGTGCAATTTTAGTTTTATTATTAATTTAAATAACAGAGTGCTAAGGCAAGATCCTTGAGGTAATCTTGCCTTGGGGAATTTTTTTGTCGAACAACAGGGAATTGAAGAAGGATCAGTTATTTATTGTTACAATATTAATATATTAACACATAGAAAGAATCATAGTAAATATTTACCCAAGTGGATCGGCCGCTCAGGATTGGTGAGTATGTAAAAAATCATTTGGCAGTATCTCCTTAATGTTGAGCAGCCCATCATATCATATTGCCAACGACCATGCAACGAGGTGATTAGATCTTGATCACGCTCAGCTTCAAGGGTTTCCCCCCCATTTTTTGGTACCCACTTTATAGATGCTGGGTCTGCCCCAGGAGGGTCTCCATACCCCAGGGTCGCCCCACGGCTAAATTACCAGAATAAATATATCCTGCCACAGCCGGGGTTCGAACCCAGGATCCGTAGAACACTAGTGCTCTATCCACTAGACTACGCCTCTTTCTTTCAGAATTAAGTTTAAATTTTGCCATTTGATCATAGGAACAAACGACACCTAACGTGACATTTAGGGCCTCGACTCAGTTATCTCTGGGCATAGATAGAACCATTTCTTGTAGAATTTAATGACGTACAACTTTTACTCATTAGGTTCTGTAGAATAATCAATTCCTGAGTAGCTGATAAGGCCTGAAAACATGGATTTTCGATACAAGCTCCTTAACTACGCATTTCCTGACACATGCTCAGAGAAAATTTTCTTTTGTTTGTTGTGAGGTCCTTAATTCTTTCCTGAAGTCTGGTGACTTAAATCTAAAAGACCCTGTATATGGTAGTGGAATGTTGTTAGTGAATCCAGGATTATAGTCTCCGCCACGATCTGGAACTGACTCTTTACAAATCCTTACGTTTCCAAAAATGCTCTCGTAGCTAATGGGATGATCCCCCCGCTTCCGAACCAAAGCCATTTCGCCGAACTCCTAACGGAACTCCTCTTACAGGTAGGGAATTCTGAGTATTGGAATATTGATCCATGCTTAATTGGAGGATCTATTATTAACGCTGCATTTTCTGTGTCACTAGATGCTAAGATATCCACAAATCTTGTTGACCCATCAGTATCTAGGCAAAACACTTCTTGAAAACATTTATAGTTTTAGATTACGCTCAGCCTACAGGTTTTTTCTCAAAAGTTTAGGCTACCCACTTTATAGAGGATTGGTGTGCTCCCGGAGGATATCCCTACTCCCCGACTGAAAAAAAAAAACCCAGAATAAATAGTTCTGCCTTAGCCGGGATTTGAGCCTGGGACCCAGAGAACAGTAGACTAGTGCTCTATCCATTAGACCACGCCGCTGCCCAGTTAATCCAATAGTAAGGAATAACTAATAAATATCGGATGATTACATATGAAATCGACCTTGGTCAGTAATATTGAATATAAATGAATTATATAGAGCATAATAATAAAGAACTAAAATACATTTTTTAATTATTCAAGTGACTTATTCTTAAAAACCTATATACACCAATATGATAAAGGATAATAAAATATTAAATGGCGAAACAAGTGCTGAGTCAACAACAACAAAAAAAGTAGCAAAATATAATTAATTTCCCGTGCAATGTCGAAACTCCTGTGATGAAACCTGACATGATAAGTTTAAAAGACTGGAGTTATCGAGTTGAAACATGAATTCTTATAAAAACAGCAATTATTTTTCTTAAGCAATTCTTGGTCCTTTTTTTATGCGTTAAAGTTGATTTATAAATTTTATCATTATTGGCTGTATATATTGTATGAATGTGTACTACATCTCTATTACTACTGTTCGTTATGCAACAAACTGTAATATTTCTCAATAAATAAAAAAAAAAAAAAAAAGATTTATAAACCTATCTCCACTTACAATTTAAATTGTTGATTTCATAAAATATTAGTCTGAAGAAGTTTTTTTTTTTAAATAAAACATCTAGTGCCCGCAACACACGACTTTTATCTCCGTTGTTAAGAATTTTTAATTAAAGTTTGAGTTGGAAATGGGTTATAGAATTGCATTGAGTTTCAATTCTTTAGATAAAACAATCTAACAGAGAGAGAAATTCCGATTTGGATTTGCTGCTCAACTTCGCTGAGTTGCTATGCATACACAGCATACCGCATCAATCCTGAAGACAATTTTTGAGGTACAAATAGAGGGAGATTCTGCCAAAAAGAAACACTTGGACATATCGATGGGCCTCTAGGACAAATCGAGCCCTAGCCTCAAAATATATGTTGACGCAGGATACCCAGTGAGTCCAGGATTATGGTCTCCACCACGTTTTGTAACTGTTTTCTTTCGAGTCCATACCTCTCCAAAAATGATCCAGTATCTACTGGGATGGTCCCCCTACTTCCGAACCAAAGTCCCGTGACTGAAAATTTTCTTTCGTCAAACTCCTCGCGAAATTATTCTTGTAGATAAGGGATACATTGCGAGTAAATGCTTTCCTTCTCCTCTTGAATTCTTTTGCCTTGTCCCTGTCATTTGTCTCGTATCTGATAGTGGGGTCCACTATCAGCGCTTCCTTTTCTATGGTACTAAATGCCAAGATGTCCACAAATCTAGTTGATCCCTCGGTATCAATGGCATTTAGTACCATAGAAAAGGAAGCACTTACGCATAGATACTGATGGGTCAACAAGATTTGTGGATATCTTAGCATCTAGTGACACAGAAAATGCAGCGTTAATAATAGATCCTCCAATTAAGCATGAATCAATATTCCAATACTCAGAATTCCCTACCTGTAAGAGGAGTTCCGTTAGGAGTTCGGCGAAATGGCTTTGGTTCGGAAGCCGGGGGGATCATCCCATTAGCTACGAGAGCATTTTTGGAAACGTAAGGATTTGTAAAGAGTCAGTTCTAGATCGTGGCGGAGACTATAATCCTGGATTCAAAAACAACCTTCCACTACCATATACAGGGTCTTTTAGATTTAAGTCACCAGACTTCAGGAAAGAATTAAGGACCTCACAACAAACAAAAGAAAATTTTCTCTGAGCATGTGTCAGGAAATGCGTAGTTAAGGAGCTAGTATCGAAAATCCGTGTTTTCAGGCCTTATCAGCTACTCAGGAATTGATTATTCTACAGAACCTAATGAGTAAAAGTTGTACGTCATTAAATTCTACAAGAAATGGTTCTATCTATGCCCAGAGATAACTGAGTCGAGGCCCTAAATGTCACGTTAGGTGTAGTTTGTTCCTATGATCAAATGGCAAAATTTAAACTTAATTCTGAAAGAAAGAGGCGTAGTCTAGTGGATAGAGCACTAGTGTTCTACGGATCCTGGGTTCGAACCCCGGCTGTGGCAGGATATATTTATTCTGGTAATTTAGCCGTGGGGCGACCCTGGGGTATGGAGACCCTCCTGGGGCAGACCCAGCATCTATAAAGTGGGTACCCAAAAAATGGGGGGGAAACCCTTGAAGCTGAGCGTGATCAAGATCTAATCACCTCGTTGCATGGTCGTTGGCAATATGATATGATGGGCTGCTCAACATTAAGGAGATACTGCCAAATGATTTTTACATACTCACCAATCCTGAGCGGCCGATCCACTTGGGTAAATATTTACTATGATTCTTTCTATGTGTTAATATATTAATATTGTAACAATAAATAACTGATCCTTCTTCAATTCCCTGTTGTTCGACAAAAAAACTCCTTAGGATCTTGCCTTAGCACTCTGTTATTTAAATTATTAATAAAACTAAAATTGCACTATTTTTCCGACGACACTGCAAATCTAGCATCATCATTTAGAATATCCAATATAACTAAAAGACTAAAATAAGGCTCCATTAAAAAGAATAAATCCTTGAGTCAATGGGAGTTAAAAAACCAACTCGGAAAAAACAGAAGCAATACTATCTACAAAACGTACACCCAATATTCCCTCTACTATACAACTCAATAGCGTAACAATTGCCATTTAAAAACAAGTTAAATATTTAGGAGTTACCCTGGACTGTAAACTAATTTTCAAACATCACATTAAAAATAATGCCCGTAAGTTAGAAATAATGTAAACTATTATTAACACTTTAACTTCATTTTGTGTTTATTTATTTTATTTCATAACCATTCACATCTATCAACGACTTATTTAAAAAAAAAACATTTTCTCATATATAACTCACTACTTCACTCCATAGCTTACTGCTATTCGTCCAAACGTTCATTGGCTTACTTTTACAAACTTACTCTTCTTTCCAACAAAGTTCAAGTGTAAATCGCGAATTAAAAAAAGTTTTTACGTTTATCGGCAGTCCCTATGACTGACTGAATTTTAATTTTTTTTTAAAAATAATTTGTATTTGTTTATTTTATTTTATTTTTTGTTCTATTCTCTCTTCTTTATTTTCTTTTTTTGCTTTTATTAATTTTTACCAACAACTATAAACTATTGATGTACAAAATAAAGGGGGAGACCCTCAGGGGTAAACCCAGTCTAGTCTTTACGAAGTGGGTTCCCAATTATAAGGGAAAAACACCTTATGGCTGAGCGTTATCTAGGCCTAATCGCCTACTTAAACGGCCATTGGCCGAATGAATTTTTATCAATATAATAATATTTTTAATATACGTAAAAAAATCGGGAGTCATTTAAAAATATTATAATTTTTCCGACGTTTCAGCTCAAAATTGTGAGCTACGATCTGGGCAGCGAACATCAGAACAACTAAAGAGAAACCCATCAATACAATATGACAATGAAAAATTATGAATGTATTGACAATGAAATTAAAAAGATTGAAAATGTGCAAAAATATTATAATAGCAAATAATAATAGTATGATAAATAATATGATGATGATAAGAATGAAATCAAATTTAGAAGTAAATAGAGAGGTAAAAAAACATATAAACGAACCATCCCTGAGCCATGACAAGGATAAACTGAGGAAAAACCGGAAAACGACATTAGGCAGTATGGAGGGGGTTGGTGTAAAAATCTGTAACGGTTTTTTCTTTTATATTTAATATTACAGCAAGCAGTTATTTTTTTTTTGTTTTTTTTTTTTAATTTTTTTTTTTTTTAAATGAAGTTATATTAATGAAAGGAAAAAATATACAGTAAAATAAAATCCAATATTATACAAGCCAGTTTAAAAAGAATAATACAATAAAATAAAAAGGTTAAATTTCGAGGAGGCAAAATATATTGGAATATGAGTAAGATATTATTTCTCTGTCGGTTTTATTGTCAACAGATACCAAATCTTTTTCCATATGAGTGTAATGGCTTCGGAGAGAAGTCGTTTTTTTACTTTCACTTACCTATATATGAAATATATAGTAAAGGAAAGTATTGCGATCTTGAAAATTTTCGAATTCCAGTTTTCAACGAAAATACACGTTTAAGGGTCTCCTGAAGCCAAATGACCAAGTCCCGCAAAAAGGTATGTGTGTGTGGTAACTCCCACGCATAAACGAAAAGTCCTATGAAACTGAAATTTCATATTTAACACAAATATACGCCCGCAATACAAAAACTTTTCATCAAAATCAGATAACCAGATGAGCCACTTTATACCATGCATTATGCACTTTTTTATTAAAAACGTTAGAGCCGTTTTGATTAAACTCGCTATGTCGAAGTAAAATTGAACGGGCATATCATGTATGTTTCATTCGGATTAAAATAGTCTGACAGGACTTAAATGCCGATATTTCCAAAATGTCTTCCTCCAAAGTACCTTTAATTTTGTAGATTCGAAAAAATAACCATATCGTCTGATTAGCATTGCAAAAAACAGGTAAATATATAAGTTGAAGGAATTCGATGTCCAACTAAACAAGAAAACTGCAAAAATATTTGTTTAATTCAATTTTTTTTTTTTTTTTTTTTTTTGAACCTAACAGTAATATACATCTATAATATACCGTTGGAATGCTGAAGGTTTTAGAAAAAATATTATCTTATACATAATATTGTAAAAGTTAACGGAGAGTGATGATAAACCGATAAAACAAACTGATTTTCGTAGTTAATAATATAATAGATTAATTAATAAAACACATGTTTCTATTAAAATCCAATTTAAATAATCCCTTAACAATTTATTTTCGTTTTTAAATTTGATTAAAAATTCTGGAATTGATATAAATAATGGAGGTAAGTGAAAGTCGTGTGTTGCGCGCACCAGATGTTTATGTGGTTGTGTCACATGAAATGTCCGTTTTCAAGGTAAAGGATTTTTATTAAAAATACGATATGAAAACAAGATATTTTATTCGAAGTATTTACCTACACATTTTTCCCAACGTGACACCAACTTTTTTTATCCCCGAACTGAAAAACTATGAGCTTTGAAGTGAAACAAAATCTGAAAACGCACTTTTCACTAGATCATCATTTTCAAAAAAGTTTTTCTTTGACGAAGTTGTCTAAATTCCTGAACAGGTGGTAACCTGTTGGAGACAAGTCGGGAGAATATGGTGGGCGCGGAAGAACTTCGTAGCCCAGTTCTTTCAATTTTTGCACGGTATGTTATGAAACATGGGGTCTAGCGTTGTCGTGTAATAGTATAGGACCCTTCCGATTTACCAATCCAAGTTGTTTTTTAAATAATTTTGTGTGCATTTGGTCAATTTCATTGCACTAGAGGTAATGGTTTTACCTCTAGGTAAAAAAGAATAATTAATTATCCCAGCCATAGACCACCATACTGTAACCTTAGCAAACCAACGACGAATGGTCCGTTCATTAACAATCCCTTCTCCAAACGCCTTGCAAATATTTCTAGCGGCCTCAGCTGCTGAATGGCCGAGTTTAAACTCGTACAAAAATATTACTCGAAAATCGCGTGTTTCCATGTTCATATTTGGAGGTATACTAAAAAGTGGGTAATAGATTGGGAAGCTAATGATTATAATACAAAGGTAGATTATTAGTAACTGTTTACTTTAAATATGTAAACATTCGGAAGAAAACAACAGAGACCTGCAAAATCCTTTATGTATTTCAGAAACTATAAAAACGGACATTTCATGTGAAACAACCCAATATAATTAGGTACGGTGGCTTGGATGTCAGGGTTGTCAAAATCAAAATTATGGTCGAGGGATATAGCATGTTTTTTAACGACTGGCTAATAATAGGTTATTTTTTCCTATGATAATGTAAACAGTCGACCATTCCTCCTCAATTAATGTTTCTAAATATCAAGTAAATATCTGAAGATGAGGCAAGAGCGCGAAACGTTATATTATTTGGTGATAGAATGGTATTATTATTGACTAGCTGCCCCGGCAGACGATGTCCTGCCATTCTATGGATTTCACAATCCGCCGCACAGTGGAAAATATGACCGATTTAGGTGGACAAAATACTGAAACTTTGGTGTCCCAGATAACGAAAAACAATTATTAAAAAAAAAAGAGTATAAAAACTAATTAATTTTTTCACACGATCGGCGAGCGCACAGTGGTCAAACATCAAATTTATTTTCTAAAATCTAGAACTTCTCTACATTTCACTTTTTAAGTCCATGAATACGGAAAAATAATACAAAAAAATCTAATTGTCGCTTGGAGTTGCTGAAACCTGCTAATAGATGTAAATTATATCATTTAGGAAACTCTTCAAATAATAGATTGTAAAACTTTTGATTCGGAGTGTTTTGTCTGAAAAAAATGATGTATCACTCAAAACGCAAAAAATCGCGAAAATTCTTTGTAATTTTTAAAGACTAAAAGGATTGATGAAAATCGTACAGACAAATCCTCGGGGTGATTCAGGGGTTATATGGTTTTGCGTTATTGAATAGGGGCTTACATTTACAAATTGCTAAATTAACTCTACAGGTAGATTGTAATGTATATTCAATAACGAGTTTGGAAATATAATCTCTTACCTGTCTCAGCAATGTCTATTGTTAAATAAAAGCAAAAAGACTTTGTACTAAACACACCTTGAATACAATAAAGGGCCATCGAATAAAGATAATCCCAATGCTTGTTATTAGGCACTTGTGTGAACAGGAATGATTCAATCATTTACTATTTATTTGTAAACACGGTATGGCGGGAAATATTAGTATTAGGGGTCTTGCCAACTAATAATAAAAAGGTCAAACACTAGAAAATTCCAAACTTTTGACTTGACTTTTGTCCAACTGAATTAGTGATTTTGCCCACTATGCGCCGTTGGCATTAAGGAACCTGTGAGAATATAAATTATAGATAAGATAAAGACTACAAAAATAAATATAGATAGGTGTAATAGATAATAAAATATTTTTTAAAGAAGAGAACTTTCAAAAATTAAAATTATAATTAAATTAAAGAGGTTAATATCACTTTATTTTTGTGTAAATTAACCATCATATTTATAAAGTTATTGAATAGGCCAGACTCAAAAACTGCCGACATTGTTAATTATATCTTTCTTAATAATAATAGTATATATATTTATATACGATGTTTATAATGCGCATTAAATACAAAGAAGTTTTTTATCATGATTAAAGTTGTCCTTTTTTTATGATAACTAAGTTTAAGTCATCGATCGGACTAGCTAAGGATGAATACAGTACTTGGTTTTGGTCTTTAGGAAAAGTAGCGAGAAAAAAAACCTACACAATATAAAATACAATATTAATTTAAAAGCACATGTTTTGTTCTTTTATGCCTGTGTCGCTTAAGTGACGTTTTGTTGTAATTACCAATTTCTTCTTTTAGTGGGTATTAAAAATTTGTGGTTTTGTCCAAGTAGTTCCTTCTGTATAGACAAACTGTTGTAATCTGGGAAGATATAGTTGGTTGATTATTGTTGAAAATTTAGTATATCCTGGGTAGTTAGTTATTTAGATGAGCATACATATTTTTTTTGTATTTTTTTCAATTTTTTTTCAAATTCGTATTCAACGTCGAGCTCCAGACGGGAGAGGCATACCAGATCTGATCACGTCTGACTGTTCTATAGCGTAAAAGATTGTTCTGGCAGCTTAATATGAAATTTTTATTAAAATATGAGAACTCTATTGTTTTTTTTCAGATTTACTATTGATATATTCGGTAAATGTTAACGATTTGTATATTTGAAATACAACTTTATACACTTAAACAGCTCTATAGATTCCGTGAATCCTTACTTTTAAAAACCTGTCAGCTACTTGTTTCGTTTCCTCTGTTATCTTTCCAAACTTTGACTACGGTTGCCTGGTTTATGGAGGACTTACCGATGAACTGGAAATAAAATTAAAACGTCTAATGAATTGATTTGTTAGATTTTCTTTTGGAGCCCGTAAACCTGACCATATTTATGGCTATTACATCGAGTTAAAGTGGCTTTATCCTTCTGTTCGACGCCAAGATTTCCATGGTTCCTACATACTCATTCCACTTCCAGTCGCGCGACAGGCCGTGTAGGCCCTGGGCCTCGTGGTGTAATTTCCTTTACACACTAGAGAGATTACACTCATGTTTCTCGATTCATGTTGTACGGTAGGGTCATCACTACCTACGCCTAATATTGTGAGGGGCCACCACTTGGCTGAAGGGTCTCACATAACCGGGGGAGCGGCTGTGAGTGAATCCCCAATTAATTATATACTTATAAAAGCCCCGCCGGGACTGGGATTCGAACTCACAACCTATAGCATGAGAGACTTGCGCGCTAGCCACTCAGCCACGGGCTCCCCTACATACTCCAAACCTTGAAAAATAGAAAACCTTCCTATATAACTGAACTCCTCACCCTCCGTTTAGACATCCATTCGTTGAATAATAGAACCCAATCAATCAATATTGATACCCCATCACATAGAACTGCGTCCTTTATCAAATCCTTTCTAGTTTGCTCCTCATTATTTTGGAATTCTGTGCTTATCTCTGTCCGAAAAAACGCCTCTCTCTCTTCTTTCAAACATCAACTTTTCCATTACCTATTTGAATCTTAATCTTCCGTTCCATTGTAAATATAGGTATTTATAGTATAAATATATGTATGTATAAATGCGTGCTCTACGTGTTTATAACTATACAAATATTTATACATTTATTGGATTGTTGAAGTATTTTATTTAAAAGTAACTAGACCATAAAAATTTTCTGTGCTCAATGTATTTGTTCTAAGGGGACTTGATCCCAGAGTAAAGATTTTTTTTTTTTCATTTCATTTTATTTTTCTAGTGTTATTCCTAAGTAATTTATTGATTCAGTCCAGGGAATATGCATTGAGTTTAATGAAAGGTAGTTGTATTAGGTATGTTTCTTAAGAAAACTCATTTAAAATACCATAATCAAATCAACTCCTCCATAATGACCTTAACATCCCATTTGTTGTAGACATAGCACATCATAGATACACCTCTTTTCATTCTAAACTCCCTACCCATACAAACCCACTTGTCCGTAATTTATCTTCCTTGGATATCCCTGATAACCCTCCAAGGCGATTGAATAGAAGCTGGCCTCGGGACCTACTGTCTTAAAACTTTAAGACAAACCAGTACTACCACTGGGTAGTTCTTTCTCAAGACATTTTCATGACTTTTATTCATTCTGCATATTTATTTATTGTGTTTTTTCATACAGCTGTAAATTACAATAAATAAAATTTAAAAAACAACAACAAAAAATACCATAATATAAAGGACATATGGAAGATAGCCTAGTAACCGGTTTCCCAGTTCTTTCCCACCCGGCAAAAGAACCCTTATTTGGACTTGAAGAACAATACCCAATACCTACAAAAGGCCCTTTCCCTTAGTAAAATATTTTGATACCTACCTTACCAATCATAAAGACTCCCTTTGATCGCACTCTGCCCCTTCCCACATCATTCCCTACAGTCCCTTACTATATGTACCCCTAGGGTCCTCAATACTAACCACTCTTATTTCATCGGGGAGAAGTGGATTCCGTGTGAGGTCATCAAAACACATAAATAAGTAGAGAACATAATTTAATAGTGCCAACGTTTCGGCCTTAATTTTAGGTCTTCTTCAGGACTATTGAAGGAGGTATATCACATCATAACAATCCTTCAAGAATACCTGAAATTGAGACGTTGATTTCCAAAAGGTACTATATCCATTCTAGGAAATTTTACAGGAAGCGCGAAAATCTCTCATTACTATATTATTAAACCAGCTAATTTGGGTCTTTTTGCATTAAAATTTAGAATTACTTTTTTACTTTAATAATAACATCATATTAAAGTTATGAAATTTTTTTTTTTAGAATGATTGGGAACAAAAATTATTGCGTAATTAGTACTTTTAGAAAATGACTGCATTTCTAAATCGCGTTTTTTAAGGACTCGAGAGTTCATTAGATAAAATCAAATAGAAAATTTAGATAAAACTAAATGATGAGAATACAAATATGTAAGAAAATCAATTTCGTAAAAAATGTCCTTTAGTACCTTTTGGAAATCAACTTCTCAATTCATGCCGAAACGTTGTACAGTGGTTCCAAACGCACTTTTTCGGGACAAAAGTCTGCACTGGGCGTTCTGTTCAAGGCATATCAGCTATTTTAACGCCATTTTGTTCCTTATTGAATTCACTTTCAATGGTGTGATTGGCTTATTTTTAGCTCATTTTTATATCATTAAAATGTATAGGTTTTGTCGATGATTTCAGAGAAATGTATCTGTAACTAATTATTCTTATATACATCTTTATATATCTATATTTCCTGCATTTAACTTAGTTCGTTAAATCGCTATTAGATAGCTTTAAGTGATCAGCACTTCCATATGTAGGGCCTATATTGAGATATTCAAAATAATTTTAATTTTTTCAACATATTTTGAAATTTCATAAAAAATCACCAAGTCGTTATATGAAACCCAAAGTTTACCTAAAGCTATCTAATAACGATTACAACCAAAGTGAAATGCAGGAAATATAGATATATAAATATTTATATAAGTATAATTAGATAAAGAGATATTTCTCTGAAATTACCTACGAAACCTATATATTTTCATGTTATGAAAATGAGCTAAAAATTTGCATATCATACCATTGAAAGTGAATTTAATAAGGAACAAAATTACGTTAAAATAGCTGATATATCTTAAATAGAACGATTAGTGTAGACTTTAGTCCCGAAAAAGTGCGTTTGGAACCGTTAAATTAAGTGTTACTAATTGCTTTTATAACTGCACCCGGAATCAACTTCTCCGCAATATATACACAGAGTCAACTATTCACACATCATCACTCTTATTTTAAAGAAAATAAAAAGTAATTTTTATTCTTGGACCCAAGCATACAATGTAATGAACAGAAGTCCAATTTGTCTGCCTTCATTCATTACATGATTATCTAGTCGTGTAGTAAGTATGGAATATATTGAATCAAAATAAATAAAGGATACAAATAAAACAAACCGATTAATGCCTACACTCTTCAACAATTACTTTTTTTTAATTCACTGGTAACTAGGATCACCACCCTAAAAAAGGACACTTTTTAATATGGAAACTCTCTTCCCGGTGCAAGAAGCGATCCGAAATAACATAAGTCTGTCTATATAAGGGATGGAGGGTGGGTTACTCACTAAAAGGACTAATTTTATTATTTCAAAGGATATGACTGATTTTCATATTTTAAGGACTGTTTTAATTATTTTTTTTATTCTAAGCTAAAGTCGCCATTCTCGTTGAAAGAATTCTTAACAATTGACATATAATTCTAACTAGGATACGATTCAAAATGGAAGAGAACCTCCATTTTTGACTCGTTTATCCTTTAAAAAAGGATAAGAAACGAAATAATTCACTAGTAACTAGGATTACCACACTAAAAATCTGGTGCGGGCAACACACGACTTTCACTTACCTCCATTTTTAAAATCAATGAAAGAATTTTCAAATACAGTTAGAGATAAAAATACGTGAAATTAATAAGGAATTAATCAAATTTAATTTATATAGAAACATGTGTTTTATTAAAAAATCTATTATATTATTATCTTAAATAATCAGTTAGTTTTATCTTCTTTTCATCACTCTCCATTAACTTCTAAAAGCTTGTGTATGAGATGATATTTTTTCTAAAATCTTTAGCTTTCCAACGGTATATCATACATGTATATTGCTGCTCTTATGTTCAAAAACGAAAAATTTCATTAAAAATATATTTTTTCTGTTTTCTCCTTTAGTTGGGTATCGAATTTATTCAATTTATATATTTACCTGTTTTTCATCAGCGCTAACAAGATAATCTAGTTATTATTATTGAATCTAAAAAATTAAAGGTACTTTAGAGGAAGAAAATTTAAAATATCGGCATTTAAGCCCTGTCAGACCATTTTTATCCAAATAAAACCTACATGATATTAAAGCCTATTAAAATTTACATCGATATAGCGAGTTTAATTAAAATCGTCGGAACCGTTTTCGAGAAAATCGAAAAAAAGGTGCAAAATGCATGGTATAGAGTGCCTCTTCTGGTAAGCTCTGATGAAACAAGTTTTGTCACGTCTCGGGCGTATAGTTGTCTTAAATATGAAATTTCAGTTTCATAGGACTTGCCGTTTCCGCCCGGGAGTTACCACACACACAGACCTTTTTGCGGGACTTGGTTATTTGGACTCAGGGGACCCTAAAACGTGTATTTCCGTTGAAAACTGGAATTCGAAAATTTTCACGATCGCAATACTTTCCCTTACTATATATAGTAAGTGAAAGTAAAAAGGAACACTTTTTAAAATCGAAACTCTCTTCCCGATGCAAGAAATGGTCCGAAATAACATAAGTCTGACTATATAAGGGAGGGATTGGATGTGACACATTACATGTGTGCGGATATTCGAGGAGGTGGTTTATTAAATGATTTTAGAAAGTGGTTACAGATGATATTTTACAGAGAGCGATAGATAGAGTTCCAAAGATAGCACACTGGAGCTTGATTTCAGTTTTTCATTCAATGATATAGGTAACATTTTGAGAAAATATTTTAAATATTATACGTATATTCCAAATTCCGGAATCTCAACTGTCCTTGAATACAGACTGAAGCGCATTACGTTCATTTTATTAAGATTTGTCTTCGGTACTACAGGGAGGTCTCATGTTACCCACTTATACAGTGAGTTAAAGTGTCACCTTCCCCTACCCGAAGGCGATATTTCCTAGGATCATACCTTTACCACACCATTAACTTCCAGCATCCTCCCTATCTCCATAATCTCCTTCGATTTAAATCCTATCCACTCACTTAAAACTATAACGCGCCATTCTGACCTTTATGTTCCTACCCACAAAACTAAAACTTTTGATCGTTTCTTTATTGTCTATAGACTATCAGCTAATGTGATATATCGATTCTAGACATCTACATTAAATAAATGATGACTTTTGTAATCTTGTTGTACTTAATTTTATTTTATTAAAATAAATAAAACCTGTACCACTACAACCCATGAAGAGTTTTGGGATCAGTACATGTAGAGATTCGTAGTTTCTAGGCCAACAGCTATGCAATGAGGTGATTCGTCCGAGATCACGATCAGCCGCAAGGTTTTTTTCCCCATTTTTGGGTTACCAATTGATTAAGACTGGGTGTGCCCCAGGAGGGTCTCCATACCCCAGGATCATCCCCCGACCGAAATAACAGATTAAATAATATTCCGCCACAGCCGGGATTCGAACCCAGGATCCGGAGCACAGTAGACTAGCGCTCTACCCACTAGACCACGCTGCTCCATATTTATTTATTTTTTGTTCAAATCTTGATTTGTATAAGTAACATATTTTAGGTATTTCATCTACTTATGATTTTTTCAATGCGTTATTTCTCTACTCTGTTTGTTTTATTTATTGTTTCAAACATTTTAAAATGCTGCAAACTTAATAATATTTATAAATATAACATAGTATTACGTGTAGTGTGCCTACGTAATATGCATGGAACATGTAACTCTTAATTAATAAACTCTCCTTCCTTGGGGTTATCATAGAAGGAAAAGAAGAAAAAAAAAATATATATATATATATAGATATAAATTATGTACAATTAAGATTATATAATTTTTTTTTTATTCTTATATTTATATTTAAATTACTCAGATATGGGGCTGGTTTTTCTTTCTTTCTTTTTCTCATTACTTACTTAATTTTATATGTGTTAATATATATATTTATCTTTTATTGGTTATAGTTTATTTATTATTATTTTTGTTTGTATTTTTGTAATATTACTATATTTCATTCGTGTTTGTATATATAAATTAGGTTGGTACGTTTTACATTACCTATTAGTTTCAATTTAAATTATTATTATTATTGTATAAATCTGTAAAACGTAATATGATTAATTAAAATTTATAATGAGTAATTGGGCCTTGGCCTGGTTGGTGGTTGTTATAAAATAAAATAAATAAATGATGTCCCAAGTGTGGTAGCACGGGTGATAAAGGACTTTTCAAAGGAAGCAGTTCTATGAAAGGGTGTATATAAATCAGTAGGTTGAGATCTCCTGTTTAGAGTGTGTATGGACGCACGTGGAGTAAGAAGGTCAAGGGTATAGGAAGGTTTTCTGGCTCGCATGTATTGGAATAAGACGATACCAAGTAGATATTTTCTTCAGGATTCGTGAAAACCAATAGTAAAGGTGTGACCGTTTGGGGAAGCCGTATTTTTATATAGCTATTCATCAATATTTATAACCTTACCTCGTTTCCCCCACAGAGTTCTTCATATCCTAGGCACCTATAGTTAAAGTGGGGGAGTATGAGAGAGGATAGTAAGAGCTGACGGTAATATTTAATATGTAACCTATCTGGATCTATAGACTTGAACTGTGGGGGACAGCCAAATTTTCTAACATCAAACGCCTTCAATCCTTCCAATCCAAAGTCCTCCGAAGAATAGTTAATGCTCCTTATTATGTATCCGACCATACCTTACACCGCGACCTATATATTCTATTTATTATAGACCTTATAGCATCAAAATTTTTCTAAAATTTCCTAATCCCCTAGCTCAATCCTTATCCAGCTCTGCACATCCTTACCATCCCCCTAGAAGGTTGAAACAGCAGTGGCCTTGAGACCTCTTGTAACATGTATATTGGAGTTCTAGCCTTGGCTAGATTCTCCACTCACGTGCTGCAAGCTTGAGAATTGTATATAGATAGGTATAAGTGACTTTTGTATATATTTTTATTTATTTTGTTTTGTATATATGTATATTACCGTCAGAAGCTATATAACATCATGATTGAACAGGGAATATCTAGAAAGTTAGTAAACCTAGTAGAGGTGTGTTTGTCGGAAACATTCCATAAAGTTAGAATCGGTCATAATTACTCCGAGAGATTTGAGGTGCGATCGGGTTTGAAACAGGGTGACTCCCTTTCACCCGTGTTATTTAATATAGCTTTAGAATATGTCATAGAAAAGGTGATGTGTAGCGAGAAAGGCTTAAATATGGGTGACAAGATTCCGGTTTTGGGATATGCCGATGATCTGGTACTGCTAGGTAAAGACACAGAAACCATACAACTAAATACAAATGTGTTAATAAAAACCGGTAAAGAAATAGGACTCGAATTAAATACCGATAAGACGAAATATATGATTAGTAGCAGAAACGGTGTCGATCTTGGTGATATTGATGTATCAGGGCATACTTTTGAACACGTAGAGAAATTCAAGTATTTAGGTTCAATTATAACTAGAAAAAATGAAATCCAGGAAGAAATAAAGTCCCGGTTAAAGGTGGGAAATGCGTGTTATTATTCATTTGCTAAGTTACTTAGTTCGCGGCTTCTATCTAAAAACTTAAAGGTTAGAATTTATAAAACTATTATTTTTCCAACGGTTCTTTACGGATGTGAAACGTGGCCGCTTACTTTGAAGGATGAACAACGGCTTAAGGTTTTCGAAAATAAGGTATTGCGTAAAATATTTGGTCCGAAGAGAGATGAGGCCACTGGGGAGTTTAGAAGGTTGCACAACGCGGAATTGCGGAACTTGTATCCTGTGAATATAATTGAGCTCATTGCATCGCGGAGAGTCAAATGGGCGAGTAAAGTTGTTGGGCTCGATGACGAGCGGATTCCGAGAACGTTGGTATTTGCTGATCCGACTGGTAGGCGTCCGAAAGGTAGGCCGAAGCGTAGATGGGAGGATTGCGTTAAGGCTGATCTCGGGAGCTTGGGCTTGAATGGTGAACATTGGACGAGTCTGTGTAGGCGGAATTTGGTGGTATCGGCATCGAACCTTCGGGTTCTCTGAGCCTATTATTATTATTATATATGTATATTGTATAATTATTATATAAATTTATTGTTTCGTATATATCGTGTGAATGTTGTACTTTATCAGTATTAAAAATGTCCTAAATTAGACTGATTGTAATATTACTCAATTGTTTCTGATCTAAAAAAAAAAAAATAATAAAAAGATTCACGGAAACTTAGGAGAGGTTTAAGGATGGACATGGACTTCGTGTTATAGTCCGTTATAATGTTATAGTCCGAGCCACCTACGAATAATGCAACTCATTTAACAAAAATTTTAGTATGTTTTATGCAAAACATTCATCATGGTAAAACAAAAAATCTGGTGCGGGCAACACATGACCTTCACTTACCTACGTTTTTAAAATATATTAAAGAATTTTCAAATACAGTTAGATATAAAAATGAGTGAAACCATTAAAGAATTAATTAAATTAGTTTTCGATAGAAACATGTGTTTAATAAAAAAATCTATCATATTATGATCTAAAATAATCAGTTAGTTTTATCTGTTTTTTATCACTCTTTATCATCATTTACAAGCTTGTGTATAAGATAATATTTTTTCTAAAATCTTGAGCTTTCCAACGGTATATTATACATCTATATTACTGTTCTTATGTTCGAAAACAAAAACTTGCATTAAAAATTATTTTTTCAGTTTTCTCCTTTAGTTGTTTTTCAAATTCGCTTAACTTGCATATTTAGCTGTCATTTACAAATACTAACAAGAGTTATTTTTATAGAATCAACAAAATGTTAGAAAAGAGTGACATCTCGTTTTCCACAAAAATATATATATATTTTTTTTTTGCAATACCTTTATATCGTTGAATCGTTGACATACAAATGTATTTTATCACTTAAAAGAAAGCTTATTAAATACTTGATGTCTTGGTTTATAACGATTATCTTCATAATACGAGCCGTTTCCATTGTAGAAACAATAATTATTTTAGAAAAGAGTGATATTTCGTGATATTCCCTTGTTGAATGGCCTCCATTTTGTAATCGATCCGTTTAAGTTGGCAGACGTTTATTTTTTATTTTTTGCTTTACCATGATAGATGCTTTGCATAACATGTACTAAAAATGTTGGTAAAATGGGTTGCATTTTTCGTTGTTGGCTCTCTGACTATTAACTTGGGAAATATAACTACAGGATACGTTTTGATTACAAGTAACCACTAGATTTTTTATGGAGTTTTGAAACTGGATAGCAGTTTTATTAAGGAATAGTTACGGATAGTAGGAAAGAGAATTGCCTATATTTTTGCTGGATTCAGTCATAGCTTGTTTTCCAACTCCGAGCGGTTAATGCCATCGATTTATTTTTAATACTTTTTATTTTTATCTTCTTGGATTTATGGGAAGCCTTTAGCATGTTAAAAGGATTAGTAAATTTGACGGTCATCTGCATACAGATGATACTTGGAATGTGGAATAAATTTAGGTAGGTCATACTCGAGTGGAGATAAAGCGGTGACGGTAGCTCTTGAAAGTTATTGGGTTATAAAATAACTTCGTAGCGTTTTTCAATATTTCAATTTAAACCTCTCTTTATTTATAAAACCATGTTTACTTGGTCAGTAATGTTTACTTATTCTAAAAATGGATTAGTCATGGTGCTTTTATGGGACAGTTTCAACCGAGATTCCTTATCTTAAGTGGTATTTTGCTTGCTCAAAATAGAAGAAAAAAAATTAATTTTCGTCATTTAATGATTTTTATTAAGGAAGCCCGTGGCTGAGTGAATAGCGTGCTATTCTCTCACGCTAAAGGTTGTTTGTTCGTATCCCAATCGAACTTTTTTAAGTATTTAATTAAATGGCGACACACTAATTAAATGGTTATTGGGTTATAAAATAACTTCGTAGCGTTTTTCAATATTTCAATTTAAACCTCTCTTTATTTATAAAACCATGTTTACTTGGTCAGTAATGTTTACTTATTCTAAAAATGGATTAGTTAAGGTGCTTTTATGGGACAGTTTCAACCGAGATTCCTTATCTTAAGTGGTATTTTGCTTGCTCAAAATAGAAGAAAAAAAATTAATTTTCGTCATTTATTGATTTTTATTAAGGAAGCCCGTGGCTGAGTGAATAGCGTGCTATTCTCTCACGCTAAAGGTTGTTTGTTCGTATCCCAATCGAACTTTTTTAAGTATTTAATTAAATGGCGACACACTAATTAAATGGTTATTGGGTTATAAAATAACTTCGTAGCGTTTTTCAATATTTCAATTTAAACCTCTCTTTATTTATAAAACCATGTTTACTTGGTCAGTAATGTTTACTTATTCTAAAAATGGATTAGTTAAGGTGCTTTTATGGGACAGTTTCAACCGAGATTCCTTATCTTAAGTGGTATTTTGCTTGCTCAAAATAGAAGAAAAAAATTAATTTTCGTCATTTATTGATTTTTATTAAGGAAGCCCGTGGCTGAGTGAATAGCGTGCTATTCTCTCACGCTAAAGGTTGTTTGTTCGTATCCCAATCGAACTTTTTTAAGTATTTAATTAAATGGCGACACACTAATTAAATGGTTATTGGGTTATAAAATAACTTCGTAGCGTTTTTCAATATTTCAATTTAAACCTCTCTTTATTTATAAAACCATGTTTACTTGGTCAGTAATGTTTACTTATTCTAAAAATGGATTAGTTAAGGTGCTTTTATGGGACAGTTTCAACCGAGATTCCTTATCTTAAGTGGTATTTTGCTTGCTCAAAATAGAAGAAAAAAAATTAATTTTCGTCATTTATTGATTTTTATTAAGGAAGCCCGTGGCTGAGTGAATAGCGTGCTATTCTCTCACGCTAAAGGTTGTTTGTTCGTATCCCAATCGAACTTTTTTAAGTATTTAATTAAATGGCGACACACTAATTAAATGGTTATTGGGTTATAAAATAACTTCGTAGCGTTTTTCAATATTTCAATTTAAACCTCTCTTTATTTATAAAACCATGTTTACTTGGTCAGTAATGTTTACTTATTCTAAAAATGGATTAGTTAAGGTGCTTTTATGGGACAGTTTCAACCGAGATTCCTTATCTTAAGTGGTATTTTGCTTGCTCAAAATAGAAGAAAAAAATTAATTTTCGTCATCTAATGATTTTTATTAGGGAAGCCCGTGGCTGAGTGACTAGCGCGCTAGTCTCTCACGCTAAAGGTTGTTTGTTCGTATCCCAATCGAACTTTTTCAAGTATTTAATTAAATGGCGACACACTAATTAAATGGTTATTGGGTTATAAAATAACTTCGTAGCGTTTTTCAATATTTCAATTTAAACCTCTCTTTATTTATAAAACCATGTTTACTTGGTCCGTAATGTTTAAGTATTCTAAAAATGGATCATAATGATGGAGTTTTGTTGACCGTTGAGAAATTAGATGAGGAAGATGGTTGGGGGTGCGGTCATAAATTAAAAACAAACATTTAAAATAAGTGTTATTTTAATTATGTGCCGACGTTTCGGCCTACAATGTGGGCCTTCATCAGGGCTAAAAGAAACAAGATAACAACCAATGTCATTATAGACTTAATAATGCGTTAGGTATATAATAATAATATGACAGTAATAAATTATGGGAACATAAATAATATTAAATGTAAAATGATGATAAGATGACAATTATAAAGTATGGAAATAAGGTGACAGTTATAAAGTATGGAAATAAACAAAATTAAGATGATAGTTATAAAGTATGGAAGTAAACATAATTGAGATGATAATATTGTAATGAGAATATATAAAGAGAGACTAAGTAAATGAAAAAAATGATAAAGGAAAAATATGTGAACAATTAAAATTTTAAATATTAACAATTTTGAGTTGATATATGACGGTAATATATTAAAAACATAGTTAATAGTATAGGTAATATATAAAAAAAGAATATAGTCATTACAAAAGAGAAACAGTATGAATAAAAAATAACTTAAATTTTAAAATAATGTAATATTAAACTAATAATTATATGTCAGGATATGTAACGGAGAAAGATATGAGTATGTTACACATCCTTATTTGAAATGTGTGTTTTTAATTTATGACCGCACCCCCAACCACCTTTCTCATCTAAAAATTGATTAGTTAAGGTGCTTTTATGGGACAGTTTCAACCGAGATTCCTTATCAAAAAAATTTATTTTCGTGATTTAATGATTTTTATTAGGGAAGCCCGTGGCTGAGTGACTAGCGCGCTAGTCTCTAAGGCTAAAGGTTGTTTTTTTCGTATCCCAATCGAACTTTTTCAAGTATTTAATTGAATGGCGACACACTGACAGCCTCTCCCCCGAGTATGAGACCCGTCAACCAACTGCTGGCCATTCACAAAACTAGGCGTAGGGAGTGATGGCTCTACCCTTCAAAATAGTGTGTTTTCCCAGCAGGTTATACCACGCGGCCAAGGGCCTACACAGCCAGTCGCGCCAACGAAAAAAAAGAAAATATTTTTATAAAATCGTGTTTACTTGGTCAGTAATGTTTACGTATTCTAAAAATGTATTAGTTAAGGTGGTTTTCTGGATCAGGTTCAACCGAGATTCCTTATCTTTAAGTGTCATTTTGCTTGCTCAAAATGGAAGAGGAAAAAAAAATTCATTTTCGTGACTAAATGATTTTTATTTCCCAAAAAATAAAAACCTCTGCACAAACAGTTTAAAAAATTTGCATTTGAATGTGGTGATGATGCCTTAGGAGATAGCATCATCCGTAAGTGGTTTGCCCGGATCAGAACCGGAAATTTTGACTTATACGACGTAAGGCGCTCGGGTCGTCCTTCAACTGCTGATGAGGGTCAAATTCAAGCACTGGTGACAGACAAACCTCACTCTACGACTCGGGATATCAGAAAAATAATTTATTAAAAATAATTTTTTTAAACCTGAAGTTTTTATAAAAATCACTGGTAAAAACAATACGAACTTATTTTACAACCCAATACTTGTGTCACACTCACAGAAGAAGACCTGTGAACGTACGCAAGTTTAAACTCCCGGTCAAAAGTTTGAGACCAACTATGGTTTTATATCAATTAATCTGTTTGATTTTTTTTTGCGGTACTTAAGCGATCGGATTTTTTCTATTTGGATAGTATGTGGGTTGCACCACGCAGTGAACCTCTTACAACTTTAGCAGTCGAGAAATCAATAAATAAAAATAAAATAAAATAAAATACATCTTCTCAATCCCCTTTAGGGGATTACTAAACTGTAAATAATTTCCAGGCGAAAAAATCACATTGTTCATTCTTATTTATTTTTATCACGTTTTAAGTCTCAGTAACAGCATGATTTAATCAAATTATTTCTAGTTATTTACGATATTGACAAATCTTTCTTACACCTAATTAGCGAATTTGTTTATAAATACAAATAATAATAAGATACTTATGTGTTATTTTGGATGTTCTTTGGGATGTCCAGAGACACCTCTGTTGGGGCAAGGGGTTTTTCTCAATCGAAAAACAAACCTTTCCCCGTAAGACTGTTGAATGGAGAAAAAAGGTGAAAACTTACCACCTGGTGCTTCCTTCACTTCGGCTTCACAGAAATAAGCTCAATTTCTTGATAACAGGATTACTTCAAGAAAAAGAGGTGGGATAGTGTTTTTCTGGCTTTGGAAACCACTCACCACAATAAGTTCACACTGACTCTTAACATATGTTTTTTAACAATAATAAATCCCACACATATAAAAAAACAAAAGAACATCTGTTCTCTTGATAAAAATAAATAAAATTATAATCAATTGTTAATTTAGGCTTGAACAACCTCTATAACTCGATTTTACGAAGAGTTGAAGTGGCTTTACCCTTCCTACCGCCGTAAGTACTTCCTGGCATCCTTCCTCTACCAAGTTATCCGGTGTCCGTTTTACATCTCGGGTATCCTTATTTACAAATCCTCCGTTCATTTCCCGTAACACCCGCCGCTGTTTTATAATCTGTATATAACGTCCCATCGATCCACAGCTTTCGATAGATCATTTTCAATCCGATCCGCATCCTTATGGAACTCCATTCCTTCTAATATCCGTGACTCCCAAACTCTCTCCACATTTAAATCCCGTCTATTTAGCCATTTCCTGTCAATCCAATTTCCAAATAATCCCAATTAGATGCTAATTTCAAGAATAATCAACTTATAAATAATAGAATAGATTTATATTATTTAATTATCATTTTCAACGGTAAATTCAACAGCAAATATTTGGAATTATTATCTTTTCAAAGATGCAAGATTAAATTATATATATGTTTAAAGAAGAATAGTAATTTCCTTTGTTTTTAAAAACTGTATACATACAAGCATATGTATGTGTATGTATATGTGTATATATATTTCTTTTATCAGATTATATATATATTTTTTTGTATATTCTTTTTTGTTCTCATGTTAACATAGTTTATTTTTTCTGGTCTGTACATTTTTATTATAATTTAGCTTTTAAGTTATTTTATTTGTTCATGTTATTAGTTCAATTTCTTTCTATTTTTCAGTCATTTTACTCAAAGACTCTAGTCATAAGTCCAACTTTTTATTTCCTGTTATGTTATTCTGAAGGGACTTGTCCCGGAATAAATAAAGAATTATTATTATTATTTAGCTATTAATAGAGGTTATTCATGATTTATTGATGTAAACAATAGGTGGTCTCAAACGTTTGACCGAAAGCGTACCTAGCAAATATTTAAGGTAATTTCTAAAATCTCGATTCTGTAACTATGAGTAACATTCTGAAAACAAAAAAAGGTATAGTTCCTTAAGAAAATACCACGTAAAATGGTAAATATATTGCAACAAAATGTTAAAGTGAATAAAGTTGAAAGTTAACATGTTCTACCTTCTTTTTTTTTTCTTTTTTTTTTTTAATATTTAGAAAGAAACTGAAACAAATTAAAACCATCCGATAAAGATTTACTATTATTTATTCTTGGCTATTCCTTTTGCAAAAAGTTTTTTAAAATACTACACATTTCTTTGATGCCTCAATATTGAATTTCTGGTATGGATTCCAATTAACTTCACAGCAAAGGATATGTCAATCTGAAGTTTAATTTAGTTCCTCTTTTATTTCTATATATCTCCTTTGGAACTTTATTCAAGGGGTTATCATGATTCTAAATTTTTTTATTATTGATCAATTCTGTTTAATCAAATCCAACATTATTGATGCTGGATGAGCAAAAATATTTTAAGAATATAAACAATTTGTACCTGAACATAGTCACTGTAAAGCTGAGAAAATTAGATAGATAATATATTTATTTATTCGGATATATTACAGTTTGTCACAATGGAAAATAATAATATTGCTACATGATAAAATTCATACAATACTTACAATATAAACAAAAGAAAATTCAAATTACATAAAATTAAACTAAAATTAATAAAGGCATATAATAACAAAATTTAAAAATTAAATAAATACAAGGTTAACAAATAAATAAACAAAACATGAACACACTCATACTTATATACAATTTGCTGGGGAACCACGGACGGAGTCCGCCTCCCCTCCACTTATGGAGGACAAGCAGAGTCCGGGGATCCCAGCGCCTCCCTCTCAGCCGCATCACTGGTCAGAGCCAGCTAGAAAATTTTGTTTTAGTCTTGTCTACGATAATTAGTAATTCATTTATTACAAACCAACAAGAAAAAGATGGGTGAATTAATTCTTTTGAACGGTATGTATCAGTAAGGACTTATTAATAGCAATATCAGGAATTATTACGGTACACGAATTACCGGGATACGAACTCAGGATTCTAGTGTATATACTTTCAAGTTAATTGAGATGGCGTAAGAAAAGGGGACGATATCTCTCCTACCTTGTTTAATTGTATCCTGGAAAAAGCGATGAGAGAATGGCTTTCGCTAACAAATCTGCGATTTTCGCAGAAAGTGAACAACAAGCAATAGAACAAATTAATTCCCCGAAGGAAATCGCAGAAAGAACCGGATTACAAATCTCATTCGATAAAACTAAACTAATGACAAGCGACACCATAGGATGGAAGTTTATCGATACAAAATATGGTAAAATCGAAAAAGTTAAAGAATTCAAATATTTGGAAGAAATTATCACTGCAAATGTGTTAGACGAAATTGCGATAAAATCAAGAGCAAATAAAATGTTTAGTGCCCAGGCAAAGACCAGACAAACGTCTAATAAAAATTTTCTGACAAAAATGTAATAAAAAAGTCTTGGAACTGTAAATTCAGACGCTACAACACAGTAATAAAACCGGAATTGCTATAAGCAGCGGAAACTCTAATTGGGAAGGAGAAAACTCGAACACTTGGGAACAAACGAGAGAAAAATCTTAAGGAAAATTTTGGGACCAGCGTGACAATACAGTGACAATGTGCCGACAGATGAAACCATTAGAAAGGGAAGATTAAAATAATTCGGGCACGTTTGGAGGATGGAAGGAAACAGGATGGTTAAGAAATTAGCCCGCAAACTGTTTAAAATGAAAATGGCTATAGTCTGGATCAAGGAAGTAAAACAAGATTTTGAACGAGCTGGAATCAAAATTGAAGAAATAACGAACAGAAAAATATTTGGAGAATAGGTCATGAAGGGTTGTTTTTATGTTGAAGACAAGAAGGTAAAATCGGGAACCACGTGGACGTCACTTTATGCTACTATGGCTAATCAGACGATGCTACAGTGGGCGTCCTAAATTTTGCCTATCCAGGTTTTATTAGGATAGGGATCGTTAACGAATACCTGAAAGGTCGCAAAGGCTCCGGACCACTTTTCAACTAAGGAAGGACGGCATAACTAAGGATTGTTTACTCCTATTAAAAAATCATAGGACCACCTGCGTGTTTGAACCCATGACCTTTGGCTTAGAAGGCTGTTATGCTAACCATCCAGCTACAAGTGATCCCAACGAAAATAGGGGTTTTCTGAGGAGATGAAGCTTTCTTGGGAAAGAATAAGTACAAATAATAAATTGAAAAGTGCTTAAAATTAGTCTACCATCGTGAACTCCAAATGGTCAAATCGAAAAAATATTACATAATATTTGATAAGTTAGTTCAGGGTGCAGTCGATGAATTGTTTGCTGTGACGCTTTCTCAAACGCCCTGAATAAGGCCTATAATTTAGGCCGAAATGTCGGCACCAGTTAATCAAGTTTATATTTAATTATGTGTTCTTTTGACTGCACCCGAACTAACTTCTCCCTTATATACACACTGTCAACCATTCCCACTTCACAATAAAAATAATAGTTTCAAGATAAGATGTTGAAAACAAGTCAGCAAGAAACTTGTTAATCTGACAAGCCGACAAGTCAAAAGTGACATCCCAATTGTGTTTAACATGAATGTTCCTCAGTAATAAATTTAACTCTTAACAAGTTCTGTTAATATTTTTGATGTCGCGTGCTTGTTTGGTTGGTCGCGGAACATCCCTCGTTAGAGATAAGGAGGCGGTTGGACGAAAATGGTCGGTGGAAACGATCTTAGGGTTTCCCTTGAGGGGAATGGTTAGTTGTGACAGGGAGGCAAACTGATTATCCAGTCCTGATACCGGGGCTAGAGTAGAGTTTGGCATGGCAATCCAGAATGAGCGCTCTTTCCGTGCCTGCCTAGATTTTTTCTTTTTATGTTATAATAGCCGAGTCACGCAGGGCTGGGTTACAAGTGAGATTTCAGTTGGAGGGGAGATTTCGCTAGTAAACACCGCGATTTCTACCCGGGCAGATTCCTTGGACTTCGCCAAGATCAAGATGTATTCTCTTTTGTAAGTAATCCCATAACAGTGTGTTTCGCATGCATGCACAACACTGAAATATATATTGTTATAACAAAAATATTTTTTAAATAAAAAAATAAATAATTTTTACTTTCACTTACCTAAATATGAAATATATAATAAGGGAAAATATTGCGATCGTGAAAATTTTCGAATTCCAGTTTTCAACGGAAATACATGTTTTAGGGTCCCCTGAGTCCAAATGACCAAGTCCCGCAAAAAGGTCTGTGTGTGTGGTAACTCCCGCGCCTAAACGAAAAGTCCTATGAAATTGAAATTTTATATTTCAGACAACTATACGCCAGAGACGCTACAGAACCTTTTTTCATCAAAACCAGCTAAGCAGAAAAAACACTTTATAGTATGCATTTTGCACCTTTTTACGATTTCCTCTAAAACGGAGGATTTTGATTAAACTCGCTATATCGATGTAAAATTTAATGGGCTTTAATATCACGTAAGTTTCATTCTCATATAAATAGTCTGACAGGACTTAAATGCTTTAATTTTTTTTTTTTTTACTGAGGAAAACGGAAAACATAGGTAGTATGGGGAGGGGTTCATGTAAAAACCCCAGACGGTTTTCCTCAGTTTATGCTTGGACACGGCTCAGTAATGGTACGTTTATATATTATTTTTACTTCAATAATAAAGTCTAAAGTTTTATGCTTATCATCATCATATTATCATTATTCTATCTATAATATTTTAGTATGTAGGTATATTTTCTGTTTTATTTTAAATGTTATCATTTTCACTGCATTCAACAATTTTCATTATCACATTAATATGTATTTCTTTTGTTCTGATGTTTGTAGCCCTGATTATGGCTCACAAGCTTGAGCCGAAACGTCGGCAAAATTAAAATATTTAGAAAAAGTCTGACTCCTGATTATGCCACCTTTAATAGTTTCTACAGTCGACTATACTCGTACTTCCTCAATATAATTTACCATTTATTTTAACAACTTTGTTACTATTTGATACGTAATATTGTTTCTAAAACCTCGCGTATTGAATGAAAGAATATAACTTGTAAGATACAGTACCATAACCATCCCTCTTTACCAATAACATATGTTCATAAGTTTATAGGCTTACAACTTTATATTAAATTGTACGATTTATTTTATTGCTTAATAACTTTTCTAAAATTTTGCTCTTTCCAGCGTTATATTATCACTCGTATTTCAGGAATGGTTTTGTTGATGACTTGGTTACAGATAATTTATTTTTTCGTTTAAAGATAAGCTAAATTGCAATGTATTTTACTTTTGAACCCTCTGGACAGAACACCCTAAATGATGGTAAAAATCGTATCAAAAGTTTAGACTGAGTTAGCGGAAACCAATTATCGCGGTATCATTTTATATATAGAGAGATACAGATCGATTTTCAAGTCAGAGGTTATGTTTAAACATGGGAGTCAGGGGGCGGTCCCCTCCTATCTAAAAGATAAATAACAATTTAAAACCCTTTTATTATTATTATTTTTTATTGCAAATTTTCTTGGTTTTACCAGAATATTTACCTACCCGGACTCAAGTCAAGGGCTTGGCAAAAAATACTATACTATATTTAAAAAATTTCTGATGATACTGGCTGTACCGAGGAGAACTGCTTTCTGTCCTTCTTCCAGAACCTTTTCGGGCTGTTTTAAGTTTTTAGTTGCTAAAATGGTGTCATCTGGAATGAGACCGTTGCATGAGATAATTATCGGATATACCTTGATTTGTTCCAGCTTATAGACTTGACGTAGTTCCTGGCACATATCTTGATATTTTCGTATTTTCTCAGCAATAGTTTTGTCGATATTATCATCAATTGGGACAACAATATCGATGACTTAGCTGCATTTTACATTATGATTCATAACCACTATGTCCGGTTTGTTGTTTAATATACTG
This sequence comes from Piezodorus guildinii, assembly GCA_023052935.1. Lineage (NCBI taxonomy): Eukaryota > Metazoa > Arthropoda > Insecta > Hemiptera > Pentatomidae > Piezodorus > Piezodorus guildinii. The sequence goes on along the minus strand of CM041295.1, from coordinate 34,468,189 downwards.
TAATCGGTAATAATGGAACGATACCAGTATATTGTTTTTTTTTCACCTGAGAGTACCTGTTTTGGTTCATATCGGTAATAAGGGACCTCGTCTGCTATCATTTGGTATGATAATGCCAGCGATTGGTGAATAATTTTTGTTCTTATTTTTTTTAATTTTTGTTTTTTATGCCTCATAAGGTATTCTCTCCCTGCCATTGCCTGACACCCAGATGATACATGTTAGATAGACTCTATAGCCGTTTTACAAAGACGACATCGTTCACTTATATTCTCTCCACAAATGTATTTCCTACACGCATTGGTTGAAATTACTTTATCTTGTATGGCCAAAATAAATCCTTCCGTTTCGGGAAAAAAGTGACCTTTTTTAAGCCAGAAGGTAGAAGCTTCCCAATTTACTCCTGATTGGGACATAGAGTTGTGAAATCGACCATGTAGTGACTTATTTTTCCAATTTTCAATCAGAGTTTCTTCGGTAGGTCCCTCTTCATGCTCTTCTGAATTGAGGTTTAGAGCCGTGTATCCAATGTCTAACGCTTTTATTGCAGACCATATTGGAGAATCATTATCTAGGAAAATGCGTCTTAAATTATTTTCTTGCTCTCTGCAGCTTCTCAACAGACAAACGAGTCCTCTTCCACTTTGCTTACGTGGTAAGCACATTCTTTCTATTGATGATTTGGGATGTCGTTATCTTTCTAACGTAAACAGGACTCTAACTAAACGATTCATTTCTTCAAGTTCCGTATTAGACCATTTTAAAACTCCAAAAGTGTAAGTCAGTACTGGAATAGCCCATGCATTTATTGCTTTTACTAGATTTCCAGCTGACAAATACGTTCTGAGAATTTTTTTTTACTAGCATTTTGAACGCATTTTTAAAATGATCTTTATTCTTCTTCGTGAATTTCAATTATTATTATTATTGTTTTCATTCGCAACTGCGTTGCTGCGCATCCACCGAATGTGAGATATTATTTTTCCCTTGACCAGAGTCCTGAATTTTCAGTTTAAAAGATCTCTCCACATCTATTCCCGATAATCCTACGAGGCGCCTGAATGAATAGACGGTGGCCTCGAGACCTGCTTATAAAATAAACTTTGAAGTGCTACCACCGGGTAGCTTCTTCACGTGTCTATTCATGCCTATTATTTTATCATCTATTTTACTTATTGTATTTGTAAATAAAGTTGTAAAAAAACAATAACATAAAACAAAAAAAAAAAGATCTCTTGGCTATCGTATTTTAAGTCTTCTTTGGGCCTGCCCTCGCAACAGGGAGGAAGAAACAAGTTGATTTGGATGGTGATGTGTCGAAGAGTGAAACGTGTTATATTTGTTGTGAATGTAAGAATTTACTGTTGGAATGTATGTGTCATTGTGTATCGTGTGATTCGAAACATACCATGGTGCGTGAACAATTTCTCATAAAATTTTGAATTGAGTTGTTTGTGTGTACGTGTTTTGCAGAACCCCAAAGTTCTGCTCCGTATGTCCATATTGGTCTCAGTATAGTCGTGTATATTAGTCGCTTGTTTCATAAATTTAGTGGTGATCTGTAATCCAATAGATGTGAAAGTTGTTTGTAACGTCTTGTTAATTTTTGTCGCTTTAATTTTGTGTGGTATGTTCCTATTAGTCTTTTATCCAGATATAGTCCATTGTCGATTTTCACTGGTGGACAAGTTCCTTTCTGCAGAGAAAAGCTCACATAGCTAGATTTGGTGGCATTAGTTTTTATTTTCCATTTTTGAGGCCGCATTTCTAGGTCAAATAAATGATTTTGTAAGGAAATATAAGCTATATTGCAATCTCTATGCGAAGAAAGAAGTGCTGTATCATCAGCAAAGGTGCTCAGGAAGTGTATACAGAGTAGACATAAAACGTAAAAACTTAAACATAAAAAAAAGAAAAGAAGGTAATAGGATAAAAGTGTAGTTAGTGATTGTTTTAAATCCCTAGTTACTACTTATGTTTAAATAATTTGCGTATAGTGTTTGAAAAAAAAAATTATAAACATTTTTGGTTGTTTTTGACCAATAAATGCATATTATATTTATATATATATATATATATATATATATATATATATATATATATATATATATAATTGTGTTAGTTGCTCGTACTATAGAAACATACATAAACTACAATATTTTATGCAACTACATGCATGCTATTGGTTTTGAACATTAGATTTTTTCTTTTTAAATTAGTACATTTTGCTACATTTTAATTTAAGCGTCGAACCAATGGTCATTGAGAAAATGTGATATAATTTTTTTTTAAGAATGAAAAATAAATTGTTATCAGCATTGCCCTGAGTTTTCTTTTGGTTCAATATTTGTAAGATATATATTTGGCCGTTTCACAAAGAATAGAACAATTACAGGACGGCCGATAAATTGTGATTTGGCACAGGTAATAATTAGGACGACACTGCTGATGAAGCGGTGAAAGAAAATATATATGATAAATATGCGCGATGCTTGAAAATGGCCCTAGATGCTGAAACGTTGTGATGTTTAAAAGTAAATAAATAAAAAAATAGTAAGTGAAAGTAGTATATCTAAAACTTCTTTTGTTAAACGGCCCAACATATATTTTACGAAAAAATTTAATTTATTCTAAGATCAAGTCCCCTTAGAATAATGATTAATGAACAAAAATAAATCCTTTTGGTCTGGTTACCATTTATATATAAAAAAATATGTATACATATAAAAGATCAAATATTCATTATATCTATAAATCTTTGAAAATTTATACTATATATACCTATATTTTACAATGGAACGGAAGATTGAGAAACGAGTAGGTAGTGGAAGAGTTGATGTTTGAAGAGAGAAAGAGAAGTGGCTTTACGGATCGAGATAGGCAGTGAATTCCAGAAGGATGATGAACGAACGAGAAAGGATTTGTTAAAGGACGCAGTTCTATGTGATGAGGTATCAATATTGATTGATTGGGTTCTAGTTTTCAACGAATGGATGTCAGAGCGGAGGGGAGTTCAGTTATATAGGAAGGTTTTCTATTTTTTAAGGTTTGGAATAGGTAGGAACCATAGAAATATTGTCGTCGAACAGAAGGATAAAGCCACTTTAGCTCGATTTAATAGCCAGAAATATGGTCACGTCTACAGGCTCCAAAAACAAATCTAATAAAGCAATTCACTAGACGTTTTAATTGTATTTCCAGTTCATCAGTTAGTCCCCCGTACACCAGGCAACCGTAGTCAAAGTTTGGGAAGATAATAGAGGAAACAAGTAGCTGAAGGGTTTTAAAGGTGAGGATTCACGGAATCTATAGAGCTCTTTGAGAATGGAAATGGATTTTCGGGATATTTCGGATACATGGTTATTCCAGGATAGGTCTTGGTTAAAGGTAACTCCAATGTTTTTAACAGTTTTCTGGAAACTTAATATTTGTTTATATAATATTTGTTCATTAAGGCTTGTACTATAGAAACCTATATAAATTACAATATTTTATGCAACCGAAATGTATTACACTTATATTTGTTTTTATAATATTTTTTCATTTAGGTTCGTACTATAGAAACATATATACTACAATATTTTATACAACTGCATGCTACCATATTTGACGATTAGATTTTTTATTTATTTTAAAATTAGTACCTTGTGTTATCTAATATTATGAGCATCGAAACAATGGTCATCAAAAAAATGTAATATACTTGGAAGATCATCACTTCCAAATGACAATTCAAGTTTAGGGTGGTTCGGTTATAGTTAATTAATGGACTGTATAGATTAAAAATAAATAAATAAAATGAAAAATCACAATACATTTATTAAACTAACTAAATACATAAAAAAAGTAAGATAAAAAATTAACCTAATTAAATACCTAACCAGGTTTAATAAAAATAAAAAAATAAAACATTCACTATTACAGCAAAAAAAAAATATATAACCTTCTTTAGAAAATATAGTATACAAATTAAGTGTTATATTCATTTAGTTGTAGTCGCAATATGGATGAAAATTACCTCAGGACGGCGATGAAAATAATTGCAGGGCGGCGCTTTTATGTTCCGAGGGGAACGACAAGAAGAAAGCTCAGTAGAACGCAGCCTAAATATGTTTACGTTTGCAAACGTCAAATATTTTGTTGAGGTAGGATCGCAGAACGAAGCCAACACTGCGTCACCGCTAGATGCTACCTCAACACTGATTAGAGTAGAGACGGCCCCGAGTTAAGTCCGAGCACTGTGTTTGTACACAGCTTTATCCCACTTCACTGGGCATTCAATCTAGCAATAAATTAATAACGATTCCTTAGTATTTAGTTTAACAATTTTAAATTAAACCAATTGTCTTCACGCACATAACGAATTACTGAATTCATTATTAAAAAACAAAACAAAATTAATTGTACAAAAATGATAAACATAAATATTAAAAAAAAAAAGGTCGAAATTTAAATTTTTAAATTAAAGAAAAAAAAACTATCTGGCGTTAACAATACTTATACTTGTTTGTTTGTGTATTTATCGCCACTTAATGCTACTTTGGCTAATCGGAAGATGCTACAGTGGGTGTCCTAAATTTTGCCTATCCAGGTTTAATTAGGATAGGGATCTTTAACGAGGACCTGATATCGCATAGGCTCGGGACCACCTTTTTACGTCCCCTCCGAAGGACGGCATAACAAAGGATTTTATACTCCCATCAAAAAATCCTAGTACCACCTGCGGGTTTGAACCCGTGACCTTTGGTATAGAAGGCTGTCATGCTAGCTACCTTGCTACAGGTGATGCCATACGTATATTTGTTTATTTATATTCATCTGAACAGGAACATATATAAACCTAAATATTTCATGAAACTACATGCAAATCAATTTTTAAATGTTATTTGTTTCTTTATATTTTTATTTTACATCCTGTACAACATATGTCATATATCAACATATATCATACTCATAAATCAACATATATCATACTTCATATATCCACATATATTATACGTCATATATCATATGTCGTCACTATTAATACGTTTTTGCCATGTTCTCCGGTCCTACCAGCAACCTTTTAGCATAGCCCTAACAATTTATATTTGTTCATTTAGATTCATATAAACAGGAACATATATAAACTACAGTATTTCATGCAAATCACTTTTCAAATGTTATATGTATGTTTATATTTTAATTTTACATCTTTTACAACATATGTCTTATATCAGCATATATTATATGTCATATATCAACCAACATATATCATATGTCATTTATCATTATTTATAATACGTCATATATCATACGTCATATATTAACATAATCAAAAGTCATATATCAATATAATCATACGTCATATATCAACATAAATCATATGTCATATATTAACATACCTCAATATATATCATACGTCATATATCGATATATATATTATACGTTATAAATCAATATGTATCATACTTCATATATCAACATACATCCCATGTTATATATCATACGTCATATATCATAAGTCATATATCAACATATATCATATTTCATACATCAACATATATCATATGTCATATATCAACCTATATCATACGTTATATATCAACATGTACCATTTGTATTTAACCGCTTTTTATCAACCCTAATAAGACGATATGGGCAATTATTTTGAATCTATAAAATTAAAGGTACTTTAGAGGAAGATAATTTTAAATAACGGAATTTAAGCCCTGTTACAGTAATTCGATCAGAATGAAACCTACATGATATTAAATCCAGTTAAATTTTACATCGATATAGCGAGTTTAAACGAAATCGTTGGAGCCGTTTTTGAGTAAATCGTAAAAAGTGCGAACTGCGTAGTATAGAGTAGTCGGTCAATTTAAGTGAAAAATTTGTTGTAACATGCTCTTGGGCGTATAATTGTCTTAAATATGAAATTTTAGTTTCGTGCGATTTTTCGTTTTCGTGCAAGATTTACCACACACACAGACTCTTTTGGGGGGTTTGGTTATTTGGGCTCAGTGTGCCTTAAAACGTGTATTTCCGTTGAAAACTGGAATTCAAAAATTTTCACGATCGCAATACTTTCGCTTACTATATATTTCACATACAGGTAAGTGAAAGTAAAAAGTATGGTATTCCCCAAGCTTATAATTTTTTTGAAATGTTCAAATCATTTGTAACAGTATCGTTCACTCAGCAAAACAGATCTCAAACTAAGCTCCACGTTTAATGGTCCGTTTAAATTTAGATGATAACTTTGTATGTCAAAGACCACCGTTTTTTCTTTGCGGACTTTCATTCTCCAGCTGAAGTATTCTTGGTGAATTTTTCTTGTCCTCAACCTCTGCATATGAAACGACGTGTACCTGGTCATATGCAAACTGAAGATTGAATAGGCAATCACTTCCAATCTTTATGCCCATACCTCTACATTTTTTGTTCCATTCTATAAAGGTCCTTATATTTTTATTTGTAAAAAAAATAAATAATATTGTTGTAAAATAGTTAAAACATCTTAAACGTGTTAGGGCGTGGTCAATGCCGAAATCCCCAATTACTGAAACGTGCGCCGGAAAAAATATTGAATTATATTAAAAGCTGTTCCCCAGAAGTGAGACCCTACTGAGTGAACCTGGGCAGGTACAATTATAATACAAACAAATATGAGCTGAGAAAAGAAAAACATGATAAAATAGCATAATGTTGATAAAATAAGTTGAGATTAATATATAAAAGCACTGCAAATTATTACACAATGATTTATTATTTCGAAATAACTATATTAGTGTATAACTGTTTATATAGCTCATTAGGCAATAAACTAATCTATAAACTAATGTTTTTTTTTTTTTTTTTTTTTCACAACAACAACAACAATTTTTATTCAGTAAAATTACAATCTGTCCCAATTTGGACATTAATAGTAGTGCTGAAAGATATCATACATACTACATTCATACAATATTTACACGGAATAAAATTACAATAAAATATATACACAATAATGAATCAATACAATAGTCAAGAATTCACTTATACCTATATACACATACACACACTCATACGTACATCACATTGAGTGGAGAATCTAGCCAGTGCTAGAACTCCAATGTATTTACAACAGGTCGCGGGGCCACTGCCGTTTCAACCTTCTAGGTGGGTTGTATGGATGAGTGGAGCTGGATAGGGATTGAGCTAGAGGATTAGGATGATGAAATAGGTTCTGGTGGAATTTGGAAAATTTGGATGGAATTAGGTCTGAAATAAATGGAACATTAAGGTCGTGGTGCAAGGTATAGTTGGAGACATAATAAGGAGCATTTACTATTGTACGGAGGACTTTGGATTGAAAGGATTGAATGCGTTTGATGTTAGTACGTTTAGCTGTCCCCCACAGTTCAAGTCCGTAGGTCCAAATGGGCTTCAGTATTGTCTTGTAGATTAATAATTTGTTGTCAGCTGTAAGTTCAGATTTTCTGTTGAGTAGTCGGTATAACTGTCCGAATCGTCGGTTGAGTTCTTGTCTTTTAAGTCTTGTATGTGGGTTCCAAGTCAATCTTTTGTCTAATAGTAAGCCAAGATACCGGACTGTATCTGAAGGAGGAATTGGAATGGAATTGAAGTAAACTGGCGGACAGGAGTTTCGTCGAAGAGTGAAGGTTACGTGTTTGCATTTGGCTTCGTTCACCTTAATGCGCCAAGCATTACACCAGTCTTCGATAAGAGAAAGGTGTCTTTGCAGGTTTAAGGATGCTGTTTCAGGATTGGAACTGGATGATAGGATGGCGGTGTCGTCTGCAAAAGTTGCCAGAAAGGTATCAGGATGTGTAGGAATATCAGCAGTGTAAAGGATGTAGAGGACGGGTCCCAAGACGCTGCCTTGAGGAACACCGGCCTCAACGGGATAAAGGTTAGAAAATTCTACACCACAGCGAACGCGGAAGGAACGGTTTGAGAGATAGGATCGGAGAATGAGGTATAGAGACTGGGGTAAATGGGTTTTCAGCTTGAAGAGTAATCCAGTGTGCCATACCCGGTCAAAAGCTTGCGCAATGTCCAGAAACGCACCAGAACAATACTCTTTGCATTCAAGAGCTGAGGAAATATGGTCTACAACTCGGAGCCCCTGTTGAACTGTGGAATGCTGAGGACGGAATCCAAACTGATGGGAAGGAAGATTTTGAGATTCTAATATGGGTAGGATACGTTTAAGAAGAAGCCTTTCGAAGATTTTTGAGAGGATGGGGAGTAGACTAATAGGCCTGTAGGATGAAGTGTTGTTGGAAGGTTTGCCTGGTTTTAGAAAAAGAATGATAGTGGAATGTTTCCATAACAGAGGAAAATAGGTGGTGCGTAGGATGCAGTTGTAAATATAAGTAAGGAATATAACAGCTTTCTGCGGAAGTTGTCGGAGGATCTGGGGAGTAAGGAGATCGTGTCCAGGAGATTTACGGAGGGTCAGTTTTTGGAGAAGATATTTGACCTCAGAGGGATTAATAGCTTTAGGAGGTAGGGAAAGTGGAATTGGTGACATAAGAAAGTCTTGCACTGTTGCGGTGTGATTGGCGTGGGATTCCGGGTGAGGAGTGAAAACTTTGGAGAGGTGTGTGGCGAATTCCTCGGCTTTATCTTCATCAGACGCAGCCCAGGAGTCATCACAACGTCGGAGAGGATGGGAAACTTGATGGTATTTTAGGATCTTTTTCGTGATATTCCACAGGGAATTATCACGAGCTGATAGAGAGGAGAGGTAGGAATTAAAGGACTGGGAACGGAAGGTCGCCAACTCCCTCTTCAATTGTCTACAATAGAAGTTATAGGAGCGGCGATCTGTTGGGTGTCGGGTGCGCTGCCATAATGATCTTGCTCGGCGTTTGGTATGGATGAGGTCTATAATATGTTGTGGAAAATGATTTTGGTGAGGATTTATATTGGAGTGTTTAGGAGAGGAGGCAGTCCAGACAGCTTGTTGGATGGCGGTGGTAAAGGAATAGACGGAATTATCTAGGTCATCTGGGGTTTTGAGGGTTACTCTGAGGTCAATATTATCGGTTAGGATTTGGCGGAAAAGGTTCCAGTTGACAGGGCCTCGGATGAATGATGGTGGAATGGGTTTTGGAATTGGAGTGAGAGATACTTTTAGGATCAGTGGACTATGGTCTGAGGATAGTTCATCAAGGCGAGTTACAGACAAGTTGAGGGAGCCTAATCCGCTGTGGATAAAGAAGTCGAGGATGTCAGGATTGCGGTTAGGATCGGTTGGCCAGTAGGTAGGGGAGTCAGGAGGCAGGATATTAAAATTTCGGGAGTTGAGTGCAGACAGCAAATTTCGTCCCCGAGAATTCGTGGTTCTGGAACCCCACTGCTGATGCTTGGCGTTTAAGTCTGCACCCAGAATGAAGCAATTTCCTAAGGAATCCAGGATGGATACAAATTCGGAATTGGAAATGGAATGTTTAGGAGGGCAATATGCAGATGTGAGGGTTACCGGAAAGGAAAAAGTCTTGATTACTATTGCTGTGGCTTGTAGGAAATCATAGGTGGGAAGTGGGAGTAAATGATGAGAGAGGGATTGGTGGACAATGATAGCAGAACCGGCATGGGCTTTGCCGTCTGGGTGGTCAGTACGGTATGTCATATACTGCGGTATTTTGAAGTAATGTTTAGTGGTTAGTCTTGTTTCAGTTATAAGTGCAACATCGATTGTTTTGTCTTGCAACAACGCTGTCAGTTCGTCAGTATGATTTCTAACACCATTCGCATTCCAAAGGAGAATGGATAAGGAGTTAGGTGAATTCATTTAAGGATTTTTCAAGGCAGGGATTAAATTTGATACTAGATTTGTAAGGAGTGATATAAGCGGCATAACAAGAGATTTCATTTCGGAGATGAACGATGTCATTAGACTGGTAAGATCTGTGACGTTTGATGGTGAAGGGATATGAGGAATTTGATGTTGAGGAGTTTTTTGAAGATTAGGTAAACTTTGAGAAGTAGATTGTTGTACAATAGATTGAGATTGTTGAAGAAAACGTTGTTCCGGCAGTGCCTCGACTTCATGATTCTGGTTTCCACCTCCAAGCAAGTGGGCAAATGACACGTTAGAATTTACAAGTTTAGATGGTTCTCTCCTGCTTCTGGTTGGTGCAGCTGTTTCATTCGTATCCTGAGGTTTTTGGTATCTGGTTCGGAGTTTCTTGTAGATTTCACATCCCTTGTAGTTAGCCGGGTGGTCCTTGAGGCACAGAGCACATACAGCGGGTGTAGATCTTGATCTTGTACATTCTTCTGTTTTATGCTGTTCACCGCATTTCACACAGCGTGGTATGTGATGGCAATAACTTCTGGTATGACCATATGCCTGACAGTTATGGCACTGAACAATGTCTTTCTTTGTGTAAGGTTTTTCAACCTTTACACGGGTATAGTAGAGTCTACTGAGGTCATAGATATTTTCGACTCCTGCTGATGGTTCCAAGTCCACGAAGAATAGAGGTAGTGGACTTTTATCTTTTAGAACGTTGGTGACTTGCCTCACTTGGAATCCTAGTTCTGTCAGTTCTTCTTTGATAGCTTCAACGGGTGTTGAGGAATGTAGGTTTCTGATTACGACCCTTAATGCTCTCTCCTGGCGCAGCTGATAAGTATGAAAGTCAGCTTTGGTCTCAGTCAGATATTTCACAATCTTTCTGTAGGTTTCAGCAGTAGTCGGAGATATTTTAGTATCATTGGTTCTACTTATACAATAATAACTATTAGGATCAGTTACTTTGTTTAAATGCGCACACATAAGTTTAAAATTTTTAATATTCTTAACAAATATTGGTGGAGGTAGTGGTTCCCTGGGTATAGGAGAAGATTCCATGGTTTCTTTTTCATTTTGGAGGATTTGAAATGGATTCGGTGTAAAAAACGGGGATTCATCAGTTATTCCTTGTGATGATGTGCTGGGCTGTGGTTCAGATCCTAATGAGGTAGCTGACGTGTTCGCTGGTGGAATCATTTTTTTATTTTGTTCACGGCGGGGTCTCTGTTTTGTGGGAGACGAGTTTGAACCTGCAGATCTAGATCTTTTACTTGCAGACTTTGAGGACATGACTTGATGAAAATATCTCATTGATCAAGAAAATAATAATAATAATAAATAAATAATGAGATAAGAATTAAAGATAAAAGAAAGATAAGTAAAAGAAAAGCAAGCCCGAGCTTGCCGAGCTAGCGGCAATCAGCTGATCAGTGACCCTCCTTTCACTTTTTCGTGATTGTACAAAGTAAATTATAACTTTGCTTACCGAAATGTCTCTAATATTCACTGCCGTAGTATTCCTGAGGTCTAGTGATGTTCTCCAGACCGAATTCAAGCGAATTCCTACTGAAAAAAGCAAAAATCTGAGAGACGATGTAACATATGACTGTTATCATCGAGCGCATCAGCTGATTTTTTTTTTTTTTTTTTTTTTTTTTTTTTTTTTTTTTTTTTTTTTTTTTTTTTTTTTTTTTTTTTTTTCTCCACTACTAATGTAAAAACGTATATCTATTATTTATATACTAACGTGTATATCTACTATACTATACTATACTATATATACTAACGTGTATATCTACTATTTATAAACCAATTTCAATGATTCTTTTTTCGTTTGGTAGAAAGTAAATAAACAGGAGTATTAATACCCTTAATTAATTAATAGTCAGGATTTTTTTTAATCGATACGGTGTCCTGATCCAACAATTCAGTATATTTTATTTCTCTATTTTAAAAAATAATTGAGTTTTATTTATGGATAAAATTTGAATTTCTTTCGCTTTTTTTTACAATAATTCGCGGTTTCTTTGCTAAAAAACACTAGTAATTTTTTTTCTCTATCTTCAAAAATAACTGAGTTATTGAATTAATCATATTTAATCGCCCGCCATTTTAAAACTAATCATCGTATCTCAACGTGTTAAGATCATCGGTGGATGTGCCGAGTTTCAAAAATATTGGTCCAGTAGTTTCGAAGTGCGGCGGGCGGCGGATAAACAAATTTTTTTGTTTTGTTTTTGTTATTCGGATTTTACGTATCTTCAAACGTAAACCCTCAAATTTAGATTCGAGTTAATTTGTTTTTGATTTACCATTTTCAATAATTAACCTTTGTAATCGACCAAAAAAAAAAAAAAAAAAAAAAAATTACCCCTGCTCTAAATTTGAGAGCTTACTTTTCAAGATGCGTCAACTTTCAACTTTATATGTTCACTCTCATGTATTATAATCTAAGAAGTATTTTTTATTAAATTAAAATATTTAATTGACGCAAAACAAATAAAAGAAGGATAGATGAAAACCAACTAAAAGAAACATTTATATAAAAGAAAATTCTATAAATGAATTAATTAATATTCACAATACTAATTATATTTAATAACTATAAAACTTAGTTATTTTTTATTTGGTAAATTCAGTGAAGTAAACTTTTATTTATGATTTGAAATTTATTATCCCTTTTTATAAATAATTCAAATATGTTAAGAATTCATATTCTTTTAATTGCTGAAAACTGTGAGATTGGTTTTCAACGAGGGGAAATATCCCTTCTTTAGTTAATAACAAATTCTTTCATAGTTTATATTCATCTATTTTGGTTTATTATTTTCAATCATGAAACTTTGTAATCGACCAAAAAAAAAAAAGTAAATAAAATAACCCCTCCACAAATTTGAGAGCTTACGTTTCAAGATGCGCAGAAACCGAATAACGAATAAAAAAAATCCGTTTCTCCTAATAAATAAATACCATTTTGGACCAAATGAAAAAAGAATCATTTAATTTGGTTAACAACTAGCTTAGATATTACGTTTTGAAATCAGTGGTAGTGTTATTATATGACGCTTTGAAGTGCTTTCATATTACTTAATTGCCTATCAACAGCCATATAAACAGTTATACTCTAATATTGTTATTTGGAAATAATAAACCATTGTGTAATCATTTGCAGCGTTTTTTATTTTTTTTTTTTTTTTTTTTTTTTTTTTTTTTTTTTGTTTATTACTGTGGTTTACTATATAAAATAATAAACCAAATCAATCAAATAAAACAAAGTACAAAATTTATTATAATGAAAATAATAACGAAAGTAAATGTAAGAATGGCTAAATAACGAAGAAAACTAAGACTTCTACAACATATTAATAAGATTAAAATGTAAAAAAATTAAATAATTCTAAGCAAACTGTGAATCTCATATGTTCAATAACATAAAAAATCATAACTATTGTCCATAAAAAAAAAAAAAAGAAGGATTATTAGCTTAAGCGGGAGAAATTAAAGCATTTGGCTGACCTGGTTGCAGCAGTGTTGGCGAAATAATTTGCAATAGCAGATTCTACGTATAAACACTAGGCGATGTGCAATTGCTTAGAGTAAAAAGATCAACTGGATTAGAGAGACAGTTTCACAAAGATTAAAATAAACAAAGGACTTAAGTCTCTGCAACCATCAATAACAAAAGCAATCAATGATAACTATTACTTATATTACACACTATTAAACTTATAAATTACAAAAAAAAAACTATTTAAAATTAATAATAAAATAAAACAGAAGAAAATTATACCTGCCTGAGGTATATTAAATTAAAACAAAAATCTGTTGCGCACAACACAAAACTTTCACCTACCTCCGTTGTTAAAATCAATTAAACAATTTTTAAATACATTTAGAGATGAAAATAAATTGTTAAATAATTAATTACATTATATTTCAATAGAAAAATGTGTTTTATTAAATAATCATATAATAATTTTTTTTTTTTTTTAACTTTTATCACTATCGGTTAACTTGTACAATTTTTGTTAGATTTCAGAAAAAAATATTATACATCAGTATTACTGTTTGTTCAAATGTTCTAAAACATAAAAACATATTATTTGGTTATTTAATTCGTTCGACTTGTATATGTATTCGTTTTTTTTTTATCAATGCTAAAAATGTTATGTTATTTTTATAGAATCTACAAAATTAAAGGTACTTTAGAGGAAGAATTTTTAAAATATCGGCATTTATGACCTATCAGACGATTTTAATCAGAATGAAACCTATATGATATTAAAGCCTATTCGATTTTACATCGATATTGTGAGTTTAATTTAAGCCGTTTTTGAGAAAAAAGTAAAATGGTGCAAAATGCATAGTATAAAGTGGCTCTTCCGGGAAGCCGATTTTAATGAAATTGCTGTAATGTCTCGGGCGTATAGTTGTCTTAAATATGAAATTTTAGTATCGTACGAATTTTTGTTTTGCGCGAGACTAGACACACACACACAAACGGAAACACAGAAACACACACTCAAACCTTTTTTCGGGACTTGGTCATTCATATTCAAGGGACCCTAAAACGAGTATTTCTGGTGAAAACTCGAACATCATAAACTCCTACAATATGTTTATTACATAATCAAGAATTATATTATATGTAAATTTCAGTAAAACCAATGATGACGTCTTAGAAAAAGAAAAATTCATATTATTATTGGATAATGATTACGACATTAATAAATTTGAGCGTTTGGGAATCATATTGCCCAGTGATCCAGCCTGGAGGACCGAAAACTACTTTAGGCTAGTAGAGTTACACCGAGCCAAAACTGGTGACCACAGGTATGTATAATTTTTGGAGGTTTTTTCAGAACAAATTATCAAGGTAAATATAAAATTTTCGAAACAAATGAAATGAATTATAATTATTTTGATGGTTGATAGATCACTCACAATTTACACTCCTAATAAAATCTACTTTGTTTAAATTTTTATCTTTAAGTTTTTTTTAATTATCTGCGATCATAATTGCACTTATGTTAAAAAATCTTCAGTGTTTGGTGACGTATTATTTTCTAATATATAAAAGTTCGAAAGATTCTTTTCTAAAAATTTGATGAACATATGACTTTTTTTAATAGAAAAAAAATAATAATATTCATAACCTAATTATGTATTAATTATAGTTATAGTTAGTTATAACATGCATTTTATCCTTTATTTTTTTTTGTTACTGTAGTAAAGTAGAGAAAATTATTCCAAGGAGGATATTTCAGAAAGGATACCCAGCGCTGGGTTTGTGGGCATTGAGGTAAATATTTTCAATTTAATATGTTAATTTTTTCTATCATTGTGCTTGAAAATAATTATTCATAATAAATGTGTGTGTGTGTGTGTGTAATAACAATAATTAAGTATAATATGTATAGTAATATTGAGCTATATAAGAGAAGTAAGATTCATATCTGCGACTAACTTATTTTAAATCCTAATATTTTCATGAACGTTATTTGTTTGTTTATTTGCTACGTTTATTTATCGTGAGGACAATGGCTAATGGGAGACATACAGACAGGATTCAGTGGCCATGATTTTCTAATTTAAATCACTTGTTTGTCATAAATAAATAAAAATTAGCCTTCGATTATTTTAATTAATTGTATATAACTTCATTCTTCTTCTTCATCATAGGCTCTAAAACTCATTGCTGAGTCCTGACTTCCTCAATTATTTTTGTCCACTGGTCCTCTTTTGCACCTGTCTTCCAGTCACCATGCGGTGTAGTACTTTTTTTTTTCACAGATCAGCCGCTTATTTTATTCCGTTTTGGTGAACCATAATATTTATACAAAATCTGGTGCGGGCAACACACGACTTTCACTTACCTTGACTGTTAAAATCAATTTAAAAACTATTAAATATACTTCAATTTGAAAAATATTTAAAGTTGATTTTAATAAAACGTGTATTCATTTTTGTTTGAAACATAAAATTTAGATTACATAGTATAACTATATTAAATTTTTAAACAGTAATATGTTTATTCCATATTCGACACTTTATATTACCTTTTACAACTTTAGGCATCAGATAATATTTTTTCTAAAATATTTCTCTTTCCAACGGTATATTATACGTCAGTTAATGAATCACACACTGTGAAGATATTAAAATACTGCTTTTATTATGAGAACATAATACACATTCTGAATACAATACACTGTGCTGAGGAATTTGGGTGGCTACAAGTGTACATTCCGAGGTCTCCTTCTTTGAGCGAGACACAAGTAACAACTAGAGTGATGAGTCTTGAGGATCCAAGTATATATATAGCAAGGGATTGTAAGGGGGATGAGGAGGCGGCATGGGCACCAAAAAGCAAGGGGTGGGTACTGTGGCCTAAGTACAGGTATGTGTTCTTTGTCGGTACTTGGTCAGTCCTTTCTAGGTAGCTTGTTTATGGGTGACAGTCTTAGGTATAGAAAAGGAAGTTATTAATAATTACTGTATATTATTTATTAGTTAAGTCTCATTCCATAACTCTCTATATTACTGTTCTTATTATCAAAATCACAAAAATTTTATTTAAAAATATGTTTACTTTTGATTCCAAACTCCCAGCCCTTATAAACCCTCTTGTATGCAACCTATCAACCTCACATATTCCTTACAACCCTCAGAGGCGATGGAAAAGAAGATGGCCTCGGGATCTACTTACTTAAATAAACGTCGAAGTTCTACCGCTGGGTAGTTTTTTCACAAGCCTTTCACCCTCTTTATTCTAATTCAACACTTTTACTTATTGTATTCATGTTAATATAAAGTTGTAAAATTCAAAAATAAATAAAATAAAAAATATGTTTGCACTTTTCTCATTTAGTAGGTTATCAAATTCGTTAAACTTTAGTATTTAACGCTTTTTATCAATACTAATAAGACGATTTGAAAAATTCTTTTGAATCTATAAAATTAAAGGTACTTCATAGGAAGGAAAATTCAAAATATCGGCATTTAAGTCCTGTCAGACTATTTCAATCAGAATGAGACCCACGCCATATTAAAGCCCATTAAATTTTACATCGATATAGCGAGTTTAATGAAAATCTTTATAGCCACTTTGGAGAAAATCATAAAAAGGTGCAAAATGCATAGTATAAAGTAGCTATTCTGGCAAGCCGATTTTGATGAAAAAATTGCTGTAACATCTTGGGCGTATAGTTGTCTTAAATATGAAATTTCAGTTTCGTACGGCATTTTGTTTTTGCGCTAGACTAGAAACACAGACACACTCACACTCAAACCTTTTTTCGGGACTTGGTCATTCGTACTCAAGGGACCCCAGAAGGTGTATGTCGGTGAAAACTCGATTAAAAAAATTTTCAGGATCACAATACTTCTCTTACTATATATTTCATATATAGGTTAGTGAAAGTAATAAAAAACATTAAATAAATCAAAATAATTCATCATTATGGTTTTTGCGATAGACACACAGACCTTTTTCGGGGACTTGGTCATTTGGACTCAGGAGACCCTAAAAAGTGATTTCAGTCGAAAACTGATATTAGAAAATTTTAGCGATCTCAATACTTTCCCTCACTATATATTTCATATATAGGTAAGTGAAAGTTAAACTATACGTTTCTACTCCAATGTAAGGGCAGGACGAATCAACTTCTTGTACTTAGTGTTTTTCTAGATAAGGGATTACTGAGATATCACCGAAGGCCAAAATAATATTTATTTACAGCCAAGATCCTTCTGGACGTTTCATCTAATACGTCGTTTACTAAGGAGCCTAAATAACCAACTTGTTGCAACGTTCCGAAATTCAGAAATCAAAATTCTTTGTGGCCCTAGCACACTTTAGCCAGCGATCAAATACTGGGTTTTGTCCTCATTTATGGAAAGTCACACCCTCCGATCTGCGATCCGCTGATAACGTCTCTATCGCCTGCATAGGCCAGGATTTGTATCGACCTACAATACATAGGAGTCGGCCAGTGCCCAGTGTACAGTAAAGATCGTCTCCGTTTTACCCTGTGGTTAAGGGTAAATCTGGCCCCACGGCTTTTTCGGCTCAAACTTGGGGGATCAATTTGGTATCTAATAAAAACAATTTACCTAAATTTGTAGCTATCTAATTCAAATGGGTTTCGAAATTTTTTTTAAAACCTGTTTTTTCCATTTTATTATTTTTTTTAATAGTAAAATTTGAATTAATTAATGATGATTTTTTTCTCGAATCTCAGGAGTCAAAGGCATGAAAAAATGATATGATCATGATTCTTGAACGGAAAGTCAATTTTTAGCGGAAGAAAGAAAACAAAAATGTGTATTTTTTTAACCTTTTTGAAAAGTTTCAAGAGTCAATCACCGATTTTTTCCAGTAAATGTCATTTATACTCCTCTATACACAGTAATATTTTCGAATTTTTTTGGTGGAACAATATGAAATCTTTCATTTTAACTTATATTTCATATTATTATTGAAAAATGTGTAAACAATTTTTCCTCGCCGAAAATTCAGAATTACATTACTTATAAAACATTTTCAATAATTTTACGACAAAATGATGGGATAATAGCTATGTTTTTCAAAACGCGCGCCAGGCTAGAGCTCTACAACGTCGTCTATTTAGCCACTATCAATCATTTCTTTTAAGGTCTCGCTTGTTCAGGTATTCTCCATGGTTTTATATATGGAGGATGTATTTTCAATTAAAAAATAAAATTCTACATATTTTTAATAATCTAAAAACTATAAGTTTCCTGAAACGCAAGATTTCAGGGAAAAAGAAAGTTTTTAATTTTTTTTATATTGTTCTATCACTTCGAAAAAATTTTCAGTACAGAGGAGCATAAAAGACATTTTCTGAAAAAAACGGTGATTGAAACTTTTCAAAAATGTTAAAAAAATACATATTTTTATTTTTTTCTTCCACTAAAAATTACTTTTCGTTTAAGAATCATGATCATATCATTTTTCCGTGCCTTTGACTTCTGAGAATCAGAGAGAAAATCATCATAAATTAATTTCAAATTTTACTATTAAAAAAAAAAAATCGAAAAAACAGGTATATAAAAAAATCTCGAAAACTGTTTGAATTAAAAAGCTACAAATTTAGGTAAATTTTTTTTATTCGATAGCAAATTGATCCCCCAAGTTTGAGTAAAAAAAAAAGATGGAGGTAAATTTACTATTCTAACTCGGCTATACCCTTTAGAAGTTAAAAGGCTCTAGAGAAGATTTTTGACATAGGTGAATTTGAAGTTTTAGTGATACGATTAGTTAAATTTGAAAACGAAAGTGCAAGCAGTTTTTCTATAATAATTGAAGAAATATTTGACAAATAATGGAAATATTGGAGATATTGCCTGCCAATTATCAAGATTGCTTGTTGGAACAAGGAGCCCTCACTAAGCTCCCCAAGTTCATGGCCACCAGGTACTTATCATCAGCTGTTATAAACATCAATACAATTCTCATTCAGTGATTTCGGCCCATTTAATTAGTTTAATATTATTTATGACAGTAAAATACTTTCATAATTAATAAATTTGCCCTTTAAGATAAATAATTAACAACAGTCGAATACTTAAATAAATAATTACACTCTAGTTATTAAATTTAGGTGGACAAAAATTCTAGAAATTGTCCATATTTTACCTTTGGGGCCCCAAATTACGGGAAAAAAATATTTTAAAATTATAAGAAAAAATTATATAAATTAATTCATTTTTTACACGATTGGCGAGTGAAGAGTGGTCAAACATCAAATTTATTTGCTAAAATCTAAAACTTCCTACATTTTACGGAAAATAATACAAAAAAGCTAATTGTGGCTCAGAGTTGCTGAAACTGCTAATAGATGTATTTTATATAATTTAGGAAACTCTTCAAATTATATTGGGTTGTGTCACACGAAATGTCCGTTTTCAAGGTAAAGGATTTTTATTAAAAATACGATATGAAAACCAGATAATTTTATTCGAAGTATTTACCTTCTTTTCTACACATTTTTCCCAACGTGACACCAACTTTTTTATCCCCGAACCGAAAAACTCTGAGCTTTGAAGTGAAACAAAATCTGAAAACGCACTTTTCACTTGATCATCATTTTTAAAAAGTGGGTAATTGATTGGGAAGCTGATGTTTATGATACAAAGGTAGAGGATTAGTAACTGTTTACTTTAAATATGTAAACATTCGGAAGAAAACAACAGAGACCTGAAAAATCCTTTATGTATCTCAGAAACTATAAAAACGGACATTTCATGTGAAACAACCCAATAGATTGTAAAACTTTTGATTCGGGTGTTGTGTCTGAAAAAAAATTACGTATCACCCAAAACGCAGAAAATCGCAAAAATTCTTTGTAATACTTAAGACTAGAAGGATTGATGATACAAATCCTGGGGGTGACTTGGGGGTTATATGGTTTTTCGTCATTGAATAGGAGCATACATTTACCCTTTGCAAAATTAACTCTACAGGTAGGTTGCAATGTATATTCAACAACGAGTGTGGAAATATAATGTCTTACCTGTCTCAGCCATGTCCATTGTTAAATTAAAGCAAAAAGACTTTGCGCTAAGCCCACCTTGAACATAAAAATGGCCATCGAATAAAGATAACCCCACTGCCGGTTATTAGGCACTTGTGCGAACAAGAATGATTCAATCATTTACTATTTATTTGTAAGCACGGTATGGCGGGAAATATTTGTATTAAGGGTCTTGCCAACTAATAATAAAAAGGCAAAGCACTGGAAAATTCCAAACTTTTGACTTGTCTTTTTTCCACCTAAATTAGTGATTTCACCCATGTTTTTGTGTTGGATTTCATTCCGGAAAAATAAAATAAATAAATATGATTTTGAAATATTTAATTATTGAAACATTAAAATATGATGTAGTAAATATTGGGAAAATTCTTAATTCTTAAATGACAATAGTAGGACTATCATCTATTTTACTAAAATATGATATCCTTAAGTCAAAAAACAGCTGGCGAATCATAATTTTTTAAAAATCAAATAAATGATCTACCAAAAGAGATTCGGCAAAAAAGATCTGAACTCTTTTC
Source organism: Piezodorus guildinii (assembly GCA_023052935.1). Classification (NCBI taxonomy): domain Eukaryota; kingdom Metazoa; phylum Arthropoda; class Insecta; order Hemiptera; family Pentatomidae; genus Piezodorus; species Piezodorus guildinii. The sequence continues at coordinate 34,447,316 of CM041295.1, read as the reverse complement.
TTTTCTATTAGAAAGGTACAAAAAGTATTGATGAAAGTGCTCATAGATCATTAATTGCTCATAAATTAAGTAATTAACTAAGTTTTTAAAAAAAATTTCCATAAATTTCTTTTAAAATAGACACTGGCTTTTAAAAAATATTATTGGCATAGTATTATATTGTATTCTATCTCAGATTAATTTGGAAAATTGGCTATTATTAAGAGTAAATAACATACACTGTTTGATTTAAAAGGATTTAATTTATTTATTTTTCTATAACTTAAAATAAATGACTGGATTTTAATGAAGTTTAAAGTTTTCGTTATTTACATTAAAAATAACGTGGCACCCTGAATAATAGACAAAGACAAATTTGAACCCACACCCTTCTCCACTGATAGTGGGCAGCCTATGAGACGAGGGTTACAGTGTTGCCATCTTTTTTTTGGGCTGAGACTTATTTAAAGAATTTTTTTTATCGCTTCTTAGTCTTTTTGTATCCCCCCCCCCTGTTTTTCTGATTATAAATCGTGTAATGAAAATAGCTGATATCCTTCTCCTGCAGGTAGGGAATACATTTTGCATGCATTTTTTTTTTTTCTTCTTGAACTTTGTTGCCTTGTATAACTTATAACATATACCTACATTACATGATGTAATAAGAAAATATTAAAAATTATAATTCGAATGAATTTTAAAGTAATAGCTTGAAAAATTAGGAATAATAAAAAGGATAATAAATAAAAGTAAAAACACAAGCTAGGAATAATAAAAACACTGTGAACCATCTGAAAATTTATTCAATCTATTTGATACCGACGATGGTTATCGACACCAGAAGAAATGTTACTCTCTGAGTCCGACATAAACGCTTAGTGTCGAGTCAGAAAGTGATAAATTGAGTGCGTCTTTTCCCGAAAAGGGAAACACTGCAGCTCTCAAAGACATTGAATGTTCAAAGGACTGATTCAAAAGTCGCTAAACATTTTTTTTTTAAACATATTTATTGATATTTACAACTGTATTAAATAAAAATACATCTAGTAAATGTGATGGTAATATACAAAACAGTCATGAAAAACATGTAGAGACACTACCCAGTGGCAGCACTCTAAAAATATTCTAAACTAAAGGTCCCGGGGCCATTTCCTTTTCAGGCGCCTCGGAGGATTATCCGAAATTGAAGAGGAAGAAAGGATTGAAACTAGTGGGTTAGAGTGAGAATGGAGTTTGTCATGAAAGGATTGATACCTGGTCCGGGCCAAATCAGTAACATAGGGAACATTAAGGTCTTTATGGATAAGTTTATTCGTGACAAAGTAAGGAGCTTTGAGGATTTTGGATTGTAAGGATTGGATGCGGGAAGAATTTGATGGTTTAGTAGAGCCCCAAAGCTCTACTCCTTAAGTTTAGATTGGTCTTATTATAGTCATGTAGATGAGTCTTTTGTAGTTCAGAGGAAGGTTTGATCGTTTGTCTAGTAAGTGTTGAAGGAGCCTAAAGCGGCGAGGTTATACATTTTAAAACTGATTAAGAGTATTTTAATCGAGTATCAAGTCGTGGTGTCCTAAGATCTCTTTTGTGTATTATATTTTCAGCAATCTTTAAACTTTAACTTAAATTTTCACTTTCACTTACCTATATATGAAATACTCTGCTCCACAAAAAAAAGTGGTGATCATTTTATTTTTTTTTACTATGAAATTAATGTGCACTACATCAATTTTTTATAACATAGTATTCTTTGGGATGACTTAGAGTTAAAATTAAAATTATGAAACCAAAAATAAAGATTTATTGAGGAAAAAAGAGAAAATTAACGAAAATTTATTTTACAAAAAAAAATTGTTTTTCTCTGTTGAATTCAACTTTCAATAACGGGCATTGCTTCCTCTTGCTTTTAATCACTAATAACCACCGAACAAGAACACACATTTTTATTGTGGAATGAAAATTAATGGAGGACTGTACTCTTTTCCGATAAGTCACGAATTTAACTTTACTCTCCAGCTGGACGTCAAGTGAGCGTTATTTTGAATGTAACATCGCTAGGAGAGTGCGATTTGGAGGTGGTTCAGTGATGGGGTCGGGAGGAATATCTCTGGAAGCGAAAATTTATCTCCATATCTTCAACAAACCTGAGGGTTCCTTGAGTCCAAATAACAAAAGGTCCGTGTGTGGTATTGCAGAAAAACGTCGTACGAAACTGATAGAGTACAGCCGGGTTAGGATGGTAAATCTGCCACCGCGGCTTTTTTTACTCAACTTGGGGGATCAATTTTATATCGAAAAATTCAAAACAATTTACCTAAATTTATAGCTTTTTATTTCTTACGGTTTTTGAGATTTTTTAAAAAACCTCTTTTTTTACCGATTTTATTTTTTTTAATAGTAAAATTTGAAATCAATAAATTATGACTTTTTTTTCTGATTCTTAGGAGTCAAAGGCATGAAAATATAATATTATCATGATTCATAAATGAAAATCCAATTTTTAGCAAAAGAAAGAAACCAAAATTGTATTTTTTAAAGCTTTTTGAAAAGTTTCAATCACCGATTTTTTCAGAAAATGTATTTTATACTCCTAAATAAAATAAAAACTTATTTTTTTCTGAAATTTAACTAAGGTCTCGCTTGTTCAGGTATTCTCTTTGGCTTTCTCTAGGGAGGACGTATTTTCGGCTAAAAAAATAATTTTCAACACATTTTTCGATAATCTAAAAACTATAAGTGACTTAATTAAAAGCAACATTTCAGGGGTAAAAACAGTTGTTAATTTTTTTCATATTCTTCCACCACTTCGAAAAATTCGAAAAAATTTTGCGGTACAGAGGGACATAAATGACATTTTCTGATAATAATTCGGTGAGTGACACCTTCCAAAGTAGTTTATATATATATAATATATATATATATATATATATAATATATATATATATATTTTTTTTTTTTTTTTTTTTTTTTTTTTTTTTTTTTTTTCATTCATCTAATCAAAATCGATTTTAAGAATCACGATCATATAATTTTTTTAAGTCGTTGACTCCTTTAAAAATGATTAATGATTGTTTAACTCTTCGTCTATATTGGGTTAAAAAAACATTTATGTTTGATAAGTAATGTAATTCTGAGTTTTTGGTGAGAACCAACTGCTTACACATTTTTCAATAATAATAAGAAATATGAGTTAAATACAAGATCTACTTTTGTGGACCTCAGAATTGAATTTGTTCGGTTATTACGAAAAGTAAAGAAGGAAAAAATTACGAAACGTCTTAATTCCCAGTAAAGGGCGGCGCATTTTATTTTAAATCCTTACATCTTCCTTCTATTCAGCTCAATTCTGTGATTCACAGTCTGTGACAGCTTCTGGTTTCTAGTGTTTCAGCTAGTTTTTCTGTTTTTATTGCTTTTATTACTTGCTTTTATTCGAGTTCCCTACGAGGTCAAGAGGAAATCCATTGATTTAAATACAAGGTTGGCAATTCTCTTAGAAGTGGATAAAAAAATTGAGTCTTAATCGAAAATTGCGGAAAAATACGGGATATCAAAATCTCCTCTATCAACAATTATCGTTAATAAAGATAAAATCGATGCCTCCGTTGTGTCTTCATCGGGATGTGCAAAATAAAAATTAATTTATTTATCATTTCAACTTCATATGAATTGCTGTGATTTTGACATTGTAAGCTCCTTTTTAAGTTTTGTATTTTGAATGATGGTTTATGTTAATCTTAAAGTATTATGTAAAATGTGAAATAAGATATATATGTACATAGTGCATAGTTTTAACTGCTAAATCGAACATAAACCATCACCTTTCATTAAACTCAGTCCACATTAACTGGTCTAAATCAGTTAAATACTTAGGTATAACATTAGACAAATCGTTAACTTATACCGAACATATAAATAGAAATTCCGAAAAAACGCAGAACAAGCTACTACTATATAAAACAGTCATACGTGCCCAGATCTGTTATGCATCGCCCGTCTGGAGCTCGACTTGCAATACCAATCATAAAAAAATAGAAACAATACAAAATACATGTATGCGAATCATCAACAACTACCCACGCTTAACTAAAATTTCAAAAATGCTCTTTGAACTAAATCTTCCAACATTAAAACAGTATATCTACACATTAACAAAAAACTATTTTGATCAAACCACAGCTTATGAAAACCTATTAAAACTAGAAATTGTTAATTACAAAAAAACATCACTAAAGCGCTACACGCACAAAAGAACCAAACACGTACTTTTAAATTAATATTGTAATTTATATTGTGTAGGGTTTTTTTTCGTGTTACTTTTCCTACTGTCTTAAACAAAATATTGTATAATCATTAGTAAATTCAAAGGATGATTGAAACTCTCTTACCATGAAAAAAGGTCCACTGAAATCATGAAACCAAACATGTTTGTTTTGAGTGTATATTGTAAATACGCTGGGCTATCCGTGAAAGAATAGTACTTCCAAGTGACAACTCAAAATTGAGGGTGGTTCTATTGAATTAAATTAGTGGACTGTATAGATTTAAAATAAATAAAAATAATGAAAACAAACGACGAATCACAATACATTTAATATGATATTATAATTAAATGTATTATAACCTAATAAATTTATATAAGAAAAAAATTAACCTAATTATGATTAAACAGCTGTTAGAAAATGTAGGAAACAAAATAAACCTAATTAAAATATTGTAGAAAATAGAAGAAACAAACTTAACTTAATTAATGCTTAAAGATGTAAAAAAAATAGTTATCAAAAATAAAAACAGTTTCTTGAATAAGAATTAAGAAATTAAATGTTCCATTAATAGATAAGCTATATTCACGTGAAAAAGTCCAGTTGCGTATTGTAGAAAATCTCCGCAGGGCGGCTTGGACGAAGTTCTCAGGTATGTTGAATGACCGCAGGGCGGCTTTTCCAAGTTCCAAGGGGAAAGATGAGAAGAAAAAACTTCGTTTGCAAATGTACTAAGTATAAGAGCAGACTCGGGTCTAAGGCTCATCTACCCTTTAGACCCTAGATTAAAACCCCTCGCCACTAGGCGGTAATAAAAACAATTGAAGTACGATCGTATTCTTTTTCTTTCTCTTCTATTCAAAACTTATAATTATATTTAAAATAACTATTTTTTAAAGAGATAAAAAAAAATAAAGATTAACACAAAAAGATCTATTGATAAATATCGTAAAAATTATACAGTTTTCCTTTTTTTTTTTTCATGAAACAGTCATGAAACCTCATCAGGCCATAACATATGGCGTCAACAGTAAATATTATGTAAATAAATAAAGTTTCTTCTTCTTCTAACTGCTAACTAAACATGTGCCTGAAAGCGAATGCTGTATTGAAAATATTTCTTTTTAACTACCTGAATTTATACCAAGACATTTAATATACATTTTTCGGATATAACGAACTCTTTTATAAAGAACAGAAAAATTTTCGGTCCCTTCGTTAAAACGAGGTTTTACTGTATTTATCTCCACAATGGAGGGAAAGAAGCTTTATTTTTTCAATCGGGGTTTCAGCTTTCTAATATGAACTTATTGAAGTTATATGGTAAAAATTAATGGCGGAAATAAAGGTATAAATGCGAACATAAAAATGTATCTAATTACGATTGTTTTTTTTGTATAATATTTAAAGTCATTCAATTGTACATCGAAGATGAGTTAGTTCTTGATTGAGTACACAGTAAAGAATGAAGTTGACAACAAGGAGCACCTATCAATCTTGATGGCGGTTCTTCGTACACACACGCGATTCCAGTAGATACGTTTCATCTTTATATCATAACTCAATATCTTTCTATCACGGTAAGTAGACGAATCTGGTACGAAAAACGCACGACTTTCTCTTACTTTCTTTTTTTTTCCGAATGAGACGTTGATTTCCAAAAGGTACTATATCCACTTTAGGAATTTTTCCAGGAAGCGCGAAAATATATCATTACTATATTATTAAACCATCTTATTTGATTCTTTTCGTATTAAAATCTAGAATTATTTTTTACTATATGAATAACTTAATAATAATATTAATAATAATAATTTGGTACTGCTAGGTGAAGACACGGAAACTATACAACTAAATTCAAGTGTGTTAATAAAAACCGGTAAACAAATAGGTCTCGAATTAAATACCGATAAGACGAAATATATGATTAGTTGCAGAAATGTTGGCGATCTTCATGATATTAATATTTCAGGTCATACTTTTGAACACGTAGAGAAATTCGAGTATTTAGGTTCAATGATAACAAGAAAAAATGAAATCCAGGAAGAAATAAAGTCCCGGTTAAAGGTGGGAAATGCGTGTAATTATTCAGTTGCTAAATTACTTAGCTCGCGGCTTCTGTCTAAAAACTTAAAAGTTAGAATTTATAAAACTATTATTCTTCCAACGGTTCTTTACGGATGCGAAACGTGGCCGCTTACTTTGAAGGATAAACTACGGCTTAAGGTTTTCGAAAATAAGGTACTGCGTAAAATATTTGGTCCGAAGAGAGATCAGGCCACGGAGACTCAAATGGGCGCGTAAAATTGTTGGGCTTGGTGAGAAACGGATCCTGAGAAAGTTGGTATTCGCTGAACCGACTGGTAGACGTGCGAAAGGAAGGCCGAAGCGTCGATGGGAGGATTGCATTAAGGCTGATCACGGGGGCTTGGGCTTGACCGGTGAACATTGGACGAGTCTGTGAAGGCGAAGTTTGATGGTATCGGCATCGAACCTTCGGGTTCGGTAAGCCTATTATTATTATTATTATTATTATATTAATAACAATAAGGTGTAGATTCAGACTATGCAGAATTAGACAAATAGCAACAGGCAATAACTCGTTATTAATTTTTATTTTATTTACTTTCACTGTTTCTCTTCTTGACACTACAGTTGTTATTATTTTATTCTTTATTTGTTATCATTTAATACTTATAATAAAGTAATTAATTAGTTAGTAGCTGGTTTCTTAGTTTAGTTATTAGTTAGTTAGTTTGTATTATTTCGTTAATTAGTTATAACAAATGAATTATTTATTATTTGTTTCTGGTTTCTTTGTTTAGTTAATTAGTTAGTATTATTTTGTTTATTCATTATAACAAATGATTTATTTATCAGTTTATATTTATTAATTTTATTTACGAGTTATTATTATACTGTTTTTTTATAAAATGTGTTCTGTAACTTAATTTATATTATGTAATAAAAATACGCGTTGTATCGCAAGGTGGTACGCGTAGAAATAAATGCACCCATTGCAGGGTTACTGTAATGAGGAAAACTGTAAAGGTGTAGATTCTTTAAGGAGAAGGTCAATTACTGTGAATAAAATTGGAGGCTCATATATAACTTCTCCACTCTTTTATTAAATAATAATGCGCAAAATTCACCTAAAATGCAATCTTCAGGTGCAAAAGAACCATTTGTTTTAAATCATTATATTAATAAGACTATTTTAATGTTATCGAATGTAATGTTTTAATATGATTAGGAATGAAACTAAGTTTGTAATTAGTACCTTAAGAAAATAATTGTAGTTCTGAATCGCGTTTTTAAAGGACTTTGTTATGTATTCATTAAACAAAATCCAATAGAAGATTTAGATAAAACTAAATTACGAGAATACAAATATGTCAAAATATCTATTTCGTAAAAAATGTCCTTTTGTACCTTTTGGCAATTAATGTCTTAATTTCTTAAGAGGCACCCAGGACTGTTGTACAAACTCCATAAATTCCTTCCTCCCACATATTTCCTGGTTCTTCAATCCTACCTCTCTGATAGATCCTTCAAAATAAATCACAATAGTTCCTATTCATCCCTTTTCACACAGACTGCTGGTGTTCCTCAAGGCAGTATCCTAGGACCCATTCTATACACAGTATATACAGCTGATATCCCAACCCATCCTAACACTTTCCTTTCTACATATGCTGATGATACCTGCGTGTTATCAGTTCATAAAGATCCATTTGTTGTCTCAAATACCCTTCAAGCCCACATCAAAGACCTAGAAGTATGGTGTCAGAACTGGAGAATAAAAATAAATTCCAACAAATCCCATCAAATAACCTTTACCGTTCGTCGTAAACCTTTGACTTCCTGCCCTACAGTATCCTTTAATGACACTCAACTAGCTCCTGTTGAACTTAGGACTTCTTCTTGACAAACGCCTAACTTGGAATCCACATACTTGACAAGAAACTGCTCGCCACTTTGGGCTGCTTCAACACTTAACAGACAAACGGTCAAACCTATAATTAAATAATTGTTATATGTTAGATCTTGGTAAAATGTTAAAAAATTAAAAAAAGGCATATTTATTAATGATGGTATATTAACATCCAACCTGAAATATGAAAACATCTTGAATTTATTGTCATTTTATAAAGTGAATGAAACGACGGTGGTTTAATTAATTAATATCTGAAGCCGAAACACCGTCTTCAAATCTAGGAAATCATTATTGTGGATTATTCTAAGTAGTACTTCTGGAGTTATAAGAGATTCAATTTTTTTTTCCACGAATTGTTTACATTTTGTATTCCACTGTTTTGATAGAAATCATTTATCATTTGTTAAAAGGGGAGACGTCTGAGCTTCTTATCTTAAGATCGCTATTTGATTGTTTCTAGAAAAAGGAGTAATACCCAATTACATTAAAACAAAAATTGATTCCAATTCAGTTGAAATACTCATGACAATAATAAACAGTAATTAAAATATGTCACTAAAAGACTTGCGTTCTTTATACATAATGTTCATCCAGCTTTTACTTTCACTTACCCATATATGAAATACATAGTAAGGGAAAGTATTGCGATCAGGAAAATTTTCGAATTCCAGTTTTCAACGGAAATACACGTTTTAGGGTCATCTGAATCCAAAACACGAAGTCCTGCAAAAAGGTTTGTGTGTGAGTGTGTATGTTTGTGTGTGTGTGTGTGTGTGTGTGTGTGTGTGTGTGTGCGTGTGTGTGTGGTAACACCCGGTCGAAAACAAAAAGTCCTATGAAACTGAAATTTCATATTTAAGACAACTATACGCTTGAGATGTTACAGTAGCTTTTTCATAAAAATCAGCTAACTAGAAGAGGTACTTTATACCATGCATTTTGCACCTTTTTACGATTTTTTTTTTTTTTCTAAAAACGGTTCTAACGATTTTAATTAAACTCGCTGTATCGATGTAAAATTTAATTGGATTTAATATGATGTAGAAATAATCTGATTGGGCTTAAATGCTGATATTTTAAATTTTCTCCTACAACAGTACCTTTAATTTTATATATTCTATAAAACTTTATTTATTTAAAATTGTTTTTTTTTTGAGCTTTAATGTTATTTGCTATCTGCAAAAAAAAAAAAAAAAAAATTGCAATAAGCAAATATGATGACTTCCGAAAGTCGGTTAAAGCAAGGCATCTCTAGGTCACCGCCTCAAAAGTCGTCGGGGTGGGTTGTACGGGTTCGTGTAGGATTTAAGTGTTTGGGCCGATGGGTTCATGTTGTAAGTCAGTCTGTCATGAAATATTTTATAATACTCTGTGGATGTGTCTGAAACATATTCTATAAAAATAGAATTATATATATAAAAATTATATATTCTATAAAAATAGCCATATCATCTTGTTATCATTGATAAAGAAAAAGTAAATATATAAGTTGAACGAATTCGAAATCCAACTAAAGGAGGAAACTGCCAAAATATTTTGAAACTTACACAATGTTTAAACACACAAGTAATCTACTCTATATTTGATTATAATCTTTCATCAAATATGTCTGTACATAAATAGTAAATTTTTAAAATTATTATGTATGTTAAAACACTAGTATTGAATCAAAAATGTCATTTATAACTAACTAAATTTGATAAATAATAATTTCTTAAACAGAATTTCTAAATCCCTTCTCAGCGGACAACCATCTTAAACGGAATTTCATTGTATATTGGTTAATCAGAAAAATAAAACGTGACGGCGCTATGCGATACAGTACCAGGAATACTGCAATGCCTTGCTGGTCTAAAATTGAGACGTTATTTTCCAAAAGGTACTATATCCATTCTAGGAAATTTTACAAGAAGCGCGAACATCTCTCATTACTATATTATTAAATCAGCTAATTTGGGTCTTTTTGCCTTAAAATTTAGAATTTTTTTTTTACTATAATAATAGCATCATATTATAGCTATGAAATGAATTTTTGAAGAATGATTTGAAACGAAAATAAATGCGTAATTAGTACTTTTAGGAAATGACCGCATTTCTAAATCGCGTTTTTTTAAGGACTTGAGAATTCATTAGATAACATCAAATAAAATATTTAGATAGAACTAAATGATGAGAATACAAATATGTAAAAAAATCAATTTCGTAAAAAATGTCCTTTAGTACCTTTTGGAAATCAACGTCTCAATTGTCAAGGGACATTTCTATATGATTCTAATTGCTGGACAAAGACGGGTGCTTATTAATTGTGACTCTTATTCACTAATTAATATGAATAATAAAACTTGCTGGATGAGCGATCTCGTTCTTAATTTAAGTCAATTGAACCAATTAACGTGAGAGACACAGCGCTTCAGTACGTTTTCATGTTAACATTTAAAAATCTGTTGTGCGCAACACACTACGTTCGCTTACCTCTGCTGTTATAATCGATAAATGAATTTTTAAATAAATTTAAAGATAATAATAAATCGATAAAAAAATTAGTTTTAATAAAACATGTATTTATATTATTATTGTAGTATATAAATAAATCCCTTCTCACCGGACAACCCTCTTAAACGGAATTTCATTGTATGTTGGTTAATCAGAAAAATAAAACGTGACGGCGCTATGCGATACAGTACCAGGAATACTGTAATGCCTTGCTGGTCTAAAATTATCAAGGGAAATTTCTGTTTAATTCCAATTTCTGGACAAAGACGGGTGCTTATTAATAGTGACTCTTATTCACTAATTAATATGAATAATAAAACTTGCTGGATGAGCGATCTCGTTCTTAATTTAAGACAATTGAACCAATTAAAGTGAGAGACACAGCGCTTCAATACGTTTTCATGTTAAATTTAAAAATCTGTTGTGCGCAACACACGACGTTCGCTTACCTCTCCTGTTATAATCGATAAATGAATTTTTAAATAAATTTAAAGATAATAATAAATCGATAAAAAAATTAGTTTTAATAAAACATATGTTTATATTATTATTGTAGTAATAATTTGAATACTTTGGAGGATTTGTGTGAGAAAATTGAAAATTTGGAGAAATATTGTTGTACACAGTAGCAATGAAATAACAAGTCTGGCGTGTCGTCCAGGTATGTTTAGGTCTTGGCACAACTAAGCTATCGTAATTTTTCAGTCTTGTAGAAAAACGGTGGTCAATCTTCCCGACTAACTTATCCCGTCTAAAATACAGCTTCTTCATAATTGAGGCCACGTATAATTTTTTTGCAGAAATTAAATTAAGGTCCGAGGATATATTATTTGATGGGGGCCCTTTATTGATACCCGAAATTACCTTAATAATCTTTCTCTGCACAATCTCAAATTGTGAGAGTAATATGCCGTATCGTCTGCGAATAATTACTTGTATACTGGAAGGAATTAGTCCGGGTGGCGGTCATTAAATGAAACAGCTAAATAGTTTCAACTATTTATTGTTTGCCAACGTTTCGACCCCTTTTGTGGGTCATCATCAGGGCTAAAAAGATACAAAAGTATACAATTTCAATGACATTACATACAATATTATATAACCTATTTAGCTAGAGAACGTCGGTATTAAAATATAACGTTGGCAAACAATAAACAGTTAAAACTATTTAGCTGTTTCATTTAATGACCGCCACCCTGACTAATTCCTTCCAGTAATTCTCAACGGTCAACTAATTACATCCACAATTATTTGTATACTTTTTATGTGTTGGCCATGTCATTAATTTATAAATTGTACATCGTTGGCCATAGAACCCCGGAGCATTCAAGATTTTACGAAGGGTTTTGTTTCGAGAAGATAGTTTATTACAGCCTCAAACCTCAATTCCGTAATTACCTATCAATAATCATGCAAATGAGCCATTTTTAAAATCATTTTATTTAAACAGCTTTCAATTAAAAGTCCATTAGCGCCCGTGCTACTTAATAACGTTCAAATACCATTTATTTCCCCACCTCTTAAAAAGACCCATCTTCTGCATAGATGTAATTATTCTTGACTCAATCAATACAAATTATTCAAAATTTTCATTGATATCTTTTTTTGTTTAAATATTTCATCATAATATGCTTGCTTCCTGATTTTGTACAATTTTTTAAATTTATTTATTGAAATTTACAATGTATGTATGATGATCGATGTCATACATCAAGTAAATATGCTACAATGATAAAACACATGGAAAAAAAAAAAAATGAAGTGAAACAGCCCATTGGCAGCACTCTAGTAGTGAATCTACACAAGAAGTTCTCGAGGCCACTTTCTTTTCAGACGTGTCGGCGGATTGTCGGAATTGAAGTGAAAGCAAGGTTCAAGTGGATTAGAGTGGGAGTGGAGTTTTTCATGGAAGGAGTGATACCTGGTACAGGCCAAATTCGTACAAATTTAAATCAACCCAAACATATGGTACTAAAACTGTTCATTGACTAATGTCCAGAATAAATAAATAAATTTTCATTCATTCATACGCACAGTGTTTCCAAAAACGCACTTTTTTGGACAAATGTCTGCCCTGTTCGTTCTGTTTAAGATGATGAAGTAGCCATTTCAACGTTATTTCACTTTCAGCGGTATGATTGGCACATTTTTTGCTCATTTTTATGTCATAAAAATATATAGGTTTTTCAATATTTTCAGAGAAATGCCCTGTAACTAATTATTCTAATATATATACTTTATATATATATATATTTCCTGCATTTATCATTGTTCACAATCATTAGTAGATAGTTATTAGACTGTCCATTTGATAGGAGTTCGTATCGGTGGCGAGGTGAAAAAGTCAGGTGGTTAATTTAATAGCTGCAGCCAAGGAAAATTTAAAAACGAACTAATAATCTCCGTTATGGGTGCCGAACACCATCTAATCTATAAGAAGCTAGATTTTGGTTAGACTACATTAATGATAAAAACACTATAGAATTAATAAGAATAGTTTTTAATAAAAGAGCCGAAATGATATCCTAAAATAGTAAGCAAGGGATGAGGGAAATAATTTACACATGCTCGATTTGTAATAGTAGGATGATGAGAATATGACTCATTTTTTAGGTAAGTGTAAGTCTATAAAATGTTAGGAAAAAGTATTTTGGAGAGAATATTTTAACCGACAAAAAAATAATAGAAATTTTAAATGGAAATAATTGGAACTCATTATATAGATTCATCAAATGTGCTGTAAACGATAGAATTGTTTAATTAAGGAATTCAACTATAATAAATAAATAATAGAAACTAAGTTGTAACAGATAAGTTTCATTTATAATTTTTAATTCTATATGGAAACAAGTAGATTATATCCCAGCTATCTTTTGACAATGGTGTATATTTTTAATATTTATCTTTTTTGTTTTGTTAATTGTAAGTTTTATGTTTTGTTTTTTAACAATATATATATATATTATATATTATATATATATATATACATATTATATATAAATCAAACTTCTTTATCAGACGGAAATTCCATGCCAGAATTTTGTGTTCTCTAGCTACTGTAAAATTGTAAAATGTAAAATTTATTAATAAATCACGTTTATCTATTTATCTATCTATTAGCTTTTGTCAAAGAGATTTCAGGCTTATCACAGTGTTCCTAACGCACTTTTTCGGAACAAAAGTCTGCACTGTTCGTTCTGTTTAAGATATATCAGCCATTATAACGTTATTTTGTTCCTTAGTGAATCCACTTTCAATGGTATGATTGGTATATTTTTTGCTCGTTTTTATGTCATAAAAATATATAGTTTTTTTTCAATAATTTCAGAGAAATGTCTATGTAACTAATTATTCTTATATATATATCTTTATTTCCTGCATTTATCATTGTTCACAATCATTAGTAGATAAGTTCAAGAAAACTTTATGTTTCATATAACGACTTGGTGATTTTTAAAGAATTTTCAAAAAATGTCATAAAAATTAAAATTATTCTAAATATCTGAATATACACACAACATAATTAAAAGCAAATTGCTTTCTGAATTTCAGTTATTCCTTTAAGTTGTTCCTGACAAAATTTCGAAACTGTAAATTGATTTATACTCTTTTAGTAAAGTAGAACGCATAGTTGGCTGTACAGGTTTCTTCAATGGAATGAGCAGAAAAAATTTTATATCTAAAATCATTTTGACGTCTGACATAATTTTCCCAAATGATAAATCATAATGAAATATTGCCCCGAAGCGAGATACAACTGTAAATTTAAAATTTAAATAATAAACTAGCGTTTCATATTAGATAGAATGTATATGAAAGATAAATCCTGCTCCGAAACGTATAAATACGCCCTGAATTCTCTTTAACAAAATCTAATAGATAGATAGATAGGATAAACGTGATTTATTAATAAATTTAACATTTTACAGTAGGTAGAGAACACAAAATACTGGCATGGAATTCCTTCTGCTAGGAAGTTGGTTTATTTATATATATTATTAAATTGTTTAATAATATATTATTATTGCGTGTTAATTTCCAGGAAGCGAGTCCTGGACATTAACACGAAATAATGAAAGACTACTTAACATGTGGGAAAGGAAAATTCTCAGAAAAATCTTTGGTCCTACAAAAGAAGGAGATCGTTGGCGAATGAAGACGAAAGACGAAATTAGAACTCTGTATCAAACACCTGATATAGTTGCCAAGATCAAGAGTGCCAGAATAAGATGGCTGGGGCATGTACAGAGAATGGAAAGTAGGAGGCTGCCTAAAATGATGATGGAGGGACACCCTGGTGGAAGGAGGAGCAGGGGCAGACCTAGACTTCATTGGCTGCAGGACGTAGAGGAGGACCTTCGGTCGTTGGGTGTCAGCGGATGGAGAAGGGCACCCGAAGAAAGGTCAGAATAGAGGAGGATCGTTGAGGAGGCCAAGGTCCTACAAGGACCATAGCGCCGATAGATAGATAGATTAAAAAACAAACTTACAATTAACAAAACAAAAAAGATAAATAAAAAATTATACACCATTGTCAGAAGATAGTGGGATAATCTACTTGCTTCCCATATAGAATTAACAAAATATAAATGCAACTTATCTGTTACAACTTATTTTCTGTTTATTTATTTATTATAGTTGAATTCCTTAATTATTGGAGTTCTACCAATGGGTAGTTTCTCCACAGGACAATCATGTGTCTTAATCTCAAATCTGTCCCATTTACTTGTTGTATTTAATAAATACAGTTGTAAATTTCTCTGAATAAATAAAAATAAAAAAAATTCCTTAATTAAAAAATCTCTATAGTTTTACTCTATATAATGAGTTCCAATTATTTCCATTTAAAATTTCTATTATTTTGTTTTCGGTTAAAATACTCTCTCCAAAATACTTTTTCCTAACATTTTACACACGTGCACTTACCTAAAAATGAGTTAAATTTTCATCATCCGTACTATATTTCCAAATCCTTCTAGATTTCTCTAAAGCTTTTGATACAGTTGACCATAATATCCTCCTTACCAAACTACAAAATCTTCCTTTATCCAACAGTGCTTTACGCTGGTTCAAATCCTTCCTCTCCGACCGCTCACAATATGTAGTTGTCCCAGGTCAACCTCCTTCCAAGACTTTACCTATGTCCTGTGGTGTTCCTCAGGGATCATCACTATTCCCACCCTATTCGCAGTATACATTAATGACCTTCCTCTAAGCATCCATCATTCCCAATACCATATCTATGCTGATGATGTTCAAATGTATCTATCCTTTCCTCCTTCCGACCTATTACTAGCCACAGAAATGCTTCAAGAAGATTTGAATCGAATCAGCATTTGGGCAGCTGAGAACAAGCTCAATTTGAACGCTGAGAAGACCAAGGCAATTGTAATAGGTTCCAATCCCCTCCTTAAGACCCTTCCATCGATTCCTACTCTGTTTCTGAATAACAATCCAATAAAATTCCATCAATCTGTTAAAAACCTCGGCACCACCTTTGATCAAACCCTTTCCTGGAAAAACCATGTTACCGAAATCTCCCGTCGTACATTTTCCACATTAAAACTTCTGAATCATCTACGTCCTCTCCTTCCAATGGAAACCCGTAAGCTTTTGGTTAGCTCCTTAATATTTCCCCACTTTGACTATTGCTGTGCGGTGTATGGGAGTGTCTCTGGGGATCTCGAGGCAAAACTAAAACGAATGTTTAATTGCTTTATACGTTTCATCTTTGGGATATCCAGAGAAACTTCTGTCACCCGATTTTACAAAGAGTTAAAGTGGCTTTACCCCTCCTTCCGCCGTAAGTACTTCCTAGCATTCTTCCTCTACCAAGTAATCCAATCCCGATGTCCGTTCTACATCTCTGATCTCCTTAAATTCAAATCCTCCGTTCGTTCTCGTAACACCCGCTCGCGGCCTTCTGATCTGTATATAACTCCCCATCGATCCACAGCTTTCGATAGATCATTCTTAATCCGCTCCGCATCTCTATGGAATTCCATCCCTTCCGACATCCGTCACTCCCAAACTCTTTCAACATTCAAATCCCGTCTATTCAGCCATTTCCTGTCAATCCAATTCCCCAATAATTCTAATTAGATCCTAGTTTCAGGGAAAATCAACAAATAAAGCAGACAGATACGTTATTTAACTTTAATGGATACATTCGTAGCAAATATTATTTAAAAAGATTATCTTTTCAAAGATGAAAGATTAAATCACATATAATTTTACAAAAATATAGAAGCCTTATTATTATTACAAATCGAGCATGTGTAAATTATTTCCCTCATCCATGGCTTATTATTTAAGGATATCATTTCGGCTCTTGTATTAAAAACTATTCTTATTAACTCTATAGTGTTTTTATCATTAATGTAGTCTACTCCAAAATATAGCTTCTTATAGATTAGATGGTGTTCGGCACCCATAACGGAGATTGTTAGTTCGTTTTTAAAAATTTTTTTGGCTGCAGCTATTATATTAACCACCTCACTCTTCCACCTCGCCACCGTTAAGAACTCCCTATCAAATGGACAGCCTAGATCTTCCGCTAGTTTTACCCGCCACAAATTTTGTTTTTCATACCTTCAAGAGCTATAATTTTAGGTAAGCGTACACTACTATAGTTTAAAATTTTTATAATATACTTTAAATATTAACTTCTTCTACTAAAACACAACAGATCCCTGCCCGTTTCCAGGTACAACATGTAGTTAGGTGTGTTCTTTGGTAGGTTAAAAAGTTTCTTATAAAATAATCTATGAATAGATTCTAATTGTTGGTAATTATGGTGTCCCCAAAATTGCGCTCCATAATACATTACAGATTCCACCACCGCCTGAAATCTTTATACTTGGCCGATATCAGACATGTTTATTAATGAATACGTTACTCCAGATACTATTTATACTTAACTTGACAGTCTGTACTTTTTCTAATAAAACAAAAGCTAACACAAAACCTTAATCCTCTCAAACTGTCAAAAAGCGAATTAGCAGCTTAGATTGGATGCGATAAAAGGAGCAATAGTGCACTGTGATTGGCTGGTTAGAGAGAGGTAGTAATAATAGGGGAGGGCTCTAATTGTCACGTGACTAGAAAGGGTTGTTTCCTGGGGTTTGAGGTTAGGATGAAGTAGAACTAGATCACAAAGAACGCTGAGTAGTAAGTATATTCTAAATACTCCAGTTGTGCGGGGTGAGTAAATGATTTGACATAAATATGATATATATTTTTTTGTAAATGAAGGCTATTTTTTTTTTTAATTTGGCATATATGTTGATGAAACAGATGATATTTTACAATATATTTACCTCGGTTTCTCTTTTATATATATGTACTAGCTATGTCTCAGTGAAATCGATCAAGCTGTTCACATATGAAGAGATTACCTTAGGAAATTAAAAAAAAAACTTAAAAAAAAACAAAAAAAAACCTATCCTTCCAAGTAACTTTTCTCCTTTTTTTCATAAGATCCTTCTCCTGACTGATATAACATAAAAAAAAAAATATATATATATATATATATATATATATATATATATATATATAAGTTAAGATGAGATAACTACCAATATAGAGCTTAATCCTATTTCCTGTAAATGTAAACATGTGATAAAGTATAAATATAGGATTATAAGGACAAATAAATCAGTTGTTATCCAGCAAGCGTGCGTATCATTTCTCCTCCCTATTTCCCTTTTTTTTTATATATTTTTCTCAGTCGAACTTAAGTGGTGCACTGCCCGGGAAACTTTGTTTAAGTATTTCTAGTGCGAAAAGAAAAGTGTTTAGTTTTTTTTTTCTCTCTTTAAATTTCTTTTCTGCGTTACACTGTTGTAATTTTTTTTCTTTTAATTTCTGTTAAAATTTGAAAACATGGCCGAAGCTTTCTTAAGACCACCAGTTCTCACAGTTCCGGAGGAAAGGGTATTACCTCAGGCGTCACAGCAGGTGGTACCTCCAGAGTTACCCCCGCTACCGGCGCAGACGTTGGCAGGGGCACACGCAACCACTCTGGAGTGGATCAAAGTATGGACGGCGACGGCGCAGGACATAAGGAAAGCCATCTCAGAACTGGAACGATTTGATGGCGAGGTTGGCGATCTAAACCATTTTTTAAAGGGAGGAGATAGAATAATGGCAAGCATAGAGGCTAAATTAGAAGAAAGGTTGATGTACTCACAGGATGCGGTATCGCTTCGAGCAGCTCTGGTATGCCGAGTCCGTAGGCAGATTTTAAATCTGATACAAGCTGATGAGGACACGCCATGGGTCGTCATTAAGGACAGGCTGAAGAAGGCTTTTGGAGGAGGTAGGTGGGCTCCGGAAGAGGATATATTCCAGATGTTCCGTGAGACAAAAAGACCACACCAGACGAGTGGCCAGTACGCCGGGATATTACTGGCCCGCTACAACCGGATTACGGAGAAGTTGAGAGAAGCGCACTGCACAGAAGAGGTGGAAGGCAGGATGGGCTTTTTATCGACTATTTTGAAAGTCCAATTGGCCAGAGAAACGGGAAGGAAAGAGGGCCTTCCCCGAGATAAGACATTCATAGAATGCGCTCAGGAGATGGTGGATGCAAGTGCAAGGGAAGAGGAATCCAGATACGGGGAAGTAGAAATGGAGTGGACAAAGGTGCCCTACAGAAGGACTGAGCCTTACAGAAATAGACCCGAAAATTGGAGGAAGAAGGTACCGGAGTCCTACAGTAGAGAGAGAGTTATCCCTAGAGAAAGGAGACAAGGACGGGAGAGGAAGGGCTTTCGCAAAGAAGACCGCAAGTGCCACGGTTGCGGAAAAGTGGGCCATTTAGTAGCTCAGTGCCCACGTACTCGATGTTTTGAGTGCGGAACGGAAGGGCACATTGCTCGGCAGTGTCCTTACATGAGTCGGAACCGAGACATAGGCAGAGGAGAGCCCATGGAGGTCAATGCTCAACGGGTGTGGACGAGGCCTAGATCAGCGTCAGGTTCAGTACATTCATCGGACTCATCGGAGACGGAGGATGAAAGGAGCGAACCAGGAGACAGCAGAGGGGAAGATGTAAAGAGCGTGAGGAGGAGCGAGGGTCGACGAGGAGCAGCAGGGAGCAGAAGACGTCGGGATGACTGAGGTGAGTGTGGGCAGAGGGGCAACCGCGCAGTGGTGAATAATATTAGAGGGTTGTGCGGTAGGTTGCCTATAATAAGGGTCGCGCGGGGAGCGTGGTGTTTAGTGGACACTGGTAGCTCCCACACAGTGATGTCAGGGAAAATGATTGAGGTCCTATGTAAAGAAAAGAGGATACCGAAGGTTTGCCAATGTAGACTCATTACTCTAGGCGGCCCGTGTAGGGTGGACGGAGAAATAGAAATTGAACTCAGTCGTTGGGGACTGGAGAAAGAAAAATTAGTGGTTCACGTGGTAGAGAGTATGCCGCGGGAATATGGAGGGATAATCGGATGCGATTTATTAGGGAAATTGGGAACCAAGATAAGGAGCAAGGGAAGCGAATGGGCGATACGGATAGGGAAAAAGTCGTATAGGGGAAAATGGGCGCAGAGGGATGGGTTAGGCCAGGTAGGCGCAATAAACCAGGCAGAAGATTGGAGGAAAACCCTTTTCAGTGAATATAAAGATATTTTCTTCCAGGAGGGGGGCATGTTGGGAGTCACCGGGAAAACAACCCATGAAATCCCGTTGAAACAGGAGCGGGTGACATACGTCAAGGAACGTCGATATCCGCAAGCGTTACGTCGCCACATACGGGAGGAATTAGACGAACTCAAGCGTCAGGGAATAATCGTCGATAGTACGTCCCCTTATAACAGCCCTCTATGGGCGGTGAAGAAAAAGAGCGTGGGCGACGGGAGACCGGAAAAATATAGGGTGGTTGTGGACTTCCGGAAACTGAATGAAAACACAGTAGACGAGAAATATCCCATACTCCGGTTCGAGGACATCCTGGACCGTCTTAGTGGGGCCACGGTGTTTAGCACATTAGATCTGAAGGCCGGATACCATCAAATTCAAATGCACCCGAGAGATAGGCATAAGACGGCGTTTTCATTCGAGCGCGGGCATTATGAGTTCACGCGAATGCCGTTCGGGTTAAAAAACGCGCCCATCACATTCCAGCGGCTGATGGACGAGTTTCTTAGAGGGATAGATGAGGCGGTCTGCCAGGTCTACATGGACGATCTTTTGATCTTTAGTAGGTCCGAGGAAGAACACATCACTCACCTGCGCAGCGTTTTTGATTGTATCAGGCAGTTCGGACTCAAACTATCGGGAGAAAAGTCGCTGTTGGGTAGGTCGGAAATAAATTTTTTGGGCCACACGATATCCCAGGAGGGTGTGAAACCAGATGTCCAGAAGGTGGCGGCAATCCGGAACATGGCGATACCACGGGATGTTAAGGGGATTCGACGGCTGTTAGGAACGCTTAATTATTACAGGCGGTTCGTGCTGGATATGGCGCGGTATCTAGTTCCTCTCAATAACCTCCTCAAGAAGGGTCAGACCGTTGTAGTGACACCCGCCATGGAGGAGAACATCCGTCAGTGCATGGCGCGGTTGCAGGAGGAACCTATCCTGGCATTCCCAGACTTTACCCGGCCTTTTTCGGTAACCACCGACGCTAGTGAGTATGCGCTGGGGGCCGTACTTTCCCAGGACGGACCAGAAGGAGAGCGTCCCGTGGCGTATGCGAGTAGGCGTCTCACTGAGGCAGAGAGCAGATACAGTGCGTTGGAGCGGGAACTCTTGGGGATCGTATGGGCGGTAGAGCATTTTCGTCCTTACGTGTTTGGGCGGAGGTTTAAGGTACACACGGACCATAGGCCCCTCCAATGGGTCGGTACCCTCAAGGAATCCTCGGCGCGCGTAACCCGGTGGAAGGAGTTCCTCAGCCAATATAACATGGAGGTTGTATATAAACCTGGCCGCGATAACGTGGTGGCGGACTGGCTGTCGCGAGCGCTGGTGGTTAACGCGATCGAGGAGGAGGAGAGTGGGCCGTCCGGGGGTGTTCGACAGTTCCTTCGTGAGTGGACACCTGAGGCGGAGTCGGGCAGTGCAGAGGTATCTGATGAGCAAGCTAGCCCGTCCGATGAGCGTGGGGCGGACATGGAGGAGCGGGAGGAGATCATTAATGACAAGAGGCGACAGATTGTGTGGAAGACTCGAACATCAGGCCTATTAAAGTTGGAATACACGAGATACGGCAGGTCCCGCATTACTACCATCTGGTCGAACCCTGGCGTACGGGATGACCAAATTTCTAGGGCGCTCCAGGACGCATCTAAGCCGGGGAAGACGTACTTCCTGTTCGTCGGGAACGCGACGATTTGGGAGAAAATCAAGCGGCTCTGGACTCGCGAGCAGATCGGGATTGATCGAACGTTCGTGCGTTATACGCTGTCGGTCGAGACGGTTTCGACCCCGGAACGGCAGCGGGAGGTCACCCTGGCGTACCACCAGGGGAAGACCAATCATCGGGGAGAACCCGAGACCCTGCAGGCATTGCGGCGTCGGTACTTTTGGTGGGGGATGCGCCGGACCATCGCGGAGGTTGTCGGGGCCTGCGAGGTTTGCCAGGTCACCAAATATGACCGCCATCCACCGCGGGGGTTACAGGAGGTTACGCCCACCTCTGATACGCCATTGTGCGATTTGCAGGTGGATACGTTTACGTGGCGGGGCTACAAATGGGTTACGGTGTTAGACCTTTTTAGCAAGGTTGCCATGGCTTCTCTCGTGCCGGACCGTTCCTCAGAAGCCATTTTAGGGGCCCTCCGGAAGTGGTTTCAGTTTTATGGGGTACCGGATCGGATATCCTCGGACGGGGGTCGGGAGTTTGACAACAGTCAGGTGCGGGAAGCAATGAAGGCCCTAGATGTCGCGTGGCATATTAATACCCCGGGGCATCCCAAGAGTCGAGGCGGCATTGAGCGGCTGCACAGCACGCTTGGAGACCATCTTCGGGTGTATCAGGTGGATCAAGGATTGGAACCCCATGTAGCAATGCCTCGGGCCGTGGCGGCGTATAACCACTCAGTCCATGCGGCGACGGGATTTTCGCCATTTGAAATCCTTTTTGGCCTGCGAAATCGGCGCAGGGATTACGGGGACACAGCGGCGGAGGGAGCTTTATCCGACGTGCTGGTGAATAACCGAGCGGCTCTCGTCAAGGTTTGGGGGAAGGTGCGCGGGAAGTTGGTGGCGGAGAAGAGTCGCCGTGTAGCCAAGGACAACCTTCGCGTTCGCGATCGGATGGAGGATCTTCGCATCGGTTCGTTCGTGTACCGGAGGATTGGTTCGAATAGGAGTAAGGAAGTTGCTCGGTATGAGGGTCCGTTTCGGGTGGTGGTTCTTCGCGAGCATAATGTTGTCACCATTCAGAGTTTAGTGGATCCCCGGAAGAGGCGGACGGTTCATATCGAACAGTTGAAACTCCCTGCGAGGGAAGACCCTTCTGCCGTTGATCGCACCTAGGTATCCTCTGTTTCTGTGGCCACTCCCACGGGAGTCTGATGTCTGTTTTATGAGTGTCGGATACTTTTGTTGAGTTTTCTTCCGAGTGTTTTTTTTTTTCTTTCTGTTAGTTTTTCAGAATCTCAAGTGAGTGTTTTCTTTTGATTTTCGAGGGTTTTTGTTTTAGTTTTACCTAGTTTGTAAGTTTACTATTTTGTAAGGTTTCTAGTTTGTAAGTTCGCAGTGTTGTCGGGTATGTACTTTTGTTTTGATATTTTTTGTATTTTTTATTTGTTATTTTACGTTTTTCCCCTTGTAGAGTTTACGAGGAGTGTTCGTAAACTGGCAGGGGGGAGTTAAGATGAGATAACTACCAATATAGAGCTTAATCCTATTTCCTGTAAATGTAAACATGTGATAAAGTATAAATATAGGATTATAAGGACAAATAAATCAGTTGTTATCCAGCAAGCGTGCGTATCATTTCTCCTCCCTATTTCCCTTTTTTTTTTATATATTTTTCTCAGTCGAACTTAAGTTATATACATATAATTAGTAAAATCAGTCACGCGTGATGTAATGAACAAGGAAAAAGGGTATCCATTTTTGTATATGTATATAAAGAGATTACCTTAGGAAATTTAAAAAAATAAATAAATAAATAAAAAAAAATAAAATAAAACTTATCCTTCCAAGTAATTTTCCTCTTTTTTTTCATAAGACCCTTCTCCTGACTGATATAAACATAAAAAAAAATATATAATTAGTAAAATCGGTCACGCGTGATGCAATGAACAAGGAAAAAGGGTATCCATTTTTATATAGAGAGATAGAGCGATTATTATTACATCAAAATATTTAAAATTAAAATATAAAAAGATAATAAAAAAATAAACCTATCTGCCGAAGTAAATTTTCCCTTTTTTAATTTCATAAAATCCTTCTCTGGGATAACTGAATCAAACCCCGAGATACTCTAGTGGATGTTAATGCACAATGCCAGGAGATCCCAGCGCCACTCATTCAGCAGCGTTGCTGGTCTTGAGAGCCAGTGGAGGCTGAGTGAGGGCGCTAAAGCCACATACACTCAGGGCATGAGTGGAGAAGCTGGCCGTTGTCAGCACTCGAATGTCATATTTACAAGAGATCTCTGGGCCACTGCCACTTTAACCTACGAAGAGGGTTATTGGTATGTTTGGAACTAGATAGGGAGTGTCCCAAGGGATTAGGAAGGTGAGTAAGCTCTTGATAGAAGATTGAGAATTTGGACGGGATTAGATCAATAGATCAAATGGGATATTCAGGTATTGAGTACTCTAGAGCAAACAGGTGTCGCTCTCTACAAAATAAAAAGTATATTGTACTACTCCTTCCTCTTAGGGACCAGTGGTAGAAACATGGACAGGGCAAAAATCATCTGAAAATAAGTTATAGTCTCTGGAAATTGACTTCAGGAGAAGAGCCTCTTGCATATCTAGGCTACAAAGAATCACAAAATTGGAAATAACAAAAAAAGTAGGGGCTGAGCTGAACATTCACGACATTTCAAAGAAGAGTCTCATGTTGTGCAGTCATATCTTGAAGATGGAGAAAACGCCTTGTCCACTAAGGCTGCTCAAGTACTACCCGGAGGCGAAGGCGAAGAAGACCGCGCAAAATGTGAATAGAGGATGTGAGGAAAGATATGACAGCAAGACGGGTAGGGAGCACTTAGAGTGTCAAAGTTCTAAGAACTTTTAAAGCTGTGACACTCAGTTGCAGAAGTTGCCAAACAAAAAAAAAATCTCAAATTTTTGCTGATGATTAACACGTTCACGTCAGGGCGAATATCTATTTTTTCCCCGTGAGGCGGGACTGTCTTAGCTGCTAAGCTTCATGGGGCGGGGCGACACTGTTGCAAGTTCCAACGTGTTTAATGAGATATTGTTTTGATAACAGTTTTGACATACACATATGACTTGAAGGAGTAATTATGGAAATACTTTAAAATGATTCTTATATTATATATTATATCATATTATGGGGATAAAATTATGAAAAGAAATCACGCAAAGCTATATAAAATTCTTTAAGAAGAGTAATCAAACGAAATTAACCGATAAGAGGGAGCATGTTGAAAGTTATAAAATATTTAATAAATAAACCCTTATGCTTGTTAATTCCTGCAACATTTAATGTTGCATTATTTTAAAAAATAAAATAAAATTAATTTCTAAAAACAAGTGAATCACCTGTGATGCAAGTCGCCCCATGGGATAGTTGAGCGTGACCCACCGTTGGGTCACCCCGCCCCACAGAACAGTCAAGCGTGATCCACCGGTGGGTCATCCCGGCGTGAACTTGTTAAATATAATGAATATACGTTATAAATTTTTTTTTTTTTTAGTTATATTTTATTGAATTTTACAACTGTATATTACATAAATACAATAAGTAAAAGTGATGAATTATAATAAAAGGCGTATAAGGCTTGTGAAGAAACTACCCAGCGGTAGTACTTCGATGTTTATTTAAGTAAGTAGATCCCGAGGCCATCTTCTTTTCAATCGCCTCGGAGAGTGGTCAGGAATATGCGAGGTTGATAGGTTGCGGACAAGAGGGTTTATATGAGTTGGGAGTTTGGAATTAAAAGTGGTATATCTGGTACGAGAAAGGTCTGCCACAAATGGGATATTAAGGTCGTTATGGATGATTTTATTTGTGACGAAATAAGGAGCGTTTAGGATTTTGCGAAGGGTTTTGGATTGTAAGGATTGGATGCGGGAGGAATTAGATGGCTTAGTAGAGCCCCAAAGCTCGATTCCATATGTCCAAATTGGTCTGATGACAGTGATATAAATGAGCTTTTTGTAGTGAATTGGAAGTTTTGAACGTTCGTCTAGTAAGTGTTGTAGTAATCGGTATCTGCGGGCAGTTTCCTGTCGTTTTAGTCTCGTGTGAGGGTTCCATGTAAGACGTTTGTCAAGATGGAGTCCTAGGTATCGGATTTGTTCAACAGGTATGAGTGGCGTATTATTAAAGGATACGATATGGGTTATAAAATTAACATGAAATTTCCTTGCCAAGTGCACTTTTAGTTAGATGAACTCATAATCCCATACTCATTAACTCCTAATTGTTCAAACATAAATCACACAGTATAAACATATTGTATGTAAGCGTAAAAGCTGCTTTTTCTGTAAACCTCAGCCTGATGCTGAGAGCACCAAGAAGCTCGCATGCCAGACAAGACTATAGCGCTAAGACCTTGCGTGACCACGGCGCTAATCCCATTAACTCTTGGCCCTTAGTATACAAAAATACTTTATTTGAAGTTTACCCTTTCGTAATTGATGTAAAACAGGCTTCTGAATTAACAAGACGTGCAATGCTTTTAAGTGTATAACTTATTCCCAATTCTCTAATAGCATAATGGCTACTTCATAATAATTGTGTTTCTTTACTAAACTTACAAAATAATGCTTTGCGATTCGGATTTGGGAAAAACGGCCTAAAGTGCTACCTTTAAAATAACCTTGGAAAATTCCTTTTGTGGAGAACTTCAGTTTTAAATACAAAAAAAAAAATCTGGTGCGGGCAACACACGTCTTTCACTAACCTCTATTTTTAAAATCAATGAAAGAACTTTCAAATACAGTTAGAGATAAAAACACGTGAAACTATTAAAGAATTAATTAAATTAAATTTATATAGAAACATGTGTTTTATTAAAAAATCTATTATATTATTATCTAAAATAATCAGTTAGTTTTATCTTCTTTTCATCGCCCTCTATTAACTTTTAAAAGCTTGAGTATTAGATAATATTTTTTCTAAAATCTTTAGCTTTCCAACGGTATACCATGCATATATATTATTGTTCTTATGTTCAAAAACAAAAAATTGCATTAAAAAAATATTTTTTCAGTTTTCTCCTTTAGTTGCTTTTCAAATTCGCTCAACTTGCATATTTAGTTCTTTTTAATCAGTGATAACAAGATAATATAGTTATTTTTATAGAATCAACAAAATTAAAGGTACTGTAGAGAAAGAAAATTTAAAATATCGGCATTTAATCCCTGTCATACCATTTTAATCAGAATGAAACCTACATGATACTAAAGCCCATTAACTTTTACATCGATATAGCGGGTTTAATCAAACTCGTCGGAACCGTTTTCAAGAAAATCGAAAAAAAGTGCAAAATGTATAGTATAAAGTGGCTCTTCTAGTAAGCTGATTTTGATGAAAAAGGTATTGAAACGTCTCGGGCGTATATTTGTCATAAATATGAAATTTCAGTTTCATAGGACTTACTGTTTCCGCCCGGGAGTTACCACACACACACACACACACACACACAGACCTTCTTGCGGGACTTGGTTATTTAGACTCAGGGGACCCTAAAATGTGTATTTCCGTTGAAAACTGGAATTCGAAAAATTTCACGATCGCAATACTTTCCCTTAATATATATATAGTAAGTGAAAGTAATACAATTATACCAGTGAAAATACTATACAAGAGGCTTTTATTTCCAAATTGTTATATATTGATGACAAATTATTGTAATGGGGTGTAAAAAACAAAACAAATATTATTATTATTATTTCTTTGATATGAAATACTATCAATGCTCAAAAATTTAGTCTATTGTTACCTACCGTCAGTAGCCATCTGCTAGCCAATTGCTCGATCCACGCTGGTGCCATTCTTTGGGATGACTGTCATAGAGCTCCCCTAGACCGCAAACTTAACTTAAAATAATAAAAAAAATCCCTTGAAGATAATCAGCCATGGATGGAAATAAGTAGGAATCCGATGGTGCGAGATCTTAACTATATGGCGGATGAGGCAGGATTTTTAAAAAGCTGATTCCGGATTTATAATATTCGCTTTGCTGTTAAAATAACATTATCTTTAAAAAACAATAACTCCGGTAATTTTTCATATGGGCGAAAAAAAAACTAGAATGATGATGAGAGTATTTTATATAACTTTTGTCATTACAACACATTACTTAAGTAGCCAAGAAATGTTTATAAAAAATTCACGAAAATTTACATAAACTAACATTTATTGCGCCTTCCTTGTAATAGCAGGTTAGAAAGTAGTCTCCACCTTAATTTTTTTTGTGTGTAGTTTTTCCATTGCACTATTGTAAAAATTTTGACCGATAAGCATTGTGCTTTTTTTAAATATAATTTTTAAAATACGGTTATTGCCAATTCAGTAAAATTAAAAGCGGGATATCCCAAAAGAGGCTTAATTAAAACTGATGAAACTTGCCCATACTATGCCTCGATGTGATAAGTACAATTAATAATAATATTACTTTATTGGGAAATAGTACAATCTGCTACTATCTTGGGCAATAAGTATTAAGGATAAAAGAAGTCATTCATACCATATATAGAGTAAAAAACAAAACAAAACAGACATAACAATAAAAAATAAAAAAATAAAAGATAATAATAATAATAATAATGCATAAATAAAAAATATAAATATATATATATTATATATATTATATATATATAAAAACAGTTGCCAGCACTCCAATGTCATATTTACAAGAGATCTCTGGGCCACTGCCACTTTAACCTACGAGGAGGGTTTTAAGGATGGTTGGTACTAGATAGGGATTGTGCCAAAGGATTAGGAAGAAGAGTAATCTTCTGGTGGAAGGTTGAGAACTTGGATGGAATGAGATCAAGGACATAAGGGATACTGAGGTCATGATGTTAAGGTCTTGTTTGTAACATAATATGGAGCATTGACTATTGTTCTAAGGACTTTGGGCTGAAAGGATTGGATACGTTTGATGTTCGAAAATTTAGTAGTTCCCTATAGTTCAATTCCGTAGGTCCACATTGGTTTGAGAATTGTCTTGTAAATCAATAGTTTGTTTCCAATGGAAAGTTGTGATGTTCTGTTCAGTAGTCTATATAATTGTCCGAATCTTCTGCTGAGCTCTTGTCTTTTAAGTCGAGTATGTGGGTTCCAGGTCAGTCGTTTGATAAGTATAATAGGAAAACATTTAGTGGCTGAGACAGTTTGTTTTCGAAATATAATACATCAAATATTACTGACTTGTATCATTAGGTATATATTGAGTATTAGTAATAAGTATTAAGTATTAAAGTATTATGCATATAAATATTAGTGGCCCTCGTCTTGTTAACCGACTTTAAGCCAAACCTAATTACTAACGTTGGAACCAGTTGATTCTCAGCCGCTATATTATTAGTATATTGTTAAAAAAACAACAAAATAAAACACTGTAATGATTTTTTAATGACAATTGTATATATGTACATATTTCTTATTATGTTTATTATCTAGTTTAATTTTCAATATTATTATTTGAGGCTGCTTTTTAATCCATTGTTTGTAATTTCTATTGTTTCTTTGTATTGTTTTTGTATACTCTAAGAGCTTAAAGTTTTTATTTTAATTTTCTTGCCATGTTATCCTAAAGGGACTAGTCCCAGAATAAATGAAGATTTATTATTATTAAATTTTATCCTGTACTACTTATCCTATAGAGGTATAATCTGTGCATGTTTCGTCAGTTTTATGTCAGTCCTATTCAGGATATCCCGCTTTTAATCTTGTAGAACTTGGCAATATCCTGTATTTAAAAAATTATATTAAAAGAAGAACAATGCTTATCGGATCAAAATGTTTCCAACAATTAGTGCAATGGAAAGACTGCACAAGAAAAAATAAATTAAGTTTGAGATTACGTTCTAACCTTCCTTGTTACGGCGCTCAAAATTTTTCAGTTTATCTACATTTTTTAAACCATTTTCTTGGCTACTTAGTTAATGTATTGTAAAGACAAAAATTATAGAAAATACTCTCATCATCATTCTAGTTTTTGTTTCGCTCTTAAATGTGCACCATTACTGGAGTTCATATTTGTTTAAAGAAAACGTTATTTTAACAGTGAAGCAATTATTATAACTCCGGAACTAGCTTAGTCTCAATAACCAAATTTATACCACTTAAATGTTAATATTTTTTTACTCTGTCCCTTTTGAGATATTTTCGTGTAAACATCGCGAAAAAGATTTTTGGCCAATTTTGAAAATTCATATACGAAAAAAGATTATATTATCAAGATCGAAATTTTTACAGAAAGTAGGGTTGTGACTAAGCTTTGTATGAAAAAATACTCAAAGGAGTGTCTCATTTTCTTTATAGACTTTTAACTCACTAAAAGTCTTATTTTTTATTAATTTGTTTAACCACTTTGTTCACTTTTATGGTAATAAGTTGTAAGGACAAAAGATATGAACCATATCCTTATGTTATTTTTAGTTTTTTTTTATGATCCGATATTTCCAAAATTACCAGAACTAGAGAGATTTTACCAACACATGTTTTTAGTCGCGAAGCTGACTTAAAACGGCAGCAACATTAAAAATTATTAGCCAAA
The DNA here is from genome assembly GCA_023052935.1 of Piezodorus guildinii. Lineage (NCBI taxonomy): Eukaryota > Metazoa > Arthropoda > Insecta > Hemiptera > Pentatomidae > Piezodorus > Piezodorus guildinii. The sequence continues at coordinate 34,416,760 of CM041295.1, read as the reverse complement.
AATAATTTTTATTCACGATTATTTAGTCATGAAAAGATAGAGAATAACTATTAAAAAAATCATTAAAATCAAAAATGTTGAGGGGCAAGGTCCGGACGATTTCAAAAGGATTGGTCCGTATACATATATTATATTATTATTATTTTATTTTATATTATTATATATATGTATAATACCAGGGAAGAATCCCTAGATCTCTATGACCCTCCAATCCTACAAGATGACGCCAAACAGAATCTTCGCACCCAACACAGCCTGAACCCTCCGGAAGTTTACCAGCTTGCTCAGCGCTGTTTACCTTTTCAGTGATTCGTTATCTACCTCACTTCAAACGCTTTCTTCAGATGCTGAAATGTTATTACTTAGTTTATTTTTACAGAGAGCCAGTCACTTAAGCTTTGCGAAGTCCTCAAAGTTATTTATCCTCGATCAACAAAAATTTTCATTTTCTAAAACACAGTACTTTCGTCATATCGGACAATTTTACATTACTTTGTAAATAAGGAATGTTTTAATTTTTACTTTTACTTATTTATATTTGAAATATGTCTTTAAAAAAAAGTTTCAAATTCTTCAACAGAAATACACGTTTTAGGATTCTCTGAGTCCAAATGATCTACTCACGCAAGAAAGTCTGTGCGTCCGTGTGTGGCAAGTCTAGCGCGAAAACGAAAAGTCGTACGAAACTGAAGTTTCATATTTAAGGCAACTATACGCCTGAGATGTTGCAGCAACTTATTTTTTTAACCAAAATCAGCAAACCAGAAGAGCCACCTCATGCTATGCATTTTGGACCTTCTTACGATTTTCTCAAAAATGTAAACTCCCTATAGATATGTAAAATTTAATGGCCTTTAATATCATATAGGATTCATTCTGATTGAAATAGTGTGGCATGGCTTAAATGCCGATAGTTTAAATTTTCTTCCTCTAAAGTATCCTAAATTTTGTAGATTTGAAAAAATAAAACATATCATCTTGTCAGCATTGGCTATTTCCCTCTATTCGACGCAATATTTCCTTGGTTCCTTTCTCTATCAAGTCATCCGCTCCTATCGCCCCTCTTACGTTTATAGTCTCCTGCAATTTAAATCCACATTCCATACTCAGGAAACCAGATCCCGTCCTTCTGACCTCTATACGCCTTCTCATCGAACCAAAAAATATGAATTTTCCTTTTTAGCCCGGTCCACTTTTTTCTGGAATACTCTCCCATCAAACATCCGTCATGCTCCTTTCCAATCTTCATTCAAATCGCTCCTTTTTAAACACCTTCTTGCTTCCCAACCAGATGCCAACTAATTTCAGTATAAAAATTTGAGCTATGTGAGAAATGTCCACACTTCATGTCATAAATGTTATAAAGTTTTCATTATTATTTTTAATTATTCTAAAGGTTTTTTCTTTGGTTTGTTAGCCCTATGTTACTTTTAGATACTATTGTAATCTTTTTAATTTTTATTTTTCATTTCTTTTGTTACCATTTAAAATACTTGTATATATTTATTGTAATCATTAATGTTATAAGTCTTTTTTGTTTTTCTTTTTATGTGTTCTTTGGTCAGTCATAATACTTATTTGTTTTGTACCTGTATGTTATTCTTAAGGGACCTAGCCCCAGAATAAAGTTCTTTTTTCATTCATTCATTCATTCATTCATTGATAAAGAACGGCTTAATGTGCAAGTTGAATCAATAACCAAAATCCTAATGAACAGAATCGCCACTTTATATGATGAATTTTGCACCTTTTTACGATTTTTTCCGAAGCGGCACAAACGATTTGGATTAAACTCACTATATAAATATGAATTTAATGAGCTTTAATTTCATTTAAGTTTAATTCTGATTTAAAAAGTGTGTCTAGAATTTTTTGAATCGTGATAATTAGTCACTTCTCCTTGTTAGAATTGATTAAAAAAATACCCCTACAACTTATGAAAAGGGTTCGGCTCAGCACATATAGAGATTCGTACTGTTTTTAAACCGACGCACAGTTGAAAATATATTCGATTTAGGTGGATAAAATTCTGAAATTTGTCCATATTTAATCTTTGGGGTCCCAGATTACGGAAAAAAAAATTATAAAAGCTAATTAATTTTTTGACACGAACGGCGAGCTCACAGTGGTCACACATCAAATTTAGTTTCTAAAATATGATTTTTTTTTTTCTATTTTATGTAATTTAACTTTAGCATTATTTTCTGTATATATTGTATGAATGTGGTCTCATATCACTATTACTATTGTTCATTCTGAAACAAATAGTAATATTTCTCAATAAATAAATATTTAATAATAAGTTTCTAAAATATAAAACTTCCATACATATTACGTTTGAAGATCAAGAATACGGGAAAAATAATAAAAAAAATCTTATTGCGGCTCGGAGTTGTAGTTTATATTATTTAGGAAACTCTTCAAATTATAGATAGTAAAACTTTTGACTCGGAGTGTTGTGTCTGAAAAAAATTATATATCACCTAAAATCCTAAAAAACTCTTTGTAATATTTAAAGACTAGAAGGATTGATGAAATAAATCCTACAAACAAATCCTTGGGGTAACTTGGGGGTTATATAGTTTTTTGTAATTGAATAGAGGCATACATTTCCAAAGTGCTAAATTAACTGTACAGGTAGATTGCAATGTATATTCAATAACGAGTTTGGAAATATAGTGCCTTACCTGTCTCAGTAATGTCCATTGTTAAATAAATGCAAAAAGACTTTGCGCTGAACACAATAAATGACCATCGAATAAATATAATCCCACTGCCGGTTATTAGGCACTTGTGCGAAAAGGAATTATTCGTTCATTTACTATTTATTTGTAAACACGGTATGGATGGAAATATTAGTATTAAGGGTCTTATCAATTAATGATAAAAATGTGAAGCACTAGAAAATTCAAAACTTTTGACTTGACTTTTGTCTACCTAAATTGGTGATTTTGCCCAGAGTGCGACGGCCGTGGAAAAAGGTGACTAAGCCGAGATCACACTCAGCCGTCAGGTTTGTTCCCAGTCTGGGTAGCAACATTATTGAGCCTAGGTCTGCCTCAGAAGGATCTCCATACCCTAGGGTCACCTCCCTCCCGAAATAACAAAGTACATAATATTCTACCTCAGCCAGGATTCGAACCCAGAACCCAGAGAACAGTGGACTCGTGCACTCCACAAGACCACGCGGCTCCTCAGACTTGATAAACAAGGTGTAAAAAAACAATTTATCCGTATTAGGTAACCAACTACTGGAGAAAACAACAGAAATATTTTTAGCGAATAAAAATAGCAATATTGATTCATAATACGCAGTTAGAAAGGTAGATTTAAGAAAAATAAAAACCTGAAAAAGCATTATTAAATCTACAAGGTAATAGACGTAACGGCGAGTGTTGAAAAGTTGATTAAAATTAAATTCATTAAATTTAATTACTAAAATTTGTTATATTATCTAATATATAAAATTCTCGTTTCACCGTTTTAGTTACCATACTTCTCCGAAACGGCTTGACCGATTTTCATGAAATTTTATATGCATATTCAATAGGTCTGAGAATTGGATACTATCTATTTTTAATGCCCCTAAATGATAAGGGTTGTCCACCCCTAACATTTCTTCTTATTTTTGGGACAACTTTTTTTTTTCCTATTTTTATAATGTGGCATTGAAATCACATACAACCCTAAATGTTCATCCCTGTGTCACCTTTCAAACGGACAATCATAGTGGAATGCTCTCGAGTGGATGAACCATCCAGTTTGTTTGAGTTAGCTAAAGATGGTCTTACAAAATATATTGTTCACGCTATAGCATTAAGAGATTAATATTGTTTGTTAGTGTATCTGTCGTAATTAATTAATTATATATATAATTTTAAGGAATAAATTATAATAAATTTAAAAAAATTAATGTTAGGTGTTTTATTTTTATAATCCCTCATTGTTCACAGCGCTCCATGTCTCTTTCATTCATATACGACATCCTTACACACTTACAATAAGTTAGTTATTTTTTTTCTACTCTGGAAATTTCCTCAAAATAATTTATATGACAAAACAACGTTTGTCGGGTCACCTAGTTTAATTTAAAATAAATGTTTCCAAGGAAACTCTAAGTACTTCTTTAAACTTTATCTTAAACTCTAAATTAAGATTTAAAATTTTTGAACTGATTTTTAATAACGGAGGTAAATGAATGTCTTGTGTTGCGCGTCGTAGCATTTTACAACGGTGATTTCAATAAAAACTTCAGATTCTTGTTAACACTTTTAATCAATTATATATGATTCATTTTGACCAATTACATGTTGCTATCTTTCAGGTAATTTATTAATTCCGTCCTGGACGACCCGACAGCTTTGCGTCTTCCAAGTTAATATTTCCAGTACTGAACATAGCGAACCACTTACTAACGGTGCTTTCTCTTAAGACATTATCGCCATACACACTGCGAATTTTGTTAACCGTCTGTGCAGCGGATTTCCTTTTCGGAAATAAAATATCATCAAATTACGAAAATTCCATTTTTTTTCTCTTCCATTTTGAGCGAGCAAAATAACACTTAAATATAAAAAATGTTGGTTGAAACTGATGCATGGATGCACCTTGATTGATCCTTTTTTAGAATATGCAAGCAATAATGATCGAGTGAACGTGATTTTATAAACACAGAGAGGATTAAGTTGAAATATTGAAAAACGCTACTGACTTATTCAAGGATCTTCCGAGACGTCTGAATAGAAGAAGGCTCCGAGACCTTCTAGTTCAGAATATTAGTAGAGTGCTTCCAATGGGAAGCTTCTCTACATGTGTTTCATGCCGTTTTATATTTTACTCACATTTACTGGTTGTATTCCATTGTTAAGCTGTAAATTCCAATAAATAAATTTAAAAAAAAAAATTAACAACCCAGTATTTAAAATTATTAATCAGTATATTAAGTATAATGAATTAATGGTGTTTTTATAAAGATATTGTTAATGATAGGAGGTACTGAAGAAAGATTTATAATCGAATATTTTAACAATATATTTATGGTAACAGAAGAAAATAATTAATAGGCTTTATTTCAAACATTACTCAATTAATATTGATATTCTTCCGGGTTTTTCAGCAGAAAGAAGTAACAAAACTTTTTAAATTTACTTCAAGTTGTGTGATATGCGTTATAGGTTTTTTTTTTTGGTGTTTTTTAATTCAAAAATCCTATTACATACATGTATAGAATATGTATGTATATATTATGGATGATTTTCAAATAGTTGAAATATGACATTATAGATACCATTTCTTTAGCTTATAAACGCTGGTCTTTTGAAAAGGTCTTCTGAGAAGAAAGAATTGAAGCTGCCTTTCCTAACGGTCGATTCTGAGCCTGTCATCAATTGGAACGATGATGAGTTGATTGCAGCGGGGAAAATACTTGAGCGTATCGACAATACCCCGACATATTTCGAAAAAAATCAAGACAAGATGCGAAGAATTGTAGGTCTGGTCTACGATGTACTCAGGTGTTAGTATTATTGACAAATTAATATTTATTATTTAAATCATAAAATACTCCTTAAATTCCTTCCCCATACATACTTCCTCAATATCCAGTCCTATCTCTCTGACAGATTTTCCAAATTAAATCACAAGAGTTCCTATTCATCCCTTTTTAATCAGTCTGCTGGTGTTCCTTGAGGCATTATCCTAGGACCCGTTCTTTACACAGTCTGTACAGCTGATATCCCAACCACATCTAACACTTTATTTTCCACCTATCCCGATGACACTTGCGTGTTGTTAGTCGATAACGATCCTACAATCGCATCTCAAACTCTCCAATCCCACATCAGAGACCTTGAGGTATGATGTCAGAATTGGAGAATTAAAATCAACTCAACAACAATAAATCCCAACATAATACCCTTACCCTTCGTCGATAACTTATGACACCCTGCCCTACAGTGTCCTTTAACGATATTCCACTAGTCTCGGTTGAACAGATCCGCTATTTAGGACTCCTACTTGACAAACGCCTTACATGGAATCCGCATACAAGACTGAAAAGACAAGAAACTGCTCGACGTTTTCGGCTACTCCAACACTTACTAGAAAGAGGATCTGACGTTCCACATAACTACAAAAGACTCATTTACATGACAATCATAAGGCCAATCTGGACCTACTGGACTATTAAATTGGACCTCCAAATATTGCCTCTAATTCTACTCTCTCAAATCTGAAACCTTGAGGTATGGTGTCGGAATTAGTGAATTAGAATAAACTCCTACGAACCCCCTCAAATAACATTCAACCGTACACCTATGATTCAAGCAGAGGTAGTTCCAAAAAACTAGCAGTTATTATCTATTTTGCCACTATTTCTGTCATTTCCTGAAGGAAACTGATAGATGAGAGTGTATTAATTATTATTGAATTCTAAAAAAATATTGGAATTCTTTTCCTGCGGTATCCCTTAATAATTTCCTATTTGTTCCTGCTGAGCAGATCCGATACCTAGGACTCCACCTGGACAAACGTCTTACTTGGTATCCTCATACAAGACTGAAACAACAAGAAACTGCTCTCCGCTTTGGTTTTATTCAACACTTGCTAGACAGATGCTCTAAACTTCCACTTAACTACAAAAGGCTCATCTACATGACTATCATAAGGCCTATCTGGACTTATCGAGTTGGGCTTTGGGGATCTACTAACCCATCAAATTCCTCCCGCCCACAAACCTTACGATCCAAAATCCTTAACCCTCTCAAATTTGTCACGAATAACTATATATAAAGAATATATTGACCAAAAATAAGTATATAACATACATTTACCATAATCTGGCCATTAGGTATCTGGTTGTTTTTGTTTCTTCTGAAATTACTCAAACTACATAATATTCATTAAAGATACGGTAAAATATTATTCAAATGCTTTAATTTTTTTTTATACGTTTTAGTGAATAACTTTAAATCATAGCCTCTCAACAGACATCTATCGATCCGCGAGCTCCAGACCAGAGACTTATTTGACATATAAAACCGACATAAAAAAACTAGGATTGGTTAGCCAGTTGACGGTTTCAAGCCTGGAATTCATATAACTTAATATAAAACAGAAAACTATAACTAGTGAAACTATAAACCAGAAAACTATAACAGTTCACTATTTATCAGAAAACTATTGAACTTCAAATTTTTTGTCAACAATTTATTTCAAATAGCCTGTCCCACATCCTTCTTAAATGTTATAAAACTAATAGAAGACAAATACACATATTTAAGACCATTTTTATCCGCACAATGTAATCAAATATGATATAAAACAAACTCCAAATCAACATCTTATAAAAACTAAATAGAATTTACTTGTTTTTGGTGTCAGCTTGTAAAACTCTTAAATAGTGATGGCTCGCACACCAATTAAGTGTTATAATATAGTTTAGTTAATTCATTTTTTTTCTTTATATTGTTTTTTTTTTGTAATTATTTATTGCTTTTCATCCCTTTTCATCCGACAAAAACGACAGGTATTCCAGAATCATGCGGCTAAAATGAATTTATCAAATTTAATTTAGATATCGAGCAAGATCTTGTACAGCTAGATAAATTCATAATTCATTCATTCATAGTCATTCAATTCATAGGAAATGTATTATTTGAAACTCCTTGATAGTGTTGGTGGCGTTAAAAAGAATTTTTTTCTTTGTAGATAAAAATGTACTGAAGGAGGTTTTGGAAGACATCAAATATTTTGACAACTATCCCGTGGTATGTTTTAATTAATATGTAATAGATCATACATCTACAGTAGAATTTTTATTTCAGATACTTTAAGTTTCCAGTTTCCATTTTGACCACGTTTAAAAATGAAAATAAATATATACTTCTTTAGCTCAGTAATATTATAATTTATCCCAACACGGAAAATTGTAATATTAATTTTAGAGTTAAACAAATAAGCATAGGGATATAGAAAGTCAAAATTAATAACATATACATTCTTTTAGGATATTGCATCTGAAAAAAAGCTCTGGCTACTATTATATGATATGATCTGCCGAGGATTTAGAAACAGAAAAGATAAAATGACGGAAGATGATGAAAAACAGTTTTCCGAAGAGGGGCTAGATGCCCTCCATTCCAGACTGTGGCAAAATAAAACGCAAATTGCGGCCAACGTCGCCAGAATAAGGATCCAAAAACAAGCCCGATGTTTGGCCCATCTCCTACCAAAGAGGACTAGGATGCCGAGCAACGTTGTAAGCAATCCGATAGTGGAAGGGTGGATGAATGTCTACCGTATTCCGTAAGTACGTAGACGTGGAATGAATAAAAAATAGAGAATAGAATTATAGTCCAATTTTGTAACACCGAATGTTTTTTCGCAATGGTTGCTTTAAAATAATGGAATGAGGACTATATAGCTCGGGACATTTTTTTATGGCTGAGTGGCTAGTCTCTCACGCTAAAGGTTGTGAGTTCGAATCCCAGTCTCAGGGGCACTTTTTCAAACATTACATTAATGGGGATTCACTCACAGCCTCTCCTCCGGGTATGTGAGACCCGTCAGCCAAATGGTTGCCACTCACAAAATTAGGCGTAGGGAGTGATAACCCTACACTACAAAATGCATCAAGAAACGTGAGTGTTATCTCCCAGGTGATTACACCGCGAGACCTTGGGCCTACACGGCCTATCGCGCCACTAGAAAAAAGAATTTTGGAAAACAAAGGGGGTAGTATAAGAAATGACTCAATAAGGAGTAACATTGAGGTAAATCCTGTTTAAAATGCTATAAAAGAAAATAGGCTGCGCCGATTTGGCCATGTGAAAGGAATGCAGGAAGATAGGATAGCCAAAATAGTATATGAGACGAGAGAGGAAGGAATAAGTACTAGAGGAAGACTCAGAAAGACAGAGATGGCTTAGGAGAGGAGAGGCCTGGAGTAGAGCAGGATCTATAGAGTAGGAGGCTACACACTGGACAACTGGAGGGGAGGATACGATTAAGAAGAAGAAGAACACGAAAAAATTCGGAAACGTCAAATTCGATATCACATTTGGTACTTTCAACTGGTCCAAAGATGTTTTGTTCAATCAAAATAATTTTCCCATCAGCCTTTGTCACGGTCTTGTTCTGGTCGTACAAGTGTGTGAAGTGTTTCTATGTCATAGGCTAACTACTTTTGTAACACAACGGTAGTTCCAAAAACTTGCAGTTATTATCTATTTCGCATGTATTTCTATTAGTTCTTAAAGGCAACCAATAGATGAGAAAGTATTATTTATTATTGAATTATAAAAAACCATTGGAATTCTTTCCCTGAGATATCATCATAAGCCTGTAACAGATGAAATGGAAGGGGATAAGATATTTAAGAATTCTGAACTAAAGTTAAACTTAAATATATTAAAACAGCCATATTCCTCCACAGTCCACTTGTAAGCTCCTTGCTTCTTCACAAAATTTTCCCAACCTTTGATTTTGGCTGTGTGGTGTAGGGTTGCCTCAAGGCGGTATCATGTGTCCCATCTTTATGATGAGTCAAAGTGGCTTTTCTCCCAGACCCGTTGGATACCTACGATCTCCTGCAGTTCAAACTCTAAATCCATTCACAAGAAAATACGAATAGATCCTCACTTACGTACCTTTAATGCCTTCCCACCTAACCAAAACATATGAAGGTTCCTTTCAAGCTTATTCCGCACTCCATTTCCACTCTAATACACTAGTTTTATCCCGTCATCCTCTTCGATTCCCGATAATCCATCGTCTGAAAAGAAGATCGCCCCGAGACCTTCTAGTTGAGAATATTTAGAGTGCTGCCAATGGGCAGCGTCTCTACATTTATTTCATGTCAGTTAAGTATGTCCATCACTTGTTGTATATAATAATACAGTTGTAAATATCAATAAATATGTTTAAAGAAAAAAAATAATAAAAGCTTATTCCCCCAATTTTTGGACTTCTCTTCGTTCAAACATCCGCCTTGTTCCTTCTCTTTTCATTTTGAAATACCTCCTATATGTTTCATTAAATTCATCTTCGGAGACACCAGGGTAACAGATATGCCGAGTTAAAGTGGCTCAAACCAGTTCCTCGGCCATTATATTTTCTGAGATTATACCTATTTCGATTTTCTGAGATTATACCTTTTTCGATCGACCTATTTTGATCCGACTGGTAGGCGTCCGAAAGGTAGGCCGAAGCGGTGATGGGAGGATTGCGTTAAGGCTGATCTCGGGAGCTTGGGCTTGAATGGTGAGCATTGGACGAGTCTGTGTAGGCGGAATTTGGTGGTATCGGCATCGAACCTTCGGGTTCGCTAAGCCTATTATTATTATTATACCTATTTGTACTTTCGTAACCCAAAAACCACCACATTTTTGACCTACTCATCCCTTGTTCTTCTGTCCATTCATTTAACAAGAGATACCAGTCAACTAAGCTCTATTTCCCTTCTCATAGAATATCTTCCTTTAAAAAATCCTTTACCTCGCGTGCCACTTCGTTCTGGAATTCCGTGCCTACCTCTATACGCAAAGCATTTTTTTTTAATTAATTTTAAAACAAATTATCCCTTCATCTCCTTAGCCATCAATCTTCCAAACAAATGTAAAAAAGTGTTAATTGTCATATTTCATTCTAAAATGAGGATCACTACAAATATGTAATAATAAAAAAATTATTTTGATTTTTTTATGGTATTATTATTGGAGTGAGCAGTATAACAATAGTACTTTATGTACACACATGTTTATTATTATTAAAATAATACGTCATATAAGTATAATCTCAATATTGTTTTTTAATGCTTTGTTTTGTTTTGTGCAAGACACAATACTATGTTTTTGTACACTAATGTTATTTTTAGTGGACTAAATCCTAGAAAAATATTTGCTTTTTTTTTTACCCTGTGTCATATATCGATAAATAATATAAATACACATATATTAAATATTAAATAATAATACAGATATAAATTTTTTATTTCTGTTCTTATGTTATTTCATTCAGATATAATGAAATACCTGATCGGTTTAAAGAGCTTGGACTGTCCCGACACGTTGGGAGAGAAGCACTTCCACCGTTAACATTTTCGGAAGACCATCTTCTTCCTTACCACTACTATTGTCGTCCATTTGCCAGAAGCGCATTTTTGAACTCAGAACTTATCAATAACCGTGACTTCATAGTACAGGTAATACATATAATAAATAAATAAACTTACCCTAAAATTTCTTAATAACTGAATATTTTCCATGTATGCTTCATACTATAAGAGAATAAGTGAGCCCAGTGGGGATGGATAAAACTTTATTGTGAAGTTTTATGAGTTTTATCACCATAATTTTGTAAAAGAATATTATGAGGGAATAATATAAAACTGAGTGAGAATGTGTGTATGAAATATATAGAAAGGAAAAGTATTGCGATCGTGAAAATTTTCTGATTCCAGTTTTCAACGGAAATACACGTAAAAGGGTCTCCTGAATCCTACAAAAATGTCACTGTTTGAATGTCCGTCCGTCCGTGTGTGTGTGTATGTATGTGTTGGAGGTAGGGGTGGTGGGGGGAGGGGAGGAGGGAGGAGGGAAGGAGGGGGAGGGAAGGAGGGGGGAGGGAAGGAGGGGGGCGTGTGGTTAGTCTAACGCCAAAACGATATGTTGTATAAAACTGATATTTCCAATACAGTTGTAAATATCAATATATAAATTATATATATATATATTTTTTTTTTTTATTATTTATTTTTTTTTTTTTAAGAACTTCTATGTCTGAGATGTTACAGCAACTTTTCCATCAAATTCGGCTAACCAGAAGAGCCACTATATACCATACATTTTGTACCTTTTTACCATTTTCCCAAAATCGACTCGAACAATTTTTATTAAACTTGCTATATCGATGTAAATTTTAATGGGCTTTAATAATTTTTGATGTAGGTTTCATTCTGATAGAAATAGTCTGACAGGGCTTTAATTAATGCCGATTGTTGAAATTTTCTTCTTCTAAAGTAAATTCAATGACGTAGATTTGTACAAATTAACCATTTCCTATTATCGCATCGATAAAAACCGGCTAAATATAGAGGTTGGATAAATTTGTTAATCAACTAAAAGAGAAAAGAGAAAATGTATTTTTTAATATAATTTTTGTTTTTTTGAAGATAAGAACCGTAATATATATGTATAACATACCGTTGGAAAGATCAAGTATTTGGAAAAAATATAATCTTATACACAAAGTTGTAAAATTTAATAGAGGGAGATGACAAGCTGAGAAAACTAACTGATTGTTGTAGATAAGATTTTAATATAGTTAGATTATTCAATCTAAAACATGTTTCCAGAGAACCTTTTTTTTTTTTTTTTTTTTTTTTTTTTTTTTTTTTTTTTTTTTTTTTTTGAGATATATTACAATTTGTTAAAAAATGAACAATAATAATATTGATAAGAGACCACATTCATACTATATATACAGAAAATAATAATAATGGTCAAATTTCATAAAATATAGCATAAATTCAAATATATACAATAAAATAATAATAATAAATAAAAAACAAAACAAATCGAAACATAAACCTATTATTGAGATAAATAAAAAGTTGGCAAATAAATAAACATCTTACACACAATCATAACTATATACAATATTACAATTGCTAAAGGGACCCCAGCAAGCGCTTTTTCCTCCACTTGTGGAGGAAAAAGCGAAATCCAAGAGATGCCAGCACCTCTATCTCAGCCGCATCACTGGTCTGAGCCAGTGGAGGCTGAGTTAGGGCGCTGTAGCCACAAACATACCGTACATGAGTGGAGGATCTGACCATTGTCAGAACTCCAGTTTAAATGTTTACAATAGGTCTCGTGGCCACTGCCGTTTCAATCTTCGAGGAGGATTGTAGGGATGGGTGGTGCTGGATAGGGATTGTGCTAGAGGGTTAGGATGATGACTAAGGTTCTGATGAAATTTGGAAAATTTGGATGGTACCAGGTCTAAAACAAACGGAATATTAAGGTCATGGTGTAGGGTACAGTTGGTAACGTAATAAGGAGCATTAACTATTGTTCGGAGGACTTTGGATTGGAAGGATTGGATGCGTTTGATGTTAGAATGTTTAGCTGTCCCCCACAGTTCAAGTCCGTAGGTCCATATTGGTTTCAGTACTGTCTTGTATATTAGTAATTTGTTGTCAACTGTAAGATGAGATTTTCTGTTTAGTAGTCTGTATAACTGGCCGAATCTGCGGTTGAGTTCTTTTCTTTTTACTCTTGTATGTGGGTTCCACGTCAGTCTTTTGTCTAGTAAAAAGCCGAGATACCGGACTGTGTCTGAGGAAGGAAGCGGTATGGAATTGAAATTAACCGTTGGACAGGATTTGCGTCGAAGGGTGAATGTGACGTGAGTGCATTTGCTTTCGTTCACCTTAATGCGCCAAGCATTGCACCAGTCTTCGACAAGAGAAAGGTGCTTTTGGAGACTTAGCGATGCTGCTTCAGGATCGGAATTGGATGACAAAATGGCGGTATCATCAGCAAATGTTGCCAGAAAGGTATCGGGATCGGTAGGGATATCGGCGGTGTAGAGGATGTAGAGGACGGGTCCTAAGACGCTGCCTTGAGGAACACCGGCCTCAACAGTATAATGTTTGGAAAATTCGGAACCACTGCGAACTCGGAAGGAGCGGTTTGATAAATAGGATTGGAGGATTAGGTATAAGGATTGAGGTAAATGGGTTTTGAGCTTAAAGAGCAGTCCCGGGTGCCATACCCGGTCAAAAGCTTGAGCTATGTCCAGAAAGACACCCGAACAATACTCCTTGCACTCAAGGGCGGAGGAAATGTAGTCTACAACTCGGAGGCCTTGGTGAACCGTGGAATGTTGAGGACGAAATCCAAACTGATTTGAAGGAAAATTGTGAAATTTGGCTAGGATTCGTTTTAATAGGAGTTTTTCGAAGATTTTGGAGAGGATCGGGAGCAGGCTAATAGGTCTGGAAGATGAAGTGCTGTGGGAAGGTTTGCCTGGTTTTAGGAAAAGGATGATAGTTGAATGTTTCCATATGAGAGGGAAATAGGTAGTGCGTAGGATACAGTTATAGAGATATGCAAGAAATGTAATGGCTTTGGGAGGAAGTTGTCTTAAGATCTGAGGAGTAAGGAGGTCGTATCCTGGGGATTTACGAGAGCTCCGAGAGAGGAAGCTTTTTAAGAAGATATTTAACCTCAGATGGATTAACTGCTTTAGGTGGTAAGGATAGTGGTATTGGTGACATAAGGAACTCTTCAACTGTTGCAGTATGGGTTGGATTGAGCCCAGGATGAGGAGTGAAAACTTTGGAAAGGTGCTGTGCGAATTCCTCGGCTTTATCCTTGTCGGAAGCAGCCCAGGAACTATCACAGCGCCGGAGAGGGTGGGAAATGGTGTGGGATTTTAGAATTCTCTTCGTGACATTCCATAGGGAATTGTCACGAGTCGAGAGAGAGGAGAGGTAGGAATTGTAGGATTGGGAACGGAATATCGCCAACTCCCGCTTTAATTTTCTACAAAGAAAGTTGTAAGAGCGGCGATCTTCTGGGTGGCGGGTGCGTTGCCATAATGATCTGGCTCGGCGTTTGGTGTTGATGAGGTCCTTTAGGTGTTGTGGTAAATGGCTTTTGTTAGGAATTCTTTGGGATTGTTTGGGAGAGGAGGCAGTCCAGGCAGCTTGTTGAATCGTGGTTGTAAAGGAATATACGGCATCATCAAGGTCAGTTTGGGTTTTGAGAGGTACTCTGAGGTCAATACCATTGGTGAGGATTTCGCGGAAGAGGTTCCAGTTGACAGGGTCTCTAATGAATGACGGTGGGAAAGGTTTCGGAATAGGAGTTATGGATACATTTAGGATTAATGGACTATGATCAGAGGATAGTTCATCAAGGCGAGTTACGGAATAGTTCAGGGAGCCTAATCCGCTGTGGATGAAGAAGTCGAGAATGTCAGGATTACGGTTAGGATCTGTCGGCCAGTAGGTAGGAGAATCGGGAGGTAGGAGATGAAAGCGTCGGGTGTTGAGTGCAGACTGCAACGTCCGTCCACGAGAATTGGTGGTTCTAGAACTCCACCGTTGATTCTTTGCGTTTAAGTCGGCACCCAAAATGAAGTGATTTCCCAAGGAGTTGAGGAAGGATCCAAATTGGGCAGAGGAAATGGGATGTTTAGGAGGGCAGTATGCTGATGCGATGATAAGCGGAAAGGAAAAGGTTTTGATTACAATGGAAGTTGCTTGTAGGTAATCGTGGGCGGGAAGTGGGTGTAAGTGATGGGAGAGGGATCGGCGGACAATGACAGCAGTACCGGCATGGGCTTTGCCGTCTGGATGGTCTGTCCGGTATGTTATGTATTCTGGTATTTTGAAGTACTGTTTAGTGGTTAGTCTAGTTTCAGTAATGAGTGCAACATCAACGTTTTTGTCTTGCAGTACGGCTGTTAGTTCGTCAGTATGAGTTCTAACACCATTTGCGTTCCAAAGGAGAATGGATAAGGAATTAGGTGAGGTCATTTATGGTTTTTGTAAGGCAGGAATGAGATTTGATACAAGGTTCGTAAGGAGTGATATTAGAGGCATAACAAGGGATTTCATTTCGGAGATAAAGGATGTCATCAAACTGGTAAGGTCTGTGGCGTTTGAAGGAGGAGGAATATGAGAGATTTGTGGAGGATTAGGATTCTTAGGATTGGTTACATTTTGAGAAAGAGGTATATGTGGAATGGGTTGAGGTATATTTATTAGTTCCGGCAGGGCCACGGCTTCGGTACTTTGATTCCCACCTCCAAGTAGGTGGGCAAATGATACATTGGCATCAATAAGTTTTGAGGGTTCTCTTCTGGTGCTTGCATGTCTTGTTGTTTCATCCAGTACTTGAGGTTTTTGAAACCTGGTCCTGAGTTCCTTATAGATTTGGCATCCTTTATAGTTGGCCGGGTGGTCCTTGAGGCAGTGAGCACATACAGCTGGTGTTGATTTTGGTTTTGTACACTCCACAGACTTGTGCTGTTCACCGCATTTCACGCATCGAGGTATGTGATGACAATAACTTTTAGTATGACCATATGCTTGACAATTATGGCACTGAATTATCTCTCTCTTTGTGTAAGGTTTTTCAACTCTTACACTGGAATAGTACAATCTATTGAGGTCATAGATTTTTTCAACTCCTTCAGCTGGTTCCAAATCCACAAAAAAGAGAGGTAGAGGAATTTTATCCTTTAGGACGTTAGTGACTTGCCGCACTTTATAGCCCATCTCCGTTAGTTCTTCTTTAATAGCTTCAACTGGTGTCGAGGGGTGTAAGTTTCTGATTACAACCCTTAAAGCTCTCTCTTGGCGTAGCTGATAGGTATGGAAATCTGCTTTGGTTTCAGTTAGGTATTTCACTATTTTTCTATATGTCTCGGCAGTAGTAGGAGATATTTTGGTATCATTGATTCTACTCATACAGTAGTAGCTGGTAGATTCGGTAATTTTGTTCAATTGCGCACACAACAACTGGAAATTTCTAATATTTTTGACAAATATTGGAGGAGGCCGTGGTTCACTAGGTATAGGAGTAGATTCCATGTTTTCTTTTTCATTATGTAAAATCTGAAAAGGATTTGGGGTGAAAAACGGCGATTCGTCAGTCATCCCTTGTGACGATGTGCCAGGTTGTGGTTCAGATTCTGAATTAGTACCGGAAGGGGTTGCTTGTAGATTTAATCTTTTATTAGTATCACGGCGGGGTCTTTGTTTTGTAGGTGACGGGATTGAACCACTAGATCTAGATCTTTTAGTTGAAGCTTTGGAGGACATTACTTGATGATAATATCGCATTTCATGTATAGAAAGTAATTAAATAATAACCAGATGTGGGAAAAAAACAATAACTTAAAAAAAGTTAAGCAAGACCAGCCTTGCCGGGCTATTGACAATCAGCTGATATGAAGAGGTGACCCAGCATTCACTTTACACTGTAAATTATATCACAACTTACCGCTGTTTGCTCCAATGATAACTGTTGTTGTTATCCTGAAGTCTGATGATGTTTTCAAGACTGTGCTGAAGTGAAATCCAACTGTAAAAGCAAGAAATCCGAGAGCCGAATTGAAATATGACTGCTATACTCACGCGCATGCGCAGAACGGTGACAGAGAAACTAAATATCATTTTTTAAAACTTTTTGAACCCTATTCATTAGTTGTTAAATTGATTTTAACAACCAAGGTAAGTGAAAGTTGTGTATTGCTCGCACCAGATTTTTATTGTTGTTATTAAAGTTTATATCTTTCAAATAGCATATAATAATAGTTATATAATCAAGTAGCAAATTTAAACACAATTAGCCTGATCGTTCGATGTTCATCCCAAGCCAGGAGATTTCGGGTAGCAGGATCATTTATATCATTAAGGTATATTATTTATTTATTTATTTTTATTTATACAGAAATAATACAATCTGCCACAATCTTGGGCAATGAGTATTAATGATATAAGAATTCATTCATTCCTTATGTACACTAAATAAAGAAATAAAAATAAATGAATACAAAATAAATAGAAATAAATAAAATACGAAGAAGAATAAATAACCCTAAATAAAGATAAAAAGAAAATAAAATAAATAAATAATAATAATCTTGGTCACATTCATACATATATATACAATATTTACATACTGCCCCTGGCAACTCCGAATCGAACCCTGACGCCCACAAGTGGGCGTTGGGGCCCGAGGCTAGGAGATCCCAGCGCCTCTCAGTCAGTCGCGTCACCGGTCTAATAAGCCAGTGGAGACTGAGAGAGGGCGCTAGAGCCACAGACTCTCAGGCATGAGTGGAGAAGCTGGCCATTGCCAACACTCAGCATTGCTTAGTTATAAGAGGTCTCTAGGCCACTGCCGTTTCAACCTACGAGGAGGGTTATAGGGATGGCTGGAGCTAGATAGGGATTGGGATAAAGGATTAGGAAGGTTAGTAAACCTCTGGTGGAAGTTTAGGAATTTAGATGGGATTAGATCGAGGACAAATGGGATATTCAGATCATTGTGTAAGGTCTTGTTTGTAACATAATAGGGAGCATTGACTATTGTTCTGAGGACTTTGGACTGAAAGGATTGGATACGCTTCATGTTCGAAAATTTAGTTGTCCCTCACAGTTCGAGTCTGTAGGTCAATAAGGTAGATTACATATTTATCATGACTGCAATGAGCGACGTGGTCTAGTGGATAAAGCACTGGTCCTGGGTTCGAATCCCGCCTGTGGCAGAATATTATGTATTCATTAAATTCAGCCGGAGGCTACCCTATGGTATGGAGACCCCTCCTGGGGCAGACCCAGCCTCTTTAAAAAGGGTACCCAAAACTGGAGAATAAAACTTGCGGCTGAGTGTGATCACCTAATCACCTCATTTATAGCGGTTGGCCGAGAAACAGTACGAATCCCTATATGTACTGTGCCCAAGACATGGGTTCTATAAGTACAGGTTTATCATATGAGACTGCAGAAGGAATTTCACGCTGTTATCTACTTTCAAGATTTTTATCCAATAATTTCTTCTTCCCAGAGAATAAAAAGGAAAAAAAAAAATTAACACGCAATCAAGTGCAATAAGGAAAATATAAACAATTATTGAACAGGACCTTTTAAAATATAAAATCAATGATGATGAATGCACTAGTATATTTTATAAAATTTACGTTATATTATGTTTATTTTAATTGTTTGATTGATAAAACAAGAATTACAGTTAGAAAAATATACCATGCATTCTGCACCTTTTTACGATTTCCTCGAAAACGGTTCCGACGATTTTGATTAAACTCGCTATATCGATGTAAAATTTAATGGGCTTTAATATCATGTAGGTTTTTTTCTGCTTAAAATGGTCTGACAGGACTTAAATGCCGATATTTTAAATTTTCTTTCCCTAAAGTACCTTTAATTTTGTAGATTCAATAAAAATAACTATATTATCTTGTTAACGCTGATGAAAAACAGGTAAATATATAAATTGAATAAATTCGATACCCATCTAAAGGAGAAAACAGAAAAAATATTTTTTTAATGCAATTTTTCTCTTTTGAAAATAAGAGCTGTAATATACATGTATGATATACCGTTGGAAAGCTAAAGATTTTAGAAAAAAATATTATCTCATACACAAGCTTTTAAAAGTTAATAGAGAGTGATAAAATAAACATAAAACTAAATGATTATTTTAGATAATAATTTAATAGATTTTTTAATAAAACACATGTTTCTATAGAAATTTAATTTAATTAATTCCTTAATAGTTTCACGTATTTTTGTCTCTAACTGTTTTTGAAAATTCTTTCATTGATTTTAAAAATGGAGGTAAGTGAAAGTCGTGTGTTCCCGCACCAGATTTTTTTAACTCGATATTGAAGACAAACACTATCTAGCAGTTAAATTTCACCGTACGATATTACCTACTATTTCATTAGAATGTGTAAATGGAAATTCTACCCTAACTACCGTATGTTGCAACTTTGCAAATGAGCTAGGATTTCCCAGAATCTAATTTTACACTTTATACACTGCTATCTGGAATCTCCAAGCGGTGTCAATAATTCAGTAAGCAAGATCACCTTCATATTACATTTAAACTTTTTGAATTATTATTTTTACTTTATGAAAATTAGAATACATGCGAATAAAACATTAAAAAAATGAAATTTATGAAGAATTATAAAATAAATTAATATCTCTACTGACTGTACCATTTAACTAGTGTTCTCGTTAAATGTAATGAAATTCAGTTAAAAATATAAACCCTCTTGTCCCGAACCTAACCTCCTATCTGACAACCCTCCTAGCATGAAGGCTCAACCTTCACCTTATCATCAAGTTACATGTATTTTAACAGTTACTATTTAACGTGACAGATTTATTACTATTAAAATCATAAAATTAAAAAACGCGAATTATAAGAATTATCATAAATTTCTATAAACATGGTTTTATTAAAAATCAATTATTTATTATCTTAATATCGTAAGCTTTATATTTTCAATCACTTCAATAATTTTAAAAGCTGTATAGATGATAATTTTTCAAATCTTTAGCTTTCCAACGTATATATCACATGTATATTACTGCTCATTATTGTTTAAAAACAAAAATTGCATTAAAAAAATATTTTTTTCTGTTTTTTTTTCCTTTAGTTTAGATATCGAATTTATTCAATTTATATATTTACCTGTTTTTCGTCGGCGTTAACAAGATAATATAGTTATTATTATTGAATCTACAAAATTAAAGGTACTTTAGGGGAAGAAAATTTAAAATATCGGCATTTAAGCCCTGTCATACCATTTTTATCTAAATAAAACCTACATGATATTAAAGCCCATTAAATTTTACATCGATATAAGCGAGTTTAATCCAAAATCGTCGGAACCGTTTTTTTACATCGATATAGCGAGTTTAATCAAAATCGTCGGAACCGTTTTTGAGAAAATCGAAAAAAGGTGCAAAATGCATGGTATAAAGTGCCTCTTCTGGTAGGCTCATTTTGATGAAAAAAGTTTTGTCACGTCTCGGGCGTATAGTTGTCTTAAATATGAAATTTCAGTTTCATAGGACTTACCGTTTCCGCCCGGGAGTTACCACAGACACACACACACACACACACAGACCTTTTTGCGGGACTTGGTTATTTGGACTCAGGGGACCCTAAAACGTGTATTTCCGTTGAAAACTGGAATTCGAAAATTTTCACGATCGCAATACTTCCCCTTACTATATATAGTAAGTGAAAGTAATAAATTAAATTAAATTTCTATAGAAACATGTGTTTGATTCAAAAATCTATTATATTATTATCTAAAATAATCAGTTAGTTTTATGTTCATTTCATCACTCTCTATTAACTTTTAAAAGCTTGTGTATGAGATGATAATTTTTCTAAAATCTTTAGCTTTCCAACGGTACATCATACATGTATATTACTGCTCTTATGTTTAAAAACAAAAAATTGCATTAAAAAAATATTTTTTCTGTTTTCTCCTTTAGTTGGGTATCGAATTTATTCAATTTATATATTTACCAGTTTTTCATCAGCGTTAACAAGATAATCTAGTTATTATTATTGAATCTACAAAATTAAAGGTACTTTAGGGGAAGAAAATTTAAAATATCGGCATTTATAGCCTGTCAGAACCATTTTATCTAAATAAACCTACATGAATTAAAGCCCATAAATTTTACATCGATATAGCGAGTTTAATCAAAATCGTCGGAACCGTTTTTGAAAAATCGAAAAAAGGTGCAAAATGCATGGTATAAAGTGCCTCTCTGGTAGGCTCATTTGAAAAAAGTTTTGTCACGTCTCGGGCTATAGTTGTCTTAATATGAATTTCAGTTTCATAGGACTTACCGTTCGCCGGAGTTACCACAGACACACACACACACACACAACCATTTTTGCGGACTTGGTTATTTGACTCAGGGGCCTAAACGTTATTTCCGTGAAAACTGGAATTCGAAAATTTTCACGATCGCAATACTTCCCCTTACTATATATAGTAAGTGAAAGTAAAAAAAAGTTAAGTGAAATAAAATCCAAGAGTATAATTATGCTTTAAAATGTTGGGTTGTAAAGCATGAAATATTAATATTAAGCTTTATAGAGGATTAAAGCGTTATCCTTTGATTCATTGAAAAATATTTTATTTTTATTTTTAGTATATTTATTGATGTTTATAACGGTGTAATGAAATAAATCAGATATATTTGATACAAGATTATATTGTCATGATTCACATACCACCCAATGTCAGCTCTCCAAAAACTATGCTAAACCGTTAATGTTAAAATATGGGCGAAATCTCTCAGGGAAGAAAAAATTGCTGAATTATTGAATTCTAATTACTTACCGCTATAGACATGTCATCAATGCCAGCCTGCATCACTCATTTTGATATTTATCATATATACATCATATCATATATCATATATATATATATATACATAGTAACTTTTTGTGAGGTAATAATGCGTTTTTTGAATTTCATTCAACACGTTTTATAGAGTTTTCAAATCTTGGATAAAAAACTTGGAAAGTCGTTGCCAAGTGTATTGAAAATTATGGTAAATACTTGGGAATAAAAAAATATGTTAGAATTTATATACACTTAGATCCCGAAATTGCATCTATAGGCCTCCAAACGCACCTTTCTCTTATTGAAGACTGGTGTAACAACTGGAGAATCAAAGTCAATCAATCCAAATGCAAACATGTCACCTTTACCCTTCGAAGACAATCCTGCCCTCCAGTTCTCTTTAACTCCGTTCCGCTTCCTTTCTGCGACACAGTCCGGTATCTTGGCTTCCTTCTGGACAAAAGACTAACTTGAAACCCGCATACTGAACTTAAACGACAAGAACTTAATCGACGATTTGGACAATTATACAGACTACTGAACAGAAATTCAAAACTATCTATCGAGAACAAACTGTTAATATACAAGACAGTACTGAAACCTATCAGGACCTACGGACTTGAACTGTGGGGGACAGCCAATTTTTCTAACATCAAACCCATTCAATCTTTCTAATCTAAAGTCCTCCGAACAATAGTTTTTCGGAGAATTTTAATGGTCTAAAATAAATGGAATATTTAGGTCGCGGTGTAAGGTATGGTTGGATACATAATAAGGGGCATTTATTATGTATCCAACCATACCTTACACCGCGACCTAAATATTCCATTTATTTTAGACCATTAAAATTCTCTGAATTTAATCAGAACCTTATCCATCACCCTAATCCCCTAGCTCAATCCTTATCCAGCTCCACACACACTTACCATCCTCCTAGAAGGTTGAAACGGCAGTACCCTCGTGACCTCTTGTAACATGTATATTGGAGTTCTAGCATTGGCTAGATTCTCCACTCACGTGCTGTACGCTTGTGAATTGTATATAGGTATGAGTGATTTTTGTATATATTTTTATTTATTTTGTTTTGTATATATGTATATTGTATTATTATTATTATTATATAAATTTATTGTTTAGTATATATCGTGTGAATGTAGTATGGATGTTGTACGTTATCACTATTAATAATGTCCTGAATTGGACAGATTGTAATATTGCTCAATAAAGAATTGTTTCTCTCTCAAAAAAAGAATTTATATAATAATAATTTTTTTAATTTACTAATTCCTGATATGGCACACGTTTCTCACTGGTATTCTGGTCAAAGGTGGCTCTATTCCGAATCCCGAAGAAAATACCAATCCTTGCGAGCCAGAAAACCTTCATATATCTTTGAACTGACTGTGCAGACCCTAGATACATGATCTCAACCTGCCGAACTATACATACCCTCTCATATAACATAAAGCATCCTTTGAAAAGTCCTTTGCTATACTTTGGAACTCTTTACCCATCTCCCTCAATAAAGTGTCATCCCTAACCACGTTCTAACAAAATTTATTTATCCCCCTCCTCAAAAATCAATCTTCCGCACATATGTGGTAAATCTTGACTTAGATAATACTTAACAAAACTTATTCGATATTGTTATATGTTTTTATTTGTATCTTTTATTTATTTTAACTTTATTTAATTTACTATTTGACTAAACAACCATGTATCAAATGAAGCCAGAGAAATTATCAACCTCTTTGAGAAATCAAACTTCCTCTGTTCCATGTATATTATTCTTAGGGGAAGAAATGTACCAGAATAAAAATTATTTTTCTTTCATTTTAAAAACGGTCATTTCATATGTTCCAATCCTATAAATGAAAAAAATTATAATTCATTAAGAAATAAGAAATTAGTTGAATGGTTATTTAAAGTTTAAATAATGTTTCTCCCCCCTACATACTTCCTTATCATCCAATCCTACCTCACTGGCAAATCCTTCAAAGTAAATCATAATAATTCCTATTCATCCATTTTTAGTCAGTTTGCTGGTGTTCCTGAAGGCAGTATCCTAGGACCCATTCTTTACACAGTTTATACAACTAATATCCCGTCCAATACTAACACTTTCCTTTCTACATATGCTGATGACACATGTGTGATATCAGGAAATACTGATCCAACTATTGCCTCTCAAACTCTCCAAATCCACATCAGAGACCTTGATGTATGGTGTTAGAATTGGAGAATTAAAATAAATTCCAACAAATTCCACCAAATTACTCTAACCCTTCGTCGTAAACCTATGAGATCCTGCCCTACAGACTCCTTCAATAACATTCCGCTAGTTCCTGAACAGATCCGATGTCTAGGACTCCACCTTGACAAACGCCTTACTTGAAACCCTCATACAAGACTGAAGCGACTAGAAACTGCTCGACGTTTTCGGCTACTCCAACACTTACTAGACAAACGTTCTAATCTTCCATTTTACTACAAAAGGCTCATCTACGGCCTATATGGACTTACGAAGTAGAGCTTTGAGGCTCTACTAAACCATCAAATCTGACCCTAAACTGTCTTGCTAGGAAGAACATTGTTAGTGTTGAATGGGTACCTGGACATTCTGGGTTCAGTGGAAACGAAAAAGCTGATGAATTAGCTAGGAGGGGATCAGCAACGATTCCCATCACACCAGAACCCCCATGTTGAGCTTCAACCCACTGCGACAAGCTAGCTATGTTGAGGTTCACTTTATTTGGTGAAGACCGCCTAGAATACCCCACTAACAACAAACTTGTTAATCCTGACAGTCTTCTGAAGTTTGCTTCTGCTACTAAACTCGTGTTTTAAATCTAACACCGCGTGATTCTATGGCGCACAATAGACCGTTTGGTCGTCTCCCGTATCCAATCCCTACAATCCAAAATCCTTCGTAAAATCCTCAATGCTCCTTATTTTGTCACGAATAAACTGATCCATAAAGACCTTAATGTTTCGTATGTTGCTGATTTGGCCCGATCTAGATACCATTCCTTTCTTGACAAACTCCATTACCATTCTAATACACTAGTTTCAATCCTTTCTTCCACTTCAATTCCTGATATTCCTCCGAGGCTTTCTAAAAAGGAGATGGCCTCGAGACCTTCTAGTTTAGAATATTTTCTCTTCTCTTAGTTTAGAAAGCTTCTCCACATGTCTTTTTCATGACTATTTTCTTTTAGCCTATTTACTAGATGCGTTGTACAATACTGTTGTAAATATCAATAAATAATTTTAAAAAAAATGTTTTACGAGAAGAGCCGAACCCACTGTATGAGCGCAGCTATTATCCTGGAAGTTATGAAAAGCAAGGAGCTGGTGGGCTCTGTGGTGCAGACTGACATCGTGGCCCTCCCTGCCTCCGGCTACATTGCGGCTCTCCTCTGGGTCAACAAGCCTCTTCTATCACATCTCATCATATTTGGAGCTGGAGACAAGTAAATAGCACATTATCACTAGAGAAATATTGAATAGTAAAATAAGTTCGTAGCGTTTTTCAATGTTCAATTTAAACCTCTCTATATGTGACCCCTCGCGCGGATCTCATTACCGCGTATGGGGAGCGTCCCACGGGTGGCGGATGTGGGGATGGTCGGTGGAATTTCCTAGGAAGCTCCTCCCGGCTAAGTCCGATGGACTCTCTGACCAACAATGAGAGCGGCCCTCCAGGCTTGCTGGGGGGTGTGACGTAGGTCCGAACGCCCTACTCACATATCTTAGTTCACAAAATATCACCAAAAGTCATGGATTCCTCTGAGGTAAAACGCTCATTATCCGGAGGTAAACTAGTGCCCCGTTCGGGTCTCCGGGTGCAGACTGCTTCAGGGGAATCATGGCGCAAGAAGAAAATTAGAGAGGAAACCAAACAACTAAATACAAGTGTGTTAATAAAAACCAGTAAAGAAATAGGACTTGAATTAAATACCGATAAGACGAAGTATATGATTAGTAGCAGAAACGGTGTCGATCTTGGTGATATTGATGTATCAGGTCATACTTTTGAACACGTAGAGAAATTCGAATATTTAGGTTCAATTATAACTAGAAAAAATGAAATCCAGGAAGAAATAAAGTCCCGGTTAAAGGTGGGAAATGCGTGTTATTATTCAGTTGCTAAGTTACTTAGTTCGCGGCTTCTATCTAAAAACTTAAAGATTAGAATTTATAAAACTATTAATCTTCCAACGGTTCTTTACGGATGTGAAACGTGGCCGCTTACTTTGAAGGATGAACAACGGCTTAAGGTTTTCGAAAATAAGGTATTGCGAAAATATTTGGTCCGAAGAGAGATGAGGCCACTGGGGAGTTTAGAAGGTTGCACAACGCGGAATTGCGGAACTTGCATCCTGTGAATATAATTGAGCTGATTGCATCGCGGAGACTCAAATGGGCGAGTAAAGTTGTTGGGCTCGATGACGAGCGGATTCCGAGAAAATTGGTATTTGCTGATCCGACTGGTAGGCGTCCGAAAGGTAGGCCGAAGCGGAGATGGGAGGATTGCGTTAAGGCTGATCTCGGGAGCTTGGGCTTGAAAGGTGAACATTGGACGAGTCTGTGTATGAGGAATTTGGTGGTATCGACATCGAACCTTCGGGTTCGCTAAGCCTATTATTATTATTATTATTATTATTATATTATTATTATTACTATATATGACCATTTATCAAACACTAGGGAGTCAATCCAATTGAATCGTCCAATTTTCATTAATTTCGCCGCTCAACATTTTTGATTTACGTGATTTTTTTTCACCAGTTTTTTCTCTATCATATCGCGAATATAAAACCATAAATAAAAAAAAAAAAATTCGGGCCAATACTTTTAGTATTGCAGCCGTTTTAGGTCAGCTCCGCGGGGGAAAACATGTAATGGGAAAATCATTCTAATTCCTGTAATTTTTTAGATATCAAATCAAAACAAAAATTAACAATAAGATAAGGACATGCTTTACATTTTTTGTAACCACAACTCATTACCTAAATAGTGAAGATAGTCCTTGTTTAAATGTTTGCCCCTGTGATTTATTAATTATTACGGCAATAGATAAATTAATGGGAAATTAAATTATTTTTAAATTAAAATGCAAATCATTTGGACGCGAGGTTAATTGTCCCCGTTTTTTCCAAATTTTCCACTGATTCTTCAATCATATTGGTCGCAGTGTGATGTTATGTAGCCTTAAGCTTTCCTCCATAAATGGGCTATCCAACACAAAGAGGATGTTTCAATTCGATCAAGCAGTTCCTGAGATCAGCCCGTTAAAACAAATAACGGTAGCCCCCAAAGATGAATAATTGCCCCGGTGTTTTCCACATTTTCCACTGATTATGCGCTCCTATTGGTCGCAGCGTGATGTTATATAGCCTAAAACCTTCCTCCATAAATGGACTATGTAACACAAAAAAAATGTTCGATTTGAAACTGTTGTTTTTGAGATAAGACAAACAAACTCTTCACCTTTATATTAGTATAGATTAAAGATCCCATTTTACCTAATGAAAAACTAAATGTTATTTATAAAATAAATTGTACAGATTATGATAAGATATACATTGGAGAAACCTCTAAAACTGTGATCCTTTTTTTTCAAGAGCGAAACAGCACCGTAGTAATTGCAAAAATAGTATAAATATAAACACCACAGCTTTTGGACAATAAAGCATTCAGCTTAATCACCAATTTGATTTTGAAAAACCTACAATTTTAGAAATAGAAAAAAAT
Source organism: Piezodorus guildinii (assembly GCA_023052935.1). NCBI lineage: Eukaryota > Metazoa > Arthropoda > Insecta > Hemiptera > Pentatomidae > Piezodorus > Piezodorus guildinii. Next base: position 34,389,076 of record CM041295.1, on the reverse strand, counting down.
AATTTTAACAGAAAAACAATCGAATCTGTATATATATATAAACAAAAATGTAAAAGATACCATAAATTTTAAAACAAAACACCACACTACACAATTACTGATTAATAAAATTGGAGGCTGATTTATAACTTCACCATTCTTTTATTAAAAATTAATGCACGACGTTTCGGCTAAAATACCATCTTCAGGTGCAAAGGAACAAATTTATCTAGTGTGAGTGGATGCTTACAACCCGAAGCCTCGTGTCTAAATGTGAAGTTATAAATCAGCCTTCAATTTTATTAACAGACTTTGACCTTCGCCTTAAAGAATCTACATCATAGTTACTAATTTACTTGTTGAGAAAAAAAAATCACATTCATACCTTAAATGACGGATCGTTACAGAAGAGAGTATTATGAAGTATACTTCAAGAACCTCGGAGTTCAAAATATATTCGTGTTCCCTGAAGACTTCTCCGACATCGACCCGAAGGACCCTAGGCTGCAAGGGGTGGTTTTGGTGATGGCTTGCCCGCCCTGCTCCAACAGCAGCATCCTGGATCCAGTGGATCTCTCCATATCCAGGGGAGGAGACATCAAGCTGCTCCAAGACCTCACCAATAGGGCAGAAGACCTTTGTAACGAAGATGTAAGCATTCTCAACAAACAGAGAACCACGCTTCAGCGAGCCTTATCCATTCCTCAGGTAATAGTAATAGAATTCATATACCCTATATAGAACAATTGAGCCGTTGTCTTCCAAAAGGTACTAAAGGACATTTATTATATTATAAGACATATCTGTATTCTCATTATTTAGTTTTTTCAAAATCGTCTATTTGATTTCATCTAATGAACACTCAAGTTTTTTAAAAACGCGAATTAGAAATGCTATTATTTTCTAAAGTACTGATTACAGATTTAGTTTCGTTCCAAATCATACTAAAACATTTCATTCCATAACTTTAATAAGGTTTTATTAATATAGTAAACAAAAATTTTCTAATGCGGAAAGAATCAAATAAGTTGCTTTAATAATGTAGTAATGAGAAATTTTTGCGTTTCTATTTACTAAAATGCATATAGTATCTTTTGGAACTCAACGTCTCAATTGTTTATTTTAAAGTTTCCTTATCTTTGTTCAATTATTTAGTCACTATTTAATTTATTTACATACGTCAATTTTTTTTTTTTTTTTTTTAGTCATTTTGAAGCGCCTTTATCCGATCCTAGAAATGAATTATGTAATTCCTGACCACCAGTTTGGATTTCGGACATCCCATTCTACAATTCAGCAATGCGACCATGTGGTGGATGTTACATCCTCCATATTGGAGCGCGAAATGTTTTGCACGGGTGCTTTTCTCGACGTGCAACAAGCGTTCGATCGAGTCTGGCACCAAGGACTCCTTTATAAACTCCGTCAATTCCTTCCCGCTACATACTTCCTCATAATCCGTTCCTATCTCACTAATAGAACCTTCAAAGTAAATCATAACCTTTCCTACTCTTCCATATTTTCTCAGTCTGCAGGTGTACCTCAGGGTGGTATCTAAGGTCCCATCCTTTATACGCTATATACAGCTGATATCCAACTCCAATCGCTGCAAAGACGGTTAAGAAAATATGCAGGGTTATGGCGAGGATGCCTAAGGAGAAAGCATTGTCCGTTAGTGGTTTGCTCGGTTCAGAACCAGACATTTTGACTTGGATGGCGCAAAGATCTCGGGTCGTCCTGGACGGAAGTTCTGGGAAGAAGGGATTAATAAATTACGTTAAAGATAGCAACATTTAATTGAGCAAAATGGTTCATATATAATTGATTAAAATTATTTACAAGAATCTGAAGTTTTTATTGAAATCATCAGTAAAAACCGTTACGAACTTATTTCACAATCCATTATTATTTTCTCTGCAAAGTGTATATTATTAGGAAAACAATCAAAAACAAAAACATGTGCCTCCAGTTCTCATAGGGATTCGTTTCTAGGCTAACGCCCGTGCAATGAGGTGATTAGGCTGAGATCGGGCTCAGCTGCTAAAGTTCTCAAATGTTTGGGTATCTACTTTATAGAAGGCCGGTTAAGCGTCAGGAGGGTCTCCATACCCCAGTGTTCCTCCTCCCTCCAGCTGAAATAACATGATGAATAATTATCCTGTTACAGCCGGGATTCGAACCCGGAACTAGGAGTACAGGAGGCTAGTGTTCTTTCCACTAGCCTGGTCCTAACCCTGATATTATTGGGAAAGAATATTATTTTACATCAATTATAGCAGTTTAATTTTGTTTAAAGAGTATATAAATTTACGTTCTAATAAAGCAGTGCATACGTCTTTGTCATTATATATTATTAAAAGCAATTGTCGAAATTGTTAAAGTGATTATTTTTTCTAGGTCCAGGGAGTAATATATGAAACATTTTCTGAATTTGAGTCTGAAAACATTGAACTTGCAAAGAGCGTCATCAAAGAAATGAACGAATGGGCAGCTCAAAAACATTATAGGGAATCATATGTTGAACCAACTGAAGAAGGCGACCCGGAAGCATCAGAAGAACCTCTTCTAAAAGAAGTAGAAGTAATTAATTGAGTTGCATAATGAAATCTTAGTGGAAAAAATATGTAAGAAGGGAATTTGTTTTAAGGCATGATTATACAACTTAAGACTATTCATATTTTGAATTTTTAATTACGTCATAAAACAAGTTATTTATTTTGTTTTTATGTACTAACTATTGGGAGGTTGAAGACATTCATAAATTATTATTTTTTTTAATTAACTAGTCTACTCAAAAATTAACTATTTGCACTTAAGCGGCACATTGAAAGGATACATTAGATGTGTTGGGACGAATCGGCGCAAAGTAAAAAATATGACCGATTTAGTTGGACAATATTCTAAAACTTATCCATATTTAACCTTTAGGGTCCCAGATTACAGAAAAAAATATGAAAAAAAATTATATGAAAAAGTTATAAACAATTATAAAAACTAATTAATTTATTAATTACTAATTAATTAATATACGATTGGCGAGCGCACAGTGGTAAAACATTAAAATGATTTGCTAAAATCTAAAACTTCCCTACATTTTACGTTTGAAGTCCAGAATACGGGAAAAATAATACGTAAAATTTAATTATGGCTCGGAGTTTCTGAAACAAACTAACAGATGTATTTTATATCATTTAGGAAACTCTTCAAATTATAGATTGTAAAACTTTTGATTCGGAGTGTTGTGTCTGAATGTGTATTACCCAAAACGCAAAAAATCGCAAAAATTCTTTGTAATATTTAAAGACTAGAAGGATTGATGAAACAAATCCTTGGGGTAACTTGGGGGTTATATAGTTTTTCGTTATTGAATAGGGGCATACATAAATTTACTCTACAGGTGAATTGCAATGTATATTCAATAGCGTGTTTGGAAATATAATGTCTTAAATGTCTCAGAAATGTCCATTGTTAAATAAAAGCAAAAAGACTGCGCTAAACACACCTCGAACACAATAAATGGGCATCAAATAAAGATTATCCCACTGCCGGTTATTAGGGACTCGTGAGAACAGGAATGATTCACTCATTTACTATTTATTTGAAAACACAGTTTGGCAAGAAATATTAGTATTATGGTCTTGCCAACTAATAATAAAAAGGTCAAACACTGGAAAATTCCAAACTTTTGACTTGACTTTTGTCCACCTAAATTGGTGATTTTACCCTGTGTACGAAGGCAAATCGAGCGATAATGTTTATCTATATTTGGACTAACGAATATCTGTTCACGGGTCTGCCTCATAATTCTATGTTAGTTATCTTATTGGATGGGGTCTACAAAGATGTCTTATATCAAAAACTCCCGTGACAGCAGGCCAGACTCGGTCTTCGGCGTTAGTTCGAAGTCATTTTTCTCGGTGATCAGAATATTTCTTCCAAACCTACAGAGCCCAATAAGCATGTATTACGAGACACTAATTTTTGTCTTTAGTTATAATAATTCTAAATTCTTACTGCGTTGTTCTTGCCATTCCTCCTGGATACCTGTTCTGCAGTGAAGTCCAGTGTGGCTCAGCATGACATCTCGTGCGAGTATTGTCTTGATTAAAGGTTGGTACGAGATAATCTTCTTAGTTTGGTGTCTATCTTCTTGTAGATCCTCTTAGAAGTATCTTAGTCCTCCTGGAAACTGTGAAGTCTATGAAAATCTTGCTTGCAGTGTCTAGGGAGCCAGTTTATGTATCAAACTCAGTAGAGATATTTAGTAATTACTTTTATAGTATAAAATACATCTACATCATATATACTGTCCTGAGGAGTTTCGGGGGAATACATGCGTACATTCCCAGGTCTCCTTCTCTGAGTGTGACACAATTAATGTTACGGCAAGAGTGATTTGTCTTGAGGACCCTGGGGGTACTTATTAGAGGTGGGCATAATCGAATGACGATTATCGTATCATTCGATTATTTCAATCATTCGAATTAATCGATTATCGGATTAATCGGTTTGGAGAAACGAATGATCATTCGAACTCGATAACCGAGGGATTATCAGGAAGTCGGATAATCGAATGATTTTTTTTTGTTTCTGCTCATCACATAAGTTATATGCATATTTGCACCTAGACTCAGCCAGCTCAGCCATTATAGAGACGGGAATTGTGGCATGTCGACTCTCAGAATGTATACTAATCATTCGATAATTCGATTATGAAATCATTCGATTATATAAATCATCGAAGTCCGATCATCCGATTATGACGATCATTCGATTATGCCCACCCCTAGTACTTATAAATAGAAATTGTACGGGGAATGAAGGCAGGCGGGAGAGGGCGGTTAAAGGGAGTTTTATGAAGGGAGTATGGGTTCTTTTGCCGGGTGGGTAAGTCCTAGGTAACTGGTCCAAGGCTGTCCTTGTCCTGTAAGCATTATAGTCTAAGAGCTGGGGCCGGAAAATGCTTATTATGAAAAGAAAATTTTCAATGTGATTTACACATTTTGGTCAACTTCTACATTTTTTATGTCTGCCACCTCTGCTCGGAATCAAAATTGGCGGCCATCCAAAACGGTCCAAATTCAGGAATTGACCTTATTTTAACATTATAAATGTAAATATTACAGAAACCAAGCATTGTTCGAAAATACTAATTACAAAATAAATTTATGGACATTAAATAAACTTCGATTCTAGAGCGGAGAGACGTCTGTAGGTCTTACAGGTATCGAGATATCTCATTCCGTATGATACGTTGTGATTTCACTAAGAAAAGTGATCTGATTTTAACGTTAAGAAGGTAAATATTATAGAAACCAAGCATTATACGAAAATACTCATTATAATATAAATTAATAGACATTAAATAAGCTATAATTTCAGACCGGATAGACTTCTATAGGTCTTACAGGTACCGTGATATCTATCCATGGTTTTCAATTTTTACCAAATTTCTTTCTTTTAACTCTGAACTTTGATTGAAAAATCAATTTAAACCAACAGAAAAATAAATAAGGGAGCACAAGTTGCTGGTTCGGTCGAACGAAAAAGACTTCTAGCGCAAAGGGTTTATATAAAAGTATAGATTCCTTGTAATAATTCCAATATTAACTTATCGACATCTAGAACCCTTGAGCGTATAAAACATGAAAAGCATACATACTTTAGCATCTACATTTCTTCGCCTAAGAAACTGAGGCTAGTTGAATAACTTTATTTGAATTCCGGAATCGTTAAAAATTATAATGGATTTATATTTTTTTAATTGATTTTCAGGTACCAATATGTGACCTTTACGACCTTACAGCTTTACCAGATATCTGTCCGCAAGAAAGAAATTGTTTGTCTTTGGAGAATGAAGGAGTATTTATTGCATTAATAATGAGAAAAGTAAGAATAATCTTATATTTTAAAATAAGGTACTTTCATCTAAATAGTAACTAAAGTTTATAATTTTTACGTTCACTTACTTATATATAAGTAATATATAATATATTACTTTCTTTTTGTTTATCTTATATTATGTATTTTTTTTAAATTATATTTTATTGAATTTTCCAACTGTATATTACATAAATACAATAAGTAAAAGTGATGAATTATAATAAAAGGCGTATAAGGCTTGTGATGAAACTACCCAGCGGTAGTACTTCGATGTTTATTTAAGTAAGTAGATCCCGAGGCCATCTTCTTTTCAATCACCTCGGAGGGTTGTCAGGAATATGCGAGGTTGATAGGTTGCGCACAAGAGGGTTTATATGAGTTGGGAGTTTGGAATTAAAAGTGGTATATCTGGTTCGAGAAAGGTCTGCCACAAATGGGATATTAAGGTCGTTATGGATGATTTTATTTGTGACGAAATAAGGAGCGTTTAGGATTTTGCGAAGGATTTTGGATTGTAAGGATTGGATGCGGGAGGAATTAGATGGTTTAGTAGAGCCCCAAAGCTCGATTCCATATGTCCAGATTGGTCTGATGACAGTGATATAAATGAGCTTTTTGTAATGAATTGGAAGTTTTGAACGTTTGTCTAGTAAGTGTTGTAGTAATCGGTATCTACGGGCAGTTTCCTGTCGTTTAGTCTCGTGTGAGGGTTCCATGTAAGACGTTTGTCAAGATGGAGTCCTAGGTATCGGATTTGTTCAACAGGTATGAGTGGCGTATTATTAAAGGATACGGTAGGGCAGGAGGTCATCGGTTTTCGACGAAGGGTAAAGGTAATTTAGTGGGATTTTTTAGGATTTATTTTAATCCTCCAGTTCCGACACCATTCCTCAATGGCTGTGATGTGGGACTGAAGGATTTGGGAATATATGTATTTAAACTATATATTAAGGGATAGTATTGCGAACGTAAAAATTTTTGAATTCTAGTTTTCACCAGATATACACTGTTGGTGATTCTATGAAAAATTATTGGTTATGTAAATTTATTTAAGGTTTATTAGTTTTAAAAATACGAAGTAATGGTTCTGATAAACACTGACGCGGTAAATAGGAGGGCGCGCATGCGCATTACCGAGAACTAGACAGTGTTGCGTACGTACTACGAAACTTCATCTCAAGTCACAAAGAGTGACCATCAAGTCCCACAGGGGGACAGCAGAGGAGATTACCATTAAATATTAATATAATATTAAAGGACTAATAATTTAACAATTATACTATTTTATTTGAATCAGAACTATTACTTTACTATATTAGAATTGTGGGTATTCATTTTATTATTTTATTTGTATTATTCCTTTTAATTAAATATTTCTTTTTTTTTTTTTTATACATAATCTGGCGTCTTTATTTTACCAATATATAACCAACGCACATAAACCAATATACTAACATTATTTAGTCAACATACGCGTTTTAGGGACCCCTGAGTCCAAATAACCAAGTCTGGCAGTAAGGTAACAGTATGTGCTTGTGGTAAGCCTAATGCAAAAATGTAAACTGAATTTTCATATTTTAGAAGCTTATATGCCTGAGATGTTACAGCTACTTTTTCGGCCAACCAGAAGCACTTCGGCCACTTTATTTTTAGCACATTTTTTTACGATTTATCAAAAACGACTCTAAATATTTTGATTAAATTCGCTATATCGATGTAAAATTACATGGACTTTGAAATTACTTAGGTTTCATTCTGATTGAAATATCCTGTCAGTGCTTAAAAGCGATATTTAAATTATCATTTTTTGAAGTAACTTAAATTTTATTGTTTCCAAAAAATTAAGCCATTTCGTTTTGTTATTATTAAAATAAATTAAATATACAAAATAAAATAAATATTGATAACCAACTAAAGGAGAAAATAGCAAAAATATTTTTAGGTAATTCTTTGTTTCGAACATAAGAAAGTGTTGTAGATATATAGTATACCATTGGAAAGCTAAACATAGAATTAAAAAAAATATGTCGAGTTTTTCACAAAATTTTAAAATGTATTGGAGAGTGGTGAAAAAAAAAACTAAATGATTTTTTACTTAATGATTCCTATTGTAAATTAGTAACGTTTGAAAGGCATTGCATTTTTGAATCGAGTTTAAAAATACTTCTTTGTTCTTCGGATGAAATCGGTTGGCGGATTTTGATAATACTAAACGATTAATATAAAAATTCGTCGCAATCTAAATTTAGTAATAGACGGAGTAGAGCTATGGGGCTCTATTAAACCATTGCATTCTTAAAATCCAAAATCCTTCGGAAAAGTCCACAAACGACAACGACTTCCAATGGAATCCGCATACAAGACTGAAGAGACAAGAAACTGCACGACGATTTCGGCAATTTCAACACTTACTAGACAGACGCTCTAACCTTCCACTTAACTTCAAAAGACTCATTTACATGACCATCATAAGGCCTATCTGGACCTACGGAGTAGAGCTTTGGGGCTCTACTAAACCACCAAACTCTTTCCTTATCCAATCCTTACAATCCAAAATCCTTCGCAAAATCCTAAACGCTCCGTATTTCGTCAAGAATCCATAAAGACCTTAATATTCCCTTTCTAGCCGATTTGGCCCGAACCAGGTATCAATCCTTCCATGACAAACTCCATTCCCACTCTAACCCACTAGTTTCAATCCTTGCTTCCTCTTCAATTCCTGACAATCCTCCGAAGCGTCTGAAAAGAAGATGGCCTCGAGACCTTCTTATTTAGATTGATTACTAGAGTGCTGCCAATGGGCAGTTTCTCTTCACGTTTTTCATGTACACCATCTTTCATCAGCATATTTACTTGATGTATTCCTATACAGTTGTAAATTTCAATAAAATATAAAAATAAAAAATAAGAATATAACATTAAAAAAAAGAAAAAGTAATAATAAAATGTATTTAATAATATCAGGAATTTATTCAATTTTATAAGCATCCTTTCGTATGGTTACTATTGAAAACAGGTAGAATTAACGTATTTTACAAGAATAAACAAGTCTAGATCTGAGCGACCCCATCTCACCAATTTTGACTATAAATTTCACCTCACCAGTTAAAGGTTATTGGAACGTTCCACTTTTCTTACTATTGTCAAACCGCCTCTTCATTGTTTATCCCAAATGTTAATTCTTAGCCCATTTATAATTCCTTCGATACTTGGGGAGCATTTTGTTTCGATGTAGGTCTTTTAGTTCAGGCAATGTAAAAGGGGCGTCCAATTGTTTGTCTTCTTCTCATGGGCGTCATTCCCTATTTGAACAGTGGGGGTGCGACCCCCTCCCCCCAATGTTTGAAAAGGTCCTATTCATCCCTACCGATATTTCAATAGAAATATGGCTCAATTTAAAAAAATAATAACTCTATTATTCCCTTACTATATTATATTTTATCGATTATTAGGTAACCTGGCAGACGATGTCCTGTCTTAACTATGAATATTGAACTCGCATTAGTATAATTTTATTAAAATATGGTGCGAACAACACACGACTTTCGCTTACCTCGGCTGTTAATATCAATATAAGAACTATTAAATAAAACTTAAATCTAAAAATGTTATTACTAAAAGGACTAAAAGTCCGAGTGGCGATCAGTGAATGAAACAATTGTGTAGTTTCAACAATTTATATTTTGCCAACGTTTCGACCACCATATTGGGTCATCATCAGGGCTAATAAGATACAAAGAGATAAATTTAAAATAAGATGAAATATACTATTTTAAAACTATTGCGCTGGAGAATGTCAATATTATAACATAAAAGGAACTAGAAGTGTAAATAAATCAATTAATTAAATTACAATGACAAAGGTATAATAATGAGAGGGCTATATAGAGCAGATAATGTACAAAGGTATAAAAAAAATACATGAAATAAGAAACATTGAAAAATGGTGTTGAGTGTAGATACGTATTGTGGGCGAATGAAAACTAGGTACAATTTGGTGGAATGAGATGTATATAATATTATATACAATATTATGTTATAATATTGACATTCTCTAGCCCAATAGTTTTTAAAATAGAATATTTAATCTTATTTTAAATGTATCTCTTTTGTATCTTATTAGCCCTGATGATGACCCACAATGGGGGTCGTAACGTTGGCAAAAATAAATTGTTGAAACTACTCAATTGTTTCATTCACTGACCGCCACCCGAACTAATTCCTTTTAGTAATTATTAATGGTCAACTAATTATATCCACTAAAAATTTTATAGTATTTTTTTTCAGTTTTGTTAGAAACATATGATTTAGATTAAACAATTGAAGTCCTGTCTTAACTATGGGGGGTTTCCTTAACTAAGGGAATCAGTCAAGCCTCAAGTTAAGGTCAAGCAAAAAAACAATTAGCCAAATATGTCAAGCCGTTCAGCGTGATGCATTGACCAAGGGTAAAGGGATTCATTTGTATATACACTAGCGATAAAAAAAAAAACGGCGCACCTAGATTTTTGCAAATATCTTTTTGTTAAACTAAAATTAACCTCCCAATTTTTTTCTTAGCATAGTATATATCATATTCTTCTAAAAGACACAAGGAAATTAATAAAAAACGGTATAATGAACAAAAAAAAATTAATAGTAAAAAAACGAAATATCAAAAATTATAGGTGGAATAATCAGGAGTCAGTATTTTTCTAAATGTTTTTAATTTTTCCGACGCTTCGGCTCAAGTTTGTGAAGTGAAGTGAAGGAGCCGAAATGTCGGCAAAATTAAAAATATTTAGAAAAAGACTGACTCCTGATTATTCCACCTATAATAGTTTCTACAGTCGACTATACATCGCCAATGAAATATCAAAAAATAAAAATTGACTTCTTTACATTTTTAAACTTTAATTAAACCAAAAAATGCGTCTTCAGTACCGGGTATTCCCTCCTCTCCCACTCTTCCACTAGCACTATCCTGAGGTCCTGTAGGGTAGCTGGAGGGTTTAGCCGACGTCGGACACACCTCCCTAACTGATCCCATAGCTGTTCTATAGTATTAAGGTTTGGGCTTCGAGCTGGCCACCGCAGAGTAGGAATGCCGACCTTATCCAGGTACTCTCTCACTACATTTGCTGTGTCTGCCCGGGCATCATGCATTAAGCGAAAATTATCGCCAATTAAAGGCTTAAAAAGCATCACATATTCCCCTAGAACGTCCGTAATGTACAAAATTGCATTGAGGAACGATCTGTTGAACACGTGGAGGTCCGTCCTCGCTAGTGATGTGATACCTCCCCACACCATAACAGACCCACCTGCGTTACTCACCGTTTCGCATAAGAGAGCAACTAGAGGTACCACCAATAATGACTAGAAGAGAAAGAGAAAAAAACAAAAAATGATATTTGGGAACCGATGTTTATAATCTAGGGGATCTACATCGAGCGGCTAAGGATCTACAAGGCCTGTCGTATCGTTAAAAAAAAAATTCTTTTATTTTATTTTTTTTAATGCTCTCACAACGCATATTTTAATTTTCTCTACAATATCCAGAGTTTCATTTGCATATTTTTTTTAATAAGTTTCAACACATAAAATAAAAATAAAAGCAAAAAGGTAGGACTTTTGCATAATACAATTAATCTACTGCTCGGTTTTCACAGATATCATGCAAAGAAACTAAATTAAGATTAACACATGAAAGAAAGATGTAGGGGGTAAATTATTGGGGTGCGATTTAAAATACGCACGAGTGAAAAAAATACAGCACAAAAAACGTTTTCATAACCCCTTGAAAACTCAAGTAGAAATCACTATTACAATGAAAACATTAAAAGTAAAGGCGGGTTAAAATACGCACGAGCTCAAAAAAACGTGACCATAAGACCCTAAAACACAATTATCAACCGAAATATTAATAAGAACAATTAATCTACTGCTAGGTTTTCACAGTCATGCAAAGAAACTGAATTAAGAGTAACACATGAAAAAAAGATGTAGGGGGTAAATTATAGTAAAGGAAGAAACATCAAAAGACTGGAAGGAATCTACAACTCTCTCTCTGTTTCTCATATATATAAGCTTCTGTTGTTATCAGGTTTCAGTCAATGAATAAACAATTTTATCTATGCGACGTTTCGAGAATTTATGGTTCTCATAATCATGCCTTAACAATGGAAAAACAAAAAAAAAACAGAACATTAATATTATTATTTTTTTTTTTCGGTTGGCGCGACAGGCCTTGGAGGCCCTTGGCCGCACGGTATGGTTTATATTCCACACCGCGATACTCGATGACATTTTATAGGGTAGGTTTATCAATCCCTACGCCTATTTTTATGGGTGGCTATCAATTAGCTGACGGGTCCCACATACCCGGGGGAGATTGTGAGTGAATCCCCATTTATTTGTATGCTTGAAAAAAGTCCTCCTGGGACTGGGATTCGAACTCACAACTTCAGCGTGGCAGGCTAGCGCGCTAACCACTCAGCCACGGGCTCCTCCCTAATATTATTATACAATAATTAATAAATATATATATATATATATATATATATATATATATATATATATATATATATATATTATTATAATATATATTATTATAATATTATAATTATTATATAAATATTATATTAATATATAAATATTATATTATATTAATAGTAAATATTATATTATATTAATAATAAATATTATATTATATTAATATTAAATATTATATTATATTAATATTATTATATAAATATTATACTATTATTAAAATATATATAATAATATTAATGTTCTGTTTTTTTTTTGTTTTTCCATTATTAAGGCATGATTATGAGAACAATAAATTCTCGAAACGTCGCATAGATAAAATTGTTTATTTATTGACTGAAACCTGAGAACAATAGAAACTTAAATTATCAACAGTCGAGAAATGATCAAACAATATATACACACAAAACCCATAAAGGGTCTTCAGTTCAGTACGTCTAGAGTAACACCCTTTCCAAAGCAAAAAGAACTATTTCCATTTCAAATCTAACCTTTTCAAAATTAATTGTAACCATTTTTTTTTTTTAATTTCTAGTCTTAAATATTCCGTTTTATTTATTAACTTATTGAAAAATAATTAGTTTAATTAAAATTTTATCTTTTATAATATTGTCGATTTAGTTTTAAGATAATTATTGTTTTTTTTTTGCATTTCAATTCAATTTACTTTAAATGTTCTTATTAACATTGCGGTTGATAATTGTGTTTTTATTTTTTATCGCTTGCGCGTATTTCAACTCGCCTTTGCTTTTCATATTTCTTATTGTTGTAGGGATTTAATTTTTTTTTTTTTTTTTTTTTTTTTTTTGAGAGGGGTAGTTATGATTCCAGTTTTTGATCTGAATTTTATTTTTCTCGTGCGTATTTTAACTCGCCTTTCCTTGTAATGTTTTTATTGTAATGGGGATTTATACTTGTGTTTTCGAGAGGTTATGAATACGTTTTTTTTTTTTTTTGCTGTATTTTTATTTATTTTTTTTTTTCACCTGAGAGTATTTTAACTCGCCTTTACTTTTAAAATTGTTATTCTTATAGGGATCTATACCTGTGTTTTGGGGGGTTATGAAAACGTTTTGATACTCTATTTTTTGTCGCTTGTGCGGTACCCTTCACTTTTTTAATGTTTTTTATTGATATAGGGATTGATTATTTTATTTCGGTTCTAATCACAACGTTTTTTTGAGCTGTATTTTTCATCGCTTGTGCGTATTTTAACTTGTCTTTACTTATAAATTCTCGAAACGTCGCATAGATAAAATTGTTTATTTATTGACTGAAACCTGAGAACAATAGAAACTTAAATTATCAACAGTCGAGAAATGATCAAACAATATATACACACAAAACCCATAAAGGGTCTTCAGTTCAGTACGTCTAGAGTAACACCCTTTCCAAAGCAAAAAGAACTATTTCCATTTCAAATCTAACCTTTTCAAAATTAATTGTAACCATTTTTTTTTTTTAATTTCTAGTCTTAAATATTCCGTTTTATTTATTAACTTATTGAAAAATAATTAGTTTAATTAAAATTTTATCTTTTATAATATTGTCGATTTAGTTTTAAGATAATTATTGTTTTTTTTTGCATTTCAATTCAATTTACTTTAAATGTTCTTATTAACATTGCGGTTGATAATTGTGTTTTTATTTTTTATCGCTTGCGCGTATTTCAACTCGCCTTTGCTTTTCATATTTCTTATTGTTGTAGGGATTTAATTTTTTTTTTTTTTTTTTTTTTTTTTTTTGAGAGGGGTAGTTATGATTCCAGTTTTTGATCTGAATTTTATTTTTCTCGTGCGTATTTTAACTCGCCTTTCCTTGTAATGTTTTTATTGTAATGGGGATTTATACTTGTGTTTTCGAGAGGTTATGAATACGTTTTTTTTTTTTTTTGCTGTATTTTTATTTATTTTTTTTTTTCACCTGAGAGTATTTTAACTCGCCTTTACTTTTAAAATTGTTATTCTTATAGGGATCTATACCTGTGTTTTGGGGGGTTATGAAAACGTTTTGATACTCTATTTTTTGTCGCTTGTGCGGTACCCTTCACTTTTTTAATGTTTTTTATTGATATAGGGATTGATTATTTTATTTCGGTTCTAATCACAACGTTTTTTTGAGCTGTATTTTTCATCGCTTGTGCGTATTTTAACTTGTCTTTACTTATAAAATAATTTGATGTAGGGTTTGGCCTTTGTGTTTTCCGGGTTTTCTAATTACGTTTTTTGGACTGATTTTTTTATAGCGCGTGTGCGTTTCAACTTCGTGTAAGATTATACTATAATTTGATATAGTGGTCTTTTTTGTTTTTAGTGTGTCATGATTACGTGTAAAGGCGAGATGAAATCAGCACGAGTGATAAAAAATACAGCATAAAAAACGTTTTCATAACCCCTCGAAAACACAAGTATAAATCACTATTACAATGAAAACATTAAAAGTAAAGGCGAGTTAAAATACGCACGAGCGATAAAAAATATAGGTAAAAAAAAAAGTGACCATAAGACCCTAAAACACTATTATCAACCGCAATATTAATAAGAACATTAAATGTAAATACGAGTAGAAACGCGCACGACCGATAAAAAAATACAGCTCGAAAAACGTAATCATACCTCACTCTTAACACATTAATTAATCCCAATTTTCTCTACAATTTCAAGAGTTTCATTTGCATTTTTTAAAATATATTTCAACACATAAGATAAAAATAAAAGGAAAAAGGTAGGACTTTTGCATAATGCAATTAATCTACTGCTAGGTTTTCACAGATATCATACAAAGAAACTGAATTAAGGGTAACACATGAAAGAAAAATGTAGGGGGTAAATTATTGGGGTGCGATTTAAAATACTATATTAATAAGAACACTTAAAAGAAAATACGAGTAGAAACGCGCACGACCGATAAAAAATACAGCTCTAAAAACGTAATCACACCCCACCGAAAACATTTATAAATCCCTATATTAATAAAAAAAAAACAACATTAAATTAAGGGGGAGTCGAAATGCGCACGAGAAAAGTAAAATCCTGCTCAACCGCAATCAAACCCCCCAGAAAGCACATTAATTAATCCCTGTAACCACCCCTCCATTCTAAAAAAATCAAAAACAATAATTATCTTAAAACTAAATCGGCAATAATTGTTTTTCAATAAAAAAAAATAATAAAACGGAATATTTAAGGCTATAAGTGAAAAAAATGGTTACAGTTGCTTTAGAAAAGGTTACATTTGAAATGGAAATGGTTACATTTCCTTTGGAAAGGGTTACATTTGACTTGGAAAAGGTTACAATTTACTTGGAAATGCTATATATATATATATATATATATATATATATATATATATATATATATATATATATATATATATATATATATATATATATATATATATATATATATATATATATATATAAGCGTATTTGTATATTATTGATTATTATTATAGGTAAAAATGTAATGTGTGTTTCGTATTTTTTAGAAAATCACAAGGCTTAACTCCAAATTTATGATAAGCATGGCAGAAGAGAGAGGTCTTTTTGGAGCTGGTAATAAAGATAGCACTCAAGAAATCGAAAAGTTAGTTTCAGAAGATAGACCTTCTTCTTCAACTAGCAGGAGAAAACCTAGAACAGAGGTAACTTTCTTGGTTCAAAGAAAAACTTAATGATCAAATATAAAGTATCTGATGAATAAATATACAAGGGCGTTGGCAGGATTTTCTCTTTGGGTGGGGGGCAAGAAGGTCGAAAATATTAGCTATTTTTTCCCAAACACTGTCTTTATGCATATAACTTTGAAAATTAAGATTGTGTTCGGTAGTAAAAACAGTCTGTTACACACCATACCTGATAAAACCTTTTATCTTATCTCAACTTTATTTTCATAATTTTTTTACTATCAATTCTTGGCGAGAGGGAGGATTTCCTTCAATCCTTAGGATCTTTGTTTTTAATTATATTAAGTAGTTCTTACATAGAAAATATCAGAAACTTAAATAAATATTAAAGTTCAATGTTCATAAAAATTAATTTTCAGTTTTAAAATAAAAATTCTTTCCACTACCCATATTTGGTAATGAAATTTCCAAAATATTTTCTATTATTATTTTTTTTTTTCTTCTGATTTTACTTTATGTACTAAAAATGCTGTACCAATATAGACCTCTTAATTAACTACATAAACATTGAATAAAAGCACTCTCAATAAAAATAAAACAAAAACATATAAACTACCTCATTTATAAAAAATAATAATAATAAAATAAATAAAAAAATCTTACATAAATAAATGCTTATGAACGTATCATATTATGCTATTTTTTGTATTGTGGTATTATCTATAACATGTTTTTGTTATTCT
This sequence comes from Piezodorus guildinii, assembly GCA_023052935.1. Lineage (NCBI taxonomy): Eukaryota > Metazoa > Arthropoda > Insecta > Hemiptera > Pentatomidae > Piezodorus > Piezodorus guildinii. The sequence continues at coordinate 34,372,316 of CM041295.1, read as the reverse complement.
TACACTTTTCAAAGAATTGTTTACAAATCTTGGTGGTAAATTCTTTAATAAAAGATACTCCCAATTCTTTATGCTTAATTTGAGTGTTATATGGATAATTTACATTTAATTCTTGTTCTGAAATATACAATAATTCAATATCAGCCTTATATTTAAGAACTTTTCTTCTATATTTGTATTTTATGAATTACTTGTTTTATTTTAATAGAATAATTACTTATTTTTCAGATAAATATGAAAAGGATTTCAGCACCAACATTTTGCTCCAACTTAAAGGATGTCCAGTGTTCCAAACTGACATTTTGTGAAAGAAGCCAAATAAGAAAATTATCTCCGCCTAGAATGTGGTGGAAAGCTCTTCAAAGATATCTTGAATATTCAAAAAAATATCATAAACCTAAAAGGAAACTTTATTTTCCAAGAAGAAATCTATCCTTCTTGAAAAGAAAAAATGTATACCATTTAAAAAAATCAAAAATAATCCTTAATGGTAAACAAAACAAAACATAAACTGCTCATGACCCTGTGTAATTTTATAATACCACAAGTTCTAAGAAGTATAAAACATGAAAAATTTATTAGGTAAATAATTATATCGAGAAAAAAAAACAAAGAAACATTATTATATTATATTATTTATTATTATTATTATATTATTATAATTATAACATTATACATACTCTAAAACATTATTTGAGCAAATGTTATCAAGCTGCTTATTGTGCACAATCAGGTACAGCTTCAAAACTTAGATTAGGAAGAACTAACCTGCTGTCTTTTAATATTTGATTGTCTGCAATCAGTTTGACACCAAGTAAACACTGAAAAAAATATGTGTCAAAAGTTTCTATCATTGATGTATTGGACATAATTTACAATTTTTTGTAAGGAGGAGACCTGAAACCTAAGGTCTATTAACAAAACAAAATCTATGTTGTGATTTTTATAGTTGATGTAATATAAATACTGGAGATTCTGTTTTAGTAAGCTTCTGATTATGACAATGGTTTTAAACCTTTTAAAAAATAAAATAAAATAAATATATGTATATATAGGCTGATTAATAACTTGTAATATTATTCTTTCTTTACAATAAATTATGATTATAACAATAGTTTTGAACTATGAAAAAAATAAATAATATATATATTATATATATATTATATATATATATATACATACAATAAACATTATTTTATACTTGCATATGATGTTGGTATCAATCATCCATTAAATTGACTATAAAAGATAAACAAAAAATGTGTTAGGAATATCAAATAGAATGATGTAATTGTTTTTTTCTTATCAAAATTAGTCCATAAACTTATTTAAATTAATATGTTGTAGGTAGATGTTATTTTTCTGTAGATACTGTTTAATTTATGGCATTGTAAATTTGTACTGTTAGGGACATAACCCAGAATCAAATAATGATGTTATAGACAAAATAAACATTTTATGGAAGATAGTTATCACCAATTGTTAATGAATAATAAGAACTACCCTCCTAAAGTAAATAAATTAAGTAAAATATATACAGAATCAGTCCCACAAAAACATGAATATAATGTTTGGTAAGTCTATCTCCAAATAGAAAAGTCATAGAAATTGAAATTCCATACTTAAAAGAATCATATGATCGGGATGTAAAAGCAACTTTTTCACCAAAATCTACCGACATGGAGTATCAGTTAATACTATACATATTGCACTTTTTGTAATTTTCTCAAAAAACGGGTGGAATGATTTTGACTGAACTTGCTATATTAATGTAAAATAAATTGGGTTTTAATTTTATTTAGATTTTATTCTAATTAAAATATAGTGACAGGAATAATTAATAACCACATTTTTGTTTTGTCATTCTACAATAAAAAAAATCCCTGAAAAGTACCATCCTTGATATTGTACCTTCATCCTTCTTAGACGTGAGTGGTAGGGAGTTCCAGGCGAAAATACCAATCAGCTATCTAGATTAGAATGGTATCAATTTGTATGTATTTTTAATGCTGAATCCAATAAATACGAAAACAAATCATCCTATAAAAAAAAAATAAAATTCAAGGGTTAAAAAAATAAGCAATATATTTAGAATATACATATACTCTAAAGTAAAATGTTAGCATATCTCATTTTTCATTACACATTAACTTATAAACTGATCGTATCATATTGAATTGATTTTGTGTTCATTAGATTCAGAATTAAGAAATACAGATACACTAAAACAAAAAATAAAAAGAGTTTAGCTAATCAAGAACAACTAGTGTATGCAAACTTTAATGCTAACAATACAGAGGTTCTTAAAGATTTTCAATTTGGAGGTTAGGTTGAGTAGGGAGTGGAATAGCTTAGAGGATAAGGCAACGCCCTAAAGTACAGTTTATGAACACATTGCTTAATAAGTAGTGCCACCACTGTAGAAATACCATGACTGATGATATTATGAGTTATATGGGATTTTAGAGGCTTCAAGATGACAATTTCAGTTCTGATAGTACTACCACGATAATTTTCTCTTTTTTTGCGATAAAAAACTTCCTACTAATAATGTTTCCATCTTTATATGGGGAGCCCATGACTGAGTGGCTTGTGCATTAGTATACCATGCCTAAGGTTGTGAATTTGATTCCCAGTCTCGGGAGGACTTTTTTCAGCATGTAATTAAATGAGGATTCACTCACAGCCTCCACACCTATGGGCATGTGATACCCATCAACCAACTGGTGGCTACTCACAAGAATAGGTTAGGCATAGGGAGTGATGACCCTACTCTATAAAATATCATCGAGAATCATGGTAGGGAATCTTAAGAAACCATACTGGGTAGTTGAAAATCTCCAAGGCCAGTAACACCAACTGAAAAAATAAAAAATTATAGGGAATGCGCTTTTATTTATTTTATTTTTTTAAGCATTTATTGTTTTAGAATCCTAGATTGCATGATTTTCCTATGGAACTATAGTGATGCTAATTTTTTTTTAAATGCTGCATTATACTGCTTTTCAAGACATCGGGACGTTTTCTGAGGTATAGTTTGCATTTAGTGCAAAATTATTCACATTAATGTGAATTTAGATAAGGTTTAATAAATAACATCTAATAGTGACTTACTTAAGATTATCGTTTAAAGTAAATCAAATAATTAACGCAATGTGAGGTTGAATGGTTAAGAGAAATATAATAACCAAAATTAAACCAACAATATGAAATATATTTGAAAACATTCTCTATGAACACCACATTATTTACAAAACTCATACAACTTTAAATATTATACAAAGTAAATAATAAAACTGTACATTTTTAATTAACAGGAACTTTTACAAAATATAATTACTTTACTTTCATATTTACAATAATCCATTTGGCATCAGTTGACAATCAACAATTTATAACCTATTGTACATAATAGTTATGCTGTATCATTACAAAAAAGATATAAGAGCATGAAAAGAATAAAAATCATAATGGGAAAATGTGATCACATATGTCATCATTATTATATTAAACAGTACTAATAAAACTAAAAAGAGGAACTATAATGTTTAAACTGCTAGTAGAGAACATAATAAAAAAAATAAAATAAAAAAATTAAATACTTAAGAGAATCAGATCTAATAAAAAAAGTAAATAATAATAACAAAGAGAGGGAAAAAAAAAAAAAGACTAGCACTAGAAAAATAAACAGCTAAATGCTTTTAAATTACCTTTGCCTTACGTTATAACTCACAATTAAACCACAACGGGTAAATTCACTGTCAATATTTTCATTTAAATTTATAATCACAAATTTTATTATTCTGCTTCTTTGATAACAATAAATAAATAAACATTTGATATGTAATAATACAAAATTTGTACCAAGTATAATTTAGCATTTTATGCCATACTGATAAAAATACAAAACACATTTTTACTTCCTTCTAAAATAATACTTTACTGAATAAAAGAGAAATAGAATATTATTTTCAAAATAATTTTATGTGATGTTAAACTTTTGAGTTTAATTAATACAAAATATCAGTTAACAAACTTTAATACAGAGTTTATAAACCATTGGACAACTTACTCATTTAATTAACTATAAAGACAAAACATAAGTGATATAATACATCAAAACATATTAAAAGTACAAGACTTTTCAAGAGCTATATTTAGAGTCGTATATAGTAACCTAAGACAAAACGACAAAAACAAACTGTAATACTAATTTCAACATTTAAGGACTGGTAACATGTACTTTTCATTTTAACATGTACAATTATTAATGGCTTAAAAAAATAATAAGCACAATCATAAAAAACAAAAAATTACTTAAATTAGAAATCCCAAATGCTTAGTAAGTAATACAAAATAGCAGCTAATTATTGAGCAATATGTTATTATTATTATTATATTTTTTTTAAACATACTTTTTAGTAGTAAATTATGAAATAATTACATGGTAATACCAATCTTTACTAAAATATTTGGGACTATATAATACTATAAATTATAAACTCCAATACAGCATATCAGAATACGGAGAGCAGTTCAATTAACAAGAGAGATTAAACAAAAACAAAGAAACATCTTTCTATTTTTGTTATAATTTTGTTCTTCAACCTAACAGAAAAAGTTTTCATAAAACTAAAATAACAAAGCAACATTTCAATAGTAAATAATTATGTAATTTTTAAACTTATCAACCAACAAAATATTTAAAAGTATTCTGTAAATACAAAGAAACTGCATTTAAATTAATTCTCACCAAATAATGATAATAATAATAATACTAGACAAATTAAGCATTAAACCGTTGACTAGAATCTATTGGGAGAGCATTTCATAAGAAAATTAAACTTTACAATCCTGCCTGGGGAAAAGAAAGAAGCTTTGAAGATATCATAAGAACCAGCAAAATAGATATGTACTTTATTCATCTATATTTATTGAGATTTAATGATTGTTTTGAAACTCTTCAAAATTGAAGGGCAATAAGATATCAAAATATTCTACATACATAATTAATATAACAGAATTCAATGACATTTTAGAATTGTTTAAAAATAAAGAGTTAAGAGACCAAACAATACTAGAAAAAATATTTTTGTTTTACTTTGCCTTAAGTTAGGCCTTCCCACTACTATTATAAGAAAGACAAAATGGGATAATAAATAGATACCACTTACTCTAACTTATGAACTATTAGTAGTTAAAAGAAAAACAAGAGATTAAAAAATAAAAATAAATAAAAAATGGCCAAACAATGTCACTGTCGCTCCAATTCCAAGTTTTAACGAGTATTTTTTCAAAATAAATATTTTCCATAACTTAAATATCAATACTGAGGAAAGGAAAGAGAAAACATCCTTTTGTATCAGTTATGTGTTTATATATGTACACACGCACACATTCATAGTCACACATTCACAGATTCATGCACACATTCATTTAATACTTATAAATCTATCAAAGGATAAAGTAGAATAAATTAAACAATAACAATCTATATGATAGGATTGGTAATTCATAAGTATCTTTATAACTATGATTGATCAAACCCTGTTCATCCGATTCTGCCAGACTGTACTTGAGTTTGAAAAACTGAGAAATACTTTTCAGTTACCAAGACTATTTCTTAAAAAAAAAAAAAAAAAAAAATTAAAGAAAAGAAAGAGGAATAAAGTGAGATTATTAATTCTCTAATCATACCAAAATTAAGAACAAAAAAATTTTATCAATTTTAATTTTTTAATATAAAACTTGTATCAAACTATATATTTACTATGTCAACGCTTATGCTATAATACATATATTACAATTTACAATTTTTTAAAGTTCTAATATTTAAAATACTAATATATCTTCAAGGGCAGTTAAAGCTATCAGAATGTTTTAAAGCAAGAGTGTCTGATTGAAAAGGTTTGTGAATATATGTATGTGAGTGAGTTAGTGAGTATGTCGTGTGGGTGTGGGTGTGTGTGTTTTGTGTAATTTGTATTCAGTGTAGACAAAGATTTAATGGAGTGTATATACGTTGTATGAACAAATATGTTAATAAATGTATATGATTATATACCTCAAATGTATTTTGGTATTTTCAAAAAACACACACAAACATATATAAAAACAAATAAATCATGAAAATTCTTATTGCTTGCCTTCCAAGAAAGCCAATTTATGAAAAATAAAATTTTTAAGAAGGAATTTACAATATTTATATATATATATATATATATATATATATATATATATATATATATATATATATATATATGAAAGTAATCACGTATATAGATCTTTGTATTTATATATATGTGTGTGTAGAAGTAAAAAAAACAAACATATAATCACAGTATGCTAATTTATAAAATATTGGGTGTTAATTACCCTATTTATTTAAATGATCATGTCATTTAATGGCATACTAATAATTTACACACTTTTATTGACATCAGCACTTAGTAGTGACTATTTGTTGAGGAACATAGCCATTTGGATTTGTACTTCCATTACTTATTTTACTACTAGTACTAGATCTTGGTTCCTTGAAATCTTCATCTTCACTTAAAGAGAAATCTTCAATTTCACGTGAAACACGCAGGGGTGTGTCTTCTGATGTTATCTGAGAGCGATATTCAATGCCTTCTTCACTATGATAAAATGAAACAGCATGGAAATCAATACCTACATCGTTTTGCAATAAAGTAACTAATTCAATAAAGCTGGGACGAGAAGATGGTTTATGTTCCCAACAAAGTCGCATTATGCTGTACAACTTATCAGGACAATTTTCTGGGCGTTCCATAATGCCACCATCAATAAACATATCTCAATACTTGATCATTTGAAAGACCCTAAAAAAATAAAAAAATAAATAACAATAATAATTTATGTTCTATAAATTTTAAAATAAATACTTATAATAATGCTAATTTAAATAAATTAGCACGCAACACAGTTTAATAGTGGATGTTTCAATTACTATATATACACCACCGGTCAAAAGCTTGAGACCCACCCACCTATTATTTACATCAATAAATCAAGAATAACCTCAATGAATACCTACATAAAATAGAGGTATCTTATTATTATTTGTATTTATAAATAAATTTGCTAATTAGGTGTTAAAAAGTTTTGTGACTATTGTAAATAACAATAAATAATTTGAATAAATCTAACTATTACTGAGACTTGTAACATGATAAAAATAAATAAGAATAAAAAAAACTGTGATTTTTGTGTCGGGAGCTTGATTTACAGTATATTAATCCCCTAAGGATAATTAAGAAGATAATTTTTATTCTTAGTTTGATTTATTGATTTCTTGACTGCCAAAGTTGTAAGAAGTTCACTACTCAGGTAATTTTTGTTTGTTTTCATTAAAGAACGGTTTAATTTTCTGGGGTCAATCGACAGGTCTTATCCAAGAACAGCCGAAGGCAAGCCTTAAAGAAAGAGGAAGAAAACTTGACTTTTCCAGGTAGCTGGTTGAGTCCTCTCGCTGCCGCGGTGTGGAAAGCATTCCTCAAGGCCTCGGTTCTGCAAGCAGGTAATTGGAATACACCCTGTTAGGCTAGTCATATTAGCATTTTGATAGGAAAGTTTTGATCCAGTTTTAATTTTTTCATCCTTTATGTGTTTTGGGTCGCTGAACACGAATCTGAAATTTCTGAAAAAATTTCACACTTTTTGCCAAAATTTTGGTACATTTTCTGTTTTGTTTTTTTACTTTATCTTGAAAACAAAGGGTATTTGGACAAAACTTACTAAGTACACAATTAAAGTTAACAACATTTGCTACATTTTTTATTCATCAAGTTTTATTGTAGGATTGGCCGTTTTGCCACTAGAGCTCGTCAAAAAATGGGCAAAATTGTGGGACGGTGGAAAATCCAAGAACGATCCGTGTTTCCACACAATTGCCATAAATAATTTTTGAAGAATAGATGTGTATGTACATGGTAGAAGTAGTATGTAAAAAGTACCCCTGCTCTGCACCTTCCTAACCAGAATTTACAATAGCCCTTCTAATGTATATTAAAATAATTGCAACTAACATACTTCAACATTGCACTCAACAGGCTTCGTGCTTACGGGGTAGAGTAGATATGGAATGAGTTTGACTCATCAGCAATACTAATTTTCAATATTTACCATCATTACAAAGGGTGCCACTTCCTACCTCCAATAGCCTTGAAGGACTTTTGACTAAGACATCTGGGACATACCCATAACAGCTTACTAGGGATAAACAACTTACCTATAAGAAGTACTTAAAAAATATGGATACTAAGTGATAAAATGTGTCCCACTATACCTACCTTTTCATTTGATCTTTGCTGCCTTATTCTGTCCCCTCTACATCCCTTCCTATAAGTATCTCCGAAAGTGAGGGCACTCCGTTTAGAGATGTTATTATAATAAAGTTATAGTATTTTATAATATTAAGGATATTAGGAACATAATAATATTTTTATTATTGAAATTCCTATAAATATCTAAATGCGTCAAAATGACGAGTTTTTTAAATTTTTATTTGTGTTATTGTGCGAACGGCAAACGAGTGCTCTAACAACGTTTATCAAATTAAAAATAGATACTAAATATATTTTGAGCAGTGTGGTTTAAATTGCATTAGACAGTTACCAAAAAATACAATTTACATTAGCATATAAGAGTTCACTCATATACTTTCTAATATCATAAAAGTCATTTGCACCTCCTGTAAGGAAATACACGATTCTGGAATATAAGTTTTACATACCACTTCTACCATATACATACTCATTTATTGTTCAAAAATTATTGAAGGCAATTGAGTTGAAACACGGATCGCTTCCGAGAAAATCGTGGATTTTCGACGGTCCAACAATTTTGACCATTTTTTGACACGCTCTAGAGGCAAAAATGGCCGATCCTACAATAAAACTTTTCGAATAAAAAATGTAGCAAATTTTGTTGACATTAATTTTGTACTTGCTAAGTTTTGTCCAAAAACCCTTTGTTTTCAAGATAAAGTAAAAAAAAAAAAAAAAAAAAATGTGCCAACATTTTGGCAAAAAGTGTGAAAAAACCATGTTCCAAGCAAAATTTTTGCCCACAAATTTTAGATTCGGGTTCAGCGACCCAAAAAACCTCTTTAGGTAAAAAAACCAAAACTGGATCAAGACTTTTCCGTGAACCCCATTTTCAGAGCTAAAATGACGAGCCTATGTAATCTCTCACTCAGTACCCGACAAGCTCACGTGTAAGATTTTCCGGAACTCCGGAATCTAGAACCTTACCTGCTAGGCACATAAAATTGAGGCGGCGATATTCTTTTGTTCGGAGCCAACCTAATTCCTTTGTAACTGGACTTATGGTGCTCGTTCCTTTTGGTACCGAAGATAAATCGGATAGCTGCATTGAGAGCTCTCTGGCAATAGCCATTTCCACCAGTCCAGCGTGATCGCGCCATGATAAGGAGTTGCTGATCATCACAGCTAGGAGTTTCATGTTGTTACAAAAGAGAGAAAGAGAGAGAGAGAGAGAGATAAAAGTGTGTGTGTGTGTGTGTCTGCCAATAATTACAAAGAACAGTCCAATTCTAATTCTCGTTCAATTTAAAAAACTGAAAAACGAGATTGGATATATGTGCATTGTCTTTTATTAAAATTAAAAAAAAAAGCAGGATTTTGTTATGTTTATTGGAAAGTGCAATTACCAAAATTGCAATCACAATTTAAAAGTTTACAATGTCTAATACCAGGTGAGACAGTACAATAGAAGCTTTTCCTTGCTAATAATCGAAAGTACACTTTGTGCTTTGAAATTACATTATTTAATGCTTCATTTTTGTAGTTTCACTAATGACGGTCAAACAGTGGTACCAATTTATTTAACAATTTCCAATACACTTAACAATTCCAGTTAAAATGTAAAATTATTGGAGAACAATTTTAAGAAAACAAATGGTAATATATTTTAATTATTAATAAGTCACCTGATATGGCTGAGATGCAAGAGTTGCCATTTCATATAATACTACTCCATAGCTCCATGCGTCTGAATAAGATGTAAAAATTCCATCCTTCAAACTTTCTGGTGCCATCCACCTGACAGGAAGTAGACCCTTGGAACCTAAATAATGAAATTGGATTTTTCATATTAACAACTAAAGATTCAATCTAAATTAAACATTTACAAATCAAAATCACATTAGTTAGTAAAGATGTTGGCAATAAAAACAATGTTTAGGAACACTAAAACAACATTTCTTAAAGCAATAAATAGCAATTTTTAAGCAAAGAGACTGTTGAGTATCATTGATGTCAAAATTTCCTGTATCAAATTTGGCAAACCAATTTTGATAGGTACATTAGGTTAAGGCATTATCTCCATAAATATTATAAATTTTTCTATGAGCTTTTTCAGCATGCTTCCCCTCCCCCCATCCCTCCACCCTCCGGCTTATCCTATGCACTGCAGCCTCTTATTAGGCTTATTATGCACTGTTCATCCTGTAAACAGAGGCCTATTGCCTTAGTGAATCTGACCAAACTGTAAGGGTTGATCAGTTTACACAACTTAGGATCTATAATATGGTCGCTGCCAAAATGGTAAAACCGTATCCTGGCAATCTCTGGACAGCTGCATACACATGATATGCAGTTTCAATCTTCCTTCTAGCAGAATCTGCAAGTTGGTGAGGCTACTAACCTCATATTACAGAAATGTTTATTAGGCTAACAGTGTCCTGTATACAGTCCTGACACTCTCCTCTGAGTTATCCTGTCCATTGAGAGTAGTGCACAGCTTCTCTAGCAGGGTCCTTCCAGGAACATCTTAGAGTGATGTTGCTTTCTAGCATCCCTCCAGTATAGCCTGGATCTATTGCCAGCAGCCGCCTTGATTAAATCTTTTGCGTAGCTAAGGCTTATTCCACATACATGTTCAGGTGTAGAGGGTAACTGAGCAGAGCCCCTCCTTGCGAGGCTATTGGCTCTCTCATTGCCTATAATGCCTGAATGACCAGGCACCCAATGAACATGGACCTTATTTAGCAGAGAGAGTGTATTGAGATTTCTTTTAAATTCTTCTACTAATTTGGACCGAGTCATGTACCTACCCAAGGCTCCAATAGCCTCTTGACTATCGGTATGGATAGTTATAAGCCTGTCTCTCGTCCCTTCTGAATTTAGGGTTTGAGCACAGATATTTACTGCCATTACTTCAGCCTGAAAGACAGAAGCATGTTTACCTAGAGAGATAAATATCCCATCCCTGGATTTGTCCATCCTTCATATTCCAGTCCCTGATCCTAATTCTGTCAGGAATCCATCTATGTAACAATTGGCTCCATTGCATGGTCTTTGTGAGCCAGTCCTATTAATTCCTACACAATAAAGTGTGTCAGTATATTTCTTAACCTGAAGATCAGAATGCATGGCTAATTTTAATTTAAACTTGTCTAATTTAATCTTTTAACCTGCATGCCACCTACTAGGATCGATAAACACGATACCTTTGGAAAGAAAATCCAATGGTTTCATTAAATATTAATCTATACATACATTAAATACATCAAATAAGCTAGTTTTTTAAGGTACCGCCACTGCCTTAGAAAAGCAGCCAGTCAAAAACATAGCATCATAGCTCCAGTTATCATAAGGCATGCTAATCTTTGCAACTTTCCAAGCAGAAGTAAGGATTTGCATGCCGTTGCCTTGTGCCACCACACAACAGCACTGTTTAAGACCATGGGCCTTATTGCTGTTTTATATATCTAAAGGGCCATCTTAGGTTTAAGGCTAACATTCCAACTATTAGGTATGTGGTCAAGTGCTCAAAGCCTGTAGTAGGGCTGGAAAAAATTCCATCAGTACCGGCTGATTTGAATGGGGCAAATGATTTAACTGCCCATTCCAATTTCCCAGAATTAACTATTCTGTTGGCTTCAGCCCACCTGTCCATAATAATAGTTTGTCTTTCAAAGGTGGGATTAATTGGTATCTGATCCATCAGCTCACAGCCAGGGAAATGTGCGCTCCCCAGTGCCTTCAGGGTTCCAATCTTTTGAGTCGGTATGGGCCCCTTCCACACTGATAGGACTTATAGCCCTTTGGCCCATCCTTTTGGATAGGATTTTATTTACTCTAAAAGCAGAGGATGTGTCATTAATGTCATTGCAAAAATTCCTCCATGCTCTTCTCTTAGCTTTCCTATTGGCTTTATTGTAATTGGTCAGTGTTTGCATATAAGTATCCCAACTACCTGTACTTTTGGCTTTGCTGAAGAGTTTCTTAGATGAAGCTCTCAACTTGCCATCTTTACTATTCTACCAGGGGACGTTCCTGTTAGATTTGACTGTACACACACTGTTATTGTCTGTGTAAGATTTCATTATTGCCTCAGTGAGTGATACATTGAGGAAATTCGATTGCCATTAGTCTCTAATTGATTTGGAACTTGTCTTCTTGTTCGAGTTGGGTGCAATAGAAGCTCCAGTCAGCACGCTTACCCCTAATAAAAAATACAACAAAATATGCCGATAACGAATGATATTTTCTTCCATATTCATAGTGAAATGACAAACACAATATTAAGTTAGTTTCAACTAGAGTTAACAGATATAGTTGTTGACATATTATAAACAGAATAAACAATCCACCTTATGGATTAATTCGATAGATAAGAAGTGTACATAGTGACATAAAAATAAACAGAAAAACTGAAAGGACTTATTTTCCAACCCAATAGATCTTAGATACCAGTCAGGATATAAAATTTTTTCATATGGCAGTCATCATTAAAAAAATAATGTTTATGTTGTTTTTTTTCCAAGCCTAGTTGTTTGTTTAATCAATAACTGCAAACATAATAATTTTTTTAGATTTGCTATCCCCTTAATTTTTAGAAGTAATTAATGAGGCTAAGAAGCCCACATGACTTTTACAATCCGAAACCAATTTTATTTTTTACAGATTGATAAGTATAAGGAAAGGAAGATTACAGGAACAGAGAATGGAGGAGGTTGGGACCCACAGAACTCTCCACAAAAGAAGGCTCTTCTTCTAAAACGTGAATGAAAGGAGGTTGGTTTTCAAACCAAAGGTAACCTCCTGCAAGGATGTAGATGGAAATCTCTTGAAGAGAAAGGAAGAAATCCTGGAGAGATGGAAGCAGCACTTTAGAAAAACCCTTCACCAAGACGATGCAGAACCACCTGACGAAATTGAAGTCGAGTACAACAACTACAGTCAAAGGGGTATGACAACTAAAGAGGTATAACTCTCCTTTTGAGTGCCTATAAGGTGTTGTCAAATATTCTTTTTGAGAGACACCCCTCATGCTGAAAGAGAGATAGGTACCGGTAACTAACAGGCTGGATTCAGAAGGAGTAGATCAACCAAAGACCTCCCTGAGAATGATTCTGGAAAAAGCAAAGGAATACAGAATGGTTACGCACCACCATTTTCAGGATTTAAAGTCTGCATGTGATAACCCGATTCAAACTCTACCAGGTGTTGGAAGTAATAAACATACCCAGGAAATTGATTCGTCTGGTGAGAATGACCGTTATGGGCTCCAACAGGGTAGTACGTATCGGATCTGACTTCTCCAAACCTATCAACACGAATTGTGGCAGATAGGGTGACACTCTTGCATATTGTCCTTTTAATTTGAAGGTCAAGAGCAGTATATTGATCAGGAATCCAAACAAGGGCCACCTTATTCCACAGTACGGTCCAGTTATTGGGGTATGCAGACAACTTCGACGTAGCTGCCAGATCTCAGTATGCCGTAAAAGAAGCGTTCCTTGCTCTAGAACAAGAAGCAAAATGTTTTGGCTTGTCATCATCAATGAAGCCAAGAAAAAGTACTTATGAATAGAACCAACAGAGGAAGGGACAGGATTTTTATAAGTTGGGTCGTACAGATTTGAGAGGGTGCAAAGTTTCGTTTAACTGGGCTCAGAAATAAATGCTCATAACAACCTGTCTCAGGAGAACAGAAGAATTGCTGCAGCCAATCGGAGCTATTTTGGGCCAGAAAAATACTTTAAAAGCAGTACCTCTCAAACAAAACTAAGGTTGGCTTTTGTAGGACTCTGGTTCTTACGTATGGATCAGAAACCTGGGCCTTCACCAAAGTCACTAAGAACATGCTTCACGTGCTTGAGAGGAAAATATTAAGAATTTTTGGCAATGTTCAAGAGCAAGATATCTGGAAAAGGAGGAAGAACCAGGAACTCTCAAAGCTGTATAGCAATCCTGATATTATGAAGTGGATTGGCAGATTCCGATGGGAGGGCCACATGGCAAGGATGAAGGAAGATGGGATTCCCAAGAAGACATTGGATTTGAGAAGCTTCATGGCAAGCAAAGAGTGGGCAGGCCCAAATGTGAGGTGGGCTGATTCCGTCGCAACGGATACACATGTTCTCCTAGGCGCTAAGAGCTGGAGATCTGCAGTAAAAGACAGTACCAACTGGCAGAGACTTTCAGAGGAGGCCTTGACCCATCACGGGTTGTTTCACCTACTATGTATGTATATATCGTTGCGATATATTAAGTATGCAAAAATAAATAGAAATAAAGATCAAGGTGGCTCGAAGTTGATAGCCAATGAGAGAAGAGACTGAAAATGGCGTATAGCGTCTCCTGCCAGAAACAGTGAACGTGTGTGGAATTCTGACCTAGTGTAAGAATAGTGAAATTTTATCAAATAAAAAAGAGCTACATTAAAGAAGAAAGAAATGAGGAATTCAGAGAGCAGCATGGCCAATAGATAATAATTTTATTTTTTTTTTATAATAGTATTAATTTAATTTTATTTTTTTAATATTTCTGTAATATGTTAAATAAATTATAATGAAATAATCATTGCCAAGACTTCGTAAATTATTTTTAAAAACCTATAAATTACATTATTAATTATAAAATTATAAATATTACAATTATATCTAAGCACAAGGAAAGTTATTTTTTCACCATTTTCAAATTTGACTGTTATTTTTAAACTTTATTATTATATGATATAACATGGGAGGGACAGGAAGAGAACTGCTATGTTTTTTAAAACATAATAACACATTAAAATAACAAACACATTTTTAAAAAAGTACCTTTTCGATAATACTCTGTTTCATAAATATCTCGGGTCATTCCGAAATCTCCTATTTTTACAGTTAAATCTTCAGCCACCATACAATTCCTAGCAGCTAAATCCCGATGAACAAATTTTTTTGCAGCAAGGTAAGCCATACCATCAGCAATCTCTGCTGCCATACGCAATATCCTCTACAAATAATTTTTTTAAAATAATTTTAAACTTGAAATATACCATACATCTGAAAAATACAAATAAAACAAGAAAAAAGAAAATCACCTTCAAAGATGGGGGAAAAATATTTGAATTTCCAGAATCAGGGCGATGAGAACGAAGATAGGACTTAAGATCACCACGTTTCATTAACTCCATTATGACAAGAGTAGGTTGACCCTGAGATACCACACCTAATAGTTTGACAACATGATGTGTATTAAAAGCCCTGAAAGACAGAACGAACCATGAAAAATATTGCTTTAAACAACTTAAATTCAAATTTATTCAAAAAGAAAAATACTTCATCACTGAGGCTTCATTCAAAAATTCAATCCTTTCTCTATCAGCAGCTTGCACATTGACAGTTTTGACAGCACAAAGCTGCTCAGATGAACCTTCAGAGCTATATAATCTTCCTTCATAAACCATACCAAAAGAGCCTTGACCGATTTCTCCAAGAAGTTCAACACGGCTTCTAGACACTTCCCAATCATCTGGCTCATAAACTGCAATAAAAATAAATAAACAAAATACTAATAATCTTTGAATCCAGAATATTTATAAAGCCTGTTTAGTATTTCTAAAGATCTATGGTAAAACTTAAGAGCAGCAGTTTTCTTGCCTATTATAGAGAATCGATATATGAAAAATTACTTAATGTTTGATAAAAAACACTTATGTCAGATATTCTGTTTACTATAAATAAAAAAAAAAAAAAAACTACAATAGGCTTATTCTGGATAATTATAAAGCTGTTAGATTTAAAACAATATTGTCGATTTTGCTTATTTTACATTTGAGAATGTAATCAAGATTCTTCAGGTTTGGAAAGGTAATAAATAAAGTAAGTAATTAAGCCTCCTAGAGGAGGAAATGGTATAGAAGGGACATGACTCTTCCAGGAAAGTGTTTGGGTCGACAGTTATTCTGAGATTTTAAATGTTACGGGATTATTGTTATGGAACAGAACTGGGCTACATGCATTGCGTTACAATTAGTTAAGTTTATGCATAAAAGAAGTTAGTGTCCAAAATAATAAGAAGGATGAGATGATTTGAATGGCGGTCATAAAAAATTAGAAAATAGTAAGAAATTATTACTATTTTCTAATATCTTATAACCCCCATCTCCAAATCATCTCATCCATCATCATATTAACACATAGCCAACTATTTATTCTTTAATAATAAATAATAATAAAACATAATTACTAAAACAATAATTGCTCAAAAAGTTAATACCTGTTGGAACATATTCAGGATTAACAGATGCAATAAGTTTTCGATTAGGCAATTGACTGTATTGTCTTCTTAGAAAAAAAGCAGCAACTATTAAAAATGATAAAGCAACCAGAAAGAGAACGATCAGGATATATAATAAATGTGAGGTGAATGTATATTCTTCCTGAAAATAAGTGATATTGAATTATATAAAAAATTGCAGTAACAAATAATAAATCAAAATGAGAATAAAATCTAGCAATCTTAACCATTTACCTGCCAGTTATCTAAAGGTAGATCATAACTTTAAAATTCTTTTGCCTAATTTAATCATAATTACTATTGCTATTACGGGATTTCCAATATTTAAGGTTATTCCATCAGAGTTAAGAATAATTGAGTCAACATTCTTATTTTCATTGAACTCTTTAAAAAAGCTTTCAACCGTTGAAGAAGTAGACACTTTGAATGACAATGAATAATGATTTAGTTCTGATGATGAAGAAATTTACACATGCCAGATCCCTTCTGATGAAAGAGAAGTTTTTACAGAAGAAAACATTAACAAGAATGGTTTGAAGCTGGTCATCCCAAATGATATTTGCGGGCAGGTAACATTATTAATATTAAAAAAATATATACAGAATATACTATATATAATATATATATATATATATATATATATATATATATATATATAACATTTAACTATAATATAATTATCTTATATATACTATCTATTTTTTTTTATTTCATGTTCAGCAACTGGTGCCTCATACCAAGCCTTAGTATTTCAATACGCCAATGCTCCCTATTCCTACAGTCCACCGTCAAACCTCTAGCTGCCATTTCCTACCTCACATCCTCTATCCACATTTTGCGGGGTCTTCTCCTCATTTCCAGGCAGTAATAATTTAGCAGTTTATGTGGCTAACACATTTTGTCCATCCTCATGATATGGTAATTCCACTTGAGTCTCTTCTTTGAGAGTTCATTTAGGATGTTTATCTCAGCCCCTACTTTTTTCCTTACTTCCACATTGGGATTCTTTGTAGCCTAGGTATGCCACAGGCTCTTCTTCAGAAGTCCATTTCGGGAGCCAATAATTTCTTTTCAGATGATTTTGGCACAGTCTATCTTTCTGCTTGAGTAAGATGGTTGGGGGGTGCGGTCATCAAAGAAAAAAAATGCACATTAACAAGGAGTACTTATTTTTAATTGTTTGCCGACGTTTCAGTCTACAGTGTGGGCCTTCATCAGTACCAAGAGAAACAAGATAACAACAAGCAATGTAATTAGATAAATATAATAATATGATGACTGTAATAAATTATGGAAACAATCATAAAATTAAATGTAAAATGATGATAAGATGTCAGTAACAAAGTATAAATGCAAATATAAAATAAAATGATAATATTGCAATAAGAATATTTGAAGACTACAAAGGGTAAATAAGCAAGTAATTAAATGTTAAAAGAAGAACAATATCTGAACAATTAAACTTTTAGATATGAACAATTTTGAAGTGATATTTGAGGATAGCATATAAAAAAAGGGCATAGTAAAGAACCTAATAATTTTTTTATATATATATTTTATTGAAATTTACGACTGTATGTTATTATAAATCAAGTAAATATGCTGATAAAAGATAGTGCATATGAAAAACATGAAGAGAAACTGCCCATTGGCAGCACTCTAGTAGTCAATCTAAACAAGAAGGTCTCGAGGCCATCTTCTCTTCAGACGCCTCGGTGGATTATCAGGAATTGAAAGGGGAAGCAAGGACTGAAACTAGTTGATTAGAGTGGGAATGGAGTTTGTCATGGAGGGATTGATACTTGGTACGGGCCAAATCAGCTACATATGGAACATTGAGGTCTTTATGAATGATTTTATTAGTGACAAGGAGCGTTGAGGATTTTACGAAGGATTTTGGATTGTAAGGATTGAATAAGGGAAGAATTTGATGGTTTAGGGGAGCCCCATAGCTCAACTCCGTAGGTCCAGATAGGCCTTATGATTGTCATGTAAATGAGTCTTTAGTACTTAATTGAAAGGTTAGAGTGTCTGTCTAGTAAATGTAAGAGTAGCCGAAAACGGCGAGCAGTTTCTTGCCTTTTCAGTCTTGTATGCGGATTCCATGTAAGGCGTTTGTCAAGCAGGAGTCCTAAATAGTGGATCTGTTCTACAGGGACAAGCGGGATATCATTAAAGAACACTGTAGGGCAGGATGTCATAGTTTTTTCGACAAAGGGTAAAGGTAATTTGTTGTGATTTATTTATTGGAATTGATTTTAATTCTCCAATTCTGACACCATACCTCAAGGTCTCTGATGTGGGATTGTAGAGTTTGTGAGGAGATTGTAGGATCGTTATTAACTGATAACACACAAGTGTCATCGGCATAGGTGGAAAGGAATGTGTTAGGATGGGTTGGGATATCAGCTGTATAGACTGTGTAAAGGATGGGTCCTGGGATACTGCCTTGAGGAACACCAGCAGACTGGGTAAAAAGAGATGAATAGGAATGATTGTCCTAATAATTAGAAATGAGAAACCATAAGAATATTTTTTTTTTTAAGTAATGTAATATTGAATTAACAATTATATGGGAGGATATGAATAAGGAAGGAAGGAGAAGGAAATAAGTGGTTTAAAAGATAACATAGTCAATAATAAAAACTTATATACTGACTCAGAGAAGGTGTCTGAAGAAGTGTTTTGTTTGCTGTTAAAGGCACTTGGGTGGTATGGAAGGTATGAGAACTAGATTAAACAAAAAAAATTAACCTAATGAGACTTCCAAATTTCCGGAAATGATAGTTATGTTTACTGATTCAACTCTTTAATGAAGAAAAACAAAAGATTGGTTAATTTTTTTTTTAATATGTCAATGGTATAAAATTGCGGACTAAGGTTAAAAAATACTAACTAATAAGCAATTAATAACAAAGGTAATGATAACAGAAAACAAAAAGATTTAAGTATGACCAGAAAGAGAAAGATATAACTAATAGTGACGAGGTACGGATTATAAGATTTTGGGTACTTACTAATGACGATTAGGAGCAGACAAAACCAATGATGAATAAAACAATAATCCAATAAGAATAAATAAAATTTAAAAAGAAAATTCAAATAAAAGGAATAATAAAATATTTTATTAAAATTAATAATGAAGTAAGTAGATAATAAATAAATAAAACTAAAACTAACAATTAATAAATAAATATGATCAAATGGTTTTTAAAAAAGGGTGATGAGTTAGGGATGCTTCTTTAAATTTAATATCTGGAAATAAGTTAGTGATAAGTTATGTTTGTCCGTCTTTTGTTTAACAGGAAGGCGTTCTAGTTGTATGTAAATGTATTCCGTAATGAGTCGTTTATCATGGTTGGGAACTGTGGCAAGAATGGAGGTTTTATTGAAATCTGATCTGAAAAAAGATAGTCGAATCAGTGAACATAACCAGCATTTCCGGAAATTGGGATGTCTCATAAGGTTTAACGGTTTTTTCTATCTAGTTTTCGTACCTTCTGTACCACATAGGTAGCATCTTAAACAACAAACCATATCACTTCTTCAGAAACCTTCTCTGAGTCAATATGCAGGTTTTTATTATTGATTATGTTATTTTTTCACCACTAATTTCTTTCTCCCTCTTTCCTTATTCATTTTTTTTCCCCGTTATATATCCTCACATATCATTGGTAGATTAATATTACATTACTTAAAAATTTTTATTCTCATTTCTAATTATTAGGTTTTTTTTTTAGGGGGAGAAGTTTTAGTATACTACCTGTGTTTTTTACTGTTCTTTTTATATGCTACATACGTTATTTACTATGCCTATTTACCCTTTATAGTCTTCAAATATTCTTATTGCAATATTATCATCTTATTTTATCTTTGCATCTATACTTTGTTACTGACATCTTATCATCATTTTACATTTAATTTTATGATTGTTTCCATAATTTATTACAGTCATCATATTATTATATTTATCTAATTACATTGCTTGTTGTTATCTTGTTTCTCTTGGCTCTGATGAAGGCCCACACTGTAGACTGAAACGTCGGAAAACAATTAAAAATAAGTACTCCTTGTTAATGTGCATTTTTTTTCTTTGATGACCGCACCCCCCAACCATCTTACTCAAGCAGAAAGATAGACTGTGCCAAAATCATCTGAAAAGAAATTATTGGCTCCCGAAATGGACTTCTGAAGAAGAGCCTGTGGCATATCTAGGCTACAAAGAATCCCAAATGTGGAAGTAAGGAAAAAAGTAGGGGCTGAGATAAACATCCTAAATGAACTCTCAAAGAAGAGACTCAAGTGGAATTACCATATCATGAGGATGGACAAAATGTGTTAGCCACATAAACTGCTAAATTATTACTGCCTGGAAATGAGGAGAAGACCCCGCAAAATGTGGATAGAGGATGTGAGGTAGGAAATGGCAGCCAGAGGTTTGACGGTGGACTGTAGGAATAGGGAATCAAACCCGATCGCACCTCAAATCTCTCGGAGTAATTATGACCGATTCTAACTTTATGAAATGTTTCCGACAAACACATCCCTACTAGGTTTACTAACTTTCTAGGTATTCCCTGTTCAATCATGATGTTATCTAGCTTCTTACGGTCTACGGAATCATAATCCTTTTTAAAACTGATATAAAGTTGATGGACTACACCGTTGTATTCCAACTTTTTCTCTAATATTTGACGTAAAGAAAATATTTGATCACTAGTCGAGCGATTCCGCCTAAAACCACATTGGTAGTCTCCGATAATTTCCTCAGCGTATTCCATGATTCGGCTAGTTAGTATGGACGAGAATATTTTATAGCATACTGGGAGAAGAGAGATCCCCCAATAGTTGTTACAATCTGTCGTCGGTCTTTTTTTGTGAATCGGAAGAAGTATTGATTCTTTCCATTCTTCGGGCATTTTTTCATTTCCCCAGATCTTTTTAACTGAAACATGTAATTTGGAAACGCCCGCTTCTCCACAGGCCTCAATTAATTCACTCATAATATTATAATTTCCTGCAGCTTTATACCGTTTTAATTTTCCTATCACCATTTCAACTTCCTCTTTACTCGGTGCGTCTATCAATGGTTCAGCGCCATGATATTCAGAATGAAAAGATTGATTACTATTTTCCGTATTTAGAATGCCGTCAAAATGTTGTTTAAATCTATTTAATATCTCAGTCGGATCAGCAATTATATTGTAATTTGCATCTTTAACCCCATTCAATAGGAATTCAAATCGTTTACGTGATTTGTTTATACCTTTATACATCTTTCTTACATTATTTTCACTTCTGTGTTTTTCTATTTCTATTATTTTGCCTTTAAGATACTCTCTTTTCTTATTTTTTAAGAATTTTGAAGTCTCATTTTTCACTACCCGAAAGTAAGCCACGTTATTTTCGCTTGGATTATTTAAGGAATTCAGTTTAGAGCTTTTTCTTTTTTCACACATATTTTGACAATCCCCATCGAACCAAGGTTTGTTCTTTTTATTTTTGATTTTCCAAAACATAAATTACAGACCTCTTTAATATTATCCCTGATCTCTTCAAGTCGTGAACAATTAAATTTTTCCATTAATCAACAAATAAATCATTCCATGTGAACAATTAAATTTTTAAATATGAACAATTTTGAAGTTATATTTGACAGTATTATATAAAAAGAACATAATCATTAGAAATTAGAACCAATACGAATAAAATTTTTTTTAAAGTAATATAATATTAACCTAACAATTATATGTGAGGATATATAATGGAAAAATATATGAATAGGGACAGAGGGAGAAAGAGATACTTTCTCTGAGTCAGTATGTATTTTCTTTCTTATTGATTATGTTCTCTTTCACCACTTATTTATTTCTCCCTCTTTCCCTATTCATATCTTTTTCCATTATATATCCTCACATATAATTGTTAGTTTAATATTATATTACTTTAAAAACATTTTATTCGTATTGTTTCTAATTTCTAATGATTATGTTATTTTTTGTTCATAATCACAAAATTGTTCATATTTAAAAGTTTAATTGTTCACATATTGTTCTTCTTTGAACTTTTAATTATTTGCTTAGTTCCTCATTATAGTCTTCAAATATTCTCATTCCAATATTACCTTTTTAATTTTATGTTTTTTTCCATCTTGTATTACTGTCATCCTATTATCCTACTTAACTTATTATTAATTTTCTAATTGCATTGGTTGTTTTCTTGTTTCCCTTAGCCCTGATGCAGGCCCACAATGTACGCCAAAACGTCGGCACACAATTACAATAAGTGTTACTTATTAGAGAGTATTTTTTATTTTTATTTTTTTTTATGACCGCTCCCCCAAACATCTTCCTCATCCAATTAAAGGAAAATAAAGTGATATATAAAATACTTAACATTAGGAATGCCGTCAAATTCACATGCACATTTGAATCAGCAGCTTTTGTCAAAATTACATTGTTGAATTACTGAGTTATTTTTAAGATTTAGTAAAAAAGATAGCGAGAGAAATATAACATTAATTAAAAACAAGTTAAAATTTCTAAGTAACACTATTAAATGTATGTATCAATTTAATGCTAACAAGGTATTAATTAAATAATAAATAAATAGAATACCTCTATGAGAAAATACTGGTAAGGAGTATAATAGCCATTTCCAGACAAAGATGTTGCACGCAAGCGCAAACTATAATTGCCAGGTCCAAGATTTCTCAAATAGTATATATTTCCAGACTCAACAAAATGTTTTCTAGTAATGCATTCAATAGTAGGTTTATACTGTAATAAATAATTAAAGTCAAACAAATCTCATTATTATATAAAATTCTAAAATGAAATATTCTTTTTATCAAGAAAGCCTAACCAAAAAGCCTTTTAATTAAGAAATAAAGACGATGAAAAAGGATAATTAAAATAACTTAAAACTTATTAGAATCTGCCAAAGCTGCTGACATAACAAAACAGCTTTTTCATTTATCTTTAATTTTTTTCATCTATTTATACTTAATCAGAAATACAGTAGACTGATCAATACAAATTATTGCAATTTCAATCACAAATAAAAGAAGAACACAACATTATGGTATTAATACACTGTTTTAATACAAATATGTTCATAAACCCATGTTATTTTTAACTCAATAGAAAATAAATATTTTGTATTTATGAATAATTTTAGGTTGTAGTCTATGGTCATGGTGATGGGTTTTCAGAATCTTTCAGAACAAAGTATTTCAATGCTGATGTTCAAATTTATTAAAACCTTAATTACACTGTTTTTTTTTGTTTTTTTTTTCATTTTTGGACTATTTATGAGAAGGTTATATTTTCTATCTCCATAAACATCTTGAGATAAACTTATCACTCAATCTAATTTTTTCAATCTCCATTTTTCTACATAAATTAATTTTGAAAAATTTCCTTTAACACTTTGACGACCACGCGTGTTTGGAGCACCTTCTCTTGTGGACCATAGCGGGCGTATGAGTCCGCTGCAGCGGTTCCAACTGGGACCGACCAAAACTGGCTATTTTGGTTCAATGACCCAAAACATTATTATCAGCTATTTGTGTTTTATTTCACCCGAAAAACACATAGTATTAACAAAATTGTGATAAAAGTTACTTTAAGTTAAATGAAACAATTAATAAATGAAGCAGGCGCCTGCGCCCGCTGCGGTCCAACGGGGAAGTTACTAGAGGAGGTGCGTGCCCTCTGAAGAATAAAAGAGATGTCCGTATGCTCACTACTGAACACACGGATGAAACGACTGAAGTCGTGACTCGAAGTGGAAGAACCATTACAAAACCAAGGATGATTGTCGATTATAACTGTGGAAAATCATCAATCTATACCTCAGACCAAATGTCGTCTTATTCCACAAGCTTATGGCAAACCCGTTAGTGGTATCACAAATTTGCAATTGATCTTATTTTTGGGGCCTCTCTACTAAATTCATTAGATATTCATAACAGTTTTAGGCGAGAAATTTTATAGAACATAACAAATTTTAAAGAAGAGGTTCTAAGGGCCCGATTGAAAGGAAAACCGATTGTGTAGCGGGTGTATACGCCCACTGGAGGCTGGTAGTGATAGCGTGATAGCGGGAGAGCGGGCGTATACGCCCGCTGCGGTCCCTTTCGCCCTGCACATGAACCAGGGAGCAGGCCAGGAGTAGACTAAGCCAGCGGGCGTATACGCCCGCTATGGTCGTCAAAGTGTTAATAGAAATGCTAAAACTACTTGCTGGAATGAACAATATTTTAAATGCTCTAATAGGTTCATGTTAGTGAACTTTAATTCTGTTTTGTCTTAAAGTGTTTTTCCCTTTGATTTTATAATGTAAATAATCACTCAAAGAGGGACATTAAAAGGTTTTAATGATTTATTGTTTTCACTTAATGGATTATATACCTTCCCAGAGTTATCATAAAAATAAACTCAAACAAACCAAATAGGAAGAATTAAGAACTATGGAATAAATAAGCAAACAAAAATTCATAGAAACCATACCCTCTATCTGATTCCCATCTCTCAAAAGCATAATGATTTTATTGGTTCTGTATTTGCGAATTCAAATTATATGAAATTTACATTAGAAGGATGGCGAAAAAAAATATATAAATTATCAAGCAGACAAAGTTACCCTCTTTTCATACAAATAAATAGGTTATTTTCAAGGATTCGATGAATTGCTAAGATGCTACTAACATATCAACAAAACAATTAAACTTAAAAGTAATGATAATGTATGATTTCATAACCACACTTACAATATTAGCCAACTTCAGAAATACTTTTAAGGACAATGACTATATAAATAGGGTTATTTTTAGGACCATACTGCTACTAGTGTTGAAGTGAAGAGCTTAATAACTTTAATTATTTACAGTAAAAGAAAAAATAAATAAATAAATAAAGAATCTTACATTTTCAATATCAGAGCGTTTGTATTCAATTTCATAGGCAACAATAAGGCTATTCGGATCTTTAGGTTCTTCCCATTTTAACTGCACAACTCCTAAACTTTTGTTTGAAATTTCCCAGACAAAATTCTTACTTTCAATATTGTCAGCAGTGGCTAATTGGAAAGAAAAAAGAAATGTAAATATAAATAAAACAAACATTATATAAAAATATTATAAACATAATAATAGGTAAATATTAAGGCAATAGCCTTTCACTTTCTGTCACATGCAAATATTTTGATAATAAAAATAATACTATCATGAGTAAAAACAAGAATTCATATGAAAGAAAGACCAGATCATAACTACCTAACCGCATTGTTCTGGCAGCCACAATAGCTTCTTCACTGCAAGTGTTATTCTTTGTATCATTTTCTCCTTTCTCCAACGCCCGACATGCACGCACAGCAATGTTATATAAAGCAAAATGTCGCAATTTCTTCATAAGCAACACACTAGTATTTCCATCAACTTTTTGAGTGAACTGTGTTCCTGAAAAAGATATAATAATATAACAATATGCAATACATACATAATAATAAATAATTAATATAAATTATAAATTATATATATATATATATATATATATATATATATATATATATACACACATAAATTTAGTGTTTACTGATGTTTATTTTCAATATACCAAACCTATTTGCATAAATTGTTTGGAGAATCTTCCAACACATATAAAACAAAAAACATAAATTAGTTTTTATTAATTAATGAAGAATGAGATGGCTTGGGTGGCAAACATTTAATCATTACAAAATACATTGAAAAACATTAATTTTGAAATAAATGTTTTGGCCCAAATTGCAGGTCTGAATCAAGGCTAACAAGATACAATGCTAATATCTGTATGGATGTACTACATGGATAAATGTTGCCTTGGAAAATTAAAATAGCAATATTAAAAACAAAAAAGATTAAAATTGAAAATAATTAAAAAAAAAGATTTTTGAAAAATTTTAAATTAACAACTTTTACTATCGTTATATTAATTCATGGCTTCATTGGTTCTAATTTATTTATTTATTTTTTTTTTTTTACGTTGACGTTAAAAACGTTGGTTTCACAATAAATAGATTTCAATATTTTTGTAATAGTATGTTGGCACTTCTCTATCTTATCTTTCATTATATAAATACATTCACCTATTATTTTTATTATTCACTTATTATATTTTTATTAGCATTAATACCATTAAAAAAATAATTAATTCTTTAAAACTAACACAAAATAAGGTACTTCAATAGTTAACAAGGCCTTTAATATAATTAGTATTAAAAAATCCATATCACCATGGCATCAATTTATTTATGATAACTAGATTGTGGGTTTGTGTGAAGTAAAAATCTGAAAATATACAATTAAAATGTTGAAACATGCAAAATAAATTTGTAAACATACTTTATACATACTTACAGTCTTTAAAATTAATCTATGAACATAACAATAGAAGGGGTATATGCACAATCACAAATTTTTGTTAAACAACTTTTAAATATAGTATTGCATTCAATCTATAATCAACAAAGTTTGGTGCAAATCTGTTGGTTAGTTTTTTTTACATATATACTTAAATTTTGTAAAATATTAAAAATCCGCAATGCAGTCGGCATGATGTCACTGTTTCTAATCACCTTAAACCTAAAGTTATCTTCTGAATAGCATAACTATTGTTAAAATATTTTCTTTTCATATATTTTCACTTAAAGTTGAGCATCTATCATTTAGAGACAGGACAATTCATCATCCATTAGCAGTTGGTCATTTAAAAGGTGTACCATGGTAAAATAAGGGAAACTAAAGCTCGTGGGTATGTACTCATTACAAATATGTGTATATAACTTTAGAACATAATCTAAAACATTTATAAATAACTATAAAAAATATTATTGGATCTTTAATATATATAGAATACTTTAAGCAGAAAAGAAAATGTCACTGTCTCATAATCAAAAAAGGATTTAAAATTTCAATGTATACTATTGATATATAAAATAATTTATATATATTTTTGTAACATATTCCAAATAATCTCTTATCAATCTTATTACTTAATACCTATCTTAAACAGTTTATCACAGCTAAAATATGATTTAAGTTGTCCTAACACTTCCATTGATGTCCTATAAAGTCCATAATATCACCAAGTAGTGTATTAAAAGCAAATTTTCTTCATTATCTACAGCAATAATTAATGTTAATTATTATTTAAGCTAAATGTTATCTTTTAGTTTTAGAAAATCTCTTTAACTTTTCAGAATCAATGGTGGTCACACACTAATGATCCCAAGTCAATAAGAAACATGTGTTCTATCAAGTTTGTTTGTTGGTCAATTTTTTGTTCTAATAAGGAAAAAAAAAAAAAAAAAAGCTATGAAAAGAAACTCAAAATGTTAAAATTTTAATATTCAGGGAAATTGGCAATAACTATGAGCTAATTTACTTTAGAAACAATATCTCGCTTTATATTGTTATACTATAGTATATAACACTAGTACATTTTTGTTTGTTATTTTAGAATTTCATATGGGGTTTAAATGTTTTTGTTATTTTTATAACAGGTTTGGGATAGCTCATGAAATTCAAGATAAGAGTTTTTTAACTCTGCATTGACTATGGCCTCATATATGAGTCGACATGGAATCACCCAGGTAACAGAATGCTTAAATATGAGTCAAGACTGTTCCGTTCCCTGCTCATGGTGGACTCTTATATGAGTCCGGAGCTTGTAGGGCTTTTTTTTGGGGGGGGGGGGGGTACTAAGTGATCAATCATACTTTAAAACTATCCCATAAGCTTTCTGTGATTAAAAAAAAACCCTAAAAAATAATTAATAAAAGAAACATTTTTAATGGCATATCGAGCATACTTTTATTTCAATTGTTTTATTTTTCAGGTAGAACTTATTTCATTACCTACCTTCTGGTACGTGTATCATGTTAATTGCACAATAAGATTAAATTAACAATTTTTTTAACTGGTATTTTTTCGAAAAGAATAAAGTTATAGAATATTTTATATTTATTATTTCTATTGTTAGTAATAAAGAAGTATAAAACTCTAATTTAAACAATCTATAGGTCATGTAGTAAAAATATAACAATCAACTGAATAAAAGTTAGATAATAACAACAAAATAAAGAAGTGTTGGCTAGAACCACCCTGAAGGTACCTCCAGCACCCATTCCGCTCATTTTCAGTAAAAGGTTAAAACTGATAGGTATTTACTTAGAAAAATATCTATTTATTTACAGTAACACGACAGCCATTGCCAAATAATGACCTCTAATATGAAAAATATTTAACTTATAGTTAATATTTAAACAAGAAATGATTGAGAAGACAAAATGACTAAACCAAATTATATTTAATACAATACTGCTATTATTTTATAGATCATTCTATTATAAGGAAAGGGAATATTGTCATGAAATCACAAATATCCTTTCAAAAAGAAGAATAAACTCCATTTAGAACAACTGTTAAAGGATTTTGGTAAAAGGATTCCATTCATATACGTCATTACATAAAATAATACTAATAGTAGTAACAACGTAAGTTACTTTCAACATTTAACAATATTACTGACATTTATTTAATTACTGTGAGAAAAATATGATTAAGTATGAAAGCGAAAGAATGGTAGCTACATTATACCAAGCGCTATTTAATAAAGTAACTTTTAAGTCATTTGTCAGTACCAGTAACATATATTAGGCAGCAAAAAAGTATTTAGGGACTATATTCATTTAGATGTAACATGAGTTAATATCCATATTTGTAAGAAAAATGTACTTACCACAAAATGCTCCTCAAAAATGTATAGTGATGTTTTTGAAGATAGGTTGAGAAGAGCTCAAAGCATTCCTCCTTATATCCTTTGGAAAACAGAAGAAATGTTTATTGGGTGCTTTAATGCATGAAGATGAACACAGAGGCACGACACAATCATCTTGCAGAAAAGAACATTCATCAAAACAGGAAATTCTTATGGCTATGGATGATGAATTCGACAAAATATAAACAAACTTGGAGAAAATGTGACATCATACCGGCTTCAGTTATGAAAAATAATACCCTTATTGGTAAAACTGATATTACCACAGAAAATTAATATCTTTAAAAACAAATTTTGTTGAAAACTCAGATTTCCACCTAAATGTTTAATAAGACAGGAATAACAAAATTATAAAAACATGCATATACCCCAGTAAACAAAAACAAACAAGATAAAAATCAATTAATAAGGAAAAGAATATATTAGAAAAAATAATCACACCAAATCACAGAATGAAGTTAAAATGAGTAATTACAACATATAATTTTCAGTAAATGAATGTAATGCTTGTTCCTGAAAATTAACTTTGATTGAGAACAAGAGTCAACTAAAACACTTTTTGTTAGGTTTTGTTTAGAATAGATAAATAATTTAGAATAATTTTCAAAATTGACATTATTTCCATTAAAAACATGGTCAAACTGTTTTCAAAAGATCAATCAGGATGTGTTAAAAAAAAAAAATAATAAAAAAAATCGATCCGCCCTAAATTACTACACCATCTTTATTACTTATTACTTCCTTGATTATTTTGGTAAATATTTCATTCACCTTTTTTGCCTCTCAATAAAGAAAAATAGTGACACATGTAATTTAAGCCATTTTATGGTACCAAACTTTTAATTTCAGAACTGTTTCAACCATGAATGATGTATGGATGCTGTCAGGATCATAAGTTAAATTTGCAGACCAAATAAAAAACACTTATTAATAAAGCATAACAGTATTACAAATGCTCTCCTACAAAAGTTTGCAATATATTAGTAAGGGTGTTAGTGAAGTTTCAGGATGAATGATGCTAATTAATAAAAAACAAATGGAAATGACTTAGACACAAGCAGTTTTATTCACCAAAATGTAAAAGAAATCACATATTTTGGTTATTATACTATAAATGGTATAGAAAAAAAAATGTAAATACTTTTTAGGCAAAATATTACCTTCTGGAAAAATGATTCATGAACTAATTTTGCCACACAATGAAAATAAAAATTTGGTTGAATCTGCCTAAGAAAAGTATGAATCAGAACAGAATTTTTACTGCCAATGATTGGATGAAAAGCTCAGTAAAATAAATTTCTGTAATGGCTTCTTCTTTATTTTTATCAATCCCGATGGTTAATAAAAACTTAATCAGTAAAACACACAAAAAAGTACATAAATAAATAAATATATTGTGTAAGTCAAAACAAAGTGGGTACTCTAATTTTCAAAAGCATTGATTGATTGGGTTATTTTTCAAGAAATGACAAATACTCTTCTCTTATTAGTTCTCTCCCTATTTACCAACTGATTTTTAACAATTTTTTTTTTTTTTTTTTTTTTAAAGGGTCTTGACTAGACATTATTCAAGTGTATATGTATATGTGTGTATTATATATATTTCATTATTTATTACAGTTTTTCAAATTTTTAAGTTTGTAACTAGCAATTAAAACAAAGAACGATTTCCCCTGGATGAGAAAAATTAGAAACACATCAAGGCTACTGGGACTTGTTTTAGGAACTTGTGAATTAGAACTTCTGAATTTTTTATTTTTCCATCTCTAATCAGTATATGCTCAATTTTCTACTTCAAAAAAAAAAAAAAAAAAAAGAAAGAAATGAAATAATTATATATATATATATATAATATATATAAAATACCTCAAAACATAAAACTGCATTAAAAGACCTTTTCAACTTACTTCCAGATTTATGAGTATGAATCTGACAAAAAGATGCATTACATGGTGATATGGTGATACTAAATAAACAAAAAATATAAATACCATTGATAAAAGAGTGTGTCTCTATATCCTCCTTCTGATTAGGTAAAACCGATTTGTTCATTTCCAAAAACTGGCTGGATATGTCTCGTTTTTCTCTGTTGTTATACCTATCACACACATTACAAAAAAATTAAAGATCAAATAAAATGAAACACGACCGAATAAATGAATTTTTTTTTTATTTGGGAGGGAGCGTTTATGTCTTTTCCTTTATATTGAATGCAAAAAGGATGGTTATCATGTAGGTTACCAACCTATTCAAAACTAAATGAAAAGGTCGAGATTCAATCTGTGGAACTGCAATGAAATAAATATTATTCAGGCCTATCATCCTTTTTTTTATTTATTCCTTTTTTAGGGAGGGTAAGTAATTTCTGTCATACATTGCATGACTTTATGATACACTCTAAGTAGGTTTGGATTAAATTTTACATATCTGGATTTGCCACTATGGTAGATGACCAGAAGATTTTTAATACAAGTAAAACCCTAAAAAATGCATAGTTAATTACATACTTACAGTGTTCAAAAGTACACACCTCAATTTTTTTTTTAATTAGAATAAATTTACTCAAATTTGAGCTTATAGATATAGTTATATCCAAGGTTTTCATAAATCTGTTCTCTTCAGAAGCCTACAGAAATAAATAGTACTACACAATATGGTCAGTATAAGAACATCTGTGAGCCCCTCCCAACAACACTATTTTAAACTACTGCTCAAGGGTATTTAGTTCCAGATTTATGCTACCATCCATTTCTTAAGGAAATCAACTATTATTAACAAGTATGATAAATTAAAATGCAGTCGTCCAAGCAAAAATAATGCTAAATGCTTTGTTCACCCAAAATGAGAAAGACAAAATTATCAATAGTGAATATTACATGATATTATTGGATTAATTGAGTACAGAAATGAAGAAAAACAGCCCCAAAATGCAAAATAAGAAAAAAGTGCGGTTTCACCAAGACAATGCCCCATCACCGTATTACAAGTCTATAACAAAAATGTTTAAACTGGATGAATTATGCTTTTCATTGCTTCCCCACCAGATTTGGCCCCCAGCGACAACTGTTTTTTTGGAGACATGGAAAAGATGCTTCGGGGAAAGAAATTTGGCTCAATCGAAGTAGTGATTGCTGAAACTGGGGCCTATTTTGAGAGAAAAGACCAATCACTTCACATATAGACCATCAAAAAGTCAAAGGAGCTTTGGAGTATTACTTTTGAAGGAGAGTATGTTGATGAATAAAGTGGAATTTCTATAAAAAATTTGTTTTTCTTACTCCGAACGGAGATTTCTTGAATGATGTGTTAGTACTATCAATAATATCACTCCACCCTTGGTAAGCCAAAATATATATATGTGTGTGCGTGTATATATATATATATATATATATATATATATATAATATATATATTATATTATAAAACTATGTAAGGAATGTTTAGAATTTCAGGCTTTGTAATAAAAACTAAAAAATTATGATCATACACCACTTTGAAGTTATGATTTGAATATTATACCTCTTTACATAAATTTGGTTTTGTAAATGATCTTCTAGCTGAATTTCTTTTTCACGCTGCTTATTGTCTACTATCTTACGTTTGCATGGACAAGAATCAAGTTTTTCATCAGCAAGGTCATTAGGTTCTTCTATCTTAGGTTTTGGCGTGATTTTAGGTGTATCAGGAGGTAATGAAATAGCTGCAATTGAAATACAATAAAATAGTTTAAACAATAACTCAATACGTACTAAAAAAAAAATATATATATAAAATAATAATAATAAAATCCATACGCTCAAGACAATAATTTCTTTGTTCAATAAACTCTTCATTATCCTTTTCCCAATGACCTGTCACCATATAATATGACAAATTGCCATTAGGGTTAGCAGGGGGTTGCCAATGAATAACTAATTCTGAACTAGAATTAGAAAATGCAGTTAAGCCACGAGGTTCAGAAGGCCCTTAAACAACAATCACAATGTTAATAGGTAGACCATTTTGTATTCCTAGATAAAAAAAAACAAAACAATTATGCAAAAGATAAATCACATTTAACCTGTTAACCGGGCAACTTATAAATAGGTCAAACGTAAACTGTAGCGTGTATGGGTACGACGTATAAATACATCCTTCAAATATGTGTTGCGCCCTGGAACAGGTGGGACGTATAGTTTCGTACAACAAAGGTAATAATCATCGATTAATGTTTCGACATGAATTTAAGATGCAGAGAAAATCAGTATCATTTCGTTATTGTGAGCGGTGGACGTGTTCTGGGTGAGAAGTGATGAGTACGTTCTTTTCTCGAATACGTTGTTTTCTCTACGAAGACATATAATTTGTATAGTCTTTTCATTTATTTTAAGCATAAATAAAAAAAAGTAATAATATGAAATTACATTCTCCGGGCGTGAGTTACTGACACATCCTAGTGAAAGAGTTCACGCCCGTTATATGCTCCGTAATTAAAAAAGGAATACCCCGCTTAACAGGTTAAACAAGAGTTGATCAATGTAAGACAGAACTTACAGAAAATATATTGTAAACAAAGGTTAATAATCTAATTACGGTTGTAATTGTTTACCAATTAAACTTTTAATTATTTTGTGGATTTTATCAGACTTCTATAACTCTGCTTCTTTATTTTTCAGGTTAAAACAAATGCTAAGATATTTTTTTATAATTATCCTAACATCTTGTGGGTAAAATGAATTACCATTATTTGTGACTAATTTAGCAATTTTTTCATTCTAACTCACATTTTTTTAAAAAAGATTCTTACTTTTTAGTTACTTACTTTTATACAAAGATGGGCATGCATATTCATATTAAAAATTATGAATAAGAATGCATTTGGGAATAACAGGTTTTGTAAATACAAATATGAATATATTCACAGATGGAAATACGAGATATGGAAATACGACAGGCATATCCACATGTATAAAAACGAATACAGCTACATTCACTTTTATAAAAGTGAATATGTATGCATTTGCAAGCGTAAATGTGAACATGGTTGTATTTTAACTTGTATTTAATACCGTCCTAGGGTTAATCTCTTTACCACGTTTGGGAGCATCCTGTGGGTGGTGGATGTGAGGATGGTAGGTGGAAATTACTTCCGGCTTAGCCTGATGGACTCACAGACTAACAATGAAAGCGGCCCTCCAGGCTTGCTGGAGGGTGTGACATTGATTCGAACGCCCTACTCACATATTTTAGTTCACAAAATACCACTAAGAGTTATGGATTCCTCTGAGGTATAATGCTCATTATCTGGAGATAAACTATCTAGGTAGGGAATGCTTCAGTGGAATCATGGCGCAAGATGGAAATTAGAAATGTAGCAATTGGGACGTGGAACGTTAGAATTTAAATACAGCAGGTGGGTTAAAGATGGTTGCCAATAAAGTTAAGGGGAACCATTTAGATATTGTAACATTATAAGAGGTTCACTGACCAGGGGGAGGGTTCGTTAATGGAAGTATAATATACTATTTGGCACGGAGGTAGCGCTTATTAATTAGGTATGGGGTTTCTGATAAGGAATAGATTTCTTTCTGCTTCGTGGGACGTACAGTTCTTTATTGAAAAAATAACAGTCGCTAAATTTCAAAGTCGTTGGTTCAACATTGTGTTTATCAACATTTACTCTCCTACTGAAGTTAAATATGAATTTTATGATAAACTAGAGTTGGTTTATGATCAATTACCGCAAAGTGGATAACAGTACACTAGTGCTCCATCTACTAGGACCACGACACTACCCTATATGCATTATTACCATGTATTTTATTTTCATTAAATTAATCAACTTAAAAATAATCCTGGGGAAAATTCATAATGCAGAATAAAACTGTATGAAAGTTTACAGTTAATGCATAGATATTCGTGTTTACAAGAGTTATCGCAATCGTATTCGAATTTGTATACCATTTTTAAAAATCCATAGTTATTAAATACAAGAATCAAATACAATATTATTCCTATTCATGCCTGAAAATGAGTACATCTTCTCATTTCCGAGAGTGAATATAGCTGTATTCGTGACCACACTTGTGTATATTCCTACCTATTTACATCTATGAATATATTTGTATTCTTTTTTAAAGTATAAACTTCTTTATGTGTGTTACGCGATTTCAGGGAGGGAAAAAACTTGCTAGTTCACATTACCGAATTGAGCCTCACCAACATACCACGTCATTGGCCCTAGACTGGTACATGTGCAGCAGTCTGTGTATATGTATATGAATCCAATAGAAATGGGATATTGAAAGCAAAATATTGATATCAATATCAATATTGGTTAACGCTTTCGATACTCATATGATATCAGCACTAAAATATAAACATTTATAATATCAGTATTTAATTGAATTAAAATCTCTGTCTCAAAAGAAAAAAGATATGGCAGATAAACAATTTCTTAGAACCTACTACACCAATAACGACAATATCTTGATCAAATATGGATATGCTGTTGTCGTGTAATCGAAACTAAAATTATTTTATAATTAGTAAACCAAAAATAATTAAGTAAAACAAAAAACAAGTAACTCACTATCAGGTTCTGTGCGAAAATACTGTATTTGACTTTGTGCACCACTTTTTTCAGTAGCAACAGTATAGGTTTTGACATAAAAAGCATACTGAGTATATGGTTTCAGTCGAGTCAGAATATGGTTTATTTCTTGTTTATCCCCATCTTTTGCAAGATTCTCAGACGCAGATACATCATCAACTTGCCACCTGATAATTGAATCAAATTAATTAAAAATTGATAACTATAAATTATAATATAGAATTTCCATGACAATTATAATAATTTCCACATAAGTTATGACACTTTGTTCAAAATTCCAACTTTAATTATACAATTTTTGAGATCAATTGAAACCTTTTCCACTCCAGTAGTAATACATTCTACTTACCTATAATTATACTTTTGAAATTTTCTTAATGAACAGACACTACAACTTAATTATTAATTGTGCACAATTTATTGGTGAAAGGGATCATATTATAGGTTTTCAAGAAGGCTGATAACAAACTTAATAACAAATTTTTGATTAGGAAAATGCAGCAGTTTGATTTATTGATCAAAAAATGTAATACAAATATTCCCATCATCCCCCATCCTTAAAAACATCATAAATGATTTGTCAATCATTAGATTTTAAAGGGAAATTGTTATGAAAATGGAATCAGATTCACAATACCTCATGGACATGTGGAATTACAGGGTTGGGTAGTAAGTACAGAATTTTGAATTAGGTTATTAACAGTTCTGATTTTTTTTTTTTTTTTTTTTTTTTTTTTTTTTTTTTTTTTTTTTTTTTTTTTTTTTTTAATCAATGTTTTAATTTGGTATACAAATGTTGATATTTCTTCAACAATTATCAAATTAGATAGTTTAAGAGAAAAATTATAATTTATTTAAAAGGAAAAATAAAAGAGGTGACACAATAACAAAAACAGTAATTAAATTTTTATTTGTCAGATTATAGAAATAATAATTCAAAAATGAAATAATTTAAAAACTTACCCATCTCCACCACATGCATCTCTTCCATCATACATAGTAACATTTTGGTATGGTGCTTCAATTGAATACACAACATAACCAAGCAATGTACGAGAATCATAATGTTCAAATTGAGTCCACCTAATAAGAGCTGCTATTGAATTTTTCTTATAAACCGTTACATTTAATTCCTTTATATTACCTGAAAACAAAAAACTTAAGCATAATCATACCAGACAAAATATATGTATAGATATATTATCTTTTATTTATATTTACATCAATAAATATTGTAAATGTGCAATACAGCAATTATAGCCTCAAAAAAATCTTTTGATGACTCTACCTAGAGATATCAATTCAATGTTTAGGATTATTGGGAATAGATGTAGATGAGAGGTTATGGTAAAGCTGATTTGTATGGGGCAGATAGTTAAGAATTAAAGTAGGTGTATCTATTTTGGGTTATGTCTTCAACTAATAGGATATTCAGGTCTCTATAGACAATTATATAATAATAATAAATTCTTTATTTATTCTGGGACAAGTTCCTTCAGAATAATATTACAGACAAATTAAAAATGGAACTTCAGTATCTTAGAGTAAAAAAAAACAAAAAAAAAACAAAAAAAAAAAAAAAAAAAACAAACAACATAAATAACAAAGAAAATGAATAATATTAATAAATTAACAGGTAGCTTCTAATAATAATAATTTAGAAAAACAAACTAGACAAAAAATAAAATAAAATATTTGCATATTCATATATACAGGGCTAATTAAAATAAATTTACAATGCTTATGAAAAGTGTAAAATAAAATACATCAATGTTTAAATACGATGCATAATAAGATATAGTAAATAATTCTTTTTCTATTCTCTATTTACTGATTTTATAGAAATTTGGCTAATTAATTAGGGTTATTTGAGAACTGGATAGACAAAAAGTGTTTGAACAAACGGGATTTGAAGGTCGGAAGAGTATTGGAGTGACGGATATAAGAAGGAATGAAATTCCATACGGACGATGATCGAATAAGAAAAGATACATATATTATCAGTGTGGATCATTACTCACAGATAACATACATATATTATGAGTGTGGATCATTATTCATAGATAACATATGTATATTATCAGTGTAAGTAGTAAGTGCAGTGCTTGGATGGATAAGAATTAATGGGCAAAAGGGAGATAGGACAGTAAGGAGATGGGTTTTCAAGTTGCTTTTTGGTTTAGAAATCATTTTGATAATAGACAGTTGCAAAGAGTCAGGAAAATAGGTGGAACAGAGTGTGGCATTGGGGATACAGGTTAGGAATTTTATGAGAATTCCTATTTTAAAGTGAGATGTGTTATTAATGTAAGTTCTTCAATGGCGGAGTCAATGTCTTTTTTTAGTTTTTAATGGAATTTCCAAGTCAAGTTTAAATGCACTAGAAGCAAAACCGGGCTATGATCTGAGGAGAGATCATTTAAGGATTAGATTATAGATTGGGCAAAGGGAATTAGGAATAGAGGTTGAATGAATAGTGTTAGTTGGAGTGGAGGGAACAATAAAATATAAAACACTTAAAATAAAAACTTTAGAAACAAAAAATAAATATAAAAAAAAAAATAGTATTCGTGGGCCCACATGTGTGCGTATTTCCCAAAAATTGATAAGCTAATAATCATATAATTATTTTTTGACTAGTTTAGTAATTAATTAATAAATTAACAGAATATTTGTATTAATAATCATAGAGACAACTAAGAAAATTTTAAACAAATAAAACTAAGTTTCTTATGAAAATAAACAAATTAATTGAAAATCAAAAACATAAACAAGCAGGATAGGATTTATTTATTTATTAATGCCCCATACAATGTAAAAAGTCAGTTAAGTTTACCATGTCTTCTCCATTTCAATTTAATGAAAAGAAGTATGCTTAAATTTACCCCATCTCATATAATATTGTCCTAAATTTAAAAGCATACTTACAAGCAACTTTGTCACCATTTGAACTACTAGCTACTTCATGTTCAGTATAGTCTCCCAATCCAGCTACCATTTTCA
Source organism: Piezodorus guildinii (assembly GCA_023052935.1). Classification (NCBI taxonomy): domain Eukaryota; kingdom Metazoa; phylum Arthropoda; class Insecta; order Hemiptera; family Pentatomidae; genus Piezodorus; species Piezodorus guildinii. The sequence goes on along the minus strand of CM041295.1, from coordinate 34,333,341 downwards.
GTTTATCGATTTCAGACAGGCACAATTTGGGATTGAAATGAAAAAATAACCTCCCTTGATCAATACGAAATTCATTTTTACGGGACTTCCAATCCCACAATTCAACCAAATTTTGATTGTCTAATACAACCAAAGCAGACCTGAAAATAAACAAAATATACTATTAAAATATTCTTTCTTACCATCCAAAACAGTTAGAAAGCTGTTAATAAATAGTTAAATTTACATTTGGGAATTATTTATGACATTAAAATAAAGATTAAAACTTTATATTGAGCATATACATATAAATAAATTTGCATATACTCCTGAATCGGGTACTGATTAATAATTTAACTGATTTCTCATCCTTGTCGGTTTTACAAATCTTTAAGATATTTTAATAGTTTAACTAACTTGAACTCTATCTCAGATCATTATTCTTTCATTTGTTGCATGTGTCTATTCATTTAGTAATTTTTATTATTGTAATGGGCTGTATAAATAAAAATTAAAAAAAAATGATAATAAAATTTTTTTTTTGTCAAATGTACGAATCTCAAAAATGTTAACACATTAATCATATTATTGTTTACCAAAAATGTATTATCTCTTTAGAATACCAATAATAGGAAACTAAGGAAATGAACAAGGCCACCATCACTTAAGATTGAAGAGGTTCTTCAAAAAGCTATAAGAACAAATTTATTCACAATTTCTCTTATGCCAAAGATTGAGGAGTGTCGGTAAGAGGGAGAAGATTTCAGATTATATAGATCCTTTTAATTGATTGATTGATCTGATTACAGGCGAAATCCTGATACCACTGGGCAATGATTAGATACATGCCAAAGGGTATCCCGATTGCTGAAAGGGATTAGTTAGAAAAATAAAATCAATGCTTTTTTGTTTTAACATTGTGGATATAATTAGTTGACCGTTGAGAATTACTGAAGGAATTAGTCCGGGTGGCGGTCATTAAATGAAACAACTGAATAGTTTCAACTATTTTATTGTTTGCCAACGTTTCGACCCCCATTGTGGGTCATCATCAGGGCGTCTGGTAGGTGAGTGGAAACCCACCTATTAGAGTTTCCTATTAGAGTTTAGAGTGCTATTAGAGTTTCCACTCACCTACCAGACGCCCTGATGATGACCCACAATGGGGGTCGAAACGTTGGCAAACAATAAAATAGTTGAAACTATTCAGTTGTTTCATTTAATGACCGCCACCCGGACTAATTCCTTCAGTTTTTTGTTTTAAACTACAAAGAAGTAATTCATCATGAATTTCTTGTTGGTGAATACACAATAACCTCTAACCTCTATTAAAAATTGTAAGAAAGAATATACTTGAAACTGTCTCAGCATTATCCAATTTTGGTGGACCGCAAAGGAGTTCTGGTCAAGTAAGGACATAATAATGACATGCTATCAAAAGAAAGAAGAAAAATTAGAAACTCTTGATGGTCTCAAACTACTTCCATATCCACAATTCATAACATTTAATAAGTTGGTTTGATTGAACTGGTTAGTGGTAAAGAGGTTTGTTATTCTGTGAATGTACTCTTCTAGTCAGATATTCGTCTTATTTTCATATATCACTTATTACAATTGTTTCTCTAATTAGAGAGTATGCAAATTTCTTTATAACCTTTTATTTATTTCCAAAAATTACTAAGAAATCGTCAGTGTATACCATAATTCTATGTAGAGCAAAACAATCAGAAACCATACAGACCCAAATGGTCTGCAGAAAGAAAAGAGAAGTTCAGCCAAAGAATGAGACAATACTGGCAAAACAAAAAGAACAAGAAATAAGAAAATTGAGTCATAAGTGCTTAGCGCCTCCCTTTTAGGGAGATATCGCACTAATAATAATAATAATAATAATTCTATGTAAAATCCAATAGGCACCATTCTATTTTGGTGTGATTAATTAAAACATACTGAAGTCCATAAACACAAATCTATAACACAAATAAAACACAATTTATACTGAAGGAAGTAAAAATGGTTCTAAGGTATTAAAGTGCCAGAACTAAAAGCCATCAATGAAGCCCTGCAAGTCAGAAAGTAATCTAAAAAATTAATAGTTTATGGAATCACATTAATTCGGATTGTTGAGGAAGTAATGTAATACTGTTATCATAAAAAAAAAAAAAGTTATAACAAAAATATCAGCCTTTTGTTGATGATGGATCAAAGATTCAATACCTAGCCAAAATTAATTCATAATAAAAAAAAATATAATAATAAAAAATAAAATATGACCATTTTAACAAATTCAAAGAATGTATATATTTTAACCCTGTTCAATACTTAAACTACTTAATATCATTTTAAAGCATTCTCTAAGCTTGTTTAATCCCATTTGACTTCTTTAAAAAAGCCTCAGTTTAGTTATTTGTTTCTACCCAGAATCATAATAGTGTCCTACGAAATTCTTGTAATTTTAAGGCATTACTGTAAAAAAAATTCACAGCCACTGAAGCAACTCAAGAAATTATTAAATATGAAGGGAAAGGTATCCTTGAAAAGTGCATTTCGTGGTGTTGGTTTGAAAATTTTAGCAGTGGAGATACGATATTGGAGGAATAAGGGGTCTGGGCAACTATTAATATATATTGATGAGGTTTTGCAGGAAGCTGTTGAGACAAATCGAACAGATTTGTGGACAACAAGTACTCGCAACCTTGACAGGGAGTGTGGTATGTCGAAAGTTCGTCACTCACGAACTTACTCCTCATCAATCAGCTACGAGTCTTACACGTTCATTGAAAATCCCTTCTGATGTGAGATTTTACCAAAAGATTGACACATGTGATCAAAAGCAGGTTTACTGGCAAAATCCAAATACCTGAGAGCAATGGCTAGATCGCGTTCAAACTGCTTTTCTGGTTGCTGCAAGGGAACAATTTGAACTAAAAAATACATCCTTTGCATTTTTGGGAATTTGGAAGGAGTAATTCATCACAAATCTGTTCCTAATGGATGCTCTAAGAATTCTAAACTCTATTGCGAACAAATGGAAAGATTGTATACAAAATTGTCTGTGTTATCTTGTTTTTATTATCCTGGGACTAACGTCTCTTAAGAATAAAAAGACAATACAGGTTTGATGACTGAAACAGTGTGGCCATATATTTGAACATCAAAAGCTAAAACCAAAATAATAAACTGAGATTATAAACTATGTACATATTTACAAATTGAAATATTAGAATAAAATAAATAAACAAAATTAGATAGTTCATTGGAGATAATTAAAATAATATAAAAACAGAGCAAAATTGGTATTTATAGCAATTGCACTTGGAGATTACTGTCTGATTGGGAAAGGGAAAGGTGGTTGAAAAACAGTGATTTAAAGGTGGAAGCAGTTTGTGAACGACAGGCTCAGTAGGGATAGAATTCTAAAGAGAAGACGGAAGGAATGGTAAACAATGGACAATGGAGGCGATGGAATTGCTTTAGGGTTACTATAGTTTTAGGAGAGTGATCAAGAGTAACTCCTTAAATTTTAGAAAGAAGAGTGAAAATAGATAGAAAATAGGCAGATTATTGTTCAGGAGAAGGTTGGGAGGGCTGGGAATGGATTTAAAGAGAGCGGGGGATGCTATCAGGATGGCTTTCAATTTTAAATGGCACTTAACAAGAGTTTGTTGCAAGTTTAATAGAATTTATATTGTTTATGTCCTCCTGTAGTTTAGAGATAGCATCAGGGAAGTCATTTGGGGTAAAGGGAAAATAGATTTGGGCATCGTTGTTTATTGAGTGCTTAATGGAGAGTGGAAGATCATTGATGAATATGGAGAGAAGGGTGTGAAATAACGAGAAACCTTAGGATACAAGGGGTAACCTGTAGCATAGTGGCCGGCAGAAGTTTTCTATGCACCAGGTCACGGGTTCAAACCCACAGGTGGTCCTAGGATTTTTTAATGAGAGTAAAAAATCCATACCTGTCGTGTGCTGTCCTTCAGAGGGGACGTAAAAAGGTGGTCCCAAGCCTGAGCGATGTCAGGTACTCGTTAAAGATTCCTATCCTAATTAAACCTGGATAGACAAAATGTAGGACTCCCACCTTAGCATCATCTGATTAACCACAGCAGCATAAAGTGATGTTAAATAAATAAGCAAATAAACCTTGAGGTACACCTTTTGTCAGAGTGGGGTTTATTGGGAACTACAACATACTGGGAATGGTCGGCAAGGAATGATTAAAACCATTGAAGAGCGCCTGGAATAGGAATAAGGAGCAGTGGATATTTCAGCAAAAAAATATTCGAGGTGAGGGCAATCAGAAAGGGGTGACTGAAGGAGTTCTTTGAATCTGAGGCTATAATATACAAAGGGAGACCACACCACCACCTGTTCAGTAGAAGGGAAATTTGTGAAGTCGGAATTGTAGGTTTCAGAAACAGCTATTAAGTGATAAAAGTTATGGAGAAAAAGTCATGGAAATCATCAATATGTGCTAGGACTGACTACGTTGACGTGATATTAGTCATGGGAAAGGGAATATGGGATTAGTGAACAGAGATGTTGGGCTATGAAAAAAAGGGAGTGAAGATTGAACATATGGAAAGATATATAAGCCTGCAGTGCATCAACATTAATAGCAAAAACAGAACTAGAAATAGGTAGAAATAATCGGGAGTCAGTCCATTTTAGAATATTTTAATTTTGGTGAAGTTTCAGCTCAAACCTGTGAGCCATCACCAGGGCTACAAACAACAGAACAACAAAAGAGATACATATCATTATGATAATGAAAAATTATGAATGTAGTGACAATGATAAAAAAAATACAAAAATATGATACAAACAAATAATAATATGATAAACAATAAAATTATGATAAGTATGAAATCAAAACTTTAGAATTAAATAAACGTAAAAAATAAATACATAAACGTACTATCAGTGAGCCATGTCAATCATAAACTAAGGAATACTTTTGTATTTCCTGAGTATATTTGAATAAAAAACAAATTAAAAAAACAAGCTGTAGTATTTATATTCAAAGGGAAAACCCGTAGGGGTTTTTACACTAACTCCCTCCATACCACCTATGGATTTTTTAGGTTTTTCCTCAGTTTATGCCTATAAAGTGGCTATCTAATGGCATTAACAGAATGTAATTTCTCACTGTTTTTCAGCAGAACCCTCTTCTATTGTTAGATAAAAATAAATAATTTTTAATGCTTCGAAAGTTATCTCTTTAGAGGCTAAGACCAGACTAAATATGGCTAATAATGGTAGTTAACAATGGGCTATACTTTGAGGATTAATTATGTTTTATATCAAAGAAATGGTAATACAAATATTAGGTTAAAAAGTCTTTTTGTACAGCCCATTATTATCATACCTGTAATCTACAAGCAACACTTCAACATACCTTTTCATAAAACAAAGAATGAACCATTAAATTGATATTTATGGCAGATAAATGTTTTGAAGACATAGTATAACATTATTTTAAAATGATAAAACTATATTTAATGTAATGTATAAATCATATATAAGTATAAAATAAGAAATGTGTAAATAAATTGACAAACCTGGAACTTTCAAGTTTACGGCCATGTATTACTCGGAGGTTTCTTAAAAAGTTCAATGAAACAATAGGAAAAGAGCGAACAATTTTTAAATAATCATCAATTTCTTCTATGGTATTTAAATTTTCTTCAAGTTCTTTAACAACATTAACTATAAAAAATAAATATAAAAAAATACAATACAAGTTTTGTTGAATGATTTTAAAACATAATTTATAAAATAACTAATAAACACAAACAAAAGCTAACATCTACAAATAAAATAGCATTTCTTTCTTAAAACTAAATTAATTCCTAGGTAATTAATGTCCAAACACAAACTTACATAACAAAAAACAATACTTCATTTAAATTTGCGACTCTTACATTACTGTTTCACACACTGTTTATGAATGGTGCTAATTTTTTTATCTTAATAATTTAAATAGATTCATTTTGACAGCAAAAAAAAAGTTATTTACCTCACTACAAATAGGTATATAATTTTTGTTTTTCTATCACGTTAACTTGATGAAAATAATGATTTAAAGGAATAAGGAACAGAAAAATATGCAGTATCAAGATGTTTAAGTCTTCTTAAATCTCATGGGGTCAAATTTTTATATACCATTATTTTTATAGCTGTTTACATTTATAGTTACATGGTTATCTTCGGGATCACAGAGACTAAGAAGAAAGGAAAGGGAAAAATAACAGAGAATAGGCGGCCAAAAATTATTATATGCAAGAATAATTCCAGTAGGGAATGGCCTGCCTATTCTATCAAGACTTGGTTCAATGTATAAAGGACTGAAAGGCTGTTAGTGACAGACTCATGCAAGTAGAAGTGTACAGCGGGAATGTTTTGTATTTATTATTCATCACCTATGGACGAAACGACAATTCAACAACCCTGGAAAAAGAAACACTTTTGAAGGCTATATCCAGCATGAAATCGACTATTGCCAAGGTATTCCCATAAGGTAGAGCGGGGCTAGTTGAGCAATTTTTCACTTGAACGGATATAGCTCCTCTTCCATGATAAGCCTCAATGAGTTTTTAAGAGGCTTGATGCATTCGTAATATATCCCTTAGCAAAAGTTTTTTTTTTTGTATCCATAGTAATGTTTTTGTAAGAAGTCGAATTTAAGAGCTACAGCTATTTAAATCCAGGAGGTCAAGTTTGCTCAATGTACCCCATAGGTGAGGTAAGTTGAACAAGGGTATAGGGCAACTTGAGCACTAAGAATATCTAACCAAACCATGGGTTCAATTTCGACTAGAAATCAAGTAAAATATGTGTTTAACAATCAGCTCATTATTTATCGTATTTTAGTGACAGAACAACAAAATATAAAGTAATTTTCTTTGAATAATTAACCAAAACTAAAATCAATAAAACATTAACGTATCTTAAGATTAACTTCAACATTAAATTCAGTCTTGTTATTTAAAATCAGATTTAAATGTTGATATTATTGCTCATATAGCTTATATCTTAAAAAAATATTAATTAGATCTTTGGAACTTAATGATCATTGTCACTATTGCAATTAAAAAACTTTTGTAATCTTTCTCTTGTAACAAAAAATAAAACATTCATGACTTAAGTTGTTTGAGTCATGAGGTAAGTTGAGCAACTATAGCTTAACTAATCCCAACCTGGAATTTTAGAACAAAAGCAAAGTTAAAAAAAAACCTTAAGAATTATACCAAGAACAACTCCACAAATCAAAAGTACAATAATTCTCTGAATGATTAACACTTACCTGATTAAAAACAGATAAAAATTGAGTAATACAGATGAAAACTTGCGATGAACGTCTTTACTTTTTGGTCCCACAATAAACAAAACACACAAGCGCTTCACTCGCTCATCCAGCCGCCACTAGCGATTGCATGGTGATTATCCCTCCCACAATTCTTTCTTTCCACCATAAGATACCTATGCGTACGGTGAATAGTTAGCGAGATATTTCAATTGCCCAACTTGCCCCTATGCTCAACTAGCCCCGCTCTAACCTAATTATAGGAGACCTAAACGGAAGAGTGGGAAAAGATACCACCAGGCTTTGGGAACAGGTGGAGAGAAAAAAGTATTAATGATAACTATATTGGGATTCTAAACTTCTACCTTGCAATGACATGCTTGTTGGAAACAGCTCCTTCCATCACAAATTTACAAGAGAAGAAACAAGAAGCAATAAAGGGTCTAATATCGACTACTTTTTAATAACCAGAGACCAAAGAAACCGCGATGTGCACTCTCTAAAGGCTAGATGAGAACTCTCACTTCAGGGACATAAGGGTCAAAAGAGGTTATGAAATTGGTATATAACCATCAATAAACCAAACATCATACCAAGATTATCAAACCAGAAACCTAGTTTTATAATTAAATACATTAAACCAGGGAACTGGAGGTGGCACAAGCATACCAAGACCTCATCGAAGAAAAGGCAAGCAGTGGTAAATATAGATGGGACAGTGACGATGTGAAGGAGTCTTGGACAGCAATTAAAACTTAATCCTAGAGACAGCGGAGATATTGTGTAGAAAGAGTAGGCTAGGACAGAGGATAAAGAAAACTCCTTGGATGTCAGATGAAATCAAAGAGGAGGTCAGTCTCAACAAAACCCTCAAGAAACAATACTTGCAAATCAAGTCATAAGTGGCATACTCTAAATAAAAGGAACAAAGGAAGGAAGTGTAAGAGGCAGTGATCAAAGGAAAGAGAAAGTTCTGGGAAGAATTCGGGAAAAATCTGGAAAGCAACTACAAGGAAAACCAGAAGTTTTTCTACTGAATCCTTAGGCCTCAGGAGCATGAGGAAACAGAAAGAGCCAGTGCTGAAGCACATTTAAGATAAAAATGGAACAGTCCTATGCAGGCCAGAAAATATTATCCACAGATGGGCATAATATTTTAAGGAATTGTTGACAAGCAATGGACATTAAGAAGAAAGCAATCCCAAAGGGCTGGGAAGTTTCAACAATAGTCCTAATCTTCGAAACAGGTAACAATCATGAATGTTGAGGTAGAACATCTCTACTCAATGTCTCCTATAAGCATACTCTAAGGTATTTCAAAAGCGACTATGGAGCTTTATATAATAAAAATTAAGGGTAAAACATTATGGTTTAGACCGAATAGGAGAACCTAGGATCTGATATTCACGATGAGACAAATATCTGAGAAGATCATTGAGAAGAGCAGAAACGTCTTTGACCTGTTTTGTAGACCTCAAATTTAAGCCAAAATATTGGAACACATTAAAAATAAGCTCACACTTTTTAGTGAAATTTTCCTTTCAATGCATCCCAACCAACTTCTACTTGAATTACATCTACAGTTAAAATTAGGATGTCAGTAATTACATATGGGGTCTGATTCACCTTACTACATCATACATAAACCACCTCAAGTAAACTTATAGTGAACTTACCACCACCTCTAATTTGGATTTCTAAAGCTCCTCTAATAATTGTACATCCTCTTAATTCTTGGGCAGCTGCTATACTATCAACATTAGCTCCAGGGCATTCCTTTTTACATATACCTGAAAAAATAAGGTAATTATAACATTGCTTAAGAAATAAAAATAATAATTATAAGCCTTACAGAATCCACTCTTAATAACGTCATAAATACAATAAACCTTCCATATATATTCGATAAAATTGACAATGTTAGAATAATGAGAAAGATGAGTGCAAAAAAAAAAAAACTTATGATAAATACTATAGAAAAATATGGAAACTGATAACTGAAATTGATGTATCCACAGATCAGTAATTCAGTACTTTCTGTCTCTTCATAACATTGTATCAATAAATCATTTATAAATATAAACATACTCCTTAATTTCAGACAGATCCCAACAATTTTTCTAATCAAAGCAATGTCCCACTAATTAAAACTAATACGTATATATTATTTTTAGATAAGAAAAAATCAATAATAGCAACAGAGATCTCATCATAACATGTTCCATAACCAAACCTACTTTCTAAAGAAAAATACAAAACATGATAAATATAAGCATTGATAAGGATATAAATTATCTTGTAACTTCACTAGATTAATTTTATTCATATAACTAAACAAAATATTACATGAAGAAAAGGGTTCATTTGAAGCCAGCCTGAAATGCAGTAATTTAAGTCAAATTACTGTTAAAAGGAAGTACTTCAGCAGAATTGTAAGAAAAACTAAAAGAGACTACATAAGAAAAAAAAAAGTATTAGTCATAAGAGCAAGGAAGAGGAACCCAATAAAGTGATGGAAACTCAACCCATTGAGATCACGCGGACAGCCAAGGATTTTATATGAGGAGTATATAGAATGAAATGGAGAGAAAAATAAATTGAAAAATTCTCCATCAAATGAAACGGCCCTGGCAAGATCATGAGGCCTACCAGCATTGGATATAGGCCAATCCATGCTAAATATGGCACAAGATGGGATAGACAGATCGATTATTTGTTTTACTTTATTTTGTTAAGCATATCACAATGTCAATAACTATATCTAGAATAATTGTTCAAACAAAATATAATAAATACGTTTAGAGATAAAAATTTTAAATATAGATGATTATTATAGTAATTAGACAATTAAAACACTGAAGTTTTTATAGTTGAAGCTGATAAAATATTAGGCAATAATTCAGAATTTCAATTTAATTATTTTAGGTAAGAACAATAAGTAACCCACAAAACAATGTCAGTGCTCCATTCATACTTTATCACAAGTCAGAAATTTAATAAGAAATGTAACATTGATAAAAAAAAAAAAAAAAAAAAAAAAAAAAAAAACATGACAAAAGGCTTACAACCAGCCAAAGAATTACCATGTCGAAGCATATACAAAATTTACTGAAAAATTCTATATTATATATACATAATGATACCATAATTCCTGGTTTCCACAAACTCCTTTTCTAAACCACTGAACGGATTTTGATACGGTTTATACTATCATTTTGGGCATTCTTTTCTGAAGGTTTTAAAGTAAAATAAATTGCAATTTAGCTTTCCTTTAAAAGGAAAAAATAAATTTTCTGTAACCAAGTCATCAACAAATTATTCCTGAAATATAAGTAGTAATATAGACGTATAATAAACCATTAGAAAGAGCAAGATTTTAGAAAAGTTGATTTGCAATAAAATAAATCGTACAATATATAAGTTGATGTAAGTCCATAAACTTAAGACACGTGTTATTGGTAAAGAGGGAGATTAAATGTTGTCACCGTCGTACAGGATTGTGCAAGTTATATTCTACCATTTAGTACTAAATTTAACTAAGTTGTTAACATAAATGGTAAGTTGTTATAAATCTATAAAGTAACATTGTTATTAATTACTTCAAATTTAATACTGTTTCATGAAAACAGAAGTTTCACTGTAAAATAAATGGGATTCCTATGGGAACTTAATTTAACATTTAAAATGTAATTTAAATAGTTCATTTAAAAAGATAAAATAGTAATAAATGAAGTAAAATATAAACCGTTGTTATTTCTGTAGTTTTTGAATACATACATAGAAATCAAGTTTTTTTTAATATTGGAAAATTAAATTTTATGATATCTTGTGTTTCCTTTAAAATAACAAACAAAAGAGCTTGACTAATTTTGATTAATGTTTTTCATTTCTACCAATGAAAAAATATAATAATGAATTGATGTTATAAAATTAACATATTTTCTTGCTATTGCACTTTTCATTACGATAAACTAACACTCCTAAAAGGATAAACTCTAAATCAGTAAAACATAAATGTCACCTCGTTTAAATTGCACCCGTACGAAGCAGAGGCGGGTCTACTAGTGTGTGTGTATATAAATCAATAAGTATATGTGTATATATATATAATATTTAATAAAAGTTAGCACAACAATATAATTATTATACAAATTAAAGATTAAGAATATAAAATTGTCAATTGGCAGGGTCCAAGTTTAAGTCACTGACACCAAATTAGCAGAGGAGGAATGAATGCTTTATTATATAATCACAACAAATATATTTATAAGCAATTATTATAATTATAAACTAATCTGGAAGCCAGGTAATCATTGCCTAAAAGCCTTTCTAAATAGAAATCATACTAGGGTCAGAAGATAATACAATCCTCTAATAATTCAAGTTTATCCATTAAAATTCACAGGATACAGATTAATATATTATAAACATCCTTTGGTACAATTATTTCTTGTAGAGTAAATAACAATTTTTTAAAATAAAAACTACTAATTTTAAATCCCATGAAATTTGATTAACAGATATACAGCCAATGTTAAAAAAAAATTGAACAAAAATCAGGTAAATTTTCTTTTAGTAGCACTAAAAAACAAAAAAGACTTGTGATGGGTGTGCTGTGAGTGAAGGAGTGAGGTTAGTTACAAACATATAATTGGTGGGAGCAAAGATGTTCGGTGAAATGGATTTTTTTACTGCTTCAAACATATGTATATTTTTCTTATTTGTATATCTATTTGAAGCTGTTTATTTAACCTTATTTTATTCAATGCATATTTTTTTTATAGTAACTTTATTCCACCATTCAGTGGCAAATCCATTGGAAACTCTTACCAACTGTTGACTATATTCTCTGTTGTTTTGTGTGTGGTGTTCTATTTTCTTGTGATTACTTTTTCATTGATTAAATTATACATAGGACCTGGAAATTTTGCATGGAATCTGATTTTATATCCAATACGGAAGAGAATAAAGAAGTAAAAGCAAAGCATCCACTTTTTTATATTCAAATCCTCCTAAAGACAGTCAGACTGACAATAGAAAAATGATAAATGTATTTCATAATACAATTTATATTACTTTTTTTTTTTTTTAGTATTCTATTCATTTAAATTTATTATGAGTCAATAAAATCACTTTCAACATTTATCTCTCCAATAAACACATAATTTAATTTCAAGGCTGTTCTAACATTTCACAACCTATATGATAATAACAGCATTCCAGCAATGGCTACAAACCTTCATATGGATGTATAATTACTTATCATTAGAGGAAATTCATGAATAATTAATATAAATCATTATATAAACACATATGCATAGGCATACATAGCATACTGACCAGACTTTGTTAAAACAAAAATTGTGTCAATTATCATTATGGTTTACCACGTATTTATTTAATATTTTTGGAAAAATAAATACATTTTAATGTTTAATTCCATTTAAATTTCAATATTTTTCATTATGTTTTCTTAGTACTCATGAACAAAAGCTATAGCTAAAAATCAAATTGAGATATACAATCAAATTAATAACAAAGGTGTTATTGATATAATAAAAACCTATTAATTAACCTGTTTCATTCCAAGAAGTTTCTAAAATATAATTGTCAGTAAAGATAATATTTTATTTATTATTTATTTATATTAATTATTTCATTGTATATAATATAAACTCTTACAGATAAAATAAGATGTAAATAATAGGAGAAATAAATTTTAAAAAACATATTACTTTCATCAATACACGAGTAAAAATGAAAAATCATGACACTATAAAATCATAAAAACAAAAATAAAATATAAATCCAATAAAGCATTGAACATTTATAAATTCAATTTAATAGTGCACTTCCGTTGATAATAAGATCATGCCAGAACAATTGATAAAAAACAAATTTTGATATAGTGTGTGTGTGTGATTCTGTGTCTGTGTGAACAATATGATCCAGATGGTCGGAACCTATAGAATGGGAGGGCTTCTGAAGTGAAAACACCCTGATTTCCTAATTTTTGGGAGAAACTTTAGAGTTCAGTTTAATTAATTATTTAAGGTTGAATAAAATTTACTCTTAATTTTTGACAAATCTGGGTCTAAGAGACCATCCTCTAAGGCATATTGAGTTTCTATAAAGAGGGATCCTCACTTATAAGTGCGTCAGAGGAAAACACTGAAAGCTGAAAATCAAAGCTTACTACATAATCTTATATTATCAAACTGTAGGTAATAAATCAGTATTCCAAAAAGAGTAAAAACGTAATTTTTTTTTTTTTTTTTTTTTAGCAAAGAACTAAATTTGATGATGCTGAAAGGGATAGTAAATGAAGATGTAAATATGAAATCAAAAACAATGATAACAAAAGAATATTTCAATTATTCATTTTTAAAACAACAATCATTTTCACAAGAAGTAGGTATTGTGGAAGAAACTAGTGTTAGGTAAATTTCAACATTATATTCACTGTCATCTTTTGCACACATCATAACTATATGTTTTCAAGTTCAAAGCAATAATGAAAATTGAATAATGTACTAGTTTAAAAATAAACTGGGATGATTCATTATTGATGTGAATTACAAATAAATTTAAATCACAAATAAATTGATTAAATAACAAATTAATTTGGAAATATTAATTGGAAATAATTCATTATAAAAAGGTATATCACACTAGAATCATGCAGTAAACCAATGTTTAACATTACTGATATTGCACTAATAAAAAAATTTAAGTAACATTTAATGTAAAACAATTGTAGAATAAATAGATACAATGAAATTTAATGAATCCTGTTGAAATTCTGTTCCTGGACTGGAAAGGGAAAAAAAATTAGAGCAGCTGCTTACAGATTTCACCCATGGTTTTATTAAATAAACAATTTAAACTGTTTTGGCTGATTTAAAAATAAGAAGTTTTATTGATCTAACAATACTCACATACATGTAACCTTAGTTTATTTTACTATAAATATAATTGTTTTCCAGTGGCACGACAGGCCGTGTAGACCCTAGGATGCGCAGTGTAATCTGATGGGAGAATACACTCGCGTTTTTCGATGTATTTTATAGGGTAGGGTCATCACTCCATATCCCTATTATATATAATTATTTATTTTTTTAATGGTACAACACATGAAACCTAAAGTTTGCCAGTAAAATAAAAACAATGACAGAATAACTATCACCCCACTCAATGGAAACTGATAACAGGGATACCAGATGATACTGGGAAAGGTCCATCGACATATGAGTGCTGGATGGTTATTGAATAAATGATAAGGATGAAAAAAAAAAAACCATCTAAGTAAAAACCCCACAGTTATAGCCATTTAAAAAAATAAAATAAAATAAGACAATAAATGAATAAAAGAAACAAATTAACAAAAGAAAATAAAAAACATTTAAGCCGATAATCACAGCAAGCTTAGTCAAGTGTGTTCTTATACTAACCACTTTTTCTCCCCCATGGAATGCCAAGAAACAGACAATATTTATTGAACCATGAGCAGCTAAATTATTGTAAGATTTTCAAAAGCAGCCCAGCCAGAACATAGGAATAACTTGATGAGTCATTTCCAGGTTGTCAAAATAGGGAGACTGAAGTATCACCCACCAGTCAACTGTAAAAAGTAGAAAGGTAATATCTATAACAGATAAAATACTTTTAAATTCAAAAGTGCATGGTGAGAAGACTAATTGGATTTTTTTAAATTTGTAGATCTGTAAGTAAGTTGTATAGAAACAGTACTTAGTAGCTCAATAATAGTTGTTGAAGTAAACACCAAAGAAAAAAAAAAAACACAATCAGAGTTCTAACGATGGATTAAGGGTAATTAAGGTAACATAAATATAAAATTTGAATAGAGTAACAGAAAAAAAAAAAAATGGTTATTTCAGTTCCCTGTAATACATAAATAAAATGAAAAATCCTCAAGAATATCAAGAAAGCAACCACTTAAAAAAAACCAAAAATTCAGATCTGGATAACAAGCACCTAATAAAATATACATTTGTCATAAAATTCATAACGAAAAAAAAGTAATTTTTAAAACAGAAAAACAATAATATTTAGCGAAGTGGGGAAAAATAATATATTGAAGAAAATGTATTTTAAAGAAATTAATAACTGGTAATATATAGGCACATCTTAATTATAAATTTATTAACTAAAGACAGAATTCTGACATAAAGTATAATTCAGTGTAATAATAACATACAATGTAAGAGTCAGTGCAAAATAGTGTTTGCCTGCCTTTTCTCTCCAAAATAGCACATTGTACAGTAAAATATTGGAATTATTGTTGTTAATTGAATCCCAGTGAGGAGTATTCACTGATAAGCTATAACCAGATATTTCAAGATTAAAAAAAAATGACATTTAATCAAATTATCTCTGATAATGATGGAAGCTGAATAGTTTAAACTATTAACAGATACTATTGCATTATCAATTATTAATAATGATTCCCAATGCTCATAAATCTATCAAAATGTACTAATGGCCCCTCTCTCTATTTATGTAAGACTAAGATCACCAAGGTTATTGGTTACCAGTGATTAACCAAGAATTATGGGTTGGATGAATATCTTCATTCGTATTAAAAAATCAATATCCAAAAACTATTTATAAAGCACTTTGATCACTCATGTTTATAATTACTATTGCTATCTGGGTAATGAATTCAAGCAGCAGAAGTGGCACACTGTTTCTAAAATGATATAAAAATAAGAAAAAAAATATTAATTACTTTTCTACGAAAAGAGGATAAAAATGTTTAATGTCATTGCTATACAATCATCTTCTGTAATTATTTTAACTCGTCCTTTCTATGTAACTCTATCAGCTGTATACTGTCCTTCTGGTAACACCATTTCCCATAGCCTTCTCCATTCCTTATTCCGATCCCTTGGGCCGCGCTTCATTGCGGGAGGGGACTATAACGCTAAACACCAGCGATGAGGTTGTCAAACATCTAACTCCCATGGCAGTATCCTTTCTAAAGTTGCAAACTCCAATTGCTATTCTATCCTTTCTCCTAAGAATCCCACATATTGGCCTACATCCAACAAAAAATGCACTGATATCCTGGATATATTTGTCACCTCTCAGATTCCCACTTCCCAAGCTGAAATCAAATCCCTGAATGATCTTTCATCTGACCACAGCCCAGTTCTGCTTTCCTTGCTTTCAAACTTTGTTCCTAAACCCTCTCCTCGTACATTAATTACTGGATGTGTAAACTGGGACTAATTTCGATATGACTTGGAACATAAACTAGACTTAAAACATTCACTAAAGACAAAACAAGATATTGATCTAGCCATAAAAAACCTAACTGACTCAATAAGTAGCAGCATAATAGACAACACAACAAAAACCAAAATTAATAAATCTCAACAAAGTAACTTACCACAGCACATTCAGATCTTATTAAGAGATAAACGCAGAGCAAGATCGAAGTGGTACAGGACCAGATACCCAAAAGACAAAACTTATTACACCCAACTGACTTACAAACTAAAATCAGAAATCAGAAAATACAAAATTTACAATACTTGACGGAAAATCTCACTATTACTGACAAGTCACTCTGGACGACTACTAAAAAACTCCTCAGGTTTAAAGATTTCAACCATACACTCCTTACTGAAACTCAAACCTAGACACGATCTGACGAAGAAAAATCCCAGATATTCGCTCAGCATCTCTCTAAAATATACAATCCTCATCCTGACATACTCAATACCAACCATCTTGAATGTATCGAAACAGAACTTGATATTCCTCTCCAAATGACCCTACCTCCTACAGCATATCATCCTTCAGAAATATCTAATATCATTCACAGATTAACTTGCTGCAAGGACATGATCTAATTACTTCCCATATAATGAAACAGCTTCCTCGAAAATCCATCCTTTTTCTTACCTACATCTATAACGCTATCTTAGGTACAACATATTTTCCTGACTCCATCTATTGTTAAGATGATTCCCAAACCTTAAAAGCCCCTCGAACATCCATCTTCTCACCGTCCAATCTCTCTTTTACCTATTATGGGTAAAATCCTAAAAAAACCTCCTTCTGAAAAGAATATATCCTATCCTCGACTCTAATCATATCATCCCTGATCATCAGTTCGGATTCTGAACATCCCACTCCACTCACTATCCAGCAATGTCATTGTGTGGTGGACGTTATCTTTTCTGCTTTGGAGCGCGGGTTGTACTGCACGGGAGCCTTTCTCGACATAGAACAGGCCTTTGACCGAGTCTGGCACTCAGGACTGTTGTACAAACTCCGTGAATTCCTCCCTCCTGCATACTTCCTCATTATTCAATCCTACCTCTCCTCTCTAACAGATCCTTCAAAATAAATCACAATAGTTCCTACTCATACCTTCTTACTCAGTCTGCTGGTGTTCCTCAAGGCAGTATCCTGGGACCTATTCTTTACACAGTCTTTACAGCTGATATCCCTACCCATCCTAACACTTTTCTTTCTACCTATGCTGATGACACCTGCATGTTATCAGTTCATAATGATCCATTTATTGCCTCTCAAACTCTTTAAGCGCACATCAAAGACCTAGAAGTATGCTGTCAGAACTGGAGAATAAAAATAAATTCCAACAAATCCCATCAAATAACCTTTACCCTTCGTCGTAAACCTATGACTTCCTGCCCTACAGTATCCTTTAACAACACTCAACTAGTTCCTGTTGAACAAATCAGATATCTAGGACTCCCATCTTGACAAACGTCTAACTTGGAACCCTCATACACGACTAAAATGACAAGAAACTGCTCGCCGTTTTCGACTACTTCAACACTTACTAGACAAACGATCAAACCTCCCTCTTAACTACAAAATGCTCCTCTATATGACTATTATAAGACCTACCTGGACTTACGATATTGAGCTATGGGGCTCTACCAAACCATCTAATTCCTCCCGTATTCAATCCTTACAATCCAAAATCCTTCGGAAAATCCTCAATGCTCCTTATTTTGTCATTAACAAATTCATTCATAAAGACCTTAATATTCCATATGTTACTGACTAAGCCAGAACCAGGTACCATTCCTTCCATGCAAAACTCCATTCCCACTCCAACCCACTAGTTTCTATCCTAGCTTCCTCTTCTATCCCTCATAACCCTCCGAGGTGTCTGAAAAGAAGATGGCCTCGAGACCTTCTAGTTTAGATTGACTACTAGAGTGCTGCCAATGGGCAGTCTCTCTTCATGTTTTTTCAAGTATTTTATCTTTACCAGCATATTTACTCGTATTACAAAATATAATTGTAAATTTCAATAAAAAATTAAAAAAAAAAAAATGTAGGCAATGACATAAAATAGTTTATCAAGTGTAGCGCAGAGCAATCAGCAGGAAATTGATAACATGATGGTCTGAGAATGTGGTATAATAGGAAAGTGCATTTAGACCAGGTCTGTCTTATTAATGATTATATATTCTGAGTGAGACAAATAAATGCAACATAACCTTCCACCATGTTTTCATTGATTTCATTCAGGACTGAAATACTGTTACAGTGTTACAGATACAGGCAGAATATTTAAAAACTTATTAGGCTCATTCAGATGACTTAAGGACACACCCTGTTAGGTCGAGGTGAGACACAGGTGCTCCAAATTATTCAAAGTAGGAAAAGATGATCCAGTCAGTCCTGCTCTTCAATCTAGTGTTAGAATCTGCTATTTGCAAAATAAGAACAAATCAGGGTAGTGCCATTTTTAAAATCCTAAACTAAACTTTTGTGGATGACATTCGGCAAGAGCACTTGAAACTTCATCAGCTGCACTGCAAGGGTTTCTGAAAGTGGTGCATCTGTACTTTTGAATTAATAGGAACTGTGTAAGTTATTCAGAGAGACATCATCTCTTATATTCAGCTGGGCTGATTAATAGGTTGGGACACCTGGAAATCCATCATATTCTAACTATTAAACCACTGTATCCTGAATGATATTAATGGCAGCTGTGCAAGTTAAGATCAATAATGCTACTATTAATTATGATTTTACTAATACCATCCAAAGTATCATATAACTCATGCCCTGGATATTTTTCCAGAAATGTAAAATCTTAATCACAACTAATTTTGTAATTTGTTCATTGTATTATTTTTCAAAATACCTACAAATTTCTATATATATTTTTATTATCATCAATTGTGCCGATTATCATCCATGATTAGGATAGCGCATAGCCCTGTAAAATAAGGCTAAAATTCAGGACTTTTGGGGAATAATTCAGACAAAGCTGGAAATCATTTTAATGGTCTTTAATACAAGTAATCTGTGTTTGCACCATTGCAGTTAGCGAGCTTAACTTCTTGCAGATGAAAAAACTCGCATTGTTCTCACTTTTTACAGTTTTTCGCCTAAAACTGAAAATGGTGCCTCCTACAGAA
Source organism: Piezodorus guildinii (assembly GCA_023052935.1). Classification (NCBI taxonomy): domain Eukaryota; kingdom Metazoa; phylum Arthropoda; class Insecta; order Hemiptera; family Pentatomidae; genus Piezodorus; species Piezodorus guildinii. Next base: position 34,313,616 of record CM041295.1, on the reverse strand, counting down.
AATATCTTCCCATCCAAAATGAAAGAGAATTGAATTTTCTCTCCAAAAGCTGCCTTAATCATTGAATTCCATTCAGTGATATCGACTAGATCATTTGTCGGAAATAGGCAAATTTTTTCAACTTTGTTCCAAAAACCAATTTGGTTACAAGAGACAGCTGTAACTTTGAAATAACTATCCAAATTGAGAAATGGTCACTGAATGGAAATTGTTGATAATCCTAGTTACTGTATAACTGTAAGTATCACCTAGCCTGCTATGATGACGATGTGTATGAGGCAGTTATACTACATCCTATACAAGTCCCCTTCATCCTTTCAATCACTCCCCCAAGAGAAGAAAATGTGTTTCACCTGAAGATTATATATATATATATATATATATATATATATATATATATAATATATATATATATATATATATACTTGTATGGGATGAAGAGAACCTGCCTCACTACCTTGTCCATATCGTCATAGCAGGCTGGGAGCTGAGATGATATTTCTGTTCGTGCAAGATTGTCCCTTGCAGTTGTAGTATTTCTTCAAAAATTCAAACCCATGCTTAAAAAATACTTAGGCATAACATTGATGAGATACCGCTTACTTCATCCTATGAAAGACCCTTCATCCTCTGAAGAACCCAGACTGTTCTAGGAAATATCCACTCACCCCTTCAATCACATCCCCAAGAGAAGAAAATGTGTTTCGCCTGATTAATGTATACTAAATAACTTCTCTAATGTGCATATATTAACTTTTACTGCTGTTTAATTGTAGGTACCCGCCAAATGTAAATATAATGTGGTGCAAAAACCTACTTGTTTTATCCAACTCTACACTTTTTTTTTTTTTAAACTTGTGTAGTGTTTTGACAGAATCAGCCCTTCTCACATTCAGCCTGACCACACTTTGCTTGCCATGAAGTTCCTTGACCAATGTCTTCCTTCATTCTCACCATCTCACCACATGGGAGTCTCCCAATCTTGATCCACTTGATGACATCAGGATCGCCATACAGCCTTGTGGAGTGTTCCTCCTTTTCCCTCTCAAACCAGGCCAAAATTTGTTCTTAATATTTTCCTCTCAAAAATGTGAAGCATGTTCTTACATGCTTTGGTGAAGGCCCAGTTTTCTGATCCATACGTAAGAACCGGAAGAACCAGTGTCCTACAAAAGCCAACCTTAGTTTTGTTTGAGAGGTGCCTGCTTTTAAAGTATTTAGCAAGCCCGAAATAGCTCTGATTGGCTGCAGAAATTCTTCTGTTGATCTCCTGAGACAGGTTGTTTTGAGCGTTTATTTCTGACCCAAGGTAAACGAAACTTTGCACTCTCTCGAATCTGTATGGCCCAACTTCGAAAAATCCATTCCCTGCCTCTGTTGGTCCTATTCTTAAGTATTTTGTCTTGGCTTCATTGATGACTTAGCCAAGACTTTTTGCTAGGCATCAGGAACTGGAGAGCTGCAACAACCGACAGAGCCAGCTGGCAAAGACGTTTAGAGGAGGCCTTGACCCGTTAACGGGTTGTTGTGCCACCTATGCATGTATGTAGTGTTTTGAACTATGTCATGCATCATATAAAGAATATTATAGATAAAGATAAAGAATATTGATTGAAACTTATCAAAAAATTACTTTAAGGCCTAACTTGAATATTTAACTGAATTCTAACAAGTGCTATGAAAAATGACATAACTTATCTGTTGAAGAAAAGCTGCCATTTGGCTAGTTATGATGTTGGTTATGTTGCAAATATCATTATTCCAAGAAAAACTATGGCATCGTTCACTAAAAAAATGTGTCAAATGGGATGTATCAAGGAAGTATGTTAGAGGAGGTAGGGTGGATACAATTCTCATATTAATACTATTACAAGGTCGTCACCCACATCAGGATCATGTAGTGATCATATTTGTCAAAGGGACAAATTTACCTAGTGAATTGGGTATTATTCAATTGTCCGTAACAAATCATTATCCAATTTTTTGTAATATTGACATCAACATAGCTATTAAACAAAGGAAGACCCCAAATGTGTGTAAAATTAATCTTGTAAATTTAGAACTTATTTTAAGTTCGGGAACATGGGAGAAAGTGTATGCAAGCAGGGACGTAGATATTGTAGTAACAGAATTCTACTAAGTTCTTTAGTCTGCATTACAATCAGCAACTGAATACCAGTAGAAAACAAGGTCTAAACTTGCTCCGTTCATATTCTTTTGTATCTCGGTTTAAAACCTTCCTTTTGAACCTTCTGACTGAGATAATTTTTAGAGATTCGGAATATAAAGTTTTAATATTAGTTAATATGTCTTCCTCGGATAAATTAGTATCTATTCCTCTAATTACTCCTTTTCTTTCCAGCATAAATTGTGGAATATACACTACAAAATGTTTAGACTTTAAAATTTCCGAATTGACTAGTGCGTTCGCGTGTGAGCCTAAGCGAGTTTCAACTTTTATTCTATTGCGACCCAACCTGGTGATAGACAGAATGTTATTGTAAATTACTGGACAAGAATCATTTAATAGTTTTCCAACAGACATTGGATGTATTCGACTAATTCCAACCCCTTCCATCGACTTACTCTCAACAAAAACAAAATATGGGCCCATGTCTCTCTCCTCATATAAGCGTGGTAGAGAGTTTTGTGTTCTATCTGTCGAGGCTTTACTAATTTCCTGCTCTTCGTTGCTTGCATTATTTTTGTGTTCTGCAGGCATCATTTCTATTTCCGTGCTTAAGTCTACTGTTTCATTATTATTCAAACTACTTAACTTATCAGGCGGGATAACCTCCCTCCCATCACTTGTGCCAGACATAGTGAGTTAGTTCAGTGCAGAATTATGCACAGTTTACAAAAATAACGATAAAGAAATCTAAAAAATAACTAAACAATATGTTTGCAAAGAAAATAATATTTATAAGGAAACTAATTAAAAGAAAAAAATATATCAAAAGGTTATCTGTTAAACAGCGCGAAGGTCTTTCTGCCACCTCCTCCGCCGAAGTCCAAACAGGAGCCTTGTTCTTGACAACTATTTGGGACACTATATACACCGAATTACCGAGTAAAATAAATACTTAAAAATTGCGAAACATTTTCACACTTTTAAGACAATGTTGGTAACAGCTGTCATTAAAAACTTGGATTACTCCTGGTCTTGTAGCATGTAGACGGAGAAAAGAAAAGTGAAGTAAAACTTTAATTTGTTTATTGTAAACTGAAGCTCTAGGGGCACTGGCAGGAAATTGGAAGGGGTAGGGGGGTCCTTAAGAGAAAATACACCTCTAATAAGGTCTTAACAACTGATGAAAAATTATCAAGCCTATAACTTCTTTTAACACAAAAATGTTACTGCCTAGGTTAATTTATGGGCTCTAAAATGATGGCTCAGTTGGTGAAAGTGGGGTAATTAAAATGACCCAATAGAGCCAAGAGACCAACAATATTAGCAATAATGTGTATTTTCCAGTTATTTACAATGTCAATAAAAATATAAGTGCATACCAGAACACAATTGAAACTATATAGTGAACCTATGAAATATTTATATAAATTACTTAAAATAAAAACTTCAGTACAAAACAGACATGTATGTGAGTTAGCATTAACCAAAAAAAAAAAAAAATGTTTCTCTTAAAACATTTACAAATACAAGGTAATTTAAAATTTTAAGACAGAAAATTAAGTTTTTAAAGAAAACTAAGTTCTTTTTGACATTCTTGAACACATTAGAAAAAGCAAAGCTTCTTCTTACCATAAATTTAAGATGCTATCGCATTATCTTGGGAAAGTTTGTGTGAACAATTTTACTTCCAAATAAAACAAAAATTGAAATTTATAATTAATGTCAGTATGGATATTCTAGTCAATGTAAATTGTGTTGGTTAAGGAACTATTACAATCTTCCAAATGGAAACAGCCAGATTCCCTAAATTATGGTTAGATTTTGAATATTAAAAAATAAAAAAATTGAGGGGATAAAATCACTTTTTTGTTACTTATTATGTGTCTCTGATTATCATACATATTTTTAATAGCTATTATTTAATCACCACAGCATTTAATGTTCTTCACTTTATTAAAGACAGTTTATTTGTAAGGTCATTCAATGCTAATTCATCAGGAAATTTTAAGATTTCAGATATTCATGAAATTTTGCAGGATATTTCCTTTTATATAGTTAGTGCGATTAACAAAATTTTTTTGTCTATCTTGATTAGTTTTTAATTTACAGTCACCCAAACTTTGGAGTTTTCATAACCTCGGTGCTCATAGAGAAGCTTACTCAAAGAAATAAAATTTTACTATTGTTATTTTTCAATCAAACAGTATGAAAAATTCATATTATGTGAAGAAAACTAAAGAAAAGGATATTTCTGGAATAAATTAATCCATGATACACCAAATATCATGTTTGTAAAGCAAAACAAATAAATAGAAATTTTATAATATGAACCATCACATTAGCTACCAGGCACAATAAAAAAATATATAGGATTTTACCGGCTTAATGTAAAAATAAAAAAAAAATTTTGTTAACAATTTTACTTTAAATTTGGATTTTTAAGGAAAAAAAATATTATGAACCAAATGTAATTAGTTGAGCAAAAGGATGAATTTTTTTCAGTACTTATGATGATAAGATACTTATAATTTGTTGATATAGTAAAAATTTAAATGATTTTGTGGTGCTACATCTGAAACACACAGTGGAAAAAACATATTTGAAAATGAGATAAAATTATTAAAACTATTTCCATTTTTACCAGAATTAACATTCAGTAAAATCTCATATTTACTTGGCTATAATGAAGTGTAAAAAATATTAAATCTTATTAAAAGGCAAGCCAAATCATAGATATCAATGTAATCAGATGTTAGTTTTAACTCTTTGAGTGCTAAATACTCGCGGCCTATGTGTTCCGTACGGATGGCACTGGTGTCCATAGACCATACCAATAACATCCGCTGAGCACGTATTTGCATTCACAGTCCATAACGATGGATTTGGCTGGACATATATATGCGCCTCTAGCACCCAAAGGATTAATGTAAATTTTCTAGAAAAAGGCTGAAGTTTCATGTGTTAACAAATTCAATCTACTTTTTTAAAGAACTTATTTCCACATTAATGGGAACAGAAACATTCAAGAATGTTATCTAATATTCTTTCAAGTTTTAACCCACTATAGATCATTTCTTAATAGTACTTCATTAAACTCACAGATAAATTGTGTGATTTGTGAATAAATAAATGCATATACATAAAAGTAAAACAAAATCTTAAACCTAAACTTTAAATAAATATCAAGTTCCTTAGAAAAAATACATAGAATACACTAAATATTATGAGGAAACTTATGGAAAAATATTTAATCTATGAAACTAATTTCATCAGATGAGACATCTATAGAACTGAAATTAAAGAAACAATAATTAGTACTAATTAGCATGAACATCTATTCTTACCTTTACAAGCTTCACATTTGTATCTTTCCTGACCATTTGATGTATCAATTACTTCCAAGTATCCAGTCGGGCACTCTAATACACATTGTCCCTTAAAAGGTTTCCAAGGATTGTTCCTTCTCTTGATGATCTCATCAGTTTCTCGTGGCTTTGGTAACCCATAACATTCTGATTCCAAAATGCAGCGGCGATTCAGGTACTATTTAATCAGAGAATTCCATTACATTAATTAAACTATTGAAAAAAAATAAAAGTATAAAATAAAAAAGAATTGGTTGAAAATTAAGAGGAAAGAAGTGTATTTTAATGAATAGTTGCAAAATCAAACAATAAATTTTCATTAAATTAGTGGACTATATAATTGTTTACATATATGTATATATTTTAAGTTATTAATAATTATTATAATAATTACTATCATAAACAATTACTGACTTAGTTTCCAATTATTTATTATCTATGATTATTGCACCGACCTCCACACTGAAAGGCACCAAGGAAGAAGAGATTGTACCAAATAAGAAGATATTGTACTTCGACTTAGAAGAAGATATTGTACCAAGTACAGGCAAATATTTAAAATTTATTAATTACTCAAAATTATAAATAACAAGAATGGAGGATTTTCAAATAAATAGATTTATAAATAATAAAAAATACAATTTTTGATAATTTTTTTGTTATATATTAATTAATGGGAAGATAGATGTAATAGATATACATTAAGCTTCATTATAATTTTTTTTATTAGAAATAGTATTAGTAGTGTAACATAATTATCTGCTAATGCATGTAGGTACTTATAGGTGCTAAGCTTAAACTTAAAACATGAGTCAAAATACCTCATAGGTATTGTTTGGACATTTCTTTACACATCGCCTTTGAAAGTTAAAATATCTGCAAGCAACACATTGATCACTGTTTGGGGGCCCATGACAACTACCAAGACAAGATGAATGGCAGCAGTCTCCATTATTGTTACAGCTTCCATTACAGATACCAGGGCAAACTAAAAAAATAACTACTATTATCGCATGAATAAAAATCATAAATATATATGTGTGTGTGTATACACAGTGGAGTCTTAGTTATGATCAGTGAAGTACAGAAAATTCGTTACACAAGTGAATATATAATAAAAGTAAATAGGGATAGGTTTCATGTTTTATTTGTTTCAAATCAACAAATATTCATAATAGAATACATGTAATAATTATCCAGTTTTATACCAAATAATTTAAACTTTATAAAAATTATTACAAAGGAAGACTAGAAATATTCAGTGTAATCAATTAGTGATCGCACAAACAAAATGGATTGTATATAAATAGTTAATGGTGAAAAAATATGAAGGATGAGATAAGGTGGCGGTCCAAAAAGATTAGGAATAATGAAAAATTATTTATTAACCCAAAAATAGTTGATAAATAGTTTTTCGCTATTTTCAATCTTTTTGGATCGCCACCTGAATCATCTCATCCTACATAAAATGTTTTATTCTTTTCTAAACAGCAAGTTCCAGAACCTAATAACTGCCCTTAATAAAGAAAAACTTTCATATTTATAACCAAAATAACTGCACAAATAACAAAATATCCACAGACTGATAAACTTTGAAATGAATATTAATAATTATAAATTCATTAGTATTGTATAATTCTTAAGTGGTCACATTGCACAATTATTACTCACTGTTCAGTTTATAATAACAAACTTTATACGACCTTAAACCTATCCCTTATGTTTGTAAGTCTGAGTTGCTTTTAATCATAGTATGATCTTTAATATAGGATTGATTGAATATGTTATATTTAGCATTAACCAGTAGTCTAGGAGTCAAAGGAACTTTTATTGAATGGATGGCTATAAAGCTACAAATATGCTAAATCATTAGTCATTCTAAAGTACAAGGAAGCTTGTTTTTGTTAGATGCCTTGCTGTTCAGACCAGGGGTATTTCTGGTGAAATTAGACCTTAAAGTAGTAAAAAACCATCCCCATTAATACTCGTCTAGTTTTTCTCATTTAACTCCAAATCCATCTGTCAGAAAGAAATAATGAATAGCGACAAAAATATTCCTCAATTATTACTACATAAAAAATATTCAATTATAAAATTAGACAGTACTTGCTAGTTATGAGTAATTTGCATTTGAAGATGTGAATAGTTCAAAGTGTGTGGCTAAAAAAACAAATTTAATACCACATTCTCAAGGCAAATATCTTCAAATTGGTAGGTTTTAGGATAAAATAGGTATATAAAGTAGATAATAGGCTATTTAAGTAAGCTGTTTAATTTGAGAGGTAATAGAGACCTCAAGTTCCTACAGTAACTGATATAAAGTAGTACAAAAAACTAATCTCTTGATTCTGGATTTCAGTGCAGATGTGCCAAGATAATTATTTATTCAGTTAAATTTTCCATTGATCAACCTTGGGGCTCATTCAGCCTCAATGAAACAGTTACCGAACTTTCGCCTAATCTAAGTAAATCCAGAGGTAGAGGGGTATTACAGCAAGAATTTCCATAGATTGAGAGTTGGACTCACACCGTAGGGGTGTGCTTGTGTATATAATCATGTATGAAACCAGTGCTTACTATAAAAAATGGATTGGATTCAATATACATACATTTACATATATATATATATATATATATATATATATATATATATATATATATATATATATATATAAAATGAATGATTGAAAAAAAAAACTTTATTCTGGGATAAAGTCCCTTAAGAATAATATAAATGAAGAAGAAAAATAAGAATTATCACTGGCCAAAGAACACAAAAAAAAAACATTAATGATTACAATAAATATATAGAATTGTCTTGCAATGATCAAGAGAAAAAGAAAAAATGTACCATAATATCTTAATATAATATGAAATTAACAAAACAATAGAACAAATAAAAATAAGAATGAAAATGAAATAAAATCAACTTTACTACCACTGATGTTAAGAAGTGTACATTTTCCACCTCAATTTAATAGCTTATACTCAAATTAGTTAAGATCTGGTTGGGGAGCAAGGTACTGCAAAAGGAGAGATTTGAATGAAGATTGGAAAGGATGTCTGATGATAGATGTTTGATGGAAGAGTATTCCAGAAAACAGTGGACTGGGCTAAGAAGGAACATTATATTTTTTGGTTCTGTGGTAAGAAATAAAGAGGTCAGAAAGACGGGATCTAGTTTCCTGGGTATGAGATCTATTGTAGTAGGCTGTAGATGTAAGAGGGAAGGTGTGAACAGATGATGTGATAGAGAAATGAACCAAGAAAACAATTGGCTTCGAATTGGAGGAAATAGCAATTTAGACCCATCAAAGAAGACAAATCATAAGAAACAATTCATGATTTATTTTAATCTGCCGTCAAGCACCTTCGAGAATCTGCCATAGTCAAAGTAAGGGAAAATAAGAGAGGATTCTAGGAGCTTCCAAGAGAATTGTGGAAGAAGGTGTTGGGAACAGTGAAATAATTATAAGGAAGTTATCGATCTTTTGGAAATTTGAGCAATATGGTGTTTCCAGGATAGGTTTGGGTCAAATATGACCTATATTTGTTGAATATATTTTGTCCCTATTAAGGATTTCAAGGTTAAATTAGTATGTTTTTACTGGTGAGTGCATTAATGTCATGGAAAGTTGTGGTTTTAGAAGGGATAGTTGGAGTTTGGATATTTGAATTAAACCATGGGAGGATAGGAATCGAACTGGATATTGTGAAGAAGAGAGAAGGTTCTGGGCTGAACCAATTACATGAAGGTCCAACCAGGTATCGGAACAATGGGTATGATGGGTGGAATATAATAGTACAATGAAAAGATTGAGGGAAAAGAAGAGATTTATGAAGTACTGTTTATCATTAGAGTTGGAAAGGAGATTGGCGTTAAAGTCACCAGAAATTACAATATTGTTGTGGAGAGGAATGTAATTGTAGAGGGTAGTTAGAGGAGGGCAATACAGAACAGCAAATAGGAGAGGATGGATGTTACAAATAATTTAAATGAGAAGAAACTCAATATGTGGTTGGTCAGATGGGGTTGAGACTTCTAGAATATGGGATTTAAGGTTATTATAGACGTATAGACTAACTACGCCACCTGTGCAGCCTATTCGGTAGTGGGTTATAAATGAATAGTCAGGCAAGGAAACAGAAGAGGAGATGTGGTTAAAGTTCCGGCTAAATATAGAAAAAATTCATCTTAATATTAAATAAGAATTGGGATTTAATATGGCAGATGTTCAGGATACCAGACATGGGAACGGGATAGGAAAAAATACTGATGCCAGGTAGAAGATATAAAAATGAAAATTTCAGTAACTTTGAAAATAAGTGAAAAATAAATACTAAATAGAATCATAAAAAGTATACAGTGAAAATTTTCAGAAAACTAAAGTAATTTAGGTAGAGGTTATTGTATATTGAATCTACCTAGATTCAATAAAACATAAAATTTATCCTTTAGTAATTTAGGATTATTGATATAAAGAAAAAGTAAACAAAAGGATAAATATAAATAAACAGGGTGTCTAGCAAATCAGCTTAAAGAGATTCCCTGACTTTACTTATTGTAAGAAGTCTTTTACCTGGCCAAATCTCGGTGAAAATGGACAAAACAAAGAATAATTATTATTAATATGGTATACTAGAATAAAAATATATATAATGACTAATTACTTTATGATAAGATTCAACTATATCTACTTGACACCAGCTGAAATTGTAGTTGGTTAAGTTGACTTACCAATGAATTATCATGAACTTGGATAATGCTGTTAGTAATAATCAATATGTACAAATCTGACTACAAATTTATTTTAAAACTCGCTTTATGATATTTGCAACATCAAAACAAGTAGGCATATTGGAACTTTTGTCTGAGTGAAGAAGAAACAATGTTATCTAGGAGCCATTTTCCCTGATCAAAGTATGAATTTCCTGACTTTTTCATATGTTTTTAAAATCCCTGCTTTTCCTGGTTTTCCCAATTTTCCCTGTTCCTTCATTTTGCCTATATAAGCAGGTGGATGGTACAACATTTAGTTCAGCTCTATTAGAGCTACCGAGGTGATAACTTAAACAAGCTATAATCTAGCAAACTACTAGTGCCGCCAATTTGCTTTGTGCATATTGAGTGCTTACTAATTATGTTTTGTTATTAAGTTTATTGAAATTCTAGCTTAAGTGTCATTGATTTCGGTGTCGCTATTAAACTTTTGTAGTAGGTAATAATTCCAAACTTCACAATTTAATTATAATGATGTAACAATTTTTTTAATTTTATTTTAATAAATTGTATTATAATAACAATGTTGTATAATTTTATGGGTGATATCTATCGTTAAAAATTAAGAACACTAATTTAAAACACAGTCCTCAAGTTTATTTTCACATTAAAGTTGGTCTATAACATGTCAAAGGTTGCACATACCTGATGTAAACCATGGCATTTTCCGTGATAAACAAAATGGCATTTGCTGCACTCATCATCACGGGTGATGGCACTTTCACATAAAGAGCATCCATTTTTTAACTTAATTCAAAAAAATAAAAAAAATAGTACTCACGAAGTAAACAGTATAGGAGAGGTTATATGTAAATAGTAAGTGGTATTGGCTTCCTATAATACGTGAAGAGTCAAGGATTATATGACCCTCCAATAGGTTTATCACAGTTAAAACTCACCTTTCTTCACTGCTTTTTGGAAAGAATATAAATTTTTAATGAGAGAGACTACACCATAGCTATTGTTTATAATGCTTTAAAAAAAACTATAATTTGAACAAAATACAAGAGAACGATGTTCACTGGTTGCTGTCTCTCTGGTTTTTTTTTTTAAATAGTAACTTAAAACCTCCAAATATATATATTAAATAGTAACTTTTTTCATAGTAAGCACTGGTGTCATACAGATAATTACATTATCAGATACATACAAAACAAAACAAAAAAAAGTCAGTTTTATCAAACTTTAATTATCACAAAAATTCTTTAAGCCTTCCATAGATCATAAATTATTTTTGTTTTTGTGTAGTAACATAGTTATTAAGAAACACCTTTTTGACAATGTTGAGAACTCCAACAAAGTGATCCACCATCAATAGGCGATGTCGCGCAGGAATGGTTACTCGTAGGGCACATGGGGCATTCATTTTGTAATTTATTAGCCTGTAATTAAAACAGTAATATCAATTAATGAAAATTAGTAAATAAACTAAATTAAGTAGAAAAAGAATTATTTTAAAGGCTTTATCCAAATACAAATAATGCATAAATGAGATAATTACAAAAATAATACATTGAACAAACTTTAATGGGATGTTAAATTGAAATTAATTCATAAAAACTTCTAACTTTGACAATTATATATAAATAAGCAATGGAACTTCTTACTATATGATTAAGATTTAACTAAATAGTTTAACGTACAATAACTAATAATTATAGGCTAATTTAATGAAACAAACATTATCGTATTAGGTGAGGTTAATCTGTGGACAATTCTATCCATTGGCTAAAAATAAATTTAATTAATAACACTAAAGTTTTATTTTAGAATACATACTGAAATATAATGTTCACCCTTTGCATTATAAGCTATACGATCCCAATCAATAGTATCAACAAAACATAAAGTTGGATTTTTTGCAAACAGAACAGCACCTCTTACGATGTCAGTTAGTGATATTAAACCAATTTCCTGCAACAAGAAAAAATCAAATTAATTTAAAAAAGAAAATATATTTTTTTTTAAAAATAAACAATACTTTTTTTTTTTATAAATAACATTTACTGAATTACATTTTTATTTGAAATAAACAATACAATTGACAAAACTATTCTTTTTTGTTCAAGTTTTCACTGCAAATTCTATAGTATAACAAATTTTAACAAGGTAACAGTTTAAGTTTGATATTTTTAAGTTATTGTGGACAAAGGTGCAGTTTTTAAACATTCCTTCTGAGCTAACTATTATTCTTGCATCATACTTAGCATTTAGTACTGAACCAGATTCAAAGTAGGATTCTTTAATAATGATAGCTTTAATGCAAAAATTCTTTTCTAAACTCAATGATGTATAATCAACCTTATTTAGAACAAATATTTATATAAATGTCTACCCTACTGTTAAAGCCAGACTAGACTTTAAATTTATTTATTACAATTTAATTTTGATTAATTTAATTTTTAATTTTATGTTTGTTTAAACCTGAAATTAAAATAATAGAATACATAATTTTTAACATTAAATGTAGCTATACAACAGTCATAATTCAGTTGTTTTTAAAAAACACATTATTGATAGGGTCTATCTACACTCGACTCCCTCCTTGCTCTGTCTTGGCCACAGCCCCAGTAAGACCTCTTCTACATTCCTAAATTAGTACTCAGTACAGTGTGTTTAATTTTAATATTGAGACAGCAAAACCAACCTAGCCAGGCCCGGCCTACAATATACGTCGCCACAGCTACCTTTTGGAAGTGCCACCAACCAAGAGTATAAATCATCATCGTAGATCAGTATCGCCTTTTTTTTAAATTTAATTTTTTCTCTATTTCTCATTTTGTTTTAATTATTAATTGTGTTATTTAATTCAACACCAATTCGTTTATAAGTATATTTATGGTATGAATTTAAACTATGTTTATATTATTAAAAGTGTATGACAATAATTTCCGCTATTATTTCGTTATTATTATTAATATTTTAATCATTCATTAATTAATAATTTTAATTCATTATAATTATTGATCCTTTTGAATCAGTGTCTATTCTAGGGAAGAAGGATAGTGGTTAATATTTTGATACCGCACCTTCCCCTACATTTTGGTCCTCCGGTTCGCAGATTTTGTTCTTTGCCCATCGGATATTATTGATATACACTTTTATTTTTTCTTTAATAATTATTTAGATTTAATTTTTAGGAATACAAAATATTTGGTTTAGAATTTATAGTAATTTCTAACTTGATTGTAAAACAGCTGTGCTTGGATGATTATAATTATCCCTTTTTTTTTGTTCTGAGTATTGCGGTTCGACATCACATATGAAAAATTTAGGGAAATATCCTATGAAGCTATCAGCTAAGGACAGTTACTTTCTCATGATAAACAAATAGTCTTTGAAAGCTCTCAAGAAGGAAGGTCGGGATTTATTCTACAAAGCCCTCGCAGTAGAAATTAATCAATCAAAATCTGAAATCCAATCAACATCTTTAAATCAATTAGGGGACAGAGCCATTAAGCAGTAAAATTGCCATCATTAGACATACCTACATTTAATGAGGATGTAGCTGAATGGATTTCGTACCAAGACACATTCCTTTTTTTTTAAATGATCCTTAAAGGGTCATGGCGCACACTCAATATCATCAATAACTATTTCAGCAGCAGGTAACTTCCCAAGCATGGGAAACTCTATGTAAAATATATTTTAATTAACGTTTTCAAGAATTACCTAGTTAAAATTTTTAATTTCAAATCCATACAAAAGGCGACCTTTAATAGTCACCAGCAATTTTCAGAAACAGTACTAGAAAGTGATGTTACTTTCAAATAATTAAATGTAGCCAATCCAGCAGGGTTTATTATCTATATGTATGCATTACGATTGCTAAACCACCAAACCCGTGAGCATTTTCGAAGCTGAATGTGCTGGTAGGGCAGATATTCCTGGGTTTGATTTTTTTTCGAAATTTATACATTGTCAATTTTTGCAATCGCAAGCCACAAGCCTTGCCCAAAATCCTAATCAATAAAGTAATACATATTCAAGAAACGCTAAACAAGTTTTTTTGACCACAAAAGAAGATACGCTTAACAGTTGTCCATTATACCATCAGTACCACAAAATGTATCACTACAAACATTTTCTAAAACTGAATATCTACTGAATCCTAGGGGTTTGCAAATAGTCCTAATTCAGGAGGAAAATACCGAACCGTTTGTTCATTATTACCTAAAGATAAAGATCATCCTCTTTGACAATGACGAGCGCTGCAATATTACCAAGTATTAGTGACCTTATGCCTTCAAACTTTGTCCCGATCGAAGTTCAACAATTTTTGGCACGTTTTGATTTAGCGGACACCCATTTTGTGGAATCTGGACCAATAGATTTTCTTCTTTCTAGAGATTCTGAGTGGGGAACAATTTTCTACACCAGAAGGAATGCTCCATGCCATAAACACAATCTTTGGATGGGTCATCCTCAGGCCAATCGAGAACCCCAGTTTTGATAACATGGACATTTCTGCCTTGATGGCAGCCAGCGAAGAGCTTAAAGTTTCATGTCTCAACGATGTTATGTGAAAGTTTTAGGAAGTTGAAGAAGTAACATCAATCAAACATCAAAATCCTACCGATATTCAATGTGAACAGCAATTTCTTAACACTCCTTCGCGTGACTCAACTGGGCGTTATATTATTTGTTTACCTTTTAAAAATGAAATAGCAGAGTTAGGTAATTTGTCTCCAGTTATTTTTAAGGCTAAGACAATACTACAAGCCTTATGGAAACACAAATCCGATTGGGACGATAAAATAAATAACTCTATCGCCACCAAGTGGGAGAACTTGTTTCACAGTCTAATTGATTTAAGATCAAGTCAAATACCCCGATGCATTTTGCCCAACAAGGACAAAGAAATAACCGTAGTTGGTTTTGCAGACGCATCTTCATTAGGTTACACTGCAGTTATCTACATTCGGCTTAAGAATCAAGAAGGATTTGTAAAAACTCATCTTTTATTTCTTATAACTCGCTTAGCACCTCTGAAGACAAAGACGATTCCCCGACTAGAGCTCTGTGTCGCAGCATTGCTTGTAAAAACTTTGGATGCTCTATGACAATTTTTCAACAAATTCAAATTGATTTAATCTGTTTGTTGATGGACTCAACAATAGTTCTCTCATGGCTCAATACGCCACCTTACAAACTTTTCGTAGCTAATTGAACAGTTCAAATTTTAAAATCTTCAATTAAAAACTGGTTACACGTGGAACACAGGATAATGCAGCAGATCATGCATTCTGAGGAATAATACCACCTCTCTTAGTAAATCATGATTTCTGGTGGACAGGATTCCCTTGGATGCGAAATGAACCTACTTCTTGGCCAATTTCAAGATTAACTCATATTGTAACAGTGCCTGAACTAAAAATAGATAAGTTGGATAATTATGAAAATGACTTGACAAAATGAGATTCTTCAGGTTATTGAAAATTATTCATCATGGATCAAATTAGTACTCATCTTTAGATTTATAACAACCTTCATTCATAATTGTAAAGCTCCCCCAGGAGATAGGTTTGGAGGTCTTTTCACTGTTTTAAGAACTCAAAAAAAGCACTTCCATTATTATTGAAATTAGTCAGGATTCATGCTTTTCGTCCAAATAACCACTAAATGAACCCAACCTCCTATCATTGTCACCATTTCTTGACAACAGCGGAATCCTCAGGGTGGGCGGACGGCTAGCTAATAGTCCTTTGCCTTATTCTTCAAAACATCCTATAATATTACCAAATAAGTCACAATCAACATCACTAATCATCGATGACATGCATCGAACCTATTTGCACACTGGACCTCAACTATTATTATCCTTATTACGAAGGCGTTATTGGGTGATTTCTGTAAGACGAATCATCCGGTCACGCATACACCATTGTGTTATATGTCATAGATTCAAATTCAAAACTACACACCTATAATGTCTGATCTACCATCCACAAGATTCATGCAGGAGCACCCCTTTATAAATACTGGTATCGATTTTGCTCGTCCATTCAACACGAAAGAGACTAAAAGAAAAAAAACTATTTAATAGAAATCTTATGTGTGGCTGTTCTTCTGTCTCAGTAAAAAAGCTGTTCATATTGAACTGGTGTTGCAGCTAGCAACGGCCACCTTTGTGGCGGCCTTGGACCGATTTGTTGGATGACAAGGGCTTCCTCATAAGATTTTATCTGACCATGGTAGAAATTTTATTGGCACAGATCGTTACAAAAAAGTTTTATACAAGTAGTGGAAGTCACAAGAAACCCAAAACAGAATTATTCATCATCTTTCTGGTCAACATTAGATGGGAGTTTATACCACCTGCAGCCCCACATTTCGGCGGAATATAGGAGGCTGTGGTAAAATCCTTTAAACGCCACCTGAGACGAGTTCTAAATGAAGACACAAAAAGATAGTGTTTAATGTTTTGACACTGCCCCTTCCCCTAAACCTAATACTAACTATGTCTTTCTGAATACAACTAAAACAGGAAGGGGGTGACAATGGATAGAGCTGTTTGGTAGTGACAATGAAGGAAGCTCCTGTAGGAAAATGACTATTACCCCCAGGTTATAGTAACGAGATAGGTAATAAGTATTAATATATGAAATTTTGTTGTTAAGAAAGTATATTATATATGTTTATATAACAGTATTTTGTAAAAGTTGTCCTCAAACTATTTTAAAAAGCCTAGTAGATAATGGTGCAAATCAAATTTGATATTCAAAATTTTAGATACACCCTTTTATAAAAAATATATATACATATATATATTTTTAAGAAAATATATTATAAGAAAAATCAATGCAATATGATAAAAACTTAAAGAAATACCAAAAATTATCCTTCCTAAAATTAATGTGAAGGAAGTAGCACAGCTCAGAAGATTAAGGCTAGGTAGTGGTCATTCAACTCCAAGGCCCATATTTGGACTGACTGTAGGCAAAAAGTTATTTCTTATTCTGAACATATAAATTAATTCTGGAATTAGGAGCATATGATAAAAACCCAAATAAGTACCAGGAGAGCCTATCCTCCTTAGTTAAGTGGATACCTACAAAGTGTTGTAATGATGGAGTTTTGTTGACCGTAGAGAAATTAGATGAGGAAGATGGTTGGGGGTGCGGTCATAAATTAAAACCACACAATTAAAAATAAGAGTTATTTTTATTATGTGCCGACGTTTCGGCCTACAATGTGGGCCTTCATCAGGGCTAAAAGAAACAAGATAACAACCAATGTAATTAGACTTAATAATGCGTTAGGTATATAATAATAATATGACAGTAATAAATAATGGGAACATAAATAATATTAAATGTAAAATGATAATAAGATGACAATTATAAAGTATGGAAATAAGGTGACAGTTATAAAGTATGGAAATAAACAAAATTAAGATGATAGTTATAAAGTATGGAAGTAGACATAATTGAGATGATAATATTGTAATGAGAATATATAAAGAGAGACTCAGTAAATGAAAAAAATGATAAAGGAAAAATATGTGAACAATTAAAATTTTAAATATTAACAATTATGAGTTGATATATGACGGTAATATATTAAAAACATAGTTAAGAGTATAGGTAATATATAAAAAAAATATAGTCATTACAAAAAAGAAACAGTATGAATAAAAAATAATAATTTAAATTTTAAAATAATGTAATATTAAACTAATAATTATATGTCAGGATATGTAATGGAGAAATATATGGGTATGGAAAGGGGGAGAAAGAAATGGGCGATGAAAAAAGACCCTTATAAATAAGAACAAAATATACATACATGACGTGCAAGCTTTGCCTACGAAGTGATGTTTCTCAGTTTAAAAAACGCCCATTGCGTGGAACGGAAAATTTGAGAACTAGAATGTAGATATTATTATAACATTCTATAATGTTATAATAATATCTACATGTCATCATCAATTGTCATCTTTATAATATGTTATAATATTATTATAACATTCTAGTTCTCAAATTTTCCGTTCCACGCAATGGGCGTTTTTTAAACTGAGAAACATCACTTCGTAGGCAAAGCTTGCACGTCATGTATGTATATTTTGTTCTTATTTATAAGGGTCTTTTTTCATCGCCCATTTCTTTCTCCCCTTTCCATACCCATATATTTCTCCATTACATATCCTGACATATAATTATTAGTTTAATATTACATTATTTTAAAATTTAAATTATTATTTTTTATTCATACTGTTTCTTTTTTGTAATGACTATATTTTTTTTATATATTACCTATACTCTTAACTATGTTTTTAATATATTACCGTCATATATCAACTCATAATTGTTAATATTTAAAATTTTAATTGTTCACATATTTTTCCTTTATCATTTTTTTCATTTACTGAGTCTCTCTTTATATATTCTCATTACAATATTATCATCTCAATTATGTCTACTTCCATACTTTATAACTATCATCTTAATTTTGTTTATTTCCATACTTTATAACTGTCACCTTATTTCCATACTTTATAATTGTCATCTTATTATCATTTTACATTTAATATTATTTATGTTCCCATAATTTATTACTGTCATATTATTATTATATACCTAACGCATTATTAAGTCTAATTACATTGGTTGTTATCTTGTTTCTTTTAGCCCTGATGAAGGCCCACATTGTAGGCCGAAACGTCGGCACATAATAAAAATAACAAAGTGTTGTAGGTGAATCTGATGACTGATGACCTGAGCTTTGTTTAGGTTTATGTAATTATTAAATAAGTTAGGATTATAACAAAATTCTTTGGAAAATATTCAGGAAAATGAAATAGATAAAACATTCCAATACATATGTTTAAAAAGAAGTGTTTTTATTTGATAATGAAATCTAAAACTCACCTGCAAATGGAGCATTTCAAAAGCCACCAGAGCATAATTTTCGAACAAGGTATTCCCTCTGATGACAGCTAAATTTGGAAATATTTTCCCTAAAGAACGCAATCCATTTACACGATAAAGTAGCAAATAATCAGTAATTTCCGTAAGCTCCGGAAAGGAAATGTTGGAATAATCTGATTCATCTGCATTGTCAATTAATACAATTTGCACAAATCCTTCTACAACTTGGCATCCATGTAATTGAGAGAACATGTTGACTGAATTTCTAATATCTGTGCTCTGACAAACTGAAAAACAAAATTAAAAATGAATAACAAAATTATAATAAAAAATAAAATTACAAAAACAATAGTTTAAAAAAAATCTCAAAAACCATAAAGAAATATGTGTTAATACTAAAATAAAAATTTCCCCAGGTGGTCCTAGGATTTTTTAATGGGAGTAAAAAATCCTTCGTTATGCCATCCTTTGGAGAGGACATAAAAAGGGGATCCCGAGCCTGTGAGATGTCAGATACTTGCTTGAGATCCATATCCTAATTAAACCTGGATAAGCAATTTAGGACTCCCACAGTAGCATAAAGCATCAGAATGTTAGTAAATGTATCACATACATTTCTACACACACATTCTGATAAAAGAACGCATAATGATTTTATAGAAGACAAAATTAACATTAATATGATGAGCTATAAAATATAAATTTATGCGGATTGATGACATCAACGACAAATACATCTACGTTTTGGCACTGTCACAACACTCCCAGCTTCAGAGTAGACTGAATTGCAGGATAAATGATGGTGGATCTTAAAGCATTAGTCATTGATGATTTATTTTATTTTAACCATTCTTCTGATATTTTTTTGGAAGTCCATACATCAAAGATAATCTGGTATTCTAACTCCCTAATGTCCTCTCTTGCTCACTTCTGTATGTATCGATTATACTTCTATACCATGTATACTACACTACTATACCACTCCCGTATGTATACCTTCTCCTCCTAACACTCATTATTTCTTTGTTCAAGAACAATCTCCATTATCTCTTCTTTTTCTTGTGGAATATCATCTTGCAGATCTTCCTACATGATCTCTTGTACATATCGATTGGTAGTCCTTTTCTTTCACTTCTAATAATTTCAATATCACTATCAGCAGCTCTTCTGAAGCTTTGGTTTGGTCCTCATCATGTTGTCAGGGATACACAAGTTTCTTTGTGAGGCTCTTGGTGCTTAAAGTAAATGCTCATAATTTTATGTTCCTTTTCTTATGTAAAACTTACTATTCAGGTATCATTGTCATTGTTCTGTTTACCTATGGTAGATCTAAAAACTGGCACTTTTCCTATTTTAGCATTTATGTCCCTTAATATGGTTTTGTTTAACCTTTTCAGGGTTCTTTAGGATTTGACTTTTACTTCATCATCTTATTCTCTGTCAATGTATGTTCACTCATTTTAAAAAATATATTGATAATAATAATTCTTAATTCATCCTCGGACAAAAAAACCAAACAAAAAAAACTGTAACTTTCTCTAGAACCCATGAAGGTCTCCAGTTCAGTACTTATAGAGATCTGTGCTGTTTCTTAGGCAGTGGCCATGCAAGGAGATGATTAGGGATAGATCATGCTCAACTGCCAGGGTTTTCCCCCAGATTTTTCATATTCCCTTTATAGAGTCTGAGTCTGCTCAGAGAGTCTCCATAACAGGACTGAAATAACAGAATAAATAATTATGCCACAGCTGGGGTTCCATACCAGGACCTGGAGGACAGTATACTAATGGTTTTCTGGGACAAATAAGAAGAAAAATAAGTCTTAATTAAAGATCATATGATGATAATGAACAATGTAACATTCTCTCATAATAAATACAGTCTTCTCATTGTTATATTTTATGTTTTAATTTGAATTTTTTTATTTCTGAATTCTTATATGAAATTATGAATGAAAAGGGTTGGTTGTTTTGCTCATGCTGCATGACTGGAACTGTTACAGATCCTTGGGATTTATCTAAGCTGTGCAATAGTTCGAACCTAGATAAGATTCAAATTCATTTAATATACTATTTTTTTTTTTACACAATTTTAAATTAATTTTTTGTTTATCTATAATTGAAGTTAATTCTCCATAGATTTCAGCATCAATCTAGTTTAAAATTCATTATCATCAGTCCGGCGCTACAACTCGGTGACGAGTCCTGGCCTCCTCTATCAGCTTTCTCCAGTCATTTCTATTTTGTGCAGCTGTCATCCAGTTTCTCACTCCTAGGATATCCCTTGCATCTGCTGTCACACCATCCGACCATTTAAGTTTCAGTCTCCCTTTTCTTCTGATGCCGTGGAGAGGTTCAGTCAAAACGGCCTCAGTGATCGCCTCATCCTCCATTCCAGCCCACTGCAGTCTGCCAAGCTTCAAGGTCATAACGACATCATTGTCCTTAAAACATGTCTTGAGTTCATTATTGGTCCGCTTCTCTAATGTCCATTGAGATGAAATCCTCCAAAACTTGGTCAATTATTTTTCTTTCAAAGATTTGTAGGTCCTGTTCAGTTTTTTTACTAATAGTCAATGTTTCTGATCCATACAACAGGACTGGGCGAACCAACGTCTTTTATAGATGGAGATTAGTCGGCCTGTCTAGAAGCCGGGAAGTGAACTCTCTTCGAAAGCCAAAGTAGCACCTGTTTGCCATCAAAATTCTTCTTTTCACCTCAACCTTTGGTGCATTATCTTGTGTTACAAGAGACCCTAGATAAGTGAACTGGACCACTTTTTCAAAGTTAAAGGGGCCGACATTGATGGTCTCACCGGGTCGGGGTTCTTCTCCTGTTGCCATGTACTTTGTTTTCCCCGCGTTCAACTCCAGTTCAAGCATTCTGGCAGCCTCCATTAAGGGCAAAAATCGTTCTTTAACAGACTGCAACGACAATCCTATGATGTCAACATCATCTGTGTAGGCTAATAGCTGGATCATATGATTGTAAACTGTCCTGTTGGTTTGGATACCAGCATCCCTCACAGCCTTCTCAAGTGCCAAGTTAAACAATAGGCATGCTAATGCATCACCTTGGCGGAGCCCTTTTCTTGAGGAGAACTCTTCCGTTCGATGCCCACCTAACTGCACTGTACACCTCACATCCCTCATGGTCATCTTTACCAGCCGTATCAGTTTATCGGGGACAATGAACTCTTCCAGGGCCTTGTACAGTTTTTTACGATTAATGCTGTCATATGCTGCCTTGAAATCAACAAAGAGATGGTGGGTTTTAATTTGGTATTTATTTCCTCTTTCTAGAATTGCTCTTAGAGACAATATTTGATCAGCAGTTGATCTTCCCCGTTTAAATCCAGCTTTGTAGGGACCAAGCTTCTGCTCTGCAAATGGTAGGAGACGCTGAAATAGTATGTGTGATAATATCTTATATCCTCAGGAGAGAAGAGAGATACTTCTGTAGTTCTGGCATTGAAATTTGTCTTCTTTCTTGAATATAGGACATATTAATGATTTTTTTCCAATCTTCAGGCAACACTTCTTTCTCCCAAATGGTTAATATAAGACCCTGAA
The DNA here is from genome assembly GCA_023052935.1 of Piezodorus guildinii. Lineage (NCBI taxonomy): Eukaryota > Metazoa > Arthropoda > Insecta > Hemiptera > Pentatomidae > Piezodorus > Piezodorus guildinii. Next base: position 34,290,898 of record CM041295.1, on the reverse strand, counting down.
ACCTCTTCAGCAGCTCCCCACCACCATATTTGAAGAGTTCAGCAGGCAAGTCATCAGGCTCCAGGGGTCCTATTATTCTTTAGCCGATTTATAGCATCCATTATTTCCTCATCATTGGGTGGTTCAAAGTTGGATTCTTCATTCCTCGACTTCAATTCTTCACTTGAATGTAACTCAGTGTGTTGTGCAAAGGGTGCTGAACTGAGAAGATCCTCAAAGTGGCTATTCCATTGCGATAGAACTCCATTCTTGTATGCAACTATGTTCCCATCCTTGTCTTTACAAGTTTCTGGCACAATTGTACGGGGACATCTCCTTCTATTTATACTTCTGAAAAAGTCTCTTGATTCTTTCTCCCTCCAGAGCTCTTCAAGTTTCTCCAGTTCTTCCTTCTCTCTTTGCCTTTTCTTTCTTTGATGGAGTCCTTTTTCCTTTCTCCTCTTTATTTTATATTCTTCTACAGTTGTACCACTACTAACTTTGTCTCAGCATTTTCATATAAGCAATGTTTTTCGTGTTGGTGGCTATTTCTCATTCTTCATCGAACCATATCGATCTCACTTCCTTTTCTCTTGGTCCCAGCACGATATCAGCCGTTTCCCTCATTGCGGCCACACAACTGTACCATAAAGATTCAACATCAGCCATGTGCACAGCTTGTGATCCGATACTCTTTGCAAGCTGTTCAGTGTACAACTGTTTAGTATAAGTATCCTGTAACTTCCTAAGGTTATAATGGTTACATTTTAGGGCTATAACTCCAGGCCTTTTAAATGATAACTTAGGTGTGAAATGAGCAATACACAAAAAGTGGTCTGAATCCAAATTGGCGCTTCGAAATGTTCTGACATTTTTAAGACTGGATTTATGCCTTTTATTGAGAAAGATGTAGACTTAGGCCAATTCCAAATTAAACATCTCATATAAAAGTATGTGAAAATAAAAATAGATTTTTAAAGGTTTAACTACAAAATCCAACAATGGACAAAAACATCTAGTAAAAGTTGACGTTTGGTTTCAATGGCAACATTTATTTTCATTTAAATATTAAATTAAAAACACACACACACACACATAAATCATTTTATTTATAGATCTATAACTCTTTTTAATGTATCTTTGAAAAAATAAAATAAAATAATAATACTAACTTTTTTCTTTTCTCACTGTGGAAATGTCTGTGGTGCGAAGATGTGCTTTTGAGTCAATAATGACAGCAAAGATCCAAATAACTCCAAATAAAATTTTCCAAAGAGTCCCATCACAGATTTTCCATTCCCTAACCATTTTAATACCTACAAAAACAAAAATCCTATAAATACAACTGTATATATTTTTAAAAATTACTCACTTCCTTGTTAAAATTAATAAATCTCATAAAATTACACAATAATAATAAAAAAAAAAAAAAAAAAAAAAAAAAAAAAAAAAAAAAAAAAAAAAGGACCTCATGTATGGACTTATAGTTCAACAATAATTCAATTCAAATTCTATTCACATAATAGGCTGGCTAAATGTCATAACACCAAAGACACTTACAATCATCAAGAAAACACATTTAACACAAGGCTTTCAAGAGACTAATATAAAATAAATAGATAACCCCTACCAACTCGTAACCATAAACATAAAATTCTTAATCAGAACAAATAGAATATATGCTCAATTCCGCTCAAGATGCACTGAACTTTTCATCAAACCATCTACAATTGAATAAATAGAAATTACTGAACAATTAATTAGAATACAAAGTGGAAAATAAGAGTGTTAAGAGTACCAAATTCTGACCGAAAAACGCTTAAAAAAAAAAAAAAAAGTAAAACGAATCGGCCCTTAGATACCAAAAATGTTTTAGCTAACCTATAACATATTAACATGATCTACTTTAAGTTAATACCAAGGGACTAAATATATTAAACAACAATTTTCATTGAAAATAAAATAAATACCATATCCACTATTCTGGATCTTCACTGATAAGGGAACTTTTTATCTCTTTATGGAACTTTATAATTTCAAAACAATTCCAAAAATACTTAAAAATGTGACTGCATATAAATTAAAACATTTATGACAGCTTAATTTCACAAGTTCTACTCGCTCAAATTAAAGAAACCTTAGGGATATTAAAATTAAAAAAAAAAAAAAATATTAAAAATTAAGTATATTAAAATATATCTAAAGCATGAAGGGACCTATTGCTGTATAATTGTCTAAAGTATGTTCTGGGTAAGAAATAAACTACCAAATTAATTGTAACAATTAAATGAATAAGTATTAGATTACAAACATTGAATGGATAAGTATTAAATTACAAGACTTACATGTCATATACATATCTCCCACTTTATTTTGATAGGTCAAAAACTAAATAAACAAATTATTATTAGGCTGTTCATCAGAAGAGTAAAAAGAAAAAATAATAATCATAATCTTGTGGGAAGAAGAATTACCTTCCATAGGGATTCCACTTCATCCATAATTAAGAAATTTATTTCATTAACAAAATAATTGCATATAGATCAAGAAATCGTTTAAAAAAAACAAAAAAGATATGTTTTATAAAAGAAAATTAAAGAAACAACCAACTATTTAAACCAAAGAAAAATAAATTGCTAAATTGAAAAATAAATATACATTGACTTGAACCTTGTTAATCATAGCTATGAAAAATAGAGAGAAAAATGTGACTATTAAATAAAAATATACAAAGCAAATAAAATAGAATATTAAAAAAAATAAGGAGAGATAACTGAATTTCAATGGCATACAGGAAAACTGTGAAATACTTATAGGAGAAGATAACAAGTTTTTGGTTGATATAAATCATTGCTTATGTATGTTTTTGAAAAAAAAAAAAAAGAGGCAGAAGCCAAACCATCTAAAAAAACTATCTATATTTTGTCAAATATACAAATTCATCCCTGGCTAAATTGCAAAGAAAACATTGACATTCAGTTAAACATGTGAAGTCATCATTTTTTTTTAGAATCAAGTGATCACATAAATGAATAAACCAGTGCATATGTATGATTAGTTAATATGGGAGCGGAATTATAGCTAAAATTTTACCAATATTCATAAAATTAATCTTTTAAAAAATTACACAACAGTCCTTTACATGTGAAAACAATATTAATAATTCAACATAATATAAGAGCAACAAACTTCAAGACTTCATTTTTCTAGTGGAACATTTGATTGCAGAAAAAAAAAAAAATTAAAGCATAGTATGTTCAAGTTGATGGAGATAAAGTCACTAATTCAATCATGAAAATATTAAACAATAATTTTCCATCTAGCAAATTTCAATTTAAGAAACACCTGAAATTTCTAAATTGAAAAGGATATAAGACAGAATAAATAACAACTTAATACACAGCAGATAACAACTAAACTAAAAAATTGTATATGTATACGATTTAGAACAATAATATTTAATTAGTTTAATAAAAGGAAACATATTTTACACAAATGAGTATGGAAATTATAATAAAGTAGAGAACAATGAATAAGCAATATCATTCTGAAAATGTAACAACAAATAGTAATCTTTATATATGTGTGTTATATATTATTTTTAATATATATTATATATTATATATATATATATATATATATATATATAGAGACAGTATATGTATAGACAGGCATTAAAAGTAAATAACATAATATTCCCTAAAATAACATCAACAATTCTTTTTTTGATGCGTTAGTATGAATGAAAGTTTGGGTAAGAGAGAAAGAACACTAAAAAAGGAAAAGCTTGATAACTAACACTAAAAATACATACAATTCATACAGTTAAAATATCTTCATTAAACTATAACTAAAATGAAACCAAGATATTATAAAATAATAATTGACAGTTGACAAACAATAACAATAGAATCGTTTGACAGGATAAAACACTTTATAAATATGTGTTTATAGGTTTAACATTTCCACAGGCAAAAACAAATGAATATTCACCAAAGAGGTCTTTAATAACATTATTTAGGCATAATGCTAAAATAGTATTTGAACTAACTAGGTGATTGCAAGATGTGAATGAATTTCATTGAATGAATATTTACATACATGAATGAATACTATCTATTTACAGGAAGACTAAGATAAAAAATAGATATTCACTGCCTAGCGGGCATCTTTGTTTACAAATAATGATTGGACAAAGTATAAACAACCATTTTATCTCTCACCTCAACTCATAATCATTCAGTTTTCTTTAGTTAGATATTAAAATGAGGCTAATGTTGATATTAAAATTAAGTAAATGATAACAAGGTAAAACATAAACTGTACATACATACCATGTTTACAATAAATATACTGTTGATAAATCATTTTAGCTAATCCAATACCAATCCATGCTATGGAATATCTTTCTGAATTGGAGATCTGAAGACAAATTAATGTTACTACACTAGCAATGAAAGCATACTGCTTTATTCTGCCACAGAAAACAAACGTCATCTCGTTAAAAATCAAAACAATGCACTTTCACATTGCGTAACACTAATAATTAGCACTAGTTCACATTTAAATCTTCACTATTCCAAAAATGGGATGTAAAAACCAAAAAAGTACCACTCCCCAACACTTCTCATTCGCACAAAATTAAGAAGTACAAATTTTTTTGACATGTGAAGTTTCACCATGAAATAGATAAGAATGTTTTTATAAAACTGAGTCTTGATTAATACTGAAAATACACAGAAGTCGAGGTAGAAACATAAAACATACAACCGAGGAGCATATTTACTAACAAGCAACCTAAATTTTCCACAGAAATCTGAAAAGTGATTGGTTAGTCCAGTAACTAGGACGCAATCATAACGCGCAGATGCGTTCGTGAACTGACGTCATAAACAAGGTTGTCATAGAGACAATTATTCAATAACAACAATGACGTAAAGTTAGTTAAGCATCTTATGTATTATTAACATAATTCACAACATAAATATAATGTGTTTTTCACTTCCGTTCCTTGATGAAAATAAACAAATTACTCCTGGAAATTCGCGTCACTCGAAAATAAATCGTACATATATTATAGTGCTCATACAAATATATATGCCATTAATACATATACATTAACGAATAATTCTTAGTATATATATAATTGTGGCACGTTTTAGCCTATCCGAAAAAGAATGCTCAAATACTATGCGTATTCTACCTCTTTGGTTACGCTTATCTGCTTAATACTATTAATGACTATAACTATTTTATTCAAATTTTCCCTTACAAATTATTATATTCAAGATAGTTTTATAAACTAAATATGTATTACTTTTATTCATAGTTTTATTTACTCCTATTAATGTCAGTAACAGACTCCTTTATAACAACTGGAATAAACTATACCAAAGGTCACGGGTTCAAACCCGCAAGTGGTCCTAGGATTTTTTAATGGGAGTAAAAAATCCTTAGTTATGCCGTTCTTCGGAGGGGACTTTAAAAGGTGGTCCCGAGCCAGTGTGATTACATTACAATAATAGTCTTGTGGGGAACAAACAATATATAGAACTGAAAAGTGGAAAATTTTATAAATTTGTAGTTCAGAAGAAAGAGCATACAATAAAGAGAACCAACAGAAAAAAAAAACAATACATTTTTTGTGTCTATTCAACTAATTATTTTTAACAAATCCGGATCAATGTTTTGGCCTAACAACTTTGTTTAAACAATCATGATTTCATAATTATTAAATCAGCTACGATTTATATATGTATATTTCACTAAATATATATTTTTACTTTCATTTACCCAATGAAATATATAGTAAGGGAAAATATTGCAATCCTGAAAATTTTTAAATTTTAATAATACACGTTTTAGGGTCTCCTGAGCCCAAATAACCAAGTCGCGCGAAAAGGTCTGTGTGTGTGTTTGTGTGTATATGTGGTAATAAAGCACAAACCTGAAAAATCGTACAAAACTGAAATTTCATATTTAATACAACTATAAATACGCCCGAGTTGTTACGGCAACTTTTTTAAAAATCAAAATCGGGGAAGCAGAAAAGCCACTTAATACCACGCATTTAGCAACTTTTCACGATTTCTTCAAAAACAGCGCTAACGATTTTGATTAAACTCGCCAAATCAAAAGAAAATTTAACGGGCTTTAATATACATGATGGTTTCATTCTGATTGAAATAGTTTGACAGGGCTTAAATGCCGATATTTTAAATTTTCCTTCTCCAAAGTACCTTTAATTTTGTAGATTAAAAAAAATGAAACATATTATCTTATTAACATTGATAAAAACGGTTAAATATACAAGTGGAACGGATTTTATAACCGGGTATAAGAGAAAAGAGCGAACATATTTTTTTTTTTTTTTTTTTTTTTTTTTTTCTAAACCAAGGATAATACTACAGATACATTATGCTGCCCAAATACATTGGTTTGCTTCATTTTACACAGCATACTTCATCCATCTAAATCAGACAATTGAGACGTTGATTTCCAAAAAGTACTAAAGGACATTTTTTAAAAATTGATTTTTTTACATATTTGTATTCTCATCAATTAGTTATATCTAAATCTCCTATTTGATTTTATCTAATGAACCCCAAGCCCTTTATAAATGCAATTTAGAAATATAATTATTTTCTAAAGGAAATAATTACACATTTAATTTCGTTCCAAATTATACCAAAACATCTCATTTCATATCTTTAATATGATGTTATTAATATACTAAAAAAAACAATTCTTGATTTTAATGCGAAAAGAATCAAATTAGCTAATTTAATAATATAATAATTAGTGATTTTCGCGCCTCCTGTAAAATTCCTAGAATGGATATAGTACCTTTTGGAAATCAACGTCTCAATTGTTAAAACATTCTTTTTCTTTTTTTTTTTTTTTTGTTCTTTTCACATTATGAATTTATCCGCAATTATAATTTGTATTATTAACAAACGTTAATTCAAATTATTCAGAATTGCCTAATTAACCTTATTTATGTTTATTCAATACGCACTTGACAATCTCCGTACATAAAAAAAATAAATAAAAAACCTATCACCTGATTTATAAATTTTGACTAATCTAGCAATTTAATTAGATATTATTATATATTAATAAGGACATTAAACAAATTTATTTTGTAGATTAATACATAGCATATAGCAATTAAACATATCAAATCATTGAGTGCACAAATCGTATTGAATATAAATAATGAAGTATTTAATTCCAAATCTATTAAAATATGATACAAACCTGTAATTTGAAATTTTCTCAAGGGTCAACTATGGTTCCGGAGGAACAATAGATTTTTCAAGCAATCCGGAACTCCCCCACAGACGTCAACGATTGTATAACTTGTCAATAATTGAGACGTTGATTTCCAAAAGGATATTTTTTACAAAATTGATTTTTTTACATATTTGCATTCTCATCACTTTAATGTATCTAAATCTCCTCTAATGCACACCCAAGTCCTTTATAAACGCCAACCCAAGTCCTTTATAAACTCAATTGAGACATTGATTTCCCAAAGGTACTAAATGACATCTTTTAGGAAATTGATATTTTGACATATTTGTATTCTCACCATTTAGTTTTACCTAAATCATCTATTTGATTTTATCTAATGAACATTCATGTCCTTTAAAAACGCGATTTAGGGATACAGTTATTTTCTAAAGGTAATAATTTCACCTTAAATTTCGTACCAAATCATACTAAAACATTTCATATCATGACTATAAAATAGAGCTATTAATATAGTAAGAAAACTCTTCTACATTTTAATGCGAAAAGAATGAAATAAGTTAGTTTGATAACATAGTTAATAGAGAGCTTTGCGCTTCCTGTAAAATTACCTAGAATGGATATAGTATCTTTTGGAACTCAACGTCTCAATTGAAGAACTAGAGAATAGTAGATGATGTGTTTTTTTTGTTTTTTTAATTGAAATTTACAACTCTATATTATAAATAATATTATATATTATTATATTATAATATATATATATATATATATATATATATATATATATATATATATATATATATATATATATATATATATATATATATGTGTATAGTTTTTTTTATTAAGTGAGAATTTTATTTTATTTTTTAGTCTAGGTTATGTATGGAAACATGATAATTATTTATTTATTATATTCTTTAATCATCTTTTATAATTATTTTTATTTTTATCATTTCTCTTATTGTTTCTTTTTTACTTGTTATGCGTTTTATATTTCTTTTTTTTTAATCTTACTCTAAGACTGTAATTCTCTCATTATTGTATATTGTTATATTCTAAAGGGACTTGTCCCAGAATAAATAAATAAATTATTATTATTATTATTATATATATTATTCCATAGATCGTCAGAAGCTGTATAACATCATGGTTGAACAGGGAATATCTAGAAAGTTAGTAAACCTAGTAGAGATGTGTTTGTCGGAAACATTCCATAAAGTTAGAATCGGTCATAATTACTCCGAGAGATTTGAGGTGCGATCAGGTCTGAAACAGGGGGACTCCCTTTCACCTGTTTTATTTAATATAGCTTTAAAACATGTCATGGAAAAGGTGACGTATACTGGGAAAGGTTTAAATATGGGTAATAAAATTCCGGTTTTGGGATACGCCGATGATCTGGTACTGCTAGGTGAAGACAAGAAAACCATACAACTAAATATAAGTGTGTTAATAAAAACCGGTAAAGAAATGGGACTCGAATTAAATACCGATAAGAAGAAATATATGATTAGTAACAGAAACGGGGAGATCTTGGTGATATTGATATATCAGGGCTTACTTTAGAACACGTAGAGAATTTCAAGTATTTAGGTTCAATGATAACAAGGAAAAATGAAATCCAGGAAGGAATAAAGTCCTGGTTAAAGGTGGGAAATGCGTGCTATTATTCAGTTGCTAAATTACTTAGCTCGCGGCTTCTATCTAAAAACTTAAAGGTTAAAATTTATAAAACTATTTTTCTTCTGACGGTTCTTGACGAATGTGAAACGTGACCGCTTACCTTGAAGGATGAACAACGGGTTAAGGTTTTCGAAAATAAGGTACTGCGTAAAATATTTGGTTCCAAGAGAGATGAGGCCACTGGGGAGTTTAGAAGGTTGCACAACGCGGAATGGCGGAGCTTATACCATGTGAATATAATTGAGTTGATAGCATCGCGGAGGCTCAAATGCGTGAGTAAAGTTGTCGGGCTCGGGGAGGAACGAATTCCGAGAAAATTGGTATACTCTGAATCGACTGGTAGGCGTCCGAAAGGTAGACAGAAGCGTCGATGGGGGGATTGCGTTAAGGCTGATCTTGGGGGCATGGGCTTGAGCGGTGATCATTGGACGAGCCTGTGTAAGCGGAATTTGGTGGTATCGGCAGCCAACCTTCGGGTTCGGTAAGCCTACTATATTATTAATTTATATGATATATAATGATATAATATATTATATAATATATATTATATTATAATATATATTATATTATAATATATATTATATTATATATAATAGGAGTTTAGAAGGTTGCATAACGCGGAATTGCGGAACTTGCATCCTGTGAATATAATTGAGCTGATTGCATCGCGGAGACTCAAATGGGCGAGTAAAGTTGCTGGGCTCGATGACGAGCGGATTCCGAGAAAGTTGGTATTTGCTGATCCGACTGGTAGGCGTCCGAAAGGTAGGCCGAAGCGGAGATGGGAGGATTGCGTTAAGGCTGATCTCGGGAGCTTGGGCTTGAATGGTGAGCATTGGACGAGTCTGTGTAGGCGGAATTTGGTGGGTATCGGCATCGAACCTTCGGGTTCGCTAAGCCTATTATTATTATTATATTATATAATATATAATAAATAATACATCAAGTGAATATGCTGCTAAAGGATAGTGTACATGAAAAACATGAAGAGAAACTTCCCATTGGCAGCATTCTTGTGATAATTGTTTTAAATATGATTATTAACTTACGTGCATTTTCATTAGAAGCAATAAAAAAAAAAAAAAAAAAAAAACTGCTGATATTTTAGTATAAATGAAAAATTTACACGAGATGAACTAGTTGTGCTGGTCAATATGATCACGACCAACCATCCTGTGATCTTCATATTTTACATTAGAGCAGTGGTTCCCAATAAAAATCTTGTCGTGTATCCCTTCAACCAATCACATCAAAAGTAAGGGCCCCTTAAAGTCTAAAACTCTAAATCCTGAATATTATATGTGTCTTTAGATTTTTAATTGGCACCTGCTATTGTACAGTTTATGCCAAATACCACTACAGACACTCTATACCAGAAATGGCCAAGTAGGGGAAATAGAAATGAAGAAAAAACAACCACACTCAAAGAGTTTACTTCAATCGGCAAAGCATTGAATTACTAAAATTTAGAACTAATACTAGATAGGTATTTCTTCATATGCTCATAAAGAAATCAAATATTGTTCATTTTGTTCTGCGATGCATCTGTCCTTTCAGCTCATTGTTTTGTGAAATGAAAAACTCTGGTGTGCGCAACGCATGACTTTCACTTACCTCAGTTGTTTATATAGCATTTCCAAGTCAATTGTAACCTTTTCCAAGTCAAATGTAACTTTTTCCAAGTCAAATGTAACCTTTTCCAAGTCAAATGTAACCCTTTCCATTTCAAATGTCACCTTTTCCAAGTCAAATGTCACCTTTTCCATTTCAAATGTTACCTTTTCCAAGTCAAATGTCACCTTTTTCTTCACTTCTAGCCTTAAATATTCCGTATTATCTATTTATTTATTGAAAAATAATTAGTTTAATTAAAATTATGACTTTTTTAATAATTTTGGCATATCATATCACTGTTTTTTTTTAGATATTTGATATCAAGTTCTGTTTTTACGAACTAATATTTAAAAAAAAATATTTAGTTAAAATAGTAGTTGATTTTGAATTTTTAGAGGGGAGGGATAGTTTTTGGGAATAATTAATGTGTTTTCGGGTATTATAATGACGTTTTTCGAGCTGTATTTTTTATCGCTCGCGTGCATATTCACTCGCATTTACTTTTAATGTTTTTTATTGCTATAGGGATGAATTATTGTGTTTTCGGGTGGTTATAATTACGTTTTTCGAGCTGTATTTTTTATCGCTCATGCGTATTTCAACTCGCATTTACTTTTAATGTTTTTTATTGCTATAGGGATGAATTATTGTGTTTTCGGGTGGTTATGATTACTTTTTTCGAGCTGTATTTTTTATCGCTCATGCGTATTTCAACTCGCATTTACTTTTAATGTTTTTTATTGCTATAGGGATGAATTATTGTGTTTTCGGGTGGTTATGATTACTTTTTTCGAGCTGTATTTTTTATCGCTCATGCGTATTTCAACTCGCATTTACTTTTAATGTTTTTTATTGCTATAGGGATGAATTATTGTGTTTTCGGGTGGTTATGATTACGTTTTTCGAGCTGTATTTTTTATCGCTCATGCGTATTTCAACTTGAATTTACTGTTAACGTTTTTTTATTGCTATAGGGATGAATTATTGTGTTTTCGGGTGGTTATGATTACGTTTTTCGAGCTGTATTTTTTATCGCTCATGCGTATTTCAACTCGCATTTACTTTTAATGTTTTTTATTGCTATAGGGATGAATTATCGTGCATTCGGGGGGTTATGATTAATTTTTTGAGCTCTATCTTTTATCGCTCATGCGTATTTCAACTCGCATTTACTTTTAATGTTTTTTATTGATATATAGGTTATGAATTGTATTTGCGTTTCTTGTAATTACGTTTTTTGAGCTGTATTTATTGTCGCTTGTTCGCATTTCAATTTGCATTTACTTCTTATCTTTTTATTGTTATAGGCTGTTGCACAATGCTTTTTATTGTTGTTTTTGTACGTTCTGATTACGTTTTTGAACTGGATGTTACATCGCGCTTGCGCATTGTTTTAGATCACTTTTTACTTAAGTTAAAATGTGCACTAGCTATAAAAAAAATGTCATAAACTCTATTAGTATTCCCGAAAACACTATAAACGATCACTCTATCAAATATTTATGAAACAGGAACATAACTTGAAATGATTAAAAGCGATAACAAATAAGGTTCAAATAATGTTACAAGACCACCCGAAAATATAATAAACGATTCCTCTATTAAATTATCAAATAATTGTAAGAAAAAGTTAGGAAGTGGGTCCATTATAAAATATTTAGTTAAAAAAACTTACTCAGGACGCTGAAAAAGGAACTATAACTAATCCTTTTATAAAAAATAATAAAAAAAATTAATAAAATAAAAATAATAAATAAAAGCTAAATGATGTAGGTATATTCCAGCAACGTTATAATGAGAACTAAAAACAAAATAATCAATCCCAATATCAATCATAACCACCCGAAAACACAATAATTCATCCCTATAGCAATAAAAAACATTAAAAGTAAATGCGATTTGAAATACGCTTGAGCAATAAAAAATACAGCTCGAAAAACGTAATCATAACCACCCGAAAGCACAATAATTAATCCCTATATCAATAAAAAACATTAACAGTAAATTCAAGTTGAAATACGCATGAGCGATAAAAAATACAGCTCGAAAAACGTAATCATAACCACCCGAAACACAAATAATTCATCCCTATAGCAATAAAAAACATTAAAAGTAAATGCGAGTTAATATACACGCGAGCGATAAAAAATACAGCTCGAAAAACGTAATCATAACCACCCGAAAACACAATAATTCATCCCTATAGCAATAAAAAACATTAAAAGTAAATGCGAGTTAATATACACGCGAGCGATAAAAAATACAGCTCGAAAAACGTAATCATAACCATCCGAAAACACAATAATTCATCCCTATAGCAATAAAAAACATTAAAAGTAAATGCGAGTTGAAATACGCATGAGCGATAAAAAATACAGCTCGAAAAACGTAATCATAACAACCCGAAAACACAATAATTCATCCCTATAGCAATAAAAAACATTAAAAGTAAATGCGAGTTGAAATACGCATGAGCGATAAAAAATACAGCTCGAAAAACGTAATCATAACCAGCCGAAAGCACAATAATTAATCCCTATATCAATAAAAAACATTAACAGTAAATTCAAGTTGAAATACGCATTAGCGATAAAAAATACAGCTCGAAAAACGTAATTATAATACCCGAAAAAAACATTAATTAATCCCTATATCAATAAAAAACATTAAAAGTAAATGCGAGTTGAAATACGCATGAGCGATAAAAAATACAGCTCGAAAAACGTAATTATAACTACCCGAAAACACAATAATTCATCCCTATATCAATAAAAAACATTAAAAGTAAATGCGAGTGAATATGCACGCGAGCGATAAAAAATACAGCTCGAAAAACGTCATTATAATACCCGAAAACACATTAATTATTCCCAAAAACTATCCCTCCCCTCTAAAAATTCAAAATCAACTACTATTTTAACTAAATATTTTTTTTAAATATTAGTTCGTAAAAACAGAACTTGATATCAAATATCTAAAAAAAAACAGTGATATGATATGCCAAAATTATTAAAAAAGTCATAATTTTAATTAAACTAATTATTTTTCAATAAATAAATAAATAAAACGGAATATTTAAGGCTAGAAGTGAAGAAAAAGGTGACATTTGACTTGGAAAAGGTAACATTTGAAATGGAAAAGGTGACATTTGATTTGGAAAAGGTGACATTTGAAATGGAAAGGGTTACATTTGACTTGGAAAAGGTTACATTTGACTTGGAAAAAGTTACATTTGACTTGGAAAAGGTTACAATTGACTTGGAAATGCTATATCAATTTAAGAATTATTAGACAAATTTAGAAACGAAAATAAATTTTTAAAGAATTATTTACATTGAATTTTAATAGAAACATGTGTTTTATGAAATATAGTGGATATAATTAGTTGACCGTTGAGAATTACTAAAAGGAAATAGTCCGGGTGGCGGTCGGTGAATAAAATAATTGAATAGTTTCAACAATTTATTTTTTGCCAACGTTTCGACCCCCATTTTGGGTCATCATCAGGGTTAAAAAGATACATTTAAAAAAAGATTAAATGTACTATTTTAAAAACTATTGCGTTAGAGAATGTCAATATTATAACATAAAAGGAATTAGATATATAAAGAAATCAATTAATTAAATTACAATGACAAAGGTATAATAATGAGATGGCTATACGGATCAGATAATGACTAAAGATATTGTACAAATATATAAGAAAAATTACATGAAATAAAAAATTGAAAAATGGAGTACAGTGGAGATACGTACCGTGTTGTAGGCGAATGGAAACTAGGTACAATTTGGTAGTATGGAATATAGCTTTTTACCCCTGATGATGACCCACGATGGGGGTCGAAACGTTGGAAAAAAATGTATAGTTGATACTACTCAATTGTTTCATTCACCGACCGCCACCCGGACTAATTCCTTTTAGTAGTTTTATTAAATAATCTATTATATTATTATCTACGACAATCAGTTGGTTTTATCGGCTTTTCATCACTCTCCATAATATTTTAAAAGATAACATTTATTCTAAAATCTTTACCATTCCAACGGTATATTGTACATTTTTATTACTGTTCTTAAGTTCAAAAACAAAAAATTGCATTAAAAAAAAAAATGTTTGCAGTTTTATCCTGTAGTTGGATATCAATTGGAGTTCTAGCACTGGCTAGATTCTCCACTCACGTGCTCTATACTTAAGAATCGTATATAGGTATGAGTGACTTTTGTATATATTCTTATTAATTCTGTTTTCTATATATGTATGTTGTATTATTATTTTATAAATTTATTTTTTTGTATATATTGTGTGAATGTAGTATGAATGTTGTACTTCATCACAATTAAAAATGACCTAAATTGGACTGATTGTAATATTACTCAATTAGGAATTGTTTCTGAAAAAAAAAAGTTGGATATCGAATTCGTTAAACTTATATACTTACCTGTTTTTTAGAATTCTGTGATGATGATATGGCCAATTCCATAAAATCTACAAAATTAAAGGTACTTTAGAAGAATAAATTTTGAAATATCGACATTTAAGCCCAAACTATTTCAATCAGAATGAAGACTACATGATATTGGGTTGATGCAAAATTAATGCAGGCTTCCTCTATTGCAATATCTTAATTCCAATTGTGTAAACAAAGCTAATCCTAACATTGATCATTATTATATCAAAACAAACCTTATCTAATACCCTCTCTTTCACCATGAATTTGTTTAGTAAAATCGTTTTGTTCAGTGTGTTCAAAGGTCTTGAATCGAAAATGTCAAAGTGCGATTTTCGTCAAATTTATTTTACGAATTTAAATTAGGGCGCAGCGCTGCGCAAACGGCTCGTAATATTAATGAAGTGTGGGGTAAGGGGGCTATTAATGAGTGCACGGTGCAGCGTTGGTTCCAGAAGTTTCGCAGAGGAGATTTCGACCTCGAAGACAAGGAAGGTCGGGGCCGTCATCTTGCTCTGGACAACGACCAGCTGAGGTCAAAAGTGGAAGAAGACCCAACCAAAACCACACGAGAAATGGCGGCGGAACTCGGAACTCAAAAATTGCAACGTCTTTGCCCAGCATTGATGAATCGGAATGGGCCGATCCTGCTCCACGATAACGCCAGACCACACGTTGCACAACCAACGCTTCGACGACTGCACGAGTTGGGCTACGAAGTTCTCCAACATCCGCCTTATTCACCTGACCTCTCTCCTACAGACTTCCACTTTTTCAGGCATCTGGACAACTTTTTGAGGGAGAAAAATTTTCAAAACCAGGACGACATTGAAAATTCTTTTCGTGATTTCATTGAGTCCAGGGATTCGGATTTTTTTTCTGGTGGAATAAGAAAGCTTGTTGAACGTTGGCAAAAGTGCATTGATTCAGATGGAAATTATTTTGATTAAATATATATGGTTAAAGTAAAGATATGGCGTATTTACAATACCTACTAAAAACCTGCATTAATTTTGTATCAACCCAATATTAAAGCCCGTCCAATTTCACATCGATATAGCGAGTTTAATCAAAATCGTTTGAGCCGTATTTGAAAAAATCGACTGCTAAAATTAATTTAAAAACTATCAACTATACTTCAATTTAAAAAATATTTGAAGTTTATTTTAATAAAACGTGATTTCATTTTCGTTGGATACATATGATTTAGATTAAATAATGTAACTATATTAAATTGTTAATCAGTAATAAGTTTATTCCCTATTCGTCACTTTATATTACCTTTTACAACTTTTTTTATTAGATAATATTTTTCCAAAATGTTTTCCTTTCCAACGGTATATTATACGTCTATATTTCTGTTATTTTTTTCAAAAAAACAAAAAATTACATTAAAAAATAGTTTCGCTCTTCAATCCTTTCGTTGGTCATCAAATTCGTCCAACTTGTGTATTTAGTCGTCCTGCATCATATTAAAGCCCATTAAATTTTACATCCATATAGCGAGTTTAATCAAAATCGTTTGAGCTGTTTTTGAGAAAATCGTAAAAAGGTGCAAAATGCATGGTATGAAGTAACTTTCCTAGTTAGCTGATTTTGCTGCTGTATCATCTCGGGCGTACAGTTAAATATGAAATTTCAGTTTCATAGGACTTTTTGTTTTGCGGGACTTGGTCATTTGGACTCAGGAGACCCTAAAAAGTTTATTTCCGTTGAAAACTGGAATTCGAAAATTCTCTCGATCGCGATACTTTCCCTTACTATATATTTCATATTCCCTAACATATACAGGTAAGTGGAAGTTAAAATGAGAGTAAAGATTATTTTATGGGGCGGCGCGGTCTAGTGGGTAGAACGCTAGTCTACTGTGCTCCGGGTCCTGGGTTCGAATCCCGGTTGTGACGGAATATTATTTATTCTGTTATTTCAGCCGGGGGACGATCCTGGGGTACGGAGACCCTCCTGGGGCACACTCAGCTTCAATAAATTGGGTACCCAAAATGGGGAAAAAAACCTGGCGGCTGAGCGTGATCTCGGCCGAATCACCTCATTGCACGGCCGTTGGCCTAGAAACAGTACGAATCTCTACATGTACTGAGCCCAAAACTCTTCATGGGTTGTAGTGGTACAGGTTTTTTTTTTTTTTTTTTTTTTTTAGATTATTTTAGAAGGCTATTTACTGTTTACATATTTGTATAAAAAAATGCCGAATATGTAAATTTTTAATTACATGAAAATCCTAGCCCTAGTTGTTATATTACCTACAGTATACGTACAGTTGTCTTAAATATGAAATTTCAGTTTCGTACAACTTTTCGTTTTCGTGCTGGATTTACCACAAACACACACACACACATAGACCTTTTTGTGGGGCTTGGTCATTTGGACTCAGGGGTCCCTAAAACGTGTATTTCCGTTGAAAAATGGAATTCGAAAATTTTCACGATCGCAATACTTTCCCTTACTATATATTTCATATTTAAGTAAGTGAAAGTAAAAATTAGGTGAAGTAACATTCTGTGCGAAGAAGGTCGATCTAACCTACGTTAAAGTCTTTTCAGTTGAGAAATGCTCTACGCCAGTGGTTCCCAACTAGTTAACAAGTAGCCGTGGACCCTCGGTGTTCCGCAGAACATGTTCAGGTGGTTCGCAATGGGTCATTTAACAATATTTTTAGATGAACGTAACCTAAAATATTTGTAAAGCCTTGGTTTATAATAACACCAGCCATACTCAACACTGACAAATATTCTAGGTAATATAACAACTAGGACTAGGATTTTCATGTAATTAAAAATTTACATATTCGGCATTTTTTTTATACAAATATGTAAATAATTATGTAAAATTAGTGAAATATGTAAACAGTAAATAGCCTTCTAAAACAATCTATACTCTCATTTTAACTTCCACTTACCTATATATGAAATATATAGTAAGGGAAAGTATCGCGATCGTGACAATTTTCGAATTCCAGTTTTCAACGGAAATACACTTTTTAGGGTCTCCTGAGTCCAAATGACCAAGTCCCGCAAAAAAGTCTGTGTGTTGTAACTCCAACGCGTAAACGAATAGCCCTATGAAACTGAAATTTCATATTTAATTGTACGCCCGAGATGTTACAGCAGCTTTTTCATAAAAATTAGGTAGCTAGAAGAGTTACTTTATACCATGCATTTTGCACCTTTTTACGATTTTCTCAAAAACAGCTCAAACGATTTTGATTAAACTTGGTATATCGATGTAAAATTTGATGGGCCTTAATATGATGTAGGTTTATTCTGATTGAAATAGTCTGACAGAGCTTGAATGCCGATGTTTTAAATTTTCTTCCTCTAAAGCACCTTTAATTTTGTAGATTAAAATAAAATTGTAACATCATCTTATTAGCATTGATAAATAACGGGCAAATACGCAAGCTGAGCGAATTTGATAAACAACTAAAAGAGAAAAATGCAAACATACATTTTTATGCAATTTTTGAACACAAGAATAGTAATATAGATGTATAAAATACCGTTGGATAGCTAAAGATTTTTGAAAAAATATTATCGAATACACGGAATTTTAAATGGTAATGTAGAGCAATGAAAAGCCAATAAAACTAACTGATGGTTGTTAATAAAAATATAATAGATTATTTAATAAAAAACAGGTTTCTATTGAAATTCAAAACAATTAACTTTTTAACAATTTATTTGTATCTTTAACTGTATTTAAAAATTCTTTGATTGATTTTAACAACGGAGGTAAATGAAAGTAGTGTGTTGCGCGCACCAGATTTTTAACCTTGTAAAGAAAAATCTACAAGAGTTCACAAGAAAGACCACATGGTGAAGCTCATAGGCCGACAGCACAATGGAGGGTGCAATTAGGGAAGGTTCACCTGATCTTACGTGCAGAGTGACAAGCAAAGATGGAAGCGCCATAGGAAACGAGCAAAGTTTCATTTATATTAGATAACTTGTTTATACGAGATTTTTCTATCAACAAAATAATGAAATTCCAGTTCATTCGTTGAGAAAACGTTATATTTCACCATTTTTCTTAAGCTTTAATTAATAGACATTTTTCTTTTGAAACTAAAAAGGTTTAAAATAAAATGAAATAGAGACAATAATTTCATTAAAAATAAATACAGTTCACAAATGAAAATGAGTGGCTTAAATTAAAGTTCGGGAGGGAAACGGAAGTTTGTATGTTTTGAACCAATGGGAACCGACAAAACTCAGAGAAAAGTAATCACATACTACTGAATTCGGTCGGAACCAGAAAATTATCTATATTTGCTTTAAATTATTTTATTATTTACATATCTTAATGTTATAATTTTTCCTTAGCGGGTTTGATAAATAAATTAATATGACAATTATTAATCAGTGGCAATTTACATTAAATTATTTATAATAATGGAATGTTACTAATTATGTTGGATAGATAATTGTTTGTAATACCATTATATAGCACGTTATGAAAACACTGATTAATATATCAAATTTTGTTTAATATTGGGTTGTAAAATAAGTTCCTAGCGTTTTTCAACATTTCAAGTAATCCTTTCTGTGCTTACAAAATAATGTTTAAACAGATCCGAAATTTTTACATATTCTAAAAAAGATTAGTTAAAGCGCTTTTATGCATCAGTTCCAACCGAGATCCCTTATCTTTTATTGGTTTTTGCTGCCCCAAAATAGAAGAGAAAAAAATTCATTTTCTTTATTTAATGATGATTATTTTGGGCTCGGTATAATAAAGTTGTTGGGCTCGGTGAGGAACGGATTCCGAGAAAGTTGGTATTCGCTGAACCGACTGGTAGGCGTCCGAAAGGTAAGCCGAAGCGTCGATGGGAGGATTGCATTAAGGCTGATCTCGGGGGCTTGGGCTTGACCGGTGAACATTGGACGAGTCTGTGCAGGCGAAGTTTGGTGGTATCGGCATCGAACCTTCGGGTTCGGTAAGGCTATTATTATTATTATTATTATTAATGATGATTATTTCCGAAAAGGAAAATCCGCTGCACAGACAATTAACAAAATTTGAAATGTGTGTTGGGATGATGCCTTAGAAGAAAATACCGTCCGTAAGCACCTCTGTGAAGTTGGCTCCCCATAGTCAAAAAACCTAATTTTTTTTTAGAGTTCTGGTAACTCCCCAAAGAGTTCTAAAGTTTTCGATCATTTTTAGAAATAATTCTGTAGCTTAAGGCACTCAAAATGACGACCCAAGTAGCGGGGGGTTAACTTCACACGTGTTGCAACTTAGCGGTCTTATAACTTCCTTCCTATTAGGTTTACGAAAAAAATTCAAATTGAAAAATGTTAGAACTCTTAGGGGGGGGGGGGGCAAACAGAACTCCAACTAAAAAAACGATTTCCGAAAAAAATTAAAAAAATTTGGAAACAAAAAAAAATTTAAAAATATTGATTGAAATTGAATTTCAAAGAGAGTTCCGGTATCCCCTCGATTAGATCTAAATAAAATTATCTGGATGTTTTGCTCTAAGATGCGAAATAAAAACTTTCTGGCCCCTTAAATTTTTTAACATGTTTTCGCAACTTAGCGGCCTTGTAAGTCCCATACTATCAACTTAACAGGAAACATTCATTAGGACAATTGTTAGAACTCTCAGGGGGGCCAACAGAACTCCACCTAAAAACCACGATTTCCCCATCCCCCCAAAAAAAAAAAAATTCAAAAAATTTTAAACGAAACAATGGTTAACATTAAACCATAATTTTTTTTTTTTGACCGGAGTTCCGGTGGCCCCCTAACTGGATCTAAACATAATTACCTGGAAGTTTTGCTCTGAGATGCGAAATAAAAAAGTTCTGGCCTCTTAGATTTTCAATTTTTTTTTTTTTTTTTTTCATCTTTGGAGCCTTGTAAGTCCCATACTTACTTTACAGAAAACATTTATAAGGATAATTGTTAGAACTGTCAGAACTTTTTTATTTCGCATCTCAGAGCAAAATGTCCCTATAATTATATTTACATCTAGTAGGAGGGCTACCGGAACTTCGGTCAAAAAATGTTTTTTCGGTTAAAATTTTTACCCCTTTCAGACATGTAATAGTTGGTCAAAATTTTGGAGCAATTTTTTTTTTGGAAATCGTTGTTTTTAGTCGGAGTTCTGTTGTCCCCCCCCCCCTAAGAGTTGTAACAATGTTATGTTAAAAAAAAAATATTTTTTCAGTTCTCTCCTTTAGTTGTTTTTCAAATTCGCTCAACTTGCATATTTTGCTGTTAATTATCAATGGTAACAAGATAATATGGTTATTTTTATAGAATCTACCGAATTTAAAGTACTTTATAGGAAGACAATTTAAAATATCTGCATTTAAGCCCCATCAGACAATTTCAATCAGTATGAAACCTACATTATTTTAAAGCCCATTAAATTTTACATCGATATAGCGAGTTTAATCAAAATCGTTAGAGCCGTTTTTGAGAAAATCGTAAAAAAATGCTAAATGCATGGGATAAAGTAGGACTTCCGGTCAGCCGCTTTTAGAGAAAAAGTTGCTGTAACATCTCGGACGTATAGTTGTCCTAAAAATGAAATTTCAGTTTCGTACGACTTTTTTCGCGCTAGACTTACCATACACAAACACACGGACACACAGACCTTTTTGCGGGGCTTGGTTATTTGGACTCAGGGGACTCTAAAACGTGTATTTCCGTTGAAAGCAGGAATTCGAAAATTTTCACGATCGCAATACTTTCCCTTACTATATATTTCATATATAGGTAAGTGAAAGTAAAAAATTATACATCTTCAGTTTGGTGTTCTTACAAAATTCTCTTTTGTTCAGGAAGTTCCTCCGTACTAAATCTTTCCTACTGCGTTCACTCTCTCATTAATCTTATTATCGATTATTTCTCATCTAAGGAGGCTCCTAGATATTTCTAGTTTTTACCTTGTTCAAAATCAATAGGTTTGACATCAATCCGTATGACCCTTGTCGCACATCGAGGCATCACCAAGTTTTGTTCATGGTTTTTTTCTAATTATTCTTTGCTAATCATAATACTCTGAATCAAACCTCTGTCCTTTTAGGGAAAGGAAACTATATAGGGAAACCAAAAAATAGATAAGTCCTAACAAGTATTTAAATCTCGAGCGGAAATTTATCCTCTGTATCATGACAAAAAAAAAATCTATTTCAAATAGAATTACCATGAAAATTACTTAGGGATTACCTGTAGCATGGTAATTAGCATAACAGCCTCATGCCCAGTTATCTCAATAATGGAGCCAGTTAAAAAAGTTACCAAATATATATTTCTATTGTCATTTGTCCTATTTTCTTTTGAATATTGTAATATAAATGATGAAAAAATGTATTAGAATTCAGGAAGACCTTCCAAGTATCTGATGATCTAACTGGCAGTTGTGTTTAGTGTTCGTTATATATGGCAGAAATAATTCTTGTTTCAGATATTAGGCTAATTATTTTACAAATATTGATACAATGTTGACTAATATAGATAAAAATATAGTCATTGTAAGATCTAGACTTTTTTTCACATTAGGTACTTAAATTAATATATTTTTTTCATTATTATTAATTGTAACTATACAAATTATATATACAGTATAATACTCATAAATATATATGTATATAAATACAATATCTTGTATATTATATGATATATATAATTATGTATTGCATAAAATACAATATCCTCCTATGTCCAAGATCCCGGGTTCAAACCCGCAGGTAGCCCCCGAATGTTTTAATGGGAGTAAAAAATCCTTAGTTATGCCGTCCTTCGGAGGGGACGCACAGTGGGCCAAATCACCAATTTATGTGGACAAAAGTCAAGTCAAAAGTTTGAAGTTTTTCAGTTCTTCACTTTTTATTATTAGTTGGCGAGACCCTTAATACTAATATTTCCCGCTATACCGTGTTTACCAATAAATAGTAAATGAATGAATCACTCCTGTTCACTATTGGGCCCAATAACCGGCAGTGGTATTATCTTTATTCGATGGTCATTTATTGTGTTCAAGGTGTATTTAGAGCAAATTCTTTTTGCTTTTATTTAACATTGCTGAGACAGGTAAGACATTATATTTCCAAACTCGTTATTGAATAGACATTGCAATATGACCTGTAGAGTTAATTTAGCAATTTGTAAATGTATGCCCCTATTCAATAACAAAAAACTATATAACCCCCAAGTTACCCCAAGGATTTGTTCGTATGATTTGTTTCATCAATCCTTCTAGTTCTTAGATATTTACAATCTATAATTTCAAGAATTTTCTAAATGATATAAAATACAACTATTAACAGTTATTAGCAACTCCGAGCCATAATCAGATTTTTTGTATTATTTTTCGCGTATTCTGGGA
The DNA here is from genome assembly GCA_023052935.1 of Piezodorus guildinii. Lineage (NCBI taxonomy): Eukaryota > Metazoa > Arthropoda > Insecta > Hemiptera > Pentatomidae > Piezodorus > Piezodorus guildinii. Next base: position 34,267,558 of record CM041295.1, on the reverse strand, counting down.
CTTCAAACGTAAAATATAGGGAAGATTTAGATTTTAGGAAATAAATTTGATGTTTGACCACTCGACGCTCGCCAATCGTGTAAAAAAATTAATTAGGTTTATATTTTTTTTAAAATATTCTTTTCCGTAATCTGGGACCCCAATGGTTACATATAGACAAGTTTCAGAATTTTGTCCACCTAAATCGGTCATATTGTCCACTGTGGGACGTGAAAAGGTGGTTCCAAGCCTGTGCGATGTCAGGTACTTCTTAAAGATCCCTAACCTAATTAAAACTGGATAGGAAAAATATAGAAATCTCACTGTAACATCGTCCGATTAGCCACAGTAGCATAAAGGGGCGTTAAATAGAATAAACAAACTAACCATGAAAATTCAATGGAAACTATTAAACTTTATTTCAGGTAAGGAGGCAATAGAAAGATGTGCGATTCACACTGTTAGAAAAAACAGCGCTTTAGTGGCAAAAACTCTATTAAATAAAAATAAAAATTATTTTTATAAAAAATTATTCAAACAGGATGGGATGTTCATTATTAGTAATAGTGAACAGTTACACCCATCGTCTTTAAGGATCTTGGTAATCATTTATTTTATGAAGTATTTTTTAGTATTTCTGAAGATGAGACAGTCATGAACCTCGAAACGTTGAGAGATATGGATTGATTTATTTATGTAATAATAAACAAATTTATAAAGAAGAGAAATTTCTAATCTATCAATTAATACATTTATTTTTGTATGTAACCACCTTATTCAATATAGGAGCATCCAAATTGAAATAAATGACCCATCATCATCCGTCCCTATAGAGGTTTCTGTTTATATATATTATTATATTATATATTAGGTATCTGTATTACCTTTCTCAGGCATTTACTACATATACAAGATTGATAAGTGATTATTGTTTGAAGACTTTTTTTTTTTTTTTAAACAGATTTATTTTTATTTACATCCTCACACAAGACTGAAACGACAAGAAACTGCTCGAAGATATCGATTACTACAACACTTACTAGACAAACGTTCAAAACTTCCAGTATATTACAAAAGACTCATTTACATCACTATTATCAGACCTATTTGGACATATGGAATCGAGCTTTGGGGCTCTACGAAACCATCTAATTCCTCCCGCATCCAGTCCTTACAATCCAAAATCCTTCGCAAAATCCTGAATGCCCCTTATTTTGTTACAAATCAACTCATTCATAATGACCTTAACATCCCATTTGTTACTCCTCTTTCCATTCTAAACGCCCTGCCCATACAAACCCACTTGTCCGTAATTTATCTTCCTTTAATATTCCTGATAACCCTCCAAGGCGACTGAAAAGAAAGTGGCCTCGGAACCTACTGAGTTAAAATACTTAGTGAAGTGCTACCACAGGGTAGTTCTTTCTCAAGACATTTTCATGACTTTTTTTTTTCATTCCTCATATTTACTTATTGTGTTCTTTAATACAGTTGTAAATCACTATAAATAAATTAAAAAAAAAAAATTATTTACAACATAGGAAATACATCGTATCTGTTTAACAGGGGCTGGTGGAATGTCGTTAGATGATACTGTAGGGCATGAGTCACAGTTTTACGACCAAGTGTAAAGGTTATCTGGTGAGATTTATTGGAATTAATTTTTATTCTCCAATTCTGACATCATACTGGTCTCTGTGATAAGGTATTACGGATTGCAATCCGGCCTCATTTTCAATGCGGCCGGGTCTGACCGTATTTTTCATCGATCCGGACGGATCCGGTCGGAACGACAAAATCGGGATGATCTTCAAATTTCAGTCGAAGCTGAACTGTTAATGAGTTATTCAACTATAATTATACTCAATATAGAAAGGGCCTTTTCGGCAGCAGGCCATGTTTGTAGCTCCATTACATGTCAACTGGTGTCGCGTTCAGCAGTATTTGTTTTCTAGGATCCTTTTTTCAAAATCAAAATTGATTTTTTATAATGTATTCTAAAGTAATTAGTACTTAAATACTATTGCAATAATAAATAGTTATTTGAGGAATATTTTAATGAGTTATACATATAATACAAGCTCATTATTGTGATAATTGATAAACAAATTTTAGGGTTACTTACTTAGGAGTTAACAGGGTCGAGACCTTTTTGCGGGACTTGGTCATTTGTCATCGTTGGTCATTTGGGACCCTAAAATGTGTATTTCCGTTGAAAACCGGAATTCGGAAATTTTCACGATTGCAATACTTTCCCTTACTATATATTTCACATATAGGTAAGTTAAAGTAAAAAAGGTGGGACATGTAAGTCGGATTTCTGACTTTGTGAAGCAAACACTTCCGACTAGACAAGGCGTTTCATTGTTATTCGTTTAACGGCGATTTCGAATTAGCCACTACTTCGAATACGTTCATTGTTAATGTTGTTAATAGTTTATTTGTTTATTTATTTAACGTCACTTTATGCTACTATGGCTAATCGGACGATGCTACAGTGGGAGTCCTAAATTTTGCCTATCCAGGTTTTATTAGGATAGGGATCTTTAACGAGTACCTGACATAGCACAGGCTCGGGACCACCTTTTAACATCCCCTCCGAAGGACGGCGTAACTAAGGATTTTTTAATCGCATTAAAAAATCCTAGGACCACCTGCGGATTTTAACCCGTGACCTTTGGCATGGGAGGCTGTTACGCTAGCCACCCAGCTACAAGTGATCCCTGGATGTTGTTATATTGAATCCTCTGTTTACAAACCTTCACAATTCTCCCTGAGTATTTAGTTTGAAGTGCGATTTAAGATTTTCTTCAGAATTTGTAGTGGTTAAACAAATTAAATATCAGTGTTAAAATAATGCCCAAAGGTTAACAAGTGTTTTATCCACCATTAAAATCTGGATATTTAATTACCCTGAGCTTAGATCTGATCGGAAAAATTGTTTTGTATTGCTTGTGATCAGCCAGAATCAATGGAGCGTGAAAGAAAAACCCAAACAGAAGCTTATTGTAAAACAGCTAACAACAAATTCTTCCATTTTGTCGTTATTTATTCATTTAATATACAAAAATTGTTACCATTGAATATTATTTAAAATTAAAATTGTATATATTTAATTAATTACCCTGATCTACATAACATACCTCTATTTATTGTTTACAAGCATTTCTGATCGATTCATCAAACTGTTTTCAGTGCTTTTTTCTAGATTGACTTATTACATCTTTTCTAAATATACAATCTAATAAACTATTGAAGGTACGAACCAGATAAATATTTGATTGATGGTCAGTTAATTAATTAAATTAGCGAATGATTTAAATATTTTTTTTTAGTTATTAAAAAAATGTATATAGATCTTTTATTTACGTGATTCGTACATTTTTTTTATTTTTATTTTTAACTATATGGAAGTAATTTCTCAAGAAAATAATTATTAAAGGTTCCTCTTCAATATAGATTTAGGATAATTAATTTTTTTTAACGTTTAAGGTATATATACCCTCAGTTTTATATTTTGTGGTTTTGCTGCGCTATTTTGCACATTACCAGATTTTTACTGAACGATATTACACGTTTCGGGGTTTTAACTGCACCTTTTTAGGCTTTTTACTGCACGAAAATCCGATCTCTAGTAAAAACTAACTTAAGGAGAAACCAGCAAAAATATTTTTTTTAAATGTAATTTTGGGTTTTTTGAAGTTAAGAACAGTAATATAGGTATATACCGTTGGAAAGCTAAAGATTTTAGAAAAAATATTATCTGATATACTAAGTTAATGTAGAGTGACAAATAAGGGCATAAACTTATTACTGCTTATTATTCTTAATAATTTAATATTGCTATGTTGTTTAATCTAAATCACATTTTTCTAACAAAACTGAATATTTTTTTAATTTAAATTAACATGAAAATGTTCTTATCTTTTAGTTGTTGTTGTTGGTTTGGGTTTTGAAGCGTAAAACCAGAGGGTCATCAACGGGTTTTTTTTAATAATAATTCTTTATTTATTCTGGGACGAGTCCCTTTAGAATAATACAGCAGGAAATAAAAAGTGGACTTAAGACTGTAGTCCTAGAGTATAATAATTGAACATAATAGACTTAAAACGTGCACGCCGGGGTGACCCACATGTGGGTCACACTTGAATGTTCAATTGGGTTACGTGACCCGCCCGTGGGTCACACTTGAATTTCTATTGTCTACGTGACCGACCCGCGGGTCACACTTGACAATTCCGTGGGTGGAGTAAATTCGATGCCTGGAACTGTTGTGATGTCGTATCAAACACGTTCGAACTTGCAACATGTTGCCCAGCCTCACGCGAAAAAAACGTACATAGATATTCGCCCCGGCTTGAACGTGTTAAACTAATAACATGAATAAAATATATAACTTAAAAGATAAATTATAATAAAAATGCACAAACATGAAAATAAATGCATGTTAACATAAGAACAAAAAAAGATTTGATAAAAAAATATATAATAAGATTTAAAAAGAGAAAAAAAAAAAAATTATATATATATATATAGATATATATACCCACACACACTAGGGATGTGCCGATGGACCTGGATCGGGAACGGGCAACCTAATCTAGCTCTGGAACGTTACGTTTCCAAAGGCTGAGTGATAGCGATAGGATCGGTAAGGGGTGGGGGAAGATCCACATCGGGCCGGATCGGGAAAGCTCGGCGAAGTCGGCTTGGAGCAAGTGGAAAATGGCGCAACTGGTGGAGAGCGATGGAACTAGTAGAGAATGTCGGAACTGGCGGAGAACGATGGAACAAGTGGAAAATGATAGAACTGGATCGGTAACTAGTGGGGAACGGTGGAGCTGGAGCTGGAGCTGTATCAGGAACGAAGCTCCCGGTTTCACCGTTCCACATCTGTTCCACTGTTCCAAGAGTTCCACCGTTCCAGATCTGTTCCAAGCGTTCCACTCACTAATATAAGCGGTTTTGAAACAAATTAATGCCATATAGAAGGATTTATGTTATATCCGATCCAAGCAAATAAATATGTTAACAAGAGAGTGGAGAATTATGAAAATTAATAAATCTAAACAATAAAAGTAATATGATGTATATTTTTATTTATTCCTTGCCATTTTCTCAGTTGGATTTTTTTAAATGTCCTAAGTAATATCATATGTACGAAAATGTATTAATAAGTGTTAAATGAAAGAAATATTCTTCAGGTGGATTTTTTATGAATATCATTTTTATGAATTGGAATTGTTTGTCATATTTATGGCTCAATATGTATATATATATTTTTTTTTTCTTGCTGTCTTTATAATTATTATTTCAGTGTAACTGCAATACATTAATTTGAATACAGTAAATTAATTTTAACCATAATTCTAAATTTTTATAACATAATACATGAGCTAACGTACTTCTTTGAAAAGTTAACATTCCAAATAATATTTGGGAGGAATTCAGCAAGCTAATTATAAACAATGCGTAATTGTTTTATCCTCTTCGCTGTTATTGTTATATATATATATATATATATATATATATATATTGTATCGGTAATTTGGAACGGTTCCATTTGTGTAACGACAAATCCCTAACACACACATACATACACATCCCTAAAAGATACAAATAAAAATTATATATATATATTATATACACACACACAAATATTTGAAAATGAGACAAGTTCATGTATGTTCGATTGGTAATTTTTGTAGAAAAAAAAAAACGGTCAGATCTACTTTAGACGCGTCTGGCGCGCATATCTCTACACTTAAGAACAGCAAGACGCGCGTTTCTGTGCTTAGATGATAAATAACTACTATCTAAAATTATTTACAAGTATTTCTTCGATGGATCACCTAAACCTGCCTCTGAATCCTGCTGTCTATAACGAACAAAGAATTCTGTGCCGTAGCAAACTCCAAAGGAACGGTAAGAGAGGTAGGATTGAAGGATTTATTAGACTTGAGATTAATGGATTTTAAGTTTGAGAAGGAAGCCATAGTGCCACATACATCGAAGCTTGTGCAATGTTAAGAAAGGCACCAGTACAATATATTAAGCAAAAGATATGGATGAAATTGATATCTAACTATCTAAATAATAATTCACTCAATTCCTGAAAATTCTATTAGCACAATAGATTTTTTACTCTCTGTACAAATCTGTTTTGATGGAGCAAAGATTTTGCTGTATACCTTTTTTTTCCTTCTTTTCTCACCTTTGTAAATAATCATTAATTATGTTCCTTTGGTCTTTTGGCCAGACATATTGTATGTTTTAGTTTATATATATATATATATATAATTGTCACATGGATTTGACAACGGTTAGGTACAAGACTAAAATTTTCATTTTCCACGTATTTCTACGTATATTTCATTTTCTTCCATACGTAGACAATATTTCCTAGGGACATATCTCAACCAAGTCAACAAATCTCAACATCCTCCATACATTCACAGTATCCTTCAATTCAAATACTCAATTCACTTACTTTTTTTTTTTTTTTTTTTTTTTTTTTGTTCTCCCCTACCTCGCCTTTGAAGGCTATAATAATACAGGGTTTCTCGGGCCAGGGGGTGAGGGCGGGGGATAAATGCTGAAATAAAAGTCCCCCACAGCACCGAGTCTCGAACTCGTAATTTTTTCGGTTTCAAATTAATCGGTCCTCTGTGTTGCTAGGCAACGCGCGTTTAAAGCAACGCGCGCTAACCCGCTCAGCTACCCCGCCCCCTTATTCACTTACTTGAAACCAGATCTGACCTTTTCATTCCTACCCATAGAACTATCTTTTGATAATTTCTTCTATATCTGCTCTGCGTCCCTATGGAATTCCCTACATAATCATATTCGCCATGCTTCTTCCCTTCTCACGTTCAAATCCAATCTTTTCCAACACCTTCTAGCATCCCAAAGAGACTCACACTAACTGTAAAATTGTAAATCCACTATCCTACTTTCAACGTAAGACAAAATTATATATTATATCAACGTCCTAGAGTTATGGAATAATTCAATTATTTGGAAATTGTTCAGATTTATTTTATAGCAGATTTTTTTCGTTCGTTTATATTCCAAATTTTTTTTATATATCTACATAAATAGGTTTTTTTTTACACATTTGTGAATAAAGATATATATTAATGATCTCTCGGCCAGACATATATTTTGAAGTGTATATTTAAATAATAATAATAATAGGCTTAGCGAACCCGAAGGTTCGATGCCGATACCACCAAATTCCGCCTACACAGACTCGTCCAATGCTCACCATTCAAGCCCAAGCTCCCGAGATCAGCCTTAACGCAATCCTCCCATCTCCGCTTCGGCCTACCTTTCGGACGCCTACCAGTCGGATCAGCAAATACCAACTTTCTCGGAATCCGCTCGTCATCGAGCCCAACAACTTTACTCGCCCATTTGAGTCTCCGCGATGCAATCAGCTCAATTATATTCACAGGATGCAAGTTCCGCAATTCCGCGTTATGCAACCTTCTAAACTCCCCAGTGGCCTCATCTCTCTTTGGACCAAATATTTTACGCAATACCTTATTTTCGAAAACCTTAAGCCGTTGTTCATCCTTTAAAGTAAGCGGCCACGCTTACTTTAACGCTTACTTTTTGAAGTGTATATTTACTGTACGAAATTGTTATTCTTAAGGGACATAGTTTCAGAATAATGTTATTATTATTATTAAAGTAAAAGACTTTCCTACTTACGGTAGTAACTAATTAAAATTAAAATTATTTTTTATAACAATTTTGTTATATTTATAGATTTATTTTTTCAATTTCATAAACAATTTTTATTGAGTGACATTTCAATCTGCCCTAATTAGGACATATTTATAGATTAGAAAAATAATTATTAATGATGTTTATGATAGGGGTATTAATATAACTAACAATTAGCTATACAAACATTAGTTGTTTATCAACATCTACGTATTTATGTGCCTGTTAAGAGTAAGCTAGAGAGCTTACTCAGCTTGACGAATAAGAATCTTAATCCGAATTATTTTTAGGCTTGACTGTCATTAGATTCAGCTCGATTTATGCATGTCAAATATGTTATTATTTAAAGTACTAGAGTTAACTTACTCGGAGGTGTGTATTTATTCTTGGCCACGACCTGAATTGACCGACCTTTTCAACCTTTAAATGAGTAATAACTGACAAGCTCGAAGTGAGCAATATTAATACCCAGCCTATGAACAAGTGTTTAGTCATATTTTATCGTATTACTCATTATGGCAGGTAAAAAAAAAAAAAAAAGTTTCAAACTGATTAGTTATTACTTACTTTGTTGATTTATCGGCAATTAATCTCTTAAGAATAACAATTATGTCCAGTAAGGATACACTTTAATATACATGTCTGGCTGATAAACCAAAACAAAAAAAAAATTTATTCACAAATGTTTAAAAAAAAAACTCATTCCCTTGACGGTCACACGGCTAATATAGACTTACGGAGTAGAGCTTTGGAGCTCTACTAAACCATCAAATTCTTCCAGTATTCTATCCCTTCGATACAAAATCCTTCAATGCTCCTTACTTTGTAACGAATAAACTGATTCATAAAGACCTTAATGTTCCGCATGTTGCTGATCTGGCCCGAACGGGATGTTATTCCTTTCATGAAACAAACTCCTATCCCACTCTAATCCTTTAGTTTCAATCCTTTCTTGCAATTCCATTCTAATATTCCTCCGAGGCGTCTGAAAAGCAAATGGCCTCGAGACCTTCTAGCTTAGAATATTTTTAGAGAGCTGCCGATGGGTAGCTGCTCTACGTGTCTTGTTCATGACTATTTTCTTTTAGCCTATTTACTACATGTGTTGCACAATACAGTTGTAAATATCAATAAATACTTTTTTTTTAAATATATATATATTGTGTGTGTGTGTGTGTGTGTGTGTACAACAGATGCATATATAAACAAACGAAAAAGAAATGAAAGTGAAAAAAAAAATTTCCTATAAAATTTAGAGCTAACAATTTTTAAAAATAAATGAATTATTCCATAACGCTAGTATTTTCGTAAAATAAATAATTATTACATTAATATGCATATGCACATATGCATTACATTAATTGTAGGATAATATATTTTTAATTTCCACATTTCGTGTCCGTCTGTTTGGGATGGTAGAAGTTGTTGGAATAGATGGGATTAGATTGAGAGAAGGGGAGAAGCATGGCGAATATAAGTAGGTAGGGAATTCCAGAGGGATGTAGAGCGGATATAAAAGGAATTATGAAAATATTTAGTTTTAGGAATGTAAAGGTCAGAATGGCGTGATCTAGTTTTAAGTGAGTAGGCTGGAGACCTCTTCGAGGTACCGAAGATGAATACGTTACCGAAAATATTACATCAATATTTTTATTGTATGTATTTCTGAATCGTATATAGATTGGTATTGAACTTACTTGTTTTGTCAATATGTAAATATGTATTATAATGATTTTCGCATATAAATTTACTTTATCAAAACTTAAAAATAAACCGAGCACGTATTATATCTAAAATTATATAAATAGTAAATTTTGTTATGGAACAAAAAGACTCATATTAATATAAAATTCACAAAATCTTGTGAGAAAAAAATCTGTACAAAAGAAAAAAAACGCTATAAATTATTACACAATGGTTTATTATTTCTAAATAACTATATTAGGGTATAAATGTTTATAAAGCTGTTTAAAGGCAATTAACTAATATGTAAAGCAATAAATAATTCGAAGGAAAATGGTCAGTCACCACTGCTAATTTCAAAAATATATTTCTCTGCTGTTTCTAAACCGATTTCAATGATTCTTTTTTTCGTTTTGTAGAACATAAATAAGGAACCGTATATATAGGCAATATTTCAATTTTTTTTTCCTTATACCTTTTCTTTTTATTGGGCGCGGTGTCCGTATCCTAAAACGCAGTACAATTATGTCTCTATCTTAAAAAATAACTGAGTTATAGGCGTATGTATGTGTAAAATTTCAATTATTTTTTCATTTTTTACTTTCTTATAATTATTCGCGGTTTCTTGATTAAAAAACTCAAATCAATTTTTTCTGGCCATAATACTGCAATGTCCCATAATTTGTTGTTTGGTCCCAGTGTGCGGCGGACAAACAGATTTTTTTTTTATTCCTTATTCGGATTCTGCGTATCTTGAAACGTAAGCACTCAAATTTTGAGGGGGGAGGGAATAACTTTTTTTTTTTTTTTTTTTTTTTTTTATGAAATGAGTCTAGTAGTGTCGTTGAAAAGCCGTGTACGGCGCACAGTGGAAAAAAACGTGATTTATTGGCCACTATTCTACTACAGTGGATGAAATTAAGATAAATGAAAAATTTTTTTTTTTTGCTCATCAGTGTAGGATGTTCTTTATTAGTGAGAATAAAGAAGTTACATCCACTGTGTCTCTTCATCTCTGACATTGTTTATTTTAAGAAAGGATTTTTTACATGTTTTAAATTAACCAATTTATTCTCCAAACGAAATAAATGGTGTATCATCCGTCTCTATAGAGGTTTCTGCATATATTATTGCATTTTTTGGCATTTAATTCTTATTCAAGATTGATAAGTAATTATCGTTTGAAGACGGAAAATGTTTTTTTATTTATTAATTTATTGAAATTTACAACTGTATTAGTTAATACATAAGCAAGTGGCTCATAATATAGATAATATACATGAAGAGAATATGCCCATTGGCAACCCTCCTCTAGGTAAGCTACACTAGAAGGTCTCGAGGCCATCTCCTTTTCAGACGCCTCGGAGGATTGTCAGGAATGGAAGAGGAAGCAAAGATTGAAACTAGTGGGTTAATGTGAGAGTGGAGTTTTTCATGGAAGGAATGATACCTCGTAAAAAATTTAAAACTTAAATCAACAAAATAATATATTTTCGATACTTAACTCGGCAAACATTTTTTTTTTTAATTTAAATGAAACAAATAAATGAAAAATAATAAAACTTGATGCATATTTCAGGCTTTCACCTGAATCGATGATCAAAAATAAATCTTTAGATCTATGTAACTTTAATCGATCGCATTTTATCTTGCATATAATATATTGATCAGCATAAAATAAGGCACTGGCTTAAGTTACATCCACTGTGTCTCTTCATCTCTGACATTGTTTATTTTAAGAAAGGATTTTTTATATGTTTTAAATTTAACCACTTTATTCTCCAAATCGAAATAAATGATATATATAATCCGTCTCTATACAGGTTTTTGCCCACATATTTGCATTTTTACAAGATTTATAAGTAATTATAGTTTGAAGACAAAAAAAGTGTAAAATTTAATTAATTGATTAGGACTTCCTCTTCTTTATAAATTTATTTATAACTCTAAAAAAAAATCAATCCATATCACTTAACGTTCCGAGGTCCATGACTGCCTCATCTTCAGAAATATTAATTTAAAATATTTTCCATATTAAAATAATACTGGTCAGTTTATCAAATTTATTTATATCTGTTTTCATGATCGTCATAATAATAAAAATTGTCACTATGTGGTAATATTCACTTCATTGTCACATAATTCGAACAATTAAAATATATGTACATACTTGGACTAACGAGTTATGAAGTAAAAATTCAGATTAACAAAATAATATATTTTCAATACTAAGCCTGTGAATATTTAAAAAAAAAACCAATCACAGTGAAACAAATAATAAAACGTGTTGCATACTTTAGGCTTTTACTTAAATAGATGATAAAAACAGGTCTCTAAAATTTTACATGTAAATAGCTCAAATCGACCTCATTTAATCCATCAAATCGGACCTCTGTATTTTATTACTATCCATCCTCAAACTCCATAAAAATCAAATAAAACCGAATGTTTGAAATAAAAATGTTTGCGCCGATTTTATTGCGTTTTTTAAGTATTTTTTTTTTCTGGAGTGCTGCTAATGGACAGTTTCTTCTCATTTCTTTTTCTTATATTTCATCACTCAGCTTATTTACTAGATGTATAAACCAATACAGTTGTGAATATCAACAAATTAATTTATTAAAAACAATTTTGCTATTAACTGCTATTTTTATCGTGCTAAAGTTATTTGTCAGTTATTATTAAATAATTTTGAATCATAATACCTGCTAGATTGAAATAATAAAACTAAAAATCAAGCCAGTGCCTTATTTTATGCTGATCAATATATTATATACAAGATAAAATGCGATCGATTAAAGTTACATAGATCTAAAGATTTATTTTTGATCATCGATTCAGGTAAAAGCCTGAAATATGCATCAAGTTTTATTTTTTTTCATTTAAATTAAAAAAAAAAAATGTTTGCCGGGTTAAGTATCGAAAATATATTATTTTGTTGATTTAAGTTTTAAATTTTTTTCGATGTTGTACGGGAGGTATCATTCCTTCCATGAAAAACTCCACTCTCACATTAACCCACTAGTTTCAATCCTTGCTTCCTCTTCCATTCCTGACAATCCTCCGAAGCGTCTGAAAAGGAGATGGCCTCGAGACCTTCTAGTGTAGCTTACCTAGTGGAGGGTTGCCAATGGGCATATTCTCTTCATGTATATTATCTATGAAGACTTTTTCACTGTTACTAATAAAGGGAATTCCAAACTGATAAATGAAAAAAGATTTTTTTTTTCGATCAGAGGTTATAGAATGTTAAATCAGGATTTTTCTCCACTGTGCGTTATTTGGGTTGAAATGGAAGACCTTAAATTTTGATGGAGGGAGTTGTTTTTTTCTTGGTAATTCCAAAAGTTTGTTATTGAAAACAATACAACAAAAATTTTGTACAAACTGAACTAAGGCAATCAACTTAAACTGAAATTAATTTAAAATCCATATTAACTAATTTGCAATAGATTGAGAGGATAAAAGGTTATTGTAAAAAAATGTGCTGGGTAATGCTTAACGAAGTAACTTGACAAATGCTTAGAGAGAGAATTGAATAAGATTAAGGAAGGTTAATCTCTCATATGCTACGAAACCGTGGAATAGGTAATCGGATCATTAAGATATGATGGTTCTAGAATATTATTTTTTTTTTTTCATTATAAAGATATTTACAACTATTTTATACAATACTATTGGACCTACCCATTGGGAGTATTGGAGATTTTACGAAGGGGTAAAAGCGATTATTGGGAGACGAAAATGGTCCTTTTTGATTCTATGGTGTCTTCAACACTTGTGTATGCTTCCGAAATATGAAGCTTAAGATATCTTGAAGCAATTGAAGTGGTGCAGCTAAGATTTCTGAAACAGCTTTTAGGATGGCCGAGGAACACTGCTAACTACATAGTACGTCTCGAAACTGGGCGAAACTTCTTGAGCATCAAAGTTATGAAGAAGGTCATAATTGTCCAAATTGTCACTTATGCCTGAAGAGAGCTTGGCACGACTTTGCTTTAATAGACTAATCTCGCTAGATATAAAGAATCCTGATATAAACTTTAATTGGGTCACACAAGTGAGAGAAATGGCTGCTCATTATGGTTGTAGAGAGGAATTTGACAATATAAACCCAGCTGGATTGTTAAACCATAAAGATGGAATATTGGAAAGTTGAAAAATCATACCATCTCTACAGATATTCATCGATCCGTGATCTCCAGTTACAACCCCATGTATGGTGTTTTTTCCAGTTTTAATATTAATAGCCCAGAGACCTATTTGACATATAGAACCAGCCTAAATAAAATAAGATTGGTGAGCCAGTTGAGGGTTTCAAACCCTAAATTAATCAACCTTTACGTAAAACAGAAAACTTTCAGCTTTAAATTACAAGAAAACTGCCTTTTTTGTAACAAATTTATTACAAATAGCCTATTCCATATTCTTCTCCAATTTGAAAAACTTATTGAAGACGGAGAAAATATTTAAGACCCTTATTATCCGAACATAGTGATCAACAGAACATTGGAAATATTCTCCAAATCAACTGCCTACAAAAACTAAATACAATTTACATTTTCTTTATTGCTTTTTGTTTTTTAATTGTAATTTTGGCTTTTGTTTTTGTATATTATTTATCTTTGAATAACTAGTAAGATGAGAAATTCAATATTAATGTGTGTGTGATAAAGTTGGAAATGTACCAAATTTGTAAAAGATGTATATCTTTAACAAATAAAATATAAAAAAATTGGACCTACCCCTACTTCGCACGGATTAGGGATTGCAATCCGGTGTCATTTCCAATCCGGCCGGATCCGGTCCCAAATTTCATTAATCCGGACGGATCAGGTTGATTTTCACTTTTCGGTCCAAGATGGACTGTTAATATGTTATTCGAGTATAATTGTACTCATAATAGGAAGTTTATAAAATTAAAGTTATGTTAGGATTAGATATGGAGCAAAAAAATTAAAGTTTAGTAGTTTAGGTAACTAGTAAAATTTTAATGGCTATTAAAACAGTCGGCTATTGATTACTATTTGCTGAAAATAAAGACTATTTGTTTTCTACCACCCTTTTTCCAAAATCAAAATTGATTTTTGATAATATATACTAAAGTTATTAGTACTTACGTACTATTTAAAAACAAATATTGTCAGTAGAATAATTTAAAGATTTATACTCATAATACAAACTCATTATTGTGATAATTATGCCATTCATCAGACATATTCATCAAAATATGATTGTTTCTATCATTAATATAAGAGTTGTTTGTGATTGATAGCATTCTCAAATAATTTAAAATTATTGTTATCACAATTCCCATCTGAGTTAATTACGCAAGGATAATTATATAGGATTTTATAAAGTAACTTAATAAATTAACTTTGCTATCGAAAAACTAACAAGAACAATAGGTACTGCAATTAATAACAACTCATCACATCCCAAAAATAATTACTCCCGCGACACTAACTTACCATATCACATTCGAAACTTATTAGCAGAGAAACGGCGAGCAAGGGCTAAGTGGCATAGGTCCAGATACCCGTCCGACAAAACATACTATACTCATCTAACTAACAAACTCAAAACTGAAATTAGAAAATTCAAAATACAAACATTTCGGGACTTCACAGAAAACTTAAGACCAACTGACAAATCTTTATGGACAACTACCAAAAATTTGCTCAAATTCAAAACCTTTAATCACCCACTCCTTACCGAATCTTCTACCTGGTCTCGATCAGATGAAGAAAAGACTCAAATATTTGGTGAACACCTTTCTAAAATATTTAATCCACATCCTGAAATCCTTAATCCAACCCATATTGACCATATTGAAGCAGAACTAACTATTCCACTCCAAATGTCCCCTCCTCCTAAAGCCTTTCATCCTTCTGAAATAATTAACGTTATCCATCAATTACGTATTAAAAAAGCACCTGGTCATGATCTCATCACATCCTATATCCTAAAACAGCTACCTCGAAAAGCAATCCTCTACCTCACTTATATATTCAACGCTACTCTCCGAACCACCTATTTCCCTGAACCATGGAAACTGTCAATAATCAAAATGATCCCAAAACCCCAAAAGCCTCCTGAACATCCATCCTCATACCGTCCGATCTCCCTTTTACCCATCATGGGAAAGATCCTAGAAAAACTCATTTTGAAACGCCTGTATCCGATCCTAGAAATGAATCACGTAATACCTGACCATCAGTTTGGATTTCGGACATCCCATTCTACAATTCAGCAATGTCACCGTGTGGTGGATGTTATATCCTCCACATTGGAGCGTGGAATGTATTGCACGGGTGCTTTTCTTGACGTAGAACAAGCGTTCGACCGAGTCTGGCACCCAGGACTCCTTTATAAACTCCGTCAATTCCTTCCCGCTACATACTTCCTGATAATCCGTTCCTACCTTACTGATAGAACGTTCAAAGTAAATCATAATCTTTCCTATTCTTCCACATTTTCTCAGTCTGCAGGTGTACCTCAGGGTAGTATCCTAGGTCCCATCCTTTATACGGTATATACAGCTGATATTCCACTCCATCCTAGCACTGTCCTCACAACTTACGCGGATGACACTTGTGTGTTATCCGTCCATAATGATCCAACCGCAGCATCCCAAACCCTTCAGTCCCACATCACAGCCATTGAGAAATGGTGTCAGAACTGGAGGATTAAAATAAATCCTAATAAATCCCACCAAATTACCTTTACCCTTCGTCGCAAACCGATGACCTCCTGCCCCACAGTATCCTTTAACAATACCCCACTCATTCCTGTTGAACAAATCCGATACCTAGGACTCCATCTTGATAAACGTCTTACATGGAATCCTCACACGAGACTAAAACGACAAGAGACTGTCCGTAGATACCGATTACTACAACACTTACTCGACAAACGTTCAAAACTTCCAATTCATTACAAAAAGCTCATTTATATTACCGTCATCAGACCCATCTGGACATAT
Source organism: Piezodorus guildinii (assembly GCA_023052935.1). NCBI lineage: Eukaryota > Metazoa > Arthropoda > Insecta > Hemiptera > Pentatomidae > Piezodorus > Piezodorus guildinii. The sequence continues at coordinate 34,251,180 of CM041295.1, read as the reverse complement.
GGAATCGAGCTTTGGGGCTCTACGAAGCCATCTAATTCCTCCCGTATCCAATCCTTACAATCCAAAATCCTTCGAAAAATCCTAAATGCTCCTTATTTCGTCACAAATAAAATAATCCATAACGACCTTAATATCCCATTTGTTACAGACCTTTCTCGTACCAGATATACCACTTTTAATTCCAAACTCCCAGCCCATATAAACCGTCTTGTCCGCAACCTATCAACCTCACATATTCCTGACAACCCTCCTAGGCGATTGAAAAGAAGATGGCCTCGGGATCTACTTACTTAAATAAACATCGAAGTTCTACCACTGGGTAGTTTCTTCACAAGCCTTTCACGCCCTTTATTCTAATTCAACAGTTTTACTTATTGTATTTATGTTAATACAGTTGTAAAATTCAATAAAATATTAATAAAAAAAAAAAAAAACTTAATAAATTAATTGAGCTATCTGAAAAAGTGAAGTATAGGAAGACGTGAGCAGTTAGCTCAGTCTTCCTAGCTTTCCATAGATTTGTAAGAAGTTTATCATGTAATTCAGTACACTTGAGTGAGCAATTTCTCTAAAAAAAGTTAGAGTTGTTTCAGAAGTTCCTCTACAGACAACTTATAGGATGCTATAGCTCCGTATATCCAAGATAATAATATCTGTTAACTTACATTTAGGTGAAGCACCGAAAAAACAAAAGCACATGTACTGTCTCGTGAAAGGCGAACGAATGATGCTGGACTGAACTGATGACGTGATGTAATTTGGCGTCGAACGACACCACCATACATGTACACCAAATGTAACGCATTTAAAGTACTTTTTTTTATTAAACTGCACTATTTTTGGCCAAAAATTGCTATAATCGGATCCGGTTAACGTATAATGATGCCGGATCCGCCGGATTACCGGATCCGGTTTTCCGGATTGCAATCCCTAGCACGGATGGAATTTGAATGAGGTGTCATTTATGGTTAAAAAATCTCTGTCTAACCGATATAGAGTTTATCGCTTTGGGAGTTTTAGTTATCGTAACGAAAAGTTCAATATGTAAGAAAATACGTTTATTTTATAACGTCTATTAATTATTATAATTAATCATAGGCCGAAATGAAAAACATAAATCAAAGCTAGTTATGTTTGTTTGTTTGCTATTTTAAAGTAAAACACAGATAACGGTAAATTTAATTATCCCATATAAAGAAAACTTGATTGCTATGTATGTATTCAAAAATCTGGTGCGGGCAACACACGACTTTCACTTACCTCCGTTTTTAAAATCGATTAAAGAATTTTCAAATACAGTTCAAAGATAAAAATGAGTGAAACCATTAAAGAATTAATATAAAAACATGTGTTTTATTAAAAAATGCATTATTTTATTATCTAAAATAATCAGTTAGTTTTATCGGATTTTTATCACTCTTTATTAACTTTTACAAGCTTGTGTATACAATAATATTTATTCTAAAATCTTTCCCTTTCCAACAGTGTATTATATGTCTATATTACTGTTCTTATGTTAAAAAACAAAAAATTACATTAAAAATATTTTTTCAGTTTTCTCCTTTAGTTGTTTTTCAAATTCGCTCAACTTGCATATTTAGCTGCTATTATCAATGGTAACAAGATAATATAGTTATTTTTATATAATCTACCGAATTTAAGGTACTTTAGAGGAAGAAAATTTAAACTAACGGCATTTAAGCCCTGTGATACTATATCAATCAGAATGAAACATCATATTAAAGCCCATTAAATTTTACATTGATATAGGGGTTTTAATCAAAATCGTTAGAGCTGTTTTTGAGAAAATCGTAAAAAGGTGCAAAATGCATGGTATAAATTAGATCTTCCGGTCAGCTAATTTTGATGAAACAGATTCTGTAACATTTCGGGCGTATAGTTGTCTTAAATATGAAATTTCAGTTTCATAGGACTATTCGTTTTCGCCCGGGAGTTAACACACACACGGACACACAGACCTTTTTGCGGGACTTGGTTTTTGGACTCAGGGATCCTAAAACGTGTATTTCCGTCGTTAACTGGAATTCGAAAATTTTCACGATCGCAATACTTTCCCTTATTATGTGTATATTTCATATAAAGGTAAGTGAAAGTAAAAATTACCGAAATAACAACAGTTCCTATTTTATTCGGTTTATTACTATGTTATATTTCAAATGAATTATATAAATTACATCTTAAAATTTAAATTAGGTTTCCATGGGAATCCTACTTTGTTTGCAGTGAAACATCCATTTTCATGAAATAGTGTTAGATTTGAAATAATTAATAACAAAGTTAGTTTATAAATTTATAACCTACCATGTATGTTAACAACTTAGCTACAATTCGGTACGTAATATTTTTTTTTTTTTTTTTTTTTTTTTTTTTTTTTTTTTTTTTTTTTTTTTTTTTTACAGGAGTGCTGCCATTGGGCAGTTCTTCTTCAAGTTTGTTTCACGCCATTTATCTTTTGTCACATTTACTTGTTGTACCTTGAAGTACAGTTGTAAATTTCAATAAATGATGTTAAAAAATATTGTTTTTAAAATCCTGCGTACTAAACGGAACCATATAACTTGCACGATCCTGTACATTTAACAATTATAACCTCCCTTTTTACCAATTACATATGTTCAAAAGTGTATGGACTTACAACTTTATTTTAACACGCACTATTTATTTTATTGCATATTAACTTTTCTAAAATCTTGTTCTTTCCAACGATATATTATACGTCTATATTACTACAATACTTGTATTTCAGAATTAATTTTTTGATAACTTGGTTACAGAAAATTTATTTTTCCTGTTTTAAAAAATGCTAAATTTCAATGTATTTTACTTATAAACCTTCAGGAAAGAATATCCTAAATTATGGTAAATACCGTACAAAAATCCGTCTTTTCGTTTAGAAGTGTTCGCATATAACATAATCGCTATTATTTTATGTATATATAAAGAAGAGAAAATACAGTAAGTAAAAGTGTTAATTGATCATATAGCCTTGATACAAGCATGTGAAAAAACTACCGAGTGGTAGCACTTCAGTGTTTATTTAAAGTAGTAGGTCGCGAGGCCATCGTCTTTTCAGCCGTCTCGGAAGATTATGAGGAATAGATGAGAGGTTGCGGACGAGTGGGTTGGAGTGGACGGGTAATTTGGAATTAAAAGAGGTATCTCTAGTTTGGGCTAAATCTGCAACTAATGGGATATTTAGGTCTTTATGGATTATTTTACTGTTGAAAAAGTAAGGGACATTTAGGATCTTTCGGAGGATTTCGGATTGCAAGGATTGAATGCTGGAGGAATTGGATGATTTGGTGGATCCCCATAGCTCAAACCAATATTTCCAAATTGGCCTAATGAAGGTAATATAAATTATTTTTGTGGTATGTGGGAAGTTTTGGGCGTTTGTCAAGTAAATGTTGTAGAAAACGGTATCTACGAACAGCTTCTTGTCGTTTCATGCTAATGTGAGGATTCCAGATAAGACCTTTGTCAAAATGGAGTTCTAGGTACCGGATCTGTTCAACTGAGGATATAGTGAATACAAAAAAAAAAAAAAAAAATTAGAGAAAAATAAGAAATAGTTTGACACAGGAAGGAGACGTTGAAACATTATTTTCAGAAGAATGAATAGAGTCACTTCAATTGGGAACATCAACAGGTTACATAAGAATCCCAGGGAGACCCGAAGACAAATCCGACAAAAAAGTACATCAAACGAAGTGGGTGGAAGTGTGAGAGATAAAATGAGGATTTAACGAATGTCTTTTTTTTTTTTTTATGAGGGGTACAACAGAAGGACAAAAACTAATGGAACGTAGAAAAAATAAGGAAAATTCGGAACACCGAGTTTCTTGGAGTGAAGTCGATCTTGGATGATACAAATATTTTTTTCAAGATAAAGAAATATTCAGCCTTCTCAGTGAGTTTATGGACACTGATGTTTTTTTTATAGCGTATAAACATTGTAAAAAGTACACAACGCCACGGGGAAAGAAGATTAGATACCTACTAAATTTAAATGAATTTATATATACTTATTAAATTTATATTTTAACTGCAAGAGTTGAATGTGCATTAATCTGATCTCTAGAACTTATCTTCTTCTTTATTGATATAATTTCATCATAATTGCGTTTCGAGGCCTTGTCTCATCTACAGTTAATACATTTAAATCTGAAAGTAAAAAATATGTGATTTATTTTTTCAATAATAAACCTTTGTAATCGACCAAAAAAAATTAACCTCCACCCTCTCAAAATTGAGGGCTTACGTTTTAAGATACGTAGAATCTGAATAACGAATAAAGAAAAATCCGTTTGTCCGCCGTCCGAGACTTTTCTCTGAAATTACTTGACCGATTTTTTTTTAAACTCGGTACAAAAATACTAGATCATCAAAAACGATGATCCTAACACCAAGACGTTGATATCCACTAAATATTTTAAAAATAGCAGCCGATTAAATATGATTTAATTCAATAACTTATTTATTTTTGAAGATGGAGAAAAAAATTATTAGAGCTTTTTAACCAAGAAACCGCGAATTATTATAATATTTATATATTGCCTATAATTCAGTTATTTTTTAAGATAGAGAAAAAAATGTATTGTGTTTTAGGCTCAGAACACCGCGATGAATAAAAAGGAAAAAAAAGAAGAAAAGGAAAAAAAAAATTGAATTTTCAGATATCGGCCTCTCAAAATTGAGGGCTTACGTTTTAAGATACGTAGAATCTGAATAACGAATAAAGAATTTTTTTTTTGTATAATTGATTATTTTTATCATATTTGTGTTTTATTTGTTATTATTAGTTATTTGTTTGTTTTTTTATCATAATTGTTAATTTCGTTTATTTTATTTTTGTTTACTTTTATTTTTATTATTTTTTAATGTTACTGTATTGTTTTAGTATTTTGTTCGTTGTTTTCTTTTCTTAAATTTTTTTTTTTTTTTTTTCTGATATCATCATTTTGGTAAATTTTTTTTATTTTTATTTTGTTTTTTGTAAAGATGTGAGGGCGATAATAACCATCAGCAGTTTTTTGCCCTTAAAATTAAAACAACAACAACAATAACGAATAAAGAAAAATCTGTTTGTCTGCCGTCCGAGACTTTTCTCTGAAATTACTTGACCGATTTTTTTTTAAACTCGGTACAAAAATATTAGATCATCAAAAAACGATGATCCTAACACCAAGACGTTGATATCCGCTAAATATTTTTAAAATAGCAGCCGATTAAATATGATTTAATTCAATAACTTATTTATTTTTGAAGATGGAGAAAAAAATTATTAGAGCTTTTTAACCAAGAAACCGCGAATTATTATAATTTTTTTTAAATTATATTTTATTGAAATTTACAACTGTATACTACAATAATCTATCAAGTAAATATGCTGATAAAAGATATGTATATGAAAAACGTGAAGAGAAAATGCCCACTGGTAGCATTCTAGTAATCAATCTAAAGAAGGTCTCGAGGCCATCTTCTCTTCAGACGCCTCGGTGGATTATCAGGGATTGTAGAGGAAGCAAGGTTCATAGCAAGGATTGGAGTTTGTCATGGAAGGAATGATACCTGGTACGGGCCAAATCGGCTACATACGGAACTTGGAGGTCTTTATGAATGATTTTGTTCGTGACAAAGTAAGGAGCGTTGAGGATTTTACGAAGGATTTTGGATTGTAAGGATTGGATACGGGAAGAATTGGATGGTTTAGTAGAGTTCCATAGTTCAACCCTGTTGGTCCAGATAGGCCTTATGATTGTCATGTAAATGAGTCGATTATAAAAAAGAATTGAAATTTTAACCAGTTATTTTTTAAGATAGAGAACAAATTGTATTGAGTTTTAGGGACAGAAAACCGCGATGAATAAAAAGAAAAAAAAAAAAAAAAAGAGAGAAAAGGAAAAAAATTTTGAATTTTCAGATATTGGTCCTATGTCCACCGAATGCATAGGCTCGCCCCACTGTGCGCCGTCCGAGGCTTTTTCCTGAAACTACTTGACCGATTTTTTTTTTAAAACTCGGTTCAAAAATAGTAGACCATCAAAAAGCGATGATCCTAACACCAAGACGTTGATATCCGATAAATATTTTTAAAATAGCAGCCGATTAAATATGATTTAATTCAATAACTCAGTTATTTTTGAAGATATACAAAAAAAAAATGTTTGTATCAAGAAACCGTGAATAATTATAAGAAAGTAAAAAAAAAAATTGAAATTTCACCCATAAATACGCCTATAACTCAGTTATTTTTCAAGATAGAGACATAATTGTATTGCGTTTTAGGATCCGGGCACCTCGCCAAATAAAAAAAAGGTGTAAGGAATAAAAAATTTATTTATTTTCTACAAAACGAAAAAAGAATCATTGAAATCGGTTTAGAAATGGCAGAGATATATCGATTTGAAATTAACAGTGGTGAGTGACCATTTTCTTTTAAATTATTTATTTCTTTTCATATTTGTTAATTGCCATTAAACAGCTATATGAACAGTTATACCATTATATTGTTATTTCAAAGTAATAAACCATTATGTAATAATTTGCAATTTTTTTTTTTTTTTTTTTTGTATTTGCTAGGAAGTGGCTCATCCAGAGGCAGTTTTCGGATGCGCAACCTTTGGTTTTTAGAGGGTTGGGGAATTTCATTTCGAAGGGAAACGTATAACGCACTAAACTACTGTAATTAAGGTAAGCAGGCTTATTATATTACTGTAATTCACGAGTATCAGTATTAATAGGTATTCCATTTGTGTAACAGTACGTAATTAATGCCATTATTCCAGAGATTACAGGCTTCATTTTGGCATTTATAAACTATGTACTATTAATTCAAATAAAAAGTAATTAATACAGAGAACAATTTAAATTACAACATGCTCACGGAGGCTCTTCTCCATAATACATACAGCCTTTTTGCTTCTTGTGGCCTATGAATTCGTAATAAAAAATTATAAAACTAAGAAAAAAATTAACAAAAATTTATTTCATACAAAAAAATATTTTTTTAACAACAATTAATAATGGGACATACTTTATATTAAAAACATATTTGTTCACAATGTATATGTAATATTATGATAATTATAATTCATAAAACTATTAACATAAGAGTACTCCATTAATGATGGAGTAGAGTAAAAAAATAATACTATGGTCAAATTCCAAAACAAACAATTCACAAAATTAAATTATACAGGTACTAAGTTTTTTTTTATCCACAATAAACACAAAGCTAACACTAACACTTATCTATATAGAGTATCAAAAAAACATTACAAACAATTAAAATATATAAATGACAATATTAAGAAATATTTATTTTAATAAAGCCTACATCACAGCCTTAGAATATGGAAACAGGCACCATTTTAGAGGACGAAGACTTATTTTTCTTGATAAAAATCTGGAAGCCGACATCCCTGGAAACGATGACGATACCAATGAATTTCCATTTATAATATTGAATTAATTACCTAAAGCTGATTAACATTTATTTCAAACAACTAAGTATCAGATGATTTTTTCCCACAAATCAACTTCAGTCACAATTGACAAATTACTGATTTAGTAAAAGTAACATGACTATATAACTGCATTTTGGCTAGTAATAGCTGTTTTGTAGTAATGTGCATTTGAACTTAAGAACAGTTTGATGGGCGTGGCTGAACGAGAAATCACCAACTTTTAGCTCCATTTAGACCAGTGGTTCCCAACAGACGGTGTCCGCGAGATTTCATTGGAAAATAATTTCTAATTACCTTAACGTAAAATATTTGTGAAGCCTTGGCTTTTGATTAAAATCACGTGCTCTATAGGGACAAATTTAACATTCTAAGTGATGTAATTTCTTGTATTTACTGACAGGTGCCACTTACAGCACAATTGGTCATTTTCTAACATTTCGAACACTTGAATAAGAACTTTCTTGTATAAGTTATAAATTTTAGGTTATTTTTATTCACTTGAGGTCATTTTATGCTACTGTGGCTATCGGACAATATTAATGTGGAAGTCCTAAGTTTTGCCTATTCAGGTTTTATTGCGATGAGAATCTTAAAGGAGTACCTGACTTAGCACGTAGTCCGTGAGCCAGCAACCCATTATACCAAAATTTTCAGTATGTTTTATGCGAAGCATCTATCATAATAAAGCAAAAAATACACGTCTGTCAATTTGAAACGGGTGGATTATAAAATGGCGGCCATTAAAAAAGGGAATATTACTCTTTTCTATCATAATTATGGTCACTATCATGGAAGCGGCTCATCCTATGAAGATAATTGTTATAAAGTAAATCATCAAGTACTTAATAAGTTTTAATTTGGGTGATAAAATACATTTTTAGATCTAATATTTAATGATATAGAGCTTTTACAAAAAATAACTTTTGCGCAAAACGAGATTTCACTTTTTTCTAACATAATTATTATTATTATTCTGACTCATTTGACCACGATTTTCCTTTTGACTTCATAATACGAATCGAACGACGCTAGTTTGCCTTCCAAAAGTGGCTAGGAAGCCGTTGCAGACGTGTTCCAAAATTTTTATTGACAAATTCTGACTCATGTAACCATTGCAGTGATATTATGGCGGTGACTATTAGACCTACGGGTTTCTATTACTTCCCAAATTAAAGCTAATTTTTATGCCTCCTAAATAGTTTTTTTACCATTATATTGTTAGGAACAGCCGATTTTCCATGATATTTACCACATTAATGACAAAAATAAGAAGTTTCTCGGTTTCCGTTTTTTTTATTTTATTTTATTTTTTATTTTTTTTATTTAAACCACATCTCTATAACTACAAGTCATTTAGAATTGTTTCACAACTCAAATTAATGATGATATAATTATCTATATTAATTTTCATTACAATTATCCTCATAATATAAGCGAGTTTCATGATAGTAGCCAATGTAAGAAAAGAGTGATGTCTCATTTTCCACAAAATTATTGTTTTTGTAATACCACTATATCGTTAAATATTGAACATACAAATGCCTTTTACCACTCAAATGAAAGCTTATTAAATACTTGATCATTTACTTAATAACCATTATCCTCATAGAATTAACCGTTTCCATGATAGTAACAATGATAATGTTAGAAAAGAGTGATATTTCGTTTTACGCAAAATTGTTTTTTTTTTTTTGTAATACCTCTATATCGCTAAATATTAGACCTACAAATGCCTTTTACCATTCAAATGAAAGCTTATTAAATACTTGAAAATTTACTTAATAACGATTATCCTCATAGGATAAGCGTTTTTCATGATAGTAGCCAATGTAAGAAAAGAGTGATATCTCATTTTCCACAAAATTATTGTTTTTGTAATACCACTATATCGTTAAATATTGAACATACAAATGCCTTTTACCACTCAAATGAAAGTTTATTAAATACTTAATAATTTACTTAATAACCATTATCCTCATAGTATTAGCGATTTTCATTGTAGTAGCCATAATAATGTAATAAAGAGTGATATCTCGTTTTCCGCAAAAATTCTTTTTTGTAATATCTCTATATCGTTAAATATTAGACCTACAAATGTCTTTTACCACTCAAATGAAAGCTTATTAAATACTTGATAATTTACTTAATAACCATTATCCTCATAGGATAAGCGAGTTTCATGATAGTAGCCATAATAATGTAAGAAAAGAGTGATATCTCGTTTTCCGCAAAAACGTTTTTTATATCGTTAAATATTAGACTTACAAATGTCTTTTGCCAATCAATTGAAAGCTTATCAAGTAATTGATCATTTACTTTATAACGATTATCTTCATAGGATGAGCCGTTTCGATGATAGTAACCATAATTATGTTAGAAAAGATTAATATTTCCTTTTTTAATGGCCGCCATTTTGTAATCTACCCTTTTTGAGTTGGCAGAAGTGTATTTTTTGCTATACCATGATAAATGCTTTGCCCTGGGCCAACATTTCGAGTACTCTCTGAAGGACAGTATAACAAAGGATTCTAGATTTATCTGCCAGGTTTAACATTAATGTTTCGCGGATTGAAGTAAACACCTAGTGCCTGGTTCCTTTTTCTTTATTTATATTTCTCCAACTAGGTAATTTCTAGAATAAAGTTTCGGTAGAGGTATTTCGCATGCAATTTACGTGATACGGTGTAGTCTAGTAAAAATCTAAATATTTATCTAATATTGTCATTGAAATGATCGGATGAAGGAATCCGCTAAACATTTTTGTTGGAAACCACTGATCATGCTAACTACTCTTCTACAAAGAGGTGTATAATAAAATATTTTATAATGCATTAAATCAGCTTTAATTTGTTTTTCACAAATCAACTTCAGTAACAATTGACGAATTACTGAAGTAATGAAAGTAATTACATACAAGACTGCACTTAAGCTTAAATTAAATTATATTTGTAATATGGGTCAATCCATTCGAAATCTTTTTTTATTTTATCGTTTTCATTTAATCCAAATAAATAAGCGTGAGACTCCTTTCTAACATTCTCTGTTACAGCCCTCTCAAAAGTTTCATTTGATTCAAATTTTCGTAAATTTTTTAAACAATTTCCTTGGCTACTTGGGTAATGTGTTGTAAGAAACAAAAATGTAGATAGTGCTCTGATCATCATTTTAGTTGTTTGTTGTTTTTTTGTCTCAAATATGCAAAATTACCGAAATTTTGAAGAAAACATTTTTTTGACAGCGAGACTTTTTTAACTCGTTAACCAGCTGGGCCTCAGTCACAAAATGTTTGTCACTTATATCCATCATATAGATGCTTAACCTGTATTAGTTCCAGATATTTCTGTGTAAAAATCGCGAAAAATTAGTTTTTGCCACTTTTGGAAATTCATAAACAAAATGGACAATGTTCTCAAGACAGGAATTTTTATGATTAGTTTGACTTGAGGAAGTTCTTCTTAGTTTTACATATTAAATAAAGCATAATTTTCTTCCATAATATCTTTATTATTATAATTAACTATATAACTCTTCAATATTAGTCGACACTGCGGGGCCTTGTCCCCACTATCAAGACTAAAATGGTTTAAAACATTTTAATTTTAGTTACATTTTATATATTTTAAGGGAGCAGCTTGGTCTAGTAGATAGAACGCTAGTCTGCTGTGCTCCGGGTCCTGGGTTCGAATCCCGGCAGTGGCAGAATATTATTTATTCTGTTAATTCAGTCGGGGGGCGACCCTAGGGTATGGAGACCCTCCTGAGGAAGACCCAGCCTCTATTAAGTGGGTACCTAAATTAATTGGGAAAAACCTGGCGGCTGAGCGCGATTAAGGCCTAATCACCTCATTGCACTGCCGTTGGCCTAAAAACAGTACGAATCTCTATATGTACTGAGCACAAGACCCTTCATGGGTTGTAGTGGTACAGGTAAGTACATATTATATACATGTATGAATGTGGTCAAGATTGTTATTATTTATTTATTTTTTTTTTTTTTATTCAGGTTTATTTATTATTATTTGTAATATTTTTTTTCTTTTCTTTTTTAATTTTTGTGGAAGTTTTCTTAATTGGAACATTCAATAAAGCACCCACTACCTTCCATTCATCATCCAATTACTTTATTTCCTAAGTCTTTTAACACCTTTTTTTCCATCTTAGTCGACGTTTCGGGGTTGTTTCCCCATTTTCAAGACTGAAACTCTATATGTACTGAGCACAAGACCCTTCATGGGTTGTAGTGGTACAGGTAAGTACATATTATATACATGTATGAATGTGGTCAAGATTGTTATTATTTATTTATTTTTTTTTTTTTTTTTATTCAGGTTTATTTATTATTATTTGTAATATTTTTTTTCTTTTCTTTTTTAATTTTTGTGGAAGTTTTCTTAATTGGAACATTCAATAAAGCACCCACTACCTTCCATTCATCATCCAATTACTTTATTTCCTAAGTCTTTTAACACCTTTTTTTCCATCTTAGTCGACGTTTCGGGGTTGTTTCCCCATTTTCAAGACTGAAACTTATTCCTTGCTACAACATTTTTCATTCTTCATTACATCTTATAGCACACTGCTCAAGTAGTGTGCTATAAGATGTAATGAAGAATGAAAAATGTTGTAGCAAGGAATAAGTTTCAGTCTTGAAAATGGGGAAACAACCCCGAAACATTGACTAAGATGGAAAAAAAGGTGTTAAAAGACTTAGGAAATAAAGTAATTGGATGATGAATGGAAGGTAGTGGGTGCTTTATTGAATGTAATATTTTTTTTATTTACTGTTCATATGGAATGAATGGCTTCTTGTAGCACTAATACTCATTGCCCAAGATTGTGGCAGATTGTATTATATCTAAATAAAACAATTTAAAAAAAAAAGAAAGTTAAATTTCATAAAATTCTATATCTATATATATTAATTTTTATGAAGTCATTAATTAAATAAAATTTTCATACTATATAAATAACTATTTATTACCTTTCTTGTTCATTATTTATTGATATACATTTTTTTTAGCTAACAGCTACATGCATTTCTGAATTTTTTACAGGAAATGCAGGAATTTTCACTGGAAGTAGGACTATGACTAAGCTATATAAGAAAAAATAATCAAAGGTGAGTCTCTTTTCCTTCATAAACTTTTAACCCGCTACAATTCTCGTTTTTTGTTCATTTTTTAAACCACTTTTCTTCACTATTTAGGTAATGAGGAAATAAAATAAAAAGCATAACTTTATTATAATATTAATTTTTGTTTTGATTTGAAATCTACAAAATTACTAGAATCAGAGAGATTTTCCCAACACATGTTTTCAGCCAAATCAATGAAAATTGGACGATTTCAAATGTATTGACCGATATTAATTCAACCACCTTCAGCAGTCTCAATTAGAGTGTTTTAACTCAACAAAAATCTGCTAATCTCAATTCCATGAGAATTCCACCATTGTTCTTGTTCTCTTTGAAGAATTAAGTTTAAGTTGGAGTTTACTTCCCTTTTATTAAAATTGATATTTCACTCTAATCCATTTCTCCAACGGTTTCTTCATTCTCAAACGTGCATAGATACCCATTAGTTCATCAGAAAATGATGATTCAGGCCCTTTGAGATTCAAATAAATAAGTATTTTACTTAAAATAAGTATGAGCGGCGCTCTGCTAAGGGCTATACTATGTGGTCCCATGCGCCTCTCACTGAACCCCCACGCCAAAAAAAAAATATATATATATATATATTAAAAAAAAAAAAGCACCAAGAAATACCAAAACGTAATAATCTTAAAAGGCAGGCCTATATTTTGTTAACTGTAAGAACTTATGTAGTCTAGGAGCGAAGGACACTTTAATTCTACAGACGGACGAATAGTTACAGATATCTTAAATCGACATTTCTCATCGAGTTCAACAAGAATTATTAAATAAAGTTAACGGAGAGAAAAAAAGCTGAAACGAAAAATCGAAAAGACGAAAAGCTGATAAAACTAATTGATTGTCGTATATAATAATATTTAATAAAACACATTTTTCTATTGAAACTGTTGGCAATTAATTCTATAACAATTTATTTTCTTCTCTAATGTATTTAAAAATTCTTAAATTCATTTAAGAACTTTTAAATGAACTTTCAACTGAGGTAATTGAAAGTCGTGTGTTGCGCGCACCATCTTTTTTTTTGGCTTGGTAGAGAATTCAATTTAATTATAATTTAAAAAAAAAATCCAATATTAGAGTTAAAAATATCTTGAAAGTCATGCTGTTGAGACCGGGTGCATTTCCGATGAAATTTGCCCTAAAAGTAAAAAAAAAAGAAAGCTTTTTCCCAGTTCTCCACATTTATCTCAAAATCTGGTTTGGGAGAAAATAGTGAAGAAGTTCAAAAATATTCCTCATTTAATTGTACATGAAAATTACACTATTAATAAATTAGTTAGTACTTGCAGGTTTTGAGTTATCTGCATCTAAAGTTATGAAAAATCGAAAAGATGAAAAACCGATAAAACTAATTGATTGTCGTATATAATAATATAATAGAATATTTAATAAAACACATTTTTCTATTAAAACTGTAGGCAATTAATTCTTTAACAATTTATTTTCTTCTCTAAACGTATTAACAACAAAGGTGATTGAAAGTCGTTTTCTTCGCACCAGAAGGGAATTTAATTTAAATATAATTTTTTTTTTAAATCCGATATTTGTGTTTTAATTATCTTGAAAGTCTTGTTATTGAGACCGGGTGCATTCTCGATGAAATTTGGCCTCTAAGTAACAAAAAAGCTTGTTGCCAGTTCTTCACATTTAACTCAAATTCTGGTTCGGTAGGAAAAAGTGAAGAAGTTCAAAATTATTCCTCAATTAACTCTACATTATAAGTGCACTATTAATAAATTAGTTAGTACTAGCAGGTTTCGCGTTATCTGCATCTGAAATAGAGAATAGTTTGATACACGTGACAGTTATTCTCATTCAACTCAGATTCCATGGATCGGAGGCAGATAATGAAGAGGGACAAAAAATGTCTCAGGGGTCATCTTTGGTGAAACATAGCCGTCTTCTTTGCCCAAGGGCGTGGGTTCAAACCTGGCAGGTGTCCCTAAGATTGTTTAAAGGGAGAAAACCCCTGTCTGGAGTTACACATGCCATTTTAACTATCGGAAAATGGAGGTGGTGCAGAACACATGTATGCGAATCGTAAATAATTATGCTCGGGGGCGGGTTAGCGCGCATTACTTCGACGCGCGATGCCTAGCAACCACAGAAACCAAAACTTGATAACAAAAACATTACGAGTTCGAGCCTCGGTCCTGGAGGGACTTTTATCTCGGCATTTACACCCCGCCCTCACTCCCTGGTCCGAGAAATCCCCGTATAGCCCTCAAAGGCGAAGTAGGGGTAAGCAAAAAAAAAAAATAATAATAATAAAATAAAGAAAAATAAATAAATAAATAAATAAAAATAAAATAAAATAAAAATTATGCTCGATACACGCGAATCACAACCGTTTTAACCGATTTACAACTCCCGTCGACTAAAAACTATACTTACTCCCAGGCAAACAATTTTTTTTCTCTTACTTCTACTAGTGACAACCCAATTGTTAAAAAACACTAAAACGTTACGTACATAAAAGTACAAAAGACATAGTACTGCATTAATCTTGAAATATAAAAAAAAAAAAAAAAAAAAAAAAGAATAAAATATTAGTTTGATATATTAGCATATACAAAAATATTGTTATTTTGTATTGTTTATTTTTTACAATAATTTGTTTTATTTCTTACTATTACGTGTTTTTTTTTTTTAATTTCATTGTTTTATTTTTTACTTTAATTGTTTTGTTTTTATTTAAATTCTTTTTTATTAATATTTTTTATTGTGTAGGTTTTTAATTTTTAGATTTTTCCTGAATCAGCTGATGCGCTCGATGATAACAGTCATACGTTACATCGTCTCTCAGATTTTTGCTTTTTTCAGTAGGAATTCGCTTGAATTCAGTCTGGAGAACATCACTACACCTCAGGAATACTACGGCAGTGAATATTGGAGAAGTTTCGGTAAGCAAAGTTATAATTTACTTCGTACAATCACGAAAAAGTGAAAGGAGGGTCACTGATCAGCTGATTGCCGCTAGCTCGGCAAGCTCGGGCTTGCTTTTCGTTAACTTATCTTTCTTTTATCTTTAATTCTTATCTCATTATTTATTTATTATTATTATTTTCTTAATCAATGAGATATTTTCATCAAGTCATGTCCTCGAAGTCTGCAAGTAAAAGATCTAGATCTGCAGGTTCTAACTCGTCTCCTACAAAACAGAGACCCCGCCGTGAACAAAATAAAAAAATAATTCCACCAGCGACCGCGTCAGCTACCTCATTAGGATCTGAACCACAGCCCAGCACATCATCACAAGGAATAACTGATGAATCCCCGTTTTTTACACCGAATCCATTTGAGATCCTCCAAAATGAAAAAGAAACCATGGAATCTTCTCCTATACCCAGGGAACCACTACCTCCACCAATATTTGTTAAAAATATTAAAAATTTTAAACTGATGTGTGCGCATTTAAACAAAGTAACTGATCCTAATAGTTATTATTGTATAAGTAGAACCAATGATACTAAAATATCTCCGACTACTGCTGAAACCTACAGAAAGATTGTAAAATATCTGACTGAGACCAAAGCTGACTTTCATACTTATCAGCTGCGCCAGGAGAGAGCATTAAGGGTCGTAATCAGAAACCTACATTCCTCAACACCCGTTGAAGCTATCAAAGAAGAACTGACAAAATTAGGATTCCAAGTGAGGCAAGTCACCAACGTTCTAAAAGATAAAAGTCCACTGCCTCTATTCTTCGTGGACTTGGAACCATCAGCAGGAGTCGAAAAAATCTATGACCTCAGTAGACTGTACTATACCCGTGTAAAAGTTGAAAAACCTTACACAAAGAGGGAAATAGTTCAGTGTCATAACTGTCAGGCATATGGTCATACCAAAAGTTATTGCCATCACATACCACGCTGTGTGAAATGCGGTGAACAGCATAAAACAGAAGAATGTACAAGACCAAGATCTACACCCGCTGTATGTGCTCTGTGCCTCAAGGACCACCCGGCTAACTACAAGGGATGTGAAATCTACAAGAAACTCAGAACCAGATACCAAAAACCTCAGGATCCGAATGAAACAGCTGTACCAACCAGAAGCAGAAGAGAACCATCTAAACTTGTAAATTCTAACGTATCATTTGCCCACTTGCTTGGAGGTGGAAACCAGAATCATGAAGTCGAGGCACTGCCGGAACAACTTTTTCCTCAACTTTCTCAATCTATTGTACAACAATCTATCCCTCAAAGTTTACCTAATCTTCAAAAAACTCCTCAACATCAAATTTCTCATATCCCTCCACCATCAAACGTCACAGATCTTACCAGTCTAATGACCTCGTTCATCTCCGAAATCAAATCTCTTGTTATGCCGCTTATATCACTCCTTACAAATCTAGTATCAAATCTAATCCCTGCCTTGAAAAATCCTTAAATGAATTCACCTAACTCCTTATCCATTCTCCTTTGGAATGCGAATGGTGTTAGAAATCATACTGACGAACTGACAGCGTTGTTGCAAGACAAAACAATCGATGTTGCACTTATAACTGAAACAAGACTAACGACTAAACAGTACTTCAAAATACCGCAATACATCACATACCGCACTGACCACCCAGACGGCAAAGCCCATGCCGGTTCTGCTATCATTGTCCACCAATCCCTCTCTCATCATTTACTCCCACTTCCCACCTATGATTTCCTACAAGCCACAGCCATAGTAATCAAGACTTTTTCCTTTCCGGTAACCCTCACATCTGCATACTGCCCTCCTAAACATTCCATTTCCAATTCCGAATTTGTATCCTTCCTGGATTCCTTAGGAAATCGTTTCATTCTGGGTGCAGACTTAAACGCCAAGCATCAGCAGTGGGGTTCCAGAACCACGAATTCTCGGGGACGAAATTTGCTGTCTGCACTCAACTCCCGAAATTTAAATATCCTGCCTCCTGACTCCCCTACCTACTGGCCAACCGATCCTAACCGCAATCCTGACATCCTCGACTTCTTTATCCACAGCGGATTAGGCTCCCTCAACTTGTCTATAACTCGCCTTGATGAACTATCCTCAGACCATAGTCCACTGATCCTAAAAGTATCTCTCACTCCAATTCCAAAACCCATTCCACCATCATTCATCCGAGGCCCTGTCAACTGGAACCTTTTCCGCCAAATCCTGACCGATAACATTGACCTCAGAGTAACCCTCAAAACCCCAGATGACCTAGATAATTCCGTATATTCCTTTACCACCGCCATCCAACAAGCTGTCTGGACTGCCTCCTCTCCTAAACACTCCAATATAAATCCTCACCAAAATCATTTTCCACAACATATTATAGACCTCATCCATACCAAACGCCGAGCAAGATCATTATGGCAGCGTACCCGACACCCAACAGATCGCCGCTCCTATAACTTCTATTGTAGACAATTGAAGAGGGAGTTGGCGACCTTCCGTTCCCAGTCCTTTAATTCCTACCTCTCCTCTCTATCAGCTCGTGATAATTCCCTGTGGAATGTCACGAAAAAGATCCTAAAATACCATCAAGTTTCCCATCCTCTCCGACGTGGTGATGACTCCTGGGCTGCGTCTGATGAAGATAAAGCCGAGGAATTCGCCACACACCTCTCCAAAGTTTTCACTCCTCACCCGGAATCCCACGCCAATCACACCGCAACAGTGCAAGACTTTCTTATGTCAACAATCCCACTTTCCCTACCTCCTAAAGCTATTAATCCCTCTGAGGTCAAATATCTTCTCCACAAACTGACCCTCCGTAAATCTCCTGGACACGATCTCCTTACTCCCCAGATCCTCCGACAACTTCCGCAGAAAGCTATTATATTCCTTACTTATATTTACAACTGCATCCTACGCACCACCTATTTTCCTCTGTTATGGAAACATTCCACTATCATTCTTTTTCTAAAACCAGGCAAACCTTCCAACAACACTTCATCCTACAGGCCTATTAGTCTACTCCCCATCCTCTCAAAAATCTTCGAAAGGCTTCTTCTTAAACGTATCCTACCCATATTAGAATCTCAAAATCTTCCTTCCCATCAGTTTGGATTCCGTCCTCAGCATTCCACAGTTCAACAGGGGCTCCGAGTTGTAGACCACATTTCCTCAGCTCTTGAATGCAAAGAGTATTGTTCTGGTGCGTTTCTGGACATTGCGCAAGCTTTTGACCGGGTATGGCACACTGGATTACTCTTCAAGCTGAAAACCCATTTACCCCAGTCTCTATACCTCATTCTCCGATCCTATCTCTCAAACCGTTCCTTCCGCGTTCGCTGTGGTGTAGAATTTTCTAACCTTTATCCCGTTGAGGCCGGTGTTCCTCAAGGCAGCGTCTTGGGACCCGTCCTCTACATCCTTTACACTGCTGATATTCCTACACATCCTGATACCTTTCTGGCAACTTTTGCAGACGACACCGCCATCCTATCATCCAGTTCCGATCCTGAAACAGCATCCTTAAACCTGCAAAGACACCTTTCTCTTATCGAAGACTGGTGCAATGCTTGGCGCATTAAGGTGAACGAAGCCAAATGCAAACACGTAACCTTCACTCTTCGACGAAACTCCTGTCCGCCAGTTTACTTCAATTCCATTCCAATTCCTCCTTCAGATACAGTCCGGTATCTTGGCTTACTATTAGACAAAAGATTGACTTGGAACCCACATACAAGACTTAAAAGACAAGAACTCAACCGACGATTCGGACAGTTATACCGACTACTTAACAGAAAATCTGAACTTACAGTTGACAGCAAATTATTAATCTACAGGACAATACTGAAGCCCATCTGGACCTACGGACTTGAACTGTGGGGGACAGCTAAACGTACTAACATCAAACGCATTCAATCCTTTCAATCCAAAGTCCTCCGTACAATAGTAAATGCTCCTTATTATGTTTCCAACTATACCTTGCACCACGACCTTAATGTTCCTTTTATTTCAGACCTGATTCCATCCAAATTTTCCAAATTCCACCAGAATCTCATTCATCATCCTAATCCTCTAGCTCAATCCCTATCCAGCCCCACCCATCCATACAACCCACCTAGAAGGTTGAAACGGCAGTGGCCTCGTGACCTCTTATAACATGTATATTGGAGTTCTATTAGATATAAACTCCGACCATTACATGGTTGTTATGAAGTTGAAGCAGCGCATAAGAACAGAAGTGAAAGTAAGAGGTGGAAGAGATATAATGCCGACATGGAACCATGACCTACTAAGAGATGAGAGGATGTGTACACAATACCAGCAAAAGGTAAATGAACTTGTACAAAGCATCCCCAGTGGTACAGATGAGTCAAGCTCAATCGAAGGAAGATGGCATGACATAAAAGCAGTTATTTCTAAAGCAGCAAAAGAAATCTTCCCAAAAAGCACAATAAGAAGGCGCAATATCTGGTTTGATGCAGAATGTGAAGCAGTTATCAAGGAGCGGAACATGAAAAGGTTACAGTTTCTAAAAAGGAGTACCCGACAAAGCCACAAAGAATATAGAGATGCAAGAGCTTATGCCAAGAAAGTTGTAAGAATGAAAAAGCGAAAAAACTTACAGAAGCTCTTAAATCGCGCACAGGCTGAGGAGGTAGGACCAGTGAGTGCAGTGATAGCAAATAATGTAGGTGACGAAGATGTACCGCCTGATAAAGAGGACATTATGGAGATAATAGCGGGAATGAAAAATAATAAGGCACCTGGTATGGATGGTCTTCCGGCGGAACTTTTCAAAGGAGCAAACTGGGAGATAGCTACTGTGCTTCAAGAACTTATAGCTAGAATTTGGGAAGAAGAAGTGATTCCTAGTGATTGGTCAAAGGGCCAAATAGTGCCAATTTATAAAAGAAAGGGGGACATCATGCAATGTAAGAACCATAGGGGAATTACGTTACTCAATATTGCATATAAGGTATTTTCTATTGCTTTATATAGGAGGATAGTCCCATATGCCGAGACAGTACTAGGAGACTACCAAGGAGGTTTCCGGCGCAACAGATCCACGATAGATCAGATTTTTTCTATTAGAAGGATCATTGAGAAGATGAGGGAATTCGGAAGGTCTGTGTGGATGCTGTTTGTGGATTTCGAAGCAGCATATGACACTATTGACAGGGAATCCTTGTTTGTGGCTATGGGAGAGTTGGGGTTACCAGATAAACTCATCAGGCTGACCAGGTGTACCTTAGTGCTCAACGAATGCCGAGTTAAGACACCGAGTGGACCCTCAGACTCTTTTAAAGTTAGTAATGGATTGAGGCAAGGAGATCCATTAGCTCCTCTCCTATTTAATATTGTTCTCCATGCTATTGTGAAGCGAGCTGAGCTGGACCCAGGAGGAACCATCTACACCAGGATGACCCAGGTAATGGCATATGCAGATGATGTGGTGATCATTGGAAGATCCCTAGCTAGTGTGAGAGACGAGTTCACAAAGCTTGATGCAGAAGCAAGGCGTGTGGGTCTTAGAGTTAATGAGAGTAAAACCAAGGTAATGGCATGCAGAAGGAAGAAGCCAGTGCACCCTCAACGTACTTGTGTCATCAGGGATTACACGCTGGAAGTGGTTAACAGTTTTAGCTACCTCGGGGCCCGTATCAATGGAGATGCTGATGAGGATGAGGAGATAAGAGCAAGATTGGCGGCTGGGAATAAAGCATATTTTGCTCTTATTAAGCTATTCAAAAGTAGATTGCTGAGCAGGACCACTAAAATTAGGCTGTACAAGACGCTGGTTAGACCAGTGACAACATATGGATGTGAGACATGGACGTTTAAACAAGACTGCTTCTGAAAAAATGGACCGATTTGAAAGAAAAGTTCTTAGACGGATCTTCGGACCAGTCCAAGAGTCAGGAAGATGGAGGATTAGGACAAACAAGGAAGTATATCGGCTATATCAAGAATTAGCAGTGTCCATGTTCGTAAAGATCCAGCGTCTTAAATGGCTAGGCCATGTTCTCAGGATGGAAGATTCAAGAGCAGCCAAAAGACTATATATGCATGACCCTGATGGAGTGCGCCCGAGAGGAAGACCCAAGACCAGATGGCGGGACAATGTAAGCGGTGACCTCCGAAAGCTAGAAATAACGATAAAATGGCAGAAGATAGAGCACAGTGGGAAGGCTGGTTGAGCAGGCCAAGGACAGCTACATGCGTCTGTTGTGCCAATAGAAGAAGAAGAATTGGAGTTCTAGCATTGGCTAGATTCTCCGCTCACGTGCTGTATGCTTGTGAATTGTATATAGGTATGAGTGACTATTGTATATATTTTTATTGATTTTATTTTGTATATATGTAATTTTATTTATTATTATTATAAATTTATAGTTTTGTATATATTGTGTGAATGTAGTATGAATGTTGTACGTTATCACTATTATAAATGTCCTGAATTGGACAGATTGTAATATTGCTCAATGAATAAAAAAAAAAAAAAAAAAAAAAAAAAAAAAAAAAAAAAAAAAAAAAGATTTTTCCTACTGTTCTAAATGTAACATAGGCTACTATTACCATTAACCCTAGTGTAAATATCACGTAAAAGTAACATGTAATTGGTGCAATACCACAACATGAATAAGGTTTGAGGCATGTGGCCATTTGTAAAAAATTTGGAAAATAAAAATCTTAATCTTAAAGGGAGGAAAGATCCTTATACTAATTACATTTTTTTTAGCTAACAGCTACATGCATTTCTGAATTTTTTACAAGAAATGCAGGAATTTTCACAGGAAGTAGGACTATGACTAAGCTATATAAGAAAAATAATCAAAGGTGAGTCTCTTTTCCTTCATAAACTTTTAACTCGCTACAATTCTCGTTTTTGTTAATTTTTTAAACCACTTTTCTTCACTATTTAGGTAATGAGGAAATAAAATAAAAAGCATAACTTTATTATAATATTAATTTTTGTTTTGATTTGAAATCTACAAAATTACTAGAATCAGAGAGATTTTCCCAACACATGTTTTCAGCCAAATCAATGAAAATTGGACGATTTCAAATGTATTGACCGATATTAATTCAACCACCTTCAGCAGTCTCAATTAGAGTGTTTTAACTCAACAAAAATCTGCTAATCTCAATTCCATGAGAATTCCACCATTGTTCTTGTTCTCTTTGAAGAATTAAGTTTAAGTTGGAGTTTACTTCCCTTTTATTAAAATTGATATTTCACTCTAATCCATTTCTCCATCGGTTTCTTCATTCTCAAACGTACATAGATACCCATTTAGTTCATCAGAAAATGATGATTCAGGCCCTTTGAGATTCAAATAAATAAGTACTATTTATTAAACCTGGAAAGGTAAATTGACTGAACAAGAAATCACTAACTTTCAGCTTTTTTAAGGCCAGTATTTGGGTAACTACTCTTCCTACAAAGAAATATATCATAAAGTACTTTATAGCGCATATAATTAGCTTTAGTGGTTTTACACATAGTGGGGTCTTATAGTTACAAAGATAGAGTAAAACCAAAGCACGTTTAGTTTCGGCATAACTAGTACTCAACAACGTTTTCTAGTTAACTATTAACCTACAGATGTCTAATAGTTAATTTATTAACATTCAAATCAAATCTCATTAAAAAAGTCTATAAAGTTGTTTCGTCTGATGAAGATAAAGCCGAGGAATTCGCCACACACCTCTCCAAAGTTTTCACTCCTCACCCGGAATCCCACGCCAATCACACCGCAACAGTGCAAGACTTTCTTATGTCAACAATCCCACTTTCCCTACCTCCTAAAGCTATTAATCCCTCTGAGGTCAAATATCTTCTCCACAAACTGACCCTCCGTAAATCTCCTGGACACGATCTCCTTACTCCCCAGATCCTCCGACAACTTCCGCAGAAAGCTATTATATTCCTTACTTATATTTACAACTGCATCCTACGCACCACCTATTTTCCTCTGTTATGGAAACATTCCACTATCATTCTTTTTCTAAAACCAGGCAAACCTTCCAACAACACTTCATCCTACAGGCCTATTAGTCTACTCCCCATCCTCTCAAAAATCTTCGAAAGGCTTCTTCTTAAACGTATCCTACCCATATTAGAATCTCAAAATCTTCCTTCCCATCAGTTTGGATTCCGTCCTCAGCATTCCACAGTTCAACAGGGGCTCCGAGTTGTAGACCACATTTCCTCAGCTCTTGAATGCAAAGAGTATTGTTCTGGTGCGTTTCTGGACATTGCGCAAGCTTTTGACCGGGTATGGCACACTGGATTACTCTTCAAGCTGAAAACCCATTTACCCCAGTCTCTATACCTCATTCTCCGATCCTATCTCTCAAACCGTTCCTTCCGCGTTCGCTGTGGTGTAGAATTTTCTAACCTTTATCCCGTTGAGGCCGGTGTTCCTCAAGGCAGCGTCTTGGGACCCGTCCTCTACATCCTTTACACTGCTGATATTCCTACACATCCTGATACCTTTCTGGCAACTTTTGCAGACGACACCGCCATCCTATCATCCAGTTCCGATCCTGAAACAGCATCCTTAAACCTGCAAAGACACCTTTCTCTTATCGAAGACTGGTGCAATGCTTGGCGCATTAAGGTGAACGAAGCCAAATGCAAACACGTAACCTTCACTCTTCGACGAAACTCCTGTCCGCCAGTTTACTTCAATTCCATTCCAATTCCTCCTTCAGATACAGTCCGGTATCTTGGCTTACTATTAGACAAAAGATTGACTTGGAACCCACATACAAGACTTAAAAGACAAGAACTCAACCGACGATTCGGACAGTTATACCGACTACTTAACAGAAAATCTGAACTTACAGTTGACAGCAAATTATTAATCTACAGGACAATACTGAAGCCCATCTGGACCTACGGACTTGAACTGTGGGGGACAGCTAAACGTACTAACATCAAACGCATTCAATCCTTTCAATCCAAAGTCCTCCGTACAATAGTAAATGCTCCTTATTATGTTTCCAACTATACCTTGCACCACGACCTTAATGTTCCTTTTATTTCAGACCTGATTCCATCCAAATTTTCCAAATTCCACCAGAATCTCATTCATCATCCTAATCCTCTAGCTCAATCCCTATCCAGCCCCACCCATCCATACAACCCACCTAGAAGGTTGAAACGGCAGTGGCCTCGTGACCTCTTATAACATGTATATTGGAGTTCTATTAGATATAAACTCCGACCATTACATGGTTGTTATGAAGTTGAAGCAGCGCATAAGAACAGAAGTGAAAGTAAGAGGTGGAAGAGATATAATGCCGACATGGAACCATGACCTACTAAGAGATGAGAGGATGTGTACACAATACCAGCAAAAGGTAAATGAACTTGTACAAAGCATCCCCAGTGGTACAGATGAGTCAAGCTCAATCGAAGGAAGATGGCATGACATAAAAGCAGTTATTTCTAAAGCAGCAAAAGAAATCTTCCCAAAAAGCACAATAAGAAGGCGCAATATCTGGTTTGATGCAGAATGTGAAGCAGTTATCAAGGAGCGGAACATGAAAAGGTTACAGTTTCTAAAAAGGAGTACCCGACAAAGCCACAAAGAATATAGAGATGCAAGAGCTTATGCCAAGAAAGTTGTAAGAATGAAAAAGCGAAAAAACTTACAGAAGCTCTTAAATCGCGCACAGGCTGAGGAGGTAGGACCAGTGAGTGCAGTGATAGCAAATAATGTAGGTGACGAAGATGTACCGCCTGATAAAGAGGACATTATGGAGATAATAGCGGGAATGAAAAATAATAAGGCACCTGGTATGGATG
This sequence comes from Piezodorus guildinii, assembly GCA_023052935.1. Lineage (NCBI taxonomy): Eukaryota > Metazoa > Arthropoda > Insecta > Hemiptera > Pentatomidae > Piezodorus > Piezodorus guildinii. The sequence continues at coordinate 34,225,796 of CM041295.1, read as the reverse complement.
GTCTTCCGGCGGAACTTTTCAAAGGAGCAAACTGGGAGATAGCTACTGTGCTTCAAGAACTTATAGCTAGAATTTGGGAAGAAGAAGTGATTCCTAGTGATTGGTCAAAGGGCCAAATAGTGCCAATTTATAAAAGAAAGGGGGACATCATGCAATGTAAGAACCATAGGGGAATTACGTTACTCAATATTGCATATAAGGTATTTTCTATTGCTTTATATAGGAGGATAGTCCCATATGCCGAGACAGTACTAGGAGACTACCAAGGAGGTTTCCGGCGCAACAGATCCACGATAGATCAGATTTTTTCTATTAGAAGGATCATTGAGAAGATGAGGGAATTCGGAAGGTCTGTGTGGATGCTGTTTGTGGATTTCGAAGCAGCATATGACACTATTGACAGGGAATCCTTGTTTGTGGCTATGGGAGAGTTGGGGTTACCAGATAAACTCATCAGGCTGACCAGGTGTACCTTAGTGCTCAACGAATGCCGAGTTAAGACACCGAGTGGACCCTCAGACTCTTTTAAAGTTAGTAATGGATTGAGGCAAGGAGATCCATTAGCTCCTCTCCTATTTAATATTGTTCTCCATGCTATTGTGAAGCGAGCTGAGCTGGACCCAGGAGGAACCATCTACACCAGGATGACCCAGGTAATGGCATATGCAGATGATGTGGTGATCATTGGAAGATCCCTAGCTAGTGTGAGAGACGAGTTCACAAAGCTTGATGCAGAAGCAAGGCGTGTGGGTCTTAGAGTTAATGAGAGTAAAACCAAGGTAATGGCATGCAGAAGGAAGAAGCCAGTGCACCCTCAACGTACTTGTGTCATCAGGGATTACACGCTGGAAGTGGTTAACAGTTTTAGCTACCTCGGGGCCCGTATCAATGGAGATGCTGATGAGGATGAGGAGATAAGAGCAAGATTGGCGGCTGGGAATAAAGCATATTTTGCTCTTATTAAGCTATTCAAAAGTAGATTGCTGAGCAGGACCACTAAAATTAGGCTGTACAAGACGCTGGTTAGACCAGTGACAACATATGGATGTGAGACATGGACGTTTAACAAGACTGCTTCTGAAAAAATGGACCGATTTGAAAGAAAAGTTCTTAGACGGATCTTCGGACCAGTCCAAGAGTCAGGAAGATGGAGGATTAGGACAAACAAGGAAGTATATCGGCTATATCAAGAATTAGCAGTGTCCATGTTCGTAAAGATCCAGCGTCTTAAATGGCTAGGCCATGTTCTCAGGATGGAAGATTCAAGAGCAGCCAAAAGACTATATATGCATGACCCTGATGGAGTGCGCCCGAGAGGAAGACCCAAGACCAGATGGCGGGACAATGTAAGCGGTGACCTCCGAAAGCTAGAAATAACGATAACAATGGCAGAAGATAGAGCACAGTGGGAAGGGCTGGTTGAGCAGGCCAAGGACAGCTACATGCGTCTGTTGTGCCAATAGAAGAAGAAGAATTGGAGTTCTAGCATTGGCTAGATTCTCCGCTCACGTGCTGTATGCTTGTGAATTGTATATAGGTATGAGTGACTATTGTATATATTTTTATTGATTTTATTTTGTATATATGTATATTTTATTATTATTATTATATAAATTTATAGTTTTGTATATATTGTGTGAATGTAGTATGAATGTTGTACGTTATCACTATTATAAATGTCCTGAATTGGACAGATTGTAATATTGCTCAATGAATAAAAAAAAAAAAAAAAAAAAAAAAAAAAAAAAAAAAAAAAAAAAAGATTTTTCCTACTGTTCTAAATGTAACATAGGCTACTATTACCATTAACCCCTAGTGTAAATATCACGTAAAAGTAACATGTAATTGGTGCAATACCACAACATGAATAAGGTTTGAGGCATGTGGCCATTTGTAAAAAATTTGGAAAATAAAAATCTTAATCTTAAAGGGAGGAAAGATCCTTATACTAATTACATTTTTTTTAGCTAACAGCTACATGCATTTCTGAATTTTTTACAAGAAATGCAGGAATTTTCACAGGAAGTAGGACTATGACTAAGCTATATAAGAAAAAATAATCAAAGGTGAGTCTCTTTTCCTTCATAAACTTTTAACTCGCTACAATTCTCGTTTTTGTTAATTTTTTAAACCACTTTTCTTCACTATTTAGGTAATGAGGAAATAAAATAAAAAGCATAACTTTATTATAATATTAATTTTTGTTTTGATTTGAAATCTACAAAATTACTAGAATCAGAGAGATTTTCCCAACACATGTTTTCAGCCAAATCAATGAAAATTGGACGATTTCAAATGTATTGACCGATATTAATTCAACCACCTTCAGCAGTCTCAATTAGAGTGTTTTAACTCAACAAAAATCTGCTAATCTCAATTCCATGAGAATTCCACCATTGTTCTTGTTCTCTTTGAAGAATTAAGTTTAAGTTGGAGTTTACTTCCCTTTTATTAAAATTGATATTTCACTCTAATCCATTTCTCCATCGGTTTCTTCATTCTCAAACGTACATAGATACCCATTAGTTCATCAGAAAATGATGATTCAGGCCCTTTGAGATTCAAATAAATAAGTACTATTTATTAAACCTGGAAAGGTAATATTGACTGAACAAGAAATCACTAACTTTCAGCTTTTTTAAGGCCAGTATTTGGGTAACTACTCTTCCTACAAAGAAATATATCATAAAGTACTTTATAGCGCATATAATTAGCTTTAGTGGTTTTACACATATGTGGGTCTTATAGTTACAAAGATAGAGTAAAACCAAAAGCACGTTTAGTTTCGGCATAACTAGTACTCAACAACGTTTCTAGTTAACTATTAGACCTACAGATGTCTAATAGTTAATTTATTAACATTCAAATCAAATCTCATTAAATAGTCTATAAAGTAGTTTATTATACTTATATTCGTAGGAATAGTAATTCCCATGCTATTGGCCAAAATATATTAATATGTAACGAGTAATCAATAAATTTTAGATATATTTAAACTAATTAGTATTTCCTGAGATATTTGTTTAAATAAAGCTAAAGCTAGTCAGTAACTCGCATTAAAAAATAAATAAATAAAAAAGAAGTTTATTATATTTATCTCCGTAGAAAGAGTAGTGACCATGATATTAGCCTAAGTACAATATATATGAAACGAATAAACAACTAATTTTGTCTTAATTTATACAAATATTTCTGAAGGTATTAGTATTTTATAAGATGTATGTACAAATTAAACTAAAATTAGTTGATAAAGCATTAAAAAATCATAGAAACTTGTAGTATTTTCTGAGATATTGGTTTAAATAAAGTTAAAATTTGTTGATCACTCGTGTTTTTAGAAGAAATGAAAAAGGTGTGCTTCTGGTTTTACTTTATCTTGGTAACTACCAGACCTACAGATGTCTAATACATCTCAAATTGAATCACTTTAATTTCTCTATAAAGTCGTTTGTTATATTTATCTCCGTAGGAAAAGGAGTGACCATGATATTAGCCAATGTATATATGAAACGAATAATCAACTAATTTTAGCTTTATTTATACAAATTTATCTCAACAATAGGTTGTTGTTTCGATGTTTTTTTATTATTATTTTGTTGTATATATATGAATTTATTTATTTTCTATTTCATGTAATTTGACTTTATCATTATATTTGGATATATTGTATGGATGTGGTCACATATCACTATTACTATTGTTCATTTTGTAACAAATTGTAATATATCTCAATAAATAAATCTTTAAAAAAAAAAAAATTATACAAATATCTCTGAAGGTGTTAGTATTTTATGAGATATTGGTTCAAATAAATCCAAAATTAGTCAGTAACTCGCATTAAAAAATAAATAAATAAAAAAATAATAATGTTCTTTTGGTTTAACTTTAACTTGGGAACTATCAGGCCTACAGATGTCATATACATCTTAAATTAATTCACATTAATTGCTCTATAATGAACTTTATTATATTTATCCCCGTAGGGAGAATAGTGTCCATAATATTAGCCAAAGTATGTAAAAATATGAAACGAATAAACAAATAATTTTGTCTTTATTTATACTAATTTTATCTTTATTTTATTAGTATTAAGCTAGTATTATCTTTCCTAGGAAGATGAATAGAAAAATATACTTTGAAGAACATGTAAATAGCTATTCGGAAAGGAAAAGAAGATTCGGTAGGCCTAGAATGCGCTGGATGGATGGAATATATTCTGATAGCAGAACTTCCCTTGGAATTGGTAAATGGAGGACAACTGCAAAAGAGAGGGACCAATGAGCAAAACTAATTGAGGATTACCAAGGACCAAGCGATGAAGTGTAGCACCTGTGAAAAAGAAGAATGAAGTAGTTTATTATACTTATCTTTGAAGGCAAGAGTAGTTACCGTGATGTAAAATAAAAATCACTTTAAACAACTAATCTCAATCTCACGCGAGAGCTCAGTAAGATGTTCACTCCACGGCGATCGGCATCCAACTACCTCAGATATCAGGCAACTAACACTGGGCTAGCGGCCGATAGACCTAATAATATTTATACAGAATGGTTGTTTGTATATATGTATATTATAAATAAATAAAATATTATTCTACTACTATTTAACATGTATTTTTTACATACTTTTGCTAATATTATGGACACTACTCACCCTTCGAAGATAAATATAACAAAGTTCTTTATAGAGCAATTAATGTAATTCAATTTGAGATATATTAGGCATCTGTAGGTCTGATAGTTACCAAGATAAATTAAAACCAAAAGAACATTTTTTTTTTTTTTTTAATGCGTTATCAACTAATTTTAGTTTAATTTGTACCAACATCTTATAAAATACTAATACCTTCAGAGATATTTGTATAAATTAAGACAAAATTAGTTGTTTATTCGTTTCATATATATTGTACTTAGGCTAATATCATGGTCACTACTCTTTCTACGGAGATAAATATAATAAACTTCTTTATAGAGCAATTAATGAGATTCAATTTGAGATGTATTAGGCATCTGTAGGTCTGATAGTTACCAAGATAAATTAAAACCAAAAGGACATTTTTTTTTTAAAATTTGTTATCAACTAATTTTAGTTTAATTTGTACCAACATCTTATAAAATACTAATACCTTCAGAGATATTTGTATAAATTATGACAAAATTAGTTGTTTATTCGTTTCATATATATAGTACTTAGGCTAATATCATGGTCACTACTCTTTCTACGGAGATAAATTTAATAAACTTCTTTATAGAGCAATTAATGAGATTCTATTTGAGATGTATTAGGCATCTGTAGGTCTGATAGTTACCAAGATAAATTAAAACCAAAAGAACATTTTTTTTTTTTTTTAATGTGTAATCAATTACTTTTACTTTAATTTGTACCAACATCTCATAAAATACTAATACCTTCAGAGATATTTGTATAAATTAAGACAAAATTAGTTGTTTATTCGTTTCATATATATTGTACTTAGGCTAATATCATGGTCACTACTCTTTCTACGGAGATAAATTTAATAAACTTCTTTATCGAGCAATTAATGAGATTCAATTTGAGATGTATTAGGCATCTGTAGGTCTGATAGTTACCAAGTTAAAGTAAAACCAAAAGAACATTTTTTTTTTTTTTGAATGCGTAATCAATTAATTTTAGTTTAATTTGTACCAACATCTCATAAAATACTAATACCTTCAGAGATATTTGTATAAATTAAGACAAAATTAGTTGTTTATTCGTTTCATATATATTATACTTCGGCTAATATCATGGTCACTACTCTTTCTACGGAGATAAATATAATAAACTTCTTTATAGAGCAATTAATGAGATTCTATTTGAGATGTATTAGGCATCTGTAGGTCTGATAGTTACCAAGATAAATTAAAACCAAAAGAACATTTTTTTTTTTTTTTAAATGCGTAATCAATTAATTTTAGTTTAATTTGTACCAACATCTCATAAAATACTAATACCTTCAGAGATATTTGTATAAATTAAGACAAAATTAGTTGTTTATTCGTTTCATATTTTTACATACATTGGCTAATATTATGGACACTACTCTTCCTACGAAGATAAATAAAACAAACTTCATTATAGAGCAATTAATGAGATTCAATTTGAGATGTATTAGGCATCTGTAGGTCTGATAGTTACCAAGATAAATTAAAACCAAAAGAACATTTTTTTTTTTAAATGCGTAATCAATTAATTTTAGTTTAATTTGTACCAACATCTCATAAAATACTAATACCTTCAGAGATATTTGTATAAATTAAGACAAAATTAGTTGATTATTCGTTTCATATTTTTACATACATTGGCTAATATTATGGACACTACTCTTCCTACGAAGATAAATATAACAAACTTCATTATAGAGCAATTAATGAGATTCAATTTGAGATGTATTAGGCATCTGTAGGTCTGATAGTTACCAAGATAAATTAAAACCAAAAGAACATTTTTTTTTTTAATGCGTTATCAACTAATTTTAGTTTAATTTGTACCAACATCTTATAAAATACTAATACCTTCAGAGATATTTGTATAAATTAAGACAAACTTAGTTGATTATTCGCTTCATATATATTATACTTAGGCTAATATCATGGTCACTACTCTTCCTACGGAGATAAATTTAATAAACTTCTTTATAGAGCAATTAATGAGATTCAATTTGAGATGTATTAGGCATCTGTAGGTCTGATAGTTACTAAGATAAATTAAAACCAAAAGAACATTTTTTTTTTTAATGCGTTATCAACTAATTTTAGTTTAATTTGTACACACATCATATAAAATACCTTCAGAGATATTTGTATAAATTAAGACAAAATTAGTTGTTTAATCGTTTCATATAATTGTACTTAGGCTAATATCATGGTCACTACTCTTTCTACGGAGATAAATATAATAAACTTCTTTATAGAGCAATTAATGAGATTCAATTTCGAATGAAATAGACATCTGTAGGTCTAATAGTTTCCAAGTTAAAGTGAAACCAAAAGAACATTTTTTTTTTTTAATGCGTAATCAATTACTTTTAGTTTAATTTGTACCAACATCTCATAAAATACTAATACCTTCAGAGATATTTGTATAAATTAAGACAAAATTAGTTGTTTATTCGTTTCATATATATAGTACTTAGGCTAATATCATGGTCACTACTCTTTCTACGGTGATAAATATAATAAACTTCTTTATAGAGCAATTAATGAGATTCAATTTCGAATGAAATAGACATCTGTAGGTCTAATAGTTTCCAAGTTAAAGTGAAACCAAAAGAACATTTTTTTTTTTTTTTAAATGCGTAATCAATTAATTTTAGTTTAATTTGTACCAACATCTCATAAAATACTAATACCTTCAGAGATATTTGTATAAATTAAGACAAAATTAGTTGTTTATTCGTTTCATATTTTTACATACATTGGCTAATATTATGGACACTACTCTTCCTACGAAGATAAATATAACAAACTTCATTATAGAGCAATTAATGAGATTCAATTTGAGATGTATTAGGCATCTGTAGGTCTGATAGTTACCAAGATAAATTAAAACCAAAAGAACATTTTTTTTTTTAAATGCGTAATCAATTAATTTTAGTTTAATTTGTACCAACATCTCATAAAATACTAATACCTTCAGAGATATTTGTATAAATTAAGACAAAATTAGTTGATTTATTCGTTTCATATTTTTACATACATTGGCTAATATTATGGACACTACTCTTCCTACGAAGATAAATATAACAAACTTCATTATAGAGCAATTAATGAGATTCAATTTCGAATGAAATAGACATCTGTAAGTCTAATAGTTTCCAAGTTAAAGTGAAACCAAAAGAACATTTTTTTTTTTTTAATGCGTAATCAATTACTTTTAGTTTAATTTGTACCAACATCTCATAAAATACTAATACCTTCAGAGATATTTGTATAAATTAAGACAAAATTAGTTGTTTATTCGTTTCATATATATAGTACTTAGGCTAATATCATGGTCACTACTCTTTCTACGGTGATAAATATAATAAACTTCTTTATAGAGCAATTAATGAGATTCAATTTCGAATGAAATAGACATCTGTAGGTCTGACAGTTCCAAGATAAAATAAACCAAAGCACAACTTTTTTTTTCTTCTAAAACACGTGATCAACAAATTTTAGCTTTAATTTAAATCAAATCTAAAAATACTACTAGTTCCTGTGATATTAGTCTAAATTAAAGTTAAAATAGTTGTTTATTCGCTTTATATATATTATACTTAGGCTAATATCATGGTCACTACTCTTTCTACGGAGATAAATATAACAAACGACTTTATAGAGCAATTAAAGTGATCCAATTTGAGATGCATTAACATCTGTAGGTCTAATAGTTCCAAGTAAAGTAAACCAAAAGAACATTTTTTTTTTTTTTTTTAAATGCGTAATCAATTAATTTTAGTTTAATTTGTACCAACATCTCATAAAATACTAATACCTTTAGATATTTGTATAAATTAAGACAAAATTAGTTGATTATTCGTTTCATATTTTTACATACATTTGCTAATATTATGGACACTACTCTTCCTACGAAGATAAATATAACAAACTTCATTATAGAGCAATTAATGAGATTCAATTTCGAATGAAATAGACATCTGTAAGTCTAATAGTTTCCAAGTTAAAGTGAAACCAAAAGAACATTTTTTTTTTTTTTAATGCGTAATCAATTACTTTTAGTTTAATTTGTACCAACATCTCATAAAATACTAATACCTTCAGAGATATTTGTATAAATTAAGACAAAATTAGTTGTTTATTCGTTTCATATATATAGTACTTAGGCTAATATCATGGTCACTACTCTTTCTACGGTGATAAATATAATAAACTTCTTTATAGAGCAATTAATGAGATTCAATTTCGAATGAAATAGACATCTGTAGGTCTGACAGTTGCCAAGATAAAATAAAACCAGAAGCACAACTTTTTTTTTCTTCTAAAAACACGAGTGATCAACAAATTTTAGCTTTAATTAATCAATATCTAAGAAAATACTACTAGTTCTGTGATATTAGTCTAAATAAAGTTAAAATAAGTTGTTTATTCGCTTTATATATATTATACTTAGGCTAATATCATGGTCACTACTCTTTCTACGGAGATAAATATAACAAACGACTTTATAGAGCAATTAAAGTGATCCAATTTGAGATGCATTATACATCTGTAGGTCTAATAGTTTCCAAGTTAAAGTGAAACCAAAAGAACATTTTTTTTTTGTTTTTTTTTTAATGCGTAATCAATTAATTTTAGTTTAATTTGTACCAACATCTCATAAAATACTAATACCTTTAGATATATTTGTATAAATTAAGACAAAATTAGTTGATTATTCGTTTCATATTTTTACATACATTTGCTAATATTATGGACACTACTCTTCCTACGAAGATAAATATAACAAACTTCATTATAGAGCAATTAATGAGATTCAATTTCGAATGAAATAGACATCTGTAAGTCTAATAGTTTCCAAGTTAAAGTGAAACCAAAAGAACATTTTTTTTTTTTTTAATGCGTAATCAATTACTTTTAGTTTAATTTGTACCAACATCTCATAAAATACTAATACCTTCAGAGATATTTGTATAAATTAAGACAAAATTAGTTGTTTATTCGTTTCATATATATAGTACTTAGGCTAATATCATGGTCACTACTCTTTCTACGGTGATAAATATAATAAACTTCTTTATAGAGCAATTAATGAGATTCAATTTCGAATGAAATAGACATCTGTAGGTCTGACAGTTGCCAAGATAAAATAAAACCAGAAGCACAACTTTTTTTTTCTTCTAAAAACACGAGTGATCAACAAATTTTAGCTTTAATTAAATCAATATCTAAGAAAATACTACTAGTTCCTGTGATATTAGTCTAAATAAAGTTAAAATAAGTTGTTTATTCGCTTTATATATATTATACTTAGGCTAATATCATGGTCACTACTCTTTCTACGGAGATAAATATAACAAACGACTTTATAGAGCAATTAAAGTGATCCAATTTGAGATGCATTATACATCTGTAGGTCTAATAGTTTCCAAGTTAAAGTGAAACCAAAAGAACATTTTTTTTTTGTTTTTTTTTTAATGCGTAATCAATTATTTTAGTTTAATTTGTACCACATCTCATAAAATACTAATACCTTTAGATATATTTGTATAAATTAAGACAAAATTAGTTGATTATTCGTTTCATATTTTTACATACATTTGCTAATATTATGGACTATCTTCCTAAGATATAAACAAATTCATTATAGACAATTAATGAGATCAATTTCGAATGTAATACATTGTAGGTCTGATAGTTACAATAAAGTAAAACAAAAGCGCACTTTTGTTTTTTCTTTTTTTTCAAAAATACACAGTGATCACAATTTAACTTATTTTAAATCAAATACTCATAAACAATACTTACAATTTCATGACATATTATCTAGAGATATAAACAAATTTAGTTAAATTGTACTTATATATAATGTTAATGCTATATTATCTCTACGAGAATAGGTCTGATCAAAGTTATAAGAGATTAAATGTTTAAAACTATATAACTTAAAATGCAAGTCTACACTGTATTGATTTTTTTTTTTCTAAAACACATAGTGATCAAAATTTAACTATTATTACTGATCTAACCCATAAATGTACTTAATTGAGTATAATATTTTATTGATCAGTATCAATTAAATGAGGAATATTTCGATCCTCTTCGCTTAACCCTCTTAGTTAATGAGAAGAACTGACAAAAAGTACCTTTTGGGCTGGTTTTTTTTTTTCTACTTTGAGGGCGAATTTAAACCGGAAATGCATCCAATTTGGACAGCAATACTTGAGGATCCTTTTTGAACTTGATCAGAACTAGTTCGCTTCGCGGCGCCTCGGGCTTTTAACACAGTATAAGCTCCCCGCCCCCATTCTCTAGCTCGAGGGACCCGCGGATATCCTTCAAAAGTGAGGTATTGGTGTACAAAATAAATAAATAAATAATAGAACTATCGATTAAGGATATCTGTACGTCTGTCCATTAGGTTTAGGTAAGTAGGTGCTTTCCAGAGAAATGAAAGGGATACCACACCATCCTTTCAAATCTAAAGCGCAATAAAAAAAATATATTATTGGAAATTATGATAATATTATATATCAATATTATTACTGCAATGATTATAGGAAATATTACCCAAATCTTATAATTAATGAAAAATATAATTTTTTCGCTCTAAGAATAAGAAAATGTATACGTACTTGTAAGAGATTTGATTGAATTAGCTAAGATAGCACTCTATACACGTGAATGTTTTAAAATCAGCATCAGGAAGACCAATACAGTCTGGGTGGTATATACGTTCGCAGACATAGCAAATTATGGCATATTTGCTTTTTTTTAAACAGGTGGGACTAGAGCAGCTCATGCCTGGCAGTAGTGGTTCCTCTTCGAGCTTCTTAAGCAGATCTTTTATTTTTTTACTTCTTCTATCAAAATCAGCCATCATTATCACGCTTTCGCTAAATAAGGATCTGAGATATAGTAATGGTAATGAACAGCAACGTAAAAAATAAGTATTTTATAAAAATCATAAGGAGATGGTAACAACGAAGAATACAAAAAGATACAATGCCACTAGCTACTGTGTAAATAGATTGAAACATGTTTAGCTGAACTACAACCGTTTTGAAATACTGTGATATTAGTGAATTACAGTTTTTCTCTCAAACATGCTATTTGTTTTCTTTAATTTTCCTATTTTATGCAATTATAAATAACAAGAATCTACGTTAACATGTTAGTATCAATTGATATTAATTGGTGCGTTATCAAGTTACTTTGAATAAGTTTTTTTTTAAATTAATTGAATTTGAATGTTATTTTTTAGTTCAATTACTTGTAAATCAAATACTGAAACATTAGCTGAGCTTAACACTAATCTAGAAACCAACTACTGGACATAAAAATATTTTAATAATTGAAGCAAGAGGACAATCAAGAATGCACAAATAGAAAAAACTGTGGCGAGTTACACAACTAACTTACACTTCTCTGAAATCAATTTTAAAATATCAAAATTAGGTTAAGGGCTATGAAAATTATATTCAGTTTCCTTTGAATAATTATTACCAATTAAATGATAAAACAGTAGAAATTATTTTCTACGACAATCACATAAGTTTTTATCGCTCTCTATTACCTTCATAATAATATCACCTTTAAGTTAGTTTATATTTTTCAGAAATTCTTTTAAATCCCTTGAGTAACGGAACTGAACGCTTCTAGTACAAAAGCTAGAAGCAACCTTTTTAAGAGATTATTTTAAGTCGGCTGATCTTTTGATATTTATTTTATTTATGGAAGATTGGTAAGGATGCGGCATGTGTAAGAGTAATTCTGTGTATCCCGTACTCGCAACAATTTATTAAATCATTTTAGCATGGGTTTTTTTTTTCCATATCCTTTCAGTAAAATGGTTTTAAATTGGCAGGTGAAACAGCTGCTTGCTTATCCATGTGAAAAATTAATGTTGTTTACTATTTCTAAACAAATAATGATAGGTGGTTAATGTTTAAAATTTACTTGTAAAAAAGTGTTTTTTCAAGACCGTTAATTACAGTGAAAGAAAACAGAAAAAGAAACTGATGGGACCGAGATGGGTGAACGGAGGTATGTGAGACGAATTCTAATTTAGTTATTGAAGATTGCAATGGTTTCTAGGACCTAGTTACAGGTCGTAAAAGACCATTGCCTAAAATACTACCAGGCTACCTTCAGTCAGACGTTCATTTAACAGACTAATAACGAACCTAAAAGACATTAGTCAAAAATTCAAAATTAATAACTATGACAATTATACAAACAATTTATCCATAAACTATATAAGTTTTGGACACATAACCTGAATCTTCTAAAGCATCGTGAAGTGACGGCTCCCCTTCGATTTGTGGACGGTTATAGGCCATGTCGGATGAAGAAAAATCTGACTCTGCTAATTATTTTTCTTTTGTATTCAAACCACGTATCTACTCACAAACATAAAACACGACAACTGCATACAAAATACATTTAATGCACTACCACATCCTCAAACCATGACGAGCTGCTGCAAAAATCCGACATTTACAGAAAAGAAAATCATATGGACTTGATTAATGCAGAGGCGCAGAAACAAATGCTTAGAAGAACACTAGAGTGTTCCCTACGTAAAATTTACGAGTGTATTCTTAGGACAGCGAAATTTCCGATCCATTGGAAATACTCACACATAGAAATGATCAAAAAACAAGATAAAAGATCAACTAATCCTTCCTTGTACTGACCAATTAGTTTGCTTCCTCTGTGTTCTAAAATACTGAACTAAATATTGTATACACGCCTGCCTGCTTAACATACTCAGAGATAGAAACTAGACACAATAGGAAAATAATTTCTGACCATTAATTCGGCTTTTGAAAACCTCTCTTAACAACACAAAAACTTCACAGAGGAACTGACTGCACATCTACATCACTAGAACAGAAATTGTATGTAACAGGAATATTTATGGATGTCGCTTAAGCATTTATCAAGGTCTGGCACTAGGGTTTTTTCTTCAAGCTTAAAACTGTACGACTACACACATGTTACTTAATTCTTCATTCTTTCACCTCTGATAGACATTTCTCTGTTTGATATGGCCCAGAACTTTCTTCAATTCGCTCGGTCTTGGCAGGTGTTTCTCGTGGAGTTCCATCCTCCCACCATTACTTGAAGTAACATACACACACAACATACCTCTTAGTCCACACACTCTCTGAGTCTTACTTATGCAGACAACAGGACTGTAATTACAAGACACTAAAATTCTACATTGGCATCATTGAACTTACAGCACCACTTACAAAAGTTACAAGACTGCGGCAAAATTTGAGAGACTGAAATAAATCACGAAAAGTCTCAATATATCAAGTTTACTCTTGAAAATTAAATATAAATAAAACAGGATATTTTGTTTACACTAAAAAGCACTTCATAGACATTTTCATACTTTTTTTTTTTTTTTTTTTTTTTTTTTTTTTTTTTATGACTGCTTCGGATGTGTTGGACGAACAATTTGTGGATCTGTGACAACACTGTATTATACCATGTTTTACCGCCTTAGTGTTTTGTAACCTTACTTACTATCATGTTGTTGTTGTGCCCTCATGTACTTGTGTGTGTTAAATAAACTTCTGAATGAAAGGTCTATGACCTATTTTCTTTATTCTATGCCCTAATCTGTGAATGTGGAATCATAGATTCAAAAGGTTATGGGTCCAGGGATCGTGTGTTCGTGATTTGTAGTCTAAATCAGTGTTTTTACTTTTCGTTTCGCGTGTTCGCCATGTCTCAGAACGAGTCGCTGCCGGTTGAACGTCTAAAAGGACGAGAAAATTTTGACACGTGTAAATTCGCAGTGCAAGCCTATCTCGAAGTTTTGGAGCTATGAGAATGTATTACGGAAAAGAATCCCGACAAGAAGAAAGACACGAAATGCCGTTCCAAGTTAATTCTATTGGTTGAACCGGTGAATTATGTTCACATTCAAAACACCACCACTGCTAAACAAGAACGGGAAAACCTATCGAAGGCCTTTCACGACGATGGATTGACAAGATGGGTTGGACTTCTCCGCACTCTGATAACTACAAAGTTAGAAGATTGTAGTTCAGTTGAAGAATATGTAAACCGGATAATTACAAGTGCGCATAAACTAACCTCCGTTGGTCTCACAGTAAGTAACGAATAGGTGGGAACGATTCTTCTTGCTGGGTTGCCCACTCGTTTCGAACCTATGATTATGGGAATCGAAAGTTCTAGAAATTCCGTTCAGTCTAAGGGAACTCAGAAATACCGGAAATTTGGACAAAATAAAACTGAAAAACGCCTTCCAGAGGCCCCCGATGCTTCAACTGTAACGGTTACGGACACATCACTAAGAACTGTTCTTCACCAGTAACTGATGAAATGAGCGGAAATAATACGAACGACGGTGCAGATACGTCGCAGTTTGCAGCATTTTCTACGCGATTGTCTAATAATCCTGAATTTTTTCTTGACAGTGGGGCATCCCGTCACTTTTGTAGAAGCCCCGAAATGTTATCTAATGCGAGAAAGACTGAAACAATATCAATAACTACTGCTAATAATGAGAGAATGACTTTAGATACTGCCGGCGACGTTTCATTACCAGTGATGATTTCAGGTAATAATCACTCAGAAATAAAAGTTAATAACGTTTATTATGTTCCAGAATTAGAGGTCAACTTGCTATCAGTGAGTCAAATTCTCAGTAAAGGACATTGTGTGGTGTTCAATAGCAACGGAGCAAAAATATTTAATAACTAGAGACAGCTAACCAAATGAATACAATTTTGAAAACACAAATGTTGAAGACAATTCTGATTCTGACTCGGACAATACAATAAGTTCACGGCTATCGATTGATGACGATTCTCTAAAAAGTGAGACACAGTCTAACAGTGGTCCTCACAAAACTATATCAAGCATAGAAGATTCTCCCCCTCAACTGCAGAAACCAGCTACGACAAAGATGATGATCCAGATTTTATTCCAACATCTACAATATCAATACGACTAGACTGCGAGAAAAAGGCAACCACCAGCTAAACTAGACGACTTTGTAACTTATTCAGCTTTCTTTACTGGGTCCGAGCTGTCAGATCCGATGTCCTACGACGATGCGTTAGCTCATCAGAACAAACAGTTATGGGTTGATGCCATGGAGCGTGAATTGAAGGCTCAAATGGACAACGGGACCTGGGAATTGGTCGAGCTCCCTGCTTCAAAACTGTCTCTCGCATGTAAGTGGGTCTTCAGAACGAAGAAGGATGCCAATGGTAAAATGGCAAGTCATAAAGCGAGACTTGTTGTCAAGGGATTCGCCCAAAGGAGGGAGTGGATTACGAGGAAACATTCTCGCCAATTGTCAGATATAGCTCCATCAGGTACCTTCTATCGCTGGCTGCAGAGTATAATCCGGATATTAGTCAGATGGATGCAGTATCCGCATTCCTTCAGGGAGACCTGGAGGAAGAAATCTGCATGTTCCAGCCTCCTGGTTTCAGCGATGGAACCTCAAAAGTATGTAGATTTCGAAAAAGCATATATGGACTAAAACCAGTAAGCCGAATCTGAACAGAAAATTGGATTAAGTCTTACAAGGGTTTGGTTTAAATCAGTCCAAATTTTACTCTTGTGTTTACTTCAAAATAGAAGAGAAATGTATGATAATTGTCGCTATCTGGGTGGATGACATGCTGATTTTTTCAAACAATCAAAAATTGAAAAATCAGATAAAATTGCAACTTAGAAGATCATTCAAGATGACCGACCTTGGTGAGGCCAAATCATTTTTAGGTCTTGAATTAACTCGTGATCGACAATGAAAGGAAATATGGCTTAGCCAGCAGAATTATATTGAGCAGGTTCTCAAACGGTTTAATATGGATGAAGCCAATCCAGTATCCACTCCAATATCCATTGGTGAAAATTTTTCTGAATCTTAGGAGCCACGAACAGAAGAAGAAAAGGGGAAGATGAGAAAAATACCTTATCAAGAGGCTATTGGCTGCCTCTTATTTGCAGCCCAAACTTCAAGCCCAGATATAGCGTTTGCTGTTAGTAGTCTGAGCAGATTCAACAACAATCCAGGCATGTCACACTGGACAGGTGTGAAACGGATACTAAGATACCTCCGCGGAACGTCTTCATATAGGCTGAAATTTGATGGATCAAAGACTGGGCCAATTTATGGATACTGCGATGCCGATTGGGCTAGTGACCCAGATGAAAGATCAGTCACAGGTTACATTTTCATCAAGTGCGATGCCCCGATATCCAGGTGCACTAAACGGCAACCCACTGTAACTCTCTCAACAACGGACGCTGAGTATATGGCAATGTCTTCAGCAGCACAGGAAGCTTTATAGTTGTGGGGTCTCTCTGAAGAGATTAAGCAATCTTCGAAAAATCCTACTCAAATCTTCTGCGACAATCAAGGAGCACGAAATCTGGCATTGATTGGTGCTTATCAGCCAAGGACCAAGCATATAGATGTAAGGCACCATTTTATGAGAGAAAAAATGCAGACGAAGCTTCTCTCCTTCACGTATATATCCACCAAGAAGACGGTCGCCGACTCTTTGACGAAGGCACTTGATGTGGACAAGTTCAGCGACTGCATTAGGTGTCAAGGAATCCGCAAATAGGGAGGATGTTGGGCGATCAATTTGTGGATCTGTGACAACAGTGTATTAGACCATGTTTTACCGCCTTAGTGTTTTGTAACCTTACTTACTATCATGTTGTTGTTGTGCCCTAATGTACTTGTGTGTGTTAAATAAACTTCTGTATGAAAGGTCTATGACCTATTTTATTTATTCTATGCCCTAATCTGTGAATATGGAATCATAGATTCAACAGGATGTTGACAGTTTTTTCTGACCCATTACAAGTTACCAAGTGTTCTCTTCATTACTCATTGATATTAATTTTAATTTAATTAACTGCCTCCAGTCTGCCTTTTTTGTAGGCAGATTAGCAATTTTATCGAATAATGTATAATCTATTTTAATTCTCTCTGAAGCTCTGTCTCTGGGTGAGAAATGAGCAATTCTGCAACTAAAAGTAGACTAATCTAGTTTTAGTAAGAAGACCATCAGTGGAGTAGATATTTGGACATCTCATGATTAAAGGAAGATTATGGAATATAAAATAGCTATTCCTCATTTTCCTATAATTTTTCTAAGCACATATGACAATATTGACTCCAGATATTAAGTAGTGCTTAGGCACTAACAGTTGATTTTATAAGGGAAGTTAAATTATATTATGATACTGATTAATAATTATGCTGCAAAGGAGGATTTTCTTTGCGTTTAAAATATCCTTCTTCTTCTTCCAGTGGCGCGACAGGCCGTGTAGGCCCTGGGCCTCGCGGTGTAATGTCCTGGGAGATTACACTTGCGTTTCTCGATGCATTTTAAAGTGTAGGGTCATCACTCCCTACATCTAATTTTGTGAGTGGCCACCATTTGGCTGACGAGTCTCACATACCCGGGGGAGAGGCTGTGAGTGAATCCCCATTTAATTACATCCTTATAAAAGCCCTGTCGGGACTGGGATTCGAACTCACAACCTGTAGCATGAGAGACTAGCGCTCTAGCCACACAGCCACGGGCTCCCCCGGCTGGATATAAAAATATCCACTTTTATAAATAAATTAAAACCTTTAAAATGAAACAATTAGTTAACATAAATGCTTAAAAAAATTATGTCTGAATATATATTAAACACCAGTAGTTGTAATTAGTTAAAACCAAAAGTTGAAATACTATTTAAAAATATCTCATAAGAACATCATTGAATTATAAATTACATTATTTTTTGTAGTCATATGCTATTTAACTATATCATACTATACATGCATATATTTCATAATGTAGAAAAAATTAATTGGAACTTTCAGACCTCATATATGAAGACTTTAATTTTTAGATCAGTGGAAAAGTAAAATTTTAGGCTCAGATATTTCTGACAATACTTAATATTTTCTAATGATATTATTTTTTATTTGGAAGATTTATATTATATTTGACTGATGTCTGTAAAAATTAATTTCACTTTTCTTATATTCAAGTACAAAACGTAGTTACCCCAGAGAATTACTATAAGATTCATCAGGCGAATGATTACCAAAAGAATTTCTTGTTGAATATAATCACATTTATACCTATTTTTGATGTACTCTGATTTTTAGTTTGAAACCTCTTCTAATTAATGATTCGAATGAAGGCAATCGAAACAAACATAGTCAGTTGAAAAGTTTTTTCATTTTATCATTTAAAATATTAATATATTCAGTTTATAAGTGATTGACACAATAAAATCAAAATAACAAAATATAATATATAAATACCTGGAAATTTTGGAACCCCATTCTAATGTTTAAAAAGTTTGATTATCATTAGTAACAAAATGCAAATAGGCTAATTTTTTAGATCCATTCACAAATATTAAAGGCCAATCAGGAATAAGGCTCTGTCTTATCAAACCAAGTGCACAATTCATAATATATTCATGTGACCACTAGCTATTTATGCTTGAGAAATAGAAGATGTCTTGCTGAGAAATGAAATTTCATGAGAAATTTCAGCTGAATATTTGGATCCTTAAGAAAAATGAAGAGAACTGAAGAAGGAATGATTTGTAGAAAAGAGATATATGGCCTCTTTGATGAAATTTATGTTTTGAGGTTATTTCAAGCATGTAAGACAACATGACATGAATGAACGAGGAAGAAACCCTAAAAAAAGTGTTAATATCAGGTGAATGAAAACTAGCAATCATAAGGTGAGAAGGTTTAAAATACACCATCATACTTCTCATGCAGGTATTACATTTTAAGTATAAAATATGTAAATATACTTATTTAAATATACAATTTAATTCAGGTACTTTCAGTATAACGACCATTGTATAAATACTTATGGTGATAGAATTATTGTTCATTGTAGAATGAATTATTGTAGTAGTTTGTTGTGGTGCAAACACCAAAAATATCACTTTTTTTTTTTTCTTTTTTTATTTATTGGAATTTACAACTGTATAATGGAATACAACAAGTAAATTGGAATGAAATATAAAAATTCATGAAACACAAGTAGAGAAACTTCCCAATGGAAGCACTCTAAAAATATTCTAAACTAGAAGGTCTCGGTGCCATCTCCTTTTCAGGCCCCTCAGAGGATTGTCAGGAATTGAAGAGGAAGAAAGGATTAAAACTAGAGGATTAGGGTGGGAATGGAGTTTGTCATGAAAGTAATGGTATCTAGATCGGGCCAAATCAGCAACATACGGAACATTGAGGTCTTAATGCATTAGTTTATTCGTGACAAAGTAAGGAGCATTGAGGATGTTACGAAGGATTTTGGACTGTAGGGATTAGATACGGGAAGAATTTGATGGTTTAGTAGAGCCCCAAAGCTCTACTGCGTAAGTCCATATCAGCCTTATGATAGTCATGTAGACGAGTCTTTTGTAGTTAAGTGGAAGATTTGAACGTTTGTCTAGTAAGTGTAAAAACGTCGTGCAGTTTCTTGTCGTTTCAGTCTTGTATGAGGGTTCTAATGTTATTAATGTGCAATGTTCTTATTAGTACTTAAAGTTAAACATCAGTAATTGAGACGTTGATTTCCAAAAGGTACTAAAGGACATTTTTTTACATATTTGTATTCTCACCACTTAAATGTATCTAAATCTTCTATTTGATATTATCCAATGAACACCCAAGTTCTTTATAAACATAATTTAGAAATATAATTATTTTCTAAAGGAACTAATTACACATTTAATTTGGTTCCAAATTATACTAAAACATCTCATTTCATAACTTTAATATGATGTTATTAATATAATAAAAAAATAATTCTGGGTTTTAATGTTAAAAGAATCAAATTAGCTGGTTTAATAATATAGTAATTAGTGATTTTCTTGCCTCCTGCAAAATTTCATAGAATGGATATAGTACCTTTAGGAAATCAACGTCTCAATTGGGCTAAGGCCTGTTAGTGGATGTTGTAAAAAAGAAAATTATTAATTTTTTACAATTTCATTTAGTTCCTCTATTAATTATATTATACATATATAATATATATATATATATATATATATATATATATATTATATATATATATTGTTGTGTGTGTGTGTGTGTGTGTATGTGTGTATGTGTGTGTGTCTAATTTATTGCAAGAGACCAATGAGGGGTGGGGCCTAGCATTGTTTTGATGGAACACAACACACTTCCGATTTGCAAGTTCTGGGTGTTTATATACAATTAATTGATCCAATTTTGTTAATTTTGAACAGTATAGAGTTGACTTAATCGCTAGTCCTGATGGCAATAGCTTATAGAAAATAACATCTTTGAAATCCCACCATATAGAATGATAATCTCTGGATGCGATCCGGGTTTTGACATTCTTCTAGGAGCCTCACTGCTAGATCCCCTAGATTTTCTAAGGATTACATTATCGTAAAATAACCATTTTTGATCTTCTGTTACCAACCTTCTCAAAAATGGGTCATTTTGTTACCGTTTCCTTGGTGAATCACAGATAGAAATGATTGTTGCCAAGATGACAAAGGTTAAAGAGTGAGGGACCAAAAACATTAAGCCCTGAAACATGGCCAAGTTTGTGCAAATTAGTTTTCTACATTTGTGTGCGACACATTTAGGACCATAGCAATCCATACAATTTAGCAATCTAACATTACTTGTTTCAATTTCATGTAGGGACCAGACTGTTGTGCATCATTGGTGTCGAAATTTCCTGAATTTGTTAAACTGATTTCCACAGGTGCATTTGGTTAAGGCATAATCTCCATATAGACTCCAAATTTTCTTATGAGCTTCTGCAGCACACTTATCATTTTTTAAAATAATACAACAAAATATGCCAATAATGAATGATATTTTATCCCATTTTAGCATTTAGCTGGCCAGCTTTTAGAAAAATCATCTTAGATGCATTGAAACTGGTCTGTGAAGAGAAAAGCAACAGATCCTGTTTTAAAAAAGCAGATTGGCAGAATGAGGACGTGAAGAAGGCGTTTTGAGAAAAGAAGACAGCATGTAAAAACTACCTCAGCCAGAAAAAAACCCAACTGCTTATCAAACATATAAAAATCGGAGAATTGAAGCAAAACAAATGGTAACTCAGGAGAAGAGAAGATCCTGGGAGGATTTTGGTCAGAAGCTGGAAGAAAATGCTTCTAGTCTTCTACCAAGTGCTCAAGAGAATGAGAAAGGACTGGCCAACTACCCTGAAAGGAATAAACGATAAAAAAGGGAACATTGTCTGGCATGAGGAGTGCAAAATGGAAAGATGGAGGGAATATTTTAAAGACCTGTTAGAGGGGAGAGATTTGAGGCCTGCGTAACTCGGAACGATGCAGAGGAGGTTTAGGATGAGGTAGACTATGTCAGTGAACAAGATGCAAGGGATGAGGAAGAACTCCAAGATGCAATCGAAAAGATAAAATTAGGCAAGGCAGATGGACTCGAAATTACCCCGGAAATGATCAAATACATGGGCAACAAGGGCCAAGAGATCTTCCTCCATCTATTAAAAATGGTTTGGAAGAAGAAGATTCCCAGAGACTGGGAAGTGGCGGTGATTGTGCCCATCTACAAAAAAGGAGACAATAGGGAATGCAGCAATCATAGGGGAATATCCCTTCTCAGTGTGCCTGCAAAGATCTACTCTAGGAACCTAGAAACTTGTTGTTGTTGTTGAGGAAAATTGTTGATTGCCAACTAGGAGAAGAACAGTATGGCTTCAGGAACCAGAGAAGCACATAGGATCTCATCTTCAGGATGAGACAAATAACTGCTTTGTGGACCTCCAGAAAGCTTTTGACAGAGTGAAGAAAGAAGACATAGAGATGGCACTGTCTGAGCGGGGTGTAGGCCGTGGGACATCCATGATATGCATAAATACATATATATGCATAAAATATAACTTTTAGGATATCCACTTGATAGAGGCTGGATGAGCCTCAGGAGGGTCACTCAAAAACTGAAAAAAACAGAATAAATAATTAATCTGCCAGATGCGCTTGAACCCAGCACCTAGAAAACAGCAGTCCAGTGCCCTTTCCAATGGACCAGAACACTCTATTTATTATATATTTATCAGATAATTTGTTCCATTGCAATCATTACAAACACCTCTTAAGCCATTCATTGCTTTTTATTATATTTTTGTAATAAGTATGGTTTCTGTTTATTTCTTACTTTTAACCGTTATTTAGGATTTTTTTTTAACAAAATTATAATAATTTTTAATTGCATGTCATGGAAATATTGATACATTGCATTTTGGCAAATTTTTGTCAATAACATAGATCAAGTTGCTTTAATATATTCTTTAAATTCTGTATTTAATATATTCCTTCCATCTTTTTTTTTTTTTTTTTTTTTTTTTTTTTTTTATAAACCTTTATAATGACCTGTTTTTATATTGTTTTTTGTTCACAAACATTAAAAAAATTAATGATAAATGAATAATATAAGAGTAATTATACTGAAAGTATCTGGATTAAATTGTAGATTTGTTTTAAGAATTTTTATGATCAATAATGTATATGTTTAAAATGTCATCACATAAAATAATTGCATTAGAAATATGATTGAAAATTTACTAACAAATTCATCATAAATAATAAAAAAACTATGTTACCAATAATTTAGAGCTGGGATTAATTCTGTAAATAACATGGAATGGGAACACAATTTTAAAAGTTAAATTCCTTATTAAGGACTAAATATGGCATAAAACAGTTGTTATAAAGAAAAAAACGTTTACTCCTTTACCCAAACACCACAGCATGATGTTCAATAATTCTTACGATTCTACATTTCTCTTAACTGAATAACCCTTGTTATTTAAATAAAAAAATTGAGAATATAAAAAATTATTTCCTTGGTGAGTGTGAGAGCACATATAAAAGCACAACTGTATTATTTGATTTTTATTTACATTTTATATTCATTCCCGTTTCTATGTGACAAATCATGCATTTAAAAAACAATAATGCTATTGTTAAGGACAAATATGTTCCTATGAAATTTTCAAAAATTATTTTTTAGCTTACACTGTTTACTTTATTTTATTTAGAAACAATATGTTTAGTTTGAAATGATTTAGAGTTTCATGAAAAAAGTATTTCACATGGTTTTTGCTACTTCACTTTATATTTAAAGAATTCATATTAATAAAAGAAAATATAAAATAAGATTAATTTACATGCATTAATGTGTTATTAATACTAATAAATAAAAGAATATTAGTGTGACATTGTGTTAATATATTTTATTATATTAAAAATCATTAATTATGTTTCATTTTTTGTTATTTCAGAAGTTTCAGAAGAGGGTTAGTAAGAAAGGGTAAGAAAGAGAGAGAGAGAGAGAGAGTAAGCAAGAGAGACAGAGAAGAGTTAAGAATAAGAAGATAGATTTAAAAAGAAATACAAACCTGTTCATAAAACTATAACATTTAAAAGTATGAATGAAATTATGAATAATTAACTAAGAGATATAAAAAATAAAAGTAATATTAAATACATGGAATGCATTTAATAATTATGATTTGTATTTAGTTTAATTATATATTTAATAATTAGACGATAAACAAATATATAACAATTTTAAAAAATATAATTTTTTAAATAACAGTAATATCATCGCCACCATGTATTACTTACCCACAAAAAATGTGATTCTTTGCAAGCGATAAAACAAAAAAAAAATTTATTTTACTTTTTCATAGCGAATTTGTTTACGTCTCGATTTTTTTTTTATTAACATCTTAGCGTCCTAAATTTGTTTATACTTCACAAATATACTTCTGATAATTAAACAAAACTAAATAATTCCAACTGTATGATTCACATTCGTTATTTATACGTGGTGGCGAAGATATTAATAATTAAAACACTCGCTTGGAATAAAATTATAGAAAAAAAAAAGAAACACATTTAAAATAAATATGTAACATTTAGAACCATTCAGAAAAAAATATAGAATAATTTTTAAAAAGAAAAAGTAAATTATAGTTAGCATTACTATTAGTATTCATATAATTATATATACATTAATGTAAGATCATACCTCTTAAAAATGTCAAAACTTTAATGGCATTTGAAATTAATGAAAACTCGTTTACGAAAAATATGTCATTAACTAGAGTAATAATAGCAACATGACTATTTATTTAATACATACATTCAAATAATTCACTGACAAAATGTAAGTAATCAAACTACAACTCTCAGTGCTGCCAGTGCTAGACCAATAACACGACTGAGCGGTTTGATCGTTGGTTCAGAATAAATTAATCGATATAGGTTCGATATTAAATTGATTTAAATGTACCATTAAAATTAATTATAATATATGTGTTTGTTTATTACCAACACATCGATAATTAATCATAAATTAATGGGTTTAATGTTAATATAAATAGATGTTTATATTCACATTAATAAATCTTAATTAGTATTTACAAAGTAGTGGATCGTTAATTAAATCGAATTGCTTACTCAGGTTGATGGAATAGACCCGACCAAATTAAGTCAATATTTTCTATAAACAATGACTTTAAATAGATCTTAAATAATTAGTCCTGGTAGTAGAATAAGGGAAGATAAACACCTAATTAGCCAAGAGAAAATTCCTATAAATCTCACGCTTTTCTTAGGGAATGAGTTGCTCTTGTTTTGTTTTTTACAGACTAGAGTACTTAATCTAGGAAATACATGCATCTAACTGGAAGACATTTCTGTAGTTTATGGTGCTAATTTAAAAATCTGAAATAAAATGCGAAAAAGATTTATAATTTATGTATGATGGTTATTTTTTTTCCATACATCAATATAAAAATATTAATCATAATGACGATTATGGGTGTTAAGCATAATCCATCGAAATAGGAATATTAAGAAGAATTGAAAACACCAGTTGTTAAAACTGTGTGAAGAAATCATTAGGCAACAACTATCCAGCCTCATTTATACAACAAAATAATTTTAGTAAAACGTTAAAATATTTAAAAATTTAAAACATTATGCATCTACAATGTATTATGGTAGGATTATCACCACCATGTTTTCTCTTTTAAAGCAAACATAACATTAATGAAAGTATTAACTTTCAATTAAAAGCTATTTGATTTAATTAACGATCCATCACTTTGCAAATACCTATTAATTATTAAATTTATTCTATTTGAATATTTTTAAAATCGTTGAAAAGAGGGGTGTTTCTTCTTTCCAAACATAAAACCGGAAATGCGGTGGATGCAGAAATGTGATAACAATATTAAAACAAAGATAAGTTGCTTTTTTTTTTTTTTTTTTTTTTTTTTTTTTTTTTTTTTTTTTTTCAGAATAACTTCATTCTTAAACACGCAAAAAACATTCCATCTATGTCAGAAGAACCTTTACCGACGAACCGAAACGGTTTGAATTACTCAAACGGTTCCTGAACTATGGGCGATTATTTGAATCTTTAACTTTAGCGATATTATTAGTCCTATGAACTTTATTTTGAGTTTTTTTTTTTTAATATAGGTGTTTTTGAAAGTGCTAAAAACAAATCTGACATATTTTTTAGTGATAATTCTTTAAGAATAGTATTCTTTAACGGAGTGTGACATCTTAATATAAATATATCATCATCAGTGGCGCAGCCACCCAATCATGAGTCAAGACCTCCTCCAGAAGTCTTCTCCATCTCTCCCTATCCTGGGCAGCCGCAGTCCTGTCTCCTTATATATATATATATATATAATATATATATATATAGTCAGGGTTTTTAGGAGTGTTTAATCTTAACCTTCATTATTATTATTATGTGAAAAAATGTATCAGGACACAAACATATAAATGTTATTTTCAATTTATTATTTGTTTAAGGTTTTTTGTTTAATATACATTAGAAAAACAAGTGCTTTGTTGAGAAACCATGACCGTCATTTTGTTAACTCTATACATATGCTTATCACACATTTTCGGGTGGCGGTCATAAAAGAATAGAAAAAAGTAAAAAAAAATTATAATTTATATATGTGTTTGATAATTCAGAAAAGAACATAATTTTTTTTTTAAATGAATAAAATTGAAAACACAAAAACAGAAAAAGAAAGTAATCAATACTAAAAAAGAAAAAATTAATATATCAGCAAGATATATTATTTCATTTATATAATTATTACACGAATAATTAGATAAATGAAAAATTAATATAGTTGACAAAAGTATATTATTTTCTGTTATTATCAAACACCTACACTGTATCTTGTTTTTTAGCTCTGATGAAGAACCGCGAAGTGGGTCGAAACGTTGGATAATAATATGTTTTCACTGTTTTCTATTTTTTAAGAAGTACTTGCCTCAGGCTGCAGGGTTTCGAGGGTGCTAAAATTTCAACGGAGTATTATTTTTGATAAATCAAAAACCTTAACCCTACAACCACTGAAGGGTTTTGAGCTCAGTACACTCAGAAATTCATACTGTTTCTCGACCAACGGCTACGAAATAAGGTTATTAGGCCGAGTCACACAGGTCACACTCGTCAGCCAGGTTCCCCCCCCATTTTTTGGTAACCACTTTACAGAGGCTGGGTGTGCCCCACAGTCGCCCACCGGCTAAAATAAGAGGATAAATAATATTCTGCCACAGATGGAATTCGAACCCGGAAAATGAAGAACAGTAGAATTGTGCTCTATCCACTAGACCATGCCGCTCTTTTATTTTTAGGTAAATCCAAAATATTTGTTTCTGCTCTTTTATTGTTTTTGACGCGATTGCCTAAAACAACGGTATGACAAGACTACAAACAGTACACTAACAGCTTAACAAACACCTTCATAATATGGGTTTAATAGGCTCACCGAAGTGCAGATTCTGCAAGAGGGAAAATATAACTGCCTATCATGTGATTTGCAGTTGTGAATAGCTAGGATACGGTTTTACCACTTTGACAATGACCGTATTTCAGATCCTAAGCTCTGTAAAGTGACCAATCCTTTCAGTTGGTAAGATTTGTAAAGTCAATCGACTTGTATTAACAGGAAAATGGATGCACGGAATCTTTCCTCGGCAAGCCCTCTGGTAAAATCTGTAATAAAAATCCTCAAATTATTCCCAGGAAACAAGATCCTGTCTTCCAGACCTCGATGTACATTCTTATAGAGCCAAAAAATATTATATATTTATTTATTCGTATATATTACCATTTGTCACAATGGACAATAATAATATTGCTACAGGATTAAATTCATACAATATTTACAATATAACAAAAGGAATGTCAAATTACATAAAATAAAACTAAAATAAATAAAGTTATATAATGACAGAATT
Organism: Piezodorus guildinii; assembly: GCA_023052935.1. NCBI lineage: Eukaryota > Metazoa > Arthropoda > Insecta > Hemiptera > Pentatomidae > Piezodorus > Piezodorus guildinii. The sequence continues at coordinate 34,197,762 of CM041295.1, read as the reverse complement.
TATAAATTAAATAAATACTAGCTTAACAAATAAATAAACTAAATACACTATTTATAATTTGCTGGGGAACCCCGGACGGAGCCCGCCTCTTTCCCCACTTGTGGAAGGACAAGCAGAATCCGAGGGATCCCAGCGCCACTCTCTCAGCTGCGTCACTGGTCAGAGCCAGCGGAAGCTGAGTGAGGGCGCCATAGCCGCAAACACACCTCACATGAGAGAAGAATCTGACCAGTGTCAGAACTCAGACGAGAACTCAGAACTCAAAATTTTTGAAGATTTTGAGAGGACGGGGAGTAGACTAATAGGTATATAAGATGGTGTGCTGTTGGAAGGTTTGCCTGGTTTTAGGAAAATAATAATAGTGGAATGTTTCCATAAGAGAGGAAAATAGGTGGTGAGTAGGATGCAGTTTGTTTATTTATTTAACGTCACTTTATGCAACTATGGCTGATTGGACGATGCTACGGTGGGAGTCATAACTAAGGATTTTTTACTCCCATTAAATATCTTAGGATCACCAGCGGGTTAAAATCCGTGACCTTTGGCATAGGAGGCTGTTATGCTAACCACTAGATGCAATTGTAGATATATGTGAGGAATATAATAGTTTTCAGTGAAAGTTGTCGCAGGATCTGGGAGGTAAGGAGATCGTGTCCAGAAGATTAACGGAGGGTCAGTTTTTGGAGAAGATATTTGACCTCAGAGGGATTAATAGCTTTAGGAGGTAGGGAAAGTGGAATGAATACTTTGGAGAGGTGTGTAGCGGATTCCTCGGCTTTATCTTCATCAGACGCAGCCCAGGAGTCATCACCACTCAGTCATCTGGATAGGATGGAAAATTTGATGTGATTTTGGTATCTTTTTGGTGACATTGCACAGGGAATCATCAGAGCTGATAAAGAGGGGAGGTAGGAATTAAAACACTAGGAACGGAAGGCCGCCAACTCCAGCTTCATTTGCCTACCATAAAAGTTGTAGGAGCACGATCTGTTGGGCGTCGAGGTGCGCAGCTATAATTATTTGGCTCGGCGTTTGGTGTGGATGAGGTCTATGATACTGTTACGGTCAATGGTTTTGGTGAGGATTTATACTGGTGTGCTCAGGAGGAGGCAGTTCAGACAGCTTGCTGAGTTGCGGTGGTAAAGGAGTGGACGGAACTGTTAAGGTCATCTGGGGTTTTAAGGGTGACTCTGAGGTCAATATAATTGGTCAGGATTTGGCGGAAAAGGTTCCAATTGACAGGGCCTCGGATGAATGACGATGGGATGGATTTCAAAATTAGAGTGAGGGATACTTTCAGGATCAGTGGACTATCGTCTGAGGATAGTTCATTAAGTCGAGTTACAAACAAGTCTCCCTCAACTTGTCTACCTAATCCGCTGTGGATGAAGAAGTCAAGGATGTCAGGATTACGGTTAGGATCGGTTGGCCAGTTGGTAGGGGAGTCGATTAAAATGTCGGGAGTTGAGTGTAGACAGCTATATATTCGTAGTTATAGAAACCCATTGTTGGTGCTTGGCATTTAAGTCTGTACCTAGAATGAAATTATTTCGAAAGGAATTCAGGAAGGATAAAAATTCTGTGTTGGAAATAGAATGTTTGGGAGGACAATATGCTGGATGTAATGGTTAACGGAAAGAAAAAAGTTTTGATTACTATGGCTGGGGCTTGTAGGAAATCATAGGTAGGAAGTGGGAGAAGTGATGAGAGAGGAATTGGCGTACAATGATAGCAGAACCGGCGTGGGCTTTGTCTTCTGGGTGGTCAGTATGGTATGTCATGTATTGCAGTATTTCAAAGAACTTTCTAGTTGTTTGTCTAGTTTCGGTAATAAGCGCAACATCAATTGTTTTTTCTTGCAACAACGCTGTCAGTTCGTCCGTATGATTTCTAACAACATTCGTATTCCAAAGGAGAATGGATAAGGTGTTAGGTAAAGTCATTTAAGGATTTTTTAAGTTAAGGATTAAATTTGATACTAGATCAGTGAGGAGTGATTTTAGCGGCATAACAAGGGATTTGATTTCGGAGGTGAAGGTATCATTTAACTGGTAAGATCTGTGACATTTTATGAAGGAGGGATATGAGAAATTTCTGGTTGATGAGTGATTTGAGAATTAGGGAAACTTTGAGGAATAGATAAGTTTGGAATGGACTTAGAATGTTAAGGTAAACGTTATTCGGCAGGGCCTCGGCTTAATTAATCTGGTTCCCACTTCCAAGCAGGCGGGCAAATGACAAATTGGAATCAATAATTTTAGATATTTGATATTCTTGTTTCTTGTTCCTGAGTTTTTGAAATCTGTTTCTTCGATTTTTATACATTTGGCATCCCTTGTAGTTGGCTGGATGGTCCTTGAGGCAATGAGCACATACACTGGTGATGACTTCGGTTTTGTGCATTCTCCAGATTTATGCTGTTCACCGCATTCCACACAGTGTGGTGTGTGGTGGCAATAGGTTTTAATATGGCCATATGCCTGACAATTGTAGCACTGAACTATATCTTTCTTTGTGTATGTTTTTTCAACTTTCGCACTGATGTAATATAGTCTTCTGAGATCATCAATTTTTTCTACTCCTATTGATGGTTCCAAATCGACAAAGAATAAAGGTAGAGGAGCTTTATCTTTCAATAGATTGATAACTTGACGCACTTTATAGCCCATCTCGGCAATTTCCTCTTTAATAGCTACCGCTGGTGTTGAGGAGTGTAGGTTTCTTATTACAACCCTTAGTGCTCTCTCCCAGAGTAACTGATAAGCATGGAAATCAGCTTTGATGTCGATAAAATGTTTAATAATTTTTCTGTTAGTTTCGGCTGTGTCCGGGGATATTGTTGTATCGTTTGTTCTACTCATGCACGAGTAGCTTTCAGGGTTCGTTAATTTATTTAGTTGTGCACATAGCAGTAGAAATGTTTTGAAAAATATAGAGGGAGGTGGTGGGTCTCTGGGTAAAGGGGCGGATCCCATGTCTTCTTCTTCTTCATTATGGAGGATATTAATGGATTTGGTGTGAAAAAAGGAGATTCGTCTGTCATTCTCTGAGACGATGTGCCAGACTGGGGTTCAGATTTCAAAGTGTTACCAGAAGGGGTCGCTTGTGTTGTTAATTTCTGATTGCTATCACGACGGGGTCTGTGTTTAGTGGATGACGAATGTGAACCTGCTGATCTTGATTTTTTACTTGAAGATTGGAAGACATCACTAGATGAAAATATCACATTTCATATAAAAAAAGATAGTTGAATAAGAATGGGAATAGTAAAAATAAGTAATAAATATATATTCCCGATACCAGCAATCAGCTGATCAGCGACCCTTTGTGTCAATCCTATTGATCCTGCATTTATTTTTTACATTAAAAAAAATAACACTGCTTACCGAAATAATACTCCAAACTTTACTGCTGTTGATCTCTAAAAAGTTTTCGAGACAGTAATCAATTGAAAATAAATAAATAAATATATATATATATATAGTATATTAGCATAAACATCCGGCATGTTACTTCCCTGATTCAAGCCAATTAAATTGAAGTAAATAGTATCCACACTTTTAACCATTGTGGTGAATTCAATTTTTTTTTTAAATATTATATGTGACCATATAGGTGTAATTTAAATTTTATTTCCCTTTTTTATTTATTTAAACTTAATTATATGCGTTCATTATAATTATTTATTTTATCAGCTTTATTAGTGTCTTTGGCCAGTTATACCTATTATTTTTGTTCATATATGTTATTCTTGAGGGACCTTGTCTCAGAATAAATATTCTTTTCTATTCTAAATATGTTTTTTCAAAAATATTTAGTCTTATGCGTAATATTTTAAGCTCATTGCAATTGTTAATAATATGAACAACATATGTATTTCTCTATTCCTCATATTTTTACATCTCTCAGCACCTTCCGGTCTGCCCAGATGTAAATCAGGGTCTGGAAAAAGATTGCTCCTTCCAAATCAATTTCTGTGTAGTGTCAACGCACAACCATGAGTCTCACTCACCTGCGTTGTTAAAATCAGTTCAAGACCTTTTAAATGAAGTAAGTGTTTAAAAAAGGTTAAAGAATTACATTGAGTTTCGATAGAAACATTTACTTCAAATTAAATAATATAACGATATAATTATTATCTATCACAATCAACTAACTGTATGCTATTTTTGTCACTCAGCATACCTTCTATAACTTATATAAGATAATAATGATGGAGTTTAGTATGAGGAAGAGTTGGGGGTGCGATAACAACAATGTAATTAAGACTTATAGGGGTTTGGATTATAATAATATGGTGACAGTTATATAAATGGAACAAATCTAAATTAATATGTAAAATAATAATGTGGTGTAATGTGACGTTGAGAATTACTGAAGAATTAGTCCGGGTGCAGTCATTAATAAACAACTAAATAGTGAAACTATTAGTTGTTTCATTAAATGACCGCCACCCGATAATTCTTCAGTAAAATAATAATAACATGACAGTTACAAAGTATGGAAATAAACAAAATTAAGATGATAGTTAAAAAGTATGGATGACAGTTATAAAAATAATCGATAAGATGATAGTTATACAGTATGGAAGTATCATATTTTATAACTTTTCAATATTTTATAACTCATCCATACTATATTATTCTATCCATCTATATATTCTATTAATCTTATTCTATCCATATTATACTATATTATTCTTATCAATTATTATATAACTAACGTATTATTAATACGTTTGTTATCTTGTTTTTTTTTTTAGCCCTGATGAAGTCCCACAATGTAGGCCGAAACGTCGGCACATAATTAATCACTTGTTTTAATGTGTGTTTCTATATAATGACCAATCCCCAACCATCTTCCTCATCTTTTTGTAACACCTTGCTGTCAACACACTTTATATCGTGCATTTTGTATATTTTTTTTTACGATTTTTCTTTGACTAACTCTATATAGGTGTTGATGTAAAATTAAAGGTACTTTAATTTCATCTAGGTTATAAATAATACTCTGTCACAACTGAGATTCGAACCCAGGACCCGAAGTATAGTAGACAAATGCTTTATCCACTATACCACGCCCCTCTCCATCCCAAGCATATAGTTGTCTTAAATACGTAATTTAAGTTTCTTATTCAGTATTTAATTAATTTAATAATTAAATTCGATGGGGTTATTTACTATTCAGTATTGCAACTTTATTATACGAAGGCATGGAAGCCGTAGCAATCATGAGGGAGAGGGTGGATTAAAAAAAATAAATTGATAGAAATGATTTTTCCACCATGGTGATGTTAGAATTGATTATATGATTTCATAACGATGCTTTTGGAACACTGTTAATAACGAGGCAGTTTTCATAAGTTGTCTTATTAATCCACTGATATAATTCTAATGTTAAGTTTCATGCTAATAAAATGTGTTGGTATACAGTCAATAATAACTTTGTAATAATAAATAATTATAACTTCCGGGCAAGAAACAATAAAATTATGTTTATAAGATTATTTTTTAGTTAAAAATACACCAACCGATTTAGTTTCGAGAAGTAAAGAATATTGATCTTTCAGGTTGTGCTAGTTAATTTATTGACCTTATTGTTGCTAGCCTATGTTAAGGTCGAGGTCACGTGTCTCTCGTTACGAATTTTTGTTCTTTTTTTAACATTATTTTTATTCGTAATGGATTATTGTACTGATTCTAACTGATACCTTAACACATTCGTGACTAGACACTTTCATATTTTCTTCCATCGCAGTATTTCCGACAAAATGGATATCATACGTAAAATCTTAATAACCAACAAAATACGGCAATTACCTGGGCTTAAATCTATAAATTGAAACCAAACAATATAGCTTTTATGAATTAGTGTATACAAGAATATCAAAAAATGACTAAAATATCTATTTTTTTTTATTTAAACATATTTATTGATATTTACAACTGTATTATTATATTCAACAAGTAAATGTGATGGACATAGTAAACTGACATAAAATACATGTAGAGACGCCACCCATTGGCAGCACTCTAAAAATATTCCAAACTAGATTGGCCCCGCGGGGCCATCTTCTTTTCAGACGTCTCGGAGAAATATCAGCAATCGAAGAGGATGAAGGATGGTGGAGGACTAGTGGATTAGAGTGGAAAATGGGAAATTTTTCATGGGATGATTGATACCTGATTCGGGCTAACTCAGTAACATATGAGATATTAAGGTCTTTATGGATGAGCAGATTCGTGACAAAGTAAGGATTGGATACGAAAAAAATTCGATGGTTTAGTAGAAACCCATAGCTCTACTCCGTAAGTCCATATCGGTCTTATGATGGTATATAAATAAGTCTTTTGTGATTAAGTGGAATGTTGGTGCGTTTGTCCATTAAGTGCTGAAGTAGTCGAAAACGTCGGACAGTTTCTTGTCATTTCAGTCTTGTATGAGGATTTAAGTCAGAGTTTGTCAAAGTGGCGTTCTAGGTATCGAATCTGTTCAACGGGGCTAGCGGAGTGTCATTAAAGGATACTGTAGGCAGGAAGTCATTGGTTTAAGACGAAGGGTAAAGGTTATCTGGTGGGATTTGTTAGAATTAATTTTAATCCTCCAATTTTGGCACCATTCTTCAAGATCTCGGATGTGGGATTGAAGAGTGTGGGATGCAGTAAATGGATCATAATCACACGTGTCATCGGCAAAAGTAGAAAGGAAAGTGTCAGGATGGGTTGGGATATGCTGTATAGACTGTATAAAGAACGGGTCTTAGGATGCTGTCTTGAGGAACACCAGCATATTGAGAAAAAAGGAAGGAATAGGAACTGTGGTGATTGATTTGGAAAGATCTATCAGCAAGGTAGGACTCATTTTTTTGGGTTTAGGAATCATTTTTACTATGGATATTTTCCAGGAGGCAGGACAATAAGTAGTACGGAGTACGGCATTGTAGATGTAGGTGAGGAATAGGATGGCTTTTTGAGGGAGATGTTTTAAGATATGGGAAATGATTAGGTAATGGCCAGGAGCTTTTCAAGCAGGTAATCTGCGAATGATATTGGATATTTCTGAAGGATAGAAAGCTTTAGATGGTGGGTCATTTGTAGGGGAATAGATAGGTCTTCTTCTATCCTTTCAAGGTGATTGGGATTAAGTATATATAGATGTGGAGTATAAGTATGTTAAGAATATCTAGGCTTTCTCTTCGTCAGATCTTGTCCAGGTTTGGTTTTCAGTCAGGAGTGGATGGTTACAGCCTTTGAAATTAAGAAGTTTTTTTGTGGTTGTCCATAATGATTTGTCTGTTGTAAGTTTTTCAGGAAAGCTGAGTAAATTTTGAATTTTGTATGTTTTTATTTCTGACTTGAGTTTGTTAGTTAGTTTGGTATAACAATTTTTGTCAGCTGGGTATCGAGAAATATCAAATTTAATATAAAATTATTATGTATTTGTAGAAACCGGTACACGCAATCTTAAGGTGAGTAAACAGACAAGAATGTGTATGTTCGATTTTGATCAAACTTTTTTATTTCAAATAGACACTATGAGCTTAATAAATAAAAACAAAACATGCTAAAACATCATTTCATATCCTGCTTATGAAACATAATATCGGAATTTTTTTTTCAGCAAAACATTTGCTATTTAGGATATTTTGCAAAAACATTAGAAAATAATTTTTTGGGTGAAAAAAGTTTTTAATTGTATAGATCGTATAAAGTAAAATATGGATTTTTTCACACCGAAAATTCATTTCAAATTTGTTGTCTCATATATTACCCTTTTATTGAAAATATCCAAATGATATTTATGAACTAAAGAAATCGGTTACAAAAGGGCTCCAAAATTTTTATACCAGGAAATTATGTTTTAATTTCGTGCTCTGTATCTATTACTGAACAGTTTATACGATTTTAAATGGAGGAAACGGTCTTCTGTCCATAGATATTAAAATATATCTCATTATCTAAGAAGGTCTATATTTAATGAACTTTTTTTTTTTTTAATTAAATACAAAATTGGGGTATCTTGGAAAAAAAATGGTTCTTTAACCCAATAGTATTCGACAAATTAGTAATTTCAAATCACATATCTTATTAATTAATTACTACTATTATTTACATAAATATTGTATGACTATAATACAGCATGCATCAACATATATATATATATATATATATATATATTGTGTGTGTGTGTGTTTTTTTTTTTTTTTTTTTTTTTTTTTTTTTTTTTTTTTTTTTTTTTTTTTTTTTTTTTTTTTTTTTTTTTTTTTTTTTTTTTTTTTACGAGGGTAGGTGGAAATCTTCAAAAGACGTGGATAGGCCCGTACCTATCCGTGTGTGGGATTTCTACCCACTAAAACCAACCTCCCTACACCTGTTTCTCACCCTCCACGGGACCACCGTTAGGCATTACTTCGTGGAGGAGAGAGGCTGTGTGCCGCCCCGTTGTTAGGCGCCTTACCCTATATTTCTAGGCACGCCTCTCCTTCTCTTCCATTCTCAATTTCTTGATGACGTCCGCAGCCAGACGTTGGCCCGCCATCCAGTTCTCCTGAGAAAGTAGCATGAGGTTGACGATGTTGTCAGGTGTAGCTTCTGATCTGCACATTTCTTGAAATTCTTCCCTCTCTACTATATGTGTGGTGTGTGTGTGTGTGTGTGTGTGTGTGTATGTATATTTGAATGTGTTTGTGTGTAATATAAATTCCTTATTTAATTTGTAAGAAGTCCTTTTAGAATAATATTACAGTAATATGACAAAAAAAAAAAAAACTGTACCTCCACAACCCATAAAAGGTCTTCGGTTCAGTACATACAACAAACAGATTCATACTGTTTCTAGGCCAACGGCCGAGCATAGAGGTGATTAGGCCGAGATTAACTCAGCAGCCACGTTTTTTCACATTTTCGAGTATACACTTTAAAGAGGCTGGGTCTGCCCAAGGAGGACACCCGGAAAGGACTAATTTACTATTTCAAAGGATATGCCCGATTTTCATATTTTAAGGACTGTTTTTGTTTTTTTCATTCTAAGTTAAAGTCTCAATTCTCGTTGAAAGGATTCTTAACAATTGACATTTATTATGGTTCAAAATGGAAGAGAACCACCATAAAGATACAACTTCAAATAATAATTTACAATAAAAAATAACATTTACAGTGTATATAACAAATACATGCAGTATTGGTAGGAAAATAAATTTATTATTAATCTAAATAGCAAATAAAATAGAGGATAGTGATGAATCCTGAGAGACACAACTAAATCAGGCAGCGATACACGACGATAGAGAGGTACGTGAAAGCACTCTTAAGATATTAGCAGAAGAGGGGAAGGCATAATTGTTTCTTAATAAAATCGGATAACAATATCAAATATTAATTTTTATCAAAATCCTATGATATCATGAATTTTTTTTTATCTTTTAAATCCAACAAAATTAAATTATAAAGTTAAATCAAAACTAACAGTTGTAATATAAACATTACGTTTTTATTTTAAGAACACCATTTTAAGAAAGTAACTATTATTTATAACAAAAGTAGAGAATAAATATGGACACATTGGTCAGGAGGTGACTGAACGAAGACCAGCTGCTGAGATGTTCAAGATGTTCAAAACAATCAATAGAAGCTTCCTAAACTAGTGAGACGTGGACAAGAAGACGAAAGTGGCTATATATAGGTCAATGTCTACCCCCATTCCGATGTATTCTTCGGAATCTTGGACATTAACAAAGAAACATCTATCACGAATACGAACGACAGATATTTCTAAAAATCAAAAATAAATAAAATAAAATAAAAAATAAATAAAAAATGGAGGAAAAACACGAAGAGACCAGATTCCCAACAGCGCTATAGGACAAACTTGTAGGCCAAGTCAGCCAGCGATGTAATAGAGGAAAATCGACTAAGCTGGTGAAACATGCCCAGCCAAAGTTAAAGAAAAGCGTGGAAAGGATCGACTAAGTATTGAGAAGGAAGATGAGGTTAAAAACGACTTCCAGAAAAGAAGACTTGACTGAGGGAAACTCCTCGTAGACGGTCTATGGAGCCGCGGACTCCTTGCAGAGCTGAGGAAGAGCTCTATAGCTTCCTCACTCTGCCGACAACTGTCCAAAGAGAAAACATTGTGATGATCTCTATAATAAAAGTTAAAAATATTATAAAATAGAAAATACGGTTTTTGTATACTTATTATCATGCATTTTATTTTAACAGCTCTTAAGACCAATTGGATCAAATGGAGAACTACGGATTGATTTTTTTTACAAAAAAGAATCGCCCAAAAACTGATAAAATCGAGGATGGACATACCGCCCCACCCCTTTGTCAGTATAATATACCAAAATGCTCCTTAAAAAAAAAAAAAAAAAAAAAAAAAAAAAAAATTAAAAGGGGATCACTTGTAGCTGAGTGGCTAGCGTCACAGCCTCCCATGCTAAAGGTCACGGGTTCAAATCCGCAGGTGGTCCTAGGATTTTTTAATGGGAGTAAAAAATCCTTAGTTACGCCGTCCTTCGGAGGGGACGTTAAAAGGTGGTCCCGAGCCTGTGCGATGTCAGGTACTCGTTAAAGATCCCTATCCTTATAGAGATAAGAGATTTACAAAGGAAGCGTGAGGCTGCCCGCAGACGCTTCAGGCGTACAAGACATGCAGACGATTATGAAGCGTTTAGGGTACTCCGTAACTTGACACAAACAACAGTAAGGCGTGCTAAATCCAACTATTTTCATGAAGCTTTGTCCTCTTCCCCTGATTCCAAAACCAAATGGCAAATCCTTCGTAAACTTTCCCTCTGTAAATCCTTTACCTCCTCAAGTTTCCCAATATCATCCGACGAGCTAAATACATACTTTTCATCTGATTCCTCCAATATTACTACAGCCTCCTCTACCAACCTTTCACTCGCACCATCATTTAATTGTGATAATTTTTATTTCTCAAATATTTCTCCCACAGACCTTATTTCTTCCTTAATGAAATCCCATACCACTTCCATCGGTTCTGATGGAATACCCGTCAAACTGTTAAAATTATGCCTACCTGAAATCCTACCTGTTCTTCTTTTCATTTACAATTTCTCACTCCAGAACTCTGTATTCCCTTCATCATGGAAAAAAGCCTTAGTCCATCCTATTAACAAAATCCCTACCCCGACATCACCTAAAGATTATCGCCCTATCTCTATCCTGTCTAATCTCTCCAAACCTCTAGAACGAATTGTACAATCCCAAGTGTCCCATTTTCTTGAAGAGACTAATCAACTTGATCCTTTCCAATCCGGCTTCCGACCTGGTTTCTCCACGCAATCAGCCCTTACCAAAATCACAAGTGATATCCACAATGGATGAAAGAAAATTAACTGTCCTAATACTCCTAGACTTCTCCAAGGCCTTTGACTCCCTGAACCACTCGATCCTTTTTTCCAAATTAAAGTGTTTATCCTTTTCTAATAGTTCTATCCAATGGTTCCAATCTTTTCTTTCCGAGCGTTCACAAGCAGTCGCTATTCCTAATGAACCCTTATCTTCCTTCCTAACTCTATCCTCAGGTGTTGCTCAAGGTTCGAGTATTTCCCCCCTTCTATTCAATACCTATATCAATGACCTCCCTAATTCAATCCATCACTGTTCCTACCACCTATACGCTGATGACCTCCAAATCTATCTATCCTTCCCTCCTTCCGAATTATCATTAGCTTTTGCAAATATTCAGGCAGACCTAGATAGGATCAGTGCCTGGGCAAACCTGAATAGTCTAAAGCTTAATCCTATGAAAACCCAGGCCATTTTAATCGGTTCCAATTTCCTCCTTAGTTCTATCATCACCCTTCCTTCTCTTTTGCTTGATCGTCACCCGATTACATTCACCTCCTCCGTCAAAAACCTTGGCGTAATCCTTGACCAAAACTTATCCTGGAAACCCCATATTGCCCAAATTTCCAAAAGATCGATCAGCACACTAAAACTATTTCAGCGGTCCCGTCACCTTCTCCCACAATCCTCCCGGAAGCTCCTTGTATCCTCTCTTATTTTCCCCTATTTTGACTATAGTTGTGCGGTATATGGTGGGCTCTCGAGGTTGCTTGAGGGCAGATTGAAACGAGTCATGAACTGTTTCTTAAGATTTGTCTTCGGTACCTCTAGACGGTCACATGTGTCCCACCTCTATGATGAGTCAAATTGGCTATTTCCCTCGATTCGAAGGCAATATTTCCTTGGTTCCTTTCTCTATCAAGTCATCCGCTCCCACCGCCCCTCTTACATCTATAGTCTCCTGCAATTTAAATCCACAATCCATACTCAGGAAACCAGATCCCGTCTTTCCGACCTCTATACAACTTCCCATAGAACCAAAAAATATGAATTTTCCTTCTTAGCCCGGTCCACTTTCTTATGGAATACCATCCCATCACACATCCGTCATGCTCCTTCCCAATCTTCTTTCAAATCTCTCCTTTTTAAACACCTTCTTGCCTCCCAATCAGATGCCAACTAATTTCAGTACAGCGATTAATGTGATGTGAGAAATGTCTACACTTCATACCATAAATGATAGTAAAGTTTATTTTCATTTCTATTTTCAATTATTCTGATGTTTTTTTTGTTTTTTTTGTTTTTTTGGTTTGTTAGTTCTATATTACATTTAGATATTACTATATTTTTTTTTTAATTTATATTTTTCATTTCACTCTCTTTTCATCAATTAAAATAATTGTAAATAATTTTTGTAATCATTAATATTTTTAGTTTTTTATGTGGTTTTTGGCCAGTTGTAATCATTATTTTTTTTGTACATGTGTATTATTCTCAAGGGACTTAGTCCCAGAATAAAGTTCTTTTTTCATTCATTCATTCATCCTAATAAAACCTGGATAGGCAAAATTTAGGACTCTCACTATAGCATCGTCCGATTAGCCATAGCAGCATTAAGTGACGTTAAATAAATAAATAAGTAAATTAAAAGAATGATATGTATAAAAAACAAAATTTAGTAGTGGATTCACTTTTTAAATATTTCTTTCAATTTTGATTCTCCTTTCTTCGATTCTTTAAATGGTTTTATACAGGAATTCATTATACTTATTATGATAAATCCAGTAAGTATCCAGTTTATGAATCAATCAAAGATTGTCTGTTTTATTCATTAGAAATTTAGAAGAATTTGTAATCTGTAAACTGATTCCATTACTTTTTGAGTCACTATTTTTATTACCTCTCTTATCTTTATCTTTTATTTAGATTTGATATCAAACATCATCATAAATAGAGCATTACAAATTCCTCGATAATTTTTTTTTTTTTTTTTAATATGCCTCTTCCTTAAAAAATATCTTGAAAGACCAACCTACATTTACCTTCTATTAACAAGAATTCGGGCGCGCGCGCACACATACACACATACACACACACACATCATATACTCATAAAAAAAAAAAAAAAAAAAAAAAAAAAAAAAAAAAAAAAAAAAAAAAAAAAAAAAACGAACAAAAAATGTCAGATATAGCGAGCACCAGATCAAAAAAACACTATTCAATTTGACTATTTTTGTGTCGACGCAAAGCATCGTATCTCTATAATGGATATAAGTAGCTTCTGGGGACCAATCATTGATTTGGATCTCTACCCAATTGTGGTGAAATATGAGAATAAGAATGGCTGAGATACTCTCCTGTGCATCGAGAAAAAAAGTGGAATATTGATAAGGTGAAAATATTTTCAAGAAAATGTAGAACTATAACTCAATGAGTATATCAAATACACAGTTCTACAGATCTGAGTATTGACGACCGTTGGTCAAAAATAGAGCAGGTAATACATACGGTCACCATAGAAACTGTTGAATTTGTCGAGCAAAGAAGAAAATCGTGTGATATGACAGAGAATCCAAAAAAAGCGAAAATATCTATTAAGAGAATAAGCCTACGACATAATAGCTTGCAACGGCAAAATAGGCAACAGGCAAGGATATGAAGTACGGCGAAGAGAAGCGAGAGACAAAAAGCATCGTTAGAAAAAACGCTAGTAATTCAGGACCAAGTAGAGGATATTGAGAACGAGAAATTCTGTAGGGTAATTGGGGTAATTAAGAAAAAAATAAAGCTCCTAGTAAAAACAATATTTAAAAATTGAACTACTTATGGCCGATAAGATATTAAATGCAAAGACTTGTAGAATATGTTTGGAAAGAAGCACGCATGACTGAAAAAATGGATCTGTGATATCATTGATATAACTCACAAGAAATACAATGTGACTGACTGTAGCAATAAAATATTGATGACTTTGCTGAATTTGTAGATTATTGGTGAGAGACATGTAGGACGATAATTCGAGCACTCTCGAGGGACCCTATCTTGTGTATCGGTATGATAACGTTGTATTCCCAGTCAATTGGGATCCTCTTCTCATCCCAAGCTTTTTGGAAAAGGACTTGTAATTATCTCACTCACTCTGGGCCTCCCGCCTGGGTGTATTCTACCACCATATTGTCTCGACCAGGTGCTTTTCCTATCTTAATTCTCGAAACATCCATTTCAATTTCCTCCTCCACTATCACCTCACTAAAAGCAGCACCATTCCACAGTCCTTCCTGGTTCACTGGATAGGTATAACCTACGCTAAATTGCTTTTCGTAATGTTTGGACCTGACGTCCAGAATAGCTTTATCCTCTATGGCCACCTTCCATTGCTCATTCTTTATATTTCTAATTGTTTTAATTTTTCGGCCTATTAAAGCTTTAATCTTCTTCAAAAACTGCTTAATGTTATCTCCATGGTCTTGGTTTACCTTTTCCCTAAATTTTCCCCATGACTTCTGTTTAGCTCTTCTCACTTCTTTCTTCGTTCTGTTACGCACCCCTATATATACGTCCCATTTCTCTGGAGTGTTGTTTTTGTAGTAGTTCTTCCATGCTATTTTCTTTTCTTTGATCTGTGCCCCAAGCTCTTCAGTACCCCAAGAAGTTCGCTTTCCCTTTGTAGATATTCTTTTTACTCCGGACACTAGAGATGCTGACTGCAGTATACTATTATTTATGTGACTCCACAAGTTATCTTGGGTAGCATCCACGTTTAATTCTTGAAGTCGTCTCCTCAATTCTTCACATTTCTGGGGGTCCTACAGCTTCTTCACTTAAATCCTTTCATAGGATTTTGGCTTCACATTACGTTATCTCAGTACCCAGGTATCAGCCACTAAAAGCATATGGTCACTTTCTATCTCAGCCCCTCTAATTACCTTCACATCCATGAAATACCTCCTGATGTTACGACCGTAGATAAAGCAGTATATGACACTATTGACGTAACTTAATGTAGCACTCTTGTATGGTCATAATGTGGCGATATTAACCTCGTTGGCTTAACCGATTCCCGGTAAACAATCGTAGTATTTTGTGATAGTTGTCAAATTGTCTGATAATTTATCTTTGCTCTCTATCCTCTACTTTATTTTTTTTAATTTGGCCCTTATTTTGAAATTTTACCTCCTCCAGATTTTTTAAATTCTAAATTAAGTTAATCCCATTGGTGCTTTGTTGGGATTCTTCTCAATAAGTTATTAGAATGTCTGAAACTTCTATTAATCTCCAGCTGTCCAATATTGTTGCAGAAATCAGTGGATCCAAAATTGGTTTTGACCTCCGGTACTTATTAAAAAACAAATAATACCCATGGGCGCTTACTGTCATGTGAATAAAAAATCTTATTTTGTAAAAAATTAAAGTTAATTAATATAACTAACTTAATTTTTTATTTTGTAATTATTTCTTGACTAATGGGTAATTTAGAGTTTATTAAGTTTTTTAAAAGTTCGAGATTTAAGCCTGATAATTTAAAACCACTTATATTTAGATTAGCTCTGACAAGTTCCATTTTCATCAGTATTTTAGCAGTCCTATTGTACATACTATTTAATCTTATTACAACATTTGAAGTAAATAAAAATAATAGTTCAGTCAGTGACTCTAGGGTTCAATCTGCATTTCTAATGCAGTTCCCTAGTCAAAATGTTGAACGTTACTATGATGTTGAAATCACAAGAAAGAACCATCAGCATCCCTCAGGTACATTCTATTTTAAATAATGGTTTATTTTATATGATTGCATTATTTTTGACTTTAGTCTTCTTTTTTAAACAGTGTTCATCTGTGCTTGGCTGTTTAACACCAGCTGTCAATAATTTCGTAATCAAATATTGTTTTATCAGTAGCGTTTGTCCTCTGATTTTCTTAGTAATTTATTTTGTAATTTTATAGTAGAAAAGTATTATTATAAATTCAACAATACATTTGATGAACCACTAAATGAAGGCCATCGTGTATTATTTTGTTAAAGAATAATTCATCTTGGCTTAACTATATTTCTATTGTTGATACTTATTACTCATTTGTAACTAAGTGGCTTTGTTGCATTTTAAGTGTATTCCGAGTACAGTTTTCAGGCTGATCTCGTGTATTGTTTATATAATTTGCTTCAATTATATAATAATAATAATAATGATGTAAGCATTTTATTTCAATTCTGCATTTGAATATGTTCATATATTATTTTAGAATATGAATTAGAAGCCTTGCAATCTTTGGAAGCTGCTCTTGAGATGCTTAAACTGGGTAAAATAGAAAGAGCGCAAAAACTATTTGAGCATGCCCTTGCATTATCGCCAAAGCATCCCGATGTATTAAATAACTATGGTGAATTCATGGAATACACCCAGAAAGATATAATACATGCTGATCATTTATATTTTAAGGTATTTCTTTTAGGTAATTAATTTAAGATTTATTAAATAATAAGGTTAATTTTAATAAAAAAGCTTGATAGTCGTAAATAAATGACTATGAATTAAACTATTAACTTAAGAATTTGATGGCTTACTGCTAATACTTATAATATGTCTGGAATTTCACATTGTGTAGCCATTTTTTTTCTTTTGTTGGATCACTTTAATTTGGACCAAATATTTTGTTTAATACTCTATTTTCAAAAATCTTTAGGTATTGTTCATTCCACATTATGGAGCAGTGTGGTCTAGTGGACAGAGCACCAGTCTACTGTTTTCTGGGTCCTGGATTCGAATCCCAACTCTAACAGAAATTATTTATTCGATTATTTCAGCCGAGGGGCGACCCTAGGTATGAAGACCCTCCTGGGTTGGCGGACCCAGCCTCTTAAAAGTGGGTACCCAAAAATGGGAAAAAACCTGGCGGCTGAGGGTGATCTCGGCCGAATCACCTCATTGCACAGCCATTGGCCTAGAACCAGTTCAAATCTCTATATGTACTGAGCCCAAGACCCCTCAATGGTTGTAGAGGTACTTTCTTCCCACATTGCAAAACAGTAATTTTTCACATCCGTTTATTAATCTGGAGTATAATAGCCTTACCGATTTTTATTTTTAGATTTCTGGGCAGTGGGCATGAACCAAGCAGTTTTATAGCTAGGAAAATATAAGATGTTTCACGCTTTAAATGGTAATTTTCTCTTGAATTTTATTTTAAATTAAATTATTGTTGTCTCCAATACTATTTTTTTTTAATTTATCATATTCCCCTGAATATTTACATATAGGAAGTCATTATCGGTTTATGGTATTAATCCTACTCTTAAATGAAATACTAATATATTTTAAAACATACATGTAATGGCACCCATATTTTATTTTTTGGTATTTATTTCAAAATACAATTAATTGAAATTAATTCATTTATTTATTTGATAGGTTTCACATCCTTTTAAAGATCCTTCTCATGGCTTTTTGCATGAGTTTTTAACAGTTGGCCTAAAATGATTTCAGACACAGTGTAACATTTTAAACTTGTACATTTTAACATTTTACTATCTTAAGTGTTCAAAGAAAGATTTGTAAACTCATTCATCACCTAAGAAAAGTTAGTCTTCTTCACTTGAACTAATTAGTTGCTTGTATTCCATGCTAATTGGGCTCAGTAACTTTAGAAGAAATATTCTGATCCCTAGAAAGTTTACTTCAAACTAAAGTTGAAGACAGAGTCTGATCTGCTGTTCTGAGTTTTCATCAAAAGAAATCTTTTTAGCTGTGATCTCATAAGATTTCAGACAAAGATTTAGGAGGCAGACTCGTGAAGCGATATTCATTAGGCCAAATATTTGGTCGGCAGTTGATCAGTTATATTTTGTTTGATTTATACTGCTAGCTCATTGTACCCTTGTTCCTTGCTAACTGTGATTAATATTGATTATTTTAATTTTAATTGTTATTTCATTGTACTTAAGCATTCTTACTCAAAGGAAGCATTTGTAATTTGGAAGTACTCTTCCCTGATTAGTTTGCTGAAAATATAAATATAGTTAGCCCTTATTATATAAGATCTTTATTAAATTTTGATTATCGGTTTGCAATTTTGACTGATATAATCAGTAGTGAGTTGTGATATCTAATATTTAGCCCCCTGGTTTGTAGAATGAGAGGAGTTATTAACTGTCTGCAAACTCTTAACCATTACTGTATCTATTACAGCTACTGGATTTTCTAGATTATATTTTTGTTTTGTTTTTCATGACTATTGCTTTATTTGAGAATCAAAGATTGTGTATATGGGTAGTATATTAAACTTGTACATGTTGACCTGACTTTTGGCATGGTATACTTGCTATCCCTCTCTTTGAATAGACTAAAATAAATCAATTAAGTAAAAAGATCCTTTGAGTTACTAAGAACTATAGTAAGGAGATTATACTTTTCAAGTAACTACTTATTTAAAATACCAGTGTTTTCAGACTTCAAAAGATCCTACAATATTTTGATCAGGAACCATCCATGTTTCTCATTTGGTTTAATTCATCACAGCTTCTTAAATTCTTGAGAAATCATCAATGCTGAATCGTACTGTTACAAAATTAATCCAATGCATCAGAAATTGGCAATAATTGAGCCATCTTAAGTCAATTAAAAGGGGCCCGTTTTGTTGCATTACAATGCCTGGCCACATGTCTTACGTGTGACTTCACAAAAACTGTTGTAGCTGGGATATGAAACTCTACCTCATCCACCCTACTCTCTGAGCCTATTGTCTAAGGATTATCATTTTAGACACCTAAACCACTACTCACTTGACTAAAAATTGAATGGAAAAAGGGACTTAGAAAATGTTTTTTTTTGAGTTTATGAATTCTGAAGATGGGAAATTCTATTTCAAGATAATTTATTTATCAAAGAACCCTTTATTAAGATCTTAAATCCACAATTTTTCAAAAAAATGGCTTTAAATGATTTTAATTAAACTTTCTCTAGTAATGTAAAATTAAATGAGCTGTAATTTCTTGTAGGTTTTATCCTTATTAAAATAGTTTGATAAGGGTTGATATAACCAATTTTAAAATTTCATTCTCTAATTTACTTTTTAATTTGTTGATTTGAAATAATCAACCATTTCTGAATGTTTGCCATGATAAAAATATGAAAGAAGTGATAAGCAACTGAGGGATGGGATAAGACAGTAGACATATTTTTCCAGATTAAATTGTTTATACTTCTAACAAGAATAGCAATATCGATGTATAATATACCTCTGGAAAATTCAAATGTGCTTCAAACTAATTTACATTCGTTAGCTCCAAATGGTCTAACCAAAAAAAAATTCCACTTCTTCTTTGATGGTGCTACTACTGGAATCTAACAATTTTAGGAAAAACATTATCTAACATATGAAGTTGTAGAAGGTATTGCTGAGGGAGGAGAACTGTATAAACTTTAGTGATCCTTGAAGATAATAATTTCTATGGTTATATTATTTAATCTAAAATAAATGTTTCCATTGAAACAATATAATTCTGTTTACTTTTTTTATCTTTGATTTTATTTATAACTTGATTTCTAGAAAGGAGGTAAGTAGAAGTTTTGTGTTGTTACACACACCAGATTTTTCCTTTTAGGATAGCTGAAGCTTACTGCAGAAGTAGTAGTTAAAGTAATGCTTTTAAAGCTTTATCTTGTAAGTTAAACCCTGTTGTACATGGTTGTCAGAAGAAAATATCTAGTCCTGGTAGCTGAAGCCCAACTTATCAAAAACTTAATTTAACAATAACTATAACTGTTATGAATATAATAGTATATAATTAAATTTCTAATCAATACAATAAATTATATTTGTCTAATAAAGTGAATCAAGCTTAAAAAAGTACATCTTAAAAACAACAACGAAACAACCCAAATTATTTTATAAAACATAATGATAAAGGGGATTATGAGGAAAAGATAAATAGCATTATAAACGATCAACTTCATTATAAGAAAATTCCGGATCCCACTCAAACCTTAATAAAGAAAAATAATACATTGGCAAAAATTTTACTGAATTTAGAATTAATTAGACTTGATCACTACAATAAGTTATATACGAATAATGCACTACCATGGAGAATTTATAGGCTCCCATAAATACACAAGCCCGATATACCTTTACGACCAGTTGTTTATTTTGTAAACTCACCAACGTTTAATTTAGCAGAATTGTTAGCAAATATTTTACAAAATTCAAAAGTTGAGAATGATTGTAATATTAAAAATTCTTATCAGTTTTTAGAAATCACTGAAAAACAGGTTATACCAAAAAGTAATAAATTAATGTTTTTAGATCTGATTTCCCTGTTTACAAATGTTAAAAAGAAGCAGCTATAAAAGCGGTCATAAAAGATGGGAAAACATTGAAAAATTTACAAAAATTCTTCAAACCTTATTTATCAGTCGCTGTGGAGCTATGCTTAAAAAAATCAATCATACTTTTCTTTAAATAACAAGTATTATAAACAAATAATGGGTCTTTCGATGGGATTGTTGTTTTTTTCCCATTCTCGTAGAACTTGTTATAGATGATTTGGTGGAAGACATTTTAGCCCTAATTCCTATAGAAGTACAATTAAAAAAAATATATATATGTTGATCACACAATCTTAAGTGTTCCAGCAGACAGCTTAAGTGATATTTTGAGGTATTTTAATGAAGATCAACTTTTAAAATTTACTATGGAAGAAGAAAAAAACAATATAATTTACATTTTTTTACACCAAAATAATTTTCAGGGTAGACTACATAAAAGTGTAATGGCACAAAAAGAAAAACAATGGTGGCCATATTTTAAATTTCAATTCTTGCCATGACCTACAGATTAAGATTAACACTGGGAGAAATCTGTGTTACAGAGCAATATCTCTAAGTAGTATCTCCTTCAGAGATGAAAATGTCAGGGGAGTAAAGGAAATTTTGAAAACTAATGGATGCTCTGAAGAATGGGGCGGGGGGCTTATGAAACATTATCTCATCAAAAGCAAAAATGTGACACAGTGGATTCTTATTTTTTCATTGAATACATAAGACCGCTGTCCCTCATAATAAAGAGTATATTAAAAAATGAAAATATTAACATTGTGTATAAATATAATAATAATCTTAAATAGATAAAATGATAAATGAATTCAAAAATAAGAAACGGCCTTAGTGGATCATCTATAAACAATCATAAGTTTGATTTTTAAAACGTTAAGGTTCTGGATGTAGAAAAAATCTTATTGCATGTTGATGCAAATAGTTGTATTAAGAAAATTATAAAGAAATTTTACCAATATTTATGAATACTTCCAGTTTTGAAAAGGATCCCATTTATCTACTGGGAGATAGAAACATCAATAAAAAAAATTAAGAAGGAGAAATAATTTTTAAAGACCTAACATGTATATGTATATACATAAACACACACTGTATGAAAAAGTAATAACACCAAGACAGAAAAGGAAGCTGCTAGCATGGAAGAGTTCTCCAAAAGATTTACGGCCTGGTGTGGAAAGAAGTCCATTGGAGAATCCGTACCATCGAAGATCTGTCGCAGAGGTATGAAAAACTAGAGTTTGTCCCGATCTTGAAGAGAAATTAGGTCAGATGGCTGGAGCATGTTGCACGTATTCGCTGATAATCAATCTCTAAACACCTGCTTGAGGAGGGAACTGATGAAGGACTTGGTAGAGAAATTAGAACGAACATTATTAAAAAAAAAAAAAAAACCTCAATTTCTTTATTTATATAATCAAAGAATGAAGATAATGCTTTGTCCATTATTATTTGCATGTAAAGAAGAAATTCCTTATTTAATGAGATAAAGAATGTCAAAATGAAGGTGAGATAGAGAGCTTTAAATCAAAACATTAGTTTGTTGTTTTATTGCTCATTGGCTTAGATGGTTGAGCTGAATCCAATTTCCTCAATAATGAATCACAAAAAATATTTGAATAAATATCTGCTATAAACATATTGTGCTCTCCTCTTCTCCCTGGCACCATTATTAGTTAATATTTGTATACTCATAAATAAATTAACTACTGTTCCAAATGATTAGTTGAATATGTCTATTGAGCTCATATTTCTCCAATGTTAGGTTCTATATTTGATGCTATTCTAAAATTATAGTGTATGTTGAACCAATTTACTACCTTGTTTTTCGTATTTCAGGATTGAAAATACTCATTCATAACAGCTTATTATAAAGCAATTCTATTACAAGCTATAACTTTTAAAATATTTTTATTTTAACTGTGACAATATATGCTTAAATAATTTTCTTATGACAGACCCCTTAGTCACTAATATGAAATGTTAATGGTCCATGGACTACTTATTGGGAGCCACTTGACTACATCATTAAATAATAAATAGTAGCTATGATTCTGTTAAAAAAATTAATTCCTTATATTTGGATGGAATGTATGGATGATTTATAGATACTTGGTTCATTATTCATGTTTAGGCGTGTGTCCTTTGTAAGAAGACATATGCGTTTGAATAAAAAGTTAAGAATACACTAAGACTAAAGGCTGGATCTGGATCAATCTTATTCAGTTTGTTGACTATGTAATAACAGTAATGGATAATGTTTTCAGTTCTGATTATAATCTTGATAGCACTGAATTTGAATATTTTTAAAGCCTATTTGATGTTTTATTTTATTGAATAGGTATTTCTCAATTCACTAATATTGACATTTAAATCTGTCATAAATAATTTTTATAGTTTTTGAATATGTTTGGCAGTATATATATATTTTTTTAATTTAACCTAGGCTGTAACACATAGTCCAGGGCATTCAAGAGCTATCCTTAATCACCGCCGACTTGCAGAATTAGTTGAAGAAATGGACTTAACTACACTGCGAAGAATTGATAAGAAGAGGGATTCAGTTGCCAGCATACCAGAAGCAAACTCCGCCCTTCGAAAAGCTAAACTTGAAGCATATTTCCAGGTAACAGCTCGATATAGAGCTTAATAAGCTGTTTATTAAGACATTTTGCTTTAAAACATGGTTATGACATTTTTAATCTATAAATAATAACATTTATTTCTTAAATATTTATTAGTACTGTTAATTTACATTTTGGCTCATTTATTTTAGTTATTGTTATATTTATAGAAGATATGCTTTAATATTTTCTATTAAAACCTTAACCCTCCAGATCACATCTTGTTTTTCTATTCAGTGTTTAATAACCAACAATTTTTAGATTAAAAGGTTTTTTATTTTATTTTTAAAAATGTGAAATTTGAGTGATTTCCTTTGTAATAATTTTAACCTATTGAATAATTTATTCATGTCAAGTTTTATTGTGTCATTTTTAGTGACACCTGATAATTATTCATCTCAAAATATACTTCATGCCCTTTTGGGAGTGTAAATAAGAGAAGGTTTCTTACCCTGAAGAAACTTCTGATAACTTTTGTTTTGTCAACTTTGGCAAATTAGTTAGTTTTTTTTTTTCTTAAGATTTTTATTTTTTCAAAATTTTGCAAGTTGGCCACTAGCCTCAGATTTGACACATGAAATCAGTTAGTTTTGTACTATTTTTCAATGCAATCGATAGTTTAGTCTGTAGAAGGCTGTCAACCTAATCAAATATGATGATCAATTACATCTATACTTTAAATAAAAAATATATGTCATTTTTAAATTTTTTTTAATAAATCAGGATACTACAATCAGTTATTCAGTAAATAACAATAGCACCATCAGTTATACAGTAAATAATAATACCACAATTAGAGTAAATAACAGTACTGAAATTACTTCAATCATACACTGATCCCAGGTGTAATTAATCTTAATCTTGATAGATAAGAGTTTAGAAATTCAAAAATAACTAGTAAACAAAGGCAAGTGTCATATGAATGTACTTCTATACAAATAAAGGTTTGATTTGAGGTGAATTAAAGGAGAGGTTTAACTGCATCTGTTTTATTAAATCCTTCAAGGTCAGAAACCATTTTTTATTGAAAATTAATTTATAAACCTCGCTCCAATCAATTTACCATACAGTGGATGATATACAGTACTAATGAGATGTTTTTTTTTTCTCATGGGTTTATATTGAATGACTATAAATTAATTTAGAGAATAATGAATCATGCATGTATACTTCTATGATTTTATTTTTATAATACTTTTTTTGTGGTTTAGTGTTTGTGGCACTGACTACAAGAAGACACCAGTCCAATCCCCAATACCCCACTTGAAGTTTTCTGAGGTTAGATCTGAATTGTTATTCTCTCAGCCTTGTGAGGATGATTGAATAGCAACTTGAATAAAAAAGTAGTGATTAAGTCCCTAAAACCAAATTGAAGGTTGTTAGGAAATACTAGTGATTGACAAGCTTACAGCTCTTTACTTGATACAGCAGTTTTTGTTTTGGTAGGCCATACCTCTATTATTTTGAAGTATTATAGATTTAATTTTTAGTTCAATATGAGATTTTAATTCCGTTCATTGTATTTTAATTCATGACCTGCTATGGTAGAAAGATTTTTGTATTAATTAATCTCAGTTCAAATTCTGGTTTACTAATAAAATATGTTATCACCACAAGCAAATATAGTATAACTGACTCCCTCTCTTACTGGAAATAAACATTTGCGAATGTTTTGAACATTTATATATCAGTTTGATATGTCAGGAGAATGTTTATAGCACACATTGTTACAATGATTGGTATACGAGATTGAAATTTTTCGTAACAAAATGTTAAGTGGTTGACTTGTTTGTTACCAAAATATTTTGAAATTAAAAAAAATCCTTATGGGTTGAACTTATCAGACTTTTACTAATATTTTGCCTGTCATTGTTTTCTGAAAATTTATCAATTATTTTTCAATGTAACTTCTGTTCTTGGATGCATTTTAATTGAAAAATATAATCATTAGAAAATAATGTCATTATGTAAAAAATATTTTTAAAATGTGCAGATTCTGCGCAGTACCCTGACCACATAATTTACACCTACACGCTGCCAGGCACTAAGGAGGAAGAGAGAGAAGAACCTGATGACATACAGTTCTGCTCACAAAACTAGTATCAATGAAACACTTTTCTCCTCCCTGCCTCTTCCCCTTGGCCTTTATTTTGCAATGCAAGCCTCATATAGACTTATTGTATGCTTTCCATTATCCTGTTAATACAGGCCAATTGCCTTTGCAAATTTGAAATACGGTCATTGCCAAAGTAGTAAAACCGTTTCCTAGCTATTTCTTCACAACTGCAAATCACATGATAAGCAGTTTCATTTCCCCTCTTGTAGAATATGCAGATAGGTTAGCCTCCTAACCCCATATTATAGAGGTGCTTGTTAACAATGCTGACCGTGTCCTGAATATATTCCAGTTACCATCCTCAGTGTTATCCTATCCATTGAGAAAAAAGTGTGACTTTTCTCTTTGCAGGGTCCTCCCAAGCTCAACTTGGGATGATATTGCTTGTCAGTATCCATCCAATAGAAACTTGGTTTTGTTGCCTGCAGCCGCCTCGATCAGACCTTTTGTATAGTTGAGGCTTATTCAATTAATACCCTTTTCATGACTTGAATTTCAGTTTAGTCAAAATACTGAATAGATTTAAACTTGAATGAAATGTGAAATTTTAAGTGGTATCTATTATTTTAAAATTTATGATAGAGCTGTAATAATTTTGTCAAATGTTATGTAATAATTAAATATCTAAATGAATCTGGTTTTATAAGTTTAAAAAAATGGTGTGGAATGATGTTCTATATGAACATTAATAAAAAAAAAAAATAAATATATATATATATATATATATATATATATATATTATATATATATATATATGTTTTAATTTTCCTGATTTTATTTTAAAAATTTTACATTTCTTCCTTTTTTAATTTTCAATAAGTTCAAAACCCAAACATATTTGATTTTGATTTGCTTAATTGATTTTTGTATCTGAGGAGTTGTTATAGTCTTTGATTTATATTGCTTACATTCCGGTTTATTTGCTTTTAATATGTCATCAGTTTCACTAAATCAAAAAAGAAAAGTTGAATATAAAATAATTAACACCTTATGTATTTAAAAATTCATATATTTCTATAATTAAGTATCTAGAAAATTTCTTCATTTTGATGTTCTTGTTTTAAATTATTTAAGCTATAGATAAAAAATGTTAAGTTTTATTATAGGATTCACTGAAAGTAGTAAATACTTTATCTTTGACTATACTTTTAATGCCAATACTTTGTTTCAGCATATTTACCACACTGTGGGTATTGAAGGTAATACAATGACATTATCTCAAACACGTTCTGTTGTTGAGACCAAGATGGCTATTGGTGGTAAAAGCATTGTTGAGCATAATGAAATACTTGGCTTAGATGCAGCTTTAAAGTATATTAATACTACTCTTATCAACAGGTAGTTGCTGTTTATATTTGTTGCTATATATGTTACTGAGAATTTGAATTATTTCTATCTACTTGGTTCATAATTTACTAAAAATATTTTCTTTTTATGTTTAATAACAAATTATAATTGCCTATGCTAAAATTGATGAAAAAATAATGCAATTTGTATATTTGTTTGTATTCTAAAAATCAGTATTTAAACAAAATGGTATATGTGTTTCTAAGATATGAACTTAAAATACAAGAGTGAAGTAACTGTCACTATTAGCTCTAGCACATTAAGCAACAAAAAATATGGCCTTCAGGATAATTACAGGTGCTGTGATATCCACTTAAGTGGAGGCACATGAGAAAAGATTAAATTTGAGCCTGTGAAAGTCTTCAAAATTGTATTCAATACAAATTTTGTATCAATATCAAATATCTTAAAATCATGTGGCTATAACTTGTTACTTATAAATGAAATGATATGAAAAAAATTATTGTCGATGATAAGTAGCTTGTTTCAGGATTGGACATATTACTGTGGCTGATATACTTGAAATTCACCGAAGAGTATTAGGATATGTTGACCCAGTTGAAGCTGGAACTATAAGAAGAACTCAAGTTTTTGTTGGTGGTCATATTCCTCCACCTCCGTCAAATATACCTCCTCTTATGGAACAGTTTGAAAAATGGTTAGTTTTTATTGAGTTAGTTTTGTACCTGCATAGTTATATAATGTAATTCATATTTTTCTTCCATCCTCATCTTTGGCAGGTTGAACTCATGGGAAGCAATGCGTTTACACCCTGTAAAATATGCTGCTTTTGCTCACTATAAGCTTGTTTATCTTCATCCATTTAACGATGGGAATGGTCGAACATCCAGATTGCTAATGGACACAATTCTAATGCAAGCTGGCTACCCTCCTGTTATTATTTTGAAACAAGACAGGCACAGGTAACCTATATTTTCTAAATAAAATAACCTATACACAACAGTATTTAATGACATTTATTTTTCTCTCAGGTATTATCAAATGATTGAACTTGCAAATGAAGGTGACATTAGACCATTTATTAGATACATTGCTGAGTGTACTGAACGCACTCTTGATTTATTTATTTGGAGCACTTCAGAGTTTTCTAGTGAGCTGCCTGCTCTTGCTAATGAAATAAAAAAAAGTAACCTTGATCTTCGTTTCAATCATGACTCGCTAATGTCTGATAAAGTAATAAAACAGGAACTCTGATAGTGTAGCTAATTTTAGTGTTTTAACATTGTTAATTCTTGTTTTATCATTATATTGATAGGATACAGACTTTTTTCCATCTGTATCCTTATATTCACTTTAATCATAAAAGAAAATCTTGTTGTATAGTTTGGGGACTCTGATTCAAACATTTAAAAATTTAGGTATTAAAATTTCAAACAAATAATAGGATTAAGTAATTCACCTATGTAAATTCTATATTGCACATTCATTGATTGTATTATGATAGTCCGGTCAATAGAGTTTAAAAAGGAGGGTTCACCCTACAAAAGGTCCATCATTTTTTTTTTTTTTTTTTAATATTATTTAAGACCAATAGGTAGTGCTTAACCCAAGTTTTTGCCGTCCCCACCCCTTTGCTTTGTTGGCCATTTTGAAAAAAACGGTCAAAAATTGGCACTTTAATCAGTTTCTGTCCTCTAGCTCATTCCCAGTGGATTTTCGATTTTTATGTGTATTTCTAAACATGTAGACAGCAAAATTTCCAACAAATTCAGTATAGAATTTTTTTTTGCAAGGCCAAGTATATTCGAGCTACGAGAAGGTGAAACTGGAGGAAATTAGGCAAACTTTTCACTTTCGTTCCACTTCCCACCGCAAAGACTTGATCTCAGCGAAAAGTTTATTGTATAAAAGTTGTACAGACTTTAATAGCCTTTAAAACCCTTGTCTTTAATTTTTTTTATTTATTTATTATTTTTTTTTTTTTTAATAAGAAATGGTAGGAGTGGGGGTAATTTAAGAAAGCCCGGGGGAAATGCATATTTTGTGATTCTGCTCTATGCCGTTTGATGAACGTCTTTTAATGATATTCCAAGCATTTTTTTATCACAGAAATATATGTATATTATGGGCCATAACCATGATGTGCATCATTGCTCAAATGGTTTTCAAAACACCCTCTCCTCCCATTTACTGGCTGATGAAATTATGAGCATAAACTCTGGTTTAGTTGGAAGTGAGCTGGTGATTGCTACAAGGCTTAGCAAGATAGTATGGTTGGATTCTCATAAATAATGGGAACCACCTTTCACGAATTTACATTCCAAAAGAAGGAAGAAATAATGCCTTAAAGGTTGGGAAGAAGATGATAGCTGTGGACTCTCTCACTCTCTATCATAGGATGTACGAAAACAAACCAGAATGACCTTTAGGAATACCTCTCTTATAAGCTTGCAGCATTTCCTATGTTGTTAATTGAGGATGACATGCGGAAGGGCACAAAGTCGTCTATGACCCGTCGATACAATTCGGAAACTACTGCCGAGCCGAAGGGATTTTGAAATAGCTCCTCCCCCTTCCTTTAATTTTTAAAGTTCTTATTTTAATGTAAATTGTTTATCATTGTAATGCATTGTTTTATATTCTACATTTTTAAAATATACTCAATTTTTTATTATATGTGTATTGTATTATTATATGTTTTGTTGTATTTAATTGTATGGTTTCCGTGTCTTCACCTAGCAGTACCAAATCATCAGCATACCCCAAAACCGGAATCTTGTCACCCATATTTAAACCGAGAAAGGTTTAAATAGGGGTGACAAGATTCTGGTTTTGGGGTATGCCGATGATTTGGTACTGCTAGGTGATGACTCGAAAACCATACAATATACAAGTGTGTTAATAAAATCTAGTAAAGAAATAGGACTCGAATTGAATATCGATAAGACAAAATATATGATTAGTAGCAGAAACGGTGGCGATCTTGGTGATATTGATATATCAGGGCATATTTTTGAACACATAGAGAAATTCAAGTATTTAGTTTCAATGATAACAAGAAAAAATGAAATCCAGGAAGAAATAAAGTCCCGGTTAAAGGTGGGAAATACGTGTTATTATTTATTTGCTAAGTTACTTAGCTCGTGGCTTCTATCTAGAAACTTAAAGGTTAGAATTTATAAAACTATTATTCTTCCTACGGTTCTTTACGGATGTGAAACGTGGCCGCTTACTTTGAAAGATGAACAACGGCTTAAGGTTTTCGAAAATAACATACTGCGTAAAATATTTGGTCTGAAGAGAGATGAGGCCACTGGGGAGTTTAGAAGGTTGCACAACGCGGAATTGTGGAACTTGTATCCTGTGAACATAGTTGAGTTGATAGCATCGCGGAG
This sequence comes from Piezodorus guildinii, assembly GCA_023052935.1. NCBI lineage: Eukaryota > Metazoa > Arthropoda > Insecta > Hemiptera > Pentatomidae > Piezodorus > Piezodorus guildinii. The sequence goes on along the minus strand of CM041295.1, from coordinate 34,167,676 downwards.
ACTCAAATGGGCGAGTAAAGTTGTTGGGCTCGGTGAGGAACGGATTCCGAGAAAGTTGGTGATTGCTGATCTGACTGGTAGGCGTCCGAAAGGTAGGCCGAAGGCGTCGCTGGGAGGATTGCGTTAAGACTGATCTCGGGGGCTTGGGCTTGAACGGTGAACATTGGACGAGTCTGTATAGGCAGAATTTGGTGGTATCAGCATTGAACCTTTGGGTTCGGTTAGCCTATTATTATTATTATTATTTATTATATGTGTAACGAATTTTTCTTCTCCCTTATCTGTATAAATGATTCATATATGATTTACATGCATTTTTTATGATTAAAAAAATGCTTGGATTGTCGTTAAAAAACTTTAACAAATGGCGTTTTAGGGAAGAATTACAAAATATGGATTTTTCCTGGTTCTTTTAAATTTATCCACACTCCTACCATTGCTTGTAAAAGAAGTTTTTAAGGCAAGGATTTTAAAGGCTATTAAGTTCTGTAGAACTTTCTTTCGATAAACTTTTCAGTGAGATCAAGTATTTTCCATGTTTTTGTGGTGGGAAGTAGAACGAAAGTGAAAAGTTTGCCTAATCGCCAAATTTCCTCCATTTTCGTCTTCTCGTAGCTCGAATATGCTTATCCTTGCACAAATCTTTCTATACCGAATTTGATGTCTACATTTTTACAAATACACATAAAAATTGAAAAATCCACTGGGAATGAGGTAGAAGACAAAAAATGAAAAAAAATTGCCAATTTTCATACCGTTTTTTCAAGATTGTGGATGAAGGAAAAGGGTGGGATGACAAAAACTTGGGTTAAGGATTACCTAATGGTCCTAAACAATATAAAAAAATAAAACAAAATGACACACCATTCGTAGGGTAAACCTCCTCTATTGACTGTACTATGAAGTTATATTTGGTTTATGATATAAGATATAAATCACTGATGAGATTGAGAAATCACATCTCAGTAGATGCATCAGTCTTAATTTATGGCCTTACATTAGATAATGACATTATTATGACTAAAATATTATTAACCTAGAAATTTTGTTGTTTATGGTTTATAATATCTTTATGCATCCTGAATGTGGCTGAATGTCAGGTTGTTCTCTATACTAAAATTCTTTTTTATCCAGATTTGTTTCATGGATTCATTACATTATAAAAAATCCCTCACTCATTGGATACGACTTGGTACCTCCTTCTAACTCGACCTTTATAGAAAACTGTTCTAATAATCTCGACAAGTATATATTAGTTATCATTAATTAGCTTCTATATATAAGCATTTGTTTTAATTAATCTTGATTTCATTCATATATTTCCGCTGTTGGGTCATCTACAGTCTTAGAGAGAGATTTGGAAAAGTCAAAACATGTTTGTTTATAATCAATAATAATAATATTAGACTTACCCAACCCGAAGGTTCGATGCCGATACCACCATATTCCGTCTACACAGACTCGTCCAATGTTCACCGTTCAAACCCAAGCCCCCAAGATCAGCCTTAACACAATCCTCCCATCGACGCTTCGGCCTACCTTCGGACGCCTACCAGTCGGATCAGCAAATACCAACTTTCTCGGAATCCGTTCCTCACCGAGCCCAACAATTTTACGCGCCCATTTGAGTCTCCGCAACGCTATCAAATCAATTATATTCACAGGATACAAGTTCCGCAATTCCGTTTTGTGCAACCTTCTAAACTCCCCAGTTGCCTCATCTCTCTTCGGACCAAATATTTTACGCAGTACCTTATTTTCGATGAATGTGGATATGTTTATAATCAACAACTTTTTAAAAATAGTTCCTTCTAAATTTGGCTCAGAAAAATTTTTTAACCAAAATTTATGATCAATAGAATATTCGAAGTTGAATAATAAGAAAGAAACCAATGAAACAGTTAAGGTTTAATGTTAACAGACAAACTGTCAAGGGACAAAAACAAATTCTGAATATTTATGGAATATTTTTTAGTCCTATTGGATAATACATTCCTACTCCACTTGTTAAAATTAATCTAATTGATTGAAAATATTATCTAGAATGGTATGGATTTTTTAAAGAGATGACAGTGTTTTGGCTTAATGTTTCAATAATCAAAAATATATTTATTTAAATACAGGTACATATTCAAATCACAATACTAAACCATTAATTATGATCTTAATTTTTAACTGGTTGTAAGTTGAAGGTGTGTTCCATTACCAAGGGGTGGAATGTAACCTGGTCAGGATGTATAGAAATGTCTGCAGGTAGGGTTGACTTTAAAGAGGTTTCACTGTATGTAAAAAATTTAAATATTATTCATAATTCATTTTTAAAGTTATTTTGTTTGTATTTGAATCTTATAATGTTAATCTTTCCCTGGATAAAAAAATTAAAAATCAATTTAGGTATGAAATGAGACACCTCGTTTGCTAATATGCTACTATAAACAATAAACAAATAATAGGTATTATATTTAAAATTAAAGTTTCAATGTTTTTAGAATAGGAGCTTAATTAGGTTATCTTGTTTCTTGAGTTTTAAAATATATTCATATTCTGCATTACATTCTACTAACAAGATAGAGCAGATGAATAACAAAGTCTTATGTGCTAACCTGAGGAATGGAGGAGTCAGTACTGGTTGCCTGTGGATTAGGCAATTTCGGTCTCCTATTCACCTCTTCTTGGATGTCATCCCAGTTCCCTTTGATTCTTGTTATTTTGATTATGATTTTCTTAAGCACTATTAAATTAAGTTTCTACTTAATTGTGTGTTAATGTGACTGCACCATCAGCTTACTTCTCCTCTATATACATACACACAGTCAACCATTCTCACTTCACTTGATTTCTAACACCCGGGGACAAGATAAGAACCAACTACCTCTTCGCCGCACTGCTCGTTTTCGTTTACATAATAGAACTTATCTTTGAATTCCGCCCGTTCAACATTTGCCCTCTGCTTCTCAACATTCTGGTCATTCTACATACTCTTCCACTTCAAATCTTCGACATCTCATATGCAGACACTATAAATTATTTCTACTTAATTGTGTGTTAATTCGATTGCACCCTCCACTAACTTCTCCTCTATGATTTTCTTATATTTTAATTCCTTGCTTGTTGGTATTTTTTATGTCTTTTGATATACTCTATGAGTCTAGATTCAATATGGCTAATGTGGACTAGTTCTGAGAAGTCATCATTGAATAGTGCTGTTTCTATTTAACCCCTCGACCTTGGTTATCTATTAGGAGTTTCAATTTTTACATCTAGCTTGTCCGTCTGGCTCATGTTCGAAACTGGTCCATTTCCAGTAGCAATATTTGAATATAATCTTTAAGATTTAGCATTAATATATTTTACAATACTGGCTGCTGCCTATAGTCGTGCCTTACATTTTAAAATTTCAATTCCATCCATCTAACTGTACATCTAGTTTGATATAATGTTGAAAAATTTGTCTTATATAAAATGTATGGATAAGCTGAATGTGATCCTTTCAATTATGTGATGCACGATATGTCTTTGTTTCCATTGGTATTCCCAACCTTATACCGTTTCTGAATCATCTTTGTATTGTATTACTCTTCTAATATTGATCATCAAGCAATTGTTGAATATTTATAACTGCTGATGTATAGAGAGTGAATTTTTTTCCTAATAACTGTAGTTTAAAATTAATTTAAACTATAAAACTATTTTTTTTTAAATGGAAGGAAGGTTCACAAAAATATATGAAAAATTGGAAGAATTGTTGTTGGATGCCAAATTTTTATTATAAGTTGTATTATTATTAGGGCATTTTTTTATGGTTCCTGGCTGATACATTTTTTATTTAAAATTATATTTATTTTTACCATTTTTTATGTGTGTGTCTGTGTGTGCGTTGTGTGCTTGCCTGCCTGCAATATTTAACCTTCGGTATTTATTTATGAATTTTTTTGTTTCTAGTATTTTAATCATTTATTATGTAATAAGATTAATGAAAATATTTACCACATAGTGGCTATTAGTTTAAAAATAATAATAATGTAGTAATTAAATAGAAGCATCAAATTAATATTCACTGTATGGTGTGTTATTTGACACATTTGTTAACCATCTATCCTCCATCTAATTACTTCAGCTTTGATTTTGCTTTTCCATGGATTTAATGTCTCCTTAATTTAAAAACATTCCTTGAAGAAATCTGTCATATAAGTAAAATAAATCATAGTTTTTAGTTAGTGCAATCTTGGCAGTATGGCAAATTTCAATGCTGTGAAAACTTATTACATATCATTATGAAATTCTTTTTGATAATAGTTTTGTCTATAATCATACAATAACTAAATTTTCTATTCCAAGGTACATATTTACCTACATAACTTGAGAATAACCTTGTTTATTCCATCCCTTATTTAAATTTGATCTCTTTAATGAGGCTATCCCAAACTAGCTTTTATAATTCATTCTACAGTCAAATATTCTTCCATCATTAAAGTTATTTTTAATTGGTAGCCACATTAGTCTTATAGGAGTAACAGGCTATTTAATTTCATGCTAACATTATTGAATCAAATCATCATCATGAAAAAAAAAATCATGAAATACTTTCTTAACATATATTAAATTAATTGAAATGTTCATATTTGTACTTTGTTAAAAAAAAAGTTTTTTTTAAATATTTATATTTTGTATTGTTTTGTTTTTTAGGATGGTTTAAATATTTTAGTTCCTGGTGGATTATTGTTTTTAATGTTAAGCCTTTTAATATAATAATATTACTTATGTATATTTATTATAGTCATAAAATTAGTCATCCTGTTGGAACAAATTTTTCTGTGATCTTATTAAAATTATATGATAATTGTTAACCAAATTAAATGATTATTTAATTTATTATTTGTTGTTTTATTCCTGTGTATAATTCTAAATAAAAATAGTTGGTCGAATCTGTATCAAATTTTTTTATTTTAATTATATTGTGTATAATTTAGTTATTAAAAACAGATTATACTAAATATCTGAGCCCAAAGACAGAAACTATTTTGAGATGGGTAGTGAAAACTAATTTCTTCATTAGTGAAATACTGTAACCCTTTTGACTAAAAGTTTTGGTATGTTTTATGGAATGTATGCGTTATGTAATACTAAAAATATCAGCTCTGCCATCACGAAATGACGTCTATAAAGAAAGAAAATTTAAAAAATTGGACATATGACGAACGTCTCACAATACCTGGCAAAGATAGGTATTGAAGGTCATTCTGCTGCTCATAGGTGGATGGGTTGTTGAGGTTTTCTCAATTTCGTACCCGAAATTATTACGTTTCATTTTACCACAATTTTTATATTGACTTCATAACACTAGGCGAATATTTAAATAAAATGGCCCCAGTCTAACTACCATTCACATTGTCAAGGTATGGTTGTTATGACAATTGCGTATTCATGCAAGGAAGAGAGTTAGATGGAGATAATGGCTCGCCGTGGTAGTAGCACGTATCGCTGCACCAGGTATGAGGTTACTCTGCCAGGTAGGGGGCGAACCCACTCCTACAAATTAGCAGAGGGTTCTGGTTAGGAAGGAAAATACCCTGTGTGGTAGTAGCACAACAGTAGTGTTGGTAAGGAAAGAATTCACCCTGCGTAGTAGTACCACGACAGTAGTGATGGTTAGGAGGAGAGAAGGTACATAAAGGAAGTTCATAGATGATAGCCCACATAATGTTCAATGGCAGTGTTAATCTGACCAAGGGAGATACCAGTTAGGTGATCTGAAGAGCTGTGCTAGCTCTTGGGGGTGTTAGTCATCCATTTCGATAATTGACGTTGAGAGCTATGCAATCAGACTAGCGTCTAGTCCCTAGATCAAATTACCTTGACAGGTTTATTAATTATTATAAATCAGTTACATAGACAAAGATATTTACAATGGTGTTAATGAGTTACTTTATACAATATTATTAAATTGTACGTCTTCATATATTTGACCGGTAATCCATGTGGGCGCCGCTACCGCTATCTGTGAGCGAGCGTGGGAAGCATCCGTCACAATATGTTTGGGTGGGGTTGCTGCGGCACATTCCAAAATATGCATTTTGGAACTCGAAATTCTGCCCAAGTGGGCATTATACTGACTTAATTTCGGAGGCTATTAAACTTACAGATTTCGTTACCATTCAAATCATATTAAACCTAATTTAAAATCTCATATTATAGTTAGTATGATTATCTTCATAGGAAGAGAAGCTTCCATTATATTTCCTTAAGTAATATTAACAATTGAGACATTGATTCCCTAAAGGTACCAAATGACATTTTTTTAAGAAACTGATATTTTCAAATAATCGTTTAGCTTTATCGAAACCAGCCATTCGATTTCACCTAAAAACACTCCAGCCTAAATAAATTATTTAGAAATGCATTTTTTTTTTTTTTTTAAATATACACATTTAATTTAGTTTTAAATCATACTAAAATATTTTCTTTCGTAACTTAAAAATAATTTTATTAAAACATATATCAAAAATAAGTTCTATATTTCAATGCAAAACAAATTAGATAAATTGGTTTAATAATAAATTAATCTGAGATTTTTGGGCTTCCTATTAAATTAACTAGAATGAATATAGAACCTTTTGGAAATCAGTGTCTCAATTAGTGACTCTTTCGGTTTCTGGAAATGTTATGTTATTGTTTGTTTATTTATTTAACGTCACTTTATGCTACTATGGCTAATCGGACGATGCTGCAGTTGGGGTTCTAAATTTTACCTATCCAGGTTTTATTAGGATAGGGGTCTTTAACGAGTTCCTGCCATCGCACATCCTCGGGACCACTTTTTAACGTCCCCTCCGAAGGACGGCATAACTAAGGATTTTTTGCTCCCATTAAAAACTCCTAGGACCCCCTGCGGGTTTGAATCCGTGACCTTTGGCATAGGAGGCTGTTATGCTAGCCACCCTGATATAGGTAATCCTATATGTTTTTGTTATTAAACTGTGTCAGTGACTATTATACCTAGATATGTCTATTACCTCTTTAAAAAATGCCCATTTAATGCCCTTAAAATAATTTATAATAGTTATCATCGTAGAAAGATGCATTTCCATGATAATGGACCATCTAATGTTAAAAATTATTTCAGTAAAATATACATTTGTGTGTTTAGCTCGATGTCAGAGGCGGATGGGTGTGTAGAGGTATGGTAATTATGATGGACAAGATAGGGCTCAGAAGGCCTCGACAATTGAGTGCTCATGTAAGGATGAGGTAAGATGGGAGTTGGTGTTCGCCATAGTAGAAGCACGTACCGCAGCACCAGGTATGAGGTTACTCTGCCAGGTAGAGAGGGCGAACCCGCACCAACCAATAAGCAGAGGGGACTGGCTAGGTAGGAAACGCCCCGTGTGGTAGATGCACAACAGCAGCGGATAGGATCCCTTATAGGTGCACATGGGTAGAAGCCATGCACCCCATCCTATAAGGGGAATAGGAAGGAAAAAAGGAGGGAAGGTATTTGAAGGATGTTAAATTAAGATAGACCACATTATGTTACAAAGGCAGAGATTCTCTGACCTAGGGAGATACCACCTGGTAGAAGCAGGTTGGTGATCTGAAGAGCTCAGCCAACTCTTGGGGATGTTAGTCCACCATGTCATTAATTTATGGTGAGAACTGTTCTACCAGAATAGTGTCCTTGGCCATAGGTCAAGATACCTCGTAAGGATTATTTATTTTCTTGAAACAGTAACATGAACAATGATGTTTACAATAGTATTAATTAGTTACAATATTATTGAATATAGTGTCTTCTTATTTTCGGCCAGTGACTTTAGTAGACGCCGCTAGCGCTACCTGTGGGCGAGCGCGTGAAGCATCCGCTACCGGATGTATGTAGTAGTCGCATAATTAGACATGGAATTATGGAAAATATGTGTATTTAGGTGATTATTATACCTAGCGATGTCTGTTAATACTCATATTAAAACTGATTTAATATAGTTTGTAATGAATATCTTCGTAGGAAGCCGGTGGATCAGAATTTCAGTCCCGAAAGAGGCAATCTTGAAAACCATTTGTACCAACAACCCTCCCACCTATGAGTGGTATACTGACTTTTTCGCTTAGTATTATTCCATTAAACAGAAAGCTGGTGAAATGAGTCTGAATTATGTCATTTTATCCTATTTCTTTAATAAAAGCCATTTTGTAAACAGCCTGTTTTGTAATAGCAGACGTGCATTTTTATACTTATATACACATACATGTATTCCATAAAACCTTTGTCAAATAGGATGCATTTTTCGAGCTGGCTCACGGTCTTTAACATCTAAATAAAGTTGTAGCTCTCGATAAATTCAATTCAGAATTCTCGAGAAACCAATTTACTTGAAATTATTTTGAAAGATTGAGAGATAAGGTTTGCCATCCAATATCTGCATATTGTAGGAACTTTAACTTCTCACCATCAGCAGTGCCTATCCTTTGGGATTCTATTTTAGACCGTCTGGTTTCGTGGTGTAGTATTTTTACGGCATCTCCAAGCTATCTGCATTTGTGTTCAAGATTTTTAACCTATGCCCTTTCCGCATTTCTTTCAATATTGATACAGGCCAGAGTTGAGAATTCTTATTTGATAAGCATTTCCAGGTCCTATAGTCCACCTATGGTCCTATAGTCCTATAGTTCCACGTCCTATATATGGGATCACTTGTAGCTGGGTGGTTAGCATAACAGCCTCCTATGAGAAAGGTCACGGGTTCAAACCCGCAGGTGGTCCTAGGATTTTTTAATGGGAGTAAAAAATCCTTAGTAATCCCGTCCTTTGGAGAGGACGTTAAAAGGTGGTCCCGAGCCTGTGCGATGTCAAGTACTCGTTAAAGATCCCTATCCTAATAAAACCTGGATAGGCAAAATTTAGGACTCCCATTGTAGCATCGTCCGATTAGCCATAGTAGCATATAGTAACGTTCAATAAAACAAACAAACGTCCTATAGTCTCCTATTCACCCGCATTGCTTTTGTTTGATATATGATCGTGAATTTTGAAGCATGATAAGCAAATTTTATAGAGATTGAGATCAAATTTCCCTGCAGCTCACAGACTGGGCTTGACAAAGCTTTTTTAGAAACAAAAATCTGGTGCGGGCAACACACGACTTTCACTTACCTCCGTTTTTAGAATCGATAAAGAATTTTCAAATAAAGAGATAAAAATTAGTGAAACCATTAATGAATTAAATAAAGTAAATTTCTATAGAAACATGTGTTTTATTAAAAAATCTATTATATTTTTATCTAAAATAATCAGTTAGTTTTATCGGCTTTTCATCATTCTTTATTAACTATTACAAGCTCTTGTGTATTAGATAATATTTTTTTCTAAAATATTTTTCTTTCCAACGGTATATCATACATGTATATTACTGCTCTTATGTTCAAAAACAAAAATTTGCATTCAATTTTTTTTTCACTTTTTTTCCTTTAGTTGTTTTTTAAATTTGCACAGCTTACATATTTAGCTGTTGTTTATCAATGTTAACAAGATAATTTGGTTATTTTTATAGAATCTACAAAATTAAAGGTACTTTAGAGGAAGAAAATATCGGCATTTAAGCCCTGTCAGACCATTTTAATCAGAATGAAAACTACATGATATTAAAGCCCATTAAATTTTACATCGATATAGCGAGTTTAATCAAAATCGTCGGAACCGTTTTCGAGAAAATCGAAAAAAGGTGCAAAATGCATGCTATAAAGTGGCTCTTCTGGTAAGCTCATTTTGATGAAAAAGGTTTTGTAACGTCTTCAGCGTATATTTGTCTTAAATATGAAATTTAAGTTTCATAGGACTTACCCTTTCCGCCCGGGAGTTACCACACACACAGACCTTTTGCAACTTGATTATTTGGACTCAGGGGACCCTAAAATGTGTATTTCCGTTGAAAACTGGGATTCAAAAATTTTCACGATCGCAATACTTTCCCTTCCTATATATAATAATTGAAAGTAAAAAAAGAAACATTTTTTCAAAATGGTCAGACTGAGAATATAATGTATTACATATAAGGAAGAAAAAGAAGAATATGGAAGAAACGCGTCTCGTTCTAAAAAGGACAACAGGTTGAACCTGTAAGCAGATGTATCCAAATCCTTTCGTTTCGCATAAATGGGCGAAATATTCAATTGTAAAATACACAGAAACGTGTTGTCATCGAATGTAGATACTCGGAGTACTGTAAGGAGGAGCGACTGACTATACCCGAAAATTTAACGGTGGATATTTCCCCCTGAAAATTAACTAATACGAAAAAAAGAAATTGACCAAGAGTTAAAGTTTTTTTTTTAAGGCGGTGTTTCTCTCACTTCTTACGTACCGAATAGAACTTAGGACTGCCCTGATAAACTTACTGCAAGACTCGCTAAGGATGAAATGAGATTCCTTTGGCGAGTTATTCAAAACCAGGAATTGTGGCCGAATGAAATCATTTGAGAGGTTTTGAAGGCTCCGTCCATGAAGATTAAGATGTAGGAACTTTAAATAAAATGGCAAGAGAAATTTCTAGAATGCATAAGGAAGAAAAAGGAAAATGGTCCAAGGACTTCCCTCTTAATACCTAATTATTTAGCCCTTTTTATCGATCAATTAAAGTCATTAAGTCCTTACAAAGGCAATAATTTCATTTTTATTTAAATAATGTTGTTTAAAAACATATTACAATTAATAGTTACCTAAAGATTATTTCATGCAGGAAAGTTAAGCTCTATGTTACTCCTGATTGTTGCGTGAAGTTTAAATGTTGAGTTTTGAAATATTTATGTTATTTGAATTTTTCAACTTATTATACTTACTATTAAAGATTGGTGTATTTATAAGGTATTTAGCCAATAACGAGTGGTTGTGTTTTTTATTGTTTCTGGCGAATTACATTTGTTTAACTTTTTTATTGTTGTTAGTTCTGAACAATTCAATCCCTTAGTTATATTTGATAAGGCTGTAATTTTCAGTCGAGATTTTTACTATAAAATTTAAATACATTACAGATGCTGAATTGTATAAAATGCAAGACAAAGAACGATCAGTGCCGCAAAGTTCCTGGCATTACTCTACAATTCATATGTTTTGTAGAGTATGTGCTAATACTAATGACTATCTAATACCAATTTTCAGAGGGGAAGGTATTGACTATCAGCTTCAAATTAAAATAAGTCAACATTTGCATGTTGAGGTAAACATTGCTCATTAACATAAGTTTTCTTTTTATAATTGCTAGTTAATATTCAGCTTGTGTTATTCTGCATGGATCTTTGATAGCACCCTTGTTTTTAGAGGAATGTGGTTTTGTAAAAAGTCATTTATCTTGTCGATTTTCAGATAATTCTGTCTATAAGCTGTTTTTCCCTAGTTTTATTTTGTGATTTAGGTCTGAGGTTATCATTAATTTTGTAATGTTCCATAAAAGTATGACTACTTTTCTTTATGTATTGACTATGAATGGTCATACCTAATAGTTTTGCACTCATTGAGCTATTTACTTAAATATGACTACAAATTTCATTGTTACTTAAAAATGTATTGTTTGTCATCATTAAATAAGTCTTGTGGTGACTAAACATAATGTCTGTTAATAATATAACATATTAACAGTAACATTATTTCTTGTCATAATAATCTATCATTAACTGGCGTAACAGGCAACAGAGCTGCCATTATTTATTATTTATATATAAGCCGCAGTATATTAATAATGATTTATAAATTTTATTTGGACCTTTTCTTATACTTAATAATACACCAATAGATGATTGCATTAACATTTTAAACGACAATTGGGACAAAATTAATGCAGTAATTAAAGATAATATTTCTAATATCATATTATGTACCAAATATAATTATTTTAAAGAAAAAAAACAGTTAAATAGATTCCCTGGGGAAGCCCGTGGCTGTGTGTCTGACATGCTAGTTTACAAACCTAAAGGTTATGAGTTTGAATCTATGTCAAGTTTATAATTATAAGGGAATACAGTCACAGCCACTCCCCCAGGTTTGTCAGGCCCTTCAGCAACTGGTGGCAGTCTCAAAAATATGTGTGAGGAGTGGTTAAGAATTGCCTTGTGGTTTGTGAGGTGACTACATCGTACGACCAAGGGCCTACATGGCCTGATGTGCCAAAGGAGAGGAGGAGAAAGTATGGATTCCACCTACAGGACATTTTTATGAACTGGTTTAGGAGAACAATTATTGATTAATTGCTCTTTAATCCTGTCTGACTTTTAACATAAAACTTATAGAAATATTATTTTAATGATACATTGATATCATTTATCAAAATTGTTTAAACCTTGTTCGAGTAAATGGCAAAAATATGGGAATATTCAAAAATAATATATAATACATCAAAAAGACTACAAGATTGAAACGGTCTAACAATTTGCTTGCATGGGCTTCCAGGTAAATGCCGACAATGATGTGTCAGAGGAAATAGCTAGGAGTATCTGGGCAGCAAATAAATGTTATTTTGCCTTGCTTTTGTTATTCAAGTAATCGCTTAATCTCTTGACAAACAAAAGCGATTCTGTACTAGACGCTGTTTCGTCCTGTTCTCACACATTGAGGGGAAATAAGGAGCTTCTCCAAAACTGATAAAAGTATGCACTGGTCTTTGAAAGAAAAATGTGTAGTATAATTATAAGACACATTAATTCAACTAACACTAGTTAAAAAAAAAAAAAAAAATATATATATATTACTGTTCCTGTTCACCCTACAGTAGGGGTGAATTGAAACGACATTGAAAATGTTATTGTGTTTCCATTTACAATATATAGGGTGAATGAGGACCGTTTAAAATGCTTATTAAATCACTTTTTTTAAATAAAATCTTTTTAAAATAGAAATTAGATCACTTTATTCAATTATATTCTAGAAATTCGGTCTCTTATATTCTAAAAAAGTTCTAAAACATCTTCTGTAGGAAGAAGAAGAAATGTCAGTAAATAATGTTTGCACTTAGATCATAGATAAATGAAACAGCTCACAAGAATCTGGAAGATTTAAAAAATCCGATTCGCTCTTTCAACTTCAATGTAACTTTACTAGGGCTAAAATAAGCTTCCTCTCGAGTTGGGACAAACCTAAAACTTAGCTTTATTCTTTTGAAAAACAAACCGATGTATCATTTATCATCAGGTTCTAAAACCTTACAAACTTAAAGTTGAAAATTCTCAGGGTTTTTCCAAATACTTTTATAAGTAAAAAGTCATCAACTGAAATGTCATAATTTGTGGATAATGATTCAAATCCAGGTTCATCTTCAGATGTAAATGCCAACACCAACTCAGCATCACTGTCTTGCAAGGTATATTCATCTGATGTGTCTTCTGACAGAAAACAGCTGTGTTCCCATTCACCCCACACTCCAGAAAATGTGGATGCCATAACCTAAAAAATCTGTTACTAAGAAACTGTTGCAAATAATATATTGAACAAGGAATTTTATGCAGGAAGGCAACTTGAAGAACAGTTAACAGATACTAAATAAGGTATACAGATAACAGTTTCATACTTACAGGTAAAGTTTGTGGGAGAGAAAAATTTCGTAGAAACTAGTACAATTTTTCACAGGTTGAACTGATTAATCCAAAGTACTACCAACAAAACAAAACCATTTAATTGAATTATTTACAGAGTGGCCAACCATTATTCCTATACGGTAAAGTAAATAAATGGCTTTCACGCAACTTTGAAATAATATTGATGTTTTGTTCCCTTTCACCCCACTGTTCCTATTTATCCTATTTTACGGTACCCATGTATATGAATTAGTTTCAGGTTATAATGTTTGATAATGTATAGTTAGATATAATTTCAATGTAGTGGGAATGAAATTAGTTATCATTGTGATGAATATTGTCAATTTTTAGTTCCCTGAATTGAGATCAATGCTCTAAAACTATGATTAAATCAATGTATTAGTTTTGAATTATAAAGAAACTTATTGTGGAAGAAAGATTGTCATTAAATTCAATTAACTATTTTCATCTATGTAGGAGGAATTTATATTGCAGGTAACAGAAAATGATTTATTGCCTACCCAAGTGTGTTATCCCTGTGCATCTACATTATTGGCATTTCATGACATGTTGGAAAATTGTGTTCAGGCTGAAAAGCGTCTGACTAGTTTTCTCTCACTAAGCCGTGTGAAAAATTCAGCAAGGGATATTGAAAGTGATTATGTAAGTTTAATATTTCAGATTGTTCTAATTATTAGTCATAAGTTGAAAGTTCAAATTAATTGTTGTGGATAATGGAATTAGTATTATTTAATTGGTTGGTCTCATGTTATGAAAATAAATAATGGAAGATTGTTTATCAATTTTTCAAAATATAATTATAACCTTCTTCTTCTTCCAGTGGCGCGACAGGCCGTGTAGGCCCTGGGCCTCGCGGTTGTAAACTCCTGCGAGTTTACACTCACGTTTCACGATGCAATTTTTTAGTGCAGGGTCATCACTCCCTACGACTAATTTTGTGAGTGGCCACCATTTGGTTGATGGGTCTCACATACCCGGGGGGAAGTTGTGAGTGAATCCCCATTTTTTTACATTCTTATTAAAGCCCCGCCAGGACTGGGAATCGAACTCAGAACCTGTAGCATGAGAGACTAGCGTGCTAGCCACTCAGCCGCGGGCTTCCCTAATTATAACCTTAATTATTTAAATATAAATTTCATTATCTAATCTAATCATTAAAACCAACCATTTAGGTACATTTGGAAAGTAAATATATAAATAACAGTAGTAAAAATAAAAGAAAGACCATTTATACATTTGTTGGTAGCACTAGCAGAGTTTAGGTATACCTTGATTATTTTGGTATATCTTGTTTCACAACTATCATTGAATACTCACATAGATGTTTTGTTTGTTTATTTCTTAAATGTCACTTTATGCTACTGAGGCTAATCGGACGATGCTACAGTGGGAGTCCTAAATTTTGCCTATCCAGGTTTTATTAGGATAGGGAAACTTTAACAAGTACCTGACACTGCTCAGGCTCGGGACCACCTTTTAACCTCCCCTCTGAAGGACGGCATAACTAAGGATTTTTTACTCCCATTAAAAAATCCTAGGACCACCAGCGGGTTTGAACCCGTGACTTTTGGCATAGGATGATGTTATGCTAGCCACCCTGCTACCGGTGATCCCTTACATAGATGTCATGAGCAAGCTAATTCAGATCAGTACCTCATATTAAAAAACAACATAAATAAAGGTATAAAAGTAGTGAAACTGGGACCTTGACGAGATTCATAGAACTAGGCTCAAAAGTGAAGTGAAATCTGAGACTTTTTTCTTCTAAAGGTTTCTATTCAGCAATAATATCCAATGTGCCATATAAAATTTTATTAGTAAAAAATAAATAAATAGCCATCCATTACAGTTGTAAATTGTTTTGTTACTAGAACAAATGGAAGTTACATATTTTCATTGATTTATGGAAAATTTATTGTGGAATAGGATAATTAAATGACTAAATTAACGATAATATGAATATATGGTTTCGGAGCTATGACAGTATCAATTCCGATTGACTTAAATATATGACCATAAAATAGCCTAAATTAAAATTATTGAATCATTTTGTATTAAAGAAAAATATTTTTTAGCAAAATGTTAAAAAATGTGGGAAAAGAGGTTTTGAAATAAAAGTTGACTTGAAGTGTTTAAAGGTAGATACAATTTGGGGAAAAAATCACCTAAAGGAATTCACAAGGACAATAAAAATGCTTATAAATAGTATTTAATGAGAAAAATATTTTTTTTTAACAATAATAGAAGGAAATCAAGCTTAAACAAGGCCTTAGAAACAACTGAAGACTGAAATTGTCTTTAAGTAAAATATTTTAAGTGAAAGCTACTATATACAATTCTTCTATTTCCACATTTTTTCTACAATTGGTCATCAGTCTAAGAAGGAAGAATTAATCCACATGAAATAAGATTGTTGCCTAAGTCTGGATTGGCTTTTGTACTATTTAATTAGTTGGTCTAATTAAATGTTGTTATTAAGTTTATTACTCTCTGTTACCATTTTTTTGTTAACTCTCAATCCATTTTTGTAGTATTTTGCAGATCATTATAATGATCTTGTAGTAGACGATAGCTGTTCTACCAGCCACCTAGAAAAAGTGGTGAGCTCTGGTGAAGTAAATCCTGACAGGTTTAAGCAGACCTGTAAAAAAAAGGGTAAATAAGTTTACAATAACTTTAACAAATATAATTAAGGCATGATCATTTTGATAGTCTCTCTCTCTCTCTCTCTCTCTCTCTCTCTTATATATATATATATATATATATATATATATATATATATATATATATATATATATATATAAATGAAATGCAATATTCAATGTCAAAGCTTCTGTTGCTAGCCTTGTTCTAGCCTACAAAAATAAGCCCTATCAATATACTAACTAGTGTTTTGTTATTAATATTTTTTTAGCTTTTAGTGGAAAATGAGAAACTGCTGAATACAGTTCCTCAGAAAGAAGACATTGTAGAAAATAGGTGAGTTTTTTATTTATCTGTTTATATTTTACTAAACTTAAAAGTCATTAACATTTTCATAATTGTTCAATATTTAATAAACATTTTTTGGAACAAGTGTTTAATATTCATGTTAACACTGCTAGTGATTTATCAATACCATTTCTAAAGAATAAAATGTTTTCCTATTATGCATTGAACTTATTGTTCAAATTCGATGCAGATCTGAGAATCAATAAATTATATTCATTTTTTATTATTATTCTTTATTCATTCATATTTCTTTTAATTAAAACAGTTTTAAGAAGTTGATTTATTATTTTCTAATTCATTAACTTCAAACTCCTGCTTTTCATTTCATGATAATGAATAAATTAATTAATTAAGTTACTTGTTGTTATTGTTTTTTATTTTTAATCTTATATCTTATCACTAATTATTGTTTTATTTTATATGTATATATATATATATATATATATATATATATATATATATATATATATATATATATATATATATATATTATAAACGATTATATTTAAAAAAAAAATTTTTTTTTTCAGTTGCCAGTTATATGGGTTTTCACCCATGTAGAGATAGAGTTGAAAAAAAAAAAATTATGATACTGTTTATTGGTAATGTCTATTATAATAGTTATACTTTACTGATTTAAAGCTAATCGATTATTTGTTTTGATGTTACTAGTTTCGGAATACTTCTCTTTATTTATCATTGAAAGAATATGATGTAATATATTCTCATTATATGTTCCCGTATAACTTATAATATTTGTTCATAAGCTGTTTTTCTTTCATTTTAACAGAGCATATATTTGTTATCTATAAAGGCACTTACTGGATTTATGGATCTTGGCAGTGTTTTTATTATTTGTTTGTTCTCAATTTTAATTATATATACAGAAAAAAAAAAGCTTGCTTATGGCATAGTTTGTTATGCCAGTTTGGTTTCTACTGGATTAGTCATTGTCTGAAGATTTGATTATTTGTAGTTCATCTTTGTTAAGAGTTGATGGTATTTTCTTTTTTATAAACTGTGTAAATAATATTTTGATAGGTAAAATATTAAATGTATTTTGTATTGTTCTTTTTTCTGTGATTCCTTTAAATGAAGTATTTGTTGGAATTATTACATCTCTAGGAACTTATATACTTTTGAGACATTGAGCCTGTTTACATTCAGCTTCCTCATTTCTACCACTTGAGAGTTTTAGTGTTTAATATTAAAGACTTATGTTTATTGTTTTGAATATTTATCATTTTTACTTTTATTAAGATATTTCCCTATTGTGCCTTTTCTTTTAAAAAATTTAAACTATTAAATGTTTGTTTTTAGCAGGTCAGCTACATCTAACAATGAAAATAAAGAATATAAAGACCAAAAAAAGAAAAGAAAAAAAAGAGAGAAATTATGTAAGTGTACCATTTGTGGAAAAGTATTTCACTCTGTGCAATATTTAAAGTCTCATTTGTTAAGTCACTCTGATAACAGACCTCATCTTTGTCACTTATGTGGGGCTTCATTCAAGAGAAAAGATCATGTTAACCACATAGGAGAACTGTTCATATAACTCATCCCGAGATTATAAAAGAACTTGAAGAAAAGGGCGAAGAGCCTCTGGAATGTGATGATTGTGGTGAAATAAAACCTACCAGATATGCATGTTCATTCATAAAAAAAAACACAACTGTGTCTGTGATATTTGTCAGAAGTCATTTTCTTTACCTTCTCTCCTTAGAACTCATTTAGTTAGTGCACATACTGATGATATATGTACTTGTGATGTCTGTGGTGAAATATTGAAGTCTGGACGTTCTTTTTATATTCATAAAAAAAAACATCTCACCAGTTATATTTGTGATATTTGTGGGAAAAGTTTCACTCAGCCTTCTTCCCTTAAAACTCATATGGTTATTCATTCTGATGACAAACCTTTCACATGTGATGAATGTGGAAAGTCTTTTAAATTGAAACATCGTTTGCAGGATCATAAACTGTCTCATGGTAACTTTAGACCATATGCTTGCAATATTTGTGAGAATAAACGCTTTAAAACAAAGACTGCTCTTACCGTTCATAATAATATGCATAATGACATAAGACCCTACCCTTGTCCTCATTGTAGTTTTAGGGCTCGTAAAAATTTTGATTTAGTTTGTCATATTAGGACTCATACAGGAGAAAAGCCTTATAAATGTGATGTTTGTGGAAGAGGATTTGCTCAAGTTGGGGACATGAGGAAACATCGTAGAACTCATGATAGGCAAAAGTTAGAAATTTTATAGATATTATAACTAGATTCTCATATAGTTAAAGAGCTGTTTAGAATAGCCAAAAATTGTTTTATTTAAAAGTATTTTAACTACTACTTTAAGTTGTTATATAATAATAATATGCAAATGAAGAATCATATACTCTTAATTAAGTTTAGTATTTCCAAAATGCATACCCACCATAACTTTCAATATGAACCCTAAAGATATTAATATAGCTATAGTAAATATTCATCATGTATCTGTTAAATATATATGTACATAAATGTTTTGTATATAAAAAATATTGTAATTTTGTACAATTAAAATAATGTGTACATATTTATATATATATATATATATATATATATATATATATATATATATATATATATATATATGTATATATATTGTTTATTGTTATGTTTTGTTTTTTCTGTTGGCTCTTCAGACCTTATAGACAATTGGCTCCCTGAACTAGCCTTTTCCATCTCTGTCTATCTCGGGGATAGTGCTTTACAGTTTGCTGCATGCATCTTTGTTAATTCTATCTATCGATCTGTTTTTTGGCCTTCCGTGTGGGTCTTTTGCCTATTACTATGGCATTCATTGTGGTGTTGAGGTATCCTAGTGGATTGCTTTGAGCTACATGGGGGAGCCAAATATTTGAATCTGTCTACTGTTAAGATTGATTTGTGGTCTATACAGATTTTCAGGGAGGATATTTAGGCTAACTATCGTATAAGTTTTATGTTTATCTTTATTTAGTTGCAGGTCCATTTGCTCTGTTTCATGTATCACAGTATTGGTAAGTCTTTTAATATTCTCTTCATTTTCACCTGATGTTATTATCACTTGTTTTAAGGACTTATTTGAACAGAATTGGTAGGAATTCATCTCCCTGCCTTAAATTCGTTCCAACTTCAAAGCCTTCAGATCAGTATCTTCTTCTTCTGGTATCAGGACTCTGCATTTATGATCATGTGGAGACACCTTCACCTGTCCCACCATTTTCCCTGGAACTCGCAGCTCAGTCTTGAACTTCCAAAACAGAGTCTCTGTCTTTGAAGTCATAGGCTGTTTTAAGATCAACAAATAAGACTTAATATTCTTATCTATTCCCTACAGTTTTTCATGTATCTGTTTAAGGATAAAGATCTGATTTAGCATGCTCCTTTCTCAGAACTTTCAGATTTGTTTAACCTTACTTCTTTCAAAATAATGTAGAAAATAAATTTAATATTTTTATATGTTGTTTATGTATTTAATCAATTAATATGATGTTATGACCTATATCAATGCTATATTAAAATAACATATGTTAATGTTAACTTAAGTTTGTTATATTTGTTAATCAATTCTTATTTTTGTATTATATTATTACTGTTAAAAATTGTATGACTTCAAAAGATATCCTTTGCATATTTCGTTAGCAATTATATCTTGAAGCCTTTGTTATCTAAACATTTTTTTTCTTTCACTATACTTATTTACTCCCAATATACTATAAATGCATTTTCTTTTAAACTGCAGCCTCATATATAGCTTTTAAATCGAATTTCGGACTGGACATTTTTTTGGCTGCTATAATATTTTATTTACTATTGGTCTGTAGCATGGTATTGTAAAGATTTTCAAAGACTCAATACCAATTGAGTTTTTAACCAGATATAGTATAGTGTGACGAATCCTAAGTTCAGCAAATCTTTTTAATATGATACAATTTTCATTATTTTTTCAGGCAGTGCTGATTCTTTCCTTGGTTCCAAGCTATAATCTTTGTACAAATTCGTTTTATGAATATAATATCACTGGTGAGATTATGCATCAGTCTGTCTGATAATTATATATGTGTGTGTTTCGTGTGAAATGAAACTAATAAAAACACTTTAGGACCATCTAATATTAATCTTTGCCAAGAAAACAATTCAGCAGAACTATATATCAATAAATAATGTCCCATCTTAAGAATTAATAAACTCTAAAAACGCGTTTTCTTATTCTCTTTGTCCATTAATTTTTTTTCTCGTAAATAGTGGTCCAGGTGTTTAAAAAATTATAATCCGTAGACGAGAGTTCCAGAGAGTAGGGCTAATGTGGCTGAGTTTCATATCCAACAATTTTTATCACACGTGAGATTTTTGGCATGGCGTTGTAATGCAAAGAAATGGGCCCCTTCCAATTTACCAAAAATGGTTTCATTATAGCAAATTTCTTATATCTTCCATTAATTTGGTTACAATATGATTCGGCATTGATGATTTATCCTGAACTTTAGAAGCTGTAGTGTATTAAACCAAATGAAGCCCACAGACTGGTAACCATCAATTTTTTTTTGAGGAGTTGAAGGCTTTGGAAAATGTTTATCTGCTTTTCCTTCGTCCAGGACGTTAACTGTTATTAAAAAGTATCCAACTTTATCACAAGTAACAATTCTGGACAAAAAGAGTCGATTTTTTTGTTAAATAAGTGTAGTAAAAAGTTAATAACGCTGTTGTTTTGTTTTAGGTTAAGTTTCCCCCCAAAGTTGTCGGACAGTTAGTTGTGCTGGGGTTTTCCATTGCCAAATCCTGCAAGACACCGTCAACAACAGAGGAAGTTCTTCACGACCTTCTTTCTCTTCAGGGCTGAACCTCCGTAGAAAAGTGCACTCTTTGTGGTGCCCTCTCCCCAGACTTGATTGATGTTTCTAACCGCCTGGTTTTCGTTCCAGCCGAGTTCAAACTCAAGAGTCTTTTGAAAGTGGTCACTTTTTTAATTTAGACCGATAGTTTCTTCCTCACGTCTAATACTTGAGCATTCAATTTTTCCTTTTTTACCCAAAATAATGACATTTACATTATCACACGATACTTGTCTACTAGTTTTTATTAGGATTAATATTAGATTCTGTTAGCCCCTATATACACTCTTCACAGACATAAAATTGACGTTTACACATATTTTATAAAATCTATTTCGACTTATCCCAATTTTATGTGCTCGCCAACAAATACGCTGTTTAGCATGGTATAGAAAATAAACCATCTTCTGCATTAATGGATATTATATTACATTAAAGGTGATTATTCGTCGTCAAAAAGTATTCGCCACATCATTAGGCTTTATTACCATCATAATGGACACATTAAAAAATACTGTTATAATGGAATAAAGAATTACATGGCTTGGCAATCATTGAAGATAAGAGCATCACATTGTGGACAAAATTACTGTTTTAGGTAGGAAAGAAATAAAGTTATTGACGCTTCAAATTTTGTTTAATTTCTGAGATCAATAAAAATAGTTTTAAATAATGATTCATTGAGATTAAGATATGCATTGTTATAAAAGAAACCTTCAGGTTAATGCGAAATAAAACTATCCTAAGATATATGAAGACAAAAAAAATTATATCAAGGAGCACATGAAAAATAACTTAGCAGTAATATATCTGATTAAAAAAAACATATATCATTACCAAGATTCGCCATCATCATATCCTGTGTCATCTATGTATAAGTTAATTTGGAGGTGAAAAGTAATAGACAGATTGCCTTGCAAAATTTGCCTTCCTGATGGAATCCGATGAATTTCTTTGTGTGGAATGTCTTGAACTGGCAATATTTGGGTCAAATGCCAGAAGTTTAATTATTAATTAATTAATACCCTTTGCCCTCACCTAACGAAAATCATGCGTACGCCTTTGCATAGCTGTATATATTATTGGTCATTCTTACCTTGTTTTTAGGCATCCCTGTTGCTCAAGTGGCATATCTTCTTAAATGAAAATAAGCGAGCGACTGGAATGTCGGAAATAAAATTATATATATAATATTATATAAACAAATATATATAATATAAAATAAGCTGCAAGATTTATGTGGAATGTATTCAATCATTATTTCAACGTACACCTAGTGCTGATAAATTATTTAACACTACTTGTCACGACGTTATCGAACTTATCTCCTTTAATACAATTGAAATTATGTTTTCCGATAGGTACTGCACGTAAGGAAATACAAAATTATTATGTAAATTTACTAGATTCCCTTATTTTTAAAATCCAATTTTTTTTTAAAATGTTATTTTCCCCATATTATTGCTCTTTTTATGGATTTAACAAAAAATATTGCACTATTTAGAAAAATAGTTACATGATCAAGTCTGACACAGTTGGGATCTTGTTCAGCCACTAAGGTATTAGTAGGTCTGGTAATTGTGCTGCGTTATATATCACTTACAAATTATAGGTGTAAATAAAAGGTAATTAATTGAAAAAATAGGAATAAAAATTTGGCCGTTTCACAATAATTTTATTTAAATTCAGCTTAAGTACAATTGTTTTACAAGCAACGAAAAAAACAAAAGTAATAATTAATCATTTAAAAGGGGGGTTTATACTACCTCTTATTAGTTTTCAAGAGATAATTACAGTTATATGAGAAAGGCCATTGACAGATAGGAATCAAGTAAAATACAAATACAAAAAATAAAATAAATTATTACAGAATAATATAAACTTATATTTACATACATTTAAAAAAAAAGTATATTAGCATTAGAGTAACTTCATTGCAGTAACATTAAGATACTTTATAGTCATCTACTTAGTCAATTAAAACATTCTAACTTCAGAACCGTCACACAATTGTTCTAAAATCATTCATGTTCATAAAAAATGTTACACTTACATTTTGGCATGAGTATTATAACATTGGAACTTAACATTTGACTACCAGCTACAAGATAACTCCTAGGTTTTTTATGATGTAAACAGGACGCCAACTACGAGTTTTCTCGCATATTCTTTATTCATCAATTTTGAACAACTGCGACAAAGTTATAAAAATAATTTAGGGACTGTTCAAAGCGAGTTGTAGAAGTATCATTTCGTAGTTGGGTTGTCGCATTACCTCGTATCTTTCTATCGTAAAGGCTTCCGTTACTGAAGCCAACTACAAGATAATTCGTAACATATTAAAAAAAAAAAACACTCTATAAGATTTTTGATGGTTAAATTAAATTGGCTTATGCGACCGGAATCCCAATAAGTGCCGTGGTAGTCAACGTGTTAAATGAATGTAATAATGTTGCCAAACTGCATTTTATGTTTGTTTTTAATTATACATGATTGATGGAATTTTCCCTGGGAAATTCCTGCAACCATAACTTCAAATAACAATATTGCACTTCGCAGTCTATTTATAACCCTTTGCCAAATCAATAATTCACATTGCGCAGGACTTAAACTGTTATACATAATATCATTTAAATCACCATCATATTTATTTGAAGAAATTTTAAAATAACCTATTTTTATTTGATTTGAATAATTATAATAAAAAATAATGATTTGAAAATTGAATATAATTTAAAATTCACTTAGAAACTATAAATTCACATCACACAACAAATTCAAACTGTTCGTCGATTTTGTGTGTATAAATAATATTATCGAATTTTCAGGATTATTATTCGTTAATAATTATCCGAAAACTATCAGGTTGCCGCAAAGTTTTCCATTCTTGTTCGATCTTCAGGGTTTGCGTAGAGGATTTTAAGCTGTTCCCATTCTTTCGGGAACTTACTTCGAACGAAAGTGAATATCTGCTTCAGAGCGTTCCTCTGTCTGTCCGTACATTTTTCACACAAATGCTTTATTAACCTCGGCAGCACACCTATAACAGATAAATTATTATATGAGCTATATATGTTTATAATGATTTATATATACATGAAGAATCATGTACAAAAATTTAAATAAATATGATGTTGGTCAAAGAAAATAAAAATCTGGTGCGAGCAACACACGATGTAGGGGAAGGGGCGATGTAAAAATATCAACCGCTATCCTTCTTCCCTAGAATAGACGCTGATTCAAAGGGATTAATAATTATAATTAATTCCTACAGAACCATTTATCAGCCATTGAAGAATGGTGTCAAAACTGGAGAATTAAAATAAATCCTAACAAATCCCATCAAATTACCTTCACTATACGTCGTAAACCTATGACTTCCTGCCCCACCGTGTCTTTTAACAATATCCTACTTACCCCTTCTGAACAGATCCGGTACTTAAGACTCCACCTCGACAAACGCCCAACATGGAATCCTCATACTAGATACAGATTACTACAACACTTGTTCGACAAACGCTCAAAACTTCCTACTTACTACAAAAAACTCATTTATATAACAATTATGAGGCCTATTTGGACCTACGGCATTGAGCTATGGGGGTCTACTAAACCATCGAATTCCTCTCGCATCCAATCCTTGCAGTCCAAAATCCTTCGAAAAATCCTCAGTACTCCTTAATTTGTTACCAATAAAATCATCCAGATATCCCAAAGACCTAAATATCCCATTTGTTGAAGACTAGGCCCGTTACAGATATACCTCTTTTCTTTCCAAACTCCTTGCCTACTCAAACCCGCTTATTCGTGACCTCTCCTTCATATCTATTCCCGACAACCCACCGAGGCGCCTTAAAAGAAGATGGTCAAGAGACCTACCATAAATTAGACATTGGAGTGCTACCATAGGGTAGTTTTTTCACAGGACTACCATGTGTTCTAATGATATACCAAGCCTATTTACTTGTTGTATTGATTTAATACAGTTGTAAATTTCTTTATATTAAAAGTAAATTATTTTTTTGTATGAATTCGCGTTAATAAGGTTATTTTGTGCTTTTGAACATTTTTATCTAAAATATGCGACAAATGTTCAATTATGTTTAAGTTAGGAGACTGTGGAGGGATATGAAGTTGTTGGCGAACGTTAAATATTAACTAATCTTTAGTTTTGTTGGTTGTATGTTTCGGATCATTATCATGCATAAAAATATACTGATTCTGAATTCCTAATATGACGGCACTGGCTAGCAGGTTATGCAAAATCTTGACATAACCTCTTGCATTTAAAATCCCTTCAATAGGCACGAGATTGTCTACATCATTATAAGCTTTGCATCCACAAACTATTACACTCCCACCTCCAGTTTTTACAGTAACTGAGACGTTTGGCTTTCTGAATTCTTCACTTTTTCTTCGCCAAACCGTCTTTCTGCCGTCAGATCCAAAGAAATTAAATTTATTGTCATCAGAGAATAATACATTTTACCAAAAGCTGATTGTCTTGTTGGTGTAATCCATAGGAAAAAAGAGCATTTTTTTTAGATTCGTCTCACTGATATAAGGTTTCTTTCTCGGTATCCTGCTGTAAATTCCTTTATAATTCAAAACATTTCTAATTGTTGTAGTGCTCACACAAACACCAGAAGTCGATTCGACCATATGAGCTGAGACACCTACACTAACTCCTGAAGTTTTTATAGCCTCAATTTTGATTTTCTTTTCATCCTCCCATTTACTTTCTGTGGATGTCCTTTGCGCCGGTTATTTGAAGTTGTACCTCTTTCCTCAAATCTCTTAATTACATATATGTATGTAGAAAAATGAATACCTAAGAAATCCGCTATTTTGCGATGCTGTCCTTTGATTTCTAAATAATACAACTTGTTCGCGAGTAGCGGAACTTAGTTCGCTTGTTTTTGGCATTAGAATAGGTTAAATTAAGAATATATTGAAATCTTTTATAATATTGATTACATAAAACAGGATTTTACTCAAGCATACAAAGAAGAGCTAGTAAACTTGCATAGTGTGCAAATACTTTTGTTTATATTATGTTTAAATACATTTTCATTATGATCAATATTTTTTATTGAATTTGTACTGTTTTTTACTTTCACTTACTTATATATCAAATATATAGTAAGGGAAAGTATTGCGATCGTGTAAATTTTCGAATTCCAGTTTTCAACGGAAATACACGTTTTAGAGTCCAAATGACCAAGTCCCGCAAAAAGGTCTGTGTGTCCGTGTGTCGTTGAGTCCGTGTGTACGTGTATTTGTAGTTAGTCCAGCGCAAAAACAAAAAGTCCTATAAAACTGAAACTACATATTTAAGATGACTATACGCCCGAGATGTTACTGAAACTTTTTCATAAAAATTAGCTAACTAGAAGAGCCACTTTATACCACGCATTTTGCACCTTTTTACTATTTTCTCAAAAACGGCTTTAACAATTTCGATTAAATTCGCTATATCGATTTAAAATTTAATGGGTTTCAATATTAGGTAGTTTTATTTCTGATTGAAATAGTCTGATAGGGCTTAAATGCTGATATTTTAAATTCTCTTCTTCTAAAGTACATTTAATTTTGTATATTTAAAAAAATCAGGCACATCATCTCATTAGAATTGTTAAATAGCGGCTAAATATTCAAGTTGAACGAATTTGATAAACAACTAAAGGAGAAAAGGGCAAACATGTTTTTTAAATGCGATTTTCGTTTTTTTGAACATTAAAACAGAAATATAGATGTCTTATATACCGTTGGAAAGCTAAAGACTTTAGAAAAAATACTATCACTAAGCCGTTAAAACAAACTGATTGTCGTAGATAATATTATAATTGATTATTTAATAAAACACATGTTTCTATTCAAGCTTAATTTAATTATTTCTTTAACAATTTATTCTACCCTCACACAAGACTGAAACGACAGGAAACTGCACGACGTTTTCGACTTCTTCAACACTTATTAGACAAACGTTCTAATCTTCCACTTAACTACAAAAGACTCATCTACATGACTATCATAAGGCCGATATGGACTTACGGAGTGGAGCTTTGGGGCTCTACTAAACCATCGAATTCTTCCCGTATCCAATCCCTACAATCCAAAATCCTTCGTAAAATCCTAAATGCTCCTTATTTTGTCACGAACAAACTTATCCATAAAGACCTCAACGTTCCGTATGTTGCTGATTTGGCCCGATCTAGATACCATTCCTTTCATGACAAACTCCATTCCCACCCTAATCCTCTTGTTTCAATACTTTCTTCCTCCTCAATTCCTGACAATCCTCCGAGGCGTCTGAAAAGAAGAAGGCCTCGAGACCTTCTAGTGTATAAAAGTTACAGGAGTGCTGCCATTGGGTAGTTCTTCTTCAAGTTTGTATCACGCCATTTAACGTTTGTCACATTTACTTGTTGTACCTTGAAGTACAGTTGTAAATTTCAATAAATGATGTTAAAAAATAAAAAAAAAAAAACAATTTATTTTGATATCTGAATGTATTTATAACTTCTAAAATTGATTTTAACTATGGAGGTAAGTGAAAGTCGTGTGTTGCGCGCACCAGATTTTTTAACAAGTGTGAATTTTACTGTTTGTTAATGGACCTCAAACTGTTTTATCATTATTTAAATTTATTATTATTATTAAAAGACAATGTGTGCAAATACTTTCTTTGGTCCCTGTATTTAAAAGTTCTGAAATTGATTTTAACCACGCTGTTGAGTGAAAGTCGTGCGTTGCACTTATCGGATGTTTTCAGACTAAAAAAAAATATAACGTCAAACTTGTGGCAGACTATTCCGTTGGACCATATACGGGGGTGATTCCATGACATCATATAACCAAGTGTTCGTAAGGAGCTTTATTCCACTTCATTACTTCATGGCATTACTCCTTGTTGTTAGTATAAGGTTGCATTGTTGTCATCTTTCTCTTAGCACAACCCTTGACCCTGACCTTTACAATCAGAAGCTTCTTCCTATTTAAAAAAAAAAGTTACGACCACGTTTTTATTCAGAAAACCGGTAACGTGTTGTCATCTATCTGTGAAACGATAATGGCGAGGACGATTGCGTCAATATGTATCCGTGTTTTAGGACTCCGATCCAAGTGGTTTGACCATGTCAATATAAATAATAACGACCTGTCCAATTCGTTCCCAGTATTTACATATGTTTTTATTATTCAATCCTCTTTTTGCTTTTGGAATTTTTTTTTATTAATACAGATAACGCTTTCCTGTCTTAAATAAAGACTTAATTATAAATTAAGAAGTATTAAATTAAGTTAAAGTTAAATAAAAACATAAAGAATTACATTAAGTTTCGTTTGAAACATATTTGATTAAATAATATCTCTTCTCTTCTCTTTTATATCATATAATAATAACGGAATTTTGCTTTCCGCTAACTCCTTCTAAACCACAAGAACGATTTTGATACGGTTTTCACCATAATTTCGGATATCTACAACGAAGTATTTAAAAGGGACTGAGTGAAAAAGTATGATACTAATGTAGATCACACATCTGTATGATGAGGATAAGTGATATACATTTGGTAAGCGAGAGTCAGCTGGTCCCCGAGCTATAAAATTCTCTTCGCCGTAAACAAAAAAAAAATCTTAAAAAATCATTTACTCTAATAATTTTGTATATTTCAAAACTATAATGATAATAAGAGTACATTTCTAGTCCTTACAATACATCACATAAGTAGCTAAAAAAATGGTTTAAAATATTACTTATTTACTTCTTACATATCTATTTATTTATTATGCATTAATTTCTCATTGATTTAAGCCCCTCTCTTAATGAAGTTGTTTTCATGTATTCCCTATATTTACGTCTTCTTTCTGATTGATATATGGATTGATAGTATTTGTAGTACTGGTATTAGAAATAGAAAAGGGACAGACTATACACTGCCCTCAATACTCAACGGTCGGGAGGGTTTAGCCAGCTTTAACTATTGAAACGGTCATTCACACGGTAGGGTTTAATTATAAAGAACGGGGTATATGTTTAGCTATTTATATCATTTTCAAGCTTTAATTCAATTTATTTAATAATGCTATAAATATAATAATTATCCTACGTAATAACATTATAATCATTATTTACAGAGAGTAATTTATAATGCATCATAATAAAGTTTTCGAATTTCAGAACATTAATTTTTAGTTATATATTTCCTAAATTTATAAGAATAAAGATAATACACCTTATTCATGTTTATTTAACATTTTATTTTAGATTTTGTATTGTGTTTTTTTTCAAAGAATTGTTACTTTTTGTTAGGTGTTTAACATCTAAGAGGCCATTACAAATATATAATATATAAACATATTTATTTATGTTTATATAACCCACCAAATCACATTTACCCTTTGTCGCAAACCGATGACTTGCTGCTTCCCAGTATCCTTAATTAACATCTCACTTACTCCTGTAGTGTAGTAGAACAAATCCGATACCTAGGTATCCATCTTGACAAGCGCCTTACTTGAAATCCTCACACAAGACTGAAACGACAAGAAACTGCTCGAAGATACTGATTACTACAACACTTACTAGACAAACGTTCCAGTATATTAAAAAAGAATCATTTACACCACTATTATCAGACCTATGTGGACATATGAAATCGGGGGGCTCTTCTAAACCATCTAATTCCTCCCGCATCCAATTCACAAATCAACTCCTCCATAATGACCTTAACATCCTATTTGTTGCAGACATCGCCCGTGATAGATACATCTCTTTTCATTCTAAACTCCCTGGTCACACAAATCCACTTGTCCGTAGTCTATCTTCCTCAGATATTCCTGATAACCCTCCGTGGCCATTTTATATATTAATTTGAGAATATTGTTATTATTCTGTCATCCAATATACATTTCTTTGAGATATGTCCTAGCTCTGAACGTTGTTTGAGAATACAAGAGAATCTGAAATAATTCAGAAATTACGTTTGAGAATGAAATTTCAAGTCGGAAAATCGAATTTGTTTTCTGGGTTTTCTAAATACAAGTAGATTAATTTCGATGATTCGTAAATGATATAACGCTAACCTTCAAAACACATTGGAATGGTATAAGTTTGGTCATTGATTTCTTACAACAGTAAGATAAAAGATGAATTAATAGAAAATGATAATTGAGTAGATCATAAAAAATAGTTGGACACTGATATGGACGATTTAAATTAAGTTTTATATACAGACTGCACCAGTAGAAGTGTGTATGATTACGCAAGTAACAATTAATTCATTATACTCATTCAGACACGCAAGACGTCAATTAAAAAATAATTATTCTTATTTATCAAATAAGTCAATATTAAAATAATTAAGATTTATTTCATCTAGTCATAGAGTTCATTAGAACTCATTAGGGTATAGATCGATTCAGGCTCTTTAGTCCATGTTTCAATTAATAAATAACTGTTTAAAGTAAATTCACGTGTTCTTGCTAACGTCTTCTGGAAAAAGAATGTATCTTTAGATATATATATATATATATATATATATATATATATATATATATATATTATATATATATATATATATATATATATCTTTAGAATGTATCGCAAATTTTTGGGTTGTAAAATTAGTTCGTGGCGTTTTTTAATATTAAATTTTATCCTCACTGTTTAAAATGTCCTCATGTCTACTTGGTCAATAATGTTTACATATTCTAAAAAAAAAAATCTGGTGCGGGCAACACACGACTTTCACTTAAAAACAATGAAAG
Organism: Piezodorus guildinii; assembly: GCA_023052935.1. Lineage (NCBI taxonomy): Eukaryota > Metazoa > Arthropoda > Insecta > Hemiptera > Pentatomidae > Piezodorus > Piezodorus guildinii. Next base: position 34,136,479 of record CM041295.1, on the reverse strand, counting down.
AATTTTCAAATACATTTAGAGATAAAAATACGTAAAACTATTAAGGAATTAATCAAATTGAATTTATATAGAAACTTGTGTTTTATTAAAAAATCTATTATATTATTATCTAAAATAATCAGTTAGTTTTATCTTCTTCTCATCACTCTCTATTAACTTTTAAAAGCTTGTATATGAGATGATATGTTTTCTAAAATCTTTAGCTTTCCAACGGTATATCATACATGTATATTACTGCTCTTATGTTCAAAAACGAAAAATTGCATTAACAAAATATTTTTTCTGTTTTCTCCTTTAGTTGGGTATCGAATTTATTCAATTTATATATTTACCTGTTTTTCATCAGCGTTAACAAGATCATCTAGTTATTATTATTGAATCTACAAAATTAAAGGTACTTTAGGGGAAGAAAATATCGGCATTTAAGCCCTGTTAGACCATTTTTATCCAAATAAAATCTACATGATATTAAAGCCATTAAATTTTACATCGATATTGCGAGTTTAATCAAAATCGTCGGAACCGTTTTCGAGAAAATCGAAAAAAGGTGCAAAACGCGTTGTATAAAGTGCCTCTTCTGGTAAGCTCATTTTGATGAAAAAAGATTTGTCACGTCTCGGGCGTATATTTGTCTTAAATATGAAATTTCAGTTTTATAGGACTTACCGTTTCTGCCCGGGAGTTACCACACACACAGACCTTTTTGCGGGACTTGGTTATTTGGACTACGGGGACTCTAAAACGTGTATTTCCGTTGAAAACTGGAATTCGAAAATTTTCACGATCGCAATACTTTCCCTGACTATATATAGTAAGTGAAAGTAAAAAAAGGTGCTTTTATGCATCAGTTACAACCGAGATTCCTTATCTTCAAGTGGTATTTTGCTTGCTCAAAATGGAAAAGAACAAAAAATTCATAGGTGTGATAGATATCAAGCCGAGTTGCTATGAAAAACTTTTTTTTTTGTTACCTTAATAAAACTTGGCAGGCCAGTTATAAAATCCCCATCCGTGCTACTTAGATTTATTCATTGAAACAATTATGTAGCGAAATATTGTCTCAAGCATAAATTAGTTATATTGAATACCTATTTTGTATTAAAATATTATATTTTTATTTTATTAGAATGCGAAGAAGGTGTAGGTTTATTATGAGCTCAATAATGTTTACATTTTCTAAAAAAGTATTAGTTAAGGTGCTTTTATGCATCAGTTACAACCGAGATTCCTTATCTTCAAGTGGTATTTTGCTTGCTCAAAATGGAAGAGAACAAAATATTCAGGTGTGATAGATATCAAGCCGAGTTGCTATGAACAACTTCTTTTTTTGTTACCTTAATAAAACTTGGCAGGCCAGTTATAAAATCCTCATCCGTGCTACTTAGATTTATTCATTGAAACAATTATGTAGCGAAATATTGTCTCAAGCATAAATTAGTTATATTGAATACCTATTTCGTATTAAAATAATATATTTTTATTTTATTAGAATGCGAAGAAGGTGTAGCTTTATTATGAGCTCAATAATGTTTACATTTTGTAAAAAAGTATTAGTTAAGGTGCTTTTATGCCCCAGTTTTAACCGGTATTCCTTATCTTTAAGTAGTATTTTGCTTGCTCAAAAAGGAAGAGAACAAAATTTATTTTCGTCATTTAATGAGATTTTATTTCTGAAAATCCGCTGCATAGACGGTTAACAAAATTAGCAGTGTGCATGTCACTGATGCCTTAGGAGAAAGCAGCATTCATAAGTGGTTTGCTCGGTTCAGAACCGGAAATTTTGAATTGGAAGACGCAAAGCGCTCGGGTCGACCTTCAAATGTTCTGTTAGGACGGAATTAAATAATTACCTTGAATGATGGCAACGTGTAATAGATCAAAAGGGGTCATATATAATAGATTAAAAATATACAATACAAGAATCTGAAGTTATTATTGCAATTAACAGTAAAAAACGTTACGAACCTATTTTACAACTAAATAGAATAAATTAGTAATTTATGCAATAAACCCTACAATTTGTTTTAATTTAAGTTATTATGGACGTTGAATCAACTCCAACTTCAAATCAACTTTCCCACAACAATAAAAACAAAGAACCTTTGAAATTGCTCCTTGTCGAAAATATATAAAATGTATCCCCGGTCCTGGTAATAACTTAGTGGCCGACCACACAGTATAGCGATTTAGTGACCTAAAATTATATAAATTTTTATATGATATATAAGATAAAAGAAAAAAAAAATGTTCATTTATCAACATGGAGTGCCCTTTATTAGTGAGAGAATGAAAAATACACCCATGGTCTCTCTGGATCTTTTAAACTCTTTATTTTATCTCTACATCTCATCCCCAGACTTCAAAAAGGTCTATGATTCAATAGACACGGAAGTCTTGCTGGAAATTCTAAGGGAACACGGAGATGACATTGAAAAACGCTATGAATTTATTTGACAACCCAATCTAAAGGACAAGACTTCTTTATGAGTATTTGAATTAATTCCTATATTTTATTAGTTTATAATTTGAGTAATTCAATGTTGAAGAGATTGAAGTAAACTCCTACAGTCTAGTTCTTTTTCCGTTAAATCTCTATCCATAAAGATTTAATGGATAAAAAATCCATCTCTATCCTCAAACAGCTCCTACGCTTCTGTGACTCTTTTCCTAGAAGTGTCCTTCATCTCTTAGTGTCTTCTCTGATTCTCCCCACTTTGACTATGGATGCCTAGTATATGGAAGACTCAGTGGCAAAAATATTACAGAAAAGTTGTATAAGATTTATGCATGGCTTCTCTAGACAGTCACACGTCTCACGTCTGGTATTCTGGTCAAAGGTGGCTCTATTCCGAATCCCAAAGAAAACACCTGCCTACTTGGCATCTTCCTATTCCAATCCTTGCGAACTAGAAAACCTACCTATATCTTTGACCTCCTTACTCCGTGCTCTTCCATGCACATCCTAAATACAAGATCCCAACCCATCGATCTATACCTTCCCTCTCATAGAACAGTATCCTATGAAAAATCCTACATCATCCGTGCTACCACACTTTGGAACTCTTTACCCATCTCCCTCCAAAAGTGTGCTCTAATCCAATCAACACAAATTAAACACCGCCTACTTGGCACTTCCTATTCCAATCCTTGCGAACTAGAAAACCTACCTATATCTTTGACCTCCTTACTCCGTGCTCTTCCGTGCACACCCTAAATACAAGATCCCAACCCATCGATCGATACCTTCCCTCTATAGAACAGTATCCTATGAAAAATCCTACATCATCCGTGCTACTAACTTTGGAACTCTTTACCTCCAACTCCCTCCAAAAAGTGTCATCCCTAACCACATTAAACACCAATTATTTAACCACCCCCTCAAAAATCAATCTTTCGCACATATGTTATAAATCTAGACTTTGATAATACTTAACTTAATTCATTTGATGTTACGTTTTTTTTCTTTTTTGTATCTTTTATTCATATTAACCTATTATAATTTAATTGACTAAATAATCATATATCAAATTAAGCCAGACAAACTGGACTTATTTCTGTTCACTGTATATTACTCTTAGGTGATGAAATGTCACAGAATAAAAATTATTTTTCATTTCATTTATTTCCCTTTCCCTATCTTGGTCATTTCTGGCATATTAAATATGGTGACAGTGGTATTTCGCATCAAAAATGTGGCCTTCAAAAAATCCAAATATAAAATCTATCATTTGGGATTTTAGGGGTCCTTGAAATTGAATATAAATGGAATGAAGGGCTCCGTGAGAAATTTTGTAGTGAACTACCACACGCTTATATTCACAAATAGGTAAGTGAAAGTAAAAATTAGTTTTCTGTTAAAAATAAGAACACTTCGAATAAAATGTAATAAAGTCAATTTATTTTCCCCAAAACACGGTTTAATGCCGCGATAGAAAATAGTGCCTTAAATAACGATTCTTAACCAAAACGGAAATTGTGTGTTTTGAGTCCCTTGGAATCAACTAAACTCAGAGAAATACTCGTAGACATGCCAGCACGTACCACTGAAAGTCGGTCATCTGCGCCCAGCCTAAGGGTCAACTTATTTAATAATTAAAGAACAAGAAGAAAACATTGTTTTGTTTGTTTTAAATTATTTTATTATTTAGAATGTCTTAAACTTAAAAACACACTAACTCATAATTCAGAATTGGTCTGGTTGTTTACATTTAAAATTTCAGATATTTCAAAAAATGATAAAGTGGTGACAGAAACTGGAATTACCAGACGAAAATATGCTACTTTAGAGGACCTAGGACTGGACTGCAGAAGTTTGTAGATCAGTGATTCTTATAGGTTCAGAAGAAATATATTTGGGATATCAATAATCCCAGTTGCTTAAAAAAATTCTATTTGAAAAAAAAAACCCAATAATTTATTTTCCTGAGATATAGGAGCTATTACAAATTCCTCTTTCAGTAAAATATATCGCCATTTAATCAATTTCGGATTGGGTGCAGAATATTTAAAATTCAAATTCCATATAAAAAAACAAGATTAATTGGTCAACTAAGACTGGCAGGCGAGAAATCATAGAAGATAATCGTGAACGGGTTATTGTATAAATTTTAACCAACACGACATGCCCTCTATGTAATATCGATGATTACGATTATTTTGAACATTTTTTTATTAATTTTGTCCTGTCTTAAATCCAGTCAGAAAATTGTATTTATTTTAGTATGATATGGGAAATTTTAATTTAAAAGGCATATTAACAATTACCAGCTATAAGAAAATTTTATTTACAACAGAAGCTTTAAAGAAAGAAAGAAATAAAGTAAATTTTATTCTGGGACCTTCAGACCCCTAAGAATAACAGAAAAGTACAAAACTGTGACCTGTGTCTGGCACAGAAACAAAAACATAAAAGAAATACAAACTTAAGATGTAATATTATTTAAAAAAAAAAAAAAAGTTTAATAAATCAAATAATAATTCATTTGTTTGAAAAATGATACTTTTAAAAATTATAACGACACTGCTAATAAGCGGTGAAATGAATTGATATATAACATGGATATGCATGGTAGGTAACGTATTTATTAAAAATAATTTATTATGTGTTGATATTAGATGTTAAAAATGTATAAATGCCATAAAAACTTTAATTGATTACAGAGGCTTGAAAATGGCCCTAGGACTGAAACGTTGCAATGTCTGGAAATTAAATAAAATTAAAAAAAATATATATATCCAAGACTTCTTTGTAGAACGGCCTAATATTTATCGAATAAATATTCAACCAAAAGAACACTTAAGACGATGATGAGAAAGCTAAATGCTCTGAAAATTCAAGCCTATATCCTTTTATCTTCCCAACCAAACACTCAACAATTCTAAAATTTCGAACCAAATATCCTATGACTTTGAGTGAAAGAAGACAATATTTATTGTTCAAATTGAACTTATTTAATCAATTAATTTATTTTTAGTCTTATTTAATACATTCATCTTCCTTAAGTTATTTATTTTATTTTTCTTTGTTTTTGCTGTATACCTTTTTTTCCCCTCTTCCCATAATTTTTTTTTTCAATATTCCAATTCAATCCTCTCTCTGTTTATAAAATCATGTTTATTTAGTCAATAATGTAATAATTATATATATATAACTAAGAGGGATCAGTTAAGGTGCTTTTATGCATCAGTTTCAACCGAGATTGATATTTTGATATTGATATTCACCTTTAAGTGATATTTTGCTTGCTCAAAATGGAAAGGAAAAAAACATTTTCGCCACGTAATATATTTCGGCACAAATTCAGTGTTAATGGAAATTGAGTGTTGGCTCGATTCAGAACCAATTCGAAAATCAAAGCGCTCGGGTGATCCTTCAACTGTTGATGGTGACCAAATTCAACCCAAAAAAGATAAAAGATGGCAACATGAAATAGATCATATTGGGTCATTCATAATTGATTACAAATATTTACAAGAATCTGAATTTTCTATTGAAATCACCAGTAAAAAACGGTACGAACTGATTTTACAACCCCAATACATTATAATCTTAGTCAGACATATTGTAAATTTTAATTGTACTCAGTCCCAGAAAAAAAATTAATTTATATTTCATTCCATTCCAGAAACCAGATGGTATTATACTACGATAAAATGCCATATGATGTGGATCATACTCCAATAAATCAGCCTTCAAACTCTCCAATACACTCATTAGAAGGCTGAGAAGAAGGTTTTAGCTTATTATAAGCTGAGTACAGCCCGGCTGTTCTTTTAACCCATCAAGGCAATCATGTCGCGCCGAGACTAGAGTACACCTGAAGGAAATATTCCATTACAACATGTCACAACACAACAAATTGTTCACGTACTTTGCCTGAATTTAAAGGAAGACGTTGCTATATCACATTTCACGAAGAAATGATTATTCTTACATAAATTTATTTTTATTTATTTAACGTCACTTTATGCTACTATGGCTAATCGGACGATGCTACAGTGGGAGTCCTAAATTTTGCCTATCCAGGTTTTATTAGGATAGGGATCTTTAACGAGTACTTGACATCGCACAGGCTCGGGTCCACCTTTTAACGTCCCCTCCGAAGGACGGCGTATCTAAGGATTTTTTACTCCCATTAAAAAATCCTAGAACCACCTGCGGGTTTGAACCCGTGACCTTTAGCATGGGAGGCTGTTACGCTAGCCACCCAGCTACAAGTGATCCCTCTTAATAAGTGCTACTTTTGCGCAAAAGTTACCAAGAAAGGAAACAGTGCAGCTTACTTTTAAGAAACCAAATTTCATTATTGGGGTCTTAAAACAGTGACAGGCGATTTGATAGGACACTAAAATGTCATAGTTTTCTGTTATGGTTAGGGTTCAAAAGATTATCGCATCGGTCAGGCCTAATATTAATTATTATTATTACTAATTATATATAATATTATTAATTATTAAAATAATCTTTACAAGACCGTGGTACGTCCAGTGCTCACGTATGGATCAGAGGCATGGGCAACTACTAATGCGGACGAGAACAGGCTATTAATATTCGAAAGACATGTGCTCAGGAGAATATTCTGGAGTAAGAGAAGATCTGGAGAAAAGAAAAACAGTGAGCTCTACAACATCTTTAAGGATGCCGAGTCGTTAAGATTATAAAGCTAGGACGACTCCGATGGGCCGGCCATGGCTCGAATATGGTTCTGAGATTCAATGAAAATACTGACAGAAGAGGTGCACCAAAGCAAGGAGAGTAGGGCGACCCAAAACAAGATGGCTGGATTGTGTAGGGGTGGATGCGAGGAGCCTGCTCAACATCAGGAACTGGACTGCTGCAGCACAAGACAGAGCCGTCTGGTGGAGGCTGCTAGGGGAGGCCTAGACTCGATAACGGGTTGTTGCGCCGAATATGTATGTATGTATGTATTACTAATTATTAACACAAATAATGCCAAATTCATTAAACTGGAATCGCTAACTATGAAGTTCTAAGTTGTTACAAAAAAAAAAAAAAAAAAAAAAAAAAAAAAAAAAACGTATAAATTCAAGCAGTTATACTTTGACGAATACATTATTTGTGAGAATATATTAACATTTCTTGTTGGTTAGGCATCCTCTTAATCTTCCCCAACATATGTAAAATTAAAAGCTATAGATGATAACTATTTATTGTCACAAAATCTATCTTTTATTGTTAAACTGAATTTTAAACGACCAGACAATTATAATTATATTGTACTTTTCTTGTTATTCTTAGGGGACTACTCGTCCCAGAATAAAATTACGTTTCATTCTCAATATTCATTATGTGAAAAATAATTACATTCATCAGATATTTTAATAATTATAAAACATGCCTAATATTTCTTTATTTTTTAATTAAATGGCTTCGTCACGGATGTTTAAATACTTGAACACCCCCTTAGCTATATTTATTGTTCATATTGCTATGACTATGTGGTCATTATATTATTAAGAACTAATTGAACAGGTACACAATAAAAAAAGAGCAATACATTGCTTGTACTAATGGATTACCGGAAAATCTGCAGTATGTTTTTACAAAAAGATAATTGTCCATCCGAGAATGAAGCTCTATCGGAAGCCCATCTTGCAATTACAGTTCCACGGTCTAAAGTAATCCACGAAATCTTTTTCTGGCTCCTCTAAGTATATTGCTGCAGGATTGAAAAACAAGTAATCAAATGGGAATCCCGTCCCATCATAAGACTAGAAGGCAAACCGTAATTACGGGCCAAGTCAATTACGAGGAATTTTCCATAAATTAGTGGTAACCTGTTTCATTGAACTTCAAAACAGAACTGAAATAGGGTATAATCCAATAACTGATGACTCTCCTTCATCCATAAAGTCATTGCTGTCTTGAAGGATTCGACGGTAATATTAAGAATCCAAGGTGTTCTAAAAACGTGCATCTCTCATACCTTTAGAGTAGAACATACAGACCATACTCCATTACACTTCGTCTGCGTCAATTTCTGTTATTATGATCGCGATTAGGAAGTTTTCGAAAGAATATATTTTAAAGTACTCTGCGTAAATGATATTTTTAGTTTTATTTTCCATCAGAGACCTTGAAGTATGGTTCAGAATTGGAGAATCAAAATCAATTTCCAATCCCCAAATTCCTTTACCCTTCGTCGTAAACCTACGACATCCTGCCCTACAGTGTCCTTTAATAATATTCCGCTAGTCCAGTTGAACAGATTCGCTATCTAGGACTCCTACTTGACAACGACTAACTTGGAATCCGCACAAAATACTAAACGGCAAGAAACTGCCTAACGCTTTCGCTTACTTCAACACTTACTGGACAGACGCTCAAACCTGCCACTTAACTACAAAAGGCTCATCTATATTACCATCATTAGGCCTATCTGGACGTACGGAGTACTCAATGCTCCTTACTTCGTCACCAACAAACTCATCCATAAAGACCTTAATGTCTCATATGTTACTGATTTGGCCCGTACGAGGTATCATTCCTTCCATGATAAGCTCCACTCCCACATTAACCCACTAGTTTCAATCCTTGCTTCCTCTTCGATTCCTGACAATCCTCCGAGGCGTCTGAAAAGAAGATGGCCTCGAGACCATCTAGTGTAGATTACCTAGTGGAGTGTTGCCAATGGGCATATTCTCTTTTTGTCTTTTCATGTATATTATGAGCCAATTTACTTGATTTATTTACTAATACAGTTGTAAATTTCAATAAATTAATAATAATAAAAAAAAAAAGTTTTATTTTCTTGTGGGAGAAGAACATACTGATTTTCTCCGTAACCCGATCTTGACAACGCGACATATAGTTGGCCGTGTGAAAAGCAGTCTTGACGTAAATCGATTCCTACGTGTTTAAATGTTTGCCCCTGTGATTTATTAATTGTTACGGCAAAAGATAACTTAACGGGAAATTTAATTATTTTAAAATTAAAAGGTAAATCATTAGGATGCGAGGTTAATTTTTCCCATTTTTTCAACATTTTCCTTTGATTCTTCTGATGGTCGTAGCGTGATGTTATATAGCCTAAAGCATTCCTCGATAAATGGACTATCCAACACAAAAATAATTTTTCAATTCGAACCAGTAGTTTCTGAGATTAGCTCGTTCAAGCAAACTCTTCAGCTTTATAATATTAGTATAGATAATCTTAAATTTGTATGTGTAGAGTGTGTTATTCTTATTAAAAGCCAAGGCTTTACAAATATTTAACGTTAAGTTCATTTAAAATTATTTCCCTAATGACCCACCGCTGATCACTAGTTGGGAACCACTGGTCTAGACTATGTTAAGAAGTATACATAAATATAAGGTACTTTACTATACCATTGACAAGGGCGTATAAAGGGTTTTCGTAGGTTAAAGGACTAATTACACTAGTATAAAAAAAAAAATCCCTCCTACCTATTTCATGCATAACGAATGATATATTAGATAATTCTGAATAGAAATATAGTATTAAATCTTCCGTATCACATATTATATTTTTCAATGGTGGTTTTAAATATTAAAAAAAAAATATTATAATTGTTCAAACTGATACAAATGTTGAATAAATGTTACAAAAGCTACAAATCATCAGATACTCTTATTGCTGGATCCTAAAAGAAACCAAATTAATTAAAGCGTTCTAGCCTCTAGGTGGCTTAATGGCTAACATTATTCTGTTTTACAATTGTAGTACTTATAAGTAACGTATTCTTTAAAAAAAAATAAAATAAAAAAAAATGAAATAAATAAAAAATAAAATAAAATAAATAAATTTAAAAAAAGGCTAATAATAATAACAAAAAAAAAAATTATAAAAAAAAATTATAAAAAAATGTATATGTGTGTGTATGTGTACGGATATGTATGTGTGTGTGTGTGTGTGTGTGTGTGTGTATATATATATTTACTTAATCTTTATGCGAGCTATATAACTTTAATTTTATAAAGGGAAAACATATTTTGATTGTTATAATAAAAATTCATACTACCTAATTTACCAAACAATTAGTATATGGCGTAAAAAACCACGAAGTTAAAAACGCCTAATCATCATTCCTAATCCTAATCTTATTGCTGGCTGTTAATAATTATTCCACTTTGTAGTTTTCTCCCTTTTCATATTTTCTATAGGTTTTTCGCAACGAAGCGACTAACAGAAATCGGCAAGCATCGCTTCTGACCATTTTCCATTTTTCTATGTGCAATATGTCTTAATGAAACCTTTCGCCGTGTTCATCTGATACTGCTCAAAGATGAGCGGGAAAAAAGTCCAAATGAGGATCCAAGAAATTAATTTTTTGGGACATATTGCATTTTAGGGCTTTGTATGAAGAAAGAAATTCAAGTATGATTTCACGGTAGTTCTCCTTTTTTGTTTCCAAAAAAATTAAGACATACTTCTACAAAAGCGGTCCATGCTCTCTTTTCAGCTTTATTCAATGTACTTTCAAAATTTGAGTCCTTCATGAGCTCTTGTGATTGGGGACCCACAAAGATTTCTTTTTTCAATATCGCGTTGCTGATTCGAGGAAATTTAGTTTTGAAATATTGAAAACCTCCACCGTCCTTGTTCATGGCTTAAACAGAATTCAGACTTCAGGGATAAAACTCATTCTTTGTGGCCAATTTTTTACTATGAATGCTTTTCTCAAGCGCGTTGTCCCATTTGCGTAAAAAACAACAAAATTTGGTATATCTTCCTTGCAGTCCTGTTAACATTGCAACAACTTTTAGATCTGCACAAATGTTCCACATATACTGTGAATATTTATTTTTTTCCAATAACAACTTCATATTTCCGTTATCCGATCTCTTTCTCTCTCTTTCTGTCAGCACGACCGGTTTTCGTGAGTACTGAGACGATCTGAATTGAATAGAGCAGCGTTAATGAAACGACGTCAGAAAAAAACACACGTAACTATGAGAATTTAAAAAAAAATACTTTAAATAATGTCTATATGTGATAGAAAAAATCTGGTCCGGGCAACACACGACTTTTACTTACCTCCATTTTTAAAATCAATGAAAGAATTTTCAAAAACAGTTAGAGATAAAAATACGTGAAACTATTAAGGAATTAATTAAATTAAATTTCTATAAAAACATGTGTTTCATTAAAAAACTATTATATAATTATCTAAAATAATCAGTTAGTTTTATGTTCATTTCATCACTATCTATTAACTTTTAAAAGCTTGTATATGAGATGATATTTTTCTAAAATCTTTAGCTTTCCAACTGTATATCATACATGTATATTACTGCTCTTATGTTCAAAAACGAAAAATTGCATTAAACAAATATTTTTTCTGTTTTCTCCTTTATTTGGGCATCGAATTTATTCAATTTATATATTTACCTGTTCTTCATCAGCGTTAACAAGATAATATAGTTACTTTTATTGAATCTACAAAATTAAAGGTACTTTAGGGGAAGGAAATTTAAAATATCCGCATTTAAGCCCTGTCAGACCATTTTAATTAGAATGAAACCTACATGATATTAAAGCCCATTGTATTTTACAACGATATAGCGAGTTTAATCAAAATCGTAGGAACCGTTTTCGAGAAAATCGAAAAAAGGTGCAAAATGCACGATATAAAGTGGCTCTTCTAGTAAGCTCATTTTGATGAAAAAAGGTTTTGTCACGTCTCGGGTGTATATTTGTCTTAAATATGAAATTTAAGTTTCATAGGACTTACCGTTTCCGCCCGGGAATTACCACACACACAGACCTGTTTGCGGGACTTAGTTATTTGGACTCAGGGGACGCTAAAACGTGTATTTCCGTTGAAAACTAGAATTCGAAAATTTTCACGATCGCAATACTTCCCCTTACTATATATAGTAAGTGAAAGTAAAAAATGTAAAGCAAACATCGATTTAGCATATTAATAAGCCCTTCATACTTTTATTTGAAGGAAGATCGTTGCAGACCAGTGTGATACTTTAAATGGTTAGCCTCGTGGATTCCACCTAGAGGTCAATGGCGGCACTGGTTAGACTAAACTAATCATCCGAAAGGTCGATGAAGGTAATAGTCACCTTAGGTAGTGCTTCTTCTTTATCAATTATCGTCGATCGAAAATCCAGGACCTTGGAACATAAATATAATCTAGGATTGGTAATGATTACATAATTGAAGGAAGGGCATATCCTGTGCCGCGGAAGTGAGAGGATTTGCCCTACTCAGGGCTACCTCGCTGGCCTCGACCCGCGGAATTACTCACTCGCCTTCCAAGTCCTCATTTAATGGTCAACCTTTCTTTTTTATGTCTATACCTCGAGAAATTATCAAATGGAAATGGTCGTTATTAATATCCATTTGAATAATTATATAGATTTCTTTTAATTGAACTATTATTTTTTAATACAAATTATTTAACGTTATCCATATTAAAACCAGCACAATCTTCCATCATCTTTTTTATCATCATTATTATACAATTCGTCAAATATACTCAACGTTTCGGGGCTTTTCCCCATTATCAAGACTAAACAGTTTTTAGAATCATTTTACTTTTAGTTAGTTTATTAAGTTTTTTCTATATTTATATATACCAATTTTCATGAAATCAAAATAATTTTTTTTATGATATACAATTAACTACAAATTACCTTATTTATGGTACTATTGCATATTTTTACTATTGCAAACTTTGTACTTAGCTAGTTATATTGTTACATTAATCTAATTCCTGAGGTCTGTATTTATTTTTATTTTGATGTTATTATTTAATTTGTTTTTCACTTTTTTATTAAAATTTTATATTATTTATTATGTCAACATAATGAGTACCAAAATTTTTGGTATCTGTTGTATAATTAACTGCATGATTGTTATTTTTGGATATATAAATTGCTTCTAGTATTTTTCTATTTCTATTATTTTTAGATGTATCTAATATTTTTAAATTTTCTACATTAAATTTATGTTGATATTTTCTGCTGTGCTGATAATGCTGTTGCATTTGATTTTTTTATACTTTTGCAATTTGAAATGTCTTGTGATAACCTTTTTTTTAAGTTTTTAGATGTTTCACCAATATATATTCCTTCACAATTAATTTTATACATAGCGTTTTGTTTTTCCATAATTTCTATTTTATCTTTCATAATACTTAAATAATTTTCTAATTTATTATTGTTATATAATCCAAAAGATATATTTGTGTGGTCGTACTTTTTAAATGTGCTTTTTATTTTATCTGTTAATTTTGGGAAATATGGCATTTTATAATATTTTAAAGTTAAGTTGTTTTGTTATTGTTTTTTTGGTTTTTATTTTTGTATTATCACTATTATCATCTTCTCTGAAAAATTGTGAAATGAGTTTTTGATTTGGTTTATTTAATTTTTTATCTTGATATGTGTCTTTATTTATACTTTTTACACTTTGATTATTGTTTGTATTATTGTTGCCTATTTTTTGTAGTTATATATTATTTTAATTGAACTATTATATTTTAATACAAATTATTAAACGTTATCCTTTTTTCCTTCTACAACTTCCTCTACACCTTTGGTTTTTCTCAGTAGTGTTAGCCTTTATGTGAGATTATGCTGGAACGTCAGGTTTGTTTTCTTATTATTTGTGATGTAATTTCTCGCAAAGACGTCACGACTAGAATTATTTATCCGTTAATTAAGGTTTAAAATACCCGGCCAATTAAACTAATAGTTTTACTGTTAAATTTTAAGAAGTCCTACCCTATATTTAATTTTTTTTTTAAATGACTTTTGATTTAAAAACAATGATCATTTATGTTTTGTTTTTTGTTTTTTACTTCTACTTACCTATATATGAAATATACATTAAGGGAAAGTATTGTGATAGTGAACATTTTCGAATTTTAATTTTCAATGGAAATTCACGTTAGAAGACCCTGAATATAACCAAGTCCCGCAAAAAGGTCCGTGTGTGGTTGTGCTGAGTATAGAGCAAAAATGGAAAGTCGTTCGAAACTGAAACTTCATATTCATTACAACTATACGCCCAAATAACCAAGTCCCGCAAAAAGGTCTGTGTGTGTGTGTGTGGTAACTCCCGGGCGGAAACGGTAAGTCCTATAAAACTGAAATTTCATATTTAAGACAAATATACGTCTGAGACGTTACAAAACCTTTTTTTATCAAAATGAGCCACTTTATATCGTGCATTTTGCACCTTTTTTCGATTTTCTCGAAAACGGTTCCTACGATTTTGATTAAACTCGCTATATCGTTGTAAAATACAATGGGCTTTAATATCATGTAGGTTTTATTCTGATTAAAATGGTCTGACAGGGCTTAAATGCGGATATTTTAAATTGCCTTCCCCTAAAGTACCTTTAATTTTGTAGATTTAATAAAAATAACTATATTTTCTTGTTAACGCTGATGAAAAACAGGTAAATATATAAATTGAATAAATTCGATACCTAACTAAAGAAGAAAACAGAAAAATATTTTTTTAATGCAATTTTTCGTTTTTGAACATAAGAGCAGTAATATACATGTATGATATACCGTTGGAAAGCTAAAGATTTTAGAAAAAATATTATCTTATACTCAAGCTTCTAAAACTTAATAGAGAGTGATGAAAAGAAGATAAAACTAACTGATTATTTTAGATAATAATATAATAGATTTTTTAATAAAACACATGTTTCTATATAAATTCAATTTAATTAATTATTTAACAGTTTCACGTATTTTTATCTCTAACAGTATTTGAACATTCTTTCATTGATTTTAAAAATGGAGGTAAGTGAAAGTCGTGTGTTGCCCGCACCAGATATTTTAGATATCAAATCAAAACAAAGATTAACAATAACATAAGAACATTCTTGGCAGAAAGTATATGCTATACATTTTTTTTTATTCATAGTTTTATATTGTCAAAGGATAGAAAATAACTTGTCCTAAAAGCAGACAAAATTAATGAAAATTGGACGGTTTAAAATGGACTGACCTTAATGTTAAGTGACGAAAAAGGCATAAACACATTTCAGATAATTATGCATAACAATTTTATTTAATTAACAATTACTGTCTTATTTATTATAAATCATATGTTTCTTACAAAACTGAATAAACTTTTAATCTAAATTATTTATAATTTTTTTTCAGCTTTAAGCTCATTTAATAGTTCTGAAATTGATCTTAACAGTCGATGTAACTGAAAGTCGTTTGTTACCCGATGTTTTGAATATAAAACCTTGGGTGAAATATTTTTCTGCCTAATATTTTTTAGTTTTGCAATCATTTTAATTCAGCTTCGAGGTTTAAAATATGTGTTGGGAAAATCCCACTGATAATTCCGCAGATAAAATGATATGGATCAGCCAAGAAAGGTGCAGATTTCTGAATTTAATTCAATTCATGCGTAGGAAGAGGGGATCACTTAAAAATTAACAGTAACATTAAAAACTGTAAATACTATTTAGTAGTGAGCAGGAGTGATTAATATAATGATATTGGATTGTAAAATGCGAGGTTTAATGCCACATGCGAGGTGCTTGCAACTCTCCTTGTAATTGCCCTCTTGTTGAGAAAGTTCATCAAGTTAGATATCTTGGAATTGTTCTTCATTACCGACTAAGATGGGATGCTCAGATATCTAATGTCGCTGCTCAGCAAAGGAAATATTTTTATGTATTCCATAAGTTAAGAGGTACTTTATCGATCAATAAATTAAGATTAATTTACTTCGCATATATTCAATCGCTGATTTAATATTATATATTGATTTGGGGGAATTA
Source organism: Piezodorus guildinii (assembly GCA_023052935.1). NCBI lineage: Eukaryota > Metazoa > Arthropoda > Insecta > Hemiptera > Pentatomidae > Piezodorus > Piezodorus guildinii. Next base: position 34,120,222 of record CM041295.1, on the reverse strand, counting down.
TTTTGCTGCACATCCCATTCAGCTTGAGATTGTGCAGAGAAAGATTATTAAGGTAATTTTGGGTATGAATAAAAGATCCCCATCAATTCATATATTCTCGGTCCTTAATGCAATGTCTGTAAAAAAATTATACGTAATCTCCATTAAGAAGAAGCTGTATTTTAGACGGGATGAGCTAGCCGGGAAGATTGACCAACGTTTTTCCACTCTTCTTCTTTCAGTGGCGCGACAGGCCGTGTTGCCCTGGGCCTCGCGGTGTAAACTCCTGCGGGTTTACACTCACGGTTCATGATGCTATTTTTAGTGTAGGGTCATCACTCCCTACGACTAATTTTGTGAGTGGTCACCCTTTGGCTGACGGGTCTCACATACCCGGGGGAGAGGTTGTGAGTGAATCCCCATTTAACGTGAAAAAATTACTATAGCTTAGTTGTGCCAAGACCAAAAAATACCTGGACGACACACCAGACTTGTTATCCCATTGCTACTGTTTACAATAATATTTCTCCAAATTTTCAATATTCTCACACAAATCCTCCAAAGTATTTAAATTGTTACTATAATGTTAAAATATGAATTCCTCCATGAAGAAAAAATTGCTTTTTTTTTTTTCATGTTTTGAGGTCCTTAATTTATTCCTGAAGTCCCATAAATTTGGCCAATCATCCTTGAAACATAAATATATATAATTTAAAATTTGACCTACACCACTATCATTCCTAATTGACTAAGTTATTTAAAATATGAAAATATCTAATGATAAAAATGTAACAGATAAACAGATTGTATTATTGAATGTTTTTCATAAGGATACGTTGCTATCTTCCAATTTGATCATATCGGGTATATATTTATCTTCCTCAGTGCAACATTTATTGCATGATGCAACTCATATCTTTGAAGTTCATGGGTAAACAACCAGATATTGTTGAGCGATTACGAGATCAAGGTCAACATATTAATACATATCTAGGAATCCAGGGAATTTCCGGTGCGATAGTCACATCTTTTCAATTAAAATATCGTCTGAATAATAATTTCTCATTTAAAAGAAAAATATATTAGAAAAATTAAGTCGATATTACTGGTATTACTTTGTCATGTCTAGCACGAAAAATAAAATCTCATTATTATTTTATTTATTAATGTTAAAACAAATTTTTCAATAAATTCGGCTTACCGGAAATGCTACTTTATACCATGCATTTTGCACCTTTTTACGATTTTCTCAAAAAAAGCTCAAACGGTTTTGATTAAACTAGCTATTTCGATGTAAAATTTAATGGACTTTAATATCATGTAAGTTTCACTCTGAATGAAACATATCATCTTATGAGCCTTGATAAAAAACGGCTAAATATGCAAGTTTAACGGATTCCATGACCAACTAAAGGAGAAAAAACAAAAAAAAAAAAAATATTTTTTAAGCAATTTTTGTGTGTGTGCAGATGTATAATATACCGTTGGAAAGCTAAAGATTTTAGAAAAATTTAATCTTCGTGATGAAAAGCCGATAAAACTTACTGATTGTTGTTGATAATAATTTGATAGGTTGTTTAATAAAACACATGTTTCTGTCGAAATTAAATTAAATTTTAAAAAAAAATATATTTATTGATATTTACAACTGCACAATAAAATACATCTAGAAAATGTGATACAAGATTATAATGTCGTGATTCACATGTAGAGATACTACCCATTGGCAGATCTCCAAAAACTATGCTTAACCAGAAGGTCTCGAGGCCATCTTATTTTCAGATGCCTCGGAGGATTATTAGGGATTAGAGTGGGAAAGGAGCTTGTAATGAAATGAGTGGTATCTGGTTCGGGCCAAGTCAGCAACATAGGAAACATTTGGGTCTTTATGGATGAATTGATTCGTGACAAAATAGGGAGCATTTCACTTTTAATGATAAACAATAACCGTTTTCAAAATTCCATTTGAATTACTCATTCCCCGATCGACCTTTGCTGACCCGTCGACCTAGCTAAGTATGTTTTTATAAGTTCAAGTTTTTATAAGACTCCTTTCACTTGTTGCTATGAATGTCACCGTGCTTTTCTACTTAAAATATTCAAGATGGTCTTAGGACCAGTAGCTGACAGAACCTGTTAACGAGTTATTGTGAAAATAAAAGCTGTCATTATTTTTTTTTTAATAATAATAATTCTTTATTTATTCTGGGACGAGTCCCTTTAGAATAATACAGCAGAAAATAAAAAGTGGACTTAAGACTGTAGTCTAAGAGTATAATAATTGAAAACAATAAAATTAAACTAACAACATGAACAAATAAGGTAAACATAAAAGATAGATTTTAATAAAAATGCACTAACAAGAAAAATAAATGTATGTTAAAATAAGAACAAAAAAAAGATATAATGAAAAAGTATAATAAGATTTTAAAAAAATATATACAGTTTTAAAATAAAATATAAAAAAAAATAAATTACAATGTTTTAATGTATGTTAACATAAGAACAAAAAAAAAAAGATATAATAAGATTCAAAATGATATAAACATATATACATATATATATATGCTTATGAGGCTTGGCAATGTTTTGTGATTAGACAACCTATCAGTGGCACTTCAATGTCTCATTTAATTTATCAGATCCCTATCTTGTTTTAATCGTCTCTGATAGCGATCGTGAATTCGTAATGACAAATTACGAGCAAGTGGATTTTTGTGGTTGTTCTGCAACGAATCGTGGATGATTTAATAAATAACAAATAAACAGGATATGGCGAATTATTAGATTCCTAATAACCACTATATTATAGACTAATGATATATATGGGTCAATCTATTCGAAATCGTCCAGACCATTTTTTCGAATTCGACATTTCATTTTTTATGAATTTTTTACCAGTTATTCTCTATTATTTCCTGATTAAAAAACTGTAGATTTTTTCAAATGTTTACAACGATTAGAGCAATGATAAGATTATATATTAAAAAAAAAAAAATGTGAAACTCCTTTCTAACCTTCCCTTTAGCACACAATAAGTTTAGTTTATGTAAATATTTCTGAATTTTTTTAACCGTTTTCTTGGGTACTTGGATAATGTATTGTAACGAACAAAAATGTAGATAGTACTTTGATCATTTTTCTAGTTTTTATTTTGTTCTAAGATATGCAAAATTACCGGAGATAATAACTTTTCCAGTAAAACGTTATTTTAACAGTTAAGAGAATTTTATTACTCCGAAACCAGCTTAGTCATCAAATCTATATCACTTGTATCTATCATATATATGTGTATTCTGTATTAGTTTCATATTTTTTTTTGTTAGTTCTTTCTGTTTAAACTTCGCGAAATACGAATTCGAATGCGAAAATTCGTATACGAAAAAGGGCTATGTTCTCAAGGTCGAATTTTTTTAATAAAGTAGGGCTACTAAGCTATATAAGGAAAAATAATTAAAGGTGAGTCTCTTTCCCTTTATATACTTTTAACCTGTTGAAAGTTTCGTTTCTTATTAATTTTTGAGAAATTTTTAAACCAGTTTCTTCACTTATTATTAGGTAATGAGTTGTGGGGACAAAAAATACAAAGCATTTCATGTCCTTATCTAATAGTTAATTTTTGTTTGATTTGATATCTGAAAATATACAGGGATTAGAAAGGTTTTTTCATCGAAGCCAACTTAAAATGGCTGCAAAACTAAATTTTTTTGTTAGAAAAATAATTTATCTACAATTTTTAAATCTGGAAGGATAACTGGAAAAAAAATTTTTTTCGAGATGCGAAATTGACACATATATCTACACACACACACATATATATATTTATTTATTTTTATTATTTTAATTACTTACTCGCCTTCCGAGTCCTGATTTAATGGTCAACGTTTCAATTAACAAATGGAAAAGGTCTTCATTAATATCCATTTCAATAATTACATAAATTTCTTTTAATTGACCCATTATTTCTTAATACAAATTACTAAACGTTATCCTTTTTTCTTCTACAACATCCTATATCTCTTCTTATTATTTTTTTGTAGTTTCCAGTAGTTTTAGTCTTTATGCAAGATTAAGCTTGAACGTCAGGGGATTTTTTCTTATTATTTGTGATGTAATTTCTCATAAATACTAGTATTATTTATCTGTTAATTAAGATTTAAAATACCAGGCCAATTAAACTAATTGTTTTACTGTTCAATTTAAGAAGTCCTATACCATATTTAATTTTTTTTTTACGTATTTTGATTAAAAAAAGGTTTATCTATTAAAAATAGCCCACACTAACATTTAAGATATCAATTTTTTGACCACTTATTCTTTATCTTTTTTAAAATAAAAAACCTTGGGTAAAATATTTTCCTCGCTTACTTAATAGTGTTAGTTTAGTTTCCCTTTTAATTCAGATTCGCGGTTTAAAATAAGTGTTAAGAAAATTTCTCTAACTCTGGTAATTTTGCAGACAGTATAATATGAATCACCTAAAATAGTACAATGCTCTGAATTTAGTTCAATTTATGCGTAGGTGGAGGGTGTCCATGTAAAAATTAACAGTAACATTCAAAAGTATATTTTTTTCAAATGCTTTACATCTTGTATAAGCTCTAGGTAGCGCGATGTAATCTCTTTGGAGAATACATCCCGATCATCAATGATACGTTATAAGGGCAGAATCCATCTCCCTACAGCTATTTTGTTAGCGGCTACCAGTTGGCTGTCGGGCTTCATATACCTAGGGAGAGGCTTTGAGTGAATCCCCGTTTAATTATAAACCTGAAAAAGTCCTCCTAGGACTGGGATCAGAACTCACTAACTTTGGCGTAGACCAGCGCGTGAGCCACACAGCCACGGGCTCCCCGAAGATAATATAAATGAACTTTTTGTATTTGATTGCAATTGGGGATCGTTTGTCAAGTAAGAGTTTAAGTAGTCAATATCTGCGAGCAGTTTGAGCGTTATATCAAGGTTTCATTCATGTAAGACGTCAAGATGCAGTCTTGGGAAGCGGATCCTTTCGACAGAAATAAGTGGAACATTGTGAAAGGATGCTGTCCCGCAAAATTGTATGTGTGTGAGTGCGCGTGAGCATGCGTGCGTGCAATGTGTCTACCATGAAAACGAAAATTTTTTACAAAACTGAAATTTCATATTTAAGACAAGTATATGCCTGAGATAACACATAAATCTAACATAATATAGTTTTTACATATTTAAAATATTATATTCTCAACGATTTTACAAATGCTCAGTTTTAACTAAGCACCCAAACGCAGCTTATTAAGAGAAAGAATGAGCTTTATGCTTTATCCTACCATAACTAAAATATCAAGTATTAGAATCATATAACAAGTCAAATTTTGTCGAAGATTGAACAAATCACCTGTAAATAACACCTGTAACAACTCATTTACAAAACTAATAATAATAATTAAAGTTTAAAATATAGAAGAAAAACTAATCCAGACGGTTGTGTGATCCCAATCATCATTATGAAGTAAAATAATTATATTTTATACAGTGGTGTACCTAATATGATAAAATTATCAATATTATTAATTAAATATTACTTGAGTAATTGTTGCAGATAATAATTTACATTTTTACTTTCACTTCCCTGTATATGAAATACATAGGAAGAAAAAGTATGGGGATAGTGAAAATTTTTGAATTCGAGTTTTCATCATAAATACACGCTTTAGTATCCCTTAAGACCTGATTACCTATTTCTATAACTCTTAATCTGATTATGATAAATTAAATATTCTTTTTTCATTATTGAGTATGGGATGTCCTTTATTAGTGGAAGCGACAGTTAAACGATTCTAAATTTTAGCATTATTTAACGTCTTACTAATTTAACTAAGAAGAAACACACACACACACACACACACACACACACACACACACACACACAATATATATATATATATATATATATATATATATATATAAACATAAATACACAAACACACACACACACACACACACATATATATATTGCTATGTTTTTGAACGGCTGCTTTTCCAAGGCAGCGGTACCTTCAAAAACTAGCTTACTAAACACTACGATTGGAGGTTATGACTATTATCTATTATTTATTGTTTTAAATCAGAAATTTAATTTGTTAATTATATCTGCATAATTATGACTTCTTTTTTTTTTTTTTTAATTCAGTTGAATCCGATTGCCTTATGATGAATGTTATAATAAAATATGGATATATCAATAAATTATAAAATTATAATAGTTAATAGCTAAAAAGTTGAAAAAAAAATTACCATTATTGAATATAAATAAGGATTTTAAGATTTTCGACAATATTAAAAGATGTGTTTTTATGTAAGTAAAGATGAAATACTAATTTAATTTATTATAGTGTGATGGTGAATTATTTAATTGTGATATTTATTATTGTTGAATGTTGAAATTAATATAATATTAAATTTTTATTAGTCGATGACTAAAAATTCTGAAGATGAGGCGTATAAGCCCCGAAACGTAAATTGTTATAATGAAGTATAAATAAATAAATGATGGTTAAAAGAAGAGACTGTTCCTAAATAATCTAATTAAATTATATACTCTTCATAATTGGGTATTCTAAAGAACTACGTTGTTTTGATGGAAACATTTATTATAGATTAAATAATATAACAGACATTATTATGGAGCGACGTGGTCTAGTGGATAGAGCATTACGCTACTGTCATCTCGGTCCCCGGATCAAACCACAGCTGAGACAGAATTGAGACGTTGATTTCCAAAAGGTACTATATCCGTTCTAGGAAATTTTACAGGAAACGCGAAAATCTCTCATTACTATATTATTAAACTAGCTAATTTGGGTCTTTTTGCCATAAAATTTAGAATTTTTTTTTTTTTTTTTCTATAATAATAACATCATATTAAAGTTATGAAATGAATTTTTTTAGAATGATTTGTAACGAAAATAAATGCATTTCTAAATCGCGTTTTTTAAGGACTTGAGAATTCATTAGATAACATCAAATAGAATATTTAGATAAAACTAAATGATGAGAATACAAATATGTAAAAAAATCAATTTCGTAAAAAATGTCCTTTAGTTTGGAAATCAACGTCTCAATTATTTATCCTGTTATTTCATCCGTGGAGCGAACCTGGGGTATGCAGACCCTCCTGTAGCACACCCAGACTCTATAAAGTGGGTACCCAAAAATTGGAAGAAAAAAACTAGGCGTCTAGGCCTGATTTAGGCCTAACTACCGATAAAGTGACCAAAATTCTATAACTCTAATCTGATATGATACAGTTCTGCGCATGCGCATGAGTATAGCAGTCATCATTCAAATCGTCTCTTGGATTTCTTGCTTTTTCAGTTGGAATTCACTTCAGTGCAATCTTGAAAACATCACCAGGCTTCAGGATAACAACTGCAGTAAATATTGGAGCAAAAAACAGTAAGTTTTGTTACAATTTACGGTGTAAAGTGAATGCTGGGTAACCTCTTCACATCAGCTGATTGCCAATAGCTCGGCAAGGCCGGGATTGGTTTTCTTTTCTTTAGTTATTGTTTTATTTTCCACATCTAGTTATTATCTTATTATCTTCTTCACATGAAATGCGATATTTTCACCAAGTGATGTCCTCCAAAGCATCAACTAAAAGATCTAGATCTAGTGGTTCAATCACGCCTCCCATAAAACAAAGACCCCGCCGTGATACCAATAAAAAATTAAATCAGCAAGCAACCCCTTCAGGTACTAATACCGAATCTGAACCACAACCTGGCACATCGTCACAAGGGATGACTGACGAATCTCCGTTTTTCACCCCAAATCCTTTTCAAATCCTACATAATGAAAAAGAAAACATGGAATCTGCTCCTACACCCAGTGAACCACGGCCTCCACCGATATTTGTCAAAAATATTAAACATTTTCAGTTGTTGTGTGCTCAATTGAATAAAATTACCGACTCCACCAGCTACTACTGTGTGAGTAGAATCAATGACACCAAAATATCACCGACCACCGCCGAGACGTATAGAAAAATAGTGAAATATCTAACTGATACTAAAGCGGATTTCCACACTTATCAGTTACGCCAAGAGAGATCTCTTAGAGTTGTAATAAGAAATCTACATTCTTCTACACCAGTTGAAGCAATCAAAGAAGAACTTATGGAGATGGGTTACAAAGTGCGCCAAGTCACTAATGTCATAAAAGATAGGGTTCCACTTCCGCTATTCTTCGTTGACTTGGAACCATTGTCAGGGGTAGAACAAATTTATGATCTAAAAAGACTGTACTATACAAGTGTAAAAGTCGAAAAACCTTACACCAAGAGAGAAATTGTTCAATGTCACAATTGTCAGGCGTATGGTCATACCAAAAGTTACTGTTATCACATACCACGCTGCGTGAAATGCGGTGAACAGCACAAGTCTGTGGAATGTACAAAACCGAAGTCAACACCCGCTGTATGTGCTCATTGCCTCAAGGACCACCCGGCCAACTACAAAGGATGCCAAATCTATAAGGAACTAAGGACCAGGTATTAAAAACCCCAAGTACTGGATGAAACAGCAAGACAAACAAGAACTAGAAGAGAACCCTCGAAAATAATCGATGCTAATGTATCATTTGCCCACTTACTTGGAGGTGGGAACCAATGTAGTGAAACCGAGGCCCTGCCGGAACTGCAAAATGTACCTCAATATCCTCAGTCCATTCAACAAATACCTCTTCCTCAAAACGTAATAAATCCTAAAAATCCTCATCCACAACAAATCTCTCATATCCCACCTCCTTCAAATGCCACAGACCTTACCAGTTTGATGACATCCTTCATTTCCGAAATCAAATCCCTTGTCATGCCCCTAATCACAATCCTTACGAATCTTGTATCAAATCTCATTCCTGCGATAAAAAAGCCATAAATGACCTCACCTAATTCCTTATCTATTCTCCTATGGAATGCGAATGGTGTTAGAACTCACACTGACGAGCTTACAGCCTTACTGCAAGACAAAAAAGTCGATGTTGCACTCATTACTGAAACTAGACTAACCACTAAACAGTACTTCAAAATACCTGAATACACGACATACCGGACAGACCATCCAGACGGCAAAGCCCATGCCGGTACTGCTGTCATTGTCCACCGATCCCTCTCCCACCACTTACACCCACTTCCCGCCCACGACTTCCTACAAGCCACCTCTGTTATAATCAAGACCTTTTCTTTTCCGCTCGTCATCGCATCAGCATACTGCCCTCCTAAACATCCCATTTCTTCTGCCCAATTTGGATCCTTCCTCAACTCATTGGGGAATCACTTTATTCTGGGTGCAGACCTAAACGCCAAGCACCAACAATGGGGTTCCAGAACCACAAATACTCGTGGACGGACATTGCAGGCTGCACTCAACTCCCGACGCCTTAATCTCCTACCTCCCAATTCTCCTACCTACTGGCCAACAGATCCTAACCGTAATCCAGACATCCTTGACTTCTTCATCCACAGCGGATTAGGCTCCCTGAACTATTCCGTAACTCGCCTTGATGAACTATCCTCTGACCATAGTCCACTGATCCTAAATGTATCCTTAACACCTATTCCTAAACCTGTCCCACCGTCATTCATCAGAGGCCCTATCAACTGGAACCTCTTCCGCGAAATCCTCACCAATGATATTGACCTCAAAGTGACTCTCAAAACCCAAACTGACCTTGACAATGCCGTCTATTCCTTTACAACCTCGATTCAACAAGCCGCCTGGACTGCCTCCTTTCCCAAGCACTCCCAAATAAATCCTTACAAAAACCATTTACCACAACACCTCCTAGACCTAATCCACTCTAAACGCCGAGCCAGAGCATTATGGCAACGCACCCGTCACCCATCAGATCGCCACTCCTATAACTTTTATTGTAGACAATTAAAGCGGGAGTTGGCGATCTTCCGTTCCCAATCCTACAATTCCTACCTCTCCTCTCTCTCGACTCGTGACAATTCCTTGTGGAATGTCACGAAGAGAATTCTTAAATCCCCCCTGATATCCCATCCTCTCCGGCGTAGTGATAATTCCTGGGCTGCTTCTGACAAAGATAGGGCCCAGGAATTCGCACTACACCTTTCCAAGGTATTCACTCCTCATTCTGATCTCAATCCAACCCATACCGCAATAGTTGAAGAGTTCCTTACGTCACCGATACCAATTTCCTTACCACCTAAAGCAATCAATCCCTCTGAGGTAAAATATCTTCTTAAAAAGCTTCCTCTCCGTAAATCCCCTGGATACGATCTCCTTACTCCTCAAATCCTAAGACAACATCCATCTAAAGCCATTACATTCCTTACATATATCTATAACTGTATCCTACGCACTACCTATTTCCCTCTGTTGTGGAAACACTCGACTATCATCCTTTTCCTAAAACCAGGCAAACCCTCCAACTGTACGTCATCCTACAGACCTATTAGCCTTCTTCCGATCCTCTCCAAAATCTTCGAAAAACTCCTATTAAAACGAATCCTAGCCAAATTTCATAATTTTCCTCCACACCAGTTTGGATTCCGTCCTCAACATTCCACGGTTCAGCAAGGACTCCGAGTTGTAGACCACATTTCCTCTGCCCTTGAGTGCAAGGAGTATTGTTCGGGTGCCTTTCTGGACATAGCTCAAGCTTTTGACCGGGTATGGCACCCGGGACTACTCTTTAAGCTCAAAACCCATTTACCTCAATCTTTATACATAATCCTCCGATCCTATTTATTAAACCGCTCCTTCCGAGTTCGTTGTGGTTCCGAATTTTCCAAACATTATTCTGTTGAGGCCGGTGTTCCTCAAGGCAGTGTCTTAGGACCCGTCCTCTACATCCTCTACACCGCCGATATCCCTACCGATCCCAAAACCTTTCTGGCAACATTTGCTGATGACACAGCCATTTTATCATCCGATTCCGATCCTGAAGTAGCATCGCTAAATCTCCAAAGGCACCTTTCCCTTGTCGAAGGCTGGTGTAAGGCTTGGCGAATTAAGGTGAACGAAAGCAAATGCACACACGTTACTTTCACCCTTCGACGTAAATCCTGTCCAACAGTTAAATTCAATTCCATACCGCTTCCTTCCTCAGACACAGTCCGGTACCTTGGCTTTTTACTAGACAAAAGACTGACGTGGAACCCACATACAAGACTTAAAAGGACAGAACTCAACCGCAGATTCGGCCGGTTATACAAATTACTAAACAGAAAATCTCATCTTACAGTCGACAACAAATTACTAATATATAAGACAGTACTGAAACCTATATGGACCTACGGACTTGAACTATGGGGGACAACTAAACATTCTAACATCAAACGTATCCAATCCTTCCAATCCAAAGTCCTTCGAACAATAGTTAATGCTCCTTATTACGTTACCAACTGTACCCTACACCACGACCTTAATATTCCATTTATTTTAGACCTGGTACCATCCAAATTTTCCAAATTCCATCAGAACCTTCTTCATCACCCTAATCCTCTTGCTCAATCGCTCTCCAGCTCCACCCATCCCTACAATCCTCCTCGAAGATTGAAACGGCAGTGGCCCCGCGACGTTTTGTAAACTTTTATTCTGGAGTTCTGACACTGGTCAGATCCTCCACTCATGCACTGTATGTTTGTGGCTATTCCGCCCTAGCTCGGCCTCCACTGGCTTACACCAGTGAAGCGCCGGGTGAGAGGCGCTGGGATCTCTTGGATTCGGCTTCTCCCCCCACTTGTGGAGGGAGCAGCGGAGTCTAGGGTCCCTTTAGCAGATTGTATATATTGTATATAGTTAAGTTTGCTTGTATGATTTTTGTTTATTTCCCAACTTGTATTTATCTCTACTACAGGTTGTTGTTTTGATTTGTTTATTGTTGTTTTTTTTTTTGTTTTTTTAATTGTTATTTTCTTGTATATATTCGAATTTATTTATTTCCGATTTTATGTAATTTGACTTTATTATCATTATTCTGTATATATTGTATGAATGTGTACTACATCTCTATTACTACTGTTCATTATGTAACAAACTGTAATATTTCTCAATAAAAAAAAAAAAAAAAAAAAAAAATCTGATATGATAAATTAAATTTTTTTGTTAATTTACTAGTATGGGATGTCCTATATTAGTTGAAGTGAATGACTCTCAGTACGTCTTTAGATATTTCAAAATATGTTCTAAATTTACTGATTCAATACATTTTTTTTTTATTTGACCAATTGAAATATGAAACTAGAAATTACCTATTATCCGCTTATATAGATTTTTCTGCGTTTATGATTGCCTTAATCAGGAATTTACGAAGAATACTAGATTTATAAGTAATCGGAAATTTTTTTTTTTTTTTTAAATAATATACATTCATTACTAATCCTGCTAATATTTTTTTAAAAATTATAATAGAACAGAAAAAAGACAAATTATAATATATGAGGCATATTTTAGTATTTATCGGCGCATAAGCCCCGAAACGTAAATTGTTATAATGAAGAATAAATAAATAGATGATGGTTAAAAGAAGAGACTGTTTCTAAATAATCTAATTAAACAACATAGTTCTTTTTTTTCAACTACAATATTCTTAAAAATTATAAAATTGTTTATAACTAGGAATGTGAGTGAAAGTCGTGTGTTGCGCGCACCAGATTTTATACCAGTATTTTCCTAATTATTTAACATAGATCCCATCGCTAGAAGCATTGGATTTTTTTTCTCACATATCTTATTAGGAGTTGAGCTTTTAATGTTTTTGTAATGACATGGCTAATTATTCATATTACTGTATTTAGCGTGGCTTCTGCCTTTGTAGATCCGAGTCAGATTAGATACCATCAAACAACAAGGAAACACTAATTGTAAATTACGAAAGGTAACCCTGTATGCAATAAAAGTATTTCAAGGATTCTGCAATAGATCTGTCTATACCATCACTGGTAGTAACTAAACATGAAACGATAAAACTATGAACGGAAATTCACATGCTTTGATAAATCTTTACCATCACCTATATGACCTCATTCTTCATTTTTACTTTTACTTACCTATACATATATATATAAGTTTGTGTTGTTCTTAGGTTTCAGTCAATGAATAAACAATTTTATCTATGCGACGTTTCGATCCCAACAATATTTAAAAAGGAGAGTATACCAACACAAATATAGCTGCACTTCAATTAAAAAAGACCCAAATAAACCTGACCAAACTGCCCTCACTACTCATTTCAGAAAAACGGGACATTCATTCAAATTTCACTCACCGAAAATTATTCATTATGAAAAAAACAGCTTCAAACGAAATTTTAAAGAAATGATTACCATAGAGAAATATAAAAATCGCGCCATAAATAAAAAATCGGATGTCCAAAACCTAAATGCATGTTACTCAAATTTGATAAACACATATTAAAATTAAAAAAAATAAAATAAACGTCTTAATAATAATACGAAATAAAACGAAAACAACTCAACAATAGGAGGGAGAATACCCCAGACACCTGACGTCATCATAAATTCCTACAAAAATCTTCCATACTTGAACTATTCCTTTTTTATTTTTTCAGTGTTCTTTCAAAGCTTGTAGGCTAAACATGCCTAATTAAGACACTATTTTGTCCAAAATTGTAAGTAATTTTATAATAATATCTTTAATGTAAATCCTAATTTAAAATATCTATGTACCTACTGTATGATTATTCATTGTTCAATGTACTCTTTTTTATATCTCTAACAATAACATCATATATTAATTATTGTATAATAATATTAATGTTCTGTTTTTTCCACTGTTAAGGCATGATTATGAGAACAATAAATTCTCGAAACGTCGCATAGATAAAATTGTTTATTCATTGACTGAAACCTAAGAACAACACAAACTTAAATTATCAACAGTCGAGAACTGATCAAACAATATATATATATATATATATATATATATATATATATAAAGGAAAATACTGTCCGAATAGAAATATACGTTAACACTAGTCCTAACAAAGAAGTATCCCAAAATGGTCAATGTTTGTGTGTGTTTTTGGTAAGTCATGTTTAAAACGTTAGAGTAGTAGAAAACTATAAGTAAATGTTTCAGCAATTTTTTAAACCAATATTAGCTAACTAGAAGTATGCTGTGTATATACTGTGCATTTAATATCTTGTCAATAAGAATTTCAATTAAGCAGTGTGGTATCTGATAATATCTAGGTCTGGTTCGAATTAAAATAGTTTGACGGGCATTAAATTTCAAAGATTCAAAATTGTTTTCCTTATTAAGTCCCTTTCATTTTGTTAATTTTAAACAGTTGTCCATTTCTCGTTATTAGCAGTAATTAATACTCAACAAATATAAAATATGGAACAATTTGAAAAAATAATCCTTTTGTCCTCAAGAAGATTATCTTTAGAAAAGGATATTTTTTTAAAAAAAAATTTATTTATATTTGATATTTTTAATCTTTAAATTCAGGTGCGAATTTCACTTACCTTTGCTTTTCATCCTTATTCATCTTCAAATATCTGTTTTTCCGACACCTATTATCCCAAACAAAAACTCTTTGATTGTAAAATTTACAAATAGATTTCTTAAAATTACAATTTCTTCCTGTTTTTGTTCTCATTCTATATATATATATATATATATATATATATAAACCTTTTTCTCTCCCCCTTTTACCTAATAATTAAGTCTGTCTAATGTATTTTAGTCAGACATGTTTTCTGTATTGTAAGATTTATGTTATTCCTACGGGACTAAGTCTCAGAATAAAATCATTTTCTAATCTATTCTAAAATAAATTTGCATCTAAATCTAAAATTTTAAAAACATCGAGAATCCAGTCTCCAGATTTAGCAACTTGTAATAAGGGATAACAGATTCTGATAGTGAGATTCCCAGGATAGGGTTTTGCAAAGAGCGCCTATAAATCGTGAAGAGATGTCAGAAATTTATTAGACAAGTCAGACTTTTCGAACTCATTATAATCCGGCTAATTTTTCTCTCGCGAATCGCCATTAAAAATGACGAATCGACCATTCAGCGTCGGGACAGTTTAAAAAATAAAATAAAAAATCAGAAAAATAGCCTCACGTTCATCCCGGTTTTGATTCAACTGCAGAATTGTTTGTTCTGAGGATTCTGGAATTCGAGTTTTCACAAGAAATACACATTTTAGAGTCCACTAAGTCCAAATGTCCAAGTCCCGCAAAAAGATCTGTGTTGTGCGTATGTGTTAATATTTTAGTAGCCTATATACCTGAGATGTTACAGCAGATTTAAAATCGGCCAACCAGAAGATAAACTTTATACCATGCCTTTTGCATATTTTTTCGATTTTCTCAAAAACGGCTCTAACGATTTTAGTTATAGTCGCTATATCGATGTTAAATTCAATAAAATTAAACATTTTTTTTTTTTATTTAAAAGAAATTTACAACTGTATTATACAATAAAATACATTAAGTAAATGTGCTAATAGATCAAGTGGGCGTGATACAGGCATGTGAAGAAACTACCCAGTGGTAGCATTTCAAAGTTTATTCAGCTAGTAGGTCATCGTCTTTTCAGCCGCCTAGGAAGATGATCAGGAATAGGAGATGAGAGTTTGCGGAGGAGTGGGTTGGAGTGGATGGGTAATTTGGAATAAAAGGAGGAATATCTAGTTCGGGCTAGATCTGCGACTAATGGGATATTTAGGTCTTTATAAATTATTTTATTGGTGACAAAGTAAGGGGCGTTTAGGATCACATAGGGGAGCTAATGTTTATAATAAAAAGGCAGAGGATTAGTAACTGTCTACTTTAAATATGTAAACATTCGGAAGAAAACAACAGAGACCTGCAAAATCCTTTATGTATTTCAGAAACTATAAAAACGGACATTTCATGTGAAACAACCCAATATAATGTAGGTTTTATTCTTATTGGAACAGTCTGACAGGTCTTAAATACAGTCTGACAGAATATTTTAAATTTTCTTCATCTGAAGTACTTTTAATTTTGTATATTCAAAAACATATCATCTTATTAGCATTGGTAAAAAAAATAATGAATACAGAATTTGATAACCAACTAAAAAAGAAAAAAGGAAAAATATATTTGTATAATATATATATATATATATATATATATATATAATATATATATATTTTTTTTTTTTTTTTTTTCTTATTTTTAGATAGGGATAGTAATATTCATGTATAATATAACATAGGAAAGCTAAATATTTTAGAAAAACACTGTTATCTTTTATAAAACACTCTGAAAGACCAAAAGGTTAATGGTGTTTCCATCGAAACTCAATGCTTTAAGACTTTCTCATTCACCTGCAAAGTATCTGTGAATACGTGAAAAAAAAAAGTGGGATAACGACCATATTGACCGACATAGACATGATGACGGACATTTTACGAAGAAATTTATCTTAAAACTGGCCACTCAAAAAGCAGTTTAAACTTGGCTGTTTTCTTCCGGTCAAAAAACTACTGCCAACTTTCAAGGATCAAAAACCTGGTTTTACAGTTTACGAAAAAGACACCTCCAAGGTTAATGGGATATTAAATGGGGCTATATATCATAAATGCCCTTCGATTAAATAATGAAATATTTTTGGAAGGCAACATCATCGTTCGTTTATTTTCCTATATATTTTTTTTTAAATCATGAAATATGCGATTTTAAATTTCACTAAATAACTATGAACCGTGCAAGAATTCGATTCTTATCCGATCAATTAGGAGAACTATTTTAACAGCTTATGAACAATAAATTCCGGAATATATGTTGTCGAAATGTTAAATATTTAAGAAAAAATATTAGCCATCATTTAAAGTCGACGAGGGGAATGAAGATTAACAAAAATCATTCACTCACTCAAACAATTTTCCATACACCCAAATATAATTGGATGAATGGAAGTAAAGGAATTAGAGCAATTTTCAACTTTTGACTTTCCATCCAGCCCAAAAATATTAAATTTGGATTTGTAGAGAATATGACCCTTTCCCAGAAATGTTTGGGTTTATTTACGAACTCACTGGTGAATTGCGAAAATTGTTAAGTTGAAAATAAATAACCCTGCAAATTAATAGCATGCTATATGGAAACTATATGGAAGGGGAGCCCGTGGCCGAGTGGCTAGCGCGCTTGTCTCTCATGCTACGGGTTCTGAGTTCGAATCCCAGTCCCGGCGGGGCTTTTATAAGGATGCAAAAAAATGTGGATTCACTCACAACCTCTCCCCCGGGTATGTGAGACCCGTCAGCCAAAGGGTGGCTACTTACAAAATTAGTCGTAGGGAGTGATGACCCTACACTAAAAATTGCATCGTGAAACATTACCGTTTCGTAAGGAGTTTACACCGCGAGGCCCAGGGCCTACACGGCCTGTCGCGCCACTGGAAGAAGAAGATATGGTAACTTTTTTGAGTGAGTTTATATGTGTTTTAAGCATGTAAATGTAACTATGTGGATAAAGAAGTATATCAAATTGTCCATACATTACATCAATTAGTATTTATTAGACGCTTATTTATTTTTGTTTTAAGGAGACTTTTTGTTTTAAGCCTTAAAAATAACAAAATCTGTTGCGTGCAACAGACGTTTTTAATTTAAAAACTTTTAAATTAAGTTAGGGATGAAAAAAAGTAAAAAAAATACACTGAGTTTCGATTAATCTAGCTCAATTAGATTAATTGTATTTAATTAAATAATCTAGTATATTATTATCTAAAAAATCACTTAGTTTTATCCGCTTTTCTTTATCAATCTCCGTTACTCTACAACTTTGTTTATAAGATATTCTTTTTAGCGAATCCTAAAAATCTTTAGCTTTCCAACGGTATATTATACATATATAGTACTGTTCTTAACAGGGAATACCTAGAAAGTTAGTAAACCTTGTACAGATTTGTTTGTCGGAAACATTCCATAAAGTTAGAATCGGTCATGATTACTCCGAGTGGTTTGAAGTACGATCGGTTTTGAAACAAGGTGACTCCCTTTCACCTGTTTTATTTAATTTAGCATGAGAATATGTCATAGAAAAGATGACGAGTACCGAGAAAGGTTTAAATCTGAGTGATAAACTTCCGGTTCTAGGTTACGCCGATGGTACTGCTAGGCTCGGACGACGGAGACACGGCAACTATACAACTAAATACAAGTACGTTGATAAAAACAGGTAAATAAATTCGGATAAGGCGAAATATATGATTAGTAACAGAAACGGTAACGATCTTAGTGATATTGATACATCAGGACATACGTTTGAACACGTAGAGAAATTTAATTATTTAGGTTCAATGATAACAAGAAAAAACGAAATCCAGGAGGAAATAAAGTCCCCGTTAAAGAAGGGAAATGCGTGTTATTATTCAGTTGCGAAATTACAGGTCTCGCGGCTTCTATGTAAAATTTAAAGATTAGAATTTATAAAACTATTTGCCTATCCAGGTTTTATTAGGATAGGGATCTTTAACGAGTACCTGACATCGCACAGGCTCGGGACCACCTCTTAACGTCCCCTCCGAAGGACGGCGTAACTAAGGATTTTTTACTGCCATTAAAAAATCCTAGGACCACCTGCGGGTTTGAACCCGTGACCTTTTGCATGGGAGGCTGTTACGCTAGCCACCCAGCTACAAGTGATCCCTTAATACAGTTGTAAAATTCAATAAAATATGAATAAAAATAAAAAATAAAAATACTAAATGAAAAGTTAGTAATAGGCATATCATTTATATAATAACCGCTAAGATTACTATAAATAAAAAGTTTAAAATAATTGTAACAATCATCATCTGCCTGATAGTTATTTTAAATGGGCTTGCACCAATGTGTTTTTAGAAACAATTTTACTAAATGCATTTATACCATAGCCTTCCTGGAAGGTAATTATAGACTTTTTATAACTGGCTTTATTATTGGGTTGGCAGATAAGTCCTATTCTGGTTATTTTCATGTCACAATGATACACCTCTTATCTGATGAATTAATTTGCTATGATGGACTGTTTATACTCTTTTTAATATGTCTACAACTACATCTGTTAACTCTGTCGGACCAAGCTTAGTACTGCGTTTGCTACTCCACTGTGAATATGTAAGATAATATCATTCATTATTCACATATTTCGTTGTATTATTTTAAAAAAGGTAAGCGTGCTGGAGAAGCTCATAGAAAAATTTGCAGTGTTTATAGGGACGGTGCTTCAACCGAATTTCAAAATTGGTTTGCCAGTTTTGTTTAGGAAATTTGGGCAACAATGGTGTTCAACAGTCTGCCAGACAGCCCAGAGATAAGCAAAATCGCATTCGAAAATACGAATACGAATGCATTCGGGAATACAGTTTTTTCTTTAAATGCATTCGTATTTCGAAAAAAAATACAGATACGAATATATTTACTGATGAGGATAGGTACATTGAAATAAATCACAGGCGTAACAAAAATACGGTCGTATTTCACAGGTATGCAAAGGAATACGGTCGTATTCCACTGGTTTAAAAAACGAACACAGGCCGTATTCCACTGTTGTAAAAACGAATACCACCATACCACCGTATTCCATTCTTGTACAAGTCGATATGTGCGCATTTCCAGGCGTGAATTCGAATACGATTGTATTATATCTTATATTAAATAGCATACAATTTAATATTTATGATTTTTTTTTAAATATGAATCGAATATTGTTGCAATAACTTCCTTAAATACGAATATCTATTTATTTACATATATCAACTCTCATATAGTTATTTTCTCCATAATGAATTAATTTAACAAAAAGTACTTAAAATTTATTATTTTTGTGGAAAATGGAAAACATTAATGCAGTAATGCATATATAAATTATATTCTAAATAAAGAAATATTATCTGTTTGATAACTTTTCTTGAGCTTAAAATTTATATTGAATGTAAAGCTCAGTAAATATTTTAACATTTCAAACCAACCATCTGAAAATAAAAAATATGCACTCAAGAATAGGTAAAATGTTGAATTTTAAGCATTTACAGAGAAGTATGGAATGAATGAATGAATCATTGTTTTCCATGATAATGTTTCTATTTTTTTAAAAAATAAGTTTGCTATTATTCCAAAATATTGAAAGTTTTAAAATATTTAGTAAGTCATGGGTCACAATGAACTGAAGAAAAGCGCGAATAAAAGTGCTTACGTAACATTCAAAGCTGTGATTGAGAGTGATGATAACCGCAAAAAACTTTAGTTATTATCGCACAAACTATATTATAATGTTTAAGAATGATCTATACTGCCGAGTTCTCCTCTGAAATAGGTTATACCGACTGAATCTGGACGCCCACAATAAATTGAAAAGAACAATGTTAAGGCCATTGTGGATCAAAATCCCACCCAATAAGTGTTAGAGATTACTTTGCCACTAAATGTGTCGCACACGAGCAAAGAAAATAATATACACAATCTCGGCTATGTTTCCAGCCTTAATGTTTGGGTCCCTCAATCTCTAACCGAAGTCGACTTGGAAACAAGCATTTCTGTTTAAGAGTCACCATGGAAACGACAACAAAACGACCCCTTTTTGAAAAGGTTGGTAACAGGAGATGAAAAATGAGTATTTTACGATAGTGTAGTCCGTAGAAAATCTTGGGGATCTCGTAGTGAGGTTCCTAGAAGAATGTTAAAACCCAGATTGCATCTAAAGAAGATAATGCTTTCCATATAGTGGGATTTCAAGGGTATGGTATGAGCTATTGTTATTAGGACGAAAAATTGATTCAACTCTATACTGCTCACAATTAACAAATTTGGATCATTTAATAAAAAATTCCCCGAATTGGCAATTCGTATGAATGTTGTGTCTTGCAACAAGACAACGGCTAGACCCCACACCTTATGGGTCTCTCGTAATAAATTATTGAGCCTTGGATGGGACTTTTTGCCCCACCACTTATTTCGGCCTCTGCAGAAATCCATGAATGAAAAGAAATTACAAAAGGAAAAGGACATAAAAAACCACCTGAATCAGCTTTTTAACAAAACTGCTTGAAATTCTATGAACATGGCATTATGTAGTTAGAGGATGGATGGGAAAAAGTCTTATTAAATAATGTTTAGTATATTGTAAATTAAAATAAATTTTATGTCTATAATACATTTAGTTTGATTTCACCCTGAAAAATCGAAAGGACTTATTTGTCGACTCAATATAATCATAGATTTTTGCTTTTTTTAACCTTGTAAAAACTATACTAGGCTTTTTTTTAAATGTTTACATGAACTACTTCTCATTAATAGGGTGTGCCCTCTCCAATACCCTCTGTCAATACTGCATCTTTTTGTAAATGATTATGATTTTTAAAAATATTTCTTCCTTATTTACAATGTGAGTCGGGTAGAGCGACCGCCAGTTGAATCGATTTAGAGTCCGGACGGGACACACTCTCCGACCTCACCTTCAAAACTGTGGAACGGCTGGGTATTCAAATTCGTTTCCTTCGCAGGTGTCCTAATAGTATTTCTTATTATAGGAAAACCTAGAAAAAAGTCGATAAATGAATTTTATATTCTTGCGAAATATTTCTGAATGAGGGAAACAGTCATACACATTTATGACAAAAGCAATAATTTATTTGTCTTATGTTGGAAAGGTATCAAACTATCATTAGTAAAGATCCCAAATAATAAATAAAAAAGTTAAATATTTTTGAAATATGCTGGTAAAATAGGTATGTTATTTTATTTTAATAGTGGATAACTGGTTTTAGTACAGATATATTATGAAAGACTAAAAAATGGACCAATTTTAGAATGGTAATTTATTATTTTAATAATTAAATAGATATTGATTAAAAAATCTAAAATTACCCCGATCAATTTAGATGTCTAACCACTACATAGGGACTGGACCTAACAAACGGCCCTGGTAACAGCCATTTGTTTCTACTTTACCTGCACTCTAGGTCAATATCCATTTGGAACTCTTTAACGATTTTATAATCGTTCTGTGAGCATAAAACGTTTAGAACTGAAATTATAAGGCGTGGTACACTTATAACACAATTTTTCCTTCTTTTTTTTTTTTTTTTTGACATAATTATCAAAAAATTATTACAAATTGCAACTGAGGACTTTTTCCTCCATTAAAAGCCCTACATCACATTTAGTCTTTTCAAAGTCATAGAGCTTCTAGGAAACATATTATTCTTTTCAATTCTGAAAAACAGACTTCCGTCTTGTATAAGTTTGTGATTTCAGCATTCAAGGTAAAGTTCAGGTGCTCAATTTGTTTTATGTTAATCACTTGCGGAGACCGTTCTAGAGGAGCACAAACTGAGATGGTTCGGACATCTTCTTAAGATGGATCTGGACAGAAGTGCTAGGAAGATTTACGAGACCCGCGCGGAAGTGAAAATGCCCCGAGGAAGGCCTCGCAACTCTTGAGTGGATAGTGTAAGAACGCGTTTATACTGCACGCGTTTTGGGTGATGAAGTTCTGGTTCTATATAATTCAAGGAAGCCGCTAAGTCTCCAACTCCCGAAACACATGAAGTATAAACGTGCTCTTAAGGAGGTATGTAGGACACGCGGAATAAATTGAAATAGGAGAATATAGTTGGTACAAGAAAGAGACATCTGGGCCAGACTATAAGAAACCCCCGAACCGAACAGCGATAGAAGAGGGAATGTAATGATGATGATGATAGTGTTAATAATGTGATGAGCAATGATTGTTAGAGAATCACAGATCTGCTTATGCTAATGACAAGAATAAGGTCAAGAAAGTATTTTTTCATATAACCTAGAAAGCAGAAGTCTCGACCTCTTATTTAAAAAGAACAACTGTACATTTACAACCCATTTAGGGTCTTGGATTTAGTACGTATAGAGATTCGTACTGTTTTACGACCAACGGCCGTGCAATGATGTGAATAGGCCGATATCACGCTCAGAGCCAGGTTTTTTCCCCTATTTTTGGGTTCCCACTTTATATAGGCTGGGTGTGCGAATGTCTTCATGCTCCATGGTCGCACCATGGCTGAAATAACACAATAAATATTTCTGGCTCAGGCGGGGTTTGAGCCAGACTAGTGCTGTCTGTACCCACTAGATCACGCCGCTCCCTCTTCTTTTCTATATTATCCTTTATCCTAATGGATAGCAATAGAGTTAACCGTTAAGATTTTCTGGAGGAAATTTGTTGGGGTAGAAGTAAGAGAAAGAAAAAAAATGATAAAGTCTAAACACCAACATTTCGAACGTTGTAAACAATGAATAGTTTAGACTATTTCATTGATTTTGCTTCTCTGACCACTTCTCGGACTGATTTCCTACTTTATACCTTTTTTATCCTTTGACTACAGAGTTAAGGGGGATCACTTGTAGCTGGGTGGCTAGCATAACAGCCTCCTAAGTCAAAGGTCACGGGCTCAAACCCGCATGTTGTCCTAGGATTTTTTAATGGGAGTAATAAATCCTTATTTATGCCGTCCTTCCGAGGTGGTCTCGAGCCTGGGCGATGTCAGGTACTCGTTAAAGATCCCCATCCTAATAAAACCTGGATAGGCAAAATTTAGGGCTCCCACTGTAGCATCGTCCGATTAGCCACAGTAGCATAATGTGTTGTTAAATAAATAAACAAACAGAGCTAAAGATGTAGTGGCTGTGATTCTATATCCTTTTTTTTTTTTTTTTTTTTTTTTTTTTTTTTGCCTTGGCTCGTTTATTTAAGTAAAAGCCAAAAATAGGAATATGATGTTCAAGCATGCATTTGCCAACTCTCTGCAAATTGTCGCTGGATAGGAATCTTGAAATAGCCAAACAACATTCATTCCTAAGCTACCTCCAAATGCAAACCGGATTAGTTTACACAAAAATTTTTTTTGGAGTGCTGTTGGACAAGCATTGGTTGTGCTAGCTCCATTTCATTTCAGATATTCATTTATAGCTCATGCAAAAATGGCATCGCATATGCTAAAAACTTGTACTAAAATACTCTTCGATTTACTAAAACGTTATTCACATCACTTGATAAATTTACTTTCAAAGAAGATAGATGACACTTGTACATCAGTAGAGCAAATGCAAGGTAAAGTTAATGAATAGGATATAACCGGCTACCTACCTCAAGGTGAACATGATTTTGATGTTTCTTCAAATCAGGATACGGACGAGCCTTTGATTCCAGATGCGGAGGATCTCAAAACAGTCCAAGCCAAGAACTTGGTTATTCTGCTGGGTATCTGTTGTTGAATGTACAGTGCGTTAAGACCAATAATAATGATGTTTTTTTGTTTTTTTTTAATTTACTTTTCTCCCAGCTATTATAATACACCTTACTTTATTTTGTACTTTTATCGTTGTAAGCTACATTCAATTTTTCACTCAGTTGTTTTGATATAAAAAGAAAAGGGGTTTTGTAAATAACTGTATCAGCAATCCTGTCAGTTTAATGGATGAAGTGCAGCGGTCTTCCATTTGCTAACTAAGGCCATAAACCTGGACTGGTCTGGTTAGTGTCTTGTTTTTCTCTTGATATTGAACTTCTTCCTAGATCCCTGGTCCGGAACAGTATCAATCGACTGGTGATACACTATCCTGGCGGAAACGTCATTGCTAATTTGAATTTATATCTTGGAAGTTATTTATTGTAATTAGTCTCTCCTTGTGGGTTATATATCGTACGGTAGGTCGATGTCGTTGTTGGCCAGCTCTAAACAAACTAGCAAATTTTGGATTAGCATATAAAGCTATGTTAAAAAGGTGCAGATGAAGTTCAAGGCACACTTAAAGGACCGAGTCAGAGGGACCTTTAAAAAAGAGATGAAAAATCAAATAGAATAAGTTCTGGAGTTGAAGTTGTAAATCTACAGGGAAGTAAACCGAAAAACTCCTTTCCTCTACGCCAACCCTCTCCCCCCAAAAAAAAAAAAAAAAATTAAACCTCTACAACTTATACTAACTAACGGGACCATACATAATAATATAGCTAGAATAATTTTAAACAGGCCTAAACGATTCCATACAACTAAAGATTCGGTAATTCACATTAAATTTTAATTATAAAATGAAATGAAAAACTTATTTATTATTCTGGTACTAAAGTCCTTTAAGAATAATAAATGCTAAACAAATAATTTATTGAGATTATAAACTATTTACATATTTACAAATCAAGACTCTTAGAATAAAATAAATAAACAAAAATAGAAACTTCATTAGTGATAATTGAAATAATATAAACACGACAAAATTGGTATTTTCTAGCATCTGCAGTTTGAGGTTATAGTCTGTTTGACTGGGAAAGGAGAAGGTGGTTAAAAAGGAGTGATTTGAAGGACGGAAGCAGTTCTTGCATGACGGATTTCAGGAGGGGTAGAATTCCAAAGAGAGGTTGCTTTGGCTAGAAAGGACTTGTCAAACGCAGCGTTACGGTGAGGAGGAGGGTGAGGTCAGAACCGATGAGATCTGGTAGAAAGGGACGAATTGATGATTTAAATTGGAGGTTTTGGAGGATATATGAGTTCTGATAACCTGGTAGAGGAAGGAAGCTTGGAAAATACTGTTGTTTTTATTAACCGTTGAGACTCTATGATGCTCTCCATCTAACTTCTTGTTGGCTGGGGCTGTCACCAAGAAAAACACATCGATAAGACAAACTATTTATTTGCGTGCCGACGTTTCGGCCTACATTGTGGCCTTCATCAGGGCTGAGAAAACCAATGTAACAACCAGTACAATAAAATATAATAATTTAGGTACAGTAATAAGATAACATCAATAAAATATGGGAGCAAACATTAAGGTAAAATGATAAAATTGGAATGAAAATATTTGATATAATGAGAAACTATTTACAGTTTAAAAAAGAAAAATTTAAGTTTTAAAGACCAATTTTTAATTAATATTTGACGGTTTTATTTTTTTTTTTTTTTACTTTCACTTACCTATAAATGAAATAAATAGGAAGGAAAAGTATTGCGATTGTGGAAAATTTCGAATTCGAGTTTTCACCAGAAATAAGTCCCGCAAAAAGGTGCGTGTGTAGTAAGTCTAGCCCAAAACCGATAAGTTGTATACAACTGAAATTTTATATTTGAAAAACGTATAAGCCTCAGATGTTACAGCATCTTTTCATCAAATTTATTATTATACCATATAATTTGCACATTATACCATGCAATTTGCACCATTTGACGATTTTCACAAAAACCGACCTAACGATATTAATTAAACTACCTATATTGATGTAAAATTTAATGGGTTTCAATATCATGTAGGTTTCGTTCTGATTAAAATAGTCTGACCATAGAGAAAACTATCAAAATCGGCTACGGCTTTCATTTTATAATTTAAATTTAATGTGCTCGCCGCTTTAGGCTACTTCAACACTTACTAGACAAACGATCAAACCTTCCTCTTAACTACAAAAGGCTCATCTACATGACTATTATAAGACCAATCTGGACTTACGGAGTAGAGCTTTGGGGCTCTACTAAACCATCAAATTCTTCCCGCATCCAATCCTTACAATCCAAAATCCTTCGTAAAATCCTCAACGCTCCTTACTTTGTCACGAATGAACTTATCCATAAAGACCTTAATGTTCCCTATGTTACTGATTTGGCCCGGACCAGGTATCAATCCTTTCATGACAAACTCCATTCTCACTCTAACCCACTAGTTTCAATCTTCCTCTTCAATTCCGGATAATCCTCCGAGGCGCCTGAAAAGGAAATGGCCCCGGGACCTTCTAGTTTAAAATATTTTTAGAGTGCTGCCACTGGGTAGTGTCTCTACATGTTTTTCATGACAGTTCTGTATATTACCATCACATTTACTAGATGTATTTTTATTTAATACAGTTGTAAATATCAATAAATATGTTAAAAAAAAAAAAATTAATGTGAATTACCGAATCTTTCGTTGTATAGAATCGTTTAGTCCTGTTTGATAAGGTAGAGCGAATCATTTTTCATTTTCGATTTGGAGCGGACTTCCTGCTTTCTTTGAGAGAAGACCTCCAATTCAGAAAAAAAATTGATGGTTACACGGATCCCGTTTGTCATAATGAGTTTATTAATTTATTCATAACAAAATTACTGACCTGACAAACCCTCAAGGCGCTACAAAACCACCGACAAGATCACCTTTCAAGTCATTTAACCAGTTCCTGTTACAAGTATTAATTTGCTTTAATATTTATAGCACATTTTTCCTTCATGATTACCGGACAACACTTCTGCAGTTCAGAATTAAATTTGTATAATTGCCTCATAAATGTAAGGGTTTTTGATTTACGCACTATTTTTGAAGTACCATATATTTGGTAATTCAGAAAAATTACAGCATTGATGGCGGTCAGTAGAAATAAAAATTGTGTTTTCTTTATTTATTTTATTCTAAGAGTCTGATTTGTAAATATTTAAATATTTTATAACCTCAACATTACTATTTTCAATGAAGCCATATATTCATCAATCTAATAATTTCGTTTATTCCCTTACTGAGGTTATACTTAATTAAATAATTCTGGTGCGGACAATACACGACTTTCACTTACCTAGATAAAATCAATTTAAGCACTATGAAATGAAGTTAAAGGCTAAAGAATTATAACATAATTATTGAAAATTTTAAGAATTATATTGGGTTGATGCAAAATTAATGCAGGTTTTTAGTAGGTATTGTAAATACGCCATATCTTTACTTTAACCATATATATTTAATCAAAATAATTTCCATCAATGCACTTTTGCCAACGTTCAACAAGCTTTCTTATTCCACCAGAAAAAAAATCCGAATCCCTGGACTCAATGAAATCACGAAAAGAATTTTCAATGTCGTCCTGGTTTTGAAATTTTTTCTCCCTCAAAAAGTTGTCCAGATGCCTGAAAAAGTGGAAGTCTGTAGGAGAGAGGTCAGGTGAATAAGGCGGATGTTGGAGAACTTCGTAGCCCAACTCGTGCAGTCGTCGAAGCGTTGGTTGTGCAACGTGTGGTCTGGCGTTATCGTGGAGCAGGATCGGTCCCTTCCGATTCATCAATGCTGGGCAAAGACGTTGCAATTTTTGAGTTCCGAGTTCCGCCGCCATTTCTCGTGTGGTTTTGGTTGGGTCTTCTTCCACTTTTGACCTCAGCTGGTCGTTGTCCAGAGCAAGATGACGGCCCCGACCTTCCTTGTCTTCGAGGTCGAAATCTCCTCTGCGAAACTTCTGGAACCAACGCTGCACCGTGCACTCATTAATACACCCTGACCCCACACTTCATTAATATTACGAGCCGTTTGCGCAGCGCTGCGCCCTAATTTAAATTCGTAAAAATAAATTTGACGAAAATCGCACTTTGACATTTTCGATTCAAGACCTTTGAACACACTGAACAAAACGATTTTACTAAACAAATTCATGGTGAAATAGAGGGTATTAGATAAGGTTTGTTTTGGTATAATAATGATCAATGTTAGGATTAGCTTTGTTTACACAATTGGAATTAAGATATTGCAATAGAGGAAACCTGCATTAATTTTGCATCAACCCAATATTAAGTTTCGTAAGAAATATATGTTTTAGATATTTCCATTCCTCAAGTTCCAAATTTTTTAAATGTCTTCCCGAAAAGTACCTTTTTAATAATGTTAACTGGAAATAATTAACGATTTCTACTTGTTAGAATTTCCAAAAATGGGCGAATATGAAAGAAGTTTACAACAAACTAAAAAAGAAAACAAGTCAATTTTTTTTTTTTTTTTTGTAAGTATCTAGTAGAGGTTTAACTTTATAGTAGAGAAATTCAAGTATTTAGGTTCAATGATAACAAAAAGAAATAAAGGTGGGAAATGCTTATTATTCGGTTGCTAAATTACTGAGCTCGAGGCTTCTGTCTAAAAACTTAAAGATTCGAATTTGTAAAACGATTATTCTTCCGACGGTTTTTTACGGATGTGAAACGTGGCCGCTTACTTAAAGGATGAACAACGGCTTAAGGTTTTCGAAAATAAGGTACTGCGTTAAATTTTTGGTTCGAAGAGAGATGAGGCCACCGGGGAGTTTAGAAGGTTGCACAACGCGGAATTGTGGAGCTTGTAACCTGTGAATATTTGAGTCTGTGCAGGCGAAGTTTGGTGGTATTGGCATGTTATCTATTCTGTTAATTCAGCCGGGGGGCGACCCTAGGGTATGGAGACCCTTCTGGGGCAAACCCAGCCTCTATAAAGTGGGTAACCAATAAGATTGGGAAGAATCCTGGAGGCTGAGCGTGATCAAGGCCTAATCACGGCCTTCAGCCTAGAAACTGTACGAATCTCTATATGTACTGAGCCCAAGATCCTTCATGGGTTGTAGTGGTACAGTTGTTGTTTTTTTTTAAGTAGAAAGTAATGTAAAAGATAAAAAGTACATAAACGTATGTTGATTGTTGTGGAAAATAATATTTTATTGTTACATCATATAAAATAAACGTTTCTATCTATGGTCAATGAAATTCATTTTTTGATTATGAGTTTAATTAAAAGTTCTGAAGTCCATTTTAAAAAAAGAGATTAGCTTGAACTCCATTTTTTTTTTTTTTTTTTGGTTTAAAAAATCTTTGACTTGAATATATTAAAATAATAAAATTAGAAAAAAAATATATTCCTGAACTGAAGTATTGTTCAATATTCTTTATTTATAAATGCCCTGATTTCATGAATGCAATAATATGATATGGAATAATATGGAATAATCAATTATCTAATTTGTACTTCGTACCATTAATTTGAATGTTGGATGAAAATCATTAACTAATCAAAATTATAAATAAATAAATAATTCTTGTAAATTCAAAAGAATAACTCTACATTTATTTTAATTTTTTTAAAGTAGTTCGTGATAAATTATATTTTCCAATAACTCATAATTTCATTTATTTGATTCAAACGGTGTTAATAATCATTACTTTTTTACACCAAAAGAGCAAGATTAATGTAATCATTGTTTAAGAAAATTTACTTGTTTTTTAGACTTTACTTCTTTTTGTATATATACAGCTTATATTTCAATTTTAAAGATATGATAAACCTAAAACCTAGGACTTGAACTTTTATCCTAAGTTTCAGGTAATTTCCTGATTATTTTATTCTCATTTCAGAGAAACAAAATTACTCATGAATTTTCTATCAGGAATTTATACGTTCAAACCTTTAAAACTAAACGATTTTTTTTATTGATTTTTTTACTAATTTCTGTAATAACCATTTTCTTCTTATATATTAAAATAAGAAAGTACTCAAATCCATGGACATAACTCAATGCAGTAATGAAGGCAATTCATGTTGTTATGTGTTTACAATATTTTTTTTATTTACCTATTTATAAAAAAATATACATATTTTTTACCTTGAAATAATTTACTGTACGATCAGGGTCATATACAAAATTTAATATAGTAGGGTTTGGCTCTACTAAACCATATGAATTCTTCCTGTATCCAATCCTTACAATCCAAAATCCTTCTTAAAATCCTCAATGCTTAATTTGTAACGAATAAACTCTTTCATAAAAACCTTAATGTTTTTTAAGTTGCTTTTTTTGGCCCGAACCAGATACCATTTCATGGCAAACTGCATTCCTTCTCATACCCGCTAGTTTCAATCATTGCTTCCTCTTCACCTGATTATCCACTGAGGCGTATGAAAAGAAGATGACCCCGAGACCTTCTAGTTTAGAATATTTTTTTAATACTCCCAATGGGTGTTGGGGTATTCAATTATAAAGTTGTAAATTGTAATAAATATATATCATATATACATACGAAGGTTTTAGGAGTGAAAAGGGAGGCCATAAAATCATTTCAAAGATAAATCAATATTTAAAATAGTCAATTTGTACAAGATAAAAATAAGAATTACTTTCTTCAGGAGTACTCATGGATGGCAAGACAATAATTTACCTTGAGTAATTAACCTTGATTAGTTTTGGTATTTAATTGAGTTAATTGTTAGTAATTCAGGCTTCTTTACAGCAATAAAAAAAGTCTTGTTTTTATTTATTGCCGCTAGGTTTCCTTATGTTCGATTTTATTTAAAAGTGCCTAACTTAAATTGTTTTGATAGATTTTATGGAATTTAACGTTGATCTTATAGATTATTAAAAATTTTAACTGTATAAATATAATTTTTTTTATTATATATTTTTGGATTGTTATATAATTTTCATGATGAAATTGTTAGATGGATTATTTGTGATTGTGACGATATTTTGTACTTTCAGATAAATTAGTTCCTTTGCGCCTAAAGATGTCATTTTAGCCGAAACTTCGTGCATTTATTTTTAATAAAAGAGTGGTGAATATAAATCAGTCTCCAATTTTATTGCCTAACTTTAAATAAATCTCATATTCTTATTAACAATTGCCAACAGATTTTGTTTTCCTTTCCAAGAACATGAACTCAGTTTATTTGTAATTTTATATTAACTTTGTACAAACATTTAATGAATTGTTTGTTTCTTTTCTTAATTTTATTTATTTAACGTCAATTTATGCTACTGGCTAGTCGGACGATGTTACAGTGAGAGTTCTAAATTTTGCTAATCCAGGTGTAATTAGTATAGGGATCTTTAACAAGTCCTGACATCGCACAGACTTGGGAAAAGCTTTTTACGCCTCCTCCGAAGTACGGGATAACAAAGGATTTTTTACTCGCATTAAAAAATCCTAAGACCACCTGCGAGTTCGAACCCGTGACCTTTTACATAGAAGGCTGTTATGCTAGTCACCATGCTACAGATGATCACTCTTATTCATTTAATGTCACATTTCTGCGACCTTGAGAGTCCTACATTTTTGTCTATCCAGGAATAATTAGGATGGGGATCTTTAACGAGTAATTGAAATCCCTGAAATTGAAAGTACAGCATAATCAAAGATATTTTATCCCTCTTAAAAAATACCTGGTGCCATCTGCCGGGTTAGAACCCGCGACCTTAGGCATAGATGGTCGTTATGCTAGCTAATACACTACAGGAATTTACTCCCATTATAAAAACCTTACTTATGCTGTCACTCGGAGGGACGTAAAACGGTGATCCCGAGCCTGTGTGATGTCAGGAACTCGTTAAAGATCCCCTATCCTATTTAAACCTGGCTAGGCAAAATTTAGGACTCCCACTGTAGCATCGTCCGATTAGCCACAGTAGTATAAAGTTACATTAAATAAATTAACAAAATATACACTGGAAAGACGGTCATAGTACAAAAAATAGGATTAATATTAAAAGTGTATGGAATTTTTTTTTACCTATCATTAATAAATAGCATTCTGCATCGTTTGGTATCAAGGATGAAATGAAAATAAGTAATTTTTTTTTTTTTTTTTTTTTTTTTTTTTTTTTTTTTTTTTTTTATATAATATTAGTAATAACAATTTGTACATTAGGAAATCGTTAAGTTGAAAATAAAAAGGCTATGCAAAATAATTTATTAAATAAATTTAAACAACACTTTGACGGCATCTTAAATACGGAAAATAATAATCAATCTCCTCTCTCTGAATATCAGAGCGCTGAACCATGGATAGACGCTCCGAGTAAAGAGGAAGTCGAAATGGCGATAGGAAAATTAAAACGTTATAATGCCGCAGGAAATGATAATATCACGAGTGAATTAATCAAGGCGTGTGGAGAAGCGGGCGTTTCCAAAATACATTTTTTAGTTAAAAAGATCTGGGAAACTGAAAAAATGCCAGAAGAATGGAAAGAATCAATACTTATTCCGATTCACAAAAAAGGACCGAGGACAGATTGTAACAACTATCGTGGGATCTCTCTTCTCCCAGCATGCTATAAAATATTCTCGTCAATTCTAACTAGTCGAATCACGGAATACGCTGAGGAAATTATCGGAGATTACCAATGTGGTTTTAGGCGGAATCGCTCGACTATTGACCAAATATTTTCCTTACGTCAAATATTAGAGAAAAAATTGGAATACAACGGTGTAGTCCATCAACTTTATATCGATTTTAAAAAGGCTTATGATTCAATAGACCGTCAGAAGCTATATAACATCATGATTGAACAGGGAATACCTAGAAAGTTAGTAAACCTAGTAGAGATGTGTTTGTCGGAAACATTCCATAAAGTTAGAATCGGTCATAATTACTCCGAGAGATTTGAGGTGCGATCGGGTTTGAAACAGGGTGACTCCCTTTCACCTGTGTTATTTAATATAGCTTTAGAATATGTCATAGAAAAGGTGATGTGTACCGAGAAAGGCTTAAATATGGGTGACAAGATTCCGGTTTTGGGGTATGCCGATGATCTGGTACTGCTAGGTGAAGACACGGAAACCATACAACTAAATACAAGTGTGTTAATAAAAACCGGTAAAGAAATAGGACTCGAATTAAATACCGATAAAACGAAGTATATGATTAGTAGCAGAAACGGTGTCGATCTTGGTGATATTGATGTATCAGGTCATACTTTTGAACACGTAGAGAAATTCAAGTATTTAGGTTCAATTATAACTAGAAAAAATGAAATCCAGGAAGAAATAAAGTCCCGGTTAAAGGTGGGAAATGCGTGTTATTATTCAGTTGCTAAGTTACTTAGATCGCGGCTTCTATCTAAAAACTTAAAGATTAGAATTTATAAAAACTATTATTCTTCCAACGGTTCTTTACGGATGTGAAACGTGGCCGCTTACTTTAAAGGATGAACAACGGCTTAAGGTTTTCGAGAATAAGGTACTGCGTAAAATATTTGGTCCGAAGAGAGATGAGGCCACTGGGGAGTTTAGAAGGTTGTACAACGCGGAGTTGCGAAGTTTGTACCCTGTGAATATAATTGAGTTGATAGCATCGCGGAGACTCAAATGGGCGCGTAAAGTTGTTGGGCTTAGTGAGGAACGGATTCCGAGAAAGTTGGTATTCGCTGAACCGACTGGTAGGCGTCCGAAAGGTAGGCCGAAGCGGAGATGGGAGGATTGCGTTAAGGCTGATCTCGGGAGCTTTGGCTTGAATGGTGAGCATTGGACGATTCTGTGTAGGCGGATATTGGTGGTATCGGCATCGAACCTTCGGGTTCGCTAAGCCTATTATTATTATTATTATGCAAAATAATTGCATGCTGTATGGAACCTTTTTTGAGTGAGTTGATTTTTATTATTATTTTATGACAAAAGATAATACATAATTGATAAAAGGTAATAGACAAAAAGCGACTTGATAATGATTTTTAAAAATCGAGATAATTTTTTATTAAATATAAGTACGTGTATGTATACAGAAAAAAGTGACCGGGTCAGTTACAAGAGCAGACAGGTTTCCGCTACAGCTCAAGGTCATGATTTCTTCCTTTCCACAAATTAATTCCATTTCACGCTAAACCGGTAGGTACTAATTGGAATATATTATTATTTTAAATTATACGCTGACACACTCGTTAGAAGATTGGAATACGTTTTGTATCGTATCGTATTTAGTTATTGCAATACACCTACAGTGAGTGTCAAATGTATTCGAAATTCACTACTACTATTCCGTAATTTACTTGCTATTAACGTATTTTTTATGATTTTAAGGAGTTGTTAACCAGTTTATAGTGTTAGAAGTTAGGCATACAATAGCTAAAACCAAAAATTACGACAAAAATCATTTTATTTTTTACGTTTTGAACGTTCATTTACGAAAAAGTTAAAAAAAAAAAGTGTATTTCAATGGTGTCAAAAGTATTCGGAATTACGTGTTTTTTTAATTATATTAGTGCAGTGATCATCAATAAACATCCAGTTGGTAAAACTTTTTGTGTAATTATACATTTTAGCCTACTAAGAAATGATCTTACTAATAAACTGATAGTTTGGTGTGAAATATTATCTCACTCAAGCACTTACAGTTTCTTGAGGCCATTTTCATTTTTAATATAGTATTTCCTGATTTTCCTTTTTAGTAGGACCCACAAATAGTGAATTAAATTTTAAAGAAATAATGGAAGAGGGATTTCGAGAACTTTTTGAAAATTTTGCAGCAACTAAACCTGGATAGATAACGTATATGTGTCCGGAGTCATGGCTGCACGTATGTTAAAAATTTAATTTATACGTCATTTTTCTTCTACTCTTAATTCTGGCTTTTCTTAATTAAAAAATACACAACCCTATCAATAATTCTGTCCATGAACCTAATGTTATTAAACTTTTTCAAAGAAAGCTAGCTAGACCTAACTATCACTGACCGCTCAAGGTGTTTTACTATGGCATACTAAATTATTTATTTGGTTTCCTCTAAACCATTTTTTCATAAGAACCATGCATTTTAGCATGTAAGTAATCTATAAATATTTTTATTCATCAACTATCTCTTTAAAAAAATGTTACGAAAATTCAGCCTATCATCTTATTGTCTCGCCTGCTAAAAGACGTTTTATGCACTTCTTGTACCATGTTTTACTTTTCGTCATATTTTTCTAGAACCCGGCGAACAGTTGAAACACTTATTGTGCATCCACAAGTTCTGAGAAATTCAGAAATAAGCTAAGATTTACTCATTTCAGGAATCGTTTTCTTATTTGATGAATAATCAGTCATTCATTTTTAACGTTTAATATTTTCCGGACGCTCAATTTTTTGCTTTTATGTTTTATTATTATATTATTTACACTATACATAGCCATCCACATATACTCAAAAAGTTTTTAACATTTCAACTATTACTCTTTTAAAAAAATGTTCTTTGTTTAATCGTTGCGTTTTTATTTTAAAGCTTTATTTAAAAAAAAAAAAAATATTTAAAGGTTGGGTATATGTTACATGAGGGAGAATAATTGTTTAGAATATGAAATTATGTCGAAGATACTGAGAGTATGAACATTTGAAACCATCAAACAACAGGATATTACAATTTCCGAATACTTTTGACACTGAACGATCTTGTAATTTTACATTATTAATCGGATATTTTTAAAAACAAATAAACTTTTCGGTTTTCTGGTCAATGATTTTCTATTATGCGAGTCTCTTTTAAAGATTTATGAGTGAAAAAGAATTATAGAAATTCATAGTTGTGAAATATACTTAATAAATTAAAAGAAATTCCAATTCCGAATACTTATGACACTCACTGTATATTTGAACATGTTGGTGACAGACAACCCACAAAACTATTCAAATACATTTGAAATCGTCCAATTTTTATTAACTTTGCCGCTCAACAATTTTGATTTTCATCATTTTTTACTAGTTGTTTTCCATCCTTTCCCAAATAAAAAACCTTAAATAATTTTTTTTATTTTTATACTTTTAGTTTTGCCATTTCGAGTCAATGTCACAACGAAAACATGTGTTGGGAAGATCTTTGTAATTCTTATAAATTTGTAAATATCAAATCAAAACAAAGAATAAGAATAAGATAAGGATATGTTTCATTAGATTCATCTTCGGGGTCCCTAGGCGCTCCAGCGTTTCTGACAGGTATGCCGAGTTGAAGTGGCTCAATCCTGTTTCCCGGCGAAAGTATTTCTTGGGAGTTTTTCTATTCCGTACTTTCAATACCAAAAATCCATCCTACATTCTTGACCTACTCATCCCTTGTTCATCGGTACATTCGTTTAATACAAGATCCCAGTCCATTAACCTATATATTCCTTTTCATCAAATATCATCCTTTAAAAAATCATTTAGTTTGCGTGCCACATCGTTCTGGAATTCCATACCTACCTCTATACGCAAAGCACCTTAATTAACCTCATTTAAAAGCAAACTGTTCCTTCATCTCCTCAACCATCCATCGACAGATTGATTGTAAACAAAACGCTAGAATAGTGGTCATGTCACATTCTAAAATGAGGACCACAACAAATACGTAAACAATGTTTTAGATATATTTTCACCTTTCTCTTTCTTTGTTCTGTTTTTCTCCTTATTACACCATAAGAAGCGCAATAGTAATATATCTTCAGATACACATTAATGATTATATAATTATAAACATATATGCATACTAAGTAATCGTAGTTATTCATTTAACTTTATTTATTCTTATTTTTAAATAATATTATATCTTAAGTTTGTATTTCTTTTATGTTTTTGTTTCTGTGCCAGACACAAGCCAACGTTTTGTACTTTTCTGTTATTCCTAGGGAACTGAAGGTCCCAGAATAAAATTTACTTTCTTTCTTTCTTTTCTTTCTTTCTTTCTTTCTTTATATTTTTTGTCGCCACAACTCTTTGGCTTTTGTCGCTACCTAAATAGTGAAAATATGTTTAAAAAAAAAACTCTAAAATGAATTAAAAAACGAGACTTTTAGTTATCAGGTTAAATGATACAAAGGAAAAGAGACTCATCTTTGATTATTTTTTCTTGTATAGCTTAGTGCTACTTCGTGTAAAAATTTCGATCTTCAGAGCATATTCATTGTTTTTGTATAAGTATTTTCAAAAATGGCAAAAATTCGTTTTTCACGATGTTATACTGAAATATCTCAAAAGGAACTAAGAGAAAATAATGAGACTGATACAGATTGTACATCTGTGCGATGTGTACAAGTGGAATGAACTTGGTAATTGAGACTAAGCTAATTCTGGAGTTATAAAATTCTCTTCGCTGTTACAGAAACGTTTTCTTTAAAAAGTATTAACTCAGATAATTCTGAATATATTAGAATGAAACAAAATCTAGAATGATGAGGAGAGTACCATCTACACTTTTGGTCCTTACGACACATTTACTTAATTAATCAAGAGAAATGTAAAAAATAATCTAATAAATATTTAAGTCGACTTTTTAATAAACTTTTAACGCGCTGGAACAAGGAACGTTAGATAAGAGCCTCACGCTGATTTTTTTTTCTTGTATAGTCTTGTCATTGCACTGACCCAAAACAAAACTTATTGTAGAAACTTCAACCGTATAAGCATTGTCTTTTTTTTAATATCATTTTTCAAAGAAGGATTAGTGCCAATTACAACCAAATTACCAGTGGGATATCCTGAAATGGACTGAAAAAAAACTGATGAAACTTCTACAGATCAAACCTTTTTTTGATAAGTACTGTTGGAGAAAATTTAGGAGCTGAGACTCAGTTTGTTTTCGAAATATAATACATTAAAGACTTGCAAGAGTTGCCCTCATCTTATCAACCTACTTTAAGCCAAACAAGATTAACAACACTAGAACTAGCAGAATCCCACACACTAAATTTTATCTAACTGTTTGAATATCATGAATAGAATAATGGTTGAACATTATTGCTCTTAAAAATTTCTGGCACCCGGGACTGCTTTACAAACTCCGCAAATTCCTCCTTCCTACATACTACCTCATTATCCAGTCCTACCTCTCTGAAAGAGCCCTTAATATTAATTACAATAGTTCCTATTCATCTCTTTTTACTCAGTCTGCTGGTGTTCCTCAAGTTAGTATCCTAGGACCCATCCTTTACACAGTCTATACAGCTGATATCCCAACCCATCCTAACACCATCCTTTTTACCTATGCTTATGACACTTGTGTGTTATCAGTCAATAATGATCCTACTCTTGGCTCTCAAGCTCTTCAATCTCACATCAGAGACCCTTGAGGTATGGTGTCAGAATTGGAGAATTAAAATCAATATCAACAAATCCCACCAAATAACCTTTACCCTTCGTCGTAAACCTATGACATCCTGTCCTACAGTATCCTTTAATAATACTCCGCTTGTTCCAGTTTAACAGATCCGCTACCTAAGACTTCTACTTGACAAACGTCTAACATGGAATCTCCACATAAGACTGAAACGACAAGAAACTGTCCGTCGCTTTCGCTTACTACAACATTTACTGGACAGACGCTCCAACATTCCACTTATCTACAAAAGGCTCATCTATATCACCATCATAAGGCCTATCTGGACTTACGGAGTTGAGCTTTGGAGGCTCTACTAAACCATCAAATTCTTCCCGTATTCAATCCTTACAATACAAAATCCTTCGAAAAATCCTCAATGCTCCTTATTTTGTCAAGAATCAACTCATCAATAAAGACCTAAATGTTCCCTATGTTGCTGACTTGGACCGAACCAGGTACACTCCTTTCATTACAAACTCCATTCCCACTTTAATCCACTAATTTTAAATCTTGCTACCTGTACAATCCCTGATAATCCTCCGAGGTGTCTGAAAAGAAAATGGCCTCGAGACCTCCTAGTTTTCATTAACTAGTGGAGTGATGCCAATGGGCAATTCTCTTCACATTTGTTCATGTATTTTATTATTACCAGCATATTTACTTGTTGTATTACAAAATACAGTTGTAAGTTCCTATAAAAATATTTTTTAATATATATATATATGTAAGAATATTTGATAAAACCAATAATTTGAGAGAATATTTTACATGAATCAGCCCTTTCACCCGAAAATACTCAATAACCAGCAAATACACCCAGATGTAAAAATATACACGAAATAATAATCCACGCATGCGCAACACAGTTAAACAGACTTATAACTAATCATATTCCTATTTAAATACACATATACACATAAGCGATATACTCACGGCGAAAGTCTCTGGCTTCCGGTGGACACACTCCTTGCCTCAGCATACATTTGATATACTTGTTGATGATCCTATTGTTGTTTAAGATCCGTTCCACGTCTACCACCTGCAACAGAAAGTTTGGTCAAAACTGTCTCTCTAGTCGAAGAAATCATCTTTTGATTGATGGTTTATCTATTAACTGCTTAATCTGATATGATTTGGAACCCTCTTTGTCCTACGGGTCGAAACTTTCAGCGCCTGCCATAAAAATAAACCTACATTGATGACAAGCGGATATGTATCGAGGAATGGGGTCGTGACGACGTCTAGGAGTAGCTGGAGCTATGTCACTCCATTGTCATAAACAATGTTTTTTCAACCGCTGAGATTGAAATAGTGTTTCTCCGATCCAGAAAAACTATTCAATAATACTATTATATGATACTATTACTGAAATACTTTATTTATTTATAATACATGAATGAACAATGGAATACTTCATTTACCATGATTATATATTTATTTATTGAGAAATATTACAATATGTTTCAGAATGAACCATAGTAATAGTGATATGAGACCACATTCATACAGTATATACAGAAAATAATGATAAAGTCAAATATCATGAAATAGAAAAAAAAATTCATATATATATATATATATATAATATATATATATATATATATATATATATATATATATATATATATACAATAAAATAATAATAAAAAAAAGCAAACAACAACCTATAATTGTCATTTACCATGAGAGGAAGAAGTTACGCTCGTTGATTCCAGAAATAATCTGTTGCATGATACGAATATTTTGCTATTTCAAAGGGCATATCCTTTGAAATAGCAAAATATTTTTCATTTTTCAAAATCGATTTTTATATTTCAAGGAGTTTTTTTTTTTTTTTTTTTGTTCCAAGTTAAATTCGCCATTCTCGTTGAAAGAATTCTCTATGATACGATTTAAAAGAGAAGAGAGTGATGGGCTTACCGAGTTCAAAAGTTAAATCTTTCTTTAAACATAAACTTAAAAATCAATTTTGAGCTATTTTCGATTAAATAACTAACCTAAACCAAAGGTTGAGACTGAAGTTGAGAGTGAAAAGTTTAAACGAGGCGAAATCAGCCGCCAACATGGACGAAGCTAATCGTGTGGAATTGAATGGTACGGACAATTGAGACGTTGATTTCCAAAGGTACTAAAGGACATTTTTTACGAAATTAATTTTTTACATATTTGCATTTTCATCATTTAGTTTTATTAAATCTCCTAGTAGATTTTATATAATCAATTCTCAAGTCCTTTAAAAACGCGATTTAGAAATTCAGTTATTTTCAAAACGTATTAATTAGTTTCGATCCAAATCATACTAAAAAATTTCATTCCATAACTTTAATGTAGTGTTATTAAAATAGTAAAAAAAAAATCTAGATTTTAATGGGTTAAGAGTCAAATAAGTTGATTTAATAATATAGTAATGGAGGAGTTTGGCGCTTCCTGTAAAATTTCCTAGAATGGATATAGTACCTTTTGGAAATCAACGTCTCAATTCTGGGGCCTGGGGAGTGGTGACTGGAAGGAAAAGAAACAGCCTAGCAGAACGGGATCCTCGGAAACAAAAGCCTATGGCAAAGTTTTAGTAGTTATATCGGGTTATTAAATAGGTTGCGACTCGGCTGTGAGGAAGGCGCTGGGATGTCTCGGGCTCTGCTTTTCTCTCCATACGTGGAGGGACAA
The DNA here is from genome assembly GCA_023052935.1 of Piezodorus guildinii. Taxonomy (NCBI): domain Eukaryota; kingdom Metazoa; phylum Arthropoda; class Insecta; order Hemiptera; family Pentatomidae; genus Piezodorus; species Piezodorus guildinii. The sequence goes on along the minus strand of CM041295.1, from coordinate 34,078,996 downwards.
GCCTGGCTGATGGTTTCCACGGCAAACTGTAAATTTATTTATTTATATAAAGCATCTACCCATGAATAGTCATTAACTACATAAATTATTTTTTGTTTTTCACAGTGTTAATACAGCATTTTAAAGAGAACAACATTTATGAGACAATTATGGTTAATGTTTGGTTGTATGAGATTTGACATTTTTTTTATAAATTAAGTAGTTTTTAAACACACGTTTCACTGTCACCGAGAGCTCTCCAGTCTGGAAACTTTAAATTTTGTTCAAAGGAATACTGGTGTTTTAGATGTTCATTAATTTTTAAAAAAGCGCTTGCTGTAATTTTTCGTGTATTTTTTTTAAACCATTTTCTTGGCTACTCATGTAACGTGATGTGAGGACCAAAATGATATAAAATACTCTCATCATAATTCTAGTTTTTGTTTGGTTCTTAAATATGCAAAATTACCTGAGTAAATATTCTTTAAAGAAAACTTATTTAACAGTGAAGAGAATTTTATAACTCCGGAACCAGCTCAGTCTCAGTAACTAAGTTCATACCACTTATACACACAGCATATATATGTAATCTGTATTACTTTTATAATTTTTCACAGAGTCCCTTTTGAGATATTTCCGGGTAAACATCCCGAAAAACGAACTTTTGCCAAATTTGAAAATTCATATACAATAAAGCATTATGATCTCAAGATCGAAATTTTTACAGCAAGTAGTACTATGACTTAGTTATAAAAAAAAAAAAAATAAAAGTGAGTATTTTGCCTTTGTATAGTTCTATCACGTTGAAAGTCTATTTTTTATTAATTTTCGAGAATTTTTTTAACAAATTTCTTCACTATTTAGGTAATGTGTTGTAGGGACAAAAATACAAAACGACATCCTTATATTATTGTTAGTTTTTTTCTTGACTTGATATCTGCAAAATTACTAGAATTAGAGAGATTTTTCAAACACATGTTTTTAGTCGCGAAGCTGACTTAAAACGGCTGCAACACTAAAAGTATTGTCTAGAAAATATTGTATTTTTTTTTTTTTTTTTTTTTAATTTACGAAAGGATAGAGAATAACTGGTCAAAAAAACGCGAAAATATAAAATGTCGAGCGGCAAGGTCTGGACAATGGATTGACCCGTGTGTTAATGTTGTTGCATTCCTATTGTTTCCTCTACTCAGACAGAATTGAAATATTCAGTTGTATACCATGTACTCGAGGAAGGTTTATTCAACTTATAACAGATCGATCCAAAACCGGATCCTGGCTCCATTAAAAATATAAACTGCCTCCAAATATGCTATTTTTCCACAATGCAGCAAGTTTCTTCTTGATCAAAGCGGAGGAAAAAAACTGGATTGACTTGTGATATTTATCTCTTATGTCCCTCGCATTCCCGCATCCATACCTTCTTTATCTATTTCGTTTTTTACCTATCTAATTGGTCATATATTTATATTTTTGTTACCTAGCTGTAAATATGTAGAATTTAAATCGTTTCACAGCTCTTTAGAGTGCTAATTAATCATATAGAATAAATCATTAAAGCTAGAGTAATGGAATAATTTTCAACTAAACTGAAAAAAAAAACTGTGAAGTGTAATTTTGCCCTGATAAAATGCGATGTTATCCGATGTCTGACCTCTTTGTTCTAATAGAGACTTTTTTTTTAAAGTAAGTTTTTTTTCCGCAAGTGCTGACGTTTTCTCCTAGAATCTCGAGTATTTCTGTTCTCCGTCATGTGCTAACAAGGTTATAATGTAGTTATATAATTATTATAAAATGGACATTTGAAATAAACATATTTCGGTTCTAAATTTTAAAAACTTTAAAACTAAGGATTTCCCAGATATATTGAAAATTCTAAGAAATAATGAGGATTTAATTAAATTACTTTTTAGTTTCTTCAGAAAAATTCCTTCCTCTTTTCCTTCATATACTTTTATCTTCTTAAAAGTATCTTTTTTTATTAATTATCGAGAATTTTTTAAACAAATTTCTTCACTATTTAGTTAATGAGTTGTAGTGACAAAATTACAAACTATATTCTTATATTATTGTTAGTTTTTTTCTTGACTCGATATCTGCAAAATTACCAGAATCAGAGATTTTTCCAACACATGTTTTCAATCGCTAAGCTGACTTAAAACGGCTGCAACACTAAAACTATTGGCTAGAAAAAATTGTTTTATTTAGTTTTGTTTTTTTAATCGAGATTTTTTTAAAGTAAGTTTTTTTTTCCGCAAGTGCTGACGTTTTCTCCTAGAATCTCGAGTATTTCTATTCTCCATCATGTGCTAACAAGGTTATAATATAGTTATATAATTATTATTAAATGGACATTTGAAAAAAACATATTTCGGTCCTAAATTTTAAAACTAAGGATTTCCCAGATATATTGAAAATTCTAAGAAATAATGAGGATTTAATTAAATTACTTTTTAGTTTCTTCAGAAAAACTCCTTAATACCCAAATCATAAGCACTCAAACTTTATTACAAATTCTTTGCAATTTTATTGTAATGATTTATTATTATCATTAATTTTTAGTTAATTTAATTTATTTGTTTTCAACTTTTATGACTTTTGCTATATTTTTGTTCTTTTCAATGTTATTCATATTTATTTCTTCTTTTTTTTCGGTTTCTTTTACGTTCATACCCAATTAATTTCTCTATGTATACTTTTTATTTATTATTAATATTATTTATTTATTTCTTTATTTTTGTTGAAGATTAACAAACACGTAAGCATCCATACAGGCATTAATGACCTTGATGTTTTTACGCCTCAAAGCCCATACAAACAAACAAAACTTATGATTCGACAGAATATCCATTCCGATATTTTTAACGCCAAGAACCCTCATGGGTTGTAGAGTTATAATTTTTTTTAAAATGTACATGAGCCGTTTATTATGGTGTAAGTCCATTTATATTTGCGTATATTGGTTGCAAATATGAAATTTCTTACTACATTTTCCACTCACAAGCACATACCTTTTTCCGGTACTTGGTCATTTGGTCCAAGGGGATCCTAGAACGTTTATTTCCGGTGAAAACTCGTATTAAAAAATATTCTGGATCGCAATACTTTTCCATGCTGTATATTTCACATATTGGTAAGTAAAAGTAAAGAATTGTTGGCTACTAAGATTAAAAAACGTCAAAACAAAGGATTTAACATATAATCCATTCTGAAATTCAAATTTTTAAAGCTTAAATCCTGATCCTTTGAACTTTTATGTCTTTAAAAACACTCTTACAGCAACTGATAACAAGTAATTTATTATTTAATAATAATCTTTTAACTAATTAACGTTTACTAGCTGACGTTTTCTCCAAGAATCTCCAACATTCCCCACAATCCTCTATGGGCTAACAAGGTTATAATATTGTTTTAAAATAGACAATTGAAATGAGTTTTAAATACTTCGGTTCTTAAGTTTTAAAAACCTTAAAACAAAGGATTTGACAGAATATTTAACCTGATATTCATCTTTTAAAACAAACTTCCTGATTCTTCAAACGCTTTCCTCTTTAAAACACTGTTATAGGAGCCTATTACTAGTAATTTATCATTAATTTTTAATTAAATATATTTAACGATATATTATATTAAACATATTATATAATATATTTAATATATTATATCGTTATAATATATATATATAATACAATATATAATATAATATAATATATAATATAATATAATATATAATATATTATAATATAATATATTTAATATATTATATCGTTAAATATTAAATATATTATATTTTTAATTAAATATATTATTATTTTTAATTAAATATATTATATATTTTTAATTAAATATATTATTTTTTAATTAAATATATTATATGTCGAACATTTCCCACTCTCCTCTATGTGCTAACAAGGTAATAATATAGTTATTTAATATACTTATTATATAGACATTTGAAATGAGTTTAAAATCTTTCGGTTCTTAAGTTTAAAAACCTTAAAACAAAGGATTTGACAGAATATCCAATCTGATATTCACCTTTTAAAGCTCATTTCCTGATCCTTCGAACTCTAGCCTCTTTAAAACACTATTATAGGAGCCGATTACGAGTAATTTTTTATTAATTAATAATATATACTTAAATATATTATATATTTAATATTGCTGATGTTTTCTCCAAGAATCTCGAATATTTCTCATTCTTTTAAAGATTATTGCCTTGGAATAGTTGCCCCCATCTTATCAACCTACTCTAAGCCTAACCAAATTAGTAACACTAGAACCAGTTTCAACTCATCACAGCCACTAAATTTTATCCTCCCTTACTTATCATAAACAGGTATAATCTGTACAAGTTTTACCAGTTTTTATTCAGTCCCTTTTAGCATATCCCTCTTTTAATTTGGCTGTACTTGAAAACAAACCTTTTTTGAAAAGTTATATTAAAAATGGACAATGCTTACGCAGTCGAAATTCCTACAAGTAGTACAATGCTAGAATAGAAACATGTGTTTGATTAAATAATCTATTATATTATTATCTACGACAATCAGTTTCTTTTATTGGCTTTTCATCACTCTTCATTAACTTTTACGGTTTATTGTATAAGATAATATTTAGTCTAAAATCTTTAGCTTTCCAACGGTATATCATACGTCTATATTACTGTTTCCATGTTAATAAACACAAAAATTGCTTTCAAAAATATTTTTGCTCTTTTCTCCTTTAGTTGGTTATCAAATTCGTTCAACTTGCATATTTATGTGTTTTAAAACAATATCAATTAGAGAATATGGTTAATTCTATGAAAACTACAAAATTAAAGGTACTTTAGAGAAAGAAAATTTAGAATATCTGCATTTAAGTCCTCTCAGACTATTTCAATCTGAATGAAACCTATATGATATTAAAGCCCAATAAATTTTACATCGATATATTGAGTTCTATCAAAGTCGTTTTAGCCGTTTTTGAGAAAATCCTAAAAAGGTGCATAATGCATGGTATAAAGTGACTCTTCTGGTCAGCTTGTTTCGATGAAAAAAATGCTGTTACGTCTCTAACGTATAGTTGTCTTAAATATGAAATTTCAGTTGTATACGACTTTTCGTTTTTTCGCTAGACTTCGAAAATTTTCGCGAATATTTTCCTTTACAACACATTTCATACATAGATAAGTGAAAGTAAAAATATTCGATCTTAAGTTTAAAACGTTAAAATGAATGATTTAACAGAATATCCATTCTGATAATAAAATATTTAACGCTAATGTATTGATCTTTTGAATTGTTTTTTCTTTGTTTATTTATCGAGTACCTGACATCGCACAGGCTCGGGACCACCTTTGTACGTCCTCTCCGAAGGAAGGCAGGACTAAGGATTTTTCACTTCCACTAAAAAATCCTAGGACCACCTGCGGGTTTGAACCCGTGACCTTTGGCATAGAAGGCTGTTGTGCTAGCCAATATGCAACAGTGATCCCTGTTAAATGTATAAATCTTATCTCTACAAACAAATTTTAGTTCACTATTAACTTCACTTGGGCCTGGGAAACTGATTTCTTCCTCCAAGCAACAGGTGATCACCTGTTTTCTTTTTAAATCATTCTTATAGGAATCTATCACTATTTTTTTTTTTTTTTTTTTTGGGGGGGGGGGGAGAGGGGATTTAATTATATTCTTTTAGCTAAATGCATTATAAATGTAATGGTTAAACTTAAGGCTATGTAGGTATCTCAATTTATTTTTTGGTTTTATAGTGTTTTTGTCTTCAATTGGAGTTGACATATTACTAATAGAGATTAAAAAAAATCAAAAATCATAAACCTAAAAATATCTTGCATTCGATCAAAACCGGATGAACGAGAATAGATTTCCTAGAGTCAAAGAAGGAAAGTCATAACAACACTGGGAACTAATTGACGTAGGTCGGCACAATAAGAAATAAATTAATATTCCAATATTTTCCGGGTTCAACAAATTTTAGTCGAAAAGGTCGTCGAACATTAAAAAACTACAACCCGTTCTGGACAGTCTCAGCTGTTTTCGATTAGCATTAATGACTTGTTTGAATTGAATTAATGAAAAAAATCTGGTGCGGGCAACACACAACTTTCATTTTCCGTTGTTATTTTTATTTATTTATTGGAATTTACAACTGTATAATGGAATACAACAAGTGAATTTGAGTGGAATTTAAAAAGGCATGAAACACATGTAGAGAAGCTTCCCATTGGAAGCACTCTATAAATATCCTAAACTAGAAGATCTCGGGGCCATCTTCTTTTCAGATGCCTCGGAAGATTGTCAGGAATTGAAGAGGAAGAAAGGATTGAAACAAGAGGATTAGGGTGGGAATTTATTTTAGTAGAGCCCCAAAGCTCTACTCCGTAAGTCCATATCGGCCTCATGATAGTCATGTTGATGAGTCCTTTGTAGTTAAATGGAAAATTAGAACGTTTGTCTAGTAAGTGTTGAAGTAGTCGAAAACGTCGGGCAGTTTTTTGTCGTTTCAGTCTCGTGTGTGGGTTCCACCAAGTAAGGCGTTTGCCAAGGTGCAGTCCTAAATATCGGATCTGTTCAACCGGGACAATTTGCCGTTGTTAAAATCAATTTAAGAATTTTTTTTAAATGGTCGCCATTTTGGACGCGGAAGGTTATAACTGTGATAAGTTTGCTCTCTAGTTTTTTCCGATTTTTGTTATGTTTTAAGTGAAAAAATTTAGTGTTTACAAACAAACTTGCTTCCTAACTGTGTGCTGAACAAGCAAACAAGAAGAGAAGTAAAATTTATTTAGTGAAGTGGGTTCTCCCACTGAAAAAATGACGGAAGCCTCAACTTCAAGTGCTCCAACCAGTGGCTTAGACATTTCCAATAATGCTATCGAGCACGAAAATATCTCCTGGGAGCTTGTGTCAGGAAGAAAAAGACAATTAACTGCAGAAAGAGACCCCAGGAAAATTATGAAGGTTAGTCCACCTACAAATACTCAGAACAGGTTCGAACCGTTATCACCCTCAATAGATGAACCTGAGCCATCAACTAATCAACCTACCAACACCAAACCGCCACCCATACATTTATCTGACGTTAAAGATTACCCTGCACTCATAACATTCCTTCATAATGAGGGAGGGGCAAACAGTTTCAGGCTCAAGACATCTGTCAGGGGAGTAACCGTATACCCTGAAAACTCAGATGTTTACCGAAAGTTAGTGACTAGTTTAAGAAAGGGAGGTGCGTACTTCCACACATATCAACTACCAGAGGAAAAAAGTCCACGAGTTGTTATCAAAAACCTACACTACGGCACACCACTAACCACCATAAAAGAAGAACTGGCCAAATATGGATATGAGGCAACAAGTATTGTCAACGTCATTTCACGATTTAAAACACCCCTTCCCATGTTTTTCGTGGACGTCTCAAGAGCAACATTCAATGACAAAATCTTTGACATTGAATTTTTGTACTATACCCATATAAAAATAGAGGAACCGCGCAAAAGAAAAATGATTCCTCAATGTATTCGATGCCAGCAGTACGGACACACAAAAACGTACTACAACTACCCACCAAAATGTGTAAGATGTGGACTGGGCCACGAAAGCAGTGCTTGCACAAAACCAAGAGAAACAGCTGCAACCTGCGCCAACTGTAATGGCGCTCATCCCGCCAACTATAGGGGCTGCCAAACTTTGAAAGAACTTCGAAAACATCGCTCGAAGCAGTACGCTCCTCAGCGACCTCCAACAGTAAGACATGCACCGCCTGCCCTCAATGAGTTTCCACCTCTTCCACAACTAAATCAACCTCAGCCACCTCATCCAAGAACTGACCGGGAGCATCAGAGGCAGTTGAATCAACCAGCTCTAGCACCAGACCATCAAGATCAGAGACCGCCACAACAACCAGCTCAAGCCCAGTACCAACAGCACCAGAGACAGCCGCAACAACCATCGCAAGCCCCACACCAACAGCTACCAGCTCAAGCGCCACACCAACGACACAGATATACAGGTATGAGTGGGGGCACTACCCTACCGGTCCCGCCGGTAGATAACTCCTCTGGCCAGTTATACAATATTATCAATAACTTAAACAATCTCATTCAGCCCCTCTTCGGTCTTCTTCAACAACTCTCTCAAACTACCCTTGCCCTTAGACAATTATATGCCCATTAATCAGATGACTGTAGGCTCCATGTCTATCATACTATGGAACGCAAACGGACTTAATCAACATAGGACAGAACTAGACATATATTTACACGAGAAACGAATTGACATAGCACTAATCACTGAAACACATTTTACACCAAAATCCAAATTTTACATTCATGATTACAAAATCTATAGAACTGACCATCCAGACAATACTTCACACGGAGGCACTGCTATTCTCATCAGATCAACACTAAAACACCATCCTTTGCAATTACCCATATCACCTGACATACAAGCTACAGCCATTTCACTATTCTCTGAACATCACAACATTACTCTTGCTGCTGTTTATTGCCCTCCGAGATATGTCCTGACTTCCACGATGTTTAGTAACTTCTTCAAACGTCTCGGCAGATGCTTTGTCGCAGGTGGCGATTATAATGCTAAAGACCCGACTTGGGGATCCAGATTATCAACCCCAAGAGGAAGAAATCTCAGGTATGTCCTTCACGAACTTTCATTAGACACGATATCACCACACTCACCTACTTACTGGCCAACATCTAGACGTAAGACACCAGATTTACTTGATTTTTTCATAACTAAAGGACTCCGCACTACACCTCACACAATAAGTACGAGCACAGATCTTTGCTCTGATCATTCTCTTTTGCATTTAGAACTATTTGAAGAACCACTTGTAACTAAGAAACACACATCTCTCACAAATGGCATAATGGATTGGGATGCGTTCAGAAACTGTCTAAATACTGCTCTCTCCATTCCTTTGGCTATTAAAAATGAAGAAGAGCTTGAGGATGCTGTAGAATGCTTCACACAGAAGCTACAAGACGCTGCATGGTCCTCATCAATTCCTAGACGAAGAAAACATGAAAAGCTACCAATTTATCCACAGTACATAAGGGATTTGATCAGAGCAAAAAGAAGAGCCCAGAAAATATGGCAGACAGACCGACTTCCATCAGACAAACAAATTTACAACCGACTCAACAACGAACTCAAACGACAAATTGCAAAATTTAAAAGAACAACTTATGATAACTACATTAGTAACCTTTCGACTGATGATGGCAGCTTGTGGAGGCATACTAAAAACCTTACTAAGCATCGGGAAGTGCCTGCACCCCTCCGAAAAGAAGATGGCTCCTGGGCCATGGCTGACGGAGAAAAATCCGAACTGTTCGCCGAATATCTATCTTCTATCTTTACACCACACACATAATTCAACAACATCGAACATGATAAAATTGTACTTAAAACTCTGGATGAACCTTTACAACTGACCTTACCTCCTCCTTCCTTTACACCCGCTCAAGTCGCTGAACAAATCAGAAAGTTGCCTAAAAAGAAAGCCCCTGGACACGACTTAATTAACGCTGAGGTACTCCAGCAAATGCCCAGGAAAGCTCTAGTGTTTCTGACTTCAATCTATAACGCGATACTGAGGACAACCAAATTCCCGCTTCAATGGAAATACTCACATATTACAATGATTCACAAGACCAACAAGGACAAAAATACTCCCTCATCATACCGACCAATAAGCTTACTTCCGCTATGCTCCAAAATTTTCGAACATCTACTACATAAAAGACTTCTTGATGTACTAACTAACAACGACATCGTACCAGATCATCAATTTGGATTTAGAAGACATCACTCGACATTGCACCAACTACACAGAGTGACGGACTACATATCCACCGCACTAGAGCAGAAGTTATACACTACTGGCGTATTTCTCGACGTTGCTCAAGCCTTCGACAGAGTTTGGCACCAGGGGCTTCTCTTCAAACTCAAGACTATCCTTCCGCCTACTTACTACCTCATTATTCATTCTTTCCTTTCTCACAGATTTTTCTCCGTTCGACAGGGATCAGAGCTATCTGCCATGAGATCTATCGCAGCAGGAGTACCCCAAGGTGCAGTGCTCGCTCCGTTACTCTACATTCTTTACACTCATGACATACCTTACAGCCCCAATATTCTAACAGCGACTTATGCCGACGACACGGCGATCTTAACAAAACATAAAATTGCAACCCACGCCTCAGAGATCCTACAACAACATCTAATAAAATTACATGACTGGTTCAAACTCTGGAAAATCCGATTGAATAATGACAAATCACACCATATCACCTTTACTCTTCGACATGACACGAGTCCTCCCGTTTTCTTAGACAACACACAAATTCCACAGACGGACACTGTACATTATCTTGGTTTGACGTTTGACAGAAGAATGACTTGGGGCCCGCATATTAACCAAAAAAAGAAAACCCTTAACCAAAGACTGAGACTTCTTTACTCACTCTTTTCAAAACACTCGAAACTAAAACTTCGACAGAAATTAAACACCTATACTTACCTACTGAAACCTATTTGGACTTACGCATCACAGCTATATGGGACAGCTAAAAAGACTCACATTAACAAACTTCAAATCTTTCAGGCTAAAACGTTTAGAACAATTACAAAAGCACCGTGGTACGTTAGCAACATAACTTTACATACTGACCTTAAGATGCCAACCGTCAATGAGCACATACGGACACACTACAAACGTTTCCACGACAAACTACAAGGTCACCCTAACACACTAATCAATGACATGGCCACAACACTCATGCCAGGAAATGCCTACAGAAGGCTGAAGAGGAGTTGGATGAGAGACCTTCTCCTTTAGTAATATACACTAATTTCATGCCAGGAGTAGGTACCGCTGGGTGCTGCTCTCCCTCATGCCTATCACGCCATGTTTCTTAAAATTGACCGCACATTCACTGATTGTTCATTGTATTATTTACAGGTGTGAATAAAGATTTAAAGTTAAAAAAAAAAAAAAAAAAAGAATTTTTAAATAAAATGAGCCTTGATATATGTTAAAGGATTAATTAAAAATTGACACATGCGTCTCAGATTAAATAATCCAACAATAGAAATTATTATCTATTGTTGTAGACTAAAGTTTATCCCCTATTCGTCCTTTTACATTCCATCCATTTACATTCCTTCCACAACTATGTATATAAGATAACATTTTATTCTCAAATATTTAACTTTGTAAAGTTTTCTATTCTTGTGTTCAGGGGGAAAAAAAATACAAAAAAAAATATGTCTGCTCTTTTCTCCATTATTTGCTTATCACATTCGATCCATTTGTATATTAAGCCGTTTTTTACAATGCTAATAAGATGATATGGTTAATTTTTTTTTAAACTATAAAAGTAAGGATATTTTAAAGGAAGATAATTTAAACTATCGGCATCTAAGCCCTGTCACACTAATTCAATCAGAATAAATCCTATATGATATTAAATCCCATTAACTTTTACATGGATATAGCTAGTTTAATCGAAATCGTTTGAGCCGTTATTGACAAAATCTTAAAAAGCTGCATAAAGCATGGTATAAAGTGACTCTTCTGGTCAGCTGGTTTTGATGAAAAAGTTGCTGTAACATCTCAGGCGTATAAGATAATATTTTTTCTAAAATCTTTCTTTTCTCAACGTTATATTATACGTCTACATTACCGTTATTATGTTCAAAAACATAAAATTGCTTTAAAAAGATATTTTTCAGTTTTCTCTTTTAAATGTTTATCAAATTTACTCAACTCGCATATTTAGCTGTCAATTAGCAATAGTAACAAGATAATATAGTTATTTTTATAGAATCTACAGAATTAAAGGTACTTTATATGAAGAAAATTTAAAATATCGGCATTTAAGCCCTGTCATACTATTCCAATCAGAATGAAATCCACATCATATTAAAGCCCATTAAATTTTACATCGACATAAGTAGTTCAATTGAAATCGTTTGAGCTGTTTTTGAGAAAATCGTAAAAAGATGCAAAATTTTTTATATAAAGTGGCTCTTCTGGTTTGCTGATTTTGATGAAAATTTTGATGTAACATCTCGGAATAATACTTGTCTTAAATATGAAATTTCAGTTTCGTACGACTTTTCGTTTTCGCACTAGAATTACCACAGTTGAGTCCTATCAGACTAAGTCAATCAGAATATAACCTATATGGTAAATAAAGCCCATTAAATTTTTCATCGATATAGCAAGTTTAATCAAAAACAAATTTTGAGAAAACCGTAAAAAGGTACACAATGCATTTTTCATCTGATATTTAAGTTTTTTTTTTACTTATCGTTTTATTTCCTGATTCTTCAATCCTACCTCTCTGATAGATCCTTCAAAATTAATCACAATAGTTCCTATTCATCCCTTTTTACACAGACTGCTGGTGTTCCTCAAGGCAGTATTCTAGGACCCATTCTATACACAGTATATACAGCTGATATCCCAACCCATCCTAACACTTTCCTTTCTACCTATGCTGACGACACCTGCGTGTTATCAGTTCATAAAGATCCATTTGTTGCTTCAAATACCCTTCAAGCCCACATCAAAGACCTAGAAGTATGGTGTCAGAACTGGAGAATAAAAATAAATTCCAACAAATCCCATCAAATAACCTTTACCCTTCGCCGTAAACAATTGACTTCCTGCCCTAAAGTATCCTTTAATAACATTCAACTAGTTCCTGTTGAATAGATCCAATACTTAGGACTTCTTCTTGACAAACGTCTAACTTGGAATCCACATACACGACTAAAACGACAAGAAACTGCTCGCCGCTTTAGGCTACTTCAACACTTACTGGACAAACGATCAAACCTTCCTCTTAACTACAAAAGGCTCATCTACATGACTATAATAAGACCAATCTGGACTTACGGAATAGAGCTTTGGGGCTCTACTAAACCATCAAATTCTTCCCGCATCTAATCCTTACAATCCAAAATCCTTCGTAAAATCCTCAACGCTCCTTACTTTGTCACGAATAAACTTATCCATAAAGACCTTAATGTTCTCTATGTTACTGATTTGGCCTGGACCAGGTATCAATCCTTTCATGACAAACTCCATTCTCACCCTAACCCACTAGTTTCAATCCTTTCATCCTCTTCAATTCCGGATAATCCTCCGAGGCGCCTGAAAAGGAAATGGCCCCGGGACCTTCTAGTTTAAAATATTTTTAGAGTGCTGCCACTGGGTAGTGTCTCTACATGTTTTTCATGACAGTTTTGTATATTACTATCACATTTACTAGATGTATTTTTATTTAATACAGTTGTAAATATCAATAAATATGTTTAAAAAAAACTTATCGTTTTCCAGCTAGACTTACCACACACAAACATTTTGCACAATCAATATTTTATAACTATGCAGATGTATTCTATGCAAATAAAGATTTGATGTATAAAAATAAAAAATAATAAAATATCCGTTTTCATATATAGGTAAGTGAAAGTAAAACATATCGATATTGTTCCTAAATTATATTTGTCTGGTAGGAAAAAATATCTGATAGATACACACGTAGATTGTTAATTTGGACTCAGGGGATTATAAAGTGTGCACTTACGTTACAGTTATATTAATTATTAATTATATTATTCTTAATTTTCTAATAAAATTCTATAATATTATAGTTTTCGTAATATGAAAAAAAAAATCGAGTAATAGTATATTATTACAATAACAATCATTTATTACAAACAAATAAAAAATCTGGAATGCGCGAAAAACGACTTTCACTTAGGTAAGACAAAATTAAGAAACTTTAAGTAAAGTTTTTTTGTTTTTTTTATATATTTATTTATTGGAATTTACAACTGTATAACAAGTAATACAACAAGTAAATTTGAATGAAACATAAAAAAGGTATGAAACACATGTAGAGAAGCTTCCCAATGGAAGAACTCTAAAAATATTCTAAACTAGAAGGTCCCGGGGCCATCTCCTTTTCAGACGCCTCGGAGGATTGTCAGGAATTGAAGAGGAAGAAAGGATTGAAACGAAAGGATTAGGGTAGGAATGGAGTTTGTCATGGAAGGATTGATACCTCGTACGGGCCAAATCAGCAACATATGGGACATTAAGGTCTTTATGGATGAGTTTGTTGGTGACAAAGTAAGGAGCATTGAGGATTTTACGAAGGATTTTGGACTGAAGGGATTGGATACGAGAAGAATTCGATGGTTTAGTAGAGCCCCAGAGCTCAACTCCGTAAGTCCATATTGGTCTTATGATAGTCATGTAGATGAGTCTTTTGTAGTTAAGTGGAAGATTAGAACGTTTGTCTAGTAAAAGTAAAGTTAGAGTTGAGAAAATTTTAAAGAATTACATTGAGTTTTGATGTAAAGATGTAGGGTAGAGAACTAGTCTAATGTTCTCTAGGTCCTGGGCTCGGATCCCGGCTGTGGCAGAATGTTATTTATGCTTCTATTCCAGCCGTGGGGTACGAAGGGTTCCTGGGCACACCGATCCTTTATAAAGAGGATACCAAAAAATGTAAAAAATAAATAAAAAACCTTGCTGCTGTGTGTGATGTCAACATAATCAACTCATTACACGACCTCTGACCTAGAAACAGTATGGAATCTTTCGATGTATTGCAATATATAATAAGCCCAAGACCCTTCAGGAGCTGGAGAGATACTGAGCTATAGAGGTACATATTTAAAAATATAAATTATTAATAATTATAAATTAAGTGAGAAAAAATGTTATTTTTATCGTATAAAATGACAACAAAGGGCTTTATATTATGTGGTTTTTACCACTTAAAAAAAAGTAAACAATATTTTATATTATATATTTCGAAACAAGTTTCATCATCTCACAACATTAAATTATTTTATTGAATTTTTATTTTTAGTCGACTTAAAAAAGATGTTTAAATTTGCTCCCCTTTTTGCCCCCTCTATTAGCGGCTCTGCACTGCGAGCTGGTTTGAAATCTAAGCCATCACAATTATGGAGTAGTGAAAATTAGGTAAAATATCGGATAATATGGGAGTTTCTTTGCTTCAAGAGAAATTTAAGTGAAGATTTAATTTTCGTATATTAGGACTTAGCGAATTGGAAATGGGTCACAATAAGGATTACACAAATTTACAAGCACTGCTATGTGGGTGTGTAAGCTGGTTTTCCAAGGCCTAATATAAAAGAAAGCGAGGAATAGTATATGAAACGAAAATTTTGATTTACTCAGTATAAAGACAGCATAGATGAACTGAAAAAAAAAATCTGGTGTTAGCAACACGATTTATATAATATAATTATATTATCATGAATATCTATATGGAAAATAGCGTTAGCCAAAGGAAAGGGACATATAATAGTTTTAGTGAATAGGTCTCGAGGCCATCGTCTTTTCAGCCGCTTTGGAGGATTATCAGGGATATATGGAGATGATAGGTTGAGGACATGTGGATTTGAGTGGACGGGTAATTGGGAATTAAAGGAGATATGTCTACCTAGTTCTGCTATAATTGCTACTACACAAGTTGAACTTTGTTTACATCCTTGGGTATTAGATAATCCTTGCCTCTATCAGGTTATTTTCTATCCATGTCAGGGTAATTATCCTAATCGATTTTCATTTTTATTTCGCTTAGTTAACATGGAGTGGGGTAGGAAAGAAAACCGAATAGCTTTGATCGCCTTATAAAAAGTTGGAAAATGTAGGTCAGAAATTTTCAACACTTTGAAACCTTTAGGTATCAACCGTATTTTCGTACACCACACTACAAATAGATATAATGAGACCCTACCTGGCGAGGATGGCGTGCCACAGAGCACACCCTAACTTGGAAAACCTCAAACAATCTCTGGTTCGAGCAGTTGAGTGCTCAGTGCTGGTATTGATGACTGGTCACGGAGATTAAATACCTACGTTAAGGCAAAAGGGGAAATTTTGAGTAATTTTTATTTTTTATTTATTTTTATTTTTACTCTCTATTTGTTTTTCAAATTTATCTTCATTCAAAAGTTTTAAATTGTAGGGGTAGAAAACATAGGCTTGTTTTAATATTTCCGAGAAAAAAAAATAATATATATATATATATATATATATATATATATATATATATATATATATATATATATTATAAATAACCTAATGATCAACGATTCGGGGTCCTCCTCCCATCTTCTAAAAAATATTTCAAACAAATTACTTAACTTTGTAATTTAAAGGAATTACTTTACCTTGTAATCGCTTTAAATTATAAATTACGCTGGATTCATAATCGGAATATCTAGGCGCTTCAGCCGGTATTCCGAGTTGAAGAGGTTCAATGCAGTTTTACGAAGGCAATATACCTATTTCGTACCATTAAAACCAAAAAGAACACCTTAAATACTAGACCTACTCATCTCTTGTTCCTATGCCCTTTCATTAAATACGAGATTCCAGCCTTCAAACCTCTATATGCCTCCTCACAGATCAACATCCTTTAAAAAATTCCTTTTTTTTACCGCTTCGTTCTGGAATTCCATATCTCCCTCTATACGCAAAGCATCATCTTTAACTTTTTTTAAAAAACAAATTATTCCTCCATCTCCTCAGCCATCAATCGTCCGAATAAATGCAAACACAAGTTACAATAATGGGACTGGTCTTATTCCATTCTAAACTGAGGACAACTACAAATATGTAAATATAACCTTTTTTTTTTTTTCTATAATTTTACTATTCTAGTGGGCAATGTAACTATAGTAACGTATAACCTTATTTTATTATTTTTTTTTTTTCACCCTCTATAGATATACATGTTTTTTCCAATAAAGATTTTACAAAAAAAAGTTCTTTTTTTGTTGAAATCTGTATAAATTTTAGTACATAATATAAACAATATTTATGACAGGACTAGGTATTTCTGGCTGTTTGTAACTAATAGGATATTCATGTCTTTATGAATTATTTATCTGTGACAAAGTAAGAGGCATTTGGGATCTTTCGGAGGATTGGTTGCGGGAGGAATTCGATGGTTTGGTGGATCCCCACAACTCAATCCCTTATCTCCAAATAGGCCTAATGATGGTAAAATAAATTTCAACCGTTTTAAAATAATATCAAGCAGTAATTTATTCAACACTAAAACTTTAATTCATCCTCTTCACATGGTTATCGCCATTTTCCATATACAAATCCATAATAATATTATTCTCAAACAATAGAAATTTATTTTAATTTTATCACGTTTTAAATCTTAGTAACAATTAGATTTAATCAAATTATTTTTTGTTACTTAAGATAGTCGCTAACCTTTCTTACACAAAAATTAGCAAATTTGTTTATAAATACAAAAAATAATAAGATACCTATATTTTATTTAGGCATTCATTGAGGCTATTCATTATAATTTGAAGTAAGCCATAGGAGGTACAAATATAATTTTATATTAAATATATCATAGCATCCTAAAAATTTAAATCCTTTCCTGTGGTTGTTCTCTGATTACTTTTTTCCTGCTTCCCTTCTTCATTTTCAATTAAGCTCAAGGAAAATTAATCTTTCAACTATTTTTATCATGTATTTACCGTGTTTCTTCATGTTTTTTTCTTAGAAAAATAGGGGGAAGTGCAATGCTACCAGGTAATGTGGCTAATATTGTTTGATACCCCACAATTTCCCACAAATTACCATCCCATTAATACTGCTGCAGGTGTCGAAAAGCAAGGTGTATTGTTTTACTGACATAAATATCTTAAAACCTGACGTAAACATCTAAATTAAAATCAAAAGGATTTTTTTTTCTCCTAAAGTACAAGTTTTCAATCAGTCATAATTACTCCGAGAAATTTGAGGTGCGATCGGGTTTGAAACAGGGTGACGCCCTGTCACCTGTTTTATTTAATATAACTTTACAATATGTCATAGAAAAGGTGATGTGTACCGAGAAAGGTTTAAATATGGGTGATAAGACTCCGGTTTTGGGGTATGCCGATGATTTGGTACTGCTAGGTGAAGACACGGAAACCATACAACTAAATACAAGTGTGCTAATCAAAACCCGTAAAGAAATAGGACTCGAATTAAATACCGATAAGACGAAATGTATGATTAGTAGCAGAAACGGTGGCGATCTTGGTAATATTGATATATCAGGGCATACTTTTGAACACGTAGTGAAATTCAAGTATTTAGGTTCAATGATAACAAGAAGAAATGAAATCCAGGAAGAAATAAAGTCCCGGTTAAAGGTGGGAAATGCGTGTTATTATTCAGTTTCTAAGTTACTTAGTTCGCGGCTTCTATCTAAAAACTTAAAGGTTAGAATTTATAAAACTATTATTCTTCCAACGGTTCTTTACGGATCCGAAACGTGGCCGCTTACTTTGAAGGATGAACAACGGCTTAAGGTTTTCGAAAAAAAGGTACTGCGTAAAATATTTGGTCCGAAGAGAGATGAGGCCACTGGGGAGTTAAGCAGGTTGCACAACGCGGAATTGCGGAGCTTGTACCCTGTGAATATAATTGAGTTGATTGCATCGCGAAGACTCAAATGGGCGCGTAAAGTTGTTGGACACGGTGAGGAACGGATTCCGAGAAAGTTGGTATTCGCTGATCCGACTGGAATGTATGGACCGAAAGCGTCGATGGGAGGATTGTGTTAAGGCTGATCGCGGGGGCTTGGGCTTGACCGGCGAAGATTGGACGAGTCTGTGCAGGCGAATTTGTACTTCATGAAACTCTATTATTAACTAATATCGTTTGTTTTTTTTACTTCAACTTGCTCATATATGAAATATCCATCTTCAGGTTCCAACAACTTTTTCTCTAAGTTATACGTATATGACTTACATTAGTTATAAAAAAAAAGTATATACGATAAACTATTAAAAATAAAATTAAAAATATGAAGACATAGAGTTACTATAGTTCCACTGCACACTAAAATAATAAAATTATTTAAAAAAACCTAAATATTTACATATTTGTATTGGTCTTCAGATTAGAATGGAACGAGAGCAGTCACATTATTGTAACTTGTGTTTACATATATTATTAACTAAAATCGTTTTTTCTTTTACTTCCACTCACCTATATATGAAATATATTGTAAGAGAAAGTATTGCGGTCCTGAAATTTTTCTAATTCGACTTTTCAACGGAAATAGGCTTTAGGATTCCTTGTATCCAAATTCCAAGTCCAGCAAAAAGGTCAGTATGTAGTAAGTCAAGCTCGAAAACAGATAATTGTACGGAACTGAAATTCCATGCTTAAAACAATTGTATCGCTGAGATGTTAGTTTTCACCATAATTGACTAACCATAAGAGCCCTTATACCATGCATTTTGCATCTTTTTACGATTTTCTTAAAAACGGGTCTGACGATTTGATTAAACTCGCTATACATACATAAACCTAAATGGGCTTTAATTGTATGTAGGTTTTATTTTTATAGGAACAGGGTTAAAATGTGTTGCCTTGAGAAAAAAATTGTTGGCACCTGAAAATAGCGTCTTCATATGCTCCAATAATTTTGTCCGAAAAGCTAATGATATTTTTAATGTCTTTAATAGACATTTCTTGAAATTTAACTATGTCATATGCCATACTTCATCACTGTTTCCAGTTAGCCGGTTACTGGTAATTTTAAATGAGTGTCGATGTATTAAGATGAAGGAAGAATCCAATAGTAGAATAAAAAGGCTATCTTACCTACTTCACCACTTTATTTAAATTGCACTACGTTTTAGCTGATGAGCCATCTTGAGGTACCAACTATTGAGACGTTGATTTCCAAAAGGTACTAAAGGACATTTTTTACGAAATTGATATTTTACATATTTATATTCTCCTCATTTAGTTTTATTTAAATTTTAAATTTGATTGTATTTAATGAACACTCATGTCCTGTAATAACGTGATTTAGAAATGTTATTAATTTCTTAAGATACATATTACACATTTAGTTTCATTCCAAATCATAACAGAACATTTCATTTCATAACTTTTAATATGGTTTTATTAATATTGTAAAGAAATAATTCTAGATTTTAATGCGAAAAGAATCAAATTAGCCGGTTTAATAATATAGCAATGACAGATTTTCGCGCTTCATGTAAAATTCCCCAGAATGGATATAGTACCTTTTGGAAATCAACGTCTCAATTTTTCTTCAAGTTATACGTATATGACTTACATTAGTTATAAAAAAAAAGTATATACGACAAATTATTTTTTAAAATAACTTTATATTTAAATGTTTGTAGTGATACTCAGATTAAAATGGAATAAGATTAGTTACATTATTCTAACATTTGTTCTTGTTTACATTTATTCGGAAGATTGATGGCAGAGGAGATGGAGGAATAATTCGTTTTTAAATAAAGTTAAATATGATGCTTTGCGTATAGAGGTAAGTATGGAATTCCAGAACGAAGCAGCAAAAAAGGAATATGTTCTTAGAGAAGGCATAAAGAGGTTTGTAGGCTGGAATCTCGTATTTAATGAATGGGCATAGGAACAAGGGATGAGTAGGTCTAGTATTTAAGGTGTTCTTTTTGGTTTTAATGGTAAAAAAATAGTTATATTGCCGTCGAGTAACTGAATTGAACCACTTCAACTCGGAATACCTGTTGGAGACTCTGAAGAGCCTGGAGACTCCGATTATGAATACAGCGTAATTTATTATTTATTGTAATTACTATGCCTAGTAATTTTTTTGAAATATTTTTTTAAAGATCTTGAAGATGGGAGGGGGGGACCACGCAACGTTGATCATTAGGTTTTATATTTTTTATTCCTTATGTGTCACCCACCAACATAGTGTGTAAGATAACATAAAAAAATTAAAGGTACTTTAATGAAAGAAATTAAAAATACACTAAAAAAAAAATAATCACTGTTGCACTATTCCTATCAAAATTAAACTTACATGAAATTAAAGCACATTTAATTTTATGTTTGTATAGCGAGTGAGTTTAATCAAAATCGTTACACTCGTTTTTGAGAAAATCGTAAAAAGATGGAAAATGCATCATATAAAGTGGTACTTATGGTTCAATTTCGGTGAAAACATTGAACTAACATCTCAGCAATACAATTGTTTTAAACATGAAATTTCAGTTGCGTACAACTATCTATTTTCGAGCTTGACTTACTATATACTGACCTTTTTGCGGGACTTGGAATTTGGACACAAGGATCCCTAAAACGTAACGTGTATTTCCGTTACGCTGGATTTATCATCCGAGACTCCAGACGCTCCAGCGGCCCCAACAGGTATTCCGAGTTGAAGAGGTTCAATCCAGTTTCTCGACGGCAATATACCTATTTCCTACCATTAAAACTAAAAAGAACACCTTAAATACTAGACCTACTCATCCCTTGTTCCTATGCCCATTCATTAAATACGAGATTCCAGCCTAAAAACCTCTATATGCCTCCTCACAAAACAGCTTCCTTTAAAAAATTCCTTTTTTGTCGCTTCGTTCTGGAATTCCATATCTACCTCTATACGCAAAGCATCATCTTTAACTTTTCTTTAAAAACGAATTATTCCTCCATTTCCTCAGCCATCAATCCTCCGAATAAATGTAAACAAGTAAGAATAATGTAACTGGTCTTATTCCATTATGATCTGAGGACCATTACAAATATCTAAACACATAAGTTTTTTTTTTAATATAATTTTATTATTTTAGTGAGCAGTGAAACTATAGTAACTAACATTTTTTTTATTTTTAATAGTTTGTCGTATATACTTTTTTTTTTATAACTAATGTAAGTCATATACGTATAACTAAGAGAAAAAATTGTTGGACCTGAAGATGGATATGTCATATATGAGTAACTTGAAGTAAAAAAACAAACAATATTAGTTAATAATAGAGTTTAATGAAGTACAAATGGTTGTTGTATCTTTAAATAAAACAACAGACTATAATTATTTAAAATTGATTTATATTTTAATTGAGAACATATACTTTAGGAGCAAAAAAAGTTTAAGTTTAATCAAATTCGTCAGACCCGTTTTTGCGAAAATCGTAAAAAGGTTCAAAAGGTATAAGGGCTCTTATAGTTAGTCAATTTTGGTGAAAACGTTGAACATCTCAGCAATATAATTGTTTTTAAACATGAAATTTCAGTTCCGTACAATTATCTTTTTTCGAGCTTGACTTACTACATCTTGGCCTTTTTGCCTGACTTGGAATTTGGACACAAGGAATCCTAAAATGCGTATTTCCGTTGAAAAGTCGGATTCGAAAAATTTAAGGACCGCAATACTTTCTCTTACAATATATTTCATATATAGCTAAGTGGAAGTAAAAAAAAAAAAGATTTTAGTTATTAATATATGTAAACATAAGTTACAATTATGTGACTGGTCTTATTCCATTTTAATCTGAGGACCAATACAAATATGTAAATATGTATGTTTTTTAAAAATAATTTTATTATTTTAGTGTGCGGGGGAACTATAGTAACTCTATGTAATCATATTTTTAATTTTACTTTTAATAGTTTGTCGTATATACTTTTTTTTTATAAATAATGTAAGTCATATACGTATAACTAAGAGAAAAAGTTGTAGGCACCTGAAGTTGGATATGTCATATATGAGTAAGTTAAAGTAAAAAAACAAACGTTATTAGTTAATAATAGAGTTTAATGAAGTACAAATTACTGTTGTATCTTTAAATAGAACAGATTATAATTTTTTTAATTGAAGTATATTTTAATTGAAAACATATACTTTAGGAGCAAAAAAAAAATCCTTTGACTTTAATTTATATGTCTACATCAGGTTTAAAGATATTTATGTCAGTAAAACAATACACCTTGCTTGTCGACACCTGCACGTAATAATGGGATGGTAATTTGTGGGAAATTCTGGGGTATCAAAGAATATTAGCCACATTACCTGGTAGCATTGCACTTCCCCCTATTTTTCTAAGAAAAAAACATGAAGAAACACGGTAAATACGTGATAAAAATAGTTGAAAGATTAATTTTCCTTGAGCTTAATTGAAAATGAAGAAGGGAAGTAGGAAAAAAGTAATCAGAGAACAACCACAGGAAAGGATTTAAATTTTTAGGATTCTATGATATATTTAATATACAGTTGTATTTTTACATATTTGATTTAATTGTATTTTTACATTCACTTACTCACTTATAGATAGATAGATAGATAGAAATATATAGTAAGGGAAAGTATTGCGATCGTGAAAATTTTCGAATTCCAGTTTTCATCGTAAAAACGTAAAACGTCATTCATCAAAATCTGCAAACCATAAAGTGTCACTTTATGCTATGCATGTTGGACCTTTTACGAATTTCTCAAAAACGGCTCTAACGATTTTGATTGAACTCCCTATAGAGATGTAAAATTTAATGGGCTTTAAATGCCGATAGTTTAAATTTTCTTCATCTAAAGTATCCTCAATTTTGTAGATTGAAAAAAAATGAAACATATCTTCTTCTTAGCATTGATAAATAACGGCTGAATGTGCAAGTTGAACGAATTAGATGAACAACTAAGGGGAAAAGTGCAAACATATTTTTTTATGCAATTTTTGTGTTTTTCAACCCAAGAATAGTACTATAGATGTATAATATATATAATATACCGTTGGGAAGCTAAATATTTTAGAAAAAATATTATTTAATACAAGGGATAGTTGTAGTTAATGGAGAGTGATCAAAAACCGATAAAACTGAATGATTTTTGTTATTGGAAATATAATATGATATTTAATAAAACACTTATTTCTATCTAAACTTTATATAATTAATTTTTTGATTTTTTTTTTCATCAGAAAAGTCGTACGAACCTGAAATTTCATATTTAAGACAACTATATGCCCGAGAAGTTACAGCAACTTTTTCATCAAAATCGGCTTACCAGAAGAACCACTTTATACCAAACATTTTGCACCTTCTTACGATTTTCTCATAAACGACTCAAACGATTTCGATTAAACTTGCTATATCAATGTAAAATTTAATGGGCTTTAATATCATATATGATTCATTCTGATTGAATTAGTGAGACAGGGCTTAAATGCCGATAGTTTAAATTTTCGTCCTCTAAAGTATCCTTAATTTTGTAGATTGGAAAAAATGAAACATGTTCTCTTATTAGCTTTGGGAAAAAACGACTTAATATACAAGTTAAACGAATTTGATAATAAACTAAAGGAAAAAAGTGCAAACATGTTTTTAATGCAATTTTTCGTTTTTTTTTTTAAGAGCAGTAATATAGATGTATAATATACCGTTGTTAAGCTAAAGATTTTAGGAAGAAATATTACCTGATACACCAAGATTTAATATGTAACTTGTAAAATGATGAAAAGCGGATAAAACTGATTGTTTTATATAACAGTTTGATATTGTGATATTATTTAATCTAAAACAAATGTTTTAAACAAAACTAAATATATTTCTTGAAACCTTTTTGAACTCTTTTGTTAGTTTTGAAATTTATTTTAAAAACCAAGGTAAGTGAAAGTCCTATGTTGCACGCACTAGATTTTTTTTTAGATTTTTTTAACATTTGTATTTTTTTTCTTTCTTGATTAAACAATACTAAAAACTCTTCTTGGCACCTTTTTTTCAGTCGCTTCGGTGGATTGACGGGAATTTATCGGGAGAAGAGGTTAAGGAGATGTGGGTTTGTGAAGGGGGAGTTTGGAATAAGAAGAGATATTTCGGGCTTAAATCGATGAGATGTATGTGTGTGTGTTTATTTTGTCAAATATGTATAGGTATATATGACAACATAAATATAAGATAAATCACATTAATAAATCAAAGAAAAGGTAAATATGAAATCTTCCTCAACTTTTTATATATAATTTTGGTTATATATACTAACAGCAGCAAAAAATGACGTTGAATGAATTAACAAACATATTTTATATATCAATATAAGACGATTTTTTTTATATTCTCTGTTTATTACAACAGTTATAGCTAATATTCCCCGCCGTACCGTGTTTACAAATAAATAGTAAATGAGTGAATCATTCCTCTTCGCACAAGTGTCTAATAACCGGCAGTGGGATTATCTTTATTCGATGGTCATTTATTGTGTTCAAGGTGTGTTTAGCTCAAAGTCTTTTTGCTTTTATTTAACAATGGACATTGCTGAGACAGGTAAGACATTATTTTTTCAAACTCGTTATCGAATAAACATTGCAATCTACCTGTAGAGTTAATTTAGCAATTTGTAAATATAGGCCCCTATTCAATAACGAAAAACTATATAACCCCCAAGTTACCCCAAGGATTTTTTTATAGGATTTGTTTCATCAATCCTTCTAGTCTTTAAATATTACAAAGAATTTTTGCGTTTTGGATGAGACATAATTTTTTTTCAGACCCAACACTC
Organism: Piezodorus guildinii; assembly: GCA_023052935.1. Lineage (NCBI taxonomy): Eukaryota > Metazoa > Arthropoda > Insecta > Hemiptera > Pentatomidae > Piezodorus > Piezodorus guildinii. Next base: position 34,053,612 of record CM041295.1, on the reverse strand, counting down.
CGAATCAAAACTTTTACAATCTATAACTTGAAGAGTTTCCTAAATGATATAAAATACATCTATTAGCAGGTTTCAGCAACTCCGAGGTTTTTTGTATTATTTTTCCCGTATTCTGGGACTTCAAACGCAAAATGTAGGAAAGTTTTGATTTTAGCAAATAAATTTGATGTTTGACCACTACGCGCTCTCCAACCGTGTCAAAAAATTAATTAGTTTTTGTAATTTTTTTTCATATTTTTTCTGTTATTCCCAAAGATTAAATATGGACAAGTTTCAGAATTTTGTAGGTAAACCATAGGTGGTTTCAAACTTTTGACCGGCAGTGTATATAATAAGGGGGCGTGTTGCGATCTAATACACATATTCTAAATCATAAAAAATGTTTTTCTTCCATAGCATGAAAATTAAGTTATTAAAAATTATGGGGACTTTGTTCCTTAAGGATATAAATAAATGTTAAAAATAAAGATAACATATCTGGCCAGAATAGAAAAAAATATATTTAGTTATTAACATAGCTAAAGGAGGTACTGATAAAATGGATGTTTTTTATATTTATATTATTAATTTTATTACTTTCACCGAAAATACACGTTTTATGATCCCCTGAGTCTAAATAACCAAATAAAATAAATGTGTGTGTTTAAGTAAGTTTAGCACGAAAACGAAAAGTACGAAACAGAAATTTCATATTTTAGAAGCGTATAAGCATGAGATTTCACAGAAACTTTTTTATCAAAATCCGCGAGAAAAAAAAAAGCTACTTTATACCATGTATTTTGCACCTGTTCCCGTTTTTCTCAAAAACGGCTCTAACGATTTTTATTAAACTCGCTTAATCGGTGTAAAATAAAATGTATCCTCTTTTGTATCACATAGGTCACATTCTGATTAAAATAGTTTTTCTCAATCTATATAAAATAAAAAGTTGAAATAAAATAAAAGTAATATTTAATAAACCACAAGCTTATTTTATTTATTGTTGTTACATTAATCAATTTAATTAATTCTTCTTCCTTTATTATTTTTTTTCTTTAATCTTTATTAATTTTTTTTCTTTAATCTTTATTAATTTTTTTCTTTAATCTTTATTAATTTTTTTTCTTTAATTTATTTACAATGTACATATGGTATGAATGATTTATTCTATCTCTAATACTCATTGCCCCAGAAGGTGGCAGATTGTATTATCTCTTAATAAAACAAAATTAAAAAAAAAAAAATTAATTCTTCAGAATTTATTTAACGTTTCCGCCTTTATGATTGGCCATTTAGAATCTAGTAAATGAAAAAATATGTAGAATACATTTTTTTAACAAAAATGTTATTATTTTTTTGTTTTTAAATGGAAATATGACATATATTCTAAATAATATGTAAATTTTGAATAGGCTAATAGGAAAGATCGAAACTCTCAATCAATTCTAAATATGAAATAAAATTGATTAATGTTATTAATATATTGAATAAAATAAGAATAATGAGATTTGTTTTTCTTTATCATATTATATATATATTTTATATAATATTTAAGAGTGTTTAAACCTTTTTTCCATTCACTCTTTTAATGTTTTCTTCAGTGATCGAACTATAATAAAGCATAAATGAATGAGATTAGATTTTTTTTTATTATTCGGGACCTCAAACGTAAATGTAGGAAAGTTTTAGATTTTAACAAATAAATTGGATGTTTGACCACTGCGCGCTCTCCAACAGTGTCAAAAAAGTAATTAATTTTTGTAATTTTTTTTCATATGTTTTCTGTTATCTGGGATCCCAAAGATTAATTATGGACAAGTTTCAGAATTTGTCCACCTAAATCGGTCATATTTTCCACTGTGAGGCGTTTGAATACGCTGATTTTACGGTTATAAAAGGAAAAATACAAGAATGGAGGAGTTTTGGTGTAAGTACCTGAAGCCTGGCAAGGACTTGACGCTCAAGCTGCGTGTCGGATATGGCAGCTTCCCCGAACATTTGCCGTAGGACGAGTAGAGCAATGAGGAGCAGCATACTCCACCACGGCGGACGGACCACTGCACCACTGCCAAGGATATAGACCCCTTCTTCCTCCTTGCCCGCGCAGCAGAAGGGAGGGAAGGATATCTCCCTTACAACAAGTCCATTATTTAGCCTTCTTTAAGTATATATATATATATATATATATATATATAGTCCATGCATTTGGCACTTTTTTATGATTTTCTCAAAAACGGCTCCAACGATTTTGATTAAACTGGCTATGTGGATGTAAAATTTAATATGGGCTTTAGCTTTAATTATTTACAACGTTTTGGCATAGGCCATTTCCAAGGATCGTAATATGATAATTATAAAATAAGAGATAAACCACTACATTTATATTTTTTTATAAAATATTTACAAACCATTAATCTGTAGCATTCGTATACATATAAATATATCCATGTAGTCACCAAACTAAACATCTCAGACTGAACCAGCCTCGTCAGCTTCTAGTACAATACTATATCAAGTTAATCCTTTCCTTTAAATTTTAATAACAATTCAGATTAAAATATTATTTATCACTCTTTATCTTTTTTTTTTTTTTTTTTTTTTTTTATTTATTTATAGTAATTTACAACTGTGCTAAAGAATACAATAAGTAAATATGTAGAATGAATATAAACAGTCATGAAAATGTCTTGAGAAAAAACCACCCAGTGGTAGCACTTCACTAACTATTTTAATACAGTAGGTCCCGAGGCCGCCTTCTTTTCAGTCGCCTTGGAGGGTTATCAGGGATATCTGAGGAAAATGTAATTTATTTTGGACAAGTGGGTTTGTATGGGCAGGGAGTTTAGAATGGAAAGAGGAGTATCTATCACGGGCTATGTCTGCAACAAATGGGATGTTTAGGTCATTATGGAGGAGTTGATTTGTGACAAAATAAGGAGCATTCAGGATTTTGCGAAGGATTTTTTAGGATTGTAAGGACTGGATGCGGGACTTTATCTTTTTAAAATTATCTTATTTAAAACTTATAAAAATATATTAAATAATAATTCAAAACTAATAATTACAAAACATAGAACCATAATTTGGCCATTTCCTCAACCTCTAAATCATTTATATATGTGTTATATATATATATATATATATATATATATATATATATATTACTTTCACTTGAATACACGTTTTAGGGTCTCCTGAGTCCAAATGAAAAAGTCCCAAAAAAAGGTCTGTGTGTCTGTCCGTCCGTCCGTGTGGTAAGTCTAGCGAATAACCAACGAAAAACCATAAGTCGTACGAAACTGAAATTTCATATTTAAGACAACTATACGCTTGAGATGTTACAGCAACATTTTCATCAAAATCGGCTAACCAGAAGAGCCACTTTATTCCATGCATTTTGCATTTTATTATGATTTTCTCAAAAACGGCTCCAACGATTTTGATTAAACTGGCTATGCAGATGTAAAATTTAATAGGCTTTAATATGGCGTAGGTTTCATTCTGAATGAAATAGTCTGACAGGGCTTAAATGCTGATATTTTAAAATTTCTTCCATTAAAGTCCTTTTAATTTTGTAGATTTTAAAAAAATAGGCACATCATCTAATTAGCATTGATAAATAACAGCTAAATATTCAATTTGAGCGATTTTGATAAACAACTAAAGGAGAAAAGTGCAAACATATTTTTTTATGCAATTTTTATGTTTTCGACCATAAGAACAGTAATATAGACGTATAATATACCGTTGGAAAGAGAAAGATTTTAGAAATAAATTTAGCTGATACAAAAAGTTGTAAAAGGTAATATGATGTAACGAATGGGGAATATACTCATTACTGATTAACAATTTAATATTGTTATATTATTTAAATTAAATCATATGTTTCTAACGAAAATGAATCCACGTTTTATTAAAATCAACTTCAAATATTTTTCAAATTGAAGTAATTAAATATATAAATATACAGGTTTATAAATTGATTTTAACAGTCGAGGTAAGTGAAAGTTGTGTGTTGCCCGCTCCAGATTTTTATGTATAGGTATGTGACAGATCAATGGTATGTGAATATTTTTAAAAATTTATAAAACATTTTGACTATCTTTTAATTTATAAAAATTATGTTATTAGGTTCCTTGAAAATGTCCTAGTTGAGAGAAAAATATGGATTAAAATTATTTAAAATCCTGTCAGACCATTTCAATCAGAATAAAACCTACATCATATTAAAGCTATATCTAATTTTACACCGAGAGTTTTATCGAGTTTAATCAAAATCGTTTTTATCAGTCGAGGTAAGTGAAAGTTGTGTGTTGCCCGCACCAGATTTTTATGTATAGGAATGTGATAGATCAATGGTATGTGAACATTTTGTTTATCTTTTAATTTATAAAAATTATGTTATTAGGTTCCTTGAAAATGTCCAAGGCCGAAACGTATATAATATATATATTTGTGTAAGTGTGTGTGTATATATCACTTTCACTTACCTATATATGAAATATAGAATAGAATAGAAACCGATGCTATACACCCGAGATGTTACAACTTTTTCACCAAAATCAGCAGACCGGATTAGCTACTTTATACCATGCATTTTGCACGTTTTTACGATTTTCTCAAAAACGGCCCCAAGTATTTTGATTAAACTCCCTATATCGATGTAAAATTTAATGGGCTTTAATATCATGTTGGTCTCATTCTGATTGAAATCGTATAACAGGGCTTAAATGCCAATTTTTGAATTTTCTTCCTCTAAAGTACCTAAATTCTGTCGATTCTATAAAAATGACTATATTATCTTGTTAGCATTGATAATTAAAAGCTAAATATACAAGTTGAGCTAATTTGATCAACAACTAAAGGAGGAAACTGAAAAATATTTTTGTAATGCAATTTTTGTTTTTGTAATGCAGTTTTTAAAGATTTTAGAAAAAATATTATATTATACACAAGCTTGTAAAAGTTTAAAAAGAGTGATAAAAAGCAGATCAAACTGACTGATTATATTAGATCATAATATAATAGATTTTTAATATAACACATGTTTCTATCGAAAACCAATTTAAATAATTCTTTAATGGTTTCACTCATTTTTATCTCTAACTGTATTTGAAAATTCTTTAATATATTTTAAAAACAAAGGTAAGTGAAAGTCGTGTGTTGCCCGCACCAGATTTGTTTTCATATTTTTCATTAAATTTTTTTCTTTAATTTTCTTAAAAACTCGCTATATGGATGTAAAATTTAGCAACTTATGATTTAGTTTTAATAATATAACAATATTAAATAGTTAATAATGAGTATATTCCCCATTCGTTACACTATATTACCTTTTATAACTTTTTGTATCAGATAAATTTATTTCTAAAATCATTCTCTTTCCAACGGTATATTGTACGTCTATATTACTGTTCTTATTATCAAAAACATAAAAATTTCATAAAAAAATATGTTTGCACCTTTCTCCTTTAGTTTTTTTAAATATATTTATTGGTATTTACAACTGTATAATAAAATACATTTAGTAAATGTGATACAAGATAATTTGACATGATTCATATTCTCCTTTAGTTGTTTATCAAATTCGCTCAAATTGAATATTTAGCTGTTTTTTATCAATGCTAATTAGATGATGTGCCTAATTTTTTTAAATCTCAAAAATTAAAAGTACTTTAATGGACGAAATTTTAAAATATCAGCATTTAATCCTTGTCAGACTATTTCAATCAGAATGAAACCTACGCCATATTAAAGCCCATTAAATTTTACATCCACATAGCCAGTTTAATCAAAATCGTTAGAGCCGTTTTTGAGAAAATCATAAAAAAGTGCAAATGCATGGAATAAAGTGGCTCTTCTGGTTAGCCGATTTTGATGAAAATGTTGCTGTAACATCTCAAGCGTATAGTTGTCTTAAATATGAAATTTCAGTTTCGTACGACTTATGGTTTTTGCGCTAGACTTACCACACGAACGGACGGACAGACACACAGACCTTTTTTTGGGACTTTTTTATTTTGACTCAGAAGACCTTGTAATGTCTATTTAAGAGAATGTAAAAACAAAAATCTATATATATAAATGATTTAGAGATTGAGGAAATGTTAACTAAATTGTGGTTCTATGCTTTGTAATTATTCGTTTTGAATTATTATTTAATATATTTTTATAAATTATTATTTATAAGGAGTGATAAATAATATTTTTATCTGAATTGTTATTAAAATTGAAAGGAGAGGATTAACTTAATCTAGTATTGTACTAGAAGTTGACAAGGCTGGTTCAGTCTGAGATGTTTAGTTTGGTGACTACATGGATATATTTATATCTATACGAATGCGACAGATTAATGGTATGTAAATATTTTATAAAAAATTATAAATGTAGTTAGATGAGGAAGATGATTGGGGGTGCGCTCATAAATTAGAAACACACATTTAAAATAAGTGTTATTTTAATTATGTGCCGACGTTTCGGCCTACAATGTGGGCCTTCATCAGGGCTAAAAGAAACAAGATAACAACCAATGTAATTATAGACTTAATAAAATTTGCTTATTCTCTCTTTATATAACTCAAAACTCCATCATTATAAATGTAGTTGATTATATCTTATTTTATAATTATCATATTACGATCCTTGGAAATGGCCAATGCCAAAACGTTGTAAATAAATAAAAAATTAATGAAAAATATGAAAACAAATGTGGTGCTTGCACGACATTCACTTACCTCCGATTTTAAAATATATTAAAGAATTTTCAAATATTGTTAGAGATAAAAATGAGTGAAACCATTAAAGAATTAATTAAATTGGTTTTCGATAGAAACATGTGTTTTATTAAAAAATCTATTATATTATGATCTAAAATAATCAGTTAGTTTTATCTTGTTATCACTCTTTATAAACTTATACAAGCTTGTGTATCTTTAGCTTTCCAACGGTATATTGTACATATATATTACTGTTCTTATGTTCAAAAACAAAAAATTGCATCACAAAAATATTTTCTAGTTTTCTCCTTTAGTTGTTGATCAAATTAGCCCAACTTGTATATTTAGCTTTTAATTATCAATGCTAACAAGATAATGTTGTCATTTTTATAGAATCGACAGAATTTAAGGTACTTTAGAGGAAGAAAATTAAAAAAATTGGCATTTACGCCCTGTCATACTTTTCAATCAGAATGAGACCTACATGATATTAAAGCCCATTAAATTTTACATCGATATAGGGAGTTTAATCAAAATAGTTGGAGCCGTTTTTGAGAAAATCGTAAAAACGTGCAAAATGCATGGTATAAAGTAGCTAAGCTACTCCGGTCTGCTGAAGTTGATGAAAAAGATTCTGTAACATCTCGGGCATATAGTTGTTTTAAATATGAAATTTCAGTTTCATAGGACTTTCCGTTTTCGCCCGGTAGTTACAACACACACACACACACACACACACAGACCTTTTTGCGGGACCCTAAAACGTGTATTTCCGTTGAAAACTGGAATTCGTGAATTTAGTATATACATATTAAATAAAATTTAAAATTAATGATATGTATTCAGGGTTTTGAAAAAATAACTTATATTTGTAACCTACTTACCCCCAAATTAAATTGAAAATTCAGCGAAGGCCCTTATAACACCAAGAATTATGCCAAAAGTAAATACAAACAAAAAAAGTGTAAAATTATATCCATTAAAAGATAAAATTCGATGTGAAGAAGAGCACAAATATTGTTCATTTGAAAACATGTTTATTTATATTTATTTACAACAGAACATCAATACCAGGCTTAATAGGGCTTAACTTCATTCTTATGTCAACGTCCCTCTGGAGTGGTTTAGCTACAGCTCTTCTCCTGTAATGTGGTAATATCATAAATTATTTTTAATAATACTATACCGTGTTTATTTAGCTTATGATCTATATATTCAATAGTTTTTTTTTCAAATGTATAATATATATATATATATATATATATATAATATTATATATATATATATATATATATCCTAAGTCTAACAGCTGAAACCCGATACGTTTACAACTGCTCATCCCCTTTGTGAAAGCAAAAATATAACATTTTCAAATAATTTTATTAGTGAAATAAACTAAACATAGACTGCTGAAACGTATTGTAAATTGTTGATCCTACTTACCGTATATCTGGTAAAAATCTCCGTAATTTCCCACTTAAGGTTTTGTTAAGACGAGGGATAGAAGTACAAATAGTTGTGTTTTAAAAAAGTTTTTTTGTGAATATCCAAAACTATTTTGTTTATTGCTAACATTATCATAAATTATGTTGAAGAAACTTAAAAATCTGGTGCATACATCACATTTCCACTCACCTCGATTAATAAAATCAATTTAAGAACATTTAAATGAAGTTGGAGTTCAAAAAAGTCTAAATAATAACTTTTATACTCGTTGGAAACATATGTTTTAGATAAAAGATGTAAAATGTTTATGTATAACAATCACCAAAGTTTATGCACTATTTGTCACTTCACATTATCTTCCACAACTTTTTATATAATATTTTTTACCAAGACATTATTTCTAAAATATTTAGTTTTCCAACAGTAAATTAAACCTTTATATTACTATGCTTATGCTCATTACTTGCATATCAAATTCCTTCAACATGTATATTTATTCATTATTTATCAATAATAATAAGATGATGTGAATAATTTTTAGAATATATAAAATTAAAGGTGTTTCAGAGAAAGAAAATTCAAAAATATGGCATTTAAGCTCCATGAGACTATTTTAATCAGAATAAAACCTACATGATGTTGAAGCCCACTTAATCTTTTAGATAAATATAGCGAGTTTATTCAACATCGTTAAAGCCGTATATGAAAAAATTGTAAAAAAGGTGCAAAATGCATGGTAAAAGTGTTTCTTCTTTGCTTCAATTTTGATGAAAAAGCTGCAGTAACATCAGGCATATACGCTTCTAAAATTTGAAATTTCAGTTTTATGAAAACATATATTTTTCGAGCTAGACTTGCCGTAAACAATAAGACCGGATTTGGTAATTTGGACTTGAAAGTATATCTCCGTTAAAAACTCGAATAAAAATTTCCAAGATCGCAATACTTTTCCTTACTGTATAGGTAGTTTCTATACATACATAGGTAAGTAAAAGTAAAAATAGGAACTTGTTATAAATTGTTGATAATACTTTCCGTAATAGCTGGTAAGAATCTCAAGAATTTCCTGCTTCAGTTTTTACTTTCACTTACTATATATAGTAAGGGAAAGTATTGCGATCGTGAGAATTTTCGAATTCCAGTTTTCAACGGAAATACACATTTTAGGATCCCCTGATTCCAAATAACCAAGTCCCGCAAAAAGGTCTGTTGTGTGTGTGTGTGTGTGTGTGTGTGTGGTAACTCCCGGGCGGAAACTGTAAGTCCTATGAAACTGAAATTTCATAATTAAGACAAATATACGCCGGAGACGTTACAAAGTCTTTTTCATCAAAATCGGCTTACCGGAAGAGCTACTTTATACCATGCATTTTGCACCTTTTTTCGATTTTCTCAAAAACGGTTCGACGATTTTGTTTAAACTCGCTATATCGATGAAAATTTAATGGACTTTAATATCATTTAGGTTTCGTTTGGATTAAAATGGTTTGACAGGGCTTAAATGCCGATATTTTAAATTTTCTTTCCCCAAAAGTACCTTTAATTTTGTCGATTCCATAAAAATAACTATATTATCTTTTTACCACTGATGAAAAACAGGTAAATATATAAATTGAATGAATTCGATACCCGGCTAAAGGAGAAAACAGAAAAAATATTTTTTTTATGCAATTTTTTGTTTTTGAACATGAGAACAGTAATATACATGTATGATATACCGTTGGAAAGCTTAAGATTTTAGAAAAAATATTATCTATACCAAGCTTTTAAAAGTTAATAGAGAGTGATGAAATGAACATAAACTAACTGATTTTTTAGATAATAATATAATAGATTTTTTAATAAAGCACATGTTTCTATAAAAATTAAATAATTCTTTAGTAGTTTCACGCATTTTTATCTTTAGCTGTATTTGAAAATTCTTTCATTGATTTTAAAAATGGAGCTAAGTGAAAGTCGTGTGTTGCCCGCACCAGATTTTTTTAGACAGGAGAGGTAGAAGTACAAATAGATGTTTTTAAAAATAATTTTCGTGAAAATCCAAAATTATTTTGTAATATCTCAAACATTAATATAAACTATCTTAAAGAACTTTAAAAACTCTATAATAATTATTATACAGTTTTTCGCTCGAATAAATCGGCATAGCGTTTTCCATCATTTAAAAAAAAAATCATAAAAGGCACTTATTTTGGATTCTCATTATAGCTCATTTAAGAGTGAAAGCTATTTCACGTACAACCTTGTCCTTAGCAGTTTAAATAGCATTATTTTCCTTCAAGTTTAATAATTAACACATTAATACGATCGAAACAGTTTCTAAAATACGGGGCCTTGAAAAAATAAAAATTTCAAAAAGAACGTTAAAATTAAAATATGTCAGTGAATTAGCCTTTTTTTTTTTTTTTTTTTTTTTTTCTTTTTCCGTGGCGCGACAGGCCGTGTAATCTCCTGGAGGTTACACTCACGTTTCGTGATGTATTTTCTAGCGATTTGTGAGTGGCCACCATTTGGCTGACGGGTCTCACATACCCGGGGAGAGTCTGTGAGTGATTCCCCATTTAATTACATTCTTACAAAAGCCCCGTTGAGACTGGGATTCGAACTCACAACTTTAGCATGAGAGACTAGCGCGCTAGCCACTCACCACGGCACCTCGTGAATTAGCCTTAGTAACTGTTATTTAGTGCAGTTTACAGCAAATTACACATTAAACAATCTGTTAGAGGATTAAATTTCCTATGAGAAATGTACATATTGTTAAGTATTGAGAATACTGAGGGCAATAAATTCATTATTAGATAATTTTAATATTAATCAAGTAAAGCTATTTGAACATTAGCCGACAAAGGCTTATTATTAGTTTAGAGATAGGCAAACTATCATAAAAGTCTTTAAGATATTAGATATTTCTTAAAATTAGTGTCTACAAAAGCTGTACCAGCGACCTCGGGCACTTCCAATATCGCCTCTTTTTCCATGACCACCAATAGGAGATTGGTTGGCGTGTATGTTTCCAAATTATAATATTTTTGACAAGAAGTGGGGATAGAGGTGATGAGGGTGAGAAAAAAAGAACGATAGAAAGAGTCGTGTTCCATCCACAGGAAGAGGGCAGTCGTATTGGAGACAGAAGAGTCAGAGATCCGAGAGAAGTCCGTCGGAGTTCAGAGAGCAGATACTGGTAGTCCGTGAGCCAGTGAAGAAAGATGCAATCCATTTTACCAAAATTTTTAGTATTTTTTATGCAAAGCATTTATCATTGTATAGCAAAAAATACACGTCTGCCAACTCAAAACGGGTTTATTACAAAATAGCAGCCATTCAAAAACGGAATATTACTCTTTTTTAACATAATTATGGTTGCTATCATGGAAACGGCGCATCCTATGAAGATAATCATTATAAAGTAAATCATCAAGTATTTAAGAAGCTTCCATTTGAGTGGTAAAAGATATTTGTAGGTCTAATCCGTGTATTTAACGATATAGAGGTATTGCAAAAAAAAAAAAATATTTTGCGGAAAAACGAGATATCACTCTTTTCTAACATCATTATGGCTACTATCATGAAAACCGCTGATCCTATGAGGATAATTGTTATGACAGAATTTGTCCCTAAAAATCCAATTTTGAAACACGTCTGCCGCGGCTTCCTACCCACTTTTGTAAGGCAGACTAGCGTCGTTTGATTCATATTATCGCCTAGTATTATGAGGTCAAAAGGAAAATCGTGGTCAAATGAGTCAGAATTATAATAATAACTATGTTAGAAAAGAGTGTAATCTCGTTTTTTCACAAAAAAAAAAAAGTTTTTGTAATATCTCTATATCATTAAATATTAGACATACAAATGTCTTTTACCACTCGAATGAAAACTGATTAAGTACTTGATGATTTACTTTATAACGATTATCTTCATAGGATGAGCCGTTTCCATGATAATTATGTTGAATGGCCGCCATTTTGTAATCCACCCGTTTCAAGTTGGAAGACGTGGATTTTACTTTCTCTTACCTTATATGAAATATATAGTAAGGGAAAGTATTGCGATCGTGAAAATTATCGAATTACAGTATTCAACGGAAATACACGTTTTAGGGTCTCCTGAGTACAAATGACCAAGTCCTGCAAAAACGAACGAATACTCCTATGAAACTGAAATTTTATATTTAAGACAACTATACGCCCGAGATGTCACAGAAACATTTTCATCAAAATCAGCTGGACGGAATATGTACTTTATACCTAGCATTTTGCACCTTTTTAAGATTTTCTAAAAAACGGCTCCAACGATTTTTATTAAACTCGGTTTATCGATGTAAAATTTAATAACTTTATTATCATGTAGGTTTCGTAATAGCCTGACAGGGCTTAAAATGCCGATATTTTAAATATTAAATGACATCTTTTTCTCATACGCCTCGAAGGATTATCAGGAATCGAAGAGGAAGCAAGGATTGAATGAAAATAGTAGGTTACATTGAGAATGTAGTTTATCATGAAAGAGATGGTACCTGTTTCGGGCTAAATCAGTATGCTAAGCATGTACCTAATTAATTATAGGACTTTAAATAATTTTAATCCATATTTTTCTCTCAACAATTTATTTTTACTATTCCCAACGTTTAGGCCTTGGACATTTTCAAGGAACCTAATAACATAATTTTTATAAATTAAAAGATAAACAAAATGTTTTATGAATTTTTAAAAATGTTCACATACCATTTATCTGTCACATCCTTATAGATAAAAATCTGGTGCGGGCAGCATACAACTTTCACTTACCTCGACTGTTGAAAACGATTTTGATTAAACTCGCTATATCGATGATATAGCTTTAATATGATGTAGGTTTTATTCTGATTGATATAGTCTGATAGGACTTAAATGCCGATATTTTAAATTTTCTTTCTCTAAAGTACTTTTAAATTAAAGATTTAAAAAAATTAGGCACATTAACTTGTCAGTATTGATAAATAACAGCTAAATATGAAAGTTGAGCGAATTTGATAAACAACTAAAGGAGAAAAGTGCAAAAATATGTTAAGGAAACAGGGCCCTTATCATATTTTAAGTGCTGCCCTCTAGCAGACAGCATCATTATTAAGAGCACACCATCTTAGTGGCATCAAGAGGCAAGGGACTCCTTGCCAAAAATTGCAGGCAATAGCGAGGTAAGTGAAAGTCGTGGATTGTCTGCACCAGATTTTTTTTCTTTATTATGATAGATGCTTTGCATAAAACATACTAAAAATTTGTAAAAAGTATAAGGTAAAATGGGTTGCATGTTTCGTTGCTGGCTCACGGACTATGGGAGATGAAACCAAGAAGGGACGCCTAAGACGGATTCCATCTTCGTCGCCAACTAAGAGTTTTTAAGGTACCTCTTTTTTTTGTAATATTGCCTGGAAAACTTAACATCAATAAGTCCCTGAGTATTCTTATTCATAATTCTAGGCATTGTGTAAATAGACTGCATATGAATTAGCTAATTTTAATAATAATGTCATTTATTGAAACCTGTTTAATTTAATCTTCCCCCGAATGCCACCTATTGGGATTGGTAAACACGATACCCTTGGAAAATAATTCCAATGGTTTCAAAACACACAGTTGATAAATACCTGAAATATACTAATTAATACTGTTTTTGAAGTTACCTCTACCTTAGAAAATCAGCCGGTCAAAAACATAGCAATATCATTTGTACAATAAATACTATAGGGCCAGGAAATACTGAAATACGTCCAACCGCGTACGTAATTTCCGAATTTACATGTATTTATAGAGAGTGTTCGGGAAATAAAACTTTCAATTTTAACATGCTTGGCCGATTTAACGAAAAATCGGTGAACACCTCTGCTCATGCTTGTGGTAATGAAAATGGCTAAGTGCAGAGGGGATTCTCATCCCAATAAACAAATGTTGAGGACTAAAGGTTAATAATGTATGTCTTAATTGGTTTAGGTATTATTTATTGATTGCAAAATATCTTGATTGTGCATAATATAATGCATAGTCTCTAGATATATTTATTTATTTATTTAATGTCACTTTAGTATAAAATGATACTACAATTCTTTTTTTTCCGCTAACTACATCTAAACCACTGGACAGATTTTGATACGGTTTTTACAATCAGTTAGGGCATTATTTCCTGAAGGTTTATTAGTAAACTACATTGCAATTTAGCTTTCTTTTAAGAGGGAAAAATAAATTTTCTGAAACCAAGTCATCAAAAAATTATTCCTGAAATATGAGTAGTAATATAGACGTATAATAGACCGTTGAAAAACTTAGAAGAAATTTTAGAAAAGTTAATATGCAATAAAAGAAATCGTACAAGTTACCCATAAACTTCTGAACATATTTTATTGGTAAAGATGGAAGTTATAGTAGTTCAATGTTGCCACCCTCGTACAGTTATATTCTTTCATTAAGTACGTAAGTATCCTCGCACAAGACTGAAACGACAAGAAACTGCTCGAAGATATTGATTACTAGAACACTTACTAGACAAACGTTCAAAACTTCCAATATATTACAAAAGACTCATCTACATCACAATTATCAGACCTATTTGGACATATGGAATCGAGCTTTGGGGCTCTACGAAACCATCTAATTCCTCCCGCATCCAGTCCTTACAATCTAAAATCCTTCGCAAAATCCTGAATGTTCCTTATTTTGCCACAAATCAACTCCTTCATAATGACCTTAACATCCCATTTGTTGCAGACATAGCCCGTGATAGATACTCCTCTTTCCTTTCTAAACTCCTTGCCCATACAAACCCACTTGTCTGTAATTTATCTTCCTCAGATATCCCTGACAACCCTCCAAGGCAACTGAAAAGAAGGTGGCCTCGGGACCTACTGTATTAAAATAGTTAGTGAAGTGCTACCACTGGGTGGTTCTTTCTCAAGACATTTTTATGACTTTTTATTTTCATTCTACATATTTACTTATTATATTCTTTAGTACAGTTGTAAATTACTATAATTAAATTTTAAAAAAAAGTACGTAAGTTTTTAGAAACAATATTATGTACCAGATTGTAACAAAGCTCTTAAAATAAATGGTAAGTTGTTATAAATAAAAAAACTAACTGTGTAAAACAAAGTTAAACTTGGAAACATTTAAAAAGCTTGAATTCAGTTTTGTCGATGTTGATGTTTTTTTAGATTAAATGATATAACAATATAAAATAATGGTTTAAGTTCAAGCCCTTTGTCTCACTTTACATTACCTTCAACAACTGTGTATGAAATAAAACATTTTTTCCAACATCTTTAGCTTTCCAACGATATATTATACGCCTACATATATTACTATAAAAATAATGAACTATAAAATTCGTTATATTATTAATGTATTGCAGAATATAATGATCAATATTTGATTTCTTTATGAGTATTTGAATATTTACCTTCTTGAATAGTTTTAAATTTTAGTTTATTTTGACTCCACTTAACGCTATTTTATGCTACTGTAGCTATCGGACGACATTGAAGTGAAAGATCTAAATTTTGCCTATTCAGGTTAAATTAGGATGGGTATTTTAACGAGTACCTGACTTAGCAAAGGCCCTGGACTACCATTTTACGTTCCCCCTAAGGGATAGCATAACGAAGGATTTTTCATTCCTTTAAAAAAATTCTGGGACCGTCTGCCAGGTTTAACATTAAGTAAAGTGCCTGGTTATTTTTCTTCATTTCTATTTCCCCAACTAGGCAATTTATAGAATACAGAGTTTCGGTGGAGGTATATCGCATGCAATGTACATGATACAGTGTAGTCCAGTAAAAATCTAAATATATCTCTAATATTTATGATTTTTGGGTCCTTGCCATTGAAATGATTGTATGATGGGGTCCCAAAATTTTTTTATTGGGAACCACTATATTTGTGTGAGAAAAAACAGTAGTTTCATACTGTATAAAAGATCTTTTTACTTTCACTAACCTATATATGAAATATATAGTGAGAGAAATTATTGCGATAGTGACAATTTTCGAATTCCAGTTTTCAACGGAAATACACGCTTTAGGGTCCAATAACCAAGTCCCGCAAAAAAGGTCTGTGTGTGAGTGTGATTTTGGTAAGTCGAGCACGAAAAAGAAAAGTACGAAACTGAAGTTTCATATTTAAGACAGGTATACGCCCGAGATGTTACAGAAACTTTTTTATCAAAATCAGTTTACCAGAAGAGCCACTTTATACCAGGCATTTTGCACCTTTTTACGGTTTTCTCAAAAACGGCTCAAACGATTTTGATTAAGCTCTTTATATCAATGTAAAATTTGATGGGCTTTAATATCCTGTAAGTTTCATTCTGATTGAAATAGTCTCACGTGGCTTAAATGTCGATATTTCAAAATTTCTTCCTCGAAAGTAATTTTAATTTAGTAGTTTTTATAAAATTGGCGATATCATCTGATTATTATTGCTAAAAAAGAGGTAAATCTATAAGTTGAACGAATTCAATATCTGACTAAAGGATATAACTGCAAAACAAAAATTTTTTAATGCAATTTTTTTGTTTTTGAACTCAAAAACAGTAATATACATGTATAATGGACAGATTGAGAAGGATTATGAACTGCTTTTTAAGATTTGTGTTGGGTACCTCGAGACGGTCGCACGTATCCCACCTCTACGACGAGTTAAAGTGGTTAACCCCAAACTTTCGAAGACAATATTTCCTTGGATCATTCCTTTATCAAATCATAAACTCCCACCATCCATTTTATGTCTACAGCCTTTTGGTGTTTAAATCCTCAACCCATCACCAGGAAACAAGATCCCGTCTGTCCGACCTCCACACTCCTTTCCATAGAACCAAAAAATATGACTGCTCCTTTTTAGCCCGGTCCTCTTCCTTATGGAATACTCTCCCTTCAAACATCCGTCATGCTCCTTCCCTCTCATCGTTTAAATCCCTCTTCTTCCAATACTTCCTTTCTCTTCAACCAGATGTAAGCTAATTTGTATCATGCCAACTTATGTAAGGTGAATTTTACTTTAATGAGATGTAAAAGTTACATTTTATGTTTATTCTTATTTATTTATTTCTAGAATTTGTAAATAGAGATGACACTATGACCCTTTTTTTTTATTATTACTATTATTATTTTATTTTATTTTTTCACTCTTGTGTTATCTAATTGTATTTATATATTGTTTTTGGCCAGTTATAATATATTATTTAGTTCATAATTGTTATTCTTAAGGGACATAGTCCCAGAATAAAGTTTTGTTTTCTGTTCTGTTCTATTCTATAATACGCCGTTGGAATGCTAAAGATTTTAGAAAAATATTATCTTATACATACTATTGTTCTAAGTTAACGGAGAGTGATGAAAAGCCGATAAAACAAACTGATTGTCGTAAATAATAATGGATTATTTAAATAATTCTTTAGCAATTTATTATCGTTTTTAAATTCGTTTAAAAATCCTTAAATTGATATAAATAACAGGGGTAAGTGAAAGTCGTGAGTTGCGCGCACCAGATTTTTTTCGTTTACTGCAAAGCTTATCGGATATTATTTTAACAGATTAATACACCAAAATAAAATCTTATCATCAAAACTCATTAGGGTTTGAAGATATGGAGTCTTCCATTAGAAGACGTTTGTTAGTAACTATTCCTTGCGTGACCATATCCTTTGCATTCTCCAACCTTCCGAGTTCAAGCAGTTTTGATGATATCTCTCTTCATACATGAGTGGTAATCCATCCAATAGGTCATTACCATTTTCGCAACCCAGCATTTCAAAACTCTTTTATCGAATTCCGAATAATACTAATTGTTAGATAATATAATCGATGAATCTAACGCTATTAGATCAATCGGATTTAGTAAATTTGTACATCAAGGATTTTTTCCCCCTTCTAAAGCGTAAATATGATTCTATTAAAAACACGTACTGTCCGATCTAGAACCATAAATTGAGACGTTGATATCCAAATGGTACTAAAGAAATTGTTTTACGAAATCATTTGACATATTTTGATTCTAATTGATTATTTTTATCGAAATCCGTCATCCAATTTCATCTAAAAAAACACGCAAATTCTTTTCAACGCAAAAAGTAAAAACGTGGTTCATCACAAGTTTTCTTCTGTAATTGTCAAATTTTATCTGTTTTTAATCAGGTAAGTGTTAATCTTTCAGAGAATACTTTTGATATGTGGAGTTGTTCTGGGTATAATTCTTATGATTTTTTTTATAACCCCGCTTTTGTTTTAAAATTCCGGTTGGGGTTAGTTGAGCTATAGTTGCTCAACTTACCTCTCGACCCTAACAACTTAAGTAATGAATGTTTCATTTTTTGTTAGGATGCGGACTTACAAGAGGTAGACTACAAGATGTTCTTAATTGCAACAGTGACAATGATCATTAAGTTCCAAAGATCTAATTAATATTTGTTTAAGATATAAGCTATATGAGTAACAATGCATGCATTTAAGTCTGATTTTGAATAGCAAGACTGAATCTAATGTTGAAGTTAATCTTAAGATACATTAATGTTTTATTGATTCAAGTTTTGGTTAATTATTCAAAGAAAATTACTTTAAATGTTGTCGTTCTGTCACTAAAAGATGATAAATAATGATCTGATTGTTAAACACATTTTTACTTTATTTCTTGTCGAAATTGAACCCATGATTTGGTAAGACATTCTTAGTGTTCAACTTGCCCCATACCCTTGCTCAACTTACCAAACTTATGGGGTAGATTGAGCAAACTTAACTTCCTGGATTTAAATAGCTGTAGCTCTTAATTCAACTTCTTACAAAAAAATTACTATGGACACTTTCGCTAAGGGATATGTTACGAATCCATCAAAATTGCTCAACTAGCCCCGCCCTACCCTACTAAATCCACTTTTTTTTTTATTCCAAAGCGTGCCAAAAACATTTCCTGCCAAAACCTTATTGAAGAAATGACCTTTCTTTTCAGTTTCTTCTAAAAGTTACTGCATTTCCTATAACACACAGGAAGCACCTCATTACAATAATACTTTTCGATTAATTTTCATTCGTTTATTTAGCACTGCTTGAATCAGAGCTATGATTTTGATCAATGATTTTTACCTAATAATCATTTTACTTTCACTTACCTATACATGAAATATACAGTAATGGAAAGTATTAAGATCGTGAAAATTTTCGGATTCCAGTTTTCACTGGAAATACTCGTTTTAGGGTCCCCTGAGTCCAAATGACCAAGTATCGCAACAAGGTCTGTGAGTGTGATTGTGGTAAGTCTAGCACGAAAAAGAAAAGTTGTACGAAACTGAAATTTCATATTTAAGACAATTATATGTCCGAGATGTTACTGTAACTTTTTCACAAAAATTAACGAACCAGAACTGCCACATTGCACCATGCATTTTGCATCTTTTTACAATTCTCTCAAATTGTGTAAATTTCAATGAGCTTTAATTCGATCAATGTTTTATCCAGAATGAAATAATGGGACAGGAAGGATTTAAATGCCAAATTTCGAAATTTTATTCTCTAAAATACTTCATTATAATTAATTAACCATTTCAGCTTGTTAGCATTGATAAAAAAATTAGTGAATCTTAAATATGAAAGAACTTCATAATCTGAGATAGTAGAACAGCAGAAATATTTTTGGATTTTTTTCCACAATGAAGAGTAGTAAAATAGATGTATAATATATCGTTGAAAAGCTAAAAAAAAAAAAAAAATAGAAAAAAAATCAGTTAACATTAGTTGTAGGAGCTAATGCAGAGACACACATTGTGGGTCATCGTCGGGGCTAAAAAAAATACAAAAGGTATACAATGAGTGTATAACTAACTACATATATATGTGTGAAAGAACAATTAAAGATATTATAGAAAAAAATAAGGTATACTAACTATTAAAATTTATAATAACATAACAACTGAGTTAGAGGATGTAAATATGTAAACAAAAATAATAGAAATTGATGGGTAAAAAAGAATTCCAATAACTAATGTACAATGTTCTTAGTATACTTGTATTGCTTGAAACAAGATCGCGCCATTCCGACCTTTATATGCCATCCCACAGAACTAAAGCCTTCGATCGATCCTTTCTTGCCCGTTCCATTACATTCTGGAATTCCATTCCTTCCAATATACGTAATGCTTCTTCCTTATCCACATTCAAATATCGCCTTTTCCAACACCTATTATTCCAAACTGACGCTTGTTAATCTTTAATTTTAAATTAGATTTTTCATTATAATCGTTATAAGGAATGAATATCCTATGTTTACCTTCTTATTTATTTTTTATTTTATTTCATATATACATGTATATATTATTATTTTTCGTTTGAGTGTTCAAAATCAGTTGTTTCTTACTTTCAATTTACTATTTGTTTACTTTACTTTTTTTACGCTTTTTCTTATCTTTGGTACATAGAGATGTGTATGTACATACATTTATATAAATTTCTTTTTCTACCTCTTTTACTTATGTACATAATTATGTCTATTTAATGTCATCTGGCCAGATGAGCAACCTTTATTTGTAAATTTCATGTTATTCTTAAGGGACAAAGTCCCAGAATAAAATTGTTTTTCTATTCTATTCTATTCTATACTAATGAATTGGCTTTGCAGAACAGCTTACAGTGAGAGTCAACATTTTTTTTAATTCACTACCGTCCTGTAATTTAATTACTTTTAACTTATTTTATTCTATTTTTTAAGAGTTGTCACCCACTTTATAATTTTAAAAAGAATGTATACAATAGCTAAAACTAAATTTTTTTTTTTTTTAATGTTCATTTACGAAAAACATAAAACTGCATCCTTTCACAAATCGTTTATCGTTCGTTCCTCATCCTTCTGGAATTCGCTGCCCATCTCCTTTCGTAAAGCCACCTCTCTCTCTTCCTTCAAACATCAACTCTTCCACTATCTACTCACATCTCAATCTTCCGTTGCAATGTAAAACATAGATATATATATATATATATATATATATATATATATATATATATATATATATATATATTTTTTTTTTTTTTTATACATATTTTCTTTAAGTTACCAGACCATAAGGATTTCTTTCTGTTCATTGTTCATTATTCTAAGGGGACTTGATCCCAGAATAAAACAATTAAAAAAAAAAAACATAGATTGTCGAAAGTATTCGGAATCATGTGATTTCCAAGTTATATTAATGCATTAATCATATATAAACATCCAGTTGGTAAACCTGTTTGTATAATTATATATTTTAGCCTATTAGATATCGATCTAACTAATTAAATAACAATTCGTTGTAAAATAGTGTCCCACTAGTGGGAATATCGTATTTCCTTATTTTACTTTTTAGTGGTGCTCAAAAACAGCCAATTAAATTTAAAAGAAATAATGAAAGAGGGATTTTGAGAACTTTTAGAATATTGTGCTTCAACCAAATCTGAATAGAAGAGGAATATATGTGCTTACTCATAGTATTTTTCTTCTCCTTTTAATTCTAGCTTTTCATACTGAAAAAAAAAAAAAAAAAAAAAAAAAAACTATCAATAAATCTGTCCAGAAATCCAAGCTTATCAACCTCTTTCAAAGAAAAACAGCCCTTACTATCACTGACGGCTTAAGACTAATATGACATACAATATCTTTGTTTGGTTTTCTCCAAACCATAATTTCTTGACAGGAACCATGCTGTATTTCAGAATGAGACTCATCTGTAAACATTATAATTCATCAACCATTTTTTTTTTTTAAATTGTTGCAAAGGAATTGTGTCATTAAATGAAAAGAAATAAAAATTCCGAATACTTTTGACACTCACCGTATATTAGACAGTTGATGTAAAGAAAAATTACTGAGAAGTTGGAAATGCTTAGTTTGGTAGGATAGTTATGTTAGAAACAAAAAATAAATATAACAGCAAAATAGATACATTTAGAATAATCAGAAACAACATATAAATCTGTTAAAAACGACTCGTCTCCACTATTAGCCAGAATACCAAGACACAATGTGGGTCGAAACGTTACACAGTGGTTCCAAACGCACTTTTTCGGGACAAAAGTCTACAAAAATATTTCTATCAGTCATTTTAATGTCATTTTGTTCCTTATTAATTTCACTTCAATGGTATGATTGGCATATTTTTAGTTCATTTTCATATCATGAATTTGTCGATTGTTTCAGAGAAATGTCTCTTTATCTAATTATTCTTATATACATGTTTAAATATATATATTTACTGCATTTAACTTTGTTTAGAATCGTTATTAGATAACTTTAGGTAAACTTTGGGTTTCATATAACGACTTAGTGATTTTTTAAGAATTTACAAAAATTGTCAAAAAAATTAAAATTATTTTAAATATCTCAATATATGGCCAACATAACGAAGTGCAAATTGTTTTAAAAATTTTAGTTTTGTTTACTGTTTTTACGGACAAAATTTCAAAACCGCAAATTGATTTCCACGCATTTGGTAAAGTAGAACGCATCGTTGGCTATAGAAATTTCTTTAATGGAAAGACCAGAAAAAGATTGGTATATAAAATTATTCTGATGTCTAACTTAATTGTTCCAAATGATAAACCATAATGAAGTACTGTCCCGAAGCGAGATACAATCATAAATATTTTTTGTAGGGTATTTTTGTTATTAATTTCTCTTAAATTAAATTAATACAATTTACCTATTGTGATGTACAGAATTTTAATGATAAACTAGCATTTCAGATTAGATAGAATCTATATAAAAAATAAAGAGAGAGAAATTCTGCTTGGAAACACAATACAATGTTGAGAAATGAAAATGGTGGGTAATGCCACAGATACAGAAGTGTCTGGTTGACACCGCTGCATCACAGGTGTTCGTTCCATGCCAGTTTCACCATGCGGCATTGTTTTGCGTTTCGAAGCAGAACTTTTATTATTTATTATTTATTCTATCTAATCTGAACAATTCTGTCATTTAAATTGTACGCCACCCTTACTAATTTTAATTTCCTCTTGAATCCAACGGCAAAACTGTTAATATCCATTATAAAAAAATATTTTCAGATACGTATCTGCTAATGTCAAATTAAACTAGAAATAAGTTAAGTATTTTTGCAACTAATTATTCACACATGTGAATTTAATTAATTTCTTCATGTTTCTTCTCTAACGAGTCACTAGGACGGAACTTTTTGTTGCCAGGAGGCCATCATGGAGCAGGAGCCAACTGTTCCAAAACCCCCACTGAGCTTATAGCCTCCTGGTACTTCGATATCGGTCACAAAGACTAAAGAGTTGACGAACACGATTGTTGTTGAACAGAAGGCTAACAGAGGAACAGGACATCGGAGGAGCTTGAATTCCTTAAGAAATTTTTCTTAAGAATCGTCCTAGGGTACGGTTCGGAATCTTCTTGTTAGCAGAAGGTCAGAAGGAAGTAGCAGGTCACTGAAACTGTGCCCACTGTCAGCTCCTGCTAGCCTGATACCAACAAACGTAAGAAGAGGAGACGAATGAAAATCCAACGAGACTAATCTATCTTCTATTACAAAGAACTTATATAAACTTTATTTTAACTTTGTTAAACTAAAACAAAATAAAAGCTTTTTTTTATTCATTTGCACTAGATGCTTTTCTGTTACATACATTGTTTCTCTTCTTTGTTTGGAGATATCGAAGTACCTGATGCTGTCATAGTATAAGTAATAGAGCGACTCTATATTGGCTAGCATTGATTTTGTCAAAATTGGAGAATAAAAATAAACTCCAATAAAGCCCATCAAATAACCTTTACCCTTCGTCGGAAACCTATGACTTTCTACCCTACAGTATCCTTTAATAACACTCCTACAGTCCCTGTTGAAGAGCTCCGATACCTAGGACTCCATCATGACAAATGACTTACTCGGAATCCTCATACAAGACTGAAACGGCAAGAAAGTACTAGATGTTTTCGGCTACTTCAACACTTACTAGGCAAACGTTCTAATCTTCCACTAAACTACAAATGGATCATTTACATGAATACTATAAGGCCAATCTGTAAGTATGGAATTGAGCTTTGGGGCTCTACGAAACCATCAAATTCTTCCCGTATTCAATCCTTACATTCCAAAATCCTCAATTCTCCTTACATTCCAAAATCCTCAATTCTCCTTACTTTGTCCCGAATAAACTCATCCATAAAGACCTTAAAATCCCATATGTTGCTGATTTGGCCCGTACCAGGTATCAATCCCTCCATGACAACTCCATTTCCACTCTAACCCACCAGTTTCAATCCTTAATTCCTCTTCAATTCCTGACAATCCTCCGAGGCGTCTGAAACAAGATAGCCTCGAGACCTTCTAGTTTAGATTACCTAGTGGAGTGATGCCAATGGGCATTTTCTCTTCATGTGTCTTATCATTACCAGCATATTTACTTGTTGCATTACAAAATACAGTTGTAAATTTCAATAAAATAATTTTAAAAAATGTTTAGTCTATTTCTCGCCTTGATTATGAGTATTTCGTATTCATTTACATGTTAGACGACTTATGACCGTCTTGCTCGAGAAATCTCCCGAAATTGAAACCGTAACATTCGTTCTCCATTTTTAATTAAAACTGAGTGTAATCAAACCACTTCATATTTATTTAAATATTTGCAGTTGGTTTCTGCCAACTAAAAAGATATAGTAGCCAAAAAGGAGCATCAATAATGCCGATTTCAATGTTTAATGGTAAATAAAATACTCCTTTGAGGAACAAAGGTCATGAGACAGCTTTGTTGTGAATTGAATTTGGTGAATAAATCTTGAAACAGCATACAGAAAAGAACGCGGAAAATTCCCTTCACATTACTGCACAGATTCAAAATAAATAGTCCACCTTTGTAGAGATGTCAACAGTGATAACATTACTTATGTCTATAGCATTATATAAGACAAGAAGAGTGATGTTTCCAAAAAGAGTTAATTTCAATTAATGTTAGATTTTTAAATAAGAAAATGTGATGATTTATCGAGAAGGTTTTGGATTTTTTGAGTATACTATTGTTCTAGAAAAATAAATACCAATTTTGTTGAAAACGTTGGCTTTGATATAAGAAAGGGCGTCCAACAAAGTACAATATGAATATAATCCCATCTAATAAAGATGGCGGAATATAGATAATGTTTGGAGAAAAGTGTATAAGGGCTCTATATTTTCAGTATGCTAGTCACAAACTATGAGGTTCCAATAGGGGAGTGTTGGGGAATATATGAACCAAGCAGCAACCAATCCCCTCCTTCCTAATTCCTACTCTTGCCTTCTAGTGGTGATCCTTGTAAAGTCTAGCAGTGCATATCCAAGGTAGCAGTTACCAATACTTCAGATCTGAATGGGCACTAAATAAAAGAGAAGGTCCTGATGAGGCATTACAAATGTAACCTGCATCCCTAAGCTGGTGGCATGATCTTCACTATTGGCAGGTTAATGGCACCAATCTGATGTATAGTTTACTTACTGTGAAGAGAAACTAAAACCCTCTAATTAATCAGTCCCCAATTGAAGTTGCCATCCCCACCATGGGACTAGAATACCTAGACAGAGCCTCACTTATTAATGAAACATTACTAGA
The DNA here is from genome assembly GCA_023052935.1 of Piezodorus guildinii. Classification (NCBI taxonomy): domain Eukaryota; kingdom Metazoa; phylum Arthropoda; class Insecta; order Hemiptera; family Pentatomidae; genus Piezodorus; species Piezodorus guildinii. The sequence goes on along the minus strand of CM041295.1, from coordinate 34,027,878 downwards.
ATTCTATTAAACTATTTTTTTCTATTTCAGAAAAAACAGTGCGCCTAGGAATCAACTCTAGCAAATGTCTACCTTTAACTTATGATATTGGAATATTTTAATACTATGTTGACCAGACACTATTCCAATAAACACTATTCTTAAAAGCTTCCACTTATATTTAAACTTTACATTTTGTTCTCAGTTATAAACCAATATTATTTCTATCTACTATTTATTTAAAAGAGAAACTCTTCCTAAATATGTGTGCATAAGTATATTTAATTAGTAGTCTCACATTCTGCTCCATTGAGGACCATGGCAATAGTGATGAAAGACCTCAATCGCACAGAATTTACTTAAAAGAAAAAAAAAGAAAGAAAGAAATAATACGGAAAAATAAAATTTAAATTAAATGAACATCTTATACACGTACACCTATAAACAAAATGCCAGAGGAACCCCAAGGTAGGCTTGTCCCTCAACTTATGAGAAATTGCAAAATAACCCAGCACTTCTCTCTTAACCACATAGCTGGAATAGGTTAATATGTTTAAAATTATCAATAACCAAGAAATAAGAACAGTAATCTAAAATTAAAGCAGAGCTTAAATATAAGTGAGACAATGCTGCCATTCAATGTAAATGGGGTGAGGAATTCACAAAAAGAAGCATATAGTTGTTTACTATAACTGCAGAAATAGAAATCATATATTTCAAACTACATAAATTACAACAAAAAAAAAGCATAATTAATTGGCAAATCTGTGTTCTACATATAAATGGGAAATTTACAACTAAAGCATCCACTGAGTTCCTGCGCCAACCAAACCTAATGAAGATGAGTTCTTTGAGATACTTGATAGTAATCTCGACTCCTGCCCTAGTTAGGATATAAGATAGAGATATAAGACAACCTTAATGCCAAGAAGGGGCATTAAGAAGTTTAAGTCCTAAAAATAGGTAAGCACAGTCTGCACAGTGAAGGCAATGAGAATGGCTAGTTCCTAATTTTTTATATGTCAAATTTTTTTAAAAATAATACCACAGTTAAGTAATTTTGATGTTATAAAATATTCTAATAAAATACAAAATTTTAAGAAGTCTTTTTAGTCTGAGTTTACTTACTTTAGTCACATCATGAAAAAAAAAAGTTTTTTTTTTATAGCTTTCAACAACAAAATACCTTTATAATGTATTGTTTTAAATTATAATTGCAGAAAACAACTTCCTAAAGTGGAAATGTAAAAACCTTAAAAATATTTTACATGAAACAAAATGAAAAATTAGCCAAAACATAGTGCACTGTTGAAGAGAGCCCAGAGAAATAACATCACAGGTATCTATGATGGTATTGAGGCTGTTATGACATGTAGAAATAATCAGGAGTCAGTCGTTATTAACATTTTAATTTTTCCCACGTTTCGGCTCAAACTTGTGAGCCATCACCAGAGCATTACTGAGCCATGTCAACATAAACTGACAAACAGAGTTTATGCTTGACATGGCTCAGTAATGCCCTGATGATGGATAACAAGTTTGAGCCGAAAACTTGGCAAAATTGAAATATTAAAAACGACTGACTCCTGATTTTTTTACCTACGATAATTCCTACAGTCGACTAAACATCCTCAATGAAATTAAGATTATTATTATTTATTTTTTTCCCTTCCCTAAGTTATTATTCTTTTCCCCTCCCTAAGTTGGTATTTGCTGATCAGACTGGTAGGCGTCCGAAAGGTAGGCTGAAGCGGAGATGGGAGGATGCGTTAAGGCTGATCTCGGGAGCTTGGGCTTGAATGGTGAGCATTGGACGAGTCTGTGTAGGCGGAATTTGGTGGTATCGGCATCGAATCTTCGGGTTCGCTAAGCCTATTATTATTATTATTATTATTTTTTTCCCTTCATTTTTAGAGATATATCTGATTAATTAGAATATAACGAAGATGCTTATATTTATGTAATATTAGAATAAAAAACAGAAGGCACTTTGCTTGTCTATTACGAGACCTCAAGTAATATAATTATGCCCATTTCAAAAATGAGAGATACAAGTTCAATAAAAAGAGAAAAAAAAAAAACAGAATTAACTATAAAGAAATTAACAGATAAGACAGGAGGAAATTACATTTTTTTAATGATTAGTAACGTTGAACAATTATAAATAAGTCATAAAGCTGCATTTTAGCCATTAAAACAAATCAAAAAAGGAAAAAAGTATAATTATTTTCTAAGAATATCTATAAGAATACTTGAAATCATCAGGAGTTAAGGATTTAGATTATTTAGGATTTAATATGTTAAAAAAATCAAGAAAAGTATAAGGATGCAATTTTTTAAAAAATATATAATTAAATAAAAAAGAATATTAACATCAACAAATTTATTTAAAGCTTGTATTTCATTATACTGTTTTTTAAACAAGTAAAAATTAATAAACAGAGAAATTAGTAATACCCTCATGCTGTGCAAAGGGATATTAATTAAAATTTCATAAAGTTTGACATTATCTACGATTCTTTGGTTATGAAATTATATATGCAGAACAATTATAGAATTATTCATATGATATACATACATAACAGTTAATTTTAAGAAAAACAAATTTTAATTAGATCCTATTATAACAATAAAGTACATTATTGCTCAGAAGCACCACCATTTGTAATTAATTAAACTGTTAAACAACCATGATAGATTTATTAATAAGTAAAAAACAAAAAAAATTTACATTAAATGATAAATGTAATTGCATGTCACATTATTGCCCACATTAATGAGAGCCTACAATCAACCATTTGAAATCAGGAATATAAATGAATGTGACGATGTCTGAGGTAATAGTAACAATGATTATATATACATATATTTTTATACAACAGCACGGGTAAACTAGAAAATTTCATTAAGATATTTGATAATTTATTACAATATGATGCAAAACAAAATTTTCTTAAATGTTCAATTATTTCATTTAATAAATTAGAAAAATAAAATGAATAAATATGGCATACTATAAGGAAATTTCAATATTGCTAAAAAATATCTCCAGTAGAATTGAGCAATCAACTACATCACATAACAACCAAAAGTTTTGATATGTCTTTTAGGACCGTTTTAGTCAATAAATTCTTACATTCAAATTAAAAGGTAACAATAAAAGTGAATCAATAACCTATTATTATTCTTTCTAAAACAATACAATAAATTAATTTAAAATAGAAAAATCAGCTATTAACCAGGAAATAAACCTTTTCTTTCTTAATTTAAACAACTCCATTACCAATTAATTCTAATAATGTTTGGTCATAATAATGTACAGATAAATTTACAGTAAAAGAATCTTTCCAATATAATTTAAGTCTGCATATATATTTTCTTTACCATATCTGTTAAGAAATCTCATTGGGGCAAAATATGATTTAACACAATTACATCATTCTCAAAATAAATTAGATATTATTATAAAAGTAAAATATTTCAATCAAATATTTTTATTATCTTAGTTTTATACAAATAACTAGTATACTTTCATGTAATTTCAAAAAATAAGTGGAAAAACATTTAATGTAAAAAATATAAACTTTATAAGGATACCTAGTGCAAAAAATATTTCATGGCAAAATATTTAACCACTTAATAATAATAATTCTCATACGGTAAGGTAAAGCATCAAATATCAAAAATGGTTTCATGAATGATTAATGAAATTATTTTTTCCATGAGCTTAATGAAAACCACTGCCTAATTATTTGCAAAACATTTAGATCAAGATTTATCTACTGTCATTTTTGATTATCAAAACCAACATTTCTATACTGACATTAATTCTGATAATCGACGATCTAATGTATTTTCATTTAGGTTTCAATAAAATTGCATTACTTATGTGGAAATCAAATACAAAATAAAACAATATCAAATTGGAACATTAATTTAGAAGTTCTAAATACATGCCATGCTCGAGAATGTTGGATACCATATACAAAAATCAAAACAAACATAAAAAAATATTACTAGTATATTTTCTGAAATGATTATTTACATTGAAGTAAATCATTGATATCACTAGTACATTAATACCATTACACGGCACTAGATAAACATTTATGTTAACTTCATTTATAATTATACTTTATAAAAATATTTAATGACTAATTTTTTCATAAATAAAAAAAATTAAGTATGTAGAAAAAATTAAATTTAAACGGTTTTTCATATATATTTTTGAATTTTATTTTTCTTGTTTATTTTATTTTTATTATTTTTTTTGTTTCCGTTTATGAAGATTAATGCACAGATCGGTGTTGAGGTGGAGTCATTTTCTTGGAAATTTCTTCCTCAGCAATCAATTGCTGCCGGAAAGCAGCCACCTTTTCTCGTAAGGTTGATAAAAACTTCTGCCTTTCATTAAGAACCATATCTAATTTTGTAGCAAAAGCTGGAACAGAAAGAAAAAATGGTAAGTATTTTTTACCTTATATTACATTTACATCAAACCCGATACATATAAACACATATATAAAATTTATCAATTTTAATAGTAACGATACTAGGCTTAGAGAAGTTAAAATAAAAATAATGCCTTTTCGACTTCAATATATTAGAATCATTAATAGATTGCAATAAAATCAATTAATTAACTTTAATTAATTCAAATTATATACCATCTAACGCTTATTCGACTTATCATTACCACATTCTTACTCACATGCCTTATTCATGTCTCTTTTAGTAGACAAAGAATCAGTTTTTTTTGTCAGATATACATGATTGATTTTTAAATCTACTGGTTAGCAAAAAGCATGATCACTACAGAAGAGACAATGGTGGCAGAGAGGGGCACCATTCTATTACCATGGGGAAGGAAAGCACAGAAAAAAAAATCCACTATAGCCAAAGATGTATTCAAATAAGAAATATCAAGACTACACCACTGTGTAATTTTAGAGAAGGTTGAGATTTGACATATTTATAATGGCACACAGTAACATTTTCAGAATAAATGTGCTGCCCATCCAGTGGAGGTCAAAAATAACTTGGTAATCCAGCATAATATCCACAGTGAAGAGATGGCAGAACTGGATAAAAACTATACAAAAAATTCAAATGACAGAATTAGTTCTGATTCTTGAAAACTATCAGAAAGAAAATTAGAAGATAAAAATTTAATTTCAAAACATAACATTTTTTAAAAAGCAATCTAAGAGTAATTACATTATATCAACCAAAAACTGTAATTTAATTTCTATAATAAAAATAATTTTAATTATCAACATTAAAAATTTTAACATGTAGAATAGCAAAAAATTAAGGATCTAGGAAGCGATAATATAGAAACACTACCATTAATACCATAGTACAAGAAAAACATTCAGCAAGCCATGTTCTAGGTAATTTAGCATATTTTCTTTAATATACTGATTTCATTAAAAGATATAAATATTTCAAAAATATAAAAAAGAAAACTGCACTCACACTTTATTACACAACCTTTGTATTATGTTGGTATGAAATCACAGAATAATTTAGAATATAGATATATACTTAATCAATTTTAAATTCTTGCCAAAAAATTAGATAAGAAAAATGTATTTTTACATTGAAAAAATAATGAACAAATACTTAAATCACATTATTTATCAGACATATAACTCTATACACTATATAGACATATATCTAGGCTATCTGGCAAAACAAGGAAGTTTTTGAGTGGGTTATCAAACAATTATCTACAAAGCAAAGTTAAACTGTACCAACTAGAGTGTGAAAGGAGTTTTTTTCATTGTTTTGGCATTTATCTTTGCTATTCCTCAAATATTTTCACACTCACACTTGTGCACCTGCTCGACCCTATAGAAATATCTATATAGGTCACTCATTTCAATAAAAATAAAAATAAAACAGCCAACTATACGTTACTTAACAGTAAATTTCTATCTACATAATATTTGATAAGTAAAAAACTACTTTTTCATGATGTTAACACATATTTTATGTGCAATAATAAAAAACTATGCATCAAATGCGAATTACATGACTTACTACAAATTATAAATCATTTAGATCATAACTTTTCTCTGCATTGAAATTAAGGCTACTTATAATGTTTCTTTCTTGAAAAGAATTGTAAAAAAATAATTATAACTTTAAAAACTGGAAATATATTTCTTTCAATTGATATCTCATACTACCAGTAGTCATATTATCATTCCTGTTCAACAAATCAAGCAGTATAAGATGTTTTTATACACAGTCTGGACTTAAAAATCAGCTAGTTCTTAAACCATGTTTCAATCCAGACCCCTTTGTAAAGGTTTCTTAAGAAAGTAAACTCCTTCCCCTCCGATGTTTAGGGAACTTTCTACCAGGGGTCGCATATCTACCTTAGATATTATACATATATATAATGCCTTCATTTTATATCTATTTTTCTATTTTATTTAATTTTTTTTGTTTGGTTGATTCAGTTTTGTTTTTGTTTTATTGTTGCTTTCTACATTATTTTTTACTAAGGTGTTTAAATTGAATAAATACTTAGATTTTGTTAATTAATATTCTCATATGATTTTTTGAAAATATATAAATTGACAGGATGATTTCATTAGCATTTATTTGTTATACCATTATAGAACATGATATTACTATTATACAGCTCTACGACCCAAGCGTTGAGTCTTGGCCTGCTTCAGCATTGACCGCCAGTCGTTTCTGTTTTGTGCTGCATCTCTCCAGTTACGTTTGCCAAGTATCGACAATGCATCGGTAGAAACACAATCTTCCCATCGGAGCCTTGGTCGTCCTACCTTCCGTGTTCCATACAATTTCTCTTATAGGACTTTATATGGGATTTCCTATGGATTCATCCTTGCGACATGGCCCGCCCATCGTAATCGAGAGAACTTAATCACATCGACCATGTCTAAGTCTTTGTAAAGTCTTCTTAGCTCCAGATTTGTCCTTTGCCTCCACTCTCCGTTGACACATGCTGCTCCATAAATGCTCCTTAAGATCTTTCGTTCGAACCAGGACAGTTCCAGTTCCTGAGTCCTTGTTGTAAGTGTCCAGGTTTCAGAGCCATATATTAGAACAGGTCAGATCAAAGCCTTATATAATCTTAACTTTGTGGATTTTGACAGGTTGCTAGACCGGAGTTGCTTTTGAAGTGCGAAGGAACATCGATTTGCAGCCATGATACGTCCTGTCTATTTCTTCACTAATGTCATTCCGAGAGTTTATTTGGGAGCCTAGGTAGACAAATTCTTGTACCACTTCTATCCTGTGTGAACCCAACTGAATAAAGGCTTCTCGGATATCGTGTTTTGGATTCACACACATATACTTAGTTTTATCCGCATTAATTAGGAGCCCCATACGTGCTGCTGCTAACTCAGAGAGAGCTTCAAAGGCCTCCCTGACTCCTTCTAGCGTCCTTCCAGCAATGTCCAGATCGTCCGCATATCCAAGGCACCTGAACAAGTCTGTTTAGAAGTGTTCCTATGGTCTGGATACCAGAGTTCCTCACAGCTGTCTCAAGAGCCAAGTTAAACACGAGACATGCCAAACCATCTCCTTGTCGAACTCCAGTCCAAGTGTTATAGCTTCTTGAGAGGTCCCCGAACCTTCGCACGCAGCACAGGTTACCCTCCATCGTCATGCGTGTGAGTCTAACTAGTTTAGGAGGTATCTGCATGTTGATCATAGCTTTGTAGACCTCATTCTTGTTCACAGAATCATATGCTTGTTGGAAGTCTACAAATATATGATGCGTGCTAATTCTGTACTGTCTTGTTTTCTCAAGAAGCAGGCGGAGAGTGAAGATTTGGTCTGTTGTTGATCTGCCTGATCTGAAACCACTTTGGTATTTTCCTATTTCTCGTTCCGCATAAGGGAGCAGCCTCCCAAATAAGACCGTCAACAGCACCTTGTAAGCACAGGACAGCATACATATCCCTCTATAGTTCCTGCATTCTAGGGCACCACCCTTCTTGTGAATATGGATTATTATGGTTTTCTTCCATTCCAGAGGCAGCCTTTCCTCATTCAAGATGTCCAGAAATAGATCCTTTAGAAACATTGTAATCTATAGAACATGATATAATCAAATAAATAGTTCTTAAGTAGGTTTACAGTGTAAGGAAAATATATATAATATATATATATATATATATATATATATATATATATATATATAATATATAAATTAATTCTTCTTTTTCCAGTGGCGCGACAGGCCGTGTAGGCCCTGGGCCTCACGGTGTAAACTCTTACGAGTTTACACTCACGTTTCACGATACAATTTTTAGTGTAGGGTCATCACTCCCTACGACAAATTTTGTGAGTGGCCACCCTTTGGCTGACGGGTCTCACATACCCGGGGAAGAGGTATATATATATATATATATAATATATATATATATATAATATATATATATATATATATATATATATATATATTATATTAATATACAATACATATATCTTCTTTTTCCAGTGGCGTGACAGGCCATATAGGCCCTTCGCCTCATGGTGTAATTTCCTGGGAGATTACACTCACGTTTCTCGATGTATTTTATAGGGTGGTCATCACTTCTTACGCCTAATTTTATGAGTGGCCATGATCTGGCTGACGAGTCTCACCCGGGGGAGAGGCTGTGAGTGAATCTATATTTAATTAATGCCTGAAAAAGTCCCTCTGGAACTGGGATTCAAACTTACAATCTTAAGCACGGGCTCCCCACATATATATATAAATTCAGGATATATTCAATTTTGAATGAAAGTAATAAAAATATACTTCTGTTGTTCATTATCTTTTATAACATGTTTTATATTAAAGTACCTCATCCCTATTATCAGAACAAATAATTATAAAATTTTACTAGATCACTACTTTTGTCAAAATAGTATTCTTTATGTCATACTTGAGCATAGTAGTTAATAAAATAATTGAGTACTATCAAACAATAGGTCATTAGCTCTCTCTCTCTTTCTCTCTATTTACATATACATACACACACACACATTTTCAGGATAAAAACCTTGAAATATATGATTTTGTAAATTTTCAAACTAAAACTAGAAAACATCATTTAAAAAATAAATAAAAGGATATAACACCAAAATAAAACGACTATATACTGATTAATGAGGAAAAACCTTTATTTAAAAAAATAATTTAATAGAAATAGATCATTAAAATAAATTCTGGAAATATTTACAATGTGATCAGTCATAAACTAAAACAAATATGGTACTATACAACAATGGTAGTAAACAAACAAATAATATAAACCGATATCTAAAATTTTCCTCACCATCTTGGTCATAATCAACATCATTAGTGGCTGCTAATAGAGCTTTTTCTTGTGAATCCAATTTAACACAGCTATCTCTCCAAGTCTTGAAATTATCGAGCATTTCTTCTTCCAACTTATTAAGTTGTGAAATAGCTTCATGGAAGTCATACAGATCTGCCGATATTTCATTTTCCTAAATTAATAAAAAAAATTAATTAACTCAGGATTAACATTAACTTTTATTAATAAGAGAAAAATCTATCACCTAATAAAAAATAGTTTTACTTGATTTATCTATTACCTTAATAAACACATATTTACCACAGTATTATGATTAGAAAGCGATTTTATTAGGAAAAATAAATGTATCACAATGACAAGTTAATAATGAGAAAAAAAAGTAGAGCTTTTAATGTTTAATCATGAAAAAATAAATACCATATGGTAAAAGTGTATTATTACCATTACCACATTATCTTATGAGTTCCAACTTTATAAACACTAACTAAAAAAAAGTGTAAACAAAAAACACTTTAGAACACCACATAACATGGTAATACCAATTTTGATTAAGGTGGCATATCATAGAATATATTCTTTAAAAAAAATTCATAATTTATCAACCAGTGAGTACACTCCCCCATCTGACTAAAATGTTCAAAGAGTGATTCTATATTTTCATTGAGTTCAATGAAAAAAATAACCAGAGCAGAATGATTCTAACTTAAGTAAAAAGAATCATAAAGAATTACTTCATATATAAGGACAGGGCAACATTCACTATATAAGTATTGATAAAACACTTCTCATTCAAAAAATTTTATTTTTTTTTTCCATTTTCGCAACAGGCCATGCAGGCCCTCGGCCTCGTGGTGTGATCTCCTGGGAGATTGCACTCGCGTTTCACGATGAAATTTGTAGTGTAGGGTCATCACTCCCTACGCCTAATTTTGTGAGTGGCCACCATTTGGCTGACAGGTCTCACATACCCGGGGGAGAGGCTGTGAGTGAATCCCTATTTATTTACATTCTTATAAAAGCCCTGCCGGGACTGGGATTCGAACTCGCAACCTATAGCATAAGAGACTAGCGCGCTAGCCACTCAGCCACGGGCTCCCCCAAAAATATGAAGTCTTAAAAAGTATATAACAACTAACAAAGATACCACAGAATGTCTTTTGTTTAACATTATATTAGAAAAATAAGTATATAAATACTAATTAACTTAACTTAAACACTATTTTTGTCTCCTTATCTTTAATATTATATAATTATATATATATATATATAATATATATATATAAAATAACATACATACATATACATATATATCTTCTTTATAAAATGTACATATGAATCTTATGTCTAAAAATGTGTTTTAACTTATTTTTAAAAATATTTCTCTATTTTCCTTCTCCCTTTTCTCCTGCCAATTCTTTTATAGTGTATATTTATCTAATTCTTTGTACTTTTAACAATAAGAGGCGATTAATACCAAATAAACAAAATTAGAGGTACTTAAGAGGAAAGAACATTAAAAATTCAGTATTTAGGATGTCAGACTATTTCAATGTGGGTACACCCTAAGTGATATTAAATACTATTCAATTATATCTCATATTTAATCAAAAATGTTAAGCACTTTTTAAGAAAATTGTAGAAATCAGAACAGTCAGTGATATAAATTGGAGCCTCCTGTAAACTGATTTCAATGAAAAAGTTGCTATAACATCCCTAGCTTATATACGTGTCTTAAATTTTTCATTCCAGTTTTGATCTACACTGCCAGACAAAATTAAAGGATCAATTCAATATTTTGAAATTACTGAACTGTGTAGGGTATTTTTGAAAATATTCTTTTTTCTTTGGAAGTCACACTTTATTATTAGGGTAATAAAAAATAAAAAATTCTTTTATAGAAATTTTTAATAGGAAAACAAATCACAAAATAAAAATGTCCTACAGTCTCAAAATCAATGTACGATCAATGTTCAGTTGTGCCATCACCTGACACACACTTCCGTTCCGATGGACTCGCTGACCAACAATGAGAGCGACCCCCCAGGCTTGCTGGAGGGTGTGACGTAGGTTCGAACGCTCTACTCACATATTTTAGTTCACAAAATATCACCAAAAGTCATGGATTCCTCTGAGGTAAAACGCTCATTATCCGGAGGTAAACTAGTCCCCCGTTCGGGTCTCCGGGTGGGGACTGCTTCAGGGGAATCATGGCGCAAGATGAAAATTAGAGATCTAACAATAGGGACGTGGAACGTTAGAAGTTTAAATACGGCAGGTGGGTTAAAGTCGGTCGCGAATGAAGTTAAGGGGTACCATTTAGATATTGTTGCATTACAAGAGGTTCGCAGGCCAGGGGAGGGTTCGTTAACAGAAGGAAAGTATACTATTTGGTACGGGGGGGAGCGTTAATTATTGTCTAGGTACCGGGTTTCTGATTAGGAATAGATTTCTTTCCGCATTACGGGACGTACAGTTCTTTAGTGAAAGAATATCGGTTGCTATATTTCAAGGGCGTTGGTTTAAAATCACGTTTATAAACATTCATTCTCCCACCGAAGACAGTGATGATGAAGTAAAATGCGAATTTTATGATAAACTAGAGTCGGTTTACGATAAGTTACCACGAAATTACATTAAGATAATACTAGGCGACGCGAACGCAAAGGTTGGAAGGGAAGAAGTATATCGTCCTACAATCGGTAAAGAAAGTTTGCACGAATATAGTAATGATAATGGGACCCGACTAATAAACTTTGCCATTTCGAAAAACCTAGTAATCAAAAGTACTACATTTAAACATAAGGATATTCATAAGTATACGTGGACATCGCCGGATGGACAAACACGGAATCAAATCGATCATGTTTTAATACAAAACAGATGGCAAAGTAGCATAATTAACGTGAGATCGTATCGGGGTGCAGAATGCGGTTCTGATCATGAATTAGTAATCGCGAAACTTCGACAAAAACTAAATACAAAAAAGAGAACACCGAACTATATTCGTCCCGAGAATTTTGATTTAGTTAAATTGAACAACCTCGAAATTAGAAAACAATTCACGATAGAAGTAAAAAATCGGTTCGAAGCTGTGGAATCTTCAGACGAGGAACACAAAGATGTAAACAAACTATGGGAAGGGATCAGGGATAATATTAAAGAGGTCGGTAATTTATGTCTTGGAAAAATCGAAAATAAAAAGAACAAACCTTGGTTCGACAGGGATTGTCAAAATATGTGCGAAAAAAGAAAAACCGCTAAACTGAATTCCTTAAATAATCCAAGCGATAATAATGTGGCTTTTTTTCGGTTAGTAAAGAATGAAACTTCAAAACTCTTAAAAAATAAGAAAAGAGAGTATCTTAAAGGCAAAATAATAGAAATAGAAAAACACAGAAACGAAAATAACGTAAGAGAGATGTACAAAGGTATAAACAAATCGCGTAAAAGATTTGAACCTCTATTGAATGCGGTTAAAGATGCAAATAACAATATAATTGCGGACCCTTCTGAGATATTAAATAAATTTAAACAACACTTTGACGGCATCTTAAATACGGAAAATAATAATCAATCTCCTCTCTCTGAATATCAGAGCGCTGAACCATGGATAGACGCACCGAGTAAAGAGGAAGTCGAAATGGCGATTGGAAAATTAAAACGTTATAAGGCCGCAGGAAATGATAATATCACGAGTGAATTAATCAAGGCGTGTGGAGAAGCGGGCGTTTCCAAAATACATTTTTTAGTTAAAAAGATTTGGGAAACTGAAAAAATGCCCGAAGAATGGAAAGAATCAATACTTATTCCGATTCACAAAAAAGGACCGAGGTCGGATTGTAACAACTATCAAGGGATCTCCCTTCTCCCAGTATGCTATAAAATATTCTCGTCAATTCTAACTAGTCGAATCACGGAATACGCTGAGGAAATTATCGGAGATTACCAATGTGGTTTTAGGCGGAATCGCTCGACTATTGACCAAATATTTTCCTTACGTCAAATATTAGAGAAAAAATTGGAATACAACGGTGTAGTCCATCAACTTTATATCGATTTTAAAAAGGCTTATGATTCAATAGACCGTCGGAAGCTATATAACATCATGATTGAACAGGGAATACCTAGAAGAAGTTAGTAAACCTAGTAGAGATGTGTTTGTCGGAAACATTTCATAAAGTTAGAATCGGTCATAATTACTCTGAGAGATTTGAGGTGCGATCGGGTTTGAAACAGGGTGACTCTCTTTCACCTGTGTTATTTAATATAGCTTTAGAATATGTCATAGAAAAGGTGATGTGTACCGAGAAAGGCTTAAATATGGGTGACAAGATTCCGGTTTTGGGGTATGCCGATGATCTGGTACTACTGGGTGAAGACACGGAAACCATACAACTAAATACAAGTGTGTTAATAAAAACCGGTAAAGAAATAGGACTCGAATTAAATACCGATAAGACGAAGTATATGATTAGTAGCAGAAACGGTGTCGATCTTGGTGATATTGATATATCAGGTCATACTTTTGAACACGTAGAGAAATTCAAGTATTTAGGTTCAATCATAACTAGAAAAAATGAAATCCAGGAAGAAATAAAGTCCCGGTTAAAGGTGGGAAATGCGTGTTATTATTCAGTTGCTAAGTTACTTAGTTCGCGGCTTCTATCTAAAAACTTAAAGATTAGAATTTATAAAACTATTATTCTTCCAACGGTTCTTTACGGATGTGAAACGTGGCCGCTTACTTTGAAGGATGAACAACGGCTTAAGGTTTTCGAAAATAAGGTATTGCGTAAAATATTTGGTCCAAAGAGAGATGAGGCCACTGGGGAGTTTAGAAGGTTGCATAACGCGGAATTGCGGAACTTGCATCCTGTGAATATAATTGAGCTGATTGCATCGCGGAGACTCAAATGGGCGAGTAAAGTTGTTGGGCTCGATGACGAGCGGATTCCGAGAAAGTTGATATTTGCTGATCCGACTGGTAGGCGTCCAAACGGTAGGCCGAAGCGTCGATGGGAGGATTGCGTTAAGGCTGATCTAGGGAGCTTGGGCTTGAATGGTGAACATTGGACGAGTCTGTGTAAGCGGAATTTGGTGGTATCGGCATCGAACCTTCGGGTTCGCTAAGCCTATTATTATTATTACAGTCTCAAAATGAAAAAGTAAATCTTTGAAATGAAATGAAATAACAAAACTGAATAAAAAGGAAGAATTCGAGGAAAACGATCTATAATTGGTATTCCCACCTCTAGCTCTGATAATTGCTTCCATTCTCCTGCCCATTCCAGCGACCAGGGCTCTTACATGTTGTTCTGGGATGTTGTTCCACTCTTCCACTAACATTTCCCTTAAATCTACCAAATTTTGTGGGTCTCGGGTGCGGACATGTCTTCTAAGCATGTCCCATACATGCTCTATTGGGTTTATATCTGGACTTCTGGGTGGCCAAACCATAACGTCAATTTCGTCTTGTCTGAGGAAATTTTGCACTGATCGAGCAACGTGAGGTCAGACATTATCGTGCATAAAAATAAAGTTACCTGCGATATTTCTGGCAAAAGGTATTACATGTGGCTCAAGTACCTCCCTAATGTACCTGTCAGCAGTTATAGAGCCACGGTTCACAAGAACCAACTCTGTACGGGAGTTGAAATTTATGACCCCCCACACCATCACTGACCTACCACCAAACGCAACCCTTGGAGAAAAGTGCATGTAGCATACCTCTCTCCCCGCCTTCTCCATACCTTTTACCGTCCATCTGGAGATCGGAGACAGAATCTTGACTCATCGCTGAATAATACGAGGCTCTAATCTTCCTGAGTCCAGTTTAGGTGCTCCCGAGCAAACCTCAAGCGCTCAATCCGGTGTTCCCTGGCGAGAAGAGGTCCAGTAGCTGAAGGATGGGAGGTCAATCCATAATCGTTGAGTCGTCTTCTCATGGTTCACTCTGAAATTTGCACATTCCTGAACCTCTGGAGGAGACCACGCAGACTGTTACCAGTTGATCGGTGATCCCGCAGAGCATGCAGATGCAAAAATCTCTCGTATGGTGGGAAGTTGACCTCGGACGTCCTTGTCCGACTCTTCTTGTATGCCCTCCAGTTTGACGGTGCCAATTAAGACCCTGGACACTACGGATTGTGACCGCTGGAGCCGTTGCGCAATATGCTTTTGAGAAAACCCTTCTTCACTCAAAGCAACAGCACGAATTGATTCCTCTTCGGTCAATGCTCTTCTGTTGGCCATCACAACGTTCTTACTAAACTCACAAGTAAAAACTAAAGTCTCTTAAATGTTAGAAAATCTTCAATAAGATGAATCTTTGCTAACAACTAACCATTTACTGATAGGAAGAAAGAAAAGAAGAGAATTAACTGATCCTTTTCTCCATAAACGGGTGGGAATATAAACAGGTAGAGGATTAACTTGATAAGATACAACACAAAGTCCAGTCTGGGGCAAAGGAATTCCTATTTTTATCTCTTATGTAATAATAATATAAATATTTGTAAATGATCCTTTAATTTTGTTCGGCAGTGTAGTAATTATACACAAATACTCATATAAACAAGCACAGACCATGTTGTGAGACTAGGTTATTTGGACTAAGGGAATTAAAACATGCACTTCCTTTAAAAATCATAATTTAAAAATTTTATAAATGCAAGACCACAATGTGGAGGATCTTCCTTGAAAAAAATCAATTAATCAAGAGGTACTTCTGCACTCACCATACTCTCTTTACATCTTAGAATCCGAATTTTATTAATAATAATCTATACAACACTCTATGTAAATTATAAATGTAGTATTCAACATCAAAAACCTTACATTTAATGACCGCAATGCAGCTAGATCACTATCCTCATGGCTATCATCAACAGGAGAATTTTCTTGGCTATAAGTAGACGGATCATTAGCAGCTAGTTCTTTTACTCTATCAGCATATCTTAAGGTATTTAACGAATGTTCACAAGAGCTCATTCCAGGACTAATCATTGCAATCTAAAATAGATAATACAGTCAAATAACCATATCATAAGATAAAAATCATTGTATCGTCGGCACCATGATGAACTAACAAATGCGATAATCAAATTCTCATCACATTAGTTTAGCATGGTGCTAACAATAGGATTACTTAGCATTTTTAGTTCCATGATAAAAAATTGTATTGATACAAAGATAACAAAAAAAAAACATAAAAAAATAAAAACTAGGAACTTATATAAACATGCAGTAGGTATACAAGAAGGAACTAGTAATAGCAAAAGAAGAATCATTCTAGCCGAAGTATGAAGGTTACAGTTTAATGTATAGGTCTGCTAAAAGAAATAAGAGAGTCAAATAGGTCTGATTTAAACTGGCACTGCTTATGACTAGGGAATGTTTCAATATGACTAGGGAAGTGTCTCAAAATGCTTGCCCAGCTCTTTAAAAATAAGGGCACATTGCCAAGCTCTTTACTATGGCAAGGAATAAATGGTAAACCTTAAGTTTTGTTAATTTATATATCCACTATTCATATGAATATTTACTAAGGCTATAGAACTTAGTATAACATAATTTTAATAGAGAAAGAAATTAAAAAAATAAAATCTCCCTCATTCATTATAGGCAATATGTCTATGGGTCATAAATTGAGTCACACTTTGATATTTTGAGGTCATACTTTGAGTATGAACATTGAACTAATAAATGATGGAGAAGTTGGTTGAGAGTGCAGTCATCGAGAAAAACACATTAATAAGATCAAATTATTTTATTGTGTGCAAACGTTTTGCCCTACATTGTGGGCCTACATCAGGGCTGACTCTGAGAGGTTATCTCAAAAAATGTACTAATATGTTATTGAACTAATAAATTTGTCTTCCCATTCAATAAATAATGATGTAAAGAAAATTTTTATATATTTTATATATATATATATATTATATATATATATATATATATATATATATATAAATGTTATATATATATATATATATATATATATATATAATATTTATATATATATATATATATATAATATATATATATATATATATATATATATATATATATATGTGTTTTTTTTTAAATTGTTTTTTTCTTCCAGCTTATCTTATGCACTGCAGCCATTTATTAGGCTTACTGTGCATCATAAATTCTTCTTTTAATACAGGCCTATTGCCTTGGTGAATCTGACCGAACTATAGGGATTAATCAGTTCACACAACTTGGGATCTACAATACGGTCGCTATCAAAATGGTAAAACCGTATCCTAGCAATCTCTGGACAACTGCATATCACATGATATGCAGTTTCATCTTCCTTCTTGCAGAATATGCAAGTCAGTGAGGCCACCAACCCCATATTGTGGAGATTTTGGTAATGTTGACAGCGTCGTGTATACAGTCTTGTCACTCTCCTAAAGATAAAAAGGATATTTACAAATGCACATAGACATTTTTAGAGAGTTGGTTATTTGGAACCAAGGATCTTAAAATGTATATTTTTGATTCAAAAAAGGAGTCGAGATTTTTATCTCTATTACTAGTTATTTGATAAATACATAGCCAAGTGAAAGAAATAGTAAAATGGTATTAAATATATATTTACATAGTTAATTAATAAACTGTTAATATATTGATCACTTTAAAATAAAATAGCTTAATAAAAAAAAAAATGCAAACCATGCATGTCTTAGTATTATCTCCAATAAAAGAATCTCTAAGAACTTGAGTTAATTTACTAGCTCGAAATGGTAAATGAGCTCCCTTTCGTCCAAGTGCTCTAATACATTCCTTCAGGGCTAGTAGAGATTTATTTATTTCTGCTCCTTCCATTCCTGAAAATAAAAAATAAAAATAAAAACTAGGTAACAGAAAAAAAAAATCCCCTAAATACACTCTTTCCTTAATCCATTCAACCTTCTCCAAGTCTAATTCAACCTTTTCCAAGTCGAATTCAACCTTTTTCGATTTCAATAAAATAATAAAAATCAAGTCAACATAATTTTATGTTTTTATCGTAATTTTAATTATACATTATGTTATTAGCACTTTTGGCTTGTTAACTGTTCCCAGAGGCCCTTTTACATACAATTGCTCACGATTATAATAATAAATATAATTGATACTTAACTTTTCAGACATTTTCAATGCAAGAGCTAGTTGTACGTATTAGCGGGAGTTTGTTTATGTTTAGTTTTAAAATCGTGGGATAGAATTTTTATTTTATAGATTTATTTTAAAGATTTTTATCTAAAAACAACTTTTAATTTTCTTAATTTCAAATAAGCATCATAAATATTACTAGAAAAATAGATCATGCTTATTCAAGGCACAAACAGAATTTTTCCAGAAGAAATATGTTCACTTAAAATAAAGATGAATAAATAAATAAATATATATATTTATATTTATATATATATATATATATATATATATATATATATATATATATATATATAATACATTTTATTTATATAATTACATTTTATGTTTATTCTTATTTATTTATTTCTAGAATTTGTAAATAGAGATGACACTATGACCCTTTATTTTTTTATTATTGTTATTATTATTTTATTTTATTTTTTCACTCTTGTGTTATCTAATTGTATTTATATATTGTTTTTGGCCAGTTATAATTTATTATTTAGTTCATAATTGTTATTCTTAAGGAACATTGTCCCAGAATAAAGTTTTTTTTCTATTCTATTCTATATATATATATATATATATATATATATATATATATATATATATAATATATATATTATATATATATATATATATATATATTATATATATATATAGTTATAGATAGCAGACATAGCTCTCTTAGAAGTATGATATTCATGGCTTTCCTATTAAACCCACGAGCAATCAGCTCGAGCTCACTCATTAGTCATTGTTACCTGTAATATGTTGTTTAGACCCATATAAATTTTCCGTTAATTTTGTCATCATAAAAGTCTTTTAAAAAGTCTGTGTGCGTTGAAGATCTTTAACTATATATATAAACCCAATAGCCAATAATAATTAAAAAACACCAAGTTAAAATGAAGAAATCGTCATAATCTGGCAAAACTCATCACTGAATCTGAGCTGCCTCCAATAGCCTTCCCATTTGGCATGAAATGATATGAAGGTATAAATAGGATTATTATTATAAAATAAATACTTACGAGTAAGTCTATCAGCTGATGATGTATCGGCTCCCCTTTCATTTCCAGCTAAATCTATTAATGAAAATTTTCCATGGATATAATGTGAGCTAGGAACTCTAAGAGTTATTTGAAAAACTGCATGTGAGCGTGATGAATTGGAATTAGCAGAAGTTTGGCCAGATGTTCTAATGAAAAAAAAAGAAGTAAAGGTTACACAATAACTACCTTCATTAACAAGCATAATGAATTTTTTTTTATAATTAACAGTTTATTTTAGTTAATATAAAATATGAGTCAGTTAACATTTTGAAATTGTCACTGTAATTTTAAAATGTAAACTAATTAAAAACCCAGCCTAGATAGCAAATGTATAATATGGTTTATACATGCTAAAATAGTGCATGCAATATATGAATGATAATACAGTACTATTGATAATTTAAATTATTATTTTAGATGTTAAATATATATTTGAACACAGACAAAAAAAAAATCAAATAATTCAATGCAATAAATTATACCCAAATACAACTCCCTATCATATTGTAAAGAGTTTTACAAGAGACAATTAGAAATAATCAAGTTTCTATATCATATTGACATAAAAATGTATAATTTAAACTAGATCTATGTATATAATAATAATAATAATAATAGGCTTACCGAACCCGAAGGTTCGACGCCGATACCACCAAACTTCACCTGCACAAACTCGTCCAATGTTCACCGGTCAAGCCCAAGCCCCCGAGATCAGCCTTAATGCAATCCTGCCATCGACGCTTCGGCCTACCTTTCGGACGCCTACCAGTCGGTTCAGCGAATACCAACTTTCTCAGAATCCGTTCCTCACTAAGTCCAACAACTTTATGCGCCCATTTGAGTCTCCACGATGCTATCAACTCAATTATATTCACAAGGTACAAACTCCACAATTCCGCGTTGTGCAACCTTCTAAACTCCCCAGTGGCCTCATCTCTCTTCGGACCAAATATTTTACGCAGTACCTTATTCTCGAAAATCTTAAGCTATTGTTCATCCTTCAAAGTAAGCGGCCACGTTTCGCATCCGTAAAGAACCGTTGGAAGAATAATAGTTTTATAAATTCTAACCTTTAGGTTTTTAGACAGAAGCCGCGAGCTAAGTAATTTAGCAACTGAATAATAACACGCATTTCCCACCTTTAACCGGGACTTTATTTCTTCCTGGATTTCTTTTTTTTCTTGTTATCATTGAACCTAAATACTTGAATTTCTCTACGTTGATCTATGTAGAATTCTAGGAGAAATAGAATGTAGAATTCTACATTGATCTATGTAGATCTATGTATTGATTTTAAAATTTTTTTTCAGTGAAAATCAAAATGTAGATAACCTTCGAAGATACTCCTCATTTTGACTGTGGAGACTATTATTGATATTTAACAGTACTTAGATAGATTTTCTAAATAAAATCCCATCAAGTTTCATTCAATTAAATTTTTTACAAAATTCTCTAGCACACATAAAACTGACTGTTTATAAAAAGAAGTTGGTTATAATTTACAATTTTCAAAAGTTTAAAACTGTCAGAGGCAAAATTGTATAGACAAATGACAGTGTCAATCAGACAGTCTATTTCAATGGCTCTCCTTTAAGCATTACAATGGAACAGAAATGGTAATGAGATATGCTGAAATATAACAACATATTGCATATGTTACATATGCTTTTTCTTCAAGTCTTAAGTTTTTAACTATAAATTATGACTAAGTATCATCCGTATCAATAAAGTTATAAGTAAATTTGAAAATACATATAAACATAGTTAATGAATACATCAATTAAGAAAGAATTACAAGATTGGGTCCTGATGATGAGGTAAAACCCTTGAAACTTGTGCTAAATGTATGTACATAATGCAATGAAATTTTTCACACATACCCTAAATATTTAACAATATGTTTCAAAATTATTTTTTCAATTTCAAAAAAGTATCATCACACTATAGATAATACAATAAAACAAGAAAAATTATACTTTCAACTATCAAATAAAATACTAGGGGCATTCCAGCATAAGTCATTAAGTATATTGTAAAAAAATTCACAGATAATTTTTTTCTTATCAAACCATATATATTCACAAGACAAAAATTACTGTCGTTAAATACCTTATTTGTCAGTAATTGATCATTAAATTTCATTTACGAAAAATAGATGACCTGTTTTGTTCACTCAAGAGAAACCATTAATCATATAATTAAGGAATATAACTTAATCATTTTAGCTTAAATGCCCACCATACAGGTGGTGGAGAATGAACTAAACTAACATTACCTTGCTTGATTACCCTTTTGAATTAAAGCAAGAACTTGATCAACACTAGTGACAACCCTCTCGGTTAAACCTACAACCTGTACTTGCTGTTTTCCATCCTCTAGCACACGCAATTTGGCTTTGTCAGCTAATAAATCAAATACCTAAAAATATAAAATGTATTACATTAATAGTCATTTCAATGAAAAAGTTTAATCATATAGTAATTATATAAGTAATACATTACTGAAGTCTCCTAGGGCTTCATTCATTCATGTTATGTTCAAGTCAATATAGGTTATGCCAAAGTGAATAACACATCACTGAATTAACATATCATATATTTTGAACATTGCAAAGAGTAAAAATTTTATATTTCTTATGCAAATTATTCTTCATAATAAACAAATATCAACAAGTTGGCATGTTTCTTAGAACAATCAATAAGTTTCAATTAGTATAGGTTTTGTCAACATAAATTAAGTATGGTTGAAACCTATTAATATGTGTGGTGTTTTCTTCAGTGATACAAAAAGTTGATTGGTTTTATGGTATTAAATTTTATCTACTTGACTCTAAGATAGATCTTGAAAATAAACTCGCTATGCATCTCAAAAACATCACTACTGAAGTAATAGTCAGTGGCACAATAACAGCAAATTATGCAAATGGCTATTATAACCTTCACCAGAGTTAATTTTTAGATAATTTGTGACTTTCACAGTGTTTTAAATATATTTTTTATAACTTATAAATTACACACACACACATGCGCGCACACACTTTTCTTTTTAAAGCTAGTAAAAGACTAAAAATATTCTCATATTGGCCAACGTTTAATTGAAATAAGCTAATTATAATTAAAAAACAAGAAATTTACCTTCCCACTATAAATTTCAAAAAAACTAGCAGTCACTATTAAATTTTGTGTTGAATATTTAGGAGAAGCCAGGAACTTGAACACATCCATAGCAGCTAACGCATAAATCCCTTTTTTGCAATCTTGTGTTCGACCAGAAAATATACCACCCATTGTATGGGTTTTTCCACTTCCTGTTTGACCATATGCAAAACATGTAGCCATACCGCCATCGAATATAGTCTGAACCAGGGGTTTAGCAGTAAACCTGTAATGAATTTTTTTTTTTTAAAAGAAGCAATTAATCTCATTGGACTGTAAATAGAATTTAGAATGTGTTTATTTTGCTCAGTAATTTGATGCTAAGAAATGTCAACCAGTTTGTTAGTCACATGGCAGTGCTGCCCAAATTAGCGCTTACTAGCCACAAATTACAAAATAGCACTCACTGACCGCAAATGACACAATCACATATAATAAAATTAAACATTGCAACTTAACTAAACACTAATATTATTTAAAATAAATAATATACAATTAAATAATAATAAATTGGCATTAAATTTATAAAATTTAGCCTCTGTAACAATTATTATTAATATCTTTATTGGTACCAAGATTTATTTGTATTAATTCAGTAAATTAGTAGTTGAAATTAAGTTCTTATATTATTTTTTTTAGTTTATGAATTGGTTGCCTTTATAGGCAAAATTATGACATAAGCTGTTTTTCCATTGTAAGATTCAGTTAACTGTTCTACATCTACAATTTTTGCAACTGTCACTTAATTCTACATCTTCCATTTTTCCAACTAACTGTCACTTAGTTGGACACTGTCCCATTGTCAGGATCTTTTATTTGTTAGTCCCAAACTGATAACGCAGTTAAGAAGGTTTAAGGTATATTATGTAATGCTGCAAAGCGAGATGCCCAATCTTTTTAAAAATCGTTCAAATGGTGGACCATTAGTAGGCAAACATTCATAATTAAAGCAAAGTTCAAATTGGTCGAATTTTTCACAACTACATCTACTATTAGCTGTCTGAAACCAATATTTTGACCACCAAAACTTCTTCTTATGCATTCAAAAATATGATGTGTAAGTTAAGAGTTGTTTAACTATTTTAGACAAATTTTTGTGGACTGTGTAGGCTATTTAAATGTTAAACTCATGATTTGAATACAATATAAGATTTTTTATTAGATTACAGTAGACTCTCCCTTATACGGTGTTCTGTTAACTGGCACACACCCGTACGCACTTGTATAAGAGGAAAATTCATTCTGTAAATTTTTGAATTTTATACAACAAAAAAAATTAATATTTAACATGTAAATAATACATGCATATATGATATCAAATAAAACAAACACTAAAACCAAATGTTTTTACTCATAAAAATATACAAATAATTCATTAATTTTGAAAAAATGCTGCTTGTCATTCTCTTTAACCATTATCCAGGACCACAATAGAAAAACAATGGTCACTAACAAAATAAAATGCACAAAATCCTATTTACTTACAATTAAAAAAAAATTAGTTAATTAATACAGCCTTGAGACAAATGACCTTATTTTTTGCCCTATTGAACCTGAAGGGATTTTTCCCTTGAATATGGTCCATAACTGCTCTGAATTAAGGAAGGAGAGTCTAGTGAAAATAAACTACATCATATTAGGTTTTCTTCTACAAAGGTAGTATTACCATTTCAATATTAATCATTTTCATTGCATTTCTACACCAATTTTGACCTTACATGAATATTATTATAAAGCAATGAACTATTGCAAAGAGAAAGGTGAGTGGTTATAAGCAAATTGCAAAGCAAAAAAAAAAAAAAAATAATAATCACAACTAAATAACTTACTTGTAAACTATTTCATTACTACATAATTCATCAAATGCATAGTCAAATCTGAATTGCTGGTTTTCAAGGTACTTAGTTAAGTCTACTTTGTTTTTCGGTTCATGTACAACAATTATATCTTTTCGTGGTACAGTTATCACATCCACTTCTTTCCTTAAGGTTTCTTTGAAAACATAAAAAAAAGTAATTTAATTTTTTTTTTTTTTTGAATTCAATTAAAACAAATTAAATAAAACAAATTTACCTTTCCTGTTAAGCGGCCTTTTTCTCACACAGACAGTAATTTGATGATTTTCAACACTATCGTTTTCTCTCAATGGCCTGAAGTCTAAGCCATTTCGATACTCTCTATATAAGGGAAGAATAAAAGAATTGAGAAAGTAAAACTTGCTTTTCATAAAAACTAAAATCAGAACCAAATTAATTTGTTTTTCTTTATTCACTTTACAATATTGTTTCTTTAATGGCATTATATCAAATCAATATTTCCATCCGAGTTGCTCTAAACTATGCCCAAGCATGCAAACCTCAGAAGTGAAAGTCAGTTTGATTCCAGCTAATGGAGATTAACTTTCATACTTTGATAGACCAATGAATAAAATATTAACCTCCCCACTTAAGCCAGTATAGAATGGTAATCTGTAGGCAAGCTACCCCTTCACTTTCTGGTAGAAGTTGACAACGGTGCTAAACCCAATAAACAGAATTTGAATAATTATTTTAATGAATCACAAATAGTAAATTAACCAACTTTGTGATGATCAATAAAAAGTTTTAAACATGAATGACTTATTACTTAAGATGTAAACATGAATATATACACTGAAATCAGGCATTAAGCTGTATGCTTTGAATATTTTATTATTCAACTAACTTATGTTATTTTTTATAACATACTAAGCTGCACTAAAATCAGATAAAATATTTGAAGGCATTAGATACGTAATATATCATTAAGTGTGTACCACACCAAAGATAATGAATTTCAAAAAAGGTTTAAAAAGCCATTCTATGAAATCCAATGAATGTATAAAATATGTGACTTATTTGGGAAACTAATAATTACCAATGCATAGAATTAGAATTACAAATAGATAAACACCACAAATTGAACATAAGCAGATTCAGATTTTTTAAATGCACAATAACACAACTGCATTTATGAAGATACAAACAAAATTGTGGCAATGCAAACTACTCACCATACATAAAAAATAATATTAATAAAATACCCATAAATTTACATCCCTCTTAAAAAAACAATGCCTACCGAATCGGTTGACACAATGAGGTGTACGGCAGTCAGCTGTAGGTTTTTCCACACAACCCATGTTCAGTTTAATAGACATTTCTGAATTTAAGTAGCAACTCAGATATACTCATGATGCTGAGTGAACCCATTCCAGACCTAACTCCTTAGGAAAAAATCCTCAGGGGTCCTGGGAATTGAATGACAATTTAACTTCAAGAATACCAGGGTTATTGATAAAATTACAGTCATTATAAATCAACTTTAAGTGACTATTAAATCACTAATATAAACTTATTAAATATGTGGTTTTAAATCAACTTTGCTAATCCTCCTAATATAACAATTAATGACATTAATAATAATAAGGTTTAGTAAACCGAGAGATTGAATATCAATATCCCTATCAAAATCTAATTCAACAACATCAGACATAAAACAACCATTTAGCCCTTAATTTGGCAGTCACCTAAGCAATAATCATCCCTCCTGCAACCCTTCGTTTATTCAGCATAATAATAATCTGTTTTCACAGATACATCATGGAAATTTTTAGTCAAGTAACAAAATGATTTTGTTGAGGTACTATGCGCCCAAAACTTATTTGCTGATGATCTGCCAAAGTAAACAGAGTTTTTAACTTTAATTTTACCAAATTACAAATGTGTTAGTATAGTTGAACTATACATTTTGTAAAAGTAAATAAATTCATCAAGTTTTTTTAGGTTTTTAACAATAGTTTTAGTTTTATTAATTATAAAAAGAAAACCCTTTCATTTTAAAGGTTTTGAAGTTATAATCATTGTTACGTTCACTTACCTATATATGAAATATATAGTAAAAGTATTGCGATCGTGAAAATTTTAGAATTCCAGTTTTCAACGGAAATATACGATTTAGGGTTCCCTGAGTCCAAATGAACTAGTTCCACAAAAAGGTCTGTGAGTATGCATGTCTGTGTGGCGGTGTGTATGTGTGTGTGGGTAACTCCCGTGCGAAAACGAAAAGTCTTGTGGAACTGAAATTTTATATTAAAGACACCTATATGCCGGAGATTTTATAGCAACTTTTTTAATGAATTCCAGAAGTGCTACTTTATACCATGCATTTCGCACCTTTTCATAATTTTCTCAAAAACGGCTCTAATGATTTTGATTAAACTCGCTATATAGATATAAAATTAAATGGGCTTCAATATGATGTAGGTTTCATTCTGATTGAAATAGTACGACTGGGCTTAAATGCCGATATTTTAAATTGTCTTCATCTAAAGTACCTTTAATTTTGTTGATTCTATAAAAATAACTAAATTATCTTGTTACCATTGCTAATTAACAGCTAAATATGCACGTTGAGCGAATTTGATGAACAATTAAGGGAGAAACTGAAAAAATATTTGTTTAAGCATTTTTTGGTTTTTTAACACAAGAATAGTAATATAGATGTATAATATACCGTTGGATAGCTAAATATTTTAGAAAAATATTAGCTGATACACGGAATTGTAAAGGGTAATGGAGAGTGATGAAAAGAAGATAAAACTAACTGTTTCGGGATCCCGTAAAAGAAAATTCATTATGACCGTGCTGCAATCTGGTGGCTTGTCAATGAAGCAGAGCGCACCAATTTTGTTTTTGAACATAAGAACAGTAATATAAACGTATAATACACCGTTGGAAAGAGAAAGAATTCAGAAAATATATTATCTAATAGACAAGCTTGTAAAATTGAATAAAGAGTGATAAAAAGCCGATAAAACTAACTGATTATTTTAGATAATAATATAATAGAAATTTTTTAATAAAACACATGTTTCTATATTAATTCTTTAATGGTTTCACTCATTTTTATCTCTAACTGTATTTTGAAATTCTTTAATCGATTTTAAAAACAGAGGTAAGTGAAAGTCGTGTGTTACCCGCACCAGATTTTTTAAATTTAATTCAAAGTAGTTAATTATTGCAATTTAAGAGGGAGAACAAATTGGTTACATCATTATTTCATAAATTTCTTTACTTTTTTAGTGTTCTTATCCTTAGTTATACAGTGATTTTTCTCATTTATTTTTATGTTTGTCAATATATATCCGGAAATTGAGTAATCTTTGAATGGTTATTAATGTTTTGAGAGTTTTAATTTAGAATCAGAACAGAATTTAGATAACTTCATATCACCTAGCAGTTGTAATATTATTATCTTCATTATTTCTGTTACTTTATTATTTTTTTCTTCTGGAATTATTTTCACTTTTTTTTTTTTTAATTAATTTGAAGATCAAATAAAGTATAAATATTTTCATAGAATGAAAACAATTTTTTAGAAATATGAGTTATAACATAGATGTAAAATATAACATTACAAAGATGAAGATAAGTAGTTGAATGTGTAGTTAACACAGGAAGAATAGTCAGGATTCAGGCAACAGTTTTTATAATATATGCCCCGATGTGATGGATGATGTGAAGATTGTATAAATTACTAACGTTTAATAGAAGGTTTCAGCGGTTAAGTTGAAAATTATGATAGCATATCGTTGATTGTAGAGCTAATCATTAAAACAATAGTCAACTATATTACTTATAGTTATGGTGGTTAGAATGTGGAAATAATCAATCTGTTGGTGTCAGGATCCTTCAAATGATTCAGTTTGTCAGTGCCTTTTAATTTGAATTGGTAAGCTTATCGACATGCTCCTTCTATAGAACTCGTAACGTGTTTTGAATACTATTGGCTCACTTTCCTAACCAAGTTTCTTTCTTTATTTTTTTTTCTGCATTGAATTCAAAAATATTAGTGGCCTTATGAATCTTCTTTCATAAAAATGATTTTACTTTTATGAAATTCACTTTCTTATTATCATGTTATTAATTATTTTGTAATTAATTTTAATGTTATTAATTATTACCCACATGGAAGTAATCAAGAGTTGTTGAAATTGACACCAATCACTTGATTTTGGTCACAGTTACATAGATCATAAGCCTAGAATTATAAAATTCAAAGCAAAGAACTGGGGGAAGAGATCATTCTAGGGCTGAATATGATACATTCTGGGAGGAAGATATAGAAAGTCTTCTGGAGAAACTAAAGCTAGGAAAGGCCAGAGGAAGAGATGGCTTGTTCACATATTATATTAAATATGAAATATGGAAGAAACGAAAAGATAAAATAATTGCAGGCAATTCACCAAAAAACATAGGATGGTAAGGTTTTTCAGAAGGATTGGAAATACAATATTAAAGTGCTAATACATAAATGCAATTGCACGTGTTTGGGCATAATAATATTGCCATTTATTTCCCTAAATCTCCTCTCCTGCCAACCTGAATGTGGCAATTACCGGCCTATATACCTATCCAAAGTGATCTATTAACTGTACACCACTATTTTGTAAAACAGGTCAAGAACAGTGAGAGAAACAGAATCAGAAGATCAACTAGCTGAATGCTCATTCACTCAGAAAGGCACATAAGGAGGAAGAAAAGAAGGAATTTATTTTCGTATCCCATATGGTTCTGTTTGCCCATTTTATTGTCTTAACTTTTTGTTATTTTATCAATTATACCAAAGAAAAGAACTTTTAATCTCATTCATACTCAAACTGCCGAAGCCAAATCTTCCCTAACCCATTTTTTAGCTTTTTTTTCATGTCTTTCCCAAAGTCCTGCAACTCATCTTGACATAATTGGTTCTGGTCAGGATTCAGTTTAAATTACTCCAAAATAAATATTAATAGCATGAATCAAATCATAACGAATTATCATCACAACAAACACAGTTCCCTGGAATCACTATCCCAATGTTCTCTCAGTCATTATGACTTCACCCATGGATTATGGATTCTTTTAGAATATTACTTCAAATAAATGTCAAATTTAACTTCGCTATTTTACATGAATAAAAACGTTTTTCAAAACTTGAAGATATTAAGCATCAATGAAAAGTAATGCCATTAAATATAATTCACAAACCTTTTCAATGAAAATAAGACATTTATTAATGAGCCAATTTGCAGAGAGTAAAACTGATTAATAAAAGAATCGATATATCCACATCTATTTCTGAAAACCTGCTCCATAAGACTGCAGGGGCTACATTTAGAATGACCAGGGGCCAATTAGATCACCAGCAGAGCCACCAACAAAGGAGTTCCCTATTTTCCCTATGTACCTTTGCAGCCCGACACCGATGAAGACATTATAGAATGATAGGCGCACGATGAAAAAGAAGAAGGCTACCTTGAACTGAAAGTCGAATGTTTTGAAATGAGAAAAAAACAAAACAGGGTATAATAACAACAGATAAATTCTAAGTAGATAATGTTCAAGTTGTTACTTGACAGGACAAGGCAGAAAGTAATAGAATAATGAGAGATAGACCTGGTCAACAAAAAGTTATTAGGTTTGCTTCCACTCAAAATACTACAAAAATAAAAGAATACTTAAAATTAAACTGGTATTATTAGATATTTACTTTATCATATTACTGAATTGCCAATTAGGATTGCCAGGGTCCATATTCATCAATGCCTCCTTTTCTTCTTTTTTCTCAGCTTGTCTTAGCCTACGTTCTTCTCTGTTTTTTTTAAGCTTCTCAACCTCTTTTACAACATTACTTCTTTTAGACCGGTAGTTGGCTGCAAACAATAAGTAATTTTTTTTTTTAATTTAAATCTGAAAGGTAAAATGTTGGTTCTAGTTTATGCTGATGATTTGGACTGTTCAGGGAAGACATGGAAACTATAAACTAAATATATAAGCTGTCCCTTTGAAATTATTTTTAATTTATAAATGAAGGAAATGAAGTTTCTTTACCAGCTGTTTCTGGTATAGTGGCAGGAACAGATGGATTCCTGGATGATGAATAATTTTGAGTCTGTTGGATCTGGGGAGGTGGAATATTTTCAACCCCTCTTACTTTTTCTGTAGGCCGTATGTTTTCAGTCCCATTAGTAGGTGGTACCACCATGGTTTGACGTGGTTTGTTACCACCAAGTTCTGTAAAAAGTAATAATATACAACCAACTATGCTCACACAGTAAAAAAATAATGTCATCATGTTAATAATAAAACTAATGAATAAATTTATTTGCTTGACATTAATAATAAAAAAATTAAGTAAAAGTAATAAACACCAGATAAATTTGTATGCACAAAAAAACAAACCATTAATCTAGATTTTAAAAGTAGATGGTAGAAATAATGAAAATTTACTGATAAAGTATTCTCAAGTTAATTATACTGGAGCTGAAAACATCAAGGGAATTTTAAAAATTGGAAGGAATATGTGGAAAATCAGATAATTTACAGGCCATGGGATACTTGCACAAGTTCGTAAAACCAAACTGCTAAAACCTGAATGGTTTTACATATTATAATAGCCTATAATCCTTGTTTAAAATTATTTGTATGATGCGTCAGTCTCATCATTATGTTTTAGAAGAATACTTAACATCTAAGTAGTTAAAAGAAAAAATATGAACTTTTTTTCTTTTTTAAATATTGATTTACCTGCATTTACTAATCTAAAATAAATCTAATATAATGGTGGTCTATCACGGGTTAAATCAAACTAAAGCAAAGTAAAATATTATGCCTAACTGTTAATCATTATTATGTATAATTATTAATAAAGATCATAGATGACATTTGAATGGCTATCTCAGGTACAATCAGTCATTATCTTATATTATATAAGCTAACATTTCTTAAAACGCCTATAGGTCAACTTCAGAGTTAAAATTATATTAAATCAAAGATATCAGAAAGAGAACTGAAAGAAAAAAGTGAATGATATTTTAGCTAGTATGTGCATTATTTTATTCTACCTTTATTTTGTACAGAAGACGAAGAATTGAACACATATGTCTTCCTTGTACATGTAAAAATTATAAATATTTATATTTCTTTATTACTTTCTCATTTAATGTAATTAAATTTATATATTTTATAATTATTATCAAGCCAGACAAATATAACTAACTGTACCAGTACATTTTTATATTTCTATTAGTACCAAATATCTCAGAATGAAATTTATTCTTAAGTCATTCATCTTTTATTATTTTTCTCTTAATTCCTCAGTAAAACTTAATTTAATTTTAAATTTTCTTTCATGATTTATCTATCTACTCTTTCTCATTCATTAGTCATTTTACTTGGTATCGTATCTAAGCTGCTTATATTTTTGATGTCATTATATCTAAAAATTTATCTGATGTTTAAGTATAAACCTTGGCTTGTTCAATAAAAAGAACAAAAACAAAACAACTATAATTCCTGACTGCCTTTTTACTATTAATAATTTAGTGAAAAAAATTATAAAATATATATATAATATTATATATTATATTATATATATAATTCCACACATATATATTTTCCTCAGCTCTAGTAAATATGAACTAGCTAATTAACTAATTGTATGTGTCATTTCTCATCTCATAATATTTTAGAAGAAGGAAAGTAATAAAAAAACAAACAAAAAAACTTACTTTTATGGGCTACGGCAGGTAGTGAAAACTGAAAACACAAGAAAATAATTAATTATCATTAAAAAATAAAATTACATAAAATTATGCAACAAAAATCTCAAGTTGATTTCATATAAATAAAGCAACATCATTATTTTCACAATTGTATAGTCTTGACATTGAAGGGGTATGAGCACATTACACAGAATTTACTTAACACTAATCATGCATATACTTAATGATTATAATTATTTTCACAGTGATTTACTTGACTAGAGATATTAAAATGATATAATTATAAGGAAAAAAAACAACACAGATAAAACATAATTCTAAATAGAACTACATCAAGTATAACAGTGCTTTACACATGCAATAGAACAGAGAGAAGATAAGTAATATAATAAACTGTTAACTGTTAAATTATTTATTTATATATTTACAACAGTGTACACAGCATAAGAACCAAAAAACTTCAGGTGCCAATTTTGTAAATCAAGAGAAGCAAAAAAAGTTCATATTTCACACTAATAACTGACTAAACGACAATTTAATAATACAATAATACAAGCTATTGTACTTCCTATTAATAAAACCTTTAATCCTACTTCCCCCAAAGACTATCGCCTTATATCTATTCTCTCAAACCTTTCTAAACCACTTGAAAGAATAGTCCAATCACAACTGTCCAATTTCCTCGAAAAGTCCAAACTGCTCGATCCTCTCCAATCTGGTTTCCGACCCAGCTTTTCCACACAATCAGCCCTTCTAAAAATCACGAGCGACATACATACTGCTATGGACGAAAAAAAGCTAACAGTACTAATACTTCTAGACTTTTCAAAAACTTTTGATTCTCTTAACCATTCTATCCTTTTTTCCAAACTAAAATCTTTATCATTTTCCAACAGTACTATTCGATGGTTTCAATCTTTCCTTTGTAACAGGACCCAAGCAGTTACCATTCCCAATCATCCTCTATCTTCTTTCCTTGCCCTCTCGGCAGGTGTGGCCCAGGGCTCAAGTATCTCCCCCCTCCTTTTCAACTCCTTTATCAATGATCTTCCAAATTCAGTCCATCACTGCTCCTATCATTTATATGCCGACGTCTTTCAGATCTACCTATCCTTCTCTCCTTTTAAGTTATTCGTAGCATATGCCAATATTCAGGAAGACCTAGATTAGACCTGGATCTGTGCCTGGGCAACCCTGAATAAACTTAGGCTTAATGCTGAGAAAACGCAGGCCATTGTTATAGGTTCCAATTCCCTCCTCAGATACTTCCTTTCCGAATCTAATCCTAAATGGTCATCCAATCACCTTTAGCTCCTCAGTCAAAAACCTTGGTATTACCATTGACCAAACCCTTTCTTGGAAACCCCATATTGCCTATATTTCCTGACGAATGATAAGCACTCTAAAGTTTTTTCATCGCTCCCGGCATCTTCTCCCTCTTCCCACCCGTAAGCTTCTCGTCTCCTCATTAATATTCCCCCACTTCGATTATTGCTGTGTGTATATGGTGGCCTCCCAAAGGTGCTCGAAGACAGACTCAAGCATATCATGAACATGTTCATAATATTTATCTTCGGCACCTCGAAGAGGTCTTCGGTGACCCACTTATACAGCGAGTTGAAGTGGCTCCTACCTGTTACACGGAGGAAATATTTTCTCGGATCATACCTTTACCAAATCATAAACTCCCAGCACCCTCCATACATTCACAGCATCCTTAAATTTAAATCCTCAGTCTACTCTCTCGAAACTAGATCCCGCCATTCCGACCTTTACATTCCCACCCATAGAACTAAATCTTTTGATCACTCCTTTCCTTACCTACTCATATTCGCCATACATCTTCCTTTCTCTCATTCAAATCTCACCTTTTCCAACATCTTTTGGCATCCCAAAGAGATGCACAACAAATGTAAATCTGCAACTGACTTATTTTTATTTTAACACAAGTTATAATTATCTATTTTACCCTAAAGCTAGTGTGGAATAATTAGTTTGTTTTGTTTTTTTATAATTCCCTCAGTAGCCTTTAGGAGATTTCTCTTCTTTTTTCTCTTCTTTCTTTCTTTTTTTTTTTTTTTTTTTTCTAATCTTGTGTGTTTATTATCCATACTTTTTGTACATGAATGTATATAAGTCTAGGTAGTGTTTAATTTTTCCTTTTTGCTCATTTGTAAATAAAAATTAATTTTATTGTTTCCTTGACCAGACATATATGAATATCTACTGTTCATTTCTGTTATTCTTAAGGGACATAGTCCCAGAATAAAGTTTTTTTTATTATTATTATTACAATATTTACGTAAAAAATTAATATAATAAAAATTAGGACTTGTGTCTTTTAAAAAAGTGTTAATAAATCCTATACTTGGATTAATGTAGGCTTTACCTTTATCTTTTAATATGTATATTAGCCTACATAAATGTTTGCTTTTATATAAAAATTATACATTTAAATCAAGTATGGAAATTATTATGAATACCTGGAAAATAAAACTATGGGTGTTCTACAAAATAATAAACGAATACAAAAACAGACGTAATACACATACAGTAAATTGTAAACCATATGTAAATTGATATTTATTAATGAAAAAATGTATTTATATCATGTCTAATGATAGATTGATAAGAAATTTGTGTAATGGATCATCCCAATGCATTTGGGGAGTACTAGTAAAAATTAAAACATTTCTCTCTACTTCTGTATTTTGATCCAGAATCCATGCTTAGCGTTTTTTTATTTCAGGTAATACTGATGTTTGGGTGCTATCTTCAACTAAAGCAATAGTAATAAAAATGAAGTCTGCCTAAAACAGCTTGAGGCAGTAATTCAGACAAGTAGATATCTGTAATACAGACAATAAAATTTACATTTCATACATACTGTACATGGAAATTTATGTTTTCTCATAAATGCATTCATATCCAGTACACAACAAAATTAATAAAAACATGAACTAATAAATAAATATAGAAAAAATATTTAAGAATTCACTAAAAGACAATTAAATAAGTTTATCAATGTTTACCACTTTTTTTTGTAAGTTACTTAAACATAATTGTTGATTCAATTTTCTATGAATCGTTCACTAATATTTTATCAGTTTTTTCTATTGCTGCCACGAGATCCATTTTTAAACTAAAGTCTCACAGCAATATTTAATAACATTTTTACTTTCAATGCAAAATCAAAACGATCAGTTATGACAGTATATTCCACACTAAGAATATTTTCGATATGCAATTTTCATGACCAATAGTTATTAAACAATAAGGTGGTGTAAGCTAAAATGAAATACCCAATTGCTAAGTTTTACCTCTAGCCAATTAAAGGAATCTTTCAGTAGGCTCTAGGTAGGTTTTAGAAGCTAAAGAATATCTACCGACTGTAGAACTGAATCCATGTTTGATATAACATGATACAAATTTTCAACTGTAACAGGACACACACACACACCACACTGAACATCAGTAGTTGCCTGTTGGAATATTTAGAAGGAAAACAGTCTGGGGGACAGCCAAGGGGAAAAAAAAAAAAAAAAAAAAAAATGAAAAGGAAATAAGACTTCCCTATTTTATTGTATTATTTTTTGTCCTGAATCATACCTGGACTATTTTCCTTCTGCATCATAGATACATTAAATATTATGAACAAATTTTATTATGAATGATTTTAGAATTCAAAACCAAATTTACATCTGTATTTTTAAAGTGCAATTGTGCAGATTATAAAAGCAACAACTAAGTAGCTAGCTATGGTTCAAGCAGTGAAAAATCAAAGAAGAAAAATAAAATAAAGAAATACGAGGAGGACCAAAATGAAACATTAATAGCTGGCTGGCTTTTTACAATAAGGTACTTCACTACTTGTGTATACATTCAAGTTGAAACAAAATCAAACAATAAACAGAATAGGAAATTTGTAAAAGTAGGGGATAGAAGTGCATTGACTAAAATTTGCGAAATAGTAAAATGACAATAATGCAGGCACAGGAATTAATTACCGTTTTGGGATTAGGCAGGCTACGAACAGATAATGAATTTTTTTCTTTTACATTTCCATTATCACAATCTGTGACAAAAGCATCTTGTTGACTTTCATCATCATCATCCTCATCACCATCATCTTCATCCCATGTTTGAGGAGTATCCTTCATAAATAGTTTAATTAAAAATACAAATTCAACAATCAATTAGAAAAATACAAATAATTGCATTAATAATCTCTCTTTTACTCTCCTTCTTTTGTAATGACACAGGTATCAATCATTAAAACATATTTTCTTATTGTTATCAATTTATAAGATATATATTTTTATCTTAGATGATTAACCTTAATTATAAATATTTATAGCATTTAATTTTTCTTAATGTTCACTCATTGAAATATTTTATTTATTCATAATGACATAAAAATATAAAAATACAAATAAAAAAAAAACCCATATCTCTTCATATACCTTGAATTATCATATTAATAGAAATGATAAGTTAAATTTATTTGTAACATATTAGGAAGCAGTGATGATATTTACAACAGTGTAGCTGAATCTATCTATACTTTAATAACTTAAATAAAAAACAAAAACATTATTTCATTAATTTAGAGCATAAACGAAAAACTTGAAATTGATCAGCAGTTTCCAGCATTTCTAGTCTTGTAAATAAAAACCAAGATAGCAACTTGTCAAGATAAAATTATAAGCAACAGACCATTTCAGCTGAAAATTTTGTATGTAATTAAAATAAAAGGATGGTAACAGAGGATAAGCAGTAGTATATTAAAATTGAAGATTCCTTTATGAATTAGATATTCTGCAAGAATAAGGTACTTAATATCAAGCATTATAATGAAAGTTCTGCGTTAGTCAATTCACTTGAGACATTGGTTTATTTAATTTTTACTAAATTGATATTTTGACATATATGTATTCTAATCGTTTAGTTTTAATGCCGCATTTTAAATAGCAATTCTTTCCAAAATTTACTAAATACTTATTCAACTTCATTTCAACTAAAAAAAAAAAAACCTAAAAAAAAATTTTATGAGACTTAGTTATTTGGACACACAAGGGTCTTGAAATATATGTTTCTGTTGAAAGTTAAGATACCAAAGACCATCAAGAGAATGTACTTTTGTTAAAAATGTATGAAAAGGAAGAAGTAATATGTATAGAATACTTAGCTCTTGTTTCATACCGACCTTCATTGACTACCTCGATGGAAAATTCTAAATTGATTCTTTTAACATAAACATAAACTTCAAGTTTTTCTTAGTGACAGATAGAAAGATCAGAGTTTCAAGATTAACTTATTATTGCCAGGCGAAGAAATTCTGTTGTTTTACTTTCAAGATGAAGTGAATGTCATCATAGATATCACGGGATATTCAAGTTTTCAATGGATACGTTTTAAGGACACTTGAGTCCAAATAACCAACTCCCCCAAAACATCTCTGTTTTTGTAAATACACCAAGTCAAAATCAAAAACAAAATCTGATATATGTGATGTTACAGTAACTTTTTCATCAAAAGTCGCCAATCCAGAAGTGCTACTTTATGCAACGCGTTGTACCATTTCCTCAAGAATGGCTCTAACTGCCCAGTCTTTTAATTGTTAGATAATATTTTTCTTTGATAAATATTAATTAAGTAGGTACTGACAACTGCTTGATAAGAGGTTTGGTAGAAAATACAATTAACTGGAAGGCCTTAAGTAAGCTTCAAAACCAACAGCTTGGGGGCTGTGATAAATGTTGGCGGTGAGTGAAATATTAGTTTATTTTACCATAAAAAAAAGAATTAAAATATTTTTGAGCTCTGTTAGTTGTACATAGGTCATACAGCCTGTAATATAATTAGATATTTATTTTAATGTAGTTTTTAAATTGCTGATTTATCAAGTTTTATTGTTATAATATTACTGAAATATGTCATTAAATGATATAAATTTAAACAAACTTTCCATTGTCTCTATGTGCTTAATTCAAAACAATATATTTATTTATTTCTATCAACTTTTCACTAATTAATTAATGACTATTTGATACTTATTTATAACCATTTTTTAAAGTAGTAATATAATATGTTATATTTATATATATATATATATATATATTATATATATAGAGAGAGAGAGAGAGAGAGAGAGAATAATTTTAAAGCATAAAAATATAAGATTTTGGGCATTTCTAGGCGATACATTGAGTTAAGTCAAGCTCAAAAATGACAAGTTGAATAAAACTGAAGTTTCATATTTAAGACAACTATATGCCAGAGATGTTACAGCAAGTTTTTCATCGAAATTGGCCAACCAGAAAAGCTACTTTATATTATGCATTTTGTTTCTTTTACAAATTGTATCTTTTCTCTTATGATTTTGATTAAACTAACTATATCGATGTAACATTTTATGGGCTTTAATATCACATAGGTTTCATTTTGCTTGACATAGTGTGACAGGGCTCTAAAGTACCTTTAATTTTGTATATTCAAAAAAATATCATTTCATATCTAACCATATCATCTTATTAACATTGATAAAAAACAGCAAAATATAATATATAACCAACTAAAGGAGAAAAGAGCAAACGTATTTATTAAAGTGATTTTTTCTCCAAATATCAGAATAGTAATACAGATGTATAATATACCATTGGAAAGCTAAAGATTAGAGAAAAAATGTCATCTTACACACAAAGTTGTGGAAGGTAATATAAAGTGAAGGATAGGGTCTAAACTTAAGTGATTATTGTACATAATTTTACATTGTTACATGATTTAATCTAAAATATATGTTTTTAATGAAAATTAATACATTTATTGAAACTTTTTTAAAGTTTTGTTTTATGGTTCTTAAATTGATTTTAACATCCAAAGAAAGTGAAAGTAGTGTGTTGCCCACACTAGATTAAAAAAATAAATTAATGATGCAATTGAATTTTTATAGGTACACACACATGAAGGATTAAAAAAATGACTGTGAAACTGACCAATAATAAAAAATAAATGAATAAATTGGGTAAACTCAGGGAAAAAAACAACGAACTGGATTGCTAAATGAGCATCATTCATTCAAACACAACAGTTCTTTTTCTATCCTCACCAGGTGGCTGGAATGGCATCGCTAATGGTGTGAACCATCATGCCTCGTCGGTATTCAAAACTGATCATGTAAGTCTACATTTAAATACACAATATACTATAGTTACATACAACCTATTTTATTTGAGTTTTTTCTTCCCCTGCACGAAGACCGTTTAGAAAGACTTGGTTATTTAGAATCAGAATCAGGCCCTTAAACTTTTACTTTGAAACTCCGATTCAAAGTTTATCATGAACGTAATACTTTCATAAATAAAAACTTAATACATAAGTAAGTAAACAATAACGTCAAAACGAAACCTGAAAAGATTGATTTATTACCAAAACACAAGAAAATTTACCTTTGATAATTTATTCTCAATGTCTTCAGTTTGCTGGTTGTTGATATTAGAAGGCTGCAGATGCATGTTCAATGCATAAATTGCATCAAATTCTATCTGTAAAGAAAAATATAATAATAATTACTAGATAAGATAAAATTACCAAATCATAATAGTAGATTTTCCATTATTTAAAATGTAGAAACATAGTTTAATCACATTTGAATTTCAGTCGCATATCTATATTCAAGTTGATTATTTATAAAAATGATAACCTAGTATACTATAAACAAATTAATGTTTGTATCAATGAGACTTTAAATACGGTGAGTCAATATCCCTTACAATTACAGAAACACTGAAAGCCATTGGTTTAAAGAAGGAATGAAAACATAGGGTGAAATAGAAAATACTGAGAAAAATAAATATATTACATATCAACTATTGATCATTTTCATCATTCTATCTTCATCACCCATGAGCAGTAGTAAAAAAATATTTTTATCTGGTGACACACTGAAGTTATAAAACCAAATTCACAACACTCCTATTATTTACTTATTTCACTTCAAAAGGAGATCAAAAAAGAGAAATAAAGAACAAAATTTTTCAATCTGAACATTTTTTAGTCTGTATCCTACATAAAAAAACAAATACATAGAGCACCTCTCCCCTCAGTTCATACCCTGCCTACGACTAAAGCACAAAGCTATACCTTTTATTCAGTACACATTATATCATTAAATTCTAAAACTAGTATAAGGTCACTTATAACATGACAGCAATATGAAAACCTTTTTTTTGTTTTCAAAGTCAAGTTTTCAATAATGGCACATAGGAAAGCGATATGAAAACTCAAAGAAATCCACAAAGCAACATTGTGAAAATCTGTATAGAGAGTCTCTAACATTCTGATACAATATTATCATTGTTTTGTTTCCTAATTTGGTTGGGTGAAAGTACTTAATCTTTCTGTTAATTTTTTGTTTTACAGTTACTTTTACTTGTACTTTTAACCAAATAAATGAATTTTCAGTTTATGAACTTTTAAACAACTAAATGATTTTTTTTTTTATAACACTCACTTTAACTAGAAAATCTAAACCAGTAAATGGACTTTCCTGGAGTTCATTTATTAGGAATTAAGCAAAATTATTGAAGTAAAATATAAAAACTTTGAATACCTCCTTCCCCTTAGTTTCTCCTTTTTCAAACCACTCAACAGTGACACTTCGTGATGCATTATTTACACTGGAAACAATTGCAGGATGAGTTCGACCTACAACAAAAGAAATAATGAATTATTAATAGACAATTGAAAAAATTGCTAAAGAAGATAAATTTAGACTCATATTACACATTAAAAATGTTTGTTTTGCATAGCCTAATGTATTTGAGAAATAATCATAACAAAAAGGAGTTAGTGTTTTCTGAGAAGATATTTATTTTTAATATCAAAGCAAATAGCCATAACACCTAGGCATTTTATGTCTTGTAAAACCACCTGAATGGTTATAAAGATAGAAGAGTAAATAGCTTCACTATTACGGCACACAACTTGATAGTGGTGTGAAGCTTGCTAACTATCTTATTAGATGAGCCTTTTAGATTATACTTATACGGAATAATTACTCATGCAAACAAACATACTTTTGATTTTGCATGACATTTCAGTTATAAAAGTAATCCTGATTTATTTCAAGTTCTCATTAGAGAGGAGAGAGGGATAACACAGAGTCACTAATCACAAAGATCTAGGTTCTTGCCCAGTTGAAGCAGGATAATTATATAATCTATTAGTTATTATCAGCTATGGATTAATTCTGGGCTGACTCCATGTCTATAAAGAGGGTATGGAAACATAGGGAAAAAACCTAGATGTTGAGCGAAATCTGGACCCAATCACCTCCTTCGACAGCCACAGCACAAATATTCTTAATAGGTACAAAATACAATACCCATCAAAAGGTTGTAGTGTAGTCTTATTCTTATGGGATAGGGAGGGGAAAGGAATTAAGTTGGTTGAAAAACCTTAGAGGTGGGCTAATTTGCTTGGAAGTAAAAGCAATCTAAATCTCTTAATGTAACTTTTTTCCTAATACCTTATTTTAGTATTTTATCTTAATTTTTATTTTATGTTCCACCAACTTTTAGGGGGCCGTAAGTTTTCAAGAAAAAGTTTATTCCCTCTCTTCCCTAAAAAATTGAGATTTTATGTTTCAAGATCTAAATCAAGTAAAATAAATTTAATTGAATTCTTTAAAATCCGTTCTCCGATACAACAGGAGTTTTTTTTAAATACTCCTTGGATTTCAACATTTGCATTCACTAATTAGAAAATACTACTTCGGCTTATTAGATGTTTCTTACACTCATATCTCAGCCATTTATGAAAATGGAGGTAAAATATATACTGGAAGTTACATTAGCTCTCTGATTATTCATACAACTAAAATTGTTTTAAAATCATAATTCAAAGTACTAAAATGTTTGAAATTAGATACCATTTTCTATTTTATATTTTCTAATTCAAGGAATTTCTCTTTTTTATTCGAATCTCCAACTTTTCATGAATTAAACAAATGATTATAGCCTGTCTTTTTCCGGCTTTTCTGACTGTCTTCGACAGAGTAAATTAGCTTAAAGAAATGACTAAATTTTTCATAATTGTTTAAGTTTAACTGACCAAACATTTAACCGATATTTGCAAACTTTGTAGGTAAATAAATACTAAAATACTTTATATTTATCCTTCATGAATAAATGATAGATGAGAGCAAGAAACCTTTGAAACGAAACGGCTGATTGTAGACATGATTTTCGAGGATGACCTTTGACAGTGAAAAATCTAAAAACAAAGCAAACAAACTGAAATTGAGTCGAGGCATTACATTAGTAAAATTGAGACTAGAGCCTGCTCGAATAGGCTTGGATGGGTTGATGATTGAGAGGTTGATTTCCAAAAAGTACAAAGTGACATTTTTTACAACATTGATATTTTGACATATGTGAATTAGAACGGTTTAGTGTTATCGAAATCCATCCCGGATTTCAACTAAAAAAACAAACAAATTCTTTAAAAACATATTTGGAAATTGCAGTTGTTTCCAAAAGGTGCAAAATCCATATTTCATTTCATTCCAAAACTTACTGTGTCCTTAGAAAAAAACAAAACATTCCTTTCAGTTTCTCCCGAAAGATAGTATACTTCGTACAATACAGCATCAAACTTCAGTAATATATTACCATTAATTTAATAGGGAAAAAAATAATTTGAAACACATAAGAACACTAAAATAAAAGCGTAAACGTTATTTATGTATCAGTCTCAATAGTTAATTATTGTTAACATGTAGTTTATACTAAGAATAAATACATTCGTTAAGTTCACAAAACTTGGTAAATAAGAAGTTAAAAACAAACTTTATACTACATACTTTCTTATTAGTGTTAGTATGCTATAAATAAATAAAATGCATTTCAAATATTCGCTTTTTTAAGAAAGAATAAAAAATCCAGTGTAAGTGTCCAGTGTAATTTACAAGGAAAGAAATTTCTCTAAGGGATAATATGGAAATATATTGGGTTGTAAAACAAGGTTGTAGTATTTTTTACTGGTAATTTCACTAAACAATTCATATTCTTTTAAGTGTTTTTAATCAATTATATATGACCCATTTTGATTTATTATGTGTTGCCATCTTTCAAGAAATTTTCGGAATTTGGTCGTCATCAACAGTTGAAGGACAACCAGAGTGCTTTGCATCTTCCAAGTCAAAATTTCTGGTTCTACGGACTCCTAAGGCATCATCACCATACACACTGCAATTTTTTTTTTTAAAGCCTAAGCAGCAGATGTTCCTTTTCAGAAATAAACAACAGTATATGAC
The DNA here is from genome assembly GCA_023052935.1 of Piezodorus guildinii. NCBI lineage: Eukaryota > Metazoa > Arthropoda > Insecta > Hemiptera > Pentatomidae > Piezodorus > Piezodorus guildinii. Next base: position 33,984,340 of record CM041295.1, on the reverse strand, counting down.
AAAAATGAATTTAATAAGAAGAAATCTCGGTTGAAACTGATTCATAAAAGCGCCTTAAATAACTCTTTTTTAGAATATGTAAATATTATTGACCAAGTAAACACGATTTCATAAACACAGAGAGGATTAAATTGAAATATTGAAAAATGCTACAAACTTATTTTACAATCCAATACATTGTTAAACAATTAACACAATAAAGGCGATAGTTATCAGTAATGTTGTGTGAGGAAGGTTATGGTGAATGTTACCAACACAGCTTTAAAAAATAAGTTACTAACACAGTAAAAAATCAACTGTAGATTTTAATAAAAAAAAAAAAAAAAAAAAAAAAAGAATCATATAAATTGGTCTAATAATAAATAAATGACAGATTTTTGCATTTCTAAAAAAATTCCTAAGAGGATAAAGTTTGGAAATCAACATCTGAATTATTTTGTGACTGGCTCACGGGACCAATATCTGCCTTCCCACTGTAGCTGAAATAGGTTAGTAACCTGTAAAATAACTAATTCTGGCAGGAAGTATGAGATTAAACTGAAAAGATTAATGAATTGCTTGATTACAGTCATCTTTGGAATTCCCAGGAGCTATCCGTCTGGTATTAGTATGCACAATCACGGCAGATTTTTATTATTTTTTTTTTTTTACCATTTGAACAAAAAGCCTCATTACATTTTAATTTTTTTCATATCTCTTTAATACAATATGGCAGCCCACAAACTTCTATATTCCTTCTCATATGACGGCTTTCTCTAAAAAAAACTTTATGGCCATCACTATTTCTATTGAAATCCCTAAACCATCTTCATTTGCATAATTTCATCCTTAACTTATGAACTTTGGAGAGTTGCCAATGGGTAGTATACATGCATGTGAATCATGGCAGCATATTTGTATCACATTTATAAAGTTGTATTTCATTATAAAGTAGTAAATATCAAGAAATATTTTTTTTTTAAACAAACTTTATGAACATTAAATATTAATGACATCTCCAACTCCTTCAACACCAATCTTCCGCATGATTAAAGCAATTGTTTGTTGGTCCACATAAGGTACACGTAGATATCAAACCATAATTGAAATAACTGCATTTGTAACAAATTATTTTCTTTAATTTAATATTTGCTATTATTATGTCATTAAATTATTTTATAATTATTATTGTGTGCCAAACAAATGTTAATGGTTCTGTACATTTATATTATTCTGGCAGATCAAAATGTCCCAAAATAAAATATATTAATTATTTTATTTCAATTTATTAAACTATTTAATTTGGCATAAATAATAATAAACAATTTAATAAAATAAAATGACTAATATCATGGCTTGATTCCAGGTGAGGATTTAACTATTGTATGAAAGGCCCCAGTAGATAATAATGAGCAGAGTAATTATATTAAATTGTATTGAAAGCTCATTTTTGAGTTTAATCTAGGTAAGCAAAATACTTAAAACTAAAATATATATATATATATATATATATATATAATATATATATATATATTATTTTTTTTTATTTTTATTTTTTTTAATGTAACACTTAATGTAGATATAGACTACGTGGATTTAAATAGGTCTTTTAAATATGTTCTTAATTTGACTGCTATCACTGTTTTTAATTACCCGTGTTACAAAACATCAAATATAAAGTTTAAAAATATCAATGCAATTATACAACTTTTAGTAACCTCCATACTTATATAAATAAATGTTAAAGTTTAATTTTATGTTTCCAAGGATTTTTTTTTTTTTGCGGGGGGGGGGGGGGAGGGGGTAGGAATAAATAATATAAGAATATCAATTGCTATATTTAACAATCACTTCAATTTGTGCACTTTTCTTACCTCACCATTGTCTTAGATGACTTTTATAAGTTTGATTATATTTTTTCTACAATCATTCGCTTTTTAACAGTATACTAATATTGTAGTATATCTAAATTATTTCAGTAAATGGATTTTCAACCAGTGGGAATGGTTCTACTACAGTTTGTTTATTTGTTCATTTAATGTCACTTTTATTGACAATACCATAAAATACTGCACAATACCATGTTCATAGAATGTCTGGAGTTTATTGTTAAAAACTGGCCCAAGTCTTTTTTATGTCATCTTCCTTTTGGAGTTCTGCAGAGGCCGTAATAAGTGGTAGTCACTTCGAGCTAGGTCTGGTGAATAGGGAGGGTGGGGCAAAAGGTCTCATCCAAGGCTCAATAATTTATTGCGAGTGACCAATGAGGCGTGGGACCTAGCGTTGTCTTGCAGAAACACAACCCTCTCCCGATTTTCCAGTTCTGGGTGTCTATTTTTATATTTTTAATTGATTGATCCGATTTTGTTAATTGTGAGCAGTATAGAGTGGAATCAATTGTCTTGGTGGCAACAGTTGATAGAAAATAACAACCTTGAAATGTCACCATATGAAAGAATCATCTTCTTTGGATGCGATCCGGGTTTTGACATTCTTCTAGGAGCCTCACTACTAGGTTCCCAAGATTTTCTACGGACTACATTATTGAAGAATATTAATTTTTTATCTCATTTTAGCAACCATTTTCAAAAATGGGTCGTTAATGGCTAAGTAATCATCCTCATTAAGCCTGAAAATATTTCTATGAGCTCCTGCAGCACACTTACCTTTTTTTTAAAAAATACAACAAAATATGTGGATAATGAATGATATTTTCTTCCATATTCACAGTGCAATAGCAAACACAATACTAAACTAATTTCAACAAGACTTAAAAGATATAGTTGTTAACATATTACAAACAGGATAAGCAATCCACCTTCTAGATTAATTCATCAGATAAGAAGTGTACATAGTGACATAAAAATAAACAGAAAAACCAAAAGGACTTATTTGCCAACACAATATTAAACAAAGTCGTGGAGACGGTATAGAACCTAAACAAAGCCATATGCAGCACCACTTCAAATATTCAAAACCAGAATGTCACGGGGTCATCTTCTTTTCAGACGCTTTGGAGGAATTGAAGAGAAAGCAAGGATTGAAACTAGTGGGTTAGAGTGGAAATGGAGTTTGTTACAGCAAAATATAAAACATTAAAGTCTTAATTGATGACTATAACCGTGAAACAGTTAGGAGCATAAAGGATTTTAGATTGTAAGGATATAATTAGGATAATTCAGTAGAGTTGGATAGCTCCAGTCGGATACGGAATATTATAGATCGAAATACTTCACCTTAATACATATTTTTTATGACAGATAAGTTGAAGTAATTAAGAAAATAATTTTAAATATGTTTAACACATTAAGACAGTTCATTTTAATCATATTTTAAGTATCTTTCGATTTATATTCATCTGCAACAATTTACACAATTTAATTAAAGGAAAACAGAAATTTATTTTTCTTTTCAAATTGTGAACAGGGAATCTTAGAATTTTTACTGCTAATTATACTTTACAACCTATTGATTGATTGACTAAAATATAATATAGCACAGTCTATTTATTGCAAAATAACATATATTTTATTTTATAGAATTTAACATGAAATGAGTGTAGTGTGGTCACTATATATATATTATAAATTTAAACCTCAACGTCAGAGGGATCATGGAAGAATACATAAACACGCATATATAATAAAATCAAACCGGAAACAGTCGAGTTCTACAAAAGTTTCCTTCTTGACTTACAATATCTTATTATTAAGTCTCAATTGTTGTATCATGATGATTCATTCGCATTCCCGAATCTAAAAACGTCCATTTTTCCAAACAGTTGCACGGCGTCAGGAAAGTCAGATCGATGCTCGTCCAATATCACGAACGGCTTCCATCCACTTAAAGTTTCAATCTGCGAGTTAATGTGTGAGCTGTTTTTTCATCGGTCAAAAGGAAAACCTCCGCAATTTTTTTTTTTTTACTTTCACTTACCTATATATGAAGTATAGAGTAAAAGTAAGTATTGGGATCGTGAAAATTTTCAAATACGAATTTTCATCTGAAATACACTGTTTAGGGGCTCCTGATTCCAAATGATGAAGTCCCGCAAAAACATTTGCGTGTATGAGGTAATTCTACCTCGAAAACGATAAGTTTTATAAAATTTCATATCATTCATCATAAAAATTCATCGAAATCGGCCAACTAGAAGAGCCACTTCATACCATGCATTTTCCACCTTTTTACGATTTTCTCAAAACGGCTCTAACGATTTTGATTAAAATCACCATATTAATGTAACATTAAGTTATCTTTAGTTTGATATGGGTTCTATTCAGATTGAAATATTTTGATAGGGTTTAAATGTCTATATTTTTAATTTTCTTCCCCTAAAGTAACTTCATTTTGAGGATTCGAAAAAGAAAAAAAATTCCATGTTATTAGCATTGATCTTACATACTAATATATTGGGTTGTGTCACATGAAATGTCCGTTTTCAAGGTAAAGGATTTTTATTAAAAATTGAAAACAAGATAATTTTATTCCAAGTATTTACCTTCTTTTTCTACACATTTTTCCCAACGTGACACCAAATTTTTTATCCCCCAACTGAAAAACTCTGAGCTTTGAATTGAAACAAAATCTGAAAACGCACTTTTCACTTGATCATCATTTTCAAAAATGTTTCCTTTGACGAAGTTGTCTAAATTCCTGAACAGGTGGTAATCTGTTGGAGACAAGTCGGAATATGGTGGGTGCGGAAGAACTTCGTAGCCCAGTTCTTTCAATTTTTGCACGGTATGTTTTGAAACATGGGGTCTTGCTGCCCTGCCAGCCGCTCAGTGAGATCATGAGGTACCCATGTATCGAGCTTTTTTACTTTCCCGATACACTTTAAATGTCTCGAAACGGTAGATGCACTTGCATTTAGTTGTACTGAGATTCCTTTAACTTTTTGGTAGGGGTTTTCTTCTACAGTATGTTTGAGGACATCGTTGTCTATTACGGACGGAGGTCTTCCTCCGGGCGAGTTTTCCAAGTCGGTATCCCCAGCTGAAAACTTAGCAAACCAACGGCGAATGGTCCGTTCATTAACACTCCCTTCCCCAAACGCCTTCTAATATTTCTAGCGGCCTCAGCTGCTGAATGGCCGAGTTTAAACTCGTACAAAATATTAATCGAAAATCGCGTGTTTCCATGTTCATATTTGGAGGTATACTAAAAAGTGGGTAATTGATTGGGAAGCTAATGTTTATAATACAAAGCTAGAGGATTAGTAACTGTTTACTTTAAATATGTAAACATTCGGAAGAAAACAACAGAGACCTGCAAAATCTTTTATGTATTTCAGAAACTATAAAAACTGACATTTCATGTGAAAAAACCTAATAGAATATGAAAAAAATAAATAACCAACTAAGGAAAAACAGAGCAAAAAAATATTTTTAGGCTTTTTATTTTTTAGAACATAAGAATAATCATTATTTATGTAACATACAACGTTGGAATGCATAAGATAAAAAATCTGGTGCGGGCAACAGACGACTTTTGCTTACAACGCCTTTTAAAATCAATTTAAATGCTATTAAATAAAAAGTTGATTCAATTTCGTAGGAAAAATATAATTTAGATATAACAATATTAAATTGTTACTTATGATAATCAGTAATATGTTTAAGCCGTATTCGCCACTCTCCATTATGTTTTACAACTATGTGTTTAAGATAATTTTTATTTCTATAATCTTTGTCTTTTCAACGGTATATTATACGTCTATATTACTGTACTTATTATTGAAAAAACTAAAATTTACATTAAAAAAATATTTCAGTTCATCGGATTCGTTCAACTTGTATATTTCGCCGTTCTTTATCAATGCTAATAAGATTATACTGTCAATCTTTTGGAATGTTCAAAATTAAAGATACTTTAGACGAAGAAAATTAAAAAAATCGCCAATCAAGCCCTGTCAGACTATTTCAATTAGAATGAAACCTACATCGTATTTAAGTCCATTACATTTTACGATATAGCGAGTTTAATCAAAATTGTTAGGAGCTGTTTTTGAGTAAATCGTTAAAAGGTGAAAAATGTATTGTATAAAGGAGCACTTCCGGTCAGCCACTTTGAGTGAAAAAATTGCTGTAACGTCTCGGGCGTATATTTGTCTAAAATATGAAATTTCCTTTGTTTTTTTTACCATTTTTGTTTTCGTGCTAGACTTACCACAAACGTATACACTCAGGCCTTTTTATGGGACTTGGTTATTACCTTTTACAGCTTGGTGCATAAGATTTTTTTCTAAAATATTTTTATTTCCAACGGTAAATTATACGTCTATATTACTGTTCTTATTGTAAAAAAAAAAAAAAACAAATTTATTTTTCAGACATGGCACTTCTGGATCTAAGTACCCACTCACCTCAAGATAAAAATTGTTCTTGCACCAGAAGATGGCGTCATAGCCGAAACGTAGTGCATTATAATAAAATAAACAGTGGTGAAGTATAATTATAAGCCTCCATTTTTATATTAAACTTTGACCTTCAACTTAAATAACCAACACCTAATTATTTTGTTTGCTCTTGTCGCCTTTAGTTGGTCATCGAATTAGTCAAACTTGTATATTTAGCCATTCTTTGTCAATGATAATATGATAGAAATGATAAAAAATAAAATACAAAAACTTGTCCGACTATTTCACTCAAAATGAAACTTATATCACATTAAAGCCTATTAAATTTTACATCGAATTAGCGAGTTTGATCAAAATCGTTACACATTGGTTCCAAACGCAATTTTTCGGGAAAAAGTCTGCACATCTCGTTCTATTTAAGACATATCAGCCCTTTTAACGTCATATTGTTTCTTAATAAATAAACTATCAATGGTATGATTGGCATTTTTTAGCTAATTTTTATATCTCAAAAGTATATAGGTTTTGTCGATAATTTAAGAAAAATGTCTCTGTAACTACTTATTCTTATATATTTATATATTCCTGCATTTAACTTTCTTTACAATCGTTATTATATAAGGTTAAGGTTTATATAACGACTTGGTGATTTTTAAAGAATTTTCAAAAAATGCCATAAAAATTAAAATTATTTTGAATAACTCAATATATGTAAAACATAACGAAATGCATATTGCTTTAAAAATTTTAGTTTTGTTTCTAGTTTTTACGGACAAAATTTCAAAACCTTATATTGATTTCTACGCTTCTAGTAAAGAATAACGCATTGTTGGCTATAGAAATTTCTTCAATGAAAAGACCAGACAAAAATTAACGTATAAAATTATTTTGATGTCTAACTTCATTTTTCCGAATGATAAACCATAATGAAGTACTGCCCCGAAGCGAGATATAATTATAAAAAAGTTTTTGCAGGGTAATTTTGTTATTTATTTTCCTTAAATTTATTGTATCACATATACATATAATTGATACAATTTAAATGATAAAATAGCGTTTCAGATTATATAGAATCTATATAAATAAGAAATAACAGAAGTTCTAATGCGAAACGCAAAACAATATCGCGTAGTGAAACTGGTATGGAATACCAGAGATGCAGCGATGTCTACCAGTGACAAACCCACTGTGTTTCGCAGTAGACCTGTTATCTATTATTTATATAGATTCTATCTAATCTGAAATGCTATTTTATCATTTCAATTGTATAAATTACAATATTTATATGTAATACAATAAATTTAAGGAAAATAAATAACAAAAATACCCTGCAAAAACTTTTTTATAATTATATATCGCTTCGGGGCAGTACTTCATTATGGTTTATCATTTGGAAAAATTAAGTTAGACATCAAAATAATTTTATATGTTAATTTTTTTCTGTTCTTTTCATTGAAGAAATTTCTATAGCCAACAATGCGTTCTTCTTTACTAGAAGCGTAGAAATCAATATAAGGTTTTGAAATTTTGTCCGTAAAAACTAGAAACGAAACTAAAATTTGTAAAGCAATTAGCATTTCGTTATGTTTTACAAATATTGAGTTATTTAAAATAATTTTTATTTTTATGACATTTTTTGCAAATTCTTAAAAAATCAACAAGTCATTATATAAACCCCAAAGTTTTCTTAACCTTATCTAATAACGATTGTAAAGAAAGTTAAATGCAGGAAATATAAATATATAAGAAAAAGTAGTTACAGAGACATTTTTCTTAAATTATCGACAAAACCTATATACTTTTGAGATATAAAAGATAGCTAAAAAAAAATCATACCATTGATAGTTTATTTATTAATAAACAAAATGACGTTAAAGGGGCTAATTTATCTTAAATAGAACAAGAAGTGCAAAATGCATAGTATAAAGTAGCTCTTCTGGTCGACCACTTTTAGTGGGAAAGTAGCTGTAGCATCTCGGGCATATATTTGTCTCAAATATGAAATTTCGGTTTCGTAGACCGTGTTCGTGCTGAACTTCCCACACACACAGATCTTTTTGCGGGACTTGGTTATTTGGACTCAAGGGGACCCTAAAACGTACATTTCCGTTAAAAACAGGAAGTCGAAAATGTTCGCCAATGCAATACTTATCATGATCTTACAGTATATTTCATATATAAGTAAGTGAAAATAAAAATATCACAAAATTACATCTTTACCAGGCTTAACAGAGAAAATAAAAAAGGCTTTTAAGAAATGCGATCACCCCAACATTCGTTTTGGTTTGAAAAACAACAACAAATTAGAAAATCATATAAACAAAACTAAAGTATTATCATTGTATTCATTAAGACTGGAAGAGTCCAATGACAGCGTCGGCAAAGCGTTATCTGATCAGGACCCGTCAGCTCGATTCACCCACTTCTTTTTTTTCTCAGAGGCTGGCTGGAGCTGTGGCTTGCCGTTTGTAATTACTATTAGAAGAAAGTACAGGTTTAATATCGCTAGGGCCTTAGTGAGGTGAGGCGTGAGTCAGAGGCCCGGTTTGCCTTGCTCTAACCCACACTCTGTCCCTATATGGCCTCTCTGTCAGCAAACGGTCGTCCCACTCTTAACTTCATCACGGCCCTTCCAAAAGACTCCTTGGTCTTCCTTCTCCTTAAAGGGGTGAGAACGGAATTTTCCCCCCAACTCCGTTTTTCACTGGCTAATTATTTTCAAGATGCTCCCTCCAGTTTGAATATTCAAAGACTTTCCCACCCTGATAAGTGACATGTGCCTTTTAAATTTGCAGCTTTTTTTTGTTGTTTTTTTAAATTTTATTTGTAATATATTGATTGATATGTACAACTGAATTAAGAAATAAACCAAGTAAATATAATGGAAATAAAATACAATGACATGAAATAGGTCAAGAGATCCTACCCACCGGCAGACAGTGGGAAGACGTCACGATTTAGTAGCCAAAACTCTGTACCTCTTGATCTAATTAAAATAAATTAAAAATTATTTTTTCTTTTATGAGGATGGGATGTCCTTTATTATTGAGAGTTAAAAATATACTCCCATTAATCCTTAAAATATTTCTCAATGGTACTGATTTAGTACATTTTTTTTTTTATTTGACTAATTTATTCCATATAGGAGCATTCAAATCGAAAGAATGACCTATTATCCGCTTATATAATTATAAATATATATATATATATATGATAATATATATATATATAATATTTATAATATATATATTATTATATAAATATATATTAGAGCACGGGACTTGGCCAGAAACAGAACAGAGACTGATGACAAAATTTAAAAAGTATTTTATAAATTTCGTTAACAAAATAGACTTCAACCAACTTAATACTGACTGTAGGAAGGCAGCTCAGTCTATGTAATTCTTGTAGTGCTAAATCATTCTTTTTTGTTTGTATATATTTAGTTACTTTATTCTAATTTTGAAAAATATTGAAAGGTGTAATTAACATTATTTTTAAGCTATTTTCTTTTGTTAGTTATTTTTGATTGATGTTAAATTAATCTTATTTTTGTTATTTTTCGATATATATAATGTCTAAAATGAAGATCAAAATAATGTAAACATAATAATTTGTGAAATATAACATAGATTACGTGTAGTGTGCCTAAAAATAGGCATGGAACATGTATATAAACAAAAAATTAATAAACTCTTCTTCTTTGGGGTTACCATAGGAGGAAAAGATAAAAAAAAAAAAAAAAAAAAAAAAAAAAAAAATATATATATATATATATTATATAGAATGGAATAATTGGAACTTTCTCTTCTCTTTCTTTATATTTTTATTTATTATAACATAAATAAAACTTTAATATGACGTTTCAAGGTATTTCTTTGCCTCATCTTCATATTATTCAATAAATATCTAATATAATTTGTATTTACTCCTCTATAATAATAATTGACATTTATATATATATATATATATTCATTGGATATATGGAAATACGAATAATATTTTTTTACGAATAGAAATTCCAAGCACATCGTTTTTAACAATTTCAGTTACGGGCAACGATGCATTTTGTAGTTTTTAAACTGATAATAAGAGAAAAATTGATCCAATAAATATTTTTCCTTTCATTACACCTTATGTATTTTAGAAACCTTGAAATATCTGTAAAACTATTGAGCAAAAATTGTTCATATATTAACAACAATAATAATAATAATAATCAAAATTCAAAAATTAATTAAAACATTTATCGGGAACATTTGGTTTTAGTTTTTTTTAAATGTAGAGCGTATATGGTATTAAAATACTGTGATACAATTTGATCGATCAAATGCGATCGATCAGTGTGATATCGATTTAAACATCTGACGCTATTTATTTTTAAATCAATTTAGACAAAATTATAAAATATGTCTCATATTTTACAATTTGTCTTATCTTTGTTCCAGTGGAAGAAAAAAAAAATTACAGGATAAGTATCGAAAATAAATTATTTTGTTAAGTTACAATCAGTAGATTTTTTTCTTTTATACAATAATTCCTCATAGATCCGTATACGTCGTAAATTCCTGAGTAAGGCAATTATAAACGCAGAAACTCCTATAAATGCGAATAATAGGTCATTTCTTTCGATTTCGAAGCTCCTATACAGAATAAATTAGAAAAATAATCCAAAAAGAATCCTAAATCAGAGGGTCCCGCGGCCATCTTCTTTTTAGACACCTTGGAGAATCATCAGGAATCGTAGAGGATGCTATGATTGCTGGGTTTGAGTGGGAATGGAGTTTGTCATAGTAGGAATAATACCTCATTTGGACCAAGTCAGCAACATATGGAACATTAAGGTTATTATGGAGGATTTTATTCGTGAGAAAGTAAGAAGAATTGAACATATTATGAAGGGTTTAAGATTGAAAGAATTCGATAGTACTACTTCGTCCGATGCTACAGTTCTACTCCGGATCTGCAGATTACAAAAAAAAAATCTGGAGCTAAACACACGACTTTTAAGTTACCTCTTTTGTTAAAATTAATTAAAGAACTTTTAAATAAATTTAGAGTTGAAAAACTGTTATGCTTATCGTGGGGGAAAACAAAACTCACCAACATAAATATTTTTGCTGTTTTCTTCTTCAAGAGAGCGAGCGGTGGATAAAGCACTAGGCTATTGTTCTTCAGGTCCTGGGTTCGAATCCCAGCTGGGCAGAATATTATTTATTCTGTTAATTCGGTAGGGGGCGACACTAGGGTATTGAGACCCTCCTGGGGCAGACCCAGCCTCTATAAAGTGGGGACCCAAAAAAATGAGGGAAAACCTGGCGTCTGAGCGTGATCAAGACCTAATCACCTCATTGCACTGCCGTTGGCCTAGAAACAGTACCAATATATAGCCTATATACCAGCTCCTAAAGGGTAGGTTCTAGCGATAAATGTTATAAAATATGTTATATATTCAATATATATTATTGGTTTTTTGAACTGAATTTCTAACCTGGGCAATATCTTCAAATTTCCTATCCCAACAACACCAATAGAGCTAGAGAATGTAAAACTGGGAGTAACAAAAAAAGTGAAAAAATGAAAGTTACGAAGCCAAAAGACACAATAACATGACTTAAATAGCATATTCAGGGATCACCTGTAGCATATTGGCTAGCATAACAGCCTTCTATGCCACAGTTCATGAGTTCGAAACCACAGGTGGTCCAGGATGTTTTAATGGGAGAAAAAAATCCTTAGTTATTCCGTCCTTTGAAGAGGACGTAAAAGTTTGGTACCGAGCCTTAAAGTTAAAGATCCATGTACTAATTAAACGTGGATAGGCCACATTTAGGACTCCCAATGTACCATTGTTCGATAAACCATAGTAGCATAAAGTGACGTTAAATGATTAGACAAACGCTCTAACCTTCCACTTAACTACATAACTTATTGGGTTGTTTCACATGAAATGTCCGTTTTTATAGTTTCTGAAATACATAAAGGATTTTGCAGGTCTCTGTTGTTTTCTTCCGAATGTTTACATATTTAAAGTAAACAGTTACTAATCCTCTACCTTTGTATTATAAACATTAGCTTCCCAATCAATTACCCACTTTTTAGTATACCTCCAAATATGAACATGGAAACCCGCGATTTTCGAGTAATATTTTTGTACGAGTTTAAACTCGGCCATTCAGCAGCTGAGGCCGCTAGAAATATTTGCGAGGCGTTTGAGGAAGGGAGTGTTAATGAACGGACCAGGCGCCGTTGGTTTGCTAAGTTTTCACCTGGGGATACCGACTTGGAAAACTTGCCCCGAGGAAGACCTCCGTCCGTAATAGACAACGATGTCCTCAAACATACAGCAGAAGGAAACCCCTATCAAACAGTTAAAGGACTCTCAGCACAACTAAATGCAAGTGCATCTACCGTTTCCAGACATTTAAAGAAGGCGTTGATGACCTCGTAGTTTTACGCCTTTAAGCATCAACAAACAAAGTGTATTGGGAAAGTAAAAAAGCTCGATACATGGGTACCTCATGATCTCACTGAGCGGCAGCAAGACCCCATATGTTTCAAAACATACCGTGCAAAAATTTAAAGAACTGGGCTACGAAGTTCTTCCACACCCACCATATTCTCCCGACTTGTCTCCAATAAATTACCACCTGTTCAGGAATTTAGACAGCTTCGTCAAAGGAAAACTTTTTGAAAATGATGATCAAGTGAAAAGTGCGTTTTCAGATTTTGTTTCACTTCAAAGCTCAGATTTTTTCAGTTCGGGGATGAAAAAGTCGGTGTCACGTTGGGAAAAATGTTTAGAAAAAGAAGGTAAATACTTCGAATAAAATTATCTTGTTTTCATATCGTATTTTTAATAAAAATCCTTTACCTTGAAAACGGACATTTCATGTGACACAACCTAATATCATACGGACAAACGAAAATGAACTTTAATAAAAACTTGAAAACATATTTATTGATATTAAGTGTGATTCCATATATTATTACGCTTTATATATTTTAGAGAGCATGCATGAGCAGTACATTTTTTTAATCGTTGATTGGCCCGAAATGTTTTCAAAATTGAAGAATCTGTTAAGACTGATTCCTAACTATTCTTCCATTTTTTTCTGTTGTTAATTTATTTTATTTTTTTAATAACCTAAATCATAAGCGGGTTCAAACCCAGCAGATGGCCTTAGGATTTATTAAAGGGAGTAAAAAATCCTTGGTTATCCCATCCTTTAGAGTGGACATAAAATGGTGGTCCTTTAAGATCCCTATCCTGCTTAAACCTGGATAGGCAAAATTTAGGATTCCAGGGATCCTTTTATTAACCACAGTAGCATAAAGCAGAGGTGGGCATAATCGAATGATTAATTGTGATCATATCGATTGGAAACAATCTCTTCCTACTTTTGTTCATATGCATTCTTTATTAACACATGTTACACTTTATTACGTTTCGAGGCTTCACTTACCTCATCTTCAGATATTATATCTTTTACCATATTTTTATATAATATAGGTCATTTAAATAAATTAAAATCACAACATTAATTCTGATACTTCATAATCACATATGTCAATATGCACTGTGCATTTAATGTGTACTAATGCATACAGTTTAGTACACATTAAATGCACAGTGCATATTGACATATGTGATTATGAAGTATCAGAATTAATGTTGTGATTTTAATTTATTTAAATGACCTATATTATATAAAAATATGGTAAAAGATATAATATCTGAAGATGAGGTAAGTGTAGCCTCGAAACGTAATAAAGTGTAACATGTGTTAATAAAGAATGCATATGAACAAAAGTAGGAAGAGATTGTTTCCAATCGATATGATTTAATTTGGGTCTTTTTGCCTTAAAATTTAGAATTATTTTTTTTACTATAATAATAACATCATATGAAAGTTATGAAATGATTTTTTTAGAATGATTTGGAACGAAAATAAATGCGTAATTAGTACTTTTAGAAAATGACCGCATTTCTTAATCGTGTTTTTTAAGGACTTGAGAATTCATTAGATAACATCAAGTAGAATATTTAGATAGAACTAAATGATGAGAATAAAAATATGTAAAAATATTAATTTCGTAAAAAATGTCCTTTAGTACCTTTTGGAAATCAACGTCTCAATTGTCTCCGTACCTTCTGATGTCTGATAATTATAGAAAAATGCTCCGTAACTTTTATTCACAAGTATTTCCACATCTTTAATTGGAATTAGATTAATTGTCATAAATTCTAATTGCTCTATAAAAGAGTCGACGCAGATTTTATGACCTTTTAACCCTACCTTAGGCATTTTCCGTACGATTCTTGGTTTCTGTGAACGTCGAAATTTGACACGGTTTTCACAATCACTTAAGGCATTCTTTCCTGAAGGTTTATAAGTAAAATACTTTGATATAAAGTTTTTCTTTAGATTGGAATATTAAATGATCTGTAATTAAGGCATTAAAAAACATCTCTGGAAACACGAGTAGTAATATAAAATTATTATATACCGTTGGAAAGTGCTTTAGAAAAGTTAATATGCAATAAAATAAGTTATAAAAGTTGAAAGGATGTCGCCCGTTTTATAATTTACATATATTATAAGCCCATAAATTCATAAATGAGAGGGGTTATGGGATTCTGTGTTGAAACCGTACAATATCGTACAAGTTATATTCTTCCATACAGTCTTTGCGAGGAGGAGAGGGAAAGAAGAGAAAACTGATTATTTTTAGTAAGGTTTTTCCTGAATATCTCTAAAATATCTTCGTAACCATTTGTTTGAGCGAAAAATTGAATATAAAATTTGTAATATGTTTTTATTACAATGTTTACGATAAACATAATACTTACGGAGATAATCACGAAAAACCTTTAAAAAATCACTTTTCTCTACTTATCCCCCTCCTTCCAACAAAACCAAATGCGGGAAATCATGCAGATATTCACCATTACGGCATATTTAAGAAACAATTTACAATAAGTTGCATATTACTTTTTAATGTATATATGTATGTGACTCCTTTTTAACCTTTCTTTTTATAGCGCGCTAATAGTTACAAGAGATATTAATTTTCGTGAATTGTTTAAATAATTTTCTGGGCTACTTACGTATTGTATTGTAGGGACTGAAAATATAAATAGTACTCTCATCATCATTCTAGTTTTTGTTTCGTTCAAAAAGATGCAAAATTACGGTAGTAATAATTTTTAAAGATAAATGTTTTTTAACAATTAGAGAATTTTATGACTTGGGAACCAGCTGAGTCTTAGTCACCAAATTCATGTCACTTACACTCACCATATAGATGTGTTATCTATATTAGTGTCATAATTTTTCACTCAGTCCTATACAAGATATTTTTATGTAAATGCCGAGAAAACTTAATGTTTTGCCAAAATTCACAACAAAAAAAAAGTCATATATTTTAATGATTTTTACAGTAAGTAGGACAATAGCCAAGCTATATAAGCCCTAGATAAAATAATTGCCAACAATCGTAATAATTACTTTCACTTACCTAAATATGAAATATACAATAAGGGAAAGTATTGAGATCGTGAAAATTTTCGACTTCAGGTTTTCAACGGGAATACATGTTTAAAGGTCTTCTGAGTCCAAATAACCAAGTCCCATAAAAAGGCCTGAGTGTATAAGTTTGTGGTAAGTCTAGCACGAAAACAAAAAGGTAAAAAAAAACGAAATTTCATATTTCAGACAAATATACGCCTAAAACGTTACAGCAACTTTTTCACTTAAAGTGGCTGACCGGAAGTGCTACTTTATACTATACAGTCTGCACCTTTTAACGATTTTCTCAAAAACAGCTCTTAACAATTTTGATTAAACTCGCTATATCGTAAAATGTAATGGACTTCAATACGATGTAGATTTCATTCTGATTGAAATAATCTGACAGGGCTTTCCATAAATGCCGATAGTTTAAAGTTTCTTCCTCTAAAGTGCCTTTAGTTTTGTACATATGAATGAATTAGCCGTATCATCTTATTAGCTTTGATAAAGAATGGTTAAATATACAAGTTGAACGAATTCGATGACCAACTAAAGCAGACGAGAGCAAAAATATTTATAACGTAAATTTCAGTTTTTTTAATAATAAGAATAGTAATATCGACATATTATATACCGTTGGAATGAGAAATATTTTAGAAATAATATTATCTTATGCACTAAGTTTTAAAAGGTAATTGAGAGTGACGACTGCGGCTTAAACTTATTTCTGATTATTCTAAGTAAAAATTTAATTTTGTTATTATTTAATCTAAATCATATGTTTCCAACGTAACTGAATAAACTTTTTATTTAAATTAACTTAAAACTTTTTTCACCTTAGAATATTTAATAGTTCTTAAATTTATTTTGAGGTAAGTTAAAGTCGTATGTTGCCCGCACCAGATTTTTTTTTTTTTTTTATAAATACCTATCTTGCATTAGATTTAAATTTTAATAATTCAATGTTTCGAGGAGGTAGCCGTAGATGCCCCATGGTTTATTAGAAAAAGTCAACAACATTGTGAGCTACGAATTGAATACATGGAAGACTTAATCAAAAACCGCTTCAAAAAATAATACTAGGAGCTACCAGCTAGTATTATTTTTGCAGTATCCTACAACATAGGTATTCCTACTTCATCTCACAGGCTCAAACCCAGACTTCTACAAGACATTCTATTGTAAATATTATTATCTAGTTTTATAGAACCCATATTATTTTATTTTTTAACTTATATTGATTTATTATTATTTTGGTTTAAAATTGTATTTATATTTTTTATTTAGTATTTTATTTTTTTTTTTATTTATTAGTATTATTATTTTTGTTTTTAAACCAAAATCGATTTTTATTTTATTTTTTTCCTCGGGTTCTGCAAATTGCGTCACATTTTAATTTTATACTTTATATTCTTGCACCAAACCTAGTATTATTTTTGTATTTTCATTACTTTTTTTTATTTCTTTAGTTTTTATTATAATCGTTCGTTATATAATCAAATTGTTTTTATTATTTAAGTCTCAGGAATAATTATAAATTTATAATCGTTGAAAGACACCCCTTCTGTAAGAGACTATACCTCCACTTTTTCCATTGTTACGAGTTGTAATAATTATTCTTTAAAAAAAAAAAAAAAAAAAAAAAAAAAAAAAAAAAAAAAAAAAAAAAAAAAAAAACATGTATGGTTCAAGCAGAGCCGATCTGGAAATAAATTAATCAAAAAAAGAAAAATAATGTTTGGAGGATTGAAATCAACTCCTGGAGAAACAGATTCTTTTTTTCTTCGTTCTATTAGAACATTTCTGATAAACGAAGTTTCGGTAGCAGTGTTATTTCGCATGAAATGGAAGGGCGCAGCCAATAGGGTTGATCTTCATATTTGTTACGTTGAAAAAAAAAAAAAAATTCTCTGTTGAGTTAAATAGAAATTAAGGTTACTTTTGATAGCTCGAAGAGGGTTATTTGGAAAAAATATATTTAAAAAATAAATAAATGTATGAGAAATTTGAAACTGAAAAACAGCCTTCCTCCTAACCCCAAACCTAGGTGAATATCTTTTTGAAAATAACCTTTGGTTTGTGTTTGGTGAGAGATAAACTAAAGAAAGTAATAGTGTCAGACAATAGAAAAAAAAATAGTATAAGTTGTAAATATGTTTTGTTGTTGAATAATTTATTTCTTTTTCTTTTCTTTGTTTTTAATTAGAAATAAAATTATGTTTTGTTGTTTTCTTATAATCAATTTAACCATGTTTTTTTTTTTTAAATTGGATCTTGAATATTTTCTTATTAATATTAACCGTAAAAATAAACATTGTACAACCCTCGTCGAGTCTACAACAACAGTATAAGAAGATATTACAGTGACACCATATGTTTCCCATAAGCTCATGGGATAGAAAGGTAATTACTGACTGAAAGGTACCGAGTTAGTAGGCACCTGTTATCAATAATTTTTTTTTGTAAATTACATTTTAGTTTTCATTAAACATATTAGTTTAAAGGGGTTTCGCTATTTACCTTCTTTTTTTTTCATAATTAAGAAATAGCGTGGCGCTCGAATAAAATTTATTGTGGAACCTGCCCGTCCCCACTGATAATCTGGGGCATAGTTACGGTTAGGAAAACCTTTTTTTTGTAAATTTTAATCGTAACATATTAACTACTATTAGAATTTAGGGGGTCCTTTTCATTGAAGTGAAGGGATAAAGGTTTCCGTAAAGAATTTTTGTTTGGAACCAATTGCATAGAAGATTCAAAATATTTTTTTTTTTTTTCATTAGTTGATTTTATCCAATTTCATAGTGCTAACTGATGTTGTTAGTTTATAGTAAATAGATGCGTCCGGTTCCATTGATAGATCTAAGGACCCTCCCTTGCATTTGCAACGTGAATGGAGTTATATAATCGACGCCTATACTTGAGCTAATAGTGACTAAGTGAGGAGAAGACTCGCCGCCTTGTTCCAAGTCACTCAGCCCCCTCCTTCAACATCTTAAATAATCTTTCTATTCAGTTGAACCCTTCGTAACGATAGCTAACAACGTTTTCCAAAATTTATTTTAATATGACTTTTTGATCAGTATAAACTTTTAATCTACAACAACCATCAAAGTTTATTCCCTATTCGTCACTTTCCACAACTTCCTTTCTCTATATAAAAAATCTGGTGCGGGCAACACACGACTTTCATTTACCTCGATTTTTAAATCAATTAAAAAACTTCAATTTAAAATATTTCAAGTTGATTTTAAT
The DNA here is from genome assembly GCA_023052935.1 of Piezodorus guildinii. Lineage (NCBI taxonomy): Eukaryota > Metazoa > Arthropoda > Insecta > Hemiptera > Pentatomidae > Piezodorus > Piezodorus guildinii. The sequence goes on along the minus strand of CM041295.1, from coordinate 33,965,230 downwards.
TAAACGTGTATTCATTTTCGTTGAAAACATATGATTTAAATTAAATAAACTTATTACTGACTAACAATTTAATATAGTTTATTAAATTGTTAATCAGTAATAAATTTATTCCCCACTCGTCACTGTAACCAAGTCATCAAAAAATTATTCCTGACATATAAGTGGTAATATAGACGTATAATATACCGTTGGAAAGAGCAAGATTTTAGAAAAGTTAATATGCAATAAAATAAATCGTAAGATATACTATAAAGTTTTAGTAAGCCCATAAAATAATATTATTAGGAAAGAGGGAGATTATAATAGTTAAATGTACAGGATCGTACAAGTTATATTCTTCCATTTAGTACGCAAGATTTTGTAATAATATTACGTACCGAATTGTAACTAAGTTGTTAACATAAATGGTATGTTGTTATAAATCTATATACTAAAACTGTTAATAATTATTTCAAATTTAATAATATTTCATGAAAACGCATTTTTCACTGTAAACGAAATGGGATTCCTATTGAAACTTAATTCAACTTTTAAAATGCAATTTAAATATTTCATGGTAATAAACCCAAAAAAAATAAGAACCGTTCTTATTTCTGTATTTTTTTAATACATACATAACAATCAAGTTTTCATTATATGGAAAAATTAAATTATCCGTTATCTTCACTTTAAATTTTATATATTTTATATATATATATATATATATATATATTTTTTTTTTTTTTTTTTTGTGTGTGTTCAAAATTAGTTGTTTTTTACTTTTCATTTACTGTATTTATTTACTTAACGTTATGCTTTTTCTTTTCTCTTGTACATAGATATGTGTATGTACATACATTTATATAAATTTCTTTCTCTACCTCTTTTACCAATGTTTTTTAAGTTTAATCTATCTAATGTTTTCTGGCCAGATGTGCTGTATTTATTTTTAAATGTCATGTTTCTTAAGGGACTAAATCCCAGAATAAAAGCTTTTTTCTATTCTATTTTAAAATAGTAAACAAATAAACTTAAACTAATTTTGCCGATGATTAAATATGATAATTAATAGACGTTATAAAATAAACATATTTTCTTGCTAATTGCACTTTTCGTTACAATAAACAAAAACTCTTAATTATAGCGATTAACTCTTAATCGGTCAGACTATGACACCACATTTAAAGTGCGACCGTTCGAAGCAGGGGCTGGTTAACTATTTGAATATAAAATAACACTTTTTTTCTAAAATAATTAACTTTCCAAAGGTATATTATCTAATACATAAAAAATTCGTGGTACTGTATTTGTGGTCGCACCCCTCAGAAACGGCTCGAACGTTTAATATGATATTTCGTATGCATATTTGGCAGGTATGAGAATAGTTGGTAAAGTACATTTTATACCAATAGGTGATTCGGGTGTCGATATCCAAGTTTGTTTTTTTTTTCAACAAAATATATATATTTTTTTTATTTGGCATAAAAAAATACCCATAATCTTAAAAGTTTCATCCTTTCTCCCTCACGCTCACAATTTTAAATTGTAATTTTGGCATTTTTAAATGAATAATATCTAAATAATTTAATCGTTGCACAGTGGGAAAAAATTAGGATTTAGTGGCCAAAACTCTATAACTCTTGATCTAATTAAGAGAAATTTAAAATATTTTTTGTATGAGTATGTGTCCTTTATTAGTGAGAGGGCAAAAATTACTCCTATTATATCTTTAAATATTTTCAAAAGTACTGATTTGGTAATTTTTTTTTTTAATTTTAATAATTTATTTTATATAGGAGCATTCAAATTGAAACGAAAGAAATGACCGATACTCCGCTTCTAATGAGGTCTCTGCGTTTATAAGTACCTTTTTACGACTTTTCTGGAAAACGGCTATAACGATTTCGATTAAAGTCGCTATATCGATGTAAAATTTAATCGACTTTCATATTATATAGGTTTCATTTAGGTGATTAAAATAGTCTGGCAGGTCTTAGATGTCGATATTTTAAATTTTCTTCCTTTAAAGTACCTTTCACTATGAGGATTCCGAAAAATTAACCATATCTTATTATCATTAAATTGAAAACGGCTAAATATACAAAATGGACGAATTTTATTAACAACTAAAGGAGAAAAGAGCAAAAATATCCTTTAGGTAAATTTTATTCCCAAACATAATAATGGTAATATAGATGTATTATAGGGGTACTCACTACGTTTGCTATAGCATGCTATTTGTGCTATTGTGCTAAACCCATCAATTTTATACAGGAAATAACTGTAGGAGCTCGACGGGCTTAGCAAAATAACACAAATAGCATGCTATAGCAAACGTAGTGAGTACCCCTAATATAGAGTTGAAAAGCTAGAGAAAAAAATGTTATAATAAAGAGTTGTAAATGATGTATAGGGCATCAACATATCTGACCATTATACATAAAAATTTTATATTGTAATATTATTTAATCAAAGAAATGTTTTTCTAGCTAAGCCGATTATAATTATTCATACATTAATAGTTCTTAAATTTATTTTTAAAAACAATGTAAATGAATGTCGTGTGTAAATAATAATTGAAACATGTGTTCCATTAAATAATTGATTATATTATTATCTCCAACAATCAGTTAGTTTTATACGCTTTTCATCACTCTCCATTACCATTCACAACTTTTGTAAAATGAAATATTTTTTCAAAAATCTTTAGCTTTCCAATGGTACATTAGGGGTACTCACTACGTTCGCTATAGCATGCTATTTGTGCTATTGTGCTAAATCCATCAATTTTCTAGAGGAAATAACTGTAGAAACTCGACGGGTATAATGTTGGCTTTGGTCTCTTAACATATGGTTTCCCATTTGATTGTAAATAGTGTAAAGTGTAACCACAATTTGTTCTCTTACTACGTTGAAACACTGACGTGTAATTTAATTCTTTTATACAGGTATTAATTTATTTATTATTTTAATTGTTTGTATTTTATATCAATCTCTCGTTCTAATTATTTTTGTACTTTTATACAGAGAATAAAATCACGTTTTTAGAAATTAAATTACAAGCTTCAATGAGTAAGGAGATGGCTCAGCTATTTGTTAAAGTTGTTAAGAAAGCGGAGGAAGAATTTTTCATCCAATGCATTTCTACTGATAAAAATATTTGGTATTTATTGCCAGCTGAATTAATTGACTTGAAACATCATACTGTTTTATCAGGTAAAAAACCCATTTTTAATGCTATAGCTGCTATTAAGAATGTGAACGGTTATAGAACTATAGCCGTAAAAATTGATGACGATGTTAAAAATGAATATTTCAATGAAGCTGGGAACATGTGTTTCCAACAATTACCATTGGAAGAATACATCCCTCCTCCAATTCCTCGATGTTTTGAACAGCTACAATTTGAATATGAGGATCGAATTAGACGATTAGAGCAACAATTAAAATCCAATTCAACTCAAAGCGAAGTAAAATTGTACCAAATTGAAAAGAAATTTGTTTTGGATAAATTTGAAAAGAATCAAACCGATCCCACTTAAATAAATTAAATAATTTATTATATTATTATCTCCAACAATCAGTTAGTTTTATACGCTTTTCATCACTCTCCATTACCATTCACAACTTTTGTAAAATGAAATATTTTTTCTAAAATCTTTAGCTTTCCAATGGTACATTAGGGCTACTCACTACGTTTGCTATAGCATGCACCAACCAACTATAACACGCAACCAACCAACCAACCAACTATAGCATGCTATTTGTGCTATTGTGCTAAATCCATCAATTTTCTACAGGTAATAACTGTAGAAACTCGACGGGTTTAGCAAAATAACACAAATAGCATGCTATAGCAAACGTAGTGAGTACCCCTATTATACGTCTATATTACTATTCTTATCAATAAAAAAAAAAAATAATACATACAAAAATCTGATCTTTCTTAATTGGTTAAAATATCGGCATTTGAGCCCAGTCAGACTATTTCAATCAGTCTGAAATGTAGGTTAAATATTAAATCCAATTAAAGTTAACATCGATATAGCGAGTTTAATCAAATACGTTAAAGGCGTATCTTAGAAAATCGTAAAAAGGTGCGAAATGCATAGTGTAAGAGCTCCTCTAGTTACCCGATTTAAAAAAAAAAAAATAAATAAAAAAATAAAATAAAAAAAAAAAAGGTTGCTGTAACATCTCAGGCATATACACTTCTAAAATATGAAATTTCGGTCTTATGCAACTTATCTTTCCTGAGCTAGATGCCACACAGAAACCTTTTTGCGAGACTCGGTCATCTTGACTCAGATGGCCCTAACATTTTCGGTGAAAACTCGAATTCGAAAATTTCCATGATCGCAATACTTTCCCTTACTTCATAAGTAAAAATCTATTCATAATACAAAAAAAAAAAAAGAAGAACTTTGTATTTTATTAACTTGAAATTATTTTTTCATTAATATCTTCACATTTGGTATTACCTAAATGGAATTAATCTCTAAACTGTTTTCAATATTCTCCCCCTCACTAAGCAATTCATCCATGATATAAATTTTAATGCTATGACTTTTTTCTTCGGTTTTCGTTTGTGAATTGAAAATTAATGAATACTGTGATCAGAAATTAAACATACAAGTGTTAAAGTCTATCGTGAACACAACTAATTGTTTAGGTAGTTGTTAAATAATGAATTAATTAATTTTGATACCGTTCGTAGAAAAACATTTTGGATTTGAATTTATGATAACTTCTTATTTTTTCCCCATCGTTCTTTTCTAGCAGGTTTGGATTGTTTTTCCTTTTTTGGAAAACCTCCCATTGTAGATCAATATTTCTCTGAACGACATTAATGGACTTTTGTAATCATTAAGCTTTAGCCGTGAGCTGTTGCAGATCTTTGCCAATATGTAAACCGCTTAGGTTTAGTTTTTATTTTGTTGAAACAGATAAGAAATATTAATTTTTTTTTAAGTTAATAAATAAATACTGTTGTATGATTAAACAGTTTGCTTCTCCTAATAGGTTGTAGCAATTAGAATAATATCAAAAGGTTTTAATCACGTTTTTTAAATCTTGACAACTATTTCTTATTTTGCCTCTGCAAAAAAAACTATATACAATAAACAAATTTGATCCCACATAAACGGTTATATCAGATCTCATATATTAAATATCTTGTCAACCATCCCAAAAGTCATCGAAGTGGATTTAAGTGTATGGGCCGATGAGTTCATTCATTTTAATTTTTTTTAATAATATTTTTCAGCAGTATCCAAGTCATTTTGGACTAAGTCACTTGTCACATAGCATATAGCACCTACGATTTATCGTAAAACGACAGGAATGACTAAATCTTTGGCTGTTGCAGTTTATAAATCAGCTCCATAGCAATATCCCATATGTCCATAAAGGTTTGATAAGTACTTGGTAGATAGTAATTTTTGTATTTAAGAATAATTTTAGACTCTATTAAACCATCGAAGTTCTCTCGTACACAATCCTTAAGATCCCAAATCCTTCAGAAAATCCTCAATGCTACGTATTTAGTCACGAATAAACTCATTCATGATGACCTTAATGTTCCATATGTCGCTGTTCTGGCCCGAAACAGGAACGCTTCCTTTCATGAAAAACTACATTCGCACCTTAACCCACTAGTTTCTATCCTAGCATCCTCGATTCCTGATAATCCTCCGAGGCGTCTAAAAAAGGATAGTTTCAAGACCTCGTTTAGTGTATTTTTTAGGTATGCCAATGGGTTGTTTCTCTACAAATTTACGATTTCATTTTTTAATGTTTTCCTAAAATTAACTGTATACATTCAATGTACAGTTGCAAATTTTTAATAAAAATAAGAATAATTTTGAACGTCAAAATATAAAAATAGAAAAGATAAATTAGGCCTATTATCCAATAAATTAATTGGACACCCTACTACATCTTAAACTACTAATAAAAAGACTGGTCGACGCGTATATAAACTGAGAAAAGTAATATTTTCTGAAAGATTTGTGTCCTTGTCAGGATCGAAAGAATACCAAGATTGGAGATATGTTGAGAGTAGTTTGACCTCGTAAAGCTTCATTGACCAAATAAAAGCATTTTCTTATAAACCGCTTAAACCCCACACACAACACACTAAATACATAACATATCTTACACTACATGAAAAATCTGCATGATATTTAATATATATATATATAATATATATATATATATATATATATATATATATATAATATATAATACATTGTAACCGCAAGATTTTTTTTTTAATCATTAGAAGAAAAATTATAATAAACATTATTTACAAAACATAACATAAGTAAATCCATCATACATCAGTGTTACATAGCAATCTTACCTAAAAGAAAAATCGGTTTTTAAAGTTAATATGTCTTAATATCTGTAATATGTATGTAACAATATCTTTTACAGTTAATTTGTTAAACACACTGATTATCTTCTCTTAACAAACACTTTAAATGATTAATTAAAAACAAAAATATATTGTCTTGAGGTTACAAAATTGTTATGTCCCAATGCTACAACAAAAGTGATTAATTCACTTTAACACATATAAATATATAAATACATATATATATATATATATATATATATATATATATATATATATATATATATATATATAAATAAAAGTCAAGAAAGGTACCAAAAAAGAAGAGGTGGATCGAGATAAAACAGCCCTGATGAAGAGGTGTTAGAGAGAAAGGAAGAGAAGAAATGGAAGGGAGGTTGTGATTTGCTCAAGTTCACACGTTCTCCTCAGGGGGGAATAGTCGAAAATAATAATTATATTTACGTATATGTATGTATATATTAGTGACAAATATTCTTGTGAGATTAAGCTAACAACGAAAAGTGACAAATCGTATTATCTCCCACTGCGGAAGCTACTATAATTGGGTTCGTCCTGTGCCGTCTTGAATTCCAAACTTTTTACGGCATTGTCCTGACATCTGTCAGCAGATCTCAGAAGGGACTTTCCTCTGAGCCTTCAACCGTGGAAGGCTGCCAACTTCACCAATTCGATATCCACATCTGGACAACATCCGACAAAGAAAATAATAACTGATTAAAAACATTCCTTTCATGACAAAGAGAATGATCAGCAGCACGTTTAAAAATAAAATCCTTTAACCGCAGATGCTACTGGATTCACGATCATTAAATCAAATCAATCGTATTTTGGCATAGAGTGGAGTGCAGACAAAGCAGTATAATTATAGAAATCTTACTGACGAGTACAACGTGTTTCAGATCATAAACAAATAACCCAAGATATTTACAAACGCTGGAGTGAATCTCGTAGAATCAACTTGCCCTGGGATGAACCAGAGGTTTGGGGCGAAACGTCCGCTTTTAAAACAAAATTGTTCATTGACATAGATCCTACGATTTTTTAATATGATTATATAGCTGGAGTGTCCAGCTACACCATTTTACTTACTACTAATAACTAAAGACTTAAAATAAAAAGTTGTGTAAGTTTCATCGCTGGCTAATATTAATCCTATAATGATTTTGTTTTTGGCGCATTATACTATTCAGAAAAGCATTTGGAATATTCCGGAAGATGTATATATATATATATATATATATATATATATATATATATATATATATATATATAAGTTTGTGTTGTTCTTAGGTTTCAGTCAATGAATAAACAATGTTATCTATGCGACGTTTCGAGAATTTATTGTTCTCATAATCATGCAATTTTGGACAAAATAGTGTCTTAATTAGGCATGTTTAGCCTACAAGCTTTGAAAGAACACTGAAAAAATAAAAAAGGAATAGTTCAAGTATGGAAGATTTTCCAGGAATTTATATATATATATATATATATATATATATTAGGCAATTATATATATAAATTTATTATTTATTGTTTATATTAAACTCAGTTAATGAATATGTTATTATGAACCAGTTTCGATGTTTTATTTTATTCATCACTTTAATCTATAAGATGTGTATAAATTCCTGGAAAATCTTCCATACTTGAACTATTCCTTTTTTATTTTTTCAGTGTTCTTTCAAAGCTTGTAGGCTAAACATGCCTAATTAAGACACTGTTTTGTCCAAAATTGCATGATTATGAGAACAATAAATTCTCGAAACGTCGCATAGATAAAATTGTTTATTCATTGACTGAAACCTAAGAACAACACAAACTTAAATTATCAACAGTCGAGAACTGATCAAACAATATATATATATATATATATATATATATATATATATATATATATATATATATATATATATATATATATATATTGGGTTGTATAATAAGTTCGTTTTCCATATTACAATTTAATCCTCTCTATGTTTATATCATGTTTACTTGGTCAATAATGTTTACATACTCTAAAGAAGGATTAGTAAAGGTGCTTTTATGGATCAGTTTCAACCGAGATTCCTTATCTTTAAGTGGTATTTTGCTTGCCCAAAATGGAACAGAAAAAAAATCATTTCCGTCATTAAATTAATTAAATTAAATTAAATCATTCCGCTCTACTACTCTCTGGAATTCCTTACCTACTCATATCCGCCATGCTTCATCCCTACCATCATTCAAGTCTCAGTTGTTCCAGTAACTACTGTCATCCCAAACAGACGCTGAACTACAAGCCTGATATTTCAAATCAAATTTCAATTCATACAGAAAATTTATTATTTATTGTTTATATTAAACTCAGTTAATGAATATGTTATTATGAACCAGTTTCAATGTTTTATTTTATTCATCACTTTAATCTATAAGATGTTGTGTATATTACTCTTTTATTTTATTTACTCTTTTATATACTTTAATCCACTTTTTTTTTTTTTCTGATACCATTGTAAATAAAAATTAATTATAATCCTTTGGTCTTTTGGCCAGACACATCGTATATCTTAATTGTACATATCAATTGTTCTTAAGGGACCCTGTCCCAGAATAATAAAAAAATTTTCTATTTCTAAATGATTTCTAGTTCCTAAGAAGAAAATCCGCGGCACGGAAAGCTACAAAAAATGGTAAATGTATAAGGCGATGATGCCTAAGGAGTAAGCACCGTCCGTAAGTGGTTTGCACGGTCCAGAACTCGAAATTTTGACTTGGAAGACGCAAAGCGGGTCGTCCTTCAACTGTAGATGGTGAACAAATTCAATAAATAGTCACAGACTCAAAGACTCAATGAAACGAGATATCGCAAAAACGATTAACATACAATATTTACAAGAATGTGAAGTTTTTATTGATATCACCATTAAACAATTATACGAACCTATTCTAAAACCTAATAGTTATATTTAATATTTAAAAAATGCACCATTACAACCCCCGAAGAGTCTTGGGCTCACAGTACATATAGATATCCGTACTCTTCTAGACCAACTACCATCAAACTCAGCCTTAAGTTTTCCCCCCATTTTGGCTACCAACTTCATTGAGTTTAGGTGTTCAACAAAAGAGCCTCCATGCCCCATGGTCGCAATAATATTCTGCCACAGCTCTATCCATCACACCACGCTCGCTAAATAAACTGATAAAAACTGTTATGACTGGGTAGTCAGGAGATGAATAAATAAGCGGAATTTAAAGGTAGCAAGAGAGTTGGAGTGATGGATAGAAAAAGGAATAGAATTCTATAAGGTTGAGGATCGGATAAGAAACGATCTATCGAAATGTGTAGAACGGTGGGCCGTAGTGTATAAATCTGAAGGCCTAGAGCGTGTATAAAGGGAATGGACGGAGGAACTTTCCCTTTGAGATGTACTTTTTATCGATGATAAAAAATCAAGTGCCATCAACCTGATTTAATATGAAATAAATTCAAAATTAAATGGAAGTTTAATTAAGATCGAAGAAATCCTAGACAACTTCCATGAATGCGGAGTTGTCCGCAGTTACTAAAAAATCGTAATTTCATACTTTAAGGACCGCACGAGAGGAAATGCTTGGGAAGAACTCAGGTTTTTATTGGGTTGTTTCCCATGAAATGTATGTTTTTATAGTTTCTGAAATAAACAGGTCCCTGTAGTTTTCTTCCGAATGTTTACATATTTAAAGTAAACAGTTACTAATCCTCTACCTTAGTATTATAAACATTAGCTTCCCAATCAATTACCCACTTTTTAGTATACCTCCAAATATGAACATGAAAACACGCGATTTACGATTAATATTTTTGTACGAGTTTAAACTCGGCCATTCAGCAGCTGAGGCCGCTAGAAATATTTGCGAGGCGTTTGGAGAAGGAAGTGTTAATGAACGGACCATTCGCCGTTGGTTTGCTAAGTTTTCAGCTGGGATACCGACTTGGAAAACTTGTCCGTAATAGACAACGATGTCCTCAAACATACAGTAGAAGGAAACTCCTACCAAACAGTTAAAGGACTCTCAGCACAACTAAATGCTAGTGCACCTACCGTTTCCAGACATTTTAAGTGTATTGGGAAAGTAAAAAAGCTCGATACATGGGTACCTCATGATCTCGCTGAGCGGCATGTTTCAAAACATACCGTGCAAAAATTGAAAGAACTGGGCTACGAAGTTCTTCTGCACCAACCATATTCTCCCGACTTGTCTCCAACAGAGTTTTTCAGTTCGGGGATAAAAAAGTTTGTGTCACGTTGGGAAAAATGTGTAAAAAAGAAGGTAAATACTTTGAATAAAATTATCTTGTTTTCATATCGTATTTTAAATAAAAATCCTTTACCTTGAAAACGGACATTTCATGTGACACAACCCAATATTTCTGGCGTACTAAAAAGATATAAACGTTTTAACGTCTAAGGTTTCTTCTTCACAAATGGTTGTGTATATGAAGTTTAAGCAACTGAGGTAAGTTATAATATAATAAAAGCGAAATTTAAAAATTTTCTTTTAATTATTTAGTCGTAAAATTAATACTTAAAGAGGTAAAGGGGGCAATACACAAATTAAATACTAAATATATTTTTACAAAATATTTTTATTTATCTGTTTTAACATACAACAACCTAAATTTGGTATAATAAGGTACTCATTAAAACTATAGTAATATTCTAGGTAATATATTAATAGAAATATATTCTATATTACAACAATTATATAATATCATGCTAATAATTTCTATGTATACGTAATAAATAATACATTAATAACACCGAACTATACCAAGTAATATGATAATTATTAGCGACAACGCTACTGTCTCATATAAAAATAAATTTTATGGACTACAGTATACTGATAATACGGTTAGGTTTTCTCATAATGTAACTGTTAAGTCAACAGTTAAATGTTTTCTTCAGCAGTCCTACTGATTTTACATGCTGTGCATAGAACCTCTTTCCCACTCATGTTTACATATTACTTTTAGACATGACACAAATCTAAATCATAAAATTCTATTTATAGGCAATATTTGTTTCCGTTTTATTAATTAATTCTGTGAATGGACTCCAGCATGATCAGACATAACCATATGTTAAAGTTTGATTTGACCTTTTCAAAATAATAATTAGGGAAAATTTGAAGTAAAAAGTAGAGACAATGAGCCAATATAAAATAATAATAACTGACTTGTAGCTATATTTTAATATAATACGGCTATATTTTAACCATAAACTTCTTGATAATGGGGAGAAGACCCTGATACTTTTAGAAAATGTTTTAATTAAATAAAACATATAGGAACTTAAAAGGTTTTCTTTATAAAAAATATAAGGAAACTTCCACAAGCTAGGATTATGGAAAATAGGATAATATATTTCCTAAAACTAAGATTGAACCCAAACCATAAAACTATGATTAAACCCACTATATCGATGTAAAATGTAATGGGCATTAATATTATATAGGTTTCATTCTAATTGAAAGACAGGGCTGACAGGGCTGCCAAAGGTCACGGGTTCAAACCCGCAGGTGGTCCTAGGATATTTTAATGGGAGTAAAATATACTTAGTTATGCCGCCCTTCGGAGGGTACGTTAAAAGCCGAGCCTGTGCGATGTCAGGTACCCGTTAAAGATCCTAATAAAACCTGGATAGGCAAAATGTAGGACTCCCATTGTAGCATCGTCCGATTAGCCATAGTAGTATAAAGTGACATTAAATAAATAAACAAACAGTCTAACAGGGCTTAAATGCCGAATTTTTGTATATTCTGCATCTAAAGTTAAAAAAAAAAAAAAAAAAAAAAAAAAAAAAAAAAAAAAAAAAGCTTACTTGTTCATAATAATAGGTTTATGTTTCGATTTGTTTTGTTTTTTATTTATTATTATTATTTTATTGTATATATTGAATTTATGTTATATTTTATGAAATTTGACCATTATTATTATTTTCTGTATATATAGTATGAATGTGGTCTCTTATCAATATTATTATTGTTCATTTTGTAACAAATTGTAATATATCTTAATAAAAAAAAAATAAAAAAACAACTTGTTCATAAGATATTTTAAATGTAAACTATATATGGATATGATTATATGTATGTGTGTGTATATATATATATATATACATATACATATAATATGTAACAGGAATATGACAGGTTAAAGGAACCTTCCGAATGGCCTAGGACCGAAAAGTTTTTAAGTGAAAATTTGAAAAAAATCACAATTATTTTTAAAAACCTATAACTAATAATAGTAATGTTGAAGTGTATTAAACCGTTGAAAAGCTCAATCATTTTGAGGAGAAAAAAAACTTCACCCAATATAAAAAAATGTATTAAGTAGAAGTGGAGAGTGACGAAAAGCGAGAATATTTGGAGATTGCTGTAGAAAATAATTCCAATCACTTACTTTGAAGGATGAAAAACGGCTTAAGGTTTTCGAAAATAAGGTACTGCGTAAATATTTGGTCCGACGAGAGATGAGGCCACTGTGGAGTTTAGAATGTTGCACAACGCGGAATTGCGAAGTTTGTATCCTGTGAATATAATTAAACGCATCGCGGAGACTCAAATGGGCGAGTAAAGTTGTTGGGCTCAATGAGGAGCGGATTCCGAGAAAGTTGGTATTCGCTAATCCGAAAGGTAGGCCGAAGCGTCGATGGGAGGACTGCGTTAATGCTAATCTCGGGGGCTTGGGCTTGAACGGTGAACATTGGACGAGTCTGTGTAGGCGGAATTTGGTGGTATAGGCATCGAACCTTCGGGTTCGCTAAGCCTATTATTATATTATATTATGACAACAGAGGTAAGTGGAAGTTGTGTTTTACACGCACCATATTTTTGTAATACATAAATAAATGTGACAATGTGGATTCCGCGATTAGTTTCTCAAGAAATCCGGCCTAACTTCATTACTGGAGGTGGGCAGACGATAACCTGCGTACGGTACTGTGTGAAAACAATATCAGGAGACGCGACCGCAAAGGTGAGAAAGGAAGAAGTGTATTATCCGACCATCAGATCAAAGAAAGTTTGCTTGAATATACTTATCATAATGTAATCTGAATACTATTTATATTGAGGATGTAAAATGGTTTTTCAATAACCAAGCAATAGAGGTAGTAAATGAATATAAATACCTGGGTATTATCCTTACACCCACACTATCCTTAAAAAAAACATCTACAGCAGAAGTTATCAAAAGCAAAAATGGCTATCAACTCCATATGGAAAAATTTCCTATTAAACAACAGTATACCCTATAAATCAAAACTTGAAGTATTTAATGCCGTTTTTAAATCATTCATAGGATATGGAGCTCAGGCATGGGGAAGTAAGGAATATATAGAAACTGAAAAACGTTTATATTATTTTATTAAAAACTTATTTAGCCTACCACAAGCCACACCGTCATACCTGCTGCACATCGAAACAAAAATAGTCCCAATGTTCGTGGAAACTTTAAAAATTCAAAATAACTACATTCTAAAAGTTAAAAATAAATCAAATGATAGACTGCCACATTTCATAAATAAATAACTGTAATAAATTGTAATATATCTCAATAAAAAAAAAATAAAAAACTTAATTGATAATATCTGTATAATGTATTCCGAGTTTTTCCGTATCTGTTTTGAAATTTATTATTCTATTATTATATAATTTTGGTAATGCGCATTGCTTCTAGTAATTTTCTATTTCTATTGTTTTTTTGATGTATCTAAAATTTCTGTATTTTGAAAGTTTAATTCAAGTTGTCTTGTGATGACAATGCTGTTATGTTGGTAATATATTTTCTTGCTAATTGCATTTTTTGTTACGGCAAATTAAAACTCTCTAAGCGATAAACTCTAAATCGCTCAGAGATTAATTTAATCATAAATGACACCTCGTGCAAATTTCGCGTGGGGAACAGGAGCGACTCCACTACTTCAATCTAAAACATGCGTTTAAAATTAAACGGAATATTATCCTTCAAACTGTATCTAATAGTTTTTAAATTGACTTTAATAACTAAGTTATGAGAATGTCGTGCGTTAATATTTTTTAATCGCCTAAGCTTTTATCTCACCAGCCGTAAAGTGTTTTGATTATGAGAACATGTTTAAATTCATAAATTTTCATCAACCGAAACTTTAAGTGCGCTATAAAAAAGAGAGTTCATAGGAGTCACACACTTATTAATTTGTCTTGTATAGACTTATTACTGTCCTACTTTATGTAGAAATTTCGATCTGGTGAGCACTTTCTTTTTTTTAATATAAATTTTCATCTGCAAAACTGCCACAAGTTAGAGACAGTTTTTTTTAAACCCCGATGGTAAATTAAAATGGTTGCAAAACTATAAGTATTATTCACACAAAAAAATCTTATTCACGGTCTTGTATTCAGGAAAATATAGAGAATAATTGGTAAAATAAATAACGAAAATAAAAACTTTGATGTAGAAAAATTAGGGCTGAATTTTTATTTCTTACAAAGAACCATCACAAATCGACGTTTCGGGGTATATCCTCCCTCACCCATTTTCAGGATTCTACAAGCAAGTTAAAACATCTCTAAATTATATTAAAAACAATTATTGTGATGTAAATTATTAAAAATATAAGTTGGTAATTTTAAAAACAAAAATTAAAATAATTTCTCAAATTATTAAAAAGGTATCTCAACAATATTAAATATTTCATAATTATTTTTAAAAAAACAATTATTCTAAAATTCTAACTAGTTTGTAAAATTCCTTATTTTCGTCTGTTTTTACCACTAACTTCCTTAATTTTCATTAAAAACAAAACAAAAAAAACTAATTTAAAAACGTCAGCACATTAACAATGACATAACTAAGGCAATGTTTTAGATCTTTGCCCTCAACTGATTAAGGATAACTAATATATTTTATTTTTGAATTGAATCCGCAAAATTAGATGCCTGGAATCTGTTTTGAAAAATATTTTTTAGTCTATATTTTTGTTTACATATACATGGATTCCATAATAATTCTATTTTGATTATTTTATTCTATTTCTAAAATGTTTAACTGAAAAAATGCCCGAAGAATGGAAAGAATCAATACTTATTCCAATTCACAAAAAAGGACCGAGGTCGGATTGTAACAACTATCGTGGGATCTCTCTTCTCCCAGTATGCTATAAAATATTCTCGTCAATTCTAACTAGTCGAATCACGGAATACGCTGAGGAAATTATCGGAGATTACCAATGTGGTTTTAGGCGGAATCGCTCGACTATTGACCAAATATTTTCCTTACGTCAAATATTAGAGAAAAAATTGGAATACAACGGTGTAGTCCATCAACTTTATATCGATTTTAAAAAGGCTTATGATTCAATAGACCGTCAGAAGCTATATAACATCATGATTGAACAGGGAATACCTAGAAAGTTAGTAAACCTAGTAGAGATGTGTTTGTCGGAAACATTCCATAAAGTTAGAATCGGTCATAATTACTCCGAGAGATTTGAGGTGCGATCGGGTTTGAAACAGGGTGACTCCCTTTCACCTGTGTTATTTAATATAGCTTTAGAATATGTCATAGAAAAGGTGACATGTACCGAGAAAGGCTTAAATATGGGTGACAAGATTCCGGTTTTGGGGTATGCCGATGATCTGGTACTGCTAGGTGAAGACACGGAAACCATACAACTAAATACAAGTGTGTTAATAAAAACCGGTAAAGAAATAGGACTCGAATTAAATACCGATAAAACGAAGTATATGATTAGTAGCAGAAACGGTGTCGATCTTGGTGAGATTGATGTATCAGGTCATACTTTTGAACACGTAGAGAAATTCAAGTATTTAGGTTCAATTATAACTAGAAAAAATGAAATCCAGGAAGAAATAAAGTCCCGGTTAAAGGTGGGAAATGCGTGTTATTATTCAGTTGCTAAGTTACTTAGTTCGCGGCTTCTATCTAAAAACTTAAAGATTAGAATTTATAAAACTATTATTCTTCCAACGGTTCTTTACGGATGTGAAACGTGGCCGCTTACTTTAAAGGATGAACAACGGCTTAAGGTTTTCGAAAATAAGGTATTGCGTAAAATATTTGGCCCAAAGAGAGATGAGGCCACTGGGGAGTTTAGAAGGTTGCATAACGCGGAATTGCGGAACTTGCATCCTGTGAATATAATTGAGCTGATTGCATCGCGGAGACTCAAATGGGCGAGTAAAGTTGTTGGGCTCGATGACGAGCGGATTCCGAGAAAGTTGGTATTTGCTGATCCGACTGGTAGGCGTCCGAAAGGAAGGCCGAAGCGGAGATGGGAGGATTGCGTTAAGGCTGATCTCGGGAGCTTGGGCTTGAATGGTGAGCATTGGACGAGTCTGTGTAGGCGGAATTTGGTGGTAACGGCATCGAACCTTCGGGTTCGCTAAGCCTATTATTATTATTATTATTTTTAAAATGTTTGGTTTTTAAAGTCAAATTTGTGATTCAGTTGTAAACTATGCTGTTCTAATGCTATAGTATTAACATTTTCACTATTATTACAATTGCTATTTTGTTGTTCGATTCTGGTGGTAATTATATTTGGAGGTTTTCCCTATACAGCATTACTCAATTTCTTCCGGACATTGGGAATATAACAATAACAAGTAAATAAAAACTTTTGAGCAACAAAATTAATTAAAATTACACGATTCAAAAGTTTATGTATGGGAATTGACAGCATAAATACTGCTTTTAAATTCCAGAGTATAAAACCATTAATAACTGAAGCCAGTAACGAGGAAGCGGTCGGAACCAACGAAAAATTAACATCAATTAAAATGACGAGAACCCAAAGCAGTCCCAGAAATTTATCTATACCGAGTTGGGGGAGCTGAAAAAAAAATCTAGGGTAACTAAAAAATCTCAATGAATGAATAGAATCAGAAGATTCCGATGAACTTTTAGGAACGTGTTCAGATTGGAACAACTATCACGGAATCCCAACTCTTTGACACGTTATGGAAAAATCTGGTGAGCACAACACCATTACTTTCACTTACAGTTGTTAAAATTAACTGAAGTACTTTAAAATGGAAATAGGAATAAATATATATATATATTTTTTTTAAGATAAAAAAGGTCAACGAATTAATTAAATTGATTTACGATAGAAACATGTTTTTTATTAAATAATCTATTATATTATTATCAACAATCAGTTAGTTTTATCGGCTTTTCAACAATCTTCATTACCTTATCCAATAAAAAAAAAAAAAAATGGAAAAAAATAATTACCTAAAAAATATGTTTGCTCTTTCCTCCTTTATTTGGTCATCTAATACGTTCAACTTATATATTAAGCAGTTTTTTTTTTAAAGCTAATAAGATGGTATGGTTATTTTTATAGAATCTACAAAACTAAAGGTACTTTTATGGAGGAAAATTTAAAATATCTGCATTTAAGCCCTGCCCGACTATTTCAATAAGAATGAAACATATATGATATCAAATCTGACGAAATTTTAGATCGAAATAGCAAGTTTAATCAAAAAAAGTTTTTGAAAAAAATCCAAAAAACCTGCAAAATACATGGTATATATAAAGTGACTCTTTTGGTTCGTCGATTTTGATGAAAAAGTTGTTGTAATATCTGAAGGCATGCAAAATGTATCGTTTTCGAGCTAAAACTTTTTGCGGGACTCCGGTCCCCTAAAACGTGTATTTCCGGTAATAACACGAATTCAAAAATTTTCACCATAGTAATACTTTCCCTTACAAATATATTTCATATATAAGTAAGTGAGAGTAAATGTAAAAGAGTTGTTTTTGAGAAAATCGTAAAAAATTGCAAAATGCGTGGTATAAAGTTAAATATGAAATTTCAGTTTATATGACTTTTTGTTTTTGCGTTGGACTTTCCATACACACAGACCGTTTTGCCATTACTGGACACAACTTAATATAATTCATTTTTTTTATTTTATTTTATTTTTATTTATTTTTTTTTTGCCATTTTAACGGTATATTATACATCGATATTACTATTTTATTGTTAAAAGAAAAAAAAATTACATAAAAAAATATGTTTGCTCTTTCCTCCTTTATTTGGTCATCTAATACGTTCAACTTATATATTAAGCAGTTTTTTTATCAAAGCTAATAAGATGGTATGGTTATTTTTATAGAATCTACAAAAAAAAAAGGTACTTTGGAGGAAGAAAATTTAAAATATCTGCGTTTAAAGCTCTGCCCGACTATTTCAATAAGAATGAAACATATATGATATTAAATCTAACGAAATTTTAGATCGAAATAGCAAGTTTAAACAAAAAAAGTTTCTGAAAAAAATCCAAAAAACCTGCAAAATACATCGTATATATAAATTGACTCTTTTGGTTCGTCGATTTTGATGAAAAAGTTGTTGTAATATCTGAGGTATGCAAAATGTATCGTTTTCGAGCTAAAACTTTTTGCGGCACTCCGGTCCCCTAAAACGTGTATTTCCGGTAATAACACGAATTCAAAAATGTTCACCATAGTAATACTTTCCCTTACAAATATATTTCATATATAAGTAAGTGAGAGTAAATATAAAAGAGTTGTTTTTGAGAAAATCGTAAAAAAGTGCAAAATGCGTGGTATTAAGTGGCTCTTCTAGTTAGCTGATATTGATGAAAATGTTGTAGTAACATATGCCCCCGAGATGTTACTTGCAAAATGCGTGGTATAAAGTTTTTTTTTTTTTTTTTTTTTTATTTATTTATTGTAATTTACAACTGTATTAAACAACACAATAAGTAAATATGAGGAATGAAAAAAAAATGTCATGAAAATGTCTTGAGAAAGAACAACCCAGTGGTAGCACTTCACTAACTATTTTAACTCAGTAGGTCCCGAGGCCACCTTCTTTTCAGTCGCCTTGGAGGCTTATCTGGGATATCTAAGGAAGATAAATTACGGACAAGTGGATTTGTATGGGCAGGGAGTTTAGAATGAAAAGAGGAGTATCTATCACGGGCTATGTCTGCAACAAATGGGATGTTAAGGTCATTATGAATGAGTTGATTTGTAACAAAATAAGGAGCATTCAGGATTTTTCGAAGGATTTTGGATTGTAAGGACTGGATGCGGGAGGAATTAGATGGTTTCGTAGAGCCCCAAAGCTCGATTCCATACGTCCAAATAGGTCTGATAATAGTGGTGTAAATGAGTCTTTTGTAATATACTGGAAGTTTTGAACGTTTGTCTAGTAAGTGTTGTAGTAATCGATATCTTCGAGCAGTTTCTTGTCGTTTCAGTCTGGTGTGAGGATTCCAAGTAAGGCGCTTGTCAAGATGGAGACCTAGGTATCGGATTTGCTCAACAGGAGTAAGGGTAATGTTATTAAAAGATATTGGGGGGCAGGAACTCATCGGTTTGCGACGAAGGGTAAAGGTGATTTGGTGGGATTTGTTAGGGTTTATTTTAATCCTCCAATTTAGACACCATTCTTCAATGGCTGTGATGTGGGACTGAAGGGTTTGGGATGCAGTAGTTGGATCATTATGGACAGATAAGACACACGTGTCGTCAGCATAAGTATTGAGGACAGTATGAGGATGGAGTGGAATGTCAGCTGTATAAAGGGAATAGAGGATAGGACCTAAGATACTACCTTGAGGCACTCCAGCAGATTGGGAAAATATGGATGAGTAGGAAAAGTTATGGTTAACCTGAAAGGTTCTGCCAGTAAGGTAGGAACGCATTAATAGGAAATATGTATGGGTGAGGAATTGACGGAGTTTGTAAAGCAGTCCCTGGTGCCAGACGTGGTATAAAGTTAAATATGAAATTTCAGTTTTATACGACTTTTCGTTTTCGCGTTGGACTTTCCATACACACAGACCTTTTTGCCATTACCAGGCACAACTTAGTATAATTCATTTTTTTTATTTTATTTTTTGCCATTTTAACGGTATATCATACATCGATATTACTATTCTATTGTTAAAAGAAAAAAAAAATTACATAGAAAAATATGTTTGCTATTTTTCCTCCTTTAGTTAGTCATCAAATACCTTCAAATTATTTATTAAGCCGTTTTTAATCAATGCTAAGGCTAATAAAAAAAATGGTATGGTTATTTTTATAGAATATAAAAAACTAAAGGTACTTTAGACGAAGAAAATTTAAAATATCCGCATTTAAGCCGTTTCAAACTATTTCAATAAGAAGGAAACCTATATGATATCAAATCCCATTAAATTTTTCAATTTAAAATAAGATGGCGTCGGGACAAGCTAGCTTAAATAAATGTTCAAATGCTACCGCCGGATAGTTTCTTCACAATTTTATTTCAATAAGAAGTAAACCTATATGATATCAAATCCCATTAAATTTTTCAATTTAAAATAAGATGGCGTCGGGACAAGCTAGCTTAAATAAATGTTCAAATGCTACCGCCGGATAGTTACTTCACAATTTTATTTCAATAAGAAGGAAACCTATATGATACCAAATCCCATTAAATTTTTCAATTTACAATAAGATGGCGTCGGGACAAGCTAGCTTAAATAAATGTTCAAATGCTACCGCCGGATAGTTTCTTCACAATTTTATTTCAATAAGAAGGAAACCTATATGATATCAAATCCCATTAAATTTGAAGTAAAAGTACCTTTAGACGAAGAAAATTTAAAATATCCGCATTTAAGCCGTTTCAAACTATTTCAATAAGAAGGAAACCTATATGATATCAAATCCCATTAAATTTTTCAATTTAAAATAAGATGGCGTCGGGACAAGCTAGCTTAAATAAATGTTCAAATGCTACCGCCGGATAGTTTCTTCACAATTTTATTTCAGGCCCATAAATTAATTGAATATAATTAAACAATTTTATTAGTAGTATTTATTGTATATACAGTTGTAAAAATCACGCCGAAACATATCACATTTGCAGGTCCCTAAAGTCTCATAATTATAACAGGCTGATAACAAATGATAAAATTTAATTTTACGAGTAACCAACGATTTTAATTGTGGTAATTACACTAGCTTTAAAAGCAATGCCAATGGATAAGTTCGTTCGGACAATAGCGAGTCCCAAATCAATACAGCATTAATATATTATAAGTTAAGGAAACACTTGTTGGGGTAAGAATTTTCACAGAGAACGAGAAAACAAACATTACTTATAGGAAAACAATAATCTAGCACTGCATACATCCAAAACTTCATTATTATTTAGAGGAAACATAAGAAATTAGGAACTGTCAGTATCGATTAAATCATTAACTCATTTATTTAAACGGTAAAATATGTAAGTTTTAAAATAATTAAATCTTTAATATTTTATTTCCCAAACCCTTCAGTCCCACATCATAGCCATTGAGGAATGGTGTCAAAATTGGAGAATTAAAACAAATCCCACCAAATCACCTTTACCCTTCGTCGCAAACAGACAAGAAGCTGCTGAAAGATATCGTTTACTACAACACTTACTAGACAAACGTTCAAAACATTTAATATATTACAAAAGACTCATTTACATCACTACTATCAGACCTATTTGGACATATAGAAACGAGCTTTGGGGCTCTACGAAACCATCTAATTCCTCCCGCATCCAATTCCTTACAATCCAAAATCCTGAATGCTCCTTATTTCTTCACAAATCAACTCCTCCATAATGACCTAACATCCCATTTGTTGCGGACATAGCCCGTGATAGATAAACCTCTTTTCATTCTAAACTCCCTGCCCACACAAACCCACTTGTCCGTAATTTATCTTCCTTAGATATTCCTGATAACCCTCCTAGGCGACTAAAAAGAAGGTCGCCTCGGGACCTACTGCCTTAAAATAGTTAATGAAGTGCTACCACTGGGTTAGTTCTTTCTCAAGACATTTTCATGACTTTTTTATATCATTCTGCATATTTACGCATTTTGTTCTTTAATACAGTCGTAAATTACTATAAATAAATATTAAAAAATTATATATTTTATTAAATAAATGTTAAACACTTGATTTTTAATTCTTAAATTTTTTCAATAATATTAGTTCTTTTCCAAAGTTCATTTTTAATAAAAACGTGATATGATGCACACCACAATATCACCGGGAAAAAGCCCACCATATTGTTCGCCATCATCAGTGGCCCAAAGGATAATTGACTTCCCCTTCGGCTGATCATGAATGAAATACGAAATTGGCCAATTACTGTAGAGGTGTAACGCAACTCCATTAATATATTAGGAGTTTTGGGAGGCCGTAACTCGTGGATTACAGTTTGTCAACTAACCAGGTTAAACAGAAGATTCTAAAATGGCATAGTTTATTCTATTAATAAATATTATGATTCATGAATTATGAATTAGACACATAAAGGAAAAAAATCCTTGAGTGACTCTACCGCCATGAAATAACTCAATATACATATATATATATATATATATATATATATATATATATATATATATATATATATATATATATTATTTTTATTTTTTAATTACTGCTTTGATAATACTGAGTATCTAACTGATGTTTCCGATTAGACTTATACCGTCATGTAAATTTGAGTCTATTCGGTTTCTAGGCCTCCGGTTTTATATCGGTAACCGTTACTATATGATGAAACTGTTACTAAAAGCAACACCATTTCTATTATTGATAAAGAAAAACACATTTTATTTTCTATGAAATTTGTACGGTTCATACACGTTCGGTTAATGACTAATACAATTATGAATTACGAGCAAATTTGTATAAAACTCCAGACAGGAGAAGACTGCATTGTCTTTCAGCAGGAGACTGGATCCATATCGAAGGAATTAGCCTGCCGTAATGGTAACGACGTCCGATTTTTCATTTCATTTAATTTACTGAAGCCACGCATTTAAAATTTAATTTACTATAGAGGTACTCATTACGTTTGCTATAGTATATTTTTTGTGCTATTTTGCTAAACCCATCGAGTTACTACAGGAAATAACTGTAGAAAATCAACGGGTTAGCAAAATAGCACTAAAAATATGCTATAGCAAACATAGTGAGTACCCCTTATATAAACTGTTCGGGCTATATGTTAAGCGCACTTTAAAAAAACAAAACAAAAACCACTAGAGACGTTTTATTAAGCATTATGGAATTATAATGAGTAATTTTACAAAAAATAATTAATCAACTAAGACACCTTGGAATAATTGTTGATCAAAACCTATCCTGGAGTAAGCATATTTCTCAAATCGCTCGCTATCCTAAAACAATTCTTAAGATTCCACCCCACCTAAAACCTGTAAGCTACTGTATATACTAATAAAAGCTTGATATGAGACTCAAAAGACTTATGAATTGTTTCATTAGATTTACAAGTGGAATTCCCAGAAGCTCCCGTGTTTCTAGTAGGTATACCGAGTTGAATTGGCTCTATCCCTCTTTCCGTCGGCAATACTTCCTTGGTGTCTGTATTTTCGGATTTTTCAAAACAAAAAAAACCTTATATTCTCGACGTGCTTAGCATTTGTTTCTCTGTCCATTCAGTAAAGACAAGATCCCATCCCATAAACCTATGTATACCTTCTCCCAGGTCCGCCTCCTTCAAAAAATCGTTAAGTCATTCTTGATACCTTATTTTGGAATTCACATATAATATTTTAAGCTGTAGAGGATAACTATTCGTTGTTTCGAAATCCTTCTCTTATATAGTCATATTAAGGTCTTAAAATACAAAGAAAATAACATTTGTAATGTACAGCTTTGTTATTCGTAGAATAAATAATAGATAATAATAAATAAAATAAAATATTTCACTTATTCATTCAAACAATAAAAAACGGTGGAGAAACAATAATGATTAGGTTAAATTAATAACTAGCAGGCATTTCTTACATCAATATATTAACTTTAAAACAGTGCATTTCACGAGAAGAAAAACATTAATTCATTGAATGAAACAAGTTGATATTTTAACAACATTATTCCAGTTCTTAAGCGATTATTTTTTTTCCCCATAAAAAATAAATAATTCACCTGATAAGATACACCAAGAACTTCATTTTAATAGACACGGAGAGACATTCAAAATATTTTTTCGGAAAATAACCTGAAATGAACTAAGAGCTAAAGAAATGGAAGATCATTTTGTCAATACGTGATCATAGGGTGTGCCTCGTCACGGTTTTGCACATTCGGCGGTCCGATCCCCATGTGTCATTTCCACATCAGAAAAAACATATCAACGAAACCATACATTTTAAGAGAAAAATCAGGAATATAAACAAATAATCCACAAAAGCAAAAATCAGAAGAATGATTCCGAGCAAAATTCTTTTTTAGCTGATATTTTATTGGGTTTTCCGGAAACTAATACTGAATTTTGATGGAAAAAAAAATATTTACAATTGTTTTATTTAACCAAATTAGTCTCCACTACTACCAATACATTTCTGCCAAGATGTTGGCAACTTATCCATTCCCTAGGAATAGAATTGATAAACTCCAAAAACGCGTTTTCTGATTCACTTGTTCTATTAAATTTTGTTGTCCCTTAAGTAATGGTTCAGATGCCTCAAATAAAAAATAAATAAATAAATAAAAAAAAAAAAGTTTTTGTCACGTCACACATACGGCCGCACAATGGGAAAAATATCTCGATTAAGTGGCCAAAATTCTATAAATCTTGATCTAATCAAGATAAATTTAAAATTCTTTTTTTATTTATGGGTAGAAAATGTCTATTATTAGTGTGTAAAAAAAAATAAATAAATAAATAAAATAAAAATAAAAAGTTGCTGATTGCATGAATTTGGTTACAATACGATTCGGTTCCTTCAGGATTTAAGAAGCCGTAGTGAAGAGGATTAATTAGTGTTGGCATTCATAAAAACGAATAATCCAGTAAACAACCTTGTTACTTTCCCTTACTATATATTTTATTGCGATCGTGAAAAAACTTGTTACCATTGATAAATAACAGCTAAATATGCATGTTGAGCGAATTTGATAAACAACTTAATGAGAAAACCGAAAAAATATTTGTTTAATGCAATTTTTTGTGTTTTAACATAAGAACAGTAATATAGACGTATAATATACCGTTGGAATGAGAAAGATTTTAGAAAAAATATTATCTATTACACAAGCTTGTAAAAGTTAATAAATATAGATAAAAAATAGATAAAACTAACTGATTATTTTAGATAATAATATAATAGAGTTAAAAACAAAACACAAGTATCTATATTAATTCAATTTCATTAATTCTTTAATGGTTTCACTAATTTTTATTTTTAACTGTATTTGTAAATTCTTTAATCGATTTTAAAAACGGAGGTATGCGAAAGTCGTGAGTTGCCCGCACCAGATTTTTATATATTTTATTTTGGGGTTTATACATTTTATTTTATAGAAAACTCATACTCCTGCATTATTTTACGGACAACCCAACACTTCAATACAACATTCAGACAAGAAATAATATCCTATACAATTATACTGTAACTAAGAAAACGTCGAGTTGCGAAGAGCGACGATTTACGCAGCTAATTGGCCTCTCCCTACGCCTAACCTAACCACCACAACGAATTGGTCATTTACTATAACGGTTTTATCTTCAAGCGCAATAAAATTCTGACATTCTTCACTGATACACTATAAACCATGGTTTGCAATTAGTAGTCCGCGTACCCCTGGGGCTCCACCAGACGGTGCAGTGCGTCCGCGAGATGTCATTGGGAAACAATTATATATTACCTTATCGTAAAATATTGGTGTAGCCATAACTATTAATAAGAATCACACACATATTATTAATGATATAATTGCTAGTGATTACTGAAAAAAAAGACTACTACTTTTTCAATCGCAACCTTTCAAATTTGAGGAATGGTGTGAGAACTGGAGGGTTAAAATAAATCCTAAAATCCTTCATCGCAAACAGATGATTTCCTGCCCCACTGTATCCTTTAATAATACCCCTCTCAAACATATTGAACAAATCCGATACCTAGGACTCCATCTTGACAAACGTCTTACATGGAATCCTCTTACGAAACTTAAGCGACAAGAAACTGCCCGTAGATACAGATTACTACAACACTTAAGCGACAAACGTTCAAAACTTCCACTTTATTATAAAAAGCTCATTTAGCTTTAAAATATGTGAAAAGGTGTGAGAACTGTTGGATTAAAAAAAATCCCACCAAATCACCTTTACCCTTCATCGCAAACCGATTATTTCCTTCCCCATTGTATTCTTTAATAATACCCCTCTCAAACATATTGAACAAATCCGATACCTAGGACTCCATCTTGACAAACGTCTTACATGGAATCCTCACACGAAACTTAAACGACAAGAAACTGCCCGTAGATACAGATTACTACAACACTTAAGCGACAACCGTTCAAAACTTCCAATTTATTATAAAAAGCTCATTTAGCTTCAAAATTTGTGGGAACTGGAGGATTAAAAAAAATCCTAAAAAATCCCACCAAATTACCTTTACCCTTCGTCACAAACCGATTATTTCCTTCCCCATTGTATTCTTTAATAATACCCCTCTCAAACATATTGAACAAATCCGATACCTAGGACTCCATCTTGACAAACGTCTTACATGGAATCCTCACACGAAACTTAAACGACAAGAAACTGCCCGTAGATACAGATTACTACAACACTTAAGCGACAAACGTTCAAAACTTCCAATTTATTATAAAAAGCTCATTTAGCTTCAAAATTTGTGGGAACTGGAGGATTAAAAAAAATCCTAAAAAATCCCACCAAATTACCTTTACCCTTCGTCACAAACCGATTATTTCCTTCCCCATTGTATTCTTTAATAATACCCCTCTCAAACATATTGAACAAATCCGATACCTAGGACTACATCTTGACAAACGTCTTACATGGAATCCTCACACGAAACTTAAACGACAAGAAACTGCCCGTAGATACAGATTACTACAACACTTAAGCGACAAACGTTCAAAACTTCCAATTTATTATAAAAAGCTCATTTAGCTTCAAAATTTGTGGGAACTGGAGGATTAAAAAAAAATCCTAAAAAATCCCACCAAATTACCTTTACCCTTCGTCACAAACCGATTATTTCCTTCCCCACTGTATTCTTTAATAATACCCCTTCCCAAACATATTGAACAAATCCGATACCTAGGACTCCATCTTGACAAACGTCTTACATGGAATCCTCATACGAAACTTAAACGACAAGAAACTGCCCGTAGATACAGATTACTACAATACCTACTCGACAAACGTTCAAAACTTCCACTCTATAAAAAAAAGCTCATTTAGCTTTAAAATTTGTGAAAAGGTGTGAGAACTGGAGGATTAAAATAAATCCTAAAAAATCAAACCAAATTACCTTTACCGATTATTTCCTTCCCCACTGTATTCTTTAATACCTCACTCATACCTACTGAACAAATCCGATACCTAGGACTCCATCTTGACAAACGTCTTACATGGAATCCTCACACGAAACTTGAACGACAAGAAACTGCCCGTAGATACAGATTACTACAACACTTAAGCGACAAACGTTCAAAACTTCCAATTTATTACAAAAAGCTCATTTACGTTACCATCATCAGACCCATCTGGACATATGGAATCGAGCTTTGGGGTTCTACTAAACCATCTATTTCACACCCAAAAAAGCACTCCTTCACTTCCTTTTATTCCGCATTTATTTTTCTTCACAATTTATTACATAGTCAGTCTACGTTTCGGGGTTCTTTCCCCATTATCAAGACTTTAAAAAACAAAAAACAATTTTTAACACATTATGCTATGCACATTATTACAGTATGCTATTCGTCCTCTTAAATTGATAATGATTCTAGAGCAGTAAGCTAGAAATGTAAAATAATGTGTTGTGTGTTAAAAAGTGTTTTTTTTTTTTTTAAAGTCTTGATAATGGGGAAAGAACCCCGAAACGTAGACTAACTATGTAATAAATCGTGAAGAAAAATAAATGCGTAATAAAAGTAAGCGAAGGAGTGCTTTTTTGAGTGTAAAATATTAAGTAAAACTTCCTACAAATCTGGTGCGCGCAACACACGACTTTCACTTACCTCTGTTGTTAATAACAAATTAAGAATTTTCAAATACATTTAAAGACACGAATCAATTTTTAACGAATTAATTATTTTTAATTTTAATAGAAACATGTGTTTTATTAAATAATCTATTATATTTTGATCAACAACAATCAGTTAGTTTTGTCGGTTTTTCATCATTCTCCATCAACCTTTAAAATTCCGTATATTAGATAATATTTTTTCTAAAAT
Source organism: Piezodorus guildinii (assembly GCA_023052935.1). Taxonomy (NCBI): domain Eukaryota; kingdom Metazoa; phylum Arthropoda; class Insecta; order Hemiptera; family Pentatomidae; genus Piezodorus; species Piezodorus guildinii. The sequence goes on along the minus strand of CM041295.1, from coordinate 33,936,593 downwards.
ATTTACCTATCGAACGGTATGTTATACACCTATATTACTATTTTTGTGTTCAAAAGCAGAAAAATGGCATAAAAAAATATGTCTGAACTTTTCTCCTTTAGTTGTTTATCAAATTCGCTCAAATTGCATATTTAACCGTTATTTATCAAATCTAATAAGATGATGTTCCATTTTTTTTTTTTTTTTTAATCTTTAAAATTAAAGGTACTTTAGAAGAAGAAAATTTAAAATATCGGCTTTCAAGCCCTGTCAGACTACTTCAATCAGAATGAAACCTACATCATATTAAAGCCCATCAAGTTTTACATCGATATATAGGATTTAATCAAAATCGTTAGAGCCGTTTTTGAGTACATCGTAAAGAGGTGCAAAATGAATAGTATAAAGTGGCTCGTCTGGTTAGCTGATTTAAATGAAAAAGATTCTGTAACATCCCGGACATATAGTTGTCTTAAATATGAAATTTCGGTTTCATAGCACTTTTAGTTTTCGCCCGGGAGTTACCACACACACACACACACACACACAGACCTTTTTGGACTCGGGGACCCTAAAACGTGTATATCCGTTGAAAACTAGAAATCGAAAATTTTCACGATCGCAATACTTTCCCTTACTATATAATTCATACATAGGTAAATGAAAGTAAAAATTATTAAAGAAAAGAAACTAAACCATCTAATTCCTCTCGCATTAAATCCTTACAATCCAAAATCCTAAATTCTCAGTATTTCATTACGAATAACATCATTCATAATGACACAAATATCCCATTCCAAAACAGATATGCCTCTTTTAATTTTAAACTCCAGACCCACACGAATCCTCTTGTACGCAACTTATCATTCCCATTTATTCCTGACAAACCCCTCCGAGGCGATTGAAAAGACGATGACCACGAGACCTACTAAATTAAATTGACATTTAAGTGACAAAGACACTGGAAATACCCAGTCATAAGATTTTAATGTTTTATTTTGTTAGTATTATTATATCTTACTTTGTTATTTTAATTATATATGCTACAGATTCGATATTAAAGCGGAGTGTAGTTTGGTTGATGGTAATTGATGAATCTTATTAATATATTTGATTTTTTTTTTTTTTTTTTTTATACATATACATATACATATTTAAATTGTTATGAGAAGTGAGCGAGAAAAAGAAAGCCAAAAATAAAATAAAAAAGGAATAAAAGGAGTTAAATAATTTTTAAAAAAAGAAAGAAAAAGTTAGAGGAAAAAAGAGTTGTTTAATCTAATTTTTTTTTTTGTTTATTGTATGTAAAGATTTATATTATATTATTACTAAAAATTGTCCAATAAGGAAAAAAACAGTAGGCTATGTGAATAGCAACCCAATCAAGTTGTGCAGCATTGCTTGTTTGTTTAATAAAGGGTGTCTCTCTCTCAGTTGTAAATATCCATACAATGTTATATAAAAAAACAAACAAAAAACTTTAAATTGATCTTTTTCTTATATTTCGAAAGTAATAAGCTCAAAGGACAGACATAATTTCGCATAAAATAATAAACATTATCTAATTTCCTTATGAGTACTCTAATAAACACCCAGACTGTATTAGTTTTCAATTTTAGTCATTCTATGTTTTACGGATCGAAGTAAACTCCTTGAGTCTCGTTATTTTCTCTTTATTCCATTTCCTTTACTTGACCATTTCAGGCAGAGTTTCGGTAGCAGTGATATTTCGCATGAAATGTTCGCGATACGGTGCAGCCAGCTAAACAATTAAATATATATCAAATATTTAAGATTTAGAAGATCCTTACTTTATTTATTCTATTATTTACTTTATTATTATTTAATTTAGTCAATGATGGGGTCAGCGAAAAATATTTGTTGGGAACTACTGCACTACATGCCATGCCTTGGCTAATAAACTCAAAATAAATGTTACCATAAAGGTCCAATATTTAGCTTTACGAAGACATTTGTATTGCATGCAATTATAATAGCTTGGACAAAAGAAACAGCCTTAGATTCTGTAACTCAGAAAAAAAGACTTACTAATAGTAAGTTAAAAAATCTGGTGCGGGCAACACACGACTTTCACTTACCACCGTTTTAAAAATTGATTAAAGAATTTTCAAATAGATAAAAATGAGTGAAACAATTAAAGAATTAATTAAATTGAATTTCTATGGAAACATGTGTTTTATTAACGAATCTATTATATTATTATCCAAAATAATCACTTAGTTTTATCGGCTTTTCATCACTATTTAATAACTTTTATAAGCTTGTGTATAAGATAATATTTTTTCTAAAATCTTTAGCTTTACAACAGTATATTATATATGTATATTACTGTTTTTATGATCAAAAAAGAAAAATAGCATTTAAAAAATATTTTTCAGTTTTCTCATTTAGTTGGATATCGAACTCGTTTAACATATATATTAACTTGTTTTTCATCAATGGTAACAAGATAATATGGTTATTTTTATAGAATCTACAAAAATAGAGGTACTTTAGAGGAAGAAAATTCAAAATAAAGGCATTTAATCCCTTTCAGACTATTTCAATCAGAATTAAACCTACATCAAATTTTACATCGATATAGAGCTTAATCAAAATCGTTTGTGCCGTATTTGAGAAAATCGTAAAAAGGTGCAAACTGCATGGTATAAAGTGGCTCTTCTGGTTAGCTGATTTTGATAAAAAAAGTTTCTGCAACATGTCGGGCGTATAGTGGTCTGAAATATGAAATTTCAGTTTCATAGGACTTTTCGTTTTCGCCCAGGAGTTACAACACACACACACAGACCTTTTTGTGGGACTTGGTCTTTTGGACTCAGGGGACCCTAAAACGTGTATTTCCAGTGAAAACTGGAATTCGAAAATGTTCACGATCACAATACTTTCCCTTACCATTTATGTAAAAACCTTTTAAATGAAAAACAATGATAACTTTGTCTTGTTATTATTGGTTTTTACAGATTATCCAGCTACAATCGAACATAATATTCTAAAACGTAAGCACAAGAAATATGGATAAACATTGTTTGACCGAACAGGACAAAATTAGTTTATTATATGAGTAATAAAACATATCCTCTTTAAAAATATTATGTAACTAACATACATCTGATATAGATGACTAAAGTCAAGAACTAAAATAAACTCTCTGACTTATTTTTCATTTATTTATTATTTAATTTTATTTTCAACAATGAGAGTTCGAGTAACCTACTGTAACATATTCATCCATGTTATTTCAGCCTAAAACGTCCAACATCATTCAATGTATATATACGTCATGTTATGTAAATACATGCCATGCTATGTACATTTGTGCAGTAATATACACAAGGTGCATTTTACAACCGTCATCAATCTTCCCGCTCAACACACTTGGATCAAGAACAATCACAACAGCGTCAGTTGATTTATTATTAAAACATAAATAAAAAATAAAAAAACACTGAAAAGAACGATGCTATGTAAAATGGGATGCAACAGTAACAACCTCAAATTAAAATAGAATTGTTGTGGATAAACGCAGACGAACTCATAAAAGTGTTCATTCCATTCAGTTGCATGGACAAAGGTAAAGGCAACGAATTAACTTATAGTTCACCAGAAACGAATGACAGTTCTTAGAAATTTAAAACATCTCAAGAAAGAAGTTAGCATAAGATCACACAAGCGATGAAGGAAATTCGAATGAACAGCTTGAGAATTAAGTGAGAAAACCAACTGAAGTGCAGTCCTCCAGAAAATGAAAGCCATTCATTCCGCTCAGCACAACGACATTAAACATAGCAAGTCTTAACAAAAGGTAATGGCTTAAGGAGTTGGCCATCGACCAGCCACATTTCCACATTTAGCTGGCCCTTCAACTTGGAAGAACAACTATAGTGATGCCTGCCAGTAATAAGTACAAGGTCACATATTCTATACACCTTAAAGGCCACACCGGATGAGGAAGTAGGTCAACCTACTTAAAGGATATAACATCTCCACCTGATTTCTTATGTCAGGTGAGGTGTGTACTAGCACAGGTTAGCAAGTTACTACCACACTGCTATCACTATACAAACTGACAAAGATCACTACACCATTTCCTCGCTGTTGGACTAGCCCTCCCAGGACCGTTGCACCTGAGGGTACAGGAGAAGAACGAGTAATGACACTCCTTGGCCAGTACAATAGTACACGACTGCATCATAAACTAAAAGGAATGGCAGTTCTACCAACCTAGCGTAAAACCTTGGATAATAATAATAATAATAATAAAAAAAACTTTATTCTGGGACTATGTCCCTTAAGAATAACAGAATTGAACAGTAGATATTCATATATGTCTGGTCAAGAAAACAATAAAATTAATTTTTATTTACAAATGAGCAAAAAGGAAAAATTAAACACTACCTAGACTTATATACATTCATGTACAAAAAGTATGGATAATGAACACACAAGATTAGAAAAAGAAAGAAGATAAATCTCCTAAAGGCTACTGTTAGGTTTGAGGTTTTATAAAAAACAAAACAAACTAATTATTCCACACTAGCTTTAGGATAAAATAGATAATTATAACTTGTGTTAAAATAGAAATAAGTCAGTTGCAGATTTGTTGTGCATCTATTTGGGATGCCAAAAGATGTTGGAATAGGTGAGATTTGAATGAGAGAAAGGAAGATGCATGGCGAATATGAGTAGGTAGGGAATTCCAGAGGGTTGCAGAACGGATATAAAAGGAGTGATCAAAAGATTTAGTTCTATGGGTGGGAAAGTAAAGGTCCGAATGGCGGGATCTAGTTTCGAGAGAGTGGACTGAGGATTTAAACTTAAGGATGCTGTGAATGTATGGAGGGTGCTGGGAGTTTATGATTTGGTAAAGGTATGATCCGAGAAAATATTTCCTCCGTGTAACAGGTAGGAGCCACTTCAACTCGCTGTATAAGTGGGTCACTGAAGACCTCTTCAAGGTGCCGAAGATAAATCTTATGAACATGTTCATGATACGCTTGAGTCTGTCTTCGAGCACCTTTGGGAGGCCACCATATACCACACAGCAATAATCGAAGTGGGGGAATATTAATGAGGAGACGAGAAGCTTACGGGTGGGAAGAGGGAGAAGATGGCGGGAACGATGAAAAAACTTTAGAGTGCTTATCGTTCGTCGGGAAATATTAGCAATATGGGGTTTCCAAGAAAGGGATTGATCAATGGTAATACCAAGGTTTTTGACAGAGGAGCTAAAGGTGATTGGATGACCATTTAGGATTAGATTCGGAAAGGAAGTATTGGATCTGAGGAGGGAATTGGAACCTATAACAATGGCCTGCGTTTTCTCAGCATTAAGCCTAAGTTTATTCAGGGTTGCCCAGGCACAGATTCTATCTAGGTCTTCCTGAATATTGGCAAATGCTACGAATAACTCAGAAGGAGAGAAGGATAGGTAGATCTGAAAGTCATCGGCATATAAATGATAGGAGCAGTGATGGATTGAATTTGGAAGATCATTGATAAAGGAGTTGAAAAGGAGGGGGGAGATACTTGAGCCCTGGGCCACACCTGCCGAGAGGGTAAGGAAAGAAGATAGAGGATGATTGGGAATGGTAACTGCTTGGGTCCTGTTACAAAGGAAAGATTGAAACCATCGAATAGTACTATTGGAAAATGATAAAGATTTTAGTTTGGAAAAAAGGATAGAATGATCAAGAGAATCAAAAGCTTTTGAAAAGTCCAGAAGTATTAGTACTGTTAGCTTTTTTTCGTCCATAGCGGTATGTATGTCGCTCGTGATTTTTAGAAGGGCTGATTGTGTGGAAAAGCCGGGTCGGAAACCAGATTGGAGTGGATCGAGCAGTTTGGACTTTTCGAGGAAATTGGACAGTTGTGATTGGACTATTCTTTCAAGTGGTTTAGAAAGGTTTGAGAGAATAGATATAGGGCGATAGTCTTTGGGGGAAGTAGGATTAAAGGTTTTATTAATAGGAAGTACAATAGCTTTTTTCCAGGAGGTAGGGAATACAGAATTTTGGAGAGAAAAGTTATATATGAAGAGTAGGATTGGTAAAATTTCAGGAAGGCATAGTTTTATCAATTTGACTGGTATACCGTCAAAACCTACGGAGTTAGTGTGTGATTTCATGACTGAGGAAATTAGGTCAGATGGAGAGATATCGGAAAAATAAAAGTTGCAAGAGTTGAATGAAGGGACTAAAGGAAAGTGGGGGTTGGTTGTGGAGAATCGTTTGAGGAAATCGATGAGAAATAAGTATTTAATTCGTCAGGTGAGACCTGAAATACCTGAGAGGAAGAGGATTCACAAAGCGAGAGTTTGCGGAGGATTTGCCATTTTGATTTGGAATCAGATGCTGAGGAAAGGGCTTCACGGAAGTAGTTTGATTTTGCTTGTCTAATTGCTGTCTGTGTCAGATTGCGGAGTGCCCTGAACGTTTGGTAGTCCTCTGTCAGTCTAGTACGTCTAAAACGTCTACGGGCTGCCTCACGCCTCTTTTGTAGTTCTTTTATCTCTTGACACATCCAAGGAGCAGGTCGACGTCTAAAGGTAGCGGTTTTAAGAGGGGCATGGATATCAAGGATCCTGAGTAAGTTGGAGGTGAGGATGTCTACCATCGGATCGATTGAGGAGCAGGAATAGATTTCAGACCAGTTTAGGGATTCAAGATCGGGTAAAATATTTTCTCGGGTCAGACCATCTAGGTTGCGGAAAGTAATGGATTTAGGTAGGAACACTGTAGTTTGGAAATCATATGTCATTTGGATGAGATCATGGGATGATAAGAACGGAACAGGTAGTTGGGAAGCGGAAAGAAGCTTATGTCCTGAGTCAATGACATGCAGGTCCAGCCAGGTGTCGGATCTGCAGGTATGGTGAGTAGGTTCATATGGGACGACAAATAGGTGAAGTGAGAAGAACAGGTTTTCTAGATACAGTTTGTCGCTGGAGTCAATAAGGAGGTTGGTGTTGAAATCACCACAGATAATAATGTTATTATAAAAGGGAATATATTTGTAAAGGAGAGACTCAAGGGATGGGTCAAAAGGGACCGAAGGAGGACGATACACCACAGCATACAGGAGAGGATGAGTTTTGCAGGTGATTCTAACAAAAAGGAATTCAATGTGAGGAGAGTCGGAATTGAAAGAAATATCTAGGACATGGGACTTCAGGCTATTATGGATATAAAGTCCCACACCTCCGCCAGTCCGGCCAATCCGGTCATGGCGGATAAAGGAATAATTAGGAAGGGAAACAGAGGAGGAAGGAATATAGGGTTTTAGCCATGTTTCGGAGACTGCAATAATGTGGTAGAAATTGTGGGTAAAGTAATTAAGGAATTCGTCTATATGGGCTAGTAAGGACTGGGCGTTGACATGACAGGTTTTTAGGGCATTAGTCATATAGGAAGGAGGGGGAAGAGCAAACAGAAGGTAAAGGCAGGATGCTAGTGTCACAACGTAATAAGCAACGATATGAACAAATATAAAGAAAACGTGAATATAAATAAAATAATGAAATAAAATTAATACAAAGATGATTTGAGCAAAAAATGTGAAAAAAGGAGAATTTCTTGTAAAATAAAAAATAAAACTTAAAAAAAAGAAAATTATTTATATAAATATGACTGAAGGAAAACAATAGAATGTTCGATGCCGTGATCTTTTCTAGTTCGTATCCAGCAGGTAGACAGGTCCCTAAGAGTCAGTTGAAGACGTCCAGATCCTGATGTTTGTCAATAAAGATGACGGGGTGTCCATCTTCCTTCCGGCAGCGCACTCTACCGCCAGCGAACCAAACGTACTTGATTATTTTCTCTGATCGCTTCTGCCTGGCGAGCCAATAAAGATGTCTATTCATCGGAGACATCTCCTCGCTGAGATAGATTCGGTGGGAATCGTTCTCCTGCCACCCAATATCCCGCGTCGAGAAGTCTCTCTTGACTTTTCTACACCTCACCAACTCGTCGCGCATAGATTGCCTCACAAATCGAGCTACGATAGAAGGCGGTCGCGGGTCGTCCTTTTTTGGCCGGCGCCTCTCCACCAAGTCTAGATCCTCCGCTGTTACTTTGATCCCCAGGCCCGCCACCACGCTGGTCACAAGGGCCGCGGGCGTTTCCCCCGGCCTTACTGGGATACCTGTATAGCAGTATAGGGGATATAGCAGTAATGTCAATTACTGAATGGTTGGGACCATGTAGCAGGTATTGGTTTTGCTCCTCACTGGGCTTGACTTCCGAGCGTCGAAGCACTTCCGTTTGTGTGGAATTGGGAACATAGGGAATACCACTTATAAAATAACCAAGACAAACAAGAAAAACAAAAGCTTGTTGGACAATATTTGAGCAGCTTAAAGTAAAGAAGAGATGTAGGAGAAAGCTAAAGCTAAAAAACGTAAGGTTGTGTCACTACTACATCAATTGAGACGTTGATTTCCAAAAGGTACTATATCCATTCTAGGAAATTTTACAGGAGGCGCGAAAATCACTAATTATTATATTATTAAATTAGCTAATTTGATTCTTTTCTCATTAAAATCCAGAATTGTTTTTTAGTATATTAATAACATCATATTAAAGATATGAAATGAGATGTTTTGGTATAATTTGGAACGAAATTAAATATGTAATTATTTCCTTTAGAAAATAATTATATTTCTAAATTGCGTTTGTAAAGGGCTTGAGTGTTCATTAGATAAAATCAAATAGGAGATTTAGATATAACCAATTGATGAGAATACAAATATGTAAAAAAATCAATTTTGTAAAAAATGTCCTTTAGTACTTTTTGGAAATCAACGTCTCAATTCTCCTCCAACCTTTCAAGAAAAAAGTAAGACTGAAATCAGCCATTGTCTTTATTTGTTCCAGAAAGCATTTCCCTATTTGCTTCAAATAGAGGATAGTTATATACAATGATTACTGTGTATATTATATGCACAAAAATAATTCACAATTAATTTTCACCCCAGTTAAAAGATAAAAAATAATATTCAGATTTATCAGAAAGTAATCAGTAAACACCTAAGGAAAGGAGAAGTCACCTGTGGTTTAAAGGTAACTGAGAGGCAGATGTTATGGAAATTGAGCATTTAAGACCTGTAAAACTATTTAAATGTGGATGAAAACAACGTGATATCACCGGGGGCCACCTGTAGTGCAGTGGATAACAACTGTACACACCCAAGGTCACGGGTTTAAACCCAGCAGGTGGCCCAAGGATTTTTTTAAATTCTTGTTTATCATTCTTCGAGGGGAGGGGGGTAAGGTGTTCCTGAGCAGGCCCGACGTAGCCGTTAAAGAGCCCTATTCTAATTAAGCATGGATAAGCAAAATTGAGGACTCCCGCTGTAGCATGGTCCGATAAGCAACAGTAGCATGAAGTGACGTTATATGAACAAACAAATCTAAGGAAAGGGAAAAGATACTCAATGGATTTCCTTAGAATCCTGTCCGTCCTAATTATTTACTAATCAGTTCTTGTATAAATAAGTCCTTATATATACCAAAGAAAATTTATTATTGGGAAAGAAAAGATAATTTACTTCAAAATGGAAAACTTCTAGAAAGAACTTAAAATTAATTTGGCAGGAAGGAATTATTTTGCATTAAACAATTTCTTTCTTATTAACATCCGAATACAGTAATTATGAAGAATATTTCCCAGTTTTTCTTTGAATAATTTACGCCAATGAAAACGGTGCCAATAATTCTGGTAAATAATTCAATCACCCTATAAAAGAAGTTATACTTCTCACTGATTTTTTTATTTTTATTTCACTTGCCGATGCATGAAATATATAGTAAGGGAAAGTATTGTGATCGTAATTTTTTTTAAATTTTCTTTCTCCCCGGAGATACAAGTTTTAGTGTATCCTGTATACGAAGAACCAAGTCCCGCAAAAAAGGTCTGTTGGTGAGTTTTTGTGGAAAGTCTGTTAAATGTTAGGTTAAAAATGTTTGTTTCATTCAAATCGGCGAACCAGAACAGCAATTTTATACATGCATTTCCCACCTGTTTTACGATTTACTAAAAAACGGGTTTAAATATTTTGATCAAACTATATATATTGATATTATATAAAATGGGCTTGATTTTAATCAAAGTTTTATTCATTTTAAAATAGTATGACAGCTTAAACCCCAATATATTATTTTTTTTTTGTCGAAAGTACTTTTAATTTTGAAGATTCGAAAAAAATACCCATTTCACCTTGTTAACATTGATTAAAAAAACGGTAAATGTACAAGTTGAACGAATTTGATAACCAACAAAAAGAGAAAAGATCAAAAATATTTTTTTAACTTAATTTAAAAAATAAAATTAAATAAAAATAGTAATATAGATGAGTAATATACCGTTTGAAAGCTAAGGATTTTAGAAAAAAATTTCTTATACACAGAGGTCCAAGCTCGCCCTAATGATTTTGTACTCCAGCTGGAATTTCACAGAAGTAGCTGGGTCGTTCCTCTGTGGTTCGGCTGGAGCGTACCCAAGAATGCCGGGTCCATCTCCATTCGAAGTGATTAATAAAAACATTAGTAAAGTGGTCAAGCGTCACTACGATAGTCCATTTCGCTCAAAGAGAATCTAGGATGAGATTTTCAAAACTGAAGGTTGTTCATTTTGAATTTCATAAGAAAAATCAGAAGGATTGATTCGGAAGAACACTAGATTTCCATTTGTTATCTTGGGGTAGAAAAAAAAACAAAAACCGATAGGCCAACTTCCGGCACTCGTTCCCCCATCACCAGTATCAGTCATGTATCGTAAGTATTTTTTTTTTTTAATTATAAATAACATTTTCGTCAGAGAATAAAATTTTGTAGTCTAAATTGTTGGTATCAGCATTGAACCTTCTGGTTCTCTAAGCCTTTATTTTTATTAAACGTTATATGCATTTAAAATCGTGTTAATTTCAATGTGGATAATAGCCTTCAAAGGTCGAGGGTTCAAATCAGTAAGATGGCCCTAATTTTTTTAAAGGAAGTTTAAAAAAATTATTGCTTATGCCGTCCATCAGAGGGGACGTAAAATGATGGTCCCAAGCCTGTGCGAAGTCAGTTACTCGTAAAAGATTAAACCAGCATAGACAAAATTTAGGACTCCCACTCCAGCATAGTAGGATTAGCCACACTAGCATAAAGTGACGTTAAATAAATAAACTAACAAACCTACGTCATATTAAAAACTAATTAATCGTAAATTAGTATAAATGTGTTCAATCCGATTCGTTAATTTTTTGCATAAATTAATTCATTTAATTAAATACAATTTTCAAAAATAATGATTTGTACAAATTGATTCAAATAATATTTAGTACATTGTGAGGGAATATCCTACAGCAAGTACACTTTAAAACGATACACACATAAACGTACTTAACATGCATTACTGCATTAATTCTGGAAAGTAACTTAAAAAAAAAATAACTGGTGCGGGCTTTCATTTACTTCTGTTTTTAGAATCGATAAAGAATTTTCAAATACATTAAGAGATAAAAATGAGTGAAACCATTAAATAATTAATTAAATGGAATTTCTATAGAAACATGTGTTTTATTAAAAAATCTATTATATTGTTATCTAAAATAATCAGTTGGTTTTATCGGCTTTTCATCACTCTCTATTAACTTTTAAAAGCTTGTGTATAAGGTAATATTTTTTCTAAAATCATTAGCTTTCAGACGGTATATCATACATGTATATTACTGTTATGTTCAAAAACAAATAAATCAATAAAAACAGGTTTCCAGTTTTCTCCTTAAGTTGTTTTTCAAATTCGCACAACTAACATATTTAGCTGTTATTTATCAGTGCTAACAAGATAATATGGTTATTTTTATAGCATCTACAAAATTAAAGGTACATTAAAGGAAGAAAATTTAAACTATCGGCATTTAAGCCCTGTCAGACTATTTTAATCAGAATTATACATACATGATGTTAAAGCCTATTAAATTTTACATTGATACATCGAGTTGAATCAAAATCGTCGGAACCGTTTTCGAGAAAATCGAAAAAAGATACAAAATGCATGGTATAAAGTGGCTCTTCTGGTAAACCCATTTTGATGAAAAACGTTTTGTAACGTCTCGGGTGTATATTGGTCTTAAATATGAAATTTCAGTTTCATAGGACTTTTCGTTTCACCCGGGAGTTACCACACAGACCTTTTTGCAGGACTTGTTTATTTGGACTCAGGGGACCCAAAAACATGTATTTCCGTTGAAAACTGGAATTCGAAAATTTTCACGATCGCAATACTTTCCCTTACTATATATAGTAAGTAAAAGTAAAAAATTGTTACATAAGTTTAATATATAATTATTAGTTTATGATATTCGCATATAACCAAAAGGTTGTTATTTATTATTTATTTTTTGTTGCTTTGTAATATAATTTATTTCGTTTTTTTACTTTAATTATTTTTTATTGTGTAGAATTTTCCGATTTTTCCTACTGTTTTATTAATAAATTAGTCTATAAGTACCACTAACACCGCTTGTACATACTACTAAAGTAACATATAATTGGTGTCGTACCACAACATGTATAAAATCTGAGGCTTGTGGCTATTTGTAAACTCCTAAAAAATAAAAATCTTAATCATATCTAATCCCATCAATTTATAATAAATTGCACATCATGTATCCTAAATAAATAATGCTCATAAATTTAAATTAAAAAATCACAAAATTTCTATTCGTTTTTGACAATATAGTAAAAATGAGTAAAACCGATCATAGAAAGTTTCACTTCCGGTGCCAAAGACGATATTCCGTTAAGTTGCTGCAACACCCCAGATATAAATCTTCAACAGGCAATTTCATTTTCGTGCGACTTTAAGGCGGCGATACACGGTGAGAATTAGGGTATGTGTAGGTGAGGTAAATTTCGTGATTCGTATGTGAAAGTGAATTCGCATACTTTCAACATATTATAATAAATATTCAATTACCGAATTTTCTATATTACTTCGTCATTTATTTTTTTTTTACCTTTTATTATAAATAATGTTTAATTTCTTAAAATCGAGTTTATACATTAAAAAACATGTTTTCATGGTGTGTGTATTTGTTTTCATATAACTTTATAATTCAGTTTTAGTATCTTTTTAAAAAAATAATATTTAATGATATTATAGGATTTTTCTATTAGTAATATTTGATGTCATTATCCAAATTTATTTTTTTTAAATATGCCTTCTCTCTCTTCTGCTACTTTCGTGAACACATACAATACTTGCTTTCACCTCACCTACACATACCCTTATTCTCACCGTGTATCGCCGCCTTTACGTTACATACACACACAAGAACTTTTTTTTTTTAGAGTTTATTATTTGGATTCAGGATATCTTAAAACTCGGTTTCGGATATTTTCACTATAAAATTTTTCCTCACAATATATAATTAATACAACAGGTTTTAAAAAAACACTAAAGCATGTAAGTCCTTAATAAATATTGAATAAAAAGATCTAGTTCCATTGGTGGGGTTATCTATGATCTGTTAACCGTTCGTGTACTATAGATAAAAACAGATAATAAATTCGGTTTGATCGCTTCCTTCCAGGAATCGATTGAAAATACATAATTTATCTGTATGCAGTTACTAAAAAACCATTCCGCCCTAGGAACACAGCAAGGTCGAATAGTAGATTATCCCAGGCGCTGAAATGAATCAGTTTTTCGTTGACGAATTGCAACTGGACTACCGAGGATAAGTGGGAAAATTAAAAAAATCAGAGGCTTTTAATTATATCACTAAGAACATTTTTATTTCATTAGTCCTTAGTAACTAAATAATTAACTTCAATACAGAAAAAAATCAATCGGCACAACCAAGAGTAGACAGCGGGGAAGAAATGTTGGGACAAATAAAAGAAAACAAACTAGAATAGGGTATTAAGATAAAAGTTTATAGTGTGTTTTTACTACTATTCAAATTTATATATACTTAAAAGTTAAAAAAAAATTACATTTTCAATCAACTTGGCCCCCCCAAAACCGAAATATCTGGTCTATGGACACAACGATTTTCAAAGATATGTCAAATCCAGTTATTTCGTTCAATGAGGAGTAGTCCATAATCTAAACTCCAAAGATTAATACTAACTTTTTATTAATTAATTTAAGTAACTAATAATTAACCTAATTATATAATGGTCGACAAATATTTGTCACCCTTATCTACAATTACTGTAGAAGAATGCTTTTCTATAAAATCATTTGCCATCTTTGAAAACATTAGTCAATGACTAAGCCATTTAATTACTGACTAATTAACTTTAAATTGGCAAATAATTCATACAATTTTATTCAAGACTAATGATTTTGGCCCACCAGGGTTTGAGTAATATTTTTGGGCTCTTGGCAAATTATATTTAATTTCTTTCCTTTTCTTTTTTTTTTTTAATGTGCTAATAATATCGCTGAGTCCATAAAGGAAGTCCCTGCTATATATCTGAATCAGAAATTATATTAAAGGGCAAAATATTAATCATTTTTAGCCTCTCCTTTTAAATTTATTTTTAGCAACCAGAGCAATGTCTGCGATAAAAGTTATGATTTTTATATTTATCTGCCAATGAATAGACTATTTTTATAGACATTTAGATGGAGTTTTATATATTTCTGCCTAGAATCTTCAGGGTAACTGGAAAGTTGCAACCTGATATAGAAAAAAAATAAAAGGAATCGATGAATCAGCAAAGAATAAAAAACATTGTGTAAAGTTCAGAAAATTAAAATTTATCATATTATATATTTATGATTCACACTTCGCTAATGTTAGGCAAAACTATTAAGTTTGGCATGGATGTCAATATGTTATCTTAACATCTTAAAAATATATTTTATCCCCTTTTCTAAAATATTAAGTAAATTTATAAATATTATGAAAGCATTAGAAATATTTACAAGTCATTCTTATGAAAGAAAAAATGTATTTTTTAATGTAGCTAATAGATATCGAATAAATAGATTAATAAATTTTATTAAAATAAAAAAAAAGTAAAATATTTACCAATATGAGTTCCTTATTTTCATCTAAACACACTGGTGTTATATGATTTAATTTTGATTTTAACTGATTCATTATTATAAAAGTAAAAATAAAAACCCGAAAAGAAAACAATGAATAATTAATATATAAATATGTGTAATAATATCCAATGTAATATACATCAGATGATTAAATTAAATTTTGAAAGTATCAAATAATATTTACACAAATCTAGAGAAAATTAAAAAAAAATTATTAGTATAAAGACAAAACTTTATACAATCTTAGAAAGAAACACAAATATAAAATAAATAAATGAATTATATATAACTGGCCTGAGAGAAAATATTAATACATAAGAAAGCTAAACGTTAAATTAAAAAAAAAATTCTTAGTAATTTTCTCAAACTAAATCTAATTTTTGAACAAGAAATGTCATTTTTCAGGCTATCCCTTTACTCCACTGTGACCAAAAAACTTTTGAAAATGAGCTTAAATATAACGAGCAATTTCATGGCTAAAAAAACACTCTTTCTTCTTAATTAATAGTTTTTTGATCCGAGTGTGATAGTTAACAAATGTTTCTGAATAAAAACAAGCACTTATTTGTCTTATGAATAAATGCTTTTTTTAATAAATTAAATTTGATTTTAAATAATCTGTCAGTAGACGTAAAAATATATTTTCTGATAAAAGTTGGTCATCAAAATATATTTTTTAATGAGGAGTAAAAATAATGTTTAGATTCGATTGGGTAATAAATTCAAATTAAATACAAGTTGAAAAATGCTTAATTTCACATTGACTTGCTTATGGGTCATGGTCATTATTATAGTTTAATTATGATCCAAAAATTTACATATTATATTTATAAGTTATATATCAATTTTAGTAAAGATAAATCTTTAAATTCAATCAAAAAGAGGGCAGAGGTGTGTCATATGGTTTATTTTATAAATGGAAATCTACATGAATGGTAGTCCTTGAATAAAAGTATGTAAGGGTACAGAGTTAGTGTGATATATATCGTGTACATGCTTACATTAAGCAACCCAAGGATTCCAAAACAGATTTGATATAATTTTCCATAAAAAATTAAAGATACTTAACATAAAAAAAAATTAAATTGTTAAGACTCAAAAACCTATAAGGGTCAGATCAAATAATAACAATCAGTTAATAAATTTATGGTAAGATATAAGATATATCAAAATTACTACATGGAGAAACAAAACTATTCTTCGAAAATACTCAAGAAAAGTAGGGTGCAATTATACTCAGGGCATTATCAGTAGATAATAAATATAAATACTAAGATACTATTTTCTAAAAACCCAAATAGGATGTAAACAATAATTTATCACAGGGTTTCAGCATCGATCGCAACCGAGATCAATTAATCATTGCATTTTTTTAATGGGTATAACCATAATCGCTAAACCATGATTTAGCTACCAATTACTAAAAGACCCAATTATTTATAAGTTTTGAAGTAAATAATACCTATCTAAGCCTACATACATCCTGCCACAGAGATCTGTAAAAAAGCCATAATCTACAGATGGCATATACGTTGAACTAAAATATTTGACGAATTAAATTATTTAATTCTCGACACAGTAAAAAAATTGTATGATGAAGACTATGAGGCAAATGGGACTTTTATTATGAAAATAAATTCCAGTACGATAAAAAAAAATTGAAATTTGGAGTTTTTTTTAATTGTTTAACAGAAATGTTCAAATTAATAATCACTAAGATATTATCAAGCTCACTATTTCATAGCTTAAACAAAATTTAAAAAGACAAATTAAAATCAGGAAACAAATTAATAATTGAGTTATTAATTTAATAAGGAGCTGCATAATAAATTAAAACACATTCATTAATTTATTAACTGTATATCTTTAATTTTCTTGCAGATAATGTGTTTTATAAATACAATTCAAAAATAAAACATACCAATAATATTACTTCAATTCAATATACCTTATCTGATAAAAAAAAAAAATATTTATAATTTTTTTTGGTTTATGAATGGGTTTAACTGAATATGCTTAGTGCTCAGCTGAATATATAAATATATACTCATCAGGTACAGATATTAATAGTTTCATTATATTTCATTACCGTCTTGATATTCAATAATTTATATAACACAAGTGAAACCAATATAAGCTAAACATAAAAAACTAAATTTATCAAAAAATTGAAGAGCTTATTTTGTAAAATATTAGTGAAGAAAAACCTGACACATGGATACTAATTTGTACTATATAAAAAATAATAATGAGAAAATACTCATTAAAAGAGCTGGTCGCCTTGGTAACAAACTGTTTATTAATACCAATGCTTAGCAAAATCAATGATAACTTGAGACAGAAGATAAGGAAAACAAATGATAACAGCAAAACTACAGGAATTCATCCCACGAAATTCTAAGAACACGTGAATGGTTTCAAAACGAGTTTTCATATTAAAATTCACAAATAGGATAACAAAAACAAAAATTTAAATAAAATACAAATATACAATCCATGTGAATAAACCAAAATCTCATGAAATACACAAATGTAGTTGACATATAGTTTGAGATATGAACTAGTTGACATATCACCTAACGGAAAATCAGGCTTTTGCGAATGGGATGCAATTAATTATGCCCATAACTATAAAATAAAATTCATTTAAATTAAATCAATTTATAAAACCATTGTAAGTATGACTACAGCATTAATATATTAAAGAGGAGAAATGAGGATAATTTAGCAACACAATATCAGAACCTGTTGCTATCAATTAAATCTCAATATACAAAAAAAATAGTTAAGTTTATATAACAGACATTGACATAGAAAAATAAATGGCACATATGCAAATAAATAAAACACAATTAAACCTAATGCCAATCAAATCCATATTATATCTGTCATACATAATTAATGAAAGGTAACTATTATTCACTAAGGAAGCTTCTTTTTCCCTAAAATACATTAGTACCAAATACCATAAGTATAATACATAAGAATGATCAAAATTTATAAAAATCGCAAAGATCGTCCATCCTAAGGGATACATCAGATTTTCGAAGAAAGCCGAAAGAATAAATTATAAAGGAAAAAGATGTGAAAACCAACTTATATTTCCCAAAACCATAAATTAATAAACTTCCTCAAACCAATATATAATGAAGAATATATATTCTTCATAACTTACCGTCGGTACGTCTAATCTGAATACTCATCCCAGATTTAATCTGGTTGACATCTCCCATTGTCGTGTCACTCTTTAAAATTTCGACACTCGGAATACATAAACTAATTTAAATGCAAGGATCATTCGAATTAACACGAAATTATGCCTGAGTGATACATTGACCCAAGACACACTCTGTCTAGTGTTGCATGTTAAGACGAGCTAACGGCCAACTGAGGTAACACAAAACCTATCCTGTACTATCGATTCATGTTATTCAGTCTCTCCTCCTATTAGAATCGATATGATGGTAATTAATCGATACTTTTAAATATTTAATACTGCCTTCTTCTACTGTTGAACATTTTTATTTTCTTCCAGTAGACAAAAAATATTTTAAATACATAACAAAAGTCAGTTTTGAGGTAAGTTTTAGATGGGGTATCACTACGGCCATACCCCGCATTATCAGTAGATTGGTCTTGCTGCCGGTACAGTAAAGGAACCTCTTGCACTGTTCATTACATTTATTTACTACATTGCTATTACTATAAACCACGTTATGTCACTTGTTCTCTGTACAAATATTCAGGATTTGAATGTTTCGCAGCTTCCAAGTTTATACTTACTTGAATGTCGAATATTATAGTAAATATAAAAATAAAGATTAAGTTACCTCACTAGTATTTTAAAAGTAATGAATAAGGAAGAATGTTAATCCTTCATAACTCACCATTAGAACGTTTAATCTCAACAATGGTACCAACTTTAAGCTGGTTGCTTCTTCCATTTTCTTGTCACTTTTTAACAATGGATACGCTTAAGATTTTAATAAACTAGCTTTCATATAAAAACAATGTGAAGATTATCCACATTAATACAAAAATATGCCTGCGCAATAATTCACCCATGAAACACTATGTCAAATGTTGCATATTAAGCCACACAGATGACCAGCTGATACAACAAAAGCTATCGTGCACTATCGATTCATAACTTTTGGTCACCCTAGCTTTTAGAAAAGGTAAAATATAATAATTAATTGAGATTTGTAATAACTAATAATCGTTGTTAAAAATGATTCCAGTAGAGCAGATCAATGTTTATTTTAATTGTTAAATATGACAGAAACAGTACTATTGCACTTTGATGTTGGATGAGTTAAAAAGATTCTACAACTAAACATTGGAAACGAATTGCAATTAAAAATACCCATACTCCAAAATTATGTAAATTAATTTGAGAACCAATAGTTATATTATTTAATAAAGCAAGCATCAACCGAATGGAACACCTTTGAACAAATTAAAAATTCAACCAACAAATTTTATTTTTGGCTTTAATACATAAACTACACAATTTCATATATTAAAATATAATAAGGTATTTTGATTTCATAAAATTACAACTCATAAATGTATTGTCATATTTCAGAAGAAACCTGAAAATATAACTAAAAGAGAACAGGGTAGTAATAACTGTATTATAGCCCACATAAAACTAAATTGATACTAATAGAATTTTTTATTCGAACCATATTTTTCTTTATTCAACATTTTTTTAATCCTGGGCCATTGTCAGGGAATCCTAATAATATAAATTTTTTTTATAAATTTAAAGATGATCATCACCTTTTATACATTGTTAGACAGTTTTTAAATACCATTAATATGTCCAATTTGTGTGTTTGTGTTCATTTGTGTGTGTGTGTGTGTGTGTATGTGTGTGTGTATGTGTTTGTGTGTGTGTGTATGTGTGTGAAATAGCCTTGTCAGCTTCTATTACAATACTAGATTAAGGTATTCCTTCTCTTTCAATTTTAATAACAATTATAAACAAAAGTATTATTTATGGTGATAAATCATCTTTTTTTTTTTTTTTTTTTTTCAAATATCTTAAATAAAACTTGCAAAAACAAATTCAATTAGTATCTAAAGCAACAAATTACAAAATATTGCACCATAATTTAAATAACAATTCATTAAACCTTAAATCATTTTTTTATATCTTGTCACAGCCAAAATATTTTAAAATTAAAAATTCCAATACATTAATATTTGATGTACCAATAAAACATATAATCAACATTCAAACCATATTTCAGTTTATAAACTCAACCTCAAAAAATTTAACTTTGAGAATAATTCAGCTAACTTTTATTCAATTATAGATTTATTTTGCTCAATATTACAGCATTATGATTTTTAAAGTATTTGTGCCAGTTTTAAAATGTATACTCTGTATGTACTGTATTAGTGTTTTCCAAAATATAAATTGCTTCTAAAATTTTCCTTTTAAAAGTATTGCTTTCTTTGTGAATAATCATTGAGTTTACAAAATCAGAATTAAGTTCCTTTAGTATTACATGTTGCACTAAAGCAGTCTTTTTTGTCTCATTTTTATGTTGATATATTATATCACTTAAAAACTGCCTTGTTTCCCCAATGTATATAGCTGGACAAATGATGAATAATTTAAGAGTTGGACAGATTAATTAATGTCAAAATTTTATAGCAATGAATAAATGTTTATAATTATCTTTTATTTATAAAAAATGATGTTATTAGGATTCCCTGAAAATGGCCTAGGCTGGACATCAGGAAAAAAATAAATTGTTGAGTGAAGAAACATATAGATCAAATGTATTTAAAAAACCTACGATTAAAATAATTCACTCAAAAATATATACATATAATCAAATTTATAAAATGGTACTACTAAACTAACGAATAAGGAACAATTTAAATCCATAACTCACCGCTAGAACGCCTAATCTGAACAATGGTACCAACTTTCAGTGTGTTGACTTCTTCCATCTTCTTGCAGCTTTTTGACAATGGATACGCTTAAGACTTTAATAAACTAGCTTTCAAATACTAATAATGCAAAGTTTATTGGAATTAATACGACAATATTTCTGCGCAATAATCCACCAAAGAAACACTATGCCTCGTGGTGCATATTAAGCCACACAGATGACCAGCTGGTGCAACAAAAGCTATCGTGCACTATCGATCAGAACATTCATTCACTTTTGCTATTGGAAACCATAAAATGAATAAATATAATAAATAAATTCGAAGCCAAAGTTTTTACCCTCTTAAATAAAACAACCTCAAAAAAACAAAAATTGCTACTAATCAACAAAATTATTAGTAAAACATAATTAACACTTCCAATACTTCATAATCCTTATTAGAGGTTGTTGTTCTGTCCCATGAGAGCATATAAATATTATTCTTTTAAAAACAATACTATATAAAATTGAGGTCAATTACGAAATATAACAAAACAAAATTAATCATAGTATGGAAATATATAATTTATATATCTATATTATTGAATTGAATATGAATAGAGAGGCCCTGGCGAGGAAACTGAACTTTGGAACTAAATTAATTTTTTTTTGTTCACCCCTACCTCACCTTTGAAGGCTATACAGGATTTCTCGGGGCAGAGGGTGAGGGCTAACTAGATTACTATGGGGGAACTAGGTTACTGTTGCAAAAGACACGATGAAGAAGTACTGTGATCTGATCTTTGTCGAATCACAAAAATCATATGATACAGTGCCTTCTTCCCTATAACGAAAGATTTGAAACACAAATATTCACTGTCTTCATCCTTTAATATTTATATAGAAAGGAATGGAAGTAAAGATGTAAAGGGATTGGCATAAAGATTGTAAATGATTGCCAATCCAATCTCCAGTTTGCAGAAAGGTGACATCGCTTAGGAAGCAGAGATTGTTGAATACGTGATGAAAAAAAAACACTCGATTTCCAGAGGAACAAAGAAGTTCATATGACCCGCCGTCCGATTCTCAACGGTTAGGGGGGAAAAACAAATTTGAGTTTTTCGTTGTTATCCATGTTTTTCATCAGAAAAGATGAAATATGTCTACTTGATGTACACACAAATAAAAATAAATGGTACCAATTGAAAGAAGAGAAAATTTCCCACTAGGTTAAGAACTCAAAACCTCAAAATAGGAAAGTTAGTGTCACACAACGTCGTGAATAAAATAAAATTTTAATATTTCTAAGAAAATTCGGCGAATAGAGAATTATTGAGAACAATTTTATATCACTCATTTCATACAAATAGGATGGGTAAGTAGGAAACCCCCGATTTCTTGGTATTTTTTGTTTGATACAGGAGCTCTCTTATCTGGATGGATATCATTTCTAATGAAAACCATAGATAATAACAAAATTTGATCTTCGTCCCTAACCGTTCACAATCGGACTATGGGTCGTAAGAACTTTATTGTTTCCCATGAGGTCTAGACACATATTAATCTTTTTGGTAATTTTTTTATTAATTCTTGCCTCCTCTTATCGTGGATTGGCCAATAGAGGTAGGGTTGTTTTGCATCGTTTTAAAGGTATGAAGAAGTTTTTTTGAGATCCGGAAAATTTAAAACCTGGCGATAGGAGAGTAATAGCTGCTTGAAATGACCGAATAAACTCAGAAATATTAAAATTTAATTTTCTGCATGACGTTGTGCGACACTTACTTTTCTATTTTGAGGCTTCGATTTCTTGACCTTCTGGAATATTTTTATTCTTTCATTTGGAACCACTTATTTTATTTATTTTTCGAACATCTAATAGATATATTTACGTTTTTACAATGAAAACCATAGATAACAGCAAAATTTGATTTTCTTCTTCATCCAATGAGAATCTGACAATGGGTTCTTTGAACTTTTATGTTCTGCTTGAGGTATATTATCTATTATCTGCTACCACAGTATTACTAGACATTTATGAGACACCCTCTACATCTACAAATCTTACTAGAAAGCTTAATCATCAGTTGGACTGAGGTTTATAACACTATGTTTTAAAAAGAGGTTTTAGGATGAAAGATTTGGTCAGAGACTGTTTTTACTTCCAAGCACTTACTTAAAAATAACATTAATACTTCTGAAAAATACCTTATATTTTTGACACCACTCTAACCCGAACTATAAGGCCAATGAAACTTACTTCTTGTCGTGCAGTTTCTCCTTCCTATAGTTTTTCCAATAAAGATTCCCTGGAGAGACTAAAGCGGCAGTGACAGAATGGAATGAAGAATCAAAGAGGAAAATAATCACTATTAATTAAACAAAAAACAAAATACTTTCAGTCACAGACCTCAAGACGATCGGAAAGAAAAATACTGTTTTCAACATTATGCTGTCCAACAACAGAGGATTGCTTTTTAATACATAACATACTGAAACAGTCTAAACTAGATATTAGTTAAACATTTTTTTCTTTATATTTTCATTCATGAATAACTAATTTACAAAGTTAATATAACTTTTAATTAACTAATCCATACCCATCCTTCTTAGGCATTATTTAATATTTATTACGTCTCTCTCTCTCTCTCTCAAAACAAAAAAAAAAGCAACAATTTTAAAACAGTTAAGAGCTATCTTCATAATTAAATATCCACTTCAGAAAGCCACTTTATAAATAAGTAGAAAATATGCTACATGTCAGGAAAGTACTGAGTTTATCTAGTTTAAAGGTAAAAAGCAAAATGAACGTATAGTCTCAGCAATTAATAATTATTGACAGTAGAGAACTGTAGCTAAGAGCAGTGCTTCTCAACAAGTCGTCTGCAGACCTCTGGAGGACAATGTCTAGAGGATCCGCAAGGTCTCATGGGGAAATTATTTTAAATATTCTTGAAGGGAAATGTTTAGGCCTTAGCTTGTGATGGGAATCCCACATAAATTACCCAGGAAAATTTAGCATTTCCAATTAATATATTACACTCAGTAACTGAGAAATAAGGGCAGTGCATAATCACGACCATTCAATTGGTCATTTTCGAAAACTAATAATGAGCTTAAGGAGCAGATATAACTTATCACATACAGCTATGAATAATAGTTAATATAATTATGAACATTGTGTTCAAGTTAAAGGGTAAGCTCTATCAAGCAAGCTATACTAACTTTACACAGGTGAGGTCTTGGAAGTGGTCATTGTTAGGTTTCTTTGCCTCTCACACCACTCCACTCATAATTTTACCTAGGTTTGACTTCAGACGAATCCCTCACAGAACACAACCAACAGAAAAATAGACAAGGCAAAAAAAAAAAAATCTTTAAAATATTTTCTTATTAGAACAAGAAATCTGCCTTAAGCGGCTAAAGCATATGCACAAATATTATGTTATTTTTAATTTTATCAATAAAAGTTTTATTTATTATTTTGTACTGTGCTGAAATCCACTACCAAATCTCCTACTGGTACTTCTGATTTCTCTGAAGGTGGCTAGCTAAATCCTGGGAGACCACACTCAGGAAGACTTCAAATGCATTGTCCACTAGCTGGTACCCTTGACCTCTCATTACCACGATAATATTTCTAACTTCTGGATCAAGAAGATGTCTTTCCATTGTTAAAAAGGATTAAAATTGAGAAAAGTCAATACAACTTTAAATGAGCATTCTTTACGTTAATATCCTCAATTGAAAATAAAGAATATGTTTTAACTTTTTATGTCTTCAAAAAAATATGAGAACAAAAATAGGCATGATATTTTAATTAAAACAAATAAAATAGTATTAATCATGAATATCCTTATTCATTTTGGGGCAGTTTATATACATATGAATTTTCCCCTAAATTAAGATTACAAATACTTACTTTACTTACTGTGTATACATAAAACATTCTCCAAAATAGCTATGAATCAAATGGTATGCAATGGTAACTATATTATTCAAATTTTGCACCTATATATAATTAAGGAATAATTATAATAAAAAATAGAAGAGATAAAAAATTAATTTTATTTTCATTTTACTCCCCTCTCTAATTAATGCAACAAGTGATTCAGGATTAAAAAAAATAAAAATCAAAGGAATGGTTGAACAAATAGACAGATAAACAACTGATGGTTTTTGTTTTATTATTAAAATTAATTTTAACAAAGTATAATATAAAATATATTAATAGATTTTTTTTTTTTTTGGCTTCAAGACTCATCCAATGTCATATTTTGATTAACAAAATATATTTTGGTCGAAATAAAATAAAATGAATGATTGTTTCATTGAAGGTAACATATATTAGTTTTATTACAACCAAACCATACTCTTTTTCTACATTTTATCATCATAACAAGTGAGCTTTTATAGCACTTTACCTTCGTAAAACAAAATTTCACAGTCTTAAAAAAAAACTACAAATGTGTTTCTTAATAAAGATTACCAATTTATTTAATTGATAAATAAAACCATGCCCAGACTAACAGCTGGGCCTTCACTCTTTGATTGACGAGCAATTTGAGCCTGTTGCCAGGAGATTGAGCCACTGCCCCCATTTAGAATAACTTCAACAGTTAAAGAATTTTCAGGAGAAAGTTTGAAGGAGTTGACCTTAGTCCCTGAAAAATATTTCATTTAATATAATGAAAAAAGAGAATTTTGTATTTTATAAACTTTATACACAGAAATTTTATATTTATAGATTTGCAATTGTATACATCTATCACTAAGATAAGCGAGAAGAAAACACATAACACCGAAGGTAATACATATAATTTATGCATGTATAGCCAAGATAAGGGAGGAGGTACAGTTTAGGGGTTTATAAATTAAGTACAGCTATGATTATAGCTAGTTCCATTCTATTTAGTAAAAGGATATTCACAGTATATAGGAGATAAATAATACCTATGGAACAGGAACCCATCCGATTTTCTTAACTGCAGTTGGCCAGGACCCATTTTTTTTTTTTTTTTCCCAGTTAATCCATTAAAAATCCAGGGTCATTAATTATTTTTTGTTGTTTTTTTTCTACTCTAATCAAGAATAATGGTTCTTTTGAGTGAAAATGTAGCTCAAGCTGATATTTTAACAAACGAGAAGCTTTGAATGTCCCAAAAACTGCCTCTATGCTTTGAGTAGCTAAGTCCACGATGCTTTACTTGATTGCACTCCAGTTTACCAATCAGCAAGATAACTCATAGTTAGTAGTGCAGTTAATATTATAACTAGTTAATTAAAGATTACAAGTAGCTGGAGGTAATACAAGGCACTTAAATTGAACAGGTAGAAATATAATCAAAATAATTTATATCACAAATATTATTATACCTACATATTTTTGAACTTTAACATTTCCTTTATCAAAGAGTACAATGAAAAACAATACAAAGTAATTAATCGAATAAACATATATATGCTAATTTATAATATTCATAAACATACCATTTTTAAATGAAACTTTATTTTGATTATTAAATGCCTTAAATTCAACAACACCACTTTCAACATGGAAAGCATTAATTTTCACCCTGAGTCCAAAAATGTTTAATTTTGTATCAGAAAAGTCAAATTTCCATGTAATACTGCCAGATTTTCCACCTGCTGAAATTAAACATTGGTAAAAAAACACCTATTTTAATTATATAAATTAATTTTACAACTAATATATCTCTAACAATTAAAGTAGCTGGTAAAAACTAGTTAAAGTAAGGAGCTTAACTAAAATATAATTTAGCAAATCTTATTTATATTTTCACATAATCTTATTTATTCACAAGTAGATAAAAACCACTTAATGGGACGTTATTTTATTAGATATGTATAGGTTCTAAAAAAGTCTAATGTAACTGTTTTCATATTTGGAGATGTTTATATCAAAAAATAGTTACTGTTTTAATAAACCTTTAATTTTATGAGGTATAATTTAAAAAGAAGAATATTCTCATTATTATATCACTGATGGTGCTTTTTTGCTTGATTCATTTTTAAAATGGACAAAGTTGACATTTAAGAAAGCAGCAAATTGGACATTAGCTCTTTTACAATCAAACCACAAATACAATTTTTAGTAAAAAAAAAGATTAAAAGTTAGTTTTATATAGATCAAATATATACACACTCTAGGTAATTTTAACAAAAGATTTTTTAAAATAATAAAATATAATTACAAAATAATTAATTATCAATAATTATATTAAACACGAGCTTCATTAAAGAAAAATAATTTCAACATATTTTGTCTGAACATTGACTTATATTTACTTACTTTCACGGGCTAAGTAAGATTGGTTCCAATCTAGTTCTTCTTTTCTGATTATATTTTTAAATGAATATGTACAACTTTTCCAACCTTTTTGAAAAATACTTTTTCCTCCATTGCAGTAAAATAGGTAAGTATCACAATTAGCACTATACCACATACAATAATATTTTGGCTGATCCTAAATTATGAAAAGAAAAGAAAACAAAAATTATTAAACATTCATTTTTATGTTAATTATGATTCAAAGAAGACCTTGGTCAATATATTGACATCCGTCTACATTTAAAAAAAAAAAATAAATCAAACAAATAAATAAGCAAAGATTTTTAAAACTAAAGTGAAATATTGTGAATGGAAATGAGCATCTATGAACGGAAAAAATATTTCAATAATGCACTTTTTTTGGAAATATAAACCTGTTATATTATTTTCAAAATATTGCATGCCAGAAGTCATTTGCATGATTTCTAGAATATTCATAATGATATAATATCACAGATAACAATAATCTCATTCTTAAATTTATATTCTAAGATACGAATTTGAAACGATCTTCACCGAGCTGACAATAGAATGAAACATATTTTATAACAAATTTAGTATATTAGAAAATATGCTAAGAATGGGTTGTCTAAAAAAATCCTGGACAAACTATTTTTAATTATTTTTAAAAAAATGATTTTTAATTAAATGTTGCAACATCATGATAATAAGAAAAACTTTTACTCTGATTTAATGTATCAAAGGTATAGAATGTGCAACCGGGTGAATCTTCTAAAAATATCGGTTGTCAAGTAAAAGCAGGTATGTCGATATCAGTTATCTGCACCGGCTTGATAATAGAAAAAAATTTATATCAATATAAGCGTTGTTTTATAGCAAACACATTGATATAGGGTTGCCTGCAAAAAAACTTTACAGGA
The DNA here is from genome assembly GCA_023052935.1 of Piezodorus guildinii. Taxonomy (NCBI): domain Eukaryota; kingdom Metazoa; phylum Arthropoda; class Insecta; order Hemiptera; family Pentatomidae; genus Piezodorus; species Piezodorus guildinii. The sequence goes on along the minus strand of CM041295.1, from coordinate 33,908,424 downwards.
TAAAATTACAGGACCTCAGCTCAGGAAAATTGCATTATAAAAGTTGAAGAAGTTGATTATGCATGCTACCATGAAGAGGCAGACATGAGAATTGTTTTTCACGCTCATAAAGTAACACCAGGCTCCAGAATTCTAATAAAAGCTTCTGATAATGATTTTCACAATCACTGCACATTCTATACCTTTGATACTTTAAGTCAGAGTAAAAGTTTTCTTATTATCATGATGTTGCAACACTTAATTAAAAATCATTTTTTTTAAATAATTAAAAATAGTCTGTCCAGGATTTTTTTAGACTACCCATTCTTAGCTATTTTCTATAATACTAAATTTATTATAAAATATGTTTCATTCTATTATCAGCTCGGTGAAGATCGTTTCAAGTTCGGATCATCTACTATATATACACTTGTATTGATGCGTATTACAAGAGGTCAATTTTCTGCATAAGTTAACTGTACTAATAACAAAGCAACATTTGGAACTACAATAAAAAGCCGGAAAGATATCAACTTCATGGTGACCCCAAGGTGATAGATTTTAGAATCATAGATTTTATTAGAAGTTTGTTAAAGGTTAAAATGCCACTAGGAAAATATTTCTACCAGAAGTTAACTAATAACTCCTAAGGAAAAAATAAGGAGAGATAAATAAAAAATGTACCTTTATTTCATTTGGATGTAATTTAAAAATATAGCTAGGTCGAAAAATTGGCACTTCCATTTCTCCTCTTTGTTCACGCCATTCAAGTGATCCAGATACACGACCAGAGTATACCTCTTTTGGTTTTGGTTCAGTCATGAATTCTGCCAACTCTCCAATCATTCTTTTAAAAATGTAGCGCCTTTTTAGAGGGGAGCAACTGTCAAATCTAAATAAAAAAAAATTATAAGTATTTCTTATATTGGGTTGATGCAAAATTAATGCAGGTTTCCTCTATTGCAATATCTTAATTCCAATTGTGTAAACAAAGCTAATCCTAACATTGATCATTATTATACCAAAACAAACCTTATCTAATACCCTCTCTTTCACCATGAATTTGTTTAGTAAAATCGTTTTGTTCAGTGTGTTCAAAGGTCTTGAATCGAAAATGTCAAAGTGCGATTTTCGTCAAATTTATTTTTACGAATTTAAATTAGGGCGCAGCGCTGCGCAAACGGCTCGTAATATTAATGAAGTGTGGGGTCAGGGGGCTATTAATGAGTGCACGGTGCAGCGTTGGTTCCAGAAGTTTCGCAGAGGAGATTTCGACCTCGAAGACAAGGAAGGTCGGGGCCGTCATCTTGCTCTGGACAACGACCAGCTGAGGTCAAAAGTGGAAGAAGACCCAACCAAAACCACACGAGAAATGGCGGCGGAACTCGGAACTCAAAAATTGCAACGTCTTTGCCCAGCATTGATGAATCGGAAGGGGCCGATCCTGCTCCACGATAACGCCAGACCACACGTTGCACAACCAACGCTTCGACGACTGCACGAGTTGGGCTACGAAGTTCTCCAACATCCGCCTTATTCACCTGACCTCTCTCCTACAGACTTCCACTTTTTCAGGCATCTGGACAACTTTTTGAGGGAGAAAAATTTTCAAAACCAGGACGACATTGAAAATTCTTTTCGTGATTTCATTGAGTCCAGGGATTCGGATTTTTTTTCTGGTGGAATAAGAAAGCTTGTTGAACGTTGGCAAAAGTGCATTGATTCAGATGGAAATTATTTTGATTAAATATATATGGTTAAAGTAAAGATATGGCGTATTTACAATACCTACTAAAAACCTGCATTAATTTTGCATCAACCCAATAAATTTCAAATATTTTAATGAAATACATACTACAAATATTTATAATGATTTCATTTTTATTCATACAAGAAGGTATCATAAGCTATTTTAATAACATTACAAGTTGAGATAATTTTAATTTTAGTAAAACAGAAAACTATAATATGATTTACGGCAGTTGATTGATGCATGGTTTTTACAACAAAACATTATACATTATAGCACCAATAACACTGTATGCTTTATTCGAGAGAAAGAATGAAAGTTTTTACCATTGGCAGAAATTGAAAGTTTCAAACTAAGCACGAGTGAATTAAATTTTGAGAATGAATGTGTGTGTTTGTGTGTGTATGCGTATGTATGTGTATATATATATATATATATATATATATTATATATATATATATATATATATATATTGTTTGATCAGTTCTCGACTGTTGATAATTTAAGTTTGTGTTGTTCTTAGGTTTCAGTCAATGAATAAACAATTTTATCTATGCGACGTTTCGAGAATTTATTGTTCTCATAATCATGCAATTTTGGACAAAATAGTGTCTTAATTAGGCATGTTTAGCCTACAAGCTTTGAAAGAACACTCTGAAGAGTGTTCTTTCAAAGCTTGTAGGCTAAACATGCCTAATTAAGACACTATTTTGTCCAAAATTGCATGATTATGAGAACAATAAATTCTCGAAACGTCGCATAGATAAAATTGTTTATTCATTGACTGAAACCTAAGAACAACACAAACTTATATATATATATATATATATACTGCTGAATCATTCGGTTGATAGGTCTTCATAAAAAATAATAAAAAAAAGTTCTTGACAATTTGTATTGGTTTTTATTGAGAGTGCCCAGTATTAGCCTGGTTGGTGAGCCTAGTTTTGAAAAGGACCTCATGTGTGATGAAGGAGGGATTGAAACATCAATAAAAATTAATTAAAAAAAGGAGGAATTTTTTTAATGAAGAACGATCATCCGAATAATTTAGTAAAAAATATTATAATATAAATGAGGTCAAAGAATTCCATTGTCATATTATATATAAGGACAAAAGATTAATGACTCTACCCCATGTACCTTGATTGTAATGGCACAAATCACTTTGTGGTCTTCCAGGATATCACATAGCAGCCCAGAGATTTGGTCCAAAGGGAAAGAAATATAGGTTTCCAAGTACCTGTAAGCCCCAAACAGGTCACCTATGTTACTCGACCGATCTATCACTGTTCTTGAACCCGAGGGAGTTGGTGGAAGGGACACTGCCAGATTGGCCTCCAAGAAACTTGTTATGGAGCTGTGGGCAGTCTGCGGTTTGTAAGTACATGAGGTTGATTCTTAAATAGAACCCTGAAGAAGCCGGCAGCATGTCTGGTGAAACATTAGTGAAAAAATTGAAAACATAGGCGAAACCGGAAAACGACTAAGAAGATAACAATGATATTGTCGATGGAAGCCTAGAGGTGTATTAATTAAATATTGATTATTTCCACAATTTTGTCAATACTGAACTTTAAATATGGTTAAAGCACAGGTAAATAGCAACAAAGTTCATTTTTGCAAAAATTAATCAATTTCATTTGATCTTTCAAGCAATGATATACTTTAGAGACCTAATTCTTGTTGTGAATACAATAGACAAGATGTTGAACCTCTGCTAAAATAAGGAATCAATCAACAGTCCCTTTAGTCCTCTATAGAGCTAAATTTCCCCATCTAATAACCTATGGTCATCAGTTGTTCAACTAACTAACCAAACTAAAAAAAAATACCATAGATATAAAAGTTCCATATTTCACATAAATCAAAATTGTTCTTCTCATTCAAATATAATAGTTTTCACAAATGACAATTTTCCAAAGAAATATTTAATATATAACATTAAAGTACATAACAATACATGTAAAAAATTATTACACGAGCTTGTTGTGTTTTGAAACAATATATAATATTGAAGCATTAGTATCTTTTTCACGCCTACTAAGAACTCCTTTATGATCTTGACTATATCTCCAAGTGACATCTTGTATTTCCATGGTAGGGCTGAAAGACATGATTAGTTTTGGCTTCTTTCCCCAACCTAATTCATACATAAGAGGCTTGTCAATTACACCCTCAGATGGATCACAATGAATCCATCTACCTTGAAGATGTGAATATACCTAAAATTAAATTCATAATAATTGTAAATAAGGTTCATTACACTATGATAAGTGTTTTTGGATTTAGAAATACTTAAAAAAAAAGGAACATGATGAACCATTAAAGTGTTCATAGACTAATAATATTATTTGTTACTAATAACATTAAATTGTAGCAAAAGTGACCACTATTAATTTAAGATTGTGAAAATAAAAGCATTCCTCTGGGTTTTTGTGTTTTCTTTTCAATATTATCAACTATTAGAAAATAAATTTACAAATAAAAGTAAACATTTCATTAAATTAAGAATATTCAGTATAAGTTATCTGATTATCTGCTCATATAGATCTGTTTTAAAAATACCCTTTCATCAGTTGTCTCAGATAATCTATTAAAATTTATTTTATAGAATTGATCAAGTTAAGATTATTACCACAATTTGGTTGACTTTATTAGATTACTACATGTAGACAATTTAAGTGAATATTACTTGCTAAAAACTATTTCAAATTTAAACGTTTGATTTTGGCAATAATTTACCATAAAATATAGTTGGTAAAAGCTAAACAGCTTTAAGTGATGCCACCATCATTGGTAAAATAGGTGAAAAAGAAAGATGGTTCCATTTTATCACTTTTTTGCATTATAATATAGTTCACACACAAAATAATTACTGTTTTGCTAATTTACTTCCATAGTGCTCCAAAAATTAGTGTTAATGGTCCCCTTAATGAGCCTCTGCCAATCAACTAGGTCATTTGCAGCCATTTTGTATAAACTAATTCCATTTTCACCACATCAATCTATTTTATTACAGTTGGGAATTATAGTAAAAAGTAAACCTATATGTAACATCTGAGGGAATTTCAATAATTAAACAGCTATCTGTATGTAAAAATATATATAGTGTAATCACACTCTGATAATCCATCATGGATTAACTTATAAAGTATGATTATTAATATTTAAAAAAAAAAAAAAAAAAAAAAAAGGTCCAGAAAGCCCTTGGCAGTTGTGAATGAGTCATAGTATTATGAATAATTATTGGAGAGGATCTGTCTTCATTCCAAGAGCCAACAAGATCAAAAGATTCTAGAAAGCATCTTACAATTATTTTCTTTGCTTTTTTTTATTTATTTATTCTTTTTTTTTTTAATTTGTACTATGATTTCTTGTTATATGCACATTCAATATTATTTGTGTATTTCAATTAATTATCTAATTATTTTGTAGTAGATCATTAATGTTTACTTTTATTTATCAATTATACAAATTGCTTAGTTAGGGAAAGACTTGTGATCTTGAAAATATTTGAACGTTCACAGAATCTAAAAAAAAACAAAAAAAAACAACTAATGATTAATTTTATGTGTGTATGTTTGGTGAGTCAGGTTAAAGAAAAAAAAAAGTCACACATTACTGAAATTCCATTCTCAAGATAGTTGTATGCCTGTGATGGTACAGTTTAACAGGATTTAAATGCCAATTTTTCAAAATTCTTCTTCCTTTAAAGTAAAATATTTTTATAAAGCAATAATTTGATAACAAAAATACTTGTAAATATACAAAAAATAATAATACTTGAAGTGTTAATATTAGTTTTATTTTTATCAAAGGAATTATTTAATAAGTTTGAAATTACCAAATCAATTTTATTAAAACCATTGTAAAAATAAATTAATTTCATATGTTCTAAATATAAAATCCTAATTCATTTTTATGGCATTTCACACAATATATACACACATATACAGGTATATATAAAATCAAAATAAAAGTAATTTACGATACAAATATTGAAATATTTTTTTACTTCTGCTACCAAATCTCTTCAAGCTTTAGGCAGACGTTTTCTTGTGATGGAATGAATATTCTTGCATAAATTGATGTTCTCTAAAGAGCAGCATATGCACAAGACATCGGAATTAATTGCAATCTTCTAATTTTTTTACTTTCACTCACCTATATATGAAATATAAAGTAAGAGTATACTATATAAAATATAGTGTTTGTGGGTATGCGTTATTTTTATCAAACTTGTCATAAGTCTTCTACTTAAAGCCCTTTAAATATCTATTTATAAGGATAATCTCCAAAAATATATTATTTTTATAAAATATTAATCCAATTTTTTTTTTACATGATTAAAAAATAACATATTTTATGGGAGATAATGTTTAAAATCATACAAAAAGTGTTAATTATATACTACATATATAATTATATAAATCAGACCAATATTAGCCATTCTATAGGTGATAAACAACAGACTGAATCAGTAGGCCTCCTTTCCATAGATCTCAAGCTTGGATTGCTTATATATTTAAATTTAATACATAGAGTATTAATTATTTACAAGTTATGTAAACATAATTACTTTATTCAAAACAAAGAAAAGACATTGATTAGACTAGTTTGCAGTTATCATCTTTGGTCATTCCTAAATGGTGAAGACAAAACTTTCTATAGCTATTCATTAATTTTACCCTAAAGATGAATACATAAATAAATGAAGCAAATAAAATTATTAACTTACTTCTGTCCAGGCATGGTCATTGGTGTCATAAATGAACCTTGCTTCATACCCTATTGCAAAACACATCACAGTAAACACTTGAGAAAATTCAGAACATCTCCCTTGACGGGTTTCCAGCAGAATGTATGGGTCATTAAATCTTTCAAAACTGAACATATTTTGGCAATTCATACATTCATAAACCTGTAATAAAATAAAGTGATTTAATCAAATATGCTATGGAACACATTTTACATTCAAATTATATTTAATTATTTCCTAATTTTTAAATACTCCAATCATTTATTTAGAATACATCTACGTTTTCTTCTACTACAACTTCAGAGAATGTAATGTAAAACTTATAATTAAATCAGTCACACTGATATTCTTGTTACTAATGTATCCTATATATTTATACTTTCAGTACTTTTTTTTATAAATCTTTCAGAAACATTACACTAAAACTCAATAAATATTCTGATAATGATGAACCAACAAACACAACTAAAATTCATTCTTCCTTTTTAAGATATCGGCCAAAACTCCGTAGTGAAAAGGCCTAAAGAACTTTAATTTAAAAATAGGCCCACTTGTCCATACAAATTATTAATTAATGTTTTTAAATGAAATTCTAAATTTTGTTATCACCTAAACTTAAACAGAGTAGTAAAAATATCAGAAAAATCCTTCCCCATGGTACCTATATTTAAGGCACAGCAGTTCTTGGTACTGTTTCTTTATCGAGTACTTTTCTATGCTAATAGACATTTGACACTTGCGGTACAACATAGTATTCCCCGACAGGTATACCATCACAGATCTCATACCTTTATAGCTTTCATTACCATATGTAAACACTTATCACTAAAAAGGCCAATATACAAGACTAGGTAAATCCCAAACGGAGCACAGGTTAATTTAATATTTAAAATAAGGAGGAACCAATTCAACACTTAAAATAGTTTTACACAAGTTTCATTCCACCAATGTTTCGTACTACTACCCTTTTCTCAAGGTATTCTTTTACTGAAATATACACTATATGAATCATATTATGGTGAAATACATACTTTAATCATTATCTACTATTTAGTTCTCTATCCTCCTATTTTCTAATTTAATCCATCATCAATTTCATATATAAATACGAGAGCATAATAATTATATAAGATCACTAACTTAAAAGAAAATTAAAAATTGTGACAGTACTAAAACAACAAAAATGACTCAGGGAACTGCCATCGCATTTAAAAATAATGGAACTTTGAAGATGGATGTGTTCTCAGAAACGCAAATATATTTAAAATGTTTGGGAAGTAATACTTAAAATGAAGTTAATTGTAAAAGGAAGTAAAGTTTTTAAGCAAATATTAGAAAAACTATAAATGGCGTAAAAAGATGTTCCCTCCAAAATTACAAATATCTAATATTTTGACCTTAACTTAAAAAAAAAAATAACAACAGAAATAAAAATAAGATATTCTATTAACCTCTGTGTTGCCTCTAGTTTGTCCTGGAGAGGTAGAATCATACCAGACCATCTCACAATGTTTGCCACACTTCTTGCAATTAGGTTCATACCATTTGAAAAAATCATTTTTAAACCACGATATGAAACTTTCTAAAAACAATTCTCAAGTATTACAGACTCCTCTAATGCAAATTTATTGGAATGTAGTTGAGTTTCTCTGAACAATTCACAGGTATCAGTCCATATTCTTGAAATGGGAATTAAAGCCATTGCTTTATTTAATAATTCTTTTTCCTTATATTTAGATGTCATATCTAACATATGACATATTATTTGGTCTTGTAAAGCCATAGCTGAATAAATGCTAGGTAAAACTTAGTACATACAGAACGACTAATTCAAAAAAAGGTTATAAATTCATTCCCGAACGCCATAAAGTAACTTAAAATATTTAGTTACAGTGAGTGCCAAAAGTATTCGTAATTCACTTCTTTTTAACTTTTTTTTATTTTTTTTTATGTTTTTAAGGAGTTGTTAACCACTTTATAATGTTAGGAGGAAGGTATACAATAGCTAAAATAAAAAAATCACGACAACAATCATTTTATTTTTAACGTTTTGAACGTTCATTTACGAAAAAATTAAAAATAGTGTCAAAAGTATTCGGAATTACGTGGTTTCCTAATTATATTACTGCAGCGAACATAATAAACATCCAATTGGTAAAATTTTTTGGATAATTATACATTTTAGCCTATTAGGAATTGATTTTACTAATTAATTGATTGTTTGCTGTGAAATATTATCCCACTCAAGCACTTATTGTTGCTTGAGGCATTTTCATTTTGAATATAGTATTTCCTGATTTTCAATTAAAATTACAAATAGTTAATTACATTTGAAAGAGATAATGAAAGAGGGATTTTTATAACTTTTTGAAAATTTTGCAGCTACCAAATCTGAATATACATGTATATATGTCCGTATATATATCCAGAGTTATGGTCGCGTGTATGTTAAAAATTAAATTTATTCGTAATTTTTCTTCTACTTTTAATTCTAGCTTTCCATACTTAAAAAATACACAAACCTATCAATAATTATATCCATGAATCCAATGTTATTAAACTTTTTCAAGGATAAACAGACCTATCACTGACCGCTCAACGTACTATGCCATACTAAATTCTTTATTTGCTTTCCTCCAAACTATAATTTTTTCATAACAACCATGTATTTTAGTAAGAGAGTCATCTGCAAACATTTTAATTCATCAACCTTCTCCTTAAAAAAGTGTTACATACATTCAAGCTATTCTCTTATTGCCTTGCCTTTTGAAGGACGTTTTCCGTACTTCTTGTAAAATGTTTTTCTGTTAGACATATTTTTTTAGGCGGCGAACAGTTGAAACACTTATTGTGTATCCAGAAGTTCTGAAAAATTCACGAATAGGTTTACTCATTTGAGGTATTGTTTTCTTATTTGATGAATAATCATTCTTTCAATTTTAACATTTAATATTTTTTGGAAGCTCACTTTTTTTCTTTTATATTTTATTACCTACACTATGCATAGCCATTCAAATATTCTCATAAATTGTTTTCAACATCTCAACTTTATCTCTTTTAAAAATTATTCGAAGCCGTTGTTCGATCGCTGCGTTTTTATTTTAGGGCCTAATTTTTTTTTTTAATACTTTCCATGGTTGGGTATATGTTACATGAGAGGGAAAAATTGTTTAGAACATAAAATTATGTCGAAGATTAGAGAGAATATGAACATTTGAAACCATTAAACAACAGAATATTACGACTTCCGAATACTTTTGACACTGAATGATCTTGTAATTTCACATTATTAATCGGATATTTTTAAAAAGAATAAACTTTTCGGTTATTTGGGCAGTGCTTTTAACCGGAGGTCTAATGTTCACTGATAGTCGAATGGACTTGCGGAAGCTGCCTTAAAAGGCCAAGAACAACTGATAAATTGTAGAACCCATTGATCATGATTTATTTAATTTTTTTTTTTAACTCGTTCTTAATGTCGTTATTCCATTGGAGCTCAATTAAAAAACTCGCTTTTGTCATGTATGATAGAATTATGTAGATATGTCGACATTTATAATCTATGTTAATAAATCTTAGGTTTATGTAATTACGTATATAAGGTTTTATTTAGTCAAAGATGTCGAGTACCTCTCTCGAAAACGCAAAAGAGTGCCAGAAATACTAGCACAGGTGCTTAAGAAATGTCCCAACAACTCCCTTCTCATAACATGCCGTCCCCACAGAGTAAAGCATGAGTTGATGCGGATCTTTGAGGAAAGAGATTTCGCCTGCTTCGAGGAAGTTTACAGTGTGGACATCGATGGATCCACGGGATATGCTGATATCGTAGCATTACCTAAGCCTGTGAGATATGGTTCTAACGACCTTGAACAGACAAGTAAAGTGGAAAGGGAAAAGAAAGAAATCTATGAAAAATGTATCCCTTTTCCTAAGGAAAAGTTCCGCGAAAGCTTCAGCTAGAGAGAAACTTCAAAGTAATAGCAAGAGAGACAAATAGTTGTCAATGTCAAGGGCATATGAAGGCTAGGGAAAAGCTAGGACTTCCTGGTAATTATACACCATCACCTTTACTCATAGTGGACAAAACAGGGATCATTGGAGGGGCATGTATGTGCATATGCTATTTATTTTTAACATTTTTGTATGTGAGAGATTTAGAATTGAAGTATGTAATATAGTTGCTAGAAGCGTATAGTTGATATAGGAAGTCATTTTATGATATTTACAAAATTTATTAAATATATATAACACCCCTCACACCGAACAGCGGTAGAAAGGGGAAATGATTATGAAGATGATATATATATATATTACTATGAGAGCAAAACGAGAAAAGGGAAAAAAAGAATATATTAATTAAAATTTTTTGTATTTAATAGCATAATAGTCCTAGAGGAAAAATAAGTACGCTGTGAGAAAGCAACTCAATTAAGTTGTTTTTTTGTTTATTCATTTAATGTCACTGTGCAGCTGTGGCTAAATTTTGCCTATCCAAGTTTTGAGTACCTGACATCGCACAGGCTCGGGACCTCCTTTTTACGTCCCTTTGAACGACAGTATAACTAAGGATTTTTTACACCCATTGAAAAATTCTAGGTCCACCTGCTAGGTTTGAATGAGACTGACATGGATCAAGGCTGCCAATAAATAGGGAGGAGTGGCGTCACATATACAAAACCTCTATATGAACTATAAATGGAATATGATGATGGTCAAATAATTACTTTAAAATTTATGTGTTATAACAAGCAGATTTTAAAGGGATCCTAAGGTGTGATACCGCAAATAGTTTTAAATGGGTATTTATAATTTAGATATTTATTTAGTTTACTTCATTAACATTATAAGATTTTGCTTTTTTATTTTGGAACTTTTCGCTCCTATTTTTCATTTCCTCTTTAAACTAAGTCTGTTTCTACTCATTCTATAAATTAACAGGCATTCTTCCACTAACTGATCCACAACTTTTTTTTTTTTTTTTACTGTTTCAGTTAGTCTTATTGCCAATCGTGCCATACCAGGAAGAAACCTATGTCCTTTCAGTATATCCTCACGAAATATAAACTTTTTCTTCAGTATTTATGAAAGACCCCTGATTACCTCTTTTAACTATTTAATAAATAAACTATTTGATAAAGCAACTAGGGTTATTAACAAAGGAGTCACACAAAAAGTGCCAGGTTTAATAAATAAATAATAAGAAAACAAACAAATTTATTTTTTTTAAATAATAAATTTCAGTGGTCATTGCATAAAAATATTTTTAGGCAGGTATGCAGGATTATTTAACAAATTATACTGACTTGAAAAGCATGTTATTAACTGTTATGTTCAAAATGTTACATAAATCAATATTATATAATGCCCTTTACTGAGGCAGATTGAATATTAGACAATAAATACAAAACTAAAGTTAGTCTGCTAAGAATTAACCATTAACATAAACATAACGGATACAGGGTAAAACTATCAGATCTTTTATTCTCTTTTGCTGCTGTGGGGAAGAACAAGGTCAGTCATTGCATACTTCCATGTCCAGGCTCTAGCGATATTAGAAAAAGCAGTTTTATTGTCCTTATATAATTTTCCAACCATTGGTTCCATACATACCTAGAAAAAAAAACAAGTTAATTAACACATTATAAATTGATATCTAACTATAAAGCTGCTTCAAATTAATATCTATAATATATTAAATTTCTCAAATCATCTATACTAGGAATCATTCAGGACCATGATCTCAAAATCCTTCCAGAATTCACTTCATCCATGGCCCCTTTTGTTTTGAAAGTTTAAGGTTCAGAGGCCAGCCTCCAAATAATCTTCCAACAGATATATCCTTGGTCTACCTTTTTTCCACCTAGAAAGGAAGGATAAGATGGCCACATACAGAGGATAAAGGAGAACAAAATTTCCTAGAATGGTTATGATGGATCATTGAGGAGGAAACAGAAATATAGGAAATCAAGGTGGCATGGATAGGAAGACATCGAAGCAGAACAGAGAATCCTTCGTGTTGGATGATAGAGGATAGTGGCCATCGCTCAAATGAGTTGTGTGTGTTTGTAAATATAATATGGAAATATGAAGAATACTTACATCACAGTATGGATCAGTAAGCAGGCTTTGGACAGAAATTAAAATTTTTGGAATAGTTAGAGCTAAGCTCCAATTATGTTGAATTGAATCAATCCCAACATCACCATGCCTCGAAACATTTGGATGAAAAACTTTTGTCAAAAACCTAACCACAGGTGGCTTCATCGGATAGCTAAAACATGACAAAAGGAACAAAATACTTCAATCAATAAATAATAAACCAATGATTATCTTGAAAATTGAAGTTTAAAATAGCAATGTTAAAATTAAAAAAATGTAATATACAACTGTAATAATAATAATAATCTACATTATTAATATGTGTGTATATATATATATATATATATATATATATATATATATATATATATATATAATTGTGTGTTGAATAATAATAATTTATGGGAGTAACGAATTCCAGTTATCTGAGGAGAATAATAATAATAATCAATAATAATAATAAAAGCCTTCACATTGCAGCAGTGCGAGCGGTGCCCCAATGCCGCAATGAACCGTAAGACACTTCACAGACTTCCAACTTTAAACTCTGAATCGGGCTTGGATATTATTCAGTCTCCTGCATGAAGAAGAGGAACCACTGGCCACAGAAATAGGCAACTGAAAGATGAAGTGGGACAGCATTATGAATATTGCTGCGATCCCTGCTTATTTATTGGCAATAAAATCATAAAAAGAGAAAACAGGATATCGCATAACCATTCGCAGTGACTGGAACGAACAGTACCCTGAAATAACAATAACATCCCTAAGACTCGCTAATCAGGTAAAGCAAATTTTAGACAGGAAATTTTTATCAGAGTCAGAAAATACTGCAATTAAAGCTGGGGTAAGGAACTTCTTGTTAGAGGGCTCAGAAAGAGAGTTAGATCAAGCAGAGGATGTAAAACCAGCTACTGTAAGCAGACAGTTAGACACAATGTCAACGAATAACCAAGAAACACAATCCCTCACTGAAATACGGAGTAAAGTGCCAAAAAATGACATCATGGCGGTGGAGCAGCTAGGAAATAAGGCAGGTTCGAGAGGTTGCAAAGAACTTTTGATTATTGATTTTTTCATTGCTGCACAAGTGGCTTTCAGAAGTATTGAGGATTTATAAAGTTGACCAGGCAGCAATATACTTATTAGGTATTCCTCATGAAGCAATGGAAAGTGTTACTATGCACAAGAGGATGTACTGATGAATATATACTTATACAAAGAGGTATATTTCAAGGAGACTCACTTTGTCCTCAGTGGTTCAGCCTTGCACTTGACACTCTTAGCAAATTGCTAGAAGATACAAAGAAAGGATACCAACTCAACTTTGAAATGAAGGTTTCACACTCATTTTATATGTACAACGTTAAGCTATACACAAGAAATAAAGAAGAAACAAGGATTCTTCTAAATATAGTAAAGAGATTCAGTGATGATATAAACATAACGATTCGCTGTCGATTCGATTGTCTGATGAAGTAATCATTAATCAACTGAGAGACACGGAATCTTACAAATATTTAGGTATGTAGCAACTGCTAAAGTTCAAATCTGATTCAAAGAAACTCTTTGAAGACGAATTTGGATGCTGAATCAAGTTGATACTCAAATCTCATCTGAAGGGAAGAAATTTAATAAAGACAATGAACATGTGGGCAATACTAGCTTTAGCCTATTCCTTTGGATTACTGAAGTGGTCAAAGACGGACTTAGAAAGGTTGGATCGCATGATTAGAGTGCAGATGGTGCTTAATAGGAAAAGACACCCAAAATCCTCAGTGGCAAGGTTGTACCTTCCCAGAAAAACTGGTGGACGTGGTCTGATCAGTCTTCTCAAGTTATGCCGTGAGGAGGAAAATAATTTTTGAAGATATATGTTTAATAATGACTGTGATTCTTTCGACGATAGCAGCATTGGATGCAAATTACACAGCTTTGAATCTACTCTACTTAGAGCGACCCCGAATAGTGAAACTATTCGCCATAACATGGGCGATTCTATCATTCATTGAACGAAACAGGAATAGACGTGCAGATATCGCTAACATGGTTAAAAAATGGTAATCTTTTTCCTGAAACAGAAAGGTTTCTGTTTGCTATCCAAGAACAATTAGAAGCCACAAAAGCATATAGAAAACATATTTTTGGCAAGGACATAAGTGATCTATGTTGTTTATGCAAAAAGGCTGCTAAGGAGTATATGCAAAGACTCAATGATGCAGTGAAAATTATTCATCAAGCCATAGCATCAAAGATGAATCTCCTAAGCACCATGTATAAATATAATCCATTACCAATAACTACCGAACACAAAACTAAAATTTATTGGGATCACTCTATCATTACGGACCACAAAGTTTTAAATAATCGGCCAGACATTTTAGTTAATGATGAAAATAGAAAACTGGCTCAGATTATTGAGATAGGCTTCTCATCGGATGACCATCTTCAAGAAACAGTTTCTGAAAAGAAAAGGAAATACCAGGAGCTGGCAGAGCAGCTTAAGCAACTCTATGGATTGGAGAGCTGCAGGATTTACCCAATTATACTATCTTGTAATGGCCTGATTCCAGAGAGTACACAAGAATATCCAGCTACCTGTCTAGATTCTAGCAGGGGTTCAGCAAACAGTCGTTCTGGGAACGGCGAAAATAGGTCGAAAATTTTTAAATAAGATATAATTTGAGCCTAACCCTTGACTCATTGAGTCCGGGTAGGTGAATCTTCCTGATATAGGCTGAGGAAGTTCAAAATTCTGAAATAATAATAATAGGCTTAGCAAACCCAAAGGTTTGATCCTGATAGCACCAAATACTTCTTACACAGGATCGTCCAATGATCACTGTTAAGCCCAAGCCCCTGAGATTAGCTTCAACACAATCCTCCCATTGACGCTTCGGCCTACCTTTCAGACACCTACCAGTCGGTTCAGCAATTACCAACTTTCTCGGAATCCGTTCCTCACTGAGGTCAACAGCTTTACACGCCCATTTGAGTCTACGAGATGCTATCAACTCAATTATATTCACCGAATACAAGTTCCGCAATTCCGCGTTGTGCAACCTTCTAAACTCCCCAGTGGCCTCATCTCTCTTCGGACCAAATATTTTATGCAGTACCTTATTTTCGAAAACCTTAAGCCGTTGTTCACCCTTCAAAGTAAGCGGCCACGATTCACATCCGTAAAGAACCGTCGGAAGAAAAATTTATTTAAATAATAAAGTTAAATAATAAGTTTTATAAATACTAAACTTTAAGTTTTTAGACAGAAGCCGCAAGCTAAGTAATTTAGCAACTGAATAATAACACGCATTTCCCACCTTTAACCAGGACTTTATTTCTTCCTGGATTTCATTTTTTCTTGTTATCATTGAACCTAAATACTTGAATTTCTCTATGTGTTCAAAAGTATGCCCTGATATATTAATATCATCAAGATCGCCACCATTTCTGCTACTAATCATATATTTCATCTTATCGGTATTTAATTCGAGACCTATTTGTTTACCAGTTTTTATTAACACACTTGTATTTAGTTGTATGGTTCCTGCGTCTTCACCTAGCAGTATCAAATCATCGGCATATCCCCAAACCAGAATCTTATCACCCATATTTAAACCTTTCTCGGTACACGTCACTTTTTCTATGGCATATTCTAAAGCTATATTAAATAAAACAGGTGAAAGGGAGTCACCCTGTTTCAAACCCAATTGCACCTTAAATTTCTCGGAGTAATTATGACCGATTCTAACTTTATGGAATGTTTCCGACAAACACATCTCTACTAGGTTTACTAACTTTCTAGGTATTCCCTGTTCAATCATGATGCTATATAGCTTTTGACGTTCTATGGAATCATAAGCCTTTTTAAAATCGATATAGAGTTGATGGACTACACCGCTGTATTCCATCTTTTTTTCTAATATTTGACATAAGGAAAATATTTGATCAATAGTCGAGCGATTCCACCTAAAACCACATTTGTAATAACCGATAATTTCCTCAGCATATTCTGGGATTCAGCTAGTGAAGGGGAAGAGAGATCCCACGATAGTAGTTACAATCCGTCCTCGGTCCATTTTTTTTAATCGGAATAAGTATTGATTCTTTCCATTCTTCGGGCATTTTTTCATTTTCCCAGATTTTTTAACTAAAACATATAATTTGGAAACGCCCGCCTCTCCACACACCTTGATTAATTCACTCGTAATATTATTATCTCCTGCAGCTTTGTAACGTTTAAATTTTCCTATCACCATTTCGACTTCCTCTTTGCCCAGTGCGTCTATCCATGGTTCAGCACTCTGATATTTAGAGTGAGGAGATTGATTATTATTTTCCGTATTTAGAATACAATATATAACTATATTAATAAAAAATATTAATAGATATATTTTTATTTATACTGTTATGTTATGTAATATGATATAATAATAATAATAGAAAAACAACTCATTAGTATAACTCTAAATTATAATTTCTCACAACTATCTTTCCAGAGGTCTCAGAGTATTATTGGAAATCTAAGAGAAATTGTGAATTGGAACTATTGGGTAACAGTAAAAAGGAGTTTGTCATAAGGAAGATGAGGAAGAAAGAAAAATGAGGTCCTAAATTAAAATTACAATAAAACAAAATACATATGCATGAAGAGAGATGAGAGCATCGACCCAACTTTAGGGAAGATGACTAAATTGGACCAATTCTGCTACCCGAGATCCGAGATACAAAGTAGTAATAAAAAAAAAAAAAAAAATAAAAAAAAAAAAAAATAATAAAATATATATATATATATATATATATATATTAATATATTATGTATGTATGTATAAAATATAGTAGAAATTATTTAATGTAATTTATTTTATCAGCTCCAATGGCACATTACCAAACCTTTTGGAAACATGTCTAATAATTTTCATAAAAATGTTAAAAAACATAGTTCCAAATAAATTAGGAATTTCAAGCACATAGCCTTTCCTTCTAATTAATCCTTATGAGGACGATTCTGTAACATTAAACATAATGTATCCATAATATAGAATGAAAACTGACCTGAATGGAACTTGCAGATACAAATAAAATATTCCTCCTTCATAAGGGCTACCAACTGGTCCAGTAATTGATGCTTGCCAGTGACAACATTTTGCATCTAATGGGATAGCAAATATTCCTTGAGGACGATCTGCTCTTAAACCTACACGACAAAAAAATATTACACCTAAAAAGAAGTAAATGCACAAATATAGGTTTGGATTTCTTAATACTTATTTATTATGACTGATTATAAATTTATATTTGTACTTATATTACAGATTTCTTTGGAGCTGGTTAAAACATAACTCTAAACCCTAAAGATACATATGTAGCACAATTCAGATAATCAATGAGATTATTTTGTAGTAAAGATCAAAAGACTTCACCTATTGTTACCATAAAATATATACTGATATGATATATAATAGGTCTATGCTTTCTTACAATAGAGTTGTAAACTTATTTATATATATTTTCGAAGTGCAATTGCTGAGTAGCTTTTCCGTAAGACTTTGTCAGGCCTACCTCACTTTCCTCCCATTCTGGAAATGTTTCCTCTTGTGCTAAACTGATGCCCTGCCCCAGCATAAATAAATTTAGATATCTAAACATTGTTAGGGTACAAACTTTTCTTTATTCATTTTTACTATATATATTCAACATAAATACACGTTTTAGAGTCCCCTGAATCTATATGACCAAGCCCAGCAAAAAGTGTGCATGCGTGCATGAGTGTTTAAGACAAGCTTGAAAACAAAAAGTCTTAAAAAACTGAAAATTTATATCAATGACAATTATATTGATGTTATGGCAAAAGTACCACTTGATACCATGCATTTTTAACATTTTTTCTATAATGGCTTACAATTATGGTATTGATGTAAAATTGAATGTACTTCAATTCCATGAAGGTTTTATTCTTATTGAAATAGTATGATAGGGCATAAATGCCAAATTTGCGAAATTTCTAACTCTAAAGTACCTTTAATTTTGTTGATTTGAAATTGCTAAGCATTTCATAATGTTTAAATTTATTAAAAATGGGTAAATGTGAAATATGAAATAACGTGATAACCTACTAAAGGAGAAAACAGCAAAAATATTTTTTAAGCTTAAATTACTTTTTCCACGCATAAGAATAACAGTATCGTTTACCATTTGAAAGTTAAGAAATCTGGGAAAAATATTAACTAACATACAAAGTTGTAGATTGTAATTTTGTTGATTATAAATAATTCACCATTCTACTAAAAATGGTTTAAAAAGGAGGGAAAAAAAATTAACATTACCTTTGAGTTCACTTCTCAGCCTATTTCGTCTCCAAGAATTTTCTTCACCAGGTGGCTCACTTTGTTTTGACATTTGTAATAAGCAAGCACGACAAGGGCAGCAATTCATTCTAGAAACAATCATAAAATAAATTTTACATATTTCATAACCAATGCATCTTCAATAATAAATATGTCAAAACTTCTTAGGATTGGAAGGATAATTAATACAGCAAGGTGAGTTTACAAATCCAATAACTCAATTTTTAGATTTCAATAATACACTCCCCGTCAAAAGTATTGCAACCTAATAATTTTCGATTTTCTTGGTTTGGACCTTAATCCAGACTTTGTTTATATTTATATTGATATTATTTATTAAATGATGGAATTTTGTTTCATTCATTTCTAATTTCCTTTCAGTCCATGTTTATCTTTCATTTGCCTCAATTCTGTTCTCTCTTTTCTCTTAAGTCTAGTTAAAACAATTAATTTTATTCACAATGAACGTTTAAGTCACGATGATTCAGTCAGAATCATCACCCTCTATGAAGAAGGCAAATCATTGCGTTAGATTGCGAATCGCCTTGGGATTCACTATTCTACCGTTTCAAGGACCATACAAAGGTGTGTACTAACCCCATAGATGACAGCTTCATTAAAATACAAGCACTTCAGAAGCATAATTCTACTGCGTCTTCCATTAAAAACTTGATCGCTGGTGTTCGAGGGTTATCAATCTCGGAGTCAACGGTTATAAGAAGACTGAGAGAGTCAAACCTCAGGTCAAGGCCAGAGAAAGGTCCTCTTCTCACCGCAGAACACCGTTTAAAATTATTAAGATTTGCAAGGGAACACCAATCTTGGACTGTGGAGCAATGGGAAAAAGTTTTATCCACTGATGAGAGGAGAGTGGCCTTAACAGCCCAGAAAGTGTTTGGAGAAAGCCTGGAGAATGGTATAGTCAGTACTGCACGTAAGAAACTGAGCTATTTGGAGGGGGGTTCTATCATGTTCTGGGGTGCCGTATCTTGGGAGGCGCACACCGAGTTAGTGCCAATCCAAGGAGGGGCTTTGAATGCTTTAAGGTATGTAGAAATGATTCTTCAAGATCATATAGTGCCTTTTATGCCATTCATAGACTCTGGATCATTGATCGTGCATGATAATACTCAACCTAACAAGGCAAGATGTGTTTCTGAATACCTGAAAACTACAAATATTCACACCATTTATTGGCCAGCAAGAAGTCCTGACCTTAACCCAATCGAGCACATTTGGGATTATCTCAAAAGAAAGGTTCAGTCATAAGATTCACCTCCTACTACCCTTAAATGCTTAAGACAGCTGTATTGGAGGAGTGGGACAATATACCACAAGATTTTCTTCAAAATCTTTTTAAAAGTATGCCAAGAGGGGTGGAAGTAGTCATTCAAACCAGAGGGGCAATATGTCTTATTAAATTTAAATTAAAAACTGAAATTGTAATTTAAAAGTTAAAAATAAAAAAAATAAAAATTAAAAAGTAAGTTTTCTAAATTTTTTGTTTATTGGAAGAAATATTGTAATTTATTTTAATAAAACTTGTTTATTTGCAGTTTAAAAATGTTTATTATTGACTTCAGAACCTTTCTGATTATAAAAAAAGAACGTTTTTGAAAAATTCAAATATTTTTAAGTGTTGCAATACTTTTGATGGAGAATTTATATTCATCATTAATGATTTATACTTTTAATCAATTTTTAACTTTTAGTTAATTTTTGGTAAGTGTCATTGTGAGTGAAAGGTGATATTTGTTTAGTAAGGATATTTTTGAATGAAGATAAAACATCACCAATTTGAATATTTGACCTACAAAATTTTTATAAAAATGGAATATCACATCAAAGACAGTACAAATTTGACTAATGACAATTATAGACAAAATATGTTAAGCAGGTGCAAAGCATGGCAAAACTGCAAGAAAAGAAAGAAAATTTTGAGATTAGAGCCTCCCTTTCTTTCTGCTATCTAATTTTATATGAAAGAATGAGAGGGGGGAGTTCGAAAATGCATTGTACTACTGAACCTCCCTCTCCCCGCTTGGAGCCTAGCTGTAGCAAATAATTATTTATTCTAAATATTAGCTGGCATGCTATGAATCAACCTCGGTTAGGAGAACCTCCTGGGGCTCACTCAGTTTCTAAAAAGTAGGTAACCGAGATTAAGAGAAAAATCTTGGGGTTGAGAGTGATCTTGGCCAAATTACCTCATTGCACACTTGTTGGTTTAGAAACAATATGGTCTTTACTAAGTACTCAATAGTAAATCAATGTTCACTGATTGACTTAGTCCTGATCATTCTTGTTTTTTTATTAAATAAAATTTTGATTACAATTAATATTTGAATACAACATTAAAATGAAATTGAATGGAAACAACGTGTTGTCCAGGCTCTGCAAGGGTATCCACACACTTCAACAGTGGTAGGTAGGCAGAGGATCTAATGAAGGAGAAGCTTGAAAATAAAATTTTCCAGGATAGATAAATAAGGTAAACCTTTACTATATAGAAAACCATGAGAACATAAATTGTCTTAGTAAAAGTAACAACATACAACTGATTCAATATTAAGATTAAAAAAAAAAAAATAGTGAATGTACATCTTAGTGATCAGAATAATTTATAATTGAAGCATTATAATAATCTACATTCCAGAAGTAAATAATTTAAAATTAAAGTAAAAGCAAATTAAAAAAAAATTTAAATCAATAAAATAAAATAAATAATTCAGTTTTACATTTACAATGAACTTACAATTTTTCATATACTTTGAACCAGTAATTAACTGCACATAATGGTTTATAAATAGGAAATCTCTTCTGGGTATATTCTTTCCAAATTTCATCAGATATATGAGTAATTAACAAGTTGCGCCATCGTCTACACACACTTCCGACACTCCACAAAGATATATCATCCAAATAAGAAAACACTACTAGGAGAACTGAAAAAACAAATTCAAATCAGCTTAATAATAAAACCCAAACTATTTGTATTATGAAGTGTGTTATTGTTCTTAGTTATAGTTCACAAAATTTTCTGAAGGTGTATTTAACATCTGAGACTTCCAGCAAGACCCAAACATCTAGAAACGCAGAGTTAACAAACAAAAACAGAATGTTTCAGAGAAACAAGTATGCTCAATACCGAACTTGTGTCAGCTATTATATATTGTTTAAAGTATTTATACTACAAAAAGAAACAATTAAGAAGATACAACAAAAAAAAACAACAACAGAAATGTGTTAATTAGTTGAAAGTTAACAAGCCAAACAATAGTGCAAATGCTTACTGGTGCTTCCTTTGATTCAAGCCTTGAAACCAACAAAAGACTGGATCAACTACAAGTATGCACAAGACGATTCCAATGAACTTGAGCTTGAGAGCCTTAGCTATTGCTTTTCAATTGGGTAAATAAACACCTTGACATTAGATATATACCTGACTTGTGCCTTGCAATCTGGTTGAACACGAATCTCATTAATATTTAAACCAAGGTACAAAATACCATCCTATTCCAACCTCACAATTCCAATATTATTAAACCCATTATATTCTAGTCCCTGACTGTAATTAACTCTTAAATTAATAAAACAAACAATTAAAGAGGTATTACATTATGAATCACCAAAAAATCTACTATGAATTAACAGCCACTTAACCATACACCTTCTACCTAAAAGCTCTTTAACTAAATCACATTCATAAATTACTCTATTGATTTTGTTATCTCCAATCAACATTATTCTTAATCACAAGAAAATAATACAATATGAATCCATCCAAATTTCTAGAATCGGATGCATATTCAATAAACTTTATACAAAAAAGAGAACTGTACTCGCCCCTCCAATTAGAAATCAATCCCCTAATGAATGGAGTTATGAATACAAATAACTACGTAATAGAGGAACTGACTGAAATATTAAATAAATTTAATCGACATTTTGACGGTATTCTAAATAGGTAAAATAATAATATCATGCAAAAATAATATCCATTTTTCTAAAACAAATATTGACTACAAAAAAAGTTGTGACCAACTTTCAATAGATTCTAAAACAAGAAACTTAATAAACTACAACCACCACTTTAAGTTCAAATACGTTATACATATTTTATTTATCTGTAGCAATATACCTTCTGGTGGAAGCTGATCAATAGTGCACACAGGTCTAGTATTTCCCTCATCATTTGCATTTGTGTTTATATGCATTATTTGCAATTGTCGAGGGCGAGAAGAAAGAACGTGTTCTTCAGTATTACCTGGGGCACCATAATTATCAACAGGTTCATCATTTCCTGAATCCCCATCATCACCACTCTGAAAAAGGTACTTTGGTTATATTTTTATATTATAATATATTTTTCAATCATTTATTATTCCATTTTTAAATACAAAATATTCATATTAGTTAGGTTTTTAATTTTTATAAATTATTCAGTTTGGAAATCATATACCAGTCATATTTTCTACAAAAAATAATTATGTTATAAATATTTTAAACTATCTAAATTTCAAAATACATTTTCCCTACAATCATAAAACAGGAATTCAACAAGGTAATGTTAAGATCTTTGTAGAGCCTTATAAAATAGGATACAGTAATTCATTTAAAGGATAACAGGAGTGTGCAGATAAAACTCTCTTATTTTGTAGAAAACATTCACTATTTCATGTTGATAAAAAATGAGTAAATATACAAGATGAAAGAATGTGATGACCAACTAAAGGAGAATAGAGGGAAAACTTTTTTTTTTTTTTTTTAAAGTAAGAATAGTAATATAGATGTATAATATACCATTGGAAATCTAAAGATTTTAGAAAAAAATCAACTTTTTTTCAAAAAGCAACAAACGACTTTCACTTACCTCCATCGTTAAAATTAATTTTAATAATTTTCAATACACTAAGCAATAAAAAAGGATCAAAGAATTAATTACATAATTTTGCGATCGAAACATGTGTTTTATTAAATAATCTATTATATTTTTATCTACAACAATCAGTTAGTTTTATCGGCTTTTCATCACTCTCCATTAACTTTTACAATTCTGTTTATTAGATAATATTTGTTTCTAAAATATTTAGTTTTCCAACAGTATACTATCAATATTATGTTATGTTTTTTAATTTCGACATAGGGCAACTCTGTACCACGAAAATATCACTTTGTCTTTTCCTTTCTTCTCTTCCACACTTCCTTCATCCTCACGGAGTGCTGAGCCTTTCTTCTGACTACTTCTTTCTGGCACATGTCTTTTCTCCTGCAAGGACTCTCATTTGATCAACAAGTTTCCGTAATTTGACTCTATCCATGCAAACATTGCTAGTTATTTTCAGTTAGGCTGTTTCGCTTTTTATCTGTTCCAAATAGACCTTTATACCCTTGAGTCCTAGAAACTCATCAAAGATTTTCTTATTTAATCTATTTACGTCCATCCTGACCTCATTCTTTGTTTTCTCATTGTTGTCCTTATATCTTCTATCTTCCTGTGGAATTCTTGATTATTCCTTATTCTGTATTCTCCCTCTACTTTCTTAGTACCGTATATATTGCGTAAGATTTTTCTCTCTTCATCAAAGATTTTCTTATTTAATCTATTTCCGTCCATCCTGACCTCATTCTTTGTTTTCTCATTGTTGTCCTTATATCTTCCATCTTCCTGTGGAATTCTTGATTATTCCTTATTCTGTATTCTCCCTCTACTTTCTTAGGACCATATATATTGCCTAAGATCTTTCTCTCTATTTTTTACAAATCCAACATACTTGAGAAGCCCACTGTTTTGTCAGCTACAATATCCTCACTCTCACGATGGTTTCATAGTGTCTGAGTTTTGCACCCCAAGACAAATTATCGTTTTTTTAGACTTTTTAATATTACTATTTATAAATTCAAAAACACAAAAATTGCATATACAAATATTTTTGCTCTTTTCCCTTCTAGTTGTTTAACAAATTCGTTCAACTTGCATATTTAGCCGTTAATTATCATTGCTAACAAGATGATATGCCTAATTTTTTTAAATCAACAAAATTAAAGGTACTTTAGAGGAAGAAAATGTAAAATATCGGCATTTAAGCACTGTCAGACAATTTCAATCAGAATGAAACCTACATCAAATTAAAGCCTATCAAATTTTACATTCACATAGCAAGTTTAATCAAAATGCTTGGAGCCGTTTTTGAGAAAAATTGTAAAAAGTTCCAAAATGCATAGTATAAAGTGGCTCTTCTGGTTAGCTGATTTTAATGAAAAAGGTGCTGTAATATCTCAGGCGTATAGTTGTCTTAAATATGAAATTTGTTTCTTAAGACTTTTCATTTTTGCGCTATACTAACCACACACGGACACACACACCCTTTTTACAGGACTTAGCCATTAAAACGTGTATTTCTGATGAAAAATGGAATTAGAAAATTTCGATCATCGCAATACATTTCATATATAGGTAAGTGAAAGTAAAAATGTTATCTTATATACAATGTTGTATAAGCTAATGGAGCATGATGAAAAGCTGATAAAACTAAGTGATTGTTATAGATAATAATGTCTACTATTACATTATTTAATCTAAAATAAATGTTTCCATCAAAACTCTAAATAATTCTTTAAACTTTTTTTAACTCTTAATTTCATTCAAAAGTTCTTTAATTGATTTAAATAACAGAAGAAAGTGAAAGTCATGAGTTGGACTCTTAAAATAGATTTCTGAAAAATACTAAAAGCTATGTAAAAAAACAAATACAGCATACCTCTGTGAAATGTGTTTCATTTGTGCAACACCAAGGTTCAGGAAACAAGAATGTGTGGCATGTTGTACAAACTGGCTCTTCAAAACAAGGTCCATAAAATCCATTGCAAATGTAACAAGACAGATTCTGTAAATGCTGATAATTATTATTATTTATGGTTAATAGCAGCTACAATAAACAGACACAAAAGGTGATGTTATGAAATGATATGAAAAACATGTACTATTGCAACCCATAAAGGTTCTCATGGTCAGTTTTTCATCTAATGTTAGTAAATGCAGTGTTCCTAGCCCAGCAGTAATGCAAGGTGATGATTTGGCCGAGATTACAAGAGACCTCAAGATCCCAGGGTTGATGAAAAAAAACAAAAATAAAACTATTGACTACAACATGACTTTAACTCATGAACAGAGATTTATTGAATTAAAGAGATTCAAAGAAAAATGAAATGCAATCAAACTTAGTTAAAACCAAAAGTATATGCATACACAAAACTAATCTGACATTACCATACAGATATTTTATAAATTGAAAATATCTTTTAAATTTCCAGTGTGCTATACTTTTCCTTATACTTAGCTTCAAAACCAGATCCTATGCAACAAATTATCAATTTTTAATAACATGATTTAAGAAGGAAAATAACCAAAATAACAAATGAAAGTCATTTCTTAGTTCAATTTTTCATTCATTGTTGTTTTTCAAAATTTGTCATTAATCCAGGTATCATCAACTGCATAAGAAGGAAAACATAAAAATAAACCATGGTACCTTGCTTTTTCAGTATGCTTACAAAGATATTTTAAACATTATTAACCGCATGCTCCTCCCAGTTACTCAGAGAAAAATCAATATCAGTCGGGTTTCATAAGAGGTAGGTCCATAGTTTATATTTAGCCTCAGATTGATACTGGAGAAATCTCATGAATACAGGGCAACCCACCATCTGTTTATTGACATTCAGAATTTCTATGACAGCCTTAAGAAACATCAACTGTTTAGAGCTATGTGTGAACTTAGAGCTCCTTTGAAGCTTGTTGGCCTGATTAAGATTATCATAGATGAGGCAAGGTGTGTGATTCGGGTACAACCATATAGGTTCATAGAGTTTGTTTCCACAAGAAGATTTATGCAGAGTTAGACTGCATACTTGAAAAAGCGATATGAGAATCCAGGTAGGTACATATACTTGGTATTGCAGAAGACTTGGACTTGGTTGAGCAATCCTTTGAGTCTCTCAAGAATGCATTTTTAAAGTTGGGCAAAGCAGGCTATAGGCATGAGGGTTAATCAGGAGGAAACCCCAAGTGCATGCATGCAGGTCCTGGAACAGATATTGTAGCTAGGGAGCCAATAGTATTGGTCCTGATTACATTTCAGAATGTTACTCTACATAACATGCGGAACAGTTGTAAGTGGTAAGTGGAAACAGGATAACTCTGGAAACCAGCCAGCGAATCATGAAAGAGAATCAGTGTTTTTAAGGCCTGAGAAGTTTAGCAACTTCTTGCTGCACACTGGTATAGAGGATTCTCTGTCAAATATTTAGTCTTGGTAAAGTTGACGAGGACTGGAGCAGAAAAGGGAGCATGGAAATCTACAATCTACATAGAGATTCATCAAAGTAGGTTGACTAGGATGTAATGGACATGTTATTAAAATTTAAGAAGAAGGAATCCCCGAAAATGTTTTTGGACCGCAGGTTTCACCGAAAAAGAGGAAGAGGCAGACCATGACTTAGATGGGAGAATCAAGGATCAAGGATGCTCTGGACCTGCGCAACATCTGCAACTGGTGTGTGAAAGTGCAAGATAGAGGCTTAATGAGGAAATAGGGACCACATCAATCACACGGAGGGTGTGAGTATTGTCAATGAGTTTGAATCTTAGCAAATAACTTTTGATTACATTTAAAGTAATGTCAATTGGGGAGCCCGTGGCTGAGTGGCTAGCGCGCTAGTCTCTCATGCTACAGGTTCTGAGTTCAAATCCCAGTCCCAGCGGGGCTTTTATAAGGATGTAAAAAAATGGGGATTCATGGCCAATGGAAGAAGAAGAAGTAATGTCAAAACAGTTTATTTTGTAAGACAACCTTTAAGATTTGCTTTAACATCTATTGCTTTTATAACCAGGTAAGTACGCATGTTTTAGCCAACTAGATGTCATTCCTCACTTTCTAATCATACTCAAAAAAGATTTTAACTACATTAATCTGTGGTACTATAAAGAGACAGGTGACCATTGCTGAAGCCTAGTCTTATCAACCCCCTTATTTTCAAGCTCAAAGGCATATACAAAAATTAATATTATTTTTTAAACAAATGTTGTCATTTAGATGTCTAATTAAGAAATTAGAGATTAAAATTATGAGGAGATGAAACAATAGAAATAACGAAGGCAACATTCAATTGGTACTTTTTGGTGTGAACAGGTTTTAGATAGATTTTATAATTCTATTCTCATTAGATCATCTATAAATAAACCATCACCTTCCATCAAAACAAGCTATTCCTTATTTAGAATAAATGTTAAGAATTAGGACTCAATCAGCATGAGTTAAACAAATAAATTCTTTATCTTTCCTTGACAAACTAAAGGTGTAACACATTATTTGAATATTACACCACTTATCCTAAGATAAAAATTCATGTTATAACTCACAAATTATAAGGTGGTTCGATATTTAATTGTTACTGATAAGATTACTGAATAAATTAATAACTAAGAAAGTAATTAAGCACTATTGCAAACATATATGTACCATAGTTGATAACAACTTGTTTTGAATATGACAATAAAGGTTGTGAAAATACTCATTACTGCTATGATGATAGCTAACAATAAATAACTCAGTGTAATAAATCTTCAGTCTAGTTATATTACATCAAGTTAGTCTAAATAAGACATCAGTTAAAAGAAGTTAATGATTTTAACATTCGTACCTCAATATCGTCATAATCTTCAGTCTCACCAATGGTTAATTTATAGAATATGTCCTCTTTAGGTTCTGAATCCATAACTGAAGTTTATATAAGTTCAACTTAACGAGCAAATTACATCAAAAACATTGTTTTAAAAACCACTGACAGAGGTAGGTTATAAACAATACCAACGAGCATAGAGTTGCTGTGGTAATTTTTAGATGTAACAAACTGGTAGGATAAAAAAACAAAAACAAGTTTATTAATCTCTTTAAGAGTATGGATAATAAGAAAGACACACTGTTTTTTGAGTGGCAAATATTTCAGTTCTCTGCCTTTTTATCAGAGTTTCTGTCGTTGTATACCTCTATACAATGCTAAACAGTTTTTATAAAAGCAAAATACCGCAATTAGAAGGTAATCATGAAAATAAAAAATATATATAAAAACTGAAAAACATTGATCTAGTAGGGACAGAAAAACTTTATTTAATAGCATTTTTTTCATGAGCGCGGCACGCCTTATAGGTCATAGTCCGCGAGATGTAGCCACCTCGACGACAATGCCGCGATTTGTGATTAAACGTCTTAGGTTAGGGTCATCACTCCCTGTACCTATTTTTGTAAGTCACCAACAGTTTGAACTCGGTGGATGACTATGAGTGAACCCCTTTTTAATTATATGCTTAAAAAAGTCCGGGCGGGACTCGGATTCGAACTCACAACATCAGGTCCCTGTTTGCAACATAGTGTTCGAATTGAGTCCCAGTCTTGGTTTTACAGAGGTAGAATTGAGTTTCTGGTTTCTGAATAAGGTGTTTAAGTATCGGTTACTGTTTATCAGCACACCCTGGTTTACTTGGTTGAAAAACATAGGATTGTCTAGAATCTGACCTTTTGTTGCTTTCTCGGGTAGTATTTACGTGCTCCTTACTGGCCATCTTTAAATAACGCCTTTTACTTTAGAAAACACCTTGTAGGACGCCGAACGCGGATAAGATTACTCTTTTATGTGTTGCTCACTATAGCTAAAACTGTGAAAGTGTAAAAACAGGTATTTTTTGACACTAAAAAGCACTTTATATATTTTTTTCTCTCCCTCCATTTATTGACAAAATATCCAAGCATATTTATTACTTAATAACCATGTACAATATGACAAAAATATTAAAAGCTTTTGGCCAGGCATTTTAAGGTCTCTGAACTCGTAATGGACTAGAAAATACTGTCAACATCCACAGCAGGCCCCAGCAAACAAGATAAAACTCATGCAAATTTCTATAATGTGATTTTTAGAGTATTTTTTTTCGAAATTTAATGTTAATGATTAACTAAGAAAACATTTAGGAACTTGTAGTGAACCAGGAAAGACACAACATCCGAAGCAGATTCCAGGAAAACAAATAAATCCTATGAAAATGTCTATTAAGTGCTTATTCAATTTAAAAAAAAAACAAAACAAAAAAACAAACGGGGGTCGCCATTTTGGACGCGGAAGGTTATAACTGTGATAAGTTTGCTCTCTACTTTTTTCCAATTTTTGTTATGTTTAAGTGAAAAACTTTATTGTTCACAAACAATCTTGCTTCCTAACTGTGTGCTGAACAAGTAAACAAGAAGAGAAGTAAAATTTATTAAGTGAAGTGGGTTCTCCCACTGGAAAAATGACGGAAGCCTCAACTTCAAGTGCTCCAACCAGTGGCTTAGACATTTCTAATAATGCTATCGAGCACGAAAATATCTCCTGGGAGCTTGTGTCAGGAAGAAAAAGACATTTAACTGCAGAAAGAGACTCCAGGAAAATTATGAAGGTTAGTCCACCCACAAATACTCAAAACAGGTTCGAACCGTTATCACCCTCAATAGACGAACCAGAGCCATCAACTAATCAACCTACCAACACCAAACCGCCACCCATACATTTATCTGACGTTAAAGATTACCCTGCACTCATAACATTCCTTCATAATGAGGGAGGGGCAAACAGTTTCAGACTCAAGACATCTGTCAGGGGAGTAACCGTATACCCTGAAAACTCAGATGTTTACCGAAAGTTAGTGACTAGTTTAAAAAAGGGAGGTGCGTACTTCCACACATATCAACTACCAGAGGAAAAAAGTCCACGAGTTGTTATCAAAAACCTACACTACGGCACACCACTAACCACCATAAAAGAAGAACTGGCCAAATATGGATATGAGGTAACAAGTATAGTCAACGTCATTTCACGATTTAAAACACCCCTTCCCATGTTTTTCGTGGACGTTTCAAAAGCAACATTCAATGACAAAATCTTTGACATTGAATTTTTGTACTATACCCATATAAAAATAGAGGAACCGCGCAAAAGAAAAATGATTCCTCAATGTGTTCGATGTCAGCAGTACGGACACACAAAAACGTACTGCTACTTCCCACTAAAATGTGTAAGATGTGGACTGGGGCACGAAAGCAGTGCTTGCACAAAACCAAGAGAAACAGCTGCAACCTGCGCCAACTGTAATGGCGCTCATCCCGCCAACTATAGGGGCTGCCAAACTTTGAAAGAACTTCGAAAACATCGCTCGAAGCAGTACGCTCCTCAGCGACCTCCAACAGTAAGACATGCACCGCCTGTCCCTCAATGAGTTTCCACCTCTTCCACAACTAAATCAACCTCAGCCCCCTCATCCAAGAACTGACCGGCAGCATCAGAGGCAGTGGAATCAACCAGCTCTAGCACCAGACCATCAAGATCAGAGACAGCCACAACAACGAGCTCAAGCCCAGTACCAACAGCACCAGAGACAGCCGCAACAACCTTCTCAAGCCCCACACCAACAGCTACCAGCTCAAGCGCCACACCAACGACACAGATATACAGGTATGAGTGGGGGCACTACCCTACCGGTCCCGCGGGTAGATAACTCCTCTGGCCAGTTATACAATGTTATCAATAATTTAAACAATCTCATTCAGCCCCTCTTCGGTCTTCTTCAACAACTCTCTCAAACTACCCTTGCCCTTGGACAAATATATGCCCATTAATCAGATGACTGTAGGCTCCATGTCTATCATACTATGGAACGCAAACGGACTTAATCAACATAGGACAGAACTAGACATATATTTACACGAGAAACGAATTGACATAGCACTAATCACTGAAACACATTTTACACCAAAATCTAAATTTTACATTCATGATTGCAAAATCTATAGAACTGACCATCCAGACAATACTTCACACGGAGGCACTGCTATTCTCATCAGATCAACACTAAAACACCATCCTTTTCAATTACCCATATCACCTGACATACAAGCTACAGCCATTTCACTATTCTCTGAACATCACAACATTACTCTTGCTGCTGTTTATTGCCCTCCGAGATATGTCCTGACTTCCACGATGTTTAGTAACTTCTTCAAACGTCTCGGCAGATGCTTTCTCGCAGGTGGCGATTATAATGCTAAAGACCCGACTTGGGATCTAGATTATCAACCCCAAGAGGAAGAAATCTCAGGTATGTCCTTCACAAACTTTCATTAGACACGATATCACCACACTCACCTACTTACTGGCCAACATCTAGACGTAAGACACCAGATTTACTTGATTTTTTCATAACTAAAGGACTCCGCACTACACCTCACACAATAAGTACGAGCACAGATCTTTGCTCTGATCATTCTCTTTTGCATTTAGAACTATTTGAAGAACCTCTTGTAGCTAAGAAACACATATCTCTCACAAATGGCATAATGGATTGGGATGCGTTCAGGAACTGTCTAAATACTGCTCTCTCCATTCCTTTGGCTATTAAAAATGAAGAAGAGCTTGAGGATGCTGTAGAATGCTTCACACAGAAGCTATAAGACGCTGCATGGTCCTTATCAATTCCTAGACGAAGAAAACATGAAAAGCTACCAATTTATCCACAGTATATAAGGGATTTGATCAGAGCAAAAAAGAAGAGCCCGGAAAATATGGCAGACAGACCGACTTCCATCAGACAAACAAATTTACAACCGACTCAACAACGAACTCAAACGACAAATTGCAAAATTTAAAAGAACAACTTATGATAACTACATTAGTAACCTTTCGACTGACGATGGCAGCTTGTGGAGGCATACTAAAAACCTTACTAAGCATCGGGAAGTGCCTGCACCCCTCCGAAAAGAAGATGGTTCCTGGGCCATGGCTGACGGAGAAAAATCCGAACTGTTCGCCGAATATCTATCATCTATCTTTACACCACACACAGAATTCAACAACATCGAACATGATAAAATTGTACTTAAAACTCTGGATGAACCTTTACAACTGACATTACCTCCCCCTTCCTTCACACCTGCTCAAGTCGCTGAACAAATCAGAAAGTTGCCTAAAAAGAAAGCCCCTGGACACGACTTAATTAACGCTGAGGTACTCTAGCAAATGCCCAGGAAAGCTCTAGTGTTTCTGATTTCAATCTATAACGCGATACTGAGGACAACCAAATTCCCGCTTCAATGGAAATACTCACATATTACAATGATTCACAAGACCAACAAGGACAAAAATACTCCCTCATCATACCGACCAATAAGCTTACTTCCGCTATGCTCCAAAATTTTCGAACATCTACTACATAAAAGACTTCTTGATGTACTAATTAACAACGACATCGTACCAGATCATCAATTTGGATTTAGAAGACATCACTCGACATCGCACCAACTACACAGAGTGACGGACTACATATCCACCGCACTAGAGCAGAAGTTATACACTACTGGCGTATTTCTCGACGTTGCTCAAGCCTTCGACAGAGTTTGGCACCAGGGGCTTCTCTTCAAACTCAAGAGTATCCTTCCATCTACTTACTACCTCATCATTCATTCTTTCCTTTCTCACAGATTTTTCTCCGTTCGACAGGGATCAGAGCTATCTGCCATGAGATCTATCGCAGCAGGAGTACCCCAAGGTGCAGTGCTCGCTCCGTTACTCTACATTATTTACACTCATGACATACCTTACAGCCCCAATATTCTAACAGCTACTTATGCCGACGACACAGCGATCTTAACAAAACATAAAATTGCAACCCACGCCTCAGAGATCCTACAACAACATCTAATAAAATTACATGACTGGTTCAAACTCTGGAAAATCCGATTGAATAATGACAAATCACACCATATCACCTTTACTCTTCGACATGACACGAGTCCTTCCGTTTTCTTAGACAACACACAAATTCCACAGACGGACACTGTACATTATCTTGGTTTGACGTTTGACAGAAGAATGACTTGGGGCCCGCATATTAACAAAAAAATTATATCTTCTTTAATAGTTGACGTAAGGAAAATATTTGATCAATAGTCGAGCGATTCCGCCTATAACCACATTGGTAGTCTCCGATAATTTCCTAAGCTTATTCCGTGATTCGGCTAGTTTGTATTGATGAGAATATTTCACAGCATACTGTGAGAAGAGAGATCCCACGATAGTTGTTACAAACCGTCCTCGGTCCTTTTTTGTGAATCGGAATAAGTATTGATTCTTTCCATTCTTCGGGCATTTTTTCATTCTCCCAGATCTTTTTAACTAAAACATGTAATTTGGAAACGCCCGCTTCTCCACACGCCTTGATTAATTCACTCGTGATATTTTCATTCCCTGCAGCTTTATAACGTTTTAATTTTCCTATCGCCATTTCGACTTCCTCTTTATTCGGTGCGTCTATCCATGGTTCAGCGCTCTGATATTCAGAGTGAGGAAATGTATAATTATTTTCCGTATTTAGAATGCCGTCAAAGTGTTGTTTAAATTTATTTAATATCTCAGTCGGATCCGCAATTATATTGTTATTCGCATCTTTAACCCCATTCAATAGAGGTTTAAATCTTTTACGCGATTTGTTTATACCTTTGTACATCTCTCTTACGTTATTTTCGCTTCTGTGTTTTTCTATTTCTATTATTTTGCCTTTAAGATACTCTCTTTTCTCATTTTTTAAGAATTTTGAAGTTTCATTGTTTACTAACCGTAAGTAAGCCACATTATTACCGCTTGGATTATTTAAGGAATTCAGTTTAGCGGTTTTTCTCTTTTCACTCATATTTTGACAGTCCCTGTCCAACCAAGGTTTGTTCTTTTTATTTTCGATTTTCCCAAGACATAAATTACCCACCTCTTTAATATTATCCTTGACCTCTTCCCATAATTTGTTTACATCTTCGTGTTTCTCGTCTGAAGATTCCAAAGCTTCGAACCTATTTTTTACTTCTATCGCGAATTGTTTTCTAATTTCGGGGTTGCTCAATTTAACTAAATCAAAATTCTCGGGATGAATATAGTTCGGTGTTCTCTTTTTGAATATCCTTATGTTTAAACGTAGTACTTTTGATTACTAGGTTTTTCGAAATGGCAAAGTTTATTAGTCGGGTCCCATTATCATTACTATATTCGTGCAAACTTTCATTACCGATTGTAGGACGATATACTACTTCCCTTCCAACCTTTGCGTTTGCTTCGCCTAGTATTATTTTAATGTAATTTCGCGGCAACTTATCGTAAACCGACTCTAGTTTTTTATAAAATCGCATTTTACTTTATCATCACTGTTTTCGGTGGGAGAATGAATGTTTATAAACGAGATTTTAGACCAACGACCTTGAAATATAGCAACCGATATTCTTGCACTAAAGAACTGTACATCCCGTAAGGCGGAAAGAAATCTATTCCTAATCAGAAACCCGGTACCTAAACAATAATTAACGCTCCCCCCGTACCAAATAGTATACTTTCCTTCTGTTAACGAACCCTCCCCTGGCCAGCGAACCTCTTGTAATGCAACGATATCTAAATGGTACCCCATAACTTCATTCGCGACTGACTTTAACCCACCTGTCGTATTTAAACTTCTAACGTTCCACGTTCCTATTGTTAGATCTCTAATTTTCATCTTGCGCCTAGATTCCTCTGAAGCAGTCTCCACCCGGAGACCCGAACGGGGGACTAGTTTACTTCCGGACAATGGGTGTTTTACCTCAGAGGAATCCATGGCTGTTGGTGGTATTTTGTGAACTAAAATATGCGAGTAGGACGTTCGAACCTAAGTCACACCCTCTAGCAAGCATGGAGGGCCGCTGTCGTTGTTGGTCAGCGGGTCCATCGGACTTAGCGCGAGGCTCACTAAAATACATTAACAAATTATCATTTAACATTACAAAAATGAATTTTTTTTTATTACTAATTAAAAATCATTATTAAAAATATATAAAAATGTTTCATAAAAATATATTTACCTGAAAGCCATTTGAAAATTAAAATTTTATCCATTTTAAATTAAACATTTAGTCAATAATTTATGTCATTAATTTTTTATTATTTATAAAAATTAACACTGAGGAAACCACCCATCTAAACTGACATATTCTTTGGCACCTAATTGATTAGGGCCATCCTATTTACTGCAGAAAAATGCACAATGATATATTATTAAATATAGGTCAATAAGGTATGGTTTATAATTTTAATTCCTTTATTGCATCTGCATAATAAGAACTAAGGTTCTTTGAATCCGTATTAAAATTTATGATATCTTATATTTTTTGTTTATATATATAGAATCGATTGAGTTTCTGTTAAAATTTATTTTAATATTTCTACAATTGTAGATTTTTCAAAATGAAATTGGTGATTTAGTTACAAATAACTGGGGACAGTTATAATATGTCTATGCCAATGCCGTCGTGTTTATATTTTTACTATTTAATAATATATCATTGTTTACTTTTCTGCAGTAAATAGCTCTTATGCACCAGGAGCCAAAGAATATGTAGTTTAGATGGGTGGTTTCCTCAGTGTAAATTTTTATTTAAAAAAATTTTAATGACTTGAATTATAGACTAATTATAACTAAATTATAGACTAAAATTTTAATTTTTACATGACCTTCGGGTACATATATTTTTATGTAACATTGTTATATATATTTTTAATACTGATTTTATTTTCACTTACTATATATAGTAAGGGGAAGTATTGCGATCGTGAAAATTTTCGAATTCCAGTTTTCAACGGAAATACACGTTTTAGGGTCCCCTGAGTCAAAATAACCAAGTCCCGCAAAAAGGTCTGTGTGTGTGTGTGGTAACTCCCGGGCGAAAACGGTAAGTCCTATAAAACTGAAATTTCATATTTAAGACAAATATAAGCCCGAGACGAGACAAAACTTTTTTCATCAAAATGAGCTTACCAGAAGAGGCACTTTATACAATGCGTTTTGCACCTTTTTTCGATTTTCTCGAAAACGGTTCCGACGATTTTGATTAAACTCGCTATATCGATGTAAAATTTAATGGGTTTTAATATCATGTAGGTTTTATTCTGATTAAAATGGTCTGACAGAGCTTAAATGCCGATATTTTAAATTTTCTTCCTCTAAAGTATCTTTAATTTTGTAGATTTAATAAAAATAACTATATTATCTTGTTAACGCTGATGAAAAACAGGTAAATATATAAATTGAATAAATTCAATAACCAACTGAAGGAGAAAATAGAAAAAATATTTTTTTAATGCAATTTTTCGTTTTTGAACATAAGAGCAGTATGATATACCGTTGGAAAGCTAAAGATTTTAGAAAAAATATTAGCTCATACACAAGCTTTTAAAAGTTAATAGAGAGTGATGAAATGAACGTAAAACTAACTGATTATTTTAGATAATAATATAATAGATTTTTTAATAAAACACATGTTTCTATATAAATTCAATTTAATTAATTCCTCAATAGTTTCACGTATTTTTATCTTTAACTGTTTTTGAAAATTCTTTGATTGATTTTAAAAATGGAGGTAAGTGAAAGTCGTGAGTTGCCCGCACCAGATTTTTTAATTAGTAATAAAAACATTTATTTTTGTAATATTGTATTTAAGTGAGTCCTGAAGATGGGGAAGGCCTCCGAAACGTTGACTCGTATTGACGTTTATGTTTCATAATCTTTTAATGAAAGATTAAAGAACCATCTAATTATTTATTATCAATGTGTGTTCTTCCGATTAATTAATTTTATTATAATTTATTATTGTTTTTTGAGATGTTACTGGGTTGAACACTGCTGTTGAGAACAAGTGCTATTTTTATTCCGAAAGTTGGCAAACAGTTTTGCAGAGGTTTGCCTGGTGGTCCTTTTTTACCTGGAAGGGTCTGACCACTGGCCATTTGGCCCATGTACCATAAATACCTAGTTCCTAGAACATTCTTTACAGAAACCCTTTTCTAAGCTTCTATTCTGAAAGGGGACCTTCTTCCTATTCAATAAGCAGCAGAAGTAGTTCTTACATTACTTTACTCAAATAAACAATAATAATAACTAGTTTACTTTTACACTTATTACTTTTATAATACTAACCTCTTCGGCCTCTATACATGGCATCAGGGAAGGGAAAGGTGCAGGTGAGGCGTGATCCCATATCTGGAAATAAAACTAAAACTTAAATAGAAGCTAAAATTTCATATTTTTAGAACCACAAGGCAAGCTAAGCACGGAGGAGAGCCCAGACTGGATTCATTTTGTACACCCCCACAAAAAAAAAGAAGGAAAAACGAAAAAAAATGTAAGAAGCACACTGCGGCTATAGTACAGCTGGCCCCTGATAACTGGCTACAGCTCAACGAAGAGGCACATAAAATCTAGTGGTAAATTATTTTAGTTAATAATTAATTTTTTGCAAATATAATTAAGTTTTTTTTTTTTTATTCACTCGTACATATCGGAAACTTATGAATATATATATATATATATATATATATATATATATATATATATATATATATATATATATATAAGTTTTTGTTGTTCTCAGGTTTCAGTCAATGAATAAACAATTTTATCTATGCGACGTTTCGAGAATTTATTGTTCTCATAATCATGCCTTAACAATGGAAAAACAAAAAAACAGAACATTAATATTATTATACAATAATTAATATATGATGTTATTGTTAGATAGATAAAATTGTTTATTCATTGACTGAAACCTGAGAACAACTTAAATTATCAACAGTCGAGAACTGATCAAATATATATAAGTATTTATATAGGCACCTGAAGAAGAAAAAACCTGTACCTCAACAACCCATGAGGGGTCTTGGGTTCATTACTTATACATTGCAAATAAGTAATATATTTTTTAAATATAATTAAGTTGTTTTTATTCATTCATACATTGGAAATTTACATGTTACTAATAACATACAGCATGTTATTAGTTTGCAGGGCTATTTATTTTCAGCTTAACACTTTCATAATGTACAAATTATTAGTAGTAATATTAGGTAAAAAAATATATTTATTTATTTTCATTTTAACATTAATACCAAACGAGGTAGAATGTCATTTGTTAATGATAGGTCAAAAAGGTGTCCATAAACTTTCATATTAATCCTATTTTTTGTTCTATGACCGTCTTTTCAGTGTTAGCTGTATGAACCTTACCCCTATAATCAACTATTAGTTCTGTATTAGCTTTACTTGTGCCTGGGAAACTGATTTATTTTCAATATACGCGTTTCTCGTTATTCGAGAGAGCTTATGGTTCGTTACTAAGTGCAGGGCTCATCTCTAAGAAAAAATGCACATATACATGCTACTGTACAGTATGCACTAAAAAGACACATAGGGTTAAAATCTCTGGAGGATAGACCACGTGCTGGAAGACCTAGGAAACTGGAGAATCACCACAGGAGAGCCACAGGCCAGCTGTACTTGCTGATGCCCAAGCAAATCCTCGCACTACCAACACCCCAATGACCATCAGAATAAATAGGGACTATTCAATTTGATTCAGGTCCATCCAAAAACAGTCAAAAATATTTTAAGGGAAGGATACAGCGGTCGAGTCGCTAGAAGAAAGCCCTTCGTCAGTAAGATAAACCGGAAGAAGCGGCTGCAATATGCCAGAGAGATTGGAAATAAATCGAACGATTTCTGGGAAAAGGTATTCTATGACGAATACAAAGTTAATATTTTTGGGTCAGATGGAAGGTCAAAAGCTTCTAATTTCTCTAATTCCTTTATTTAATTTTTTTCAATCATATTTAGGTATATGGAAACTTTCTTTGGGTGAGTGCATGTTAATTTTTTTTTGTTTATCCATTTAACGTCACTTTATGCTACTGAGGCTAATCAAACGATGCTATAGCGGGAGTCCTACATTTTGACTATGCAGGTATAATTAGAATAGAGTCTTTAACAAAAACCTGATATCGCACAGGCTCGAGACCTGTGAGACCTTAATTTATAAAAATTAACACTGAGGAAACCACCCATCTAAACTGACATATTCTTTGGCACCTAATGGATTCCTATTTACTGCAGAAAAGTGTCCAATGATATATTTTTATGATATTTAGGTGTATGGAAACTTTCTTTGAGTGAGTGCATGTTAATTTTTTTTTGTTAATCCATTTAACGTCACTTAATGCTACTGAGGCTAATCAAACGATGCTATAGCGGGAGTCCTACATTTTGACTATGCAGGTATAATTAGAATAGAGTCTTTAACAAAAACCTGATATCGCACAGGCTCGAGACCACCTTTATACGTCCCCTCGGTAAATGTCATAACTTTTTAAGAGCACTATTAATATTTTGATCACAAAAACACAAAACAATACAGATATAAACAGACGGCGCACAATATATTAAGACGTAAATAGAAATTTAACTTATTATTTTGACTTTATAATTAATTAAAAATATAAATAATATACATGAACATAAATACGAATCAACGTTTC
This sequence comes from Piezodorus guildinii, assembly GCA_023052935.1. NCBI lineage: Eukaryota > Metazoa > Arthropoda > Insecta > Hemiptera > Pentatomidae > Piezodorus > Piezodorus guildinii. The sequence goes on along the minus strand of CM041295.1, from coordinate 33,868,022 downwards.
GGGGGCCTTCCCCATCTTCAGGACTCACTAAATTGAATTAACAAATTATCATTTAACATTACAAAAATGAATTTTTTTTTATTACTAATTAAAAATGATTATTAAAATTCTATAACAATGTTACATAAAAATATATTTACCTGAAAGCCATTTAAAAATTAAAATTGTATCCATTTTAAATTAAACATTTATCCAATAATTTATGTCATTAAATTTTTTTTATTTATAAAAATTAACACTGAGAAAACCACCCATCTAAACTGACATATTCTTTGGCACCTAATGGATTAGGGCCATCCTATTTACTGCAGAAAAGTGCCCAATGATATATTATTATGATATTTAGGTGTATGGAAACTTTCTTTGAGTGAGTGCATGTTAATTTTTTTTTTTGTTAATCCATTTAACGTCACTTTATGCTACTGAGGCTAATCAAACGATGCTATAGCGGAACTCCCGATATTTTGCCTATGCAGGTATAATTAGAATAGAGTCTTTAACAAAAACCTGATATCGCACAGGCTCGAGACCACCTTTATACGTCCCCTCGATAAATGTCATAACTATTTAAGAGCACTATTAATATTTTGATCACAAAAAAAACAAAACAATACATATATAAACAGACGGCGGACAATATATTAAGACGTAAGTAGAAATTTAACTTATTATTTTGACTTTATAATTAATTAAAAATATAAATCATATGTCCGCGAAGTAGAATAAACCAGTTAAACTCCCTTTGGTTCTCATATAAAACGCAAAAAATCGGCTAAAAAATGGATCGCCGTTCTTCGTGCGCATCTGCAAAACCCCTTAGACACATGATGAATGTTGCGCACGCGCAGAACATTAGCTGGATACGCAGCTTAACGGAAAACAACATTTTTTCTTTAATTTCCATCTCGAGAATGTTGGATCTGGTTTCATAACAAACATTAGGAAAACATATGGTTCAACCCATTCGAAATCGTCCAGACCATTCCGCTAAAAAATTTCATAGACGGTGTACGAACCCGAGAAAAAAGTAGATAGTGCTCTATTCACTAGACCACACCACTGCTTATAGAGTGAAACAGTCACTCGTTTAATGACAAAATGCTTCAATTCGATAATTTTTCCTAATTATACATATGGGAATTTTACCGACCGACATGTGTAACTGAAATGGGCGAGATGTTGACTTCCTGATGAAACCAAAATTATCTAATTGTAGGCTATTAGGCGGACAGTAACTTATTCATGAACAAGTTAAATGTAGGAATTGGTTTCATACGAAGTGTAAATTTAGTAATCTTTTAACTCTTGAAAAGATCAAGTTTTTACAAACTGATACAACAACGATAGGCATTTTCGACAACTTGTGTTATATTTGTTTCTTTCTCTCTCTTTGTTATGAACCTTTCTGTAAGTTTTTTGTTTTGTTTTTTTAATATGGGCCAATCCATTTAAATCGTCCAATTTTGATTTTCATGATTATTCACCTGTTATTCTCTACCCTATCATGAATTTAAAACCTTGGGTAAAATATTTTTCTGGATAATGATTTTAATTTAGAAGCCATTTTAAGCTTCGCGGCTGAAAACACGTATTGGGAAAATCTCTATAACTTTGCTTATTGTTTAGATACTTCATAAAGTCATAACTAAAAATATGATAAGTATGTGCTTACATTTAGTTATTATCCTACTTGCTGTAAAAATTTTGACCTTGAGAACATAGCCCTTTTTTTTAAGTAGAAATTTTCAAAAATGGGTAATTGCCAACTTCCAACAAATCATATTTATAGTGGATATCTCAATATGGAATGAGCAAAATATGCTGAAATTTGTCTCTCAACAACATGAAACAATCTCAGTTTTTTTTTTTATTATAATAAACTAAAATTTGTAAATAGTGCTATGAGATGACTTCTTTCTAACCTCCCTTTTTATAGCGGACTAAAAGGGAGATTAGAAAGAAGTCATCTCATTGCACTATTTACAAATTTTAGTTTATTATAATAAAAAGACAAACTGAGATTGTCAATGACAAGTTTCACATGAGAGACAAGTTTCATCATATTTTGCTCAGTCCATTTTGAGATATCCACTATAAATATAAATATAATGAGGGAAGCATTACAAACAATCGTGCCTAAAAATTAAATTTACCCCACCTTTTTCTAGCCAACCCCCTTTTTTGATCTAATTCTCCTGGGCTACAGTGTATAGTATATCTGCGGAATGCCGTATACACTGTATACGGTGTTCCGCAGATGCGCACGAACCACGGCGATCCGCTTTGGTTTATTTTAAAGAATGAACCTTTGTAATCGACCCCCCAAAAAAAAAAAATAAAATAAAATAAAAAAATATCCCCTCTTAAAATTTGAGGATTTACGTTTCAAGAAACGTAGAATCCGAATAACGAATAAAAAATTCAGTTATTTGGCAGTCCCCCGTACGGCATCCGAGGCTTTTCTCCAAAACTACTGGAACATTTTTTTATTTTAATTTGGCTCAAAAATACCAGAGCATCTAACGATGATCATAAAACCTCGACGTTAATATCAGCCAATTAGTTTTAAAATGGCGGCGATTAGTTTTTAAAAATGATTTAATTCAATAACTCAGTTAGTTTTGGAGTTATAGAAAAAAAAAAAATATATATATATATACATATATAGAGAGAGAGAGTTTTAGAATCAGTAAAGCTCGATTAAGAAAAAAAAAATTGATCTATATATCTAAATCACAAAATATAATAGATGTAATTTTTCCAAAACTCGTTAATTATTATTATTATTAATGATTTTTGAGAGATGATTTATTATAAGAAGAAGACGATTTATTAGTATTTTTTTAAAAACAAACCGCGAATAATCAGAAAAAAATGTAATTGTATCCATAAATATGCTCTTAACTCAGTTATTTTTAAAGATAGAAAAAAATGCATATAGTTTTAAACTCAGTGAAGGTCGAAAAAACAAATTGAAATCTTGCCAATATATACTCTTTTAACACCGTTATTTTCGAAATTAGAGGTAAAATTCTATTGAAGACACCGCGATGAACAAACAGAGAAAAATTAATCTTATATGGTCAAGCCACAACTTATAAGAGATGTGATTCCCTCATAACTCGGTTGTTATTGATGTTAGAGAAAAAATATGAGGTGTTTTGGAATCAGGAAATTTTATTTGAATTATATGAATAAAAACTGAAAGGAAAGAAATATAAGTAGTCAAGACATATACTATAAAGACATATATAAAGTATAAGACATATACTTTGGTTTATTATTTTCAGTAATGAACTTTTGTAAACGACCAAAAAAAAAATTAAAAATTAAGCTCTCTCAAAATTTGATGGTTTACAAAACGAAAAAATAATCATTGAAATCGGTTGAGAAATAGCAGATACATGGCGTTTTGAAATTAGCAGTGGTGATTGACTATTTTATGCCATTTCCCTTTGAATTATTTAATGCTCTTCATATTAGTTAAATGTTCATAAGTACTTTTATAAACAGTTATACTTCAACATAGTTATTTCGAAATAATAAACCATTGGGTAAAAATTTGCAGCGTTTTTGGTTTTTCAGCTCCATGCGAGAACTACGTGAGTTTGATAGGTTTATTCTGTTTAGTGAACATGTTATTTGTTTTTCAAAATAATTAAGAAATCAAACTGATACACTAAGTTTCAATTTACATCTTGATATCTTATCCGTCGTCTGTTAATGTCTTTACTGTCTTGTATTTTTTGTGATTAATATTTTAGTATTAATTATAGAGTGCTCGAAAGAAATTACAACATTTATCTATGCTTATAGTTTCCTACGATAGTGGTAAACATATATAAATAAATGAAAAAAAGCAGATTATTGTAGTGAAATAGCAGCTGAAACGGTTATATCGGTTATATGAGGGTATGGAATACAATGTACCCACCCACCCAAAACAGCATTGCCCCTATAATGTTTTTCGAGTCAATTCATTTTAAAGGGTGTAATGGTAATGGTTTAAATAGACCAACGGTAGCGTAGTTTCGTGGTATTTGACAACATACTGCATTGTAAATTAAAATTAATAGAAAATATAATATAAAATTTCGATATGCTATGGGAAAAATAGGTTGTCACTTTTTTTACTTTCACTTACCTCTATATGAAATAGATAGTAAGGGAAAGTATTGCGATCGTGAAAATTTTCGAATTTCTGTTTTCAACGGAAATACACGTATTAGGGTCAATTAAATTATCTTCTCCGCGAAACTCGAAAAAAACACTTTTATTTGGCAAAAATACAATTAACAAAAGTTCACTAGACTAACGCTAAGAACTACTAAATCATAACATGGCTAACGAGACTAAACTGTAACTGTTAACTGCTCAGGGATTACAAGCAAGGGGTTTATATATAGGCTAGAGAGAGGGAGTCAGCTATTTGCTGACATTGTAACTTTTCTATAGTTTATTGACCATAACTCCTCGCTTCTGAAGATTTCGAACTCAGGGAGAAATTATTAGATACAGGTATTTCCCATGGTCTGAACGATGGAGCAGCTGAAGGCTCTGATGCTGATGGTTGATGTTGCCGTTGGCATAGCTTTGAGGCTTTATAGTATACTGAAATAACATGAATCAATAACAAATATGATAAAATACTAGTACAGGCAATTACTGGATGTGAATACAGTATGTTATAGTTTTCTGTTTCTAGAACTTCAAGTGTGTCAAAGTCCTCAATTGGTACATATAATTTTTCTAGGGTTACATTAAGTTTCTTAAAAGATTCTATCTGATGGTTAAAAGAAAGAGTATCTACATTAATATACAAATTTCTAGTTTGATTTATAATAGATTCGTTATTATCTAATTTAACTACAGCAGTTTCGGGTAAAGATAGCGAATATGATATGTTAGTTTTAATGGTGATATTCTTAATTCTAAAGGTTACATAAGTATCTATCAAATCAATATATTTTATAAAAGGCTTAGCATCAATAAGGTTAGTAGTTGTACAGTACTTCAAATCATTACTTAACTTACTTTCTTTAATCTCAATATTACTCGTCATAAATTATTCTAGTTTAGCCTTAGTACTAGTTTACAAATATTAATTGTATAATACCTTAAAGCTATGCGTTTCTATAGAGAAGTAAAATAATAAAGTTGTTGAAACTGGCGCTAAGTGTTGAGACACACCTCCAAGCAGTAACTCCTGATCCTGTTACTGAATGGGTATTTCTTCAGATCGACTTAGTGGCCTTACAATCAGATCTGTTTTAAAGTAGTCCTAGACTTTGTTACCTCGAGGGATATTTCTTCAAGTCTTCTTGGCCTACGAGAATATTTCATCAATCTTCTATCTTGGAGAACCGCCAGTCCCTGTTCGGGCGCCAATTAAATTATCTTCTCCGCGAAACTCGAAAAAAAAACAACACTTTTATTTGGCAGAAATACAATTAACAAATGTTCACTAGACTAATACTAAGAACTACTCAATCATAACATGGCTAACGAGACTAAACTTTAACTGTTAACTGCTCAGGGATTACAAGCAAGGGGTTTATATACAGGCTAGAGAGGGGGAGTCAGCTATTTGCTGGCATTGTAACTTTTCTATAGTTTATTGACCATAACTGTCCCCTGAGTCCAAATAACCAAGTCCCGCAAAAAGTTGTGTATGTGTGGTAACTCCAGCGCGTAAACTATAAGTCCTATGAAACTGCAATTTCATATTTAATGCAATTATATGCCTGAGATGCAACTTTTTCATCAAAATCAGCTAACCAGAAGAACCACTTTGAACAATGCATTTTGCACCTATTTACGATTTTCTCAACAGATTTTGATTAAACTCTCTATAATGATGAAAAATTGAATGACCTTTAATATAATGTAGGTTCCATTCTGATTTGCAGGGTTTGAATGCCGATATTTTAAATTGTTACTGTTTTTATGTTCAAAAACACAAAAATTGCCTTTAACAAATATTTCTGCTCTTTTCTCCTATTGTTGGGTATCGATTTCGTTCAACTTATTTATTTATCCGTTTTTTATCTATGCTAAAAATATGATATGGTTATTTTTATAGAATCTATCAAGTTAAAGGTACTTTAGAAGAAGAAAATTTAAAATATCGGCATTCAAGACCTTCCAGACTATTCCAATCAGAATGATAATTTAATAATTTAAACATAAAAAATACCTCTGTTGCACTCCTTTATAATACATATTTACCTTATTTTTTGTCTATTCTAACCTCAAGAAGTGATTATTAATTTCAAACCCACAAAAATAAAGGTACTTTAGAGGAAGATATTTTTAAACTTTAGCATTTAAGCCTAGCCCACACATACAATCAGAATGAAACCTACCTGAAATTAAAGCCCATTTAATTTAATAATAAAGTATACAGTTTTATCAAAACCGTTTCAGCCGTTTTTGAGAAAATAAAAAAACGGTGCCAACATATTGTATAAAGTGGCACGTCTGGTTGGTCAATTTTAGTGAAAAATTTGCTGTAACATCTCAGGCTTAAACTTGTCTTGAATATAAAATTTTAGTTCCATAAGACTTCTCTTTTTTGAGCTGAACTTACACAGACCTTTTGCGGAACTTGGTCGAAAACTTGAAAAAAAAAAAACGAGTTTGAAAATTTTCACTATATCTATACTTTACCTTACTGTATATTTCAAATATAGGTAAGTATAAAAAAAAAAATCTGGTGCGGGCAACACACGATTTTCACTTACCTCCATTTTTAAAATCAATGAAAGAATTTTCAAAAACAGTTAGAGATAAAAATACGTGGACCTATTAAGGAATTAATTAAAGTGAATTTATAAAGAAACATGTGTTTTATTAAAAAATCTATTATATTATTATCTAAAATAATCAGTTAGTTTTATGTTCATTTCATCACTCTCTATTAACTTTTAAAAGCTTGTGTATGAGATAATATTTTTTCTAAAATCTTTAGCTTTCCAACGGTATATCATACATGTATATTACTGCTCTTATGTTCAAAAACGAAAAATTTCATTAAAAAAATATTTTTTCTTTAGTTAGGTATTGAATTTATTCAATTTATATATTTACCTGTTTTTCATCAGCGTTAACAAGAAAATATAGTTATTTTTATTAAATCTACAAAATTAAAGGTACTTTAGGGGAAGGAAATTTAAAATATCGGCATTTAAGCCCTGTCCAGACCATTTTAATCAGAATAAAACCTACATGATATTAAAGCCCATTAAAGTTTACATCGATATATCGAGTTTAATCAAAATCGTCGGAACCGTTTTCGAGAAAATCGAAAAAAGGTGCAAAATGCATTGTATAAAGTGCCTCTTCTGGTAAGCTTATTTTGATGGAAAAAGTTTTGTTACGTCTCGGGCGTATAGTTGTCTTAAATATGAAATTTCACTTTCATAGGACTTACCGTTTCCGCCCGGCAGTTACCACACACACACACACAGACCTTTTTGCGGGACTTGGTTATTTTGACTCAGGGGACCCTAAAGCGTGTATTTCCGTTGAAAACTGGAATTCGAAAATTTTCACGATCGCAATACTTCCCCTTACTATATATAGTAAGTGAAAGTAAAAATTACGGATTCCTTTCGTGCTAGGCTAAGATTGAGTGCTATAATTACATATGAATAGATACAAAGTTTAAATGTCATAAATTGGTCCGTGAATATCTACATAAATATCAGATTGAGTGGCCATAGCAAATGAATGGCAACTGATTAATGACTTGAAAGCCTTCTTCAAGGGTTTTTATAAGAAAGAAAAATAAGGAGGTGGCCAAGATTGACAAGATAGGGTCTTGTAAATTGAGTCTGGAAGATGGATGAAGATATGGAAATAAGCATTGGAATTGTAAAGGCAGCCCTTTAAGGGAGCGGATAACATGACGGAAAAGAATTGTAAAACTTTTAAAGATGTAACTGACAACAAGGTATTAGTATATTCGATTTTGGTCAAAATGTTGCAATAAAATTTCAGTCTAATACCTATCATGAATATGTAATTTCAGTTTTTTTTTTTTTTTTTTTAATAATAATTGCTGGGGCCAGCGGGGTCGTCCTAAGGATTTCCTTACGCTGTGCCTGGTAGCTAAGCCGATTCACAGCACTTGTTTCTTGATATTAATTTATGTTTTGCAGAACAGATAAATTAGAGTCATAAACAACATAAATAAAATAAATGAGTAATTGGTATAATAAGGTATATGTGGTACAAGATAAAAGGTTAAGGTACAAAGGTAAAAATGGTAAGATAATATTAGCTAATAAACACTTTTGGATCCACACCGTTCCAACTGTTATAAAAAACCATATGTTTTTCTCTTATTAGGCTAATCAATGAATACTTGATAAAAGTATTTGTTCTTGAGGAATTTAGAATAAATAAATATACTGGTATAAGTGGCGTTAACAATAATATTGCTTTATTGAGACATAATACAATCTGCCACTATCTAGGGCAATAATTTTAGAGCTAAAAGAAGTCATTCATTCCATATGTACAGAGTAAAACAACAAAAATAACATAAAATATGTAAACTTAAATAACAAATAGAAAAAAAAAATTATATGGGTCAATCCATTTGAAATCGTCCAATTTTCATTAATTTTGCGTGATTTTTTGACCAGTTATTTTCTATCCTTTCGTGAATATAAAACCATAAACAAAAAAATTTCGGGCCACCATCATTGCACTACTTATTTTAGGAATTTTGATCGTATAAGCTATATCCTTTTTTCAGTATAAATTTTCAAAGAAGGATTATTTTCCAGCTCAGTAATATTAATAGAAAAATATCTCAAAAAGGACTGAGTGAAAACCAATAGTTTAGAACAAAAATTATATTGAGGATTAATGGAAATATGATAGGATTAAATCTTTTGATCAATCCTTTCATATCCGCTCTACAGCCCTGTGGAATTCCCTAACTACTCTTGTTCGTTATGCTTCTTCCCTACTCTCAATCAAATCTTTTCCAACATCTTTTGGCATTAAAAACAGACGCACAATTGTGAATTTTCAACGCAATCGTCCTAATTTCAATGTAATATATAATTATCTATTTTTCTCTAATCCCAGCATTGTGGAATAATTTTTTTTTTTTAATTTCCTAAAACCTAAGAATTTTAATTCCTTTCTTTCCTATTTTGTTTGTTTATAATTCATGTTTTTTTGTTCATGTATATAGGTTTTATATTTGTTTAATTTATTTGTTGGCACATTGTAAATAAATCTCTGGTGCGGGACAACACACGATTTTTACTTACCTCGGTTGTTAAAAACAATTTAAGAACTAATAGAGTTCAAAAAGGTTTAATGAATTGTATTTAGTTTCGTTGGAAACATAAGTTTTAGATTAAATTTTACTACACTATTAAATTGTTACGTGTAATAATCAGGTTTATGTTAAAGCCCTTTTCGTCACTGTCCATTACATTTTACAACTTTGTGAATAAGATAATATTTTTTCTAAAATCATTAGCTTTCCAACGGTATATTATACATCTATATTACTTTTATTATCTTCACAAAACCAAAAATTACACAAAAAATATGTTTGCTTTTTTCTGATATAGTTGATTATCTAGTTCGTTCAACTTATGTATTTACCGGGTTTTTTTTTTCAATGCTCACTGGATGATATGGTCAATTTATTCAAATCTTCAAAATTAAAAGTACTTCAGAGGAAGAAATATTAAAATATCGGCATTTAAGCCCTGTCAGACTATTTCAATCAGAATGAACCCTACAGGATATTAAAGCTCATTAAATTTTACATCGATATAGGGAGTATAATTAAAATCGTTAGAGTAGTTTTTGAGAAAATCGTAAAAAAGTGCAAAATGCATGGTATAAAGCAGATCTTTCGGTCAGCCGATTTTGAAGAAAGAGTTGCTGTAATATCTCGGGCGTATAGCTGCCCTGAATATGAAATTTCAGTTTCGTACGACTTTTCGTTTTTGCACTATACTGACCACACACACAGACTTTTTTGCGGGACTTGATTATTTGGACTCAGGGGATCCTAAAACGTGTATTTCCGTTGAAAACTGGAATTCGAAATTATTCACGATCGCAATACTTTCCCTTACTATATATAGGTGTGTGAAAGTGAAAATTAATTTTATTGGTTTCTCGGCCAGACATATACATTAATATGTACTGTACAAAATTGTTATTCTTAAGAGACATAGTCCCAGAATAAAGTTTTTATTATTAAAATATTAACATTTGAATCCAGTAACAACAGGATATTACGATTCCCGAGTACTTTTGACTCTGCATGATCTGATACATTTATTCAATTAATCGGATATTTATGAAAACAAGTGATAATGCTTAATGGAAATCTCTTTCAATGATTTTTCAGCTCATCTAAAGTAATAGTTGTTAACAACATTTATTAAATGAAAAAACTCATGAATAGGAATACTTTGAATGGTATAGATATTTGAAATGTGGGGCTCCGGCTGGTGGGCGGCATTTTGTTTAGGGACAGAAGGGAGAAGTCTTTCTTGTCCCACTTGGGTCGAGGTAGAGGAACAGGTATCAAGTAACTACTTACCTGCTACTAAAAATAGTTTCTACCAAAACCTGTCTTTTCAGTACTCTTCTCATGCTCAATCCAGATTCTCAGAAAATTTAGTTTTTCAATAGAAGAAAATATAATTTTTTCTCATTTACGAAGATCGTCGATTCATTTATAGATATACCAATTAAAATGTGTTTTTCATGGACATTTTTTACCTCAATCTACCATAAAAGAAAATTCACTAGAATGTTCATATATGTTTTACTTTCACATACCTATATATGAAATATGTAGAGAGAGAGTATTGGGTTCATGAAAATTTTTTAATTCTAGTTTTCAATGCAAATACAGTAAACCCTCTTTTTAACGAACACGGTTATAACGAACACCCGTTTATAACGAACTATCGTTGCGGTCCCTTGAAAAATGAATAGAAAACTATGCTTTCTCCTCGTTTATAACAAAATATTCTCTTATAACGAATTAACGAACTACTTTTGTGGACCTCAGAATTGAATTTGTTCGGTTATTACGAAAAATAAAGAAGAAAAAAATTACGAAACGTGTTAATTCCCTGTAAATAGTGGCGCCTTTCTGCCCAAATCCTTACCTCTTCCCTCTATTCAGCTCAATTTTGTGATTCATAGTCTGTGACAGCATCTGGTTTCTAGTATTTCAGCTAGTTTTTCTGTTTTTATTGCTATTATTACTTGCTTTAATTCGAGTTTCCTACGAGGTCAAGAGAAAATCCATTGATCGCTACAAGGTTGGCGATTCTCCAAGAAGTGGATACAAAAATTGAGTCGAAATCGAAAGTTGTGGAAAAATACGGGATATCAAAATCTCCTCTATCAACAATTATCGTTAATAAAGATAAAATCGATGCCTCCGTTGCGTCTTCATCGGTATGTGCAAAAAAAAAAAAAAAAAATTTATCATTTCAACTTTATATGAATTGCTGTGATTTTGAAATTGTAAGCTCCTTTTTTAGTTTTGTATTTTGAATGATGGTTTATGTTAATCTTAAAGTATTTTGTAAAATGTGAAATAAGATATATATATATATATATATATATATATATATATATATATATAATAGTGCACAGTTTTAACTGTTTTTGTAGTTTCTAAATAAATATGTACTTGAAAGCGAATGCTGTATTGAAAATATTTCTTTTTAACCACCTGAATTTATACCAAGACATATAATATACATACAATATATTTTTCGGATATAACGAATTCTTTTATAACGAACAGAAATTTTTATTTAGTCCATTGGAGTTCGTTAAAACGAGGGTTTACTGTATACGTTTTAGAGTCCCCTGCGTCCAAATGACCAATTCCCGCAAAAAGGTCTCCGTGTGTGGTTAGTCTAGCTCGAAAACTATAATTGCATAAAAATGAAATTTCATATTTCAGGAGCGTATAGGCCCGATATGTTACAGTAACTTTTTCATCAAAATCAGCAAACCAGAAGATGCACTTTATACCATGCATTTTGCACCTTTTTACGATTTACTCATAAACGGCTCTAACGATTTTAATTAAACTCGCTATACCGATGTAAAATTGAACGGGCTTTAATATACTATAGGTTTCATTGTGATTGAAAAAGTCTGAACGGGATTAAAGGTCGATAATTCAAAATGTCTTCCTCTAAAGTACCTTTAATTTTGTAGATTCGAAAAAATTAACCATATCGTCTGATTATCATTGCTAAAAAACAGGTAAATACATAAGTTGTACGAATTCGATATCCAATTAAACGAGAAAACTGCAAAAACATTTTTTTAGTGCAATTTTTTTATTTTGAACTTAAGAACAGTAATATACATGTATAATATACCGTCGGAATGCTAAAGATTTTACAAACAAATATTATGTTAAACATACTATTGTAAAAGTTAACGGAGAGAGATGACTGTCGTAGATAATAATATAATAGATTATTTAATAAAACACATGTTTCTATTTAAATCCAATTTAAATAATTCTTTATCGATTTATTTTCGTTTATAAACTTGTTTAAAAATTCTTGAATTGATATAAATAATGGAGGTAAGTGACATAAAATTTTTGCTAGCAAATACTTTTAGTGTTGCAGCCATCAGCTTCGCGACTGAAAACGTATGGGAAAAGTCTGTCGAATTTTAGTAATTTTACAGATATCAAGTCAAAACAAAAACTAACAATAAGATAAGGGCCTGCTTTATATATTTTGTCCTTACAACTTATTACCTTAAAAGTGAGGAAAGTGGTTAAAAAAAATTCTCGAAAATTAATAAAAAATAAGATTTGGCGATTTAAAGGCTATAAAGGAAAAGAGACTCACCTTTGATTATTTTTTGAATAATCTGTAATATGAAACTAACACAGGTTGCATATTTTTATAAGTGACATAAATTTGGTGACTGAGACTAAAATGGTTCTCGAGTTATAAAATTCTCTTCGCTGCTAAAATAACGTTTTCTTTAAAAATTATTAACTCCTGTAATTGCCCATATTTGAGAGTGAGTGTTGATGTGAGTACTGCATACAGTTTTGGTCCTTACAGCATATCACCTAAATATCCAAAAAAATTGTTTACAAAGTTTAAACCAGCTGAAGACTCACATTAAAAAACTTCAAATCTTTCAAGCTAAAACGTTTAGAACAATTACAAAAGCACCGTGGTACGTTAGCAACATAACTTTACATACTGACCTTAAGATGCCAACTGTCAATGAGCACATACGGACACACTACAAACGTTTCCACGACAAACTACAAGGTCACCCTAACACACTAATCAATGACATGGCCACAACACTCATGCCAGGAAATGCCTACAGAAGGCTGAAGAGGAGTTGGATGAGAGACCTCCCTTAGTAACTCACACTAATTTCATGCCAGGAGTAGGTACCGCTGGATGCTGCTCTCCCTCATGCCTATCACGCCATGTTTCTTAAAATTGACCGCACATTCACTGATTGTTCATTGTATTATTTACAGGTGTGAATAAAGATTTAAAGTTAAAAAAAAAAAAAAAAAAAACCAGCTGAAGCTAATAGTGTTCTATAACAAGGGAGGTTAGGATCTTATTATAAAGGAGTCTTACGCATTTTTTTTTTCTTGTATAGTCTGATTGTTGCATTACTTGTAGAAATTTCGATCGTGTAAGCATTGTCCTTCTTTTTAATTTAAATTTTCAAAGAAGGGTTTTCTCCAAGTTCGGTAATATTTATAGTGAAATATCTCAAAAGAGACAAAGTGAAAAATGATGGAACTCGCACGGATTATACCTCTATATAATACGGAATGTAGGATAAAATTGTGGTTGAGACTCAGTTCAGTTCGTTTTCGAAATCTAATACATTACACATTACTGCCTTGGAAGTGTTGCACCCATCTTATCAACCTACTTGATGCTAAACCAAACTAATAACACTTGAACCAGTTGAGTCTCAGCCATTAAATTTTATCCTACAGTACTTATTAAATAGATTTTAACAACCGGTGTAAACAAAATTCGTGTGTTGTCCGCACTAGATTTTTTATAGAAGTTTCGAGAATACTCCTTTCTTCAGTACCTTATTATCAAAGTTTCATTGGGACGGGTTATTTCAATGATCATAGAAAAAGAATATGCTCTTACACTATAGTACATTTTCTTTTACGTCACCCTAAAGCATTACAGAAATAAAAAAAAATGAAAAGTGGAAAATCAAAAATTAAGTAACATGTTCAATCAAATACAAACTCTTTCTTTATGAGTATGGGTTGTTGTTTATTTGTTAACAATATATACAGGGTGTCTCCGAACTAGGGGTGGGCATAATCGAATGACGATTATCGGATCATTCGAATTAATCGATTATCGGATTAATCGGTTTGGATAAGCGAATGATCATTCGAACTGAACTGTTTAACGATAATCGAGGGATTATAAGGAGCTGGGATAATCAAACTACTTTTTTTTTTTTTTTTTGCTCATCACATAAATTATATGCATATTTGCAACTAGGCTCAGTCAGCTCAGCCACTATAGAGACAGGAATTGCGACATATCGTCTCTCACAATGCATACTAATCATTCGATCATTCGGTTATGAAATCATTCGATTATTTAAATCATCGAAGTCCGATCATCCGATAATGACGATCATTCGATTATACCCATCCCTACTCCGAACCATTTAAATTCTTTCTTCACTTAATTTTATTTTTATTGCCAAGTGACCACTCTGAATCACGCTAAAAGTTTATTTGTATTTACAGATTTTTTTCTAGGCTCTTAAATTTACTTCTGTCCAGCATTTAAGATTCTGAGATCTATAGCTTTTTAAGACCATTGCCAGCTTCCTTGATCCATGTTGTAGTGGCCTTATTCGTCCAGAAATATTTTTTTAGTTAATCTGGTTTTGTTCATTCTGTATAGATGGCCAAGGAATGTCAGCCTCATATTCCGCATATTCTTCACTTAATATTAAATAAAACAATTTATTACGGGTCGATGAATCTAGTAAAACATTGAAAAAGGCAATTTTAAACGTCGGAAGATCTACAGAGAAGGGTATTAGTGAACATTAAATGACGATAAAAAGTATAATTACCCACTTATAATTAACCTTACAGCTTATTGACTTAAACCTCAATTACCATTTTTTTTAATTTTGACCTACATATGTATAAATGAAATATATAGTAGGGGAAAGTATATATTCGAATGCCAGTTTTCAATGGAAATACACGTTTTAGGGTCTCCTGGGTCCAAAAGAGCAAGTTCCTCAAGCAGGTGTGTGTGGTGTGTGCCCTAGAATCAATTTAGAAGCTCCTTTCTTGCCAGTGTTGGCCACCTCCTTATTTTTCTTTCTTTTGAAAACTATTCAAGAAGGATTATAGGTCATTAATCATTTGCTGAATATACATAGTAAACATCTGATATTTATATAAATATCCATGGGCCAATTTGTTACATTTACACTTTTTATTTATTCCTATATTTTATTTTATATATTTATCGATATTTTTGGGTTGTGTCACATGAAATGTCCGTTTTCAAGGTGAAGGATTTGTATTAAAAATACCATATGAAAACAAGATAATTTTATTCGAAGTATTTACCTTCTTTTTCTAAACATTTTTCCCAACGTGACACCAACTTTTTTATCCCTGAACTGAAAAACTCTGAACTTTAAAGTGAAACAAAATCTGAAAACGCACTTTTCACTTGATCATCATTTTCAAAAAGTTTTCCTTTGACGAAGTTGTCTAAATTCCTGAACAGGTGGTAATCTGTTGGAGACAAGTCGGGAGAATATGGTGGGTGCGGAAGAACTTCGTAGCCCATTTTTTTCAATTTTTGCACGGTATGTTTTGAAACATGGGGTCTTGCTGCCGCTCAGTGAGATCATGAGGTACCCATGTATCGAGCTTTTACTTTCACTTACTATATATAGTAAGGAAAGTATTGCGATCGTGAAAATTTTCGAATTCCAGTTTTCAACGGAAATACACGTTTTAGGGTCCCCTGAGTCCAAATAACCAAGTCCCGCAAAAAGGTCTGTGTGTGTGTGTGTGTGTGTTCTGTGTGTGTGTGTGTGGTAACTCCCGGCGGAAACGGTAAGTCCTATGAAACTGAAATTTCATATTTAAGACAACTATACGCCCGAGACGTGACAAAACTTTTTTCATCAAAATGAGCTTACCAGAAGAGGCACTTTATACCATGCATTTTGCACCTTTTTTCGATTTTCTCGAAAACGGTTCCGACGATTTTGATTAAACTCGCTATATCGATGTAAAATTTAATGGGCTTTAATATCATGTAGGTTTTATTTGGATAAAAATGGTCTGTCAGGGCTTAAATGCCGATATTTTAAATTTTCTTCCTCTAAAGTACCTTTAATTTTGTAGATTCAATAATAAAAACTAGATTATCTTGTTAACGCTGATGAAAAACAGGTAAATATATATATTGAATGAATTCGATAATCAACTAAAGGAGAAAAGAGAAAAAATATATTTTTAATGAAATTTTTCGTTTTTGAACATAAGAGCAGTAATATATATGTATGATATACCGTTGGAAAGCTAAAGATTTTAGAAAAAATATGATCTGATACACAAGCTTTTAGAAGTTAATAGAGAGTGATGAGAAGAAGATAAAACTAACTGATTATTTTAGATAATAATATAATAGATTTTTTAATAAAACACATGTTTCTATATAAATTCAATTTGATTAATTCCTTAATAGTTTCACGTAAAAAAGAATTTTATCTCTAACTGTATTTGAAAATTCTTTCATTGATTTTAAAAATCGAGGTAAGTGAAAGTCGTGTGTTGCCCGCACCAGATTTTTTTACTTTCCCAATACACTTTAAATGTCTGAAAACGGTAGGTGCACTTGCATTTAGTTGTGCTGAGAGTCCTTTAACTGTTTGGTAGGGGTTTCATTCTACTTTATGTTTGAGGACATCGTTGTCTGTTACGGACGGAGGTCTTCCTCGGGGCAAGTTTTCCAAGTCGGTATCCCCAGCTGAAAACTTACCAAACCAACGGCGAATGGTCCGTTCATTAACACTCCCTTCCCCAAACGCCTTGCAAATATTTCTAGCAGCCTCAGCTGCTGAATGGCCGAGTTTAAACTCGTACAAAAATATTACTCGAAAATCGCGTGTTCATATTTGGAGGTATACTAAAAAGTGGGTAATTGATTGGGAAGCTAATGTTCATAATACAAAGGTAGAGGATTAGTAACTGTTTACTTTAAATATGTAAACATTCGGAAGAAAACAACAGAGACCTGTTATATCCTTCCTGTATTTCAGAAACTATAAAAACGGACATTTCATGTGAAACTACCCAATACAACTGTATAATGATATACAGATTATACTTTCATGGTTCACTACCCATAGGGATACTACCCATTGGCAGCTCTCCAATATTTCTATATAAGTTGGTGTTCAATCTTAACCTTGCTCAAAGCAAATCCGTACTTTTTACCTTCACTTACTAACATATATATGAAATATATTGTAAGAAAAGCATAGCGATCTTGAATTGAATTTTCGAATTCGTGTTTTTATAAGAAAGGTGGGCCCTCGAAGTCTAAATGACTGTCCCGCAAAATGGGCTGTGTATGTTTCTGCGAGTGTGTGGTAAGTGCAGCTTAAAAACGAGAAGTCTTATAGAACTGAAACTTTATAGTTTTTTATTTTTATTTATTTTAAAGAAGTTTATAACTGTTTTATACAATGAAATACATTAAGTAAATGTGTTAATCACATGGGCTTGGTACAGGCATGTGAAAAAACTACCCAGTAGCACTTCAGTCTTTATTTAATGTAGTAGGTCTCGAGGCCAGCGTATTTTCAGTCGCCGCGGAGGGTTATCAGGAATAGGTGGTGATGAGAGGTTGCGGACGAGTGGGTTGTAGTGGACGGGTAATTTACAATTAAATAAGGTATCTCTAGTTCGGGTTAGATCCGCTACTAATGGGATATTTAGATCTTTATGGATTATTTTATGGGTGACAAATTAAGAGGCATTTTTAGGATTTTTTGGAGGATTTTGGATTGCAAGGATTGAATGCGGGAGGAATTGGATGGTTTATATTTTAAACCAGTTTATTCCACAAGGACATTACAACCCTAAGATAGTAAAAATGACAACAACCAATATGCCCTCCAACATCAGGAGAAGACTGAAAAGGTCATGGATGTGAGCCCTTCAGTAATTTTCTTTCGAATTAAATCATACCAGGAAAGAGATACCTATGGATATTGTTATCTTCCTCATGCCTGACATAAGTTTTTAAATGTAACATATCTGACAGGCAATCCACTGATTGTCATATGTATATACAGACAGGTGTGGAAAAATTAATGAAGATAAAAAAAAAAAAAAAAAAGTCCAGTTTATGCCATTGTACTATGAATTTTGCATATTTTTACGTTTCCTCGAAAAACGGCTTATGCGATTTTGTTTAAATTTGTTATATTCATGTAAAATTAAATGTTTTTAATTTTATGTAGGTTTTATCCTTATTTAACAGTATTGCTCGTACAAGGCTTAAAGAACCAATTTTCATTAATTCTTATTTAGTATTATCCATACATAATTTCTTCTTTATCCTTCCTCCCTACCACGGCAGCAGTATGAGGGGATCGCATGTACAGCCTGATCCAACCTCTTCCTATCCTGCACTACTTCTGTCACTGAACTCCAGTAAATTTCCTGTTCCTCCAGGTCTTCTTGTTCCCTCCCCGCAAGCCTTCCTAGGTCTTCCTCTTTTTCTCCTTCCTTCCATTTCGACCTCTCTTGCCACACGACATTCTTGAGACATTACCGAACCATCTCAGCTGATTTCCTTCAATATATCCTCGGCCGATCTTGCATCGAGGCTTGATCTTAATGTGGCATTTCTTATTTTGTCTCGCTTCGTTTCCTCTCCTCTTTCCTCAAATAGTGGATCTGCATAGTCTGGAGTTGGCTTTTATGCTTAGTAGTGAAATTTTATTCATAGTATTCTTCACTCAACAATTTTTTTCAAATGTTTCGGTCAATCTTAGGTTCTTGAGATTGAGCCAATAAATAAGCAATTTCGTTTAGGCCGATTTTTGTTTGAATTAATTGTTCTCATATTTATGCTCCATGAGTGAGGTAGGTTATTTTTTTATTATTTATTTATTTATTTTTTTGTAAATGCTTTGTGACAGTATTATTAGTATTGTTATTGTTAATATGTATTGTTATCAAAGAACAGCTGTATTTGTGTTGATACATTCTTCTTTTTTAATATTTTTCTGATGTTCTAAAATAATATTTTCCGCATTTACCTTCGAAAAGAATTTCGTATACAACTTTTGATTTTACTTCTAATTGTCGTATTACTTATATTAATTTTTAATGGAAATTCTTCGTTCTATGTCACTGGGCTGTAGTCAATAAGTTGAAACTAACTTTTGAAAAAAACAAATGCAATTGAAATAGGATCCCATCACCTCCTGAAAACTTTCACATATCCCGACCCTGTCCTTAAATGGTAATCTTATAAAGTTCTACCCTACCGTCAGGACTCTGGAAGTAATCTTAGATCAAACACTATCCTTCAAAAACCATATTTCCGAGATTTCCTGTCGTACCTTTTCTACCTTAAAGCGACTGAACTCCATTCGTCAGCTATTCCCGAATGAAACCCGGAAACTCCTCCTTACCTCTCTAATATTCCCTCACTTCGACTACTTCTGTACTGATTCTCGAGGTAAAAATAAAACGCTTAATCAATTTCTTGGTTCGATTTATCTTCGGGGTCCAAAGGTACACCTCCGTATCCTTATTTTATAGCGAATTGAGATGGCTTTACCCTTCCAATCGTCGCATATATTTCCTGGTATGATTCCTTTACCAAAGGTATCCAATCCCGTCGTCCATCATATATTTTTGACCTCCTCCAATTAAAATCCTCTGTCCGTTTCCGTTATACACTACAGCCCACCGTCCTGCACATTTCGACAGATCGTTTCTCTATCCGATCCTCAACCTTGTGGAATTCTATACCTCTTTCCATCCGTCACTCCAACTCCTTCCTACATTCAAATCCCGCTTATTTATTAAACTCCTGACCACCAAGTCATAACAGAATTGTAAATAAAATCTACTTTATTTTCTAATAAATTGCGAATCTCTGTTTTCTATTAGTTTTAGTTAACTTGTTTATATTTATTTAATTACTCTAAGACTCTGAAGCCTATTTTATATAGTGTGTTAATTTTATTCTAAAGGGACTTGTCCTAGGGTAATAAAGAATTTATTTATTTATTAAGGGTATAAAAATTTTAATGCTGCTTTTAACTGAATAGTAGTAAATTTTATTTTGGCATATCCCATATAACAATATATATATTTTTATTGCTATATAACTATATTTAACATGGGTACCTGTTTTTGTCGTGTTTTTTCCCCCTGCCTTTTGGAGGAGGATATAGGAGGGGTAGCAGGCTTGAACCTTTTTTTTATGTGTAAGGGTAACAGGTGCCCTTCAACCAAAGCTATCAGCAACCAAGATGCGTAGTTTCTACAACAAAAATTACGCTGAATATAAAACTGCAAATTTATGAAATTCCACCAAAAATATCCGGATTTATTTATTGAAAACAACTGGTACGCGAATCATGAATACTTTTACCAACTTCCCTACTTGAAATAACTCTTAAATATTTACAATGATGGAGTTTTAGTTGACAGTTGAGACTATATGATGGAGAAGTTTTTAGGGAGTACAGTCATGAAGAAATAACACACTAATAAGGAACACATATTATATTTGTGTGCCGACGTTTCGGCCTACATCAGGGCTGACTATATAAGAGATTCCCATTATCCCAGTTGAGATAGGATTTTGTTTGGAAAAAAGTTGGGTAATTTTGATTTTTAGGTATAATTGTAAGTACTGGCCCCCTTTTTAAAAACCTAAGTTTTCACACTAGCAGACCATGTGCGTTTTCTGCCATCTTTAAAAAAAGCATTTTTTTTCAGTTTTCCCTAAATACGTCGTTTCCAGTGCATTTTATAAAAAACATAGTGTTTAGCAATTTTAAAGACCATTGAATTTACTGCAAATTTTGTACTTAAAGGCGGCGATACACGGTGAGAATTAGGGTAAGTGCAGGTGAGGTGAAATTCAGGATTCGAAAAGTGAATATCACATACTTTCAACATATAATAAATATTCAATTACCGAATTTTCTATATTATTTCATCATTTATTATTTTTACCTTTTATTATAAATAATGTTTAATTTCTTAAAATCGAGTTTCTACTTTAAAAAAACATGTTTTCATGATGTGTATATTACACTCGTTTGTTTTGAGATAACTTTATCATTCAGTTTTTTTTATCTTTAAAAAAAATAATATTTAATGATATTACAGGATTATTCTACTAGTAATATTTGATGTCATTATCCAAATTTATTTCTTAAAAATAAGCGTTCCCCCTCTCCTGCTACTTTCGTGAACACATACAATACTTGTTTTCACCTCATCTACACATACCCTAATTCTCACCGTGTATCGCCACCTTAAAATATTCAAGTAGTTGGAACAGCTTCTGAGATTGGAGGCGGCCAAAATCTGGCATGATGGCAAAAACCGTAGAAAGTCATTTATCTCAGCAATTTATCCCTAATAACTTTTTATTTTGTGTAGTTTACAGTGAAATGCATAATAACCAATCTTGTAGTTGATAAAATTTTTTATAAGAAATATACAAAACTTTTGTAAATACAGGAAAAAATTTAGAGAAAATTTGGAAGAAACAATTTTAGAGAACTTATATATTTTCTTTATTTCATCATTGTGGATATAATTAGTTGACCGTTGAAAATTACTGAAAGGAATTAGTCCGGGTGGCGGTCATTAAATGAAACAACTGAATAGTTTCAACTATTTTATTGTTTGCCAACGTTTCGACCCCCATTGTGGGTCATCATCTAGCTAGTTTACACTCGCCTGCCAGACGCCCTGATGATGACCCACAATGGGGGTCGAAACGTTGGCAAACAATAAAATAGTTGAAACTATTCAGTTGTTTCATTTAATGACCGCCACCCGGACTAATTCCTTTCAGCAGTTTCTTTATTTCATTATGTATGCAATTTATACGTGTAGTTGATATAAGTTTAGTGCATTTTGGGTAAAAAGAATTTTAGAAAAAAAAAATCCACTAACATTCACAACTTAAAATAATTATAATTGAACAAAATATAATTAAATGGTTCTTTAAACTATATTTTAATAATCCATACAAATTTTCAAGCCACAAAACCCAAATATTTTGTTCTTTTGGGCTAATTGTCGTTGATGTGTATTATTGATCACTTCGGCTATTAAGTACTAAAATGTCTAAATTGCCTCTTTTTTTTCTCTTTTTTTTAAATTATCAAGGTTTTGATTCCATGATGCATGTCTATGATTTTTTTTCTAGCCAAGCCCCTTTTTTGAGCTTATTCTACAGAGAAAAGTGCTACAAGAGAATTGATAAACAAATATAAGTGTGTTATTTCTTGATGAGTGTACCCATAACGAACTCCTCCATCTTAAATCTTTACATTTAGAGTGAAATTAATCGTAAAAGTCGCGTATATATTTAATTGTTTTCATACCTTCTTTAATCAAAAAGTAAAATTTATAAATTAAAAAAATGAATCAATTTTATTAATATATTTTCCCTCTTTATTAAATGTGACGTTGATTCCCAAAAGGTACTGTATCCAAATTGGTATATTTTACAGTAACCTAAAAAAAATGTCATCTAAGTAACTTTTGGAAATTTTTTTATTGAGATATATTACAATTCTGTTTCTATATGAACATTAGTAATAGTGATATAAGATCCCAGTCACACAATATATACAGTTTTGGAAATTAAAGTTTCAATTATTGATGTCCCTCCTTTTTATGGATTATTAAATTTCCACTCATTTTATATTTATACATTTTCTATTACTCCTAACAACGGGAAATAGTGTTCAAATTGATATTCATAAAAAGTTAAGGTACTTTGTTGAAAAGAGTTTTGAAAATTCGTCATTAAACCGCTGTCGGACTATTTCAGTGATAACAAAACCTACAAGATATTGAAGCCAATTTAATAAAATAAATTATACAAGTAGTTTAATTATAAAGTCATTGGTGTTCGTTTGTTCATTTAACGTTACTTTCATGCTACTATGGCTAATCGGTCTATAAAGATCTTTATTCAGTACATGACATCTCCCATGCTAAAAGATCCTAGGGCCATCTGCCGGTTTAGAACCCGTGACTTGAGGCATAGAGGGCTGTTATGCTTGCAATTAAACCAGAGGTGACTCCTTCATCAAATTCATTTTCACGAAAGTAGTAAATATGAGTAAAATCTGAGGTAGAATTGGGACTTTTGGTAAAACGATGATAGTGAAACATTTGCTATAACATCTGTTCCATATTCATATCCTAAATAAGCAATTCCAGTTTAAAAAAACCGTCTGTAAGCTGTACGTACCACACATACAGAGCCCATTTTAAAAGACTAGGTCATTTGGACTCCAGTAAAATATTAACTTGGATTTTCTTATAAAATATGAATGTGGAAAACACAATACAAATACTTACTGTATATAAGTGAAATTAATTAGTGAATGGAGTAAAAGTCCCCGTTGTGTAACTAAATATTTTTATTTCTGGATGTCATATTTTTGGGAATATTTTCCACTGTGAATATACCCTACTTGTTCCAGTTGAATAGATTCGCTATCTAGGACTCCTACTTGACAAACGTTTACCATGGAATCCGCTTTAGGTTACTTCAACACTTACTGGACAGACGCTCTAACCTTCCACTTAACTACAACAGGCTCATGTAGATTGCCATCATAAGGCCTATCTGGACGTACGGAGTTGAGCTTTGGGGCTCTACTAAACCATCAAATTCTTCCCGTATTCAATCCTTGCAATCCAAAATCCTCAATGCCCCTTACTTTGTCACCAACAAACTCATCCATAAAGACCTTAATGTCCGATATGCTGCTGATTTGGCCAGTACGAGGTATTATTCCTTCCATGACAAACTCCACTCCGACATTAACCCACTAGTTTCAATCCTTGCTTCCTCTTCCATTCCTGACAATCCTCCGAGTAGTCCTGAGAAGAAGATGGCCTCGAGACCTTCTTCTTTAGTTTGCTTACTAGAGTGCTGCCAATGAGCAGTTTCTCTTCATGTACACTATCTTTTATCAGGATATTTGCTTGATGTATTACAATATACAGTTATAAATTTCAATAAAATATAAAAATAAAAATAATGAACTATGTTTAATTTTTGCATTAAAAATTGTATTACATGTGTTGATTATTAATAAAACAACATTATCTTACATTACTTAAAACTTTTGAACCAATGGAAAGATTGTTCGATATGATATGTATGATAAGCCCTATCTACCTTATTTGTAGTCGTTTTCTAACCTAGACATTCTCGTCTTGAAAAAAAAGAACTTATGGGCTCGTTTCCGGTACCCTGTCGATCGCAGTATAGTATGCGTCACGAAATATTTTAAGATGTAAACAGGTAAATATTTGTTGCTTATATGCCTTAATAAAGATCATTTATAACATTTTGGTCATTAAATGTAGTAAATAGGTTCCTCCCCTTCACTCCCAGAAAGTAATTCCTAAAGGCACGGTGAAATATCTTGAGGTGTAGGTCTTGTGAGAGTTCACGAAAGTAGCGGGAGAGGAGGAAGTCTGTTTTTGTTTTTTTTTTATAATAAATTCGGATAACTTAAAATATTAATTTTTGAAAAATACAATAATATCTTAATAAAAATAGGTTAAACGGAAGAATGCAATATGATGATAAATAATTAGTTGGTACATTAATCATCCAAAAAAAAAAGTTTATTAAACTTTTTTTTTTTTTATTATATTTTATTGAAATTTACAGCTGTATACTACAATACATCAAGTAAATATGCTGATAAAAGATATGTACATAAAAAACGTGAAGAGAAACTGCCCATTGGCAGCACTCTAGTAATCAATTTAAACAAGAAGGTCTCGAGGCCAACTTCTCTTCAGACGTCTCGGTGGATTATCAGGAATTGTAGAGGAAGCAAGGATTGAAACTAGTGGATTAGAGTTTGTCATGGAAGGAATGGTCCCTGGTACGGGCCAGTGTATGAAACTTAAATTTGATATAAGAAATAGTATATGCTTGGGATATTGCAAAAAATATTTCACAAAAATTCGACTCACCAGAAATGCTACATACGGAACATGGAGGTCTTTATGAATGATTGTATTCGTGACAAACTAAGGAGCGTTGAGGATTTTGAGTTGTAAGGATTGTTGTAAGGAGGAGCCCCATAGCTCAATTATTAAACATAAACATCAAAAGAAGTCAACTTTTCGGGAGCCTTCGCTATCATCAGGACTCACTAAAATGCAATAACATCTGTTCCATATTCATATCAATTGTTATTCATATCTAAGAATAAGCACTTTAGTTCCCACAATGCAGATGCAATAGTGAAATTAAAATTGTAAACCATACCCTATTGACTTACATTTAATAATATATCAATGAGTACTTTTCTGAAGTAATAGGATGGCAATAATCCATTAGGGGCTAAAGAATATGTCAGTTTAGATGGGTGATTTTCCTTAGTGTTAATGTTTATAAAAACAATTTTAATGACATAAATGATTGGCAAAAATTTAATTAAAAATGGATAATATTTTAATTTTTAGATGACTTTCAGTTAAATATAATTTTATGTAACATTGTTATATATTTTTTAATTGATATATAAAAAAACTGGTGAGCACAACACACGACTTTCACTTACCTCCGTTGTTAAAATCAATTAAAACAGTTTTTGAGAATTTTTAAACATACTTAGAGATACAAATAAACTGTTAAAGAATATATAATAAATAATAATAAAATAATCTTTATTTACATTTTTACATATTGACAAAATATTTATAAATGATTTCGGATGAGACATCCTTACAATCAGCAATGTTTGGTTCATTTGGTAGTTATAATCTAATTATCTAATCTATAATTAGTAGTAAAATTAAATTGTGATTATATATGGTCGTAGGAAAAATTATACAAAAACCTACTAATAAAAACAGATAACATACTTCATAATATAAAATTAGAAATTAAAATAAACTAGCTTAAGTTAGTAACACATGTTTAGTTCTTTTATGAGTGTAGCGTTTTAGAGATGCTTTATTATATGTTAAAGAATAAATTACATTGTATTTTAATAGAAACATTTGTTTTATGAAATAATCAATAATATTATTATCTATGACAATCAGTTAGTTTTATAGGATTTTCACAACTCTCCATTAACTTTTACAATTTTTTGAATAACATAATAATTTTTCTAAAATCTTTAGCTTTCCAACGGTATATTATACGTCTATATTACTGTTTTTTGCGTAACAATTTGTAAACAATTGCGTAAAAAAATATTTTTAGTCTTTTATCCTTTAGTTAGATATCGTATTCGTTCAAATTATTAGTATTAAATAGATGATATAGTTATTTTTATAGAATCTACAAAATCAAAGGTACTTTAGAGTAATAAAATTTAAAATATCAGCATTTAAGCCCAGTCAGACTATTTCAATCAGAATGAAACTTACATGATATTAAAGCCTATTAAATTTTACATTGATATATAAAGTTTAATCAAAATCGTTAGAGCCGTTTTCGAGACAATAGTAAAAAGGTGCTGCAAAATGCATAGTATTAAGTGGCTCTTCTGGTTAGCTGATTTTGATGACAAAGTTTCTGTAACATCTCGAGAGTATAGTTGTCCTAAATATAAAATTTCAGTTTCATAGGAATTTTTGTTTACGCGCTGGAGTTACCATACCCGGACACACAGACTTTTTTGCGGTGTTTGGTCATTTGGACTAAGGAGACCCTAAAACGTGTATTTCCGTCGAAAACTGGAATTTGAAAATTTTCACGATCGCAATACTTATGCTTACTATATATTTCATATATAGGTAAGTGAAAGTAGAAAGTAATTTTATAATACTAAATGATAAATTCTTAATGTATTTTACTGAGTCTTGATGATGGGGAAGGCCCCCGAAACTTCAACTGGTTTAGATTTTTATGTCTAATAAACTTTTTTTGAAAGATTCAGGAGCCAACTAATTATATATTAGTAAAATATCATTAAATATTGTTTTTAAGAACAGATAAAAAAATTAATTGATAAAGTTATATCAAAACAAACAAGTGTAATATACACATCATGAAAACATGTTTCTTTAATGTAAAAAATCCATTTTAAGAAATTAAACATAATTTATAATGAAAGTTAAATATAAATTATGAAGTTTTATAGAGAATACGGTAATTGAATATTTATTATAATACGTTGAAAGTATGTGATAGTGTATGATATTCACTTCACTAAATATCACGTTATTTTACCTACCTGTTATTTGACGGCCAAACATTATTATTATTATTATTCCTTTGCTAAACAATAAAGCCTTAAATTATAAATAATAACAATAAAACAATAAACATCCTTCTTATATCCTTAGTCACCTTGGATTTAAATTCTCAGTCCACTTTCTGGAAACAAGATCACGACATTCCGGCTTTCAATCGATCCTTTCTTGCCTGTTCCACTGCATTCTGGAATTCCATTCCTTCCAATATATATCATACTTCTTTCTTATTCCCGTTCAAATCTCTCGTTTTCCTACACCCATTATCCCAAACAGACGCCTGTTGATTGTTTTTTTTTTTTTATTGGAAGAACTCAATCATTATAATACTGTTTTTGATTCAAAATTAGTATTTTTTTAACTTCGTGTTATATTGTTGTATTTATTTTTTTTCTATCCTTCCTCTATCTTTGTAAATAATTAAATTTATAACATTCGTCCTGGCCAGACATGTTGTCTTTATATGAAATATTCAGGTTATTCTTAAGGGACAAAGTCCCAGAATACAATAATTTTCTATTTATATTTCTATATGTTTTATTGATTGGTAAAATATCACAAAACGGTTTTATGTCGTAATTCTAGCTCTAAAAAAGTAATTTTTCAAAACTATCTTCAAATAACATATATATTTTTTATTTATTTATTAATTGATATTTACAACCGTATAGGAAAAAAAACTAGTAAATGTGAAAAATGTAACAACTGGCTTGATAAACTCTTGTGAAGAAGCTACCCAGCGGTAGCACTTCAATGTTTATGTCATTAGCAGGTCTCGAGGCCACCGTCTTATCAGGCGCCTCAGAGGATTATCGGGAATAGATGGAGATGGAGGATACGGGGGAGCGGGTTTGAGTAGGCCGGAATAGTTCCAAAAATAGTTTGGAATCAAAAGAGGTTTATCTATTTCTGGCTAAGTCGGCAACTAATGTGATGTTCATGTTTTTAACATATTTAAACATTTTATTTTATTTTTTATTTATTTATTAATTTATTGAAATTTACAACTGTATTAGTAAATACATCAAGTAAATTAGCTCATAATATAGATAATATACATGAAAAGACAAGAAGAGAATATGCCCATTGGCAACACTCCACTTGGTAATCTACACGAGAAGGTCTCGAGGACATCTTCTTTTAAGACGCCTCGGAGGATTGTCAGGAATGGTAGAGGAAGCAAGGATTGAAACTAGTGGGTTAATGTGGGAGTGGAGTTTGTTATGGCAGGAATGATACCTCGTACGGGCCAAATCAGCAACATATGGGACATTAAGGTCTTTATGGATGAGTTTGTTGGGGACAAAGTAAGGAGCATTGAGGATTTTTCGAAGGATTTTGGATTGTAGGGATTGAATACGGGACAAATTTGATGGTTTAGTAGAGCCCCAAAAGCTCAACTCCGTACGTCCAGATAGGCCTTATGATGGTAATATAGATGAGCCTTTTGTAGTTAAGTGGAAGCTCAGAGCGTCTGTCCAGTAAGTGTTGAAGTAAGCGAAAGCGTTGGGCAGTTTCTTGTCGTTTCAGTCTTGTGTGCGGATTATTTAAACATAAGATTTAAATAACACATTTAAGGAGGACGGGATCACTTGTAGCTGGGTGGCTAGCATAACAGCCTCCTGTGCCAAAGGTCACGGGTGCAAACCCGCAGGTGATCCTAGGATTTTTAATGGGAGTAAGTTATGCAGTCCTTCTAAGGAGACGACAAAAGGTGGTCCCGAGCCTGTGCGATGTCAGGTACTCGTTAAAGATCCCTATCCTAATGAAACCTGGATAGGCCAAATTTAGGATTCCCATTGTAGCATCATCCGATTAGCCATTGTATCAATATTAAATTAATTAATTTAAGTATTAATTAATTTCAGTTATGTACAACTTTTCCTTTTTTGGGCTAGACTCAAAACTAAGAACAACATGTTTCCCCATTTCGTAAAACATTTACTTTATTTAATGATCAAAAGAGTATAAATGATCTTTTGTGAAGTTTATACGAAATATTAAATTATTGTGAAAACCTACATATACTCTTGACAAACGTGAATAGATAATACTTTAAAATTTATCTGCCATTTACTCAAAAACTGCTCGAAGGATTTTCTTTAAGCTCATTATATCAGTATTATATTTAAATGACCTTTTATTAGGCAGATCCTGTCCTCATTTAAACAGTCTTAGAAGGCTAAAATCAGGAATTTTCAAAATATTTTCATCTTAAGTACTTTTAGGTCGTTTATTTGACATAATGAACCGCCTCTTGTTGTAATAAAAAAATAACCAAGAAGGAAAAAGATTTTAAAGGGACTAAGATCATTAATATAGATTGACATATAATAAATAACTTTTGAAAGCTTCACATTTAAGGAAAAAATAAAATATTATCATTAACCTTCATAAGTATGAAACAATAAAGTATAAATTCGTAAAATATAATACGGTGAGGTAAGCCACATAAGTGATCGCACATTAGATTATAATTTTTATTGTTTTATGTTTAACTAAAAATAAAATATTTTAACTACTATTTAATGATTTTTAAGTTCACGACGTATGACTTTTGAAGAAAAATAACAAATTTTCATTTTCAGGAATCAAGCATATTTATTTCACCAGCTTGTTTTCAAGTTATTATTATTGTTTATTTATTTTATAATATCCAAAAACGACAGAGATTCGCAAATATATATGAACTTATAGATATGGAGAAGGTATATTTAATTAATATTGAATGAATATTAATGTTTAAAAAAAAAAAAATTACATAAATGACCTTGTCTGTCATAAACAAAATTGAGAAGAGAAGCTTGTGAAAGTTATATTTTGAATGTAGAATCTAGGGATCAGACTTTGCTTTATAATAAGCTACAATATGTTTCAAAAGTATTCGGAATTCGTATTTCTTTTCATTTAATAAGTATACTTCACAACTGTGAATTTATATAATTATTTTTCACTCATAAATCTTTAAAAGAGACTCCCATAAAAGAAAATCACTGACCAGATAACCGAAAAGTTTATTTTTTTTAAAAATATCTGATTAATAATGTAAAATTACAATATCATTTAGTGTCAAATATTCGGAAATCGTAATATCCTGTAGTTTAATGGTTCCAAATGTTCATATGCTCACTAATATTCGACATAATTTTATGTTCTAAACAATTCTTCTCCCTCATGTAACATACCCAACCTTGGAATTTTTTTTTTTTTAAATGAGGCCCTAAAATAAAAATGTAACGATCGAACAACGGCTTCGAATATTGTTTAAAAGAGAAATAGTTGAAATGTTGAACAAAATTAATGAGAATATGTTGATTGATATGCATTGTGTAGATAATACAATAATAAAGTACAAAAGCAAAAAAGTGAGCGTCCAAAAAATATTAAACGTTAAATCTGAAAGACTGAGTATTCATCAAATAAGAAAACAATACCTCAAATGAGTAAACCTTTGCTTATTTCCGAATTTTTCAAAACTTCTGGATACACGATAAGTGTTACCACTGTTCTTCGCGTTCTAAAAAATATGATCCCGTTGGCCTAGGACAGTACGAATCTCTCTTTATATGAACTGAGCCCAGGATTTTTTTTTTAAAGTAATTTAATTATAATTAAAGAAATTTTCTAATGTATAATATTAATTGTTTATTGTTATTTTTTTTTATTTTAAGTTAAGTTTAAAGTTTGAGTAGAATCAGTGAGTCACCTATGTTTGACGATTATATAATTTGTAATTACAAATTTGGCTCCGGAACCGACTGTCTGAAAGATCGTAGTTCCACAAATGTTTTTTATATATTGCAATATTTGTTTTGTTGTTGTGATATGCTAAAAGAAATAAAAAATAGTAAAAAAAAAAAAATAGTGTGATAGGTATTCAAGTCTAAATTTCAAATATGTTTTGTAATACCATAAAGTACCTTTAATGATTTTTTTTACTTTTAATTACTTATAATTACTTCATATTATTATTACTTTGTATTATTATAATCAGTATGTAAGTAAAATTTTAAATTTTTTAATGGTCTTTGCCTGCAAAAAAATAAAATAAAATAAAACAAGAGAGATATAATGTGAGGGAAATTACTGTAACAATTTTCGAATTTGCGTTTTCAACGGAAATATACGTTTTACGGTCTCTTGAGACCAAATGACTATAATTAGTCTGATTGGGATTAAAGTCAGAATTTCAAAAAAGTATTCCTTTAAAGTACCTTTATTTATTTTTAATGATGGAGTTTTGTTGACCGTTGAGAAATTAGATGAGGAAGATGGTTGGGGGTGCGATCATAATTAGAAACACACATTTAAAATAAGTGTTATTTTAATTATGTGCCGACGTTTCGGCCTACAATGTGGGCCTTCATCAGGGCTAAAAGAAACAAGATAACAACCAATGTAATTATAGACTTAATAATGCGTTAGGTAGATTATAATAATATGACAGTAATAAAATATGGGAACATAAATAAAATTAAATGTAAAATGATAATAAGATGACAATTATAAAGTATGGAAATAAGGTGACAGTTATTAAGTATGGAAATAAACAAAATTAAGATGATAGTTATAAAGTATGGAAGTAAACATAATTGAGATGATAATATTGTAATGAGAATATATAAAGAGAGACTAAGCAAATGAAAAAATGACGAAGGAAAAATATGTGAACAATTAAAATTTTAAATATTAA
Source organism: Piezodorus guildinii (assembly GCA_023052935.1). NCBI lineage: Eukaryota > Metazoa > Arthropoda > Insecta > Hemiptera > Pentatomidae > Piezodorus > Piezodorus guildinii. The sequence goes on along the minus strand of CM041295.1, from coordinate 33,835,752 downwards.
CAATTTTGAAGTGATATATGACGGTAATATATTAAAAACATAGTTAAGAGTACAGGTAATATATAAAAAAGAACATAGTCATTACAAAAGAGAAACAGTATGAATAAAAAATAATTTTAAATTTTAAAATAATATAATATTAAACTAATAATTATATGTCAGGATATGTAACGGAGAAAGATATGAGTATGGAAAGAGGGAGAAAGAAATGGGCGATGAAAAAAGATCCTAATCAATAAGAAAAAAGATTCATACTTGACTCTGAGACGCTGCCTAAAGGATTGATGTTTTCCAGTTTACAAAACGCTCATTGCGTGGAACGGAAAATATGAGAACTAGAATGTCCGTTAGAACTTTTCCAAGAAGTTAAGTTATGTTTACTGATTCTATTGTTTGTTGAAGAAAAAACTAAAGGATTTTTTTTTTTTAAATATATATTAATAATATAAAATAGCGGATTGATATTAAAAAAACAGAATTAGTGAAAAAAAAAAGAGAGAGAGAAAATAGGAAGCGAAAAATATATAAGTATGACTGTAAAGGGGAAGATGTAAGAAATAGTGACGAGGTAAAGATTAAAAGATATTAAGTAATAACGGATGACGATGATAAATGACGATTAGGTAATAACGAATGACGATAAGGAGCTGTCGAAGGAAATGATAAATAAAACAGTAATCTAGTAGGTAAACAAATAAATAAATAAAAGGGGAGTACAAAAATTAAATAAATATATAAATAAAAATTGATAATAAATAAATAAAAATAAAATTATGAAGAGATGATCAGATGGTTGTTTAAAAAATGAGCTAGGGGTGCTTTATCATCATCTGATCATTCTGATTGAAATAGTCTGACTGGGCTTAAATGCTGATATTTTAAATTTTCTTCCTCTAAAGTACCTTTGATTTTGTAGATTCTATAACAATAACTAAAACGAATACGATGTCTAACTAAAGGAGAAAAGACTAAAAATATATTTTTACACATTTTTACGCAAAAAACAGTTAATTAGACGTATATTATACCGTTGGAAAGCTAAAGATTTTAGAAAAATTATTATCTTATTCACAAAAATGTAAAAGTTAATGGAGAGTAGTGAAAAACCGATAAAACTTATTTGTATCTTTAATAAGGGCTGTGTGTGTCTATGTGGAACGTCTATACCTAAAACGGAAAGGCATATGAAACTTTTTTACTTAATTTTTAATACATCTATAAAATGAGCTGTGAGATAAAATACATGAAGAGAAACTGCACATTGGCAGTACTCTGGGAGGTAATCTAAACTAGGAGGTCTTGAGACCATTTTCTTTTCAGACGCCTCGGAGGATTGTGTGAGGATTGGAATGGAAGAGGAAGCCAGGACTAGTTTTAATCCTAGAGCGTTTGAGTGGGATGGGAGTTTTTCAGGGAAGGATTGATGTCTGGTTCGGGCTAGTGTATGAAACATAAATTTGATATTAAAAAATAGTATATGCCTGGGATATTGCAAACATTTTTTCACAAAAAATCGACACACCAGAAATGCCACATTTCGCATCTTTTTGTGATTTTTTTTTCAAAAACTGCTCTAACCTTGTAAAATTAAATGCCGGCCAATACATTCGAAACCGTTCCATATTCATTAACTTTGCTACTCAACATTTTTTATTTACATGATTTTTTTGCCAGATATTCTGCATCTTTTCTTGAATATAAAACCGTTGATAAAATATTTTTCGGGCTAATACATTATCTAAATAGTGAAGAAAGTGGTTTAAAAAATTCTTGAAAATAAAAAAAAAATCCAAAACTTTTAGTCTGTCAGAAGTTAAAAGAGACTCATATTTGATTTTTTTTTTCTTTTATAGCTTAATAATAATCCGACTTCCTGAAACATTTTGATTTTAAGAGCATAGTACTTTTTTGTTTATGATTTTTTAATATGCCGAAAAATCGTTTTTCGTAAAGTTTACTCGGAAATATCATTTTTTTCCCTTCTGAATACAGATGCTTATTAAGATGTAAAATATACCAAAAAAATGTTATCTTTATTCAAAGTTGTGGAAGCTCATTTGAAGTGTTGATGTGATTATGATGATGGCTCAGAAGTTTTTGATTTTAAAAACATAGTACTTTTTTGTTTATGAATTTTTTAAAATGCCGAAAAGTAATGGCTTATTTCATAGATGTTATTAATTTATATAACCATTGGAAAGCTAAATATTTGCCAACAAAATTTTATCTTTATTCAAAGTTGTGGAAGTTCATTTGAAGTGATTGTTGTACATAAAAATTTCTATTGTTATAGAAGTAAACATAATTGAGATGATAATATTGTAATGAGAATATATAAAGAGAGACTAAGCAAATGAAAAAATGACAAAGGAAAAATATGTGAACAATTAAAATTTTAAATATTAACAACTCATTTGAAGTGTTGATGTGATTATGATGATGGATCAGAAGTTTTTGATTTTAAAAACATAGTACTTTTTTTGTTTATGAATTTTTTAAAATGCCGAAAATCGTTTTTCGCAAATTTTACACGGAAATATCATTTCTTATCATTATAGATGCTTATTTAGATGTATAATATACCATTGGAAAGCTAAATATTTGCCAACAATATTTTATCTTTATTCAAAGTTGTGGAAGCTCATTTGAAGTGATTTTTGTACATAAAAATGTCTATTGTTATATTATTTAATTTAAAACATACGAGACGTTGATTTCCAAAAGGTACTTAAAGACATTTTTTACGACATTGATATTTTGACTGATTTGTTTATAATAATTTATATAATTTATAATTTATCTAAATCTTCTATTTGGTTTTATCTAATGAACTCTCAAGTCCTTTGAAAACAAGATATAGAAATGCAACTATTTTCCAAAGGTACTAATTGCGCATTTAGTTTCGTTCAAAATGTTTTTATTTCTTTTTCTTTTTTGATTGCATCTTTTCTCTGCAAATCTAACTCTATCCGTTCTTCCTCAAGTTAGGTAGGAAAAAAGTTGGTTTGGCCCAGTGCTTGTTGATGGAACGTACAAAAAGGACTAATTTTACTATTTCGAAGGATTTGTCCGATTTTAATATTTTAAGGACTGTTTTAATTGTTTATTTTTTATTCTGAGTTAAAGTCGCCTTACTCGTTGAAAGGATTCTTAACAACTGACATATTTTGTAACCATAAAACAATTCTAAATTTTAATCCGAAAATAGTAATTCTTAAATTGATTTTGACCCCCGAGGTAAGTGAAAGTCGTGTGTTGGGCGCATCAGATTTTTTTTTTTTTTTAATAATGAAAATTTGCAATCGAAAAAAAACTTCTCAAAATTTGAGGGCTTACGTTGTCCGCCGTCCCCCGTAAGCCGCACAGTGGACAATATGACCAATCCAGGTGGACAAAATTCTGAAACTTGTCTATATTTAACCTTTGGGGTCCCAGATTACCGAAAAATGTTTTTAAAAAAAATATAAAACTAATTAATTTTTTTAACACAATCGGCGAGCGCGCTTTGGTCAAACATCAAATGTATTTGCTAAAATCTAAAACATCCTTATAATTTACGTTTGAAGTCCCAGAATACGGGAAAAATAATACAAAAATCTAATTATGGTTCAGAGTTGCTAAAACCTGCGAATAAATGTATTTTATATCATTTAGGAAATTCTTGAAATTATAGATTGTAAAACTTTTGATACGGAGTGTTGTGTCTGAAAAAAATTATATATCTCCAAAAATGCAAAAAAAAAACGCAAAATATCTTTGTAATACCTGAGTACTAGAAGGATTGATGAAACAAATCCTACAAACAAATCCTTGGGGTAACTTGGGGATTATATAGTTTTTCGTCATTGAATAGCGGCATACATTTACCAATTGCTAAATTAACTCTACATGTGAGATTGTAATGTATATTCAATAACCACGTTTGGAAATATAATGTCTTACCTGTCTCAGCAATGTCCATTGTTAAATAAAAGCAAAAAGACATTGCTCTAAATAAACCTTGAACACAATAAATGACCATCGAATAAAGATAGTCCCACTGCCGGTTATTAAGATGATAAGATATAGTGAATAAGAATGATTCATTCATTTACTATTTATTTGTAAACACGGTATGGCGGGAAATATTAGTATTAAGGGTCTTGCCAACCAATTATAAAAAGGGAAAGCACTGGAAAATTCAAAACTTTTGACTTGACTTTTGTCCACCTAAATTGGTGATTTGGCCCACTGTGCGGTTTTTCTCCGAAACTACTGGACCAATTTTTTTAAGATTTTCCACAAAAAGCTAGTGCATCTAACAATGATTCTAACACCTAGGCGTTGATATTAGCCGATTGGTTATAAAATGACGGTCACTAGTTTTAAAAAGTGATTTAATTCAATAACTCAGTTATTTTTTAAGGTAGAGAAAACATTTATTAGAGTTTTTTTAACCTAGAAACTGCGAAAAATATTTTTTTTTTTAAATTGATCTATATATTCAGCTCGCAAATTATAATAGAAGTAATTCTCTTAAAACTCGGTTGTTATTATTATTATTGTAGATAAAAAAACAAATCTGAATCATTTGAATGAAAATCGAAAGGAAAGAAAAATAAATAATAAAGAAAGCCAGTATAAATGCTTATGGTTTATTATTTTCAATAACGAACCTTTGTAATCGAACAAAAAAAAAATCAATAAATAAATAATAAGAATTAGCTCCTCTCAAAATTTGAAATTACGTTTCAAGACACGTTGAACCCCAAAAACGAATAAAAAATTTTAGAACCAGAATTAAATTTATATTGAGGATGTATAGTCGACTGTAGAAATTCTCGTAGGGTAGAAATAATATGGAGTCAGTCGTTTTTTTGAATATTTTAATTTTACCGACGTTTCGGCTCAAACTTGTGATCCATCATCAGGGCATTACTGAGCCATGTCAAGCATAAACTCTTTATAATAGTAGGTAGAAATAATCGGGAGTCAGCCCTTTTTTTGAATATTTTAATTTTGCCGAAGTTTCGGCTAAAACCTTTGGTGGCTTAAGGACATTACAGAGCCATGTCAAGCATTGACAGTTTTTAGTTAAGCAATTAGTACCTTTGGAAAATAGTTGCATTTCTAAATCGTGTTTTTAAAGAATTTGAGAGTTCATTATATAAAACCAAATAGAAGATTTAGATAAAACTAAATTATGAGAATACAAATCAGTCAAAATATCAATGTAGTAAAAAATGTCTTTAAGTACCTTTTGGAAATCAACGTCTCATATGTTTTAAATTAAATAATATAACAATAGAAATTTGTATGTACAACAATCACATCAACACTTCAAATGAGCTTCCACAACTTTGAATAAAGATACATTTTTGTTGGCAAATATTTAGCTTTCCAAATGGTACACTACATAAGCATCTATATTCAGAAGGAAAAAAAATGACATTTCCCTGTAAAATTTGCGAAAAACGATTTTTCGGCATTTTGAAAAATTCATAAACAAAAATGTGCAATGTTTTTAAAATCAAAAACTTCTGAGCCATCATCAGGGCATTCATTACATGCTTGACATAGCTCAGTGATGTCCTGCTGGTGGCTCGCAAGTTTGAGCCGAAACGTCGGCAAAATTAAAATATTCAATAAAACGACTGACTCCCGATTATTTCTATATACGAAAATTAAATTTCCTACAAAACGAAAAAAAGAATCATTGAAATCGGTTTAGAAACAGCTGTGATATAGGTTTTGAAATTAGCAGTGGTTATTGACCATTTTCCTTTGAATTATTTATCGCCTTTCATATTAGTTAACTGTCTAACTAGCTTTATAGACAGTCATTTCCTAATATAGTAATTTGGTAATAATATACCATTGTGTATTGATTGGCAGCGTTTTTAATAATACTTTAAGGCGGGATTTAATTTGTTTTTTTTTAACAATAAAATATTTTGTTAAAATACCCAGAAATAAGGAAAAATATTTTCCAGCCCCAAAGGCATTTTAGGATGTTATTTGGAAGCTGAGGACAAAGAAGGGCCCATGTCAGGTAAAGGAAGGGTCGGGGGTGGGAGAAGAAGGAGGGTGGGGGTGGGGATGAGTGGTGGGGGTGGGGAGAGTGGGGAACAGTGGCGTACTTGAAGGTCAGTCTACCAGCATCCGTGGGCCTGAAAACTGCATACTCCCTTCCGTTGGTAAGTGGCACCCCTCTTTACCCCCTCTTTCTTTCTCTCTCTTTTAGGGTAGGTTAGGGATCAATAATTGTCACAACTGCTCATTCATTGTCTCCAATATTTGACAGCTCGCCTCAATGAAGCGAGTCTGTACACTCAGGAAAAATTCTATATCCACGAAAAGTTTTCCTAAGCAAGCAGTAGTTTTCACATTGACTCCACATCATTTAAATATATTAATAACTATCCATAAATTTGCATGAAAAAAAGAATCTTAAGTCGATGCTATGTTGTTTCTTGTATATATATCTTTCATAAAACAATTTTTTTTCTAGCATACAAAAGATAACATTGCATCCAAAATATATATTTATTTTTTTAATTACAAAAATACATTAATTAATACAATTTTTGACTTTGGACTTGTTACTTCATGTGTCAAACTTAATCAAGTCAGCATAGAAACCCCAATATCTGTGCTGTACAAAGTACATAGATAATCAGTCAACACGCATTCTGATTAGTCTAATGGTTATGTTTGTTTACTGATTGATAATATGCGATTTTATGATGGTATTATATATCTGATTCATGTCAAGTCCATAGGTCATGAATATAATATGCTGACTTAGTATTTAAGTAGATTATTAATAAGGCATGATGTATATTTAAAAAGTTTAATATCTATATTTCTTGTAAGGTACTCCATAACAAAAAAAAAAAAAACATTTTATGGACTCGTGTGGACTAGTGAAAACTACATAAACTACTACAATGCAAGAACAAAGCTTGCTAATTTTACAAATATTAACACTCTTAACTATTTTGTTTATATTCATATTATGTTGATCATAAACTAATGTTGATTAAATATTCAGAGATGACTCTTCATCATACCATTGCGACGTTCCATTGTTATAAATATACAATGCTTTATGCACTGCTCTGTTATTTTAAAAGTTAAAATTGATTGTTGTTAACAATCTATTTTAAAAGTTAAACAATACTTTTTTTAAAGATTGTATAAAATGCCAAAACATGGTATATTCCTGGAGAAAACACACGACCGATCTCAACAAAGTCCATCAGACATTCGCTGGACGAATCAGACACAATTTTAAGTTTACTAACGTTTTATAATTTTATTTCCTCACTTCATTTCCCACTGACGGAGAGAATAAAACAACCGGTAGACGAAGCAGGAAGTTCGATACTTAACCTATGAACTTCAAACTTGACTTTGCCCTCTTGGTGTCTACCGGACCCTCCTAGTCAGCCAAGTGGATCGAGCTTCGGGCTTCGTGCTTGTCAACGATCTATTTAACCATCCCGTGAAGAAAAAATAATTTCTTGTCAAGAATTCGTAATTTTTACTTTTTGTTAAATCTCATAGCATAACAAGTACAAATGCCATAATATTTTATTTTAAAAAAATCAGTATATTAAGGCAATTTTATTTTTTTATTTTTTGATCAAGTACATCGATAAATAATTCATATACCAATTTTAGTTTTGCGTATTTTTAAACATTTAAAGAATATTTCAATGCTTAATATCTTTTGAAGTTTATATATTATTAAATATAATTTAAAAAAAAAAACTAGAACGAAAAGAAAATAGATCATCAATTTTTGTACATAATTATCAGGTTTAATAATTACATAGTTATTTCCAAATGTAAAAAAAATGCTTAAGTTTATTAATTTTTTAAAAATAATTCATTCCGCTCTTTTATATATTACAAGTTGTTCGTTTTTTATTTAAAAACATTTTTTTTTGGTAAATTTTTTAATTTTTTTTTTTTATGATTAATAAACTTTTTTTAAATAAATATATATACTATATTTTTAATATTATAAAAAACAAAAGTGTATCTTATGAATTATAAATAATCGAATTATAATATATATATATATATAATAATATATATATATATATATATATTTTTTTTTTTTTTTTTTTTTTTTTTTTTAACATAAAATAAATAAGCTTGGAGTAAGTACAAATTTCAATACTTACCTGACAGACTTAACGTAATATTACCCTCTCGTAAGACTTTGTCCCATAATATTTACTTGTCTTCCTTGGTATCATGATATCCTATTTCTTCCGATCAAACTAATTTTCATTGGTTAATATAAATATATTTAAACGCTATAGCGTTGTCAATATTATGCTTTATTATCTAGCGAAACGAAAGAATACAAATTACTAATGGTTTCTGAATAAACAAGTATGTTCTATGTTTTGTTAAGATAATTATATTAAGAACAAGATGTGTCAAAAATAAGAAGTAATTGAAATTACATTTTTTTAAATGTCAAGGCCGGTAAAAGCAATTTTAAAATTAGATATTAACGAAATAAGTCTATTCAGGTAATTTTTATTTGCAAAAAGCAAGAGGTGGATTTATTTTTTTTTTAACCATATTTTTATTCATGAATAATGTAAAAAAAATATAAAATAAATTCATAATAATATAAATCAATATTTGTATTAAAGGTACACTTAGCGAATGAACATTAACAATTTAAAAAATCTGTAAACGGAGGGTTACCTTGACATTCTATAACAACAAATAACAAATACAAAACTTTAAAGTATTTAATTACATATCAAAACATTCTCCCTTCTTAATTCTTCCAAAAAAAAAAAAAAAAAAAAAAAAACCATAAAAATCAATACGTTAACGCAAAAAATGTAAATTATTCTTAACATTAGTAATAATTTTGGTTTAATTGTAATATTTCATTAATAAGTATAGTAAAATATACATCTACTTCGTATGTAATTTCTAATATTTTGTTTTTCACTGTATAGGTAGGCATAAATATAAGAATAATATATTCTCGGAAACATATCCAAAACATAGTTAATGTTTTAAAATATAAATAAGATGATATTGTTTTAATATGTAGTAACATACTCGTTTAAGTTTTATATTCATTTGTTGTTTTAGAATAACAAATGAACCCATTGTTTGGTTTTTTATAGATTCTTTTAATTTTGAATGTTCATTATATTCAATCGCCAAGTATTCCTATTACTCAAAAATGAATTTTTATTATCTTGAATATATTATATATGAATATTGTATATGTATATATATATATATATATATATATATATATATATATATATATATATATATATATATATAAATATAAATAAAATGTTCGGGCAGTATAGGGCTTATTGGATATTATCCTAAGAACTTAAGACGACCTAAATAGCTTAAGACCAGATTCCTCAACTCATCACTTCTTTGACGTTAACATCAGCTTAATAGTTCATTGAACTTAACAGTTTAAATGGATAGTGACAGGTTATAAATTTTAAAAATAAATTTAAAAAAATGTTTTTCTTCAAACCACGGCAAAAAGCATTTGTTAATAAAAGTTTTAATTTAAGTAAACATTAATAAGTTCGATGTTCCAGCCCCAAAACCCAGACGGGTCTCGCGATCTGGCAACACTGGTGCAGATGTCCCACAGACAAACCACTCTCGACAACAAATGATCAACATAAAACATAAATGTTTGTTTAATTACATATTTAAACATCATTAACATTATCCCAAAATATTATCATAACGGAAATAAGCACTCTAAATAACAATTATTATATAATTTTATACACACACATATTGTTTTATTACTTCTCGACTGTTGATAATTTAATGATATTATGTTCTTAAGGTTCAGTCAATCAGTTTTGACTGAACCTTAATACCAGTAGATGATTATATATATATATATAAGGGTCTTCTTCACTCTGACAAAAGTTCTAATATGCCTACCTGTGATGTTGCAAATATCATAAAGCGAGTTTTAAAATAAATTTGTAAATATTGATTATTACTAACAGCAGTATCCAAGTTCATCATAATTCAACTTAAACAACTACAATTTCAGCTGGTGTCGGGTAGATCTTATCGTAAAGTAATTCTTCTTCTTCTTCCAGTGGTACGACAGGCCGTGTAGGCCCTGGACCTCGCGGTGTAAACTCCTGCACGTTTCATGATGCAATTTTTAGTGTAGGGTCATCACTCCCTACGACTAATTTTGTGAGTGGCCACCCTTTGGCTGACGGGTCTCACATACCCGGGGGAGAGGTTGTGAGTGAATCCACATTTTTTTTTATCCTTATAAAAGCCCCACCGGGACTGGGATTCGAACTCAGAACCTGTAGCATGAGAGACTAGCGCGCTAGCCACTCAGCCACGGGCTCCCCTCGTAAAGTAATTAGTCATTATATATATATATATATATATATATATATATATATATATATATATATATATATATATATTTTTTTTTTTTTTTTTTTTTTTTTTTTTTTTTAAAGGCATAAAACTTTTCATAGGTGGAATAATCAGGAATCAGTCATTTTTTTGAATTTTTTTAATTTTGCCAACGTTTTGGCTCAAGCTTGTGAGCCATCATCAGGCATTACTGAGCCATGTTCAAGCATAAACAGTTTATGCTTGGACATGGATAAAATGCTTGGACAAGCATAAACTGTTTATGCTTGAACATGGCTCAGTAATGCCCTGATGATGGCTCACAAGCATAAGCCGAAACGTTGGCAAAATTAAAAATTTTCAAAAAAATGACTGATTCCTGATTATTCCACCTATAATAGTTTCTACAGTCGATTATACATCCTCAATATAAAACTTTTCAATTCAACATTTTCCTTTAGCAATAATGTTTTTTTTCCTTCCTTAGTTTATTTTCTTATATATTTCCATTGCTTCATGTAACTGCTTAAAAATCTGCAATTTGTCCAAACAATACAAAATTTATTTTTGAGCTAGTATTTGTCTAGCCAGCACAATCGCTTTTCTGTAGTCCTATTGAATCTTATCTTATATTTTCAAAGATATCTCAATCTATTATTTGTCAGCCTTTGCTTGGTATCTTGGGATCACCTCGGAGATAGTAACGAATTGCCTTCATCCATGCATTTCCCCAGCTTCTTAGATAAACAATATCAATAGTTCTATCTTCTACAGAGATAAATACATTTCTCGCTCAAGATAAGTAAAATATTATTCAAATTGCCTAAAAAAATCACTTAATTTTTTTATCGACCCGAGACTTCTTGTACTTGGTTTTCAACGACAAGATAGAGTGGTGATAATATCAGTTTTGGGGTCGGATGTATTTCAAATGATTGTTTATTTATTTAACGTCGCTTTATGCAACTATTGCTAATCGGACGATGCTACAGGGAAATCCTAAATTTTGTCTGTCCAGGTTTTATTAGGATAGGGATCCTTAATGAGTACCTGACATCGCACAGGCTCGGGACCACATTGGAACGTTCCCTCCGAAGGACGGCATAATTAAGGAGTTTTAACTCCTGTTCAAAAATCCTAGGACCTCAAATTATTTGTTTTATTTAAAATATATTTGTTAGGGGATTATTACATTGAGTAAAGCTGTCACGACATAGAACTAAAAATAATGTCAACGTTATGTAAATGTTATGTGTTATTCTAATGGCATTGGGTCCCCAAAACTAACAGAGGGTTCCGGAAATCCTGCCAATATCTCTGTCAAGTTATCTACACAACAAGGCTTGGTGGAAACGTTCCAGTCATCAGCGTCTTTAACCAAAACATCACACAGTGTAGCCAACCTAAGGAATACATAGAAATCTGAGCCCCATAAAACTAAACCGGCACTAAATCAAAAATTTTGTTGAATTCAAACGATGGGAGATAATGTGTAGAATAGTTCGGAGGTATGGAAATGTTAAGACCAATGCGCCATCGGAAAAATATATAAATGATGCTAAAAAATACTCAAATATCACGAGAAGCATATTTATAAAATTTAAAGAAATGAAATAATTATTAGCTTGTTTTATATGACAATGCTTCATTTTTTAGTCATAATAATTACACCTCGTTTAACGTTTTAAGCTGAAGGGCATTATTAGGGAGCGGCGTGGTTTAGTGGATAGATCACTGGTCTACATTTCTACGGGTCCTGGGTTCGAATCCCGGGTGTATTATTTATTCTGTTAATTCAGTCAGGGGGAGGGGGGGAAGGGGGGCGACCCTTGGGTACGGAGACCCTCCTGGGGCAGACCCAGCCTCTATAAAGTGGGTACCCGAAAAAATTGCTGGAAAAGCCTGGCCGCTGAGCGTGATCACGTCCTAATCACCTCATTGCACTGCCGTTGGCCTAAAAACAGTACGAATCTCTATATGTACTGGGCCCAAGACCCTACATAGGTTGTAGTGGTATAGGATTTTTATTTTTTTTTTTAAGCTACGTTAGTTGTCTATATAACAAACATACCATTACTATTCATGGGAGGTTAAACTTATCTTTGCTGAACTATTTCACTAAAAAAGTCACTATGAAATATTTTAAACCATTCAATTGCAATAGCATATAACTTAACAAATTTTGAAAACTGAATTCACAAAACTTAATTAACAAGAAGTTAAAAACAAACTTTATAATACATGCTTTCTTATGAATGTGCTATAAACAAATAATATGTCTTCTGAATATTCACTTTATTTAGGAAGAACAGAAAATCGAATTTGAAGTGTAATTAACCAATTAGTGACCCACACAGCGAATATCACGGTTCATGTTGTTCTGTACAGTACTCCAATGTGTTTCTATATAGTGTAAACATCTTGCTATACTCCATTTAGTTTATTATTTTTTAGTGCATATTGTTTAGTTTATATATGGTTATATTTATATTACATTTTAAGAAAATCTGGTGCAGACAACAGACGACTTTCACTTACCTTGGTTGTCAAAATCGATTTAAGAACTACTGAATAAAATTAAGAGTTATTAAAAGGTTTAAAAGTAAAATAAACTGAAATTTAGCTTTATTTAAACAGGAAAAATGAATTTTATGTGACCAAGTCATCAAAAAATAATTCCTGAAATATAAGTAATAATGTAGACGTATAATATGAAGTTGGAAAGCTCCAGATTTTAGAAAAGTTAATAATATACTATAAAAGAAACCGTACAAGTTAATATAAAGTTGTTTTAAGCCCATAAACTTATGAACAAATGTTTCTGTAAAAAGGGAGGTTATAATTGTTAAATGTTGCTACCGTCGTACAAGATAGTGCAAATTATATTCTTCCATTTAGTACGCAAGATTTAATAAACAATATTACGTTCCGAATTGTAACTAAGTTGTTATAAATCTATAAACTAGCATTGTTATTGATTATTTCAAATTCAATACTATTTCATTAAAACAGATGTTTCATTGTAAACTAAATGGGATTCCTACGGAAGTTAATTTAACTTTTGAAATTTAATTTAAATAGTCCATTTGGAAAAAAAAAGTAGTAATCGATTAAAATAGAAACCGTTGTTATTTCTGTAGTTTTTGAATAAATAAATATCAATCAAGTTTTCTTTATATGGGAAAATTAAATTTTACGTCGTTGTGCTTCTCTTTAAAATAACAAACATATAAACTTTAGTAATTTTGAGGATGTATAGTCGACTGTAGAAACTATTACAGGCGGAAATAGTCAGGAGTCAGTCTTTTTTTTAATTTTGCCGACGTTTCGGCTCAAGCTTGTGAGCCATCATCAGGGCATTACAAAGCCATGTCCAAGCATAACTTTTTTATGCTCCAAGTTTATGCTTGGACATGGCTCAGTAATGCCAAGCTTGAGCCGAAACGTCGGAATGTTTAAAAAATGACTGAGTCCTGATTATTCCACCTATAATTTCACTGATTTTGATTTATGTTTTTCGTTTCTGCCGATGATTTAATATAATTATGAAAAGACGTTATAAAATAAACACACTTTCTTGAAAATTGCACGTTTGTTACGATAATTTAAATCGGTCAGGAATTTTTTTTAACATAATCGACGCCTCATTCAATTGACATAGATTTTTTTTTTTTTTTTTTTTTTTGCGGAATTATGTGATTTTCGTTGAAAACTCGAATTCGAAAATTGTCACGATCGCAATACTTTCCCTTACTATGAATCTAGTGAAAGCTAGAAGAATTAAGTAAATTGGTCTAACAATAAATCAATGAGAGGTTTTCGCGTTTCCTGTAAAATTTCTTTAAGTGGATATATTTAACCAAAATCTTAATTTCTTCAGGAAATCAACGCCTCAAACCTTAATAATAAAGTTGTCTTTGGAAATTATAGATAAGCGTTCATAAAGTGTTTGGAAATGATTTCAAATTATTGCTAAGGAGAGCGACGGGGCCATGTTGGCTCGCCCCAGGAAGGCGGGGAAGAAGTATAGATCTGTTGGGGTTCCCCTGCCCATCCAAGAGGCCATAATCCTTAGGAGCAACACTAAGCCTGTCTTACATAGTATCACATAAAAAAAAAATCTTGTGCGGTGTCCATTACAGAACTTTCATTCATCCTTTCATCCTACTTATAGTGGAAATTAATTAATCATTATTTACTTTCACTTACCCATATACATAATAAGGGAAAGTATTGCGATCGTGAAAATATTCGAGTCCCTGTGATCAAGTCCTGCAAAAAGGCCTGTGTGTGGTTAGTCTAGCGCGAAAACGAGATGTCGAATGAAAAAATCTGGTGCGGGCAACACACGACTTCCACTTACCTCCATTTTTGAAATCAATGAAAGAATTTTCAAATACAGTTAGAGATAAAAATACGTAAAACTATTTAAAAATTAATTAAATTGAATTCATATAGAAACATGTGTTTTATTAAAAAATCGATTATATTATTATCTAAAATAATCAGTTAGTTTTATCTTCATTTTATCACTCTCTATTAACTTTTAAAAGCTTGTGTGTGAGATAATATTTTTTTTTAAGTTTTTAGCTTTCAAACGGTATATCATACATGTATATTACTGTTCTTATGTTCAGAAACGAAAAATTACATTAAAAAAATATTTTTTCTGTTTTCTCCTTTAGTTGGGTATCGAATTCATTCAATTTATATATTTATCTGTTTTTCAATAGTGGTAACAAGATTATAGAGTTATTTTTATAGAATCAACAAAATTAAAGGTACTTTAGAGAAAGAAAATTTAAAATATCGGCATTTAAGCCCTGTCAAACCATTTTAATCAGAATGAAACCTACATGATGTTAAAGCCTATTAATTTTTCCATCGATATAGGGAGTTTAATCAAAATCGTCGGAACCGGTTTCGAGAAAATCGAAAAAAGGTGCTAAATGCATGGTATAAAGTGGCTCTTGTGTTAAGCTCATTTTGATGAAAAAAGTTTTGTAACGTCTCGGGCGTATAGTTGTCTTAAATGTGAAATTTCAGTTTCATAGGACTTACCGTTTCCGCCCCGGAGTTACCACACACACACACACGCAGATCTTTTTGCGGAACTTGGTTATATGGACTCAGGGGACCCTAAAACGTGAACTTCCGTTGAAAACTGGAATTCGGAAATTTTCACGATCGCAATACTTTCCCTTACTGTATATAGTAAGTGAAAATAATAAGTTATATGAAACTGAAATTTTATAGATATAAATATATATATTGAGTTTATTGGCTATTATATACATATAAGCCATAGAGTTTGTTGGCCCGTTTGGTGTTAGTGTTAAATAATAATCTCATAGATATACATATACATATATGGCATACTTATAAATAAATGGTATAAATAATAATATCATAAATAAAATGAATAGGTAAATTCTGATTGCTTACTGGGGCATGTTAGTAAATATGTTACACAAATTATGTGGATTTTTCGTCTCCTTAAATATATATAGTTTTTAGCAGAAAAAAATAAATGTAATTAATCTTATTCACATTATTAATGTTTAAAATGTTGTCTACGGATAATTGTTAACTGTTTTGAACAATATTATTCGTCAGGTAATCTTCCCAGTAACATTTCCTTTCAATACGGAGTAAAGGACAATCTAATGACAGGTGCTCTAAATTTTTGGCGATATGACCTTGACAACATCTACATTTTCCCTCTGTTTTTATATTGAAAGTAGTTTTCTTATTAAAAAGTTTCAAATTTTCTGTATCTGACATTCTTAGTTGGCTGACGAGTCTCAGTTTATTTATATTAACATGACAGGTTAGATCTTTCGGCTGAGGGCTGTTAAAGTTACAAAACAGTTCTATAAAGTGAGTTATATTTAGAGTTGTGAGCTCTGTCAATATCTATGGAGTGGAGATGATTTTTTAATTTTTGATGAATTAATGTTTATTGTTAATTTTAAAATTCGGTTTTAGCGATGAAACTAAAATTTTATATTTAAGACAACTATATACCGGAGGTATTACAGCAACGTTTTCGACAAAATCAGCTAACCAAAAGAGGCACTTTATCCCCTGCATTTTAGACCTTTTTGCGATTTTGTCAAAAACGGCTTGAACGACTTTGATTAAACTCGCTATATGGATGTAAAATTTAATGGGCTTTAATATGATGTATAATGTCTAACAGTGCTTAAATGCCGATATTTTAAATTTTCTTCGTTCCAAAGTACCTTTAACTATGTATATTTAAAAAAATTAGGCATATCATCTTGTTAGGATTGATAAATATGCAAGTTGAACGAATTAGATAAAGAACTAGAGGAAAAAGAGGAAAAATATTTGTTTATGTACTTTTTGTGTTTTTGAACTTATAAACAGTAATATCAAAAACTTCAACTACAAAAAAAAAAAATTGTCTTGGGGTGCAAAACTCAGGCACTATAAAACTATAGTGAGACCGGTGATACTGTATGCTGCGGAAACCATGGGCTTCTCACGTCTGGAGGATTTGTTAAAAATAGAGAGAAAAATCTTACGCAATATATACGGTCCTAAGAAAATAGAGGGAGAATAAAGAATGTGGAATAATCAAGAATTGTACAGTAAATAGAAGACATAAGGACAACAAAGAGAAAACGAAGAATGAGATTTTATGGTCAGGAGACGGAAATGCATTTTGCACCTATTTACGATTTCCTCAAAACAGCTCTAACGATTTTCATTAAATTCGCTAAATATATGTAAAATTTAATGGGCTTATATATGATATAAGTTTCGTTCTGATTGAAATAATCTGACAGGGCTTAAATGGTGAATCTTTTGTATTTGTTTCCTCTGAAGTACCTTTAATTTTGTAAATACGTGGAATTTTAGGCGTTGCTAAATAGAAACATAAATAAATAAATTCATAATGATAATAATAATAGGCTTACCGAACCCGAAGGTTCGATGCCGATACCACCAAACTCCGCCTGCACAGACTCGTCCAATGTTCACCGTTCAAGCCCAAGCCCCCGAGATCAGCCTTAAGGCAATCCTCCCATCGACCTTTCGGACGCCTACCAGTCGGATCAGCGAATAACAACTTTCTCAGAATCCGATACTCACCGAGCCCGAATGGAAACATAACTTGAATAAAAAATATGCAAGCGTTTTGTTGATTAGGTCAAGTCCGCAGAAGAACTTGTAAATCTTGGCTTGTAACTGCAATAATCGCATGTTGCTTACTGTGGATTATTCTCCATTTACTTTTGATATTATACTCGTTTATTAATACATTTTTTTTTTTTTTTTTTAGACTGACAAGAGATTTTTCTGAGAAGGAGCCATCTTAATGAACTTTGATTGAGGAAGGTTGAGATTGCGACGGCACCAAAAGCGATCTGTGAGTAAGATTGTTTAGTTATTAAGTTATATATAATACCAAGCTATAATTTTTTTTTTGTATTATTAGATTTTTATCTTTTTTATTTATATTCTTAACATTTGTGAGAGAAATCGTACCGAAACAAAGTTCAAAAAATAAAAGTAGTTGTATTTGCATAAAATAGAGTTAGAAAAAGACTTTATCTGTTGGATAAAGTCATTTAAAAAAAAAAAAAAAACCTCTACAACCTATGAAGGGTCTTGGGCACAGTACATATAGAGATTCGTACTGTTTCAAGGCCAACGGCTGTGCAATGAGGTGATCCACTAAACCACGCCGCTCCCATAAAGTCATAAAAGGCAACAGAAATATACGAAAACGCTTAAACCTAAGTGATTGTTGTTGATATATGGCTGATATGCTAGCCACTACATCACAGGTGACCCCTTAGATATTTTTATTAGTATAAACATATGGTAAATGTTTCCATAATAACTAAAGGTAAACTTAAAAAAATTTATCACATGGAGGGAGGTTAGTAAATGTGTGATGCCCGTTCCAGATGTTCAATATAATTATGCCAAATTCTAGGTTTGACCTTCGTCATGGAAATTTGGTTCCATTCGTTATTCTAGTTCTGCTTAGATTCGTTTGATATCTTAAAACAGTACCCATGTACACATATTTGTGTGTTAAGAGTCTTGCTGAAAGTGATAAGTGATGGGTATCTCCTAATAAGGCATACAAAAAAACATCTGTTCACATTATCAAGAGAAAAATGTGATAACGTTGTGACACACATTTCCTTCTAGTCATCACGACTATGCATCCTATCACTTCATGCGGTAATACTTTGTTCCAAATAAAACCTTTAAATTCAACAACGTTGTTCCGACTACAACCAATGACTTTTAATTTATTATAGATGAGGCGCGATGAATAATTTATGTCTTAAGAAAACCCTACAAAACGTCATCTTATTCTAATATTTAAAATTATTGTAAAATTGATAATTATAATTTGAAAACTCTTTGTATTGAGTCAGTCCTACTTGTTGGGGCTGCTTTGGGTCGTTTCAGGTAGAGGATGCGAGTCCCATTTCAAACAAAAGTCTACATTGACGTTTTTATCCGAGCCTAGCCACTCCCAGAACTACCCTTCCCTTTTCGAGAAATATGCATGCTTGGGACCACCATCAATACTGCCACTCCAACCACAAAAATAACATCTGCTGATATCTGGTGTCTAGCAACAGGGAAAACCGGGAAAAGTCAGGGATTTTAAAAACATATGAAAAAGTCAGGAAATTTCTACTTTGGTCAGGGAAAATGGTCCCTTGATAACATTGTTTCTTCTTCGCTCAGACGAAAATTCCAAAATGCCTACTTGTTGTGATGTTGCAACTCAAATATCATAAAGTGAGTTTTTAAATATATTTGTTGTCAGATTTGTAAATATTGATTATTACTAACGGCAGTATCCAAATTCATTGGTAAGTCAACTTAAACAACTACAATTTACAATTACAACCCTGGTTCGCTCCAGCGAAAAATACTTCGAGTGCAAACTGTTTATTATATTTGATCAACAACACTTGGTTAACGGTGTCTATCTAAATCCCTTTATAACTAAATCGAATAAAAAAAATAATTAAAATGTAAACATATACTGTTTCACCGAAAATATTTTTTAAAAACTTGAATCCATAACTGTTCAATGATTCTACTTCTAACTTAATTTACGATAAATTTTAATTGCGGAATAATTCTTAGACTAATATGTTCAATATTATATTATTTACTATGTGATTTTTTTACTTTCGCTTATTTTTAGTTGTTATTGTCAGTACGTCATAACGGTTCTATATTCTTGGAAAACCGAGTTTTCTCGATTATTACTTGATCTGACCATGTTTTTTTTTATAATAACAACAATTTTTATTAAATAATATTACAGTCTGTCCCAATTTGAGCATTGATAATAGTGATGAAATACAACATTCATACAATATTATTTTTTATTTGTATTTATTTATAAGAAATTTACAACAGTTATATACAATAAAATACATTGAGTAAATGTGTTAATTGATCAAGTGGGCGTGATACAGGCATGTTAAGAAACTACCCAGTGTTTGTTTAATGTAGTAGGTCGCGAGGCCATCGTCTTTTCAGCCGCCTCGGGGGATTATCAGGAATAGATGGGAATGAGAGTTTTCGTACCAATACAATAAAATAATAACAAAATATATATACAATATGGAATCAATAAAATGTATACAAAATCTATAAATTTCTTAATTACTCATACCTATATACACACCATACATACAGCACATTGAGTGGAGAATCTCGCCAGTGCTTGAACTCCAATATACATCTTTACAAGAGGTCTCGAGGCCTCTGCCGTTTCAACCTTCTAGGAGGATGGTAAGGTATGTGGAGCTGGATAGGGATTGCTAGAGGATTAGGGTGATGGATAAGGTTCTGATGGAATTTGGAGAATTATGATGGAATAAGGACCTTGTTTTAACGCTTACCTTATAGCTTTCTCAGCTCAATTCTAGTTTAACTACTTTTTAGAAACTCTTTGCTATACTTTTTGTCATTTAACCTGAGAAACAACCTTTGATTAATTCTTAATATGGTCTTGTTTTAGACACGAATCGTCGATATTGACTAGTCCACGTCATAGCAGATCGAAAGTATTCAAATTGCTGATAATTTCATTTCTCTTTTTCTGATATCTAACAAAACTTCTTTTAATGGCCAATCTAATTCAAGTTTAGAAATATATTTGTTACGTCCGTCTGCTGATATTTATGCTAACAATGTGTTATAAGGTATGTTGAAAAAATTTACTCCTTACGTGTATCCTAATCATCTCGTAAGTCTGTTACAACAATGAAGATGGTATTATCTCACAGAGCTCGTTAAGATTTTGAGCTTTGAGTTGCCATCTTCTGGAATTTTGAAAAAAAAAAAAAAAAATTGAAGAAATTTCGGAAGATTGTCCGACTGAGCCCAACTCGGTAACACCATTTTTCTACTTACCAACTGATTCCCCGTGACTTCGAAAATGTCTTTCACAGCAGTGATTGAAGTATCCATTTCCCATTCACAATAATCCGGTTTTAAACCTTTTTTTTTTCTGTTTTACTTATCACACATTTCTCAAAATATTTGATAACCTTTAACACCCCACAAACTTAAATCTTAAGTTTTAGAGTTAATTAAAAGGCAAAGGATAAAAACTATCTACTGCTCAATATTTTTAATCAAGATTGTTCATCATTGATTGTTGCGTAGAATCAATAGATTTTTTTTAAGCCATAAAATAAAAAATCTCGTGCCACTGTTCAAAGATATCTGCCCACTGAATAACATCGATCGATAAAGTTAATTTTTTATGTTGTCATATTCACGAAGTGCGCCATATAAATAAATATAATAAAGTCCGTAACAAAATATATTTGAATAACTTGGCATACATGTTGGTCGACTTAATTTCTAGTAGTTCATGCTTATCTATTTAAGATAAAGGTTTATTTGTTGGGCCTATTCATCGTTTATTGTTTCCTATTTGAACTAGGTACAAGAAAGAAAACTACAAAACTAGGAGTGTATCTATTCGATTTCTTTTGGTAATGGTAGGATGCTGGCAGCTAATGGTGAAGGAGCAGGCAGATCGATTGCAGACAAAGGGAGGGTTAGTTGGGGTAGGTCAGCACTCCCTACTGCCAGTTCTGAAAACATCCGGCTTCAAACATCTATTTTTCTCTATTTTTTTAAATTTAATCCACCATCGATCCTAAAAAAATAAATATTTGAAATACATTAATTTACGAACAAGTTTTGGCAATGATCATCTTAAAAATATAGATTAAGTGTTTTACTTTAAAACAGTTGTTTATCTATATCTATATATATATATATATATATATATATATAATATATATATAATATATTTTTACTACATCCTTCCCCACCCACCAAATAACTAGCAACAACAAATTAGTCTGGGTTGTCCAGAAGTATGTTCCCTGAAGAGGAGAGTTATCAAAAATCAATGATATTCAGGTGTGGCAGGCGAGAGAATGTAACAAAAATATAGTTCTATAAGATATGAAATATCAATTAAAACGCACAATTATATTCAACATTTATTATACAAAATTATATTGATTTTGAAGAATTTCACTTAACTACAAAATCACAAATTTACAAATAACTACCAAAATAACACATTGAAAGATAAATACCAAAATAATACATTTAAAGATAACTACCAAAATAATACATTTAAAGATAAAATTCACTTTAGAGTTACTAACTGTTTATCTTATAATGAGATGAGCATAGAGAAGTACAGCAGCTTGAGAACAATGAATATGGTAAGGAGATATAGATGGGCTAGTAATGTAGTTGTAAATGAGAACGCAATATAGATGTGACTGAGCTAGCAATGTAGTTGTGAATAAGAGCGAGAACTTCTTCTTTGGCTCTTTTATACATTTCTCCCATCCAAGCCTCTTACCTGATTTTGATTGGCTGAAGGGAAGCAAAAGGAGTGACATCTAAAGGGAAGATTATGAATTGATTCGAATTCGCCACATTAAGTCGCAGGTTCGCTGTTGGTGACATGATACAGTAATCCCTTAATTCCTAACATCTATGGGATACTTCCACTGCCTTCCTTCCTTTCTTCTCAAAATGATAAATTATTTCTTCTCTTTAGAGTTATATTAATCCATTTTCCCAAGATTTATGAAAGGATATATACAAAATTTTGTATATATATATATATATATATATTTTTTTTTTTTTTTGTAAATATATATACACACTCACACATACACACACACAGGGCATAGTTTGTTTATTTATTTAACATAACTTTTATAATTCTGTGGCTAATCCGGTGATGCAACATTGGGAGTCCTACATTTTGCCTATCCAGGTTTAATCAGGATGGATCATGAATATGTTAAATATTGTGTTGATTTGATGGAATGTTATAGAGCAGCTGGTATCAGCCTTAAAGTCTATTAGGTCATTCCCAATTCCTGTCACTGATCATTAGGTTAAAAAAAACTGGTAGAGTAGACCAATAAACTTTTTTTTTTAAATTAAGGTTTTTTTGGTTTTGGTTGATGTTTCAATCATATCCAAGGAAAAAACACAATTTTAAATAACTATAGAATTGAATTAATGCTTAATTAAAATGGCGAAAATCTTAATAATCTAATATTTCTTAAATTTTGTTTCAGAAATATGGAGACTGTATTTCCTGATCCCTCAACTATGCTGTCCTGCTTAAGTACTTTATGTAGTCTAGAAACAGATGATATGTTCAGTGAAATTTTGCAGAATAAGCCAAACCCACCGTATCTTTGTCTTAATTGTGATGAAATTGCTAAAGCTACCTCTCGCTGTAGGGATTGTAATGAACTGCTATGCAACAAGTGTGTTAGAGCTCACACTAGAGTAAAAGTGACCAAAGATCATTGTATTATTCCTCTTGATGAACTTTATCTTAGTCCTTCATCATCTGCATATTCGAGTTCATCAAATGTAACTGGCCACAGTAGCCCCAACAGCTTATTGAATGGTAACTGCAATGCAGTATGTGATTTACATCTGACAGATACTGTGACGATGTACTGCTATAATTGTGGTTTAATATTTTGTCAAGAATGTAATTCAGCAGAACATAGAGCCCATAATTATGTTTACATTCGAGAAGCAATAGATTTTGCACGTACCTCTAGCCTAAAACTTCTGGCCGATGCAAGGATGAATGCCCAGTCAGCTAAGGAGTGTATTGATATATCTCATAAAATGCTTGATACTATTAACTTGCGTAGTCAATCTGCTACTACAGAAATCAGGAATATAATGCGACGTTTTCTTATGACACTTGAAGAAAGAGAACGCGAACTTATATCTAAAGTAGAAAGAATACGGCTAATGAAATACAAGGCTATTCAGCAACAAATTGAAAGTTATAGGACTCTTTTTTCCTGCTTTACTCAGTCATCAAAAGCTATTTCTGATGCCTTAGAAGTTGGAGCACCAATAGATCTTCTTCTAATACATGACAACATTTCAGCTGAGCTAAAGAGACTTCATTCAATAAGAGCTAACATGCCATATGTTGATGATTATATTTCTGTAATAGCACCTGACATTTCTGTTCTATATGCTATTAGTTCAATGGGTGAAGTAACCACCACAGGGATTACTCCAACTGCTATTGGTGAAGAGATGTTAAGAAATTGTGGAAATAATAAACCTTTTTATAATAGAAATGCTTCCTTTCTTGATAGTCTTTCTCAAATTGTTAACGTTATGCCATCATTTACTCCTCAAGAAAAACCATCTAATGAAGTTTCCAGGTTTCCTTTATGGACTTCAGGTTACCACAGACCCAAAGAGGCTTCAAAATCATTGATTAAGCCTTTAAGAATACGCAGCAATTGTCCAAGAAATACTTGGAGAGATTACTCAATTATTAGAGATCCAGTTTTAATCCTTGGAGGGGAAGGTGAACAAGATGGTCAATTATGCCGACCATGGGGTGTTTGTTGTACAGCAGAGGGTAATATCATTGTTGCGGATAGAAGTAATAATCGAATACAAATATTTAAACCTGATGGAAGTTTCCTACACAAATTTGGGTCCCATGGTTCAGAACCTGGATTTTTTGATCGTCCAGCTGGAGTAGCTGTTGACCCTCATGGCAGAATCATAGTTACAGATAAAGACAATCATAGAGTTCAAGTATTTACACAAGATGGAAGGTTCATTTTTACATTTGGTGAGAAAGGATCAAAGATTGGACAATTTAATTATCCCTGGGATGTAGCAGTTGATGCTCGAGGAAGAATCGCTGTTTCAGATACTCGCAACCACCGTGTTCAACTATTTGAAAATGATGGCTCCTTCATTGCTAAGTATGGCTTTGAAAATGCCTCAAATTTGGTGAAACATTTTGATTCTCCTCGAGGTGTTTGCTTTGGTGCCAAAGGATCTATCATTGTCAGCGATTTTAATAATCATCGAATTATAGTCATCGACCCATATCTCAAAACTTCTAAATTTTTAGGTCGTGAAGGTGATGAAAATTTGCAATTTTTAAGGCCACAGGGAGTTGCTGTAGACCCTGCTGGAAATATTATTATTGCAGATTCAAGGAATCATAGAATACAAGTTGTTGATTCTGAGGGAAATTTTTTGGCCAAATTTGGATCTTTAGGGAAAGAACCTGGACAACTGGATCGTCCAAGTGGTATTTGTCTTTCACCCAATGGAAAAATTGTTGTAGTTGATTTTGGTAATAACAGAATACAAGTATTTTAAATTTTTTCATAAACATGATTATTAAAATGTTATTTTTAGTATCTTTAAAATATCAAAATTTCTCCTAAGGATTAGCATGTTTTAAGAACTACTTAATATGTTTTGATCTTCCACATTCAATGTGGGTATTATATTAGTATTAAAACTGGGTACTAATAAAATAAATTATGTGAACTGTTCCTCAGGTTTTAAATTAAGTACAAACAAATATGATCTATTTTATATA
This sequence comes from Piezodorus guildinii, assembly GCA_023052935.1. NCBI lineage: Eukaryota > Metazoa > Arthropoda > Insecta > Hemiptera > Pentatomidae > Piezodorus > Piezodorus guildinii. Next base: position 33,810,386 of record CM041295.1, on the reverse strand, counting down.
ATTTTTTTATAAACTGAAGTAATGCCACGTTACTTATGATAACTTGACTGATTGTGTGCCATAAAGAAATTTAGTTAGTTCTCAAAGGGCATTATATATTTTAAAATATAAGTAATGAAAAGATAAATAAATATATATGTGTTTATATGTATATGTACGTAGAGTATGCATATATATTAGATTTTTATACATGAAAGAATGTATAAATGATTTTATAATCAAATAATTTTCCTTTCCATTAACTGAAGTAAGACTGATTTATGAGACTGACAAGTAATGTTATCTTAAATATTATGACACTGTGAACATGTAACAACAAATTTTATAGTGATGTTTATTACTCGAGTTCCTCATTTTTATTTTATTTTTTATGTTAAAAGGACAACTATTTTTTAACAAATAGTTTATACTATATATATAATGATAACAATAATATTATTATTGTTTTTTTGTCTTTCATTCTTATCTATTTTTGATTTGTTTGTTTTAATTATAATTTACCTTTTGAAGTTGTTTTAAATGGATTTAAAATACAAAGGTAATATTAGCAGAATTCCTATTATGTAAATGCTAGGTACAATCCATTTATTATGTGTTTTTTTTTAGTATTTGTGTGTTTGTGTGCATCAAAGTTATACCATGAAAAATAAATTAAAGTTCACACACAAGCACACACCTGAACATTAACAAATAATACACACACCGAAATTTATAAAATTACATGTATCTATATTGCGTGGGTGTATATGTGAATAGTTAGATGAATACGTTGCATAAAATGTTTTTTTTATAGGTATTATAAGATTTGTTTGCATTGTTCTAAATATGCAAGTTTCAATTCTAGAAGTAACTTCTGATGTTTGTGATAGTAGAAAAAAAATTAATTAATATTTTAAAGAAATATAGGCATCATTCCATATGTGTTCATATGTTCAGTTATTAATATAATGAATCCTATATTTCTAAAGTTAATGGTAACCATGAACTATAAAAAAAAAATATATTCCTTTGATTTTAATGATAGATGCAATGTATTTATTTATAAAATTAAATAATTATTAAATATATCATTTATTTGTAATAACTTGTATTGACATTCTGTACTAAAAAGAAAAAAAAATAACTGAAATATGTTGAATGTCCATGTTTTATTAATTTTTCACTAGAACTAAAAAACAATTATTAATTCCATAAATATCCTTATAAATAAATTTTATATTCATATGCATAGTCCATCTAGTCATAAAGAATACGAGAAGAGATCCTGACATGTTATTACTCATGGTTTAAGATTATATTAGTGACAATTTTATTGCTGAAATTGAAAAGTATTACACAAGAACTATTATTTCAAAAAAATATTTGTTATAACGAAACACCATCATGAAAAACTAATTTTTAAGATGTATAATTTACTATATCATATTTCTTGTTCATTTTAAATATTATAAAAAATATTTCAATATAGTTCAATTAATTTGTTTATGTTAAGAAACTTTTTGTGTTCTTTATAGGTTTGGCTAAGCAGTAAATCTTGTACCAAACGGAATTGATAATTGTTGCAAAAATATTTTCATGTTAAGAATTTTTTTTTATATTGTTTACAATAGTTTATTATTGGTTTTATATGGTATTAAAATTTATTGTGGACTAGTTTTACTTAAAACATGCATAAACTAATTAAAGTATGCATTAATATATGCATTTTTATTTGAATGTGCTTAATCCTTGTTTTATATTTTACATTTTAAGTAAATTTGTATCTCTTTATTGAAAAAAAAAAAAAAATAATAATAATAAATAAATAAGGACTAAGCACAAATATTGTTTAGTTATCAAAAATATATTCGTATATTACTTTCAAAGCCTTCAAAAGGAATATAGACATTACTTTTTTAAATTTTATTATATAATTTAAAAGTTCCTTTTGATGTTATGTTATTTTAAAAATGCAAAAAATTATTACTTAATCTATTAGATAGAATGTTGACATGAAATGCTCATAAGTTTTTGAATGAAATGTATAATATTTAATTTTTGGAAAATATATAAGTATTATCAAGTTGGCTCCATTTGATTTATGCCCAACATCTGTCTTACAAATTTCAACAAGTGTTAAGTAAACGAGTAAAGCATTTAATTTCATAATCACATGTACAAGACACTTACCCAATTCATTTCCTCATCAAAAACCTATCCCATAATCCCTGCCCTGAAAGTCCCATATAACAACCATGACAGGGCTGGTCAGCCTATAATAGTTTTATTTTTTTTAAATTTGACAAAATATATATTTATATAAGTGCCATAATGATGGAATATTAAAAGATCTCTTGAAAATGGCAAAAAGCCAAAACCTAGGGAGAAGAAAATGAGAAATTAAATAAGTTGAATGAAAATGGATCATTTTAATTAAAAGAACCTAACAATACATTTATTCATTCAAAAACTTTTAATTGTAATAAAAATTAATCCCATATAATATTAATTTTCTGGCTGAATAAGAGCCCAATATTTTTTTAATTGTTCCCTTATGTTTCATTATCCACTAGTAAGATCCTCATATTCTAACTTTAGGTATGGTCCAGCATAAGAGCACAAGGCTACTGTTCTCTGTGGCCCAGGTTTGAACCCTGTGGTTGATGTCAAATAATAATTTATTATGTTATTTCAAAAATTGATAACTTCATAAAATAAGTATTCTTGAATGTAATTACAGTTTTATAATATTATTCATTTAAAATATACTAGTAGTTCAGGAGAATTCTGAAGGAATAAGAATTATTTGAAATAACTTGTAGTTCTCAAGGTAATATTTTTTCTATTCCTAAAATTTCCTCCAATAATTGGAATATTTGTTTTTTTGGAATATCAATATAGTTTGATCAATTTATTTTAGGGTCTATAAATTCAAAGGAATCCCCTCCAGGAACATTCATACATCTGGGTATTAGTGACATGATTTTTGTGTAGCAGTGTGGGATATTTCTTTTTCTCCACACTATTGATTTTATTAGGAGTAAAATATAAAAGATAATATAAATGTGAATGAAAGGAAATATCAAGCTGGGGACAAAATGGTTATCCATATTGATGGATTCAGAGTTAGGATCGAAATTTTCAAAAGGTGATATTAAAATTGTAGATAGATAAAGATGTTATAGGTGGAAATAATCAGGAGTCAGTCTTTTTTTATTTTAATTTTGCTGACGTTTCGGCTCAAGCTTGTAAGCCATCATCAGGACATTACTGAGCCATGTCCAAGCATAAACTGGAGTTAAGAATAAGTATCTTTCTAAATACTTCTTCTGATTTATTGCTGTTGGCGTTTACATAGGAGCCAAGATAAACACTCGTTGATATCAATACTTGATAATGGTATCAATACAAAACATGTATAATATAACAAATAGATATCTAAACACAGTAATCATGTAACTATTAAATAAACAACTAAATGTTTAAGCAACTACTATATAAAATACAATATAATGAGAGCCCAGAATCTCACTTAAAATAACTGCCAAACTTATAGTATTCAGATTTTTTATTTTTTTTTATCCATGGTTTTACATCAAGGAATAGATAGACAACGACTGTTAAAAATATCATGAAATCAAAAATCTTCAGCGGCAAAATTAATTAAAATTGTACGATTTGAAATGGATTGGCCCATTTTATACTTTGATAAAAAAGACATGCAACTTTAATTGGATTTAAAATGTCATTTCCTTTTTTTTTTTTTATCTGGAACGCTTACGCTTCATTGTACATCTTTTGGAAATAAGTATACCTTCATAAATTATAATACTTTTTCATTTCATAATGTTGCGGAGTATCATTATCACACATTAGTGAATAATGTTAAACTAAACTGGAAGATTAGTATATTGCATCGAGGAACGCGAGCGTAATCTCCCAGGAGATTACAACGCGAGGCCCAGGGCATGCACGGCCTGTTGCGCCACTGGAAAAAAAAAAAAAAAAAAAAAAAAAAAAAGGAGGAAGATATGAATCTAATGATAAGAGGACAGGTACCGTAATAAGTGTTTAGATATATATAATAGATACCCTTTAAAATTAAAGATAAATTAAAAGAAACTTTAGTAAATTTGGAAAAGAATAAGGTTATTGCAAAGGTTGACAGTCCAGGGGAGTGGGTTAACAATATTGTTATAATAGAAAAACAAGACTCATCATTGCGAATTTGTATAGATCCTCAGCAATTAAATAAATACCTTATTAGAGATTATTATGAAATTCCAACAATGGAGGATATTGCGGTGAAACTTGAAAATAAAAAAGTTTTTTGCCTTTTCGATTTAAAACAGGGCTTCCATCAACTGCTTTTGGATGAGGCTTCGAGTAATATGTGCTCATTTAGTACACCTCTTGGTACTTATAAATATCTTAGAGCACCATTTGGTTTGTCAGTATGGCCTGAATTGTTCCAAAAATTGACCTAAAAGTATTTTGGTCATTTACAGGGAGTAATAGTTTACTTTGATGATATCCTGTGTGCTGCAGACTCTGAGGAAGAATTACAGGGCATTGTGGACAATGTTATGAGTGTGGCTCGAAAATATAATATTAGATTCAATCCTGAAAAAGTTCAGTATTTTGTTAAAGAGGTTAATTTTTTGGGATCTTTTTTAATGAAAAGGGGGCATAGGCCGGATCCTGATCGTATACGTGTTATTAAGGAATTAAAAGCACCTAATAGTGTCAAGGAATTGCAGAAAATGTTGGGAATGGTGAATTTTTTGCGTAGCCACTTACCTAACCTATCACAGGTGTTATCTCCTTTCCAAGCTGGAATGTTACATATTGAAGGTTCAGATAATGAAATTTTCAAGGTGATTAAATAGTGATGAAAGTTTTGAATTAAAGAGTCATTATTTTTTATAATGCACCCTCACTTAGCATCATTTGATTCCTAACTAAACGGGTTAAATAAGTATCTTCAAAACATTCCCTAATGGTGTGCACGTTTACTAGGAGCGTAAACACCATTCATTTGCTAATGGTCATAACCATTGCAGTCAATATACAAGATCGAAAAAGAAATGCTTTCAAAATTGTTTAATGCAATACTATAAAAATCATATAATAAGCGTTTTAACGCCAATTTAGCGTTTACTGTTTTTTTTCCAGGGTTTTACTCAGTAGATAGACATCGACTTTAAAGATATCATAATAAATAGTCAAAGTAATTAAAACATGTAGATTTGAAGATGTTGCCTTTTATCATTGAGTAAAAAACATGCACTTGAAGAATTAAATGTCATTTCATTTTTTGTCCCTGTAATTTTTGTAAATAATTGACTCTAAATTATATCATTCTAATGTTGCGGAGGTATCATTATTTAGGAATAAGTTAAACTAACGGAAAGGATTAAATATTCATCAAATCTGGGTAGCGAAACCCAAAACAAAGAGACCTCCGTCCTTTCACTAGAAAAAATGAAAAATAAATACATAAAATAGGCATGAAGTATGAATCTCTGTGGACGTACCGAAGTAGTATTTTGATAATTAATAATATTTTTAAAGAAAATTGCTTTAGTAAATTTGGAGAAGAATAAGGATTAAGTTGACTCCAAGTGGCGTTAACTATTTTATAATTACAGTCTATTGCAAATGAAGACCCATTTAGATTAAAAAAATAACCTTATAAATTATTATAAATTGCCATGGAATATTGTCTGAAATACAAAATTTTTGCCTTTTCAAGTTTAAAAGGTCCAAACTTTGAAGCGAGTAAATAAAGTAGCTCTGTGTACCCTTGATATAATTCTAGAGCCCATTTTTATCAGAGCCCGGGACTTGTCCAATTACCTGAATTTGGCATTTATTTTATAATAAGCTTTTGATTATAATTAGATGGTCGAAATTGAAGAATTACATTAAAGATTTAACAGGCGAACCATATCTTAGATATACTCAACTGATTTTGAACAGAATTTTCTAAATTTCGAATTCCTCGATATTTATTAAATATAATTTGTGGCTCGCCACTTAAAAATGGGAAAATGGATACGAAATTCAAAAGTAAAAATGACCTCAAGAACAAAATGGCTTCAGGAGACAATTTTTGCACAAATCAATTATTAAAAAAACATGTTTATGCCAAATTTATAATTTTACAAAAGTTTCCTAAATATTACAGGATTAATGCATTAAGCATGGAAACACGTTACACTGCTAATTTATTATTTTGTCGTTAAGACACCGTAACGGAAAACAAAATAATTTTTTCGCGATTGGTTAGCTTTTCCATAATCCTCATAATTATAAATGTAATAATCTAAAAAAGATAAAACAAAACAAGTAAATTACAATGAATAGTGAATTCCGAATATTTTCGTTTTTGTACTACGTTGAACCTGTGTTTAGATTAATAACAATTTACAGGATTTATGCTTCTTCATGGGGTTGCAGTGTTCAAACTTAATCCATCCTCTAGGCTCTTGGGAAAACCATTTTAGGAGAACTCTTCTTGTCGAAATTCACGAAATTTTCTATGTGCTTTTAAAAAGGGATTGATATATATATTTTCACCCCACTAGCTAAATCAACATTGTCAAAATGAACTGTTTCTGCATAATAGTGGGGTTGTTTGGAAAATGTGCATAACCTCTTGTATAGCCTCGTCAGAACGAGTAGTTTTGTAGGAGTTTAGCAATCACTTGCCATAATTAAAGATTTGGTGTTAACCATAAGGTTATAATTATAACCTAATGTCAAGACGAATAATAACATTCCTGTAAACTTACTTGATTTGAACATTTTCTAGTTCTTCTGGTTTCACTAAATATGTTAAGTTTTGTAAAACTTAAATTACGCTAAAATATTGTTTTTTCATATTATAGTATGTGTTACTTTTTTATATTTGCTGATATAAATAACATAGTTTTTTTTTATAATTTAATTTTATGCTTTCCTGAATTGATTTATTAGATATTAGTATTGTATTATATTTCTTAGAGCTATAATATCCATATTATTTATTTTGTAAATTTTTAGTTAGTGTATCAATACTTAAAGGGGAGCATGTTTAGATATAGTCACATGGCAAAAGCTCCCATATGTTTGATGAGCTGGAGGTTGCAGTTCAATGTGGATTATGTTACATGTTATGTGTTAAATTATAATAAATTATTTTGATATGTCTAATCTTCCAATATAAATTTAAACAATAAGAGGATGTTTTTATTTTTCAGAAACAGTTTCTAAAGCAGAAATCTAACCAACACTTATTTTCAGTTGTAAATTTTTTATTTATAATACACGTAAATTTAAAGTATTTGGAACGTAGAGGGATTTTGGATAAACAATGAGTGTCAAAAGTATTCGGAATTCTATTTCTTTTCATTTAATAAGTATATTTCACAACTGTGAATTTATATAATTCTTTTTCACTCATGAATCTGTAAAAGAGACTCCCACAAAAGAAAATCACTGACCAGATAACCGAAAGTTTATTGTTTTTAAAAATACCTGATTAATAATGTAAAATTACAAGAGTATTTATTGTCAAAAGTATTCGGAAATCGTAATATCCTGCTGATTAATGGTTTCAAATGCTCATATTTTCACTAATCTTCCACGTAATTTTATGCTCTTAATAATTTTTCTCCCTCGAGTAAAATATTCTCAACCTTAGAAAAAATTTTTTTTAAATAAGGCCCTAAAATAAAAACGCAACGATCGAACAACGGCTTCGATTAATTTTTAAAAGAAGAATAGTTGAAATGTTAAAAAAATTATAAGAATATGTATGGCTATGTATATTGTATATAATATAATAATAAGAAAAACATGGTACAAGAAGTACAGAAAACGTCTTTCAGCAAAGTTTAATAACATAAGTTTCATAGATAGAATTATTGATGGTCGAAAAGTTGAAGAAAAATTACAATTTAAAGTTTTAACAGCGCGACCATATCTCTGGAGATGTATACGTTAGTGATTCAGATTTAGCTGAAGCAAAATTTTCTAAAAGTTCTCGAAATCTCTCTTCCATTATTTCTTTTTATTAAATTATATATTTGTAGGTCCCACTAAAAAGGAAAATTAGGAAATACGATATTCAAAGTAAAAATGACCTCAAGGAACCATAAGTGCTTCAGTGGGACAATTTTTCGCAACAAACAATTAATTAACTATTAAGAACAATTCTTATATGCTAAAATATATAATTTTACAAAAAGGTTTTCCTAATGGATATTTACATGTGATTAATGCATTAATGCAAATCGGAAACCACGTAACACTGCTATTTTTATTTTTTTCGTTAATGAACGTTGAAAAGGTTAAAAATAAAATGATTTTTGTCGCGATTTTTGGGTTTAGCTATTGTACATATTCCTTCTTACATTATAAAGTGGGTAATAACTCTTTAAAAACAGAATAAATAAGGCAAAAGCAAGTAAATTACTGAATGATAGTGAATTCCAAATATTTGTCGCTTATTGTACGTATACGTATATTGGAACGGTTCTGTGTTTAGGTAATAATTAACTATTATTTACAGGTGTTCGATGCTTCTTCATTGCAGCAGTGTTGCAGGTGTTCAACTTAAACCTGGCTCTTGGGCTAAAAGGCCTTTTACGGAGAACTCTCTCTTGTCGAATGTCCCTGTAATTGTTCTTATTGTGCATTTTTCGTATAAAAAGTTGTGCATTTTTTCGTATATACCTATCTTTTCCCTATCCACCTCATCTGCTTGATCGAGATCATTGGTCTAAAATCGAACTGTTTTGTCTAGGATCAGTGTGGTTCTCCCGTTCTTGGGGAATGCAACGATGTATGCATAACACCGTCCTTGTCCGTGCATTAGCCTTCGTCAGAACGAGTGAAAAAATCGTTTTCCCTAAAGTTTGCCAACTCTTACTTGACCCAATAATTAAAGAATTGGCCTGTTAACTTCTAAAACTTAACGTTTAATACATTATACCGTGAATGTCAAAAGTATTCGGAATTCAATACCATTCCGTAACTTACTTGTTTTTAACTTATTTTTTATGTTTTTTTGGAGTTGTTAACCACTATAATATGTTAAAAGGAAGGTATAAAATAGCTAAAACCAAAAATTACGACAGAAAAATTGTGTTTTTCAATAGTGTCATAAGTATTCGGAATTACGTGGTTTCCTAATTATATTAATGCAGTGATCATAAATAAACATCCAGTTGGTAAAACTTTTTATATAATTATACATTTTAGCCTCCTACGAATTGATCTTACTAATTAGTTGATAGTTTGTTGTGAAATATTACCCCACTCGAGCACTTATTGTTTCTTTAGGCCATTTTCATTTTGAACATAGTATTTCCTGATTTTCTTTTTTAGTAGGACCAACAAATAGTTCGTTAAATTTAAAAGTAGTAATGGAAAATGGAATTCGAGAACTTTTTGAAAATTTTGCAGCTACTAAATCTGAATAGATAACGTATATATGTCCAGAGTCATGGTCGCGCGTGTATTACAAATTTAATTTATTCGTCATTTTTTTCTACCTATAGTTTTGGCTTTTCATACTTGAAAAATACACAAATCAATCGATAATTCTGTCCATGAATCCAATGTTAATAAGCTTTTTCAAAGAAAAACAGACTTAACTATTACTGACCGCTTTTCATAAGAACCATGTATTTTAGTATGGGAGTCATCTGTAAACATTTTAATTCGTCAACCTCCTCTTTGAAAAAATGTTACAAACATTCAGCCTATTATCTTACAGCTTTGCCTGTTGAAAGATGTTTTCCGTACTTCTTGTACCATGTTTTTCTTTTCGTCATTTTTTTTAGAACGCGGCGAACAGTTGAAAAACTTATTGTGTATCCAGAAGTTCTGAAAAATTCATAAATAAGCTATGGTTTACTCATTTTAGGTGGTTTTTTTCTTATTTAACCAATAATCAGTCTTTTTGGTTTTTAACATTTTAATATTTTTTGGACAGTCACTTTTTTGTTTTTATATTTTATTATTATATCCTCCACACAGTACTTGGCCATACACATAATTTCATAAATTGTATTGAACATTTCAACCATTTTTCTTTAAAAAAATATTCGAAGCTGTTGTTTGGTCGTTAAGTTTCTACCTTGAGGCATTATTTAAAAAATGTTTCTTTCCAAGGTTGGGTATATGTTACATGAGGGAGAAGATTGTTTAGAACATAAAATAATGTCGAAGATTAGTGAGAATATGAGCAATTAAAACCATTCGACAACAGGATATTACGATTTCCGAATACTTTTGACACTAAATAAACTTTTCGGTTATATGGTCAGTGATTTTCCTTTATGGGAGTCTCTTTTAAAGATTTATGAGTGAAAAAGAATTATATAAATTCACAGTTGTGAAATATACTTATTAAATGAAAAGAAATACGAATTCCGAATACTTTTGACACTCATTGTATATCCAAAATTCCTGTACGTTCCAAAAAGTTTAAATTTACGTGTATTATAAAAAAGAAATTTACGACTGAAAATAAGTGTTGGTTAGATTTCTGCTTTAGAAACTGTTTCTGAAAAATAAAAACATTCTCTGAATACGGTGCCGGTATTTCCTCTTATTATTAGATTCATATCTTCCTCCTTTTTTTTTCTTCTTTTTTTTCCAGTGGCGCGACAGGCCGTGCAGGCCCTGGGCTTCGCGGTGTAATCTCCTGGGAGTGTCAAAAACTCACTGTATATGCATCAGATGTCTTTACAGGACTATTATAGATTTTACATCTTTTTATGATTTCTCCAAAAACAGCTATAACGATACAGATTAAACTCGCTAAATCGATGGAAACTTAAATGGGCTTTAATATCATTTAGGTTTCATTCTGACAGGGGTTAAATGCCAATATTTAAAATTGTCTTCCTCTAAAGAACATTTAATTTTGTAGATTTTAAAAAACATCAACTATAATATTTTATGAGCATTGATAAAAAACCGATAAATTTACAAGTTGAACGAATTTGATAACCAACTAAAGGAAAAAATAGTTAAAACATTTACCTAAGTTCTTTTTTCCCCCGAACATCAGAATAGTAATATAGATGTACTGGGTTGTTTCACATGAAATGTCCGTTTTTATAGTTTCTGAAATACATAAAGGATTTTGCAGGTCTCTGTTGTTTTTTTCCGAATTTTTACATATTTAAAGTAAATAGTTACTAATCCTCTACCTTTTTATTATAAACATTAGCTTCCCAATCAATTGCCCACTTTTTAGTGTACCTCCAAATATGAACATGGAAACACGCAATTTTCGAGTAATATTTTTGTACGAGTTTAAACTCGGCCATTCAGCAGCTGAGGCCGCTAGAAATATTTGAAAGACGTTTGGGGAAGGGAGTGTTAATGAACGGACCATTCGCCGTTGGTTTGCTAAGTTTTCAGCCGGGGATACCGATTGGAAAACTTGCCCCGAGGAAGACCTCCGTCCGTAATAGACAACGATGTCCTCAAACAAACAGTTGAAGGAAACCCCTGATCTCACTGAGCGGCATGTTTCAAAACATACCGTGCAAAAATTGAAAGAACTGGGCTACGAAGTTCTTCCGCACCTACCATATTCTCTTGACTTGTTTCCAACAGATCACCACCTGTTCAGGAATTTAGACAACTTCGTCAAAGGAAAACTTTTTGAAAATGGTGATCAAGTGAAAAGTGCGTTTTTAGATTATGTTTCACTTCAAAGCTCAGATTTTTTCAGTTCGAGGATAAAAAAGTTGGTGTCACGTTGGGAAAAATGTGTAGAAAAAGAAGGTAAATACTTCGAATAAAATTATCTTGTTTTCAAATCGTATTTTTAATAAAATCCTTTACCTTGAAAACGGACATTTCATGTGACACAACCCAATATAATATATCGTTGGACAGCTAAATATTTGGAAAAAAAAATGTTACTTCGTATACAAAGTTGTGAAAGGTAATATAAAGTGACGAATAAGGCACAAACCTAAATGATTGTTGAAAATAACAATTTTATATTGTAATATTATTTAATATGTAACATATTTTTCCAACGAAACTCAATATAATTCTTTAATCCTGTTTTCACCCTGATTTTATTTAATAGTTCTGAAATTGATTTTAATAACCAAGGTAAGCGAAAGTCGTGCGTTGCCCACACCGTATTTTTAAATATTATATTTAATGGTATTATAGGATTTTTTTTTTGTTAATATCCAAAGTTATTTTTTTTAAATATGTATCTTCCCTATCCCGCTATTTCCACGTCTAAGCACTCAGTTTCTCATATTTTCACCTGGCTCTGGAAAAAAGGGTCTCTTGCGTCGTCAGGATTGTCGGCCGTATTGTCCCTTCGAAGTAAGCCCACCTCTATATGTAAATAACTTAGAATCTGATCTCATTGGTTTATTTATACTTTAGACATCATTGAGGTTACATTTTGATGTTTGTTTTTTTAAACTAGATAATATGAAGTTTATTAGTTATTTCGGTTTATTTTGCAAACGTCTTACGTACTATGAGACAATTTCATTTAAATATTCCCTATTGGATAATTTTTGATTTGACATTAATATGAGGATCAGGTTCACCAAAACTGTAACATTAGTTATTATTATATTAAATATCGTGGCATTTTATTTTTTATGCGATTTATTAGGACAAAATAAAGGTCTTCATTTAGAAACTCGAAATAATTATGTGGCAGATGATCGGACTAGTGAACACAGTACCAAAAGCATTGATGATATACTTCAACATTCAATCACAATTATTTTCAGAGAATTCGAACACTTTGAAAATGATGTTCCCAATACCATAAGATCCATAACATCAACATACCCAAATATAAATATTTTAGTTGTATCTAATGGCCCTCCTTATCCTCCTCTTTTTTTCAATTCTTCAAATCACCTATTCCACAATGTGAAGCAAGTATACCTGCAATTAAGTTTAAATAATTCTTTCAAAGCCCGTACTCCACTTTATCAAATTAATACAAGTTATGTTTTATTCATGCCTGATTCTGCCCGAATACATACTAAGAAAACTATTGAAAAAATGTTCAAAATAATTCATTATCAGGATAGAGCTGTAGTTGCTGCAACATTCAAGGCTACAAAACCAGTAATATGTTTAAATACACACATCAATTTAAAAGAATGGGTTATCCAATTTGAGGATTCTAATGATCATTCATGTGAGTTTGTTAAAGGGAAGCATGCTATGCTCTTTAAAACTGCGATTCTTAAAGAGTTAACTGATTCATTCATGCTTCCATTCCCTGATGCATTTTATATTCAGGCTGCTGCAAAAGGAGTAAAGGTAATCTATAGGACATTTTAATGCTTGTTAATGAATTATAATGATAAAATTTCAATAACTTTCTGTTATAATTTAGAGCCCTTATTTATTATTATTGTATGATTTGAGTTTATTTAGCTTATGAGTTTGATTTTATAAAAAAAGGCCCAATTTCTGTCTGTTGTAGATTGATTGGGGTGATTAAAATATAGTAGTTGCATAATTTTATTTTGTAATTTATTTTTTCACTGAAACTTTGACATTATTATTTCATTGTTACAGCCTAAAAACTTCAAGAAAGAGTTGAGGGTAATTTTACAGTCATTTAGTATGCTGCAGCCATACATATCAACTCTCTTCTTTTTCCTTTTTTAAATTTTGATGACACTGTGATAGGAAACTTTTTCTGACAAAATATAAAATGATAAACAAGGTCTTGGTTAACCATGAGTTGCTTATAATCATTTAATCTTTAGTAAAGCCATATTAAAAAGTATTTATTACTTCGTTTTAAGGTTTGGATGAGCTTAATTAACATTATTAATTAAAATATAATTAATAATTAAAAATCTATTGGAGGCATTACAACTGAAGGTAACTAGCCTGCTAATAAGATTGACTTGTATGACCATAGAAAAGAGAAGTTGTAAGATTAAAAACAGAGTGGGTGTATCAGATAGCTTTGAGGTTAACAGTGGTTTTAGACAGGGTTCCTATTATCACCTGTACTATTTTATCTAGCCTTAGACGTGGCAATTCGCAAAGTTAAGACTAATCCTAGTGTTACCGTCTATAACATATTCATGGAGCCAATGGCTTATGCTGATGATGTGGTCACAACTTGCAGAACTAAAGCATCACTGACTGGTGATGTAGAAGACTTCAAGCAGGCTGCTCAAGACCTAGGACTCATGATAAGCAATGAAAAGTTAAGGTTTATGAAAACATCTCGTCACAGCATAGAGAGAGGGGAAACTGTTGAATTGAGAAAAGATACCTTTTATACATGTGACAGATTTAAGTATCTGAGCAAAATAGTGACGGAAATAATAATTTGGAAGCCAAAATAAAAGGCAGGACGTTAGCACCACTTTCTATTTTCAGCACAATTTTCTACATTCTGCAAAAGGTATTTCTATACAAAAGTCTGTCCAGAAAAGCCAATCTTGTAAAATATATAAACGGTCGTTAGACTGGACATTCTGTATGGCAGATGGACTTGGGCTATGACTAAGAAAAACAGAAGAGCCCTGCTGCTCTGGGAGGGAAGAGGAAGATCTTCGGAGCCATTAGAGATCAATATAGGTGGGGAATCAGAAACAATGTCAAACTAATGGAATTATATTGTGAGCCAGATATCCTTAAGAACAAGAGACTCAGATGGCTAGTTCATTTTGAAAGAATGATTCTCTGTTGATTACAAAAAGTGATTCTGACATCAGAAATTGGAGGAACCTAGCTGCGGTCCTCGAGGAATGGAGGAAATTAGTGGCAGAGGCCTAGGTCCTACAAGGATTGTAGCATCCATCAAAGAAGAAAAATTAAAACAATTATATTGGTTTATCATATTTCTTTAGCATATTCCGCTCTCCACATCTATCTGTACATAGTTTTTAATAAACACTGTGGAGTCACCTGTGCTATAGTGGCTAGTATAACAGCCTTCTATGCCCACGGTAGCAGGTTCAAACCTGGCAGGTGGCCCTAGGATTTTTTAATGGGAGTAAAGTCATTGGGGGAGCCCGTAGCTGAGTGGCTAGCCTACTATGCCAAAGGTTGTGATTTCGAATCCCAGTCCCAGGAGGACTTTTTCAAGCATACAATTAAATGGAGATTCACTCACAACCTCCCCCCGGGTATGTGGGACCTGTTGGCTAATTGATGGATACTCACAAAAATAGGTATAGGGAGTGATGATGACCCTACCTTATAAAATGCCATCGAGTATTGTGATGTGGAACCTCAAGAAACCATAACGCGCCAAGGGACTCCAATGCCTGTCGTGCCAACCGAAAAAAATTAAATGCAGTCCTTAGGAGGGGACATAAAAAGGTGGACCCTAGTCTGTGGGATATCAGGTACTCGCTAAAGATCCCTATACTAATAAAAACTTGGATTGGCAAATTTTAGGACTCAAACCATATTATCGTCCAATTAGACATAGCTGTGATGTTAATTGAATAAACAAACAAATTAATACTGTATGTTGCATTGTTCTATAAATACAATATTTGAGACCTTTGAATTTTTTTCTTTCATCTCGTGTTCATTGGTTGAATCATTTAATTTTTTTTTTCTATAACTTGCCTTCTATACATCCATGCTGCTACAACCCACCAATGAGTTATAATCTCTAAAACCATTTTGTACCATCTGTATTCCTTTCCAATTCCTCACCCTCACCATTATTCTAGCATTATGGACCATTATTAATTTTCCATCATCCCATCATAGCTTTGGCCTTCTTGGCTTCCAGGCCCCATTTTTCTGAGCCCATACAGAGAAATAGTATTTTTAGATCTCAAACTTTGTTATTCTGGACAGGGTGTTACCTAAGTAATTGTATTAGATTATGAGGGAATCAGGGTCTATAATTTAATTACACTTGCTCTGGTATTCTTGACTTATTATCATTTCATTTTTTTCCTTCTCACCATTAATCTCTCATTATAATGGTTAACCTCAACCAGCATTCTCATAAGCCTCTCTTACAGTTTTGTTAGTTTAAAGATTGAAAGGGATAAATTTCAAGATTAATGTATATATCTATATATCACTGTATGAAATAGAGCATACTTATTGATCATTGAAATATTTAAATATGATCACGTATAGATATGTTCATATTTTTATTTTATTTTTTGTTGGTTTATTGAGATTATGTGTATAATTTTCTTAATTTTAGTTATTTTGAGATATTTTTCATTTAGTCAATAATAGTTCTGTTTTATATTTTTAGGTCAATTATAATGCTCCAGATTAGTATCTTTTTGCATTTTGAATGTTGGCAATATTTCTTCTTCATCAAGGAGTGTCTTACGAAGACAAGTGTTTAATGAACTATATATTTTCAGTTGTGATAGCATTATCACCATTTATCACTTGTCTGCTGTTTTTTGCTCAAAGGTATGTTAGGAAGGTTTGAACAATATTTATTTGTTTTTTGGTGGCTGGGATGGTATTCGTTAGTCCTTGAAACTTGGTAAATAATTAGGATTGGAATGAATTCTCAAAAAACTTACAGAAGTTTGAATGAAAGATGTAGAAATATGACTGAAGATATTTATATGAAGACCTATTAATGTATAATACATCATTAAAATATTTGGTTTTATTCTATTTCACTTAACAGTGTGTTACATGCTGAAAATTTAAAGTAGTTATTTGATTTTTTTAGGAGATTGGTTTTGGGTAGCTGTTCATGTTTACTTGATAATTTTATATATACCTGCAATAATGTCATTCGATGGATCAAATTACCCATGATTGTCTTTTAGTGTATAGAAATTATTTATTCTACAGTTAATTGAGATTTTTAAAACATATTTATTCTTTGTGTTATACCATCTGTTAAGTAGCTTTAGGGTCCTGGAGGCTTTGGCTCAATTCCTGAAATCTCCAAAAATCTCAAATGTTTAACTAGTAGCAGCCTATTAGTAGTCTAGTCAAAGAGGTAGACAATTTATCTTTATGATTGGAGTCTTTGGACCGCATTACTTAATAAATAAAGTCACTATATCAATGATTAATGATGTTTTAGAATATCCATATACCCTCCATTGTACTGTTTCTACCAATAGTCGGGTCAATGAAGCTTTTTCGTCGAAATTCCTCAGAAACAGCTCCGATTTTGATCATTTTGTTTTTTTATATTAATCAAAATCAGAAACCTTTCAACGGGGGGAAATAATTTTTTATATTGTTTAAACAAACGTTATTTATATAAAGAAATCAGTTTCTGGGTGGTTTTCTTTGAAAAAAATTATTTGTGTATTAATTATGGTGTTAAGAATAGTTGTTAAAAGTACAATTGTACATGTATTTCACAAACATTTCAACTGATCAAAGAATAGAGCAAACTCTCATCAAGTTCATGAAAATAGATGGTGGTCCTTTCAGACGTGGAGCAACACCTAATGTTGTCTTCAAACGGATTAGAACAACATTATTTACAACAGGTGTAGTGGATGGAATGGAAGAATTTTGTCGAGTTTCTTTTAAATCAGTAGATCCAAATCTAATTTTCCAACGCTTATGCTCTTTTAAGAAAGAGTAATGATGGACTTTGTCAATATTTTAACTATGAGCCTATCCTCTTTCACTTTTTGATAACACTGGATTGAGAAAAACAACTAAATCAACTCTATATGATATTTTTGGACAACGGATGTTAATGATGTTACAAATTTTTTTTTACATTATCTATGGTGGTATGTTACTGTATAGATTAAAATTTAAAAAAAAAATGAAAAGTTTATGGGTATTTTTTAACAGTATATCAGGTATTTAAGTAATAACTATGGTACCAATGTCAAAGTTGTTTTTGATGGATACAATAATGATGGAAATAAAGGGTCCGAGAGATATCGCAGATATATTTGTAATACTTTAATCGATTATTTGTTTGAAGAAGATATGCCTCGGAATACAATAAAGAGAAATTTTTAGGAAACAGCAAAAATAAAAATAGATTTATAAATCTTTTATACAAAAAATTGGCTGAAAATAATATTGAATGGAGTCAAGCAGAAAGTGAATTGTAGATTGTAGAATTAAAGATTGTTTAATTCTACAATCAGCACTTGATAGTTCCTTCAATGATGTGGTCTTTTAGCAGAGGACATTGATGTTTTAGTGATATTGATGGCTTTAGAACCTGATGATATAGAAATATTTATCTTAAAACCAGTCAAAAATAATGTGTTGCTACGAGTTAATCCAACAAAACCATGTTAATAAAATATCCAAATATTACCAAGAATCATCTATTTTTTATATGATAAAATATGTATGTGATAATACATCTGCTTTTTATAATAAGGGAAAAAATAATTTTATTAAATTTTTTAATAATATTCAGAAATTACGTGCAGCTGCTGAAACTTTTATGATTCAAGAACAAAGTGAAGAAATATTTTTTAATGGAGGTATTTATAGTATTCTCACCATGTATGGTGCTAAAACTGCCAAAAACTTGAATGAACTATGATACAAGCATTTTATACCATTAGCTTCAAAAGATAAGAGCATACAACTCAGCTCATTACCTCCAACAGAGAATGCAGCAAAACAACATATTAAAAAGTGTACATGCTAGTTCAACAATCGAAAAATAATACTTTAATATCTCCCGAAAATTTGGGTTGGTAAATTAGATAATTATTTGAAACCAATCAAAATGACGCAACTTACAGCACCAATGAACGTCTTGAAAATTATATTTTGCTCTTGTAAAATAGGGTTCAGCGTGTGGCTACAGAAAAAGCGGTTTGTATTGCTTACCCGCTTGCATTGTATGCAGTGGAAGTGACTGTGACAATAATCCACTATTCAAAGAAGATAAAGTTACAAAAACACAAAATATTGTTGAAATTTAAATTTTCTTTTGTAAAAATAAAAATAAAAATTGAAAAACTGAAATGAATTAGTCCGGGACTAATTACTGACTGCCACCCGTACTAATTTCTTCCAGTAATTCTCAACGGACAACTAATTATATCTACTATGATGAAAAAGGTAGTTACTTTGTATTTTTTTGTAGTTTTAATAAAAAATAATGAAGCAAAACATTTTTTTCCTATTTAATAAACATAAAAATTGTTTAAACAATATAAATAATTATTTCCTCCCTTTGAAAGGTTTCTGATTTTGATTAATATAAAAAAAAAAAAAAAACATTTAAGAAAAAAAATGATCAAAATCGGAGCTGTTTCTGCTTCATTGACCCGACTACGAGTTATATAAAATATTTGGTCATATTCTTCAGGAAATTAATTTCTTACCTGTA
Organism: Piezodorus guildinii; assembly: GCA_023052935.1. NCBI lineage: Eukaryota > Metazoa > Arthropoda > Insecta > Hemiptera > Pentatomidae > Piezodorus > Piezodorus guildinii. The sequence goes on along the minus strand of CM041295.1, from coordinate 33,791,098 downwards.
TATTAATTTGTTTTACTTGCTAATCGTCTGAGGTACTTTTTATTTTGTTGATTTTTTATTAACATTTTTTTTTTTTTTTAACTTTCCATCATAATTTTTCTATATCACTATATTATATTTGGCAAGAAAGCTAGTTTAATGGCAGTATTAAAATGTTACCCAACCTGATGTTCAACTTTAAATTATTATAACTAATGCCACTTTTCTTTTTTTTTTCAGACTTATCTTATGCATGAGTTTCCTTTTGGAAATGGAAAAGAACTATATAGAAATCCTCATAATCAATGGAAAGCTCAGCAATTAGAAAAAGATAGGACCCATCATATGTTCCGTAGTTTAGGATTAAAGAAAGTTATCAGAGAGAATGGACTTGTTGAATGGTATGGTTGCCGAAGAGATACCCCTCGATGCTTTGGTACAGTAGTAGATGATACTCCTCAGTATCTTTGGGAAGGTAAATGGACTCCTCCTTGTTGTCTTGCTGGTTTAAGGAGAACAGCTAGACATGTATTTCAACAATTAGAACAATGTCAGGCGCGATACTGGCTCGAAGGTGGCAGCCTGCTTGGGGCTATCAGAAATGGAGACATTTTGTCTTGGGATTATGATGTAGATATTGGAATATATAAAGAAGACATAAATCGATGTACTTGGCTTTTACGAGCTAAAACAAAAACTACTACTGATGAGCAGGGCTTCATTTGGGAAAAGGCTATAGAAGGTGATTTTTTTAGAGTCCATTTTAGCCACATAAATCATTTACATGTTGATATATTTCCTTTTTATTCAAGAAATGGGACCATGACAAAAGACACCTGGTTCAAATCACACAGGCAAGATATGGAATTTCCAGAGTATTATCTTAAACCATTGTCAAGTATTGATTTTGTTGGCAGATCTGTTTCTGCTCCAAATAATATTCATGATTTCTTGGAACTTAAGTTTGGTGAAGGAGCAATTGAAAATCCTGTGTACCCTAACCCTCAAAAAATGGCTGGATTGGGCTACAAAACTGTTCCTGATAAGAACTAAAAAAACATTGGATGATTTTATAAGTGAAATACTATGTAATTCCATTAACTAATAATTTATTATTGTAATAATCTACCTATCTACCTCACCAAATTAATTGTAATACCTATTATGAATTTAAGACAATATCTTTCTTACTAGAAAAATTGATTTGAAGATTATTGCCTTGAAAATTGTTGTGATAATTGAATAATAAAGACAGTATTCTTTCTTGAAATGAGATGTATTCTTCCTTTGTTGAATCTTCTGAAGCTATTCCTATCTGTTTTTATATTAATTATATTTTAAGTAAACATATTACTTATACCATTATAAAATAGTGGAAACGGTTATCTTATAATTACTGCTGTATACATTACAAGTAAATAAAATCATTCACTTTCTCAATTGAAAATGTTCCTACCCTGAACGTTTCATCTCCCATTTCCATTTAGTCTTGTGTTGCTTTAATGAATCACAAGTCACATGTTTTACTACTAGCTTCTTTATATAAATAAAATAAGCAAGCCATAAAATATAGAAAAACCCCATTTTAACTTACCATTTAAGTGACAATGTAAAAAATTTGTAATTGAAATTCCAATAACAAAATTAATTACAGAATGATGGTATGAGTATGATATTTATAACAGCAAAAACTAATATGACAATAGATTTTTTTAAAAGCATTTTTTACATTTTTAAGTGAAATATTTTACTTATTTCCATCTAAATTCAAGCAATTTTTATTTAATTAATCAAAATTCAAATATTTTCTATTCATATATTTACTGAACTTAAAATTGAAAATTTTAGAAAGTTGGTGATGACAAGGGAGTACATTTGTTTTTTACAACAGTTTATTTACTATTTAAAGTGAACACTGACAAGCGCCTTACTTGGAATCCTCACACAAGACTGAAACGACAAGAAACTGTTCGAAGATACCGATTACTACAACACTTACTAGACAAATGTTCAAAACTTCCAGTTTGTTACAAAAAACGCATATACATCACTATTATTATAACTCATTATCAGACCTATTTGGACATATGGAATCGAGCTTTGTGGCTCTAAAATTCCTTCAAAATTGTTCCAAAATCCTGAATGCCCTTTATTTTGTCACAAATCAGCTCTTCCATAATGACCTCAACATCCCATTTGTTGCAGACCTATCCCGTGACATATATACCTCTTTTCATTCCAAACTCCCTGCCCACATAAACCAAAACTTGTCCATAATCTATTTTCCTTAGATATTCCTGATAATCCGCCGAGGCGATACATGAAAAGACGGTGTCCTCGGGACCTACTACCTTAAAATACACTGCCGGACAAAATTAAAGGATCACTTACAAATATTTATATTATTATTACATAAGAGATAAAAATAGGAATTCCTTTGTCCCAGATTGGACTTTGTGTTGTATCTTATCAAGTTAATCCTCTACCTGTTTATATTCCCACCCGTTTATGGAGAAAAGGGCAGTTAATCCTCTTCTTTTCTTTCTTCCTATCAGTAAATGGTTAGTTGTTAGCAAAGATTCATCTTATTGAAGATTTTCTAACATTTAAGAGACTTTAGTTTTTACTTGTGAGTTTAGTAAGAACATTGTGTGGCCAACAGAAGAGCATTGACCGAAGAGGAATCAATTCGTGCGGTTGCTTTGAGTGAAGAAGGTTTTTCTCAAAGGCATATTGCGCAACGGCTCCAGCGGTCACAATCCGTAGTGTCCAGGGTGCTTAATAGGCACCGTCAAACTGGAGGGCATACAAGAAGAGCCGGACAAGGCCGTCTGTGGTCAACTCCCACCGTGACGAGAGATTTTTGCAACTGCTTACTCTTCGGGATCGCCGATCATCTGGTAACAGTCTGCGTGGTCTCCTCCAGAGGTTCAGGAATGTGCAAATTTCAGAGCGAACCGTGAGAAGACGATTCAACAATTATGGATTGACCTCCCATCCTTCAGCTACTGGACCTCTTCTCTCCAGGGAACACCGTGTTGAGCGCTTGAGGTTTGCTCGGGAGCACCTTAACTGGACTCAGGAAGATTGGAGCCTCGTATTATTCAGCGATGAGTCAAGATTCTGTCTCCGATCTCCAGATGGACGGGAAAAGGTATGGAGAAGGCGGGGAGAGAGGTATGCTCCAAGGGTTGCGTTTGGTGGTGGGTCAGTGATGGTGTGGGGGGGCATAAATTTAAACTCCCTTACAGAGTTGGTTCTTGTGAACCGTGGCTCTATAGCTGCTGACAGGTACATTAGGGATTTACTTGAGCCACATGCAATACCTTTCGCCAGAAATATTGCAGGTAACTTTATTTTTATGCACGATAATGCCCGACCTCACATTGCTCGATCAGTGCAAAATTTCCTCAGACAAGAAGAAATTGACGTTATGGTTTGGCCACCCAGAAGTCCAGATATGAACCCAGTAGAGCATGTACGGGACATGCTTGGAAGGCGTGTCCGCGCCCGAGACCCACAAAATTTGGCAGATTTAAGGGAAATGCTAGTGGAAGAGTGGAACAACATCCCAGAACAACATGTAAGAGCCCTGGTCGCTGGAATGAGCAGGAGAATGGAAGCAATTATCAGAGCTAGAGGTGGGAATACCAATTATTGATCGTTTTCCTCGAATACTTCCTTTTTATTCAGTTTTGTTATTTCATTTCATTTCAAAGATTTACTTTTTCATTTTGAGACTGTAGAACATTTTTATATTTTGATTTGTTTTCCTATTAAAAATTTCTAGAAAAGAATTTTTATTTTTTATTACCCTTATAATAAAGTGTGACTTCTAAAGAAAAATGAATATTTTCAAAAATACTCTATACAGTTCAGTAATTTCAAAATATTGAAGTGATCCTTTAATTCTGTCCGGCAGTGTAGTTAGTTAAGTGCCATCACTGGGTAGTTCTTTCTCAAGACATTTTCACTACTTTTCTTCACCCTGCATATTTACTAATTGTTTTTTTATAAAACTGTTGTAAATTACAATAAATAAAAAATTTAAATTCAACACTAAGAAGTTGGTGGATTACATTATTCCTTGTCAGCAGTGTTTTAATCTGCATTTGTTACTTCTGCTGTAAAAACCTGTTCTGCATACATGAAAGGTCTTGGATTGAATACTTAATTTGCCTGAGATCACACACCATGTTTTCCCACAATCATGGGTATACATTATAGAGGCTTAGTAAAAATTAGTAGTATGCATTGTGCCTCTTGAGATCTTTTTCTACATGACAATCTCAGGCCAGATGTCCTGTTGGTGAACTAAGCCCCACTTAAAAAGATTCAAATAGAACTAAAGTTTGGACCTGCCTCTAAATGAAATGTAATAAAAATAATTTTTATTCTGGGAAATTTTGTCCCTTAAGAATGATATAATATAAACAAAAAAGTACAGTAAATTGTTTAGAAGGTATATTTTATGGGAATCAGGATAAAGCCACCCTTCACCAGAAAACCAGTGAGATATTCTGGGGAGACCATAAATAAATCTTAAAAAGCAGTTCATAAATCTTTTTAGTCTCATTCATTCTCACTAGAAAGTTCTCCATATACTGAGCATTCATAGTCATAATTCATAAGTGGGAAAGAATGAGAGAGGATAATAGGAGATGATAGGTGCCTCTAGAATATGAATCATGGGAACATAGACTGTTTAAGGATAGAGATGGATTTTATGGGAATTTGGTTACTGCATGTTATTTGTATTACATATTAAAAGTAATCCTTTTTCTCTATAGAGTTTTAGGACTGGATAAAAGTTTTATGGAGGAGTAGGAATGGAGGGATGGTTTTGGCCCAATGAGCATTGACTTTGTTTTCCCTGGATTCAGGCACAATTTATTTTCTTACAAGTCCAGTGGTTATTATCTCTCTCTTCTTCTTCTTCTTCCTCCTTGGTGCCTTTCAGCGTGAAAGGGCCTCGTTTATCCATCTTCATCAGCCATCGCGGTCTTTTGCCAACGTCCTCAAAGCACCCAGCTGCTTGCCTCTCTTCTCTCCCAATTTGACAACCTCATCAGACCACGTTTTTCGAGGTCGTCCCCTAGGCCTCTTGTCAGTCGGTCTTGCCTCAAAGAATTTAAAGGGCTCCCTTTCCTCGCTCATTCTTATCACATGTCCAAACCATTTGAGCGCTTTAAATTCCATAGTTTTTTACAATGGAGTCACTTTAAGATTTTCTCGAATCCATTTGTTTCGGATATGGTCTCTTCTGGTTCGGCCAGCCACTCTCCTTAGATATTTCATTTCCGATGCAGTCAGTCTGCTTTTATGTTGATCGAGTAGGACCCACCTTTCGCATCCATATAGTAAGGTCGGAAGGTACAGTGCATTATATATGGTCATTTTTTTTCATTTTTGACCTCTCGTTTCCCTATGACAGTGTTACTGATTTCGTAATAGACGCCATTAGCTTTTTGTATTCTATGCAATAATTCATGGTCTATTTTTCTCTTTCTTCCGATAACTGTTCCACCTGTTGTACCTCACACATACTCATCGACCATCTCTACAGTCCTACCCTTACAGTTAATCTGTATGTCCTCATCAACACGCCCTATCTGCATAACTTTGCTTTATTCCTTATTTATAAGCATTCCTTTTCTTTCTAGTTCAGCTTCCCATTCTATAATGGCTTTCTGTAGTCTTTCTGCTGAGTCTGCTATGAGGACAATATCATCCGCGTATACTAGAGCTTGGGCTAATATTGTTCTCAAATTCCATTTCCCTATTACTGCTCTTGCTGTTCTTCGCTTACAGCTTTTAAGGATCTCATCCATGAAAATGATAAAGAGTAGAGGTCTGAGACTATCACCTTGTTTGACTCCTCTATCCATCCTGAAGCTCTTAGATTCCTTTCCATTAATCCTCATTATACCTTTGGAGTCTTTATAGGTCGAGTGCATTGCTTTGATAAAGTCTCCAGGGATGTTCTTTTTTCTTAATGCATTCCAGATCTCTTTTCTGGGAACTGAATCAAAGGCTGCCTTTATATCCAGGAAGGCCAGATACGTGTTTTTGTCTCACTCCCATGCCTTTTCCATTATGGTCCTTAAAGCAAAGATATGGTCCTGCGTTTGTCTCAAAGGTCTGAAAGCTGCTTGTTCTTCTTCTAGTTGGTCCTCCACCATTCTTATTAGTCTTTTCTCCAGGATGGTTGTGTATATTTTGTAGACAACTTGAGATAGACATATGGGCCTATAGTTTTGGCATTCGCTCTGACTCCCTTTCTTATAGATGGGAATGATGATGTTATATTCCCATTCTTTGGGTATTCGTTTCTCTGAATACACTTTTTGGAATAGACTCTGATGTGACCCAATCAGACTTTGCTCTCCATATTTTATGAATTCGGGCGCGATATTGTCTCTTCCAGGTGCTTTTCCTGTTTTTAATCTTTCCATCGCTGCTTCCACTTCTTCTTCCCAAATCATTTCGTCATAATCCTGATGTCCTTCTGCTTCTGCCATTTCACTTCTATTTTCTTCGAACACTTGGGAGTAGTGCTGTTTCCATCTGTCTAATATATCCTTATCTTTTGAAAGTATTTTCCCAGATATATCCTTTATATTCCGGATCGGCTTGGATTTTTTGCCTTTTAAAGCTTTGATCTTTTTCCAGAATTTATTATCAACAATTACATATTTATTAGGTTATTATCAACATTTACAAAAATCCTCAAGTATATCAGAAGGGAGGAAGGAAGGAAATTTATATTTGCAGGTCATCTGCTTTCGAAAGATTTTAGTTTTAGGTCATTTATGTTTATGGAAAATAGATTTGGTGAAATTGATGATCCTTGGGAAACATCACGAAATAGGTGAAGCGATGATGAGGGAGGTTAGTTGAGAAAAATGACTGTCTAAGACTCTGAAGGACTGGAACCAGCTCAAGGCTGTATTGGACAGGGAAATGTCTTGTAGTTTGTATAAGAGGATTAAGTTATCAACACAGTCAGAGGATTTGAAAAAATCAAAGATATTAAGTTGGGACATTTCTAATGGGCAGGGCATGTGGAGAGGAATAGCAGCAGCAAGATTGCCAAAAAGGTACTGTTGAAGGAGCTACATGATTAAAGAAAAGTGGGAAGGCCTTACATAAGATTGTTATATTATACTGTATCTGCATAGGATGCGGGTCTTCCTGGGTACCCAGAATCGGAAAGCTATGGCAGCAAACCATAACTGGTGGAGGTTAAGATGGACTAGAGAGCCAACTATGATGATGCATTAATTTTGCATGCAATTCATTAATTTAGGGCTATAGTCCATGTTTCAGATACTGAAGCTTGGTTAGGTCAGATTTTGCAAGAGAGATGAGGATCCTATAGTGAATAAGGTATATAGGTATATAAAAATTTCAAATTCAAGATTTCAAAGGACTGCAAGTATTTTAATCCTATTTAATACTTAATATTCCCTTTAGAGAATTCTCTAAGCTGGTTCTTTCCATTCAGCTTCTTAAAAACAAAAACCCTCAAATTAGTTATTTGTTTCAAATAAGAAACATGGCAGTGCCCTACAAAATTCTCATAATTTTAAGACATTACTGGGAAAGAATATCACAGCCGCTGAAGCTACTCATGAGATTATTAAATATTAAGGGAAAGTTGTCCTTGACCAGTGTACTGCATGGCATTGGTTTGAAAAATGTAGCAGTGGAGATACAATGTTGAAAAGAAAGAAGGGCTCCATGTGACCGTTAATGGATATTGATGGGGTACTGTAGGAAGCTGTTGTGTCAAATCCATCCAAAAGTACTCTCAATCTTGCCAGGGAGTGTGGTGTGTCAAAAGATACTTTTAGGGACCATCTTCTCTCCATGGGGAAGGTGAAAAAAAGTAGTAAGCTGGTCCCTCACAAACTTACTCCTTAGGTAAGAGATCAGAACTTTATTGAAAACCCCTTCTGATACGAAATAATAATACAAATATTAAGTTGAAAAACGGTCATTTTTTTATTGATACACCACATTACATGTATGAATACAAATGAGACTGGTAACAACCAGACTATGATTGTCAAGCATGGAAGAGGAAGAATCCTTGAGTAGCTGGTTCGGAACTTTTGATTTTCTTTCATTCTTTATATTTATAGAAATGACACTATAGGTAATTATTAATAGTTAAGAAAGTAATATATTTGATAAAAATCCTTTTAAGTAACTTGATCCAATAAATAATGAATACCTGTGCTGAAAAGATTGATTTAATTTTATTTAACTTTAAGTTTAGTTCAATTTGTTCATCTTAATAATGTTTAATTTATTTACATTATATGTAAATATGGTGTGGTACAGTGGATAGAGCACTAGTCTATTGTTCTCCAGGTCCTGTGTTTGGATCCCAGCTGTACCAGAATATTATTTACTCTGTTATTTCAGCCGTGGGGTGACCCTGGCGTTTAGAGACCCTCCTGTTTGCACACATTTTTGCCTTTGCACACCCATCCTCTATAAAGTGGGTACCCAAAAAGGGAGGAACTGGCAACTGAGAGTGATAAAAGTAGTATGAATCATTATGAAAATATACTGAGCCCATGACCCTTAAGAGGTTGTACAGGACAGATTTTTTCAAATATGGTGTGAGTCAGCTCTTCAATCATGATTGCCATGGTCCTTAATTGTGACAGAAAGTAATATTATTAGATAAAAAATACTGACAAGTCACTTTATCCAATAAATAATTAAGCAGACATTGTTTTATCCATTCAGGAACCTTCAGGATAAAAACAGATTACATACATCAAATATATCAGAGACAGAATATATCACACCAACAGCTAAGGCAGACAAACACATTACATCAGCATCAGTATGGTTAGCTATTTAGTAGTATTTAAGAGATTTAAGGTTTACCTTCAGAACTTCTAATAAATATTCTATAGTAATTTAAATATAATTTCAAATTGATTCAACTTTTTATCTTAAAAAAGTCCTTCAAATATTAAATTGTTCATTTCATTGAATATTTTATTTTTAAAATAATATAATCATTGAAATAAATATGTTAAAACTAGAAATACAAATGTAAAGTGGAGTAAGACCATTGGTGGATATTATAGTTAAGATACAAAGGAATGATCACAAGTCTTACAAATACCTAATGATTTGTATTGATACTTTTATCCAAATTAATTCTCCATGACATTTTTAATTTCTGAAAAAGTTTTCAGCCTTAATTGATAAGTTACAGCCTTAATTACGTTAAATTGCTGTACAAATATGTATAGTATTTTATACAAATCCATGATTTCTTTAGTAAGATTAAGTTGTTTATAGCAAGATCGAAGTGGCATAGGACTAGATATCCATCAGACAAAACTTATTATAATAAACTGACTAACAGACTAAAATCAGAAATCAGAAAAATAAAAATTCAAAACTTACTCAACTTCACCGAAAAACTTACTATACAGACAGATCATTATGGATGACAAAAAAAATGCTACTAAAGTTCAAAAACTGTAATCATCCACTACTAACTGATTCCCGTATCTGGACAAGATCTGATGAAGAGAAGGCCCAGATATTCGGTCAGCACCTTTTTAGAACCTTTAATCCACATCCAGATATCCATAATCCCGGTCACATTAAGTTTATAGAAGATGAACTAGATATCCCACTCCAAATGGTCCTTCCTCCTAAAGCGTTCCATCCTTCTGAAATATCTAACATCATTCAGAGTTTACCATCCCGCAAAGTTCCTGGGCATGATCTTTCTAACTTCTCATATTTTAAAACTACTTCCTCGAAAAGCTATCTTATATCTAACTTACATATACAATGCCGTACTCCGTTCCACATACTTTCCTGCTTCCTGGAAATTATCCATTGTCAAAATGATACCCAAACCTAAGAAACCGCCAGAAAATCCATCTTCTTACCGTCCCATCTCACTTTTACCAATCATGGGGAAAATCTTGGAAAAGCTTATACCTGTATCCCATCCTTGATACTAATTCCATAATTCCTCATCATCAGTTTGGATTCAGAACGTCCCACTCCACTATCCAGCAATGTCATCGTGTGGTGGACATTGTATCGTCTACATTGGAGCGCGGCTTGTATTGTACGGGAGCCTTCCTCGACGTGGAACAGGCCTTTGACCGAGTCTGGCACCCAGGGTTGCTTTACAAGCTCCGCAAATTCCTCCCCCCAACATACTTCCTTATTATCCAGTCCTACCTCACTGACAGATCCTTCAAAGTCAATCATAATAATTCCTATCCATCCATTTTTAGTCAGTTTGCTGGTGTTCCTCAAGGCAGTATCCTAGGACCCATTCTTTGCACAGTTTATACAGCTGATATCCCTTCCCATCTTAACACTTTCCTTTCTACCTACGCTGATGACACTTGAGTGTTATCAGTCAAAACTGATCCAACTATTGCCTCTCAAACTCTCCAATCCCACCTCAGAGACCTTGAGGTATGGTGTCAAAACTGGAGAATTAAAATTAATGCCAACAAATCCAACCAAATTACCTTTACCCTTCTTCGTAAACCCATGAACATATATGAATATATATGTTGTATATGAATATATATATTATGTTCAAATATATAATATATGAACCTATAAACATCCTGCCCTACTGTTTCCTTCAATAATACTCCTCTTGTCCCGGTTGAACAGATCAGATATCTAGGACTGCACCTTGACAAACGCCTTACTTGGAACCCTCACACAAGACTAAAACGACAAGAAACTGCACGACATTTTCGACTTCTTCAACACTTACTAGACAAACGTTTATAATCTTCCACTTAACTACAAAAGACTCATCTACATGACTATCATAAGGCCGATATGCACTTACGGAGTGGAGCTTTGGGGCTCTACTAAACCATCGAATTCTTCCCGTATCCAATCCCTACAATCCAAAATCCTTCGTAAAATCCTCAATGCTCCTTACTTTGTCATGAACAAACTTATCCATAAAGACCTCAACGTTCCGTATGTTGCTGATTTAGCCCGATCTAGATACCATTCCTTTCATGACAAACTCCATTCCCACCCTAATCCTCTTGTTTCAATACTTTCTTCCTCTTCAATTCCTGACAATCCTCCGAGGCGTCTGAAAAGAAGATGGCCTCGAGACCTTCTAGTGTAGAAAAGTTCCAGGAGTGCTGCCATTGGGTAGTTCTTCTTCAAGTTTGTTTCACGCCATTTAACTTTTGTCACATTTACTTGTTGTACCTTGAAGTACAGTTGTAAATTTCAATAAATGATGTTAAAAAAAAAAAAAAGTTGTTTATGTTTGGAATGAAATTGGTATTTGACAACTCAACAAACCACCTCAGCTTAAGCTAAATCTTCCAATGGTGACGATATATTTAGGAAATGTGGTGAACTGCCTTACCACTGAAAGTTTCTCAAAAAAAATAAAGTTCACAATGAATATAAACATGTTAATATTAAATTATGGGTTTTATCAGAAGTTAATTTTGCCTGTACTGTCAACTCCAAATCCAATATTTTAAACAGCTTTTTGGAAAGGCAGAAAAGGTTATTTATTTCTCTTAAACTATCTACTTTTTCAATCGCAACTATGCAAAGTTTCAATCACCCTAAAATCACGGAATTTTTACCAAAAAAATTGCAAATTTGCAGTTTGCATCTGCCTTAGAATCTCAGTGGCTTTGGAAAAGCAGATAAGGTTATGTTTTTTCTGTTTGACCATATACTTCCATAAATCCAAGTTTCAAGATTCTTAAAATTGATTAATTTCGACCTCTAAAATTGTAAATTTTCAATTAACGTCTCTAGGAGAATATCAGTGGCTTTGAAAAGATTTTTATGAACAAGTTTCATATATTCACTATTGTTTCATTCTTTAAAAATATTGGAGGTGTTTACATGACCACCGTTTTAATAGATAACGGGCTTTGGAATATCAGACTAATTTTTTAATAAAAAAAAAAACCTGTACAACTACAACCCATGAAGAGTTTTGGGCTCAGTACATGTAGAGATTTCTACATTTTCTACCATTTCTAGGCCAATGGGTGTGCAATGAGGTGATTCGGCCGAGATCACGCTCAGCCGCCAGTTTTTTCCCCATTTTTGAGTACCCACTTTAAAGAGGCTGGATCTGCTGCCCCAGGAGGGTCTCCATACCCCAGGATCGCCCCCCGGCCGAATTAATAATACTCCACCACAGCCGGGATTCGAACCCAGGACCCGGAGCACAGTAGACTAGCGCTCTACCCACTAGACCATGCCGCTCCCCCAATTTTTCAATATTTAATTCATATTTTAAATTTTTTCAATGATCATACTCTTTTATGGTCCTGGCTCTGGGCTATAATAAAAGTTTCCAATTGTAACTATTAAAAAAATATACACACACCATAGATAGCCAACAATATTTTAAATTTGAACATAAGGTAAGCTCAACTAAAACTAAATAAACAGGATTTGAAATGGAAATTTAAATCATACTAAAAAGATTTCATGTCAGATTTATTGTCTTCTGTATATTCATAGTTTATGCAACATTAAGAATCAATATTTTCTTGTAACAAATAAATTATATCACAACGAAACAAGAAAAATATATCAAAATAAATAAAAATAGTCTTTCAAAATTACTAACATACAGTCACATCTTATGAAACAGTCACCCCCCAAATAATGTAAAAATGTTTCTTAAATAATAAAATGGCATGATTACTAACTATTTACATTAATATTCTGTAAGAAATAGTTAATACAATATGTATTTATATAAATATATATATTTAAAAAAAAAGGAAGATATTTACAGTGAAAAAGTAGTTAACTTCAGCCATGAATTAAGAATTAATATTATACACATAAATGGAATATACTTATAGGGGAGGTATATATTTAATGTCACACACAGATATATATATATTTTTTTTATTTCACTATCTCCATAGCAAAATATACACATGCTTGAATAAATTTGTATGTGTGTCAATATTAATTTAAAAAAAAATTCAAATAATTTACAGATATATAACAAGTTACAAGTTTTTATTTACATATTATCATTAAATAATAAAACTATCAATAGTAAGTAGAAATGTACAATAATTACATTTGAAAAAGAAACTTAAATATTAGAAGAAAATAACTTCTTCTTCAGTATTATGAGTAGGAACTGTTTCTTGATTTGCTTCAGAAGATCTTATTCTGAATTTATCAGGGAGTTTAGGGTAAGTATTGGTGCGACCTGCTTTAACTCCTGTTTTTGACTCCCCCTAAAAATATAAATATGCTTTAAAAACAAATACAAGTGCTAAAATCAAACAATCACTGCAGAAGTATTAAACTCCTAGGTAACAGGTCCATTGAAGGGTGATAATGAAATAAGTAGAGCTTATTGGAGATAGAAAGGACAAATAACTTTTCACGGATAAAGCAGACGAGTGAAGGACCATTGAAAATTCAGATCAGCAAACAATACAACAATGGATAAAGATCAATACCTAGTATCTCAGAATTGAATACTTTTCAGGAGATAATAAAAGTTTTAAAACAGATAACTTTAAAATTTTATTTACTTAGTTCAACATTTTATTATGTTGCTCGCGAATTTGTCTTGCGTCAATTTCAGTTATTATTACCGCGACTAAGAAGTTTTTTAAAGAATATATTGCGTTGTCTGGAAAGTCCGTAGAGAAATTTTGACAAAAATTAAAATATATGAACAGCATAAAATTTATTTATTCAATCTACAAAATAGTTACCACCGGCTTGGAAGGTCCTTTATCCTTTTTTTCCAAAAATCCCTGTCTTTACTCCTGAAGAACAATATAAGGTCTGTTTTGACGTCATCTTCTGAAGAGTAGAATTTCCCTAGAAGAAAATTTTCGAGAGAACGGAAAAGATGGAAATCCGAAGGAGCAAAGTCAGGAGAGTACGGGTGAGGTAAAACCTTCCATCTCAATCTTTTACCAAGTCCTTAAAACACATGGAGCCTAGCGTTGTCTTGGTGGAATAGCACTCTTTTCCGATTTGCCAACTCTGTCCGTTTCTCTTTGCAGCCTTCAATCGATCTAACTGGGCGCAGTAAAAGTCCGTATTTATAGTTTGGTTTTGTGGAAGGAGCTCAAAATGTATGGGTCCCTTCAGATCCCACCAAATACTGAGCATCACTTTTCTTGGATTCAAGTCGGCCTTTGGTGTTGCGAGCGGCGTCGTTCCAGGCAAACCCCAAGATTTTTTTCAGCTGGTGTTGATGTAGAGAATCCATTTTTGTCACCAGTAGTAACTCGTTTCAAAAATGGATCCTTAACATTTTTTTTTCAGTGGCAAATCACAACATGAAATCCTTTCAATAAGGTTCCTTTCACTGAGATCATGGGGAATCCAAACATCGTAAGGATAGACGTACCTGGCCGGCTTTAAATGATCAAAAACTGTCGATTTGCAGGCTCGTTACTCCACAGCTATCTCACATCTCAGATTACTTGTGATGACCGTCATAATATCCTAGATGTCAAGAGTTAAACTCCAGCTCCCTGGCCAGCCCGGGATCGGTCTTCCAATTTGAAATTTCCTGATCTAAACTGCGAAAACCATTTCTGAACCATGCTATCAGCAATTGAATCTCTGCCATACACAGCATGAATCTTTCTTGCGGTTTGGGGTGCTTTTTTACTATTTTTTTTTTAAATAACAGCATAATATGCCAAAAATGAACCGAACTGTTACTCATGTTGGTTTGTAATAAACTACACTACTGAGCCTTAATAAAGACGAATTCAGTGTGTAAACATAGTTACTTCCATGAGGATTAAAGGCATATAAATAAACATTAGCTTTGTGATTCATTTTTGAAAGACAAAGTAAAAGGTAAATTTTATTTTAAAAATCTCTACGAACTTTTCGGACAACCCAATTTTTTAAAGTACTTCTGCGTAAATGATATTTTTGGTTTTATTTTCTTGTGGCAAAGAACATAATGAATCATTTGGAATTGCTAGAATGCGAGATTTTTTTTACAGATTTTCCTCTGATTCTTTGCTCCTATTGGTCATAGCGTGATGTTTTATAGCCTATAGCCTTCCTCGATAAATGGACTACCCAACACAAAAAGAATTTTTCAATTTGAACAAGTAGTTTCTGAGATTAGCGCATTCAAACAAACAAACAAACTCTTCAAGCTTTATAATATAAGTATAGATTATTATGTAAGGTTTCACAAAATTATATATTTTTTGTAACAATATTAAACCCATGTAGTATTGAAACTCAAAAACTTCGAAGAAACAGTTACTGAATAGTAGATTGGACAAATAGGTATTGATCTGACTCCATTAATAAAGTATGGAAGTAATAATAACATCAGATTTGAAGAAGTTTATAAGAAGTGATTGCTTGTAGAGCTGAAAAGCCAATTAGCTTCAGTTATGAGAAAATTTTGGGTGCTAGTCAGGACTAGGTAACAGTTTCATTTTTCTTATAAGTCATTCAATACATAAACATGGATATGTAAATAACAAAATTTTAATTGGATTAAGATAAAAGAGAGAGAGAGAGAGAGAGAGAGGAGAGAGAGAGGAGAGAGAGAGAATAAGAGGAAATTCTATAAAGTATATTTACAAAACTTGCTAATACCTGAATGTTCTGCATCATTGCTGGACTTGAACCAGTTCTTGAATGAGTAGGAAGTTGAGGAGGAGTTGTACTTAAACGTTGATAAGCAGTAGTTTTCTTAGTATCACCCCCTGCTCCTTCTCTTAATTTAAGTGGAAGCATTTGTTGAGGACCAGTACCAGAAGCAGCAATGCTACCACCACTGTTTCCTAACTTAGTAGCAAGTTTTAAAGGTAACTGCTGTTTGATTTGTACACTTGATGCTACCTGGAAAATTTTAAAATATAATGAACTAAAATAAAAGTTAATATACAAGAACACTCCTTTAATTCACAGCTACAAGTACCATGCAAATTTATTTTTATGTAAAATTAAACATATTATTATTAAATATAATATGTTTAATTTTCCTCGCGCAGATCTCATTACCGCGTATGGGGAGCGTCCCACGGGTGGCGGGTGTGGGGATGGTCGGTGGAATTCCCTAAGAAGCTCCTCCCGGCTAAGTCCGATGGACTCGCTGACCAACAATGAGAGCGGTCCTCCAGACTTGCTGCTCATTATCCGTTCGGGTCTCTGGTTAGGGACTGCTTCAGGGGAATCATGGCAAAAGATGAAAATTAGAGATATAACAATAGGAACGTGGAACGTTAAAAGTTTAAATACAGTAGGTCAGTTAAAGTCGGTCGCGAATGAAGTTAAGAGGTATCATTTAGATATTGTTGCATTACAAGAGGTTCGCTGGCCAGGGGAGGGTTCGTTAACAGAAGGAAAGTATACTATTTGGTACGGGGGAAGCGTTAATTATTGTTTAGGTACCGGGTTTTTGATTAGGAATAGATGTCTTCCGCATTACGGGACATACAGTTCTTTAGTGAAAGAATATCGGTTGCTATATTTCAAGGTCGATGGTTTAAAATCGTGTTTGTGAACATTCATTCTTCCACCGAAGACAGTGATGATGAAGTAAATGCGAATTTTGTGGTAAACTAAAGTCAGTTTACGATAAGCTACCATGAAATAATATTAAGATAATACTAGGCGAGGCGAACACAAAGATTGGAAGGGAAGAAGTATATTGTACTACAATCGGTAAAGAAAGTTTGCACGAATGTAGTAATGATAATGGGACCCGACTAATAAAATTTGCCATTTCGAAAAACCTAGTAATCAAAAGTACTACGTTTAAACATAAGGATATTCATAAGTATACGTGGACATCGCCGGATGGGCAAAGGCGGAATCAAATCGATCACAACAGATGGCAAAGTAGCATAATTAACGTAAGATCGTATTGTGGTTCTGATCATGAATTATTTATCGCGAAACTTCGACAAAAACTAAATACAAAAAAGAAAACACAGAACTATATTCATCCCGAGATTTTTTGATTCAGGTTAATTGAACATTCCCGGAATTAGAAAACATAGAAGTAAAAAATAGGTTCGAAGCTTTGGAATCTTTAGACAAAGAACACGAAGATGTAAACAAATTATGGGAAGGGATCAGGGATATTATTAAAGAGGTCGGTAATTTGTGTCTTGGGAAAATCGAAAATAAAAAGAACAAACCTTGGTTCGACAGGGATTGTAAAAATATGTGTGAAAAAAGAAAAACCGCTAAACTGAATTATCCATTATGAACCCCAAGGAAAGAAAAGCCGGACGGATCAATAGGAAACGACATAATGCATGTTTAATGGACTTTAAATTAGCCTTCTGGAATGTTTGATCATTACACAGATCAGGAGCTCTACAAAAGCTCCTTAACCAGCTAGACTTATACAACATTGACATTGCTCCTTGGATCGACGCCATATATATGGAACTGGTTTTGTTGTCAGCAAGAGACTGGCGCAGATGGTAATAGACTTCAAACCAGTCAGCCCAAGAACATGCCTCCATCGCCTAAAAGGAAAATTTGATAATTTCTCAATATTAAGCGTGCACGCACCGACAGAGAGATCAGAGGAGGAAGAAAAAGATCATTTCTACGACATCCTAGAGCAAACAACGGATAAGATCCCCCAACATGATATTAAAATTATAATTGGTGATCTGAATGCTCAAATAGGTAAGGAATCAGTATTATGCCCAACAATTGGAAAACACAGTATCCATGATTGTACAAATGATAACGGTAGGAGATTAGTCAGCTTTGCAGCAGCTAAGGACCTGGTGGTAGCTAGTACTATGTTTCGGCACAAGAGAATACACTTTGCTACATGGCACTCCAATGATGGTAAACCAGATAGACCATGTTCTGATAAGTAGGAGATTCAGATCTAGTCTACAGAATGTACGGGTACATAGAGGAGCCAACGTTGACTCGGACCACTACTTGCTGGTGGCTTTTATTCACGCAAGGATATCATTATCCCATAATAAACCTTTAAAAAAGGCAATCAGGTACAAAACGCAGAAACTAAAAGATCTTGCAACAAATCAAAAATTTAATCAGGCCATGGATGAGAAGTTGCAAAGCATTGACATGTCTAACATATCAATTAATGAAAAATGGGATCTATACAAAAAACAGTGCACAACGTAGCAAAGGAGATCATTGGACAAAAAATAACTGACAAAAGAGCACCCTGGTTTGATTTAGATTGCTAACTGGCTACAGACGCCTGCTATTCAATATTGCTTTAGAATGCGCAATCAGAAAGTCGGGAATCCAGGTAGGAGGGACGATTTTCAACAAATCATGCCAAATCTTAGCCTACGCTGATGATCTGGATATTATTGGACGCAATTTCTCCAGCATGAAGAGAGCCTTTATGAATCTCCAAAGAGAAGCTGCTAAACTTGGACTACTGGTGAATGAGAAGAAAACAAAGTATATGGTCTGCAATCCTAACACAAGAGAGCATGTAGGAGGAGTTATAAAAATAGGGGAATTCAGCTTTGACTGTGTAGAGGAATTCATTTACCTCGGAACACAGCTAAACTCAGGAAATAATAAGCAACCAGAAATACAGCGTCGGATTTTAGCGGCCAATAGGTGCTACTACAGACTTCTCAGACATCTAAGGAGCAATTCTCTCTCCAGAACAACGAAGATGAAAATATATAAAACATTGATTAGACCGGTTCTCACATATTCGTCAGAGTGCTGGACGATGACAAAAGCCCAAGAATCGTCCCTATTAAGATTCAAAAGGAAAATCTTAAGAAGGATTCTGGGGCCAGTGTATGAGAACGGTACCTGGAGAATGAGGAAAAATGTAGAGCTCATGAGGCTCTTTGACGACCTAGACGTAGTTCATTTTATAAAATCTGGGCGCCTGAGATGGGCCTGGCATGTTACTAGAATGAACAGTAATGAAATACCCAAAAAACTCCTCGAGGAAAAGATTTGAAGTTGGCAGACCTCGTTTGCGGTAGGAGGATTGTGTGGCAGCAGATGCGCAGAACAAGCTGGGAATCAGAAATTGGAGAGCAGCAGCACAAAACAGGGAAGACTGGCGGCTCAGACTAAGGGAGGCCTTGACTCTTCACGAGTTGTAGCGCCATCGATGATGATGATGATGCTAATCTGAATTCCTTGAATAATCCAAGCGATACTAACGTGGCTCACTTTCGGATAGTAAAAAATGAGACTTCAAAATTCTTAAAAAATAAGAAAAGAGAGTATCTTAAAGGCAAAATAATAGAAATAGAAAAACACAGAAGCGAAAATAACGTAAGAGAGATGTACAAAGGTATAAACAAATAGCGTAAAAGATTTAAACCTCTATTGAATGGGGTTAAAGATGCGAATAACAATATAATTGTGGATATGACTGAGATATTAAATAAATTTAAACAACACTTTGACGGCATTCTAAATACGGAAAATAATAATCCATCTCCTCATCACTCTGAATATTAGAGCGCTGAACCATGGATAGACGCACCGAATAAAGAGGACGTCGAAATGGCAATAGGAAAATTAAAACGTTATAAAGCTGCAGGAAATGATAATATCACGAGAGAATTAATCAAGGCGAGTGGAGAAGCGGGCGTTTCCAAATTACATGTTTTAGTTAAAAAGATCTGGGAAAATGAAAAAATGCCCGAACAATGGAAAGAATCAATACTTATTCCGATTAAAAAAAAAGGGCCGAGGACGGATTGTAACAACTATCGTGGGATCTCTCTTCTCCCAGTATGCTATAAAATATTCTCGTTAATACTAACTAGCCGAATCACGGAATACGCTGAGGAAATTATCGGAGACTACCAATGTGGTTTAAGGCGGAATCGCTCGACTACTGATCAAATATTTTCCTTACCTCAAATATTAGAGAAAAAGTTGGAATACAGCGGTGTAATCCATCAACTTTATATCGATTTTAAAAAGGCTTATGATTCCATAGACCGTCAGAAGCTGTATAACATTATGATTGAACAGGGAATTAACCTAGGAAACTAACCTAGGAAGTTAACCTAATAGAGATGTGTTTGTCAGAAACATTCCATAAAGTTAGAATCGGTCATAATTACTCCGAGAGATTTGAGGTGCGATCAGGTTTGAATCAGGGGACTCTCCTTCACCTGTTTTATTTAATTTAGCTTTAGGATATGTCATAGAAAAGATGATGTGTACTGAGAAAGGCTTAAATATGGGTGACAAGATTCCGGTTTTGGGGTATGCCGATGATTTGGTACTACTAGGTGAAGACACGGAAACTATACAACTAAATACAAGTGTGTTAATAAAAACCGGTAAACAAATAGGTCTCGAATTAAATACCGATAAGACGAAATATATGATTAGTAACAGAAACGGTGGTGATCTTGGTGATATTGATATATCAGGGCATACTTTAGAA
Organism: Piezodorus guildinii; assembly: GCA_023052935.1. Classification (NCBI taxonomy): domain Eukaryota; kingdom Metazoa; phylum Arthropoda; class Insecta; order Hemiptera; family Pentatomidae; genus Piezodorus; species Piezodorus guildinii. The sequence goes on along the minus strand of CM041295.1, from coordinate 33,770,682 downwards.
CACGTAGAGAAATACAAGTATTTAGGTTCAATGATAACAAAGAAAACTGAAATCCAGGAAGAAATAAAGTCCCGGTTAAAGGTGGGAAATGCGTGGTATTATTCAGTTGCTAAATTACTTAGCTCGCGGCTTCTATCTAAAAACTTAAAGGTTAGAATTTATAAAACTATTATTCTTCCGACAGTTCTTTACGGATGTGAAACATGGCCGCTTACTTTGAAGGATGAACAATGGCTTAAGGTTTTCGAAAATAAGGTACTGTGTAAAATATTTGGTCCGAGGAGAGATGAGGGCACTGGGGAGTTTAGAAGGTTGCACAATGCGGAATTGTGGAACTTGTATCCTGTGAATATAATTGAGTTAATGCATCTTGAAGACTCAAATGGGCGAGTAAAGTTGTTGGGCTCAGTAAGGAACGGATTCCGAGAAAGTTGGTATTTGTTGATCCGACTGGTAGTTGTCCGAAAGCTAGGCCGAAGCATCGATGGGAGGATTGCGTTAAGGCTGATCTCGGGGGCATGGGCTTGAACGGTGAACATTGGACGAGTCTATGTAGGCGGAATTGGGTGGTATCGGCATCGAACCTTCGGGTTCCTTAAGCCTATTATTATTATTTAATACATTTAATTTTATTTCAAGGTGAAGGTTACACCAACACCACATATAAGTAAAATACTTTTAACATTCATAAGCTTATTTTATTATATAAACATTTTGGGTAATTGCTAATTTCAAAAATATATATTTGTAGATCAACGTTATTTCTAAAAATTCTAGTTGTTTTTCATATCTTATTCTATAATTATTATCATGAACTAAGTGAATTTATTGAAGGGGTTAAAACATTTCCTAAAATTCCTACATATTTCCTCCCATAGCTATATGCCAAATAAAAGAACATTTCTTAAATTCACAGTCAGGTACCATGCAACTTTAGTTCTATATAAAACAAAAATGTTATTTCTAAAAATAATATGTAATTAGATTAAGAAAGTATAGTTTATACAGCAAGGGCTACTTTTTTTGGAAAAGTTACCCTCATTACTCTTAATGAGATATCAAAGCAACTTCAGTAATAATTAATTTGAAAAAAAACAAAAAAAAAAACGAGCAAGTAGGACATTACTAAAAGGTAGTTCCCCACTTTTAAGGCTCACTCTATCAAGGAGCTAATTTCATTCAAATGATCTTTAAATCAATTAGCTATTGTTAAAATAAATTCATTACATTGCAAAAATATTACTCAGTAAGAAAAACAAGTCTGGGATTATTTGAGAGTAAAATAATAGTATAACATTAATAATTACTTTTTGTTGGTTTGTAGCACTAATTAGATTGAGAGGCAATGTTGTAGATTTATTTGCAGTATTTTGCTTCCATTTTATGGGATCAGACTTCCTTTTAGGAGGATCACTCGGCGGAGTATGTGTAATTGTATTAGTCCAAGAAATATCATCAGGTGATGTTGCAGCTGCGGCTAATGAAGGACTCATCACAATCCCTTGACTACTGAGCGTTTCTAATTTTCTATAAAGTTTTTCTCTTTGTTGAGTAATGTCCGCTTGTTCAAGACGAATTTGCTCCTGGAAATGAAAATTAATGCATAGTAATAAGTTAAGTACATGGTAATAAATATTGAAATTTATGTTATAATCAGAAAAAAAAAAAAGGATGAAATATAGGTAAACATATTTTTAGTAATATAGAAATGTCAACAAAATGAAAAAATAATGTTAAAAATATATTCATCCTGCATTTATTTTCAATGCAAAACAAACCAGGTATTGAAAATTAAAAAGTACCAAAGTTCACAATTACAATGTTAAAATTTTATACAAAATATTCTATATAGATAGACTGAGTCAGTTCAGTGGTAAAGGTGACTTTTGATGAATGAGGTTAGAAATAACTTGAAAATGCAATATACAGTGAGACCAGTGAATATCCACGAGGGGAGTATGGGTGTGTTTATGTGACTGATTTAGAGCAAACTTTTTTGAGTGATTCCATTGGAAAAAATTCAACCCATAATATTCTGTTTCATCCAAAGGTTATTGGAGCCTAGAAAAAAATAAATTAATAAGCATACCGAAATTCTGTATTTTATATCTTGTGTTTGAAAAAAGATAATCACATGTTTTTCCTAGAACAACTAGAAGTATGCTCTAATTCATCCACTGCACAAAAAATAGTATAAGACGGACATTAATCATTATAGAGGAATCCCCCTGCTCTTGGCAGCCCTCTTGAACAGAATGGAACCTCAAGCAAATTCATTAATTTATGAATACAAGGCTGGATTACAAATATAAATAATAAATTTAATGCACTAATCTGTCAATGGGGGTAGGTGCTGAGCAGAGATGAAGCTAAAAAATTATAGAGCTAACCCTTACAGAAACAGCATCCAGAGTGAAATTTATGGGAGAAACTTTTAATATTGATCTTAAAAAAATCATCAGAGAATGGGAAGATGATATATAGGGCATCCAGGTTTAAAGGTATTAAGAAAGAGAACCACTGTAATATTAAAAGGTATCACTTTCGGGGTTGATATGTCAATTAATACACATAACAGAATTGAAGTAATCCACGCAGTAGAAACTTTATATCAAATTGCACAAAAAACAGGGTTGCAAATTTCATATAAGAAAACACTATATGTGGAAAGTTTACCAGAATTATCCCCTCTTGTCACAAATCATGGTAAAATTTCATAAGTTTGCTATTAAATACCACAATGAAATTATAAAGCCCTTGGGTCTCAACCAAATCGCTAATGAAGAAATAATCACAAAAGGCTTCAGAGGGCCTACAAATTCACATAGGCTCACTACAACAAAAAGTGCATTTCCATAAATGCAAAATGAATGAAAAATCCAGTTAAAAAAAAGAAAAGAAAAGGAAATCAGCAGTAGAAAACCTAATGAACAATTCCTACATCAAACAAAACATAAAAAGTAACAGTGTGTTAAAATGCACGAACGCATTCATCTAATTCAAAAAACGTAATCACAACCCACAATAGCATCATAAGCGATCCCTATATTCATGAAAAAAATAAAATAAAATAAATGGCATGCACTATCTTATTAAAATAAAAAATAGCATCCTTAACACCTAATGAATGATGCTCATACCGGAAATTTGTAGTAAAAATGAATGAAAACTGTACATGCTAGAAAACCTAAAAGAAGGAAACTAAACACACCCCTCCTCTCCAAAAAAATAATAATAAATATAATAAATAAATAAAAAAATAATATATATATATATATATATATATATATATATATATATATATATTTTTTTTTTTTTTTTTTTTAATTAGACAGTTATTCATAATAAATGAAAAAAAAATTATAGAATATGCTAGTCATTTTAATTAAACTAATTAGTGTACCATTGAAATGATTAAAAACCAGAGGAGAAGGGTGTAGAACCCAAAATGGTGGAAGTAATAGAGATTGGTCTAGGGCTGAAGGCACAAAGCTCCAGGAATAAACAGAGTTCAGGGAGAGTTGTAATATCGTGGATAAGGTTATGGATTCCACTATATCAACTAATATTTGATATATGGATGAGACAGAGATTTCAGAGGATTGGAAGGTTGTGCTACTGTGTCTAATTTAGAAACAAAATGATAAATCAACTGTTCCAACTACAAAGACATTTCTCTTCTGAATACAGCTTATAAGCACTGTCTTCAGCTATAAATAAAATACTAGTGACATACACGAAGAAGTAAATTGGCAATTACCAGTGTAACTTCAAAAGAGGGATATTTAATACAGCATTTATGTTGGCAGATGTTAGGAAAAACAATGGTATATAATATAGACAAGCATGACTTATTAACAGACATTAAAAAGCCATAGGATTCAGTAGATAGACATACTCTGATGAAAGATTTTCTGGCTTTATCTAATAAAAATGATTATACCAGCAGCCAGGTGAAACCGGAGGGTGTAGAGAAATTAGAGAGTATAGTAAGTAAGAAGCAGAGCTCTCCATATCAATGTAAAAAAATCATTTACATGAAAAGTAGCTGAAGCCAACCACATGAAAGTAGAAATTAGATAAATTTAGGCTCACATTCTTTTCCAGTAAGTAAGCAATTAAAAATTGGGATCATTGAAAACTGAGGAAATAATAAGGGAATTAAAGGGAATAACTGAGGAAAATAATAAGGGGACTGACATTGGAGGCAGAATAGCTGAGAAAAACTGAAGAAACTCAGCCCTTCAACATCTATAAAGTTTCAAGGACACTCAAGAAATGCCAAAATATGATTCACCTAAAAGTAATGACAGCGAAGGTTGGGTCATGAAGGTCAAACAGAAAAGGCAGTAAAGGGTTTGAGAACAGAAGATACTTTGCAAGATCTATAGTCCCATGTATGAAGGAGGGGTTTGGATATTGAGGTATAATTGGGAACTCATAGCATTGTAGAGACAAGAATATATTGTTACGTTTATCAAGGTTTGACATAACAGATGGTAACATTTGAGTTAGGCAATTGAGATCCAACTGCATCCTCATCAAAGATATAAAACTTGTTTAGTCCTAGACCAAAGTGTATTGGAACAGATGGTAAATATTTTGAACAAAACACATTTGTTAATTTTTACATTGAAGTTGAACTGTTCAATATATTTAAATAATCATAAACTATCTCTTCATATTTCCTATTTAAATAATTATTATCAAACACATTAACCACTGTTTCGAGCCCATGCCTTATCATCAGGACCTCACTATAATATATATATATATACACACACACAACCTTAAAATCAACAAATTTACAAATCCTATGTTACATTTGACCAAAAATAATTTATATAAAACAACAATCACTCTGAAATTTATACATAAATTTGTACCCTCCTTGCTATAATTAATAAATTGCAATAATTATATCTCATATTCATCATTATCAAAAATTTTACGACATTAATACCACAGTGCCTACCAGACCCTCAAAGAAGTTTAAGTCATTTTGCCTAGGCCATTATCAACAAAAACAATCCATGATTATTTGCAGGAAATTAGCCTTGCATCATATGCTCCTTTGAGACTACCCATAGCATCAGTGCGCGACCAGCAACTCAGAAGAATGTGTTGCAGTGAGCTACTAGAAGAGGACACAAACTTGAATGTTGAGATAATTACTGATGAGTCATTTCTGGCTTTATACTGATAGCAGACACCAAAGAGTCAACAAGGGAACATGGAATACATAAAATTCCCAAGCCAGTTCATACTCCTTCAGGGCAATTTGGAGGAGGTGGTGTAATGACCTGGGCTTGTATTTACACAGGAGGATGAACCACACTCTATATCGTTGAAGGTAACCTCACAGCAGTCCGCTACAGACATAAAATTATTGAGGAATATTTTCTTCAAACTAGGGATCTCATTGGGAGGAATTTTTGATTTCTTAATGACAAAGCTCTAACTCTTAAGGCCCGGCCACAATCAGCGGAGTGGGCCGGCGAGGAAAGGAAATTGCCTACCCCCACCTACGTCCCTAATGGGCAACCCCCTCAAACTCAAGAAGGAAACGCTCATGGATTGTTGCATTGTTAATTGTGAACGATGAAGTGCGTATTCACCTTTTTATTTTAAGGAGGAAATGTTTATGGATTGTTGCATTGTTCATTTTGAATGATAAAGCGTGTATTCACCTTTTTATTTTATTTGTTTTAATAAATTAAATTTCTTCCCATATATTTTCTTTCTTCTTCACGTCTAGATAGTTCTGATTGCCAGAATCGTACAGCTCTTTATAGTTTACAACTGTTAAAATAAGTTCTTCTTCCATCTCGAGATAGGTTATAAACAATAGAAACAATTGAAAAATGTTACAACAATTGGTAGGAGGCACGAACTGGGATGTAGGGGGAACCGATCACCGATAGCAGTGGACCGGCGAGGAAAGGCAATTCATCTTTTGAATTCTCTCCCCTACAATGGCCATCGAAATTGACTCGGCAATAGCGTTTCCTCTCCGCTGAGTGCGGCCACCCTTCGGCAATTCTAATGGGATTTCTATGTAAATGACGTCATTTGGATTTTATCAGAAAATTCACCTTTCCTTTCCTCCCCTGTCCACTCCTCATGGCTTTAAAGTGTGGCCGGGCCTTTAGAGAAAGAGTTTCATTCATGTTTTTCATATATTTTAAGAAAATCTAGGAAATCCCCTTCTGTTCCTTTCCCCATTGTCTTCAGACCTCAATACTATTAAGCGCATGTGGGATTAATCACTGACTGTCTGCAGCCAGTTAACCTTACCCTTTTAGTGCCGAACAAAAAACGAGTGTCTATGTGAAGATAACCGGCAAAATTTGACAAATATGCAATGATTTGGAAAAACACTTATAAAATCAAACTACATATGATATTTACATGCTTAAAAATGCCATGTATTCGAGAAGAAATGGAGAATAAAGCAATGATAATGATTCTCCAATATTGATTGAAAATAATATGAATAACATTAATTAATTTAATTATAACATGAGTTATAAATAACTGAACTGTGATAAATGAAGAACTGCATGGCATACGAACTCTCATATAACTATCATAGACATTTCGACTTTGGACCTAGAAGAGTGTCTGGTGCCGATTGTCTATCTTATCGCTCCAGCTTAAATAGAGTCTCAGCAAACTCCGGTACAGAATGTGTAAAATGTCAGACCCAAACTGGTTTACAAATTCTTTGTCAACGAAATTTGATCATTTACAATCAAATTAGATCATTTATAAATTCATTAGAGATAAAGTTTTCTTGCAATGCAAAGAATAAGGTGCTATTACACACACGACGATATATCATTGTTGGCATATTTGGCAAGTATAGCAAACGACGATATATCGTCATCCGGTACTAAAAGGGTTAAACAACTGAGAGAAACATTGTAACATCAACAGAATAAGATTCCACAAGAAACTAGAGACTACATTATACAAGGTATTAATGATTTCTTATTGCTAAAAGCATTGCATTCAATAATTCAAATTATGCAACTAAAACCTTTTATTTTTTAAATCCCTTAATTAAATTTCCTGGCAATATAAACACAATAATTTCTAGTAAATAGTAATGCAGTTTATAATAAAATGTTAGGCAAAGTAAATTCCACAAAATTAGCAATATTCCTATACATTTTTGTGCATTTTATACTTAAAAAATATAATTAAATGTTTTAATCAAGATAATTTGTATATAGCGATAATTCATATTTACCTATCGATCCCAAGGAAATATGAATTATCAGGATTCTACTTTATATATTATTTGTATTGAAGAAATTTAAAAATAAATAATTATATATCAATAGGTAAAGGACTAATTATTCTTGTGGGTTGCACTAACATCCCAAAATCCCCAAATAAAAAGTACCTGAATTTTACTACCATCTTAGAATAATGTAGTACAAAAAATATGCAAACTGGCACAACATTATACTAACTGATGGAACATATCTTTACACTGACAACAAATTCCGAAGGATCTACAGGGAGCCAGGAATGCACACCAGGCCACAGATCATGCTTCTTAAAGTGCAAGTTGGAAAATGGTGGTTTAATGGCAGGGATTTAGGCTGGGAGGTGTACCTCACTGCACCTTGGTGATGCCAACATAGAAATGAGTCATCATTTTGAGGGTATTGCTGAAGACTACCTTCCACTCATAACAGATGTTCATTGACTATGAATTGCACTCTCTAGATGAAAGATGACCTCATGTACATAGAAGTGAGAAATTTTGAACTCTGCAGCTTCTCAAATTAGAACATCAAAGATATATGCTCCCATATCAGTGGGACTTATTTGGCTGAAAATCAGTGATAATATTATGAATATTGTGTCAAACAGGAACAGACAAAAGTACAGTATTCAAAGATACTGAAAAAGGCTTTTATAACTTTTCTAAAGACACAAAAATGATAGATAATCTAATTAACCCCTTAATGGAAAGCATTATTTTCATATCATTTACATTTTTAACACCGCTAACTCCTCAACAAAATTACTGAAACTTCTTATAGCTTTTAAAAAATAATATAAACAACAACAGCAACAAATGGTGCTTAAATATTATAAGTTAGCTTACTATATGAAATATTTGTCCAGAAAGAATGTATTTAGGATAACATTTAATTTTTTTTTTTTTAATTTACAACCGTATCAAAATAAATAAATCTAGTAAATGTGGGGAAATTATAATAAAATAACATTTAGAGATTAGCAATGCTCTAAAAATTAATTACTTCAAAAAATAATTTTAAACAGGAAGGTGACTCAGATATTTTTTCTCAATTATTACAACTTAATTTCTTAATAAATTAATAAAATTCTTCCATTTTTTAATATAATAATAAACATATATATTTTACTAGCCAAAAAAATTAAAAACAATCAATTTTTTAACTGTAATTAGAAAATCAAAAAGGAAACAATAAAAAGAACAATTACTGTTGGTGCAATAGGTCACAAAATTAAGGAAAATGAATACCAGGATAGTTCACCAATCATTCATAGAGTAGTATATTTGTGCTCATATACATAAAATAGAAGATTAAAGATAAAATGCAATAAATGTGATGACAGAAAGATGAAACAAGAGGGTATAGCGACATAGTCAGACCTACTTTTCATTGCTGATTAATAGCAGAATCAGTAACTATTTATCAGTAATATATTTTCCAATAATTGATAGAGAGCAATAAATCACCAAGTCATGATACTAAAAATAATCACAGAGTGAAAACAAATCTTTTTTAAACACCATAAGATACATTCATACATCAAACCATCAGGCTTTTTACATTGCAGTTACAGTTACTGATTGTCCTATTGATAATTCAAATATGGTCACAACATCCTGGTCAGGCTATGCCACTACAGAGTTTATGACTGATTTATTGATATTCGAATACCCAAATATTTTTTTGGCATTTGTTAAGACATTTTACAGCCAGTTTCATGAAGTATTTCCTGTGTAACATATATATATATATATATATATATATATATATATATATATATATATATATATATATATATTATAACATCTAGAGATGTTATTTTAGAATATACCACCTGAACTTCTTTAAGCATATAATTAAAAGGAGATTCACTCACAGGCTTCCCTGGATATGTGAGACCCATAAGCCAACTGGTGGCCAATCACAAAAATGGACTAAAGGAGGGATAATGAACCTATCCTACAACCATAATCATCAATCGCAGTGTGGTCTCTGAGGAGACTACATCGCAAGGCCACGAGCCTATGCAGCCTGTTGGGCCAAGGAAAAGATAAACAGAGATAAAACGAATCCTGAAAGGGTAAAAAATTATGATTGAAACACAGTACAATGGGTGATGGGTGACGCTTCCACTATTGCTTAATAAAATGTCTACCGTCTACAAAGCCAATCATAGCACAGTAGCAAATGAAAATAAACAGGAATTAAGAAAATTCAAGTAGACTTAAGAGAAAAAGCTAAATTCCTATTATTTACTTCTTGCACCAATTAACAGCTAAATTTGTAGGAAATAACTGATTTAAAACAGATAAGTTATATTTTTATCAGTTAATTCCAATAATATTCATAAAAGGTAACAGGGGTGTATTGTTTTTTATTAATAAATTATTCAGTTCAAATTTATTTGTGAAGGCATCTTAACTAGACAATATATTATATCTTTCTTGTACAAAAAATTATACAACATATTTTACTTCTTTAAAGATTATACAGTGATAAGTATTTACCTGCAAATGCAGTAATTCCTCTCTCCGCTGTTCCAGTTCCTTAAGCTCATTGTCTCTTTCTCTTTGCCAAATTTCCTTTTCACTTTGCAACTTGTCTTGCAGATTTCTAAGCTCTTCTAGTTGTTGATTGTGTCTATATATTGGTTTTCCTGAATCTCCTAGATGAGACTTTAAAGTAGCTAGTTCTGCTTCGAGGCTAAAAAATATTTTAAATTTAATACTCATAGTTGGAGTCCAATGTTAATAAATGAAACAGGAAATAATTTATTCTGACACTATGAATGGTATTGCAGGTAGGAAATATAGACAAGATGAGTGTGAAGTAATCAGGGATGAAGTCAGGAGGGAACATTCAAGCTAAGCCTCGGATAACTTCAGTGAATTAAAACTTCAGTAAAAGATTAAATGTTAGGGAAGCAGTTTCCAAGTATACTTCCTATTATTTTTCAATTTATATTTTTTATTAGTATTTTATTTTTTTCCTCACCTAAGAAGGTGGATTTCTCGGGCCAGGGGGTGAAGACGGGGAATTGATGCTTAGCTAAAAGTTCTCCATCACCAAGAAACGAACTTGAAATTATTTCATCTTAAAATTTATTTATTAGGTAGCTGGGCAACTCACGGACTGTACTTTTTACTACTGTTCGGGCATTGCAATGGAATTATATTTTAAAAATTTCAGTTCAAATGGGATTCAAATGAGTCTCAAAAAATAACTCATACAAGGTTTTAACCCTCAGTCAGGTAGGTGCATTAAATCTGTGATATGAAGAATATATATAGTAAATGCCAAAAATAATTAACAAACCCATCTGACAAAAAAAAAAGTCAGCTATATTGGAAATTTATTATTTTTTTGTATACTACTTCAATGTTGTAACAAGTTTTTAATTTTCCCTCTCGGTTTCGTCCCCCGGTGTCTTAAACTTGAGCATATATATATATGGAAACGTACAGTGTCGCCGCCTAGGATAAGTACGTGGAGATACCGGAATTCCGCGATCTTAAGCCATTCCCGTAGAAAGTCTCGTACCGTATACATGTATGGAAGTACCGAGTTAGCAGGGAAGCAACCAGGAGCAGTATAAGGATATTTTTATTTAATTTTTCCGTCATATATATATTTAATATACCCAGCGGTAAGCATCCTCTGTTAACTTTACTTTGAAGATTATTTGATATTATTTCTTTGTTTTATTTTTAAAACTGATTATTATTTAATTAATTTTAGTTGGTGTTATGGAAGAATTTTTTGCCGTATGCTTGTATGCCACAAAGGAAATAAAGTAGAACATCGTTAATAATTTTATTTTCTAAGAACCTGGACCTTAACCATTAACCATGTCACAATGTATTTTTTAATTTTAATTTTAATAAAATAAAGAAAGCAATCACAGACAGCTGATGAGACCCTATAAATAAATCATGAGAATACCCAGAATTTAAAATTTAATTATAATTTTATTTCTATATCTTGTAAGATGTTTAAATTAAATATAAGTTAATAAGCTTAGCCAAGACTTTCTTCTTCCAGTGGCACGACAGGCGTGTAGGCCCTGGGCCTCGCGGTGTAAACTTCTGCAAGTTTACACTCACGTTTCATGATGCAATTTTTAGTGTAGGGTCATCACTCCCTACGACTAATTTTGTGAGTGGCCACCCTTTGGCTGAGGGGTCTCACATACCCGGGGGAGAGGTTGTGAGTGAATCCACATTTTTTTTTATCCTTATAAAAGCCCTGCCGGGACTGGGATTCGAACTCAGAACCTGTAGCATGAGAGACTAGCACGCTAGCCACTCAGCCACGGGCTCCCCTAGCATCCCTAAGCCAAGACTACGTAATTATTAATCAAAAAACCCTTATCAATCATAAATTATATTAAATTAAAAAAAATTAAATTATAATATATATATATATTATATATATATATATATATATATATATATATATATATATAATAAAACAACTATCAATGGTAGTCATTTGTTGAGAAATGATGCATGAAAGTGTGTATACATGATGAGAAAGCTGTGTTGCGGCTAACTGGTGATCTTGACCAGTCATAAGAAGTAGAGGAGACTCAAAATCATCTTCTGTATCTTCTTGTGCATTATTTATATTAAATGAAGAATTCTGAAATTAATAATAATATTATACAGTATTATTGTGATATTTAAAATTCAAACGTTTACATATTGACAGTAAAAATCATTAATATTATACAATAGGTAGACTATACTATTCTTATACTTCAATATAAGGCTTCAAAGACAATCTCATTTAAGCACATTTATTAATAACTTCTCTGGAGCTTTCGGCAACAGTGCCAACCATTAAAAATTGATAATCCTTGGAGTGTCAGTTATAAGATTAAGCTTAATTGTCATTTTCTTCTAATTATTCACAAGAAAATAGCAATAAATTATAATTTTATATTGATCGTCTATTAAGGCTGGATGACTTTTTGTTTGTGTTTGAGGATGTCAACATCATAGCTCAGAGGTTCAAACATAAAATCAACAATTCAAAAACTCCAGAGCAGAGCAGGTGAGGCTGGCCATTCAATAAATCTAAAGAAGACAAAGGGGATAAGAGTAAACCCAAGGGTCATGGACAGTCTGCAGAATGGTGGGGAAAATATTGAAAGAGTATGTCTTTCCTTACTTCGGCAGTCTTGTTTCAAAGACAGGAGGAACTGATAAAGGCTTCAGAGAATGCATTTGCCAAAAGCTAATACTGCGTTCATCCAGCTCTACCCCCTTTGGAGAAACTGGAATGTGCCCGTGCACATGAAACTAAGGCATTACCCAACCAATGAAAAGTATGTGCTCGTATACAGGTCAGAAACTTGGAGGGTCACAAAAGAGCAAAAGAAGCTGCATGTATTTCCTTATCCCTATCTCCACCATACCCTTATAAACATCAGATGGCCTGAAAAAGTCTCTAATCAAGAGCTTTGTAGCAGAAACTGATTGAACTTTATATCACAAGATAGAAGAGGATTGGCCTCAGAAAGCAGCCTAGAGCAGTGGAAATGTTGGCAAAGGAATACACCAAAAATGTCCACCTGGCATCACTTGGAAAAAATCTGTGCTAAGGAGGTAGAGCAAGCAGGAAGGACTTATAGTGAGGTAAAGCCATTGGTGGGTGACAGAGATGGAGTTTGCAGGGGCCCTTTGCTCCACTGACAATTTTAGGAGTTAAGCCAAGTAACTCCTGTTGACTTAGTTTCATTCAGCATATATATTTTTTTTAAATACCAAACAATACCCTACTTACCAAGGTACCTGATTCATGATTTTGTTAAGTTACCCTAATTAAGCCACTCCCCTTCCCCCCTCACAAAAAAAAAAAAAAAAAAAGGATGAAGCATAGAAAAGAGATATGTGGGTACTTTTCAGACATAATTTAGAATAACAGAACAAAGCTTACTATGAAAACAACTGGTGAACTTTAATTATTCCAAAGGAAAATGCTAGTTACTCGACTATAGTGTAGCTAAGGAAACTAAGTCTTTCATTGATGAACTTATCTTGGCAACTAAAAGAATAGATCTACAGATGAAGTTTCAATGATGTTGAACAACATAATCTTAAAACGTTGCTCATTTCTTGTTTTTAGGAAAAAAAGTGTTCTGTTGATATATATACATCTCGGTACCTATTAGGCCTAGAGATCTCTATTATGATATTGCCCTTAATAAAGAAAGATGTAGGTAATTTCTCATTATCAGGAAACGGAATGATTTTATCCTTATATTTTATATACCATACACAATATTGGGAACTGTGGGAAGTAAGTTATGTCTAAATACTACTAAAATTAAAGCTGATTTAATTTCACACAATATGGTTCACAATGATTAACATTCATTATAGATATTTAGATGTTTCAAAAATAGTATTTTCACATGTTTCATGATTGATTTCATAAATGGATGTAATTTCAGCAAATATTTTCAAAACTTTCACAATTTTGAAATGTACTTATTTAGAAATAAAACAACTTTAATGGTAGTAATAAATTGACTGATATACTGCCTATAATGCTTGATATAATGTAGGTATGCTTTATAGTCCGAGAGATAGATACGTTTTCGACAATCATTTCTGTACGGCGTTATTTTTTAATATTTTATTACTTACTGAATGCTGATAAGGATGTGCCACATCTGGCAGCTGTCAGCCGTTATGTTTATGTTAAGCATACTCTTTGTACAAGCAAAAATGTAACATTTTCATTTTTGGATTACAATTTAATGCTTTCACTACAATGATGATTTTTGCGACAATCACGGTACTGAGAATGACGGCTGCCCCCGTGCCTCACTGTACTGCATACTTTTTTGCAAATTTTACATTCGCACGCTCCTTCTTTCATCACGGCCCTCACTACTTTCTGCCTCATATTTAATTGTTTCCATCCTCCTTTCTGATTCGGGCTTTGGGCCGACATTGGCAGAGTTAAATTTTTTTTTTTTTCTCTCCCGAGTTTGTGTTTTTTGGAAATTTATTTTGTGTAGTAATCTTCAAAACACCTTTCCAGACATAGTCCGACTTGAGAAAAACGGCACTCGATTATTGTTTTGAATATTTTTTTTTGAACAAACAACACATCTTCTGTAAGTTTGTTTTTTTCTATTTCTAACTAAAATATAACATCCTAACTAATAAATAAAACTCACAAAATTAAATAATGGCTAAGGGCAGTAAAACAAAGACTTGATTCACGCTGAACGCACAAACAAGAATAAATAGAAAGGGTGGAAATAGCCGGGAATAGGACGGAACAGGTAGTCGACCCTTACCAGGTATTAATTATCCTCAAGAACGGCTTTAAAGTGAATTCTCATGACATCTGTTAAGCTGAAGAAGAAGCTTTAGTTTGTAGAGGGGTTGATAGAGTGAGGCAAGGCAGTGCTGGGAAGCCTTGACATTAAAAAATAGAGAGGAAAGAAGGGTGTCGGCCTATGCCGACATTAGTACCAGGGGCACGCTGTAGGCCCGTCGGCATATGCCAACATTAGTACCGGTGACACCTAGTTGGCACGTCGGCTGATTTGCCGAAATTAGTAGTTAAAGGGTTAATATCATGAATACAAAGAACAGAGAAAAAATTGATATTAGTATCCTAATTCATTTGAAATTTAGGTAAAAATAAGTGAAGTGCAAGAACAGGATATTATACAAAACATTAAAAAAGGATATCTTTCCTAAGGACATTATAATAGCTATTTTGGAGAAAACTCCTTCTGATTAAAATGTAATTTCAAAGTTATAAGCTTTTAAGAGAAATAAATACATACATTAATAGTAGTTGGCCTGTAAAATTTATGAAGAGGTTCAGGGGAGCAGGCAACCAAATCAGTATTAAGTTCCTTGTTGAATTGTTTTTTCTGTAAAGCATCTAAAACAGAATAAGAATAGATATAAATAAATGATGAAGACAATTCTTAAATAACTTACAAAATTTTATAATTTCTAACATTCAAGTTAATAATAATAATAGGCCCACCGAACTTGAAGGTTTGATGCTGATACCACTAAATACTGCCTAGACATATTCATCCAATGATCACCATTCAAGCCCAAGCCCCTGAGATCTGATTTAACACAATACTCCTAATGCCTACCTTTTGGATGACAACTTGTCGGTTCAGGAAATACCAAATTTTTTGGAATTCGTTCTTCACTGAGCCCAACAACTTTAAACGTCCATTTGAGTCTCCACGATGATATCAACTTCATTATAATCACAGAGTACAAACACCATGATTCTATGTAGCGCAATCTTCTGAATTCCCCAGTGGTCTCATCTCTATTTGTACCAAATATTTTATGCAGTACCTTATTTTTCGAAAACCATAAGGCATTGTTCATTCTTCAAAGTAAGCGGTCACATTTCATATCCGTAAAGAACTGTTGGAAGAATAATAATTTAATAAATTCTAATCTTTAAGTTAGATAGAAGCCACGAGCTAAGTAATTTTGCAACTGAATAATAACACGCATTTCCCGCCTTAAACTGCGACTTTATTTAATCCTAAATTTTGATTTTTCTTGTTATCATTGACCCTTAATGCTTAAATTACTCTGTGTGTTTAAATTTATGTTCTGATACGTCATTATTCCCAAGATAGTCACCGTTTCTCTATCAATCATATTTTTTGTCTTATCCGTATTTATTTTAAACCCTATCACTTTACTGGTTTTGATTAACGTACTTGTATTTAGTTGTATAGGTAGGTAGGTAAGGTGTTTTAGGGCGATCAATTTCTAGATTATTACGCCCGTAAATGCCGTAAATTAGTTGTATAGTTTCCATGTCTTCACCTAGCAGTACCAAATCGTCGGTGTATCCCAGAACCGAAATTTCATCACCCATATTTGAACCTTTCTTGCTACACGTCACCTTTTCTATGACGTATTTTAAAGCTAAATTACCTTATTTCAAACTCAATCGTACCTCAAACCTCTAGGGATAATTATGACCGATTTTAACTTTATGGAATGTTTCTGTCAAGCACATAGCTACAAGTTTTAGCAACTTTACAGGTATTCCCAGTTCAATCATGATATTTACAGCTTCTGACAGTCTATGGAATCATAAGCCATAAGCTCTTTTGAAATCAATATAAAGTTGATGGAAGTTGTATTCCAACTTTTTCTCTAATATTCTATGTTAGGAAAATATATGACCAATAGTCGAGAGATTCCGCCTGAAACCACATTGGCAGTCTTCGATAATTTCCTCAGCGCATTCCATGATTCGGCTAGTAAGCATCTATCATCCAATAGAGATCTAAAATTTGCTTCACGAATTTTGGTAATCTGACTATTCTTCTTCAAATAATTAATATTTAATAATTTTCCTTATCTTTAAACATAGGTGAATAGGCTAGCATAAAATATTTTGCATAAAATAAGGAGATCAAATGTTAGATCTATGTGAACCAAGGATAAATCCAATCTTTAAACTGATTACCAGCAAAAATCTTACTGCAGCCCTATAAAAGTCAAAAATAGCATCTTCTATACCTGGAAGCCCCATATTCTTATAATATTAATCTTGTCAAAAAATCTCAGATCTGATTAAACATGATAAATTAACGGTCCTTCATGGTTTTCTTAAAAGTAATATACAGGATAAAGACTAAAAAATTAAAAGAGATTAATTATTTAACTAATATCATATGAATTGGCGGCTGATAATTATACTTCACTATTTTATTATAATGCACTACATTTTGGCTATAATGCCATCTTCTGGTGCAAGAGCAATTTTTTATCTTAAGGGGTGTGGGAACTTACACCCTGAAGCCTCATGTCTGAACTGTAAGTACCCACTCACCTTAAGATAAAAATTTGTTCTTGCACCAGAAGATGTCATTATAGCCGAAACTTAGTGCATTATAATAAAATAGTGGTGAAGTATAATTATAAGCCGCCAATTCTATATTAAACTTTGACCTTTGCCTAAAATAATCTACACCTAATCGACTAATATCATGATATGCTAATGAATGGTAAGTGTTGCCCAGACAAGAGCAAGAGGAAACTGGAAGATCTTAGCATCAGATAATGACACCAGGTAGACTTTTTGATTAAATTTTGATGCTGGATATTTCAGCGTAAAATGTCATGATTTCAATATGAATTTAAAAATAGCACCCATCGCATAATAGATTTATGAATACAAAAAGTGAAGAACCTCAGTAGCCAAAGAAATCATCTTTTATTCATTACCTGGATGTCAGTAACATATTGTAAATAAAAGACCTGAGAATCTTAAGAGTTAACATTTTAATGGAATTGATACAAATTTCTTAAATATTTGGATGACACTAAATTACATTCATATCAATGAACCCAATTTTATTGGTTTCAATCAAATTAAAAATATAAAATACTCTAACATAAGTTTTAGAATAAACCTATATATGAAATTAGATAAAGCATAATTCACCTCTGGATACTGATGCTTGATTGTCAAAACCACCAAAAGTTTCAGCACGTTTAGGTAAAGTAGGAGAAATATAAGTATCACTTTGTCGTTCACCTACTGAACTGGCACTTCGAGATAAATTTGTAGCTGAGGCATATAATGACTTTGCCAATTGATTTACTTTCTGTAATAAATTAAATTAAATATTAAAACAAGCATATTATTCATACACATTTAAAAAAAAAAAAAAAAAAAAAAAAAAACCTGTACCACTACAACCTATGAAGGGTCTTAGGCTCAGTACATATTGAGATCACAATAGAACCCAACTGAGGCAAGTTTTAAGTATTTAAGTTTCGAGTACTGTGCGGTCATTAAATTCTTTTGTAAAAGGGGTCTCACTCCTGTGCAAATTAAAGAGTCCTTGGATCTGTATATGGGCAGGCCTCTCCCTCATATTCCAGAATGAAAGAATGGGCAAAATTATTTAAGTTAGGGAGAGAACGCCTAGAAGATGACACACCTACCAGTCGTCCATTGGAAGCTGTCACTTCTGAAACAATCCAACTTGTGGAATCTGAATTGCTGTTTGACCGGCAACTGAAAACCAAAGAAATAGAGCCAAGGTTGGGGCTTTCAAAAACAAGTGTTTTTAGGATCATCAAAGAGCATTTGCATTAGAGCAAGGCTAGTGCAAGATCGGTTCCAAAAATTCTTTCAGCTACTCAAAAAGAGGAACAAAGTAACTGCTGCTATGAATTTTTACACAAGTATAATACGGACCCAAAGAATTTTTTGGAATCAGTTGTAACTGGGGATGAGACAAATGAGGCAGGAGAGGTTAAGCAGAGTTGTCGGACTCCTTCACGACAATGCTCCTGTCCACACAGCATTGATTTCCACAGCCGCTGTGAAGGACTGTGGATTCCAAGAAATCTCTCATTCACCCTACGGCCCAGACTTGGCCCTAGCGACTTCTACCTTTTCTCAAAGTTAAAATCTGACCTTCGTGGAAGGTGATTTAACACCAACAAAGAGCTCTAAGCAGCAGGGGAAGAACATTTTTTAACAAAGAAGAAAATTATTTTGTTCATGTTGTAGAAATGTTGCCAAACTGTTGTATTAAGTGTGTTGAACTTTGAGGAGAATATATTGAAAAACAGTAAGACCATTTTTTTCTTTCACCTTTCCTTTCTATCTCTGGCCGGAAACTTTTGGACCTAACAATGTATAAGGGGCCAAGTTAAGATGTTTACAAGAGTTAAGCAATGCCCAATGTTGAGTGTAGTAAATATTCAATTGGGGGACCACCGACAAGGGAAAACCATACAGCCTGAAATTCTCAAATCATCTTCTCTTTTTTTAAAGATTCCAAGAATCTCAAAATTAAATAAACTGAGATATAATTTCATGGGTTAAAAATGTTGAACCCTCAAGAAAAAAAATTGTTTTCAATACTAAATTTTTGTTTTTTAGGGGGGAGGAGGAGGGTGGTGCTGAATCAAAATCTAACCTCACTTTTGGAGTGAATTAATTTATAGCGCATGTTCACTCAATAATTTATAAATTGTCTAAAAGATTAAATGAGAAATTGATAGAGGGCAATAATTGAAACACTCCCAATAATAAGACTTATCTGGTGTAGCTGACGTTTCAGTTAAAATTTTAAATTTCTTTAATTAACAATCAACATTAATTTTCATTATTCTGCATTATAGTCTAATTATTTATTTTTATGATTACATCATAATATTTTTGGTATTTTTTCTAATCTTCCTTTCTTTTACGTTTTTAGTTTAATTTTGTTTCTTATTGGCATAGTTTATTTCAGTCTAATCACTTCCTACAATTTTTTTCCTTACTATTTTTGAAAAACTGGTTATCTTGTTTTTGTTTTTTTAAAGTCCTAAAGATTGCCTAAAATTTAGGTTGAAATGTCAGCTCACTAAATAAGTCATCTCGTTTAGAGTGTTTCAATGACCACACACTCAACCAATTACTGTAAAAAATCTTTTGATGGAAAAACCGTTTTGATATAATTTCTTAGAAGTGATGTACAAGTTTGTTTGTTTTTTTAGTTTTTTTTATTTATTTATTTTTTTTTTTAAGCTCCTAAGGCCCATTGGATGAAATAGATAAAATTTCTCAATTTTTTTCAATAGAAAATTATCATAAAAAGTCTTGTCAAAGATGGACAAACTAAAACTGTAAACTCCCTTGTCAAAAAAAATGACGTGATGAATGATTTAAATCATCCAAAAAAATTTTACAATTTTTTTTCTGGATAGTACACCTTGGAACAAGTTAAATCTGGCATTTATTTGCGGATGTTTCTTTTTGATTTTTTTTTTTCAGACCGAAAATTTTTTTTTCTAGGTTATTCTTTGTGTCTATTCTTCTCAGAGATTTGGGCAGTTGTTATTGCACTTTGGTGCTTTGATAACAATTTTTTACTATGGTTGTTTAATACATTTCTTGGATTCTTTCTTTCTTTCATGGTTTCCTCTGATACTCTCAGTTCTTTCAGATATTTTTGTACTAGTGAAAACCATTTGCTTCTTACTTTTTTCTAAAGGAGGAAATTAAAAGTTTGCTTAGTTAATTGACATTAATTCATTGTTAACCAAGTGGGAGAGGGAGAAAATTCATCTTTTTCTTATTGTATAGAGAATTAAAAAATAAATAAATAAACCTATGTAAATGCAAGAAAATATCGTATGGATCTCATACTTGCACATAGGTTTAGTGGTGAATTATATTAAACAAATAACAGGAATATGGTCAGCAAACAATTTTACTTACATTGTATTTATAGCCAAAGTTAAAAAACGGAGTTGGTAACTATTAAATGACCTAAAACGCTTAAATACAATGAACAGGGTATTATTTGATTCAGAATTTTTCGGAGACATCTTAAAAATAGCGAAAATAAAATATTCTTGTTAATCAATTAAACAGTGATTAGTCAATTTATAAACGTTTTACCTTGACTGCAGTTAGGACATCTTTTCTTATTTTTGTGTTATCTAATTGTTCAGACACTAAAGACATGTAATCAGGTCTCTCAGGAACATTTTCCACCCGGCAGTTGCCAAGAGTTTCAATTGAAGGGCCATTTTTTCCTCTAAAATTTGTGCTTGTTCACGATCTTTCTGTCTAAGAAGTTCTATAAAAAAATTAAATAAAAAAAAAGAAGTAAAATGTAAGTATATGTAGAAAGTAAAGAGTTATTTTATTTTATTTAGAAATTCTAAAATAAATAAATAAATAAATAAAATTAATAATTAATAAATTAAATATAGATAATCATAGGTAGAAATGATCAGGAGTCAGTCCTGTGAAAATTTTTTTAATTTTTCTGACGTTTCGGCTCAAACATGTGAGCCATCATCAGGGCTGAAAATTTCAGAACAACAAAACAGATACATATCAATACAGTATGACAATGAAAAATAATAAATATATAAATTATGTCAATAACAATTAAAAAATATAAATATAATATTATAAATAGAAATAATAATAATAAAATAAATACTGAAATGATGATAAGTCTGAAATTAAAATTTAGAAGTAAATAGAGAGATAAAAAAAAAATAAAAATATATATATATATATATATATATATATATATATAATATGTACCATCAGTGAGCCATGTCAACATAAACTGAGGATTTTCTGTTAACAATGTAAAAATAATAGTGCACATATTTTTTAAAAAAGAACTGTTAAGGTGTAGTACTTATATTTAAAGGAAAAAACCGTTAGGGTTTTTACATCAACCCCTCCATACCACCTATTGATGTTTTTCAGTATTTCCTCAGTTTATGCTAGACATTGCTGAATGATATAAGTATATGTATTCTATATATGTATTTTACTCATCTACTTACTTCTAAATTTTAATTTCACTCTTATCAATCATTTTAATATTTATCATATAATTATAATTCTATTTATAATATTATCTTTGTATTTTTTAATTTTGCCATAGCTATAATTTTTAAATTAATTATTTTTCTGGGTCAAACATTATTGATATGTATCTCTTTTGTTGTTCTGATGTTTGTAATAAAAAAATCATAGAATCCATAAACATAAACAAAATATAGAAAAAAACCCAGTAAATTTCAACACTCTTCAGACATGTTAGTTACCATTACTCAGATGTTATTAAAAAATTAAAAATATAAAAGTCATTAGAAATGCTTCATATTATTTAAATACATATAATAAAATCAGGCAAGTTTTAAAATTGTTCAAACCTTAATCCATTTGAGGACAAAGAACTGAGGCATTGCCTTACTTAGATCTAGTTCCAATAATGCTGACCCCCTTTTCTATTTTTATTTTTCTGTAAAAATAAAAAGCGACAACGTTTTTTTGAAAAACAGATGCAATGAAGAAATTTAAAACAAGGTAATTTTTTAATATGTATTACTTTTAATTATAAACTATGAATCATTGTTATTTGTGCCCTAAGATTTCTACCTCAAAAACATGATTTGTTTTTTTCATAACACTTAATAATGATATCTTAATATAATAATAATTGCTTAAGTAAAGAGTTCATATATGTATATACTTGAATAATTTTAATTTAAAATAATATTCCTCTTTGTCTTTTTTTTCATTCAAGACTCAAGTTCGTTGACATTAAATTGTTAAAAATTATGAAATAAGCATGACATTATAATTAAAATCTATTCATCAACATAAGAAGCAATAATTTGTCAATTTCTAAAACAATATGTTTCGTCCAAGCACCAATAACAGACAACAGAATGTAATACTCTACAGAAGTTTAAAAAAAACATGCACATTGAGTTAAAAAATATTTTTGTAAATAATATTCTCAATTTCATGCAATAAAATAATACCCTCCCTCCTCCAAAAAAAACGAAGGATAAAGCACAACTGTTTCAAAAGTTATAGTAAAATCACTAAACCAGTCTGAAAAGGAGTATTTATTTCTTTGCCCATCCATTGTTATTCTGGGTATTTCAGGGTTAAGTGGCTAGACTCAGGATTGAATTAAGTACCTCAAAAAAAAAAAAAAAAAAAAAAAAAAAAAAGTCCTATGGAGATGTATCCGGCAATGCACCATTGAGGAGCTAGTGTCGAAAACTCATGTTTAAGACATTATCAGCTTATAGCTAGACAGGAATCATTTTTTGGTTCAATTTGACAATCATTGACCAAGCAATTGAACCCAGTATTCTTTGGCCTGGAGATAACTCAGTTAAATTATTAAATATCATGTGTAGTGTTAATGAAATTATAGATTTCACAAATAGGTTTCAAAAAATATTATTTTAAATTTTTTTCCACAAAATGCTGGTCAAAAAAATTTTTTTGAATTTTTCAAAAAAATATTTTCTGGTTATGATGGTTTGGTACATCTCCAATTTTTCACTACTTTATTTCATTGGAGGGTCCTTCATAACATATATTTTTTTCAATTTTATCGCAAGAGTACCCCATAGTGAAAAAAAACAAACAATTTTTTCTCCTGAACGGATAAACTGGATTTCACGAAAAAAAAATATATGTCAATGGTTTTCTAAAAGAGTTTTAAAAAACATTGTTTTTAAGTTTTAATTTTGAAAACGTGAGTCAAAATTTTTATTTTTAATTTTAAAAAAAAAAAATAGTGAAAAATAAAAAAAAGCAGCATTTTTTCAGCTGTCCGAGCAGTAGCTCTGGTCACGCATCAAGAATAGGGATAGAGCTGTAGGATCGTAATGTCATTAGATATTACTTACACACTATGCACGTACATACTATTTATTATACCCATCATTGTAAATATCTTATATTGGATGGAATATATTTATTTTTTTTTTTTTTACTTGGATAACTACTACATAGTACTATATACTATATTTATATAAAACATAACTACAAAGATTTTTTTAATATATATTTTTTCATATTATTATATGTTAATCTAAAAAGCTATGATGTCAGACTTGCATGGAATTTTCGAGAAAAAAACCACTATCTTCGTTAACGAGTGGAAATATTCCGTTTTTTAGAACATTAAAAATTATTTATTCTTTAAATATTGCCTATCTATCTAAATATCCTGAAGTAGCAAACAATACTGGTATTTTTATTTATTTTTTGAACGATCATTCTATACATCATCACAGTTTTATAGACTAACATTTTAACTGGTTTTACAGTTTTATCTTAATGATATAAAAAATATATATAAAAAATGTTTCGTAGTTACTTATTTAAATTTTTAAAAATAAAAAATAAAAATTTTGACTCACGTTTTCAAAATTAAAACTTAAAAACAATGTTTTTTAAAACTCTTTTAGAAAACCATTAACATATATTTTTTTCGTGAAAATCGGTTGAGCTGTTGAGGAGAAAACAATTTCTTTTGTTTTTTCTTTCCCCCTCCATAACTTCCCTCCCGTTAGGATTAAGGGGCTAAAAATTTGCATAAGGTTGTTTCTCATAGGTGTGGCTCAATGGTATAAATTTGGTTCTAGTACAAGCGGGGGCAGATTTCACATGCTTATCCGGCTAGGCCCTTTGATTTAAAAAATTGCATTAATAAATAATTTTGAAATGTATTAATTAATTAATCATAGCCTAATTTACTCAAAACAATGAATTTCCTTAGACGTGAATGCATTTCCTAAGGAATGCGTTAATATTCATTCTGTCATATGATTTTGTTCCTTTTTTAAAGATCTTAATTAAACATTTTCAGGAGACTTGATTAAGGTCTGTGTTTACGGCCCATCTTAACATTCAAGCAACTTTCATAAATTCATTCCCCATTATTACATTTAAATTGTACTGTTTGATTATAGGAAAAAACTGATATTTAGGACCTCAACTCAGTTATCTCCTGGCCAAAGGACGCTAGGTTCGATTGCTTGGAACCAATTCTTGTAGAATGTAATGACCTAAAACTTTTATTTCATGAATGTTTGTCGAAAAATCAATTCCAGAGAAGCTATAAGCTGAAAATGTGTGAAACACATGGGTTTTCAAAACTACCTCACTAACTATGCATTTCCGGACATTTTGTATTGAGGTCCTTTATTCATTCCTGAAGTCTGCCCAATTAACCCTGAAACATCCTGTATAATGAGTGAAACCTAGCTTTGTGAGAAGCTCTCATAACAAGTATTTTGACAAGCAAATTAAACCATAAAAAATATCTTCAAACTAGCAACATTTTTGTAATAAGTGTTACAAAAAGAAGTCCTCTCTTCATGTCACTCTCTTATGAGCATGCATTAAAACTTCCTTATCTGTGCACTACATCTGTCACTACAACAGTCACTGCACTAAAAATGTAATGCCATTAGTGATAATTAGAGACATGTTATTGCATAATCTGTTTGTTTACGTGTATCAGCTTCAAAACCTTTATGAACTAGGAAATAATATATTACAATTTAATATTGCATGTTTTGCTCTTTTTGGTCTAAATGTACACGTTTTTTTATTTTAGCAGCATTAAACTGTACCTTCTATATTTTTTTTGGATAGAATTATAGAATTGAATGTTTGAACCTTTCACGCAAATAGCATATGTAAAGAGATGCTTTTCCGGAAAGTCAACGTTACCAGGAAACCATTTAAGCAAATGCCAACTATGTGTGTGAATGAGGAAGGTAACCTATTGACCGACGATAAGGCCTGCATGGAAGAATGGAGAAGATATTTTAAAGCTTTGTTGAACAGAAGAGAGAAGAATAAACAAAATCCCCAGGAACAGCTTTATGAAGGCGCACTGGAACCTCCTGATGAGGAAAAAGTTGTTGAAGCAATCAGTAGGTTAAAGAATCATAAAGCTCCTGGAATTTATTTACTCCCTGCGGAACTGTTTAAACAGGAATCAATGGAACTAATAAAATGCCTCTACAATATGCTAATTAACATTTTTACTACCTCAGGGCTGGAGAAAAACTGTGATCTGTCCTATACACAAAAATGGAGATATATTCAAATGCTGCAATTCAGAGGAATATCTTTAATTCCATGGGCTTTTAAAATCTTCTCCAATATTTTGTTTTGCAGGCTCTTACCAATTGCTGAAAGAAAGATAGGTCATTATCAGTGTGAATTCCGTCAAGGCAGGTCTAATATAGGCTTAATCTTCAGCCTCCGAACAATACTCGAGAGGGAAAGAGAGTATAATGTGACCACACATCACTTCTTTGTTGATTTTAAGTCAGCATATGAAAGCATTGAACAAAAGGAACTATACAAAGCATTGCGAGAGCTGACTGCTCCGCCAAAACTGATCAGACTCATTAGGCTGACCATGAATCTATGGTCCGAGTACAAGGTCGGAGATCATCAGAGTTTATATCTATAAGAGGAGTGCTCTAGAGTGCCTGCTCTTTAATATGGCTTTGGAAAAAGCAGTAAGAGACTCCAAGAAAGAAACCACAGACACTGTACGGAACAGATCGGTGCAAATGCTGGCATATGTGGATGATATAGATATTGGTGGGCAGTCCAGGCAAGCAGTGGTTGAAGCTTTCCTTGCTCTAGAAGCAAGAAAGCTTCATCCTTGTGAAGGAAGGTAAGACCAAGTACATGATTTCGGATAAAACTCCAAGATTATTAGGGACAAAGGTTTCTTTAGGGCAATACGAGTTAGAGCAGGTTTCTCAATTTTCATACTTGGATTCTTTGGTAAATCACAACAGGGAAAACCGCAGCTGAGATAAAAAGAAGAATATTGGCTGCAAATCACTGCTATTTTGGGCTTCAAAAACATCTCTGCAGCCATCTTGTGACAAGGCGAACAAAAGAAACTATGTATAAAATGCTAATTCGACCTGTACTATGTTAAGGCTCAAAAACTTGGACAACACTCAGAGATGAGGATCAACTTCTACTCAAGCGGAAAATGTTGCGCCGAATATATGGTGGTATGTATTCATGAAAATAATGAATAGAGACGGAGGAGCAATAGGGGGCTTTACAATTTATATCGTGAACACCTGATATCTCCTGCTTCATTAAGCTCGGGATGATTCGATGGGCAGGGCGTCTGGCCCAAATGGATGACGATATGCCTCCAAAGAGAATACTGACCGAACCCCTTTACAGTTGTTGCAAAGTTGGGAGGCCAAGGCTGTACTAGGCGGATCGTGTGGCAAATGACCCACGAAAATACTTAAATGTGGGAAACTGAATGGCCGCAGCACAAGATAGGGGATTGTGGCGCTTACTGCTGGAGGAAGCCAGGACCCTTCATGGGTTGTAGAGCTATGAAGAAGAAGAATGAGATACCTACCTATGTATTTCACTATTTATATTTTTTTGCACATCATTAAATCTAAAATTAAATTTATTGTTCAAGGATAAAATGAGGCAAATAACACTTTAAAGTTACATGTTCTAGGAATAGTATTCGAGAGCAATTGAGGATGACAATGAACAAATTTTTCCAAGAACAAGGTGTTTCATTATTATACAGTTATGTATGGGTCAATCCATTTGAAATTGTCCAATTTTCATTAATTTTGCCGCTCAACATTTTTGATTTTTGTGATTTTTTGACCAGTTATTTTCTATCCTTTCGTGAATATAAAACCATAAATAAAAATATTTTCGGGCCAACACTTTAAGTGTTGCAGCCGTTTAAAGTCAGCTTCACGGGCGAAATTTTTAACAATATAAATATACATAAAGGAAAAGAGACTCACTTTTAATTACTTTTTATTATATAGCTTAGTCATAGTCCTACTTGCTGTAAAAATTTTAATCTCGAGAACAGAGTACTTTTTTCTATATGAATTTTCAAAATTGGCAAAAAATTTATTTTTTGCTATTATTACATGGAAATAACTCAAAAGGGACAGAGTGAAAAATTATAAAACTAATAAAAATTACCTATCTATACAATTTGTTTAAGTGATATAGATTTGGTCTTTGAGACTGAGCTGGTTCCATAGTTATAAAACTCTCTTAAATGTTAAAATAACGTTTTCTTCAAAAAATATTAACTCCGGTAATTTTGCATATTTAAGAACCAAACAAAACTAGAATGATAATGAGAGTATTTTCTATAATTTTGTTCCTTACAACACATTACCTAAGTAGCTAAGAAAGTGGTTTAAAAAAATCACGAAAAATTACATCAACTGAAAGCTTTGGCGCTCTATGATAAGGGAGGTTAGAAATGATTTTCAGGCTTAATTATTTTTCCTTATATAGCATGATCATTGCACTACTTGTTCTAGAAATTTTAGGTCGTGTAAGCTATATCGTGTTTTTAATATAAATTTTCAAAAAAGGATTATTTTCAGCTCAGTAACATTTATAGTAAAATATCGCAAAAAGAACTGACTGAAAACTGATATAACCCATACAGAATATACCTCCATATAATAAGTACGATAAAATAAAATTTAGTGGCTTAGACTCGACTGGTTCTAGTGTTATTAATTTGGTTTGTCTTGTGTGGGTTGATGAGGTGAGGGACACTCTAGCAAGGCAAGTAATATTTGATGTATTATATTTCTAAAAGAAACTGGGTCTCAGCCATTAAATTTTATTCTATGGTAATTAATATATAGGGATATAATCTGTATGAGTTATATCATTTTTCAGTCAGTCCTTTTTGCGATATTTTACTATAAATGTTACTGAGCTGAAAATAATCTTTTTTTGAAAATTTATATTAAAAAAACGATATAGCTTACACGATCTGAAATTTATAAAACAAGTAGTGCAATGATCATGCTATATGAGGAAAAATAATTAAGCCTGAAAATCATTTCTAACCTCCCTTATCATAGCGCCCCAAAGCTTTCAGTTCATGTAATTTTTCGTGATGTTTTTAAACCACTTTCTTAGCTACTTAGGTAATGTGTTGTAAGGAACAAAATTATATAAAATACTCTCATTATCATTCTAGTTTTGTTTGGTTCTTAAATATGCAAAATTACCGGAGTTAATATTTTTTGAAGAAAACGTTATTTTAACATTTAAGAGAGTTTTATAACTATGGAACCAGCTTAGTCTCAAAGACCAAATCTATATCACTTAAACAAATCGTATAGATAGGTAATTTTTATTAGTTTTATAATTTTTCACTCTGTCCCTTTTGAGTTATTTCCGTGAAAAAATCGCGAAAAATCAATTTTTTGAATATTTTGAAAATTCATATAAAAAAAAGTACTATGTTCTCGAGACTAAAATTTTTACAGCAAGTAGGACTAAGACCAAGCTATATAATAAAAAATAATTAAAAGCGCGTCTCTTTTCCTTTATGTACATTTATCTCATTAAAAATCTTGTTTTATATTCATTTCCGAGGATTTTTTAAACAACTTTCTTCACTATTTAGGCAATGAATTGTGGGGGCAAAAAATACAAAGCATGTCCTTATCTTATTGTTAATTTTTGTTTTGATTGGATATCTAAAAAAATAAAGGAATTAGAAAGCTTTTCCCATCACATGTTTTCGCCCGTGAAGCTGACTTAAAACGGCTGCAACACTGAAAGCATTGGCCCGAAAAAATTTTTAGTTATGGTTTTATATTCACGAAAGGATAGAGAATAAGTGGTCAAGAAATCACTAAAATCAAAATTGTTGAGCGGCAAGGTCTGGATGATTTCTAGTGGATTGACCCGTATCTGTTTTCCCTATAAAAAGATATTGAGTAATAGGCATCAAAATTTCTATATCGTTTTAGACAATTGTTACCCACATTGTTAGAAATAAAAACATTTTTTCGTAAAGTTCAAATCTATTAAACCCTTAAAACTCTTATCTACTTGGAAATTCTATGTCCTTGTTGCTCTGATAATTCAACATCTAAGTAACCAATTTAGTGACTATTATATTCAAAAGTATAGTTTTCTATTAATTCTTGGGACCTTTTTGATTGATGATAAAATTAAATTAATGTTTCTTTCATATTGTTTGTTTATTTTTAAATAAAAAACAGTATACGTCTTTTTAGGCTTTATGCATCATCTCCTATTCTGACCCACTCAATAAATAATTATATTATAATAATAAACAAATAAAAAATAATAATAATATTGATTATTCCTCCACAAACAGCAAAACAAAATGTTCTTGAACAAAAATAAGCAGGCAGTTCTATCGAAACTTATATAGTGAAAAAAATTCATGTGTAAAACTGTCACGGAATGAAAATATTATCGAATATTGGAACAAGCTGGGGGAGAACAATGTAGTCCACGATGATGAAGCTGAATGTCAAAAATCATTAAATAACCAACTTCAGGAGATGCCTCAAATGCCAAACTTTGACATATCCAAGGAGGATGTAGTCACAGCTACAAGGAAATTGAAAAATTGGAAAGCGCCAGGCAGGGATGGAATTCAAAATTACTGGTTGAAAAATCTAACCTTTTGCATGAAATACTCGCTGTGAATTATCAAAAGATGATAAAAGGGCACATAGATATGCCTAAAATGTTCTGTAAGGGTATTACAGTGCTTACTCCAAAAAAAAAAAAGGAAATCAATTGAAACCTCAAGACTTTCGACCAATCACCTGCCTCGATGGTTTTGATTCCATTCGAGCAATTAGGTTGTAGGAAAGGTGCACAGGGATGTAAAGAGTTACTTATCATAGACTCATTCATAGCAGGCCAAACTACCATGAGTAGACGAAATATGTCAATAGCCTGGATCGATCATAAAAAAACCATTCGACTCAGCCCCTCACAGCAGACTGTTAAAAGTATTAGATATGTATAAAGTAGACATGCAGGTTACAGAGCTCTTAAAGAATTGTATGAACTGCTGGAAAACAAAACTGAGGATTGGATATGAAAAGTCGTCGGAGTACATAACCATATTAAGAGGTATATACTAAGGGGACTGTCTTAGTCCCCTCTGGTTTTGTCTTGCAATGGCTCCATTATCATCTTTATTACATAAAGAGGGGTGTGAATTTAAAGAAATTTTCACTGAATTAAGCACATTGATCAGCCATAGCTTCTATATGGACTATTTAAAGCTATATGTAAAAAATAAATCTCAGCTGCAGTCTATGGTGAAATTCTAACCTTTACGTTCTTAGACAGAACTGAACAATAACACGCATTTCCCACCTTTAACCACGACTTTATTTTCTCCTGGATTTCATGTTTTCTTTTTATCGTTGAACCTAAATACTTAAATTTCTCTATGTGTTCAAAAGTTTGTCCTGATATATCAATGTTACTAATGTCATCACCATTTTTGCTACTAATCATATATTTTATCTTATCAGTATTTATTTCGAGCCCTATTTCTTTACCGGTTTTTATTAATGCACTTGTATTAAGTTGTATAAAAAATAATATACCTAACATTTCTATAGAATATCCAACTCATATTAAAATTTATTTATATTTATATTTAATATTTATAAATGAAGGAATTAGTCCAGGTGGTGATCAGTAAAGGAAACAATTAAATAGTTTCAACTGTTTATTGTCTGCAAACGTCTGGACCCCCATTGTGGGCTTTTATCAGGGCATACTATAGGTGGGATTTGACAACTGATCTGGCAATGGTTGTCAGATCCCACTTACTAAAATCTAAATCTAAAAGATGTGAAAAAGTAATTTTAAATTATGATCAATATATTGTAGATTAATATAACTTGTATGTCTATAATGCATTGAGTTTTATATCACCCTGAAAAAACAAAAGGACTTAGCTGCCAATCTAATATGTAACACACACACACACTTTTATTTTAAATAAAGCTTCTTTAACAATATACCTTTGTATATATTTATATCAATGAATTATATTATATTTTTATATTATTGCGCAATATATTTAATAAACAAAAGAGTACAGAGTGGTGGAATGAGGAAATACGGCGTTTTGTTCAATTAAAGAAGAAAGCGTGGAAAGCATATCTTTAAAACAAAACTACAGGCAAGTTAGAGGAATACTGCCAAGCCAGAAATCAATGCAAAATAGCAGTCCGGCAAGTGAAAAGAGAATCATGGGAAATATTCAGAAGAAGTCTTGACGAAGACCATCGGGAAAGTATTAAGAAATTCTGGCACAAAGTAAAGACATTGAGAGGAAAAATAAGTAAGCCAGTGAGAAATGTCAAAGACTCTAGTAGCAGCATGGTCACCGAAGAAGCGAAAATTCTCGAACGGTGGGAGGAGTTCTATCAGGGACACTTCTCAGAAGGAGGACTCACTGACTCAGAGGAATATCTGGTGGAGAGTAATATTCTGGAAAGTCTGGAAGTCATTGAGGAAGAAGATATAGAATATGCCATCCAAAAAATTAAAATAGGTAAAGCAGCGGGAAGAGATGGCATAGCCTCTGAATTAATAAAATTTGGAGGACAGGAATTAATTAAATTTCTACAACAATTCCTCCAAAAAATATGGGATACAAAGATAGTCCCAAGGGATTGGGAGTTCAGTTTGATTGTCCCTATTCATAAAAAGGGTAGCTCTACGGATTGTGTAAACTATAGACCCATAAGCTTACTTTCAGTTGCTTACAAACTATACTCCTCAATCCTAGAAAGAAAATTAAGGCACATAGTTGAGAAGCAAATAGAGAGTGAACAAGCAGGCTTTTGTCCGGGGAGGCAGACTTAAGATCATATCTTCGTCCTGAGAGGAATCGCAGAGAAAGCATGGGACAGAGATAAGAAGGTATATATGGCATTTCTGGACCTCAAAGCAGCATTCGACTTGGTTTCAATGCTTTGACAAGAGATATAGAATGCTTTGGCCGAAAAAAATGTCCCAGCGGATCTTATCATGGTGATTAGACCGGCTTATAAGGCAGCAAAAGGAATCATAAGAATTAATGGTAGAGAGTCCATGCCTTTTCCCATAGAGAAAGGAGCGAGGCAGGGAGACAGCTTAAGTCTCCTTTTGTTCACCATATTTATGGATGAAATCCACAAAATTTTTAAGCGCCGTACTGCCTGGATGACCATAGGAAAATGGAACATGAGGAATATTATGGTCCAAAGCCTACTATATGATGATGAAATCGTTCTGATTGCGGACTCAAAAAACAAGCTGTAAGAGGCCCTCATAGAATGGCAGGAAGAACTCCTCCGCAAAGGTATGGTGATCAATACGAACAAAAGCAAAGTCCTGATCATATCAAGAGAGGAACATGAGGATGTCCAGCTGATCTGAAATGGGGAGGTACTGGAAGTTGTGCAATTATTCACCTATTTGGTGACAATTATCAACACCACGGGAAAGATTGACCCAGAAGTAGCAAATAGGAATTCCAAAGCCAACCAGGTCTATCACCCTATCTGCAACAGCATAGTTGGGCACAGGGAAGTTGGCAAGGAAACAAAAAGGCACATTTACAAGTCTGTATACCTCTCAACCCTCACGTATAGAAGCAAAAGCTGGATTATGCTGGACAAGCAAGTTAGATGAGTGACAGCAGCCGAGATGAAGTTCCTGCGGAGAGCTGCTGGAAAGACCAGAAGAGATCGCGTCAGAAATGAACGCATTAGAGAACATCTAGAGGTGCCAGAACTCAAGACATTGTTAGAGAACCGACAATTGAAGTGGTTTGGCCACATTTGTCGGATGGAGGAGAGAGATCCATGAAAAGTTCTGGAAGCTCGACCCACTGGGAGGAGGCCGAGAGGCCGTCCCAATATTTCTTATCAGGAATACATTCAGTGGATTGGATAGAAGAGAGGCAAAACACTCCAAGAAATGTAGCTGCTTAGTAGGGACTGAGAGGCATGGCTGCATTGGATAGAGTCTCCTCGACGCTAGTTATAGCATGAAGAGGAAGTCAAAGAAGAAGAAGAACTATATTTCGCTACCTCTGAATAATCAATGGCTACCCCAACAACATGGGTGGGTTTCATGTCTCTTTGACCAATGTTATAGCATAGGTCCAGTAAAATTAAAAGATTTATTTAAAAGAATTATAGTTTGGTTTAAATGGGAAGGGAATTACTGTATGAAAATCAGGGCACTATTATTATATGTTTTCAAATAAGAAAAGAAAAGGTTTTTATCACAATCTAGAAGAGTTACACTCAGATGTTGCCTTCAGAAATAATCTTAAGTTATGTTTAGTTACTTCACTAAAGAATACTTTTAAAATAAATAAGTTAAGGAAAATGTGCATATATTTTGACAATGTTTATTATTTAAACTAAAATACACTACAAATTACAAACCTTATAAAATGTCCCTGTTACACTGGGGTTGGTTAAAAAGAAAAAACACAGTAAAAAGACTATAAATTATAGGATAGATCAAGCTAATGCATTTAACTAACTTAAGAAACTATGAATATCAACATGCATGCTTTTGTTGAATAAATTTTATTATACTGAATATTTTTATTCTAACTTCAATAAAGTTTACTCATTATTCAATTAAAAATATATATATATATATATATATATATATATATATATATATATCAAAATAAAAGACATGCAAAAATAAGAGGAGGTGGAAATTCATTCTCTGTACCTTTTAAATCTCCAATGTTAAGATCTTTATATAAAAATGAGAAAAAAAAAAAATTGTATTCACTATAAAATGATTTATATAAATATAATTATATATATATATATATATATATATATATATATTATATATTTAAAAAAATAAAATAAAAAACTGGAACAAGTGAAACTTGCAAAATCATCAGGATAATCAAACATATTAAATGCAGGACAGTATTATTTAACTAACAATGGAATTAAATATGGAAACATTGAAAAATATGACATTGACCCCAACCTTTCTTGTACTAAAACAAGTTTTTTTCCATAATATGGGAGTCCATCAGTTCCCAACTCTAAAACCTGAACTTATCACTCTATAGCTTGGAACATAATAAACTCTTATTTTGTTGACTCTTGCCTTTCATAATAATATTTCGATATTGTAATTCAAAAACCTCATTTGAATCCAAAAATATATATTTCCTTCATGTTCTTGATGAAGACATATACTATTGATTCATAAAATCCAGAAAAAATATTTAAAATTAATATACAAGTGACAAAAATGTAATTCTAAATTCAGCCAAACAAAGGTAAATGTGTTTTACATACAACTGTGTTATTCTGAGAGGACAATATGCTCAAAATAAAAAACTTTTGTATTTATTAATTGAAATTTACAACTATACAAGAGAATACAACAAATAAATATGAACTATGTATAAACTAAAATTTGACAGAACCATTGGATGCACTTTGAGAAATAAAATATTTTTTATTTATAACAAAAATGTTTCCTACTAATAATGGGATTAGACAATTTGAAGGTAGTTTAATTACATATCAACCTTGAGAAAAAAACATGTTCATATAATGCATACATCATTCATCCCACTTAATAATCAAAATAAATGTTTATATTTATGATATAAATAAAAAACATATACAAACTTGCAAACAGGATTAAAGACTTGATTTAGTCTAATAAATGAAATATCACAAAAGAACTTACCAACAATTTCTTTTATATGTTTTTGTTTACTATCAAACTGTTTCTGCTTTTCTTCAGCACTTAAAACATGTCCTCTACTCTCTTCATCATCTTCAGGACAATTCTGCACAGCTGCTCTGTAAAATACATTAACAATGTTTTTATTGAGCATTTTACATTTTTTTAATTGGTGCACTGTAGTGCATAACACAACTATTTTGAGATTAATATAGTAAACAAATTTAAATATTTAATATTTAACAGTTGACCATGTAATAATAAAGGATGAGATGGTTCAGGAGGCGGTCAAAAAGATTAGAAAATAGTAAAAAAAATATTTATTTAAACAATGTTTTGACACACATTGCAGGTCTTCATTAGGGCTAAAAAATAACAAGATATAGTGTAGGTGTTAGAAAGTAAATGAATAAATTACCATGAAAAAATAAACTGAACTAAAAATTAAAAATTAGAAAGTAGTGAGTTGAAAAGTGAGAACAAAAAAAAAAAGGAATAAAAAAAAACAAAAAAAAAACAATGAATTAACATGAGTTAATAGTAAAATTAGAAATTAATTTAGTTAGCGAAAGTATATGAAGATATTATATAAATGTTTATAAATTAATAAGTAGGGAAAATAGTAATAGAAATAAAAATATAGGGAGGGGAAAATAACCTTGCAGGCTAAATCTAGGAAATGACTAACAAGGGATTTAACAGATATTTAATGGTTAAAGATAGACAAGAGGTGGCATATCCAGTAAGACTTGAAGTTAGTAAATAAAAAATTACAATTCAGGCAGTCATAGGGACTGCCGATAGAAGTGAACACTTTTTATTTAATTCTCGATTTGCGATGGAATTTTGTTGGAAAGAAGAGTACGTTTGTCAAAGTAGATCATGTTGATAATGCATGTTTTTTTTTTAATATTATTTTTTCATTTAATTGTAAAACATCATCACCCTGTAGAGATATATCATCTTGAAGTATGCCATCGTAATTTGCACGTGACTTTAGACTGTATGGGTTGGTGGTACACATAGCACATTTTTTTTTTTATGAGTTATATTCTTTTAAAATAATTTATATTATTTTAAACAAAATGATTATTAGGTTAAAACCAATGATTATAATCATAGCGGTGATTCAAGCTGTGCTAAATGAAGCAATGAAAAGTCACAAAATGATGAAAACCATATCATATTATAATATATTATGGAAGTTAGGAGCCTCTGGTGTATTTTAGGAAATATAGTACTTTTTGGATGAAACAGAAAGAAAATGTTATCTTTTTACAAAGGATACAGTACGTTTTGAAAAGGAAATATTTTAGTACGCTTTGAAATGAAATGTGGATTTAGTATCTTTCGGAAAGAACTGCAATTATCAAATACATTTTTAAAAGATTGGTGTGTTTTTTTAGATATAATCAGATGACGGATTTCGATAAAGCCAAACTATTAGAATATAAATATGACAAATATATTTTTATTAAAAAATATCTTTAGTAGCTCTGAAAATACACTTTTCAATTTAGAAGGCTTCACAATAGAGTGGAAGGCTGAGCTGGAAAGAAAGAGCATGACATTAAATATTGGAAAAAGCAAGGTCATACACATTGCTCATGAAGAGGAGGAAGTTTTAGTTCACTGCAAAGGAGAAGTCTTTAAGACAGTGTAGGAGTACACTTACCTTTGAGCAGTGTTCAGCAGAAATGGGAAAATGGATCAAGAGCTTTAAAACACGATTAAGAAAGCTAACACACTATGAGGGAAATGGGAATTAAAAAAACAATGTAAAAATATATATCTTCAAGTGCAAATAATTACCTAACCTTATTTAGGTAAGTGAGAGCTGGGTCCCACTGGATAGACACACGGGTATATCTACGGCAGCTGAAATGAAGTAACTCTGGAGAATGGCAGGCGAAACAAGAGGAGACAGAATAAGGAATGAGAGAATACAATAAGATCTGGGAGTGCCAACTTTGAAGGAAATAGTTGGAAAGAGGAAGTCAGGAAGGTTTGGTCATATATACCGAATGGACAAAGACCGTGATCCAAAGAGTTTTTTTAAGTCAGGCCCACCAGAAGCTGTACTCGAGGAAGAACTTGATTGCTATAGATAGACCATATTTCCAGGATTGGAGAAAATAAGGGAAAGTCAATGAATTCCATGAAAGTGCAAGCTCGTGATTGAGAATCAGTCTTGGATCAGGACATCTCCACATTGAGAGTCAATAAGAAGAATACTGAAGTAAAAAATTGTCATAATTTTTAAAAACATTTGCGTTATGATGTAAAGACACATGTTTCCTGAACCTTATTATCAATCTCAATACCCATACAACTGGGAAGCTTTAAGTTCTTATCATACTTCTAATAATTTATCTTTACTAAAATATTATATAAGAAGGCAAAAGGTGGATTGAAACTAGGACTGTGTGATTTCAATAAGAAATTATTAAATTTAAAATTTAAATAAATTGAATTTAAATTTAAATTAAAGAAATAACAGATTGAAATATGCACTTATTTTTCAATTAGGTGAATAAAAATCAATGTAAAATTTTTATTACTTAGTATGAATTTAAAAGTTTTAGGAATTTAAGTTGAGGTCCATTTCCATGTTATTGGTGGTTTATTTTCAAACATTATATTGATTTTGATCACATATCTCAAATATAAGTTATAAATGATGAGTATGATTACTTTACTTTAGTAAAATTTTTTTTACTTTCACTTACCTATAAATGAAATATATATTAAGGGAAAGTATCACGATAGTAAAAAATTTTTAATTCCAGTTTTCAACAGAAATGCACGTTTTAGGGTCTCCTGAGTCCAAATGACCAAGTCCTGCAAAAAGGTGTGTGTGTGTGGTATACACATGTATGGTAACTCCAGCACAAGAACGAAAAGTTCTATGAGACTGAAATTTTATATTTAAGACAACTATACACCCGAGATGTTACAGAAACTTATTTATCAAAATCAGCTAACCAGAAGAGCCACTTTATGCCATGAATTTTGCACCTTTTTACGATTTTATCAAAAACGATTTTGATTAAACTCACTATATCGATGCATGATGTAAAATGTAATGGGCTTTAATATCATGTAGGTTTGATTCTAATGGAAATAGTCTGACATGGCTTAAATGCTGATATTTTAAATTGCCTCCCTCTAAAGTACCTTTAATTTTGTAGATTCTATAAAAATAACCATATAATCTTGTTAGCATTGATAAAAAACAGGTAAATATATAAGTTGAATGAATTTGATAATCAACTAAAGGAGAAAACTGCAATTCTTATGATTTTGAACATAAGAACAGTAATATACATGTATAATATACCATTAGAAAGCTAAAGATTTAAGAAGAAATATTATTCTATTACACAAGCTTGTAAAAGTTAATACAGAGTGATAAGATCCGATAAAACTAACTGATTGTTTTAGATAATAATATAATAGATTTTTTAATAAAACACATGTTTCAATGAAAATTCATTTTAATTAATTCTTTAACAATTTATTTTCATCTCTAAATGTATTTAAAAATTCTTAAATTGATTTTAACAACGGAGGTAACTGAAAGTCATGTGTTGTGCGCAACAGATTTTTTTAGTTTTGACCATAAATACTTGTATCAAACTATTTTAAGTATGGGTTCATTGCACTTGTACTTTTTTCTCAAGTATAGATTACTTTACTTGAGGACTTTCTGAAGAGAATGAGAATCAAATAGAGAGATGCAACTCTTGGATAGGAGAGAGTCAAGGACAGTAACAAGGAAGGCACAAGTTCTTTCAGGAAATACATACAAGCACTTTTAAACACGCACGCACACACACAAATACATAAAATTAGGATTCAGTAACATTTTGTTATAGAAAAAAATACCTTATTGCTTTAATCCATACTTCTTTGTCTTTTGGATTATGAACTTTGAGTTCAAACATTTCTGGATCATTGGGATTTGATGAAATCAAATAGATTCCTCTTGATTCTTGTCCAGCCTTTTCCCTTACAAGCAGTTTTTGAAGAGACACAACACCAGCCTAAGGTAAAATCATAAATGGTATAAGTAAGGGAGCCAAACATTGATCAATATTCTAACGGGCAGTATAAGAAAAAAGACTTTTTTTCAACAAAAAATTAATATAATATTTCTTTAATTTAGATAAAATTAATATTCAAAATATAACCCATTCTAGTGCACAGTTATTTCCCATCTTTCGGACAGTTGCTTTATTCCATGCAGGTAACACTTTTGGATGACAATCAAAAAAATACCTGAACCACTTTTTTGACTTGGCAAAATGCATTTAATTCTTTATCTAGCAGAGGGTCATGGATTTAAACAAATAAAAATTTGATGGAGCAAGGTCAAACTTTATGGTGGATGGTTCAATACCATCAAGATTTTTAAATTTTTCCCTGGTCTGTCAGGTAGTATGTGGCCAGGTCGTATAGTCTTGCTGGAACAGAACTCCTATACAGTTGATAACCAGCAATATTATCAAAGACCAAAGCTGGATAACACTGTAACAGTTACGAGCTATTTAGCTGTTCACAATTGAGGTCAACTTTTATTCCATATCAATCAGTAACAAATAAATGATGGATTACTATTCTGTAGCTCCTCAAAACACAAAGCATTGATTTTTTTTCAAATTGTATTATATCAGCAACCAGAATAGCTGTTTGAACTCAGTAGTCTAACCATTACCTAGTGGTATCAGGATTTCACCAGTAAACATACTTTTCACCACAAATAACAATTTTTTGGTAAAATTGCGAATCTCCACCCTCATAATTGTGTAACCTTCTGTGCTACGTTTCTACTGCTCCTTTTTATCTTACCCATGTAACACAGTCAGAAAAAATAGCAATTTAATATCCAAAATTCTACAACTCTTGATCAAAATAAGATAAAGAAAAAATTATTTTTTCATTTTTCAGTATGGGATACCTTTATTAGTTAGAGTGAAAAAAACACAGCCATTATAACCTCCTTCAGTATAAATACATATAAAAAAAATTAACAACAGAATTATTGTTGAATCTTATCACTGAAATAATATATTTACACTAAACAGCTTATCACAGAACAGAATATCAGATAAGAAATTAATTTATTAAATGCTTACCTTATTTTCTGGAGTGAAGAAAGAATACTTATGATTGTTTTCAAGCAAGAAACATAAGACATCAGAAAATACTATGACCAATACTACTTGCATTTTACCACGACCTTGCATTAACATGGCAATGCCTTCAAACCTAAAAGTAATTTATAAAAATCAATAATACAATTTCACAATATTGGTTAACAATTAATTTATAATTCTAAATAACTTTTACTATAAGTATACTATATTTAAGAGAAGAGAGAGAAAAAAAAAAAAAAAAAAGCAAGCTTTACAGTACTCATTAAAAGTTCTGAACCGTTCAAGACAGATCCATGAAAATGACAATCCTTTACCATGTTCATCAAATAGGCTGCAATAAACAAATAAGCTGATAGTTGTCAGTCTGGTGGCCAACTCCAGAACTATGCATGTTCATTCATCAAATCAAACAGTGTGTGCTTCCTCGACTTGCTGTTAAACAATTTTGTCTTTTTTCGATGAAATTATTCCCACAAATTGCAGAAAAGTAGGAGGAAAGATGTTACACTTACAAAAATACATCTTTTTTTAACACGTATGTAAATGTGATTACGTGTATGTAATATAAGTTATTCTAACAAATATATAATGCAAGTTAGTCTAACAAATATAACTTTATTTATTTATTTTTTAAATCTTGATGCTAATAAATTTACCTCTGTGAGCACAGTAGAGTTTTACTACACAAAAAGTATGAGTGCACCTCGAAAATTGTACTGGGTCCATCGAGGAGACATGAAAGTTAATGAGCGATTACAAAAAATTAACTTATTCAATTGAAATTTTTTAAGAAACCCATATTTTCCTGTAGTTTTCAATTAAAGTGGAACAAAAAACAGTTGAAAATATGATAAAAATATCAAGAAGCAAAATCAACCGGTTTTACGTTAAAAGAAAACATGCTAAGTACACTCCACTCATGATGGACTATACACTTCAATAATTTGTTTAGCAATAAGTATAATTAGTGGAACAAATGTACAGGAGTATGGCTCAATAATAAATGGAAACTTGATAAGATGATGAAGAAATCCGAAAACTTATAAAAGAAATTTACTCACATCATATTGAAGCATGGAATAGTTAAGATCTGTGCTGTAATAAGACAGTTTTGTGATTTTGTAATTTAATAATAATAATTCGACCACTCTACAGGCTGGAGCATACATTGGACTATCGAATAATAGTATCATCCAATGGTCTCATTCCAGAACATACCATTCGCTTAATTAAGAACCTAAAGCTGCTTGAAAAAGTTCTGGAAGAAGGACAGAAAGCAGTTCTTCTCGGTACATCCAGCAGTGTCAGATAATTTTAAAATATATTTTAAAATTTTTGCCTAACCCTTGACTTGATCCGGGTAGGTAAATAATCTGGCATAGCCAAGAACATCTGCGATATATATAATAAAAATAATAACGCAATAACAGTGCAAATAAAAACACAAGGGGCAACTGATGTGTGTAGTTGCTGGGTCCTAACAATCCCCTGGACCCTGAGTATGGTACATCACCTTCAAATGCACACACACACACAAACACACAACACCTACATTTGCACTCACATGAAGGTAATATAGCATTTCCAAGTCAATTGTAACCTTTTCCAAGTCAAATGTAACTTTTTCCAAGTCAAATGTAACCTTTTCCAAGTCAAATGTAACCCTTTCCATTTCAAATGTAACCCTTTCCAAGTCAAATGTAACCATTTCCATTTCAAATGTCACCTTTTCCATTTCAAATGTTACCTTTTTCTTCACTTCTAGCCTTAAATATTCCGTTTTATTTATTTATTTATTGAAAAATAATTAGTTTAATTAAAATTATGACTTTTTTAATAATTTCGGCATATCATATCACTGTTTTTTTTTTTAGATATTTGATATCAAGTTCTGTTTTTTACGAACTAATATTTTAAAAAAATATTTAGTTTTAAAATAGTTGTTGATTTTGAATTTTTAGAGGGGAGGGATAGTTTTTGGGAATAATTAATGTGTTTTCGGGTATTATAATTACGTTTTTCAAGATGTATTTTTTATCGCTCGCGTGCATATGAACTCGCATTTACTTTTAATGTTTTTTATTGATATAGGGAAGAATTATTGTGTTTTCGGATGGTTATGATTTCGTTTTTCGAGCTGTATTTTTTATCGCTCATGGATATTTCAACTCGCATTTACTTTTTATGTTTTTTATTGATATAGGGATGAATTATTGTGTTTTCGGGTGGTTATGATTACGTTTTTCGAGCTGTATTTTTTATCGCTCATGGGTATTTCAACTCGCATTTACTATTTATGTTTTTTATTGATATAGGGATGAATTATCATGCATTCGGGTGGTTATGATTACATTTCTTGAGCTCTATCCTTTATCGCTCATGCGTATTTCAACTTGCACATACTTATAATGTTTTTTATTGATATATAGGTTATTAATTGTATTTGCATTTCTTGTAATTACGTTTTTTTAGCTGTATTTATTGTCGCTTGTTCGCATTTCAACTTGCATTTACTTCTTATCTTTTTATTGTTATATGCTGTTATACAATGCTTTTTATTGTTGTTTTTGCACGTTCTGATTACGTTTTTGAACTGGATGTTACATCCCGCTTGCGCATTGTTTCAGATCACTGTTTATTTAAGTTAAAATGTGCACTAGCTATAAAAAAATGTCATAAACTCTATTAGTATTCCCGAAAACACTATAAACGATCACTCTATCAAATATTTATGAAACAGGAGCAGTAACTTGAAATGAGTAAAAGCGATAACAAATAAGGTTCAAATAATGTTACAAGAACACCCGAAAATAGAATAAACGATTCCTAAATTAAATTATCAAATAATTGTAAGAACAAGTTAGGAAGTGGGTCCATTATAAAATATTTAGTTAAAAAAACTTACTCTGGACGCTAAAAAAGGAACTATAATTAATCCTTTTATAAAAAAATAATAATAAAATAAAAATAAATAAATAAAAAAAGCTAAATGATGTAGGTATATTCCAGCAATGTTATAATGAGAACTAAAAACAAAATAACCAATCCCAATATCCATCAAAAACTTAATCATAATCACCCGAAAGAACATTATTTAATCCCTATATCAATAAAAAACATAAAAAGTAAAGGCGAGTTCAAATACGCATGAGCGATATAAGATAGAGCTCAAAAAACGTAACC
Source organism: Piezodorus guildinii (assembly GCA_023052935.1). Lineage (NCBI taxonomy): Eukaryota > Metazoa > Arthropoda > Insecta > Hemiptera > Pentatomidae > Piezodorus > Piezodorus guildinii. The sequence goes on along the minus strand of CM041295.1, from coordinate 33,727,148 downwards.
ATAACCACCCGAAAACACAACAATTAATGCCTATATCAATAAAAAACATTATAAGTAAGTGCAAGTTGAAATACGCATGAGCGATAAAGGATAGAGCTCAAGAAATGTAATCATAACCACCCGAATGCATGATAATTCATCCCTATATCAATAAAAAACATAAAAAGTAAATGCGAGTTGAAATATCCATGAGCGATAAAAAATACAGCTCGAAAAACGTAATCATAACCACCTGAAAACACAATAATTCATCCCTATATCAATAAAAAATATTAAAAGTAAATGCGAGTTAATAAGCACGCGAGCGATAAAAAATACATCTTGAAAAACGTAATTATAATACCCGAAAACACATTAATTATTCCAAAAACTATCCCTCCCCTCTAAAAATTCAAAATCAACAACTATTTTAAAACTAAATATTTTTTTAAAATATTAGTTCGTAAAAAACAGAACTTGATATCAAATATCTAAAAAAAAAACAGTGATATGATATGCCGAAATTATTAAAAAAGTCATAATTTTAATTAAAACTAATTATTTTTCAATAAATAAATAAATGAAACGGAATATTTAAGGCTAGAAGTGAAGAAAAAGGTGACATTTGACTTGGAAAAGGTAACATTTGACTTGGAAAAGGTAACATTTGAAATGGAAAAGGTGACATTTGAAATGGAAATGGTTACATTTGACTTGGAAAGGGTTACATTTGAAATGGAAAGGGTTACATTTGACTTGGAAAAGGTTACATTTGACTTGGAAAAAGTTACATTTGACTTGGAAAAGGTTACAATTGACTTGGAAATGCTATATATAGTACACACCTTAGGGCTACCTTACCTAGGATGACCTGGCAGTAGGTTTAAAATGCATCTATCCAACAAAATAGTGTGAACTAGAAGGAAGGTTGCCTCGGCTGGCCAAAGAAATAGAATAGAATAGAGTCTAATTTTTATTCTGGGACTGGGACCCTTTAGAATACCATGGTTGTACAGTTGTAATATATAACATGTCTGGCCAACAAATGGACAAATGGAACACAATTAATTACTATTAACAATTATGAATGAAAATTAGATTAGATAACAAAAAAAAATTAAAAACAATTTTCAGAAAATAATTGTGTTGAACAAAATGAAAAATAAATGAATAGATAATAAAGTTTAAATATAGACAATGAACAAATATTTCTTCCTTCTTCAAGTATGATATCAAGCATATAAACATCACAATTGTTAAGCGTCTTTTTGGGATAACAGAAGGTATTAGAAAAATTGGGATTTGAATGAGGATAGAGATGCAGTATGGCAGATATAAGTAGTTAAATAATTCCAGAGGGTAGAAGAGTAGACATGAAAGGAACCAACAAAATTTTTAGTTCTACGGGTAGGAATGTAAAGGTCAGAATGGCTTGACAATGTTTCAAGTGATTGCACTGAGGATTGAAATTATAGGAGACTGTGATTGTAGGGAGGATGCTGGGAGTTAATGGTTTGGTAAAGGTATGGAAATATTGTCTACGAATTGGAGGAAGGAGCCATTTTAACTCGCCTTATTTATGGGTCACGTGAGACCTCTTTGGAGTACCAAAGAAAAATCTTAAAAATATGTTCATAATTTATTTTAGTCTGTCCTTAAGCACACTCGAAAGGCCACCATACACTATGCAGCAATAGTAAAAGTGGAGGTAAATAAGTGAGAATACAAGGAGCTTATGGGCTGATAGTGGAAGAAGAAAATTTGAGAATACTTATTCTTCTTCAGGAAATTTGGGGAATATGAGGTTTACAGGAAAGAGTTTGATGATTGGTAATACGCACGTTTTTGGACAGAGAAATTGAAGGTGATTTGGTGATCATTTAGGATTAGACGAGAAATTGAAGGTGATTGGTGATCATTTAGGATTAGACTCGGAAATGTGGTATTGGATCTGAGGGGAGAATTAGAACCTATAACAATGGCCTGAGTTTTCATACCATTTGGCCTTTGTTTATTCAGGGTTGCCGAGACACAGATTCTATCAAGGTCTTCCTGAATATTAGCAAATGCTACTAATGACTCAGAGGGATGTTAGGATAAATAGATCTGGAAATCGTTGGCATATAAGTGGTGGGAACAGTGATGGATAGAGTTGAAAAGGTCATTGAACAAAGGATGAATAAAGAATGAATGAATATGAACATTGCTGCCATCACTGCTTATTTTTTGGCTACAAATTCAGAAACTGATAAAACAGGATACTGTAATAGAATTTGCTGTTGTTGGAATGAACCATACTGAGAAGTAACAGTAACATTCCAAAGGCTTGCCGATTAAGTTAAACAAATATTAAAATGCAACTTTTTATGTGAAATTGCAGCAATTAAAGTTGAAATAGGAAGTATTGTAGGCCAGGACTTCCGAAGAAAGGTACTGCGAGTGGAAAATGAGGACATAAGTGTTCAACTAGGCCAAGCCAACAAATGGTACAAATAGGCCAACAAGTTCTAATTATATGGACTGTCCTGAAGATCAACAATTTCCGGGAATATGAACAAAACTGCTTGTACAGCATATCTCTATGAAGGGATTTCTGTAAATAATAAACCCTAAGGCACCATAATCGAAAAAAATCCTATGTGCTGTCAGAGTTGTGAATGAAATACTTGTTGAGCACATAGGATACCTCTTCACCCTAGGAAGGGATAACTCTTCACTTACCTATGTATGAAATATATAGGAATAATTCCAATTTTAAACGAAAATACAAGCTTTATGGTCCCCTGAGTCCAAATACCTAGTTCCCGCAAAAAGTGTGTGTGTCTGTGGTAACTCCAGCACGAAAACGATAAGTTCTATGAAACTGAAATTTTATATTTAAGACAACTATATGCCCGAGATACAAAAACATTTTTATCAAAATCAGCTAACCAGAAGAGCCACTTTATACCATGAATTTTGCCACCTTTTTACAATTTTCTCAAAAACGACTAACAATTTTGATTATACTCGCTATATCGATGTAAAATTTCATATTAAAATTTAATATCATTTAGGTTTCATTCCGATCTGGACCAAACAACGGACTAAATGCTAAACTATACAGAAAGTTTAAAATAGGTATACTTCTGGAGGGAAGAGCAAACTCCTAAGCATGTGCTTCAAAACTGTGTCTTTTTCGATCAGGAAGATTTGGCCTCAGGAGGACTACCAGTTTCGTTTTTTTTTTTTTTTACTACCTAAGAATGTGACAATCTGACAGAAAGAAGAAGTAGGTACTCATAAATTGTGGAGAGGGGGAAACCTAGTAGCTGAGTGTTTTTTCAGCCTAATAATTTCATTCCAAGGCTATTGGCCTGGATACAGTACAATATTTCCAAATTTCTCCATGTAATCCTACTATATTTATCCTTCTATTTTATATCATTCTCTTAACTTTTTTACAGCTTTCATGAAGACCTATAACTTGAGCACATATCAGGCAGTACATTGCATTAAAATCTGCTTCATTTCAGATTGTGCCTCCAACCATCATTTTCTTAGTATAAAATAAAAGTACAACAAAATCTTGAATAATTTATCATTTCAACAAAAGATCATAAAAATATTGTTGGTTAAACATACCTTAACTTTCTATTTTCTCCTAAAATATCAGATTTTTTAAATTTATGACCTCGGTGGATGGTGTAAGATTTAGCTTCAAGTTTATTGTATATTTCAAGCTTTCTATCTTCTTTTTCTTTTTCAGCGACTTGGGCATCAACTTCAACCAATATTTCCTGTATATAAAAATAAATAAAAAAAATTAAAGACAAACTAAATATAATTTGTCAGTTTCTTCACAAAATTATCCATATGGATAATGGTGAAAAAGGGTTTCTTTCCCATCTTTCAATTTAATCATAATAATAAGTTTAGAATGACAATTAGACAAACCTAAAGGAGATACAAAGTAATTAAAAGTTATAACATATAAGCCATTAAATAAAATAAGCTACTTGAACAAATTATATTTTCCTTGATGAGAAGATGTATATAATTATAACAAATCATCATACACTAGCCATCTCAGCAGTTCTTAGACAAGTTAATGTATCTTTACTCAGCTTTCCTATGGCAATATTTATGAGGTTTTAGAATAAAAAAAGTCTTCTTCTGTACTAAATAATTTTACATTATGTTCCTCTGTTTACTAGTAAATTCCTACTTCAAATTTAAAGTGAAGGGTGTATTTATTTTATCACATCACTAATTAATTCACTATCATCAAATCTGTATTAATTTATTGCTTAACCATTAATAAGCCTGACAAATGTAACTGAAAATTTATGATTTCATGAGTACTAACTTTCAAAAATAAAATTTGTAATTCATTAATTCATTTTAATTTCATTAAGTCATAAAATTATTCCAATCATATCTTAAAATTAGTTCTGAAACAATTACACAATGAGCAACTCACATTTAGTTAACAGTAAATAACAAAACGAACCGCCGAGCATAGAGAAATGGTTCTATAAACCTGAATTGACCTTGGCCTCTTTATTCATACATTTCTTAGACTGAGGTGTCATTTTAAAAAATCTATTATTATAATCAGGATTATCAGAGACCAGCTGCTAGTGTGTTACAACTTGGGTACCCTCCTGATATTCTCAACCAGTTGACAGCTTCCCTACTGGAAGAGAAATCAATAGCTCTTGCTTTGCTTTTTAATTTATTTATAAAATGTTAAATCATCAATATCAATTCAGAAAATGGAACTTGCTCATTTTTCACCTTTCCCTGACATTCAACATTATTCTTATAAAAACTAGCAAATAAAATTATTATCAAGATAATATTGGGTTGTCTGGAAAATGATGCAGGATTATGGTTTCAAAAGAAAAAAAAAAAATTTATTTCTGTTTTTATTCTATATAGCTGCCTGGGAGACCACACTTTTAATTCTAGTTGGTTGTTTAATAGGGTAAGCACATCACTCCTTAAGCCTATTGTCAAATTTTGATGCATTAAATCAATTTGGTTACAATGCATTTAAGCATTGATGGTTTCGCCAGGATTCAAGAAGCTGTAGTTAATCAAACCAAAGGAAGCCTACGGAACAATAACCATCACCTTTTTTTGATGAGTTATATGCTTTAGAAAATGTTGCGCTGCTTGTCCTTTGTGGAGCCACTGTCCAGAATGTCTGCTGTTACTGTCAAAGATCCAATTTTTATCAAAAGTAACAATTCTAGAAAGAAATGGGATGACTCTTGTTTTGGCAAAGAATGGAGGTGTTCATCAATGGTTAATTTTATTACATTAACTTTCCTCCCTACAAGTTCTTAAACTGTTGTTCTGAGATTTTCTTCTACGAAAGCTAGTAGAACATGTGGAAGCTAAAAGTGCTTCCATGAACTTCTTGGTCTTCCAGTATGAAATCTCTCTCAATAATACAGGTGTACTCACTAATACTTCCCTCCCCCCCCCCACACTTAATTGATATTAATCACCCATTAGGCCCCATTCCACCTGTGTTTATGTTCGTAAAACAAAATTATACAAAAATCACACTTTGTCATTTAAAAAAAAAAATTATATTTCCTTTGAATTAAATTCCTATTGATGAAAACTCCAGCAAACATAAACAGGTTATTACATAGAGCAATGGTTCCCAACAAAATTTTTTTGAGTTGAGCCCCTGAATTCAAAGCAATAGTGGGAGTGTGTGTGTGTGTATATATATATATATATATATGTTGTACACACACACACACTTATTTATATATATATATATATATATATATATATATATTATATATATTATATATGTTGTACACACACACACTTATTATATTATATAATATATATATATATATTATATATATATAAGGAGCGGCGTGGTCTAGTGGATAGAGCATTAGTCTGCTGTGCTCCGGGTCCTGGGTTCGAATTCCGGCTGTGGCAGAAATATTATTTATTCTGTTAATTCAGTCGGGGCGACCCTAGGGTATGGAGACCCTCCTGGGGCAGACCCAGCCTCTATAAAGTGGGTACCCAAATTAATTGGGGAAAAACCTGGCGACTGAGCATGATTAGGGCCAGTACGAATCTCTATATGTACTGAGCCCTAGACCCTTCATGGGTTGTAGTGGTACAGGTTTTTTAATATACATTAATATATATATATATAAAAGTGTGTGTATGTGTTTATAACTTTTTAATAAAAATTTATTGGGTATTAGGGCTATTTTTTTTCATAAAAAAATGTTTCTCCTTCTAATTAATTTTTATTTGACACTTGTAGATTCGTGGGATTCTTTTCAAAATTATAATTATTGAGCACCAGAATACAGGTCACAGGGCTATTGTTGTATAATATATATATATAAGGGTTTTATTAAAACCCGTCACCCGATATCGGAAGATCACACAAGTCCTTAATGAGCGTGTTTGACTACTGCATTTATTTCAAAAGTTACTAAATACATATCTAATTTCATTCCAAAGCTTACTAAATGATTTCCTTCCATAGTGTAAAAAAGAAAAAAAATATTAACATAGTAACAGAATGCCTAAATTTCAATATATAAATAATCAAATGAATTGGTTCATTAAAACATTACTAAATATTTCCTGGAATGGACATAGTACCTACGGGGAATCATTGTCTTAATTTTAAGGCACATCTGAGTTACAGTGACCTTTTTTTTTTTTTTTTTTTCCAAATAATGGACAAACAATTTCATGACTGTAATTGAAATAAATTGTTAAAGACAATCCAAAATAGTATATTTTAGACCCAGGCTTCATGAAACTATTACAATCCGCAAAACATTGTAATCAATGAATTAATATAATTTAGAAATGCAGTATAGATATCAATTACTATCAGTTACTCCATTATTACGAGTATGTAATCAATTACTAATGTGTTTGTTCCAAGTTACTAATGGGTGATTCTAGGAACAAGTCAAGGAATCACTGATATTTTTCATTAAGATAAGATAAGATAGATATTTATTTGTTAAATAAAATAATCTTGTACAAATATATACAAATACAATAAGTTTCTTTTCCACCTATCGTTAATTAATAATACACTTCTGAGTCTTAACTATTCATATCCTTTTTTGTTTTTTTAATTTATTAGTATTAATATCTAATTTTCACCAGAAGAATATATATTTGATATTGATAGTAAAAACACAATTTTATATTTTATATATATATATATATATATATTATATATATATATACATTTCTTTTCGTCCTGAGGTTTTGTTATCCACAAGAAAATGATAGGGAATAGGAGAAAATAATGTTTTGTATGGTTGAGAGGATGAAAATGATTCTTTATATAATCTAAGAAATTCACATACTAAATTAAATATAAAAACATTTCTGTAAAATTGAAATAATTTATTGAAAATAATGAATGTTCTTCACTCAAGCCAATGCCAGGTTCTTCAGCTAGTAAATGGGATTAATAAATTTTTCATAATATTATTATTTTTAAATGATATCACCTTAATAACTAACTACGTTTGTAAAAAAAACAAAAAAACAAACCTTTACTAAAATTAAAGACCTCTCAAGTCTTCCCAGTTCTTCTTTGTTGTCCTTTGTAGTTTTAATCAATGGATCAATTAACAGTGGGTATTTTGTTAAACGCTGAGTAACAAATAATATGCATTCTGGAATCCCTTTTTTCTTAAGTAAAGGATTACCCTATTAAAAAAAACACATAAAAAATACTTGATTTTTAAAGAAAAACTTAAACTATGTAAGTTGATAAAAAAATTTACAAAATAAATACGGGTCAATCTATTTGAAATCGTCCAATTTTCATTCGAAATTTTTGATATTCATGATTTTTAGACCAGTTATTCTTTATCATTTCATGAATATAAAACCATAAATAATATTTTTTTGGGGCCAACACTTGAAGTATTGCAACCGTTTTAAGTCACCTCCACGGGCAAAAACATATGATGGGAAAACCTTTCTAATCCCTGTATTTTTTTAGGTATCAAATCAAAACAAAAATTAGCCATAAGATAAGGACATGATTTGTATTTGTTGTCCCCAAAACTCATTATCTAATAGAAAGTTGTTAAAAAAATTCTCAAAAATGAGATAGAAGTATATAAAGGAAAATAGACTTACTTTTAATTATTTTTTCTTATATAGATATTTATTTATATTTCTTATAGATCTTGAGAACATAGTCCTTTTTGTATATGAATAAAAAATTTGCAAAACTTCATTGTTCGCGATATTTACACGAGAATATCACAAAAGGGACTGAGTGAAAAATTATGAAACTTATACAGATTACCTATCTATACAATGTGCCTAAGTGATATTAATTTGGTCTTTGAAACTAAGCTGATTCCGGAGTTATAAAAGTTTCATAAATGTTAAAATAACGATTTCTTTAAAAAATATTAACTCCAGTAATTTTGCATATTTAAGAACCAAACAAAAACTAGAATGATAAAAGTAGTAAAGCTGAGAAAGAAGAAAAAAATTACCTGACAGTGTTTAATAAATCCAGCAAATCTTGTATCATGCTGCATATAGTCTTTATAAATATCAATAGCATTACGATGATTTGAACAGAACTCGCCATAAACAGATTTTAGACGTTCCGCAGAAGCACCACTGAACTGGGACTCAAGAATATCACCAATACATTCAATTACTGGTGCTTCTTTCTGACGAGTTCTTAACTTGTGAAGAAATCCCAAATGTATTTCAGTCAAATCAACTAGACGAGGAAACATTCTTTGCACATTAGCTCCTAGTTGTAAATACTTCTGTAAACCTTCAACAAAAACCTGGAAAAAAATAATTTAATATTAATAATAAATGAAACACAGCATGCCGCTAACATAATGAAAACTACTTGATACTATTAGGCTATAGTAGTTTTAATCATACACTTTGATTATATTTTGATTATATAATGTGCGCGCGCACCAGAGATCTAAATTTCAAATATAGTGGAAGAGAGAAATAGAATAAAATAATGTAAATAGCTAAAAGAAGAAATATATATATATATATTGTAAATATTATAAATTTGTATTAAGATAGGCAAAAAAAAAGTGAAAATGTATATGAAATATGTCCTTTTGATTGATAAGTATGATGTGTTATGTAAGCAGCCCGATGTATTTGGGCAACATTGCCAAATAAATAAAGCATTTCTCTCTAAATATAATTGGTGAAAAATGAAAATGGTGTATAATTATTCGTATTCATATATTTTTAAAAAAATACTTCATTTAGCTTAATCAATAGTTCACAAATAGATATAAACTAATAGAAAGAAATTTAATGCTTGAAAGTATATAATAGCGGAGGCCAAAACTCCAGCATCACAAAGAGTAACTGTGCAACATGAACGGAGAGGAGTTCTGGTAAGAAAGAGTAATAATACAAGAATAAGATTATGTTGGACGTAAGTCATTATCAAAGAAAACACAACCAACTAATATTTTAATTATTCTTATAATGCATCAGAAGAATTTTTTTAAAACTTTACAGTAAAACGAATCATTGAGAAAATTCATTATTAACTGTGTTAGAGGTTGGGACCAAAAAAAGGTTTAACCATTTTAACAGTAAAAGTTCATAATGATTTGTATAAAACTGTTATAGATGATGGACTTCAACTTAAAATAGAAATGAAAAGGTCTTTTGTAAACACTTCTATTTTAAAAGGGACCATGAGACCAAAACTATACAAATGATAATAAATGTTTTGTCATACATAATACACTCTTAATTGAATCCCAGGTTTTACAAGCTATTATGAATGGCATCAGAATGAGTGATTCTGATTGAAGAACACAATTTACAGAGAAATTAACCTTACTTCTTATCAAAATTCTACCACAACGAGTTTTCATATCCTTTAACTTTAATAAAATTAATATAAGTCCACACAAATGAAGTATTTATAGTTGAATGATTCATTTAATTTATGTTTCTTAATTAATATTTATGCAGTCACAAATAAGTTTATGATCAATAAAGACATTAAAAAGTGTCCAAAAAATGGGAATAGCTAAAGAAGCTAAAGTATTTATTTAAAAAAACAAACATTGTTTGGGCACTTTAATGGAGATAATTCTCCAATATACTTGTTTCAATTCCTCTAGGAAATTCAGATTCACTTTAAAAGGTTGCATTACGTGGAATTGTGGAGCTTGTACCCTGGTAGTATTTGGTAGTATCAGCATTGAACCTTCAGGTTCGGTAAGCTTATTATTATTATTAAGGTAGTAATAATCTCTATCTCTATAAATACATATAAATGATTCCCTCCTTTTTTCCCTCGTTCATCGCATCACAAGTGATCATCTTGACTGATTTTTTTAATTCTTTTTTGGTTGTGTATATAACAGTCAGGAGAAGGTTCTTATGAAAGAAAAAAATTGTAAAGTTACTTTGGTCATTAGGTTTTTAGGTTTTATTTTTTTTACTTTCTAAGATAATAATAATCTCTCTCTCTCTCTCTCTCTCTCTCTCTCTCTTATATATATATATATATATATATAATATATATATATATATATATATATATATATATATATATGTAATATACCCATTTTTTACAATTATTGTAGTTTATTATTTATTATTGATTATTGTGTTAGGCAGGTTAACAATAAGATAAGAAGTAAAATTTAAATTTAAATATCAGCTCCAATTTGATTGTATGTTTACAAACATAGCATCCATTGTGGATGCTAAGAAAAAAGGGTGCTGGCAGGTACCTAGCAGGTAAGAGATAGGTAAAAAAGGGTCAGTTGGAGTTATGAGCTGATAGGGGGAGGAGCTGATGTATGAATATGAAGAGGGATCTTGTTTAGCCTGCCTGCATATTGTTATTATTATGTTTGTAAGTTATTATTATAATTAAAAAGTTAAATAATAAAAATGTGCCTGATTGTCAAGAACCCATACCATACCCTGAGAGTAAAATGAGTTATAATGAAGTAAATATTGTGATAATTAGTTGTTTTTTATAAGAATATTTTAAAATAAAGTATATTATATATATATATATATATAATATATATATATATATATATATATATATATATATATATATATATATATATAAATGAATCCCCTTTTCCCGAGGTCATCTCATCACGCTATACCGACTTTGCTCAAGAATGATCTTAGGAGAGAAAAAAAGAGAAAGTTACTTTAGTACTTAGATGTTTATTTATTTTTTTAATTTCCTAAGGTTATAATAATCTATCTAAATATAAAAATGAATCTCCTATTCCCTTAGTCATTGCATCACACATGACGGCCTGTCCGATTTCACTTATTCTTTTTGCTTGACCTGAACTTAAGGCTTGACCGATTATCCTGGTCATAGTTAGGACATCAAGTCAGTTAGTAATAAATAAAATAAAACTGATATTATAATAAAAGAGTAAGTATGCAAAAAAATTATATAAATAAAACTATAATGGAAAAAAAATAATAGAATCTGATTTATTGATTGGTTCTCTTAAGTAAGCAACACTGATGACAGTCTAAAATATATGTACAGAACAAAAGAAGATGACTTATTTGTGTGTTCTTTCTACATTAACAGCATCTACATCTAACTTTTACAATAAATTATGAAAAGTTTAAGGCTGCAGTCATGGATTTTCGTATCTTTCCTGTCATCTACTGATCTCAGTACTATAAAATTTCGATCTTATAGAAAATCTGATTCTATACTTCAATTTCGTTACTGTTTTTTTATTTTATTACTATTAAAACAACAACTGATCAGCATGTATAGCTAGGAGCTAAGGTCTAAAACATCTGATCCAACTTTAGGAAACAAGTTCTTCATGTCAGAAAATAACTATAGCATCATCTAAACGTCAAACAATAAATCATAAAATAATAATAAAATATACCTTCTGCATGACTCTTAAGGTAAGGCAGTGGTGTTTTTCAGTCATGATAAATTCATAGAGGTGTTCTTGTCTCTTTATCTCCAATTGTTTCAATTGTTTCATTACCTAAGCAAAATATACTTACATTAAACACTTAAAGTTTATGAATAAAAACAAACATAGAAATAAAATTTAACTTTAATTTGATCTGTAAACTATTTAAAGAAAATTATTAATAAAAATTAAAGTGAATTAAGGATCAGCCATTTAGGTTTTTGAGTATTATACAAAAGTTACTATTTTGCATTTAAGGTAAAAATAAATAACTGGTATAACTATAACCCATGGAAAATCTTGGGGTTAGTACATAATAAGGATCTGTGATCCTAGGCTGAGCAAGGAAGTGAATGTGGCGAGATTAAACTGAATCTTCAGGTTTTCTATCAAAATTTTATGGTACCATCATTACAGAGGCTGAGTGAGTCCTAGAAGGGTCTTCCGACCCCAGGGTCAACCTACAGTTGATATAACATAATTAGTTCTTTTGTCTCCGCCAGACTTAAACTCAGAAACTAGAGATTAATGGTGTTATGTGTTGAGGATACTGAGGGGAATAAGTTTATTATTAAATCAGTTTGACATTAATCAAGTAAATTTTTATAAGCCTTAGTCAGAAAAAGTTAAAAGGTATGTATCTACCCTCCAATGAAATTTCCCATGAGCAGCCCGTGATACCCCAAGAACTTTCTAGACCCCAGTTACTAGGCTGGACAAAGATTCGACTGGGCACTTCCCATATCAGCCCCGCCCCATTTTGTCTGATATGAGATCAGCAATTTCCAAAATATGGGACATTTGAAAAGAAGAGGAGAGAGAAGAGACGAGGGTGTTACATCCACACGAAGAGTCAGTTCAAGTCCAGCGAGAGAAGAATCAGTTGAAGTCCAGCAAGAGAAGTGTCCAGTTCCAGCTACAAGAAGAGGAGAGTCGTGTAGGAGGGACTGAAGAAGCAGAGATTCGAGAGAGGTCCGTTGGAGGATCTAAGAGCCTATGAGGGACACCTGAGACAATTTCCACCTTCGCCAGCCGACTAAGTTTCAGAAGGTAACTTTTTATTGTAATATTGTTTGACAAGGTCAAAGATAAGAAATTCCTCAGTATTCTCAGGCATAGTTTAAATAAATTGTATAAGTGTAAGTTGATTTGAAATAATAATGTCATTTTTTAAAAGCTGGTTTAATTTAACTTACACTGTATGCCTCATTTGAACTGCTATATTATTGACTGACTGCTTTTCCAAGGTAGCGGTACCTTCAATAAACTAGATTAATTGATATCTTTAATCAATTAATAGACTATATTTAATGAAACCATCGGATTTCCTTTTCAAAGGTATCATGTTTACCGATCTCAGTAGGTGGCATGCAGGGGAATATTAAGTTAAACCAGCTTTAAAAAAATGACATTATTATTTAAAATCAACTTACACATATACAATTTATTTAAACTATCCGTGAGAATACTGAGAGATTTCTTATAGTTGACCTTGCCAAACAATATTACAATAAAAAGTTACCTTCTGAACCTTAGTCGGCTGGCAGAGGTGGAAATTGTCTCAGGCGACCCTTCTAGGCTCTTATATCCTCCAACGGACCTCTCTTGAATCTCTGCTTCTTCGGTCCCTCCTATACGACTCTCCTCTTCTTGTAGCTGGAACTGGACTCTTCTCTCCCTCTTCTTTTCAAAAGTCCTATATTTTGGAAATTGCCGATCTCTTATTGGACAAAGGGAGGCGGGGCTGATATGGGAAGTGCCCAGTCCAGTCTTTGTCCAGCCTAGTAGCTGGGAACTAGAAAGTTCTTGGGGTATCACGGGCTGCCCATGGGAAATTTCATGGGGGGTAGGTACATACTTTTCAACTTTTTCTGACAAAGGCTTATAAACATTTACTTGATTAATGTCAAACTGATTTAATAATGAACTTACTCCCCTTAGTATCCTCAAAACATAACAATAGATCAGTGTTCTAGCCAGAGTTAATTCAATTGGTTGTCATTATAGCAATAGTTATAATCCCAATAGCTCATAGAAAATAACACCCTTGAAATCCCACCATATGGAAAACGTTATCTTCTTTGGATGCAATCCGGGTTAAGACATTCTTCTAGGAGCCTCGCAACTAGGTCCCCAAGATTTTCTACAAGCTACATTATCGTAAAATATCCATTTTTCAACTCCTGTCCCCAACCTTTTAGATAAAAAGTCCATCTTAGGAATTAATTCACCAGATAAGAAGAGTTTCACAGAAACAGAAAAAAACAAAAAAAAAACAGAAAGAACTTATTAGCCAACCCAATTGTTAATATTTTAAAGTCAAAAATTAATAATGCTCATACATGAAACATCAATTTTCTTTTCTGTTATATATTAGAATGAATTGGTACACACATCTCTCTATTACTCACTGTTATTTTTATTTTTTGGTATTGCAAATATAATGCTCAACAATAAATTGAATAAAATAAAGAAAACATGATAAACATTAAAAAAAAAAAAATATTTACCTCCTTGGTAACGGTAGGAGTCCATGATTCCGGTTCTTCATCTTGTAGTCCTAAAAATGGGTCAGTATCTAGATCATTAACCGTCACAGGAGCTATAAACAGATAAAAGTTTTCTAAAGCCTCAATTTTACAATCTTTCCTATCTATTATATTCTTTCAAACATTTCATATAACCTAGATCTGGACAGGATTGCCTATATTTTATTTTAAAAATCCAGGTTTAAAATTTAGATTAATATTATAAATTAGACATTCATGGAGTTGAAATATTCATTTCAGAATTGACAATATTCAAACAAATCATTTGGTCATGACAGCAAAAAAGACTTTTGACGGTACAAGACCAGAATTGGAATTGATAAGCCCCGCTCAAACATAATTTATTCCATCACAAAGGAATATTTTGAGAAAATTAAAGGTATCACACAATGCTAAATTAGTTGAAAACATTATACTTAGAATTGGACAACTAATGTGTACTAAAAAATTTCTATCAAAAGAAAAATTAAAAGAGATTAATTTGACAAGGAGACTATAAGTTAAGGCTAAGAGAAAATGTTTTGTCTGTTTCAAATAACAAAGAAAAATTTTTGGGGAAGAGGTAGAACCAACACTGTAAAATTTGGTAGGAATGCTTAGGAATATTTTATTTTATAAATATATATATATATATATATATATATATATATATATATATTTTTTTTTTTTTTTTTTTTCACATGGTCAAAACAAAATGGGTTTTAATAAATGAATAACTAATTATATTTTAAATAAACACTATTATGACCAATTTATCAATAATTTTGAAAGTGTTTATTATAGAAGCTATATCTTTGAAGTATTTTAAACTGGATAAATATTGCTAAAAATAAATGTAAATGGTTTTATATTAACTTACGTTCATCAAGAAACTCATAGGATACAAGAGGAACTTCATCTGAATAGCTAAAAAATAAAAATGCACAAATAAATTTTTTTAAATATGGTTTATTCTACTTCAAAAAGTATCAGTTAAAATAGATTTAGAATAGTTCATAGCTTCCTATAAAACTTAGATATCTATCATCAATAATTATGTAATATAATGTATGAATGTAGGTGATAGTGACTAGACTTTTATTTTATATTAATTTATTAGCTAAAACTAATACATAGCCTCAGAAGTATTTCTAAGACTATGTATTAGTTTACATAGACTATGTTCCCATTCCTAGTCCAACAAAGAAAATAAAATAAACTGACAGATAATTTTTTTTCCAATAAATGAAAATAATTTAAAAGTAAAGTCAGCATGACTTTTATTTATAAAAACTCAATCTTTGAAACTGTAGAAGAGGAAAAATTAAAAACTTGTACTTAACTTTTAAAAATGCTAGGTCGATTTGTTCAATTATTTGCTCATTGAACTCCATCTAAATGAGTTAAGTGAAAAGAAGGAAAGGAAACACTTTACTTATTATGCCTAGACTGGTTAAAAGAAAAAAAAAACAACAACTTTTAACTACATTTTTTTTTTTTTTGGCAAATTTGCACAAGAACTTCTCTGAACTTCCTGCATATGGGTCGATCCCCACCAATGAGTACAGTAAAACAGTTCGAATTAATTTTGTAGCTCAACATTTTTTATATTAATGAATTTTTTTTTACCAGTTATTCCCTATTATTTTTTGGGATTCAAATCCGAAGGCAAAACTTTTTTCAAGCTCATAGATTTTTTTATTTATTTTTTTTAATGCAGTCATTGTAAGATACCTTCAAAGATAAAAACATTTTTGGGGAGAAATATCTCTAACTCATACATGCTATAAAAATTTCAATCATGAGAACATTGTCCTTGATTTAATATGAATTTTTAAACATTGCCAAAATTAATTTTTAGCAACATTTAAAGGGAAATATCTCAAAAGGGATTGAGGGAAAAATTATGAAACTGGTACAGTTTACACCTCCAAGTACAAACAATAAGCAGCAATTAGTTCCCAAGTTATTCTGTTAACAACTAAAACAAATTTAGGAAAAAGCCACTAAACCTGGGAATTTTGTAGATTTCAGAAAAAAACTAAAATTGGGAAAAGGGTATCTTCTACATTTTTGGTCTATCATAACAATTATATGTAGTGCAGAAAGTGGTAAAAAATATTTACACAAACCAAGACTTATAGCGCTGTAAAAGTGTATTAAGGAAAATAGACTCACCTTTCCTTTTTTCCCCCAAGAACAGTGTAATCATTGTAATACTTATTGTAGAAATTTCCATCTTAACATTTTCCTAGTTTTAAAATGCATTTCCAAAAATGATAAATAAAGCAACAACATGCATCACAATTTAGGCAAAGCAGAACGTAAAATTGGGTAGAGTGTCAGATTGGAGCTACTTAAATAGTGGTTGTGATTTTTCCATGTAAGTAAATTACTATTAATTAATTTAAAAAATGAATTAGTAAAATTACTAAGTAATTTTTAAAGTGTTAGATATTTCAAAAGACTTCGTAAAAAATGATTTAAACTAATACAATTAAAAATCTACCTGATATATACCAAAGTATTTAAGTAAGTTTTCCTTTGTTATTTCTTGACAACCGCACACCCAACCAACTTCTCCATCATACACTCTGATCTCTGATCTTTTTTTTTTGCGTTAATTAAAAAAGCATAGTATCCCTATGTATTCACTGCATTCTAGCTATGAAGTCACAACTGCATATTAAATGATAAGCAATTACATCTTCCATATAGCAGATTCTGGGAATTGGCGATTCAGCTAACACCATATTGAGGAAGTTTTTGTTGAGGTTAATAAAGTGTCTTCTCATTTCTAGAAATAGCTTAGAATGTTATTTTTTTCTTCTCTTTTAAGTCTAGTCTTGCTGCTAACAGCTATTAGATTTATATTTTAGCATAGCTGAGGCTAGTACCACAAATAGACTTGTGCTAAAGGTATCTGTTCAGAACCCTTCTCCATGAGGTCATTTGCCCTCTCATTACCTTATATGCCTCAGTGACCAGCCACCTACTATAAAAAGTTCTTACTTATTAGGAATAAGTTCTTTAGATTATCTAACTTATGTGGATCGAGTTGTGTAACTTCTTAGAGCTTAACACTTTATATCATTGTGGATATAATTAGTTGACCGTTGAGAATTACTGAAGGAATTAGTCCGGGTGGCGGTCATTAAATGAAACAACTGAATAGTTTCAACTATTTTATTGTTTGCCAACGTTTCGACCCCCATTGTGGGTCATCATCAGGGCGTCTGGTAGGTGAGTGGAAACTGAGTTTCCACTGTGGAAACCAGTTTCCACTCACCTACCAGACGCCCTGATGATGACCCACAATGGGGGTCGAAACGTTGGCAAACAATAAAATAGTTGAAACTATTCAGTTGTTTCATTTAATGACCGCCACCCGGACTAATTCCTTCATTAACACTTTATACCTAAATTCAAATGGGGGTATTTTTAAACATTAAGGATGTGCTAAGTGCTATGTTTCTCAGTATGGTAGGGAACAGAATCAGTTGAGTAATGACGACTGTTAATGATTCCAAAAAGAGAAATGTATCCTTTGATTAAGAAAACATAGAAGCCAAAGTTGTCTGTCAGTACCACCCAATATCTTAGGTAGCAATTGTAATAATTCTCTCATTCAAAAGATCACAACCACTATTTAAGAGAGATTTCCCTAAAGACAAATAAATAAAAATATATATGCATTATAAATATTTTTATAAACTCAAATAATGAGTTAATTAAAAACAAATCAATGACCAAATTAAGTATCCATAAGCATTCATTTAAGTAACATAGTTTAATGTCAACCAACATTTTGCTAAATACTTCACCTTATTGCATCATGTTGTGCAGGCTGATAGTGGTGATCATCATCATTGTGCACTTGGCTGAAACAGAAACATAAGGTAACTAAAGTATAAAAAACAACAGTTCATAAAAATTAAAATTAACTATATGATTGATTGGATGTTGACAATTATCTTTTCTTTATAAACAAAATTAAACTAATAAATTTATGTAAATGTTTACATTTATGAATGAAAAAAACAACTTTATTCTGGGACAAGGTCCCTTCAGAATGACATAAATATACAAGAAAAATAGAAATTATAACCGTTGATATACCATAACTATTTAATAGCACAAATGAATTCTTTTTTTCAAAATCCACGGTTCACATATATTAAGAAAAACATATGAATTGATATGAAAAAAAAAAAAAAATCAATAACACTAGTAGACATGTTAAAAAATAACTCATTATGTAAAAAGAAATGTAATACACCTTAAACTACTAAATTTGAGCTAAACATAAATAGATAACACTGTATCCCCACTCCTGACAATTAGAAGTGAAAAATAAATACATAGTTGAATTATATCTATTTATAAAGAAATTCCAAGACGGCTTACAAAAATTGTGTTAAAGTAAATAAATATACACCAAATGAGGAGCAAAGGGCTTTAAAAACAATTATGAAAACCTAATATCAATTATAATGATCCAACATTTTACAATTTCAGGAAAAATATGAATGAAGGGAAGGCAGTGTGAATAAGTATAGTTTACCCACAAGAATATGGCAATCATTTAAACCATACATGAGTGCAATCACTCAATAGTATATGATTAGAGTTAGTATGGTTACCTAGTGCAATCACTAGGTTGGAGTTTATAGAGAAGTTAAATAACAGATTCCTGAGATAAGATAGGTTACTTGTGAAACTGTTCAAATAGAGAGGTAAAAAACTAGCAAGACCCTTGCAAAAAATTTTCATCAACAAATAGCAGAGAAAAGAATTTCAGCTTGTTATATACTATATATTAAAAAAAAAAGGAGATGTCCTAAAATGCTTAAACTAATGTGGAATTTCACTACTGTTGAGTGTCTTCCAGATCTCCACGATTCTTCCCAAAAATCCCTCCTTTATTAGGACAATCATGCAGGAGAAGTCTACCACCAATCGGATGTCCATGAGGACAAGCAGAGCTCTACAAGCAAATGCTAGATTTAGGGATCTCATAATAACTTGTTCATCTGACTTATATGATAATAAAAGAAGTAAAGTGGTGCGCAGATGTACAAATAGATAAAAACTGAGAGATTTTGAAATTAAATAAGAAATAACTATTGTTCTGAGTCAATGTCCCTTCAGGACAATATATGGGTAAATTTAAGCTTCATCAGAGCAGTATGGCTATCTTAATTAAGCTGGGTCAATGGAAAGTGAAAAAAATTATATAGAATGTTAAACCCACATGAGACATTAACAAGAATGCAGCCAGGCATGCCTTTTTTTCAATTTCAGCCTGGGTTCACAGGGCTCAGATCCAGTCCAATAAAAAGGTCAGAGGGACAGAGTTCAACAGATAGCTACAATCATACTTTGCAGATGACATCAATATAACTGGGAGGATTTCAGGAATGATGAGAAATGCATTTGATGGCCTACAAAAAGATACTGCATGATTGGGGATGCATGCCAAACCTTATTAGTGTTCAAGAAAATGATTGAGACTTTAAGAACTTCAAGAGACTTTAAGAATTCCAAATTCCAACAATGACATGAACCCAAAAAAACCCTCGCAACTAGGAGTTACATCACATTTAAGAGCTCAAGAACAGCTTGGACCAATGAAGCACATCTATAACAAACGATCATACAAAGGACAACTAACACCAATACAGTTTATACAATGTATGTTTTTTCAAAAAATACATTAAATTTTGGTTTATTTATTAATTATATTTTCCAAAAAATGTTAGTATTTATGGAGTTATGAAAGGTAACTTGTCATTAACAACTCCACTGTTTGTTAGGTCAATTGAATGTATGGAGAAAATAACTTTTTTTTTTTTCTATTTCCTGTAACAATTTATTCATCTAATGTGGGCAACCTACAGTTATGTCAATCATACTTCACATAAATATCGATAAATGAGTAATTATTGAGTATTTTATTCAATGATTATCATTGTTATAAATCCCTTTCATGTTGGATGGATGATCAGACTTTTGTAGGATCTATCAAAATATTATGTAGCCTTTCAGAGGTAAATACAGTGTTCATATCATATTTCAATGTTTTATAACACATCTTGGATAAGATCACCATAAAGGGAAGAGGGTTTCTGAAAGTAAACAGACAATCTATTTTGACACTACAATGTATGCAATAAATGAAGAGCTTATCAAGAGAACAGATTTTATTTGATATAAACAAGCATCAACATATTTTTCCTTTTTTTTAATAAATATAAACTTTTCTTCTTGGATATAGAATCACCAAAATTCTCTGTATGAAATAGGGGTGCCATTCAAAACAGAAATAGCTGAGACGAACCACAGCTACCTACAGTTGTCAGACTTCACCAGGTCTATTTTATCTCAGTTAAATCATCAACATAAAAGCTCTACATAAAGAATGCAGTTTAGGCCTATAAAATAACTAAATTTATACTGAAAACTATAAACTCTAGAATCTTTTTCCTGTCACCAAAAGACAAAGTAATTTTTACCTCTTACAACAACAATCATTTGTGCATAGTGTTCTCAGGAACAGAAATTCTTGAAACTTAATACATCACAAAACAAACTAGACTTCTAATTTTTTTGAATCAATAAATTCCTACGTTATAGATTTAAATATTTTTTAAATAAGGTTAGGACAAAGATTGTTTTTTTCTATTGGCAGCACATATTTGTCTTCACTTATGCTGCTTAAACACACTTTTTTCATATAGTCAATCATTAATCATTCGTAGAATAAACTACCCAGTATTCATATCACTATAAAGAAAACAACTTACTGGAAGTGTACACAGTGTAATGGTGAAAATATAATTCAAATCAGCAATAAAGTAATACATTAAATATGATGTAAAGGTATACAATACCATAAATTTTAGAAAATAAATTGTTTAAATAACTTGAGTTTATAAGCTGACTTGATAACTTTACTTTAACAAAGCAATGCATATATCTCAAATATAACAAAAAAATCAAATGAACTAAACCATTAGTATACAATATATTTATAGCAGAAAATACAAGTAAAATAAAGATGGCTGTACAAAAAAAAAAAAAAAAAAAGATATGAAGGATCAGAGAGATAATGTTAAAAATCTAAGGCTTAAAGGTAAATCTTAACAGAGCTAAAATTGAAATAAAGAAAATTGGAACATGCAGAAGTAAAAGACCATAATTACACTACCAATAGAACTGTGCCCTTGCAGTGCTACTGGAAAAATTTAAAAACATTCAGTCGTGAATAAGTCAACACAAACTCTTTTATAGACACAAATATAAATATATATATATATGTATGTATGTATTTATATGTATATCACACACACACACACACACATATATATATATATATATATATATATATATATATATATATATTATAGTGTTTATAAAAAGAACAAAGTATATTAAAAAAAACCTTTGATGAGAGAATTATTTATAATTTATATTTATTGTCATGCACAAGATCAAGAAATAAAACTACAAAGGAACATTCAGATAAGGATAGTTATACTTTTTTAAATATACATTTTCATTGAAATGGAAATTAAAATAGGCTTTACCAGAATGGAAAAAAAAAAAAAAAAAAAAAGTAGCTTGATAAATTTTGTAAATTGTTATGTTTCACAAAGCAGCAATGGGCTGTAGAAGTTTTTTTGTTTTTTTTTTAATTATAACACTATCCAGAAACAGTAATAACTCATTTTATGCATTCATTGATCAATTATAATATAAATAACTAGGATTAATACATTTTACTTAAACTGCATACTTGTATTTTTCTATAAATAACCAACATAATACCTCTTAATTCAGTAATACTGGTTCTCAATTGGTAAATAAAACTTATGTAGAAAAAAAAAACTATTTCAGAAAAGTAAAAAACTATTTTATTTTTGAAATCAGGAACCATGCAAAAAAATATATATATTTTAATATTAATAGTAAAAAAGGTATTGTTGGCAGAACAGACCCAAAAAGAATTTAGGCCGATTGCTTTGTATCATTTCTTAAAAAATAATAAGGGAACACAGATGACTGAAACCTACTCATATTCATATATATATATATATATATATATATATATATATAGTTATTCATACTGTTTCTAGGCCAAAAGTCATGTAAGAAGGTGATCAGGCCGAGAAAAACCGTCAGGTTTCCTCCCTTCCCTAATTTTAGGGTACCCACTTGATAATGGCTGGGATTTCCTCAGGGTTACCCCACAGCTGAAATAACAGAATAAATAATTATTCTGCCACAGTTGGGATTTGAACCTATGACCTGGAGAACAGTAGGCTAGAGATCTATCCACTAGACCATGCCATTCTCAGCTACCAGTAGCTTGATAAATAGTTATTCCCTAAGATGCCATTTTTTTTAAAGGTAGGAGTCCCCTGCTTGCAATTGAAACATATATAAGATGCTCTAGCATCAGTAGGTTGCACTCCTTTAGTTGGGACATGTTAAACCATCCGCATCCTCCCCTAACTTGGTGCCTTTATATTTTTATCTATTCACCTTCCTGATGATTTTCTTGGATGTAAAAATAATTTGTACCCTAATGAGGAGGGTATCATAAAGCTTGTGCATTGACTAACAACCTGTATTGAACAGGAAGGCAATTATATATATATATATATATATATATATATATATATATATATATATATATATACTTATATCCTTTATTTAAAAAAAAATTTTTTTTTAATTAAAAAAAACTAAGTGCCCTTACTTTATGAACATATCTCACAATTAAATTATATAACAGTACAATATATTAATGCAAAATTACTAGATTGTTTTACATTTATATATTGAGATAATATTTTAGCTAAAGTAAATTTAAATTTTTTTTTAACTTTATAGCAAAAACGATCTAAACAAAGAATTTTAATAATATGATATTCAATTCAAAATAAAAATATATATTATATGACAATAAATCCTACAATAATAAATTTCATTTTAACCAGCAAAAATTTACACATTACAGTTGAAAATTGCTTATAAAAATTGGAAAAAAGGAAACAAAATCTCAAAAGAACAAAAAAAAAAAAAATAAATAAATAAATAAATAAAACAAGAAAGTTTTTTGTATATAAGATAGCAGATCCTAATCAATATAAAGATAGGAATCAGAATAGAAAGGGAAAATATTGAGCATGTGAGAATTTTAAACATCCAGGCGCACACGTAAATGAGGAGAGATTTGTGGAAGAGATAAATGAAAGAATAATGTCTGAAGGAAGGTGCTTCAAAGTTCACAAAAGAGGATTCCCAGGTAAAAGAGAGGTCTCCTAGTGTACAAAAATAACAGATAATTAGAAATGCCACAATAAGGTCTAACCTTGATGTAAGATCAGTCGAGGATCTTATAGAAGTAAAGCAACTAAGATAAAAAGAACTCACACTGCTGTGCAGTAGATGAATGGCAAAGAAATAAATAAAGAAAGGATAAAAGATACATCTCTTTTATGATTTAAAACAATTAGTTTAAATAAAGTTAATTAAATTAACTGGGAAAAAATTTAGATAACAATAGAAACAAAAACAGTATATACCATCTACTGTACATATAATGAACTATTGATATCATGAAAATGCTGATAGTGATGCTGATAAAGCATTCAATGCAAAATCTACCAGCTGAGGTTGGTTTAGTTAACATTTCATTTTAATAACATTTTTTTTTTTATAAATGAAAGAGCAATTAGAACAAGTGATTTAACAAAATTATATTTGGTTACTTACTTTCATTGATAACTAGAAAAAACTAAATTCAAGGTTAAAGCCAGGAAATGTGTTATTTTTCAGTAGCAAAATTACATGGCTCTCGGCTTTTATCAAGAAACTAAAACGTTATAATTTACAAAACTAACATTATTCCGACAGTTCTATAACTAACTTTAAACGATAAAAACAGCCTTGAGGTTTTAGAGAATAAGGTTTAATGTAAACATTTTGGTTCAAAGAGGAATTAAGCCACTAGGGACTTCAGAAGGTTACACAATGCGGAATTGTTAGAATGGTAAGTATTCAAGAGGTAGAGTTATTTAAACTTACTTTCATTGCAACAATGAAAAATTAACTATTAATTATAATAAAAATATTTAAAAACTGCTAATAAATATGCATTTAATGATTTTAAATTTCTTCACCAACATTTAACTAGACTTGCTGCAAGCAAACGTTGTTGAGGGAATTGAAGACAAGGTCGAAACAAGAAAACTACTGTGAAGACAGCAATGTTATATTCTGAGGAAGCCTTGAGGAGTATACATTATACATGTTTATACCCACATAAATATATGTGTTTTAAAAGATGAATTATACAAAATTCTTATTTAATAAATAAGAATCTCCAAATCATACTTGTTTTTTTGTTCTTATTATTGTGATAAATGGAAGGTTACTCTTCTTCATCTCAAACCAAACCCAAAAACTTAAACATACCATAGAATATTCTCCATGTCCATAAAATAAGTTTGCTGTTGGGCTAGCAAGCTGTGAGACTATTTTTTCCAGAGTAGGAAACACTTAATTGTGGGTGGGGGTCCTTAACACAAGTAATAGCAAACCATGTCAGTACCAAAACTCATATAGTTTTGTCTGGTTCTGTAATATGTCAATAAGAACTCATATGTACAGGCATGTAATAGTACTCTTGTGAAGAAATCAACTGAATATTTGCACAATCAGACTGCTTCATAGACTTATATGTCCTTTATCATGAATCCAGGATTCATGCTTTTATAAGGTTTGTTCTGAATGTATCAAGTGTTATTTTTTTACAAGAAGTATAAGGTTCATCAGCTGTAAGGAATATTGTGTGATAATGTATCAGATGATAGGACAGATGATTATTATTTTATATAAGCCATTAAAAAAAAACAAACCAGGGTCATTACAGACAATAAATATGGATTTGCATAGTTTATATTGTACAGAAAGATCCAATATAATAAAGCCAACTTTGCAGATAAAACTTGTAAATGATTCATTTAATAGGAATGGAGTCCTGATAATTGAATATTAAAGATGACATATATTTAATTTCCTATAAAAAGTCCCACTATGAGTTTCAAGCATTATGTTAATACATAATACAACATTATTCACATAAAATTCATAAGCTGACAAAATTAGGTTTCTGTATAAATCATTATAAACTGCGTTTATTTGATAAAAAAAAAAAAATATGAGCATTCAACATATCAGATATATACAATTAAAATATAAACTTTATTGGCATGTAGTAACAATGAAAGAACATAGAAGAAGATAGAAATCACATATATATTTAAACTGATAAATTCCATATAATATCAAATAAAATTACATAATAGATATACAAGAGAAGTAAACAATAATACGCAAGATAGATATAAGACATGTAACCCTTTTAAAACAACAAACCAAAACACAAAAAATTAACTGCTTTTAAAAAGGTCAAAAGAGAGAAATTATTAAGACTATTAAAAAAATATGCAAGCCTTTTCCTACAGAACATATTCGAAAGTGAAGTATATAACATTTTATTTCAAATGAAAGATTTTAACAAATCAAGAGTGAAGAATTATTAAAAATGAGTTAGGAGAAATTATATAAGAAAAGAGAAGAGGAGACAGAAAGGTAAGAAAAAAGCAATAAAAAAATAATGAAATTAAAAATAAAATAATATATTTGCTATTTATTATTTTATTAATTTAAAATGATTAATATAATAAAAAACAAATGATGGTAGAATCAATAAATTATGATATTATTATTTTATGAAATTTATATGATCTATTAATAAATATTAAAAGCAATAGAAGCAACTTATTACAAATAAAAGCTAATATGAAATAATCAAACATGATCAATAATAGGAAATTGATAAAGATTCTCTTCATTAAATTGAAAAATAAAAAACATTATTACAGATATAATAAAAGATTCGCCTATACATGTTAATAAAATTAAATTATTAATAAAATATATTTTAAAAAAAAATAGAAAGATACAGAATAAAAAATATATAAACTCATACACTTAATATATTTAAACTGAATAAATTCCATATACATATCAAATAAAATTACATAATAGATAATACAAAGAGAAGTAAACAACTAATACGCAAGATAATATGCATATAAAAGACATGTAACCCTTTTAAAACAACAAACCAAAACACAAAAAATTAAAACTGCTTTTAAAAAGGTAAAAGAAGAAATTATTAAGACTATTAAAACAAACTACTGCAAGGCTTTTCCTACAGAACAACTATTCGAAAAGTGAAGTATATAACATTTATTTCAAATGAAAGATTTCAACAAATCAAACTGAGTTGAAGAATTACTTTTAAAAATGAAGTAGGAGAAATAATAGAGAGAGAGAGAGAGAGAGAGAGAGAGAAAAGGTAAGAAAAAGAGAGACAAATACAAACAGACAGAAAAATAATAGCATTAGAAATTTAAAAGATATACAATATATATATATATATATATATATATATATATATATATATATATATATATATATATATATATATATATATATATATAATGTATAGAGAGAATACAGAAATAGAGAGGATAGGAAGTCAGGTAAAACTTACTGGACTCCCAATTTAGTGGCTACTCTTCTCCATGGCGAGTAGCACAATGTTGTCCTCCTATTGTGTGCGTTATGTCAGAGTAACAAATTAGCAAGAAATTTAAGAAGCTAAGGTGCAACATTCAGAAAGCAGCCCTTATACTAAGGAAACTAAATTGAGCTAAATATTTTGTAAAATAATCAACCCATCAACTTCCAACATAGTAATAAAATAATCAAATTAGAAAAATAAACTTCAATGAGCTAAAATTCACATTAAAAAAAAAACAAAAAAAAAAACACCTTCTTATTTATTCTACAGATAAATAAATGTTATAAGCCACTTTCGCCTGTGCATGTGTTATTTATCATATTTTAGAAATTACAGAATGAAAAAATATATAAACCTATGATCATTGATATATATATATATATATATATATATATATATATATATATATATATATATAATATATATATATATATATAAAATTATATATATTGATCACTTGTTTTTATAAGTTTTTTGAATCTTGAGGTTCAATCAATAAATAATTATATATTATGGCAATATTCTGAGATTTCATTGTTCTCATATCCCCATTCAAACAATGAACAGAAGATGTTTAAAAAAAATATACAAAAATAATAATGCAACTTATACATACATAATACCTATTATTCTTAATACCGTCAATAGAAAATAGTCTTAACCACAAAGGATTTCCATAGCAATATTACACTAGGTCAATAAAATAAAACAAGCATATTTAATGGGGAAAAAAGTTACTTTTAGATTTTTTAAAAATGAATTCAATTTAATCCTCCCATCTAAGACCTTCTGCCAGGTAGAAACGAGTCCAATCACAGCCAGCAAAAATTATTATAAAATTGAATGTATTTAATCAAACAAAAGCAAAATGTAACACACACACACACACACACACACACACAGAGTTAATTATACCACTACAAATATTGTGATACATTAATATAAAGTTCATATGAGGGTTACTGCTTGAGATATAATAATAGTTATATTGTAACTAAAAAACTATTCAAATCAAGGATAATTCAATCAATGCTGAAATCAATTACAATTTAAAAAAAAAATCCCACTGATTGAATGATATAGAAAGGATCTTTTAATATCACTCTAGAAAGTAATAATTTGAAATTTAAAGAGGGACACAAATTTGAATAAGAGGGATAAGCGAGAACAATGCCACCTCCACACACTTTGAAACAGATAAATCAGGGACTTAAAATACATACATAATATACTATTGTTTACATCCATTGAGCATAAATTTCACATTAACTCTAAATTTTAAGTGAACAAGCCCTCATAATACCTCACTTCACATTTCATTGAAGTTTCATTATGGGTAGTAGTTAGGATATAATAAAAAACATTACACAGGATGTCTGAGAGGACAGTAAATGATGGTTAAACATAAAGTCTTCCATACATAAATATCTACAAATTTATTTGTAACCATTTAATTGAATTTTGTTATATAAATGACTAAGAAACTCAGTTTGTGATGTTATTCACCAAAACTATTGCAAACATTATTAATTTATGAAAATTAATTTCAAAACAAAAATATAGCAATAATTAACACATGCATAGACACAGTAATAAACACAACAATATACTGTGAACATTAACCTAACATATGATATATAAATATGTATTTCATATATTTCATGATAAATAATTAAACCCTTTACATGAATAAAAAAGAAAAAAAAAAAACCTGAAAGAGCAGAAATACTTTTGTAAAATAACAATGTAGCTATGAAAAATATCATTGAAACAACTAATCATATATAATATAATAACTGCAAAAATATGTTGAAGATATCAATATGTTGAGCCAAAATGGAATATACTAAATGTAATATTACAAAAAAAATATAGTTACCATACATAGAAACATAATATTAAATTCACTAATGATTTTGACAGAAAAGAAAAATATACAGTAGACCAGGAGTCCCCAACCCTGTGCCTGTGTGTACACCATATGTCATGCGTACCTGCCTAACATAAACTGTACCAATAATAAACTGTTTTACATTCCCTCCGACAAATCCATGAATTAAAAAAAATATATATATAATATAATAATCAATTGCAAAAAAAAATACATATATATATATGGATAAGAGTGTTCCGTGTCAATGTTTGCATATCTAAGATTGGGATAGTATTAGTGATAGAGCACTGATGAACCTCTAGGATTGGTTCGAGTCCAGCTGGATAATTATTTATTCTGTTATATAAGCCATTTGGTATAATGAGCCTGAGATATAGTGATCACCCAATAATTAATTACAAATAATTTAATTAAATTAAATAATTAATCGGAATATTAATATTGTTAAATAATCAATTTAAAAAAAATTACTGATTTATATGAGAACATTTTAAGATATTCTGACAATTATCATTGTTATTTTGTTTTTTTATTCCATCTTTTAAAAAATTGAGTAAGAGTTAGTAACACTGCCGCGCGCGCGCCCACACACACACACACACAGACACACACACTCACTCACTCACACACCACACACATACATACATACATACATACATACATACATAATAATACATACATAATACATACATACTAAAACATATATATATTTATTATAATAATAATATATATATTTATATATATTGGGTTGATGCAAAATTAATGCAGGTTTTTAGTAGGTATTGTAAATACGCCATATCTTTACTTTAACCATATATATTTAATCAAAATAATTTCCATCTGAATCAATGCACTTTTGCCAACGTTCAACAAGCTTTCTTATTCCACCAGAAAAAAAATCCGAATCCCTGGACTCAATGAAATCACGAAAAGAATTTTCAATGTCGTCCTGGTTTTGAAAATTTTTCTCCCTCAAAAAGTTGTCCAGATGCCTGAAAAAGTGGAAGTCTGTAGGAGAGAGGTCAGGTGAATAAGGCGGATGTTGGAGAACTTCGTAGCCCAACTCGTGCAGTCGTCGAAGCGTTGGTTGTGCAACGTGTGGTCTGGCGTTATCGTGGAGCAGGATCGGCCCCTTCCGATTCATCAATGCTGGGCAAAGACGTTGCAATTTTTGATTCATGCTGTCAATTTCTTGACAGTACTTGTCAGCAGTTATAGTCTCACCTCGATTGAGAAAGCTGTAGTGAATAACACCAGCATTATACCACCAAACTGTGACCATAACCTTTTTTGGGTGCAGGTTGGGCTTCGGGAAAGGTTTTGGTTGTTCATCTTTGCCCAGCCATTGGCTAGAACGCCTTCTGTTGTCGTATAAGATCCATTTTTCATCGCACGTCACAATGCGATCGAGAAATGGATCATTTTTATTGCGTGTCACAAGCATGGAGCAGATTTCAAAGCGGCGATTTTGTTGGTGGTTGTTTAATTGGTGTGGCACCCACTTGGCCAACTTTTTTACCTTACCAATTGCTTCCAAGTGGCGTACAACTGTGGATTGGTTCACACCGAGTTCCGCCGCCATTTCTCGTGTGGTTTTGGTTGGGTCTTCTTCCACTTTTGACCTCAGCTGGTCGTTGTCCAGAGCAAGATGACGGCCCCGACCTTCCTTGTCTTCGAGGTCGAAATCTCCTCTGCGAAACTTCTGGAACCAACACTGCACCGTGCACTCATTAATAGCCGCCTGACCCCACACTTCATTAATATTACGAGCCGTTTGCGCAGCGCTGCGCCCTAATTTAAATTCGTAAAAATAAATTTGACGAAAATCGCACTTTGACATTTTCGATTCAAGACCTTTGAACACACTGAACAAAACGATTTTACTAAACAAATTCATGGTGAAAGAGAGGGTATTAGATAAGGTTTGTTTTGGTATAATAATGATCAATGTTAGGATTTAGCTTTGTTTACACAATTGGAATTAAGATATTGCAATAGAGGAAACCTGCATTAATTTCGCATCAGCCCGATATATATAAATATTCATTATATACCCACATTATTTGTAGCTACTTTTTAAAGTACAATTTCTATATGTATTAATGTACTATGTATAAAAAATAAGAATAACATTTTAACAAAAAACAGACAGATATCATACTGCTTTTTTCAATTGTAAAAATCATAGTTTTTGAAGCATAGCTACACTAAAGGAATCTAATTTTCAGCATTACTTTTAAGGGTTTCATTTTACTGTTAATTAAATATTCTCTTAAATCTGAAAATTACAATGAAATATTATTAAGAATTACACTGAAGAATAACATATGTAAAAGGAATGACTTTTAAATTTTTCATTTATTAAACTGATATATTTTAGCAACAATCCACTTTTGGAAAATTCCTCAAATTGGTATATCTATGATATTGGTCTTCTACTAAATGAAATATGTAAAATTTGCAATCCCTAAATAGCACTTTATTTATTTTTAAGATAAAATCCATGCTAATTGGATTTTAAGGATTCTGGTGAAATAATAAAGAAACTTAAATGTAAAAAAAATATGGGTTAACAATTTTATAATGGAATAATTGGAATATGCAACTTACAAAAACATTCACTGTAACCAAAGATCACAAGTATAGTGTGACAATAAGAGTAAAATTTAGAAGTCGACAACGGGGTATGGGAGGGAAGAGGGGAGGGAGGGAGTTAAAGTTAGACTAAAATAGTCACTCTAGGCCAGAGGTAGAGGAGCTACAGCCCACAAGCACCTCCAGCCTGGCCTACCAAGTTCACTTTGATAACGTTTAATGGTCGTTGTCCAAATTAAGGAATGACTGCATATTCAAAACTGCATAATAATATATTATATGATACAAATAGCTTATACCCCACTTGAAAATTGGCATTACTAGAAGACAATAATATAAAAAAAAAAATAAAAAAAACCTGTACCACTACAACACACGAAGGTTTTTGGGCTCAGTAGATTCAAACTGTTTCTAGACCAATGGCCATGCAATGAGGTGATTAGGCCAAGATCACACTTAACTGCCAGGTTTTCTCCATTAATTCGGGTACCCACTTTCGAGAGGCTAGGCCAGCCCCAGGAGGGCTCTATATCTTAGGGCCGTCCCCCGGCCGAAATAAAGGAATACAAATATTCTTTCACAGCCATGATTTGAACCCAGGACCCGGAGAACAGTAGAGTGCTCTATCCACCAGACCATGCCACTCCCAGACAAGAATAAAAAAGATAATAATCAAATTATATTAATTTCTTTAGGTGTATCTTGGTAATTACATGGATGGTTTTCTGTAGAAGGATGGTGCAATATAATAGGGATTAAACTTGCTTCCTTCACTGGAACAAGGTTTGAAAATAGTTATCAGATAATTTAATAAGGGTACACTAATGGAGTGGCTGATCTAGTATTTTTGGGTATAAGAGCCTCATGTGATTATTTTCAAATACCGCAGGTCAAAAAATGCATAATGAACTTATTTTCTCATAGCTTTAAATATTATAAATCCAGAGCCAGCTAATTGAATTTTTTTAAAATAAAATAATTTGTAATTATATATTGTGGTTTCTCACCATCCCCATGTATGAATTTTGATAGAAGGTTGAACATTTTCGCTCAACTTACAACCATTTTACATATATGGTACTGATGTAATAGCTGATATAACAGAATAGGAAATTATCCTGTCAATGTAAGATTAAAAGCTGGGAACCAGCAGATGATTAGCTCAGTGCTAAAACTCACTTATATATTGCATACATAATATGAGTTCTCTGTTCAACTCTTATGATTCGCCCAAAGAAATTATTATTAAATAGTGAAATAATGCACAAAATTCAAAATAGGAAACAAAATGTATGCTGTTTTAGCAATGATTGTTCTCTCATCAAATATACAACATAAAAAAAAAAAAAAAAAAAAAAAAAAAAAAAAAAAAAAAAAAAAAAAAAAAGCAAAAGATACGTACTAAAATCTAACAGCAAATTATACAATGAAGAAAAAATAATTTAATACATTTTATACTAAATGAGTTATTTTAATTTGATATTATATTATATATAGGTGTTAAAAGCTGATTTTTTTTTTTAGCACACATACATCATGAGAAATAATGATTTTTCTTTCATGGGTCTTAGTTTTAGGCTCAATCTCAAAGATGCTGTTCAATTTGTTTTTAAAACTACTCAACCAAAACTAGTAATTCTTAATAATTTAATGCATTTTCCAACTCTTAGCATACTCTGATGCATGACACAGTAGGGCAAACAGAAAAACATAGATGTTGAAAACTTGAAAACTACTAGGAAAGAATATTTATTGTTAGGTGCTTTACATCACAATTTTCATCAGTGAAATGAAATCTTAATGATAACTTTAAATACTTATTTTGAGTTATCACATAATCTAATTTATTTTTACAGTGATATACACATATCACGAATAGCTACCTTTTCTTTCTATTTTCAAACTGAGCTTCTGGAACTAAAAAATATTCATAAAAGTTGAAGATATAGAGGTAAATCATGCTTCAAGCAGATTTGTTTTACATAAATATTCCCAATAATAATGAAAATAAAAAATTAAAAATTTACAAAATTAAATTAACACCGCAAAAATAATTTTGAAACAGTTATCTTCACTAGTGGATGGAGCACTAGTCTACTGATCTCCAGGTCCGGGGTCTGAATCCCGGCTGTGGCAGAATATTATTTATTCTGTTAATTCAGTCTGGGGGCGATCCTAGTGTATGGAGACCCTCCTGGGGCAGACCCAGCCTCTATAAAGTGGGTACCCAAAAACTTGGGGAAAAACCTGATAGCTGAGCGTGGCCAAGGCCTAATCACCTCATTGCACTACCGTTGGCCTTGAAACAGTACGAACCTCTATATGTACTGAGCCCAAGACCTTTCATGTGTTGTAGCAGTACATTTTTTTTTATTATTTTTTTTTTTATCTCATCTAAAATTAAACAACTTTTTTTTTTACAAAAAAAAAAAAAATCTGAAATAAAAACCAAAATTTATTCAAATAAATCGAGATTAGGGATACTTCTATTACACCCTAGCTATAAGCATTCTACAGGATGAAAAATAAATTTTTTCTTTTCTTAAAACCTCGTTAAAATTTTAAAATTCAATTTGATTTTAAAAATTATCAGACGCATAAATAATTATTTCAATATTAAAATGAAAAGGATGAAATTTTCTCAGTAAGGAAATCAGTTAAATGACGCTTCACTTTGTTTTACATTTGTGCTGTGTGTTAAGAAGGTTCTTTGAATCAGCTGTTCCCTTTTAGTTTGGTGAATCTTATCCTGGAGCATTCTCTCGGGAATTTCTAGTTCATTCATCCATTTTACATTGTATGTCAAGCCCAACCTAACTTCCTGAGCTTTTAATGTCAACCCCATTAAGGTCCTCATTCCTTTAATAATTACTTATTATAAGTAGCTTGCGACAGTATAGCTTTAGAGAAAAATGGATAAACTACTCATAAATATACAGAAAATGAAGGATAAATTAGATGTTAATTTTTCTGCTTGAAACATTAAGTTCTAAATTCTCACCACAATAAAAAATTAATGATAAAAATAAAATCTACTAGACTTTTCTCAGAAAATAATAACCAAGACTGAAAATTTGTATTCTTTATAAATTGCAATCAATAAAGAGGAGAGCCTTCAATGGGTGGAGAAAAAGAACAAGGTGGTGGAGAGTAATATCAATAAAATTACCTCTTGAA
Organism: Piezodorus guildinii; assembly: GCA_023052935.1. Lineage (NCBI taxonomy): Eukaryota > Metazoa > Arthropoda > Insecta > Hemiptera > Pentatomidae > Piezodorus > Piezodorus guildinii. Next base: position 33,692,348 of record CM041295.1, on the reverse strand, counting down.
AAATTATGGAAAAATATTCAACATTCAAAATTATCATATGTAGCAATAATCGGGAATCAGTTGCTTATTAAATTTTACCGAAATTTCGGCTCAAGCATGTGAGTCATCATCAGGGCTGCAAATATCATCAGTGAGCCATGTCAAGCATAATCTGCTTAAAGCATGCTCTAGCCAAAATGTCGGCAAAATCCAAATTTTTAAACGACTGAATCCCGATTATTTTTACCTACGATCAACATTCCCAGATAAATTACAGTACTCAAAATCCATTATGGTGTGAAGTGGTAAAATTTTTGTGAATATTTTTAACAATATTCAAAATTATTAATTTTAAGCCAAAAATAGAGTCGAGTTTAGGCAATGAATAAGACTCACTAAGTTGTTCTGCTTGGGATTTGAGCATCTAATCCTCATAATCTACATTATTAGCCTAATCATAGGATAACTATTAATTTTAAAAGTTAATAATAAATCAATTCAGTGATACTATCATAAACCTGACAAAACAAGAAAATATAAAAATATTCATAAACAAAGATTCTACAATTACTTTATGATTGGTCATTTTATCATTCAACGATAATAAAATAAATGGTTACTGCTAAAAAAATCACTATAGTAAAATTCTGCAGTCAAAAACTTATATTCTTATATATTTTTTAAAATTGTACATTCATCTTTACTTTAATAAATTAATTATTTATAATTTAATCATAGAGAAAAAAAAATTAATCTAAGGGACTATGTATTCAATATTATCAAAACATAACATAAGAAATCGATATTTAATATCAATTAGACAAACTGCTCATGTTTACATTTAAATTTTTTTTTTTTTTTTTTTTTTTTTTGTAAATACTATTAATGTTATATATAATATCCCAGGTAAATTTGAATATTGTAAAATAAGAGCTATAATGCAAAATTCCTGTCTGTTAATTAAAAAGCATTTTAAAAATATAAATTCATAATAATGTTTTATTATCTACGTATCAGACATTTTCAAAAGTTTTGTGCATAGTGCAACAAACCTATCATTCATGCTTCATAAAATCATGCTAAAATTTATAATAAATGTGGCATCATTCCAAGGCCTTAATAATATGATAAGCTAGAATAAAACTTACTAAAGCAAAACTCTAAAATTAACGTTACATATGTTTTGCAAGTGATTTTTAAAAACCACTTAATGCTAGATACAGGCCTAGAAATATTGCATTTAAATTAAAATTTAGCAAATTACATAACATTTTAATAATTTAAAGAAATTAACTAACCTGCTAGGGGATGCAGATTGATTAGCAGTAGATCCTCTTTTTCCAGATGACTTCCCGAAGGAGGATGAACTTTTAAAGACCTGAATGACAAACACCTTAATGTTTATAACCCTAATATTTGCATCAATCCATCAGTTATGAAATAAAAGGAAAATGAATATTTAATAATAATAATACAAAATATTAAATTCATACATGCAAAAGGAAAATGTAATATAGAACATAACTTCTCAAGATCTATTCGACGCATTAATGATTAATATTCTCAGATAATAATAATGAAAGAGAGAGTCAGGGGAGATATGAAGATTACATTCTTGACCCTGAACATAGTTCATGGACTAGATTGAATCAATAGTTGCCATCTGGAGCGGGAAAGGTTGTATGGTTTATTTCTGAAAAAAATATGTTCACAGTATTGCTGGTAAAGGGAGTTGGTGGCCCCATGCCAGTAACACATTGCCCAGTCATGTAACACAACCAGCTAATGAGCCTTCCGGATGGCAAAACTTTTAAACTGAAACCCAAACAGGCAATATCACTCCATCCCTTTTACACTAATTAGCATGCATACCATCAGAGAAAATCCACACAAATATTACCTTACATACCATAGTGGATAAAAATAGAGAATATATATATATACCCACATATGATGGAGAAATGGCAAGGTATGGGAGAACATGTTGGTCATTAAACAATAAACAAAGAGATGGAAAAGGAACTACCCTATACAATGCCGCTTTACTACCTTTATATTATTTTAATTTTTAAAATAGTGTATTTATTTATTTTTTTATATTTCTAGCATACGCTGCACTGCAGCCTGATGTAGGCTTATTGTGCGCCTTCCAGTATCCTGTTACAAACCAATAGCCTTTGCAAATCTAAGCAAAGTATAAGGGTTTATCAGTTCTCAGGGCTTAAGAGGGTATAGGATGAACTTATAATAGTAAATAATGGATAACAGTAATATATTCTTTTACCTTGCTTCCTTTTCCTTTACAGTCAGCAATATTGTCCTTGCAAGAACTTTGATGAACATTTATGGTGCAATCTAAAACACAAAAAGAAAAAAATTAATGTTTTGGAAATAAGTAAGTATTCGTACTGGATTGTAACACATAAAATGACTGTTTTTAGAATCAGGAAGAAAATAAAAAATTGTGGTCAAATCTAACATATTTCTTATTCAAAGTATTTACATTAGCTGTCGAAACACTTCTGCCCTGGATTTTAAGAACATTGAGTCACATGTTAAAAGAAATATAGAAAATGCATTTTTAATGTCTAAATCATTGGAAAACAATTTCCCTTGCAAATAATTGTCCAAACTCCAATAAAAGTGGTAGTCTGCAGGGGATAGATTGGGGGAATATGGAAGGTGTGACTTCATAGCCCAACTCCTTTAATTTATTTACTATCTGTATAAAAAGATGAGGTTGGGTGTTATCATGAAGGAAAATTATTTCCTGTTTACTAGTGATGGCTGTTGCTTGATTAAACTTTGACGCATATGGTAAATTTCCCTGTAGTGTGATGTTCAATCAATTGTTCTTCCCTCTAGTAGAAAATAAAAATAAATGACTCTGGCCATAGACCACCATACTGTAACCATTAACTTTTTCAGATGGAGATTCCTTTTTTGGCAAATGCCCAGGAGGCTGATCAGCATCTAAATAATGACTGAATCGGCATCAATTGTCATACATGATCCACTGTTCTTCACAAGTTAAGTTATTACACACCCAAGAAATGGTTTGGATCAATTTTATAAAAACCTACAAAGGTTAGTTGACAAAGGCCGCGTTGAGAACAAAATGGTAGTTATCTGTGGAGATTTGAATGCCAGGACAGCGCTAACTCCCATGGAGTAATAGGTCTATGGGGTGGAGAAGAATTAAAAAATGATAATGGATGGAGACTGATAGAATTCTTCATGGAGAATGATATGCTTATTAGGAATTTTCATTTTAGGCATAAGTTGATCCATAAAATTACCTTTGAAGCAGAAGGAAGGGATGCCAAAAGCATAATAGATTATATTATCTATGACATAGATATTTCACAGACATAAAAGCAAATACAGGGGTAGATTTGGGCACCGATCATTGCCTGGTTGTTGGTGATACCAAAATTACTTCATATAAAGACAATCATCCCTTCTAGTGCAACAGAGACATAAAGTATCAAGAAAATTAGGCCTCAGACCAAAAGTACTAGATGGTGGAATGACCAAATGAAATAAGCATTGAATGATTAGAAAGAAGCATGGAGTCTTTACAGGCAGAATAAATCCCAGGCTTGCGGGGATGAATACGTCACATTGAGAAACATAGCCAAGCAAATAGTCAGGGAAGCCAAGGCAAGGTCTTGGGAGGAATTTGGAAAGCAGATCCAAGTTAACTTAAAAGAAAACCAAGGAAAATTCTGGAGTACTGTGAATGGACTTAGAGGGAAGAAAGGGAAACAGGCACGAAGGTCCAAGACAAAAAGGTAATTTGGTGTTAAATGAAAATGCAATTCTTGAAGTCTAGCAAAAGCACTACCAGAGTACCTTTTCACTCCAGGAATACAGACAGTATCCTCGATATGATGGGCATCAAAGACCTAGAATCCATGACAACCAGGTGGAGAGTCATGAGAATAGTGAGGATGACATTATAGAGGAAGATGAAATTATACTGGCTATAAAGAAAATAAAATTGGGCAAAGCAGCAGGCAGGGATAATATTATGCCAGAATTCATAAAATATGTAGGAGAAGAAATGGACTTGACCAGTCCTCCAGAACCTCATTCCATTTTTAAGAAAGGCAAACAAACAAAATGTGGGAAATATAGACCAATATGCCTATCCTCAGTAGTATATAAATTATATAAAAGAATATTGGTACCCAGGCTTAGGAGATTAGTGGAGCATAATCTGGAAGAGGAGCAGGCTGGCTTTAGACCAGGAAGGCAAACCCAGGATCATATTTTCTCACTAAGAATGGTTGTCGAGAAAACATGGGATAGAGGAAAAAGGCTATTTTTGGCATTCCTGGACTTGAAGGCAGCGTTCGACTTGATTCCTTGCCAAGAGATTTGAAATGCACTACAGGAAAAGAGGGTGCCATCCAACCTGATAAGTGCAATCAAATTGGTGTATCAGGATTCCAAAGGAATAGTGTGGCTTAATGGGTCTGAATCAGAGCCTTTTAGGTTTTATAAAGGTGTCAAGCAAGGAGATAGCTAATGCCCACTATTATTAATTATATGGATGGATGAAGTATGGAAGGTCTGCAAACAAAGGACACCCAGAACAACAGTAGGGTACTGGAATTTAATGCCTGTGCAGGCACAAACTCTGCTGTACGCAGATGATGCTGTCTTGATTGCCGACAACCAAGAAAGACTTCAGATGGCTGTCAATGGATGGTCACAAAGGCTAAAGAGGAAGGGAATGGAAATAAATTTTATGAAAAGTAAATTAATGCTCGTCGGTCAAGAGGTAGAAGACCCAGTTCTCATAAAATGTAACAATGAACCATTAGAAAAGGTTAATAACTACTAGTACCTGGGAACAATATTCAGCCGGGATGGAAGGATCGACCAGGAGGTTTTAAACAGAATAAAGAAAGCCAATGGTGTATTTTACTCCATATGCACAACAATATAAGGGAAACAGGAGATTAAAACAGTATTTTTGCCAGTCCTTTTAAATGGTGCAGAAAGTCGGTCGTTCCTTGACAAGCAAGGAAGCAAAGTAACACAGAAATGAGGTACCTCAGGAGATTTCTTGGGAAAATGTGCAGAGACCGATGGAGAAATGACAGGATAAGAGAGGATTTAGGGGTAAGGTCTGTAAAACAAGTTATAGAGAAGCGCCAACTAAATTTGTACTGGCCATGTGTACCAGATGATCGAAAAGCTAAATGGTTCCTGGAAGCTAAACCAGAGGGTAGACGATCTAGAGGCAGGCCGACTGATGTATTGTTATTACAAGGAGAGACTCGGGCAAGCCAGAGGCAGCACCATGCTGGATATGAGAAGGAAGGTCAGTGACAGGGATCAGTGGACGAGATGGGCCGAGGCTGTTCCTCCACGATGATGGCACTAAGGAGGTAGGGAAGGAAGAAGAAATGATTTGTTTATTTGATGAGAAAGCAAAGAAACCCACATCTCTTGATGTTTCAACTGCTTATGTTCGTTTGGCTCATGTGAGACCCAGAGATCGAGCATTTTGCCATTCAATTTTAAATGACTGGAGTGTCATATGATTTATACATAGCTCTGACGCAAGTTCTCTGACTGTTAAGGGTGTTCTTCCACAGCTTTATTAAGATCTTGGTCCTCCATTGCTGTTTTAAGCTGTCCATGGGACATATTTCCCAACATTTTATCTCATGGAAATATTTTTGTTAAAAAACTATGGATGGTTCTTTCATTAGAAATTCCTTCACCTAATGCATGATTTATACTCCTTGCTGTTTGAGCAGCAGTATAGCTGAGTTTGTACTCATAAAAAAACAAAAAATTATTCAGCAATTACTAGTTTCGATGGGCATCATTAAAATTATACTAAAATCTGTATACACATTTGAGAAACAAACAAACATAGTTTGCAAATAGAGGATTAACAGGTGTTCATTATAGATAGTAAATATTTAGCTAGGAATCAACAGACAACACTGTAATCCTCTAAAAGATTAAGATTTAAAAAATCGGACATTTCATGTGTTACAACCCAACACATTTTTTTTTTTTTCAATTTTTTAGAAGTTTAAAAAGAATGATTTCGAATTTTGATTCTAGTAGTACTGGTTATAGTCAGAGCATTCTATTTTAGAAATAGCAGTATAAATTTGATTTCCATTGACTTTTTACAAGGACCTAAGCCTATTATCTATAAATGTGTTTCAGTGCTTTATTTTAAATGTAACAAACTTTTTGTTTGTAAGAGACATGAAATTATAAAGTATATATTGTTTAATAATAGTTATAAAACAAATTAATTACTACAATACGTTTAAGAAATTTATTATTTAAATTAGTAAAAATTAAATAAATTGAGTGAGGGAGCAAATAACTTTTTATACCTTAAATCATTGCCCCTAAATTTTGATTTAAGTTATCACAAACATTTTTACACTGAGCGTATTCTCCACACGCAGTTTTTCAACAATGTAAAGAATAATACCCATATAATTCCATCATTTGTAGTGATTTAAGGATATTAAAACAGCAAAGATTAAGTGCTGGAAGGAATTAGTCCGGGTGGCGGTCATTAAATGAAACAACTAAATAGTTTCAACTATTTTATTGTTTGCCAACGTTTCGACCCCCTTTGTGGGTCATCATCAGGGCTAAAAAGATACAAAAGAATATAATTTCAATGACATTACATACAATATTATATAACCTATTTGCTAGAGAACGTCGGTATTGAAAAAATAACAGAAGAACTGTATATGTAAAAAAAAAACTTAATTAAAATACAATGAACATATTACAATAATGAAAGTGTTATACAGAAAAAATAAAAATGTTCACTAAACAAAATTTACACAGGTATCAATAATTTACATGAAATATGAAATATAAAAATATGAAGTAGAGTGGAGATACGTACCGCATGGTGGGAGAATGGAAACTAGGTACTGTTTGGTAGATGGGGGGTAGGGAATGGAAAATACGTACTGATTTATGGACAGGGCCTGACAACAATGACTAAAATTCTTAATACTACCATACAAAGAATCAATGAAATTTAACTTATGATTATAATAATGATACAGGATAAAAAATTATGATTTAATTCTTGAAATATCACCTATATAATAGTAAGAACAGTGATGGAAGATGTATATGGAGAAAAAAACTGACTGTACCTCCCAACTTAATCATCCCTAATTCTGTTTTAGGTATCCAAAGATAACAGGGTGGAAAAAAAATAATAATGGAACATTGTAAAATACATTAATTGACAAATCTTACAGGTTGATAAAAAAATTAAATAAACATAAATACAAGTTGGAATAAATTGAATAGTGAAGACATTTAGAAAATTTTAAATACATAAACAAAACAAAATAAATACATATATAGAATTATATGGATACCTAAAATAGATTTAAAAATATTAATAAAAACCAACAAACAATAATAATGAAAAACAAAACAATATATATGGTGGGATAGACAGAGAAAATATGCTACTTAATAGAGTTTAATATGTGGCTATATGTGGAGGAAATGCATTGTTTATTGGTTTTGTGGTTAACAGGATTGGATTGGAGGTGGATGTGGACGGATTCAGCGATTAGTCTTTTCTTATGGTTTGGAACATAATCTAAAATGGAGCAGTCGTCAAAGTTAAAGGAATGATTGAAATGTATGGAGTGTTCAGAAAGTTTTGAGGCTAGAGGGTTTCGAGAGGATACGGAGAGTTTATGTTGCGATATTCTGGTTTTTAGGTAATTTTTGGTTTCTCCTACATAGGATACATCACAATCTGAACATGAAATTTTATAAACAATATTGGAACGATATATAGGAGTGATCGGGTCTTTTGTATTGGTAAAAAGGTGAGAAAGCTTGTTCTGGGTCTTTAGTCCTAGTTTTAAGGAAGGTAAGGAAAATTTAAGGATTTTTTTTATATTTTCAGAAAGGTGCGGAATGTAAGGTAGGGATCTATATAAAAATATCATGGGTGAATCATGGTCAGGAATTGTAGGGGAAGTAACGGTGGTTTTTGTGTTATAAGAATCTATAAGGTTTTTAATGACTTTTTTTGGAAAGCTGTTTAAGGTTAGTATTTTTTTAATACGTTCGATATTATTAGGATGGTACTTTGGATCAGACAAGGATAGGCAACGGTGGACGAGATTCTTGGCAACATTTAATTTCTGATGATATGGGTGTTGGGAGAAGAAGTTGAGCAGTCTACCGGAATAGGTGGATTTGGTGTACCAGTCAGTTGAAATAGAACCGTCAGTATTTCTAGTGATAAGTAAGTCTAAAAAGGGAATTGACAAGTTGTTTTCTCTTTCTACGGTAAAACGGAGGCGTGGATCATATGAATTAAACGATTTTAGGATATCGGGGATTTTGTCTGGGTTTATTATAAGGAAGAGGTCGTCCACGTACTTTTTAATAAATATAATTTCATTTTTATAGGTTGCGGTTACAGAGTCGAGTAAGTCATTTAGTACGATATTAGAGAGGTCAGGAGCGAGACAGTTACCCATTGCAAGTCCCGAGATCTGATTGTAAAATTTGTTCTGAAAAGTGAGATATCCGGTTTTACAACAAAGTTTTAGTGATTCTAAATATGAAAGAAGATTGAGTGTGGTGTGGGGTTCAATGATGTTCCAGTGTTTTTCTACTAGTTGGATAACTTTATCAATGGGGATATTGGTAAATAGGCTTTCGGCGTCAAAGGATGTTAGAATGTAGTTGGGGGGAATATGCAATGATAGTAACTGTTCTCGGAGGTAAAGGGAATTGTTAATGTCATAGGGGTTAGTTCGGCTAAGTATTTTAAGTGAAGGTAGAAGGAATTTACTAAGTTTCGAGGAAGGTGCGTTGATGTTTGAAATGATGGGACGGAGTGGATTGCCGGGTTTGTGAATTTTGGGAAGGCCATATAAACGCGGGGGTAAGGAGTTGTACGAGATCAAGTTTCTGTACGTGGTTAGGTTGATGAATTTATTTTCTAAGAGATTTTTGATATGTTGATTGAATTTAATCATGAGAGGGCGGGTGGGATCACGGGAAGATGGTGTATATGTCGATCGGTCTGATAAGAGTGAGTTAATTTTGTCGTCATATTCAGTTTTGTCCATTATAACTGTCACGTTACCTTTGTCAGCCCTAGTAACTATAAGTTGTTCATTGGATCTGAGGAATGAGCGAGTGAAGGAAAGATCTTTGAAGAAGAGGGGGGAAAGAGACGATTGAGGTGGAGGGCGTTGGAGATGGTTGGAGATCATATTACTAATACGTAAACGGGAGATTTCCTTGTCCTCCTCACTTATTTTGAAAATATCATCTTTATAAATATATTCCAAATCTGTGATAAGTTGGGGAATCATTTTTGAAGGATTAGAAGAAGGGGTAGAAAAATTGGGACCTAAGCTCAAAATGTTGTTAACATTAGGGGGGACGGAGGTAGAGGAAATATTTTTGATCCAATCATCAGAGCCTTTAGGATACGGTTTTTTATTAATACTATTTTCATAAATGGTTTTAAATTTTTTAACGAGGGAAAGTTTTGTCTGTTTTTTAGTGAAAGCAAAAATTGTTTGAATACTTGTAGTCAGTTTGTCCATGTTCTGGTCGCCTATAATAGGATGTAAAGAAGAATTTAAGGAACGTATATTGTCGTTTATGTGGTCAATTTGTTGTATGGTTTCTCTAATTTTTAAGTTCAGCAGTGTTCTTTTGTATCTGTCCAAGGAGTGTGTCAATTTGGAGGCAAGAGAATTAGACAAAGGGACTTGACTAATGCAGTTCTCAATAAATTTTGGGAAAAGAGACTGGGTTCGACATTTTAATAAGAAAATTCTTTGTTCTGTTTTTTTGGCAAGTCGTTTGTGGAGGTTGCAAAGATTGTTAAAGGCTTTTTCAATTTGGGGGAATTGCGATTTAAGTGAGGAGAAAATATGATGGTGGTCATTATTAGTAATCACTGAAGAAAGCCACATATTAAACTCTATTAAGTAGCATATTTTCTCTGTCTATCCCACCATATATATTGTTTTGTTTTTCATTATTATTGTTTGTTGGTTTTTATTAATATTTTTAAATCTATTTTAGGTATCCATATAATTCTATATATGTATTTATTTTGTTTGTTTATGTATTTAAAATTTTCTAAATGTCTTCACTAATCAATTTATTCCAACTTGTATTTATGTTTATTTAATTTTTTTATCAACCTGTAAGATTTGTCAATTAATGTATTTTACAATGTTCCATTATTATTTTTTTTCCACCCTGTTATCTTTGGATACCTAAAACAGAATTAGGGATGATTAAGTTGGGAGGTACAGTCAGTTTTTTTCTCCATATACATCTTCCATCACTGTTCTTACTATTATATAGGTGATATTTCAAGAATTAAATCATAATTTTTTATCCTGTATCATTATTATAATCATAAGTTAAATTTCATTGATTCTTTGTATGGTAGTATTAAGAATTTTAGTCATTGTTGTCAGGCCCTGTCCATAAATCAGTTACGTATTTTCCATTCCTACTACCCCCCATCTACCAAACAGTACCTAGTTTCCATTCTCCCACCATGCGGTACGTATCTCCACTCTACTTCATATTTTTATATTTCATATTTCATGTAAATTATTGATACCTGTGTAAATTTTGTTTAGTGAACATTTTTATTTTTTCTGTATAACACTTTCATTATTGTAATATGTTCATTGTATTTTAATTAAGTTTTTTTTTTACATATACAGTTCTTCTGTTATTTTTTCAATACCGACGTTCTCTAGCTAAATAGGTTATATAATATTGTATGTAATGTCATTGAAATTATATTCTTTTGTATCTTTTTAGCCCTGATGATGACCCACAAAAAGGGGGTCGAAACGTTGGCAAACAATAAAATAGTTGAAACTATTTAGTTGTTTCATTTAATGACCGCCACCCGGACTAATTCCTTCCAGTAATTCTCAACGGTCAACTAATTACATCCACAATAGCAAAGATTAAGAATCTAACATTTGATTAGCTAAGGCAATAACCAAACCAGCATAAAATAGAAGAAATACTGATAGAAATACAACTTGTTTAAATTTTGAATATTGTTCAGTAACTAATCTAAATTATGAGTACTAACTAAGAAGTACTATTTATTCTCTTGATTAAGACAGTAGGTATTATTTTTGTAAACTTACTTTCACAACAGACAGCAGGCTTATTGGTAAGTGACTTGGAGCAGAAGTCACAAAACTGAGGATTTCCATGACAAACAGAAATCCACTGGTGAGAAGATTTCTTTCCTTTGTCCTAAAAAAAATATATATTATTTTTAGAAATCAAAACTTGAATCTTGAGGAGTAAAATAAACTTTCAGCAGGATTCTGAATGTTATAATTAATAAAAGAGTGATTAGAAGAAGGTAACTAATAAAAAGAGATCAAATTACAGTTTAAACTAATTTTATAAAGTGTTGATGTAAAGTAAAAAATATTTAAACAAGTAAACCTATTTAATAACCACTTATATATTTTAATATTAGCTTTATAAAACCCATTGATTTGAAGGTAATAAAATTCATCTAATTATATTACTCCTCTAATAGTAAGGTGTAAGCTTGAAATTAATTTGGTAAGGTTGGGTCGTATTCAATCCAATTGTTATTTTCTACTTCTTTGGAGAGCCTAGCATAACATAAATAGCTAACATTAATTTTTATCACTTTGTTTTGTTTTTTCACCGTGAATAGTCAAATTTTAAATATCCCAATTATACCCTTCCTATTACCACCACCACCATCATCAATCAACTTTAGATTATCACTAAGATGGAAGAAAAATCAAGCAAAAACTATATAATATAATGTATTAGACTAAAATATTAAAAATAAAAATATGTTTAACACAGCAAAATATAATTTAAAAAAAAAACAACATATTTATTGATATTTACAACTGTGTTAAATAAAAATACATCAAGTAAATGTGATGTTAATATATAAAACTGTCATGAAATACATGTAGAGACATTACCCAGTGGCAGAACTCTAAAAATATTCAAAGCTAGAAGGTCCAGTGGCCATCTTCTTTTCAGATGCCTCGGAGGATTATCAGGGATCGAAGAGGAAGCAAGGATTGAAACTAATGGATTCTAGTGGGAATGGAGTTTTTCATGGAAGGAATGGTACCTGGTTCGGGCTAAGTCAACAACATAGGGAATATTAAGGTCTTTATGAATGAATTTGTTTATGACAAAATAAGGAGCATTGAGGATTTTCCGAAGGATTTTGAATACTACTCCGTAAGTCCATATCGGTCTTAAGATGGTCATATAAATGAGTCTTTTGTAATTAAGTGGAAGGTAGGAGCGTTTGTCCAGTAAGTGTTGAAGCAGTCGAAAATGTCGGGCAGTTTCTTGTCGTTTCAGTCTTGTATGGGGATTCCAAGTTAGACATTTGTCAAGGTGGAGTCCAAGGTATCGAATCTGTTCAACAGGGGCTAGTGGAGTGTCATTAAAGGATACTGTAAATGTAGGGCAGGAAATTATTGGTTTACGACGGATGGTAAATGTTATCTGGTGGGATTTGTTAGAATTAATTTTAATCCTCCAATTCTGGACCATACTTCAAGGTCTCGGATGTGGGGTAGAAGAGTGGGGGAGGCAGTAACTAGATCGTTAGGATGGGTTGGGATATTAGCTGTATAGACTGTATAAAGAACGGGTCCTAGGATGCTGCCTTGAGGAACACCAGCAGATTGAGAAAACAGGGAGGAATAGGAACTATTGTGATTTATTTTGAAAAATCTATCAGCGAGGTAGGAATGGATAATAAGAAAGTAGGTAGGAGGGAGAAATAGACGGAGCTTGTAAAGCAATCCCAGGTGCCAGACTTGGTCAAAGGCCTGTTCTACGTCGAGAAAGAATCCCGTGCAGTACAATCCGCGCTTCAACACAGAGGAGACAACATCTACCACACGATGATATTGCTGGGTAGTGGAGTGAGATGTATGCTATGCATACATCCCCATTTAACTGTATACTTGAAAATACCTCCTCATAGAACTGCTTTATTAGTGAAGTTTTTTCTAACCTCACTCAACTCCATTTATTTCTCCATATCCACAATGATCTTTGGCATAGGGAGGTGGCGGCCTCATTGCCCGGTCTTAGTACCGCAAATAGCCACTGGTCCTCCAGGTTGACACTGACACTGACGCTCACACATTTACACGTATTACAGTACACTACACACACCCCTACGCTATATATAAAGGTCATCTTCAGTACACTACCCTAGGGCCTCCTTCCCTAGGTAGCCTCCCCGGATGGGAGTGCAGGTACACATGCACCAAGGTGGCAGCCCCACCAGAATACTAGGGTACGCAGTGATGGTTAGAAGCCCCCCTGCTTGAAATTTAAATTTCACAGAAACCTAAATCAGCCTCGGATATTGACTGTCACAAACGGAAACAACCCGACAACCCCTATAGGACCTTTAACCTTGGATATCGGAATGTTCTTTCATTACATAGACCTGGAGCATTGAAATTACTCTTAGATTAAATTGATCGGTTCAAATTGGACATAGCTGCCATCCAGGAAATCAGGAGGATTGGCCAGGATATTCTTGAGAAAAGAAGTTGTAGTTGTAGTTGCAGTGAAACCATCCATGAATACGGTGTGGGATTTGTTGTTCGAGTGCGACTAAGAGAATTGGTCATTGGCTTTAAACCTGTAAATCCAAGGATCTATGTTCTGATAATTCATGGAAAATTCTATAATTTTAGTATTATAAATATACATGCTCCAACAGAGACTACGAGGGAGGAAGAAAAGGACTCTTTTTATGAACAACTGGAGCGAACCCTGCATAGGTGTCCAAAGTATGATATGAAAATTATTGCTGGAGATTGTAATGCAAAAATAGGAAGAGAAGAGATGTACTACCCAACAATAGGAAAATACACCCTCCATGACCAGTTTAATGGAAATGGAGTAAGGCTTATTAATTTTGCGGCTTCTAGGGATATGGTCATTGGAAGTACCCTTTTCGCTCACAAAAACATCCACAAGGGTACCTGGACCACACCTGACAGGAAACATGTCAATCAAATAGATCACATCCTAGTCGATAAAAGGCATTATAATGTGAGAACATTTCGAAGCGCCAATTTGGATTCAGACAACTTTTTGTGTATTGCCCATCTCACACCAAAGTTATCATTCAAAAGGACAGGAGTTATGGCCCTAAAATGTGACCATTATAACCTTAGAAAGTTACAGGATACTGAAACCAAACAGTTGTACACCGAACAGCTTGCAAAGAGTATCTGATCACAAGCTATGCACATGGCTGATGTTGAATCTTTATGATACAGTTGTGTGGCCGCAATGAGGGAAACAGCTGATATCGTGCTGGGGCCAAGAGAAAAGGAAGTGAAGTCGACATGGTTCGATGAAGAATGTGAAATAACCTCCAACACGAAAAACATTGCTCACAAGAAAATGTTGAGACAAAGGATCGGTACAACTGTAGAAGAATATAAAATAAAGAGGAGAGAGGAAAAAAGACTCCATCAAAGTAAGAAAAGGCAAAGAGAGAGGGAAGAACTGGAGAAACTTGAAGAGCTTTGGAGGGAGAAATAATCAAGAGACTTCTTCCGAAGTATCAATAGAAGGAGACTTCCCTGCACAACAGTGCCAGAAATTTGTAAAGACAAGAATGGGAACATAGTTGCGTACAAGGATGGCGTCCTATCGCAATGGAAAAGTCACTTTGAGGATCTTCTCAGTTCAGCACACTGTGCACATCACACTGAGTTACATTCAAGTGAAGAATTGAAGTCGAGGAATGAAGAATCCAACCTTTAACCACCCAATGATGAAGAAATAAAGGATGCTATAAATTGGCTAAAGAATAATAGGGCCCCTGGAGCTGATGACCTGCCTGCTGAACTCTTCAAATATGGAGGTGGAGAGCTGCTGAAGAGGTTTCAAGGTCTTATATTAACCATTTGGGAGAAAGAAGTGTTGCCTGAAGATTGGAAAAAAATCAATAATATGTCCCATTTTCAAGAAAGAAGACAAGCTTCAGTGCCAGAACTACAGAGGTATCTCTCTTCTTTCCTTTGGATATAAGATATTATCAAGTATACTATTCCAGCGTCTCCTACCATTTGCAGAGAAGAAGCTTGGTCCCTACCAAGCTGGATTTTGACGGGGAAGATCAACTACTGATCAAATATTTTCTCTAAGAACAATTCTAGAGAGAGGAAATGAACACCAAATTAAAACCCACTATCTCTTTGTCGATTTCAGGCGGCTTATGACAGCATTAATCGTGAAAAACTACAAGGCCCTGGAAGGGTTCAGTATCCCCGATAAACTGATACAGCTGACAAAGATGACCATGAGGGATGTGAGGTGTACAGTGCAGGTAGTTGGGCATCGAACGGAAGAGTTCTCAAGAAAAGGGCTCCGCCAAGGCGATGCGTCAGCATGCCTATTGTTTAACTTGGCACCTGAGAAGGCTTTGAGGGACGCTGGTATCCAAAACAACAAGACCATTTACAATCATATGATCCAGCTATTAGCCGACACGGTTGACGTTGACATCATAGGACGGTCGTTGCAGTCTGTCAAAGAAGGATTTTTGGCCCTAATGGAGGCTGCTAGAATGCTTGGACTGGAGGTAAACGTGGGGAACACAAAGTACATGGCAACAGGAGAAGAACCCCGACCCGGTGAGACCATCAATGTTGGCCCCTTTAACTTTGAAAAAGTGGCCCAGTTCACTTATCTGGGTTCTCTTGTAACGCAAGATAATGCACCAGAGGTAGAGGTGAAAAGAAGAATCTTGATGGCAAACAGGTGCTACTTTGGCCTCCGAAGAGAGTTCACCTCCTGGCTCCTAGACAGGCCAACTAAGCTCCATCTATATAAGATGTTGGTTCGCCCAGTCTTGTTGTATGGATCAGAAACATGGGCTATTAGTAAAAGAACTGAACAGGACCTACAAGTCTTTGAGAGAAAAATACTTCGACGAATTTTTGGAGGAGTTCATCTCAATGGACATTGGAAAAGGTGGACCAAAAATGAACTCTATACAGGTTTTAAGGACAATGATGTCAATATGACCTTGAAGCTTGGCAGACTGCGGTGGGCTGGTCATGTGGCCAAAATGGACCATGAGGCGATCCCTAAGACCATTTTGACTGAACCTCTCCACGGCATCAGAAGAAGAGGAAGATCGAAACTTAGATGGTCGGATGGTGTGACAGCAGATGCTAGGGATATCCTGGGAGTGAGGAATTGGATGACAGCTGCACAAGATAGAAATAACTGGAGAGGGCTGGTAGAAGAGGACAGGACTCATCACTGAGTTGTAGCGCCGGACTAATGATAATAAAAAATCCACAATGATCAGTTTACATCTCTTGGTCAAGGGCCTACACGGGCTGTCACAACATCAGAATGGCCGATTTTTTATTCTAGAAATTTAAATGTCTTTGATGTCATAGGTTACTTTGACCAGCTTGATTAAAATATTGGAGTTATATCGTCACTCGTAGCACTTTTAAATTCTTTTCTTTCTTTTAACATTTTTTTCCCTTAAATTATTTTTCTCATTTCATTCTTTTTTTTTTCCTTTTCTTACTTATCTCTCATATTAATTCAAATATATATGTATATGTATATATGTATATATGTATATATATATATATATATATATATATATATATATAATATATATATATATATATATATATATATATATATATATATAGGGTATATATATATATATTTTCCCTTAAATTATTTTTCTCATTTCATTCTTCTTTTTTTTTCCTTTTCTTACTTATCTCTCATATTAATTCAAAATATATATGTTATATATATATATATATATATATATATATATTATATAATAATATATAAAATTATATATTAACAACAATCATAATAATCTTCACAACATGACATCCAACAACAACCATATGAAACTCCGCTTCAACATAAAATCTGTAGCATATACAATAAAAATAATAAAATAAGATAAAATAATACTAACACAAAAAAAAGTTAAAAGATTAGAAGTTCAATAAAAATCAAAAAAGGATGTAAAAAACTAAATTTTAGAAAATTAGTAATAAAGTAGTTTAATCATTAATTTAGTTTGTAACTAAAAAATATATAACATTTATTAATAAATGAATACCTTCTTTTTCCTAAAGAAAAGGCTTCCTCTTTTTCTTCTCTTTTCAGGATGTTCATCGTATGCAGCACTAAAAATAAAAAAAAGGTATTATAATAAAATATGAAATTGAATGACTAATTTGAGGAAGGATATGAATTGTACTTTAATAAGATTTATCGAAATGGAACATTATTTATTTTAAAAAGATGGTTTCATTATTTAAATCAATTATATTCAACTTACTTCATTAATTTATTAAAATGTTACTAATTCAAACAGAATATTTTCCTTACATTATATTTTAACTGACTATTTTTTAAAAATAAAAAGGGAATAGAAACAAAATAAATGGATTATTTTCTGTGGACTCTAACGAATTTATAAGCCAAAAAGCCCATACATAATAATAATCGTTTTGCAACTTTTCCAAAGATTAGAATTGTTGTGATGATTCGTCATTTTAAGGAGAAAAAAATTAAATATTCCGAATTAGTATATGATTATTATAAACCAAATTTATTGTATTGCACCAAAGCAATGCCTTATTTGTTGTGAAGTAATAACAAAAATAAGTAAGCTCTTAATATATTTGGATTTGTATACATAAAAGATATGGCCAGTACTGTTTTATAACATCAAGAAATTCTACTATTTCATGATATGATTGGCCACTTCATGTGGTATGATCAATTTTAAAATTGAGCTATGCCATTATACGCACACACAAGCCAAAACATTCAATTTTTGTTTTTATACACCTCTTAATGTAAATAAAATTTTCCCATCTTAGTCTCTTCTTTGTCGTACTGTTCCTACTAATATTATACTATTATAAACCCATTACCTCTCATTAATGTTTATTTATATTATCAATTATTAATTACTTTTGACTTAACCCTTCAACATTTCTGGCAAATATATACAAACACACACATATATATATATATATATATATATATATATATATATATATATATATATATATATATATATATATATATATATATATATGGGTCAATCCATTTAAAATCGTCCAATTTTCATTAATTTTGCCGCTCAACATTTTTGATTTTTGGACCAGTTATTCTCTATCTATTTCGTGAATATAAAACCATAAATAATTTTTTTTTTCTAGCCAATACTTTTGGTGTAGCAGCCGTTTTAAGTCAGCTTTACAGGCAAAAACATGTCATGGGAAAATCTTTCTAATTCCTATAATTTTTTAGATATCAAATCAAAGCCAAAATTAACAATAAGATAAAGACATGCTTTTTATTTTTTGTCCCTATGACTCACTCCCTAAATAGTGAAGAAAGTTGTTCAAAAATATTTCGAAAATGACTAAAAAACGAGACTTTTAGCAAGATAAAAGTATGTAAAGGAAAAGAGACTTGTGTTTGATACTTTTTTCTTATATAGCTTAGTCATAGTCCTACTTGCTGTAAAAATTTCGATCTTGAGAATATAGTCATTTTTTGTATATGAATTTTCAAAATTGGCAAAAATTCATTTTTCGCGATGTTTGCATGGAAATATCTCAAAAGGGACTGAGTGAAAAATTATGAAACTTATACAAATCAACTATCTACACGATGTGTTTAAGTGATATACAATTGGTCTTTGAGACTAAACTGGTTTCGGAGTTATAAAATTCTCTGAACTGTTAAAATAACGTTTTTTTTTTAATAAAATATTAACACCGGTAATTTTGCATATTTAAGAACCAAACAAAAACTAGAATGATGATGAGAGTATTTTATATAATTTTGGTCCTTACAACACATTACCTAAGTAGCCAAGAATATAGTTTAAAAAAATTACATCAACTGAAACCTTTGGCATGCTATGACGAGGGAGGTTAGAAATGATTTTCATGCTTAATTATTTTTCCTTATATAGCCTTATCATTGCACTACTTGTTTCAGAAATTTTGATCGTGTAATGCTATATCTTTTTTCTAATATAAATTTTCAAAGAAGGATTATTTTCCAACTCAGTAATATTTTTAGCAAAATATCTCAAAAAGGACTGAGTGAAAAATAATGAAACTCACACAGATTATACCTCTATATGATTAGTACTATTGCATCAAATTTTGTGGCTGAGACTTTACTGGTTCTAGTGTTAATAATTTAGTTTGGTTAATGAGATGAGGGCCACTATGACAAGACAAGTAATATTTTATGTATTATATTTCAACAACAAACTGGGTCTCAGCCACTAAATTTTATTCTATCGTACCTATCATATTGAGGTATAATCTGTATTAAATTCATCATTATTCACTCAGTCCTTTTGAGATATTTTACTATAAATATTACTGAGTTGGAAAATAATCCTTCTTTGAAAATTTATATTAAAAGAAGGATATAGCATTACACAATCAAAATTTCTAAAACAAGTAGTGTAATGATAAGGCTATACAAGGAAAATAATTAAGCATGAAAATCATTTCTAACCTCCCTCGTCATAGCATGCCAAAGGTTTCAGTTGATGTAATTTTTTTAAACTATATTCTTGGCTAATTAGGTAATGTGTTGTAAGGACCAAAATTATATAAAATACTCTCATCATCATTCTAGTTTTTGTTTGGTTCTTAAATATGCAAAATTACCGGAATTAATATTTTATAAAGAATACATTATTTCAACAGTTAAGAGAATTTTACAACTCCAGAACCAGCTTAGTCTCAAAAACCAAATTTATATCACTTAAACACATCTTATAGATAGGTAGTCTGTATTAGTTTCATAATTTTTCACTCAGTCCCTTTTGAGATATTTCCAGGTAAACATCGCGAAAAATGAATTTTTGCCAAATTTGAAAATTTGTATACAAAATAGGACTATGTCCTCAAGATCTTAATATTTACAGCAAGTAGGACTATGACTAAGCTATATAAGAAAAAAGTATCAAACATATGTCTCTTTTCCTTTACATACTTTTGTCTTGCTAAAAGTCTTGTTTTTTAGTAACTTTCTTCACTATTTAGGGAATCAGTCATAGAGACAAAAAAAAAAATGCTGTTATATTTATATCTTTTATCTATTTTAATTTGTTGAAATTGATATGTCCGTTTTCTAGGTAAAGGATTTTTATTAAAAATACGATATGAAAACAAGATAATTTTATTCCAAGTATTTACCTTCTTTTTCTACACATTTTTCCCAACGTGACACCAACTTTTTTATCCCCGAACTGAAAAACTCTGAGCTTTGAAGTGAAACGAAATCTGAAAACACACTTTTTACTAGATCATCATTTTCAAAAAGTTTTCCTTTGACAAAGTTGTCTAAATTCCTGAACAATAAATTCCTGTAATCTGTTGGAGACAAGTCAGGAGAATATGGTGGTTGCGGAAGAACTTCGTAGCCCAGTTCTTTCAATTTTTGCATGGTGTGTTTTGAAACATGCCGCTCAGTGAGATCATGAGGTACCCATGTATCGAGCTTTTTTACTTTCCCAATACACTTTAAATGTCTGGAAATGGTAGATGCACTTGCATTTAGTTGTGCTGAGAGTCCTTTAACTGTTTGGTAGGGGTTTCCTTCTACTGTATGTTTGAGGACATCGTTGTCTATTACGAACGGAGGTCTTCCTCGGGGCAAGTTTTTCAAGTCTGTATCCCCAGCTGAAAACTTAGCAAACTAATGGCGGATGGTCCGTTCATTAACACTCCCTTCCCCAAACGCCTTGCAAATATTTCTAGCGGCCTCAGCTGCTGAATGGCCGATTTTGAACTAGTACAAAAATATTACTCAAAAATTGTGTGTTTCCATGTTCATATTTGGAGGTATACTAAAAAGTGGGTAATTGATTGGGAAGCTAATGTTTATAATACAAAGGTAGAGGATTAGTAGCTGTTTACTTTAAATATGCTAACATTCGGAAGAAAACAACAGCAACCTATAAAATCCTTTATGTATTTCAGAAACTATAAAAACGGACATTTCATGTGAAACAACCCAATATATTACATATATGTATGCAGGTCAATATGTGTAATAAAATGTGGTCCCTTGGGAGAGGGAATTTAGGTAATGATTGTACAATTAATGATTCATATAAAATTAAATAAAATTACAGTTGTCAAGAAGAGTTCTCCATGTTAAGCTATTTATTCTAAAAAAAAAAACAGTGTGTATGAGCACCACATTGCTGCCCTCCGACATTCTTTTTTTTCTTCTTTTTTTTTTTTTTTTACATTGTTATTTTTAAATGGTTGCCCAAATTGTACATTCAGACACTGACATTTATTCAGAAAGTGATCTTATGACTTTGGGTTTTCCAAACAATCTAAATATTCTCAGGTATTAAATACCGACATTGGTAATCCTGGCTAAACGCTCCCCTGCGCTGAAAAACACTACAGGATGAAGCAAAAGAAGAAGTAGGTATGAATGTTTATATTTCAATTTAGATAACATTTAGCTTCTGATTCGCAGATAACAATAAATTAGCTTGAATTTTTAACAAACACACTTTCATCTCCTAACATATTCTTGAAACATTCGACAGGAGATAAATTACTAGAATTTCAAAACAACCTTTCTGCTTTCAGTGAAAGGTTATTTTCATATTATAACGATTCTTTCTTTGACTTTTTTCTTTAAAAATTAAATTAGGTAGTATACTTAAATCTTAGCTACTATTAAATAAATATTTTATTGACAACCCCAAGTGGAGTTCTTAATTTTTTTTTTAATTGGTTTCCCAGTCACCCTTCATCTTATGTGAGAAGATTCAAATCTGCTAAAAATGACACAATCAATGCATCAGTTGATCATTTTATATATTATATGAAGTTTTCTGTTTCCTCTTACCACCATATCATTATTTGTTCCTATTTTTCTACTCAAATTCATTTTGGCTTACATGCATTATCATAAAATCTTAAGTTTTGGTTCATGGATTTTTAAATCTAAGTTCTTTCATTTTTCACTCATATTTTCATGTATTTCAAGGAAACTTAAATATCACCATCTTACTTTATTTACATATACATTTTTTCCTTCATAATCCTATATTTTCAAATAGTATGAAAAGACAACTAAATTATTATGATAAAACAAACTTTTATAAGTAAAAAATAAAAGATTATAAGACATCATAAAATACATATAAATTTTAAATAAAAAGTGTAATAGAAGTACGGAAATTATTTTATTATACCTTATATATCATAATCATTCATTATTTTAATTTTTATTATTTACATGTACATTTTCAATTTTTTATAATAATAATTATTATATATTTCCATACTAGTTTTTTTGTTATATTTGTTCATACTAGATGTCTTGAATATGCCGTACTTCAGAGGGGACGTAAAATAGTGTTCCTGAGCTCGTACAATGTCACATACTCGTTAAAGATCCCTACCCTAATAAAACCTGGACAGGCAAAATTTAGGACTCCCACAGTAGCATCATCTGATTAGCCAACATAGCATAAAACTAACGTTAAATGAATAAATAAACAAACTAGTTGTTTTATTATAGTTTATAACTATCTTTTACTTATGATACTCAAATTGTAACTGAAGTAGCTTAAAAGGACTCGAGAGTATTATGTATGTAGAGTAGGAATTTTGAAATTAATTGTGGATATCAATACCATACCACTCTGAATTATTATGCTATCTGGGACTGTTGCTCCCGTGGGATTGGCATCTGGATCCAGATTGCCAAAACCATAGTTAAATTGAAATTTAAGATATTGCAATTTTTTTCCCTACAATATGAACTTATAACGATGGAAGAATGTATATGAAGAACAGCACAATGAATTGAGTTCACTTAATTGAAGTGTTAATATGACTGTACCTTCAACTAACTTCTTCCACATTTGTACCTATAGTCAATATCAATGATAAGACCTTATACATAGTTAATAATACAGAAACAGTGAAGATTTTAGCAGTTTGGATATGATAAGGAACATTTTTGAATAAACTGAGAAGTTGTTTGTGCATTGCTTTAAAAATAAAATAATTCTCAATTAGAATAGAAATAAACTTTTAAGATGGTAAGAGTAAAGAATATTATCTCTAAATGGTTAAACAAAGAATGATATTTAAAATAAATTATTTATGATGTACTTCTTTACTGCACTAAAGTCCTAAATAGTGTGGCATTTAATTATACCTTTGGAGGAAGTATAAAAACAATCAAATGAAAAGAAGAACAATTAACAAACAGAGAACCAATAATAATACTAATCATTAATTTTTCTCTAAAAAAAAAAAAAAAAAAAAAAAGCTTAAATCGTGGGCAAGTTAAAAATGGTTTATTCAAAGTATGCATCATTGTTAGTTGCACATTGTTTTCAACTGTCTCAGCAATTTGTGGATTTCCTCTCACTAAAATACTACATCTTGTGAGGAGGTACAATCATTAAGCCATTTTTAAAACCACAGTAATAGTTGAAATATTTTATGGAGAGCACATGGGACAACAAGGAAAGCAAATAGTAGGTAGTTAGAAGAGGCCACGTCCAGTGAATAAGGCAGGTAGTGTGAGATTTCCCATTCAAGGAAGGAACAACAAAACAAACAAAAAAACACCTGAACCTCTACAACCCATGTAGGGTGTTGGGTTCAGTACATACAGAGATTTATACTTTTGTAGGCCAACAGCCATGCAATGTGGTGATTAGGCCAAAGATCACACTCAAGCTCCAGATTTGTTTCCCAATTTTCGGGTGAAGACTTTAAAGAGGCTGGGTGTGCCCCCGGATGGCATCCTACCCTAGGGTCACACCATGGCTGAAATAACAGAATAATTATTAATTATTCCGCTACAGCCGGGACTCGATCCCAGGACCTAGAGAACAAGAGTAGAAATGGCGTCTTTAAAAGAAGCTTCACATTTATTATGATGACTCCTTTATGACCCAACGAAATGTACTGGATTTTCTTCTTTGAAAAGCAATTCATAACTGTTGTATATATTGACTACACAAAACAAATACGAGGCTAACCCAAAATCATTTAAACATTAATGGCCTTTTGAAAGTTACAGTAATAGCAACAAAATGATATAAGAGGTTAGACTGTGAACAAATCCTTGTCCCTAGCGCCATCCCTGAAAAAAAATCCCTTAGAAAACTATAAGCAGCCAAACCCATACATCTTTAAATTCATATGTTGGTTTTGTAAAAATCTACTTAGTGTAAAAAATATGGGGTGCCTTTTTCCAACTGTTCTCCTGATTAGTAAGCCACAAATAAGTTTTGCTTTAGTAGTTTAAATATAATTACAATAAGATTATTTTCTTATTTGACTTTACTTTATTATTTTGACTTGAAAATAAAAAATAAAATAAAAATGAGTTTTTTCCATAAATATAAAAAATTGGAAAATGGATTTTAAAGCAGATACTTATGTGCAATGAATGAGAGACTTTTAATGCAAGTGAGAAATCAGATTGAACACACAACTGTCTTGATTTTCCTACAGGATGTCTAAACATAACAAGTTCATTAAATTAATACACACACTTATAATTTGTAAAAATTTTAACTTTTTATATTGTAAAATTATTTAAAATACTTTAAGTACAGTACAATTTATTTCTTCAGTTATAAAGGTTTTCATTATTTCTTTATAAAGCTCACATGATTATATATAATTATGTCATATTCGTTAATTACTTGTCAATTTTTTGCTTCAAACTCACTAGTAGTCGAAGTCTTAAAAAAAATATTAATGATGACTATGAATGAGTGTTGAATACACAATAGACACCTAATTCAGACTCCCAGTTTTTTAACAACCCTGAAAAATAGTCCTTTAAAATATAGGAATTGAGGGAACAATACTTTAATATTGACTAATAAATAAATAATAATTATAATACATATGATGTTAGGCATATCCATTCTATTAAACAATTTATGTTGAGAATAAATCTATAATAATAGGAAGAATTAATAAAAATCTAATAAATAATCATTGTTAATTTGAAACATTAAAACGTGACCAGTAATAAAATTATGAACAAATAAATGGAGATTAAAATACACAAAATAAATTAATGATTATGATGAATATTTGTTGAATTTTTATTATGTAAATAAGATTATATAAATATAATCTTGTAGTTCGAATAATACATGGAAAGACAGATTTAAAAATACATGATACATTTTTTTTTAAGATGCTTCTTTAGGTATTATTTAAGTTATCGGTTTTTTTTTTTTTTTCTTATGAATATATGAGGGGTTATATTATTCTTATATTTCAGATGACTTCTTAAACATAATCTATGAAGTACTCTAAATTAAGGGGACCGAATATCAGAAATAAGACAGTACCCTCAAGAATAATTTAAACAAAAAAGAATAACTGAAAAGTATTTAAGTTGTCAAACTACATATACATACATCACATTTCAATAAAATAAAAAATCAATTACAAAGTTTCTAAAACTTAAGATAATCATTGTAGTTTCCACCCGTTGTAAATCTAAAAATAATCTACACATAACATAAACTTTCATATGCACAAATGTACTTACTTTAACATAAACAATGAACTATATTTAGTAACCAAACATATAAAAGAAGATATGGCAAACAATCTAGTGGGTGATCTAAAAGCATGTGCATTAGTACTTACTGTGTAAAATAGTCTGAAGATATTAACTGTTTTTCTGGATCTAGTAATGCAGCCAAAGCTTCATCCTCATCGCTCTCAGTTGCAAATCCTCTCAGTTGGCTCCCACTGTACGGATACAATATCAGCTAATAGGAAAAGCCATGCCTTAAAGTGCATCATGCGCATATAACTACAATTTATATTTTACAATACAAATACATTATTAATGAATAATTCTTCAGTTCATTTTTTCTACAGAACTAGTGATTTAATCTTCTTTTTATTTAAAAGGATAAAATGGATTTTTTAAATTCAAATAATTCAAAGGAATTAAATGAAATAAGCAACATAAATGATGCAGTGAAAGAGGTTTTAACAAAAATATTAAATTTACTAAAAATGATAAAAAATAAAATTAATTTTCTAACTTGCTATTTTAAGTTCAAGTTACATTTAAAATTTCAAAATTAATATAATCTAGAAACTACGAATGATCCCTTCATATTTTTAATCAACTATGTCAAATGATACATCAGCACCCCTTTAAATTAAAATTAAACCTTAAAACGCACCACACAATATGTTATAAAAAAAAAGCTCCTGATATAATTATATAACCAACTAATTGTATTGAATGTTAAGAACGAATAATAATTAAAAAAAAATGATAATACAATGAAATGAAAACAATAAAAATAAAAGCAGTTACATAATATAGAATACAAGCATTAGTAAGAACTAAATGTGAAGCAACAATTAAAATAACAATCAAAAGCAAAATTAACACACACAAAAAACAACACTGATGACTATTCTAAAAACAAGATACCTTAAACTTTAAGAATCAACAAGGTTTGATCATGTTTGAACAACTTCAAGGGGAATGGAACTCAAAGAACACTAGGAAGCATCCTGTTAGCCACCAAATCTATGAAAAAAAAATAATAATTTTCTCAACTGGAAGGAATGATTCTTTGCCTTACCAGGCTAACCAAAATCATATTGACTTTTGATGTAGCGAATTTAACTCTACTTTCATAATTTACAGACAAATTATGAGATTAATGAATCAAAATCCCTGTAAATAAGAAATAAAACTTAAGTGAAACATTAAAAGTTTCTGAAGTTTAAAAAGATAATGAACCATTTTATTATAATGAAAATATCCAAGTATTATAATCACTAACATATAAATATATATACACACATTTATTCTCTTTGATATCAAAAGATAGATTATCACAAAATGCATAATTTTGGATAAATGTAAACTATCTTTTTTTTTTTTTTTTATACAAGTGACTTTCAAAATTTGAAACCAAATCCTATATGGTCAGTAAACTATACACTATAGGTATTATTTGGGGTTAACATATAGATACATCAAAGTAATTTTTAACTTAATGATATTCTAGCTCCACCCACTAAATCATTTTTGATTCTGGATTTCCTTACTGATGTAACAGGAAAGTTATTCATCAATTATAGGGTTTATAAGTGGTAATTTAAAAGCAGTGATTTAGATCCATTGTTCGGAAAGAAATGAAAATATAATACAAAATTCTAGATTTGCTCGAAGATAGTGTGCAGGATTTAGCATTTATTGAATAAGGTGTAAATAATCGATAAACAAACAGAATTATAGGGAAAAATTAGGGAAGAAAAGGTCCTTGTGGGTGCCAAAGAGGTGAGAAAGGGGAGAGTGTGGAGCGAGGAAGAAAGAAGAATGCAGTCTGAAAGAATGAAGAAGAGGTGGGAAGAGAGAAAGAGAAGGGTATGTGAGAGCAAAGTTGGGAGAAAATGATATGTGCGTGGTCCTTAAGGCCGTTTCGCGTTAAAAAAAACTAAACACTAATGCCAAGAAAACAACTACTTTCTACATAAGAAATCAAAACTTAGTAAACTAATTTAGTACACTATCAGAGATAGTATGCTAATTCCTTTTAATGCTAATTAAATAGAAAGGTCAAGAAAAAACTAGAATTATGAAATAGAAAATCTTAAATGAGAATGTGTCAATGAGAGGAATTGACCTAAGAACAATCGAGAAGGATGTAACAGAGAACATTTGTTAAGGAAACGCAATAAAGAGATTATTTGGATTTATATATATGTATGTATTATATATATATATATATATATATATATATATATATATATATATATATATATATATATATATATATATATATTGTAATTTTCTAAAATTACTCTGAATTTCTCAACACAAATGATGTAAAGAGTGAATCCACATTACATGATAATCAACTGAACAGAGCAACAGGTATCAGACCAGTTACTAATTTATTAATAATAACATCAAGATTGTTTTAAAAATGCTATCATAACTTAAAGAGCAGACACATAAAAATAGTTTGAAATTTTGCTTCAGCCAGAAGTAATTAAAATAAAAATTATCTCAATGGATTTTTGAAGGTAAAAATGAGTGAGGTTGGTAAAAAGTCTACCAGCCAGAGGGCTGATTTGTCTAATATTTTTGATTTTCAAAATCGCCACCATGCTAATTGAATTAGAAATGAAGATCATCACTGTAGAATATGACCTTAAATTTTAAAAGAAAAACTATTTTTAATAACTAGTATATTTTAGTATGATTGTGGATATATCAAGAATACTATAAGTTACATTTCCAAGTAATGAGGTGATCAAAGATGCTAATGCTTGATCACTGAATTGTATAATACTTAATAGCTATCTTAAAACTGTTCTATATGACATTGGGTATTATTAACTCCATTAGAAGGAGCAGTGTGGTCTAGTTTTTACAGTACTAGACTACTGTTTTCCAGGTCCCGAGTTTGAACCCTGGTAATAGAATAATTATCCATTATGTTATTTTAGCAGTGGGGTTAGGAGACACTTCTGGAGCACACCCATCCTCTAAAAAGTGGTTACCCAATAATTGGGGGAAACCTGAGGCTGAGCGCGATTTTGGTTTTAACTACCTCCCTTCACAGAACAGATTTCCATATTTACTGAACCCAAGACCAAGATCCTTGAAAGGTAGAGATCCTCTCGCCCATGAATCCCACTTACTGGCCTACAACCCAATATCCTAGATATATTTGTCACCTCCCAGCTTTCTTCCTCACGAACAACAGTTAAATCCTTGGATGACCTCTTATCAGACCACAGTCCAGTTCTGCTTTTTTTGCATTTGGACTTTGTTCGAACGCCAACCCCTTCTAAATTAATTTTTGGATGAGTGGACTGGGACAGATTTCGAATAGACTTGGAAACTAAACTGGACTTAAGAATCCCACTGAAGACTAACCTAGATATTGACAGAGCCGTAAAACAACTTACTGACTCAATAACTAGCAGAATATGTGATAACACTACAAACACAATAACTAATAACACTCGACAAACTAACCTGCCACAGCACATTTGAATCTCATTAAGGGAAAAACGCAGAGCAAGATCGAAGTGCTAGATATCCAGCAGACAAACCTAATTATACCTTACTGACTAACAAACTAAAAGCAGGAATCAGGAAACTCAAAATTCAAAACTTACTAAATACAACAGAAAATCTGACTACCACTGATAAATCACATTGGACTACTACAAAGAAACTACTTCAGTTCAAAGATTTTAATCATCCTCTCCTCAATGAATCTCAATCCTGAACCAGATCTGATGAAGAAAAATCCCAAACATTCGCCCAGCATCTCTTTCAAACCAACAATCCGCATCCTGATATTCTCAATCAGCATCACCTTGAATGTGTTAAAGCAGAACTGGACATTCCACTCCAGTTGGCCCTTCCTCCTCATAATGCATTTCATCTTTCAGAAATCTCAAACATAATCCACAGATTACCTTCCCGCAAAGCTCCTGGACTAGATCTAATCACTCCCAATATGTTGCTGATTTGGCCTGAGCCAGGTATCAATCCTTCCATCACAAACTTCACTCCCACTCTTACCCACTAGTTTCAATCCTTGCTTCCTCTTTCATTCCTGACAATCCTTCGAGGCATCTATAAAAAGAAGATGGCCTCAAGACCTTCTAGTTTAAATTACCCAGTGGAGTGTTTAAAAAAAAAAAAAAGTTGCTAGACCTCAAGAGAAACAAAAAAGTTCATATGACTGATTCTCAACTGTTAGAGAGGAAAATCAAATTTTGAGAATTTTAATGTTATCTATGGTTTTCATCAGAAATAAGAATTATCAAAATATAATTTGATTTTACCTCCCTAACTGCTGAGAAATGGACTATGGGACATAAGAACTCTTTAGTTCCACTTGAAGTCTAGTATCTCTGCTCCCACAATATGGCTAGACATTTATGATACACCCTATATATATATATATATATATATATATATATATATATATATATATATATATATATGTTTAGATAAAATCATTTATTTACTAAAAATCAATTATGAGAAACATGTATATGTTTGTATGTCAATACATATAGTTATATAGTTCATTTTTGTAACTTATTATTAATAATATTATCTCAATAAAAAAATTTCATGAACACAATATTTTCTTTTACTATATATTTCACACACAGACACACATATATAATAAGTGAAAATCAAAATTTTCTACTCAAATTAATATTTTAAAAATCTGTGAACATCTTTAAATTATATAAGTTACATTTAAAATATATATAATGGTATTTCCTATGCTGTCCCTATATTTCCTATCTTTCAGTCAGTCTTGTACAATTACTACAATGCCAGTCCATATTGTACCTACAGAAAAGCTCAATATTTTATATAGCTTAGCTAATAGTTTTTAATAAAATTAGCAAATTTTTCCACCAAATACTTATCTCTGGTTCACTCCTAATAATACCCATACTTGGAAGTCAAACTGACACTTGGAAAGTCGGAAAAAGTATTTTTTTTTCTAAAAATCAGGAAGAAACTGAAGGGTTGAGAGGATAAAAGTTTCATTTTAGATCTAAGTATGTATATCTTTGACTGAAATACAAACAGTTTTCTCATCTCCTTTAGTTTTAACAGAACATTTTTTTTTTTTTTTTTTTTTTTTTTTTTTTTTTTTTTTTTTTTTTTTTTTTTTTTATTATGACTACAGAAATTTCCTGGTCGAACTGCACCAGATTTAATAACAATCATGGTAGTAAGTACCACTATATTATATACTAAGTAAGAAGTATGGGGGATGAGGATTGTAAACAACCAGCTACTTGAACATTCAAATTTCTTTACCTCAGCATATGAATTAGTCAACAGAATTAACTAAAAATTTTAAGTTGGTTTTCATGACTATTTCATACCTGTGACCAGCAGTACAACAAACCCATCATTGTAGATATTCAAACCTCTAGTTTATTTGTCTTTGTTCATACATTCAGCTGTACAAAATAAAATAAACAAAAATTGATTCTTAAATCTTCCCAACATTTGTAAAATTTAAAGTTATAGATGAAAACTAGTCATTGCTACCAAATCTATTCCAATTCAATACAGAAGTATTAAAAAGTCCATGGCCATTTCTGATATATGGAGTTATGGTAGCAGTGGTATTTTTCATATACATGTATATATATACATATATATATATATATATATATATATATATATATATATATATGTTATACACTTAATAAATCTGTCTGTGTGTGTGTTTATTCCAAAAGTTTACATAGTAAGATTCATAAAAAATTTATACCAGGAAACCCTATAGAGGTATCAAAATACTTGTGCATAGGATTGGACACACAAAATAACTCAAATAGTCAAATAAGATAAGGATAAAATATAAATTAAGTTAAAAAATGACCCATCCTTAACTTCGATATCATATATACTTATATATTCAGGATTATATAGGAAGGGGGTCCTTGCTATTGAAATGAAAAGATGAAGGGGTCCGTGAAGATTTTTTTTTGGGAACCACTGTTCTAGAACAATGTCTTAGAGATTTCCCATAATAATGAATAATTAACCAAGGAGAAAGACAAATTATAAATGCAGTAAATGTTACAACACATTTTTTTTTTTTTAAATATTCCTGTGGAGATCATTTATTACTTTATAAACACTGAAATAAAAATTCATGGACATTAAATTATAATAATTTTTAGTCTGTCTGTCTGGCACAGGCACAATATAGCCTAACTCTGTTTTATATTATGCTGGATGGAGGATCAATAATATAATATTATTAAATTAATTATCTTTCCATACTGGTATTCTAAAAAGTACCATTGTAGTCAATGTGAAAAGAAGATAATTAAAAGTGAATATAATTTAAACTTATTCTAATCATGCATCTAAATGGTGAATTTAATTCAAAATCTGAAACACCAAGTTGAATGTTAAAAACACACGACGAAGACCTTGATCTATCTAGTATAAAAATAAAAATATATATATATCTATACAAGAAATTAACAATTTACAGTAATTTAAAATTTATCCAAAATATAGATATAAAAGAAAAACAATTTGCAGCCACAAAGAATACTATTCCAATCCTAATATAAAGGGAAACTTGAAAAAACCATAAAGGATCATTATTTCTAAATTTAGATGCATTATTATTAGTAGAATAATGAGAAATATTTACTTTGAGACAAGGTACTTTAATTAAATAACCAATTTCTGATGACCCACTTGCTTCAAAATAAGTAAAACATATCAATAAACTTGACTAAACCCAATAATGTTGACCAAACCTCATTTCTTTCAGGTTTTATAAATTACATGAGAAAATAATGACCTGCAAATATTTAATAATACTAGTGATAATTTATTTCCTAAGCATATTAAGTAAGAATATTAACCTATAAATAAATCAATTTCATATATCATATTTCATATATGTGGTAACAATGTTTTAGTTCAGCAAAGAAGGGAGTATCTAAACTTAAATAAATTATTGCCAAGGTTATTGGTTTAATAATAATTATTAACAAAATAATCTAAATACATATAAAATTACTTTTTAAACAAAAAACAAAAGCAAAGTAAAAAAAAAAAAAAAGATAAATCTATAAATAAATAAATTTAAAAACAAGACAATTTAATACCATCAATGCACAAAACTCCAACAAGTACAGGGCGATAAGCAATATAATTTCCAAGGTTTTAAAACTTCTGTAATGCTAGCCAAATATTTAATATTCAACAAAGCTTTTGATCGATGAAAAACTATAATAAACTATTAAAAAAAAAAAAGGTTTTTATATTATATGCATAAACTCATCTAACACATATACGTGCACGCACTCACACATACGTACATTCACACACTGATGCACAATTACATGGTGAAAAGAAACAGAAAATGAGGAAGAGATATATAAAACACAAGAAAGTCCAATAGTACATACATATAAAAGGTGCAATATGTGCATTATGCGGTGATTAACAATAATGCAAACATATTTTCAAATCAAATACATACACTGGTAAAGTTGCAGTGGATGATTCTATGTTAACAGGTTCCACATTGGCAAGTTCTCGAACAGCTATTATAGATGGTGTTGATACTGACTTTTGAAGAGGTGAACTGAGCCGAGCATTAAGTAGCCTAGTTTCAGCTTCCCTTTTCGATACAACTTTCTTGAAATCGTTCTAAAAAATGTTTTGAAATAAAAATACATGACTCATTTTGAATAAAATGCAAATAAAATAAACACCCTTCTGTTTATTTTTTAAATGGATAATGCAATAAGAAAATAGTTACTTAAGAACAAATTATGAAGTACCTAACAACCTTGGTATCATAAAAAAGAAACCGTGAGGACAATTTTTCTAATATATCGGGTTGTTTCACATGAAATGTTCGTTTTTATAGTTTCTGAAATACATAAAGGATATGTCAGGTCTCTGTTGTTTTCTTTCGAATGTTTACATATTTAAAGTAAACAGTTACTAATCCTCTACCTTTGTATTATAAACATTAGCTTCTCAATAAATTACCCACTTTTTAGTATACCTCCAAATATGAACATGGAAACACGCGATTTTCGAGTAATATTTTTGTAC
The DNA here is from genome assembly GCA_023052935.1 of Piezodorus guildinii. NCBI lineage: Eukaryota > Metazoa > Arthropoda > Insecta > Hemiptera > Pentatomidae > Piezodorus > Piezodorus guildinii. The sequence continues at coordinate 33,658,565 of CM041295.1, read as the reverse complement.
GAGATTAAACTATGCTATTCAGCAGCTGCGGCCGCTAGAAATATTTGTAAGGCGTTTTCAGATTTTGTTTCACTTCAAAGATCAGAGTTTTTCAGTTCATGGGATAAAAAAGTTGGTGTCACGTTGGAAAAATGTGTAGAAAAAGAAGGTAAATACTTCGAATAAAATTTTTGAATAATAAAAATCCTTTACCTTGAAAACAGACATTTCATGTGACACAACCCAATAAATAAATAGGAAATAAATAAAGATATCCTGATAGATATGTAATAACACAAATGAATCATTTGATCTTCTAATACTTCAAACAAATGGCATGAAGAAATAAAACCTTACATGGAGTGAGGGGGAAAGATGGAGTTCCATCTTTGCAACTTCAAAGCCATACAATGCTGGTTCTAACCAAGCCTGGGCAGTCCATGTAATAAATCTCCAAGGTGTATAAATACAAAAGGTGGGCTCACTTAGGCCTTCAAAACTCACACAATATATTTCGCTGACGTCATTGTCATAAATATTAATATCTCCTGCACACTTTTGTTATTCTAAAGGGACATAGTCCCAGAATAAAGTTATTATTATGAAATATTTAATATATAGCTTTTCCAAGTCGAATTCAACCTTTTCCATTTTAAATTTAACCTTTTCCAAAACAAATACAACCTTTTCCTAATCAAATTAAACCTTTTACATTTCAAATTCAACTTTTTTCGGTTGCAAGAAATGAATAAAAAATCAAGTTAATATAATTTTATGGTTATTTTAATAATCAATCATGTTTTTAACTAATGTGGCTTGTTTTTACATTAAAATTACAAATGATTTTAATACTAAGTATCGCTTAATTTCAGCTTTTTATTCACTCAGTTGGAGATTTATTTTAACTTTTCCGGTTTTATTTGATGCTAGGCTCAGTAGCTGCATTACTAGAGGTTTGCATACTGATTATACTATTAATATTAAGTTTGTTCACTCAGTTAGAGATTTATTTAAACTTTTTCGGATTTAATCTATGTTAGTGTCAAATATCACATAATAGGGACGTTTTTCATAATTTAAATATCACTATTTGTAAATACGCGATCCATAGTTTATGAAAGCTAATTATCATTCAACTCCAAAAAAGTTAAATTCTTAATTCTGCTTTTCATCTCAGAAACCCAAATTTTATTTATTATTTTTCTTGGACAGAAATTTTCCAAAAGTATTTTATACACAGTGGTTTTATGTATTTAACATCTGTTAGGGATATTGTTTTTTTGTTTTTTGTTAAGTTTTTTCATTACATTTATTATCTATTATATATATATATATATATATATATATATATATATATATATATATATATATATATATATATATATATATGGGTGATTGGAATAGTAATTAAGTAGCACATTACTTGTCATCTCTTTTTTTTGTCCATCTTGTTTTAATTTGTCTATTTTTAAGTATCATATCCATATCTAGAAATATTGGATTATTGTTATTTGGCTTTTCAATTGTAACTTAATTCTTTTATGGTAATTGTTAAAGATTTCAAGAAGATTATTTCGTTGATTTTTATCTATTATGAGGATCATGTCATCAATGTGTTTTTTTTTTTAAACAATTGCTTTTCTCCTAATTTTATAAGATTTTTGTTAATTAGCTCATTTAAGTAAATCCTGCTTTAATTTACTTACTTTAATCCACCCATAGGCAGCCTGAATAATAGTTTTTATATTTCACTGTTATATTTGAAAATAATATATTTTAAGCATAAATTTAAGCCTTCTATAAACATGTTTGTATCTTTAATTAGTGTATGATCAATTATTTTGAGGTAGTGTTCCTTAATTAATTTTAAGATTTCATCTACTCCGATATTGGTAAAAAGTGATTCAACGTCTAAGCTAATGATTTTAGTATTACCACTGGGCATTTGAATGTTGTTCAACATCTTTTTCAGTGTTAAAGAATTTTTAATGTCATTGTTGTTATCATTATTTAAAAAAATTAAAGAAGGGTTCAGAAATTTACATAAGGAACATCAATACTGTTGATAATAGGTCTGAGATTTTGGTTCTTTTTACGGGTTTTAAATATCCCACGTGTTCTTGGTATGCTAAAATCTGTTTATTTTTAATTCTTTTATATATGTAACCATATTTGAAAAGTTTTGTAACATATATGTTTATTTTATTCACCAAATCTTTGAAAATATCATTCCTTACTTTCCTATAGGTATTTTTTTCATTTAGTTCCATTAACATTTTTTCATTATATTTATTTTTGTGTAATATTTAGTAAAAATATAAATACTACAGCTTTATTACAGCACAGCATACAACTAAACCACAAATTTGACTTAAAAACAAAACAAAAAATTTAGAAATAGAAAGAAATAGTAGAAAAATCATAGAGTCCAAATACATAAACAAAAATATAAAAAATAGGAAAAACAGTAAATGTCAAAACAGACTATGTTATTAAAAAATTAAAAATATAAGTCATGAGAAATGCTTCATGTTATTTAAAAACATATAATAGAATCAGGCATGTTTTAAATTGGTATAACCTTAATTCATTTGAGAAAAAATATCAGAGACATTGCCTTTCTTAGATCTAGTTTTAATAATGCTGATCCCCTTTTCTATTTTTATTTTTCTGTAAAAATGAAAAGCGACAAATTTTTTTTTGAAAAACGGATGTATGAGGAATTTCAAAACAAGGTAATATTAGAATATTTATTACTTTTAATTATAAACTATGTAACATTGTTATTTGTGATGAGAAACCTCTTTAATTATTGTTTAATATTTAAGCAATAATTTTATTTTGTTTTAAAATTGTCACCTTGTTGTTAATAATTTACAACACCTATAATGTTTTTTTAAGTAGAGTTTAGAGATGTTATTGTTTTTAAGTTTTAGGATCCTGAAGATGGGTGTAATACCCGAAACGTTGGGTATGTGAATTTAATATAAAATAAAAAGTTTTTGGAAGAATATCATTTAAGTTTTCTACCTCAAAATTTTAAATGTTAAGTTTTTCTTCCATATAGATTTAGGTTATTTATTTTTTGGACGTTTAAGGTGTATATACTCTCAATTTTATATTTTGGGGTTCTGCTGCACTGTTTTGCAGATCTCGAGATTTTTACTGCACGATATTGCACGTTTTTAAGGTTTTATGGCTTTTACTGCACGAAAATCCTGTCTCTAGCTATAAGAAAAGGCCTCTGAGGTAACTAGAATTTCCTGCCATATTGCCCCTTGGAGAGTGAGCCCACATCTGTATTTATACACCTTGATAAATCTCAACATTTCCACTCTGATGCAACTTCGACTATTTCTAGATGGAGACTTGTCGAGAGCACCTTGAAGCTCTCAGCAAACCATTAGATATTTCCTTTCCCTTACCTAATCTCCCTTTTACTTTAATATTATTTTTCTCGCTTATTTTCTTCGTCTCTTCTTTCAGTGTCTTATTTCATATTTTTGTTAAAATTTAGTATAAAAAAAAAGTGTTGTCTTTTTATAAAAATTATTATGTACAAATGTATTATGAATCAATTGTGACTGGCACATTTGCTGATGTGAAAAATTATTATTTTCTCTGTAAGAAAGGGCCTGAGGCCCTAAGACAATAATGATCTATTTATTTACCTGGTTACAACAGGTTATTTACCAATAGGATAACCCACCCAGTTTGCCATAATTGGAGTAGGAAAAGATGAAAAACTTGAAAACATATCAAAAATAAAAATTATGATATCTGGATTAATTTTAAAAATAATTAGTACCTGAAGTTCTGCTTCATTAAGAGAGTGAGTGGAAGAATTAGCATGAGTACGTGTTTGCCGAACCCTAGCAATAACTTCATTAGTTCCTAAAAGATTAGTTGTACTTTCACAGAACGGATCATCCATATCAGATTCCATACTGCTTAAGCTGATACTACATAAATCATTCCCACTGTAACAGGGAAATAAAAAGATAACAATAAAATACAATAAAAATAGGAAAATGAAAAGATTATAATGAAAAATAATAAAAAATAAAAATAATAAAAGTAGATGAATCACTCTTTTATTATTTAATAATTATAGATTTCAAAGTTAATATCATGATAAGTCATAAATTTACCACAATCACACTTCTGGGTAAGGTTTAATGGATGGGTTTATATAATAAGGGTACTCATTTTTGCACTTGCGAATTAGTCATAAAGTATTGGATTATAGTTGTAGTATCAGGGTTATCATAAAACCCTTGTTATCATTAAAATGTAACATGTGTTTTTTGTAAAAAATAAAGATTGTTGTTGTTGTGTTGGGTTATCCTAAAGCATAATGTAGATTATCTTAAACATTACATTGGCGACAAGGATACATTGCAACATGACAAATTCACAGAGATCGAAAGATGCGTGTGTTAATGAACAAAACATAGTGGCTGATCGAATGGCCAAGTTTTCTTTCAAAGAGTATTCTAAAGATTTGCTGTGGGAAGACTATCAAACGCAGTTTGAGGTGGTATGTTGTGTGAAGGGCCTCGGAGGAGCTGGCAGCCTAGAGGATGCGGCACGGAGCTTGAGGGCTCTCAGCTACAACCTTTATCTTAAGAGATGGGAAAACTGTGTCTCTGAGGAGGTTAAGACAGTTAAGGATCTTCTATTCAAGCCGATGGGGACCATAGTTGCGGCTCGGTTCGAATTTGAAAGGGCACAGCGGAAGCCAGGTGAGCCATTTATTCAATATTTTAAAAAGCTTAAAGCACTATCTCGAAAGTGTAACTATGGCAAGAGCCTGGACGAGCAATTGAGATATCGTTTAGCAGTAGGCGCTAATTTTTCCAAGTTTGAGGTCGAGATATGTCAGAGATGGCCTGATGGGAATGATAATTTGGGTAAGCCTATCAGGGCTAATGTTCTCTTAGAGCTAGTGCTATCGATGGAGTGTGCTAGCGGAGAGGTAAGCGGCTTATCCCCAGAGTGTCTGAATGAGGAGCTTCCCAAGATGGATAAGAAACATAATCCTAATAGATATCCAAACTGTGGCTGGGTTGGCTGTCATGGATCTAAACCATGTCCTGCTAGAAAGGCTATTTGTAGAAAATGCTCCAAAATGGGACATTACGCACGTGTTTGTAGAGGCAAGAGAGGAAACGAGGTACGAGGACTTGAATTTGAAACGGAAAATGAAGATTCAGATTCTGAAAGTTTTCATGGCAATGATATTAAAGCCATTGAGTCAAAGGTTCCGAGGGCTACTATCGATGCCAGATTGAACAGATATCACAGCAGGATGGAATTTTGATTCTGGAGCCCGAGTTTCTACCATATCCGAATCCTTCTGGAACCGAATTAAAGGTGAGAATGATAAGCTGCAACCTTCATCTGCTACTGTTACTTGTTATGGGAAAATTCCGCTGGAGGTAGCAGGGAAGGTTAAGATTAAGGTTAGATTGGGAAATAAAACTAAATTGTTACTAGCTATTGTTTTAGTTAAAGAGGATGTTCTTTTTTCTGGTGTACCATGGTGTTTAGCATTTAACTTACCCTTACCAAAGGAGGTCAGTGTGCGTTCCATTGCTAATAAGCCTGAAGTTCCGGATGTGCTGGCGTATAAAATTAAAAATTGTCTTGAGGAAGTAGGGGAATTGATATCTCAGTTTAAGGAAGTCTTCAAAGACGAACTAGGCACAATTAAAGCTACTAGGGCTAGGATTCATATGCAACCTGATGCAGAACCTGTGGCTTTTCATGCGCGAAGGGTTCCTTTTCCAATGAAAACCATAGTTGAGCAAGAGTTAAAAAAATTAGAGAAAGAGGAAATAATTGAGAGTGTAGATCCAGCAGAAGCAAACATAGAGTGGTGTACTCCAACAGTTAATTTACTGAAAAGTGGTGGAGGCGTTACATTTTGTGGTGACTTCCGAGTAACAGTTAACAAGAAAATTGTAACTGAACAGCATTTAATGCCTAAATTTGAGGACCTTACTAACTGACAGATTGCGACCAGACTTCCGATAAGAAGTAGAAAATCGAATTTGGCTACAAAAGCAGTACCACAACCTCAAAGCAAAGCCTAGGGAGTTTCTAAGTAGTCAAGAGGTGTGGGTCCAAAATGAAAATTATGAAGGGTGGAGACCCGGATTTATTGAAGAAAGAACGGGAGAACACTCCTACAAGGTACGGACTGGAGGCAAGACAAAGAGGAAGCATAGCGACCATCTGCGGCTTCGAGAAGGAGAAGACTGAGAGAAGGACTTCCTCAGGGAGAGACTCCACACTCATCTCAAGATCCTGACCACTGGGGGGGGGGGGGGAAGAAGTGTAGGATTTGGGTTATTATTTGAGTAAACATTTAAAAGAAAAATTGACAAGTTTAACACTCTAAAGAAAAATTTAACTTTGTAGCCAGAAAAGTTTTAATAATGCTCAGTTTTCAGTATAATCGGAGTCAGTTATATAAATCATGTCATGTATATTGAGTGAAGCTTCATCAGACAATGTTTGGGTAATAACAATAGTTTTTCCTTGATCATCATAACATATCAAGATACGATTACTCCAACTCGCTCCATCAGAAAACTTTTTGATCTCACCAAAAACATGCTTGTCACTTTTCCCTAAGAATTTTATTATTCCAAACTTTAGATTTTTAGAACCACATAGCGTAATGACCTTGCTGTCGATCGCCTAGGAAAAACAAGTAACAAACAAGTAGAACCACATAATCACTCTCTGTTGGCATAATTGTGAATGGTTAGCCATCTTTACAGGGAGAAGTAAGAACAGCAGGAAGAACTAATTTCTGTTAAACCTCTACTATTATAGATTCTGCATATTGGGTTTGGATTACAATATGACATGCAAATGCTAGGATCAATTCAAAGATTACAAAAAAATCAAAGTTTTGCACAATTTGTCAAGTTGTCTAAGTTGACAGAATTTTTTATTATGATTTGATATAGTCTATATTGAAATAGTAGGTAAGCAAAAAGTTGACTTATTAATATAAATTTTATTATCTTTTAGAGTTCTTCAAAATAGCACGTGTAATCGATATTTCTGAAACATGTACATGGGCTTCATCGATAAGGGCACAAAAATTTTCATAAATATAATAAAATGAACAATATCCAGTAGCTGCTTATAAAAAATATGTTCGAGATAATTATACAAACATAAACGCAGGACTGTCTGACATAAAAGTTATGAAAGAGACAACATGCTACAAATAAACTTAGTGATTTTGTTCAACTGACTGCATAGCTAATATCACAATAATATTAGGTTATCTCAAAGAAAATTTACGCACTTAAGATAAGATATTTCCCAACAAAGTAGCCAGAACAGACAGGTCTGCCCAATGCCCTGAAACACAATTCCTACAGGTTAAAGTTTACTATAAAGACAAATCACAGAGAGTGTCCAAACAAACCATCAGAAATTCTAAAATTTTGATTCAAATTTCAAAGTTTTTAGATTAAAAAATTATAATCTGACTTTTCTTTTAAATTGGATGGATCTGTAAGTTCATTTTATTTTTGAAGGGTACAATAAAACAACTTTTTTTTTAATACAAAGAACAAATGTTATTCAATCATGTATTTAACATTTTTAATACTTAATTCTAGTCATCTTTCTAACAATTCCATTATTCTGTTATCGTAAAAAATCCAGGGCTTAGAAACAAAAAACTGATTGAGATACATTTTCACTCTCTCTTGTCAACGAACGATTTCCGGTTGAGGGACTTTTGGAGGAACACATATTGAGTTGCAAGTTCAGCAGCTGAGAGCTCCAATTCAATAACAGGGACCACTACTCCAGCAATCTGGGACCACTACTCCAGAAATTAGGACCACTACTCCAGCAATTGGAACCACCACTCCAGCCATCGTCAACCCAAAACCAACCATCAGGCTCCGGTGCGAGAAGGGAAATTCTCAGCAGCCGTTTTCAGGTAAACATTCATCGCAAATAATAAGAGGATTGAATAATCTTATCCAGCCCCCTTTGAGCCTTCTCCAACTAAAGCTGAGAACCCTCCAAATGACCCCTAATCAAATAACCAATGGCTCATGAACACCACATAAAAGCCTTCAATTATGTAAAAAATGCTGGACAACATACATAAAAAAACCTGACAAGAAGATGTGCTGCTGGGCACTGTCCTTCCTCATGCCTGACATAATATTATTTTGCTCATTTTTTTAATCATATTTGCTGGTTGTCACAATAATGCTGACAGGCGCGAATTAATAAATGAAGTGTGGGAGGGGGGAGGGGGGTAAAACAATACAAAAATCCTGCTACTTCAAAAATATAAAGTATATTTATACTTAATAACTATAAATAAAATACAAATTAAAAACTTGTTTCATAAAAATACAAAACATAAAACTTCCAAAAAATACAGGAAAAAAAAGAATTTTCACACCTTGGGTTTTATTATTATTTTTTAAAATTTAATATTTTGTATTAAGTCCGTTGGTACCTATGTTAGGGTTTATGGCTTGTTAGGGTCTCAGCATTGAGTTGATGAAGTTTTTTAATTAAATCCGCGTTAATCATTCCCATTCTTGCTTTAATAGATCCTTGAGGTGGTGCCTTCCGGTTATTTGAACATTTTTGTCTAAAATATGTGACAAATTTTCAATTATGTTTGTCAGGAGACTGTGGAGGAATATGAAGTTGTCATCAAATGTTAAATACTAACCACTCTTTAGTTTTGTTTTCTGTATGTTTCAGATAATTATCATGCATAAAAATATTTTGATCCTGAATTCCTAATTGGGCTGCACTAGATTGCAGGTCAAAATCTTGACATAACCTTCTGGATTTAAAATCCCTTCAATAGGCACGAGCTATAACACCATTATAAGCTATGCATCCCCAAACCATTACACTCCCACCTCCATGTTTTCCAGTAACTAAGACGTTATGCTTCCTGAATTCTTCACTTTTTCTTCACCAAATTGTCTTTCTGCTGTCAGATCCAAAGAAATTAAACAAATTAAGTTAATAGATTGCAATATTTTATAATACTGATAGAAAAGAACAGGACTATACTCATCAGAGAATAATACATTTCCCCAAAACTGATGGGCTTGTTGATGTAATCTCTAGCAAAAAAAGCTTCTGCTATTGATTTCACTGATATAAGGTTTCTTTCTTGATACCTTGCTGTAAGCTCCTTCAGAATTTAAAACATTTCTAATTGTTGTAGTGCTCACACAGACAGCAGAAGTCCATTCGACCATATTAGCTAGAACACTTGCACTAAACTAACTCCTGCATTTTTCATCGCCTCAATTTTGATTTTTCTTATCATCCTCCCATTTACTTTCTTAGGACATCCTTTGCATTGGTTATTTGCAGTTGTACCTTGATCTTAAAATCTCTTAATTACTTATCTGACAGTAGAAAAATTAATACCTAACCAATCCACGATTTCACAATACGATTTTCTGTGATTTATAAATAAGATAACTTGTTCACGAGTAACTTACTTCACTTGTTTTTGAAATTAGAATCAGTTAGATTAAAATGAAGTTAATAGATTGAAATATTTTATAATACAGAAAGAAAAAATAGGATTATACTCAAGCAAACAAGAGCAAGTAAACAAACATAGCGTGCAAATACTTTTTTCCTAGTGTTTATATTATGTGTAATTAAATTTTTATTATGATCAATAATTTTGATTGAATTTATACTGTTATAACAAGTGTTGATAGCACTTTTTATTAATGAACCTTAAACTATTTTATTATTATTTTATTTTATTATTATGTAACTTTATTATATAAAGAAAATACAAGGTGTGCAAATACTTTATTCGGTCACTATATTTACTATCCTGTAGCACAAAAAAAAAAAAAAATCTAATACCAATGAATTCAAAAATAACAATTTTCAAGACTGGACTTAGACCTTTCTGATAACTATAATTGTCAGATGAAGCAAAGAGAACTGGAGATATCAGAAAAATAATAATAAAAACCAAACAAACTTATGGATCCACCCTATACTTCTTTCTGTCCATAGAGGGTAAAATTTTGATAGCAACGGAAGTATATGTAGTGGAAATGTGACAGGTGGTAGTTCCTAGGCATCAACTTTTGCAGTCATTTTGATCATGTAAACTGCCTGAACTACTAAAACCTCTTTTTGAAAGATAGTCAAGGTTCCAGTGGAAAGGGCACTGGACCTGTTTTTCCAATCCCGAGTTCAATATGCTGAGTTATTTCAGCCTTATTGCAATAATGGGGTAAGGAGACACTCCTGGGGAACCCAACCATTGAAAAGTAGGTACCCAAAAACTGGTGGTTGACTGTGATTTCTGCCCAACACCTCCTAGCGCTAAGAAATTAAACTAAACAAAACCCGAAATGTTAATCTGTCCTGCATGGCTTATTAAAGCTCTATTTTTTAAATTTATTTGTATTTAATAATAAGCGGATACTAATTTCTGTAAAAATGTGTTTTCACTTTGTGGCTATGCAGGTACATATATAATCTACAAACCTTCTTTGTCGACCGGCTTTAGTAGAATCCTTACAGTGTGTAAGATCTTCTAATGCAGCCCAACTTCTTCTTCGTGAAACTTCAATATCTCCTTCCAAACCCATATTTCTTCTGTACAGTTCCCACTCACCTGAACCTCCTAAACATTTCCCATCATCTATTTAAAATTGTATCCAAAATTTAATTAAACTAAAATTAAACGGTTCAATTTTTTAGGTTATATCTACTTTCACTGGTTCTCATAAAGTGGAATCCCTCTGAAATCATGCTAAAAGTAGAGATTATAAAGTAGGCATACTTATATATTAAAATACAACTGTATAAGTTTCAATAATATTTAATAAAAAATAATAAATTTAAATATTTTAAAGGTTTTATTAAAGAGAATATATACATGGTTAAAAGTAAACATCTGGACATTATATTCTACAAATTTCGCCTATCTAGCAGGGGACACCTCTGTCACAAGTATAAGTATATATGCAAGTGAAACAGATAAGGCCAAAACAAAAATACATTCTTTACTGCCACAGTATGCTGAGATTTTTTCCTGCACAACCAGTTATCAATGATTTGGGTATTTTATAAGAACACACGCCCTCAACTAGTAGTCTATATGAATTAGAGATTGAATAGTCCTCTAGATGGGGAAATTCTGGGATTGTCAAAATTTTGGCCTTAAGCCCCTTGGACTTCCTCATAGGCCTCGACTGGTCCGAAAAGAAACCACCACCCCTAAGAGCATCTCCATCAAATTTCATATAACCACTCTTAAAATGCATCATATATTGTATACCTGATGTTTACTGTTAACCATATATATCTGTATATATTTTATTTTTTGGATGGGTGGCTTTGATACCTGAATACATCAAATGACAATTGCAGAAGGATTATACTGAAAATAGTAACATCTGCTAAAATGAACATTATAGCCTTCCGTAAGCGAGGGAGAATTCAATGAGTGGTGATAGTTTCACACCCATGAAAGCAAAATGTGAACTAAATTTTACACAATTCATGGGAAATTCTTGTCCAAATTATTCAAAAGGCGTATAATATGATTACTGATAGATAGAATTAAGTAAAATCCAAAGGATAATGCAGTCCTATCATAAAAATTAAACAAAGCTAAACACATTGTAACTTCATAGCAGGGTCCTTGAGATGTTAAAAACAAATAAGATAATACACAAAGGTAAATAAGACAGAAATGAATTGAATAGAAAATCTATGACTGGCCAACAGTATGCAATCCAAGGAAGACAGGGAGATATTAAGTAATAAACAAAGTTGAGTTAAGGCATTGGATGTGGATAGTGAGAGATAGATTTTAGAAGAATCTCTAATCATATAAGTTTATTTTTTCCTTTCATAAATATTTAACTTTAATTTACCAACGTTTTACTTATTATATAAGATCCTTTTACTTATTGTTAGCACTCACTTCTTTATTTCGCTAAATACTTGATCTGCATTACTAATTTGCTCTTTTCTTATTCCAATCTATTCTTCTAGACTCAAAATCTTCTATAAGTAACTTATTTATTAAAAAATAAAAGGCATTGATGACCAATAAGGTTTTACGCCTTCTATGCCAAATAACTATCGCATAAGAGGGGACAAATTAGATTGAAGAAAAAAAAAGTGAACAGCATAAACAATTTCATGTTATTTGTTCAAGAGCTTCTTTAAAGAGCTCTGATTACCTGTATAATTTTTTAATTAAAGTAATTAATGAATTATCATGTAAAAAATATACAAAAACATAAGTAAAATCTCCTTGAAATGCTCTCCAAGTTTTTAATAATGATCAAAAAAATTTTAATATGCAAATTTCAGATTAAAACTTTAGTCAAAACTAAATGATTTTTATATAGAAAAGAAAGAGAGAGAGAGAAAATAATGGCTACACATTGAGTTTTGAGACCATCCTGCCAACATAAATTTAAAATTACGGGCGAGGAATATTTTCAGTAAACTAGATGTAACTATGAAAAGATATACACAAAGAAGAAAAAATAATGACATAATGCATAAAGATAAACCAAGAGAAAACTTTAAGCCATGAGGGCTTGATTACCATCAGGGTCAGTACATAAGAAATTAACAAAACTCCTTTTCTTGAATTAGGTTAATTTTAGTAAGTGAATTAAAATTTAATGAACTAATTTTACAATAAAATACTAATGACATTAAGTCCATTAAGTAATACAACGATAATGTTGAAACATTAGTTTTGGACACATAAAATTGTACTTAATGATGGACAAATAACCATGTCGCATTAATCTAAACTAAAATAATAACACCAGTTCAACGATAATGAAAGTAATAACTGTTCTCTGAGTTATCATTTTTTATTATTGCTACAAAATGATAGCCTGTCATGAAGAAGAAAGTTGATAAATTAACTCTTGAATGTTGGAGAATGTTAATGAATTTAGGTTGTTGAAGAAAAGGGCTGATAAGGAGAGATAAAAAGGCAAATTATGAGGGTAAAACATTACTATCAAGGATTATTATGGTAAACATAGTATAAATTAATTATTGTAACAAGTGATTCTTTAACCCTTTAAGGCCAAGGGATACAGGACAACTCAATAAATATGACAAAAATTAAAATTTATTAGAAAGCACTTTTGAGCAATAAGAACTATTGGGTTGTTTCACATGAAATGTCCATTTTCATAGTTTCTGAAATACATAAAGAATTTTGCAGGTCTCTGTTGTTTTCTTCCGAATGTTTACATATTTAAAGTAAACAGCTACTTATCCTCTACCTTTGTATTATAAACATTAGCTTCCCAATAAATTACCCACTTTTTAGTATACCTCCAAATATGAACATGGAAACACACAATTTTTGAGTAATATTTTTGTACTAGTTCAAAATCGGCCATTCAGCAGCTGAGGCCGCTAGAAATATTTGCAAGGCGTTTAGGGAAGGGAGTGTTAATGAACGGACCATCCGCCATTAGTTTGCTAAGTTTTCATAAGTCGGAATACCGACTTGGAAAACTTGCCCGAGGAAGACCTCCGTCTATAATAGACAACGATGTCCTCAAACATACAGTAGAAGGAAACCCCTAACAAACAGTTAAAGGACTCCCAGCACAACTAAATGCAAGTGCATCTACCGTTTCTAGACATTTAAAGTGTATTGGGAAAGTAAAAGAGCTCGATACATGGGTACCTCATGATCTCACTGAGCGGCAGTAAGAATCCATGTTTCAAAACATACCATGCAAAAATTGAAAGAACTGGGCTACAAAGTTCTTCCGTACCCACCATATTCTCCCAACTTGTCTCCAACAGATTACCACCTGTTCAGGAATTTAGACAACTTCGTCAAAGGAAAACTTTTTGAAAATGATGATCAAGTGAAAAGTGCGTTTTCAGATTTTGTTTCACTTCAAAGCTCAGAGTTTTTCACGTCAGAGATAAATAAGTTGGTGTCACTTTGGAAAAATGTGTAGAAAAAGAAGGTAAATACTTCGAATAAAATTATCTAGTTTTCATATCGTATTTTTAATAAAATTCCTTTACCTTGAAAACGGACATTTCCATGTGACACAACCCAATAAATAGATCATATGAGGAACCAAATGTAAGGAAGGTAGGTTTAATAGTCATCATGAGCAAGGCACCTTACAAGAAATCATTCTTTCATGCAATCCATGGCAACAAAGATGTAGAAAGTCGTAGAATGAAAAGGCAGAACCAATGATGTAGTTATTTACAATGTAAAAAAAAAAAAAAAAAAAAAAAAAAAAAAAAAAAAAAAAAAAAAAAAACTATCCACAAATTTTGAAGAAAATTAATGAGAAAAGGTACATGAGCCTCACTCAACCAGAGAATTGTTTATATTTTTCTATTTAATTTAGAAAGTAACTTGTTATAATGTTTATCGTTTTGTTTATTTTTAAAATAGCATATAAAATAAATTATCATACTTTTATGAGATACTGAACGGGTGATGGCAGGTGTTGTCAAGGTCAAAGTTTGGGTAGGAGTAGAATTTAAGCTGGACATTAAGTCAGGGTCAGATCCGGCCTCATTGAGTGAAGGGCATGAAGCACTTAACCTGCTTGCTTCCTAAAAAAAATAATCATGATCACTACATGGCTAAAAAATAAATTATAATAAAAAAATATATAAATTTTTTTTTTTTTTTAACAAGAAACTAAATGATTAGAAAATCATATTATACGAGTTAAAATCAGTATTGACTATGAAAAGAAATAGACTCACCCCAAAACAACTGGGATGATTCAATGATGACATATCATCTTTAATGAATTGAATATTTTCATAAGATGATCAAGGATGTAAATAAATTGATACATTATAGTGGAGTATGAAATAGAAATAAAAAATAACTTTTATTCCGGAACTTGGTCCCTCAAGAATAACAAGTATGTTCAATTACAAAATACAATGTTTCTGGTCAAAAGAAAAAAGGAACATAACTAACTTGTATTTACAATAATGTAAGAAAAAAAAAAAAAAAAAAAAAAAAAATATATATATATATATATTATATATATATATATATATATATATAATATATATGGTATCGGAATTATCCAATGCCATGCTAAGGATCAAACCAAATGGTGGCTGCCCTCAGGGTGGCGTTTTATCGCCTCTACTTTGGTGTTTGGTGATTGATCCACTGATCAAGAAACTAAACTCCCAAGGCTACACAGGACGATATTGCAATTCTGATAGGAGGCAAACATCAATGGTAGTATCCTCTTTACTAAAACATGCAACACATATTCTTTGTGATTGGTGTGGATCCTCTGGACTTAACATCAATCCACAAAAGATTAAGGTGTGCACTTTTACACACAAAAGAAAGGTAAACATGAACTTACCTAGTATTAACGGTACACAGCTCACCAACTCCAAAGAAGTTAAGCATTTAGGGGTCATTCTTGACCACAAATTGCGGTGGGACAATCATATCTCTTACATTGCCGGAAAAGCTCTAAAATGCCTTTGGGCATGTAAAGGCGCTATTAATAATGCTTGGGGACTCAAACCCCAAATCGTCTACTGGCTCTATAACACAGCCATTAGACCAATGATCACTTACTCCTCCGTAATATGGTAGGCACAGAGCTCACATAGGGAACAATAAAAAGGCACTTTGCAAACTGCAAAGGCTTGCTTGCCTCATGATAACCGGGGCAATTAAGACCACTACAACAGCTGCGATGGAGACAATGTTGAATATCATGCCTCTAAATTTGGAGGTGGAAGCGCACGCGCTGAGAACCATTTATCGCTTTACCAAAGTAGGTAAGTGTTCCAACAAGTTCAACCCACCAAGGTCATTGCAACTTACTTAGCAGGCTCAATGAAAATAACATCCTAGCTATGCCTTCAGACATACAAATCCGGAAGTTTATCAATGCTTACTACACTGTTAACATTGATGAATCAAGGAAGCACAGACCCAAACACGGTATTAACTGCTACACTGATGGCTCACTAATGGACAGCGGCTCAGGTGCTGGTGTCTGGAGGAAAGACAAACCACAATCCGGGGCCAGTATTCCACTAGGCAAACACACAACAGTTTTTCAGGCTGAACGAGTAGTGGCAAAAAGATTTTTATCTACACTGACAGTCAGGCAGCACTAGGAGCCCTAAACAATCACACAACCACCTCAAAAGTCGTTGAAGCATGTAATCTGACCCTAAACTGTCTTGCCAAGAAGAACATTGTTAGCGTTGAATGGGGGTTCAGTGGGAACGAAAAAGCTGATGAATTAGCTAGGAAGGGATTGTCAACGATTCCCATCACACCAGAACCCCTTAGTGGAATTAGCCTAAGCTATGCCTTTAGGTTCATCAATCAATCCTATTTAAATAAATACAAACAACTTTGGCTAAATAAGGGACCTAGACAATCACTCAAATTCCTAGATGGTCCTTGTACCAGCAGAAGGAAGTGTCTTCTTGGTATGAGTAGGACATGCCTGAGGACATTGACTGCTGTCTACACAGGACACAGCAAACTTAACTACCATATGTTTAAACTTGGTATTTCCGACAACCCTCTATGCAGACTATGCGGCACGGACGATGAAACATCATTTCACATAGTCTGCCACTGCGACAAGCTAGCTATGTTGAGGTTCACCTTATTTGGTGAAGACCGCCTAGAAAACCCCACTAACAATAAACTTGTTAATCCTAACAGCCTTCTGAAGTTTGCTTCTGCTACTAAACTCGTGTTTTAAAACTAACATTGCGTGATCCTATGGCGCACAATAGACCGTTCGGTCGTGGTGCAACCCAAGACAGCCAAAAAAAAAAAAAAAAAAAAAAAATATGGTAAATAAATTTGTTGAACAAAATTAAAACTAAATTAATTAATAATAATAATAGGCTTACGGAACCGGAAGGTTCTTTGCCGATACCACCAAACTTCGCCTGCACAGACTCGTCCAATGTTCACCGGTCAAGCCCAAGACCCCGAGATCGGCATTAATGCAATCCTCCATCGACGCTTTGGCCTACCTTTCAGACGCCTACCAGTCGGTTCGGCGAATACCAACTTTCTCGGAATCCGAGCCCATTTGAGTCTCCGCGATGCTATCAACTCAATTATATTCACAGGGTACAAACTCCGCAATTCACCGTTGTGCAACCTTCTAAACTCCCCAGTAGCCTCATCTCTCTTTGGACCAAATATTTTACATAGTACCTTATTTTCGAAAACCTTAAGCCGTTGTTCATCCTTCAAAGTAAGCGACCACGTTTCACATCCGTAAAGAACCGTCGGGAGAATATAGTTAAGAATAATAGAATATAGAATAGTTTTATAAATTCTAACCTTTAAGGTTTTAAACAGATCGTGGCTTCTATTCTACTAAGTAATTTCGCAACTGAATAACACGCATTTCCCATCTTTAACCGGGACATTATTTCTTCCTGAATTTCATTTAATAATAAAATAATAAACCGCTGAACGAGACCACGCAGACTGTTACCAGTTGATCGGTGATCCTGAAGAGCATGCAGTTGCAAAAATCTCTCGTCATGGTAGGAAGTTGACCTCGGATGGCCTTGTCCGACTCTTCTTGTATGCCCTCCAGTTTGACGGTGCCTATTAAGCACCCTAGACACTACGAATTGTGACCGCTGGAGCCGTTGCGCAATATGCCTTTGAGAAAACCCTTCTTCACTCAAAGCAACAGCACGAATTGACTCCTCTTTGGTCAATGCTCTTCTGTTGGCCATCACAACGTTCTTACTAAACTCACAAGTAAAAACTAAAGTCTCTTAAATGTTAGAAAATCTTCAATAAGATGAATCATTGCTAACAACTAACCATTTACTGATAAGAAGAAAGAAAAGAAGAGGATTAACGGACCCTTTTCTCCATAAACGGGTGGGAATATAAACAGGTAGAGGATTAACTTGATAAGATACAACACAAAGTCCAGTCTGGGACAAATGAATTCCTATTTTTATCTCTTATGATTTATAATAATATAAATATTTGTAAGTGATCCTTTAATTTTGTCCGGCAGTGTAGTTACATCTCTCCCATAAGAAATTTAACATTTAAAGTAAATTTTGAGGTCTTGAATAATCTGATTAAGTCAATAAACAAAATATTAATAAGACAGAATATTAATAAATTTTAATAATTTTTTATATATATATATATATATATATATATAATATACAAAATTACAAGAATTAGAAAGATTTTCCCACATGTTTTCACGCATGAAGCTGACCTTAAAATGTCTGCAACTCTAAACGTATTGGCCAGAATTTTTTTATTTACGTTCTTTTTATTGAGGAAATGATAGAGAATAACTGGTCAAAAAATCATTAAAATCAAAAATGTTGAGCGGCAAGGTCTGGACGATTTCAAATGGATTGATCCACATATTGTTTAGGGTTTGGGTATATATCATATCTAATAGGGTATATATATCATATCAATATCATAGTCTTGCCCTCTCTACCACCGCCCAGTGTGAGCATGCCCTCTGTATAGCTTGGAATATATATCCCTCTCCTGAACCAGTTCTCTTTTCCTCTTTCAATCCAGCCCATACTTCCTAAATGCCTCCTTTACACCTTGTTCCAAGGTGGTCCGATGCCTTCTTCCTTCTACTTGTGTCTCAAGTATATATATAAAACAATATTCCCCTTATCTTTCTTACATCTCTCCACTTCTTTTTCTTTTTTTTCACAAATGAGATATAATTAATAAGACTAAGAGAAAAAAACATACCTGACTACTTACAGGTTGGACTATTAGTTCTCTCATCTGCTGAACACTTTCATGGATGTAATGCAGTTGCTGCAGATTGTCTTCTATAACATCCAAATTAAACAACCATTAACATATGTTAATAAAAAACATGGTAGGATTAAGATTAAGCAAGTGAAATAATCCATTGATTGTATTTTTTATATAATAGACAATTACCTGAGAGTTTTGAGTAAATAGAAATATAAAGGTTTTTTTTTGTTTTTTTTTCCTGAATAGTTCATCTTGGAACATATTACATATAAATATTGAGATTACTAAAAAAATTGTAAAGGAAAAGTAATTAAGAAAAATATAAGAATAGCTTTGATAAATCAAGCATATAAATTTTTGAATATTCATTATTTAAAACTTTTGAATATTTATTATTTAAAATCTAAAATTGTAATTATACATTAAAAAAAAGTATGGTTCAGCGACAGTACAGGAAAAATCCTGAAACTGATATTGTTGCAGATAGATAGGTATGCCAAACTAAATATTTATTATTGAGATAAGAGAGCATATCTCAATATTCTTCATTACCAGATATCCTGTGTTATAGGGGAGTAATTTTCTACAACCACTTGCCAAAAATATGATAGAAAACTTAAAAGGGAATTCCAAATAAAGTGTTAACCTTAATGTTCAAATATATTCCAAATTAAAACAATTCCTTCCAATAAATAAAGTAATAATGAGATAATCAACCATTTAAATTTCTCACCATTATCAATACCAAATATTATTTAAGTAAAAATAAAAAAATGCCAAAATTATAATTCCTTTTTTTTAACACAACAATATAAACATGGGTAAAAACTACGTTGCCATGAGAAGAAAATGTCAGATAATTTGAGTCTTCATATGTTCCTGGGGGTTCAACAGAGTAAATACAAAATGTACCAGGTATATAATATAATATACAGGTATAATACATCATCCAGGCTAAGATTAGTTCTAAACGCATAAAATTAATATTGTTTAATATATTTATAAATATGTGTAATTTTATAAATATGTGTATAATTTAATTTCATTACTTTATTCCCCTTTTATCCCCTGATCCAATGGTGAATTGATAAACATGATTCCATTGGAAAAGAACTAATGGTTTTATATAATACAGTAAATACATACCTTTTATATATATATGCATTCGGAGTTGCCGCTTCCATAGAAAAGCAGCAGCTGCATAAATAGTAGTACCCTTAAGGTTCATGACTCTTACTCTAATAATGAACATAAAAAGTTAATCTTGCTCGCGAAATTTCACTTTCCCAAATGCATATTCGTTAACTTAGAACACACTGATGTGTTTTACCCTTCCAATTATACCAATAAAGAATCCTGACAGACTGCCAAAAAGATTATGACTTCTGACAGGCTTGAATGGGCTGTCAATTCGATGGCTTCCTTCAAGTCTGCTGGCACTGATGGGATCTTCTCAGCCATGCTCCTAATCATCAAACCCTACCTAATAACATTGTTTAGAGGTAGCATGGCACTGAACTATGTGCCAATCAGTTGGAGCATCCAAAATCATTTAGACCTATCTGTCTCTCTTCCTTCCTAATGAAAACTCTTTAGAAAATACTGGACAGGCATATTAAGGAATACTTAAGAGTCAACAGACCAATACACTCCCTTCAATTCACATATCAGGCTGGGAAGTCATGCGAATTTGCACTACACAACCTACTTTCCAGAACTGAACAATCACTGGAACAGAGAGAAATGATGCTAGGCACTTTTATTGATATTGAGTGTGCCTTTGATCACATTCCCTATAGCACTATTTTGAACAATCTGACTAATTGTTTTATCAGATAGTTATAAATAGTTATCAGAAGCTGGATAATGAACATGCTGGAAAGCAGAACTTTGAAATCAGAATTGGAACACACTGTACTGAGGATCAAGCCCTATGTTGGTTGTCCACAGGGTGACATGCTATTCCCTCTAATCTAGTGTTTATTTGTTGAATATCTTATTAACAACTTAAACTCTCAAGCTTTTTACACACAAGGATATGCAGATGACATAGCTATTCTGATAAATAGCAAACATCAATGTGTTAAATCCTCACTGTTAAAAAGTGCTATACATAGTCTTTGTGATTGGTGTGAAACCCATGGTGTAAACATCAATCTACAAAAGATAAATGTTTGCATCTTCATAAATAAAAGGAAGGTAAACATTAACCTACCAACAATAACAACAACAAGAGGTAAAACACCTGTATAGGGGTAAAAAATTTATCATACTGAAGCAATCAAGAATGGTGGCGCTGGTGTATATATATATATAATTTCCAGATGGTGATTTTAATGAACAGTCAATCCCAACAGGCCACATTTCAACCAATTATCGGGCTGAACAGGAGGCTATACTGGGTATCGTGCAGATAATCCATGCACAGCCGATTCAGAAGAGCAAAAAAATAGTATTTCTAACAGATGCTGCATTAGTCCTCGATGCCTTGAAAACAAATTGGGGAAAAAGGTGCAATGAACTCGCATCACTGCTGGAGAAATTGAACCACATTAGCCAAAATTTGGTTCTGCAATGGATTCCTGCACACTGTGGTATCAGGGGCAATGAGAAAGCAGATGAATTGGCAAAGGCTGGAATTCTTAAACAACAGATGGACGCCCTTCTTTCACTGGATGAGGTAAAAACTGGATGAGGTGAAACAGTTTTCATAACATTCGTGGCATATACTGATAGTGAATATGAAATTTAAGTATTGTATAACAGTTCCTTTTTTAAGTTAGACTAACCACATACAAACAAACAGATTGACAAATAGACCTAGTTAGGAGACTTGGTTATTAAGTTACAAGAGATTTTGAATGTTTAATTACGAATAGAAAACTTGATTTGAAAATTCTCATGATCGCAATATATTTTCCCTTATTATAAATTTCATAGATAAGGTAAGTGAAACTAAAAATAGGTTTTCAATGAACACTGAAAGGCTCCATATTTCAGAAGCTGTTCTGAATTTCATAACACACTGTATCAAGTTTTAAAGAAAATACATTAGAAGTGAGTTACTGAGAAAAAAAGAAAGAAAAAAAGCCTATTCTTAGTAGTTTTCAAGAGGGGAAGATACATAATCACAGGGAGAAATTGAAATACTTGGACTTATGAGAAAAGGGTAAATGCATACAACCATAAATGAAAATAAAAATCACTTTAACCTTAACCCAAATACTATCTTAGCTGACCTATATGTTCAACTGTTCCAAACTTTTAACCCCTCCTTACTGTTAGGGGATGTCAGCAGCATACCTTTGAAATCAAAAATGTCTGTTTCTGACGGAAAACATTGTAGCACACCATATCGTTCGACCATTTCTTTAATTTTAACAACCCTTAAATCTTCACCACCTTCCTCAAGCAAAATAATGACCCACCAGCTAGTAGCTGGTTTAGAACTTGGAGATTTAAAGCCAAGTCAGCTTTTAAGAAAAATGAACTCTCTGGCAGGTACCGATATATCCTCTAAGGTGTGAAGTACTTTATGGCTCAATAAACTTCCAGATTCCATCAAGAATATCCTTGTAGTTTCGGATGAAAATTTGGCCATAATTGTCGATATGAAACCTCGATTAAATTTTGATGCTGCGGCAAGTAGTAGAACTAACTTAAGATTATTCAGGTGATATGAATAAGATGGTGAAAATTCTGGTAGCAAAAATAGAAGCAATGGATGCTCGAATATCTTCACTTCAAAATTCTCGAACACGAAGAGAAATAACCATGGTGATAGACGATTTAGAAACCGGAACCGAAGCCATAGTCATAGCCATGGACGATTCGACCCTAATGGTAAATTTGGTTTTTATCATTTTCGTTTTGTAAATAGATGTTTTCCAGAAAAGTGCCGACAACCTTGCCAATGGAATCAAGAGGGAAACGAGAAACTGCAGATCATCATATAGGAGGCCGTAAGTTTCGTTTATTTCTTACCGATAAAAATACAAGAACCCATTTTTTAGTCAATAGTGGTGCTGATGTATCTATTATTCCGTCAAATTCAAAAGATAAAGCAGTAATTTCAGATTTCAAACTATATGCAGCTAATGGAACGAAGATCCCCACGTTTGGTGTTCACATTTTAAATATCAACTTGGGACTTCTTCAAGAATTTAGATGGCCATTTATCATCGCTAAAGTAAACAGAGGCATAATAGGGGCTAATTTTTTGCACCATTTTAACCTTCTAGTAGATTTAAGAAATAAACAACTGATTGATGGCAAAACCGGTTAAGGAGTTAGTGGTAATATCACACCTTTTAACAATGATGATTCTGTTAGCACTGTTTCTAAAGGTCATAAATTTGCGAACTTACTTAATATAATCCCAGCTTGACAAAACCAAGTTTGCTGCCTACAAATGTGAAACATGACGTTCAACACCACATTATTACAATAGGTCAACCAGTCTATTGTCGTCTCGTCCACTTGATACCAAAAATTATTAATTGCAAAAGAGGAATTTTAATTCATGTTGAAAATGAAATAATACGTCCTTCCAAGTCTCAGTGGTCTAGCCCACTACACTTGGCACCCAAGAAGGATGGCTCAATGCGGCCATGTGGTGATTTTAGGAGATTGAATGCACAGACAATTCCTGATCGATATCCTACACCGAGAATCGTGGACTTCCAACACATTTTGTACAACAAACAAATATTTTCTAAAATAGATTTGTTCAAGGCATATTTTCAAATACCAGTAGCAGAAGAAGACAAACCGAAAACACCTGTAACAACACCCTTCGGCATGTTTGAATTGTATACCCTGTGGACTGCAAAATGCACCCAGCACTTTCCAACGCTTTATCAACGAAGTATTTTATGGACAGAATTTCATGTTTCCATACCTGGATGATTGTCTCGTGGCTTCAGATTCGGAAGAAGAACATCAGTATCATCTCAAACTCGTTTTCGAACGATTAGAAAAATATGGACTTCGCATTAATGTGGCAAAATCGGAATATGGCGTAAAACAATTACAATTCCTTGGCTATCTCATCACACCCAATGGTACAAAACCATTGCCTGATCGAGTACAAGCTATATTGGATTACAAACTTCCAGAAACTATAGCTGGACTTCACCGATTCCTTGGAATGATAAATTTTTACTGTCAATACCTCCCTGAAGCTTCTGGAACTCAAGCAATTCTCCATGAATATACAAAAGGTGCTCGTAAAAAGGACAACTGCAAAATTCCTTGGACGCCTGAAGCCATTAATCACTTTTAAAAATGCAAAAATGATTTAGCGAATGCAACAATGCTATCCTATCCTAGTACAAACAACCTATCTTTAGCCTTACTCGTTGATGCTAGCGATTACGCTATTGGTGGAGTGGTGCAACAACTAGAAGATAGCAAATGGAAACCTTTAGCTTTCTTTTCTAAGAAGTTAAAAACTGCTGAAAGAAACTACAGTACCTATGATTGTGAATTGTTCGGTATCTACGAGTCAGTCAAGCACTTCAAGTACACTCTTGAAGGAAGACAGTTCGTTATATACACTAACCATCATCCACTTATCCACTTACGCCTTCAAGCAAAGGAATGAAAAAGCTACTCCACTTCAATTACAACAACTACAATATATTTCAGAATATTCGACTGATATTAGGCACATCAGTGGAAAACTGAACGTGGTTGCTGATACACTTTCTAGGATTGAATCGTTCAGTACTATCGATATAGATAAAGTCGCAGAAGCTCAGAACAGTGATCCTGAATTTTTGGCTCTGAAGAACGGAGAAACTTTCTTAAAACTGAAATCTTTTCACTTACCAAGTGGTAGAAGCTTATGGTGTGACATTTCTACTGAAGCTGTGAGACCATTCATACCTCAAACTTATCGAAGATTGTATTTTGAAAAAATTCAAAACTTGAATCACCCAAGTGTAAAATCCTCAATTAAACAAGTTGGTGCTTGTTTTGTTTGGCCAAATTTAAATAAGGACGTACGTGATTGGGCAAAATCCTGTGTACCTTGCCAGAAGACTAAAGTTACAAGGCACACCAAGTCACCATTTGGGACATTTGCACCACCAGATAAAAGATTTTCTGTGGTTCACATTGACCTGATTTGTCCATTATGTCCATCGAATAGTAATACCTACCTGCTCACTGTGATAGAACGATTCACCAGTTGGAAGGAAGCAATACCACTCGCAGAGATTACAGCAGAAGTTGTCGCAAGAGCATTTTATGACAATTGTGGATTGTACGATTTGGCGTTCCACTTTCTCTCATTTCGGATCAAGGCAGACAATTCGAGGCACATCTGTTCAAAAACCTAAGTTTGTTGAGAGGAATTAAACTGCAGAGGACAACCCCGTACCATCCTCAGAATAATGGAAAGGTAAAAAGACTCCACCGCACATTGAAAACCGCACTGAAAGCAAACGGTTCTCTAAAATGGTCAGAAGCATTACCAACAATTCTTCTGGGTTTGGGTGCTTCATTCAATCCCGAGACAAGTGTCTCCATTGCTCAAATGGTTTATGGAACAACTATAAAATTGCCCGGTGAATTTCTTGGACAAACAGCTCAAAGAACAGATGATGCAGAATCATTTGTATCTAAACTCCAAGACACTATGAGACAATTGAAACCAGTTCCAGTTTAGAAGAACACAACCAAGGCATTTTTCATTCACAAGGACTTGACTGATTGCTCTTATGTCTTTGACAGAATTGACCGAGTAAAGAGACCCTTGGAAGCAGCTTATGAAGGTTCTTTCAAAGTGATTGCTAAGTCGGAAAAATTCTTCACCCTACAATTAAAAACCAAGGAAACAAACATTTCCATAGATCGCCTAAAACCAGCTTATATCTTGTTGTCGACCGAAGAAACACAACTTCAACTTGACCTTCAAAGAATAAAACAGAATCCCTGTTCTCTGTTGCCAACAACTCCTGGTGAAGAGACAGAAAAATCAACCACAACAACCAGCTCTGGAAAACCAATAACAACAACCACTCACAGAGGTCATCCAGTGAAGCTTCCTGTCTGGTTCTTAGAAACAATTAAATTCCGATTTGTTTAATGTTTTAGAAACATTATCGTGACTGTGTCTCTGGGGGGAAGTGATGTAGAGGACTAATAATTAAATTTAAAAAAAGTGTATATTAATTGTATTATAATTACTTCTATAGATCTGCAATTGATTATTAATCAACAAATTTGTAACATCATTGTAACCTTCTTATTATTAATTTTCAGTTAGTAGAAATTATCACATATGAGAGTGTTAATTATTAATATAAAGTCTTCTAATTGAATTGAGTTATTATATTTGTACTTAATACTAGAACACGCATTAATAAAAACAGTAACAAATCTACTAATTTTTTTGGTATCTTCATAAGAATGGAAGTGCTGGTCAGACAGGCCGTGTCATATTTTGGCTTTATTCAATAAGCATCACTCATATTGGCTGAGCACTGAGTGTTCATTTCCATGATAAAATAATATCAATACAGATTAGATATAACACCTCAATTAAAAAATACAAAATATATAACAGCGTATATTCATGAAAAAGAGTTAAATATTTTCCTTGAGTATATATTAAACTGTTTAAGCAAAATAGGCTATTAATGGTACACATTTGTTATTTTTGTCAATATACTAAATCATATAGTGAGGTCTAGGCAAAACATTGACAGTTCTTTACTGCAGTTGAAAAAACAGTTGTGGTATCTTTAAATTATACCATCCAATAATCTATTTGATGACTTTTTGAACTCCTTAATTAACGGTTTGATACTCATTGAACAAAATTGATGCCTCATGTTAATTTAATTAAATGATAAACTAATATCAATATTGCTACGATCAGTTCTTTCAAATAGTATCTTTTAATTATTCAAATGAATGAGCACATATTAAGCTAAATAATATAAATAATACATACCAAGTATGGGATAATGTTTTCCTGCAGGTGAATGAGGAGTAACACTTATTGTAGGAACAAGGGGTGACGGACCTGAAGTACCTTGTTTTTCACTCATTTCTTCACTCCCTATATAGTCAGTAATTAAATCTTCTTCACTTCCAATGCTCTCCCCACACCACTCATCTAGAAAACGTTTATGATTTATAATAATTATTCAAAAGGAATAAAAAACTGGTTATTATTATAAGATAATAAAGAATAATAACTTAGATTAAAAGACTTCTTTTGTTAAAGTAGTATAAAAACAGCAAAACTATAATTGATTTGACAGAAAATGATTAATGCACTTTGGGAAAAAATAAACAACAAAACCCTATCAAATCCTAGTCGAAAACAATGTAAATTTATACCTAGCAATAAATAAAATTACTTGTTGATAGTATAATTATTTGATAAATTTATGTAACATCAGGTTACACATCAAAAATAAAATGACAAATATTCAAAGCAGGGTCAAATGAGGTCTTTTAATAAAGCAATGAATGATCCAGCAATACATTATGAAATAATTTGACAGTTACCAACGAACACTGGATTGAATACAATTTATATCTACAATAAAGAGTAAACAAACGTACAGAAAAAAAAACTTTAATAAATAAAATTTTTATAAAATAATAAATCATCCTATGGAACAAAATTTAAGATTTTTTTTTATAATGAGGGTGCACACTCTGAATAGAAGGAAAACTGACCTCCGGTATTTCTCGGATTACATTCGTAATCAAGATCTGATTACGAATTACAGAAAGAAAAATCAGAAAATATTGTACGATCTTTACAAGTTTCTATAATTCGGTCATTATACATGAGTCCCAGATCTCCTGTTGCACTGGATTCCTCTTCCTATCAGTAATCCCCCAAAATCGATCGCGGCAAGGCATGCGCGATACTATTCGAGACCTCAGATGGACTTCTACCGCTTCAGTCGCTTTACTTAACTAAGACGTCACGTTCCTTAGGTAATGTATAAACAATGAGAAACATATACTACTACGTGTAAAGTTTTGACAAAAAACTGCCATATGAAACTAAATTCTGTTTCATGGGTGTTTATTCGTTTATTTTTTTCCTATTACATAATCCTAACAAATTCAACAGTCAATAATTAAGGGGAAGTTAAACTAGATATAGAGATAGGGTTTATTTCAAACTACTTAATTCAAACTGAAGTTAAAATGGCAATTTTTTTAAATATTGGTTTCAGTAAAAACATCGAAAACTACACCATAACCAGCAAGATGACTAACTTAAACCTATGAAGGAGATAGTATGAGTACTTAAAAATCACGAAAATTGTACTAAAATAACTGACACGAGGTGTATTTGTGAATTTATGAGAACACATATACAGAAGTACGTTTTAAATGTGAAAAATCCTTATAATACAAAAGCAACTTTAAACCTGATAAGAAATCATTCAGAAATTTACCGTTTGAATTTTTACCAACCAGATTAGGAAGAAATGAAAATTATAGATTAAATTAAACTTTTTGATAATGCTCAATTAATACTTTGAGACAGTGAATACAAAAAATCTTTCAGTAAAAACAAATTTTGAGTTGGCCTTACTATTACAGTAATTTTATGGCCCTCACTAAAAAATAATATACTGATAAAAAAATATAATTGAGTTGTTTAGACATGTGAAATAAGGTAAATAAAATAACAAATTAAATTATTACACCTGACTAAATTATACCCTTACTTACTACTAGAGTACTAGAAATTAGGAATTATATTTCCATGAAATTAAAAACTGAGTAATGGACATTGTTCTTTAATAATAAATAATATGAAATAAAATAAAAAATGCAACGACTTACAGATAAGATTAGTTAACAATTTACAATATTTTTTTTAATTGATGACTGGTGTCTGCTGTTCTCTTTTTCTAATTAAAGGTAATTAAGATAACTTGTTATTGTATTTAGTTTCAAAAGATTGTGTATAGTTTCAAATTTGGACTTAAAATAATTTAATTCCATTTCAGAATCTTTTGATTAATCCCTTAATTAAAGATGTTTACTAGTGTTTCATTACAGTTTTCACAATTAATATTGCAGCTCATGTTTCTAAACACAATGGAAATACTAATACCATTTGAATTCCTTTAATCTTTGAATAATATGGTTTAGACAAACTTCAGCTTAATTGAAATATGAAAACTATTAATAACAGAAATCTAAAGATATGATGGTAGCTAATGTCGGGTCCACTGATTCATTATATTATTATTTAAGTGTGATTAATATATATTGCATTTAATTTAAATTAGTAAAGATCGTTTCTTTTATTGAATTGGAACAGGGTTCAATATGTCCTTATTTTAGATTTTTAAGTTTCATTTATGTTTACCATGCTTAATTATAATTAATTTAAACAAGTAAATTCCTACATATATATATATATATATATATATATATATATATAATATATATTATTACGTTACATTTATATCAGAGGTTATTTCTAATCAAAATGATTTCTGATAGTTTTAAATAGATTTTTTTGAACAACATTAAATGTTTTGATATATTGATAAAAGAATCTTATTGGCTTTGAATAAATAAACTTGAGAGGTAAAAAGAAAATATTACTTTTTATTCATTATGGAATATTTTGTTTTATTGCAATGAATGCTTTGATCATATGGTAGACAAGTCAGGTTATCAATATCTATCACATCTATCATATTCTTTTTTAGAGGGCTTGATTTGTTTAAAATAAATAAATAAATAATAAATAAATATATATATATATATATATATATATATATATAAATATAAATATATATATATATATTCCTACATTTCACCCAAAACATAAAAGGCTCTTCTATCAAGGGGGAGAGGACTAAATAATTATGATTGTTGGGAGACATTTATTCAAGCTCAAAAAGATTATTAGCAATTAATAAAACAATATTGTTAATTTTTTTTCTTTTGCAATTGTCTGAAAGTTAGCATTTCATATGTTTCCAATGCAATATGAAAATACTAATAATACAAAACAATAAAAAAACAACAAAAAAAAAACACTTTAACTCTACAACCCATGATCCATTAACAGTAGCCTAATGCTCTATTCTCTTGACCATGCCGCTCCCTATCAACTACCCATCAAGTAATACCATACCTTAAACTTTAGCTGTCAGAATAGGAGGAAAAATGACAGGATACTGGTTCAATATCTATACTACTTACTGCTAAAATTATCAATTAACTTGGGTATATAAAAAACAGGTTAAATTGAAACCTTTCTCTGGTTTTCAATAGTTAAAACTTTGATTTATAAATATTCATGCAATACATTACAGCTAAGGAATGCATTTTTGCTGATTTGAAAATTTTATATAACCAAAATAGGTAAACCAGAGTAAATGGATCCTAAAATTTAACCAGTTCAACATCGGATTGAAATCATACTCACTATTCATCTTAGATTACTTCTAAATATTCTTATCCCAATATTCTACTCAATTCACTATGCCAAAAATTTCTAAAGACCTCCAATCATCAGGAGAAAAGCAAAAACAAATCACTATTTTGATCCTCTTCGATTTGTCAAAAGCTTTCGATTTAGTCAATTATAATATCCTTCTTTCCAAATACCATTAACCTCCACACATCAAATAGGGTTAAAAAAAAAAAAAAAGTTTGTTTCCTTTGTGTCTTGTCTATCTCAAACACTTACATTTCATAAAAATATCATGTGTATGTCGATCTTACATGTGATATTTCTTAGGGGTCCGCACTCACATCAATTATTTCATCCATTTATATCAACAATTTTTTGACTCCACCCTCTATTCACAATGCTATTTATCTGCAAATCATACCTTTCCTTTCGTTCAACTAAATTTCTGGAGGTGATCAATAGCTTCAACAGAGCATAGATAATATCAATACAAGGGCCATGAGTAATAATTTGAGATTGGATGTAGAAACCAAGGCCATCCTCATCGGTTTCAAGCCCTCCTAAATTCCCTTCCTTATTATTCCTTATTTTGCCTCAATAAACCACCTATTAATTTCCACATCTCAACAAGAAACTTCATTGTGCTTTTTGATTAACACCTAGCCTGGTGTAACCATATTTCAAATAACCCGAAAATCCATCACTTAAACAACTTCTAAGATTTTGTGAACAACATCAAAAAGGAGAATCTTATTCTCTCATTTTCACACCAATTTGATGATGGTTGCCTGGTATATGACAGGCTGTCTGATCAGTATGACATAACACTCAAGAGACTAATGAATTGTTTTGGAATTCTTGGATGTTCCCAGCAGGTATGCCAAGCTGATTCTCTGCATTTCTTACAAAAAATAAAAAAATAAATAAATAAATAAAAATATATATATATATATATATATATATATATATATATACATAATTTTTCAGCATTTTCACTTGCCACACTGCCCCATTTTTCTTGCAAATATATCGAAAATAAGGATAGTAAGAAGAAAATAAAATAAAATCAAAATAATTAGGCAACCAGCGATTTATTTTTCTCCCAATTTTATCGGAAAATGAGACTTCTGGCGCATTTTTTTTGAGCGGCCAATCAGATTAAAACATTTGATCACTTAGCTAAAGTGACTAATTGGAACTTAAACCCCAACCTAACCTTAAACATCGGATACAAGCTATAATTAGGAATGTGGTTATACAAGACATTAACCTAATAATCAGGCCACATACCTTTTTATTCACATGAACATTAGCCTTCACCCACAAGATTTTGCAAAGGATGAGTATATACGACCACCAATAATTTTTCTGCAATGTGTGAGGTTCAAGATTTTATCAAACTGATATTTAATTTGGGGAGCCGGTGGCTGAGAGGCTAGCGCGCTAGTCTCCCACGCCAGAGTTGTGAGTGCGAGTCCCAGTCCCAGCGGGCCTTTTTTATAAGAATATAATTAAATGGGGACTCACTCACAGCCTTTCCCCCGGGTAGTGAGACCCGTCAACCTACTGGTGGCAACTCACAAAAAATAGGCGTTAGGAGTGATGGCCCTACCCTAAATATTTTATCGAGAAACATGAGTATATTCTCCCAGGAGTCTATACACAGCCTGTCGCGCCAATGAAAAAGAAAAAGAAAGAAAGAAAAGATATTTAATTTAAGCCAATTTTATGGCCAACCCTATCAATCAAACAATCATAAGGCTCTCCCCCTTCATTCCTCACTACAAAACTGAATCAGCATTTTCAATTTGAGAGACTCGAGTATGTTTTTGGAATAACCTTCATGATGTTAATATTTTATAAATCTGAAAATTTCTCCTGGATAATTCTGATGCTACTTACGTAACTAATCTCTTATATTTAAATTACATGGATCTCATAGTGTGCCACAAGTATTCCAACTTACCCATAGAACACTTCTCCAGTTGGACATAAAATGAGGGGGTGCAACTTAATGATTTCTCCTTAACTAATTTTAAATTGACTGTAGTCTGTGTCATAATTGAAACAAAATTAAGCTAATTTTGTCCAAAATAATGATTTTTTCAATGGCCAGAGTTTTATATAAATGAAATGATATATATATATATATATATACAATTTATTAACATTAAAAATAAACTGCTGATTTCATTTGTGTTTACTAAACTAATATATTTTCAAATTCCACAGTTAACTAAGTATTATGTATTTGGTGCATTTATGTGTACAACGGTTCAGATTAGTCTTGTCATAGTCACCAATTTTTCAAATGATTGGATTGTCGGAATTTGAAGTATGGGGAAAATATTTTTGTACCAGGGAGTATGTATATTTTTCAATCGGTGGGAGTTATAAATTAGATAACATGGGTGAGATTCGCATATAATGGGCAGTTTTTTTTTTAATCTTTTGTCTGAGCAGTACTTTTACATAAAAAAGTTATAATTGTTAGAAATATCTTAAAATCTTGAAAACATACCAAATCCCTTTTAATCGCAGATAATGTAAGACATTGTATTGGTGATAGTGATAATTCTATCTTTTAATGTATTTTAACGAAGACTGATTTTTACAGATAGCAAACTCAATTAAATAACAAATAAATAAAAATCATTAAACTAATTAGTAAATAGATTTCCAGTTTACAAAAACGAAATATTAAATAAAAATATTTAATATATTAAAAAAAAAAATGTACACACACACACACATATAGAACACAATCTGTTGAAAACCATGGGAAAGAGAAGAGATTTAAACAGATGGCAATTCAATTTTGGTATTCTTATACCTTCGTATACTGAGTTAATGTGACTCCAATCCCTGATATTTGTATACTTAATACTAGCTTAATTCTTATATCTTTATCTAGTATGGTAAATAATGCATTAAATCTAAAATTTTGAAATATATTCATATACCTATGTACTAAATAAATATACATTGATCCTCCAGAAGCTTGCAGCTTAAAGGTAATGTACATGGTACAATTTATTTTTACTATAGCACTTCAAGGTTTATTCAAGGTAGCACTTCTATGTTTATTTTAATAGCAGGTCCTGAGGCCACTGTCTTATCAGGCGCTTCGAAGAATTATCGAAAGTAGGTGATGAGAGGATACAAACCAGTCTGTGTGGTCTGGAATTAAAGGTGATTTATCTATTGCAGGCTCTCTGCAACTAGTGGGATATTAAGGTCTCTATAGATGATTTAATTAGAAACATATTAAGGAGCATTGAGGATTTTCCATAGGATTTTGGATTGCAAGGATTGGATGCGGGAGGAGTTTGATGTTTTGGTGGTGAATCCAAGTAAGATGTTTGTCAAGATGGAATTCTAGATTTGTTCGACGTGGAGTGCGCTAAAAGTTGATTATAAACATATAATGTTTTGCTATATTTTTTTCTTTCTTTTTTTTTTTTTTTTGTATGAACATCTATAAAATGACAATAATATCAATGAATTTTAACTGAATTAAAGAGTTTTCATACATATTTTGCTCTTTCTCTTAAAGACTAAATGAACTTACATATTTAAGGGTTTTAAATTATTATCTTTTAACAAGTAGGAGTACTATGTAATGTTATGCATGAGAATAATAAATAAAACATTCAAGTCGGTGATGTATTTAGAAGGACTCACCCACCATTTATTCCACTTTTAAAAACAGAGAGAAAGGATAAGTTATCCCTGTTATAAACTATAAAAATAAAAGGTGCATCATGATTTTTTTTTTTTTTTTTCATTGATAAATAAGTACATATTTAAAGTACCAGGTAAGTTTGATTAAATTAGCAATATATATTTTTACCATCTTTGATAGCACAATTGTATTTACTTTGATAATTTGATATGTTAATAGAGAAGTAGTAGAAACAGAACTGAGAAAAATGTGAATCTTTCCTAATATGAATAATAGCTCAGATACTGATGCCAAAATGTTGAATTCTTAATTAATATCAAGTAAAATTTGTTTAAGACTTACATACTATAGATAATACCAATACAACATAAGAATATACTTTAGCGGAAATGTGTTACTTAGTAATTCGTATTAGTATCACAGTAGCATTATTAGTAACAGATAATGTGGAAAAATGATATTAATTACTGATATTATATAATAAAAAGATAATCAGCCCTTCAGTACTCGAGTACACGTTTTAGCTGTTAGAGTATATTAATGAAGCTTTCTGAAATGGTTTTACTCCATTATAATAAACATTATAGAGTTCACTTACAAGAAATCTTCTACCAGAATATAGCATAACTATGGGGTTTCAGATGGCCAAAAAGTAACTATGTGAATGAACTACATAATACTTATTTTGTGGATGGTACATTACAGCCTTTCTCCAGGTGCTGAGAATTTAGAACTAGAGCCAAATTTAAAATATCATTGAATAATTAAAATATAAATATCTGATCAATTATTTTTGTTGACAAAATTGAATAAAAAGAATATGAATAATTACAATAATATTATTACTGTAAAATTCTACACATATTATCTTTAAAAGATAAGTAAAATTTAATATTTAAGTCTAAACAATCTCCAACAAATAGAAATCAAGCTTGGCAAGGCTCTAATACATATATACATATACATTAATATGTATATCATAACTTCCAGAACTGATGATAAAAATAAAGAGAACTGTAATATAAAGAAAAATAGTTTTTCAAATAATCTTAAATCTCTCTCTTGCCTCCTGATAATAAAATCCTATTGTTTAAAAACAAAAGTGAAAAACTAAATAAATCCAATAATCAGTGTTTTTAACAGTAGAATTTTTCTCATTTTATTCATACAAACCACCAGTTAAATACAAAATGAAGGTTATGAAGTAAATAAATGAATGGAGAAATATTTTCATCTTGAGAGATAAACATGAGATAGAAGTATATAATTTTATTAGTGAACAATCAAGAATGACTCAGAATACTTTATCACAATGCAATATTTTAAAATACACTTTCTATAGCGAAGAGGGACAGCCAACCTTTCAGGCCTTGTTAACCAGTTAGAAACAAGGAATAACTTAAGTAATTTCCTATTCTCATAAACTTCTAATCAAGTTTAATTTATTTAAACATACTACAGTGATAAATGATGATGTGCTGTCAGCCTTAACAAAATAGTAAGATTCAAAATAAACAATCCGATAAACACACTTTCTGTCAGTTACTAAAACTTTACAGAATATAAATTACAAACTAAACAAATAAAATAAACTGATATTCACTGTTACATAAAAATAAATACATCACCTAAATTATATGAACAACTAGATCATAGCATTTAAATGAACAATTAATTATATTTATCAGCTTAAACTGATAATGCATTAACAGACTGATTTTAATATACCACAATTAAATAGATTAATGTGACATTTTTATTTCATAAAACTTTTGTATGTTCCTGCCTAGTATCTGGCAATCGATAAGTTTCTTATTTACTATTTCCTAATGAAATTTAAGACAACTAATAAACAAAAGTTTTAACAGAAACTCACCCGGAATAAATTGAGGTAAATTCATATATTCGTCAGAATTCATTTCTATCGAACTTCATAAAAAAAATAAAAACATAAATAAAAAGTACATCACAGCACAGTCAAACAGGTTTAAATTTAATAGTATAGCATTGTTAGTTATCATCAATGTCAAAGAAAACAAGAAACAAATCCATTTTGTATTCAGAAGAATAACAGTGCATGTTATAATGTAGACTGTTCCGTAACGAAACGTTTGAACATCGTTTCATTTATTGAAATATAAAAAAAAAAAATGTGATACAGAACATTGCAATAAAAAACAGCTTAGATTCC
Organism: Piezodorus guildinii; assembly: GCA_023052935.1. Classification (NCBI taxonomy): domain Eukaryota; kingdom Metazoa; phylum Arthropoda; class Insecta; order Hemiptera; family Pentatomidae; genus Piezodorus; species Piezodorus guildinii. The sequence continues at coordinate 33,622,456 of CM041295.1, read as the reverse complement.
TTTTTAGAGTGTAATTATAAAGGAAATAAAACAGACCCATTTATAAGTTGTGTTATATCAAAGGCTTAATTAACTTAATAACAAGAAATCAAACCTTATCAATGTAAATTATATTTATCTTTTCAGTCGTAATTACTGAAAATATTTTAGTTACTTTAAAAATATACTGCTAAATGAACAACATAGCAATAAAGTTTTATAATTCCATCCTTTACTACCAATATTCTCCCCTCCCCCCAAATAAACTTAGCTATTAATGTTTGTATCGGGAGAGCCCGTGGCTGAGTGGCTAGTCTCTAGGTTGTAAGTTCGAATCCCAGCCCCGGCGTTGCTTTTTCAAGCATTTAATTAAACGGGATTCACTCACAGCCTCTCCCGCGGTTATGTGAGACCCGTCAGCCGACTGGTGGCCACTCACAAAAATAGGCGTAGGGAGTGATGACCCTACCCTATAAACTATCATCGAAAAACGTGAGTGTATTCTCCCAGCAGAATACACCACGCGGCCATGGGTCTACACGACCTGTCTTGCCAACGAAAAAAATTACGTTTGTATTAAAATTTGTTTTGGATACTTATGCTTTAAGTCTTCTGAGAGTGAACAAAGGTTCAGATTTACTTTTAAAGCGAAATGTGCGATTAACCATGATATGTAATATAATGAAAATGTCGCAGTCACATTGTATAATGTATAATTAATATTATAAATCACAAGAGACAGCCATCTTAAAATACTTTCTAAAATTAAACTTTCCCAAAAACTAGGTATACGAAACAAAAAGGTAACATTATATGAAATAAAAAGGTAACTCAAAACCATTCAACTTTTCCGAACATTATATGAAATAAAAAGCTATTTTGTAGCTAATGCAATATAATGTAATTCGTCAATAGGTAAAATTTTGTACAAAGTTTATCAGGAAATTTGTGATTTGGCATAGAAAGTACTAAACTAAAATTTAATAAACTAGTCATTACGGCTAGCTGTTATCAAAAACAGGACCGTTTTGATACAAAGTGTTTATATTTAGAGAGGCAGGCTAATTCTGATCTGCAAACCCGCACAGCATATTTGGTAACGTCATTGGTGGTTATTATCTTGGATAGATGTGTTGTGATGAAAAATCTTTTGTGATGAAAAATAAATTAAAAAATGAAAACTAGTCACCTTTATTGAGCGAAACAAGAAAATTAATAGAAAAAAAAAAGGACTGGATTTATCAAAACACATGATGTAAATAAGAACTATTTATTTGGAATTTTGAAAAAATGTATTAGCCAATAGCAGAATAGCAATAATTAATTCAATTGATAATATTGATTCAATTCTCATACACATTTATAATACTTTATTTATAATCAATTATATTAGGGTGTTTTATAAGTTTCTTCCTTCTTCTTTTTTTTTTTTTTTTGTTTTCTTTTGAAAAATCAATAGGCAATGTTTGTTGGTTGAGGTTGATTAACTTACTATAAATAAAGCCATCTGCTCAATAAACTTCTTCTATCTAATAGGAAGCCTCATTATACCCTCTGTCCGAAATTGTTGAAAACCTTCAAAATATTCTATGAGGAAAAACTTATGGGACATACTAATAATCAAACCTACTTTCAATAGTTAAAAAAAAAAGAAGAGCTAAATATAATAATAATAATTGCTAGCTAATTTTACTTCTGATTTGACCACAAGAACAAATAACTGCATAAAATAGGACCTATCTACAAATAAATTGCACTTCATTTCACAGTTAAAGTAATGATTATTGGAATATATTTGATGTTTACATTTAAAGGGGCATGATATACAATTTATGCACTTCTTTATATTAAAGTTATAGAGTATTAGGCAGTGGAATAAAAGAACCTTGTACTAGACAGCTTGTTTATTACTGCTTTATATACAAACAACATGGCGCAGGGGACGCTACCAACTGGACTGCTTGTTGTTGGGCTGCTGTACACCTAGGTGGAAGTTCAGTGCCACAACTATCTTTACATATACAATCGATATTTAACACACCCCCTCAATTGAATGTTTTCAAATATATACATACACAAGTAAATATTCAATTGTATCTCACATACAAAACAAGTAAAAATATTATTCTACTACAAAATTCTACACCACAAAACAAGTAAAAATATTATTCTATTACAAAATTCTATACAACAATTTTAGCACAATATATATAAATGACATTAATATATTAATTAATTAAAGCCTTCCGAAACATTTGAAACTTATCAAAGGCAAGTGGTTTTGTGAACAAATCTGCCACATTGCGGTCAGAATTGATGTGTTCCACAGATATTATTTCTTTGGAAATAAGATCTTTAACAAAATGGAATTTTATATCAATGTGCTTTGCTCGTTTAGAGTTTTCACAATTCTTTATAAAAGCTATAGCACTAGTGTTATCCACCAACAGTTTTCCACTTAATGTTTCACCACTGAACTCACTAATTATACCACTTAAACTCACAATTTCCTGTGATGCCATTCCTGCTGCAATGTACTCCGCTTCCATCGTTGACAGAGCCACACATGCTTGCTTTCTTGAATGCCAAGCTATGGGATTGCTTCCGCAGAATGCTGCAAAGCCACTTACACTCTTTCGTGTTTCTATGTCACCTGCCCAGTCAGCATCTGAATAACCAATAAGTCCTAGGTTCTCACTTGGTTTGAAAGTAAGACCCATATCTCGAGTTTCTTTGAGATATCTGAGTATTCGTTTTGCAGCTTTCCAAGACTGCTGAGTAGCTTTATCTAAACATCTAGATAAATAGCTAATTGGGAATGATAAATCCGGGCGAGTTGTTGTGCTCAGATACATAAGTCCACATACCAAGCTCCTGTATGGTATATTTTCATCTAAAGGTGGACTGTCAGCGTTAAGTTTAAATCCAACCTCCATGGGGGTTGATACCTTCCTGCACTCTACCATATTATAATCTTCAAGGAGTTTATCAATAAAGCGGGTTTGTGTAACCGTTATTTTCTTTTCTTGCCTTTCAATTTTCATCCCTAAAAATTGAGAAGCCTTCATTTCTTTAATGCTGAACTCTCCTTTTAAATTGTTCACTAATTCTTCAATAGCCTTTTCATCCCCTGTAATTAGGCCATCATCCACAAAAGGAACAAAGAATACCCTACTCTTGTAGTAAAGGCATAAATCATATTGGGATCTCTTAAATCCCAATTTTAACATAAAAGAATTAAATCTTTCATTCCAATACTTCGGTGCTTTCTTGAGTCCATAAAGTGGCCTATTTAGTCTCAGAGTTTTTGTAGAACAACTTACACCTTTAGGTGGTTTTATAAACACAGGATAGTCCAGTGAGCCATTGAGAAAGGCTGTTGGCACATCAACTTGTCTAATACTCCAATCGTTTTGGCATGCAAATGACAAGAGAGTTCTTACAGTATCCATTCGGCAAACTGGTGAGTAATTAAATACACAATCATCTTGAGTTTGTTCTTCAAACCCTCTTGCTACCAATCTGGCCTTTTTGATTCCATCTTCCTTCACTGTGAAAACCCATTTAGTTGTGATTGGGACACTTCCATTCGGTGCTTCCTCTTCAGACCAAGTGTTCATCTTCTCATGAGCTTTTAATTCTTTAATAATGGCTTCCTGCCATTCCTCCTTTTTATTAGCATCCTCATAAGATGATGGAACTCCATCTGATCGGCTTACCATACAGTATGCATTATATAACTCATAATCATTTAGGAAATGAGGTTTTGACCGGTTTCTCTGAGGTCCAAAAGTTTCTTCTGAATGCTCTGGATTGGATTCTTCATTCTGAAGTCTTGAAGGGTTTTCTGACTGCTCTGGATTACAATCATTCTGAGGTCTAGAAGTTTCTTCTGGCTGCTCTGAAATATTAGTGTTATTCTCTTCACCATTTTTCCTTCCCTCTTCATAGCTTCCACCACTATTATGATAGACAATAGGTACATTTTTAACTTCTTTATAGGGCATTTGGCTCTCCTCGAATATCACATCTCTAGATCTAATAACTTTCTGCTCGTCTGGCAACCAAATCCTATACCCACCACCACAATAACCAACCATCACCCCCTCCTTGCTTCTGGGATCCAATTTGGAACCTTTAGGAAGAATGGTAGGCCATGCTCGGCAACCAAATATTCGAAGTTTAGACAGATCATTTCTGCCATTCCATTTTAATGAGGGAGTTTCACCTTTATTTAAGGCTGAAGTAGGTGACCTATTCAGTTCATACGCACAACATCGAGCTGCTTCCCCCCACAAGAACTTGGGGATGCCGGAATCTGATACCTTAGTACGCATCATATCTAATAGTGTCCTATTCATTCTTTCACTCTTTCCGTTCATTTGAGGGCTATATGGCAAAGAATATTCTAATTTTATACCTTTATCTGAACAATATTTTTGAAAAAATTTAGACGTAAATTCTCCTCCATTATCTAAACGTAGCCTCTTCACCGGGACACCCTGCTGCCTTTCTAGTTCCGCTATATAATCCATCAGGTTTGTTTCAGCTTCGCTCTTCATATGGAGAAGTTTAACATGCACAAAATGAGTGAAGTCATCCAAAATCACCTGCATATACTTATGTCCTTCAACTGATTCAGGATTGAAAGGACCACATATATCAGAGTGAATTAATTCACCAACCTTTGATGTGCGTTTCCTATTATTTGAAAAGGGCTGTCTAGTAGCCTTACCTTCAATGCATGCCGAACACTTCTTGTCACTATAGGGTAATCCTAAACTTTTAAGTCCATGCCGATTCAAATGTCCTAGCCGTTTATGCCATAGATCTCCATCCGTAGCACTTGAAATGTTGCACTTGACTTGATTATCACTGGGTTCATCAAATGTAAATATGTACAATCCATTCACTCGTGGACAACTCAGCTTAAAATTTCTTCCGCAGATTTTCATCTCCTTAGAATCTGTAATCACTTTTAAGCCTTTTGAGGTAACTGCACTCACTGATAATAAATTATGTTTTAACCCCGGGACTATTAAACCTTTAATGTTTACAATCCTACCTTGAGAGGTTACTCTTAGGGTACCTTCTTTTCTAGTAAACATCTTATCACCATTAGCTATATGTATGGCAACATCATGATTAAGATTAGAAACATTTGACAAAAGGGGTTCCAATTCTGCTTTAAAAAGATGGTTACTCGCACCTGAATCGACTAAAAACACATTGTTAGATGATAGTTTAATATTACCACAATTTAGGGCCACCATTACAACTTCTTCATCTACATCTGCTGAATTACCCTGGATTGTTCTTCTTCTTTTCCCACGAAAGCTTCTATTAAAGGATTTACTTCCACGGTTCTGCTTATTTTTGGGACACTGTGCCTTGAAATGTCTTTTATCCCCACATATAAAGCAACCACTCTGTGCTTTAAATGATACTTCTGATGTAGTAACTGACGCCATAGTACCGGTAAACAAAATTCACTAATAAAATAATATCACTTCGCGACTACGCGTTGACACTATACACAAATACTATGCTCTGCACAAAAATACTCTGGGCCCATAACCTATTAAAGTTATAGAGTATTAGGCAGTGGAATAAAAGAACCTTGTACTAGACAGCTTGTTTATTACTGCTTTATATACAAACAACATGGCGCAGGGGACGCTACCAACTGGACTGCTTGTTGTTGGGCTGCTGTACACCTAGGTGGAAGTTCAGTGCCACAACTATCTTTACATATACAATCGATATTTAACACTTTATGCCAACAATATAATCTAAAATATAGAAATAAAACAAAAAGTTAGAGGTGAATGTATACTCATACATCTTTAAGAGTATTTAAATTAACCAAAGAATTCTATTTTTATTTTTTGATCTATACATTTTATTAGATTGCTTAAATAATTCGAAAAGTTCATAGTTTCTATTAATTATTATTCTCAATAAATTATAAACATTTACTATATTCCAACTATAACCTTACCTGTGAAATGTTCTACTTCATAATTTATCATCCTTTTTACAAATCTCAACCGCACAACGTTTTACAGATGTATTTTAAGTTTAACACTGCCAAAGAACACTATAAAACAATTAAATAACACATGAAAAAAATCCTAAACACCTCAATAGCGTACTGACCAACCTCTCGGAACAAACACAACCATAAACATTAAAAAAGAACCAAAGACCAGTGACGTGTTTCGGGATTTTCCGCCATTACCCCTCTAAGATCGAGCCCACCTCTCTATATGTAAACACCCTGCCTTTTCAATTATGTTTTAATGTGACTGCGACATATCTAACGCCATCGTTGTTGTTATATCAGGCAGCGCTACGAGTGTTAAGAATCGGAACTACAAACTGTCGAACAAGCCAATCTCTCGCTTTATTACATTATGGCTAGCCGTGCAATGGTTAAACCGCTGCACTTCAAAACGGCCCTGTTTTTTATAAAAAATAGTCGTAATGTAATACGGAGGATTAACAATCCGACTGCGACAAAAATATCAATGATGCGCTTAATACTAGTCAAACTGGGGGAAAATGAGAGAAGAGACCAGTAGCATACGGGTATTAGGTGGGAAAGAATCACGAAATCTTAAATAATTGTTTTAGGAAAGCGATGGATTTTTGGATGATTTGAGAAATATGGTCACTCCAAGATAGGTTCTGATCAATAATTACTCCAAGGTTTCTTACTGAGGAGTAGAAGTGGATAAACAGTCCATCGAGGTGAAGTAAGGGGCAATACGTAAAAGAACTCAGAATTTAATAATGATCATAAATTGAGAGAAGTGATTGGGCTCGGATCAAATCAAGTTTACTTGAAGGCATACAAAACAAATGTATTTGAAGGACACTTCCTTGTGAAAAGATGACTGACCCTTAGGGTGCCCGCATAGTGGAGCAGCGATAAGCGATCTCAGCTCGCTGCAAAAACAAACACATGGATTCCAATGGGAGCCCGCGTAGTGGAACAACGATGCGCGCTTTAGCTGCGAGGAGCGGGCCTCAAGTTCAGAATATTTGATTTTGTCGCGCATCATGAAACGAGTTGGGGTTTAATGCAGCAGTTTGTAGAGATATTACATGAAATATGAGTTATTAATCAGTGTTTTTATTATTATATCATTATTATATATGCTATTACGAGAAACCATCTATCTTATATAATTAGTAAGAGTACATTATTATTAATTATAAATGAATGAATACTTAATAACATTATTTAAAAATAATTCTAAGGAATAGAGTTGTATTGGAACCAGTCGTTTATAACTGATCACACAGTTATCCACCACCGGCCTGACATCGTTTTGATTGACTCCGATAAGAAAAATGCTGAGCTAATTGATATAGCTGTCCTGGATGATGGCAACTCTAATTCAGTCTGTGCAGAAAAAAATCGTAAGTATCAAGCTCTAGGAGCTGAGCTAAAGGAACTGTACAGGCTGGATAGTGTTATTGTGAGGGCGATTGTGATATCCAGCAATGGTCTGATGCCAAAGTCCACCGTGGAAGCCACTGAGCGGCTGGGCCCCTTTCTACTGCTGTTATAAATGAAGCCCAGAAAGCTGTACGGATAACTATGATAGAATTGTTAGGAGTTTCGTAAATATACAATAATATCATTTGACTAAAATCACCTGAAGTGGTTTGAGTTAATCTCTCCCTCTCCAGGAATATTCCTTTATAAGTAGTGCTGTAAAATAAATTATAATAATAACATTAATTTATTTTTATTAAGCCGCATGCAGCACCATATTTTTATTTATGAATTTTCATATTACGTGAAATTCATTATATAGGGCAAACACGTAGGTTATAAGTGAACACGACGAAAGACTGAACAAAAATAAGATGTAGTTCCCGTTTCTTGAGGTACCATTATTTATTATATTTGCTTGAAGCGCTCAATGTAGCATCCGGCAATAAAAGATACGTGAATAATCAATGAAAAATGCACTGTACAGTGCATTTTTAATGTATTATTCACCTTAAATGCCCTCGTGCAAAAGAAGGAATTATTATCACGTTTTATGTATGTACATATTTTATTAAGTATGTTTTGTTTGAAAAATTAATGGAGGATGAGAAAAAAACAGGGGTCACATCGATTGATACATGTTTAATAATTAGTATCACCTTTACATTATCCGTATAATTTATACATCAAAAGACATTTTCAGACAAATTAATAGCAACGAAAATGCAGTGACTTTTCTTCAGGTGCAAGTAATTATTTAATAATCAAGAAGGTAGAAATAAAGGTCGTAAGGGGAAGTGATGAAATAAAAATAAGACGCAACCTCAGCTCCGCTCGCTGCTCCGCTATGCGGAGCCCATTCGCTGCTTGAAGCCCTCTTTTTACATCAAGTGAATATCCCCGTGCATCGCTGCTTTACTATGCGGTCGGCCTAATCTAATAAGAGTGCTTAGTTTCGCTAGATGGCTAAAATCTGAAACTTATCGATTCACAGATGAGGATTAAAGTTATGGAAAAAAAGATATGTCCTTTTTACTGACCGTTCATCCAAATTGTTTCTTGTAATGTCTACAAGGAGACCATGGATCCATTGTCTGACGTTTTGCTGCTTCCTACCGCTAAATAGAGCTACTTGTTCAGTTGGACTTATAGACTGAGAAAAACAGACTTTCTTTTATACAAAAAAAATTTACTGTCAATATAGATTCTAACAGTTTGTGCATATTTCCTAGTAAAGTTACTAGAACATCAGTATCAGAAACTTTTATTAGAATTCTGGAGCCTGGTGTTACTTTATGAGCGTGAAAAACAATTCTCGTGTCTGCCTCTTCATGGTAGCATGCATAATCAACTTCTTCAACTTTTTAAATACAATTTCCCTGAGCTTGATACGAGTAACACAGATGTTCAACAGTTAAAAATATTTTTTTTGTTTTGTATTATTGACAGTAAATTTTTGTTATCCCAATGATCAGCCAAGAAGTGTACCAAAGCATCTTTGAAACGATAATTTTTATGGCTTTGCCCAAAATCTTTGGTTCTGATCTGTTGAGGTCCTGTAATTTTATATGGGATATCAAACTTTCTTATACGAGTATTCAATGTCCGATTACGTGCGGCTGCAATGTTGGGTCCTTTATTATTTCACGCTATACTCAACTCGGATTTCACTGTCAAAATTTGATCTTTAAATTTCGGCAACCCAGATTAGGACTAAGTTTTTTGCAGGCAACCCTATATCAATGTGTTTGCAATAAAACAACGCTTATATTGGTATACTTTTTTTTCTATTATCAAGCTGGTGCAGATCGTTTCAATTTCGGATCTTCTACTATCTCCTTGGAAGCATTAGTGGGTGACGGAAGGGTGGCGGGCCTCATACCATCAGGAACTAGCGTTTTTCTGACCTATAGCGGTTTCTCAGACCGGTGTTCCCACCAGAAGGTTATATTTTAGTTATTCAATGTTTGGCGGATTAAAGTGAACTCATAGAGCTTGCTTTTTTGCCCTTCTTGGCAATTTCTGGCATACAGGGTAGGAGAGGAATTTCGCTAGGAATGTATGCGGTACGGTGTCGTTCATATGGTTGCTGTGCAGCTACGTCATTCTCATCTACCTGCTTTATTAATATAGCATATTAATCTAAAAATATAAATATTCATGATTTTTAGGATTCAGGGGTCCTTACCTTTCAAGTGATTGGATGAAGAGGAAGAGTAAGATTAGAAAGAGAACATTAATATAAATTTGCTATTGATTACAAATTGTAATAATAACATTAATTTATTATTATTATTAGCAGATAATTCATGTAAGACAAATATTTATCAATGGATCATAGCATCACGGTTTATCACAGGGAAATGGAGATATATAGGGATTGTCCCACGAATGAACTGGAAATTCATTGCATGGGGTAAAAAAAAAAAAAGGGCAAGTGATGGAATAAAAATGAGACATTATGAGTGGGCATTAATAGGTTTTGAGTCTATTGCCTAGGTTAAAACAGAAAAAAAATTAAAAACTGCCTGCGACCGACTCAATACTAATTGCCTCTGCTTATTATGCTCTGATCAAACGTCTTACAGAAAAACCAATCAAACTAATGGCTGAAGAAACCCATGGTTTAAATTTTAACATTTCTCTTTTACCAGTATAAAGTTAAGCACTGATTTTATGCATTTCGTCGTTACATTTTTTTTTTCCATTTATTGAGATTTACAACTGTATTAGTTAATACATCAAGTAAATTAGCTGTCAGATAATATACATGAAGAGAAAATACCCATTGGCATCACTCCACTAGGCAATCTAAACTAGAAGGTCTCGAGGCCATCTTCTTTTCAGGCGCCTCGGAGGATTGTCAGGAATAGAAGAGGAAGCAAGGATTGAAACTAGTGGGTTAGAGTGGGAGTGGAGTTTTTCATGGAAGGATTGATTCCTGGTTCGGGCCATATCAGCAACATATGGGATGTTAAGGTCTTTATGGATGAGTTTATTCGTGACAAAGTAAGGAGCATTAAGGATTTTTCGAAGGATTTTGGATTGTAAGGATTGAATACGGGAAGAATTTAATGGTTTAGTAGAGCCCCAAAGCTCAACTCCGTAAGTCCAGATAGGCCTTATGATGGTGATATAGATGAGACTTTTGTAGATAAGTGGAAGGTTAGAGCGTCTGTCCAGTAAGTGTGGAAGTAAGCGAAAGCGATAGGCAGTTTCTTGTCGTTTCAGTCTTCTATGAGGATTCCATGTTAGACGTTTGACAAGTAGTCAATAGTCAAGTCCTAGGTAGTGGATCTGTTCAACTGGAACGAGCGGCGTATTATTAAAGGATACTACAGGACAGGATGTCATAGGTTTACGACGAAGGGTAAAGGTTATTTAGTGGGATTTGTTGGAATTTATTTTAATTCTCCACTTCTGCCATCACACCTCAATGTCTCGTATGTGGGATTGAGGAGTTTGAGTGGCAATAGTAGGATGGTTATTGACTGATAACAAACAAGTGTCGGCATAGTTAGAAAGGAAAGTGTTGGGATGGGTTGGGATATCAGCTGTATAGACTATGTAAAGGATGGGTCCTAGGATACTACCTTCAGGGTTGTTACATATATATTTTTCGCTATGCCTTAAAAGGTGATTGTTTTCAGATAGTTTCCATACTTTTAATATAAATTTTCATAATTTATATTTCTATTCTTAGTAAATTGCCAGTAATGTAGTTAACCTGACTTTTAGTTAACACGAAGCGGGACTACCGAAAACATATTTAATTATGTGTTTTTGAAGTATGTACTTACCTATCTAATTGACATCAACAGCCTTTGTAACTTTAGAAGAGTGGCTGTAATTAAACTAAGCTCCCGCTTGACTGGAATGTCAATAATTTTGGTAATTAGTGAAGCCATTATGTTAATTATTTTCTAAATTAATTAATTCAATAAGTGATGTAATTTAATCTGCAAGTTCAGTAAAAAGATATAAGATAGTATGTTAGAGTGAAAATGGGGTTTTTCATAGAAAGATTGACCCCTGTTCTGGGCCAAATCAGTAACATATGGAACATCAAGGTCTTAACGGATGAGTTTATTCGTGACAGTAAAGTAAGGAGCATTGAGGATTTTACGAATTTTGGATTGTAAGGGTTGGATACAAGAGGAATTAGATGGTTTATTATAGCCCCATAGCTCCGAAGAAATATATATAGCATAAAAGTGAATAATAATAGGTGAAATAAAAACAAAACAATAAAATGTTATGTTAAATAATAAACTTACACATAGACATATTGATACGCACTGTTATAACTCTGAACCAAGTAGTCACCCCATTCTTGTACTGTCATGGTTTCAGTTTTTGAGAAAATACATAAGAGTCAATCCATTTGAAATCGTCCAATTTTCATTATTTTTAAAGGAAAAGAGACTCACTTTTAATTATTTTATCTTATATAGCTTAGTCGTAGTCCTACTAGCTGTAAAAATTACGATCAGCGTTGCAGCCGTATTAAGTCAGCTTCACGGGCGAAAACATGTGCTGGGAAAATCTTTCCTTTAATTTTGTAGAGATCATATCAAAACAAAAACTAGCCATAAGGTAAGGATATGCTTTGTATTTTATTTTCCCACGACTCATTACCTAAATAGTGAAGAAAGTTGTTGAAAAAATTCTCGAAAATGAATAAAAAACGAGATTTTTAACGAGATAAAAGTATATAAAGGAAGACTCACTTTCAATTATTTTTCTTATATAAGGGGTACTCACTACGTTTGCTATAGCATGCTATTGTGCTAAACCCATCAATTTTATAGAGGAAATAACTGTATATACTCGACTGGTTTAGCAAAATAACACAAATAGCATGCTATAGCAAACGTAGTGAGTACCCCTATAGATTATTCATAATCCTACTTGCTGTAGAACTTTCGATCTTGAGAACATAGTCCTTTTTTGTATATAATTTTTCAAAATTGGCAAAAATTCATTTTTCGCTATTTTTACGCGGAAATATCTCAAAAGAGACTGAGTGAAAAATTATAAAACTAAAAAAGATTACCTATCTATCCTATGCGTTTGAGTGCTACAAATTTGTTTTTTAAGACTACGCCGGTTCAGGAGTTATAAAATTCCCTTAACTGTTAAAATTGAGTTTTCTTTAAAAAATATTACCTCCGGTAATTCTGAATATTTAAGAACGGAATAAAAACTAGAATGATGATGAGAGTATTTCATATAATTTTGTTCCTTACTACACATCACTTAAGTAGCAAAGAAAATGGTTTTAAAAAATTACATCAACTATAACCTTTGGCACACTATGACTAGGGAGGTTAAAAATAATTTTCACTCTTAATTATTTTTCCTTGTATAGCCTTATCATTGTACTACTTGTTTTAGAAATTTAGATCGTGTAAGCTATATCCTTTTATTCAAAATAATTTTTCAAAAAAAGGATTATATTCCAGCTTAGTAATATTTATAAAATTATGAAACTCATACAGATTATACCTCTGTAAAAAAAGTACGATAGAATAAAATTTAGTGGCTGAGACCCAGTTTGTTTTTGAAATATAATATATCAAATATTACTTGCATTGTCAGAGTTGCCCCATCTCATTAATCGCCAATAAGACAAACCAAATTAATAACACTAGAACCAGTTGAGTCTTTGCCACTAAAATTGATCCAACAGTACTTATCGTATAGAGGTATAATCGATGTAAAATTTGATGGGCTTTAATATAATGTGTTTTATTCCGAATGAAATGGTCTGACAGGGCATAAATGCCTATATTTCAAAAATTCTTCTTCTAAAGTACCTTTTAATTCTGTAGATTCTATAAAAATAAATATATTATCTTGTTATCATTGATAATTAACAGCTAAATATGCAAGTTGAGCGAATTTGATAAACAACTAAAGGAGAAAACTGAAAAAATATTTTTTTTATGCAATTTTTTTTTTTAATATAAGAACAGTAATTTAGACGTATATTACACCGTTGGAAAGAGAAAGATTTTAGAAAGAATAATATCTAATAATATCTTATCAAGCTTGTAAAAGTTAATAAAGAGTGATAAAAAGCCGATAAAACTAGCTGATTAGTTTAGATAATAATATAATAGAGTTTTTAAAAAACACGTGTTTCTATATTAATTCGATTTAATTAATTCTTTAATGGTTTCAATCATTTTTATCTCTAACTGCATTTGAAAATTCTTTAACCGATTTTAACAACGGAGGTTAGTGAAAGTCGTGTGTTGTCCACACCAGATTTCCTCTTAATGCGACACGTTTGGAAGTGAACGTGATATTATATATATATATATATATATATATATATATATATATATATATATATATATATATATATATATATATATATCACAAATATATTTCTCACAAAAAGAAAAACCGTGACCCTGTAGATTCTTGTTTTTCCATTGAGTATATCAGACCACTGGCCCCCATAATAAAGAGGATATTCAAAAATGAAAACGTAAATATTGTGTACAAATATAATAATAATTTTAAAAAAATGCTCTACTCTAGACAAGACAAAACCAATAAAGAATAATTATCTAACATTATACATAAAATAGATTGCCAAAATTGTGAAGGCACATATGTTGGCCAAACTTCACAATATTTAAATAAAAGAATTTACGCACATAAATACAGCGTGGAGTCCAAAAAAGAAGAAACGGCCTTAGCGAGTCACACTATCAAAAATAACCACAATTTTGATTTTAAAAACGTAATGGTTCTGGATATGGAAAAAAATAAAGATAAAAGAGTGATTCTCGAAATGATGCATATCATTAGAACCGAACATACTGTAAATGTGCGGAATGATTGCACAAGGCTGAGCAACATATACAAAAATATTTTAAATAAATTAGGAAGAATAAGTAGACGAAATTAAAAAAGTTTTATTATTGTTAATATATAAGTTGTTTATTGTTATTAGTTTTTATCACCACTATTTATATAAAATATTTTAGATTGTTTCATAGTTATTGGTTTATAAATAGTTTGTTTTGTTTTATTGTTGTTTTTGTGATATATTTTTTAAGCGTTGTTGACCTTTTATTTTTACTGGAATAATTTTATTAAATTTATTTATTAATAAGTTGAGCTTTGGCCGCCAAGGCTGGAGGGGGGAGGGCTTGGAGATCCCAGTGCCCTGTAGTTAGCCTTAGAGGTGTGCCGGTGCTCAATGAAATTCTTTGGTAAGATGTTTTTTATAATATATTGTACCTGGCTTTAGATAGATGTTTTATGGAAAATGTTACCAACATACTACAAAATGTAACCAATTATGTTTAATTGCAGTGTTGAAAAGGATCCTATGTATATACACGTAAAGAAAATTAAGAAGGAGTGATAGTTTAATGACCTAAAACCCGAATTATTTCAAACAAAATTATATATATATATATATATATATATATATATATATATATATATATATATATATATATATATATATATATATATATGTGTGTGTGTGTGTGTGCGTGTGTGTATTCACATTTTTTTTAGGATTTAGGGCGTCCTAGCCATAGAAGTAATTGAATGAAGGAGTCCGCGAAAAAATTTTGTTGGAACCACTGGTCTAAACGAAGAAAAGAAAATTAATAAATTGTAATATACCTATGAGATAAAAAAAATAATAAATAAATATGTGAAATAATACTTTTATAATTGTGATACTGTTTCATGAAAAACAAATTAATATTTTTTTTTATTTTTTTTTTTTTTGTAGGAAATAACCTGAAGATGGAGGACTCTGAGCGCCAGTGGAAAATAATTTTCAAAGAAGATTTTAAAATAAAGAACTTTTAGGAAGTTTATGCTTTTTACGCAAACCTACTATACTTATTTATTATTTTCTCTTTTCTAAACGATTCAAATAAAAATAAATTTGTTAAATGATTTAGGCAGAGGATTATTCATGGAATAAAATTGATAAAAGTTTTCAAGTATAAATACCGGATGATAGGTAACTATCTATGTACAGAGAGTGTTAAAAGTATTCACTATCATTCAGTAATTTACATGTTTTCTTAAAACTGATTTTCCTGTTTTTAGAGATTTTTTATCCACCTCTTAATATTGGAAGAACTAGAAATAGCTAAAGCCAAAAGTATTCTGAAATAAATGATTTGTTAAGCTATATTAATTGAGTTACAGTATCTAAACATCCGTTTGATATAGCCTTTTGTATAATTATACATTCCAGCCTGTAAGGTATTCATTTCATTAATTTAATAATTGTTTTTTTGTCATATAAAAGAAATATTTTTTCTTCGTGAACAGCTAATTATTGGACATTGTAGCATTATGACCAAACTGTTGACCGTACGAAAAAAAGGTTAAACGTAGACCCCCATTATTTTTTAACGAGAATCGATTTCTGTATTCAGATTTTAATTTTGATGTACAGGGTGTCCCAAAAGACACTTTTTTGGATAGGAGCAAAACATGAACGAAATCCATACAAATTTTTATTCAAAATATTATAATTAGTTACTTTTACTAATTATGTATTACAAAAAATATATATTTTTTAATTAGCTATAGGTATGTTGGTTTAGTAAAATATTTTTAAAAAAAGTAGAAACAAATAATTTATTAACAAATTTAGAGCATCAGGCGATACTTTATTTTTACGATTCATGAGAATTAAAGACAATAATACGTTCATAAAGTATAAAAAAACATTTAAAACAAAGAAACTGAAATTTATAGGGACAACATTTGAAAAAAAAAGCAAGTCCTAAAAAAGAAAAAAAATTTTTCGTAAACCAGCACGAACCCGCAGGTAGTCATTAATGGAAAGTAAACTATAAAACTGCTAGTTAATTTCTGTGGTACTAGATTTTTGGACGATTTTGAGAGATTTTCGTTATGAATGTTTCAATTTTTTTTTTACGTTTTCATTAATAAAAACTTTAAGAATCTATAAGTTCAAGCTGCATAAACTTAAATTATCGGAATAAAGATGATTCATTAATTTTGGTTCATCAAAACAGTTGTGGTATTTTTTTTTTTTTTTTTTAAAAAGGACATTTTCCATGGACGGTCGTTTTAATTAGATATCTTTTTAATTAGAAGAGCAGCTTATCAAAAACAATATAGGGAAATTCGAAATTTCAGATATTGGCCCTATGTCCACCGAATGCATGGGCTCGCCCCAATGTGCGGCGTGACCCACCTGTGGGTCACACTTGACTTGTAGGTTGGCGGGATGACCCACCGGTGGGTCTCAATTGTCTATTCCGTGGGTCGACGGCATTGCTTTACAGGCGAGTCACTTTTTTACAGAAAATAATTCGTTAAAAATAAGTTTATTTCATTTTTTCTTAACATTATATGTTTTAGGAATTAACAAGCATAAGGGTTTATTTATTAAATATTTTATAATCTTCAATATCCCCTCTCAAAGGAATCTTATCGGTTAATTTCATTTGATAACCCTTCTTTGAGAATTTTTGTTAAATTTTATAATTTTTTGTTAATTTTACCTACCTTTACACTCGATGCAAGAATAGTGCGCGCAAGAAAACACCATGTCAAAACTATTACAATCTCGCAATTAGTGCGTTCCAAGCCTGGAACAGTTGTCATCTCACATTAAACAAGTTGGAACTTGCAACGTGTCGCCCCATTCCACGAAACTTAGCAGCTAAGACAGTCCCGCCTCACAGGAAAAAACATAAGATGTTCGCCCCGGCGCACGGTGGGCAATATCACCGATTTAGGTAGACAAAAGTCAAGTCAAAAGTTTGGAATTTTCCAGTGCTTCACCTTTTTATTATTAGTAGGCAAGACCCTTAATACTAATATTTTCAGCCATACCGTGTTTACAAATAAATAGTAAATGAGTGAATTATTCCTGTTCACACAAGTGCCTAATAACCGGCAGTTGGATTATCTTTATTCGATGGTCATTTATTGTGTTCAAGGTGTATTTAGAGCAAAGTCTTTTTGCTTTTATTTAACAATAGACATTGCTGAGACAGGTAAGACATTATATTTCCGAACTTGTTATTGAATATACATTGCAATCTCAACTGTAGAGTTAATTTAGCAATTTGTTAATGTATGCCCCTATTCAATAACGAAAAACTATATAACCCCCAAGTTACCCCGAGGATTTGTTTCGTCAATCCTTCTAGTCTTTAGACATTACAAATATTTTTTTGGCTGAGCGTGATCAAGGCTTAATCACCTCATTGCACGGCCGTTGGCTTAGAAACAGTACGAATCTCTTATGTACTGAGCCCAAGACCTTTTTTTTGTTTTTTATTTTATTTTATTTTTTTATTTTTTATTGTATAACACAACTAATAAATAGGCTAAAACAAAGTAGACATGAACAAGACTTGTAAGGAAGCTACCCATTGGGAGCACTCTAAAATATTCTAAACATCTTCTTTTCATATGCCTCGGAGGATTATCAGGTATTGGAAAGGAAGATAGGATTGAACCTAATGGATTAGAATGGGAATGGAGTTTTGGAATTGGAACATCAGGTCATTTTCATGCACCAACATACTAGCAACACGTATAGTAAAAACGTGGTTGACGGACAATAATTTTTTCATATCACCTTTGTCGAACAATTTCACCCACTTTATTAATAACGCCTTTTAAACTAAACAACGAGGTAGAACGAGTGGAGGTAACACTTTCATAAATAGCTCAATAATAAAGAATAATGAAGCTATTACCGGACTAGAAATAAACCATAAAAGTATAAAAATCCGTTGTCTTTTCATTTATTTTTAGCAAAAAAAATAATAAATAATATGAAGTAATGTCCGTGAAATTGCGTAATTAAGAGTTTCCTCCCGTTATATGCCGCGCGGTTAAAAAAAGCATTCCCCAGTTAACAGGTTCAAGTAATAACTTCGGGTCGGTCGGTCTTTAGGTAATTAAATTTTACGAATTTTTTAACGAAGGTGGAGGTTAAAGAGCCGAGAAATCAGTGACAGGAGAGAAGCTGTAGTGAGCTCTCAACATTTTATTCTTATGAATTTTGTTGTCGCCGTCTTCAACACTTACTTTGACTTTCCTTATCTTCATATATATTGTCCATTGAGACAAATTGTAATATATACGAATAAATAAATAAATTAATTAAACTCAACACTTACTAGACCAACGGTCAAACTTTCCACTTAACTACTAACGGCTCATCTACATGACTATAATGAAGCCAATCTGGACTTACGGGAATGGATTTGGGTTCTACTAAACCATCAAATTCCTCTCGTATCCAATCCGAAATTTTTCTAAAATCTCGCGTTTTAAGAAACTTGTTGTTTTTAGATAATTGAAAAATGTGTAGAAATTACAATACAAGCACGATTGTTAGAATAAATATATAAAGTTAGTCGCGCTTGAGAACGAACACCTACAAGACGGCCGATAATGTTGAGTGATTTAATAAAAAAACAATTTTTAGTTTGAATAAATGGATTTTTTCCATTATTGATTAAATGATACAATATATTCTTGGGTTGTTTCACATGAAATGTCCGTTTTTATAGTTTCTGAAATACATAAAGGATTTTGCAGGTCTCTGTTATTTTCTTCCGAATGTCTACATATTTAAAGTAAACAGTTACTAATCTTCTACCTTTGTATTATAAGCATTAGCTTCCCAATCAATTACCCACTTTTTAGTATACCTCCAAATATGAACATGGAAACAAGCGATTTTCGAGTAATATTTTTGTACGAGTTTAAACTCGGCCATTCAGCAGCTGAGGTCGCTAGAAATATTGGCAAGGCGTTTGGGGAAGGGAGTGTTAATGAACGGACCATTCGCCGTTGGTTTACTAAGTTTTCAGCTGGGGATACTGACTTGGAAAACATGCCCCGAGGAAGACCTACGTCCGTAATAGACAACGATGTCGTCAAACATACAGTAGAAGGAAACCCCTACCAAACAGTTAAAGGACTCTCAGCACAACTAAATGCAAGTGCATCTACCGTTTCCAGACATTTAAAGTGTATTGGGAAAGTAAAAAAGCTCGATACATGGGTACCTCATGATCTCACTGAGCGGCATTCTTCAAAACATACTGTGCAAAAATTGAAACAATAAAAATAATTTGATTATATAGCGAGCAATATTAATAAAAACTAAAGAAAGAAAGAAAAGTAATGTAAATACAAAAATAATACTAGGTTTGGTGCAAGAATGTAAAGTATAAAATGAAAATCGATTTTAGTTTTTAAAAAATTAATGAATAATAATAATAATACTTATAAATAAAAAAAAATATATATATAAATAAAATTTAAAACCAAAATAATAATAAATTAATATAAGTTGAAAAATAAAATAATATGAGATCCATGAA
Source organism: Piezodorus guildinii (assembly GCA_023052935.1). Taxonomy (NCBI): domain Eukaryota; kingdom Metazoa; phylum Arthropoda; class Insecta; order Hemiptera; family Pentatomidae; genus Piezodorus; species Piezodorus guildinii. Next base: position 33,602,590 of record CM041295.1, on the reverse strand, counting down.
ACTATTGGGTTGTTTCACATGAAATGTCCGTTTTTATAGTTTCTGAAATACATAAAGGATTTTGCAGGTCCCTGTTGTTTTCTTCCGAATGTTTACATATTTAAAGTAAACAGTTACTAATCCTCTACATTTGGATTATAAACATTAGCTTCCCAATCAATAACCCACTTTTTAGTATACCTCCAAATATGAACATGGAAACACGCGATTTTCGAGTAATATTTTTGTACGAGTTTAAACTCGTCCGCTAAGCTGAGGCCGCTAGAAATATTAGCAAGGCGTTTGGGGAAGGGAGTGTTAATGAACAGACCATTCGCCGTTGGTTTACTAAGTTTTCAGCTGGGGATACTGACTTGGAAAACTTGCCCCGAGGAAGACCTCCGTCCGTAATAGACAACGATGTCCTCAAACATACAGTAGAAGGAAACCCCTACCAAACAGTTAAAGGACTCTCAGCACAACTAAATGCAAGTGCATCTACCGTTTCCAGACATTTAAAGTGTATTGGGAAAGTAAAAAAGCTCGATACATGAGTACCTCATGATCTCACTGAGCGGCATGTTTCAAAACATACCATGCAAAAATTGAAGGAACTGTGCTACGAAGTTCTTCCGCACCCACCATATTCTCCCGACTTGTCTCCACCTGTTCAGGGATTTAGTCAACTTCGTCAAAGGAAAATTTTATGAAAATGATGATCAAGTGAAAAGTGCGTTTTCAGATTTTGTTATGGTTGTTGTTGTTCGTTTGGGTTTTGAGGCGTAAAACCATATGGTCATCAACGCCTAAAAGTAAGTGCGATGACCGGGAAGCTTTGGTTTGGAAGCCGGGAACAGCTTTTGGTTTAAAAATCATTATCATATAATTTTTTCATGATTTGACTCCTAAGAATTCGGGAAAAAATTCATCATTAATTAATTTAAAATATTACTATTAAAAAAAAAATATTTTATTGATATTTACAACTGTACACAGTACAACAGGGGAGCGGCGTGGTCTAGTGGATAGAGCGCTAGTATAAAGTTCTCCGGGTCCTGGGTCGAATCCCGGCTCTGGCAGAATATTATTTATTCTGTTAATTCAGTCGGGGGGCGACCCTAGGATATGGAGACCCTCCTGGGGCAGACCCAGCCTCCATAAAGTGGGTACCCAAAATTAATTGGGGAAAAACCTGGCGGCTGAGCGTGATTAAGGCCTAATCACCTCTTTGCACTGCCGTTGGCCTAGAAACAGTACGAATCTCTATATGTACTGAGCCCAAGACCCTTCATGGGTTGTAGTGGTACGGTTTTTTTTTTTTTTACACAGTACAACAAGTAAATGAGCTATTTACAGAAAATTGGTTTGAAAAAGTCTTGAGAAGGATCTACCCAGTGGTAGCACTTCAGTAAAGAAAATCATAAAATGGAAAAAAAGCGGTTTTAAAAAAATCTCGAAAACCATTTGAATTGAAAACCTAAAAATGTATTAAAATTATTTTTAATTTGACACCAAAATGATCCCCCAAGTTTAAGTTAAAAAAAAATCACCATACTTACTCGGCTATACCTTTTGATTTCCTGCATACAATTCACATCAAGGGGACATTTTTCACGTATAATCCGCCTCAAGAAATGTGAGATAAACGGAACAGGCATAGATTATTGTGCTATAGGACTTATGGGTCAACCAACGGATATCAATTATGGTTTGTGATTGGTTTTAACATCTATGCATTGCTTTTGCTTAGTGTGCATCTCTATTCCCTTGTTTGTAACATCTTTAAAATAAACCTGATTCATCAGTAAAGGAAAATTATATTAAAATCGCAAAAATTAGTACGTTCAAGAGCAAATTTAATAAAACACTTTTATCGTATACCCTCTCATTAGTATACCTTTGTCATTGTAATTTAATTAAACTATTTCTTTACACATCTAGTTCCTTTTATGTTATAATATTGACATTTTCCAGCGCAATAATTTTTAAAATAGTTTATTTAATCTTATTTTAAATGTATCTTTTTAGCCTTGATGATGACCCACAATGGGGGTCGAAACGTTGGCAAACAATAAAATAGTTGAAACTATTTAGTTGTTTCATTTAATGACCGCCACCCGGACTAATTCCTTCCAGTATTATTTAATAGTTATAATAAAGTAATTAATTAGTTAGTAGTAGGTTTGTTAGTTTAGTTAATTAGTTAGTTAGTATTATTTAGTTAATTAGATATAACAAATTAATTATTGATTAGTTATTTATTTATTAGTTTTATTTACTAGTTATTATTTAATTGCTAATATTTAGTTTTTTTTAGTTATTACATTATTATTCTTTTTTTTTTTTTCTTTTCTCAATATCGTATTTTTTTTTTTATCTTAGTTTATTCAATTACTCTTCTTTAAATACTGTTTTTATAAAATATATTATGTAATAAAAATACGCGTTGTATCGCAAGATGGTACTCGTAGAAATAAATGCATCCATTGCAGGGTTACTGTAATGAGGAAAACCGTAAAAAGACATTCTCTAATTTTTTTGTCAAATCAAAGTATTTTCAGTTCCCATCGAAAATGCTTACACGACCACATATTGGTTAGTAAAATACATTCGTAGCATTTCTTACTGGTGATTTGAATAAAAACTTCTTGTAAATATTTTTAATCAATTATAAATGACCCATTTTTGGACATCAACAGTTGAAGGACAGCCGTGTGCTTAGCGTCTTCCATGTCGTAATTCCCGGTTCTGAACCGAGCGAACCACTTAGGCGCGTTTATGTTGCACGAATTTTATGGGCTGAAGCGGTATTGGGTTCGTATAATTGAATAGGAACTGCTACCGCTTCAGCCAGTATAAACGTGTTTGAGTAAAAACGGTGCTCTCTCCTAAGACATCATCACCATACACACTGTCAATTTTGTTAACCGTCATGCCGCGGATTTTTCTTTTAGGAAATAAAAAAAATCAATAAATTACGACAATGACTTTCTTTTTCTTCCATTTTGGGCAAGCAAAATACCTCTTAAAGGTAAGGAATCTCGGTTGAAACTGATGCATAAAAGCACCTTAATTAATCCTTTTTACTTTCGCTTACCTATATATGAAATATATAGTAAGGGGAAGTATTGCGATCGTGAAAATTTTCGAATTCCAGTTTTCAACGGAAATACACGTTTTAGGGTCCCCTGAGTCCAAATAACCAAGTCCCGCAAAAAGGTCTGTGTGTGTGTGTGTGTGTGTGTGTGTGTGATAACTCCCGGGCGGAAACGGTAAGTCCTATGAAACTGAAATTTCATATTTAAGACAACTATACGCCCGAGACGTGACAAAACTTTTTTCATCAAAATGAGCTTACCAGAAGAGGCACTTTATACCATGCATTTTGCACTTTTTTTCGATTTTCTCGAAAACGGTTCCGACGATTTTGATTAAACTCGCTATATCGATGTAAAATTTAATGGGCTTTAATATCATGTAGGTTTTATTTGGATAAAAATGGTCTGACAGGGCTTAAATGCCGATATTTTCTTTCCCTAAAGTACCTTTAATTTTGTAGATTCAATAATAATAACTAGATTATCTTGTTAACGCTGATGAAAAACAGGTAAATATATAAATTGATTAAATTCGATACCCAACTAAAGGAGAAAACAGAAAAAATATTTTTTTAATGCAATTTTTCGTTTTTGAACATAAGAGCAGTAATATACATGTATAATATACCGTTGGAAAGCTAAAGATTTTAGAAAAAAATATCATCTCATACACAAGCTTTTAAAAGTTATTAGAGAGTGATGAGAAGAAGATAAAACTAACTGATTATTTTAGATAATAATATAATAGATTTTTAAATAAAACACATGTTTCTATATAAATTCAATTTGATTAATTCCTTAATAGTTTCACGTATTTTTATCTCTAACTGTATTTGAAAATTCTTTCATTGATTTTAAAAATCGAGGTAAGTGAAAGTCGTGTGTTGCCCGCTTCCAGATTTTTTAGAATATGTAAACATTATAAACCCAATAAAAATGATTTTATAAACATAGGAAGGATAAATTGAAATATTGGAAAACGCTACGAACTTAACATACAACCCTATAGCTTTGATTTTAATTATAAAAAAATTAGTTCTACATAATTACTAATTTAAAATTGACTGATAGGTGGTAATGGATTGGGCCTAGCGAGCAAAAATGGGTGCGCAACATTGATTGGGGGGAGAGAGTAGCGCATGCGCACCTTACTCCCTCTCACCCTTACCAATCACCTTAAACCTACTTTTATATTTAAGGTGCACAAATATTAAACAATCAAAGGACTATCACGATGCATTTTGAAATGGTGACTTTAATTTTTTTTGAGTTGTATCAAGAAATTTAGAAAAATATATTACTTCTCATTTCCGATCGCTTCTCATTTAACCTTCAGAGCAAAAAAAGACAGATTGTCATAGGTAATAGTTTTCATATTGCACTATTTTATCTGTTTACAGAACAATATTTGGGCCTTTAATTAATTAACCTAAGAGATAAAAATGTCTTTTTTATGTAGGTAATTAACATTTTTGTTTACTTTCACTTTCCATAGAGAGTGATGAAATGAACATAAAACTAACTGATTATTTTAGATAATAATATAATGGATTTTTTAATAAAACACATGTTTCTATAGAAATTCCATTTAACTAATTCTTTAATGGTTTCACTCATTTTGATCTCTTACTGTATTTGAAAATTCTTTAATCGATTTTAAAAACGGAGGTAAGTGAAAGTCACGTGTTGCCCGCACCAGATTTTTACTTTCCCAATACACTTTACATGTCTGGAAACGGTAGATGCACTTGGATTTAGTTGTGCTGAGAGTCCTTTAACTGTTTGGTAGGGATTTCCTTCTACTGTATGTTTGAGGACATCGTTGTCTATTACGGACGGAGGTCTTCCTCGGGGCAAGTTTTGCAAGTCGGTATCCCCAGGTGCAAAACTTAGCAAACCAACGGCTTGCTATGGTTTAATAACATTTAGTTTCACTTTGATTGAAATAGTCTGACATGGCTTAAATGCTGATATTTAAAATTTTGTTTCTCTAATAAACGTTAAGTTTTGTAGATTCGTAAAATAAAATATATATATAAAATATAAAATAAATATGTCATGACATGACACGGCTAAATATCTAATATTGAGGAATTTTATAACCAATTAAAGGGAAAACAGCAAATATATTTATTTTGAAAAAATTTCTCAACCCAATAATGGTAGAGGAGGGTAACTAAATGTGGGCTAGTGCTATAATATAGGCAAGTAAAAATTCTCGAAAACCTACAATCGAAAGACGCAACAAATGACAATCGTCTATCATGGCATTCATTCATTAATTAATGATTATTTAAGTCATATATAGCCTTATTAGTGACGAATAATTAATTAACTAATTGTTCATTACGTTCTGGACACATAATGCCTGTGCTGGCCCAGCGTTTGACACCTGGATGTGAGATTTTTGTAAGCAATTATGTGATTTATTCCATCTACCATAGTAATTTAATCACTTAAAAGGTAAATATTTATAATTGTTATTTTCGTACAAGATATTATAATTTTCTACTTGTATGCATATTTGAGTACCTGTTCCATATTTAGCGTCTATTTTGATTTTTGTTTAATGCTGTATTAATAATATATTCTAATATTAAGACCATAGTATTGTTACTTAGCTCTTTAAAAATGTATGTGTGATTATTTTGACGGCGAGAAATGGTTAATTTTTTATTATGTTTTATTTTTGAGGCAAAAACAAAATGGTAGCCCATATTTGGTTACTCTCCTCTAATAATATATCGGTGGAAAGCCAGGATTATAGAAAAAAAGTTGCATTTTATTTGGTTGTTTCACATAAAATGTCCGTTTTTATAGTTTCTGAAATACATAAAGGATTTTGCAGGTCTCTGTTGATTTCTTCCGAATGTTTACATATTTAAAGTATGTAACAAGGTCTCTGAGGTGGGATTGGAGAGTTTGAGAGGCAATAGTTGGGTCAGTATTGACTGATAACACACAAGTGTCATCAGCATAGGTAGAAAGGAAATTGTTAGGATGGGAAGGGATATCAGCTGTATAAACTGTAAAGAATGGGTCCTAGGATACTGCCTTGAGGAACACCAGCAAACTGACTAAAAATGGACGAATAGGAATTATTATGATTGACATTGAAGGATCTGTCTGTGAGGTTCAACGCTTAATTTTGATTTTTCTGGTGTCCACACTTTATTTACTGTAGAAAAAACGTATAATTGTATGTTTTGATTCTCCAAGATACATTCAAATTTTAAATTAATTTTTTATTATCAAACTGTTCTTTATTTAAACTACAATATTATATGTCTATGAGAATTTAAAAAAATTACTAAAATGTTATAAACACATACAATACAAATATTCGTTTCTCATCGGCAAAATTTTGCCGAATTTATTTGGGGGCTTTTGGGTCAAGCTTTCTGGATTCGGGATAGATTTCGACCCCCTAAGCCCTAGCTGCGGCGTCCATGAGTCTGCTGAGCATATACTGTTGAATTGCACCGCCTATGAAGCTCAACGGATAAATCTGCTGAGGTACACCGGGCTGTATTTCCTCTCATAAACCGATTTTCCTCAGCTGGGGACGGAAAGTAACACAAAGCTTTTCTCACGGATGAAAAACCTGTGTGGGCCCAGCCCAGATTAACATCGGACGAAGAGTAGCTCCTATAAAATATCAAGAAAGAGGAAATACTGCGGCTGACGAAGGTTAACTACAATGAATGGCGTTCCTACAAATCTGACAGTTAGAGAAGAGAATCCAATTTGAGGACATTTATTGGCAAAAATAACTTGCTGGAGGAATCCGCGAGTTAATTTTGCCATAACACGTATTGTATATCATTCAAGGTAAGGTATGCAAAATAAATAATACTTAGTATTTAGTATATATTTTAGTATTTTTAATAAGACATTCACTATTTGTTTTGGATGATTTGTTGTTAAAATTTCAAAAGGCGATTACCTACCCTCCTGTGTAGCCTTGGGTTTAGCCCCTCTGCGGTATTTTTGAAAAGAAGAGGGGTAGAGGTGATGAGGATGAGAAATGAGAATCGGAAATGGTCAATCAAATTCCATCCACGGGGACGGTCAAGTAAGAGGCCAATGAAGAGAAGTCGGTCAGGGGTTGGAGAGCAACCAGAACGATCCAGAGCTGGAGGATGAATTTAAGAAATACGCCTAAGACGAATTCCACCTTCGCCAGCCACATAAGTGTCCTATGGTACCTCTTTTTTGTAATATTGTTTGGCAAAGTTAACAGTAATAAATCCCTCAGTATTCTCCATAATAGTTCTAGGCATTGTGTAAATAGAATGGGTATGTATTAGCTTATATTAATAATAATGTCATTTATTAAAATTAGAGACAACGCGTAATTGCGGAGTTTGTACCCTGTGAATATAATTGAGTCGATAGCATCGCGGAGGCTCAAATGGGCGCGTAAAGTTGTTGGGCTCGGTGAGGAACGGATTCCGAGAATGTTGGTATTCGCTGAACCAACTGGTAGGCGTCCGAAAGGTAGGCCGAAGCGTCGATGGGAGGATTGCATTAAGGCTGATCTAGGGGGCTTGGGCTTGACCGACGAACTGGACGAGTCTGTGCAGGCGAAGTTTGGTGGTATCGGCATCGAACCTTCGGGTTTGGTAAGCCTATTATTATTATATTATTAATTAAAATATGTTGGTTATTTAATCTTCCCCTGCATGCCACCTAAAGCAATAGTGAGATTGGTGAACACGACACTAAATATAGTCTATACACACACTAAATACGTTTTTGAAGCTACTGTTGCCTTAGAAAAGCAGCCGGCCAAAAACAGCGAATTCCATCTTCAAAGTTTGATCGAAAATATGCTTTGGAATAGCATTTTTACAAGCGATCCAGTCGCAGCATCGATTATTAATACCACTGAACCCCTAGTTGGATAGATGCATGATATAGATCAAATCTGTCAATGGGCAAAGAAAAAAAAAAAAAAAAAAAAGCTGGAGTTCAGTGCAGGTAAAACTAAAGCAATCCTCAAATCCTCATCGGCTTTAAACCAACCTTGAACTCCCTTCCATACTACCCGTTGCTCTTTCTCAACAAAGTCCCTATTCCGTCCCATAAAACCTTTTTAAACCTTGGAGTTACCTTTAACCAAAACCTATCCTGGAATAACCATGTATCTGAAATATCCTTAAAATCCATTTCCATACTCAAACAGATTCCGTGAATCCTTACCTTTAAAAAACCGTCAGCTGCTTGTTTCCTCTGTTATCTTCCCAAACTTCGACTACGGTTGCTTGGTGTACGGGGGCCTAACTGGTGAACTAGAAATAAAATTAAAACGTGTAATGAACTGTTTTTTATCATTTATTTTCGGAGCCCGTAAACGTAGCCTTATTTCTGGCTACTATATCAACTTAAAATGGCTTTATCCTTCTGTACGACGGCACTATTTCCTTGGCTCTTACCTATTCCAAACTTTAAAAATGAGAAAACCTTCCTACATAACTGAGCTCCTTAACCTCCGCTGTGATATCCATTCATTAAATACTTCTTTTTTTTTTTTTCACGGCGACAGGCCGTGCAGGCCTGGGCCTCGCGGTGTAATCTCCTGGGAGATTACATTCGCGTTTCTTGATGCAATTTGTAGGATAGGGTCATCACTCCCTACGCCTAATTTTATGAGTGGCCACCATTTGGCTGACGGGTCTCACATACCCGGGGGAGAGGCTGTGAGTGAATCCCCATTTGATTACATCCTTATAAAAGCCCCGCCGGGACTGGGATTCGAACTCACAACTTTAGCATGAGAGACTAGCGCGCTAGCCACTCAGCCACGGGCTCCCCTGCATTCATTAAATACTAGAGCCCAATAAATCAATATTTATATCCCATCACATAAAACTACATCCTTTCACAAATCGTTTCTAATCCTTCTGGAATCCGCTCTATCCGTAAAGCCGCCTATCTTTCTTCCTCCTATTCCTACTCTTCCACTACCTACTCTTATCTCAATCTTCCGTTCCATTGTAAAGTAAAAAGGTATATATATAGTATAAATTTACAAAAATTTGTAGATATAATCAATATTTGATCTTTTATTTGTGTGTGTATAATATATATATATATATATATATATAATATATATATATATATTTTTTTTTTTTTTAAGTATCCAGACCATAAGGATTTCTTTTGTTCATTGTTCATTATTCTCAGGGGACTTGATCCCAGAATATATTTATTTTTTTCCATTTCATTTCATTTCAATTAAATAATTTTTCATGCGAACCTAAAACCGTTAGCATAGAATTTCGATTTAGCATATATGGATATTTGTAAAAAAATGTTTAAAGGTTGATGAGAGGCCAGTTGACTGGCTGAATAAAAAGAGGGGCAAATCTGATCTGTAGGCGACTGGTGGTGTTGGAAAAAGGGCTGATCTTGGCAGTGCGCACTCTGTTGACAGGACACTCCAGCTTAGGCTGCTTGAGGGGAGCAGAAATGAAAGGCAAGACAAGCTATTTAGAGGATTCGAGATAAAGAGGGAGGCGTTAAGTCTATAAAGGAGAGGAGCCGGATTCTTTTCCGCCTCCGTTTCAATCTTACCTTTGTCGATTCCGAATACCTCCTATAATTAAATCTCAAGCTATACTTACCGAACTTGAATACAGTTAGTTATTTTATTAAAACTCTGTGTGTCTTTATATATATATATTAGTATTTTTAATATTAAAAAGCACGCTGACATGGCACTATTAGACATTGGAAAAGCTTTTGACTTCGTTTTGCGTAGGGGGTTTGATATTTAAACTTAGAAGCAACAAAGTTCCTGATTAACCAATTTTTCTAATAAATAATTATCTTTCTAACCGTCAATTTTATGTTCAAATTAATAACAACAAATCCGATTTAAAATATATATAGCCTTGTATACCACAAGGATCTGTCCTTGGACCAATTCTTTTTAATCTTTATACTAACGAATTAACAAAAATTGAATTGTAAAACGCTGCATTATATAATAATAATAATAATAGTCTTTAATGATATACAATACATATAAACATTTATAATACATTTTTATTTACATTTTTTTCTTCTTTCTTTTATACATATACGTACATAGACCTTCCTTTTTAGGAGTTTAAAGTCTTTAACGATAACTATCCGTACTTTAGTTGAAGAGTTCGCTCATCTTCATCTTCCAAAATTCCCTGTCCTTGGCTTTTCGTGACCATAGCACTCCTTCTTCCTTTTTTATCTCATCGACCCACCTTCTTCTATGCCTGCCTCGGTTCCTTTTCTCATCCAATGGGGTCCACTCAGTCAGTATTTTCGCCCAGTTTTTATCACTTTTCCTCATTAGATGGCCAGCCCATTGCCATTTCATCTTTTTCACAAATGTGATTGCATCAGTGACACCACTAACCTTTCTTATTGTTTGGCTGTTTAGCTTTTAGCTTTTCCTTATGTCTAACATGCTCCTCTCCATTGCTCTTTGACATGTTATAATTTTTCTCTCATGAAGCTTGTTGAAGGACCATGTTTGACATCCATAAGATAGGACAGGCAATATACAGCTATTGAAGGCTAACGTTTTTAGAGGCTGGCTGATATTGTTCTTCATAACCATCCCTAAGCTCCAATATTTTCGCCAAGCCATAGCTGTCCTTGTTTGGATTTCAATAGACTGTCTATCTTTAAAAGATATCACTTGTCCTAGATATTTGATTTCTTCTACTACACCTATTTCAGGGAGATCTGTTTTCACTTTTGCAACACTGGAGCTGGTGATTATTTTAGTCTTTGCCAAGTTCAACGACAGTCTATGTTGTGCAATTGTATACCTAAGTTGTTGCAGTATTGTCACTATCTCTTCTTCTTTTCTGGAAATCAGTAGCACATCATCAGCGTATTTAAGTACATTTATTTTGACACCATTTATATTTATCCCATATTTTGCCATTCCATCTCCTTTAGAATAAGTTCCAGTACTAACTAGTACTGAACAGCTGTGGTGATAGTACATCTCCTTGCCTGACTCCCCTCTTGATTGGAAACTCCTTGCCTTTTTTGTCGCTAAATATAAATGCTTTGTTGTCAGTATATAATTGCTTTATTATAGAAATATATTTTTCCTCGATACCTATCGACTTGAGAGCTGTTATAATGCTGCTATGATACATACTGTCAAATGCTTTGGAAAATATGGATATATATATGGGTCAATCCATTCGAAATCGTCCAGACCTTGCCGCTCGACATTTCTGATTTTCGTGATTTTTTGACAAATTATTCTCTATCCTTTCGTGAATATAAAACCCTAAATAAATTTTGTATTAACCATAATTTTGTTGATATCGTATCAAAACAAAAATTAACAATAAGATAAGGCCATGCTTTGTATTTTTTGTTCAATTCATTAACTAAATAGTGAAGAAAGTTGTTTAAAACATTCTCTCCAAAATGAATAAAAAACGAGATTTATAGAGAGATAAAAGTATATAAAGGAAAAGAGCTCACTTTTAATTATTTTTATTATATAGCTTATTCATAGTCCTACTTGCTGTAATAATTTCGATTTTGAAAACATAGTCCTTTTTTGTGTTTTTTTTTTCAAAATTGGCGAAAATTCGTGTTTCGCTATGTTTACACGGAAATATCACAACAGCGACTGAGTGAAAAATCATTCCTAACCTCCCTAAACTTAGGTAATGTGTTGTTGAGACCAAAATTACACAAAATACTCTCATCATCATTTTAGTTTTTGTTTGGTCCTATAAATATGCAAAATTACCGGAGTTAATATTTTGTAAAGGAAAACGATATTTTAGCAGTTACGAGAATTTTACAACTCCGGAACGAGCTTAGTCTCAAAGACCAAATTTATATCACTTAAACAAGTCGTATAGATAGGTATACGACTAGATAGGTATAATCTGTATTAGTTTTATAATTTTTCACTCAGTCGCTTTTGAGATATTTCTGTGTAAACATCGCGAAAAACGAATTAATGCCAATTTTGAAAATTCATATACAAAAAAGGACTATGTTCTCAAGATTGAAATTTTTACAGAAATTATTACTATGACTAAGCTATATAAAAAAATAATTAAAATAATATAATGTAATTAAATTCCCTTATATACTATTATCTCGTTTTTCACTCATTTTCGAGAATGTTTTAAACATATTTCTTCCATATTTAGGTAATGAGTTGTGGGAACAAAAAATACAAAACATGTCCTTATCTTATTGTTAATTTTTGTTTTGATTTGATACCTACAAAATTACAGGAATTAGAAATATTTTCCCATCAGATGTTTTTTGCACGCGGAGCTGACTTAAAACGATCGCAATACTTAAATTTTTTTATTTATTAATGGTTTTATATTCGCGAAAGAATAGAGAACAACTGGTCAAAGAATCATGAAAATCAAAAATGAGCGGCAAAATTAATGAAAAATTCTGTTTTTATGAAAAAAAAAAAAATTAAATTAAAAAAAAAAAAAAAAAAATATATATATATATATATATATATATATATGTGTGTGTGTGTGTGTGTTGTGTTTTATGTATGTGTGTGTGTGTGTGTGTGTTTATGAGAAATCTGGTTGATTATTTGCAAATTTTATATTTTTTCACATTCATTCTTCTCCTATAAAACTATTGAGGCGTCTCTGTGCTAAAATGATTATTTTCAATGGAAAATTTAATTATTTTGATGCAAGTATTGTCTATATAAATCGAGACTAAGATATACTGTGTGTTACGCGGTTTGAGAGGGAAGAAATTTGATAAAATTTCCCCGACCAAAATAGCCATCGAAAAATAAATAATTAGATTATGGTTTATGTAAAATACTATAACATATACTAAATATCTATTCGTACCAATACTTATGAGCTAATGCTTTATAATAAACCTATTTGGCTGAATTCGCGTTGGTAAGAAAGTATTGGGATGATCCATAAGATCGTTCAGTTTTTGAAGGATAAAATAAATCAATTTTTGTTTTTTTAATTATTTTTTGATATTTACAACTGTATTGTACAACACATCTAGTAAATAGGCTAAAAGAAAATTGACATGAATATAACATGGAGAGAAGCTACCCAGCGGCAGCACTTTATAATTATTCTAAACTAGTAAGTCTCGAGGCCATCTTCTTTTCAGACGCCTCGGAGGATTGTCAGGAATGGAAGAGAAAACAAGGATTGAAACTAGTATGTTAGAGTGGGAGTGGAGTTTGTCATGGAAAGATTGATACCTGGTTTGGGCCAAATCAGCTACATAGGGAATATTAAGGTCTTTATGGATGAGCTTATTCGTGAGAAAGTAAGGAGCGTTTAGGATTTTTCGAAAGATCGCGGATTGTAAGGATTGAAGACGCAATTTTTTTTAGAGTATAGATTATATTTTATTCAATAATGTATTCGCCGTTTTTATGAATGAACTCTTACTGTATTTTATTATTTCACGATCGTAAAACATACGCGGCTTAGAAGGGAGAACTGCTCGAGATACGTTTTCACATCTCTCTAATCAGCGAACGATTTCCCGTTGAGGGAGTTTTGAAGGGACGGTAATAAGTGGTAGTCGGATGGGGAAAAGCCCAGAGAATACGGCTGGTGTAAAAAAAGGTCCCAGCTATTTGCACCAACTTTTGCTGTGTGGTTAATGAGGAAAAACAGAGGAATGGCGTGGTCTAGTGAATAGAGAACTAGTCTACTGTTCTCCGGTTTCCGTCTGTCCCAGAAAAATGATTTATTCTGTTATTTTGAACGGGAAGCCACTCTGGGATAAGGAGACACTCATAGGGCACACTCAGCCTCTATAAAGTTGGTGCCCAAGAATTAGGGGGAGGGAGGCAACGGAGTATGACCTTAGCCTAATGCATGATCGTTTGGCCTAGAAACGGTATAAATCTTTATATGTCCTTTCGGTTTTTCTTTTATTTTTATGTCACTATTAGCCCAGGTAAAGAAGGTCAAAAATGGCCTTATGGCGGATTTTTAACAATTTTTGCCAGCTGTTAGAACTCTATAAAAGGAATATTCTCCCAACATTACTCATCTCTTCCTCTTGTGCTAACCCTACACCCCAATTTTAACTTAATTTTCTAAACGTTAAGATTTTGCTTCATATCTCTATTAGATATTACCTATCTAATACTTTATTTCAATGTATCATTTTTTCCCTTAGATTGTTGTAGTTAAATAAGGCTTGTATACTCGTACATTGGATATGGGGATGCACATCAACCAGGAAAAGACAAAATACATAAGAGCTGGGCCGGGAACAGAGACTGCAGACCGACATCCTGTGATAATGGGCCCATTTGCGTTCCAGAGCGTCGACCAATTTTTGTACCTCGGATCAGTAGGGAATTGTGGAAATAGGATCTCCGGGGAAACAAGTCAGCGTCTCCTCAAAGCCAACAGGTAGCTATTTTGGCCTCCGAAAGCACCTGAAAAGTGCCTACCCACCCGTCGCACAAAGTGCCTTTTGTATAAGACTCTCATTAGGTCCGTCTTAACTTATGGATCTGAGACATGGACCCTCTCTGGTAAAGAGGAGAGGGAAATCCTCATATTTGAAAGAAAGATCTTAAGAAAGATATTTGGGCCAGTTAAGATCGGGGAAAGCTGGAGGCGGAGGACAAACATGGAAATCTACCAGATCTATGGCGAAGCTGATGTGATGAGGTTAATCAACTTAGGAAGGCTGCGCTGGGCTGGCCACGTTGTACGGATGCCAGACGATGAAGTTCCAAAAAAGCTGCTGGATGGGAGGCTCCACCGGACAAGGGGAAGAGGAAGACCTCGGCTTAGATGGGAGGACACCGTTGCCCGGGATGCTCTTCGCCTACTTGACACCAGCAACTGGCGAGCGGCTGCTCAAGACCGAACCACCTGGCGAAGACTTATTGAGGAGGCCAAGGACCACATTGGTCTGTAGCGCCACGGATGATGATGATGATACTCGTACATTATTTCTTCTTTTCTTTTTTTTTTTTTAATTTCTCAGGAAGTTTTATTTAATATTTCACTCTTAAATATGCACACCTTAACTTCCTTTTATTATATATTTATTTTCTTTCACGATTTTTTTAACGTTTCGGGGTTCTTTCCCCATTATCAAGACTTTTTTTAAAACACTTTTAAATATATCACTCATTTTTCACATTTATAGCTTACTGCTATTCGTCCACATCGAAGTTTACTGGCTGACTTAATAAACAATGATAACAATAAACTTCGATGTAGAGGAATTACAGTAAGCTATAAATGTGAAAAATGATTGATATATTTAAAAGTGTTTTCAAAAAAGTCTTGATAATGGAGAAAGAACCCCGAAACGTTGAAAAACGATGTAAAAAATTGTGAAAGAAAATAAATATATAATAAAAGGAAGGTAAGGTGTGCATATTTAAGTGTGAAAACTTATTTCTTCTATGATCAATAATTTTGCTCTTATTCGCTATAATTCAATAATATAAAAAATAAAAAAAAATATTTAAAAGAAATTTACAACTGTATTACAATAAAATACATTAAGTAAATGTGCTAATAGATCAAGTAGGCGTGATACAGGCATGTGAAGAAACTACCCAGTGGTAGCACTTCAAAGTTTATTCAGCTAAGTAGGTCTCGAGGCCATCGTCTTTTCAGCCGCCTAGGAAGATGATCAGGAATAGGAGATGAAAGTTTGCGGACGAGTGGGTTGGAGTGGACGGGTAATTTGGAATTAAAGGAGGTATATCGAGTTCGGGCTAGATCTGCGACTAATGGGATATTTAGGTCTTTATGAATTATTTTATTGGTGACAAAGCAAGGGGCGTTTAGGATCTTTCGGAGGATTTTGGATTGCAAGGATTGAATGCGGGAAGAATTGGATGGTTTGGTGGATCCCTATAACTCAATCCCATATGTCCAAATAGGCCTAATGATGGTAATATAAATTAATTTTTTGTAGTATGTGGAAAGTTTTGAGCTGTTTCTTGTCGTTTCAACAAAAATTTAATACATAAAGAGTTATTTTGGATAGATTTGATGTTAGTCTGGGTGAAATAACCCTCACTGTTTCTACAGTAAATCAAAGAAGAACACGTTGCTAAAATTGTGAAGATATGTTGATACATTGAAAAATAATAAAATACTTTTTTTTTTTTAATAATTGATTCATTTAGAAATAATACAATCAGCCACATTCTTAGGCAATGAGTATTACAGCTGTAAGAAATCATTTATTCCATATATACCAAGTAAATAGAAATAAAATAAATAATTATGAAGAAGAATAAATGTTGGCTTGTAAAATAAGTTCTTAGCGTTTTTTACTAGTGATTAAAAAAAAACTTGGGTGTCTTGTAGGTGTCGTAGAGTGAAAATAGTCTGTGAATAATGCATTAATTCCTTCCTCTTCGTCGTTAAAGGAGAATCCGAGCGCAGGTAAAGGTTCACCATCAACAGTTGAAGGTCGACCCGTTCGCGTCTTCCGAGTAAAAATTTCCGGTTCTTAACCGAGATAACCACTCACGGAATTGCTTTTTCCTAATAGTCCAAGAGTTGGGGACGAATATTATTAGTACTATAGGAAGAAAATTTTCAATGTGATTTTCACATTTTAGCCAATGTGTACATTTTTTTTGTCTGCCAACTCAAACTCAGCTCGATATCATAGAAACTGTCAATTTAACCAAACTACTCATTATAATAAAAAATAACAAGCGTCTAATTAGCTTTAATACAAGAGGTGAGGTGGCTGTAGGTCTTATAGGTACCGAGATATATTTTTCAATGCAATACATTGTGTCCTAAACATAGGAATGTACCTCATTTTAACTTTATGAAGGTAAATGTTACAGAAACCACGCATTGTACGGAAATACTTATTCAATGTCCATTGATGCATATTATAATAAGTATTATTGTGTCATAGGTGGTTTCTGTGATGTTTACTTTCTTTACGTAAAAATTTGGTTAATTCTCGTATTAAGGAAACAATGTATTATAAGGACAAATATATCCCGATATCTATAAGAACTACGGACGTATATCACCTTTTATATTAAATATTATTAAATGCTTGTTAATATTTTATTAAGAGCATATTGGTAAAAGAAAATCGGGTTTAAAACAGGGTGACTCTCTTTCACCTGTTTTATTTAATATAGGTTTAGAATATGTCTTAGAAAAGGTGACGTGTACCGAGAAAAGTTTAAATATGGGTGACAAGATCCTGGTTTTGGGGAAAGCGGATGATTTAGTACTGCTAGGTGAAGTACTAATAGTACTTAAATAGTACTTATTATTATTATTATATTGGCGAAATGGCGGTTTCTATGATATCGGGCAGTACATTGTTTAAGGTCAATCGATTCCTCCCCCATGTGGTTGAAACTTTAATGCAGCGGAGAGGAATCATCATAGGTGCACTTAAATAGCAGCCAAGTCCTAAATCCTTTGAGGTGGATAAGAAGATAGAAGGAGAGAAGGAACTTAAAGAATGTAAAACCTAACTCGATTACAATATGAATTGAATGCAAAGATACTCAGCAATAGGGATATACCACCAGGCAGAGTCGGGCTGGGGATCTGTAGAGTAGCACTAGTTCTTGCTATACTCACAGAACAATGTATATTGTTAATAGAGAGAGTTTCTCTACCAGACTAGTGTCTCGGCACTAGGTCAACATACCTCTTAAGGTTTATTTATTATCTTGAAACAGCTACGTGAACAATGATATTTACGATCGTATCAGCAAGTGAAAATTACAATATTATTAAATAGTACGTATTCACATATTCGGTCGACGGTCCAAGTAGCCGCCGCAAGCGCTATCTGTGAGCGAACGCGTGAAGCATCCGCTACATCTGTATTTAGAACGCAATGTATTACATGGACAGAAAAATCTCGGTACCTATAATACCTAATCCTGCCTGTAACCTCTAATATTAAAGCTTATTAGACGCTTGTTAATTTTTATTATTATGAGTAGTTTGGTTAAATTGGCAGTTTCAATGGTATCGGGCTGTTAAAAGTCGATCAATTCCTCTGTTTAAGACACAAAGTATTATATGGACAAAGATATCTCGGTACCTATTTGACCTACAGACGTCTATCAGGTCTGAATTAAAGCTTATTCAATATCCATTAATTTATATCATAATAAGTGTTTTCGTAAAATGCTTGGTTTCTGTAATATTTACCTTCATAATATTAAAATTAGACCAATTTTCGTAGTTAATGTATTATATGGACAATGACAGCTTGATACCTGTAAGACGTCTATCAGCTCTAATCGAAGCTTGGTGCCTTTCTCATTTCTGTATCAAAAGAAATTTTAAAATAGAACAAGGCCTACATAGAAGAGCTGGGAGTATTATCTCAAGCTGAGCCATCCCAACAGTCCCACTTCTCTTATCTTAATGTTATCTTAAATTGTACATCTGCCTGACGTAATTTTATTAGCAATACGCCGTCTAGACATCGCTCACCTCTCATTTATTAGTTTACACATTGTTTGTAATCTTTTCTTTTAACGATATATTTTATTTTTCACGGTTTTAGCAATTCTTTAAGTTTGTTAAGATGGAAGACTTTATTGAAAAACTTAATTGTATTTTGGAAGAATTAAAAAAATAAGCAAACTGGAAATATCGGAAAAAATTATCTAAGTTTGAGGACAAATACGGGAAAGATATTGAGAATATTACTCTGAAAGAATCGCATGGATTAACTTGTATTTTAAATATATCAAACTGTAATGATATTAAGTTATGGAAAAATAATTCAGCAACACTAAGGGTTCAAATACAAAAGGATATTTATAGTCAAAATATTATTAAAGTTATAAATTCCAAAAACTCCCCCTTTTATCCACATCTAGCCACAGTAAATTACATTATAGACCAATGTTCACAGGAGGTGATTTGATGGGTAATTAAAATCAGGGGTGATGTTTTAAACCTAAATTATAAAAAATTCATGCAAACAAATGATATATGTAGTTTGTGTAATACAAATGAAATAGAAGATCTCTTTCACTTTTTGGCTGCCTGTCCAATGCTTTCAGAGTTTAGAAAAAAGTATTTTAATTCTAAAAATCTGACTTGGGATCAAACATTAGAGTTAATCAATGGAAAAGATTGGCTGGCTTTACTTAATTACTCCAGATCGGCTTTCTCTAATAGAATGTTGTTAACGAACGAATTTAACTATTAGTGAATTTCATTTTAATACATAAATAACATCAGAAGTATTGATATATTGTTTCTTATTTTGTTATTGATTATTATTTATATTGAAAGATTAATGATTAAGTTTGTCAATAAACACAGACTCCACGGACGGTCAATAGACCATGTAGTGTGTCTAATTTGTATTATTGTATTTCGTAATTTGTAAATTGTTTATTTTGTTTATTTTATACTTGCTGTAATTTTGAAAAATAAAAAGACTTTTCTATCTATCTCTATTGAGAATATTCAAGCTGAGGTGGAAACTGTAAAGGCTGGTGTCACAAAATTAGTTAAATTTCATGTCAGGAAGATGATTTTAATTGTTTTTGGTATGAAACATGGAAAATCTCAGTCAATGGTGGAGGACTTTATAAAAAAATTTAATTCAATAGAGGTGAATTAGGCTTTATGACATTAAAAGTGTGTACGCACTAAATTTAAAAAAACGAAAATGCACCTGTAAAAGTAATATTATTTTCGACTATACTGAGGACAGATATTTTAAGGAAAAAGAAGTTCCTTAATAATAGTGCAGGGTTAATATAACTCCCTGGTATACCAGGGTCATGGTAACTTGTTCAGAAGGATTGATGAAGATTCGATTCTGGTCATGCATTCTGATCTTCAGGCGAATAAATATACGGACACACTTTATTGTGTAGGGATTAATGGACTGACTCACACAGGCCATGCAATGGAGTCAATTGCTATACAGAATGGTCCCTGACAGAGGTAGAGCTGGAATATGGAGAATGGACAAATCCAGGGAAGAGATTTCCATCTCTTTAGGTAAACATACCTAAGTCTTTCAGGCTTTTAACTATCCATACCGATAGTCAAGCTGCAATCGGAGCTCTGGGTAGTTACATGACTCGGTCCAAATTAGTAGAGGAAATCAAAAGAAATCTCAATACGCTTTCTCTACTGAACAAAGTCCGAGTTTATTGGGTGCCTGGTCACTCAGGCATCTTGGGCAATGAGAGAGCTGATACCCTCGCAAGGAGGGGCTGTGCTCAGTTACCCTGTACACCTGAACCTGTGTGTGGAATAAGCTCAGCTATGCTAAAGGTTTGATGAAGGAGGCTGCTGACAGTAGATCCAGGCAATACTGAAGGGATACTGGAAAGCGGGATCACTTGTAGCTGGGTGGTTAGCATAACAGCCTCCCATGCCAAAGGTCACGTGTTCAAACCCCCAGGTGGTCCTAGGATTTTTTAATGGGAGTAAAAAATCCTCAGTTATGCCGTCCTTCGGAGCGGACGTTAAAAGGTGGTCCCGAGCCTTTGCGATGTCAGGTACTCGTTAAAGATCCCTATCCTAATAAAACCTGGATAGGCAAAATTTAGGACTCCCACTGTAGCATCGTCCGATTAGCCATAGTAGCATAAAGTGACGTTAAATAAATAAACTAAAACTACTGGATAGCAGCATCACTCTAAGGTTGTACACTACTTTCATTGGAGAGGATAACTCTGAGGAGAGTGACAGGACTGTATACAGGACACTGTCAGCCTAACAGGCATCTCCATAATATGGGGTTAGTGGCCTCACCTACTTGCAGATTCTGCAAAAAGGAAGATGAAACTGCATACCATGTGGTATGCAGTTGTCAAGCGATTGCTCGGATACGGTTTTACCATTTTGGCAGCGACCGTATTATAGATCCCAAGTTGGGTGAACTGATTAACCCCTATAGCTTGGTCAGTTTCACCAAAGCACTAGGCCTGTACCAACGGAAACGAACGGCGCACAATGAGCCTAATAAGGCTGCAGTGCATAAGATAAGCCGAGAAAAAAAAAATAGTGTAGAGTTTAAAAATATAAAAATAAAATAAGATCTTCAAAAAGAAGTTAGAAAAATAAGAAAGAAACTGTTTCCATATCTTCTTAAGTACAGTAAACAAAATATAAAATGCAATATTAGATACGACACGGAGTAGAGCTTTGGGGCTCTACTAAACCATCAAATTCTTCCCGCATCCAATCCTTACAATCCAAAATCGTTCGTAAAATCCTCAACGCTCCTTACTATGTCACGAATAAACTTATCCATAAAGACCTTAATGTTCCCTATGTTACTGATTTGGCCCGGACCAGGTATCAATCCTTTCATGACAAACTCCATTCTCACTCTAACCCACTAGTTTCAATCCTTTCTTCCTCTTCAATTCCGGATAATCCTCCGAGGCGCCTGAAAAGGAAATGGCCCCGGGACCTTCTAGTTTAAAATATTTTAGAGTGCTGCCACTGGGTAGTGTCTCTACATGTTTTTCATGACAGTTTTGTATATTACCATCACATTTACTAGATGTATTTTTATTTAATACAGTTGTAAATATCAATAAATATGTTTAAAAAAAAAAAAAAAAAAAAAGATACGACAAACTACTTAGTGATGGAAAATTAAATACTCTGAAGGAACTTGAGGCTCAGGAAAAAGAGAGGTGCAAAAGACATCGAAGTGAGGAAAATTCGACTGAAATTGTTTGTGCGTTGGGATCTAAAACAGAAGAACTCTATCTTAAAAATACCACCACCACCCCAAAAAAAAAAAAAAAAAAAAAAAAAAATGATGGGAAGCGCATGAAAGGTGCCTATAAAAGAAGCAATAGTCTAGAAATATATTATACGTCACTAAAAAATGATAAATCACAATTATCCGATAATAATGAGGGCTCAAAAAATAAAAAGGGTAATAAAACTGGTGATGCCAGTTAGGTGTAGCAAATCAAACAATCTTGTAGATTCTATAAAAATAACCATATTACCTTGTTAGCATTGATAAATAACAGCTAAATATGTAAGTTGTGCGAACTTGAAAAACAACTAAAGGATAAAACTGAAAAAATATTTTTTTAATACAATTTTTTGTTTTTGAACACAAGAACAGTAATATACATGTGTGATATACCGTTTGAAAGCTAAAAATTTTATAAAAAATATTATCTTATACACAAGCTTTTAAAAGTTAATACAGAGTGATGAAAAGCCGATGAAACTAACTGATTATTTTAGATAATAATACAATAGATTTTTTAATAAAACACATGTTTCTATAGAGATTCCATTTAATTAATTCTTTAATTGTTTCACTCATTTTTATCTCTTACTGTACTTGAAAATTCTTTAAATGATTTTAAAAACGGAGGTAAGGGATAGTCGTGTGTTTCCCCATCATTTTCCGGACAACCCAATAGATTAATCAATCCTCATTTGACGCGTTCATTTCCAACAGGTACTAGAGGACATTTTTTTCGAAATTGATGTTTTGACATATTTGTATTCTAATAGTTCAGTTTTATCTAAATCAATCATCACATTTTATCTAAAAAAGAAGAAAAATCTTTTAAGAACTGCATTTAATTTCAAACGGTACTAAATTCACATTTCATTTCGTTCCAAAAGGTAAAACAAAATTTTCTTCCAAAACGTACTATATCCTCTGTAGTCAGATACCCTTTCCTTCCAAAACGTACTATTTTTTCTATTATACAGCAGAAGCAACTAACCCCATAATATATTACCATTAATTTATTATTTTCTTCATTTTGTGCATTTTTATCGGTTCATTTAGCACGTCTTGAATCACCGCTATTACTTTGGTCAATCACTTAACCTAATAATCAGGTTTTAGGCTGTTATAAAAAACTTAGTTGTCTCGGTTTATTTCTTGTGGGTTCTCAATTTTTGTTTTTTTAATAGTATTTTTTCTTGCAGCCACATAAATTTTGTTTAAGAATTTTCAGAAACTCACATTTTAATATAATAATGGCATTAGATCCTGAAAATGGTTAGAATTAGCATTTCCTGACCATGCTAAATATGAGAAGAAAAACCGGGCCTGATCTAATAGAAATTTTTTATTTTTTTAAACGTAAAATAAAAGCCTGAACGTTATTTATCTATCAGCCTCTATAGTTCAATATTGTTTACACGTAGTTAATAATATAAATTAATTTCCTAAATTCACACAAATTGTAAATACAAGCTCAAAACAAATTACATCGTTACATACTTTCTTATTATAGTGTCATAAATAGATTTAAAAAAAAAACCTGTACCAACTACAATCTATGAAGAGTCTTGGGCTCAGTACTGTTTCTAGGCCAAAGGCTATGCAATGAGGTGATTAGGCCTTAATCACGCTCAGCCGCCAGGTTTTTCCCCAATCTTATTGGGTACCCACTTTATAGAGACTGGGTCTGCCCCAGGAGGGTCTCCATACCCTAGGGTCGCCCCCCGGCTGAATTAACAGAATAAATAATATTCTGCCACAGCCGGGATTCGAACCCAGGCCCCGGAGAACAGCAGACTATTAATCTATCCACTAGACCACGCCACTCCCTATAAATAGATAAAAGGTCCTTTGAATATATGCTTCCTCAATGAAAGATAGATAATCAAATGTAATTAACCAACAAGGAAAAATATTTCTCAGAAGGAGAATAAGGAAATATACATAACTTAGTAATTATCATTTAAAGACGTTAATGGTCGGTAATGTCGTATGAGGAAGGTTATGGTGAATGTTAACAACTTATCGCAGTTCATCAAAAATCAACTTTAGATTTCTTCTAAATTTAGATTTGTCTAGACTTCTAGACAAAAGACTAGCTTGGACATACTAGACTAAAACTAAAAGAACTTAATCGACGATTTGGCCGATTATACAGACTACTGAACAGAAATTCTAAACCATCTATCGAAAACAAACTGCTAATATACAAGACAGTACTGAAACCTATCTGGATCTACGGACTTGAACCGTGGGAGACAGCCAAATTTTTTAACATCAAACGTATTCAATCCTTCCAATCCAAAGTCCTCCGAACAATAGTTAATGATCCTCATTATGTCACTAACCATACCTTACACCGCGAACTACATATTCCATTTATTTTAGACCTTATACCATCAAAAGTTTCTAAATTCCATCTGAACCTTATCAATCACCCCAATCCGCTAGCTCAATCCCTATCCAGCTCCACACACCCTTACCATCCCCCTAGAAGGTTGAAGCGGCAGTGGCCTCGAGACCTCTTGTAACATTTATATTGGAGTTCTAGCATTGGCTAGATTCACGTGCTTCATTCACGTGCTGTATGCTTGAGAATTGTATATAGGTATGAGTGACTTTTGTATATATTCATATTTATTCTGTTTTATATATATGAATATTGTATTATTATTTTATAAATTTAATGTTTAGTATATATTGTGTGAATGTAGTACGAATGTTGTACTTGATCACTATTAAAAATGTCCTAAATTGGACTGGTTGTAATATTACTCAATAAAAAATTGTTTTTGAAAAAAAATATTTTAATAAAAAAAGAATCAAGTAAAAATTGGTCAATAGATAAATTAGAAATGTTTGCGTTTCCTGTAAAATTTTCCTAAGTGGAAAAAGTAGCTTTTGGAAATCAACGTCTCATTCGATGGAACAATCAATGAATTTCCCTGTAATCATTTGGGGATGTTTTATATATATATATATATATATATATATATATATATATATATATATATATATATATATATATATATATATATATATATAAGGATATCGGAACCTGACCGGTGGTGAGAAGTCAGGGGTGGGAGGTCGCCAAGGTAAGGGGGGGAGGTTGAGGGGGCGGGGCTTAGGAGAGCGCTTCGCCCCTCCCACAAGGGGATCACTCAGTCCGGGGACCGCAGAGTGTGAACATGTCAGGGTCAAGCCTCCTTCAGGCGGCTGGGCAGGAGTACGGAACCGAAGGGGACCTACTACCCGAGCTCAACGGAGCCGATTTGGCCATCTCTCTCAGCCCCAAGCACCAGCACACGACACCTTTCTCAGTCACAGACATCTTGTCCCCGATAGAGGAGAGTTACCGAAAACTGGAATTGAGCCCATACCGGAGCGGCGGCTCGACGGGAGGAGGTTCGACCGGAAGCGGACAGACAGTTCCAAGCCCACCTCACCCCGGAGGATACATGCACGTCCATCAGTTCCCGGCCCAGTACTGCAACTCCGGCGACCTGTCCTATGGCAACACCACAGGATGGTACGGACCCACTCCCAACGACCCCAGATTCGCAAGTGAGTACTTATAGATTATACTAATATTTGACACCAACGTTAATGAATGTCGTACGTGCCTTGGAGTGTGAGTTTGTTTTGATAAATACCTGCTTTGTGATTTGTTGTCGTCTTGATCCATGTGGATTGATATGCTCATCCATATCTTTCTCATCACCGGTCTTCTGGATTATTACATCTCTCTTACCGTTCGAGTGAATAAATAAGCTTGGAAAAACGTGATGGCATAAGACGCGTTTATGTGTTGACCGTTAACAGCTAAGCGTTTTAGGATGCCGTTATTCATTGTCGGGTTTGTAAAATAAAAGCTCAATAATTGGCGATAATTCCTTATAAATTAATCGCCGTCGTTCATTACACAAAGTAAAACTATAATCGTTTAGTGCAAAATGAAGGTTAATCTAGATTTGAATCATTTTATGGACAAGAAAGCAGATATCATTGATAATTTATTTACCACCATCTTCAATTATTTGACGATTTTAGAATGTGATAAATAATTTTTGTTTTTTTATTTATCAATGTATTCGTCAACATCGCCTCAAACAACTTGCAATTAAAGGTTAATAAAATGTTACGTAAATTATAATGTTCATAATAAGTTACCATTTCTCATTCGCAGGCGACTTGCATGGTTTAATTTTAATTTGTACCGGATCTTTTGGATATGGGGACTTTGTTTTAACTTCTTATTCTGTTATTTCTATCGGTTATTGAGCTTTAGCGCCGTTATTATTATTCAGCGACATTTTTTTTATCCGTAAATTGTTTGTAACAGATGAATAACTAATTATAATTTTCTTGCACACTTCATTCGGAGGATTTTTATGAAGTTAGTCTTATGGATCAAGGAAGTTGATATAACCTTTTGAAATAAGCTACTTTTTTATGTTAGGAAAACTAACGCTTAGGGATGTCAGTTGATAAAAAAAAATGGACAACGCTGGGGTAAGCTAAATGCGATTTGTACGATCTGAAATCGCATGTTTGGGCTGAATTTAACAGTGTGCCGCCTGGGTCTTCCATTTCTTTTTAAACCTTGTTTTGTTATTTGTTTCTATTATCAATGAAAAATATGTTTGGATCGCCACATATCTTTGTGAGTTGATGGGATCCATACAACGCCTTTGACTGAATATAATAGTGCATTGCTTATGCTAGTTTCAAATGCTATATCTGGGTGAAACTAGACTAGATTCCGCTTTTATATCAAAGGATTTAACTGAAAGTCGATTGTATTTTTTTTTTACTTTTTTTTTTTTTTTTTGTAATTAAACAAGTAAAACGGATCGAATATGAAATATTTGAACTGGGAATTATAAGTTATGCGGAGAAGGTTCAAGTTCAAGTCATTAGCACAAAAATATTTAAAAAATGAAATCATTATAAAAATGATTAAATTTGTCTTCAACATTTATTTATTTGTCCCTTTCCCCCTTTTTTATTTCAATTTTGAAATATTCAGTGGTAAAATTATGGTAGACACAGGCGACATTATAAGACAAAGTTATTTAGCAGGAAGAGTATACTGAGGTGTGATAGCGCGTTTTTGTAGTTCCCAATTAAAATGCACCCATAGATTTACTGATTTAAAATTTTACCATTAATCATCCTCATTCTCGAATAATAAATACTACTATAATTAATTAATAGTGTTATTCTTCAGATATAGGAAATGTACTTCTTAGACTTTTGTACATTTCGGTCATCAACTTCTTGTTTCATAAGCCATCTTTAATTCTTTGGTTTTCAGTCAATCAGGACTACTCTTGTTCGAATAATGTTTTTTCCATTATTATCATACTCTGTTTAAACTTAAATTACAACAAATTTAAAATTAAAGTATAATTACAAACTTTCTTTATTGTATTTAGATTAGCGTAGCAAAACGAACACAAAAATAATTAAATGACTTAAAAACATCCGAAATATGATCGATAACAATAATAATTAATGTTCATTTCAAGCAAAGTACAAATTTGTTATCAAGAAATTTTATTAATATCCTGCAACTATTTGATTTTAAGATAAAGTTGTAAAACTATCCTAAGCTACATTTTATTATATACACAATAAAACATAGACTAAAATAATTTATTTTCTTCAGACATAGAGTATTAATTACAGAATTTAATGTTTGTTTGTTTGTAAAATAGAAAAAGTTTGTCGAACACGAGAATTCCATGCAATATAATTTAGAACGTTTTTCATAATCGTTTCGTCAAAAAATTATAATTATTAGCATTCACACGAAAGGACACCAAGACTAAAATCATTAAAATCCTCAGCTTAAAAACAAATTAAAATTACGGAATTTTCAGACTTGTCTTAAATAATTATGAGAACTGAAAAATCTTAATTAAACGCACACATTTATATAAGTGTTCCATAGAATTACACAAAAAATTAACTTTTAATAGATTGTTATTTTGGTAATTTTATACATATATAATCTAAATAATCTATGTTACCTGAATCGGCGAATATTTACCTGGTTGGCTATTTATCGGTATTTTCGAAAATAAACTTCCTATTTTATCCATACGTTATAGGATTTTTTTTTTCTCTGGAGCGACAGGCCGTGTGTAGGCCCTTGTCCGCGTGGCTTAATCTCCTGGGAGAATGTATTTACCACGTTGCTCGATGAAATTTTATAGGGTAGGGTTATCACTCCCCACGCCTATTTTTGTGAGTGGCCACCAATAGGCTGACGGATCTCACATACCCGGGAGAGAAAAGGCTGTGAGTGAATCCTCATTTAATTACATCCTTATAAAAGTCCCTTGGGGACTGGGATTCGAACTCGCAACCTTTGCCGTGCGAGACTAGCGCTCTAGTCACTCAGCCACGGGCTCCCCCGTCAAGTTTTTACTATATATTTTAAATCCAAATTATTATAATGTCTCATGTATTCCTAGATGTTTATCAGTAATTGTACAATATGCTTTATGCGAAATTGTGTATTGAAGTTAAATTTAACTTATTCCAAAGTATTTTCATCGTTCGGTTTTGTTTTTGTTTTCTTTGTGTATTTTATGCTTATCTCACTCGAACAATTTCATTTCATTACGAACATAAATAAGCGTATTCCCATCGATACATCAATTGTATTCTTATCTTTTTGAAGTCATATCAATGATCTTTAATATGATATTATGATCTTCGTTCCAAAATACTGCTTCTATAGCATTTTTTCGCGATCTGAAATCATTCAACAACCTATCGGCTCCGGATTTTCTTGTAGCCTTTTGAAAGTTCTCTTTGTGAATTTTATTCAAAGGACCTTTTTAAAAGTTTCATAACCAAAAATTGTATGTGAATTTTTTAAGAAATTTGTGTTTTGCTGTTTTTTTTATATTTATCGATTTCACATCTAGATGTTAACGCCGAAACGATATTGGATATATTTCTTAAAAATATAAATAATATAAAATCTATATAATAATTTGTCGCATTCTTTTGTCCATTCTCCCATTAATTTAATATTATGTGTGCTATACATTCACACATTCCACCTAAACGGAAAGATTTAATATATGGTCGGTTCTCTAAAATACTCCTCATTAATTTTCAAATTGCTTCATAGTACAAAAGTCTATTTTTGCGGCGTTATTAAAGTATTTTATTAAAAAAAAAAAAATAAATAAAAATGTTTTTAACGAGTGACCATTTTACTGGCATATGCAACGTTAATAAATATTTTACCTATGTTTTTAAATTATGCCTTTAACAAAATTGTTAACAAATTATTTTATTGCTTTTTTCTTTATCTTCCCTGAGTAATACTTTCTCCTTTTCACTTCGTGATCTTGTCTTATATAGCCATTTCTTTTTAATGAACTCGTAAATATTTGTAAAATGAGATCGACGTATTTCTTTCAAATATAAAAAAACAAGTAATATTTTATAAAAAATAAATTTATATCATTGAATTCCCTAGTCAACTTATTTTTGGTCAACAAATCGGTTGCCCGTATGTCATAATTTACGTCCCGACTTAAAAAAATTAATTGTTTATATTTGGATTTTATTTAATTATATAGAAGTATAAATTATTATCTACTATAATATAATTTTATTATATATGAATTTTTATTTTACTTTCCAATAATACGTGATATATCTTTGTATATTAGATATTTTTCAAAAATGTTTATGGTTAATATTATACCTTTAATTTATTTTCCAACTACGAAATCATTTTATTATTTGTTAATAGTCAAATTATTTCATCATTTTTATTTATTCATTTTCTATTAATAAGAATAATGTGGGACGGTTATTTTTTAATAAACAAAATTAAAGGTACTTTTGAGGAAGGAATTTAGGAAAACAACGCTTTTAAACAATGTCCAACTATTTTAATAATTTAACGTTTTCAGTATATATACTGACAATACTATCAACATATTATTGTTTCATCAGCTATATTCAATATAGTTAAATATTATTAATGTTGGAAATTTCCAAACTTCCCCCTTCCATCCACATCTAGCCGCAATAAATTATATTACTGACAAATGTTCACTGGATGTAATTAGATGGGTAATTAAAAAGTAGGAGTGGTGTTTTAAAACCAAAATTATAAAAATTTCATACAAACCAATAATATGTGTAGTTTGTGTAATAAAAATGAAATAGAAGATCTTTTTCACTTTTTGGCTACCTTATAAGAAAAAAATACTTATATTCTAAAAGTTTAACTTGGGATCAAATATTAGAGAGTATAAATGGAATAGATCGGCTGGCATTAGTTGATTACTCCAGATCGGCTTTTTCTTATAGAATGTTGTCAACGGAAGAATTTAACTATTAGTGAATTTGACTTTAGTTCATAAATAATATCCGAAATGTTGATATATTGTTTCTTATTTTGTTATTAATTATTTATATTGATAGATTAAAGGTTAATTTTGTCAATGAACTCCACGGACGGTCAATAGACCATGTAGTGTGTCTGATTTTTGTTATTGTATTTTTTAATTTGTAAATTGTTTATTTTTATTGATTTACAATTTATTAAAAATATTTACAAGAATCTGAATCTGAACTAATTTCACAATCCAATATAAACGTTTTCAGTATTATTAATACTGACAATACTAGAAAACAATATCATTTCGTTTTTATTAGCAATGACAAAAAACAAAACAAACGTGTCTGATGTTATGATCTCTCATCACGAACTGAAGCGTGTTCGCTTGCCAGCATACATATGTCGGAAGCGAATTTTATTGGCCTACAAACTCGTCACATGTCCAAGAATAAACATAGGCGGAAGAACGATAGCCATGTGCCTTCTGCGGATTAGACATGGCGAACCGGAAGCGATCCACAGGCCAGTTAGTTACAGTTGATGAATCACTTCCGTTGAATAATAGAGATAAGAAAGTAATGTCTTCACGCGCCTTTCTCTTCCAGCCTTCTCTGGAACCTACTCCATCTCCAGCCAATGGTATTCTCTCATTAACTTTCTTATTTGTTCTGTCAAGTTCCTCCGCTGCTTTAATTGATATATATTGTATTTTTTTTAATCATAATACATGTTTAAAAAATATATATTTATTGGTGATTATTAAAAAAATATCTGGTGCGGGCTGCACACTACTTTCTCTTACCTCGGTTGTTAAAAATACTTTAAGAACCGTTAAATTAAGTTATCGTATAAAGTCTTTCATTTACTTCCGGGGGCAATTTTCTTTTTGGTATATATAATAAATATATATAGATATGAATTTATTTATTTTTTATTTTATGTAATATGACATTATTTTCTGTAAATATTGTAAGAATGTGGTACCACTTTTACTATTGTTCATTTTGAAACAAATCGTAATATATCTCAATAAAAAAAAATCACGGAAACAGTAGCTCCTGGCCATGAAGTTTACACAACAAAGGGCATTAGCAAAAAAAAAAAAAAAAAAATTTGTATATATATCTAAACAGAAAATACATTTTTAATGACTTGGTTGGTGGTTTGTTTAATATGTTGCCCAGAAACTAAATACTGTCAAAATATTCGTATAAATAAATCATACTGAAAACAAGTTTTCTGGGAATATGACGAATCATGGATATTTTTCAGATCACGGAATACCGATATTGGATGATAAGACTTGGTGATTTGGTGCGCGCAACAAACGACTTTCACTTACCTCCGTTATTTATATCAATTTAAGAATTTCTAAACAAATTTAGAAACGAAAATAAATTGCTAAAGAATTATTTACATTGGATTTCAATAAAAAAACATGTGCTTTATTAAATAATCTATTATATTATTATCTACAACAATCAGTTTGTTTTATCGGCTTTTTATCACTCTCGTAAACTTTTAAAATTGTGTGTACAGATAATATTTTTTCTAAAATGTTAAGCTTTCCAACGGTGTATTATACGTCTTTATTACCGTCTTTGTGTTCAAAAAAAAAAAAAAAAAAATGAACTAAAAAATATTTGTGCTCTTTTCTCCTTTAATGGGTTATCAAAATCGTTCAACTTGAATACTGTAACGTTTTTTTAGAAATGATAATCATATTATATGGTCAACTTTATGAAACCTACAAAATTTAAAATATCGGCATCTGAACCCTTTCAGCCTATTTCAATCAGAATGAAACCTACATGATATTAAAGCCAATTAAATTTTACATCGATATAGCGAATTTAATCAAAATCGTTAGAGCCATTTTTGAGAAAATCGTAAAAAGGTGCAAGATATATGGTATAAAGTGGATTTTCTGGTTAGCTGCTGATTTTGATGAAAAAGTTTCTGTAACATCTCGGACGTATAGTTGTCTCAAATACGAAATTTTAGTTTCGTACGACCCTTCATTTTCGTGCTAGACTTAGCAAAACCACAGACTTTTTAGCGGGACTTGGTCATTGGGACACAGGGAACACACGTATTTCCTTTGGAATCTGGAATTAAAAATGTTTCTCGATCGCAATACTTTCCCTAACTCTATATTTCTTATATATAGTAAAAATTAAAATGCTAATGTATAATTATGGGTGTCAATAGAATAAAATATAAATTATAATTTAGAATTATCCCTTAATTTTATGCCCTTAACGTCTGTCATATATATGCATTACTAAATATACACGTTGATCGCATTGATAATCAACTAAAGGAGAAAAGAGCACAAATATATTTTTTTTAATGCAAGTTTTGTGTTTTTGAAAACAGTAATATAGGTGTAAAATATACCGTTGGAAAGCTAAAGATTTTAGAAAAAATATTAACTTATACAGAATATTATAAAAGTTAACTGAGAGTGGTAAAATTTATCATTTTGGCTTATAAATCAAACTGATTGTCGTAGATAACAATATAATAGATTATTTAATAAAATACATGTTTTTATTGAAATTCAAGTTAATTAATTCTTTAACAATTTATTTTCATCCCTAAATTTATTTAAAAATTCTTAAATTGATATAAATAACGGAGGTAAGTGAAAGTCGTTTGTTGCGCGTACAATATTTTTGTTTTAAAATTGCATCTGTCTTGTCATCCTATATCAGTATTCCGTGGTCTGAAAAATATCCACAATTTGTCATATTCCCAGAAAACTTCTTTTCAGCATGATTTATTTGTACGAATATTTTGGTAGTATTCAGTTTCTTGGCAACATATTAAACCAACCACCAACCAAGTCATTGAAAATTTATTTTATATTTAAGTTTAGGTACAAATTTAAGAATTTTTTTTGACTAATGCCCTTGGCTGTGTAAACTTTAACACAGTAGCTCCTGTTTCCGTGATTTTTGTTTTAAATCTTTTTTATTGAGATATATTACAATTTGTTTCAAAATGAAAAATTGTAATAGTGATATGAGACCATATTCATGCAATATATACAGAAAATAATGTCAAATTACATAAAATAGAAAATAAA
Organism: Piezodorus guildinii; assembly: GCA_023052935.1. Classification (NCBI taxonomy): domain Eukaryota; kingdom Metazoa; phylum Arthropoda; class Insecta; order Hemiptera; family Pentatomidae; genus Piezodorus; species Piezodorus guildinii. The sequence goes on along the minus strand of CM041295.1, from coordinate 33,569,304 downwards.
TAAATTCATACCCACACACACACACACACACTCACACATATTTATATACTCACACAAAACAACAACCTATTATTGTGATAAATAATATACAACCTATAACTATATACAATTTGTTTCCTTGAATAACAGTGACTTTAAAGAAATGCTAATTTTAAATAAACAATATTTTCTAAATATATCAACATTATTAGATTATAAATATAAATAAGAACAAATCATCTTCTTGATATCATTTGTTCATCAAATTTATTAAATATCTTTTTTTTATACTGTATTTTCATGTTTATACTGATATTGAAGCACAGTAAAAAATTTATTGTAATTGAATTCCTTTATCTATGAAATATTATGCGTTTAAATTTAAGGAGAACATCACATTTACTTGATGTATTTTTTTTTTAATACAGTTGTAAATACCAATAAAATGTTTAAAAAAAAAAAATAATAAGAAGACGATTCGGGTACATTAAAAAATAATTCAAGTCATGGAGGCACCAACATTTCAACGTAATCCATTAGTTTCAATCCTTGCTTCCTCTTCAATTCCTGATGATCCACCGAGGCGTCTGAAAAGATGATGGCCTCGAGACCTTTAAACCTTTGTTTAGTCTCACTACTAAAGAGTGCTGCCAATGGGCAATTTCTCTTAATGAGTTTTATCATTAATCAGAATATTTACTTGTATTTTATACAGTTGTGAATTAAAAAAATATATATATAAAAAAAACAAAACATTTCAACCATTTCGCTTTAAAAATTATTCGAAGCCGCTGTTCGATCGTTAAGTTTTTAGTTTAACGCCTTATTTTAAAACGGTTTTTTTTTTCCAAGATTGGGTATCAGTTACATGGAGAAGAACAATTGCTTAGAACATAAAATTTTGAAAATTATTAGTAAGAATGTGAACATTTCAAACCACTAAAGAACAGGATATTACGATTTCCGAATACTTTTGACACTGTATAATCTTGTAATTTTACATTATTAATCGGATATATTTAAAAAATATATACTTTTCAGTTATCATGCTAGAGATTTTGCTTAATGGGATTCTCTCTTAAAGATTTGTTAGTTAAAAAGACTTATATAAATTATTTTGTGAAAAATACTTATATTATGATAAGAAATACGAATTCCGTATACTTTTGACACTCACTGTAGTTCATTTAAAATATTTTAATGAATAAATAATTAACGATACATTCAGTAAATATAGGCCAATTAGTTAGAAACTGTTTGGGAAATGGAAATTTCTAGAGTAGGTGGAGGATGGTGAAGTGGGTAATCGGCTTATTTACGTACTTTCCCTTTTAAGCCGATCTTTTCACCTTGCTTCTTTTGTTTCTACTTCATAATCTTTTCCATTTTATATTTTAGTTCCACTTACCTATATATGGAATTTATAGTGAAGGAAAGTATTGCGATCGTGAAAATTTTCGAATTCCATTCCATTTCTTTCTTCTTTTTTTTTATTTCCACGGAAATGCACGTTTTAGGGTCCCCTGAGTCCAAATGACTATGTCCCGTAAAAAGGTCTGTGTGTGTGTCCGTGTCCGTGTGTGTGGTAAGTCCAGCGCGTAAACGAAAGGTCCTATCAAACTGAAATTTCATATTTAAGACAACTATACGCCTGAGATGTTACAGCAACTTTTTTACCAAAATTAGCAAACCAGAAGAGCCACTTTATACAATGTATTTTGCACCTATTTACGATTTTCTCAAAAACTGCTCGAACGATTTTGATTAAACTCGCTATATTGATGTAAAATTGGACGGGCTTTATATCATGTAGGTTTCATTCTGATTGAAATAGTCTGACATGGCTTAAATGCTGATATTTCAACATTTCTTCCTCTAAAGTGCCTTTAATTTTGTTAGTTTTTAGGAAATTCACCATATCATATGATTAGCACATCTAAAAAAACAGGTAAATATATAAGTTGAATGAATTCGATAACCAACTATAAAAATTGAGTTCTATCTATTAAAAACAGTTCGACTTTGGACCTTAAAGAGTGTCTGGTGCCGAGTGTCCATCTTATCGCTGCAGCGTAAACAGTCTCAGCACACACCGGTGTATAATAGGGGTACTCACTACGTTTGCTATAGCATGATATTTGTGTTATTTTGCCAAACCCGTCGAGTTTCTACAGTTATTTCCTGTATAAAATTGATGGGTTTAGCACAATAGCACAAATAGCATGCTATAGCAATCGTAGTGAGTACCCCTAATGTGGAAAATGTCAGACCCGAACCGATTTACTAAAATTTTTTACAAAAACAGTGAAATTTGATCATTTACAATCAAATTAGACCATTTATAAATTTATTTAGAGATAAAGTTTTCTCGCAATGCTAAGAATAATACGCTATTACAAGAACGACGATATATCATCGTTGGCACTTTTGGCAAGTGTAGCAAAGAACGATATATCGTGGTCCGGCACTAATAGAGTTAAATTAAAAACAAAATGATTTTTAATTCATTAATTGAGGTTTAAAATTAAACATTAAAAATTGGAGGAATGGGTATTTGTTCGGGTATTATTCTCCCTAAACACCGTTCCCGAAATAATTTAAATATGGTTATAAGATATAGATTTACTATCCACTCCTCTTCTGACTAATTTACATTGTTTATAATATGTTGTATCATTTTAATTTACTTTTTTTTTTTAAAATAAATTTATTGATATTTACAATTGTACTTAATATAAATACATTAAGTAAAAAAGAGCTAAAGTATAATTAAAACGCTTTCAGAAGAAGCTACCTAGTGGTAGCATTTCAATGTTTATTTTTAGTAGGTTGGGAAGGTCATCTTTTCAATCACCTCGGGGTGTTGTCAGAGATATCTGGGAATGATAAGAAGACAAGGTGTCTTGTGTAGGTAGGGAGTTAGGAATTAAAAGAAGTATGTGACAAATTTGATACAAAGATAACTAAAGATGATTTTATTTGTGCCAGAATAAAAGGTATGCAGGATTTTGGATTGCATGGCGGATAATTTTCTCTTAATTTTAAGACTAATTTTAGCTTCATTTTTGTTCCCTTTATACAGTTGGCAGTTTGTATAATTTTACTGTTAATTAGGCTGAATTAAATAGTAGAATTAACTGAAATTAAAAATCCATTAAAACATCCTATCGAGTCCTTATTGTCGAAAATCCTTAATGTTTCATCTATCATGATCATGATCACCCATGATGATCTTAATGTTTAACATGTGACGGATTTTGACCGAACCAGATATTTATCTTTGGTTAACTCCATTCAAACTTGAACACAAGAGCTTCGAACCTTGCTTTCTCTTCGATCCCGTTAAGGACAAACAACGTCTGAGAAGAAGGTGGATTCGCGACGCTTTATATTAATTGAATTAAAACTGGAGTGCTACCAAAAGGTCGTTTCTCTACTAGTCTGTCAATTTTACACAATGTATTAGGTTGTGTTCACATGAAATGTCCGTTTTCAAGGTAAAGGATTTTTATTAAAAATACGATATGAAAACGAGATAATTTTATTCGAAGTATTTATTTTCTACACATTTTTCCCAACGTGACACCAACTTTTTTATCCCCGAACTGAAAAACTCGGGTGAGTGAAACAAAATCTGAAAACGCACTTTTCACTTGATCATTTTCAAAAAGTTTTCCTTTGACGAAGTTATCTAAAGTCCTGAACAAGTGGTAATCTGTTGGAGACAAGTCGGGAGAATATAGTGGGTGCGGAAGAACTTCGTAGCCCAGTTCTTTTAATTTTTGCACGGTATGTTTTGAAACATGGGGTCTTGCTGCCGCTCAGTGAGGTCATGAGGTACCCATGTATCGAGCTTTTTTTACTTTCCCAATACACTTTAAATGTCTGGAAACGGTAGATGCACTTGCATTTAGTTGTGCTGAGAGTCCTTTGACTGTTTGGTAGGGGTTTCCTTCTACTGTATGTTTGAGGACATCGTTGTCTATTACGGACGGAGGTCTTCCTCGGGGCAAGTTTTCCAAGTTGGTATCCCCAGCTGAAAACTTAGCAAACCAATGGCGAATGGTCCGTTTATTAACACTCCCTTCCCCAAACCCCTTGCATATATTTCTAGCGGCCTCAGCTGCTGAATGGCCGAGTTTAAACTCTTACAAAAATATGACTCTAAAGTCGCGTGTTTCCATGTTCGTATTTGGAGGTATACTAAAATGTGGGTAATTGATTGGGAAGCTAATGTTTATAATACAAAGGTAGAGGATTAGTAACTGTTTACTTTAAATATGTAAACATTGGGAAGAAAACAACAGAGACCTGCAAAATCCTTTATGTATTTCAGAAACTATAAAAAGGGACATTTCATGTGAAACAACCCAATATATTCAACTCTACGTGTTGCAGCTATGGTTAATACAGTTGTAATATCATAATGGAAAGCAATAACATTTTCACGAATGTTCTTGGTTTTATAATGTTCATGGTCTGCAGCTACTGTTTCAGTATATTCCTTGTGTGTTTATGTATGTATGTATGTATGTATACACACACATACACATACAAAGTAAGGGTCCTCCTCCACTGGACAGATTTTGATATGGTTCTTACTATAATTTAGGGCATTCTTGCCTAAAGGTTTGTAAGTAAAATGCATTGATATTTATGATATTCTATAGAAGGAGAGATTAAATTTTCTGTAACCAAGTCATCAAGAAATGGTTACTAACATATGATTAGTAATATTGTTTATTCGTTTAACGTCACTTTTATGCTGCTATGGCTAATCGGACGATGCAACAGTGGGAGTCCTAAATTTTGTCTATCCAGGTTTTATTAGGATAGGGATCTTTAACGAGTACCTGACATCGCACAGGCTCATGACCACCTCTTAACGTCCCCTCCGAAAGACGGCATAACTAAGGATTTTTTACTCCCATTAAAAAATCCTAGGGCCACCCACAGGTTTGAACCCACGACCTTTAGCATAGAAAGCTGTTATGCTAACCATTACATAGCGGGTGGCCCCCTGATTAGTGATATACGTATAATATACCACTGGAAAGCGCAAGTTATAAGCCCATCCGCTTACTCCTAATCCAAACCTAGGATTTTTATATGGTTTTCTATATCATTAAGGGCACTCTTTCCTAAAGGTTTGTTAGTATAATACATTGAAAATAATTTTTCTTTAGATTTGTCAAATATATGTGTGTGATGTTATATGACTATAGCTAATTGTTTACCTTATAAGCGGATGTAGCTGTGAGCTAAAGAAAATAGTATGCATAAATAAAAAAGTCTTGATAATGGGGAAAAAGGCCCAAAACGTTGACAGAATTTGACAAATTGTAAAAAAATGATAATAAAAAAGATATGGAAGAAAAATTGTGCTGGTTTTAATATGAATAAATATGAAAATCTTCCTCGAGACGTCGTACTGATCTAGACAATTATATATTTTTTAATCAAGGCATCAAAATGTTTTTCCTGAAATATAAGTAATATAATATACCTTTGTATAGAGCAATATTTTAGAAAAGTTAATAGAACGCTTTCGTTAGCCTTATGAAGTTATAAACATATCTGAAATCGTTTTAACACTGCTTAACGATAAATGACGCTACATTCAAATTGGACCTATGCAAAGCAGGGGCGGGTTACTAGCTTTATTTATTATAATTTATATTATAATAAATGGTTTTTATTTTTGAATTATAAAAAATTCATTTATCTTATATATATAATTGTTATTTACAATTATAGTTTAGTTAAGATGAGTGTTAGATATAGGCGGGCTCACCTGAATGGCCGCTGGCCGGGTCCGCCATCTTGGATTGCCCCTCCCCCCTTCCACTTCTCCCACAGGTAGGGTTCCTAACTTCCCCTCCTTTCGGATTTATAATTAACTACATTACCGATAGATTTAACCATTCTCGAATTTCTAAAGCCCTTCCGGATTTCGCTTAAAGAGTTTTAATACTGTTCTAACAAAAGACCCTCCAACTCAGCCCTCCGAGACAATAATCGATTAATTAAATCGGGAAGTTCTCGAGTTAAAAAAAACACTCGTGATTCAGATCTCTTGATACAATGTAACACTGCTTGAATCTTAACTCTAAATTCGCAAACGACTTTATACTTACTCACACATACTAACAAGGGCGTAGCAGGATTTTCGTTGAGGAATGGGAGGGGGCGCGTTAGTTTAAAATTGTAAGGGAAGGGGCCCAGGTAGTTATAAAAATATACGTCGTTCATTCTTCACATCTCTATATTTATTAGAAACTTGCGGATTCGCCAGTTGTCATTTATGTTTAAAAAATCTCTGTATGACCAATTTACAGTTTATCACATTAACAATATTAGTTATTGAATTTATAACAATTCACACTTTATTTGAAAAACTTAACGTGAATATTGTTTCTAAAATCTTGCGTACGGAATGAAAGAATATAAAGAATACTAGTTCGTTATTGTACGACGATGATAACATTGAACATCTTAACCTCCCTCTTTACCAGTAACGTATGTTCGTAAGTTTGTGGGCTTATAACAACTTTTTATTAACTTTTATGACTTATTTTATTACAATTTTTTTTTTATAAGATCTTACGCTTTACTGTGGTATATTATACGTCAATGTTACTACTAATATTTCATGAATTATTTTTAATGACTTGGTTAAAAAAAAAAAAAAAAGTTTCCCGTTTAAAGAAAAGCTAAATTGAAATGTATTTTACCTTTAAACCTTCGCCGCTTTAGGCTACTTCAACACTTACTAGACAAACAATCAAACCATCCTCTGACCTACAAAAGGCTCATCTACATGACTATTAAAGACCAATCTGGACTTACGGAGTAGAGCTTTGGGGCTCTACTAAATCATCAAATTCTTCCCGCATCCAATCCTTACAATCCAAAATCCTTCGTAAAATCCTCAACGCTCCTTACTTTGTCACGAATAAACTTATCCATAAGACCTTAATGTTCCCTATGTTACTGATTGGCCCGACCAGGTATCAATCCTTTCATGACAAACTCCATCCTCACTCTAACCACTAGTTTCAATCCTTTCTTCCTCTTCAATTCCGGATAATCCTCCGAGGCACCGAGCAAAGGAAATGGTCCCGGGACTTCTGGTTTAGAATATTTTTGAGTGCTGCCACTCTACCTGTATTTAATACAATTCTGTCAATTTTACACAATGTATTGGGTTGTGTCACATGAAATGTCCGTTTTCAAGGTGAAGGATTTTTATTAAAAATACGATATGAAAACAAGATAATTTTATTCGAAGTATTTACCTTCTTTTTCTACACATTTTTCCCAACGTTACACCAAATTTTTTATCCCCTGAACTAAAAAACTCTGGGCTTTGAAGTGAAAGAAAATCTGAAAACGCACTTTTCACTTTATCATCATTTTCAAAATGTTTTACTTTGACGAAGTTGTCTTAATTCCTGAACAGGTGGTAATCTGTTGGAGGCAAGTCGGGAGAATATGGTGGGTGTGGAAGAACTTCGTAGCCCGGTTCTTTCAATTTTTGCACGGTATGTTTTGAAACATGCCGCTCAGTGAGATCATGAGGTACCCATGTATCGAGGTTTTTTACTTTCTCAATACACTTTAAATGTCTGGAAACGGTAGATGCACTTGCATTGAGTTGTGCTGAGAGTCCTATGACTGTTTGATAGGGGTTTCCTTCTACTGTATGTTTGAGGACATCGTTGTCTATTACGGACGGAGGTGTTCCTCGGGCAAGTTTTCTAAGTCGTAAAACGTAAGCTATTCTAGACCTTCTAGTTTAGAATATTTTTAGAGTGCTGCCACTCTACCTGTATTTAATGACAGTTTTATATATTACCATCACATTTACTTGATGTATTTTTATTTAATACAGTTGTAAATATCAATAAATATGTTTAGAAAAAAAAAAAAAAAACCTTTAAGCCTTCAGGAAAGAATGTCCTAAATTATAATAAAAAATAAATGGTTGTATGTAGAAATAGTTTCATACCAGCTAATATATTATTTTATATTTCATTTTTCATATCTAGCCAATGGGTAGTATCCCTAGATATGAATCATGTCAAATTATCTTGTATCACATTTACTAAATGTATTTTATTATACAGTTGTAAATACCAATAAATATATTTAAAAAAAATATATATATATCTAGCCAATAAATATACAACTATGTTAAGGCGGCGTTGTAAGCCCTTACAGTGATATTATCTTGAGTGATAATTAAGTATCATACCTTAAACCAACGCCTATTCTGTAATAAACTTATTCTAATAAATATATTTAAAAGAAAATATTACAAATTATTTGACAATGGAACGCTAGAATATAAACACGTATTGTAAGAGTATCTTGAAAAAGTACTTTATTTTATCATTTATCATTTTATTTTTCTTTCAAACTCATAAAAAGGGTTTAGGTAAAGTAAATTTTACCTATTAAACAGTTCGACGTTAACTTGATTCCTATAATGTAACCTGAAGACAGTTTGGTCTTTGCATATTAACCTTTTTTTTTTTTCATTTTAATATACAAATTTAGATTTACATACTTCTTAATCTTAATTTCCCCCTCTATTTTATATGTGACTATTCATTATATGTTTCTAACTTTGCTTTTTTATATTATCTTGTCAAATTATTAGAAATAACAAAAGTCTTTGATTGTTGATTAGGTAGGCATAATTTATCAGGGGAAATGTAACCAATGAACAAATTAGATGTTTTTATTAATATAAAAAACAGGGTTATAACCGATCTTATAGTGAAGTTAAAGCCGTAAATTCCTTTTCAATTGACAGTAAAAACAAATTACCACTGTTAAAGATGAAACATAAACCGCATATACAAAGACGCTGTTGAGTTAATGGGAAATACATGTTCTAGTAATGCGTCTGTGATCCACTGCAATGTTCGAATCCAACATCCAATGGTGGTTCCATGGATTGGATGTATTTCTCCATGGTTTGAACTACTCAAAATTGTCATTATTTTTTTTTTCATTATTGGTATAGCAGAGTTAATAATATGTAGGATTTTAATTTATTGTTTAATTATTTAATTTATTATTATTATTATTTATCTTTGAGTTTCCACTGCCTGTCCCGCAGTTCAGTCTAGTGTGAGGATTCCAAGGTAACGGATCTGCTATATAGGGATTAGTGGAAAGTTGTTAAAGGATACAGTGGGGTAGGCAGGCTAACAAAACTAAATGATACAGCTACCCAACAATTGTAATATTTTACTTCGGAAATACCATTTTAAGAGATTAAAAGAATATAAATATTTTTAACAAATATTTACGACTGTAAATAAAAATACAAAAAATAAATTGGAAAAATACGATAATGGGTTTGAACTCTTGTGAAGAAGACAGCGGATAATAGATTGCAAGGATGGGAAACAAATAAATTATAGAGTTATATAGAAAGTGTGTGATAATGCACAATTGAGAAGTTGATTTCAAAAAGTTCTAAATGAAATTTTTGTCGACATTGATGTTTTGACATATTTGTATTCTAATTGTTTCGTTTTATCTAAATCCGTCATTTTATCTAAAAATCCTTTAAAAACGTATTTTAAAAAATTCAGTTCATTCCAAAATGTACTAAATGCACATTTCATTCCATTCCAAAAGGTGCTAAAAACATTTTATTACAAAACGTACTATATCCTATGTAAATAGATAAACTTTTCTTCCATTTCCTTCCAAAAGGTACCATATTTCCTATTATACAGCAGAAGCACCTAAGCCCGTAATATATTACCATTAATTTATTTTTTTCTTCATATTGTGCATTTGTATTAGTTCGTTTAGCACGTCTTCAATCACTGCTATGATTTTGATCAATGGTTTTAACCTAATAACCTAAAAGTTATTTATTTATCAGGCTGTATAGTTAAATATTGTTTACGCGTAGTTAATAATATAAATACATTTGCTAAATTCACAGAAATAGTAAATACAAGTTCAAAACAAACTTCATAATTACATACTTTCTTATTTTTGTGCCTTGGAATATTCGCTTTCTTTATGAAGAGTAAATAATCAAATGTAATTAGCCAACAAGGAAAGATATTTCTCAGAGGGAAAATAAGGAAATATACATAACTTAGTAATTAACATTATAAAGGCTTGAGTTATCTGTAATGTTGTATAAGGAAGGTTGTCATGACTGGTACCAACTTATCGCGCGTTATATTCTTCCAAAAAATATTATATCCATTTTAATTATTTCCAAAAAGTACTGTATCCACGTTCCATTCCAATAAGTACTATATCCATATTATATTGTAAAAAAGTTATGAGAAATGTGTAATAATTTGGAAAAATAAGTTGGTAACACAGTTAAAAATCAACTTTAGATTTTAATTTTTAAAAAATTAAGTAAAGTTGTCCAATAAATAAATAAATTACAGATTTGTATGATAGCACACACTTTCACCTTTCAGTTACTTATTTATATCGCCGTGTAGCGCAGGCCTTAGATTCACCCCTGATTCCAATACCTTAGCAATGTGTTGATTACCTTCCCAGTTGTTAAACATTGGATTAATCCGATCGGAATCCCCAGCATGATGATATAAGCCCAAGTGGAAACACTAATAACGACTGATCCGATTTCGGAAAGGGTTTCCCTAAAGTAGCTTGTCGTTTTCACCTAATATCAATTTCCATAATAAGAAGGGCAAAGGGCTGGGGGAGGCGGCTAAATCCGCCCTGATCCCTTCCACTGAATGCTACTGAAAGGGAAGCATCTGTTCCCATCAGCTACGGCCAATTTCCCGCTAACACTGTCCCACCTCCCTAAATAGCCTCAGCCCAAACATTTTAAAAGCCATTATAAACATTCTAACCGGCTAAAACTCTCTTTGATAAACCCCTAAAGCCCCTACTGAATGGACAAGGGCACTGGATTTTCTTAAACGGTACTATAGGGAAGGCATCCGTCATTTGTTATATAATACGAAAAAATAATAATATAGGTATTATTTTAGTTTATTATATTTAATAATGAACCTTTGTAATCAATAAAAAAAAAGAAAAAAAAAATATATTAACCTACTCCTTCATATAAATTGTATGGGTTACGTTTCAAGATACGTAGTATCCGAATAACGAAAAGAAATCGGGGTCACCCATAGCGTAGTGATTAGCATAACAGCCTCCTATGTAAAAGGTCGAAGGTTCAAACCTGCGGGCGGCCCTAGGATTTTTTAATGGGAGTAAAATATCCTTAGTTATGCCGTCGTTCGGAGGGGACGTTAAAAGGTGGTCCCGATCCTGTGCGATGTCAGGTACTCGTTAAAGATCCCTATCCTAATAAAACCTGGATAGGCAAAATTTAGGACTCCCACTGTAGCATTGCCCGATTAGCCATAGCAGCATAAAGTGACGTTAAACGAATAAACAAACAACGAAAAAAAAATCGTTTGTATATTGTGTATATATTAGTTGATTGTCTATAAAAATAATAAATAAAATAAATAAAAAATAAAATAAATAAACAGTTAGGCCCTAATGTAGTTACTTAGAAGTGTGACTAGAGGAGTGTTATTAAAGGCAATTGTAGGGCAGGATGTCATAGTTTTACAACGAAGGAATTTAAGGAATTGCATTGAGTTTTAATGGAAACATTCATTTTATATTGAATAGTATGAACATCTGCTTGTTAAAAGCAGGCTTATAAACCTCACTACAAAGATAAGAATATATAAATGCCTTATAACGTCGCGACGTATGCGTGGGACAGGTGGACGCTAAACAAGTCTGTCACACTCAAAAGTTGTTCCCTTCAACAGAAAGATCCTGAGACGCATTTTGAGACGCGCAGCTCTACGCTAAATACCGAGAGAGAGTATCTCCAACTTTCTCGTACTGCATAAAATAAAGTGGTTAAGGAATTTGCTAATTTAGCTAAGAAATCCTTTCAGATTTCAAATAAAATCATTTTTTTATTAATGCTACCAAGCAGAAATGACTAATTATTTCGAACCAACATATTAAACTATATTAAAATATCATACACATTAACGTCATCGTCTTAGCATTTCATATGTTATAGTCTACGTTTTAACGGTCTTAAGCAAAAAACTATCAAGAAAAAAGATGTATCTTCTACCACAAAAAAATCTAGGCCACTTCAAAGTCCTTTGGGTGTAACTCTGTTTACCTAACAGTTCCTGATAATCTCCAATGGTGTTAACAAAAAAAAAAAAAGAAAAGAAAAAATCGTAGTAGCGTTAACTGTCAGCTATTAAATATAATCCACCACGTATCTTTAAATGAATATTAAATTCTAAGTGGATTATTATTTTAGAAAAATCAGGCCTGTCTTACTACTTCAAGGAGGATGGACCCTAAATGGTATTAAAGATTATTAAATTATACGCTGATATATTTGAAATCGTTTTTAAAAGTTTATTAAATGTGTAAAATCAATAATATAAAATGGCACATCCGCAAATATATTTCTGGCATATGCCCATATGTACAATAGTTGTAGTTCTCCACGTAGGTTATTTTGCGAGACATGATTACTTGGATTCAGGAGACTTTTTAAAATTATTTTTTATTGTTTTTCTAATCACTAATATTCACAATAATACGGTCACAGTAAAAAACGATAAATTATAATTATGGGCGTGAAAAAGTCATGTGAAGAATCTATTCAGTGGCAGCTCTTCATATTCTTTTTATCAGTCTCACCACCTCCGAGGATTACCGGGAATAGATAAAAATGATAGAATATGGAAGAAGTGGGTTTGATCGGTCTGCAACTAACGGGATATTCAGGTCTTTATGGATTGTTTTATTTTGATATGATTTTGGTTTGCAAGGATTGAATGCGTGAGGAAGGTGATGGATGGACTTTTAGATCCTTATTGATCGATCTATTGGGTTGTAAAATAAATTCGTAGAGTTTTTCAATATTTCAACTTAATCCTCTCTGTATTCGTAATTCATGTTTACTTGGTCAATAATGTTTACATATTCTAAAAAATGATTAGTTAAGGTGCTTTCATGCATCAGTTTCAACCGAGATTCCGTATCTTTATGTGGTATTTCGCTTGCTAAAAATGGAAGAAAAAAAATTCATTTTCGTCATTTAATGATTTATTATTTCCGAAAGGGAAAATCTTGCTTTTGTCTGTATTGTGATGGTACCTTAGGATAAAGCACATTTCGTGAGTGGTTTGTTTGGTTTAGAAGCGGAAAATTTGACTTGGAAGACGCAAAGCGCTCGGGTCGTCCTTCAACTGTTGATGATGACTAAATTTCAAATATTATCTGAAAGTTAATAGATCAAAATGGGTCATATATAATTGATTAAAAAAATTTACAAAAATCTGAAGTTTTTATTTAAATTACAGTATTCCACTCCATCCTCAATACTTATGCTGATGGACACGTGTGTCTTATCCGTCCATAATGATCCAAACTACTGTATCCCAGACCCCTTCAGTCCCACATCACATCATTGAAGAATGGTGTCAAAATTGAAGGATGAAAATAAATCCCAACAAAACCCACCAAATCACCTATAACTTCTCGCAAACCGATGACTTCCTGCCCCCCAGTATCCCTTTAATAACATTACCCTTACTCCTGTAGAACAAATCCGATACCTAGATCTCCATCTTGACAAGCACCTTACTTGGAATCCTCACACCAGACTGAAACGACAAGTAACTTCTTGAAGATATCGATTACTACAACACTTACTAGACAAACGTTCAAAACTTCCAAGTACAAAAAGACTCATTTACATCACTATTATCAGACCTATATGGACATATGGAATCTAGCTTTGGGGCTCTACTAAACCATCTAACTCCTCCCGCATTAGCCCTTACAATCCAAAGTCCTTCGCAAAATCCCCAATGCCCTTTATTTTGTCACAAATCAACTCCTTCATAATGACCTAAACATCCCGTTTGTTGCAGACATAGCCCGTGATAGATACTCCTCTTTTCATTCTAAACTCCCTTCCAGAACAAACGCACTTCTCCGTAATTTATTTTCCTTAGATATCCCTGATAACCCTCCAAGGCATCTGAAAAGAAGGTGGCCACGGGACCTACTGCATTAAAATAGTTCGTGAAGTGGGTAGTTCTTCCTCAAGACATTTTCATGACTTTTTATTTTAAGGGAGCGGCGTGGTCTAGTGGGTAGAGCACTAGTCTGCTGTGCTCCGGGTCCTGGGTTCGAATCCCGGCTGTGGCAGAAATATTATTTATTCTGTTAATTTAGTCGGGGGGCGACCCTAGGGTATGGAGACCCTCCTGGGGCAGACCCAGCCTCTATAAAGTGGGTACCAATTAATGGGGAACTGGCGTGAGCGTGATTAAGGCCTAATCACCTCATTGCACTGCCGTTGGCCTAGAAACAGTACGAATCTCTATATGTACTGAGCCCAAGACCCTTCATGGGTTGTAGTGGTACAGGTTTTTTTTTTTTTTTTTCATTCCGCATATTTACTTATTGTGTTCTTAAATACAGTTGTAAATTACTATAAATAAATAAAAATAAAAATCGCCATTAAAAACATTTACGAACATATTTTATAACAAAATATATAGGCCTAATGATGGTGATATAAATTAGTTCTTTGTAGTAGGTGGGAAGTTTAATCGTTTGTATAGTAAATGTTGTAATAGATAATCGGTTTCTACGAGCAGATATTTTGTTGTTATATCCAGGGGACTTTAAAAAAACACGTGAATTACCGTTGTTTCGGATTATAATTTTTTAATGATAAATGATATATTAAATTACTTTGCATATTATAAATAGATAAGAAAACGTGAATATAATAATAAATAAACATATAAATTAAGAAACACTTTGCTGAGCAAACAGCATGGGAAGTGGCTCAATATGCGCGCCAAAAGCTTCTGTTTTGATACTTGCCCACACGCTCTGACAGAACTCTCAAAAGGGTGTTGTCACCGTTTGAGAAAAAAAAAAAACCTTTCCGATTGTTGGTAGCTAATATATTCCCACACACGCCGCCCACATCGGAGCGTATTGACGCAAACTATGGGAATCTTTATTTCCTGCTGCCTCAGTGGCTGCTTACTCTGCAGCCTTGGTTATTGTCTCCACCTATCTACAGATGTAATGGTCTTTGTATTTCGTCCTTATTGCTTTATATGGTCAACCAATCATATGTTATTTAATGGTTTGGTACAAAATAAGGGAAGGGAAGCCTGAAAAATTATTTTTGCATTTTTCTTCAATGTACTGCATTTTTATATTATATTTGTCATTTTTATCAATTTTAACATAAAAAAAAAAGGTTAATTATTAGGAAAGAGGTAAATATAATCGGTACTTTATATAATGGCATTTTGAAAATTTAATGATTTAAACCCTGTCATACTATTTTAGTTAGAATAAAAACCCCAAATAACCAACAGAGAAATTTAAACCCACTCAATATTAAATCAATATAGTGAGTTTAATCAAAAACGTTGTTTTTTTGTTTTTTTTAGATAATCGTAAACAGGTGCAATGCACGGTATAATCTGGTTATTCAGTTTTGATGAAAAAGTTTCTGTAAAGACGCATACATTTCTCTTAAATATAAGAATTTAAGTTTTTTCAAATTCTTTTAATCGGTAGACTTAACACTTTTTGATCGAAACGTCGACATCAATATAATAAGTTACTTATTGTGAATTTATTATAGGTACTCACTTACGTTTGCTATGATGCTTTAGCTATTGGCTAAACTCAATTTATACAGAAATAACTGTAGAACTCGACGGTTTAGCAAATAACACAAAAGATGCATACAACGTTGTAGTACCCTATACTATATTGATATCCTTTGATAAATCGTAATAGTGCATGCATGTATAATCTGGGAATTCAGTTTGATGAAAACGTTCTGTAAGCGCTACATTTCTCTAATTATGAGATTAAGTTTTTTACAAATTCTTTTATTCGAGCTAGACTTAATACATTCTTTTTTGATCGAAAAGTCGAAAATCAAAATTATAATAAGTTTACTTATTATGTGTGATTTCTATTATATAAGATATTTTGATACCCTATTAAGGAGATGGTAAATATGAAAAAGTCATACAGCTGACGTCATTAAAAACTCGGACCAAATGATAATTGAATTAGTAATTTTTTTTTTAATTCATATTTTATTGAATTTTACAACTGTATTATCATAAATACAATAAGTAAAATTGTTGAATTAGAATAAAGGGCGTGAAAGCTTGTGAAGAAGCTACCCAGCGGTAGAACTTGGATGTTTATTTAAGTAAGTAGATCCCGAGGCCATCTTCTTTTCAATCGCCTAGGAGGGTTGTCAGGAATATGTGAGGTTGATAGGTTGCGGACAAGAGGGTTTATATGGGCTGGGAGTTTGGAATTAAAAGTTGTATATCTGGTATGAGAAAGGTCTGTAATAAAATCTGCATTAGTAAATAAAATGTGAAAATCGAAACGAAAATCCAATCAATCTCTAGTAGGATTTTTTTTCGACTTGAAATTTTTTGGAATGCATAAAAAAAACAATATGAAAAAAAAATTTTTTTTGCTTAAATGAAAAATAAATATATTACATGAAAATTCATGAAAAGGCGTGAATCCATTCAGCTTCCTGTGGTTAATATGTTGGCCCTGACTGTAATTTTGTAATTATTCTAAGCGATGGGAACTGTTATTCCTTTGTACAGAATTTCATTTCTATATAACATTCATAACATCAGTGGGTGTTTTTATTTTTTAAGGATTGTTGTAACTAACATACTATGTAATTTTTATTGCAAGATAATACCTATAAAAACGTATTGTATTTCATTTTTTGTAATATTAAATTTCACACGCACACACAAAAAAACAATAGTGCCCATAGAAGATTGGTATCGGGCATACCTAAAATTAAGAGAAATAATATTTGTGGATAATATGGTGTTGGAAATTTATTGATGTTGTCTATCAGATAGGGTTGTGATAGGTAATAGAGAATGACGAAAAGGCATACAATTTGATTTTTTTATAGATCATAAGTTCTGTTGTTATGTTATTGAATCAAAAAAAAAATATTCGTCATAACATCATTTTATTGAAGTAATTAAACATTCTAGTTTTTAATAGTAATAAAAATGAATAATTAACGAAAGTAAAAAGAAGAATATTTTAAATAAATTTTCAGAAATAAGGGTTTTGTAACAAAGAACAATAATACACCGTTGGAAAGGTCAAGATTTTAGAAAAAATATCACGTAATATATTTTGTAGAAGCTGGCAGTGAGGGTCAAAAAATATATCATTCTAAGTGACATTTGTATAAAATAATTTCTATTAAGTATTAAATCAGTTGTCGTAAGTTTTCCGAAGTAAAAATTATGTAAAAAAGATATATAAATATTGAGTTGTGTTATAAGTACGTAGCCTTTTCAATATTATCCTCTCTGTGTTTATAAAATCCTGTTTACTTAGTCAATAATGTTTACATATTCTAAAAAAGGATTATTAAACTGCTTTCATGCATCAGTTTCAACCGAGATTAGTTGAGGTATTTTGCTTGCTCAAATGAAAAGAAAAAAAATTCATTTGGTCATTTAATGATTTTTTATTACGCTAAATTTAAAATCCCTGCACAGACGGTTAACAAAATTTGTATTGTGTATGTCGATGATGCCTCAGGACCAAGCACCGTCCTAAGTGGTTCGTTTGATTCAGAACCGGAAAATTTGACTTGGAGGACGCAAAGAGCTTCAGACCTTCAGCTGTTGAAGACCGAATTCAAGCATTGGTCACAGACAATCCCTAATCTACGACGCGGGATGTAATTGATAAAAAATATTGACAAGAATCTGAAGTTTTTCTCGAAATCACCAGTAAAAAATGTTACGAATTTATTTCACAATTCAATACATTTCATGAGTTTCCTCTCATCATTTCTAGGATATATTATATCGTTCGTTATTTTTACAACTTAGAATTTATCAAAATAGTTGTAATATTGTTTACAAGCATATATATTCGGAGAAACGTTGATTCCTTTACTGTAAATTTTTAGAATAGACTGTTAAAAATTTTTTTTTTAAATTCTTTTATTGATATTTACAACTGTACACAGTACTACAAGTAAATAAGCTATTCACAGAACATTGGCTCGGAAAAGTCTTGAGAAGAATCTACCCAGTGGTAGCACTTCAGAGTTTATTTGGTAAGCAGGTCTCGAGGCCACCGTCTTTTCAGACGCCTCGGAGGATTATTGGGAATAGATGCCAATGAGAGGATACATTGGAATGAAAGGATGATTCCATATCTTTTTTGGGCAATTTCTGCAACGAGTGGGATATTCAGGTCTCTATGGATGAGTTTGTTGGTAACAAAGTACGGAGCGTCTAGGATTTGTTGAAGGATTTTGGATTGCAAGGATTTTGGATAAAATTTAAAAATCATATATCGACTGAAAACGAATAATAACACCTTTAATCACAAACAAACGAATAAATATTTAAAATAATTTGGTACATAATATATTATTATAATATAAACATATAATAACGTAAACTATTATAAACGTTTAAAGCTATTATAATAGATACAACAGATCTGGGGGTGATAAGTGCCGACAGATGCTTCTTTCAGTTCCTGGTTCGACAATACAGTTACGACCCTTATCTCAGATCCGAGCCAAGCGTTTTTTTAATTTAACATCAGCATTTAAAAAATATATTCTTTTAGTAACTTTTTTTTTTGTTCAATAGAACATCGACAACTTCAATGAATCTGTACCCCATTTACCAGTGGTATCAGATGCTTACATTTAACTTTTAAAACGCATCTAAGTTCGTAGCCTTTTTCATTATTTCAATTTAATCCGTTCTGTGTATAAAATCTTGTTCACTTGGCCAATAATGTTTACATATTCTAAAAAAAAAAATTAGTTAAGGTGCTTTTATGCATTAGTTTCAACCGAAATTCCTTATATTTAAGTGGTATTTTGCATCCTCAAAAGGGAAGAGAAAAAAAAAATTAAATTTCTTCTTATGAATGTATTAGTTGGAACAATCTCTTCTTTTTATTTATATATTTATTCATTATATAATATAAATAAACCTTGATTATAACAACGTAACGGTTCGAGGTACTTTCTATGCCTCATCTTCAGATTATTAAAAATCATATATATTTCCATATTATATCATAATATAGGTCATATAATAATGTACTATTATTCATACATAGCCCCACGAATTATTTTGTCAATTTAATTAACATAATAATTCTATTAACATTTTACTGCTAAATAATTGCAACTATGAACCATGAAGAGATTGTTCCAACTAATACATTCATAATTAAAATTACTCTTCTATAATAATAATTGATATTAATTAATTTTCTTCATTTACTGCTTTTTTTATTTACGAAAAGGAAAAACCTCTGCAGAGACGGTTAACAAAATTTGCAGTGTGTATGGAGATTATGCCTTAGGATAAAGCACCGTCCGTAAGTGGTTTTACTTCAGAACCGGAAATTTTGACTTGGAAGACGCAAAACGCCGTCCTTCAACTGTTTATCATAACCGAATTCCATAAATTACCTAAAAGATGGCAACATGTAATAGATCAAAATGCGTCATATATAATTTATTAAAATATTTACAAGAATCTGATGTTTTTATTAAAATCACCATTAAAAAAAGGCTACCAAATTCTTTTACAACCCAATATAATGCAAGTAATTTATAGGAAATTATAGCATCTTAAGTAAGTAAAAGGTTTTTGTGTGTTTTTATTTTGAATAATAAAAATAATATGATATCCTCACACAATAATAACACATTAACATTTATTTAAAAGAATAAAAAAATTAAGTCATGTGGTTTTGAGGTACGCTTTTTTCAAATATTTCTTTATTTGGAATGGCTACATTTGTTCAATAAGTTGGGAATTTATAGAAAAGCATATTTTATTTTTTTTTAATTTTTTTATTATCTCGTTCAGTTATTCTTATCTTACGGAGAAATATTTTTTTTTATCATTGTAAATATTAATCATTTATCTATAGATGACTGATAGAGTTATACAGATTGATTTAAAATTAACTTCATACTTGTGCGAGGTTCGTTAAGAATAACAAACTGTTTTAAATTTAAAAAAATAAAACAGAGTTATTATATTCACACGTTTTGATAAAAACATAAAGGATATATATATATATATATATATATATATATATATATATATATATATATATTTTTTTTTTTTAATTTTTTTTTATTCTTAAAATATGTACTATTAAAGTACATAGGTATAAGTGAATTCTTAACTTTATTGTATTGATTCATTATTGTGTATATATTTTATTGTAATTTTATGCCGTGTAAATATTGTATGAATGTAGTGTGTATGATATCTTTCAGCAGTACTATTGATGTCCAATTAGGGACAGATTGTAATTTTACTCAATAAAAAATTGTATTTGATGAAAAATTAAAGTACATAAAATAATATAAATTATGAAAAGTTAAAGTGATCAATATATACAAGTGATTCTTGAACTAAATTAAAATTTCATGATTATGTTTGAAAATGTGAGATGTTGAAAAATAGATTTAAATGGATAGGGCATATTACATAGTTTATACATAAATGGCAAAAATTAAAGAATTCGTAATTTTTTCTAACTTTATTTGTAGTTGTTTTTTTAAATCAATATTGGCGTGTATAATTACGAGTACTTGACTGAGACAATTACAAAACAAGATATTGTGATTTAAAAAAAAGAAATAATAAAAATAGGGTATTTTAGAGAATTAAAAAATAAATAGATGTAACATACGATACAGCAATTTTAAGTAATACAGCTTTTTTTGGGGAAAATTGTAAAATGCATTGTAAAATAGCAACAGTAAGCCGTTGTTCCTACGTTTCGGTGCGTAATATTTTTTATGAAATCCTGAGTTATGTATGGTATAATATTACCTGTATGATACTGTAAGATAACAACACTGAATAACCATAACCTTCCTCATCACAACGTTACAAATAACACATGTTTATGGTCTTAAAAAAAAAAAAAATTATATTAACTTGTATGATTTATTTTATCGCGTATTAACTTTTCTAGAAACTTGATCTTTCCGTCGGTATATTATACGTCTAATTTACAACTCATAATTCAGTAACCATTTTTTGATGATTTGATTACAGAAACTTTAATTTTAACTTCATAATAAAAACGTAACTGCAATATTTTTTTACTTATTAACCTTCAGGAAAGAATGCTTCAAATTCAAAAAACCGTACCAAAATCCGTCTCCTGGTTTAGAAGTTGGCGGGAACCAAGAATACCGATTTCATTTTATACATATACTATCTGAGGTGTCATTTATGCTAAAAATATCTCTGTCTTACTGATGTAAGGTTTATCGCTTTGGGGAATTTAGTTCATTGTAAGAAAAAGTGCAATTAGCAAGGAAGTATGTTTATTTTATAATGTCTATTCATTATTATATTTAATCATCGGCAGAAATGAAAAACATAAATCAAAATTGGTACAGTTTATTTGTTTGTTATTTTGAAGTGAATCATAGATAACAGAAATTTTAATTTTCACAGATGAAGAAAATTTGATTGCAATGTTTGTTTTCAAAAACTATAGAAATAACAAAGATTCCTTATTAGGTTTATTACCGTTTAATATTTCATATAAATTTAAAATGTTTAATTTAGTTTCCATGGGAACCCCATTCATGTTACAGTGAACGATCTGCTTTCATGAAATAAATAATAAAAATCTTAGTTTATGGATTTATAGCAACTTACCACTCATTTTAACAACTTAGTTACAATTCTTTACTTAATATAGATTCTAAAATCTTGCGTACTGAATAAAAGAATAACTTGTAAGATACTGTACGACGGTGCCAGTATTGAACTATCATAACCTTCGCCTTTATCAATAACACATGTTTATAAGTTTATGGGCTTAAAAAAAAAATCATATTAACTTGTATGATTTATTTTTATCGCGTATTAACTTTTCTAGAATCTTGAGCTTTCCTTCGGTATATTATACGTCTGATTTACTACTCATAATTCAGGAGCCATTTATTTGATGACTTGATTTTAGAAAATTTAATTTGCCTTCCAAATAATAACTTGATTGAAATGTTTTTTATTATATATACATACATACATATATATATATATATACCTATTTGATTGCATGGTTTCATCAACACTTCATTATGGAGCTTAGACTGAAGTTTAAATTACCTAGAAGGCTTAGAGTCGATACAGAATAAATTTTTGAAGTATTTTTATTTCTGGCCTAAGTGTACTTCAAATTATATTGTTCGATTAGAATCAGGACGAAATCCTTTTAAAGTAAAAATTTTGAAGAAAATTATTAATTTTTGTATTAAGCTCCTTTCAATGCCTGAAAATCAACTACCACGGAAATGCCTTGTTAAACTTATTTACTTGGAAACAAAAAAGAGAGAAACAGGTTTTAATAGGATCTCACAAATAAGAAATTAGTAGCAGATAATTATATTGAAGAGGAATTTTTCGAAGCGCTAAAAACGAATTTTTTACTTACTAATAAACATCTTTATTTTTTTATTTTAGAAACAATTTGTATTGAGTAATATTACATTCTGCTCTAATTAGGACATTTTTAATAGTGATCAAGTACAATGTTCATACTATGTTCACACAATATATACAAAACAATAAATTTATAAAATAATAATACAATATACATATATACAAAAAAGAATCAATAAGAATAATAAACATTTTAATCATCGAAAAAGTAAAGAATCATCTCCACTCTATAGAAATTGATAGAGCTCTCAACTCTAAATACAATCCATTTTATAGAACTATTTGCAACTTTAACAGACATTAGTCACAAGATTTAACTTATCACGTTAATATAAATAAACTGAGACTCCTTAGCCAACTAAGAATGTCAGATACAGAAAATTTCAAACGTTTTAATGAGAAAACCACTTTCAATATAAGACACAGGGGAAAAATGTAGATGGTGTCAAAAATATATTATCAAAGACTCAGAACACCTATTATTACAATGTTCTACACTCGGTATTGAAAGGGAATATTACCGGGCGAATTACATCGTTCAAAAGAGTTAACAATTATCCTTTGAAAAAATTTTAAATATAAGAATATAAGGTGTGGGTAAGATAAATACAATTTGATTTTTCTTACTAAAAACTATATACATTTGAGGAGACGACAAATCTACATAATTTGTGTCACGATATTTACTAAGATGTCCCAGTAAGCAATTGGAATTTACCTATTCATTTATATTTATGCTATTATCGTTTATGTATATATTTATAACTATGTCAAAGGTATATTATATATATATATATATATATATCTATGATATCATCATTTAATACTAACAAACTACTAATACCAAATGGGCCAAATTCCATGGCTTATAATAATAAATTCTTTATTTATCCTGGGACAAGTCCCTTTAGAATAATATTACAAAGTACATAAAAGGATTTTTAGTGTCTTGGGGTACAAAAATGGAGCCAAAAAATAAAATAACATAATAAAAAACAAAATTAACAATTGTAATTAAATTAAAAGGCAGCTTCTAATAATAATAATTCTAATAGTTAATTACAAAAGTAGAGAAAAATAAAATATATGAATATTTTATACAATGAATATCAATTACAAATCTTAATAACAAATGTGGATTATAATGTGATAATCATAAGGAAAACTGAGAAATGTGAGATTTCGATAAAATAATATAGTTAAATGCGCAAAGTCAATACATAGTTAAATATTATATTTAAATGATCGTATTTGTATGTTTTTTTTTAAAACTAATTTTATAGAAATTAACAGATCTTTTTTCGATCTTCGAGATTGGACAGAAAGGAAATGATTGAATAGACGGGATTTGAAGGTTGGCAGAGTATCGGAATGGCGAATATAGGAGGGAATTAGGAATGAATTGTCGAAAGCTGCGGTTCTATGACTGTTATATACAGGCCTGAAGGCCGCGAACGAGGGATACGGGAGCGGGCGAAGTTTTTGTATGAAAACATATCTGAGATGTACGATGGGCGGCGGGATTGGAGGGCTTGGAAGAGAAAGGAAGCCAGGAAGTACTTACAACGGCAGGAAGGGTAAAGAAACTTAAACTCTTCGTAGAATCGGGTAACAGAAGTGTCCCTGGATATCCCGAAGATGAAGCGTATTAAACAGTTAAATAATCGTTTTAGTTTCGCTTCGAGATCCCCAGAGACACACCCATACACCGAACAGCGGTAGTCAAAGTGGGGTAATATTAAGGAACAAACCTGGAGCCTATGTCTATAATAGCAAATAAACTAAATATCTACCAATCTATATACCTGAGTTAACAATTAAAATGTCCTTAATTACGAATAGCTCTTAACTGCACCTTGCTGTAACAATTATCACTACAGCAGTTAAATAAAAACAAAAACTTCTAGCCTTCGAGAACCATTGAGGTAACTGAATTCTTCCCGTATTTTTGTGACTTCCTCAGAAGGGCAGAGAGACAAACATAGCGACCCGACACCATAACCAAATAAGCCACCGTCGTGACAGACTACCAAGTGCTGTGTACTTAGTATTCTAGCGGCCGCACACGTAGGCATTCGTCTCTTCTACCTTCCCCAACGGTACCGAAAATAAATCCGGTACGCATAAAAAAAAAAAAAATTACATTAAAATATATTTTTCTCGAATGGTTCACTAAGGAACACGTTAAATCTTGGTCCCTTGAGAAAAACAATGTTTTACAAAACATATTAATATGTATGTCTGGCCGAGAAACCAATACAATTAATTTTTATTTACAAATGTGCCTTAAAAAAAAAAATAAAATCTATATATTTATGTATAAAATTTGGATTATAAACAAAAAAAAAAAAAAAAAAGGAAAGAGAGAAAATAAATATCCTAAAAGCTACTAGAGTTGAGTAAATTTAAAATAAACTGATTATTGTAAAGCAGGTAAAGCTAGGATTTGGACAAAATAGATAATTACTTCCTGCACTGAAATTAGGATTTTTGAGTAGCAAACTCACATTTGTTGTACGTCTATTTAGGATGCCAAAAGATGTTGGAAAAGATGGGTTTTAAATTATAGAAGGGAAGAAGCATGGCGAATATGAGTAGGTAGGGAATTCCATAGTGCTGCAGAGCGATATAAAAGGGATGATCAAAATATTAATAGAATGTAAAAAGGTCCGAATGCCGTGATCTAGTTTCAAGAGAATAGGACTGTGGAATTAAATTGTAGGATATTGTGAATATACGGAGGTTTTGGGAGTTGATGATTTGATAAAGTTATGATACCAGAAAATATTGCCTCCTTATGGAAGGTAGGAGCCACTTCAACTCGCCGTATAAGTGGGTCCTGGATGAATCTTATGAACACGTTCATGATACACTTTTTCATTTTACTTGCTATTATTTCGGGTCATTCCATACTAAGTGTTACACTGGTCGCTTGACCATCTTGAGAAAAATTGACTTTTGCAGAGTAAATCCCTAAGGTTGGTGGGTTCAAAATATTTTTATTATTTTCCCTTTTGATTTTGGCCATTTTCGTTTCAGAAAGTTAGACGTTTTTTTGCACTTGCAAAAACGCATTAGTTGCAGCAGTTTTTCGAATCATTAGAATGATTACTTGCCCTAGGCCTCTCAAATAATCTTTGTATTCCTCCACTTTTGAGGCTCTGAAGGTCAGACTATTGAGAGAAACCGGTCTCTATGTCCTCTCGGTGAGCGATTTTCCTCAGCTCGTATCTGAAACGAACTACCCATGTTTCCAAACATTTGTTTATGGTAGAAGACCTCGAAAGGCCCACCAGCTTTCAGCACAGGAAGGACAAAACAGGATCGTAGACCACCTCCAAAGCGAAGAAGACGAAGCTGGTGGCGACTGAGAGAAAGACTGAATGAAAAATGCTGTGACAATTGCTAGAACTCAAAATTTGTATGATAGTTATGGGTAGCATATGCATGATATCCATGTTATGCTGCCGACACTCGTGTTGCCGCAAAGGCAAAGAAGGAGAACTAAATAAATAAATATTCATTTAACATCACTTTATGGTGCCATGGCTCATTGGCACGATACGTACAATAGGAGTCTTAAATTTTGCCTGCCAGGTATAAAGAAGGAAAAAAATACATGAAAAGTTATAATGTACCAGGATGTTCTGTCAACATGCGAAGCCGACTCTAGGAAAATGACAATGGTTATAAAGTGCTTTTTAATGTGAGAAAAACTGTTTTTACTACTCTTTTATTTTTTTTAACATACGAACTCCTAATCAAAAGAGCACGAGAACAGATAATCCAGATTTAAAGCAAAAGTCGTATTTTAATTTAAAAAGGCGTATAGTATGAAACATGTAGTTACCAAAAGAAGATTACTGTAGTTTGAGCGATAAAATTCACAGCGTTTAACGATAGAGATTTTAGGTCTTTTCGAAAGATGGTATATATAACGATTTTTTACTTCGTTAAAAACTTTAGGGCCATCTGCGCGGTTCGAAGCCGCCACCTTGGGCATATAAGGCTGTTATGCTAGCCACTACAGCACAGGTCAACCTAACTTTTGGCTTGAAATGGATCAGGAAAGATGGCGATTGTTAATATTGGCACCAAACCTTCGGATTAGCTTCCCCTTTGTTTATTTGATATATTGCATCAATTGTAACATCAATTACCGCCAGCCAATGTGAGGCTTTTCTTTTTCTTTTTTTTTTCTGTTGCTAATGATTGGAAAAAAGCAAATTCCAAATCCTTGAATAAAGCTGAGGGCTTGTGGGAATCGACTTGTCATGGGAAGCGGCAATGTTTGGTTGTTTTTCCGAGAGACAAAGTAATGAAGGGACTAAGTAGCCCCGAAGAAGTGGCGTAAAGAAAACAGGTTAGGGGCGATAGGGGGTGTGGTAACAAGATTCTGCGGTGGCCTCGGGGTGATTGTGTCAGGGGGCACCAAACACTGTAAGCGGCAACATCCACCAACCCCCTAATTATCCGCCCTCTGTATATCTAACCCCTCAACTGTATATTAAATTGGACAATCTTTACTTTCACTTACCTACATATGAAATATATAGGAAGGGAAAGTATTGCGATAGTGAAAATTTTCGAATTCCAGCTTTCAACGGAAATACGCGTTTTAGGGTCTCCTGAGTCCAAATAACCAAGTCCCGCAAAAAGGTGTTGTGTGTGTCTGTGTGTGGCGAAACTCGAAAAAAAAATTCTATGAAACTGAAATTTCATATTTAAGACAACTAAACGCCCAAGATGTTACAGAATATTTTTCATTTAAATCAGCTGTACTGGGAATCTACTTTATACCATGCACTTTGCATCTTTTTACGATTTTCTAAAAACGGCTCTAACGATTTTGATTAAACTCCCTATATCGATGTAAAATTTAATGGGCTTTAATATCATGTAGGTTTCATTCTGATTGAAATAGTATGACAGGGCTTAAATGCCGATATTTTAAATTTTCTTTCTCTAAAGTACCTTCAATTCTGTATATTCTAAAAAAATAACTATATTATCTTGTTAGCATTGATAATTAACAGCTAAATATGCAAGTTGAGCGAATTTGATAAACAACTAAAGTAGAAAACTGAAAAAATAATTTTTGTCTTTTTGATAATTAGAACAGTAATGAAGACCTATAATATACAGTTGGAAAGATAAAGATTTTAGAAAAAATATTATCTTATACACAATCTTGTTAAAGTTAATAAAGAGTGATGAAAACGGTAACTGATTATTTTCGATAATAATATAATAGATTTTTTAATAAAACACACGTCTCTATAGAAATTTAATTAAATTAATTCTTTAATGGTCTCAATCATTTTTAGCTCATAAAATTCTTTAATCGATTTTAAAAACGGATGTAATTGAAAGTCGTGTGGTTCCCGCACCAGATTTTTAAATATTTATTTTGTATCGACTAAGCATAACTGATATATATGGATATATTGAGGAATCACTTATGTTACATACAATACGATATACAATAGTAGTCTGATTTTGATTTTATAACAGTTGTGGTTTCCCAGTACCGGAGCAGAGAATTGACAGAAAAAAGTGTTAAAATCCCTATCGATTCTTACTCGACTTTATCCTTTGTACCATTTGGACCTTGCCCTAAGAAGGCGGATAAGCGATTTTTGTTTGACCTCTGACCGCCGATCCATGGAAGAGTGGATAGAAGTGGCGAATGAATTGAGATCCTTTGCCCCAGGCTGCAAACATCCCCTGAGGCCGTTGTTATGAAGTCCATTGAGCTCTGATCCGATTGGTACAAAGGAGGGGATCCGACTGTTTCCATCTCTGTTATCTTAGTTCCATTGTGAGTCAGGTAGCCGCTCTATTAGCGCAGTAGCCAGTCCACCGTGCCTAATCTCACCAGTAGTACCCCATTCAATGGCTATTCTTGCTCCAGGGGGTTAGCGGCAAAAAAACCTTACGCCCACGTCTTTTACAAGTCTTCGGCTCCCTTTATATCAAAATTATATTGTCCTTATTGTGCTGGGCACTAGTGTGCTTGCCCAACCGTACGCCCTAATCTAGCTCACCCTTCGCAGGTTTTCAAAAGGTTTTTCCGGCACCTGATTCGGTTCCTCGCCCTTGTTCCAGCTAAGCCGAGCTTGAGGACTCTGTAGAAGGGTTCGGTACACACTCCAACCGCAATGACACTTATCACTTCTTGTGGAATAGATCGAGAACGAAATTTGAGATATGATGAAGTTGACGTCTAGAAAATGATAGTTGGGAGATTATGTAATAAAATAAAGCCTACAGCTGATCAGTTAAGTCAAACACAGCCAAAAGTCTTTTCAATAAATAAAATCATTTCTATATACAGGATGTCTCATGTCACGTCATATTGTGAGAGTAGATACTAGACCTTAAGTGGGATAAAAAAGTTCATATGACTCATACTCAGATTCTTAACGGTTATGGAGGAAAATCCAATTTTGTATACGACTACTCATTTTTTGGAATATTTTTTTATTCCATTTAATTCAATAAACCACGTACGATTTAGTACCTAATATTTTTTTTCTAAAATCATGCGTACTGTGGCAACACTGAATCACTATAACCTTCCTCATTACGAAATTACTAATAACATATGTTCATAACTTTGTGGGCCTACAACTCCTAAACCACACGACGGATTCTGATAAGCTTCTCACCATTCATTATTTAGGCCGATCTTTTCTGAAGGCTTATTAGTGAAATACATTGCTATTATTTTTTTTATTAGGGAAAATTAGATATAATAATCAACTCATTAAAAAAAAAGTCCTAAAATATGAATAGTAATATAGACCTATAATATACCGGTGGGGAGCGCAAGATTTTCTTCCATTCATTACGCAAGACTTCAGAAAAAAAAGTAAGTAAGCTGTTAAAATAAATTGAAAGTTGGCATGAATTATCAATAAAATACATCGCAATTAAAGTTTTCTTTAGAAGAGAAAGTTAAATATAAATAAACAAAATATTGGGAGACCAAAATTAATGATTCTGGGATAAGGGAAATATTCGCATAGTCTCAATGTTGATTCTGGCACCTCATATCATTATTAAAAAAAATTAAATGAAATTATTAATCGTATGCACGCACATTTACAAACAAGAGGTATGGGGGAAGACGAGCGAGGTATTGGCAATGACTTACAGCTGGTGGCCCGCTGTACAAACAGTGACCAGGTTCATTGTCACCACTAGCATATTATTCTATTTCCAGGCTTTATTTAAACGTTATTCAATAATTTACGAAATACTTTATAAGGATTTTAGGTGCGAAAACGTATTTGTGATTAATATACAGGCATACATACTTAAATGAAAGGATATGCCTTTTATTAATAATTTTTAAAACATTCCTTACCATAATAGTTCATTTGATTCATTAGAAACCAGAATGATTGATTTCTTAAATATTTTTATTTTATAACGTCTGTTCATTATTATTTTTCATCATAAATATAAATTATAAACATAAATTTTTCATCTTGCGCCATGATCTTTAAGTCTATCTTTAAGTTGTTGGGCTCGATGACGAGCGGATTCCGAGAAAGTTGGTATTTGCTGATCCGACTGGTAGGCGTCCGAAAGGTAGGCCGAAGCGGAGATGGGAGGATTGCGTTAAGACTGATCTCGGGAACTTGGCTTGAATGGTGAGCATTGGACGAGTCTGTGTAGGCGGAATTTGGTGTATCGGCATCGAACCTTCGGGTTCGCTAAGCCTATTATTATTATTATTATTATTAAACATAAATTGGTCAGCAAAGCAAAAGTAGTTCAGTTTTGGGAGCGGCATGGTCTAGTGGATAGAGCACTTGTCTATTGTTCTCCGGGTCCTGGGTTCGAATACGGGCTGTGGCAGAATATTATTTATTTTTTTAATTCAGTCGGGGGGCGACCCTAGAGTATGGAGACCCTCCTGGGGCAGACCCAGCCTCTATAAAGTGGGTACCCAAAATAATTGGGGAAAACCTGGCAGCTGAGCGTGATTAGGGCCGAATCACCTCATTGCACTGCCGTTGGCCTAGAAACAGTACGAATCTCTATATGTACTGAGCCCAAGACCCTTCATGGATTGTAGAGGTACAGGCTCAGTTTAGTCATTTGTTAATTTAAACGGTTCCTACTCTATTCGATTTATTACTATTTTATATTTCAAATGAACTTTTTCTAAATATATTTTGGTAGTTTAATTCAGTTTAATCCTTTTTAGTTTACAGTGGGACATCTGTTTTCATGAAATCATCAAAAAGTAAAAAAAAATTAATAACCATGTTAGTTTATGGATCTATGACAACTTTCCATTTATTTTAACAATAATTTAGTACGTAAAATGAATTCATAAATCTTGAGTATTGTTTGGAAGAATATAACTTGTACGATACAGTGCCGTGGCAACACTGAATAATCATAACCTCCCTCATCACAACATCACAAACAACATATGCTCATAAGTTTATGCGCTTATAACAACTTTATATTAACTTGTACGATTTATTTTTATTGCATATCAACTTTTCTAAAATCTTTTGCTTACCAACGGTATATTATAAGTCATTATTACTTCTCATGATTCAGGAATAATTTTTTTATGACTTTTGATTACAGAAAATTAAATTTTCCTTCCCAAAAAACAAAAACAAACTTAATTTCAATGTATTTAACTAATAAATCTTATGAAAATAATTCTGTAAATTATAGTAAAAATCTTATAAAAATTCGTCGCCTGGCTTAGAAGGAGTTCGGAGAAACCAAAAATCACGAAATCATTTTATATATAGAAAGAAGAGAAGAGGTATATTTATTTAGTGCAAAAGTGGCTTTTAAATATTTTTACTTGAGATAAAAGCACCTCATAATAGGAACATTTGAACTAACCGAAGTGGCTAATTCTGGTACGTCCGCCTTTTTCAACAAACTTATTTGTTCTTTCGTTTGATGCTCACTGGACAATGTAAAGAGGATTTTTTAAATAAAAGCTTTTCTGTTATTGGTTATAGTTTCTTATACTTTTTATAAATATATTGCTTCTTTAAAATTGAAGGTTTGCCTTCAAGCAGATGGTGAAAAATATGTATATCCCCAAAATCGAAAATTTCTATTATTATTTCGTATTTTCGATGTAAACGTGTTGTATCTATCTGTAGTTATATCCATGTGACGGGCACGACTTTGTTATGTGTAATAATGTAGTATTAAACTGTTATTTAATGTAATCGAATTTTCACTTTCACTTACCTAGATATAAAATATCAGGTTGGGGAAAGTATTGCGATTGTTAAAATAGTCACAGTTGATTTTTCAAAAAGGTCTGCATTTATGTATATGATGAGGTATTTATAAAAAAAAAAATAATAAATAAATAAATAAATGGAGTTAAATGATTGTTTTATATAATAATTCCTATTGTTTTATTATTGAATCTAAAATAAATGTTTCCGTCGAAACTCTTAGTTTTTTTTTAATATAACTTTATTTCAAAGTTCTTAATTTGGTTTCAACAAAGTAAGTTTTGTTTTTTTAATCTGCAACAATCTTGGCAATTAGTATTAGAGCTATAAGAAATCCTTCATTCCATATATACAGAATAAATAAAAATAAAATAAAACATTTCTAAGAAGAATAAATAAGCCTAAATGAACAAAAGATAAATAAATGAATTAGATAAAATAATAATAATTGGCCAAATTCGTTCCTATATACAGTATTTACATAATGCCCCTGGGAACTCCGAATCAAACCCTGGCACCCATTAATGGATGTCGAGGAATAATGCCAGGAGATCCCAGCGCCTCTCAGTCAGTCGTGTCACTGGTCTTGTAAGCCTGCGGAGACTGTGTGATGGCGTTGGATTCAAAGTTTCAATAAAGGGAGTAAATGGAAATAGTGGGTTTTGAGCACCAGAATTTTAAAATTGTACAATTGTGACGAGTTTGGCAAAACAGTTGCTGTAACATCCCAGGTACATACATATCCTATCTTAATGTGCAATTGCAGTTCTTACAATTTTTTTTTTAAAGTAGTCTTAGCACTAACAGACCGTTTGGCTGTTTTAAGGGTTCTAAAACATGAATTTTTGTAAAAAAATCCAGTTTCCGAAATTTATACATTATTAATATTGGGTTGTAAAATAAGTTCGTTGCGTTTTTTACTAGTGATTTTAACAAAAACTTCAGATTCTTGTAAATATTGTTAATTCATTATATGATTTTATTGTTTAATCAAAAATTAAATATTTTTGATCTATCATGCTTGGATTCGTTCATCATCAACAGTTGAAGGAAGACCCTAGCGATTTGTGTCTTCCAAGTCAAAATTTTCGGTTCTGAACTGAGCAAAAGGCGTCATCGCCATACACATGGAAAATTTTGCTTACCGTCTGTGCAGCGGATTTACTTATTGGAAATAAAAAATTGTTAAATGACAAACATTACTTTTTCTCTTCAATTTTGAGCAAGAAAAAAAATACTTAAAGAAAAAAACTTGTATGATTTTTTTTTCAACTGTCCTTTATTTTTTAAAATTTTCTATTTCCAACCATTCATATCGTTGTTATATACTTGTAATAATTCGGGGTCACCTATTGTGTAGTGGCTAGCGTAACAGCCTGCTATAACCAAGGTCGCATGTTCAAACCCACCCAATGGCCATATGATTTATAATGAAAGTAAAAAATTCATTAACTTAAAAAAAAAAAAAATTATTACGCCGTCCTTCGGAGGGAACGTAAAGTGGTGGTCTCGAGCATGTGTGATGTCAGGTAGTCGTTAAAGTTGAATATGAAAAATGTAGGGCATCGTAACCACACTAGCATACAATTTACGTTAAATGAATTAACGAAACTTTAAATAATTCTTTAATGATTAGTTATAATTAAAAATTTGCCGTCTTTGGATTTTCAAACATAATGAGAACATATAATAGTGACTGTTAGGTAGCGATATTACTCGCCAAATGTAATCACATCTCATTAACTTGCCCTTAATTGCATGCATCCTCTGTCGGGTTTATTCGCCGGCAAGTTTACTAGCTACTCGCCTAGTATACAATACCTATTAAACCGAGAGCACTTACGCTTGACAAGTGTCTGGTTTTAAATGTTTTCACTTACAACTCTGGAATGGGTGTTTCATCTTATGAGGGCACGGGCGTTTCTGAGTCAGAATAACGCTCAATTTAACAGGAGACTTGCAATTATATAGTTAATTATATAGATAATTTAAAAGAATGAAAAACTTGATAATTACACCGAATCGTTACTCCTGCCCAAACCAAATCTCTTGACTACTGTTGTTTTTATGTAATAAATAAATTCTGGTAAGATATAGTTTATTAGCCAATCCCAAAATGACCAATTTTATTTCATAATTTGCAAAGTTTCGGCGTTTAGAGACATTTTCAAGTGTCTATCATGCATAATTATTCCGCATGCAATGTTTTGCCGCTTCATCAGCTATGTCGTCGGTTTTCACTCATAGTGCAAGGAAGATGACCGATAAACTATAAACGATTGAAAATCGAGGAAACTACTGACGAAGCTGTGAAACATTGTATGTGGAATAATTATGCATGGTAGACACTTCAAAATAGCCCTTAAGACCCGAAACGTTGTAAATAATAAAATAAAATTATTTTATTCTTGGATAGGCTAGAAAATCTTGCAATTATTAATCCAAAAGGAATAATATGATTTCTGAGAGACATACGCAGATACGTGGAAAATAAAAAAAAAAGAACCTTATTTACAATTTGTTATGATTCGAAGGAAGGAGAGAGTTGGAGTGACGGATGGAAAGAGGAATAGAATCCCATAACATTGAGGATCGGATAAGAAACGATCTGTCGAAATGCTCAGATCGATGGATGTAGAGACTAGAAGGCTTAGAATGTGTATAAAGGGAATGGATAGAGGATTTTATTGTTAAATAAGTTTGTAGCGTTTTTCAATATTTCAATCTAAATCAATGGACCTACGGACTTGAACTGTGGGGGACAGCTAAACATTCTAACATCAAACGCATCCAATCCTTCCAATCCAAAGTTCTCCGAACAATAGTTAATGCTCCTTATTACGTTACCAACTCTACCCTACACCACGACCTTAAAATTCCATTTATTTTAGACCTGGTACCATCCAAATTTTCCAAATTTCATCAGAACCTTAGTCATCATCCTAACCCTCTAGCACAATCCCTATCCAGTACCACCCATCCCTATAATCCTCCTCGAAGATTGAAACGGCAGTGGCCGCGAGACGTATTGTAAACGTTTAAATTGGAGTTCTGACACTGGTCAGATCCTCCACTCATGTAATGTATGTTTGTGGCTATTACGCCCTAGTTCGGCCTCCACTGATTCACACCAGTGACGCGGCTGAGAGCGAGGGTCTAGGATCTTTTGGATTCCGCTTTTTCCTCCACAAGTGGGGGGAAAAGCCCAGTCTGGGGTCCCTCTATAGCACTTGTATATTTTGTATATAGTTATGTTTGTTTGAATGATGTTTGTTTATCTGCAAACTTTTATTTATCTCAATTATAGGTTAATGTTTTGTTTTGTTTTGTTTTTATATTTATTATTATTTAATTCTATATATATCATTTATTTGTATTTATCTCAGTTATAGGTTGTTGTTTGTTTTCTTATTTTGTATATATATTATATTTTATTTGTTTGACTTTATCATTGTATATATTGTGTGAATGGGATCATATATCACTATTACTAATGTTCATATAGAAACAAATTGTAATATATCTCAATAAAATAAAAAATAAAAAAAAAAAAAATCTCTTTGTGTTTATAAAATCATGTCTACTTGGTCAATAATGTGTACATGTTCTAAAAAAGGTTTAGTTAAGGTGCTTTTATGCATCAGTTTGAATTGAGATTACTTATCTTTAATGGTGTTTTGCTTGCTCAAAATGTAATAGAAAAAAAAAAATCATGTTCGTCATTCATTGATTTTTTATTTTCGAAAAGAAAAATCCTTTGCATAGACAGTTAATAAAATTAGCAGTGTTTATGGCGATGGTGCTTTAGGAGAAAGTACCGTCCGTAAGTGGTTTGCTCGGTTCAGAAACGTAAATTTTGACTTGGAAGACGCAAAGAGCTCGGGTCGTCGATCGTCGTCGGCTTGGGGTTGAAATTAAAATATGACCTAAAAGTTGAAATGTAATAGATCAAAATGGGTCATATATAATTGTTTTATTTATTGAAATCATAAATAAAAAACGCCACGAACTTATTTTATCAACCCAATAGAAAGTCGAAAATGTATGATCGACGGTGGGATTGGATTACTTGATAAAGGAATGACGCAGGAAAAGACTTGCGACGTTTGGAAGGACATTAAATGTGTATTTACCTAACCAGTAAGGAATGTGTTGAAATAAAGTGAAGAGATTTAAGTTTTGAAAAATTGCAGCTGAAATATTGGTATTGGGGTCGGTCGGAGCTTGACACATCGATCGATGGACGCAGGTAGATTTCTGACCTTCCCTCTTGAATCTGTCTCCAAAGGTTACTTCACTACCCTCCTGCCTCAATGCTATTTCTTTCAGCGTTTTACTGCTCGTTGTTATTTGTTTACTTTCACTAACATATATACTATGGCAAACATTTTGAAATCCAATTTTTCACCAGAATTACACGTTTTATTGTAAGTCCAGGTCTAATAAGAAAAATTGTACAAAACTCAAATTCCCTATTTTAATAGGGTACATGTCAGTGATGTTGCAGCAACCCTTTTCGAAACAATCGGTGAACCAGAAGAGCTACTTTATACTATGAAATTTTCACATTTTTACTATGTTTTTAAAAACATTTTTGAATTGAAACGATTTTGATTGAACAAGCCATATCGGTGTGATATTTAATGTTATTTTATGTATTTTTTATTTTATTTTACATCATCCACCAACAGGCCTAGGCCCAATTACAGGTGGTAAATCATACAAAAAAAAAAATACATTACAATACAATGATTGAAATAATAATCATAATTGAAATTATAAGTAAATAGTAATGTACTACATACCAGCTTAATTTATATAACGAAACAAAAAACAAATATATAACTTACAAGTATCATAATCTAACAAAAAAGAAATAAAACTTTAAACAAATCATCATATATATAATCCTAAAAAATTTATTATATTAAGATAAAAAAAACGAAAACAATAATAGATAGAAAAAAAAGAAGCAGAGAAATAGAGAAGTAAATAAAAAAAAAAAAATTTAAAAAAAAAGATAAATAACTTACAAATGTCATAATCTAACTAAAAAAGAAATAAAACTTTAAACAATTCATCATATATATACTCCTAAAAAAATAATTATATTAAGATAAAAAAAAACAAAACAATAAAAGATAGAAACAAAAAGAATCAGAGAAATAGAGAAGTAAATAAAATAAAAAAAACGAGAAAAAGAAAATTAAAAAATAAATAAAAATCAGCCCAGCACTGAGTCATTTCAATTTAAAGATAAGAACACGGAAAAAAAACTTTAAAAAAAAATGTAATGTAATGTAGGTTCTATTTTGATTGAAATAGCATGACAGGGCTTAAATGCCGAAGTATTAAAATTTCTTCCTTTAAAGTATCCACTTATTTTTCTTTTTGGTACCACTTAATTTTCTGCGCATGCACATCAAGTACATATATTTGAGTTTTCCATGACGTCCATGGATAAAAGCAAAAAATTTGAATTTCCTTCCTAACCGTTAAGAATCAAACTATGAGTGTTAGGAAATTTTTTATTCCACTTAAGGTGTAGTAACTGTTCCCAAAATATGACTAGACATTCATGAGACACCTTGTACAGGTAAGTGAAAGTAAAAAACATTAAATATATACCAATATTAAAAATAAATGAACATCTCAAATGCGGACAAATCTAGCAGGATTCTCTGGAAACCTCTTCATTGGATGATGGTTTATTAACGGACTCCTGGATAATGTGGTCAAGGTGGAACTATTTCCATTGTGGACCCGCCGATATTTATTTCTGACGAGGTGACAATATTGTTGAGGCGAGGAGAGGCGGTAGGCCTGGGAACGCAGTGCCGTCTGTGCAAACAGCGCAATGTTTACCTTGGTCCGGTCCTTTATTTCTTCCTCAGCTGTCCCTCCTTCCTATCTACCAACTATAATCTATGTAGAACCTTCTTTTTCCCATTCCAGGGTTAACATGATTTCGCCCAACTTCCTACCTACATGTCTGTAGTGATGGTACAAAGGAGATGAATTCATACCTTTTTTTGGAACTATTTGGACCCCTGTCAGTGTGGCGTGTCTCGTATGGTAATGAAATCACACACAAAAAAATCACAATTAATTATATGTGTTTGCGTAACATGTACGCTCAATTTAATAATGTGCCACAAGCGGCCATATTTTGTTACAAAACATATGGTAAGAAGAGAAGCACGTACACACCATTTTCCTTCTTCTTTTCTGACTACAATGCGATAAGAATGGAGTAGAGGAAGAAAAAGTCGCCGTAGGCTGGACGAAAGGCGAGGGAAATGAAGAGACGAAAGGCGAGGGAAATTAAGAGATAAATGAGAGAAACACCATACCAAGAAGTAACTACGTAGTCCACCTAAATCGTAATACATAACCTTTCCGAATTGTTCAAAATACACCAATATTTAATCCCAACAATTTTTCTTTTCAATCATTCAATACAGTCCACTTCTAGCTGCCACTTGGTCGAGTCCCAATCATTTTTCATAATGACGGTTAGACCAAACAATATAAAATTAATGAAAAAATGAAATGAAAATGATTTTTATTACTCAAGGACATTATGTCCCCTAATGATAAATAACAATGAAAAAAAAGACCGGTCTGTCTAATTGGTCTTTTACCAGTGATAATTACATATCTAACAACTATGAGATATATAAAATTAAAATAGGTAGGATATATAAATAAAACAGGACGAAAAGTTTATTAATTAAGTAGCGCATAATTGGGACGGGACAATTAACATGTTTGAGGAAGTTTGATTTTTTAGGAGAAATAACTGGTGCTTGAATGTGGTTAACGATGATACTTTACGAAGGGAGATGGGTAGTGACTTCTAAAGTATGGTAGCACGAGGACTTTTCAAAGGATGCAGTTCTGTGAGACGGTACATATAAATCGCTAGGTTGTGATCTTGTGTTTAGGGTATGTACGGAAGAGGGAAGGGTGAGGAGGTCAAATATGTAGGAAGGTTTTCTGGCTCGCAAGGATAATCTATTGAATTACATATTTATAAATAGAAGAGCAGTGTGGTCAAGTGGGTAGAGCACTTGTCTACTGTTCCCAGGGTCCTGAGTTCGAATCCAGGCTGTGGTAGAATATTATTTATTCAGTTATTTCAGCCGGGGGGTTGACCCTAGGGTATGCAGACGCTCCTGAGGCAGACCCAGCCTCTATAAAGTGGGTACCAAAAATGGGAAAAGCTAGATAATTTTAAAAAGCTAGATAATGGTGCAAATATAGTTAGTCGAATATTTTGCATTAGTCGAGTTACTTTAAGTTTATGTTAATGGAATAATGAGTTGCTATCAGCTTCCGTACGAACACGATGCACACGCTTGAACACTCCTTGTTATCAGTCTGATAGAAAAATATTTATTCAAATAGGAACTATGTTCATGTAGGACCAGCGAGGGTGTGTGGTAAGGGGAATTATAAACGGGGGACGCCATCTATTAGTGGAATTTGTCATTGTTTTGACAGTTAGGGGCTTTTGTGG
Organism: Piezodorus guildinii; assembly: GCA_023052935.1. Taxonomy (NCBI): domain Eukaryota; kingdom Metazoa; phylum Arthropoda; class Insecta; order Hemiptera; family Pentatomidae; genus Piezodorus; species Piezodorus guildinii. The sequence goes on along the minus strand of CM041295.1, from coordinate 33,529,948 downwards.
GGTGCGATACTGTTTAACTTGCTGCCACTGGCACGTTTGGTCCGCATCGATCTACAACCACCTGTGGCCTATTTCACGCTTCAAATTTTGAAATAATTCACATTTGATATGGTATGTATTGTAGTGTACCTTTTTTCGTGATAAATTATTAACAATAGCATTTGAGATATTTATAATTAGCGGTTCTTCTCTCTCTTCAAATATCATATTTACCAAAATGCAATATAGAATGAACTACATAACTGTAATATTAACATACAAATTTGATGCGCGCAACACACGACTTTCACTTACCTCCGTTATTCATATCAATTCAAGAATTTTTAAACAAATTTATAACGAAAATAAATAGTTAAATAATTATTTAAATTGTATTTTAATAGAAACATGTGTTTTATTAAAAAATCTATTGTATTATTATCCACGAAAATCAGTTTGTTTTATCAGCTTTTCACCACTCTCTGTTAACTTTTACAAATGTATATATAAGATAATATTTTTTCTAAAATCTTTAGCATTCCAACGGTATATTACTGTTCTTAAGTTTAAAAACAAAACATTGCATCAAACAAATATTTTGCAGTTTTCTGGTTTAGTTATATATCGAATTCGTTCACATTTTTCCTAACGTGACACCAAATTTTTTATTCCCGAACTAATAAACTCTGAGCTTTGAAGTGAAACAAAATCTGAAAACGCACTTTTCACTTGATCATCATTTTCAAAAAGTTTTCCTTTGACGAAGTTGACTAAATTCCTGAACAGGTGGTAATCTGTTGGAGACAAGTCGGGAGAATATGGTGGGTGCGGAAGAACTTCGTTGCCCAGTTCTTTAAATTTTTGCACGGTATGTTTTGAAACTTAGGGTCTTGCTGCCGCTCAATGAGATCATGAGGTACCCATGTATCGAGCTTTTTTACTTTCCCTATTTTTACTTCCCTATACACTTTAAATTTCTGGAAATGGTAGATGCACTTGGATTTAGTTGTGCTGAGAGTCCTTTAACTGTTTGGTAGGGGTTTCCTTCTACTGTATGTTTGAGGACATCGTTGTCTATTACGGACGGAGGTCTTCCTCCGGGCAAGTTTTCCAAGTCGGTATCCCCAGCTGAAAACTTAGCAAACCAACGGCGAATGGTCCGTACATTAACACTCCCAACTCCAAACGCCTTGCAAATATTTGTAGCAGCCTGAGCTGCTGAATGGCCGAGTTTAAACTCGTACAAAAATAATACTCGAAAATGTTCATATTTGGAGGCATAATAAAAAGTGGGTAATTGATTGGGAAGCTAATGCTTATAATACAAAGGTAGAGGATTAGTATCTGTTTACTTTAAATATGCAAACATTCGGAAGAAAACAACAGAGACCTGCAAAATCCTTTATGTATTTCAGAAACTATAAAAACGGACATTTCATGTGAAACAACCCAATAAATGCATAAATTAGTTTGATTTGTTTGATAGAGAAATAAATATCCTACAAAACGAAAAAATAATCATTAAATTCGGTTCAGAAATAGTATAGAATAAGCATTTTGAAATTAGCAGTGGTAATAGGTCATTTGACTTTGAATTATTAATTGTTTTTCATATTACTTAATTGCCTGCAAACAGATGTACCTTAATATAGTTATTTGGAAATAATTAACCATTCTGTAATAATTTTCAGAGTTTTTTTATTAGAATTAACGGGGAAACAACTATCGAAATTTCCTTGTCCATCTGAACAATCAATCTTAATCCGACAAATCCGAAGGGTGGGAAGGAATAGGAGCTGCGGTATCGAAACGATTGTGTCAGACTGCTGCTGGTGGCACACTGAGACTATTATCTGATTGGTTTATAGCTGCTAGGGCCAGCGTGTTAAATGGGCAAATAATAAGTGCCGTGGGTGGGGGCTGCTACTGACAGAGCCGCTCATTCATTTGTCAATATCCCTTCATCCCTTCACGCCCTTCTTCTACAGATCCTGTATTAATGAGTCCCTTCCCCTACCGCCCTTTGACAATACAATTTTTTTTGTTCCCTCCGAGGATAGTACAATAATGCTCAACCGAAAAACGCATGTAAGACGCGACCCCTTCGAGTGGAACCGATTTCCAACCTTATCAGAGGTGGTTGCTTATTTCCTTTGCGCAATCTGATAAAAAAAATCTTTTGAGTGCAATACATGACCATTCCTGATCTCTGTTATTAAAAACAATTTAAGCACAATTGATAATGTTAGAGTTGAAAAAAGATTAGAGAATTACATTTAGCTTCAATGGATTAGATAATTTAACAATATAAATTATTATCTACAACAATCAGTTAGTTTCGTCCGCTTTTCATCACTATCCATTACATTATACGGCTTTGTTTTTGTTTTCTCAACAACAATTTTTATTGAGTTATATTACAATCTGTCCTAATTGGGACATTAATAATAGTGGTGAAAGATAACATTCATACAATATTTACATAGCAATACATTTATAATAAAACATATATACAATAACGAATCAATAAAATATATACAATGTCTAGAAATCACTCATACCTATATACACATCAAATATACTGCACATTGAGTGGAGAATCTAGCCAGTGCTAGAACTCCATTATATACATATTACAAGAGCTCGCTGGGCTACTGCCGTTTAAACTTTCTAGGGGGATAGTAAGGATGCGTGGAGCTGGATAGGGATTGAGCTAGAGGATTGGGGTGATGGATAAGGTTCTGATGGAATTTGGAGAATTTTGGAGGAATAAGATCTAAAATAAATGGAATATTTAGGTCGTTGTGTAAGGTATGGTTGCTGGCATAACAAGGAGCACTTACTGTTGTTCGGAGGGCTTTCGATTGAAAGGATTGAATGCGTTTGATGTTAGAGTGTTTAGTTGTCCCCCACAGTGTACGGCTTTGTATAGAATATTACAATTTTTCTTAAGACTAAAAAAAAAAAAATAATTTTGCTCTTTTTTCCTTTTTTAAAATTTTATTATTTTATTTTATTTTGCTTCATCCACAAACAGGCCAAGGCCCAATCCTTAGCGATAAATTATAAAAAATCACATTGCACTATATTAATTAAAAAATAATTATAATAATTCATATCCAAACTAATTGGTAATGTACTACATACCACCTCAATTTATATAATGAAAACAAAAATTCCTTACAAAAATAATAATATATTACAAAAAAAGAAATGAAATATTAAACAATTTATCATAAATATATTTATATGCATAAGTATACTCCTATAAAAGTAATTATATTAAGAAAAAAACAATAATAGATAGGTATATTATCATCTAGTATTAACGTGGTATAGTGGATAGAGCACTATAGTGCTGTACGGGTTTGAGTCCTGGTTTCGGCATACTTATATATTCTGTTATTTGAGTATGGGGATGACCCCGGAATAATGAAAGAAATATCTTCTCGGGCTAACCCAACCACTATAAAGTGGGTTCCCAAATATGTGAGTAAAAAAAACCAGCGGCTGTGCGTGACTTCGACGGCCTTGTTCAGTGTTGGCCTAGAAACAATACGAATCTCTGAATCTAAGACTCTTCATGGTTATAAAGGCATTTCTTTTCTTTTTCAATTAACGTAATAAGATTTTTATTCTATTCAGGTTTCTAATTTCCGACATATCTACTTTTCGGTTGGTTTAAAGCATCCATACCTTACAATGTTTCAAATAATGAAAATCTATAATTATTCTTCGGTGGAGGGGTGGGGGGCTATAGCACCCACAGGTATCCTCGAAGTCATTCAGCAAGTGGTCACGATGAGCCGCAATCACCTGTCATCCTCTCACAGCCATCTCAATCAAGCCGGCGTCTAAATCATATAGCCTCGGGGTTTTCCTCGCCTCCGATTGGATCCGGTATTCTCGTATACCCCGTTCAGTGAATCGTTAAAATATACTGAATATTTATGCAGTATGTAAATCAAATATTTCTGAACTAAAGAATTTTTAGATGGTTGTAGGAATTTTCAGTTGTAAGCTATCCAGATTGTTATGACGAACTACCGAAAGCATTCATCTCAACTTTGGACACCAGCTCCAACGTAGTCGGAAAATTCAGGGGTTGGCCCTGGGCTCGTCAAAATGTACAGCATGAATGTAATGAAAGGTTTTAGCAATTTATTTTTAAAACACTATGTTTTTTACGATTCACTTTTAGGCTCTGCTGTTGTTAGGTTCAGGCAAAAAACTAAAAGTGAACGAGGTTTAATAGCAAAAATCTGGTGCGGGCAACACACGACTTTCACTTACATCCATTTTTAAAATCAATGAAAGAATTTTCAAAAACAGTTACCGATTAAAATACGTGAAACTATTAAGGAATTAATTAAATTGAATTTATATAGAAACATGTGTTTTATTAAAAAATCTATTATATTATTATCTAAAATAATCAGTTAGTTTTATGTTCATTTCATCACTCTCTATTAACTTTTAAAAGCTTGTGTATGAGATAATATTTTTTCTAAAATCTTTAGCTTTCCAACTGTATATCATACATGTATATTACTGCTCTTATGTTCAAAAACGAAAAATTGCATTAAAAAAATATTTGTTCTGTTTTCTCCTTTAGTTGGGTATCGAATTTATTCAATTTATATATTTACCCGTTTTTCATCAGCGTTAACAAGATAGTATAGTTATTTTTACTGAATCTACAGAATTAAAGGTACTTTAGGGGAATATCGGCAATTAAGCCCTGTCAGACCATTTTAATCAAAATAAAACCTACATGATATTAAAGCCCATTAAATTTTACATCGATATAGTGAGTTTAATCAAAATCGTCGGAACCGTTTTCGAGAAAATCGAAAAAAGGTGCAAAATGCATGGTATAAAGTGCCTCTTCTGGTAGGCTCATTTTAATGAAACAATTTTTGTCACGTCTCGGGCGTATAGTTGTCTTAAATATGAAATTTTAGTTTCATAGGACTTACCGTTTCCGCCCGGGAGTTACCACACACACACACAGACCTTTTATAAGTCAATATATCAGGACCCAAAAGGTATAGTGAGGCTAAATGGTCAAACATCCCAACCTTTTCACTTTTATAAAGGAGTAAAGCAAGGGGACAGCCTTAGTCCTTTGCTTTTCATCGTTCTCACGGATGAGGTGTGGAAGGTTTGCAGAAGGAGAACACCAAGAGCTGTGGTGGGATACTGGAACCAACACCAGTGCTCGCCCAGGCTATGATCTATGCAGACGACATAGTACTGATTGCGGACTCCCAGGAAGCTCTCCAGACATCGCTAAATGAATGGTACGAGGAACTCCGGCTAAGAGGGTTAAACATAAATCCAGCCAAAAGTAAAATTATGTGTGTGGGAAGAGAAAATCTAGAGCCAAGGATATTATGTGGCGGCGAAACACTAGAAACGACGAATGCCTACACATATCTTGGAACAGTTATAAGCGATGATGGTAAGATAGACCAGGAGGTTCTAAATCGGGTGATGAAGGCCAATGGACTGTATTACCATATATCCAAAACGATTATAGGAAAACATGAAGTTAGCAGAGATGCTAAAATTAGGATTTTTAAATCTGTTTTCCTTCCAGTACTCTTATATGGATCTGAAAGCTGGACAACCCTTGATAAACATGCTAGCAGGATGACAGCGGCTGAGATGAGATTTCTCCGAAGAATACTTGGAAAGACCAGGAGGGACCATATAAGAAACGACAGGATTCGCGAGGATTTGGGAGTACGATCAGTGCGTGACATCCTGGAAAAGCGGCAATTGAATTGGTTTGGGCATGTCTGCCGAATGAATGATACCCGAAAGGCCAAGTGGTTTTTTGAAGCCAGACCGGAAGGAAGACGTCCTCGTGGCAGACCCAGGTGTATGTATTCAGACTACATTGGGAAATTGGGTGCAGCAAGAGGACTAACCATCCCAGAGATGAAAAGAATAGCTAGGGACAGAGACCAGTGGGCTCGATGGACCGAGGCGGTAACTCCACGCTTAGCGGCACACAGGAGTTAGAGGAAGAAGAAGAAGAATTTATATAGAAACATGTGTTTTATTAAAAAATCTATTATATTATTATCTAAAATAATCAGTTAGTTTTATGTTCATTTCATCACTCTCTATTAACTTTTAAAAGCTTGTGTATGAGATAATATTTTTTCTAAAATCTTTAGCTTTCCAACTGTATATCATACATGTATATTACTGCTCTTATGTTCAAAAACGAAAAATTGTATTAAAAAAATATTTGTTCTGTTTTCTCCTTTAGTTGGGTATCGAATTTATTCAATTTATATATTTACCCGTTTTTCATCAGCGTTAACAAGATAGTATAGTTATTTTTACTGAATCTACAGAATTAAAGGTACTTTAGGGGAATATCGGCAATTAAGCCCTGTCAGACCATTTTAATCAAAATAAAACCTACATGATATTAAAGCCCATTAAATTTTACATCGATATAGTGAGTTTAATCAAAATCGTCGGAACCGTTTTCGAGAAAATCGAAAAAAGGTGCAAAATGCATGGTATAAAGTGCCTCTTCTGGTAGACTCATTTTAATGAAACAATTTTTGTCACGTCTCGGGCGTATAGTTGTCTTAAATATGAAATTTTAGTTTCATAGGACTTACCGTTTCCGCCCGGGAGTTACCACACACACACACAGACCTTTTTGCGGGACTTGGTTATTTGTACTCAGGAAACTTGTATTTCCGTTGAAAACTGGAATTCGAAAATTTTCACATCGCAATACTTCCCCTTACTATATATAGTAAGTGAAAGTAAAAAGTAATGGTTTTCCTTTTTTTAATTGCAATAAGATATCATTGCATTATTAATGGGACAATAATGCTGTCAGTCGGTGGGAAATAACAATGACTGAGAAATACGTTTAGTTAGTCAATATGCAATTAAACTTCCAAATTTCAACTATTTATTTTTATCAATGCCAACAAAACTATAGCTTTTCCCCCTCTACTCTGGTTATTTTTTTTTTTTTTTTTGCCTCATAAGTAGATGCTTTAGATGTTAGTAACAATGTAAGGAGCGTCGAGGATTTTTCGAAGGATTATTTAAAATTAAAAAATAAAAAGTAAATAAGTAATATATATATATATATATATATATATATATATATATATATATATATATATATATTGTGAAAAGTTCGCAGGAGGTTATACGATTCTTTAGAAAATCAAATTAAAAAAAATTATGCAAAAATTGATTAATATGGAGCCCTTCAGAAGAAACTACTATCTTATACAGAAAGTAGTAAAGTGTAATGGAGAGGATGAAAAGCGGATGAAACTAACTGATAGTTGTTGATAACACTTCTAAATTGTTATATTATTTAATCTAAAACATATGTTTCCAACGAACTAAATATATTTCTTTATACTTTTTCGAACTCTATTTACTTTACTAGCCCTTAAATTGATTTTAATAACCGAAGTAAGTGAAAGCGATGTGTTGCCCCACCAGATTTTTAAATTGTGTAAAATGAGTAATTGAGTGTAAATTAACCTTTTTGTAAGTAAGGTTTAATAATCTTTTAAGTCCCATTAATTGAGAAGTTGATTTGCAAAGATTCTACATCCATTCTAGGAAATTTTACTGGAAGCGCAAAATTCTCTCATTACTATATTATGAAATAAACTTATTTCATTCTTTTCGCATTAAAATCTAGATTTTTTTTTGTATATTAATAACACTATATGGAAATAAATAAAGAAAAGACGAATATATGCCTGGCCTCTCATCTGTCCCAGCTCTCTGCCTAGAGGACTGGACGATTACCCAAGCGATGCGTCCAAACATCTAGGCGTTACTAAAGTTAAGCACGTCTCAATAGATAGGGACGTATCTAGCAAGGTTATTAACTGAAAAAGGATTATTGGGATACAAAAGTGTTATGGAATAAGAACGTATCACTCCAAACGAAAACTAAGATTTGCCACTCCTTTCTGATTAGCATTGCAGTTTATGGATGTGAATCTTGGATAGTGAAGAAATCTCAACAAAAAAAATTATTATCCCTAGAGATATATTTTCAGAGAAAACCTCTGTCGTGGCTCGGTTGGAACAAATCCCAAATAATGAAATAGGAGAAAGAGAGGGGACCGGGCTAAACATACTCGAAGAATTTAGTAGAAGAAGGTTAATTTGGTGAGGGTATGTCATGAGAATGGATGAAGCACGTTGGCCTCTTCGATTAGATAATAATGTCAGAGAAAACAGGCAGAGTTCGGGAAAGATGGACAGAGGATGTGAGAGAGGATATGTCAGCCAGAGGTCTGACTGAGGATGGCTGCACTGTTTTTGGCTGCACTGAGATTGGTGGAGAGACGGATATGAGGAACGAGATATGACACGACTTCAGAACCCCCATGAAAGAAAAAAAACACAAAACTATGTATTCAAGTTATGGAATGAGATGTTTTAGTATTATTTGAAACGAAACTAAATGCGTAATTAGTACCTTTAGAAAATAACTGCATTTATAAATCGCGTTTTAGAATAGAATAGAATAGAATATACTTTTATTGCAATCGGGGATTTCCCCATACAATAGGAGTTTGTACATAAATCATATTTTTTATATACTGTTTTCAACTTTTTGGTGTAACAAACTAAAGAAAACATATATATATATATATATATATATATATATATATATATATATATATATATATATATATATATAATAATAATAATAATAAATATATCTACATTGTCATATATGAGTACAATAAAAAAATAAAATAAAAAATACAAATAAAATAAAATAAACAATAATAATTAGCAAAAAATATATATATCCATTTCTTATGAATTCAAAAACAATACAAAATCATAATAAATAAATTAAGATACATTTTTTGAGTTAGTGATCTATCACAAAACCTCTTAAATTTAGGCTTGCTCTGGTGTAAAAGTACAGTTTTTTAGTATTTTCGGAGGTTATATTTTTGAGATATAGTCTGAAGTTTGAAGGTGTTAACTGGGCTATGGCTGGTATGATGGTTGAGCGGTAGGAGGAGTAGGCTGGGCATGATGTGAAGAAATGGTGAATATTGTCAGCTTCTTTCTTATTGCAGATGGTACAGTTTTCTATTGGATTGAATCTATGTGTTATGTTTTTCATTGTGATTTGCTGGAATTTATTGTTAGCAGTCCGGATTTGAGCCATAAGTTTTTTATGCGTAAAGGGCAGGTTGGTTGTGAGGTATATTAACGAAACTAAATGCGTAATTAGTACCTTTAGAAAATAACTGCATTTCTAAATCGCATTTTTATAAGACTTGATTGTTCATTAGCTAAAATCTAATAGAAGATTTAGATAAAACTAAATGAGAGAATACAATTTTTTTAAAATTGTTCTTTAGCACTTTTCAGAAAATCAAAAAACACTTCAATTGTCTTCCCTGTATATTTCTAACGTAAAACTTTTTTTTCCCCTGCTATAATTCATTTATGTAAACAATGTTTCATTCTAAGTCTCACTTTCCACGTCAACTTTTTTCTCTTTTTTTTTTATTTTTTTATAATCGTCGAAGAAAAGCCCAGAGAGAGAAAGGACGTGACTAGATGGTGCCATGACTGCGCGGCGCCTCGCTGGAGTGACTCAGCTCCACCCGTCAACGCCACTGGTCCAAACAAAAACATCCCGCTGGAAAATATCTCCTCTCATGGGATAATTTCCTCCAGTGGGGTGTATTTAGTTGTTTTGTATAGAAACCTACCTCCGTGCAGCTACCACCTCAGGCCCTAACTAAAACCAACCAGTTTGTTTTAATATTAGCTTGACTTTCAACGGTATTTATTAGAATCCAGTTAATAATCTCTTATATACATATATACTCACTCAAAAAAGTTTCCATACAGCATACTATTATTTTGCATATCTATTTATTTTCAACTAAACTATTTCCTAATGTACAAATTATTAATACTAATATTAGATAAAACAATATATTTATTTATTTTCATCTCATCATTAATATAAAACGAGAAAGAATGCCATTTTTTAATGGTAGGTCAAAAAAGTTTCCATACATTTTCAATATTAATCCTATTTGTTGTACTATGACCGTCTTTCCAATGTTGTCTGTATAAATCTTACCTCGATAATCAAATCTTAGTTCAGTTTTAACTTTACTTGGGCCTGGGAAACTAATTTATTTTCATAATTAATTTGTAATATAATATAATATAATTAATATAATATAATTATATTATTATTAATAATATAATTAATTAATATTAATATAATTAATTATTATTAATTAATATATAATTAATTATAATTATTAATTGTTATTTTATTAATATTATTATTAATTATTATTTTAATTTATGACCGCACCCCCAACCATCTTCCTCATCTAATTTCTCTACGGTCAACAAAACTCCATCATTATTAATTTATTTTCAATATGCGCGTTTCTCGTGATTTGAGAGAATTCATGGTTCGCAGAGCTTATCTATAAAAATAAATTGCATATTTCTTGAATAAGTCACATGCTACTGTACAATATGGACTACAGAGACATAGAGAGTTAAAATATTTGGAGGATAGAACATGCGATGGAAAACAGGAGACTGGAGAATCGCCAGAGACGATCCTTGCTGAATTCTGAAGAATGCAAATCCTCACACTGCCGACACCTTAATATCCATCGTAATGAATAGGTACTATAAGATTTAAGTCCACCAAGCAACAGTCAGTAATCAATAAACCAAAAAAAAATCTGGGAATTTTTCTTATTCTCTTAGGAATCCAAATTTAATATTTTTGGGCCAGATGGAAGGTGGAAGAAATCAACTTTAGCTATCAAAACTAAGAATTTATTTAATTTAATTTATTAGTAAGTATATATATATATATATATATATATATATATTATATATATATATATATATATATATATATATATATATAATATATATATATGAAGTGATAAGGCGATTTTGGTTTCCACCAACTCCTTCTAACCACAAGATGAATTTTGTTGATACGTTTTTTTAAACTCTTTTAGGGCATTCTTCCTGAAGGTGTATAAGTAAAATACACAACCCAAGTTTTTTCTAATAGGTGTTGTAAGCTGCTTGCATCCTCAGTAATTTTTCCCACTTCGATATTGATGTGTGGTATGTGGTGATCGACTGTGCTTGAGGACAGATTGAAGCAAATTATGAACATTTTTTCGTAGATTTGTCTTCGTCACTCAGCGAGGTCTCATGTTACCCATTTATACCCACATAGAACCGAAGTTTTTGACAGATTTACAATCCAATTCTCTTCCGTATGGAGAGATATACTACATATACCACATACTCCATTCTCACTCATATCCGTTATATTGAACTATGTTTATATATATATATATATATTATATATATATATATATATATATATATATATATATAAATTGATAAGGCGATTTTGGTTTCCACTATCTCCTCCTAAACCACAAGACGAATTTTGCTGATACGTTTTTTAAACTCTTTTATGGCATTCTTTCCTGAAGGTGTATAAGTAAAATTCATTGCAATTCTTTAAATGGAAAGAATTAATTTTCTGCAATCAAGTCATCAAAAAATAATTTCTGAAATATAAGTAGTAACATAGACGTATAATATAACGTCGGAAAACACAAGATTTTTGAAAAGTTAATATGCAATAAAATAAATCGTACAGATTAATATAAAGTAGTTGTTAGCCCATAAATTTATCAACATATGATAATGGTAAAGAGGGAGGTTATAATAGCTAAATATCCAGTGCAGGATATATTCTTCCATTTAGTACGCAAGATTTTAGAATCAATATTACATACCGAACTGTAACTAAGTTTTTAGCATAAATGGAAAGTTGTTATAAATCTATAAATTAATATTGTTATTAATTATTTCAAATTTAATAATAATTCAAGAAAACGGATGTTTCACGGTAAACTAAATAGGATTCCTATGGAAACTTATTTTAAAATTTAAAATGTAATTTAAATAGTTCATTTGAAACATAAAATAGTAATAAACATAGTTTTGGAGAGCTCCGATCAGTTATTTCCCAACATGTGTTTCATGACTTAATTTAATATATTATCACGTTTACAAGATGTATTAATGTAAGTACAGTTGTAAATTTCAATATAAATAAATTAAGAAAACAACTATTAAATTAAAAAAAGTTGAAAAAAAAGTTAAAGAATTACATTGAGTTATCATATTGGTTCAGTACAAATAGTGATTCTTAATGTTTCTAGGCCAACGCCAATATATATATAATTTAAACATTAAATTATATTATAACAGCTTAAATTGTAAAAACAATAAATTAATAGAACTATACATCTATTATAATATAAATGATAGCATGTATTTTAATATCATCGATGTTTGCTGTAGTTTTAAACTGGCTTTGAGGCAGGAAAGTTATTTTTTAAATTTAATATGTTTTTAAGTTCCTTTTTTGTTTAATTTTTAAAAGATGATATTGATACAGTGGATGTAGTCATAAAGGGATGAGCTTGTATAAACAATATTTGAGTCCCTGGGAACTGGCTGCTGCTCAATGCAAATATCTTAAGTCAATTACTCTCCCCCTAACCGAGCTAGTTTATTCATGGCTTCCCTTTTCGTAAACCTAATCTCATTTCCATCGGTTATTGAGTGTGTAAACCAGGCAAAAGCAACGTGATAAAAGCCATGATGTTTGGGTATTTTTTATTAGTGTTATAATAAACTCATTAATTTTTTTTTCTCGGGTTCTGCCAATTGCGTCACATTTCGAAACTTAGTATCTCTGAACGCCAGTGCTCATTAATGGTGAATAAAAATCCTAAACACTGCTGTAATTTTATCAAGGTGTAATTCAAGAAATGAGGTGATTACGTTGAGGTCCCGCTCAACCGCCAGGTTTCCCCCACCAATTTTTGGCTACCTGCTTTATAGAGGATGGCTATGCCACAGTAGTGTCTCCCTACTAAATAATAAATTATTCTGCCATAGATGGGATTTGAACCCAGGACCCGGAGATCAGTAGATTAGTTTCACTTACCTCTTTACTTCAAATACATTTTAAAAGCTTACGTTTAGTTTTTAAGGAAAACATCACTTTCCATAAAATAACACAGCAATAGAAATCAATATAGTAAAAAAAAAAAAAAAAAAAAAAAAACAGTGGTTCCAACTAGTGGTCAGCATTCTATTACCACGAGATAGCATTGGAAATTTATTTAAAATTACATTAATGAAACTCAACTTGGAAGAAGAATTAAGTCACGCATTGCATTGACACATTAGGTTGTGTGGTATAACTGATAATAAATAGGTAATAGGTTATAAATATTGTATTTATTAATTTTAGTAATTCACAGGATACAATGTTTCGCCGATTTCAGTCGGTTCTTAGAGCCTCGTTCTACCATACCTATCTTGGATTATCTTAAATATTTCAAACATAGTGACTAAATCGTTGGTATATTATTTAATTAACAAAAGTTTACTTTTAGTCGGATGGGTTTTGAAATTAAGATGATTTGCAGTAGGTGCTATATTCATTCTAGGAAATATCCAGTAATTTTTTATTGAACTAATTTACATGATTATTTTTGCATTAATCGCTGCAATCGACAATTATTTTTACTGAATTATATATTGGTTTGTAAAATAAGTTAATAGCGTTTTTTATTGCTGATTTCAATAAAAACTCAAGATTCTTCGAAATATTTTTAATCGATTATGCTCTGCGATATTCCGTGTCGTAGAGTGAGGGCTGTCTGTGACCAATGCTTGAATTTGGTCATCAATAGTTGAAGGATGACCGGAGCGCTTTGCTCGTTCCAAGTCAAAATGTGCTTTCTTTGGCATCGTCGCCCACCGAGAACTCTGAAGAAAGGGGGGAGGGTGTCAACAAAAATTGTCATATGTAATAAAAATAATATCGTAATATATTTTTTATTTTTAACATAAGTACAATTTATAATATAAAAAAATGTATAATTTATTCCTTGACATATTTTTTATTTGAGTGACTTTGTTTCAGTAGATTGTTGTCATTTTTTAAAAAATATTGTAAAAATTTTCACAAGAATTTTTCAAGTTATATTTGACACATAAAATGGCTTTCAAAACACTTAATTTTGATTTTGATGATGTCCACACTTGATTTACTGTAGAAAAAAATGTATGATTTTATGTTTTGATTCTTATTGATTCAAAATTTTAATTAATTTTTGATTGTCTAACTATTGTTTATTAAACTAAAATATTACATGTCTATGCAAATATAAAAAATTACGAAAATGTTATAAACACACAGTACAAATATTCGTTTCACATCGGCAAAATTTCGCCGAATTAATTTGCCCTAAACATAATTTACATGAACATATTTTATTGTTGTTTATAACGAAATTAGTTTGATTGACTTAAAATATTTGCAAAATTTTATTCGTATATTTCTTTCTAAAATTTCTTTTAAGGTTCAGGTCGGTGACATACTTTTTTTCATAAATATAAAATATGAAGACTTCGAGGATTTTAAGCTAATTTTAATTTTTTTTATGTATTTAATGAAATATATAAATAAATTACTTACCTTAATTTTCTATGGTAAGTAGAATATTTTTAATATTTATTCTTTTAATTAGCTTGCTAGCACGCAGTGCGAACACGAAGTGTGTCATCTGAGAGACAAATACAATGTAACTGGTATGTGGTGTAACTGGGTAGCAAAAGCAATATGTTAGTCGTCGTAGCTGCGACGACGATTCTTAAAACGCAAAACAATAATTTCGATAAATATAAAATTTATCTTAATTCTAAAAGTCGGGATTTTTGAAAAACGTTGCGGGACGTCTGGTCACCTTATCCTTTCTCTCAATGGATTTGTGTAGCTGGCTCGCGTGCGGGTTGGGTGAGGTAGGCGTGGCTATGGTGTCAGGTTTAACTACACCTCTAGACCTAACCTCTACAAAAAATGTAGACTAGAACCTGATACCGTTCCATTACACTATTCCATCTGTCTCTGGTGTGCTACCTGTCTCTAAAACAGTTGACTTTTCACACCTTCCCCATAACCTATCATTATTGGCTTTTGATTCCAAGACGCGGGTTTCAAAGGCTTAAGGGGAGTTTTTTCTAATAGGGGTTGTAAGCTGTTTGCGTCCTCAGTAATTTTCCCGACTTCGACTATTGATGTGTGGTATGTGGTACTCGACTGTGTTTGAGGACAGACTGAAGCAAATTATGAACATTTTTTTAAAGATTTGTCTTCGGCACTTCAGCGAGGTCTCATGTTATCCACTTATACCCACCATAGAACCGAAATTTTTGACAGATTTTACAAAATCCGATTCTCTTCCGTACGGAACTCCATTCTCACTCATATCCGTTATTTTAATACCCTCCCAACCTTTAAATCCCGTCTTTTCAATTACTTCTTGTCTATTCAATTTCATTAGGCTCCTGAATTGACCCAGTTTCAAATGCAAAATGTGCAAATAGAACAATCAATTCATAGAAGTGTTATGTTATTTTATTTTTTTTTTTTTTGAATAACTTAAGTATAGTATATTTCTTTTCTTAGTCACATCTGTGTACATTAAATTAAAGATTTTTTTATTTTATTACTACTCAATTTTTTTTCAATTAAAAGTATTATTAGAATCACCTTCAATCTTATTATATATATATAAATTTTATTCTAATCGGACGATGCTACAGTGGGAGTTCTAAATTTTGCCTATCCCGGTTTAATAAGGATAGGGATCTTTAACGAGCACCTAAAATCGCTCAGGCTTGGAACATCCATGTTACGTCCTCTCCGAAAGACGGAATAGTCAAGGATTTTTTTTATAGAAACATAGGGTCTTCAGTCGTGTTGGAACCCGCCAATTAGAAGAAAATAGAAGGCTGTTATGCTACTACACCACAGGTGACTCTAAAGTTGAACTTTAAAGCGTTTCAGCCCACTGTCCTCCGGTTGCTTCATAACGAATAATTCTGTTCATTTCATTAGTTATATTAAATATTCTAGGGCGTTTGAATATACCGTTTCTAAAGATGTATTTTTGTCTGTTGTAGAATGTTTCAAATGTTTGGGTTCCGGTAACAATTAATATGAAAAGGATTTATTTTTAACAGTAGTCTATAAAGCTCCCAAACTGGAAGACGCTAAATAAAGATGGTTTATTTTTGGAGCCTTCTATTTTTATTTGCCCACCAGTTTTTCATTCCTTGCGAGAATATAAATCTTCGTGGCTTCTGTTCCTGGTTTAACATACAACATGACCTACAACCTGCAAGAATCAGTTTTATCGCCTTTTCATCACTCTCCATTAACTTTTACAATTTTCTTTATAAGATCATATTTTTTCTAAAGACATTAGCTTTCCAACGGTATATTATACATCTATATGACTGTTCGTATGTTCAAAAACATAAAAATTACATAAAAAAAATATTTTTTCTCTTCTCTCCTTCAGTCGGATATCGAGTTCGTTCAGCTTATGTATTTATCCGTTTCTTATCAATGCTAACAAGATAATATGGTTGATTTTTCTAAATACACAAAATTAAAGGTACTTCAGAGAAAAAACATTTAAAATATCAGCATTTAAGTCCTGTCAGAGTATTTTAATCAGAAAGAAACCTATATGATGTTAAAGATCATTAAATTTTACATTGATATAGCTAGTTTAATCAAAATCATTAGAGCCGTTTTTGTAGAAAAATGTAAAAATGTGCAAAATGCATCGTATAAAGTGGATGGTTTGCCGATTTTGCTGAAAAATTTGCATCAACATAATTAACATAATAACATCTCAGGCGCATACGTTTTCAGGGCGTATAGTTGTCTTAAATATATATATATATATATATATATATATATATATATATATATATTTTGTATATAATTTATACTATAGTGATATTTACAACTGTATTAACAAAAAAAAATACATCAAATGTAATAATTGACAAATGGGCATGATATAGGCGTGAGAAGAAACTACTCTCAGTAGTAGTTCAGAGTTTATTGAAAGCAGTAGGTCGCTAGGACATCGCCTTTTCATCCACCTCGGAGGATGATCAGGAATAGAAGGAGATGAGAGGTTGTGGACAATTGGGTTTGGGTTGACTGATAGTTTGGAATGAAACGAAGTCTGTAACTAATGGGATATTCAGGTCTTTATGGATTATTTTATTGGTGAAAAAGTAAGGGACATTTAGGATTTTGGGCGAGAGGAATTTGATGGCTTGGTGGATCCCCATGTCTTAAATATGAAATTTCTATTTGGTTATTTGTACTCGGTGAACCCTACAACACGTATTTCCGTTGAAAACTGGAGTTCGAATATTTAATGAACTCAATACTTTCCCTTAATATATATTTCATATGTAGTTTAGTGAAAGTAAAAGTCAGCCAAATTAATTTCTACCTCGGGTTTATAATTAATAATATATTGTGATGCTCACAGCAACCGATCCACGAGTCTATTACTCATTACTGAGCTACTACAGGCAATTGGAGTTGTTTGGCTCTAAACAAATAAGCAGGCTCCCTCTTGCGAGGGTAGGAGATTAAATGCAAACAGCGTCCAGGGCGGAAGTCATGTATCGAAGGAGTGGAGGGGGGTGTGGATATGGATTAGTCGAGGTGGAGGGGGTGGCTTTGTTTTCATTGGTCCAAGCCTTCCCCGCCCCTTTCTCCTGCCTCCTAATAATGAGTCATTAACAGTTCGCCTCTACGGCTCTATTGGAGTGAAAAAGAAATTTTTCTTCCCTTCTGACCTGATAAATAGGTCCAATCTAAATATTTGTCTGACTTCAACCTTTCTACTTTCACCGCTTGATCCGTCATTTTATCAAGTATCACATTTTAAGCTACCTTTCCTCGCGTTTTCTCCGTTCCAGCCAGATGAAAACAAGGTATCAGGTTGTGCGAAAAAAAAAGCAGGCTTTTCATTTTCATTTAAATATATCTCTAATTACACGACCATTCAAAATTTTGAGACCACCTATGATTTACATCAATAAATCATGAAACCCCTATAAAAATACCTAATAAAATAAATGTATTTTACTATTATTTGTATTTATAAACAAATTTGCTAACTAATTTTAAGAAAGGTTTGTCAATATCGTAAATAACAAGAATAATTTGATTAAATATTATTATCACTCTGAGTTTCACTCACTTTCGAATGTTAGAAGAAAGTTATACAATAGTTAAACCATAAATGACGACGAAAATAATTTTATTTCTGACGTTTATTTACGAAAGAATTAAAAATATACTTATAGCAGATGAAAACAAGGTATCAGATTGCGCGTAAAAAAATGAAAATTTGAGACCACCTAGGGTTTACATAAATAAATCATGAAACCCCTCCAAAACACCTAATAAAATAAATGTATTTTATTATTTTTTGTATTTATAAACAAATTTGCTAACTAATTGTAAGAAAGGTTCGTCAAATATCGTACAATAAGTAATTATTTGATTAAATATAATTATTACTCAGAGTTTTATCAACTTTTGAATGTTAGAAGGAAAGTATACATAGCTAAAACCCAAAATGACGACCAGAAATAATTTTTTTCTGACGTTTATTTACGAAAAATCTAAGAATTAACGTATCAAAAGTATTCGAAATTACGTGGATTCCTATTAATATTTATAGGTTATATTAATGCAGTAATCATATATAAACATTCAGTTGGTAATTTGTTTTATAAAATTACGCTTTTTAGCCTTTAGGAAATTATGTATCTTTTTAATTAGTTTTTGTTGTGAAGTAATGTTTCACTCAACTACTTATTTTTCCTTGAGGTCATTTTTATTTTGAATATCGTATTTCCTGATTTTATTATTTCAGTGGGGCCCACAAATATTTTTTTTTTTTTAAATACTGGAAGACGGATTTCGAGAACTTATAAAACATTGTGCTGCAATCAAATCTGAATAGATAACTCCTTATAAAACACGCGACGGAATGAGATATGGTGTTTACAATCACCTAGGGCATTCTTTTTTTAAGGTTTATAAGTAAAATACATTAAAATTAAATTTTATCTTTAGGTGAGAAAATTGAATTTTCTGTGATCAAGGCTTCGAAAAATCTTTCCTGAAAGAAATATAAGTAGTAACATAGATGTATAATATACTGTAGGAAAGTGCAAGATTTTAGAAAATGTAATGTACAATAAAATAAGTCTTACAAGTTAATATAAAGTTGTTGTAAGCCCATGTATTTCTGAACATATGTTAATGGTCAGTAGGGAGGTTATAGTGGTCAAAAATACTCCATAAATTGAAATTCAGTTTAAACAAAATATGTCTCTATATAATTATAAATGGACTTTCAAAACAAACGGCGCATTTTTAATATTATAATATTGGAAAATAATTATATTTATTTTCTTGTCAGAGTTTTTAGTTTTCGTTATACGTTTCCATAAGATCGATATTTTCTCTCAGTTCATGAAGCCTTGAGCCAAATTAATTTCTATGATATTTATTTTAATATTGGAAAATAAATATTGTTAATCATATAAGTTGGTTGGAGGAAGGAAATGTGATCATCAAGAAATAACACACTAATAAGTAAAACTTATATTTGTGTACCGACGTTTCGGCCTACATTATGGGTACAATAATACGATGACAGTAATAAAATATGAAAACAAATATAACATTAAAATGATGATATTGGAATGAGAATATTTCAAGACTATGATGAGAAACCAAGAAACTAATTAAAGTTTAAAGAAGAACAATATGTATAACAATTAAAGTTTTAATAATAAAAGGCCCCATTAGTATGTAATCAATTTCTTCATCATATAGTCTCATCGGTTCGACTAAAACTCCATTATTATAAATATGTTTAGTTTGTTGTCAAAATCGCTGCCCTTTTCGTTATACATGTCCATCTTATCGAAAAACATTGAATATTTAATGTGTTTTTTAACACTTTAAACATTTTCTATTTGTTCACGAATGAGCCTTCTGACTGCCGAGCGTTAAAATCTAAAGCATTTCTCTAGTGGTATGGGTTTAAGTACGTATTCTTTATCATATAGTTGCAGAATCAAACAGTTTTAGGCTTTGTATCCATTTAACGAAATCATAAAAATTATTTTAAATAATTATTTATCGAAAGTTGAAACATTTATCATTTGAAATCCGCTTTTGTTCTCCTTCCTTCTATTATCTGCTTTATCCTGAGCGCGAAATATCTTGGAAAATTCCAGTTTTTTAGAGGAACCTCCGGGATAGAAGAGAAAGAATAGGCTGGAAGACGGTGTGTTGAGGAGGATTTAACTAGAGGATTACATAGGGCAGGCTGGCCACCACAAATCGATACTCACTCCAGTGCACCCCCTCCCCGAACTGCCGCCTGGAAATAAATTTTAAACCGCCCTCACCACCTTCCATTGTATTCCACTTTCACTCTGTTTGCCCTACAACACAGTTTAGTAAACTAGCTTTTGGAGCCGTAACTATATTGTACTTAACAAGTTCGTAGTGTTAGTATATTGAAATATTTTTCAATTTAATCGTCTCTGTGTTTGTAAAATCATGTTTACTAGGTCACTAATGTTTAAATATTCTAAAATAGGATTGGTTAAGATTTTTTCATGCATCAGTTTCAACCGAGATTCCTTATCTTAAAGTGGTATTTTGCTTGCTCAAAATGGAAGAGAAAAAAAGTCATTTTCGTCATTTATTGATTTTTTATTTCCGAGAAGGAACATTCACTGCAGAGACGGTTAACAAAATTTGCAGTGATTTGCAGAAGACACAAAGCGATCGGGTCGTTCTTAAACTGTTTATGATGACAAAATTCAAGCATTGGTCACGGACAACCCTCACTTTATTACATGATATATACGGGATATAATGAATTAAAGATCTACTATTTTACAACCAAATACATCTTCACTCGAAGGAAAAGATGTGATAACAGCTTTTAGAAATCACTAATAATAATTTAAAAAAAAAATATTCTGGGACTATGTCCCTTAAGAATAACAAAAATGAACAGTAGATATTCATATTTATGTCTGGTCAAGAAAACAATAAAATTAATTTTTATGTGCAAAAAAGAAAAATTAAACACTACCTAGACTTATATACATTCATGTAAAAAAAGTATGGATAATAAACACACAAGAGAAAAAAAAAAAGGAAATAAAGAAGAGAAATCTCCTAAAGGCTACTGATAGGGTTGAGGAAATTATAAAAAAACAAAACAAAAAAAAAACAACTAATTATTCCACACTGCTATGTTCAGGGTAAAATAGGTAATTATAACTTGTATTGAAATTAAAATAAGTTAGTTGCATATTCACATTTGTTGTGCATTTATTTGGGATGCCAAAAGATGTTGGAAAAGGTGAGATTTGAATGAGAGAAAAGAAGAAGCATGGCGAATATGAGTTGGTAGGGAATTCCAGAGGGTTGCAGAACGGATATAAAAGGAGTGATGATTTAGTTCTATGGGTGGGAATGTAAAGGTCGGAATGGCGGGATCTAGTTTCAAGGGAGTGGACTAAGGATTTAAATTTAAGGATGCTGTGAATGTATGGAGGGTGCTGGGAGTTTATGATTTGGTAAAGGTATGATCCGAGAAAATATTTCTCTCGTATAGCAGGTAGGAGCCACTTCAACTCGCTTCAAAGTGGGTCACAGGAGACCTCTTCGAGGTGCCAAAGATAACTCTTATGAACATGTTCATGATATGCTTGAGTCTGTCCTCGGGCACCTTCGGGAGGCCACCATATACCATACAGCAATAATCGAAGTGGAGGAATATCAAAATGACTCAATAAAAAAACTCAATAAAAAGTATAATGAATAGATATGAAAGCAGGGAATTTTATTTTATTGTTATAAGATACAATAAAATACATAGATGTTTAAAATAAAAATAAGTAGGCAAAATTATAACCTTCAGAGCAAGAAGAAAGAAATTACAATGACAAAAATAACCACATAATCGCATACATTATGGGTATATAACAATTATCAATATTACCTTCGGTTAACTATATAAAGAATATATAGTAAGGGAAAGAACTGCGTGAAAATTTTCAACGGAAATGCCCTTTTTAGGGTCCCCTGAATCCAAATAGCCAAGTTCCGCAAAAAGGCCCGTGTGTATTTTTCATTCTAGCACGAAAGCGATATGTATAACACTTAAGTTTCATATTATAGGAGCGTATATTTATGGAACGCAACAGCAACTTTTTCAACAAAATCAGCATACCAGAAAAGCCATTTTGTACCATGCATTTTGCCATATCGATGTAAAATTTAATGGGCTTTAATATGGCGTAGATTTTATTCTTATCGAAATAGACTGACGGGACTTAAATGCAGATATTTTAAATTTTCTCCTTCTGAAGTTCATTTAATTTTGTTATATGATAACAGCCAATGTAAGTCTGAATTTAAAGTTAAAGTTTTGTTTCGCACTGATTATACAAATACATTTCTCAACGACTATATAAATGATAATTTATTTTATTAATATTCCTTCATGTAAAAAAACAAACAAAAAAACAGATGACTTTTACTTACCTCGGTTGTAAAAAAGAGTTTAAGAACTTTAAAAAAGTTAGAGTCTAAAAAAGGTTAATTGAATTACATTCAGATTCTTTGGAAATATATGTTATAGGTAAGAAAATATAACAATAGGAAATTGTTATGTAAAATAATCATTACTTTATGCCCTATTTGTCCCTTAACCTTACCTACAACAAATAAATTTTTTTAAATCTACATAATTAAACGTATTTGGAGGAAGAAAAATTAAAATATCGGCATATGAGCAGTTTCGGACTATTTCAGTCTAAATAAAACCTACATGATCTTAAAGCGTATTAAATTTGACATCGATTTAGCGATTTTAATCAAACTCGCTGTAGCCGTTTTCAAGAAAATCGTAAAAAGGTGAAAAATGCATGATATAAAGTGGATCTTCTGTTTCGCCGATTTTAATGAAGAAGTTGCTTTACATCTCGGGCGTTTTTCAATATTTCTACTTAATCCTCTCTGTGTTTATAAAATCATGTTTACTTGGTCAATAATGTTTACATATTCTAAAAAAGGATTAGTTGAAGTGCTTCTATGCATCAGTTTAAACCGAGATTCCTTATCCTAAAGTAGTATTTTTCTTGCTCAAAATGGAAGATAACAAAAATTATATTCGTCATTTAATGATGTTTTATTTCCGAAAAGGAGAATTTACTGCAGAGACGGTTAACAAAATTTGCAGTGTGTATGGCGATGATGCCTTAGGAGAAAGCACCGTCCGTAAGTGTTTTGCTCCATTCAAAGCCGGAAAACTTGACCTGGAAGACGCATAGCGATTGGGTCGTTCTTAAACTGTTTATGATGACGAAATTCAAGCATTGGTCACGGACAACCCTCACTTTATTACATGATACATACGGGATAAAATGAATTAAAGATATACTGTTTTACAACCAAATACATCTTCACTCAGAGGAAGTAATAATAATAAAATTTTATTCTGGGACTATGTCTCTTAAGAATAACAAAAATGAACAGTAGATATTCATATTTATGTCTGGTCAAGAAAACAATAAAAGTAATTTTTATTTACAAATGTGAAAAAAAAGAAAAATTATACACTACCTAGACTTATATACATTCATGTAAAAGAATTATGGATGATAAACACACAAGAAAAAAAAAAAAAAAAAAAAAAAAAAAAAAAAAAAAAAAAAAAAAAAAAAAAGGAAAGAAAGAAGAGAAATCTCTGATAGGGTTGAGGAAATTATAAAAAAACAGAACAAAAAAAAAACAACTAATTATTCCACACTGCTATGTTCCGGGTAAAATAGGTAATTATAACTTGTATTGTAATTAAAATAAGTTAGTTGCATATTCACATTTGTTGTGCATTTTTTCAAATTTTCTCCTTCAGAAGTTCATTTAATTTTGTAGACTCAAAAAAAATTAACCATACCATCTTGTTATATGATAACAGCCAATGTAAGTCGGAATTTAACGTTAAAGTTTTGTTTCGCACTGATTATACAAATACATTTCTCAAGGACTATATAAATAATAATTTATTTTATTAATATTCCTTCATGTAAAAAGCAAAAAAAACTAAAAAAAACAAAAAAAAAAAAACATGACTTTTACTTACCTCGGTTGTAAAAAAGAGTTTAAGAACTTTAAAAAAAATTAGAGTCTAAAAAAGGTTAATTGAATTACATTCAGATTCTTTGGAAATATATGTTATAGGTTAGATAATATAACAATAGAAAATTTTCATGTAAAATAATCAATACTTTATGCCCTATTTGTCACTTAACCTTACCTATAACGACTCATTTGTTTTTAAATCTACATAATTAAACGTATTTGGAGGAGGAGAAATTAAAATATCGGCATATGAGTAGTTTCGGGCTGTTTCAGTCTAAATAAAACCTACATGATCTTAAGGAGTATTAAATTTAACATCGATTTAGCTATTTTAATCAAACTCGCTGTAGCCGTTTTCAAGAAAATCGTAAAAAGGTGAAAAATGCATGGAATAAAGTAGATCTTCTGTTTCGCTGATTTTAATGAAGAAGTTGCTTTACATCTCGGGCGTTTTTCAATATTTCGACTCAATCCTCTCTGTGTTTATAAAATCATGTTTACTTGGTCAATAATGTTTACATATTCTAAAAAAAGTGTTAGTTGAGGTGCTTCTATGCATCAGTTTAAACCGAGATTCCTTATCTTAAAGTAGTATTTTTCTTGCTCAAAATGGAAGATTAAAAAATTCATATTCGTCATTTAATGATGTTTTATTTCCGAAAAGGAAATCTGCTGGTTAACAAAATTTATAGTGTAAGGCGATGATGTATTTGTATGTATTACGGATAGCACCGTAATTGTTTTGCTCGGTTCAGATCCGGAAATTCCACTTGGAAGACGCAAAGCGCTCGAGTCGTCCTTCAACTGTTGATGATGACCAATGTCCAAAAATTACCTGAAAGGTGGAAAAAATAATTAAACTGGGTTGTATATAATTGATTAATAATATTTACAAGAATCTGATGTTTTATTGAAATCACCAGTAAAAACTGCAATGAACTTATTTTATGACCTAATATTGCATATGTGTAAGTAAAAACTGTTGATATGCCTGCTTGCCAACCCAACTGATACAATTTTGGCTAGATTAGCACCCCAGGAGATCTGTTTAATGGAGCAGAAATGTGCCCAGTTGTACGTGTAACAAGGCTGTTACAGTAACAAAGGGCGAATTAAACGGGGGAAGGGAGACAAACGGGACATTCTGCGGTATTAACCTTGTATAATGGAAACATATTATCCAATGGAAAACATTTTCCTTGGCACACATAGGATGAATATATTGTATTATTGTGACAACGGAAACGCGTATATATTTATATGTAATTATTACAACCCATACAAATATGACCAGTATGATGTAAATCCTTTAACACCTCCAACTATTATTTAATATTTAATTTTAATTCTATTAATATTTTCGTGTATATCTCCACTTTTGGAGGTCGTAGGGAATTCGAGGAAACGTGCAAGGGTCATCGAAAAAGCTATGCTAATTAATCAAATTATTATAAAATTTGACAATAAATTATGACAAGGAAGACTAATGTTTACTTCACATTGTTATTGAAAAAAAAATCTGGTGCGGGTAACACACTTTCACATACCTCGGTTGTCAAAATCAAGCTAATAACTACCAAATAAAGCTTTTTAATATTTATTTATTGAGATTTATTACAATTTGTTTCAAAATGAACAATAGTAATAGTGATATGAAACCACATTCATACAATGTATAAAGAAAATAATGATAAGGTAAAATTACATAAAATAGAAAATAAATAAATTCATAGATATACAATAAAATAATAATAAATAAATAAAACCTATAATTGAGATAAATTGGTTGTTTATTAATTTATTTTATTTATTATTATTTTATTGTATATATGTGAATTTATTAATTTTATATTTTATGTAATTTGATTTTATCATAATTTTCTGTATATATTGTATGAATGTGGTCTCATATCACTATTACAAAGCTACAGTCGAAAATACTTCATATATGGGTATGCGAAAGAAAAGTTAAAAAAATTATATACAGTTTTGATGGAGACATATGTTTTAGATTAAATACTATAATAAATATAATTTTTGAATACGTACAATAATTTTTGAAGTGATATATCGAGTTAAATCAAAATTTTTAGAGTCGTATACGAGAAAATCTTAAAAAGGTACAAAATGGACTGTATAAATGTATTAAGTAGCTCATCTGGTTCGCCGATTTTATCAAACAGTTGCTGTAACATCCATACATGCTGTAACATATATATTTGTCTTAAATAGGAAATTTCAGTTTCGTACCACCACTTTTTATTTCCGTGCTAGACTTACACATAGACCTTTTTGCAGGACTTGGTTATTTTGACACAGGGTACCCTAAAACGTGTATTTCCGGTGAAAAACTTGAATTCGAAAATTTTCACGATCGCAATACTATCCCTTACTTCATATATAGGTAAGTGAAAGTAAAATGACATAACGAACCCGTTGTCCATCTCCATTGATAATTACATTATTCGCCCTTTCTTGTAATTTCTCATGTTTTTGACGTATATATGCCATCACTTTATCTTTTTAAATAAGCTAAATAATCCGTTTAGAATGAAAGGATTAATAACGCCTGTACTTGGCAGTGCATTATAGTCAGAATTAAATTATGAATGGAGTGCATGATCAATTATAATTAGCTAGTTATAAACATTAACTAATTATAAATATAAAGAATGCTGTAGGAGCTGAAATGGAGTTGTTAAGTTAAAAGGGTTAGAAAGAATCACTAAATGATTTTAAATGCTGAGCGGACAAAGAGGCGTTGGAGTGGGAGACCTACATAAAGAACGATCTTATCAATTTGTGGTTGCGCGGGGTTCTGTAGTGGGACCCTTCTTTTATACTGTCCCCGTTCGCCTTTCGGCTTCCTACACTGCCTTGTATATTTAATTTTTTTCTTTTTCAATTATTTATTTTTTTTAATATAAATATTCTTGACTAATCTAAGATGTCTTTTTCAGAATAACCAAACTATTCTTCATGTAATTATATAATAATAATATGCTTAGCGAACCAGAAGGTTGAATGCCGATACCACCAATCTCTTCCTACAAAGTTCAGTTCAATGACAACCTTCCAAGCACAAATCCTCGAGTTCAAATTTAACACAATCCTAACTAACATTTCGGCATATCTCTCGGACGCCTACCAGTCGGTTCAACGTATACTAACTTTTTCTGAATTCGTTCCTCACTGTGCCTAAAACATTACACGCCTTTTTTACTAGCCGTGATGCTATCAACTCAATTATTCAGACAGGATAATTAATTACAAGCTTCATAATTCCGCGTTGTGTAACCTTCTAAATTCCCCAGTGGCCTCATTTCTCTTTGGACCAAATGTTTTACGTAGTGTTTGAATGGTTGAAATCTGTATATTAACAGACTTCTTCAATGGCTAAAAATCTAACCTATACCTTATTTTCTCCTTTTCTCTTCCCTCATAGCTAATCGCTATTCAAAAGCTGAACCAAAGTAGATCCTTAAATTAGACCGGACAATATAGGTCATTACCAAAAAAATAAAATAAAATAAAAAATAAAAATCCTCCAAGATGCCTCGATAAAAATTATGTAAGAAAAACTCCTTACATTTGTAAAAAGCCAGGATATCCAGAATACATGAAATCATTTAATTACCATAAATTACCACCAACGCACAGTGGAAAATATGACCGATTTAGGTGGACAAAATTCTGAAACTTGTCCATATTTAATCTTTGGGGAAAAACTAATTAAGTTTTTGACACGATTGGCGAGCCCACAGTGGTCAAACATCAAATTTATTTGCTAAAATTTAAAACTTCCCCACATTTTACGTTTGAAGCCCCAGAATACGGGAAAAATAATTTAAAAAAATTTAATTATGGCTCGGAGTTGCTGAAACCTGTTAATAGATGTATTTTATATTGTTTAGAAAACTCTTCAAATTATAGATTGTAAAATTTTTGAATCGGAGTGTTGTGCCTGAAAAAAAATATGTGTCAGTCAAAACGCAAAAAATCGCGAGAATTCTTTGTCGTGTTTATAGACTAGAAGGATTGATGAAACAAATCTTCGGGGTTACTTGGGGGTTATATAGTTTTTCGTTAGTAAATAGGGGCTTACATTTACAAATTGTTAAATTAACTCTACAGATAGATTGCAATGTATATTCAATAACGAATTTGGAAATATAATGTCTTACCTGTCTCAGCAATGCCCATTGTTAAATGAAAAAAAAAAAAAAAGGACTTTGAGCTAAACACACCTTGAACACAAAGATAATCCCACTGCCGGTTATTAGGCACTTGTGCGAACAGGAATGATTCACTCATTTACTATTTGTTTGTAAACACGGTATGGCGGGAAATATTAGTATTAAGGGTCATGCCAACTAATAATATAAATGTGAAGTACTGGAAAATTCCAAAATTTTGACTTGACTTTTGTCTAGCTAAATTGATGATTTTTCCCAGTGTGCACCGCTCTCTGTATTTAAATAAAATGAATAAATCGTAAAATAAAAAAATAAAAACATTAAGTCATTTTTTTCTCGCCATAAAAAAATCGTCCCTGAAGAGATTAACAAGCAGATCATGTCTCATCGGGCGATAGATGTAGTTTTATTTTCGAGGCAAATATATATATATATATATAATCCCTGGAATAATAAATGATGGTACGGAAGCGAACCATAAGACTCCCTCTCCGAGCTACCCCAGTTCTAATGATAGCGCTATGAATTAAACAGCAGAGGCACCTCTATGAATACAGCTCCTTACCCTGACATCAAGTTTACATAATTATTCACTTGGCTATTCCTTCATCCATCCGTCAGTAGGCATGAATACCCTCGAGCCTCCCCCACGTCTTCCCCCTCTTCCCTAATTACTCCAAGGAGAGTAGAGTGCGGAGATCGCTTCCATTATTCATTATTCAACGGAAATGAATAATACGAGAAGTCTTTATTAGCATGCCTGGCTCCGTCATTCTTGTACCAATCAGTACTGCTCCTCAATATCAAGATCCTAATTATTCCTTCTAGGGGGAGCCTGATTTGCCAATATTGAAACTAACGACTACCTTTTAATTATAATAATAATAAGAAGAAGAAGAATAGGCTTACCGAACCCGAAGGTTCGATGCCGATATCACCAAATTCCGCCTACACAGACTAGTCCAATGTTCACCGTTCAAGCCCAAGCCCCCAAAATCAGCCTTAACGCAATCCTCCCATCTACGATTCGACCTACCTTTCGGACGCCTACCAGTCGGATAAGCAAATACCAACTTTCTCGGAATCCGCTCCTCACCGAGCCCAACAACTTTACTCGCCCGTTTGAGTCCCCGCGATGCTATCAGCTCAATTATATTCACAGAATACAAGTGATAAGGATACCTTTTGATTAATAAAGGTATATATCCATTGATTTTTTTAACCAAGTAAATTGATAAAACATATCAACATTTTTTTCTATTAATCTTGTCTACATTAGTGTTACTAACTAGTTGTCTGCAAGATGTGATCGGAAAATTATTTTATTGGGTTGTGTCACATGAAACGTCCGTTTCCAAGGTAAAGGATTTTTATTAAAAATACGATATGAAAACAAGATAATTTTTTTCGATGTATTTACCTTCTTTTTCTACACTTTTTTCCCAACGTGACACCAACTTTTTTATCCCCGAACTGAAAAATTCTGAGCTTTGAAGTGAAACCAAATCTGAAAACGCACTTTTCACTTGATCATCATATTAAAAAGTTTTCCTTTGACGCAGTTGTCTAAATTCCTGAACAGGTGGTAATCTGTTGGAGACAAGTCGGAAGAATATGGTGGGTGCGGAAGAACTTCGTAGCCCAGTTCTTTCCTTCTACTGTACGTTTGAGGACATCGTTGTCTATTACGGACGGAGGTCTTCCTCGGGACAAGTTTTCCAAGTCGGTATCCCCAGCTGAAAACTTAGCAAAGCAACGGCGAATGGTCCGTTCATTAACACTCCCTTTCCAAACGCCTTGCAATACAAAAATATTACTCGAAAATCGCGTTTTTCCACGTTCATATTTGGAGGTATACTAAAAAGTGGGTAATTGATTGGGAAGCTAATGTTTATAATACAAAGGTAGAGAATTAGTTTACTGTTTACTTTAAATATGTAAACATTCGGAAGAAAACAACAGAGACCTGGAAAATCCTTTATGTATTTCAGAAACTACAAAAACGGACATTTCATGTGAAGCAACCCAATAAATTACCTGGATGTAAAATATTTGTGGAGCCTTAATCTTTGACCTTAAAAAATTATAAATTTTCCTTGAGATAATATAAAATATCTAATTTCAACTGTCCAAGGGAATTGTCGGATTGTTTAATGCATTCCTTCGTGGTGGTCTTATGACGACGCACGCTTAGGGAATCACTGGTCCAGACTAAACCGCTCAACATTTTTGACTTTTTGCCAGTTATTCTTTAAGCTCTAGACTATAAAACCATGAATGAAATATTTTTCTGGTAATACTTTTATAGTTAAAGCTATTTTAAGTCAGTTTCGCTTTTAGAAAGCGATTCTATTCTGCTAATTTTGTAGATATCAAATCAAAACAAAAGCTAACACTATAGTATTGGACCTGCTTCAATTTTTTTGTAATTACAACACATTACCTAAATGGGAAAAAAAGTGGTTAAATCTTTTTTCGAAAATTAATAAAAAATGAGACTTTCAGCCAGTTGAAAATCTATAGATGAAAATAGACTAACCATTGATTATTTCTTCTTATTTAACTTAGTCGTAGCTCTACTTGATGTACGAATTTCGATGCCAGACCATATCGCTTAATATTTTTGATTTTCATGATTTTTTTTATCAGTTATTTTCTATCCTTTCCAGAATAAAAAACCGTGAATAAAATTTTTTTCTGACTAATAATTTTAGAGTTGCAGCCATATTGAGTCACCAATGTGGTTTCATTATTAGTATTGATGAAAAACGCCTAAATATACAAATTGAACGAATTTTATTGTTTATATATAATTATTTTAATTTACTTTTTGGTTTTTGTTTCCTACAAATAAAAATGATATTTGTTTTCCATCGATAATTTGGCAACAATGCCTGTTGGTAGAAAGGTTTGTAAAATGAATTAAGTTTGTCGATACTAAAGTAAATGGAGAAAATTTTGTTTTTTTTACCTCATAATATTGATGTTTATATATCAAATATTGACCACATAAGGACAAGAAGTATCAAGCTTTGATTTTCATATACATTTCACTAATGATATATCAGTAATTTGTAACTAATGGGATAAACTGGGATGTGAAGTGGTGGACTGTGGTAGTGCTTGTGGGAAAGGGGACTGGTAGGTGGTCTATGACTAGCCACTACTTGTGTTTGCTCTAGCTGGGGAAAAAAGGGGGCACCTACTTTGTCTTTTCACCAGCATTTTACCTGTCAGTGGTCCTAGCCCTTCATCAAGTTTTTTATTATATTTGGACTAACCAATGAACATTCCATAGCTCCCGGTGTGGCCTGCCGTGTTAGAGGCGTATCCTGTAATGTCAAATATCGAGTTTGTATCATGAATTCGGACGTTGATTTCCAAAAAGTGCTAAAGAAAAATTATTAAGGAATCTATATATTGACTTTCACTTACCTACGTGTGAAATGTATAGTGAGGAAAAGTATTGCGGTCGTGAAAATTTTAAAAATTCCAGTTTTCTGCGGAAATTCACCCTGAGTCCAAATAACCAAGTCATGCAAAAAGGAGTGTGTGGTAATTCTAGCTCAAAAAATAGTTGTAGGATACTGAAATTTCGAATTTGAAACAAGATGACCATATTGCCATATGGGACAAGTATATTCCATAGTTTAGAAAAATATATGTCTGGGATGTTGAAGCAAAAAATTGAATATCTAGAAGGACCACTTTATACTACCCACTTTGTACCTTTTTGCAATTTTAGGGTCCTCTGTGTCCAAATAACCAGGTCCCGCAAAAAGATATATGTATGTTTTAAGTCTGGGACGAAAGTTAAAAGTCGTACGAAACTCTGAATATGAAATTTTATATTTAAGACAACTATGCCCGCAATGCTACAACAATTTTTTCAACAAAATCGTCTAAACGGAAGTGCTACTTAATACAATGCATTACGATTTTCTCGAAAACCTCTTTAATTATTTTGATTAAACTAGATATAACAGTGTAAAATTTAATGGGCTTTAATATCATGTAGGTTTTATTCTGATTGGAGTAGTCTGACAGGGTTTAAATGCAAATATTTTAAATTTCCTCTAATAATAATAATAATAATAATAATAATAGGCTTAGCGAACCCGAAGGTTTGATGCCGATACCACCAAATTCCGCCTACACAGACTCGTCCAATGTTCACCATTCAAGCCCAAGCTCCCGAGATCAGCCTTAACGCAATCCTCCCATCTCCGCTTCGGCCTACCTTTCGGACGCCTACCAGTCGGATCAGCAAATACCAACTTTCTCGGAATCCGCTCGTCATCAAGCCCAACAACTTTACTTGCCCATTTGAGTCTCCGCGATGCAATCAGCTCAATTATATTCACAGGATACAAGTTCTGCAACCTTCTAAACTCCCCAGTGGCCTCATCTCTCTTCGGACCAAATATTTTACGCAATACCTTATTTTCGAAAATATCATCTTGTTAACATTGATAAAAAACGGCTAAATATATAAATTAAACGAATTTGATATTCAACTGAAGCAGTGAAGAGTAAAAATATTTTTCAACGCAATTTTTGTGTTTATCAACATTAGAACATTAATATAGATGTATCGAAAAACCGTTGGAAAGCTAAAGTTTTTAGAAAAAAATATCATCTTAAAAACAAAATTGTAAAAGTTTCTGATTGTTTCTATGATTTATATAAATATTGTATCTGTCGTAATTAATTCTTCAACTTTTTTTCATCTCTGTATCATTCAACAGTACTTGTAATTCATACATTGACTTTGACAACGGAGGTAAGTGAAAATCGTGTGTTACGCGTACCAGATATTTATTCTAGTCATTTAGTTTTATCGAAATCCTTTAAATACACGTTTTAGAAAAAGGTACAAATTATATATTTACTTTCGGTCTATATCATTAAGAGTTGCTTCTATAACATACAAATAATTTTCTTCTTTTTTTATCTTTCCTCTCCACAACACAGCAGTGTGAGGGGGGTCACAGGTTGAGCCTGTGCCAAACCTATTCCTAGCCTGCACTACTTCTCTTACTGAACTCTAGGCAATTTCCTTTTTTCTCCAGGCCTTCATGATCCCTTTCTTCCAAGTCTTTCTCTTGGCCTCCTTCCCTCCTTAACCACCACATGCTACGCGATCCTCGAACCATCTAATTTTCTTCAATAGTATCCTCAGCCGATCTTACATCGAAGTTAGATATTATTTTGGAATTTCTGATTCTGTCTCGCTTCGTCTTTCTCTCCACTTTCCTCAAATAGTGCATCTCCATAGCCTGGAGTTGACTTTTATGCCTAGTAGTGAGGGCCCAGGATTCGCTGGCCTGTGTCGCTATTGATAAGAAGCTTGTCTTGTATATATTATTATTTTTGTAACTTAGAGACCCCTATTTTACCTATTAATCCTTTCTTAAGAGAATTATATGAAACTCCTTCCTGCAGATTTTATCCTTTCCTTTATGTCTTCGCCCGACCAGCGCTGCTCATATAGGTGTGTGCCTAGATATTTAAGATTCCTAAAACAGATATAAAATTGTAACTTTGCTAATTATTCTTTTTTTTTTTTTAATCTGTTATTTATCCAAGAAATAATAACTTATGTTATGATTATCATTTTTACTTTGACTTATCTATACATACAAAGTGTTGCGATCGTGAAAATTTTCCAATACCACTTTTCAACGGAAATACACGTATTAGGGTGTCAGTAATCGAATTTACTTTTCCACCACTTAATATCAAGCATTTTGCACCAGTTTACGATTTTTTAAAAACTGTTCTTACTATTTTAATAAAACGCGGAATAATGATGTAAAATTCAATAAAGCTATATAGGTTTCAGTCACATTGAGATGGCCTAAATGTCAATTTGTTTCTTCCTCAAAAGTATATTTGCTTTTGTGGAGTTGAAACATTTAATCAACTCATGTGGTCAGCATTGACAAAAAGGGGTAAATATTGTGTTGTAAAATTGGTCCGTAGAGTTTTTTATTGGTCATTTCTTTTTAAAAAATCAGATATTTTAAATTAAAATATTTTTAATAAATTATGCTTGAATTTGGTCATCATCAACAGTTGAAGGACAACCCGAGCGTTTTGAGTCTTCCAAGTCAAAATGTCCGGTTCTGAAGTTCGAGCAAACCACTTACAGAAGGTGCTTTATCCTAAGGCATCTCGCAATAAACACTGCGAATTGCTAACCGTCTACACAGCGGATTTTCCTTCTCGGAAATAAAAAATCATTAAATGACGAAAATGAAGTTTTTCCTCTTCTTTTTTTGAGCAAGAAAAATACTTTAAGTGGTAGATATACCTCTTTTCATTCCAAACTCCCTGCCCACATAAACCCACTTGTCTGTAATCTATCATACTTAGATATTCCTGGTAACCCGCCGAGGCGCTCGAAAAGAAGGTGGTCTCGGGACCTGCCTTAAAATAGTTAGTGAAGTGAGTAGTTCTTTTTCAAGACATTTTTACGAATTTTCTTCACCATGTATATATACTTATTGTATTTATATAATACAGTTATAAATTACAATAAATAAATAAAGTTTAAATTTATTTGAATTTCGATTTCAAGAAGGGAGTTAAGTAAAAGTTGTATGTATTGCGGGCACCAGGATTTTTAAAATGTATACCAGATTCAATTTTATACAAATACCAATAATGACAACTATAATATCTCATTAAAATCTTCAATCGGATGTTTGTAAAAAACTGATCGCATAAGTTGGCACACATGTGGTTTGTTTGTTTGTTTAGGTTTTAAGGCGTAAAACCCTAAGGTCATCAACGCCTAGACACTATATGCATATTCAACCTTTATAAAAAAGAACTATTAGGCAATGGGTGATTGAGAGAAAGAAAGAAAAAAAAATAAAATAAAATAAATAAATAATAAATAAATAAAAATAAAATAAATAAAGAAAAAAAAATATTTTTATGTAAACAATAGTTTAAAAAGCTAATACTAGTAATGCTAACTGACTAGGAATGGTCTTTATAATTTTGATAATAATGATTGCTCCTTAAGAAAATCAAAAACTAATTCAATGGTTTTCTCTCTATCACCCAGCACCGCTGAAATATTCGGGCTTAGTCCAATTTTATTCAGGTGTGATGAATAATAAGGGCATTCTTGAAAAATATGCCGAATGGTAAGGGTTCCATCCAGCCACAAATGTGGTTCCAGCTGACACACAGATGCTTAACGCGTTCTGTGGGTTATGGCCGTTCCGTACTTGAGTTGCATCGTCATAAATGTTTATTTGTTTGTCATAAATGCTCGTGTCATTGTTGATAGAGCAAAGGATCCTGTCTTGGACCACAATCCTAAGGAAACACGCACTAATTTCCATCACACAGCCTTTTCTATCCCGGATCCATTCAGCTACTGCTACGGAAACTATTGAATATATTATATTGAATTAACTAATATTCATTGTTATATATATAATAATAATAATAATAATAATAAATTCTTTATTTATTCTGGGACTAGTCCCTTAAGAATAATATGACAAGAAAATTAAAAAAAAACACTTTTGAGTCTTAGAGTATAAAAACAAAAAAACAATACTAATTATAAACAAATAATAGCAAATCAAAAGCAACTTCAAATAAAAATATTGAAAATTAAACTAGATAATAAATAAAATAAGAGATATGTACATATATACAATTTAGAAAAAAAGAAATTTATATTTCTTTATTATTATTTTCTTATAATATACCAATAATATAACATGTGCTAAATACAATGTAACATAAAACATAATACAAGGAAGTAAGGATATTAGTCAT
The DNA here is from genome assembly GCA_023052935.1 of Piezodorus guildinii. Lineage (NCBI taxonomy): Eukaryota > Metazoa > Arthropoda > Insecta > Hemiptera > Pentatomidae > Piezodorus > Piezodorus guildinii. The sequence goes on along the minus strand of CM041295.1, from coordinate 33,493,750 downwards.
AACCGTGGAAGTGACAATCGGGATAGTTGTAAAAGTGTCGGGGATTAAGGAGTAGAACAGAGCTAATTCTAAAAATATTAATTATTATAAGTCCTTGGTATCTTTCAGAAAGGAAAGCAATAGGTATTTAAATTGATAACACAAATTTAGACTGAGAATTAAAAAAAATAAAATAAAACGTAAGTAGCTAAAACATATGGGAAATAATTATTAAAATACTGAATTATGAATGTAAATAGAAAAGCATAACACACATATTGTATGTGAAAAATTAAAATATTCATAAACAAAAATAATATGTCTTCTTTAAGGAAACAATATAAATATTTGACAATACGTCTGTAAGTTCAAAACAAACCTGAGGCCAAGTTATCTAAGTCGGCCTGTCTATTAATTATTACCACTGGACACCCATCGGCCTTCCGGCACCTCACACGACCACCACTGAACCACACATATTTCATCTTTGCAACACCTTTTTCTGCCTGGCGAGCCAGTATAGGTGCCTGTTGGCCGGCGTCATCGCCTCGTTAACGTAAATAGGGAGCGGTTTGTTCTCCTCCAAGCCTAGGTGGCGCATGGAAAAGGCTCTCTTGACTCTTCTTTGCCGCACCATTTTCTTCCTTCACTGCTTGGCGAACGAAGCGAGCGATGATGGTCCCCGGGGTCCCGGCTTGTTTAGGCCTGAGACTTGATTATATATATGATATATGACTTGATTATAAATAAATTTATTTTTATCTTTACTATTGTTCCTCGAGTATCTTCGTTATCCATATTTACAAATGAATGATCCAAGAAAACTAGAAGTTATAAATGAGAAAATTATTTCCAAAAGGTACTTGATCTTTATATTATTATACTCCTAGCACCGGAAGAAATTTCGCAATATTAGAGGTAGAAACATAGACTATTATATTATTTCTTCCAAAAAAAATGTATTATTATTTTTCATAACATCAACGATTTGGGATCTCACTCCCATCCACAAGACTGTGAGTCCTTAAACTGTGTAACATTGTTAATTGTGTTTGAGATACTTGTTATTAATTTTTTGTGCAATAATTTAGATTTTGTTAAAATGGACACCTAGTTTTTAATAATTTTGATAATTCACTTTACTCTTGTAAAGTGTAAAGGTGTAAAAACTCTTGTTTTTGATGAGATTTGGAATTGTTGTTTTTTACTTGTAGAGTTCTGAGGATGGGATTGAGATCCCGAAACGTTGACGTTATGAAAAATAATATCAAACATTTTTTTGGAGAAAATAATATATCAGGCCGTTTCTACCTCTATTTTAGGAATTGCTAAAACATCTCATCCACTTTTTGTTCAATTACTATTTATTGAATTTTACTGCTATGTTTAAGAATAAAACAAGTAAATATGCTATAGAATAAAACACGCGAATAATACACGTGGAGAAACTACCCATCTGCAGCACTCCTGTAGATAATCTAAACCATTAAGTCTCTAAGCCATCTTCTTTTCATACGCCTCCGAGGGTTATCCAATAGATTAAATAGTAGGTAATGTGAATGGAGTTTGTCTTGACACATATTAATAAAAAATTTTCTTTTTTTTTCTTTCTTAAATTCTTGCCTCCATCTTTGATTGGCATAGAAGGTAAGTTTGATTTACACCATTTTAAAGCTAATTAAATAAACAATATTTTCTTAGATCCGGAAAATATAATACCTGACGATAAAAGAGTAGTAGCTGCTTGAAATGTCTTATTATTCTTAGAAATATTAAAATTTAATTTCTGTATGACGTTGGGCGATACTTAATTTCTTATTTAGCAGGTTTGACTTCTTAACCTTCCGGGAAATTTTCTCTTATTTCATTCAGTTTCACTTGTTTTTCCGTGTCTCCACATCAAATAGATATATCTGAGTTTTTCTGATGAAAATCATGGATAACAGCAAAACACTCAAAATTTGATTTTCCACCCTAACCGTTGAGAATCGGACTATGAGTCATACGAACTTTTTTGTTCCACTTAAAGTCTAATATCTGCTCTGACAATATGACGAGGCATTTATGTGACACAAATTTTTATATTCGCAAATTTATTTATAATTTAGGGGCTCCTTACTATTTTAATGATTTCATGAAGGGGTCTTAGAAATTTTTTTGTTGAGGAAGATTAACGTAGAGCATTAATATTTAGTTTGTTTTCTATTTATTGATTTAACGTCACTTTAAACTACTATGACTAATCGGAAAATGCTACAGTGGTAGTCCTAAATGTTGCCTATCCAAGTTTTATTAGGATAGGGATCTTTAACCTGACATCGCATAGGCACGTTACCACCTTTTTCGTCCCCGCAGAAGGACGGCATAACTACCGATTTTTTACTCCCATTAAAAAAATCCTAGGGCCACCAGCAGGTTTGAATTCGTGACCTTTGGCATAGAATGATGTTATACTAAGCTATAGGTGTCCCCTAATATTTTTATCGTGATCAGTTCTGGATTTTTTTTTCTCTATGTCTTCAATAATTGATATTCAACCTTAGTTTCTAATCCCATCACGATACTGGCATTCATAGCATATCCTCAATAATTATTTTCGTCTTGCATAATATTTAACGGGTATGAAAGGAGGATAAAGCGGAACTGTTTGGTCGTGATAGTGCAGTAAAAAGTGCCCGCATCAGGGACCATTGAAGAGAGAGCTTGGGCCTGTCATTCCTTCCGCCTCACACTCGACAATTACTCCGAGGATACGATGAAGGGCTTAACCTAAATAGCTGGCATCATAGGTCACTCTCGTTTCGGCTACTCACTTATAGTGACTTCTTCACCTCACGTTGATAATTGAGACGTTGATTTCCAAAACGTACTTTTTTAAAATTATTTATAGCCCTGAAGAAGGCCTGTCATTTACGCCGAAACGTCGGCACCAATAAATTAAGTTTATAATTAATTTTGTGTTCTTTATTGTGACTGCACCTTGTACTAACTTCTCCCATAAAGGACATTTTTTCGAAATTGATATTTTGACACATTTGTATTCTAATGGTTTAGTTTTATCTAAATCCGTCATAAGATTTTATAAAAAAAAAAATCCTTTAATATCGTATTTGAAAATTTCAGTTCATTCCAAAAAATACTAAATAGGAGAGCCCGTGGCTGAGTGGCTAGCGCGCTAGTCTCTCATGCTAAAGGTTGTGAGTTCGAATCCCAGTCTCAGAGGGACTTCTTCAAGCATTAAATTAATGGGGACTCACTCACAGCCTCTCCTCCGTGAATGTGGGACCCGTCAGCCAAATGGTGGCCACTCATAAAATTAGGGGTAGGGAGTGATGACCCTACACTAGAAAATGCATCAAGAAACGTAATTGTAATCTCTCAGGAGATTATACCGCGAGGCATAGGGCCTACACGGCCTGTCGCGCCACTGGAAAAAAAAAAAAAAAATGGTACTGAATACACATTTTATTCCAAAATATACTAAAAACATTTCCTTCCCAAACGTACTATAACCTCTGTAAATAGATAACCTTTCCCTCCAAAAGGTACTATATTTCCTACTGTACGTTAGAAGCCCCTAACCCCTTAATATATTACCATTAGTTTATCGTTTTCTTCATTTTGTGCATTATTGGTTCATTTACCACTTCATGGATCACCGCTATTATTTTGATAAATCTTTTTAAACTAATAATCAGTTTTTAGGTTGTTTTAAACTACTTAGTTGCGTCGCTTTAGTTTTTCTAGGTTCTCAATTAAATTAACTTTTTTCATATTATTATAGTATCGTAGTATAATTATCTTCTTTCTGCCTCATAAATTTAGTTTACAATTTTCAGAAATACACATTTTAATGGAATAACGGTATTTGATCCTGAAAATGATTAGAATTAGCATTCTCTGACATTTCTAAATATGAGAAAGAAAACTTTGTCCGATCTAATCTAATAGAAACATTTTTTTTTTAAACTTTAAAAAGAAGCTTGAAAGTTTTTTTTTTTTCAGTCTCTATAGTTAAACATGGTTTACACGTAGTCAATAATATAAATAAATATTGCTAAATTCACTGAAATAGTAAATAAAAGTTCAAACAAACTTCATATTTACTATACTTTCTTATTATAGTGCCATAAATAAATAAAATGTCCTTTGAATACAGATGATTTCAATTAAAAGTTCAGATTCTTATGAATATTTTTAATAAATTTATATATGACCCATTTTGATTAATTACATGTTGTTATCTGTCAGGTAACTCTTTGAATTTGTATATATATGTATTTTAATAAAAAAAGTATTTTGATCTAATTACGAATGCGTTTTAAAATGGAATTTTAGTAACCACATACCTCGTCCTCGTTTACCTTAATATGTTCTTTACATAAACACACACGCACACACGCACACACACACACACACACACACACACACACACACACACACAGATATAAATATTATATATATATATATATATTTAAATAATATATATTATATAAATATATATAATATATATTGGAATTGAAAATGTAGTAAAATAAATACATTCATTATATGTGAGGATACAGTAAAGAATGGGTTGATAAACGTGTAGGGGAAACATTCCATCAGCGGGCTTCCGAAAGTTTTGATTTAACTCCTTACCTACATGGTTGTAAAATTTAATGGGCACGAAAATTCATTAGGGCATGAGCCCAGGTGTCGCCTTGCAGTTCCGCTTGTTTTTTATTTCTCCAATTAGCGGAGCCCCATAACCTTTCAATATGTTGAGTATGGGCCTCGTTTAATGGGTCTACCAAATTCAATCGGTGGCTCACTGTAAAATGCTCGTTAAAATTAGTTCCATTCAGTTCTTCAGTCATGTAGCCTTTCCATGTATCGGAGTACGTTGTTTATCCCTCTTCTATGTTGTTCTCAATACATTCTAATAATGTCGATGCCTTCCTATCTTTTATAAACATTCTGTCTTACATTAATAACTCAGAAACAGAAAATTCCTATCAGAAGGTTACACCAGATGACGGACATAAGTAGGTAGGTTTCATGGCGTGCTGATGCATAAGTACCAAAATACTAATCGGATTATCTTGTTAGCATGAATAAAAATCTGGTGCGCTTAACACACGACTTTTACTCACCTCCGTTGTTAAAATCAATCGCAGAATTTTAAAATACATGTAGAGATAAAAATAAATTGTTAAAGAATTAATGAAATTGAATTTCAATAGAAACATGTGTTTTATTAAATGATCTATTATATTTTTATCTACAAAAATCAGTTAGCTTTATCTGTTTTTCATCACTTTCCATTATCCTTTACAATTCCATGTATCAGATAATATTTTTTCTTAAATCTTTAGCTATCCAACGGTATATTATTCATCTATATTACTATTCTTGTGTTCGAAAACACAAAAACTGCATACAAAAATATGTTTGCACTTTTCTCCTTTAGTTGTTTATCAAATTCGCCCAACTTTCATATTTAGCCATTATTTATCTATACTAATAAGATGATGTGCCTAATTTTTTTAAATATAAAAAATTAAATGTACTTTAGAGGAAGAAATTTTAAAATATCTGCATTTAAGCACTTTCAGTATATTTCAATCAGAATGAAACTTACATGATATTAAAGCCCATTGAATTTTACATCGATATATATAGAGCTTAATCAAAATCGTTAGAGCCGTTTTTGAGGAAAAAGGTACAAAATGCGTAGTATAAACTGGTTCTGGCTTCGATGAAAAATTTGCTGTAACGTCTCGCGCGTATAGTTGTCTCAAATATGAAATTTCAGTTTCATAGAACTTTTAGTTTTCGCCCGGGAGTTACCACACACGGACACACACACATTGACCTTTTTTCGGGACTTGGTTATTTGGACTCAAAGGATCCTAAAATGTGAATTTCCGTCGAAAACTGGAAATCAAAAAATTTCACGATCGCAATACTTCCCCTTACTATATATTTCATATATAGGTAAGTGAATGTAAAAAACGCGCTGCAGGGATTTGATAATGAACTAAAGAGAATAGAGCAAAGATATTCTTTTTAATGTAATTTTTTGAATAATCCATTGGAAACCGTCCAATTTTGATTGATTTTGCCTTCAAACATTTTCGAACTTTCATGATTTTTTAACTAGTTATTCTGTACTTTTTCCTGAATATAAAACCGTGGATAAAATATTCTGGCTAATACTTTCAACGTTGCAGCCATTTTAATTCAGCTTCAAACATGTGTTGGAAAAATCTCTCCATTTCTTGCAATTTTGTAGATATCAAATCAAAAATAACAATATAATAAGTATATGCTTTATATATTTTTTTTCTCACAAGGCATTTTCGTAATAGTGAAGAAAATGGTTTAGAAAATTCTCGAAAATTAATACATAACGAGAATTTTGGCAAGTTAAAAGCTTATAAATGAAAAGAGACCCACCTTTGATTTTTTTGCTTATAAAAGCTTAGACATAGTCTTATTTTAAACTTATATTAAGAAAAAAAAAAAAGAAAACGGAAGAGAAAAAATTCATGCATTTCATCTAATAATTTCTCTTTAACAAAATTTGCAGTGTGTATGGCGATGATGTTTTAAGAGAAAGCGTCTAAGTGGTTTGATGGGTTCAGGAACGGAAATTTTGACTTGGAATACGCAAACCGTTTGGGCCGTCCTTCAACTGTTGATGACGACCAAATTCAAAAAGTTACTTGAAAGATGACAACATGTAATTAATCAAAATGGGTCATTTATAATTGATTAAAAATATTTACAAGAATCTGAACTTCTAATTGAAATCATCTGTAAAAAACGCTAAGACATTATTTGACAACACAATTTAAGTTATTTTTGTCCTAATTTTATTCGAAAAAAGCTCTTATTCATTAGGAATTAGAATGACGTAAGCGTTCAAAAAAACTTACTCAACACTATTTCATTAATTTAGCAGAGTTCCTGCAAAAGGGACATAGTAATATACGGTGTTTTATTCGATATTGTATATTGGAAATTTCATTTCAATTCCACGCGCAACCTTCATTCCACTGAAGAGCCCACCAGCGGATATTGCGAGGTTATTGCTTTTCTATGATCGTTTTGAACTAACTAATATACGAGTCGTTTAACGACATTTTTTTTAAATAACAATAAAATAAGGTCATTATTAACTGTTACAGTATAAAATAATAAAATTTGATTACAGTAGAGTAGTTTTTTATCGGGAAATGTTTTTTATGGTTACCCTTAAACCATAGATTTAAGAAAACTAAAAAAAAAATATATGTATTTTACGAAGTTTCTATTAGCATTAAACCACTTGGAAAATATAAACCCACGTAAACAAACATAATTAATAAAGATACCTTGGGATATCAACGAAGGAAACTTTGATTTATATTTTAATCTTTTAGTGTTTTATTTGCTTAGTATTATTATTATTTTACCTTACTTTATTATTTTTATTATATATGCTAGAGATTCGATATTGCAGCGGAGTGTTTTATGGTTGCTGATAGTTGATAACTCTTATTATGATTGTTATTAATATACTTAATTATATATATATATATATTTAAATTAATATGAGAAATAAGCGAGAAAAGGAAAGAAAAAAAAATAATAAAAGGAGAAAAATAATTTTTTTTTATAAAGTATTATTATAAAAAATTGTCCAATAAGGAAAAATAAAAGCTAGCTGTGTTAATAGCTACCCAATTAAATTGGGCAGCATCGCTTGTTTGATAACGTCTATCTCTCTCTCTTCTTAACGCCCTTTCCTACCCCAATTATGAAAAATAGAACTAATTACCTATATCGTTTCAATCTGAGTGTGAAGGCCAGATCCATTCCTTTTAACCGTCACAAAGTAAATTTCAGCGTTTGCAAGCAACGACGCGCAAGCCAAGTCAAAGTACTCCGTCTAAACGTTTGATTTGCTCAGGTTCGGCAATGATTAAAATGTACCTGAAGGTTCTCCTATCTTAGATGAATATGTTCCTTTAACAATGTAAACTGGTGTCACAATTTCTTGTACCTTTGCATCCAATCAATAAAACTGTGTTTCAAAAAAACTTTTTTTTTTTGGCAATAATTTACAACTGTATTTCATTTGTAATGTAATTATCTGGATTTATTTTCGATTAGGTCCCGAGGCCACCTTATTTTCAATCCTCTCGGAGGGTCATCAGAGATATAAATGTAAGATAAGTTACGGGCAAGTGGGCTGGGAGTTTGGAATGGATAGAGGTTTATTTTTTTCGGGCTTGGTCTGCGACAAATGGGATTGAGGAGGATGAAGTGGCAAAATAAGGTTCATTCAAGATTTTGGATCGTAAGAATTGAATGCAGTAGGAATCAGATGGTTTAGTAGATTCCGTATTTTCATAGTGATTTTCGTAATCATTTTTCTGCATGATCCTCAATTACATACGTAACGTTTCTGATGTTTTGTTTTTTTATATTACGACTTTTATAATATGTAGTAATATATGTTCACCAGGAATAAGTCTTTGTGTTCTTATCCTGCCCTGCCTGTCACCTCAATACTAAACCTCTGTTCATCATACCATCATTTACGCCCTTGTACCAGCGTTTGCTTGGACGATCCTTCTTCCGTCTTCACTCCGGAATCCATTCGCCAAAAATCCTGTTACGCTACCGTCCACCATTAAGAAATGCCCAAACCCCTTGAGCTTCATTGTTTCGACATTGAAGAGGATGTTTTCTATTGATTGATATATTGGGTTGTTTCACATGAAATTTCCGTTTTTAAAGTTTCTGAAATACATAAAGGATTTTGCAGGTCTCTGTTGTTTTCTTCCGAATGTTTACATATTTAAAGTAAACAGTTACTAATCCTCTACCTTTGTATTATAAACATTAGCTTCCCAATCAATTACCCACTTTTTAGCATACCTCCAAATATGAACATGGAAACACGCGATTTTTGAGTAATATTTTTTTACGAGTTTAAACTCGGCCATTCAGCAGCTGAGGCCGGAAGAAATATTTGCAAGGCGTTTGGGGAAGGGAGTGTTAATGAACGGACCATCCGCCGTTGCTTTGGTAAGTTTTCAGCTGGGGATACCGACTTGGAAAACTTACCCCGAGGAAGACCTCCGTCCGTAATAGACAACGATGTCCTCAAACATACAGTAGAAGGAAACCCCTACCAAACAGTTAAAGGACTCTCAGCACAACTAAATGCAAGTGCATCTACCGTTTCCAGACATTTAAAGTGTATTGGGAAAGTAAAAAAGCTCTATACATGGGTACCTCATGATCGTGAGATGAGCGGCAGCAATTGAAACGCCTTGAGACCTGCGTTTCTTTGCTTGCGAGGCAAAAAGCCGAGCCTTGAAAAAATAATTATCTGCGATGAAAAATGGATCGCATATGATAATCAGCGTCGGTCAGGAACCCCTGGAATGCCAAAACCGAATTTCTACAACGTACTGCTATGAAATTGACCAGATGCACACAAAATTATTAAAAAAACAACCAGGATTGGTAAATCGGAAGGGTCCTATACTCTTGTACGACAACGCTAGACCCCATGTTTCAAAACATACCGTGCAAAAATTAATAGAACTGGGCTACGAAGTTCTTCCGCACCCACCATATTCTCCCGACTTGTCTCCAACATATTAGTACCTGTTCAGGTGAAAATGATGATCAAGTGAAAAGTGCATTTTCAGATTTTGTTTTACTTCAAAGCTCAGTTTTTCTGTTCGGGGAGAAAAAAAGTTGGTGTCACGTTGGAAAAAATGTGTAGAATAAGAAGGTAAATACTTCGAATAAAATTATCTTGTGTTCATATCGTATTTTTAATAAAAATCCTTGAAAACGGGCATTTCATGTGACACAACCCAATAATTCCTGATATCATTATTCGAGGATTCTTAAATCTGAAATCCCAAGAATTTTCTGATGTGCCTGATCTTATGACGATTTAGCCATCATTCCAAATTTTATTAACCTGATTAAAGTATTTAAGTATACCATAAACTGTAAAACGGGTTCAAAAAAGTAATAAATTGCAATTGGATGCATGGAAAATAATGTGCTTTATATCATGGTGTTTCGAAATCTCTTACGATTTTCGGTTTAAGATCTCGAGATAATCAACTCTTGATATTGGGCATTTTGAGCTAACGCTGGAAGAACTACTCTGTGTTGAAAGATCTATATTAAGATCTATATCTATACCTTTAGATTTGAACAAATAATCTTTATAACCCATTTAACTTCAGTTCAAGGAACTAAAGTAAATTGTGAACCAGATTGAGATTTATTCTCTATAAGCAGGTCTTACCAGTTCAGAAATTTGAATCGATGAGACTGTGTTGCATTTACAAGACGATACACATAATCTAAAAAGGAACTGAAGGTGCGTTCACACCTTCGTCAAACTATGACCAGTCCCAAGACAAACAGGTGATGTGTAAATAAGGGTTACATAACCTTGGCTAACCTTTACAAGCTACCGTCCCGGATATTTGACCTTTGGTCGGCTATTGAATTCGGTTTAAACTACGTTTATTTTAAAAGAAACAACACGGAACATAAAATAAATATAAAATTTGTATAAATACAGTAATGCGCAGGGGCTACACAATGCATTGCCCCTACAAGGCAGGAACAAACGGAACGATTCGCAAGACTACCAAGGAGTTGTACTACACATTTGTGTTTCACAGGATTAGAAGGATTATTTATCAGTTTTTTCTTAGTTTAACACTATCATTATATTATCGATAGTCAGTATGGTTTGTAGTTATCGGGAGATTCTGTGATAAATGATCGGAGGTATCTTTCTCTATATATTATTGGGTTGTGTCACATGAAATGTCCGTTTTCAAGGTAAAGGATTTTTATTAAATTTACGATATGAAAACAAGATAATTTTATTCGAAGTATTTACCTTCTTTTTCTACACATTTTTCCCAACGTGACTCCAACTTTTTCATCGCAGGTAATGATTCTTTCAAGGAAAGGCTCGTTTTTTTTCCTCACAAGCAAAGAAACGCAGGTCTCAAGGCGTTTCAATTGCTGTGAGATCATGAGGTACCCATGTATCGAGCTTTTTTACTTTCCCAATACACTTTAAATGTCTGGAAACGGTAGATGCACTTGCATTTAGTTGTGCTGAGAATCCTTTACCTGTTTGGTTGGGATTTCCTTCTACTGTATGTTTGAGGACATAGTTGTCTATTACGGACGGAGGTCTTCCTCGGGGCAAGTTTTCCAAGTCGGTATCCCCAGCTGAAAACTTAGCAAACCAACGGCGAATGGTCCGTTCATTAACACTCCCTTTCCCAAACGCCTTGCAAATATTTCTAGCGGCCTCAGCTTATGAATGGCCGAGTTTAAACTCGTACAAAAATATTACTCGAAAATCGCGTGTTTCCATGTTCATATTTGGAGGTATATTAAAAATTGGTAATTGATTGGGAAGCTAATGTTTATAATACAAAGCTAGAGGATTAGTAACTGTTTACTTTAAATGCGTAACATTCGGAAGAAAACAACAGAGACCTGCAAATCCTTTATGTATTTCAGAAACTATAAAAATGGACATTTCATGTGAAACAACCCGATAATTATATGTTAAGCAAAGAAGTAGGATATGATGAAGACTATTGGAAATACATGATTGCATGACATAAAGATTTCTTAGGACTCGGATGTAATGGTTTTATTTTTGAATATGTCTTGATACGATCATGAGACTTTGAATGTTAGATCTGTTTCGAGATCGGGAGCATTGTTACAGCACAATTTTCCATGTAAAGGATAATTATTTGAGTTTAGAGCTCTTTTTAATGTCAGTTGGTCGTGAAGAAAACTTATAAATGGGTAAAAAAATAAATATTACTTGGAGATATTTTTATTTTGTGCTCATCGGCATCAGCATTAATGAATAATGTTTTCAATTATTTTTGATATGTATATATACAAATCAAAATCAACAGGGTCTCAGTACAGGTATAGTGGATTTGTGAAAGTACATTAAACATGTTTCTTTTATATTTATTTTTTGTTTTTCACTTACTTAAGAGCGTTGAACTGTTGCAGTCTCGAGGTTGATGGGAGGTGGAGGTTCGGGACCAGTGAACATGGGAAACATGTCTGCACTCAGCACCTGCAGCGTCCCCGACAGTAAGCCGATGCAGTTCCCACTCACGCAGCGCAGGAAGAGGCGGGTCCTCTTCACTCAAGCACAGGTATGTACAACTCATTACTTCATCACTTAGGATAGGAACTGTTACGGGAACTAGGTCTGAGTACACTTGTAGTTCGGATCTGGAATCATTGAAGGAACACTTAACCGGGTTTATTTCTTCTTATCACCCCCTAATATAGATAGTTACCCTTATGCTATATAGTACCGCCTCTTGCATCGGGAAGTTTCTATATTAAAAAAGTGTCCTTTTTACTGTGGTGATCCTATCTACCACTGAACTATTTCGATTCTTATCCTTTTAAAAGGAGAATCGCTCCAAAAGTGCTGGTTCTCTTCCATTTTGAATCCTATCCTAGTTACAAGGTATGTCAATTGTTAAGAATCCTTTATACGAGAATGGCAACTCGAACTTAGAATACATTTTTCTATTAAAACATGAATAGAAATATGAAAATCGGGCACATCCTCCGAATTAGAAAATTAATTCTTTTTGTGCGTATTTTACTGGGTAGGTATGAAAGTTATTAGTGAGCCTTATTTGCTCTTCCTTGTCTAAAAATATTAATATTATTTAAAAATGTTTATATCATAATATTACAATAATGTATACGCTTAACGAATAACGCTTATTCGACTGGTCCTTACCATGGCACGGAATGGATTCTTTTAGCTCCTCAAGTGTTGCCAAATAAAAAAATTGGAAACTTTGTGCAAGTAAAACACATTTTATTTAACATTTAAGGTAAAAATAAGCAGAGTAATAAAAAAATAAGCTATTAAATTATTTATGTTTTATGCATAGTAATAGACCTAAAGATATAATCTCGTCAAAACAGTACTTTTAATAAGGTTTCTTAAAAACTGTGTCCCTCACTCCTAATTAGGAATCTTAACAGTTTTTAAGAAACCTTATTAAAAATACTGCCTTGACGAGATTATTTATATTTTTAGGACTATTATCAAGCATAAAACTTAAATAATTTAATGGCCTATTTTTTTATTATCCCGCTTTGAAATAGGGTAATTTTGACACCAAAATTATTTTTCTACCTTCACTAAAATCTTTCGTTTAACATCAAAATGGGTGAGACACATTTGGGATCCTCGCCTTAATAGTTTGTGGCCTCTGTCCAGAAACTTAAAGGTTAGAATCTACAAAAACTAATACTCTCTACACGGGAGTGAACTGTAGTCGCTCACTTTGAGGAATGACCAACGCCTTACGGTTTTCGTGAATAAGGTTTTGGTCTGAGGATGGATGAGGCCACTGGATAATTTACAAGCCTACAAAACGCGAAATCACTCCCCACTGGTATAAATAAAGTTGGCGAAGATGAGCTATTGTCGACATCAAACCCGTTAATTTCAAACATTAACAATCTCTCATAATGGTTGGTACCATAAAAAGAGCTAGATTTTTTTAATCAAACAAAGATTGAGAAGTAAAATTATTATCAGAAACAATATTACTTATGTTTACGAGTTGATTCTCTCTCCCAATTTGAAAAAAATAATATTTAATTTTACGACATGTTAAAAATAATAAATGAATTCTTTATTACCCTGGGACATGTCTCTTTAGAATAAAATATACAGAATGTACAAAATGTGCTTTGGAGTCTTAGAGAAATTAAATTCATACAAACAAGTTAATAATTACTGATATAAAATAGACATATTTAAATGAGAAGAAAACAAAACAAAATAAAATAAAAAAGCTTATTTACAATTCTATTGAGCCTGGATATTCATTTAGTGATTAAATATGCGGGATTTGAAGGTAGAAAGAGAGTTGGAGTGACGGATAGAAGGAGGGATGGAATTCCATAGGATTGAGGATCGAATGAGAAAGGATCGGTCAAAATGTTCGGTGGGCCGTACTGTATAAATCTCAAGGCCGGGAGCTTGTACAACGAGGATAGACAGAGGATTTGAATTGTAGGAGGTCAAAAATGTATGATAAATAAATAAATAAATAAATTCTTTATTATTCTGGGACATGTCCCTTTATAATAAAGTATACAGAATGTACAAAACGTGCTTTGGAGTCTTAGAAGATATTAAATACATATAAACAAGTTAATAATTACTTATATAAAATAGACATATTTAAATGAGAAGAAAACAACAAACAAAAAAAAAATAAATAAAATAAGAATGAATAAAATGAAATAAATCAAAAAGCTTATTTACAATTTTATTGTGCCTGAATATTCATTAAGTAAATAAATATGCGGGATTTGGAGGTAGAAAGAGAATTGGAGTGATGGATGGAAGGAGGGATGGAATTCTATAGGATTGTGGATCGAATGAGAAAGGATCTGTCGAAATGTGCAGTTCGGTGGGCCGCACTATATAAATCTGAAGGCCTGGAGCGTGTACAACGAGAATGGATAGAGGATTTGAACTGTAGGAGGTCAAAAATGTATGATGGACGGCGGGATTGGATAACTTGGTTAGGGAAAGACGCAAGAAAATACTTGCGACGATTGGAAGGGTAAAGCCACTTCAACTCGCCATAAAATTGGGATACGGAGGTGTACCTAGAGACCCCGAAGATTAATCGGACAAAGCAATTGATTAAGCGTTTAATTTTTACCTCGAGATCCCCAGAAACTCCATCGCATACCGTACAGCAATAGTCGAAGTGGGGGAATATTAGAGAGGTAACGAGGATTTTCCGGGTTTCATACGGGAATAGGTGGCGAAGGGAATTCAGTCGCTTTAAGGTAAAAAAGATACGGCGGGAAATTTCGGAAATATGGTTCTTGAAAGAGAGGGTTTGATCAAAGGTTACTCCCAGATTCCTGACGTTCGGGTAAAACTATATAGGGTTATCATTTAGGAAGAGGGATGGGGTATATGGAACAGTTTTCAAGAGGTGATGGGATCCTATTACAATCGCTTTTGTTTTTTCAATGATGGGCTGCGGGATTGGATAGCTTGGTAAAGGAATGACGCAAGGAAATACTTCATATATATATATATATATATATATATTTATATATAATTATATATATATATATATATATATATATTATTGCTTACAATTTCTGAATATTTCTCTTCTTCCTTTAGTCAGTATTTAATTATTTCACGGTTTATATTTATCCATTCTTTAGTACTATTAACAATGTGGGAAGGGTTAATAACATCAATTAAAGGTAATTTAGAGGAAACATTTAAGCCCTTTCATACTACATCAATGAGGGTAAGACCTAAGTGAGCATTTACCCACTTTATAGAGGCAGGGTGTAAGAGCCATATAAGGGTCTTATAGCCAAGAATATATTCCAAAACAAGGTACTTAAGAGGAAAACAATTAGTAAGTTCAGCATTTAAGTCCTATCAGTCTATTTCAAAGAAGGAGGCGTAAATTTCGTCGAAAATGTTTCTGTAATATTCTATCCCATGTAATGTATCTTCTTTAACACGTCGTCTGCCTGGAAGGCAATCGCCTGCGATATAACCCTTGGCGGTTTACTTGCCCAGACACCAACAACGAGTTATCTCGTAGCATCTTTATTGACAGGTTTAAACAAAATAATTTAAAACCAATCAAATCGGATGAAAATTTTATCTGGATTTTTTAAAAAAATATTTGATTATGATAATGATTCATTATCATTCAGTGACTGATCATTATTTTTGGTCCAATCAGTAAACATTAAATATTGATTTCCATTTTTATATAAAAATCAAGCATGATTTCCATTTTTATTTATATAAAGAATTTTATGGTTTAGTAGAGCCCAAAAGCTCTACTCCGTAAGTCCAGATTGGACTTATAATAGTCATGTAGATGAGCCTTTTGTAGTTCAGAGGAAGGTTTGACCGTTTGTCTAGTAAGTGTTGAAGCAGCCTAAAGCGGCGAATTATTAAATTTAAATCTCGTGTTTGCTGCAAGTCAACTTACAAAATAACTCGTAACAACTTAAATAAAACAAAAGCATTTTTCCGACCCTTGAAGAATAGTCCATTTAATAGAAAAAAAAAGAACATCTACAATAGTGAAACTGTTTATGAAATTAGAAAGCAAGGATTCAAGTAAAAATACTTTTCTGTGACAATTATCGGGTACGGATTAAAACCGCCTGTTACCTATCATGAAGCTTGACTAAAATAGTTTTTATTTTCACTCATCTATATACGAAATATATAATAAGGGGAAGTATTGCGATCCTGAAAATTTTCTAATTACCCATTTTAGGGTCCCTTCCTTCAAAATGATCAAGTCCCCCACAATAGTATGTTTCCTTGAAATAGTATTGTAATATATAAATATAAATAAATTTTCACAAAAATAGACAAATTAGACTCGTTATAATATCAAATGGGCTCTAATATGATGGAATTTTTATTCAGATTGAAATAGTATTGCAGGGCTTAACGGCCGTATTTTCAAAATTTATTCATCTAAAATACCTTCATTTTTTTTAATTAGACGTAATTAACCAGTTCAACTTTTTAGCGTTTGAAAAAAATGGGTATATATAAAAGAATTTGATAGCCCTTGTAGGAGGGGTGAGTAGAAATATTTGTTTAGGTTGATTTTTGTTTTCTGTGAATAAGAATAGTAATATAGATGTATAATATACCGTTGGAAAGTCAAAGATTTTAGGTAATAATGGATTTAACATACCAAAACCTAGAATTTTATGATTTTTAGTAAATGTTTATGATTAATTAATAAATAAATAAATTCTTTATTATCCTGGGACATGTCCCTTTAGAATAAGATATACAGAATGTACAAAAAGTGCTTTGGAGTCTTAGAAAGTATTAAATACATATAAACAAACTAATAATTACTTATATAAAATATACATATTTGAATAAGAAGAAAACAACAAAAATGAAAAAGCTTATTTACAATTTTATTGAACCTGGATATTCATTAAGTGATTAAATATGCGGGATTTGAAGGTAGAGAGAGAATTGGAATGACGGAAGGAAGGAGGAATGGAATTCCATAGGATTGTGGATCGAATGAGAAAGGATCTGTCGAAATGTGCAGGTCGGTGGGCCGTACTGAATAAATCTGAAGGCCTGGAGCGTGTACAACGAGTGTGGACAGAGGATTTGAATTGTAGGAGGTCCAAAATGTATGATGGACGGCGGTATTGGATAGCCTGGTAAAGGAATGACGCTAGGAAATACTTGCGACGATTGGAAGGGTGAAGCCTCTTCAACTCGCCATAAAATTGGGACACGGAGGTGTACCTAGGGACCCGAAGATGAATCGTACAAAGCAATTAATTAAGCGTTTAATTTTTACCACGAGATCCCCAGAAACACCATCGTATACCGTACAGCAATAGTCGAAGTGAGGAAATATTAGAGAGGTAACGAGGAGTTTTCGGGTTTCATGCGGGAACAGGTGACGGAGGGAATACAGTCGCTTTAAGGTTGAAGAGGTACGACGGGAGATTTCAGAAATATGGTTTTTGAAGGATAAAGTTTGGTCGAAGGTTACTCCCAGATTTCTGACAGTCGGGTGGAACTTTATATGATTACTATTTAGGTACTGGGTTGGCATATGTGGAACAGTTTTCAGATGGTGATGGGATCCTATTAAAATATGTTCCATAATAAAGCCTTCTATGATTAACATGTACTATAATTAAGCTTTTGATTAATATGTTCTATAATGATGTTTTTATGATATAATATGATTAAATCAAACTAACTTCTGAGACCAGAATCTTTGACGGTGTGGCCGCTAATCTGTTAACTATGAAATTTTAATTTTCGAGCTTGACTACCAAATCATCATTAGATTTGGCAAGGTTTTATAAATCTTTAAAGTGAAAGCAAAAGTAATTTCTGTTGGTGCTGATATTTAAAGAAGTGGTATAACTCATTTTCGAATTTCTCTTTCACTATCTAATATCAACCTTATCTCATAAAGAAAGTCTGATTTATCTCAAACTTTTTTTTTTTCTTAGTCATTGTAATTCATATCGATTTCTCATTACATCATGGACTTCCTCTTTACAATTTCCTAGTCTATTTAAATTAATAATAATTCCAATATGATTGTGAAAAAACTGAGCTCAAATGTTATGTTTATCTTCTTTATATTTTTTAATATTCAATCTTTATTATTCTAGTTTTTATTTTATCTGCTTTACAAATACGAATTTAAGCACAACTTCTTGTTTTAATTCCATGGTTAGTTTTAATTTTCTGTTGTCAATCATAGCGTATTCCGATTTTTACTTTAACTAAGCATATTTATGAAATATTCAGAGGGAAAATATTGCGATTGTTAATAACTGTTAACTTTCAAAATCCGAATTCTCTACGGAAATACACCAAATGACCAAGCCTCACGAAAAGGTTCGTGTGTGTATGTGGTAGCTAAAGCTCAAAAAAGAAAATTCGTACGAAACTGAAATTTTGCATTTAAGACAAGCATGGGCATGGGATGTTACAACAACATTTTCCCAAAAATCAGCCTACTAGAAGAGCCACTGTATACTAAGCACTTTTTTTAAAATTTTCTAATTATAATGATGAAAAACTTACATAAATTTTCTTTTCATACATTTTCTTTATGTATTGTTTAAAAATTGCGAAGATGGTCCAAAATTTAAGCCGAAACGTTGGCACAATAAATTATGTTTACTTTCTAATGTTTCTGTAAATGTACTCTTAACCAACTTCCTATATTTCGCCTACAGTCAATCTATTCTTCCATCATTAATAAAAATGCGTTTGCGTGACTCTTTTCCTAGAAGTACCCGCCGTCTCTTAGTGTCTTCACTCATACTCCCCCACTTTGACTATGGATGCCTAGTATATGGAGGGCTCAGTGGCGAAAACGAGAGGAGGCTAAAAAGATTAATCAATAGCTTTATGAGATATATATACGGCCTCTCCAGTAACACGCCTCTCATTGGTATTCTGGCAAAAGGTGGCTCTATCCTGAATCCCGAAGAAAATACTTTTTTGGCATTTTCCTGTTCCAATCCTTGCGAGCCAGAAAACCTTTCTATATCTTTTACCTCATTACTCCGCGCTCTTTCGTGCTTAGCCTAAATACAAGATCCCAACCTGCCGATCTCTTATCGAACAGCATCCTTTGAAAAGTCCTTTATCATCAGTGCTACCTCACTTTGGAACTCTTTTCCCATCTCCTTCCGTATAGTGTCATCCCTAACCACTTTCCAACACCAATTATTTATCCACCTCCTTAAAATTCAATCTTCCGCTCATATGTGATGAAGATTGAATTTAATAATACATAAATAAACTCATTCGATATTTTTAACTGTTTTTATTTTATATCTTTTATTTATATTAACTTTAAAAATTTACTATTTGTCAAAATAATTATGTATCAGATGAATGCAGACATTGGACTTCCTCTCTTCATTGTATATTGTTCGTAGGGGACGAAATTTCCCATAATAAAAATTATTTTACATTCATTCAAAAATGTAAGACTGGATTCCTGATTAGTTCTTCTTATCCACAAGAAGAGGGCCTATGTGAACTTGCATCTTCATTAGATTTCACTCGTTCTGGAAGTTAAGTGTATTATTTTTTTATTTAAAAAAAAAAAAACTTTATTCTGGGACTATGTCCCCTAAGAATAACAATGTCGTACAGTAAATATACACATCAATTTATACATGTCTGGCCGAGAGACCAATATAAGACATTTTTATTTACAGATGTGTAAAAAAAATGAAACTAAAAAAACCTGTTTATATAGAAATATACAAAATATATGGAATAAAAATAAACTAAAAAAATCTCCTATAAAATAACAGAGCTGAACAATTTCCAAATAAATAAAATAAATGAATTAATCCATAACTCTAGGATTTTGATAAAATAGAAATTTTTGTCTTACATTGAAAGTAGGATAGTAGATTAACAATTTTACATTTAGTGTGCGTCTCTTTGAGATTCTAGAAGGTGTTGGAAAATATGGTATTGAATGAGAGAAGGGAAGAAGCATGGAGAATATGATTAGGTAGGGAATTCCAGAGAGATGCAGAGCGAATATAAGAGAAATTATCAAAAGATTTGATTCTACGAGTAGGAATGTAAAGGTCAGAATGGCGTGATCTGGTTTCAAGCAAGTGGATTGAGGATTTGAATTAAAGGATACTGTGAATGTACGGAGGAAGTAGAGATTTTATGACTTGGTAGAGGTATGTGTCCGAGGAAATATTGTCTACGTATTTTTATCAGCTTTTAACAACTATTTATGGTGTCAGGTAGTTCAATATCGAGCTATTGGTCATTACTGGGACTGGGGAATTGTCAAAGCGGTCAGTAACAGGAACTGGATAGTGAGGCCTGTCAGAGGTCGAGTGTTTGTTCCTGGATCGATCTGCCCTCTCCTCCTCGCCTTATCTCCCCGTTAGCAACAAATAATTGTTAGCACTACCTTTTCCACATCTTCAAGGCTCAATTTCTTTTATTAAAAGGTCGTTATCTAATATCTTCGTTATGTTTATATAAAATGATTTAACGGTGTTGTTTCAAGGTCTTCGTTAAGATAGGGGCGAAAAGCTGAAAAAAAAAAAAAAATCGTTCAAAGCTCGAAGAAAAAAAAAGGGACAAACTTGGAATACCTTAATTTTTGCGTAAAATGAAGTGATTAAAAACGTTTCCATCATTCCGGGAACGTTTTATTGGTAAATTATATTAAATTAAATTAATGAAAAAAATTAGCGAAGTCTTGGCTTGTAACAAGAATCACTCAAGCTTTGCACATATAAATTGCGCGAGGAAATTGAAACGATTTATTTATTTATTTTTTTTACTTAGTTAATATAAATTTTGTTTACGCTATAGAAGGAAATGATTAGTATGCTTGAATGAGTCTGTAAAATGAAATTAAATATGAACAAAGGGCCTTGTAGAAAGAACTGCAATTTTCAAAAGCCTATTTAATGATATGTGTGTTCTTTATGTAAAATCGGATAAGAGATTCATACATTGGAATAGGTTTATATATATATATATATATATAAATGAAAAAAAAAGCTATCGTGAAAAATTTTGAATTTTAGTTTTAAACGAAAAATACACGTATTGGGCCCCCTGAGACAAAATAACCGTGCGAAAAGGTCCGTGTGTCCGTTGGTAAGCCTAGGACGAAAACGATTAGCCGTGCGATACTGAAATTTCATATTTAAGAAAAGTATACGCCCGAGATGTTACAACTATTTCATCAACTTTGGTGAATTAGAAAAGCCACTTTATTCAATGCATTTTGCACCTTTTTACGATTTTCTCAAAACAGGTTTTGATTAAACTCGCTATTTGGATGTAAACTTTAATGGGCTTCAATATCATGTAGGTTTCTTGTTGATTGTAATTGTCTGACAGGGCATAAATGCCTGTATTTTCAAGTTGTTTTACTATCCGATATTCAGTTGCAAAATTCCTGGCCTGTAATTGTCGTAAATATGAAATTTCAGTATCGTACGACTTTTTTTGTTTTTGACGCACACACACATAGACCGTTTTGGGGGACTTAGGGTTCTCGGTATCCTAAAACGCGTATTTTTTATTATAATTATTTTTTTTAAGCTTATTTATTTAAATAAAAACGTGTGTGAGTAAAACGTGTTCAAGCAGGTGTCCCACAAGGCAGTGTACTGGGACCGTTACTATTTAATATCTACACGGCAGACTTACCAGAAAATGACCACACCTTACTAGCCACTTTCGCAGACGATACAGCTCTTTTGACATCCCATCAAAACCCAATTCTTGCATCGTTCATGTTGGACAACCACATTGATGATTTATCCAGTTGGGCTAATAGATGGAAAGTGAAAATGAATCAATCCAAGAGTCTATTTATCATAATTATAGATGGAATAGTCAGGAATCAGTCATATTTTGAAAAGTTTTTAATTTTGCCAACGTTTCGGCCCAAGCTTGTGAGCCATCATCAGGGCTACAAACATCAGAACAAAAGAGATACATATCAATATTTGTTTTGAAAAAGTTTTACAAAATTATATAATGGAAAAAACAAAATAATATATCCGTATGTACAATAAGGCTCAACATTTTTAACAGAAAATTATAAACACTAGAATCTGAGGTATTTAAAAAATCCATGAGGTATGTGATAAAAAATAAAATAAAATAAATAAATAACAAAAAAAAGAACCAGAGGTGTTATAAACAAAAAGATAAATATACAGTAAATAGATAAAATATACATTACACAAGCAATTTGTACAATAAAGTGATTTTGCTATAGAGAGTGCTATAGAGTTATAATTTAAGGAGACGGAAGATGTTAGCATACGAGGGAGAGATTATCTCTTTGTCAGTTTTATGATTTACGGGTACTCGATCTTTTCCATATGAATATATATAGCTTCGGATAAAATTAAAAACTTTTCAAAAAATGACTGATTCCTGACTATTCCACCTATAATAGTTTCTACAGTCGACTATACATCCTCAATATGAGTATTTATCGTTTTCACGCTCAATCATGGGGATTGTCCAGCAGTCTATTTCGAGGATAAACCCATTCCGACATCAGATGAAGTACGATATTTGGGACTGTACTTAGACAAAAGACTGACATGGAGGACCCACATTAGACTTAAAAGACAACAACTGAACAGACGATTTGGACTACTATCCCATCTGCTTGACAAACGATCCAAATTATCCGTGAATACCAAACTTACTATTTACAAAGTACTGATCAAACCATTATGGACATACGGAATAGAGCTATGGGGATCTGCCAAATATTCCAACATCCAAATAATTCAGACCCTTCGATCTTAAATATTGCGAAAAATCGTGAATGCACCGTTTGATGTAACCAACAAATTACTTCACAAGGACTTGGACATACTAACAGTTTCAGACACAGCCACAGAATATTATAAAAGATTTCATGACAGACTGACTTACAACATGAACCCATCGGCCCTAACACTTAAATCCTACACGAACCCGTACAACCCACCCCGTCGACTTTTAAGGCGGTGGCCTAGAGATGCCTTGCTTTAACCGACTTTCGGAAGTCATCATATTTGCTTATTGCAATTTTTTTTTTTTTTTGCAGATAGCAAATAACATTAAAGCTCAAACAAAAACAATTGTAAATAAATAAATAAATTTATTTAAATCAAAATACAGACATTTTACAGTGCAAGTAGAAGTCACTATCCCTCTAAGGCGAGCCCGTGTGTGAGAAAGGAGTTCACCTGCGGTAATTCAATAAAAGTACAATAACAAACAGTAACAGTACACAGTATGGTACAATACAATACTTAAATAATATAACACAATTTTTATAATGAAACAGTAACACTACACATAAAAAAACAATATAATACTTAGGGAATATAAAAATACAATTATAAAGAAATAGTAACACAGTACACAGTACGAAGCAGTAATTGACCATTTAGTAGTATTTCCAATTTAAAACTTAAATTCGAAATATTTTACGTTATAATCCTTTCCCTTACTATATATTTTTTCCACCTGGTTTTTCCACACAATCCGCTCTCCTCAAAATCACCAGCGACTTACATACTGCTATGGATGAAAAGAAACTGACCGTACTAATACTTCTAGACTTTTCAAAAGCTTTTGACTCCATGGACCACTCCATCCTTTTCTCCAAACTACAATCCCTATCCTTTTCTAACAGCACTATTCGTTGGTTTCACTCATTCCTAATCATCCTCTATCTTCCTTTCTTGCCCTTTCGGCAGGTGTGGCCCAGGGTTCAAGTATATCTCCTCTCCTTTTTAATTCCTACATCAATGACCTTCCCAAATCTATTCATCATTGCTCCCACCATTTGTACGCTGATGATTTCCAGATCTACCTATCCTTCTCCCCATCTGAGACATTACTAGCATTTTCCAAGATTCAGGAGGACCTGGATAGAATCAGCGCCTGGGGAATTCAGAATAAACTTAAGCTAAATGCCATGAAGACACAAGCAATAGTAATAGGTTCCAATTCCCTTCTCAAATCTAATTCCAATTTTCCAAATCTAATCCTTAATAATTACCCAATTACGTTCAGTTCCACTGTCAAAAACCTAGGTATCACCATCGACCAATCCCTCTCCTGGAAACCCCATATTGCCCAAATCTCCCGAAAAACAATAAGTACTCTTAAATTTTTCCATCGCTCCCGTCATCTCCTTCCCCTATCCACTCGTAAGCTCCTCGTTTCTTCACTTATTTTCCCCCACTTTGACTATTGTTGTGCGGTGTATGACGGCCTCCCGGCTGTGCTTGAAGGCAGACTAAAGCGCATTATGAACATTTCCTTGAGATTTGTCTTCGGTACTTCAAGGAGGTCTCATGTTACCCACTTATACGGTGAATTAAAGTGGCTCCTCCCCTCAACCCGCAGACAATATTTCCTTGGATCATACCTCTACCAAACTATTAACTCCCAGCATCCTTCCTATATCCACAGTCTCCTTCAATTTAAATCCTCAGTCCACTCCCTTGAAACTAGATCGCGACAGTCTGACCTTTATCTTCCTACCCACAGAACCAAAACTTTTGATCGTTCCTTTATTGTTCGCTCTACCACACTCTGGAATTCTCTACCTATCCACATCCGCCATGCTGCCTCTTTATCCTCATTCAAATCCCAACTTTTCCTATACCTTCTGTCATCCCAAATAGACGATCAGCAAATGTGATATGATATATGATAGAAATCTACATTGAGTGAATGAAGATTACTGTTTACCGCCCAAACTTTAATTTGCTTTTGTTTGAATAAAATTTTAGTTTTTCAGAAGATAAAATTAGAAGATATATATTTTTCATTAATTTCTTTGTTATTTCTTATGTATGGTATCTTTCTCATTGTAAATAATTGTAATTTTTTGTAAATAATAATTAATCATGCTTCTTGTCTGTTGGCCAGACATATTACATATTTCTATTGTACATAACTGTTATTCTTAGGGGACCTAGTCCCAGAATAAAATTTTTTTTCTATTCTATTCTATTCTATTCTATTTCACATATAGGTAAGTAAGAGGAACAATAAATATGTTTTATTAGTTCCTCTCTTTATTCAAATCAGATCTGGAATATCTAGAGCTATTGAGTGACCCT
Organism: Piezodorus guildinii; assembly: GCA_023052935.1. Taxonomy (NCBI): domain Eukaryota; kingdom Metazoa; phylum Arthropoda; class Insecta; order Hemiptera; family Pentatomidae; genus Piezodorus; species Piezodorus guildinii. The sequence continues at coordinate 33,468,481 of CM041295.1, read as the reverse complement.
TTCTGGTAACCGTGGGCCAATATAAGGATGTCTAAGCGATCGTTCTGTTATGATCCTCCGGAGGGAACGATAAATATTAATATTTGTGCGGGGGGCTTAATCCGGCTGCAGGCGACACTACAATGCTGTGCCCCTGGACATTATAGCCTGCAATTATTAAGCCAACAATGGTGCCCTGTCAACGCCACTCATCCCCCCCCCCTCACTACTCCCCCCCGCATTTACATCTCTCATTTATTCATCGTTTTCATTTGTTGCTCGCTCTCCCGTCCCACGATATTTATTAACTGCCTTAACATAAACACCTTTTCAATTATCTTCCGGTTTATCACCCGAAGTAGGCTTAAGTTGCTCACAGTAGGAAATGAGTGAGATAAAGGGTTCAAATACACTACCATCATCAGAACTGTTAGTCCAGGAGCCAGATTCATGGAACATAAATCTTGAAATATTTTTTTAAATTTGTTTGTACCATCTTATTACAGAAATCTATTTCTTGTGGTTCTCAAACTCTTACTAAGCTTACAGTCTGTTTTGTGTCTAAATAGCATCAGAAAAATTTATTTGTAGAGGCAACCTATAATTAATAAAATATTTTTTTATAGCTTCCCAAAATATCCCATATTGGTGAATGAAAGAAGAATTTTTCATTTATCTTAATTTAAAATTTGGCGGCTGAGCGTGATTTAGGCCAAATCACCTCCTTGCACGGTCGTTGGCCGTGAAACAGTACGGATCTTTGTATGTACTGAACCCAAGACCCTTCGTAGGTTGTAGAGGTACAGGGATTTGGGGGTTGAAAATCGGAAAAATATAGGAAGGAATCTGGGATCTCTTTTTCTGCATCAGATGGATTTTAAGAGGTGACTGAGGATACGAACATTTTCTGTATAGGTAGCGAATGGGAGTCTCTTTTAGTGATGGGGCTCACTAGTCTTTCTGAGTCAGGCGAACTTAATTTACAAATCAATATTATTTTTATTGATATTCTTAAAGACTTTGTGAGTTTATATGCTTGGATTCATTCTGTTGAGATGGGCATAAAATGACGGTTTTATTATTATTATTTTTCTGAAAGACTACACGACCTTGTTACAGTATAATATGACCATTGACCGTTGAGCTATGAAAGAGGAGATGGAAGTTGAGTTTAAGCTCGGAGAGTGGAGAGTGGTGCAGGGGTTGGCTGTGTTTGTCTGTTTTCTTTTTCCAGAGCACTCACGGACGGTGACTCACCGCCACTCACCACCAGCCCTGGTCAACAGTTAATTGACTTTGATCTCCTCTCTACTTGTTCTCTCCCAGATACACACAATGGGATCAGTATTCCGCCCTCTCGGCTACCGGTGGCAAGCTCCCGTCTCCCACAACACTGGGCCTCTCTGTCGGTTTGGACACCCTCCGGTTGGTTGAACTTGAAGGAACGGCTAGTTGCAAAGAAATTCCTCAAATCCAAGAACTAATCACTTCGATACCTCCGTAGGCTTAAAAGGTGATAACATCTAATGAATGAATGGGAATATTTTATCACAGAAAAAATTCCATGTCCTTAGTAAAAAAAAAAAATAAAAACCTTTACCACTGGAACCCATGAAGTGTTTTGGGCTCAGTACATGTAGAGTAGATAGATTCGTACTGTTTCTAGGCCAACGGCCGTGCAATGAAGTGATTCGGCCGAGATCTAGCTCAGCCGCAGGTTTTTTACCCATTTTTGGGTACCCACTTGATTGAGGCTAGGTGTGCCTCAGGAGGGTCTCCATTCCCCAGGATCGCTCCCCCGGCTGAAATAACAGAATAAATAATATTCCTCCACAGCCGGGATTAGAATACAAAATATTTATAGCAATGGCAAAAGCCAGAGTTGACTATAAAGTAGGTACAAGCAATGGGTTAAAAAAAAAAAAAAAATCAATCAAATCTGTACAATTTAGAGAGAAATGTTTTATTCATTGGATTTCTTTCCAAATACATCGGGTTGCTTGCATTACAAAGTATACTTATTGACCCCGATTGGACATCGATTTTCTATTTCTCCCTTTAATCTATTCGAATTACTAAATTCATATTATTAACAATTTTTTTTCTTTTGTTATTTATATAATTTTTTTTATTTATCTCCTCCACTGTCAACTCCTTTCACACACGAGGGCACTGGCTAGGCATATTAGCATTTTGAAGGGAAAGTTTTGATTTTTTCACCCTTTATGTTTTTTGGGTCCCACGGACACATAAACACACGAACACACGGGTATACGAATCGAAGTTTGCGGGCAAAAATTTTGCCCGGAACATGTTTTTTTTTTCACACTTTTTGCCAACATTTTCTGTTTGTTTTTTTACTATATATCGAAAACGAAGGGTTTTTATACCGAACGTACTATGTACACAATCCAAGTAATTAAAATTTCCTCCATTTTTTATATGAAAAGTTTTTTTGTTGGACCAACCCTTTTGCCGCTAAAGCGCGTCAAAAATGTACCCGCCTTAGTGGGATAGTGACTTCTACTAGCACTGTAAAATGTCTGTATATTGATTTAAATAAATAAGTTATTAAAAAAACTACATTTAAAATTCAAACCTTTGGTGGGCATTAGACAATCAAAATATAAATAATTTTACTCTTTCATTGTCATGCAGGTGACGGTGGATAATCTGTATCTTTTATATTGACACCCAGGTCTTCCAAAAACCTCCTTGTGCTGGTAGGGATCGCTCCGCGAGACTCGAACCATAGACATCTTACACCAAAGGTCTCGAGGAACTTTTCTTTAGGAAAGGGATACATTTTTCGTAGAAGTCTCTCTTCTCCTTTTTCACTTCAACTGCCTGATCAAGGTCTTAGGTCTCAGAAGATAAGAGAAAAAAATGGGTGTACAAAAAAAAAAGGTTTCTTTTTTCAATCAAATATTTGTATTATTATTTCTTTGATACAAATTATATACTACAGGGGACAATCTTCTAGTAAAATCTCATATCAGAAGAGGTTTTTTAATAAATTTGCACAATTTTCTGAACTCTTAGCTGATTCCTGAGGAGTACGAGTATGTGCCTGAGGGACCAGTCTATTGCTCTTTCATACCTTTCTCTGATAGAGCAGATTGTGGCTAACAGTATCTTTCAACACACCCCACTCTGACAAGTTCGCGAGTACTTGTGGATGGATTTGTCTCAACAGCTACCTGCAAAACCTCATAAATATCCATTAATGGTCGCCCAGAGCCCTTCTTCCTTTCCATTGTCGTATCTCCACTGCTAAATTTTTCAGGCCAACTCCTCGCAGTGCGCTGGCCAATGACAACTTTTCTTTCATTTCTAGTTATTCCACAAGTTGCTTCAGCAGCTGTTAATGTGTTTTGCATTTATGCCTTAAACCTACGAAAAATTTGTAGGACAAAGTCATATTTCTGCTTTGATAAAAATAACTAAATTGAGGCTTTTTTGAAGAAGTCAGATGGGATTAAACAAGCTTAGAGTATGCTCTAAAGAGATTATTAAGTATCGGTAAGTACTAAATAGGATTAAAATATTTACAATCCTTTAAAATTTTGAATTTGACAAAACATTAATTTTTTTTATACACCACATTTTTTGAAAAAAAAAAAAAAAAGTGTTAGCTAACAAATAAAATCATTAGGATGTAATGAGAAGGAATACCGTATAAACACATGTGTTTATTGTTAATAGTAACTTCTATTGTTATATTATTTAATCGAATATAAGTGTTTCCTTGGAAACTCAATGCAAACTTTTAAAATTCATTTCAATTGTTGCGGTAAGTGGGTGATCTTTTGTGAATGCGCTTCACTTTTTTTCAATTTTCACTGCATAACTCTTACTTAACCTCTTTCCTTTAACAGTAAAATCATTAATTAAGCTGAGATTCAATTCAGTAATCTTTAACCGTTAAACCTTAAATTGTACGTTAAGAAAAGACCATCATCTACTTCTTAAGAACAAAAATCCTAGGAAGCAGTTTAATTTAGTATACCACATCTTTTTTAGTCTGTTACCTAAAAGTCTGGATTCAGTTTTAGTTATTTGGAAAGTCCCCAAGCACCTTGTCGTGATGCTGAATACCATTAAAGGTGTATATCGCCTTTCTGGTTGAGTACTCAGGTACTACTATAAAATTCCATTGGGGTGTTTCAGAGTTTTGCTTCAATAGAAGAAGGTATTTTATGATAAAAATATCTTTTAACGAAATTACAAATGCTCCGTGGTCGAAATGATAATCTCTGCTTCAACAAAGTGATGGTTCAAGTTCTCTAAAAATCTAAAAATATTAGTGTGAGAGAAGTTGGTTGAGGGTGCAGTCGATTTAACACACAATTAAGCGTATACTTAATTTATTGGTGCCGACGTTTCGGCCCAAATTATAGGCCTTCTTCAGGGATATAAGAAAAACAAAAAACAAGATAACAACCAGCAGTGGAATACAATATATAAAGATGATAAGAAAAATAAATTGTACTAAAGATTACAAACAGTGAAAAAGTAGTAATGGCAATTGATAAATGTAATAATTTTTTAAAGTGAATTGTAGTAATGACAATTGATAAATGTAATAATTCCTAAAAACAAAAACAAAAGAGGGGAAGACCTTTTAATAAAAGGTGTGTTATATTTTACAGTTTTAATTAATTACTTATTTAATTAATGTGAGACGTTATAAAGTTAAAAAATAAAGAAAGTGATGAAAGTAAAAAAATAGTGATGAAATAGGTATAATAGCGAGAAATTAAAAAGTTAAAAAAAAATTTAAACAAATTTACAAAATTTGTAAAAATTACAAAGAGAAAAAGAGTTATAAATCTATGACGTACAAAATGTCCATTCTTTCATAAAGTGTGAAAAGAATTAAAATATGACAATATAGTGAGGTGAAGGTAGAAGGAATTTGCTAAGTTTAACAGAGAGAGAATTAATATTGGAGGTGATAGGGCGAAGGGGATTGCCTGGTTTGTGAATTTTTGGAAGTCCGTAAAAACGGGGAGCTACGGAATTGTAAGAGATGAGTTTACGGTAAGTGGAATAATTGATAAGCTATTCACACTAAAAATATTAGGTTGTATAATAAGTTCGTAGCGTTTTTCAGTATTTCAATTTAATCCTCTCTGTGTTCATAAAATCATGTTTACTTGGTCAATAATGTTCACGAATTCTAAAAAATGATTAGTTAAGGTGCTTTTATGCATCAGTTTCAACCGTGATTCGTTATCTTTAAGTGGTATTTTGCCTGCTCAAAACGTAAAAGAAAACGAAATATTTTCGTCATTTAATTATTTTCATATCCGCTGCACAGACGGTTAAAAAAATTTGTGATGTGTATGGCGATGATGCCTCTCAAGCATACGGTATATGACTTTGTATAAAACTTTCTAAAAAATTACCTTTTCTTTTTTTCTTTTTTTTTTTTTTATTTATTGAGATATATCACAATTTTTTACAAAATGAACAATAATAATAGTGATATGAGACCACATTCATGCAATATATACAAAAAATAATAATAATAGTCAAATTACATAAAATAGAAAATAAATAAATTCATATATATATATATATATATATATATATATATATATATATATATATATATATACAATAAAATAATAATAAATAAAAAAACAAAACAAATCAAAACAACAACCTATAATTAATATAAATAAAAAGTTGGAAAATAAATAAACATCATACAAACAATCATAACAATAGGGGTACTCACTACGTTTGCTATAGCATGCTATCTGTGCTATTGTGCTAAAACCCTCAATTTTATACAGGAAATAACTGTAGAAACTCGACGGGTTTAGCAAAATAACACAAATAGCATGCTATAGCAAACGTAGTGAGTACCTCTTATATACAATATATACAACTGCTAAAGGGACTCTAGACTGCGCTCTTCCCTTTACTTAAGAAAAAAAAAAAAAACCTTAAATACGAAGTTGCATAAGGCAATGGAGAGTGATGAAAAGCGGATAAAGCTAAGTTATTATTGTAAATAATAATTTATTCTATTGTTAGATTATTTAATATAAAAAAAATGTTTCCATGGAAACTCAATGTAATTTTTTTTTATACCTCTTTTATAACATTATTTAAAAGTTCTTAAAGTGAGTTTAAGAACAAGTATTAGTTAAGGCTGATCTCGGGAGCTTGGGCTTGAATGGTTAACATTGGACGAGTCTGTGTAGGCGGAATTTGGTGGTATCGGCATCGAACCTTCGGGTTCGCTAAGCCTATTATTATTATTATTATTATTAAAGTGAGTTTAATAACAGTGGTAAACGAATGTCGTGTGTTGCGCGCACCAGATTTTTTTTCTATGCGAACTAATAAAATTAGAAAAATACAGACAAGTATTAGTATGAAATGCTATAATGATCTATGAGGTAAGTGTTTACAGACGGCGTGACACCCAAGTGGGTCTATCACATACCGGATCGTACGTACTAGGAAGTTATTAAAGTTGTTATATTCAAGGGAGGGGAGCGCACAACAAATACAAACACACTCCCCATACTGCTGTGTACACAACTGGCAACCCCAGAGCATTTCGCCACTTTAAAATAAGATTTCTACCGTCATATCCTTATTATTAATTCATAAGTTTCAAGCGGAAAATCCTTTATTTGCTTGTTTAAGGGAGCACTTATTTTAATAATGCGAACGCCACCAGACGTTCTTATATATCTAGAATTTTTTATTACAAGTCCAGATCCAGTGTTGTTAATTTTTTTTTTTTTTTTTTTTTTTGAGGGAAAAAGAAGGTGTGTAAGTTCTTATCAACTACAAATCAGGAAGAGGGTTTCAGTAGACTCAGATCTAACCATTGTGTTGCCAAATTATATCTATAGAGCACAGGAGTTTATACCTCTTCTTGGTTATGTTATTTATAAACACAAAACTACTATGGTCTTTTGTGTGCTTATCTGTTTTTTAATTTCACTTAACTATATATGAAACAGTAAGGGAAAGGATTGCGAACGAGAAAATTTTCGAATTATAGTTTTCAACGAAAATACACGTCTTAGGATTACCTGAGGCCTGCTGACGATGTCGCGGGATAAGGTCTGTGCGTTGTGTGTTAGTTTAGCACGAAAGCGAAAAGTCCTACGAAAGCTAAATTTTATATTTAAGACAACTATACGCCCTAGATGTTACAGATGCTTTTTCACCAAAGCCAGTTGACAGGGAGTGCTACTTTATACCATGCTTTTTGCATCTTTTTATGATTTTCTCAAAAACGGCTCTAACGGTTTTAACACAACTTGCTATATCGATGTAAAATTGTATGGGCTTAGATGCCATGTCGGTTTCATTCTGATTGAAATAGTCTGACAGGGGTTCCATGCCGATATTTTAAATTTTCTTCCTCTAAAGTAGCTTTAATTTTGTAGATTAAAAAAAAATAACCATATTATCTTGTTAGAATTACTAAAAAACTGGTAAATATATAAGTTATCCGATATCCGACTAAAGGATAAAAGAGCAAATATATTCTTTTTATGCAATATTTGTGTTTTCGAACATAGGAACAGTAATATAGATTTATAATATAACGTTGAAAAGTTAAATATTTTAAAGTCTCTTCTGTCTATAGCATAAACAAATATTTTTGTTTTTTATCTTTTATCTTTTATCTATCTCTATCTCTTTATCTTTTATCTATTATCTTTTCTCCTTTAGTAATATATCAAATTCCTTCAACTTAAGTAGTTGCCCGTTTTTTGTCAATGCTAACAAGATGATTGTTTTCATTAGAATCTACAAAACTAAAGGTACTTTAGAGGAAGAAAATATATATTTCGGCAGTTAAGCCCGGTCAGACTATTTCAATCAGGCTGATATTAAAGCTCATTAAATTTTACACCTACGTAGCGAGTTTAATCAAAGTCGTCAGAGCTGATTTTTGGGAAAATCGTAAAAAAGGTGAAAAATGTAGATTATAATGTGGCACTTCGAATTGGCCAATTTTGATTAAAAAACGTCGCTAGGACATCTCAGCCATATGCGGTTCTAAATTGGAATTCAAAACTTTTCACGTTCGCAATACTTTCCCTTACTATATATTTTATTTATAAGTAAGTGAAAGTAAATACTATTTTAGTCAAGCTTCATTCAGCAACAGGTAGAACAGCCTCCGCATCCAATGGATTGGAACAAAAAAGTATTTTTACTTAAATCCTTGCTTTCTAACGTCTTAAACACTTTCACTATTGTACAGATTTTTTTTTCTTTTCTATTAAAGGGACTATTCTTCGAGGGTCGGAGGATCAACAATATCATAATTTCCGAAACAAAAGGAGAAGGAAATTTCTCTTGAATGATACTTGAAAGATGAATGCCGGTCCATAAAAATTCATGGTCTTCATTAAAAATCCAATGTTGAGTTGACTGTGTAGAACCATTCATTCCTTAATACCCATCTCCTCGAGCTTCTACCTCCATCCCCTCATCTTACGTTTACTTAATCATAGAAGTGCTCTGCCTTTACTTTTTTTTTTTTTTTTTAATACTTTTCAAAAATATTGGATGGCATTAAAACTAATATTTTTCAACTAAACGGGTACCTTGCAACTAGTTCAGGAGTAATCTCATGGACTAAAAAAAAGTCGTTGACCGATCGATTTTAGCTCAATAAATCAAAATACTACTTGCATTCGAAATTTAATTCTACTAACATAAAAACCTGGCTGATTATTGGTAACAACAGCACACAAAAACTATTCTAAACGAGGTCACGGAACCATCTTTTTTTCGGACGTCTCGCAGAATTTGAGTAGGAAAGGAGTTTTACAGGAAATGAATAGTACCCAGTCGGGTTTAATTTTTGAATTAATTAAAGGTTTTTAAATCATTTTGATTCATATTTTTCACTAAACATTTTATTTTTTCTATTTCGGAATTCCTATGTCTGTTCCATCATAGACCATTTTCAAGGAACCTAATAACTTCATTTTTATAAATTAAAAGATAAACAACAACATTTATAAATTTTCATGAAATATTTACATACCATTGATCATTCATATACATAAAAATAAAAAATTATATATTTATAATGATTTAAAGATTGAGGAATGGTTAATTAAATTATGGTACAAAAAACTAGGAGTCTCTTTCAGAAGCCTCGGAGGATTATCAGGAATTGAAGAGGAAGCAAGGATAGATACTAATGTCTTAGAGTGGGAATGGAGTTTCTCATAAAAAGGAATGGTGCCTGGTTCTGGCCAAACCGATATAACATATGGAACATTAAGGTCACTGGGTCCGTGTATTCGTTACAAAGTAAGGAGCATATTCTACGAAGGATTTCGGATTTTAAGGATTGGATACGAAAGGAATTCGATGGTTTAGTATAACCTCAAAGCTTAATCCCGTAATGTTTGTGCATTTGTTTATTACCGTTTGTGGCGAAATATTTCTTTTCGTTTTATTCTTGTATAAGGATTCAAGATAAAGTTTAAGGTACAAGAAAGGCCTATACCAAATTATCGGGCTTCTCTGCTGAAATTTCTAAAATCCCATAGACTAAACTATCAAGTATGACATCCAAAATCCTGAACTAATAGAAGGATATATTTGAATACAATTAAATTATGAGGTATTAGATCCCTTCCTTCGTAAGAACTGTATAAGTATGCACATTAATAACCTCGTTCATTCAATCAAAACGATCCCAAGTAAAGTTTGTGAGAAAAAATTATGATATTCTAATAATATGTATAATTGCTTTTGTTAAGACTTAAATATATAAAAAGTATAAATGTTGCGATCATGAAACAATACAAAATCCTTAATGCTCCTTACTTTATCAGGAATGCTCTTACCCGAAATGACCTTATTGTTTCATATATTGCTGATTCGGCAAGAACCAGGTTACCATCCTTTTCATGAAAAACTCCATTCCCATTATAACCCACTAATTCTTATCCTTGCTTCATCTTTAATTCCATGGCTTCGAGACCTTCTAGTTTAGACATGACAGTTCTATGTTACAATAAGTATATTTAAAAAAAACAAAAAAAAAACATCTAAAAGAAGACATGAATTTTCACTCATATTAATTGTCGGCGGATGTTTGTTAAACTCATAGCAAAGAAATCTGAATATAAACAAATCTCTCCGATAACTGAACATCTAAGTGACTAGATAATTGCTTCTTGTACATACAAGACCACAAACATTTCTAGGTTCGATTATATCGGAGTTGAATTAAACGTTTCCTGTGATCAGACGCCTCCTCGAAAATTGGATGTGGATGCAACAATCCGATTCATCAGACTGAATGAAAACTTCCTCAAGTCCCAATTAACAATTTCAAGGAATGGACTATGTGGCTGAAATATTTTGTTCAGTTTTCAATGGCTGAGGAGGTTGCTTGACGTGGGGTTGTTATCGTTGACACTTGAACCACTCTTGTGTAGATACGGATCGATTCCACTTCCCTTAATATCCTCTTTTATAGGATCGATTTTAAATTTACCGACTCTTCCATCAAATTATCATATTTTATGCTCTTTCTTGCTATTTCATCATAAAATATTCGTATATTAGTTCGAGAGATAGCAACATCGCAAAAAAATATATATATTTTTTAGTATGGCGGTTTTTTTACATTACTTAACTTAAAAAAATTTTACCACATCTGGAAGCCTCATACTTTTTTACAACCAAAAATTTAGCCTGAAAATTTGAAAAAGGAAAGCTGAAACCTCTTACAAATTGTACCTTATGCAGTACTTCCCGTAATAACTAGTGAAAATCTTCAACATTCTCCGCGTCGTTTTGTGCTTTTATTTTATTAATTAATTTCCCTAATTTGAGTTACATATAGTAATGCTACATGCGACAAAATCATTTTACTTTTTCGTGCTGAAGGCATAATAAGGTCAAACAGCATAGGCTGTGTGCTCTTTTAAGTTAAGTTCTGCTGTATGCCTTTTAGATTTATGCACAGTAAAAATATCTGGTAACCCGATTCAAAATAAAAGATAACAACCATTCCCTTTAAAAGAAGAATATCAACGGAAATATTTTCAATGGTAACTCGGTTACCACACTAAAAAGGATTAATTTTAATATTTCAACACCCTTCCCGATGCAAAAGTCGGTATGAAAAAGCATAGCTGTCAACATTTGGAAGGGAAGGAGGTGGGTTACGCATGAAAATGACGATTTTTTACTATTTCAAAGGATATGCTCGATTTTAATATGTTAAGGACTGTTGACCAGTTTTGTTGGACGGATGGGAGAAGTAAAGAAAACTGAATACAAATACTTCAAGACAAGAACATTATACCTTTTCTAACCTCAAGGCATTATAAGGTCACACAACATGCGTTTTATGCGCTAATGGCTTATGGTCGGGCTATCTTGATTTTCATATTGTAACATCCCTAACTAAAATATATAATTTGAGTTAGACAAACAACGTAAAACAAATATATAACAAAAAAAAGTTAGATTTTTATTGAGAAGATCCTTAAAACGTGTATATATTTTCATTGAGGGAGCGTTTTTGTTTTGTTTTTCTTCCGAACATCAATTCATTACAAAACAAGAATTTTCAGGGAATTTGTCTCAATTATGTTACTGTTATTGGAGGCTGCATGCATTCAGAGTTCTGAATTTGGTCATATCTAGGCCTAGAATTATCGAGACCACATTAATTCGAAACAACAAAAAAATTGATTTATTTGGATTAAGTGGACCCAGGGATCACCTGTAGTTGGTAGCACAAGACTGCTTTCTCTATGCCAAAAACCACCGGTTCAAACCCGCAGGTTGTACTAGGATTTTTTAATAGGAGTAAAAAATCCTTAATTATGCAGCCCTTCGGAGGAAACGTAAAAAGGTGGTCCCGGGTCTGTGCGACGTCACGTACTCGTTAAAGATCCCTATTCTAATTAAACCTAGATTGGCAAAATTTAGGACTCCCACTGTAGCATCGTCCGATTAGCCTTACTAGCATAAAATTACGTTAAATAAATAAAAACGGACCCAAAGATGATCAGGAGTTTCTTAAAAAATATTAGACGTAACGCATTAAGAACAACCGGAACTCATAAAGGAATGAGTTACTCGAAGATAGACCTTTGTGTACCTGTTACCTGTTACTTGACCGTATAAAGAAGACTGAACTGATTGATACATGAATTAGCCCTGGTTCAGTGGCGCCGGAGGCTTCAACTTGTCCCAAGGATTGCTCAGCAACTTTTATCTGGAACTGTTTAATCCAGTAGCGGTTCTATCTTCCAGAACTGTTTTTGGAGGTCTTCATTCATGTTATTTATCCAATGAGATGTAAGTTCGAAGAAAATTCGTATTCAGTTCTTCTTTATTCAGTAACTGCGATTTTTTTAATGCCTAAAAACAGTTTAGTTGTAGATTGTGAACATAAAATTTTTAAAATATATCTTACAAAAGATATATATATATATATATATATATATATATATATATATAATTATATATATTAACTTGTCTATTTATACCATTAATTATTAACTTGTATTAACTGTTTATATTTATTAATTTACCCTAAGTCTCTAAAGCCCTTTTTTGTTTAAGAATTTATTTATTATTTATTTATATATATATATATATATATATATATATATATATATATATATATATATATTGAACAAAAAGAAAACATAGGACGATGATGAGTATATTATTTTGTTAAATTTTTCAATTTTTTGTGTTTAAACAATAATTACTCATAAATCTTTCTTACCTGAGGCAATTATGAACACAGAAATCTATCAGAAATGGATAATAGGTCACTTTTGATTTGAAAGTTCCTTTATAGAATAATTTTTTCATAAAAAAAAAAATTAAATCAGTAACTTTTAAATATCTAAGAGCAAAGACGTAATAAGAGAAATTTTTCCAATCTTACTAGTAAAGGACATCCTATACTCATAAATGAAATACATTTTTTTATTTATTGTAGCTAAAGAACTTTGGTTGATTGATCGTGATTTTTTTCACTGTGCGACGCTCCTATAATCTTTCAGTGGACCATGTAGCCTACAATTTAGTCCGAAACGTTGGCACACAGTAAAATAATTTTATCTTATTAGTGTTTTTTTTTTTTTAACGCCTGCTCACCCAATATTTCCATCATAATAATAATTTTTGTAAAACTCATCAACACAGAAATCTTATAATCTTTTAATCGACGGTAAATATTTTGTTTGTTCATTTAACATCACTTTATGCTACTACGGCTAATCGGACGATGCTACAGTGGAAGTCCTAAATTTTGCCTATCCAGTTGGATTAGGATAGGGATCTTTAACTAGCACCTGACATCGCACAGGCTTGGAACCACCTTTTTACGCCACCTCCAAAGAACGGCATGACTAAGGCATTTTTACTCCCATTAAAAAATCCTAGGGCCACCTGCGGGTTTGAACCCGAGACCTTTGGCATAGGAGGCTGTTATATCAACAACCATGCTACAGGTAACCTCAATCAATTTTGATTAATAGGGATATGCCTCCCCTTCCTACACTATGCCAATATGTTATTGTTAATACCTAAATTAATATGTTTTATTAATATATAAACAATGTAACAACGGTATTCGGATTCAGCGAATCAATTGAAGTAACTGATTGAATTAATTATTCGTAAATCCCTAGGTAGGAGAGAGGTACTAGCAAATAATACTGGGAATTTGCCCTGAATGCTGGGGATTAGAGGATAGGATATGACTCCAACTATTGGAACAATACTAATCTACTGCTTTACACGGAAATATCAAAAGGTTCTGTGTAAACAAATAAATAAAATTAATACAGATTACTCATCTCTACGATGACTATTAGTGACATGAATTTGGTGACTGTGACTGAGCTGGATCCTGAGTTTTAGAATTCTATTCTCCGTTAAAATAATATTTTCTGAAAAAATTATTAATTCCAGTTATTTTGTATATTTCAAAACGAAAAAAAAAATCAATCTGGAATGATAGAGTGTAGTGTGCAGTTTTGGTCCTTACAAACACAATACCTAAGTAGTCAAGGCAATGGTTAAAAAAAATTCAGGAATATTTACATCAAATGAAACTTTTAGAGCTCTTTAACAGGAAAGGGTAGAAAGGAGTCTCACGCTTATTATTTTTATGATTCTATAGTCTTATCATTGCATTAATTGTTAAAGAAATTTCAATCCTGTAAGCATTGTCCTTTTTTTAATATAGATTTTCAAAGAAAGACTATCTCTATATTTTGATAGTGAAATATCTCAAAATGGACTGAATAAAAAATTATGAAACTTATGCAAATTATACCTTTACACTTATTCAAAAAAGTTTCCATACACCCATAAATAAATTCTTAGTTTTGAAAGCTGAGGTTGATTTCCTCCATACTTTTGAACTTCCATCTGGCCCAAATATATTAAATTTGGATTCCTAAGAGAATATAACCCGTTCTCAGAAATTGTTGGGTTTATTTACAAACTCTCTAGCAAATTACAGCCGCTTCTTCTGGTTTAACTTACTGAAGAAGGGCTTTCTTCTTGCGACTCGACCACTGTATCCTTCCTACCCTTGTTAAAATATATTTGACTGTTTCCGGGTGGACTTGAATCCCATAGTACCTATTTATTATTATGGCCATTGAGGTGTCGGTAGTGTGAGGATTTGAATGAACTTCAGCAAGGATGGCTCGCCCCTGGCGATTCACCAGTCTCCTCTCTTCCTGCACGTGTTTTATCCTCCAAATATTTTATTAACTCTCTATGTCTTTGTAGTCCATGCTGTACAGTAGTATGTGACTTATTCGACAGATATGCAATTTTTCTAATAGGTAAGTCCTGCGAACCACGAGCTTTCTCAAATCAGTGGATATTGAAAAGTAATCAGTTTCCCAAGCCCAGGTGAATTTAATACTAAACTATGATTTGAGTATAGAGATAAGATTTATACATATAACACTGGAAATACAGTCATAGTACAACAAATAGGATTAATAATGAAAGTTTATTATTAATATTATTAAGGGTCTAAAATGTATTATTATTATTATTAAGGGTTAAGAATGAGTTAACAAAGCTCCTCAGGGTAAAGGATTTCACCTGCTTTGACGAAACTTACTGGATTGATTCGGACGGATCAGTTAGGTACGCAGACATCGTTGCATTCCCGAAGAACGGAACAACAGCAATGATCCTGGACCCTACCGTTCGATATGAGACTAATAACTTCGATCAGGCAGGTGGAGTGGAAACTTCTCCCTTTCTGAGTCGTCTACGAGAAATGCATATTTTTCCTAAAAGAAAAATTCCTCGAGATATTTGGCGAGAGACAGTTCTCTGTTAGAGGTCTATGGTTTGGGTCTCGCGGAGCGATCCCTGGAAGCACAAGGAGCTTTTTGAAAACGTGATATTGGACTCGCTGAGGATTATCCACTATCACCTGTTTGGCAATTAAACGGTGAATTTATTTATATTTCGATTATGTAATGTGTAAACCAGGGGTCTAAATTCCAAATATAGTTGTATAGAGAAATAAAATGAAATAATATAAATGACTAAAACAGAACTAATTGTAAATATTACAAATTTGCATTAGAATAAAAAAAAATAAAATAAAATAAAATAGAAAATGTATGTGAAATATGTCCAAGGGAATGATATAGTATGCTGTGTTATTTAAGCAACCCGATGTATTTGGGCAGCATTGCCAAAAGCATTTCTCTCTCGAAAACGAACTGAGTTAGTCACAAATTTTATGCTACAATACTCACTATATAGAGGTATAATCTGTATAAGTTTCATAATGTATTATTGATACATAGAAAATGTAACAATAGCTTTCGGATTCAACGAATCAATTGAAGTCACTGACTGAATTAATTATTCGTAAATCGCTAGGTAGAAGAGAGTTATTAGGAAATAATACAGGGAATTCGCCCTGAAAGCTGGGGATTATAGGATAGGATATGACTCCAATTATTGGGACAATACTAATTGATGTTTGATAAAGCAGACAAGGCGCGCCGCCCCCAATTATTGCAGCCTCCCCTCGCTGGCTAACAAGCATCGCCCTCCTCCAATTAAAATGTTCGTCAATATGAATTAGAGAACTCCTTCCCCTCCCGCGCTAGGTGTAGAGGCCCTTTCCCTTCCCCAAGGGCCAAAACCTCCACACAAAAGCCTCCCTTAGCATCTAGATTGAACGTTTTCCTCGGTCAGCTACAGAAGGATCCCCCATCCCCGTATGGAAGAAAAAAAAGTGTGTTGTGCACTAACTTTATATTCTGTAGGGGATTTTTGAATATTTTAATAAATATACTGATCCCAAAGTCGTGCCTAGCTGATGCTCCAGTAGTTGGCGCTAAAATAAATGAATGAAAATAATTTTTATTCTAGGACATTTTTTTAAGCTAAAAATAATGAACAAAAAGCAGAATTGTGACGATTTCCAAAAGGTAAATGGGCTAGACACATATAGTTTATTTTGGTTCCAGAAAGGATTGTTCGGCAGTCTGAAATTCAAACGAATGACACAGTTTATAATAGACTTTTACAGTTGTTAGGATATGCAGATGATTTGGATATTGTCCGGCGTTCATTTTCAGCATTGCAGGAAGCATTTTTGAGGCGGCAGATGAAAGGGACTGTGCATCAACAAAGAGAAAACTAAATATATGAGGTCTTGTGAATCTACAAACAATGGAATCCAGGAGTTTTTAGAAATGGGTCCTTATAAATTTCAGAAAGTGGATAGTTTCACTTATATAGGAAGTATCGTAAGAGCTTCTAATGATATGTCCCTCGAAATAAAGAAAGGAATATTCAATGCCAATAGATGCTATTTTGGGTTGCGGAGACATCGAAGGAGCTCATTTTTATCCAGGAAAACTCATTAGGCCAGTATTGACGTATGCCTCCGAAACATGGACCTTATCAAAGACATAGCGGTCTTTAAAAGAATGATATTATGGAGGATTTTCGGAGGAATTAATGTGAACGGCCAATGGAGAAGACGTACCAAAACAGAGAAGTGTATGAAATGCTTGTGGAACCTGATATAGTTTCCTGGATGAAGATGAACAGACTCAGATAGGTTGGTTGGAGAAAGTTGGACCGTAGCAGAGGAAGAGCCGTGACTGCGATGGTCAGATGCTGTGGAGGAAGTTGCGAGGAATATCTTGGACGTCCGTGACTGGAGGGCGACTGCATTAGATAGAGTCGTCTGGCGAAGGCTCCTTGAGGAGGCTAAGACCCACATAGGGTTGTAATGTCATTAAATAAATGACGAGAAATGAGAGATGTCGGTTAAACGGCGAGATTGTAATCGGTTGTTAATGAATGTAAGTACCTAGGTGTCACTCTATCTCCGAAATTATCAATAATAAACATTTTGATGAAAGGTTTAGGCCCTTGTTTCAGTATCCACACACTTATCAACATTTTTTCAGAATAATATATTACCGTTCTTATCTAAGCTATCGTTACAGTGCTGTCGCCCGAGCTATTTTATGTTATGCAGCCCAGGTTTGGGGTTTTAGGCGTTTTGATAGAATAGAAAAAATTATCTGCCTATTAAAAAAAAAAAAATGTTCACTTCCGCAGAAGCAACACACTAGTTGTATATTGGAAACTAAATTGACCTTCATTTGTTTACTACACCTAATATTTCAATATATTTAAAAGTATGATGTTACCAGCCATAGACACCACTTTTTTCAGAATCGTAAACCATTTAAGAGTTAAAATAGGGTATTACAAGATTATGTTATATTTTCTGTTTGTAGGAAAATTGGTGCGGGCACACACGCTTTCACTTACTCCATTTAAACAATGAAAGAATTTCAATACCGTTAGAGATAAATATACGTGAAATATTAAAGAATTAATTAAATTGAATTTTTATAGAAACATGTGTTTTATTAAAATCTATTATATTATTTCTTAATATAGTAGTTTATCTTTTTATCACTTTAGTATAAGTATATTTTTTCTAAAATCTTTAGCTTTCCAACGGTATATCATACATGTATATTACTGTTCTTATGTTCAAAAACAAAAAATTGATTAAAAAAATATTTTTTCTGTTTTCTCCATTTAGTTGGGTATCGCAATTGAATTCAATTTATATATTTACCTGTTTTTCATCAGTGGTAAGAAGATAATATAGTTATTTTTATAGAATCAACAAAATTAAAGGTACCTTAGAGAAAGAAAATTTAAAATATCGGCAGTTATGCCTTGTCAAACCATTTTAATCCGAAATGAAACCTAAATGATATTAAAACCCATTAAATTTTACATCGATATAGCGAGTTTAATCAAAATCGTCGGAACCGTTTTCCAGAAAATCGAAAAAAGGTGCAAAATGCAAAATATAAAGTGCCTCTTCTGGTAAGCTCATTTTGATGAAAAAAGTTTTGTCACGCTCGGGCGTATAGTTGTCTTAAATATGAAATTTCAGTTTCATAGGACTTACTGTTTCCACCCGGGAGTTACCACACACACACACACGACCTTTTTGCGGGACTTGGTTATTTGGACTCAGGGAACCCTAAAACGTGTATTTCCGTTGAAAACTGGAATTCGAAAATTTTTACGATCGCAATACTTCCCCTTACTATATATAGTAAGTGAAAGTAAAAATAAGAGGAACAAAAATCACTAGTTTGAAAATGAGCTCTATTTGAAAGGGAAACAGTGGAGCGTGAATAGGACGCTAACCGTCGCGATTGCATTATCACTCTCCACCGATCCATGAGTGGCGTTCATCTCATCTAG
Organism: Piezodorus guildinii; assembly: GCA_023052935.1. Classification (NCBI taxonomy): domain Eukaryota; kingdom Metazoa; phylum Arthropoda; class Insecta; order Hemiptera; family Pentatomidae; genus Piezodorus; species Piezodorus guildinii. Next base: position 33,449,704 of record CM041295.1, on the reverse strand, counting down.
TTGCCCTTGTAATGAATTGCGTTCCCTCGAGTATCCACTTGATTGGCACAGGTGTACCTCCATCCTCTATCTACAGCGAATCTAGTTGTCACATACTACTCACACCTCCAACTATCCTATTACCTCTCTAATGGAAACCGTGGAAGGCACATAGAGAGCTACAGTAGGATTGGTTTAATTTTCATTTTGAAACGGTTACGTTGCTTTAGGTCGGAGTGGTGCTGATGGCATATTGTTCCGAGCAAACGAATTCATAACTATAAATTCATTATTTACAATTTTGATACAACCATCAAGTTCTTCCCGTATCCAAACCCTACAATCCAAAATCCTTCGTAAAATCTTAAATGCCCCTTACCTTGTCACCAATAAAATAATCCATAAAGACCTGAATATCTCATTAGTCGCAGATCTATCTCGAACTAGATATACCTCCATTAATTCCAACTTACTCGTCCAGTCCAACCCACTCGTCCGCAACCTCTCATCTATTGCTGATAATCCCCTGAGGCGGCTGAAAAGACGATAGCCTCGTGACGCGAAGTGTTACCACTGGGTAGTTTCTTCATATTCCCGTATCAAGCCAATATGATTAATTAACATATTTATTTAACGGATTGTATAATACAGTTGTAAATTTCATAAAAAAAAAAATTGATATAACCATCAATTTCTTCGCGTATCTAATCCCTACAATCCATAATCCTTCGTAAAATCCACAATGCTTAGGTCAAGTTTGTTCAGATTCTGTATTAGTACCCGAAGGGGCTGCTTGTAATTTAATTTTTTATCAGCTATCACGGCGGGTCTTTGTTTTGTAGGAGACGCACATTGTAAAGAACAAACTGATCCATAAAGACCTTAATGTTGCTGGTTTGGCTCAAACCAGGTATCATGCCATTCATGACAAACCCCAAGTCCACTCTAATCCACTAGTTTCAATCCTTTTTTCCTCTTAATTTCCTGATGAATATCCAAGGCGTCTGAAAAGGAGATGGCCCCGAGACCTTCTAGTTTAGAATGTTTTTAGAGTGCCTCCAATTGGAAGCTTCTTTACATTTGTTTCATGCCTTTTATATTTTACTCACATTTAATGTTTGGATTCCATTATACCAGTGGTTCCCAACTAGTGGTCCGCGGAAATGGAAAATAATTTCATATTACCTTGACGTAAAATATTTGTGAGACCTTGGTTCTTAATAAGAATTAGACCGCTCTATACTGACAAATTCAACATTTTAATTGATATAACACGAGCAGATATAACAATATCATATACGATATAATTACTAGTTACTGGTCATGACGAGTGACTCATACTTCACAATAACAATCTTAAAAATGGCATTTTCTAGACATTTAAAAAGTAATAATATTAAAAGCAGATGTGTCACATAAGAAAATGAATACGATTTTTTTTAGATTTCCTAGATAAATTGAAAAAGTTTAATTAAATTATTACACGAGATTATTTAATCTAACAAGAAACATCCCTTGCTGGCTTATGAGATTAGAGTTCAACTTGGAACATTCCAATATAAAAATATAAAACGAATTTTAAAATGGATCCAAAAAATACTAAAACTACAAAGCAATAGAATAACCATAACTTTTTTTTTTATCCTCAAAGAAAAAAACCTACATCGGCCATCAATAAAATATGATTGGTTCACTAAAATCATAACATCTTAAATAAAATCAATAATACTTCAATATTATACGAAAACAATCCTTTAAATTTCCAAAGCCAAATCCCGACTCTTATAGGACTATACAAACAATATATCGAATCATTACAAATAAGTTATAATAATATATTCTTATTATAATAATATATTCGCACCATGTTTACCCATAGAAACTTATAAACACAATAGATAACATAGTTCAAGCCCGCCTATCCGGTAAATGTAATATTAAGTTTACCACGAAAATCACACCTACAATATCAAATCCAAAGGAAATATGTACAATATGCAATATAAAAATTATACCAGTTATAGCAGAATGCCCTATTTATAGTTCTATTTGGGACCACTATAACCCATACGCGAACAATTCAATAGAATATCAATTTCATACTATAGGGTTACTCACTACGTTTGCAACTAGCATGCTATTTGTGTTATTCTTGCTAAACCGTCGAGTTTCAACAGTTATTTCCTGTATAAATTGATGGGTTTAGCACAATAGCACAAATAGCATGCTATAGCAAACTTAGTGAGTACCCCTTATGTTTACTTTTCGAACAATCAAAATGAAACAACTGTACTATTGCATTATTAACTTCCTTAAACTTAGTGCATTCATCTTCAATTAATAGCCGCATATATTTATAAGTATCTCATCGTTTATTTATATGTATGTATTCACTGATAGCTATATTTATATTCATGTTTCACTGCTATTAACTCATATGAACATATAAGGGTTTCATTTATTCAATATTTATTATATAAAGTGTCTTTATTAATAATATATTTTTATTCGTCTATTTTATACAATTATACATGTATATGTCTAAACTCTAAAGTAATTTATTAGCCTTAGTTATTTATTTTAAGTTGAAGTTATTTTCGTTATAATACAACTGTAATGTTATCACTATTGTGAATTGTGAAAAAAAAAGTGATGTTAATTACGTTAAAACTATATTAATATTAATATGATTGCCTTTAAGTTGCCAGTATTTATTCGTAAAGGGATTTTCCCCCAAAACAATGATTTTTTTTTATCTTCTATTTTCAACAAACAAAACAAAATGATACGCTTAATTTTTCGAACTTACAAAATTAAAGATACTTTAGAGAAAGAAAATAAAAAATATGGGTATTTAAGCCCTGCCAGAATATTTTAATCAGAATAAAACCTACATTATGTTTAAGCCCATTAAATTTTACATAAATGTGATGAGTTTAATGAAAATCCATTTTTACATCCAAGAGCCATTTTTTGAGAAAGTAGTAAAAAAGGTGCAAAATGGACATCTATATTACGTGTCTACCTACGAGTTTATGGACAAGTATTATTCATATGTTCGGAAAAATATTTTTACCTAAAAAAATATGTTTTCTCCTTCATTTTGTTATTAAATTCGTCCATCTTGTATATTTAGCCGGTTTTTTTCTGTTTTTTTTGTTGTTTTTTTCATCAATGCTGTTAAGATAATATGTTTATTTTTAAAAAATCTAATTAAAGTTACTTTAGAGGCAGAAAATATTCATGTTTCACTGCTCTCAACTGATCTAAACAGATAAGGGTTTCATTTATTCAATGTTTATTATATAAAGTGTCTTTATTAATACTATATTGTTATTCGTCTTTTTTTTTACGATTATGCATGCATATGTTTAAACTCTAAAATAATTTAATAGTCTTAATTATTTATTTTAAGTTGAAGTTATTTTCGTTATAATATAAGTGTAATGCTATCACTATTGTGAAGTGTGAAATAAAAAAAAGTGATGTTTATTATGTTAAAACTATATTAATATTACTATTATTGCCTTTAAGTAGCTAGTCTCTATTTTTAAGGGGATTTCCCTCAAAACAATGGTTTTTTATCTTCCATTTTCAACAAACAAAATACCACTTAAAGATAAGGAATCTCGGTTGAAACTGATGAACATGAAAGTACCTTAACTGATTCTTTTTTGGAATATGTAAACATTATTGACAAACTACACACGATTTTATAGAACAGAGAGGATTAAACTGAAATATTGATAAACGTTACGACTTATTTTACAACCTAATAATATACTGCATGGAAAAGTATTATGATATAGTAAATTTTCGAATTTATTTGATTTTTCCTCTTAAGTAGTTTCTCGTGGACTCTTGGGTATAAGACTCTTATAGGGCTCTTTCAGCTAGCCTCTATAAAGTGGGTAAATGCTCACTTAGGTCTTACCCTCATTGAAATAGTCTGAAAGGGCTTAAAGTTCTACCTCTAAATTATCTTTAATTGCAGTAATTAACCCTTCTTTTATTGTTGATAGTAGTGAAGAGTGGATAAATATAAACTATAAAAATTAATTTAATGGCTGACTATTTTTCAGCTCTCAGTGCGATAATTTATAATTAAATGGCTTTAATTTGACAGAGCCCATTTATTGATTTAAAATATTTTTAATTTTATCTATTAGAAATAACTTACTATCTCCCATTGTTAGAAGTAATGAAGAAATTTCCAACATAAACTATGAAACAATTTAAAACTAAATAGTAAGTGAATGTAAAAAAAATTCTCTCATTAAATTTTTTTTTTGAAAATAAATTGGATTGTAAAATAATTTCTTGGCGTTTTTCATTACTTCAAATTAATCCTCTCCGTGTTTATAAAATCATGTTTACTTGGGTAATGATGTTTACGTATTCTAAAAAAGGATTAGTTAAGGTGCTTTTATACGTCAGTTTCAAGCGAAATTCCGTATCTTAAAGCAATATTTTGCTTGCTCAAAATGGAAGAGCAAAAAATACATTTTCGTCATTTAATGATGTTTTATTTCCGAATAAGAAAATCCGCTGCACTGACGGCTAACAAAATTTGCAGTGGTATGACTCTCCGTATGTGGTTTACTCTTTTCAGAACCGGAAATTCGACTTGGAAGACGCTAAGCGCTTCCCAAGCGCTGGGTCGTCCTTCGATTGCTAATGAAGACCAAATTTCAAAAATTACCTAAAAGATGGCAACATGTAATAGATCAAAATGGGTCATTTATAATCAATTAAAAATATTTACTAGAATCTGAAGTATTTATTAAAATCACCAGTACAAAACGCAACGAATAGATATAAGATATACAGTTTGAAAGCTAAGTATATCAGAAAAAAAAAGGCGCTGAAAATTATTATACAAGGTTTATTATTTCGGAATATTTATTTTATGGTACTGCGATTTGTCAATCGATTGTTTATAGCAATTACATAACTTATTTTTTTTTTTATCCAACCGCCTTGTCGAATCTAAATGTCTGGTTGTAATATCGAGTTGTGAGTGTCATTGTGAGGTTGTCTGTGACGATAGAACTAAATATTGAAATGATTTGCTTCAGTAATCTCACAATAAAAAAAATCCTGGACTGGGTAATACAAAACGAAGAATTACTTTTGATTTCATATTTGGAATCTACCCCTTACTTTCGTCACCAATAAAATAATCCAAAAGACCTGAATATCCCATTAGTTGCAGACTTAGCCCGAATTAGATATACTTCCTTTCACTATAAATACCACTCCACCAAACCCACTTGTCCGCATCTCTCATCTCCTTCTATTCCTGATCATCCTCCGAGGCAGCTGAAAAGACGATTGCCTCGAGACCTCCTTGTCTGAAAAATCTTTGAAGTGCTACCACTGGGTAGATTCTTCTCACGCCTATCATGTCCATGTTCACATTTACTTGATGTATTTTTTGGTTAATACAGTTGTAAATATCTCTATAATAAAAAAATAAAAAATATATTTGGAATCTGTGTATCTTGAGTAGTGGGGATCACATGAAGCATAGTAGCTAGCATAACATCCTTCTATGCCAAAGGTCACGGGTTCAAACCCGCAGTCGCTCCTAGGACTTCTTAATGGGAGTAAAGTTATGCCGTCCTTCGGAGGGGACGTAAAAAAGTAGTCCCGAGCATGTGCGATGTCAGGAACTCGAAAGATCCCTATAGTAAGTAAACCTGGATAGGCAAAATTTAGGACTCCCACTGTAGCATCGTCCGATTAGCCATAGTAGCATTAAGTGACGTTAAATAAACAATCTTGATTAGTTATTGGATTGGACGATTCAAGATATGTACACTTTGAATGAAACTTATCTATAGAGATAAAGTTATTGATGGTTAGAAAGTGAGTTAAGGAGGTGTTTGGAACCGACAATGATGGCTTTGTGTTCTTTTGTTTTTGTTTTTTTTCATTCAGCTGCAACTAAATGCGGGCTGCCCAACTGTGCGTGCTATTAATTTCTTCCTGTATGTAGTTTGCGTGTCGCCCAGAGCATATCTTGCTCTAAATATAAAAATCTTTCGCACATAGTTCACGTTAATTAAAAATAAAGTGGAGCAATAAAGCTTGTTGATGATGGGACGTTGTAAATCGTAACGTCTATTTAACGTAATGCTTTAGACATTTCGAATTTCAGGACAATGTTAAATCGCAAATTAAGCCCTGTACACTATATCAGAAATATTACGTACCTACGTATAATATATCTCACCATGCTCCAAACTTGTGAATAAATTATGACACAGGAAAGGTCACACTTGTAAAATTTTATTTTCTTGCTCCTCTCAATTTCGGGTGCATAAATGTAATTAGCATAAGCACTTTTTAAAACTTATTTGAATTAATAGAATTATTTTTATTGAATAAAATATGATACAAGTATTTTTTATTTATTCTTTTTTATTATTGATAGAAAAATAAACTGTATTCATTCATCATTATAACATAAATTAATGAAAAAAAAAATAATACAATCAAAATTATGTAGGACAATAATTAGAAATAAATTATTCTAGTGACAATATAATAAAAATAATTACTGCAACGAATAAACTAATGGAAGTTTCAATAAAAAGAAAAGTAAAATGTCATAAATACATGTGAGAAAATAACAATATAACTTCTTTTTTTTTATGTAACGTAATTAATTTTCTACTTTTATATTAACGTTTTAGTTTGAAAATCTTAAAGGACGAGCTAAAAATATTTTTTGAAAGTTATTTTTGTTTGATTTTTTTTTTCTTATTCGACCACCTTATCCAATCCAAATGGTTATAATGTCGATTTCCGAGTATTATTATAAGCTGATATTTGACAATTGAGCCTATTCTTTAAATAATGCCCAGTGATATAAAGTTTCAATAAATGATAATTTAAAAAAAAAACTTACCGTAAGACATACACTTAATAAAAGAACAAACTTAATATTCTAACTTACTAAATACTTCTCTTAAGGAGATTCTCTGAAACGGTAACCACAAGAAGAGACTTCACAAGGATCCCCAGACTCTTTGTGGTGGGTTTCAAAAGGAGGTTTTGCGTGTCTGGTATGACACCCTCCACATCCCAAGAGTAGCGTGCACTTGGTGGTCGCAGGCGTGTCTCAACCGCAAAGAACGTGGGGAGATCTAACGCGACAAATTCATCTTCCTCATCACGAAGTAATCCCTTAAGAGTTCATTTAAGATTCGTACAACCATCTTTGTCTATAATCGATGTACACTGCTTTAGTAAACTTCTGTAATTTTAATATTACATACCATAAAATGTACCTGTTAATGTAAACCGGATTATGTTTAAATTTGGGTTAAGTGAATTTTCTTTTATATACCAAAATGAAGGCGGATTATGATTATTTCTATAAAATTTGTCTTCAGTAATTCGAAAAGGTCTCATGTTACACACTTATACAGAGAGTTAAAGCGTCCCTTCCCTTCACTCGCAGAAAATATCTCATAGGATTATACCTTTACAAATTAGTTAATTAATCAATTTAAATCCTCAGCCCACTCTCTCGGAACCAGATCGCGCCATTCTGACTTTTACGTCCTACCAGTAAATCTTTTGGTCGTTCCTTTATAATCCACTCTTTTACCCTCAGGATTTCACTCCCTACCCATATCCGTCATGCTACTTAATTCTCTTTCAGTTCCCAACGTTTCAAACAACTTCTGTTATCCCAAACTGACGCACAAAAATTGTGATATTTCACTCCTAGATATTAAAATTTGATTGAAGAAAATAATTGTATCCCGCCTAAATGTAAATATTATTTATCAATTCATTATATATTTCTTTTTGTTCAACACTATCGTCTCCAGAAGATTTTTTTTTTTTTTGTTACAAAATATTTCTTCTTTCTTATCTCATCATTGTAAATAATAACTAATTATGTTAATTTTTCTGTTGGCCAGGTATATTATATTTCACTGTGCATATCTGTTATTCCTAAGGACCAGAATAATTTTTTTTTTTTTTTATTCTATTCTATTCTAATATATAATTTAAAATAAACTAGAATAAAAGATATCATCAACATTAAAATGTCCAATGGTTAAAGTTCGTTTGAACCAAGACTCGTGGTATCGTTTTAAAGATAAGAAGAAGAGATAAATGATCTATCCAATGAACCAAAACAGAACTAAAAGATTTTTTTATTAGATTAGGATTATTAATTTATAATAATTAATATATATAATTAATTGCTTTTTTGCAGGTCTACGAACTGGAAAGGAGATTTAAACAACAGAAGTACCTCTCTGCACCAGAGCGGGAACACCTGGCCAGCCTAATACACCTCACCCCCACCCAGGTACAACCAACATTTTATTTAAAAATATAGGTAATTCCAAAAAAAAAAAAAACTTCACTTACCTCTGTTGTTAAAATCAATTTAAGAATTTTTAAATATAGTTAAATTATACAGAGATTAAAGAATTAATTACACTGAGTTTCGATAGAAATATGCGTTTAAATAAATAATCTATTACATTATTATATCCGACAAGCAGTTAGTTTTATCGGCTTTTCATCAATCTCCATTAACTTGTACAATTTTGTGTATAAGATATATTTTGTCTGAAATCTTTAGGTTTTAAACGGTATATTGCACTTCTAAACTGCTGTTCTTATGTACAAAACAAAATTGCATTAAGAAAATATTTTTGCTCTTTTATCCTCAAGTTGAATTTTTAGTTCGTTCAATTAATATTTTTATCAATGCTAACAAGATAATTTTGGTTAATTTATTAAACACAATCTACAAAATTAAATGTACTTTAGAGGAAGACAATAAAAAATATCGACATTTAAGCTCTGTAATACTAATTCAATCAGAATAAAATCTATATGGCATTGAAGCCCATTAAATTTTATATCAATATAGCGAGTTTCATCAATATCGTTGGAGCCGTTTTCGAGAAAATCGTAAAAGGTGCAAAATGCATCGTATTTATCACTTCAGGACAGCCGATTTTAGTGAAAAAGTTGGTTTAACATCTCGGGCGTATAGGTCTCTTAAATATAAAATTTCGTTTCGTACGACTTTTAGGACTTACTTCATACGGACACACACACAGACAGGTACAGGTTTTTTTTTTTTTTGGTTTTTTAAACTCTAATGTAGTAAAATTAATTACAAAAAATCTGTTGCGCGCAACACAAAACCACCACTTACGTTATTAGGTAAAATAAATTTCAAAATTTTTAAGGTATTAAAGTTAATTAAAAAAATAATTACGTTTTTTTGGTGGAAAATTTAGTTTAAAATTGAATAATATAAAAAAAGAAATTATTGTTTTAAAATTATAGGTAGAATAGTGAGGAATCAGTCATTTTTTAAATTTTTTTAATTTTGCCAACGTTTCGGCTCAAGCTTGTGAGCCATCATCAGGGCATTACTGAGCCATGTCCAAGCATAAACTGAGGTTTATGTCTAAAAGTCGTACGAAACTGAAATTTTATATTTAAGAGACCTATACGCCCGAGATGTTAAACCAAATTTTTCACTAAAATCGGCTGTCCTGAAGTGATAAATACGATGCATTTTGCACCTTTATACGATTTTCTCAAAAACGTCTGCAACGATATTGATGAAACTCGCTGTATTGATATAAAATTTAATGGCTTCAATGCCAATAGATTTTATTCTGATTGAATTAGTCTTACAAAGCTTAAATGCCGATATTTTTTATTGTCTTCCTCTAAAGTACATTTAATTTTGTAGATTGTGTTTAATAAATTAACCAAATCATCTTGTTAGCATTGATAAAAATATTAATTGAACGAATTAAAAATTCAACTTAAGGAGAAAAGAGCAAAAATATTTTCTTAATGCGAATTTGTTGTTTTGTCCATAAGATTCCTGACTATTCTACCTATAATAGTTTCTACAGTCGACTATACATCCTCAATATTATTTTAAAAAGACATTTTAAAGAACGAAATTTTGAAAATATGGCATTTCAGCCCTGCCACACTTATTCAAAACGTTTATTAAATTAAAGCCAATTTAATTTTGCATCAATATAGTAAGTTTAATCAACATCCTGAGGCCATTTTTGAGGAAATCATAAATAAGAAGCAAAATGCGCTGTATAAAGTGGCACTTCTGGTTTTTCGATTCAGATGTATAATATACCGTTGGAAAGAAAAAGATAAGGTAAGAAATAATATTATTTTATACACTAAGTTGTAAAAGGTAATGGATAGTGATAGAAATAGGATAAAACTAACTGATTGTTGCAGATTACGTAATGAAACTCAGATTACTATCGAAACTCAATGCAATTATTTAACATGAAGTGACAATGGTTGACTGTGTGTATATATGAGAGAAGTTGGTTTAGAGCGCAGTCAAATTAACACACAATTAAGCGTAAACTTAAAACTTAAACTTAATTCTGTGTTAAATTGACTGCACCCTCAACCAACTTCTCTCATACGCATTTATTTAACTTTTTTTCATCTCTTACTTTATTTAAAAGTTCTTAAATTGATTTGAATAACAGTAGTAAGTGAAAGTCGTGTATTGCTTGACCAGATTTTTTTAACAAGAGATATCAAACAAAGCATTCGATTACTATTACTTGTTTTCTCAGCTTATAGGGACTATTTGATGTAACAGAGAAAGACATTGAATTTTTTCCGATGCAGAAATAGCTAAAAATGTGGGTCATACACACCGTCCAGTCCCCTTGTTTGTCATACTGCTCTCAGGGCCGGCCAGAACAGGTGGCATACTCTCGGAGAGTTGTTCTTGAGATTTCTAGCACCATTCAGTCCCAAGTGGAGACTTAACATAATGAAGCAGTAATAGCATACTAATTTCTACTTTTGACGTTATAAAATTGTCAATTTATTTTTAGAAAACTTCTAGACTTTAGAAGTCAGCGCTGATTGTCATAGCATGATAGTATCACGCGGTGTTATTAAACCCAAAATATATTTAATTGTTTTAATGCTTTATGTTGTCTCTTAATTGGGTTTTTCCCTACTCTACTTTTCTCTAACGTACTTAGTGATACTGGCATGGGTAATAATTACTATCGAAAATATTAATTAATTAAATAATTAATGATGTTACTAAAAACCTTGCGATCCAAAATTCATCGGAAAACATTCAACGGTTCTTACTCATCTACAATGACCTTCTTGTTTCAATCTTTTGAATATATTTGAACAAAAACATGTTTTTTAATTAAGAAAAAACATTTGAAAAAGTTAAACATTATTTATAATAAAAGTAAAGAAAAAAAATATGAAGTTATATTGATAACATGGTTATTATATATTTATTATAATACTTTTAAGCCTATGAAAGTGAGTGATAATTCACTATCCCCGTCTTCACATCACGAAATTTCACATTTTCAGTCGCCGCACAGTGGGAACAAATCACGATTTAGTGGCAAAAATTCTATAACTCTTGGTCTAATTAAGATAAATTAAAAATCCTTTTATCATTTATGAGTATTAGAAGTCCTTTGTTAGTGAGGTTGATTAATTACTCCCATTACATCTTTAGATATTTTAAATTATTTTTTAAAGTTACTGATTTAACACATTTTTTTTTGTATTTGATCAATTTATTCTATATAGAAAAATTCAAATTGAAACAAATTACCTACTATCCGACATATACAGGATTTATTAGTAATTATTGTTTAAAGGCAAACAATTAAACTTAATTATATATATTATATTAATTATATAATATATATATATATATATATATATATATATATATATATATATATATATATATATATATATAATTTAATTATATATATTAAACAAAATAATATATTATCCTACGAATAATTATTTTTATTATTTTTTTTTTATTCCAATGGAAAATATAAAAGAAAAATTATAAAATATAAAGACATATTTTAGGACTTTGTCCAAATTAATGTTAAAAAATATGATGTCAGATCTTTGAATCGATATAACACTGATCGATCGCATTTGATTGGTCAAATTGTATCATGGTATTTTATGACCATATACCCTCTGCAATATTTAAAAAAACTAAAACTAAATGTTTCCAATAAATTTTATTTTGATTTAAAAAAAAAATATTTATTGAAATTTACAACTGTATTATATAACACAACTAGTAAATCGGCTAAAGAAAATAGACATGAATAAGACTAGAGAAGCTACCCATCGGCAGCACTCTAAAAGTATTCTAAACTAGAAGGTCTCAAGGCCTTCTTATTTTCATCTTAGGAGGCTCATCAGGCATGGAAGAGGAGGAAAGGATTGAAACTATGATTTAGAGTGGAAATGGAGTTTGTCATGGAAGGTATCTCGTTCTGGCCAAATCAGTAACATACGGAACATTAAGGTCATTATGTACAAAGCAGGGAGCGTTGAGGATTTGACGCACGATTTTGGATAGTAAGGATTGGATTCGAGAGGAATTTGATGATTTAGTAGAGCCCCCAAGCCCAACTCCATACGTCCAGATTGGCCTTATTATAGTCATGTAAATGATCCATTTGTAGCTTAGTGGAAGATTAGAACGTTTGTCGAGTAAGTTTTGAAGTAGCCGAAACCGTCGAGCAGTTTTTGCCGTTTCAGTCTTGTATGAGGATTCCAAGTAAGTCGTTTGTCAAGATGGAATCTTATATATCTGGTCTGTTCAACAGGGACTAGAGGAAAGTTATCAAAGGAGACTGTAGGGCAGGAAGTCACAGGTTTACGACGAAGGGTAAAGGTTATTTGATGGAATTTATTTTGATTATCCAATTTTTGACACCATTGCTCAAGGTCTCTAATGTGAGATTGAAGTGTTTGGAAAGCAGAATTTAGATCATTATTTACTGATAACAACAAGTGTCATCAGCAGAGGTAGACTGGAAGGTGTTAGGATGGGTTGGGATATCAGCTGTATAAACTGTATAAAGGATGGGTCCTAGTAACCTGCCTTGAGGAACTACAGCAGATTGAGAAAAAAGGGAGGTATAGAAACTGTTGTGATTTATTTTGAAAGATCTACCAGCGAGGTAGGACTGGATAATAAGAAAATAGGTAGGAGAGGGTAATATTCGGAGCTTGCGAAGCAATCTCGGGTGCCCTTCCTATTCTTAAGAACCAGAAAACTGCTGCCTTGAGGAACACCAGCAGCCTGTGAAAAAACAGACGAATTGGAATTATTCTGATTTATGAAATTTTGAATTTGAAGATGGCCTAAAACATAAGCTGAAACCTTGGCACAATTAATTAAATTCACTTTAAATGCCCCTCAAACCAACGTGTTAAAAAAAAAAATAATAATAAATTGTTCTGTGGAACTCAACACCAAATATAGGTCAAACGTGCCTTTGACAGAGAAAAATAAAAATACTTGACTCACACTCGGGAGAATGCTGTATTTATCAATGAATGGATAGTGCCTACGGTGTTATTGATTAGAAATGTATTCGAAAAATATGAATTTAAAATTTAAAATATAGAACTATTGGAGCGTGGCTTTGGAGAGGTGGCATATGGGGAGGAAGAGAACAATGGTGGCTGACGAGGCTGAGAGACCAGCTGTAGCTATTTCGCTCTCAAGTCCTCTCCACCCAGTCTCTTTTGTCTCTCTCTCTTTCTCTCCCTGGATTTCCCTCAAATAAGTTGGAAGTGTTTTTAACAACTCTCTTTTTTAGCAGGTGTACAGTCCCTCTGACTTACAACCAATTAACGAATCCCTTCGTTTCGATTTTTATTTGGAATATATATCCAATACATTGATACATCATAACTTATCAGGTTGTAAAAATAATAATGATGATGGGCTTAACGAACCCGCAGGTTCGATGCCGATACTACCGAATTCTTTGCAGACAGATTCCTCAAATCACCACTGTTCAAGGGCAAGCCCTCGAGATCAGATTTAACATAATCCTCCCATCGACGCTTCGGCCTACCTCTCGGACTTCTATCAGTCGGTTCAGCCAATACCAACTGTTAAGAATTGGGAAACTAATTTATAATTTAATTTCTCTTATAAAAATATTTCGTTAGTATTAAGTTGAGACGCAAGGGGGGCTGTGTTTATTAAATAGGGATTAAGTGATAGTGACCGCTCGGGAGGCAGAGTGCTCTGAGTTACGGGAGAGACTGGTCGCCCACTTCGCTGTCGCCTTCGTCGCTGTCGCTTTCGTCGCTGACGCCATCATCTCCTCATAATCGTCCTCGTGATCCTAAGTACTATTTACGTTTCTCAGGAAGTTAATTCATTTGTTTCATTTGTATTTTTTTCATCTCAATATATGTATCTGACTAATTTAGTTACATTATTAAACCCATAACGAAACCTAAATAAATATCAGGGATTCGGCGACTCATAATTAACGTTCGGGTTGAGGCTGCGAGCGAGTGTGCTGTTCCCTCTTCCCAACACCAACTCTTTCGGACTTTGTTCTTCACTGAGCCCAACGACTTTACACGCTCATTTGAGTCCCCCGCGATGCTATCAACACTCACAGGGTGCAAGCTCCGCAATTCCGCTTTGTGCCACCTTCTGAATTACCCACTTGCCTCATCCCTCTTCGGATCAAATATTTCACGTGTATAAATAATGCAAACTCATTTTATTTTTCGAAGGTATGAAATGAAACAACAGCGTTACTTAAAAAATGAACTGTGCCAACACAACCCATAGAGGATTTTTTAGTTCAGTACATACCTACATTCATAATAATTCGTACATAACTACTAACCTGTACTATTTCTAGGCCAAGCAGTTGTGCAAGTAAGTGATTTTACAGAGATGACACAAATTTTTCGCCCATTTAAGGGTACTCACACCAAAGCCTTTTTTATGGTATCCCAACCCGAGTGTTGGTCCAAAAGTCTATAAGAGCATAAATAATTATCTGTCTAAGACGATACTATCTGCTACCCACTCCTTAACTATATATATTTTCACTACAATTTAAATTCCTAAAATTAAATTTGAAAAAATTAACGGGTAATTTTTTTTTTTATTCAAAGGATTAAAGCTTAATCCTTGCTAAAACGCACTTCGAGTTTTTACGCACACTTTAAGGAACTCATTCCAGTATTTTACGATTTCCTATCATCACAATGATACAATTAAAATAAACATATTATTTGAAATAAATTAGAAAAAAAAATGAGTCATCAAATTTGAATTAGTGAACTGATGTGGTCTTTAAAAGGAGAATACACTTTATTGAACAAGCAATGCTTCCCAACTTAATCGGGTTGATATTTACACAGCATACTTTTTTTTTCCATATTGGACTATAAAAATAATTGTTATAAAACATCTTTGCTCCATAAAATTTTGGTTTGACGCATTTGGGTCATAGCAGAAGGTACTCTTTTTAGAAATGAAGATAAAGCAGCCACTCCACCTCTCAGCCTTATTCAGAGGATCATTGGGCACGCTGTGCGGGTCTGCGTCTGTCAGTCTTTTCGCTTGTAATTACTCAATCTTAAGCACAATACAGAATATTGTAGACCCAGGCTATAAGAACCGCAATATTTTTCTCAGTAAATTACTAAAATTTAGCAATAAAATAAAGGTTAGTTACCTACTAACAATGAGTTACCGTCCGAAATATAACGTGTCTGCGCAATGTCTTCGAGATTCTTGTGACAAACCAAGACTTTCCAAATATAAAATGAAACAATATTTTAAAATAATTTTCCAATGAATTATCCCGAACTCCCTGGAAATCATCTGTGGACGCCCAGGGACCCACTACTTGTTGGGGACCACTGTTTTAAACTGATCCTCCTATATATTTACGTGTCTTTAAACTCTTTAAAAAAATATATGTAAATTGAACCAGTCTAATAAAAAATGCATGTTATCTCATAATTATTATAAAAGCTCAGAGTTTCGGATAACTCTTTAAAACTATGCTATATGTGGATCATTATAGTGTTGTTAAGTCGAATCAAGGGAGCCCATGGCTGAGTGGCTAGCGCGCTTGTCTCCAACGCCAAAGGTTGTGAGTTCGAATTCCAGTCGTCGGGCGTACCTTTTTAAGCATTTGATTAAATGGGGATTCACTCATAGCCCCTCCCCTGGGTGTGTGAGACCCGCCTGCCAGGACTGGTGGTCACTCACAAAAATAGGCGTAGGGAGTGATAACTTTACCTTATACAATTCATCGAGGCCTACACGGCCTGTCGCGCCACGGAGGAGGTTAAGTCGAATCAAGGGAAAGCTGAGTTTGTTATTTCATTATATCAGATCTATCATAAAAGGTTGCAGCAAACTTAACATATAATTATGCAATCACAGATGATATATTTTATATTCTCAAGCGTGTAAAAAAATTAAAAAATTGTTCCTTTTAAACTTATAATGATTAAAATTCAATTAATTTTATTTATTTTTAGGTAACTATTGCGACCTTGATTTTCAAAGATACGAAAGAACATTTTTTACGAAATCGATATTTTGATATATTTATATTCTCATCATTTAGTTTTAACAAAATCTTCTATTTTATTTTATCCAATGAACACAGAAGTCCTTTAAAAACGCGAATCAGAAATGAAATTATTTTCTAAAGGTACTAATAACACAATCAGTTTCGTTCCAAATCATACTAAACCATTTCATTTAAAGAATTTAATATAGTGTTATTGATATAGTAAAATAATAATAATAATTCTAGATTCTAATGCGAAAATAATCAAATAAGTTGATTCAATAATATAATAATGAGAGATTTTCGCGCTTCCTGTAAATTTTCATAGAATGGATGTAGTACCCTTTGAAGTCTCAATTGTGGTTTACTGAATAGATGGCAGAATAGTTATTCATTCGGTTATTTCAACCGTGGGGTGACCAAGGAATAGGGAAATCCCTAGATACACCTAACCCCTATAAAGTGGGTACCCAACAATTGGGTTAAACCTGGAGGCTGAACGTGTTTAAAAAAAAAAAAATAACAATGCTATGTTATAAAAGGCTTCATATGAATTTATTAGCTGAAAATATTTTATGATAACCTGATAACTGAAATTAAATTTCAATAAGATAAATTTTATTATTTTAAAATAACATAAAAAAAAAAATAAACATTGGAGTGCTACCATAGGGTAGTTTCTCTACACGTTTGTTTTATTTTATTTAAACATGTAGTATAGTTACTTGCTTTACTATTAAATACAGTAATAAATTTCCACAAATAACAATATAAAATACGTGGATAAATAAAATAGAATAGGTTTAAGCGAGGCGTCTGCCAAAGGGAGGGTCCCCTCTGTATAAAGATTATTGTAGCAACACGCCTTATGCCTCATTGAATCCGAATAACCACCGTTGTGAGTAATGATGCCCTTCGTAATTGACAGTATATTTGTGTCTATTATAGTTTTATTTGTTTTGTTTTGACAAAAATAACAAACTGAAAATTACTTATATTTATATTACATAATAATTATATGCACAACCCCTCTAAATTTAAATGATAAATCATTGAGTTGTCCTCTACTTTGTATTAAAGTTTTTTACAGCTGCCATTGGGTAATATCTCTTAGGTAATATGAAGCATGACTGTATAATCTTTTCTCAAATTTACTTGATGTATTTCATTATAAAGTTGTAAATAGTAATAAATATATTAAAAAAAAAAAAAACATACCTTTTACTTTTAAAGCCTCAAAATTATATTTCGGTTTGAAGTTCTGTATTCATCCAAATCCCAAGTTCTTAGAATCATTAGAAAGAATACACTTTTTTAATAATTACACTTTTTTTTCTTACAAACATTTTTGTGTGAAGAAAAAAAAGAAATTTTTCTGGTTTATTAAACAGTTTTAGATCAAAAATAAATTATTTTAATATCATATTAGGCTTAGCAACATATAATAAATATAGAAATTCGGTAGAGAAGATAAGCTAAATATATTGAAAAGTTAATCGTATTAATAATGGAAATGAAAATTTCAGGACGATACTTACTGAAGATTAATACTAAAAAACTATTAAGTATCAGAGATTTAGCACATCGATGTGGCCAGATACATTTAACGACTTTACATGGAACGTATTACATTTATGAATAATTTATTTATAAACCTTCAAAAAAAATAATAGGGTTAATTAAAGCGAAAATTAAATTAAATACATAAAAACTGCAACACGTAAATAGATGAATTATATCATAAAATAAATAAGGTAATACATTTTTAAATTCAAATACACTAAAATCAAACGACCACCTGGAGGAGCAAAACTGTATACATTTTTTTTTGTATGAGTGAAGTTTAAGTTTTAGAATCATAATTTATTGTATGAATGAGATCCTGTAACACTATTATTATTGTCTATTATGACAAATTGTAATATATACGAATAAAAAAAAAAAAAAAGAAAAAAAAAAAAAAAAAGAATCATAATAAAAATAATGTACGATATGTAATAAACGTTAAAACGTTGTTAACACATTATTTTAAAAAAAGTTAGTGAAATTAATGTTACTTCATTTAGTGCAAGTTGCCTGCGCAATTTTTCATCTCTTAAATTAAATTTTTTTTTTTTATTCTATTTGATATAGAACACGCAATGTTTTAGAAAGTATTGTTGAGTGAGGAAGAGCTATACTAAAGTCGTTTTTGTAGATATTAATTTATGTTGTATTTTATTTAATATAAAATATGTGTTTCCATCGTTTCCAAGGAATTCAATTTTTTTTTTCATGTTTAACATTATTTAAAAGTTCTAGGAAATTTAATAGGAAGTGCAAAAATATCTCATTTAGACATTTGTTTGATGTTTTTGGTATTACAATTGTTTTTTTTTTAATTATTTATAACATTATTTTTACGTTATGGAAAAAAATGTTTTAGTGTGATTTGGAACGAAATCAAATGTTTGCTTAATACCATTACAAAAAATGTATTTCTGAATCGATCTTTTGGTGAAATCGGATAGCAGAGATGGCACTTGTACAAAAAATATCAAAAGACCAATATCTTAAACATTTTTATTTAGTATCTTTTGGAAATCAACGTCTCAATTTATATTAATAAAGATGTCAGTGAAAGATGTGTGTTGCGCGAAACAATTTTTTTTTTCTCCAAAATAAGTTATTTATTTTATCTATAAATCATTACGCAAAAGCATACCTTCACAAAGCTCTTTATCACTCTCCCAGAATAAATGATTATGAAAGCCTTTTAAAAAGCGACGGTATGTACGTTATGTATGGGAGCCTTTGTTGCCATTGACAAAAACCGGGGCTGAGAGCATATGGTATCCTACGGCGCTCTACCCTGGCTGCATGCCACATGGCATGCCACTGCATACATGGATTCTTTTGTTCGCCCTACTTACCAATGGGTGGACCTCATCCGCTCCATAACAGAACCCAGAGTCGGTAAAAAATATTCCTATATTGAACCCTTTAACCAAGGAGGTAGTCTGGTATTTGAAAGCCCTTCATCCAGCGTACATCCTATGGTATTGAGTAATTGAGATGTTTCAACTTCTTTCGCTTTTCAACATTGAGCTTTCAACACTTGAAGACTTGAGTTTTATTCCTTAATAAAACTGCCAGTGACTGGAAATGATCTTAAGACGTTATTTGAATGTTGCAACATTGTATACATATCGTCTATATGTATCCTATTTATCCTCATACAATCCACATTAATTGAGAACCGCTATCGAAATGGTCAATTCAGTTAAGACTAAGTTGGAGGTGATTATTCCAAACATTTGGTCCTCCGGGCTGGATATATACAGTTGTTTGTTCTCGACTTTTGATTATAAAAATTTATTCTGGGACATTTACTCATGCACGTAACAAAAAATGGCCTATGCAACGTTAACATTTTGAATGAAAAAAAGGAACTGGTTGGGGTAAACAAATATTTTGTTTTATTTGCTATATATATTTATTAATGAATGGAAAATGAGATCGATTCTCTTGGTGCACATCCAACTTCCTAAAATGGGTATCTGATCCTTCGATTTGTTGGTGAGAGAATCCTTGGATTAGTAGTTGATCCTCTGCCAAATCATCTTCCTACTCAACCATTGGTTTAAAATCAATAATTTCTTATAAATTATTTAATCTTGTACTCTATTAAGTGGTTTAAGCGGTATATGACTAGTATGTTCGAAATATTTAAATAAATAAGTCAAGTTCCATTTTCATGTACAAATAAATATAAGTTCTTAATTTAGTCAGTAATGCGTTGTTTTCGGCTAATTCAACGATTATTATACAAACTGCCAAACCTTCCTCTTCACTGAAAAAGGCTCAACTACATAACTATTATAAGGCCAATCTGGAAATTGAGCTTTAAAGCTATACTAAATCATCGAATTCTTCCCGAATCCAACCCTCACAATACACAATCACCCCCGAATCCAAATCCTTCGTAAAAATCCTCAATGCTTCTTGCTTTGTCACGAATTAACTCATCCATAATGATCTTAATTTTATATATATGTATAATATATAATATATGTATATATATATATATATATATATATTATATATATATATATATATATATATATATATAATATAATATATATGTATAATATAATAATGTATTATATATAATTTATATATATATATATATATATAATTATATATATATATATTAAATATTATAATATATAATTATATATATATATTATATATATATATATATATATATATATAAAAATATATATATTATATATATGTTGCTGATTTGGCCATACCATTCCTTTCATGACAAACTCCATTAACGCTCAAACCCTCTAGTTTCCATCCTCACTTCCTTTGAAATTTCTGATAATCCTCCGAGACGTCTATAAAGATGGCCGCGAGACCTTTTGATTGAGAACATTTATTTTATGGAGTAGTATCAATAGGTAGTTTCTCTACATATGTATCTTTCTGGACGTATTAAGGTAAATACAGATTTGAATTTCAATAACTATATATATATTTTTAATTTCTACAGAATAAGTGTGGAGTATTACAACGGCAAAATCTGATTTGAGAGGTTCATAATTTAGCTGGTCATTTCTGCTTTTCATTATTCCGCTGTTAGGAACGATACTGCTCTTTGTTTGCAAACACTAAGTTTTAATTGAGTTCATTAAAAATTACGTAATTACTCAAGACTTTTCTATGCACTTTAGTCTCGACCTGAATTTATTTTCTCGTTATTAATGCAGAGAAAGTCATTATGCACAACAGCAATCAGTTCGAAATCATTTAAACTTTTTCGCTGTTTTTTTCTCGTTTTGCTTCAAGAAATTGTTTTGAACCAACTCTATACCATAAGGGGCGGGGGCGGGGGAGAGGGAATTCTGCTTCCTCCGTTCTGATATTTTTATGAGAATAAAATAATTTCAACGAGCGTAATTTAACCTAAATTATCTCAAGTTTATAATTTATTTAAAATATTAATATTATATACAATAAAAATATTTGGATAAAACTAAAAGACATTTTTACTAAAAAAATCTAAAATGTGCGCTAATATTGAAATAAAAGTTAAAATTAACTATTTTATTTGTTAAAAGGGAGCGGCGTTGTCTAGTGGGGGCACACCCAGTCTCTATTAAGTGGGTACCTGAAAATGGGGAAAAAACCTGGCGGCTGAGCGTGATATCGGCCGAATCACCTCAATGCACGGCCGTTGGCCTAGAAACAGTACGAATCTCTATATGTAATGAGCCCAAGACCCTTATTTTTTAATTTGTTAAAAAGTATTTGCTGGGGTAGAGAGACCCTCCGAGGCACACCCAGCCTATATAAAGTAGGAACCCGAAACTTGTGTAAAAAATCTGGTGCGGGCAACACACGACTTTCACTTACCTCCATTTTTAAAATCAATGAAAGAATTTTCAAATACAGTTAGAGATAAATATACGTGAAACTATAAAAGAATTAATTAAATTGAATTTATATAGGAAACATATGTTTTATTAAAAAATCTATTATATTATTATCTAAAATAATCAGTTAGTTTTATCTTCTTTTCATCACTTGAGTATAAGATAATATTTTTTCTAAAATCTTTAGCTTTCCAACGGTATATCATACATGTATATTACTGTTCTTATGTTCAAAAACGAAAAATTGCATTAAAAAAATATTTTTTCTGTTTTCTCCTTTAGTTGGGTATCGAATTGATTCAATTTATATATTTACCTGTTTTTCATCAGTGGTAAGAAGATAATATAGTTATTTTTATAGAATAAACAAAATTAAAGGTACTTTAGAGAAAGAACATTTAAAATATCGGCATTTATGCCTTGTCAAACCATTTTAATCCAAATGAAACCTAAATGATATTAAAGCCCATTAAATTTTACATCGATATAGCGAGTTTAATCAAAATCGTCGGAACCGTTTTCCAGAAAATCGAAAAAAGGTGCAAAATGCATGGTATAAAGTGGCTCTTCTGGTAAGCTCATTTTGATGAAAAATGTAATGTAACGTCTCGGGCGTATATTTGTCTTAAATATGAAATTTCAGTTTTATAGATCTTACCGTTTCCGCCCGGGAGTTACCACACACAGACCTTTTTTGCGGAACTTAGTTATTTGGAATCAGGGGACCCTAAAATGTGTATTTCCGTTGAAAACTGGAACTCGAAAATTTTCACGATCGCAATACTTCCCCTTACTATATATAGTAAGTGAAAGTAAAAAGGTGAGCGTGATCTCGGCCTAATAACTTCTTGTAGGTTTGTTGGCCTAGAAACAGAATCTCTATATGGATTAGACCCAAGAACCTTCATGGCATGTAAACAATTTATAATTGAAAAGAATAATTTCTATTGTTATATTGTCTAATATAAAACATACAGTGCCGGTCAAACGTTTAAGACAATCTGTTTGAATGAGTTTATAGCACTTAGGCGCTCGGATTTTTTCTGCGGTTACACTGCGTAATTCATTGTTTTTAACCGTTCTTTAATGAAAAAAGACAACCGAATATTACCTGTGAATAAAATTTATCTTCTCAACTCCACTTAGGGGATTAATAGACTGTAAATAAATCTGAAGACACAAAAATCACATTGTTTATTCTTATTTATTTTTATCGCGTTAGTAATAATTATATATAATCAATATATTTCTTTTTATTTACGATATTGACAATTTTTTCTTACACCTAATGAGCAGAGATTTTTATAAATACAAATAATAATAATATACTTATCCTTTATTTAGGTATTCATAGAGGTTATCCATGACTTATTAATGTAAACTACAGGTGATCTCAAACTTTTGACCGGCAGTGTATGTTCCAACGAAACTTAAAATAATTCTTTAAACTTATTTCAACTCTTAATGTAACAGCTCATAAATTAATTTTAACAACGGAGGTAAGTGAAAGTCGTTTGTTGCGAGTTCTAGATTTTTTTAGGATAGCGATGGACTTTCGTGTGATTTAAGGAATGTGGCTATATACTCCAGAATAGGTTTTGATCCTACTTGACGTTTGAATTCTGCGAGCTGGTTTGACGAGCTACTTAAGCATGTGATAGGAATCGGTAGCGTTTAAACACGACAATCCAGTGCATCATATTGCGCCTTGCCTTGATCTTTCCGCAACGTCGTAGTTCGGCACCGCCGTCGGGTGCCTACCCCCTGCCCGATTTATCGGAAATTCGTAAATAAGGAGGAGGGGGCCGCAGTGAATAGATGGCGGTTGGGGGCCAGATGTTCCGCCCCACTGGCCCTCACAATAGGGCCCGACCCGCCATTTTACCAGCCCCACTCGAAGCCACAAAGGCCCCTCTTATTAGCCGCACTAATTCCAATCAACGCTTCCGCCCCTCCCAACATAAACTTATCCGCTTCAGCTGAATCCGTTACTCGGCTTCCAGGCCATACATCATCCATCTAGTCATGCATTCCCCGTTAGTTTTTCTTCTTGAAAAAATCTGGTTCGCGCAGCACACAACTTTCACTTACCTCCCATCATGTAATCAAGTATCATACAAGTTGAAAAAATAATCAAATTTTTCGAGGAAAATTTTATTTTTGATTAAATAATATGATATTAAACCTAGGTTAAGACTAGATAAAATGCAGAAACGTAAATCAATAATAATAATGGAGTTCTTGTTGACTGTTAGGTACTATATGACGGAGAAGATGGTTGGGGTTCGGTCATAAAGAAATAACACACTAATAAATTAAATGAAAAAAATTCTTCATTCTGTGACCAAGTCCCCTTAGAACAAAAGGAAAAAAAATATTGCTTATGGTATAGTTGCTTTTGATAAAATGTAATAACGATTCAATCTTTGCGTAACTATACACATATGTATACTAAAAAAGGTCCAACGCCGTGCAATGAGGTGATTTTGCCGATATCACGCTCAGCCGCCAGCCCCCCCCCTTTTTATAGAGGCTGGGTCTGCCCGGATCGCCCCCCGGCTGAAATAATAGAATAAATAATATTCCTTCACAACCGGGATTCGAACCAAGACCCGGAGCACAGTAGACTAGCGCTCTATCCACTAGACCACGGCGCTCATATATTTATACTATAAATACCTATATTTTACAAGGGGACGGAAGATTGAGATTCAAGTAGGTAATGGAAGAGTTGTTGTTTGGAAAAAAACAGAGGCGGTTTTACGGATAGAAGTAGGCAAGGAATTCCAAAATAATGAAGAGCGAACGAGAAAGGATTTGTGAAAGGATGCAGTTCTATTTGATGGGATATAAGTATTGATTGATTGGATTCTAGTATTCTTCTGGTGCCAGAACGGTGGGTGAGGAGTTCAGTTGTATAGGAAGATTTTCTAATTTTTAAGGCTTGGTATAGTAGGAACCATGGAAATATTGTCGTCGAACAGAAGGATAAAGAGACTTTAACTCGGTGTAATAGCCATAAATATGGTCACGTCTACGAGCTCTGAAAATAAATCTTATAAAGCAATTCATTAGATGTTTTAATTTTATTTCCAGTTTATCGGTAAGTCCCCGATACACCACAGGCAACCGCATTCTAAGTTGGGGCAGATAACTTGGGAAACAAGTAACTGACGGTTTTTAAAGGTTCACGGAATCTATAGAACTGTTTAAGTATGGAATTCGATTTTCGGGATATTTCAAATACATGGCTATTCCAGGAAAGATTTTAGTTAAAGGTAAGGAATACTTATTTTATTTGAGTGCCGACGTTCCGGCCTACATTGTGGGCCTTCATCAGGGCGTCTCCCTGAGGCACACAAATATAATAATTGTTCCTCATTAGTGTGTTATTTCTTAATTATCACAAACCCAACCTAATTCTCCATCATATCAATAGTAATATTATGCTTAGCTAACCCGAAGGTTCGATAATAACCTAAACCACCAAATGTTGTTGGTTTAACACAATCTCCCACCTACGCCTCGGCTTACTTCCCGGAAGCCTATCAGTCGTTTCGGAACTTACAACATTTTTCTGAATTCGTTCCTCATTGAGCCTAAAACTTTACACGCCCATTTGAGTCACTACGATGCTGACAACTCAATCATACCACAGGGTACATCATAATTTTCAGATGGGTGAAATAGTAGAGATGTAAGCTTAGTAATTTCGCAACAAAATAATAACAAGGATTTTCTGCATTTAACCGTGGCTTTATTTCCTCCTGGATTTTGATTTTTTTTAATTTATGATAGAACATGAATACTGAAATTTGTCAAACGTATATAAACACTAAATAAAGAATCGGAAAAAAACAAGCAACAATAGTGGAAATTAACATATCTTTCGAAAAAAAAAAACAAGGAATTATTGACAAAAATTAAAAACTCATCCAACTTTTTAGAAATTAATCATCAGAAAATAAAGCAGAGCACTTTAAATATCTAGATGAATGGATGAGTAGGAATAGGGAGACATGGAATCCAGAATACATAAAATACAGATTACGTTTCAAGTTTATCGACGAATCCGTAGGTGCCTAAAACACAAGCCTGAATAAACGAAAATGCCTAATTTGGCAGAACATCGACATAATTACAATATTTATTTACTGTTAACCTTTTTAATATATTAACAACTATTTTGTCTGTTTTGTACCTTTTGCCCGAATATTTTAATTATATAGTTCGAGCTTTTTTTTTTAAATTATTATCATCTAACCTTTTCTTATATAATAAATAAAAATTAACTCTTATTATTCAAACTATTGAGTTTCACTTTCATTTTAATTATTTTGTCTTTATTTAAATTTATCTTTAGTACTTAATTCTTCAAGAATAATTATAAACAATAATAGTTAGGGATGTCTTTTGTATGAGATATACCACTACTACGACAATTGTTAAAAATTATAATGAATATTAAAAAACAAAAAAAAAACATGTATCGGTTATAGTACTGGATATTAAGAAATATATATATATATATATATTAATAGAAAACTCCGTATTCATTAGAAAATCCAAACAATTATTATTGTACCTTTTTAAAAACTATTTTAAATTACAAAATATATGTAGACACTTATAAATATAACTATTAAAAAATTAATTAGATCAAAAAGTATCTATATCAATACGATTTGTTATTATAAAAAACACTTGTTTCACTTTCTCCTGAACTTTATCTAAGCGATATTTAATTTATTTATCATATTAGTTTTTTACTTCGATTAATAATCGATTGGCATCCACTTCGTTTTTAACGCGTAAAGAGGTCGTTCGATTATGTCAAAATATCTATTGATAATTTGACGAGAACGAGGTTTTTGTTGTGGAAACGGAAGTTCTTTTACTAAAATGCCGTCTTGTCACTAAGGGACGCGACATCTTAGTGTTGTACTACAACCTTGCCCATTGTTTTTTTTAGCTATGAATGGTGTATCAGTTTACGGGTAATTGTTTTGAATTTCCAAGTGACACAAAAACAACGACAAAATTATTTAATACCTTCATACATATAATGTATTCGACGAGTGTGTTATTTATTATAGATTTGTAATATGTATTTATTTATATTAGTTTTTACAACGCATATTAAAAATTGATAGCGAATCAAGAAAAATATACCTAAAAAACTCCCTTTATTAAGTCTGATCAAAAACAAGGTCCTCACCAAAATATCACATCTCACATAATGTTCCAATGTGCATATTGCGCATTTCAGCCTTTGAATCTGTTTCTATACAGGTATATATATGTATATGAAAAAAAAAAACATAGAAAAACTTAAAATAAACATTATTGTTAAACAAATTTGGAACACATACCGGCCCGGAGGACCAAAAGCTTAGACTATTCACCTATAAATTAATGTTAAGGCAATTTACCGTTTGAATACTGGTTCTCAATTAATATAGACTATATGAAAAAAAAAAATAGTACATTAAAGAAACATTGTTGAAATTAAATAATAGAAAAAAATAACTACTACTGATAAAGCTATAGAAATGGGTTTTGGGTGGCCATAAAATAAAAATATTGGTTATTGCGTTAAATATTTAGGTCGAAAATGTGGCTGATAATGATGATAATGAATTCAAGTATTTAGGTGCTATGATAACTAGAAAAAGCGAAATGAAGGATAAAATCAAGTCGCGGGTTAAGACGGGAAACGCGTGTGTATAATTTAGTTCCGGAATTACTCAGCTCGCGGCTGCTATTATGAAATTTAATGGGATAGAATTTATGAAACTGTTATTCTTCTGATGTTTATATAAGGATGGAAAACGTGGTCACTGAATTGGAAGGATGAACTACGCCTTCAATTAACATCGCTGTGGGTAAAATAGGAAGGTAAATTTTTAGGGTTTTGTGAAGAACTTATTCCTAAAAAATTAATATCTGCTGAGCTTACTTTAAAGGCGTTTAAGAGATAGTCCGAGAAGTAAGTGGGAGTATTGTGTTCAGTCTGATCTTAGGGATTGGGGATTGGAAGGTTGCCATTGGATTGAATTTTATGAACAAATTTTTGTGGTATCGGCATAAAATCTTCGGGTTCGTTAAGCATCTATTTATTATTAAAATTAAGATTTGTTTTTAATTATCCCTTAATTAGAAGAGGTTAGTATTTCGGCGCCTACGTCTTGGTACTGCAGGGTGGTCTTCCGGTGACATACTTCCTTCGCTATTTGAGGGGCGGTTACTGGTGGAAAGCTGGCAGCCCTGCAAGTATTTTGTTGGCAACAATGATTGTGGAAGCCTTCAATAAAAGTTCCCTCCCGGAGAACAAAAGCTACTCCACACCACCCTAGCTCTCAAGTAGCAGCTGATCCGGAAGAATCGCTGTTCCACCTCGATAGGACCGAATCATTAGCCACTCAGCTACCATTTGATTTTAAATTCTAATCGTCTCAGCTGTTATAGCACCTAATTCAACTCATATACATTTACTCCGAAATGGAAGGTTCATTTATTTGGTATTTGAATGTATTGGCACTTCTTTTGTAAGAAGGTGTTGTCTTATTGGATGAGATATTTTTCGTTGGATTTTAATCATTTTTCTTTTTTCATTGCATCCTCGCTACCAAGGACGTACGCAGGATTTTCGTTATGGGTACCAAGTAGGTAGAAACAAGTCGGATAAACAATTAATGTACTTTTTTCTAAACACTGTCTCATGTATGTAAATTTGAAAACGAAAAGTATGGTGGGAATTAAAAGCCGTTTCTAACTATACCTTTTATCTTAAACTCTTATCTTATTTTTTATATTTTCTATAAAGCTTTGGGGCTCTAGTAAACCATCAAATTCTTCCCGTATTCAATCCTTACAATCCAAAATCCTCAATGCTCCTTACTTTTTCACGAATAAACTCATTGATAAAGACCTTGGGATCCAATATGTTGCAGATTTGGCCCGAACCAGGTATCAATCCTTGCATGACAAACTCCCCTCCGACTCTAACCCACTAGTTTCAATCCTTGCTTCCTCTTCCATTTCTGACAATCCTCCGAGGCGTCTAAAAAGAAGATGGCCTCGAGATCTTCTACTTTAGTTATCTAGTTGAGTGCTGCCAATGGGCATTTTCTTCATGTATTTTATCTGACAGCTAATTTACTAATACAGTTATAAATCTCAATATGCAATAAAAAAATAAATAAATATAAAATCATATCCTCTTAAACTCCTCCCTCCTACATACTTCCTCATTGTCCAGTCCTACCTCTATTACTGGATCTCTGATCTCAGACTTTTCAAAATAAATCACAATAGTTCACCCCATTTTACTCAGTCTGCTGGTGTTCCTCAAGGCAACGTCCTTGGATCCATTCTTTACACAGTTTATACAGCTGATATACCAACCCATCCAATCACTTTTGTTTCTACGTATGCTGATGACGCTTGTGCATTATCAATCATTAACCATTTTCCAGAGACTTTGTGGTATGGTGTCATCATAATCCCACAAAAATATCCTTCACCCTTAATATATTTCATTAATAATATTTCGCTTGTTCTGGTTGAACAGATCAGCTGTCTATGACTACTACTTTACAAATTTCGCACACAAGACTGAAATAGTAAACTGCTCGGGGCTTTCGGTTATTTCAACCACATGTTTATGTACACTGGTACTGTATCAAAAGTGTAAACAGAAAATATAAAAATTAAAAAAAAATGTGAAAAATTATGCATTAAAATATTCATACTGTACAATTATTATATTTTGTCTTAATTTTCATTCATTAAATAGTAGAGAATATTAAATAGATTATAGAAATGAAACAAAAAAATAAATAAAAAAGATTGCCTTGAGAATAAAGTAATGATAATTATTTAATAAAAATAAAATTAAATGAATTCTGTAAATAAAAAAAAAAATTAAAATAAAACCATTTAAAAAAAATATATATCTAAATATTATATTATATATATAAATATATATTATATATATATATATATATATATATATATATATATATATATATATATATTATAGTATCATAGAATATAAATACTATGTATATAAATTGTGATTAGTATTTAAGAATTAAATAAAAATAATTAAATATAAAAGAGATATTTTTGAAGTGTTATTATAAATTAAAGCTGAGAAGGATAATAGAATACGGAAAACTGCTTTTATAAAAAAACATTAAGAAGCTTTTAGAGTATTAAAATTGTTTCCCTCTTCATCTGGATTATAACGCTTAAGTTTTATTTACCGTAGATGTTTTTTCCTTTCATTTCCCTATACGTTGCTTGTATGAGTTAAAATTTATTTTAAATATATTTGTATCTAATTGACATGTATATAAATATATATTTTTTAATATAACTGAAATTAAATGTTATATAAATCTGTTATTAAAATCCATTTTTATTTCAGGTTAAAATATGGTTTCAGAACCATAGGTACAAGTGCAAAAGGCAGGCAAAGGAGAAAGCTATGGCTGAACAGAACGCACAAAACCAGGTATACAACAAATCCATTTTGTTTAATTATTTATGCTTGTTTATTTAATTCGTCTTTTGTTTATATTAATTATTAAAATGCTGCTTTTTGAAATATAGTGTAAGCGTAGCTAACAGAATTCGAAATAAAAAATACAATTGAAGTATTTCTTTATTATTTTTGTTTATAATTAAAAATAAAAGAAATAAATATACAACAACCAGGATAATATACGGAAAGAAGAGATTTTCGGTAAAATGATGTAAATTTTTGCTGTAGCTTAGTTATAGAGAACAGCTAAATATGCATTGGGAATAATTTAAAAACATTTAAAGTGAGAACGGTATAATGAATCAGAAATACATTATTCAATATAAAATTAGAACAAGCAATAAAAGAAAAGAAATTCAATATATTTTTCATGGATGTAAAAAGTTATTTGAACATCCATGTTTCCTGAAATTTTTTAAAAAAGGAATTTAGATTTTCAATTAGATTTTTAAAGGAAAGAGAAATACAATAAACTTGCTCATTAGATGAACTAGTGCTTATTATTAAGGTTCCAACCCGACTCTGGAGGAACCTACATCAACTCTCAGTATGATTACCTACAATTTATCTTAACTAGATTCTAGTTAAATTTTTCAAGCAATAAAACAAGTAAAGTGTATGCGTTTAAAATGTCTGCCCTCCCTTTATCACAAAAAAAAGTTTACTATATCACACTTTTTAAAGAGTTAAGTTAAAGAATACATTACACTATATTTTATTATTCCAGAATAAATAAATGGAGCGAAAAAATTATTATTATTATCATTTATTTATAAATTATTTTTTTGTTGAGGCTTTAGTATATGCATACATTTCCAAGATATGTGCGTATGAAAACTACCAACAGCTGAAATAAATTTATAGATGATAATTTGCAGATTTTTTTTTTTTTTTTTTTTTTTTTGCATTTACAAATGTTAATTTTTTTTTTAACATCAATGCAAATATATTTCCATTTTTAATATATGAAAGGTTTTTAACTTACCAAACGTCAAATGGTTTACCCAGGAGGGTCTCCATAACCCAGGGTAAACTCATGGCTGAAATAACAGAATTAATAATTCTGCCTCATCCGGGATTCGAACCCGGGACCCAGATAATGGTAAACTAGTGTTCTATTCGCTAGATCATACCGAACCTTTGTTTTTAAAATAAGCTATTTAATGCATGGAATAAAGTTTATAAAACTGTCTGGAACTCAACACTTATGTGAAGCTTTCCGCTAGAAACCTATCGGATACATGGTTGATTTGCTAACCATGGCAAAGTGGTATAAGTTGCCTTTAACCATGAGCCTTCAGCCATAATGATCTTAATGTTCAATAAGTTGTTGATTTGGCCCGAACCAGGTACCAATGACAAACTCCATTCCCACTCTGATCCAAAAGTTTCAATCCTTGCTTCCTGTTCAATTCTTGATAATCCTCCGATGCGTCTGAAAAGAAGATGGTTAGTTTCTCTACAAGCTTATCATTGTTTACTACTTTTAAAAAAAATAAATAAACAAACCTATCTATATCTCATATTTGTTGATTTTCACTGAAATTGGCAAATATTCAGGATTCTGAGGAATTCCAATGGACTGAAAGTGACTGAATAAATAGGATTTAAATGTTAAAAGTATGTGAGGAGGGAATATAAGAATATATAAGTTGCATAGGGATGCAGATCGGATTAAGAACGATCTATCAAAAGCTATGTTATACTCGTTTCTTGCAACAGTTTTCAACTGGGAAGGAGTGATCAGTTTATTTTATTCTTTTAACTATTCTTTTCCTTTTCGGCTTCCGCCATAAGGGATCTGGCGGTCCAGTACCACTCCTATCTTGATGGAGTTTCGTCTCTTATAGTCTGCGACCGGGGCGCACTTTTGCATTACTTCATCAGCATTTTGCATCGCAGAGACAGCAAAATGAAAAACATGGTTGGAATTAATCATCCCTTTTTACTCAGTGTGCTAAGTACTTAACGTCAATCCATCCTAACACTTTCCTTTCTACTTATGCTGATGAACTTGTGATCCAACTATTACTCCGCATACTTCTAGATCCGCTACATCCATTTCACAGTTTGTAACTCAGAGACAGCAAAGTTAAGAATCCACCACTCCAACCCCATGAAGCAACAACATCTTTTCTCAGCAAATTCATCGATAACCGTTCTTCCTCAATAGGTTGTTTGGCCCAGTGCTTGTTTATCGCACTTATCCTTGGGAAATCTATTAGTTAAGAATGATTTGCTCTATTAACTTCTTCCCTAGCACTTCAGGGCCTCCTGGTTCAGCCCCCGCCAGTTCTCCGATCCTGTGCAGAGACCATGTAATTCCGAACTCCAAGAAAGGCTCTAGAACCTTGAGCCACTCCGTTATTCCAACTAAGTTTTGGCCTGATTCGTTTTCTTGTCCTAAGCACTTCTTCTTAAATGATCTTCCTCGGTATGTTCGTACAGCTTATACATTAATATGGCCTTAAACTTTTCACCCGGATAAAACGAGCAACATTCGGTTTTCTGAACACCTCATGCACCTCTTGGTTCGATCTTGATTCCGTAGCTCTACGGTAGGAAATTTGTTTATTCGACTGATCTGAAGTAGCAACTTTCTATTGCAAGCTTGTCAGCCGTTTCGTTCCCAAAAGATACCACGATAGCCACTGGAAAACCACCTCTCTACTCTCCTGAAGCATTTTTTTTTTTCCGTTTATTCCCTTTAAGATGCGGTTGAACTTGACACTTAAGATGTTTTCTTCTTCTTTCTTCGTTCTTCCCAAATTCTTTTCATACTTTCACTATGTTCTTTTTTGCGTTCTTCCGACCATTTATAATTAGTTATTTTCAGTGAAGAATCTACTAGTGTATGGTCTTTAATGATTTTCCTAAAACTTCTCTATTGTTGTGTCATTTTTGTATTCCACTTCTTTAAGATCCCCTTCTTTTCATTGATCATTTTGATTTGTTTTTACTTAAATTTGTTATTTCAAAGATTTTTCTTGTGAGCCTATCTTTTCCCATCCTACAAATATGTCAATAAAATCTCATTCTTCTTTTTCTAAATGCATCCGTTATTGTCTCAGTGTGTTTATATAACACCTTTGAAGACGCTTAATCCAAATTCATTCCCGAAAAACTGGACCATATATTTTCCTTAGAATTTTTCTTTCGTGCTTTACAAGTTCTCTTATTTTTGTGTGGTCGTAAATCACCGTTGTTTCTGAAGCATAAAATGCTTCCGATAGAGCCGCCGTGTTATAATGCCTTAATTTTGCATTCACTGAAATATACTTTTATATTGTAATGGCTCCATGTGAGCCTTTTGTAATTTTATGATTCTGTTTTGATTGGCTATTGTATTTAGTCCTAATGGCTGGATGATCTCTCCTAGGTATCTAAAATGGGTCACTTTCCCGTTACGAGAGAAGCAGTTTTTAGGGAGTTCATGATGCAAAGAACTTGGAATAATCAGTTTATTTATTAAGCTATAGTTTTAAGTGAATTTGATGTGTTTATCAGTTTGTAAGAACCTCATTTTTCAACAGGGCCAGAGCTCACCCCGAAGAGTTGCCGTACCTGTACTGGTGAAGGATGGGAAGCCTTGCTCGGGAGGCGACATGCGTGGCCAATCCTGCCCCAATCACAGCCACCACCAGCAGATCTACCAGCAGCGGCAGCATCACCAGCAGCAAGTCTGCCCGTCCTACCTCCCCCTCCAAACCAGGGCGTGGTAACCGACGACTCTTTTTATAGCATTTTGTAATGTTCTTGTACAGAGTCAGTGAGATCTCCAACTGTAAATATCCGAAGCCTACCCTTCTTTTTCAACATCGATGCGTACTTAATGTGGGGAGGATCAGTGGAAGGTTCCCCCAATGCAATAATCACAAGTACCTATATACACCACATAAGTTGTAATTGAGTTTATAAATATCAGTTCTTTTTCTATTGTGATTGTCGTTTAACTGTGTAGTGTAGTGTACCCCATGTTGCATTCGGGTGCAAAGGAAAGGATATGGTTGACGGTATAAATATGTTGTGTCCGATTGTTAAATTTAATCCTGACAACCAACACTTTTTTTTAAATAATTTTTTTTTTTATTGTTATGTATTTCATCTAACTGAAATATAATGTGGTCTATGAAAATACTGATTATGCAAATAAAAATCTAAGGACGTTTTCAAGTATTTAGAAAAGCTTGTTAAACGAAAAAAAAACAAAAAAAAAAAACTTTTAATCTGAAATGTAAAGAAATTTAAGACGGAATTATTAATTATTGAAAGGCAGTATTTTTTTTTTTTTTACTAAATGGTTGACCGTGAAATGAATATAAAATGGTTCGGGTGGCGGGAAAAATATTGGAATATAGTTAAAAAGTATTTATTATCCAACGTTTCGACCTACGTTCGTGTCTTCTTCAGGCAAGAGTCAAAAAAGTACTTAATATACTAAACAAATCTCACTTAAATGATGCGTCATTTAAACCCAGAAACGCCCGTGTTTTCATGTCTACTGCAGTTGCTTCTTGACCCCTAGAAGATAAGTGGGTCGAAACGTTAGATAATAAATAGTTTTCAATAAAATTTTTTTTTTCGCCACCAGAATACAGATGAATAATCTGTAATAAATTAAATATAAATATCCATGGTCGTAGGCAAAGCTAGATGGGGGATGATACAAATTAGAAAAAAAATATATAAAAAACTAGAAAAATAAAATATCAGGATAAAAGAGACTTTGTTTTTGTTTTTACTTCCAAATACGTATTTCATCTTCAAATTACTGTGTTTGGGATAAATATCTTATATTTCTAACTTACTTGCCCTCATCCCTACAACAAAAACCCTATATACAACCTTGTAAATAATGAATAATGATAAATTATTATTGTTCTAGTCTCAAAATGCAATAAGATTGTGAATTTGGTTCAGGAAAATAAATATAGTCAATATTTCATCCGATATTCCCCACTTGACTTTTTTAAATAGCATTCTAAAAACATTATAAATAAACAAATAATTAAGTCATGAGGAATAATACTCATGAAAAAACTGAATTTAGGTTTATTTTTTTTGTCATGTCAGGTTTAAAAACTGTATAAATAAACATTACCTATTAAAATTTAATTATTTTGATGCAGACATAAGGCAATAAAATAAATTGGTATCTCCCAACGATTTCGAAGAAAATATGAAGCAGTTATCAGAATCAATTAACTTGAAGCGGTCGGTAATATAAATTTCTAAGAAATACTCAACATTGGAAAATGTATTGAATAGGTATTATGTTATAAATTTAAGACTTTCCTAAATACCTAGAATCAGTTGAATTTTAGTGTTAGTTTTTCTTGTTTCGCGTAGGTTCTCATAAATAAATCTCATAATAATTATATCCATAACGTAAATTGAACTGTTATTAATTTATTTATTCTATTAATATTATTTTTTATGAGATAATAATTTTTGAATGTTTCTAATATTGAGAACACTGCCGTGTTGCAAATCCTAAGAAGTCGTCGTTACTATAAATAATAATTATACAGCGAAACATCTTTTATTATTAAATCCTATGCATTTTTGATGGAAAATAAATTAAGTATAAAAATCATATTAATAACTTTTCATATTGTTTCAATTTCATTTCGTGATAATATTTAGTGTAATTTCATATTGGTTTCGTTTTCGAATAAAATCCGTCCTTAAAACAAAAAAAAAAAGCTTTTAATGCCTTAATTAAATTGACAATTAAATAATAAAGTGATTATAATTTTTTTTAATACTCAAAATTATCCCATTTATTTCAAATCTATTCACATATTACTTCATAATATTGAGTAATAAAGAAATGGTTAAAACCACAAATTAAGATACAATTTTTTAAGTAGGACGTTTTAAAAAACATAAGTTTGTTGTTGAAAGTTAATGGATTAGTTTAATATTTGGTATTTATTTTTTAGTTTAATTTATAAAATTCAAATGAAATCCGTCAGCCATATCACGTTCTTACACCCAAGTGTAAAGTAAATACATATAAGTGTATATATACTGATATATGTATATATATACCTATATGAAGATAGATAGATATATATTTATATATATGTACATATATTTACTGGTAATGCCACTTATACCATAGTGTGTATACGTCAGTGCAAAATATGTACAAATAAATCATCGAATATGTTTTGTACAGAGACATTCAATGAAATGCCAAATGTATGAACCAAAATGTTTAAAAAATTTGCCTGTTCACAATTTCATTAATTTGGCATCTTTGTTTAATATGTTATTATAAGAAGGGATTTACCATTTAAATCATGTAACTACATATTTTATAGTTAAAATTTATGTAAAAAATATGAGCATTTATAAAAATTGAAGATAAATAATAAAAATAAGATTGTTGAAAATTTTCCTAAAGATAAAATTAGGGACAGAAATGAATGATAACTTTAAGGAAATGCATTTATGACTTTCAGTGGTAAATTAATCTAAATTGTAAATTTAACCGTTAAAAGTATGGAAAAAATGTAACAACTTTGCAGTTATCCGTCCATCATTACTGCAAATCTATTTTAAGTCATCGGTAAAATAGTGTATACAGGCTATGTAAATAATTTTTTTTGTTTTTTTTAATTAATTTATTATACGATATAAAGAGTGTATGTTGTAGCTTAAAGAAAAACATTTTTAAATAATAAATTTTCACGCCTATAAATGTAAATTAGCCCATTTACGTATTGTATTTATTATAAGCACTGTTGTAAATATCAACGAAATGTTTAAAAAAAGAAAAACAATAAATATGAGATTGTATCTACTAAAAAAAATTAAAATTAAATAATCATATTTCTTCTTACTGAAATATAATTTGGTCCGAGCAATTAGTAATTATGCAAATAAAAGTCATGGGACACTTTCAGGTATTTAAAAAGCTTGTTAAATAATAAAAAATACCCTTTGATCTGAAATATAAAGAAATTATAGATAGAATTGTTAATAATTGAAAGTCTTTTTTTTTTCTTCCGTCTAGAATCACCGTCCTATTGTTATAGAACCAAATTCTCCCTTCTATAAATCTCGCATAAAGTAGCATTTTTTTTTTTTTTTTTGTAAATCTACATTCGGTTTTAAAATAATAATTTCAAATATATCTATATAGTACTATAAAAAAAAAAAAAAATTATATACTATATCATTGTTCATGAGATCATAATCTGTTCCTATTTTAATCCCAGCCTTGAAATTTTTACTTCACAAATTATGAATAAACTTCCCTTACTAGTGGATTACAAATAATTTTATTTATTTATTAATTATTTATTTATAGTCTAAAGTTGATTTTTACAAAAATCAAAACTATCTTAAGTGTTGAACAAAAAAATAAAGTGTTTTTAAATCTACATTTGGTTTTAAAATAATGATTTCTAAATATATTCATTTCTATATTGTTTTAACGAAAAAATAAATTAATTATAAAAAATATCGTTCTTTAGCAGAATATATTTCGTTTATTTTTTAACCCCTGTCTCAAAAGTTTTACTTCACAAATTTCACTATTATTTGTTTCTTTTTACAAATGTTTATCCGATTTGAACTTGAATTGAATATTCTAGATTTTGTTAATAAACTGCCATTGGTAGTGGATCACATATAATTTTAGCTATATATTGATTATTTATTTCAAGTCTAAAATTGATTTTAAATTATCAGGAATATTTGAAGCGTTAGTTGTTTTCAAATCTACATTCGGTTTAAAAATAATATTTCTAAATATAATCATTACTATATTTTTTATTGAAATACTATTTTAATCATATCATATACCTCTGTTAGTGAGTGGATATTTCCTTCCTATTTTAATCCCAGCCTTAAAATATTTACTTCAGAAATTATAAATTATGATAAAATGTCCTCACCATTGGATTAAAAATACTTTTATTTATTTATTGATTATTTATGTCAAGTCTCAAGTTGATTTAAAATCATCAGAACTATTTTAAGTATTGAACAAAAAATAAAAAAAATGGTAAATCCTTTCTCATAGGTGCCATCTAACAGGCTTCATAAAACTAGATGTCATCTCAAAATCCTATTTTTTATTAAAGGAGTTATTGTAAGATTAACTAGACGCCAAGTACTGAAAACTAGTTGTAGAACATGACAGAGAGAAATTTTGTAAATAAAATTAAGAAAAAAAAATCCTGTATTTATTTTGGCGATTCATTGATAAAAGTCTGATATGTGAAATCCTCTATTTGTGAACGAGAGGATAAAAAAATAAATAAAAAAATTTAAAAAATACATGCCAGACTATACTTTGTAGAAAATGAAAATGTATATATGACGTAAGTTATTTTGTTTGCCCACTACTTTATATATATTATATATAGAGAAGAATTGCTGAAAGTATGAGTTTGTATGTAAATACACGTTATGAACAATTGATGATAGGTGTTGTTGCTGTGGTGGGGGGAAGGGGAGGGGCGAAGTGGGCGTGGCTTCGCTAATGAGGCAATGGCGGCCTATCGACCCCCCCCCTCCCACTCCCCCTTCATTTAGTGCAGCCAGTAATTATTTACTACCCCCACCCCCTCCCCTACTTTTCTCTCCTCTGCCTCATCCCTCATTTATCACATGCTTCCTCCTGAGGAACTATTCCTCCTGGAAATAGCTGGATTTGCTAATCCAAGGACTTAATCAGGACACAAGTGTATTTAGAATTATTCCAGTCTCGTTCTACTTGGGGATTCTAACCACACCCCAAGAAGAAGATCGAACGGTACGAGAGATAGCAACGTCGCAACAGAAATCATTTCATCAGTTTTTTTTAAAAATATTGGGTTGTAAATAAGTTCTTACCCAGTTTGATCTGTTACCCTTTGTATTACATGTTGCCATCTTTCAGGTAATTTTTTAAGTTGTTGAAGGACGACCCGAACGCTTTGCGTTAGACAACATTAATATTTATATTAAAAACAAATAATAAGAATGAAAAATAATGCTATATATATACATATTGGGTTGCAAAATAAGTTCGTAGCGTTTATTACTGGTGATTTCAATAAAAACTTCAGATTCTTGTGAATATTTTTAACCAATTATACATGACCCATTTTGATATATTACATATTGCCATCTTACAGGTAATTTTTTTAATTTGATCATCATCAACAGTTGAAGGACGACCCAAACGCTTTGGTCTCCTAAGTCCAAATCTCAGGTTCTGAACCGAGCCAACCACTTACGGACGGCTCCTATCCAATCATTGCAACACACTGCAAATTATGTTAACCGTCAGGGCAACGGATTTTCCTTTTCAGAAATAAAAAATCATTAAAATACGAAAATGATTTTTTTTCTCTTTCATTTGAGCAAGCAAAATACCACTTAAAGATAAGGAATCTCGGTTGAAACTGATGCATAAAAATACCTTAACTAATCCTTTTGATTTTATAAGCACAAAGAGGATTAAATTATAATAATGAAATTATTTTACAACCCAATATTTCTGATGGCAGCCGTTGCGTTTACAAATGCACATCCCTTTTGTAAACACAAAAATGTTGTATTTCCAAACATTTTACTATCGACTTTAATATAAATTAATGTATTGGGTTGTGAAATAAAGTTCGTGGCGTTTTCAATGGTGATTTCAATTAAAACTTCAGATTCTAGTAAGTACTTTTCATCAATTATATACGGCCCATTTTGATCTATTACATATTGTAATCTTTAAAGTATTAAATTCCTTCCTTCCTGAACAGTTGAAGGACGACCCGAGTCCTTTTCTTATTCCAAGTCTATATTTCCGAGCACACCACTTACGGACAGTGCTTTCTCCTAAGGCATCGTCGCCACAATTTTGCAAATTTTGTTAATCGTCTGTGCAGCTCATTTTCCTTTTCGGAAACTAAAAATCATTAAATGGCGAAAATACTTTTTTTTCTCTTCCATTTTGAGCAAGCAAAATACCACTTAAAGATAGGGAATCTCGATTGAAACCGATGGATAAAAGCACTTCATCTAATCCCTTTTTAGAATATGTATACATTATTGACCAAGTAAACATGATTTTATAAACACAAAAATGCAAATTCTTTTTTACACAATAATGTTTTATTCACAAACATTTTTTTCACAAATATTTTATTAATAAACTATATATATAATATATATATAAATTAATGTATTGGGTTGTAAAATAAGGCTGGTGCTTTCTCCTAAGGCATCATCGCCACACAGACTGCAAATTTTGTTAACCATCTCTGCAGCGGATTTTCTTTTTCAGAAATAAAAAATCATTAAAATACGAAAATGAATTTTTTCTCTTTCATTATGAGCAAGCAAAATACCACTTAAAGATGAGGAGTCTCGGTTGAAACTAAGGTATAAAAACACCTTATCTAATCCTTTTTTAGAATATGTAAACATTATTGATCAAGTAAACATGATTTGTAAACACAGAGAGGATTAAATTGAAATAATGTAAAACGCTACCAACTTATTTCACAGCCCAATACATTCAATAATGTCCGATTTTTTATCATTTTGTAAGTGCAGTAACTTTACATTGAATAAAATAAGCTGAAACTTATTCAAAATTAGACATTTTAGTTACCGTAATTACTGGTAAAAATATATGGAATTTACGCATCCTATTTTGTAGGGAGGAGGGGAGAAATAAAGAAAACTGCTTTTTTAAAATTATTTTCGTGAATATCTCAAAAACTAGTTTATTTATCACAAAGCATTATAACACCTTTCAATAAAATACTCCGAACATCATCATACGCGGTGCTAAAGATCATCATGAACCTTGATGAACTCTTAAATATTATCCCTGAAATATCTTCGTAACTTTTTTTTGATCGATAAAATGTATAGAATCATTTTTTTTTTTTTTTTTTTTTTATCACAAAGTTTGTCATAAACATAATAATGTTCGAATATTCAACAGGAATCTATAAAAAAAATCAGTTTTCTCTTTGGAAAACCCGAAACGGTAAATTTTTGTTAGCTATTATAGAAGTATAATGACCAATATTATTATCAGTACCAGCTTCCTTTTATCTAACCTATGCTCACTGCACATAAATGATTCGAAAATGTTATATTTTTGTTTGTAAAAAGGAGTTGGGCAATAGAAAAAGGCAACGGCCGACAGCATGCCAGACGTTTCGCCTGAATTACATTCAATAAGTTAATAGGTGTAAAAAAAAATCCACAATAAAATTAATAATAAAAAACCGTAGGAATAAATGTTTAAACCATATAATTACTATTGTGCGAAGTGACATCTAGTAGTGCCACTAACGTAATCATGAGTGGTGTAAAATGTTTATTTAGACATTGGGAAGTGTAATATACACAGCTTAAACCACTTATACCCTCTTCGAGTTTTTTTATTGCATTGGATGAAATGTTTTTGGAGGAATTACAAGAGGATTATTTTTATGAATAACAGGAAAACACCGATGCGTTTGCTGAGAGATAATACGAAATCCCCATCGAGAAGAGGATTTGTATATCAGCTGAGGGAAAAAAGGACGATTACAATCTAAAAATATAGACAAAAAAAAATTGATACAGACTAAGTCCCTTAAAATTAACCAAGTTGTACACATCAAAAACTGTATTTCTACAGCCCATGAAGCGTCTTGGGTTCACTACTTCGGACAGTTTCACGTGCAAGGAAGTGAATTTTTCCCCCATTTTCGTTACCCAATTTATAT
This sequence comes from Piezodorus guildinii, assembly GCA_023052935.1. Taxonomy (NCBI): domain Eukaryota; kingdom Metazoa; phylum Arthropoda; class Insecta; order Hemiptera; family Pentatomidae; genus Piezodorus; species Piezodorus guildinii. Next base: position 33,407,595 of record CM041295.1, on the reverse strand, counting down.
AGGCTAGGTGTGCCCGAGGAGGGTCTCCATACCTCTGAGTCGCTCCGCGGCTGAAAATACAGAAAAAAATAATTCTGCCTCAGCCGGGTTTCGAACCTGAGATCAGAGAACAGTAGCCTAATGGTGCTCTATCCACAAGACCACCCAGCTCTTTCAAATTGTACCTTTTGTTATTTTTATAACATTGCTTTATTGAGAAATAATACAATTTGTCACTATTTTCGACAATGAGTACTGCAGCTAAAAGAAATTATTCATTAAAAAAAAAAAAATAAATAAAAAAAAAATGGACAGGAAAAGAAAAAAAAGATAATTAAAAAATAGATTATATAATAATCAGGCCACATTTATAACTATAGACAATATTTAATACTGACCCTGGGAACTCCGAATCTGAATCCCTACACCCAGAAGTGGTGTCGAGGCATTATGCCAAGAGATCCCAGCGCCTCTCAGTTAGCCGCGTCACCAGTCTAGTAAACCAGTGGAGACTGAGTGAGGGGGAGTTGGCCATTGCCAAAACTCCAGTTGCATATTTATAAGAGATCTCTCGGCCATTGCCGCCTCAACATACAAGCAGGGTTATAAGAATGATTAGTACTAGATAGGGATTGCGCCAGGAGATTAGGAAGAAGAGTAATTTTCTGGTGGAAGGTTGAGAATTTGGATGGAATGAGATCAAGGGCATAAGGGATACTGAGGTCATGATGAAAGGTTTGTTTGTAACATAATAGGGAGCATTGACTAATTTTTCTAAAGGACTTTGGACTGAAAGGATTGGATATGTTTGATGTTCGAAAATTTAGTAGTTCCCTGTATTCAATTCCGTAGGTCCACATAGGTTTGAGAATAGTCTTCTAAATTAATAGTTTATTTGCAACAGAAAGTTGTGATGTTCTGCTCAGTACTACTGGACTACTGAGTCAGTAGTCTATATAATTGTCCGTATCTTCTATTGAGCTCTTTCGTACACTAAATATACAATATAATATTGGGTTGTCCGGAATATAATGCAGGATTTCATGCAGGGTTTTCTTTAAAATACCCCTCTTTATGACAACTAACTGCTTACGTTTACTGAATTATTCATTTGTATGAATATCAACAACTCTTCCAAAGGATAATGCTTGATTACTTCTGTAGCATTCCGCTTACGTAGAAATAATCCAGTCTTTACTAAGATGTCAATGCGTGATATTTGTATGGTATTGTTTGATAAACATTCCCCTCCCCCACTCATGTAAAAATATTTAAAAAAATTAAAATATATTACAAGATAAGACACCCATAAACACATAGAAGTGTTACATGGATTTTAAATAACAACTCGAGAAAAAGTTCATAAATTTTTACTTCTGGTTTGCGCTGAGCTGTCCGTGGAGGAGAAGTACTTCAAAGTGATAGTTCAAATTCTGGATTGGTTCATTAAATTAAATTTAGCGGACTGTGTAGAATTTAAAATTAATAAAAAAAAAAAATTAAACCAAGAATCACAATACCTTTATTTTTACCAAATGAAAAACATAAAGATATTTAATAAAAAAATTAAGAAGCAAAATCAATAAATTCACTTTTATTGACCAATTTTTACCGACAACAACCAAATTTCTCAGACCAACTCTGTACATTATCTAGGACTGACGCTCGATCGAAGGTTTACTTGGGGTCCACATGTCAAGATGAAAAGACAGACTCTCAACTACCGACTGAAAGTTCTATACTAACTTTTATCTAAATCATCAAAATTAAAAATTAGACAGAAACTGAATACATACACACCTACTTAAGCCAATATGGACTTACGCCTCACAGATTTTTGTTTCAGCAAAAAAGACTCACATACAAAAACTGCAATAATTTAAATCCAAAATTTTAAGACTCAGAACGACAGCTATGAGAACAGAACCCTACATACGGACTTACAACAACCAACAGTTGTCCAACATATATGAACAGTCTATTCTCGTTTTCACAGTAAACTTAACGGACACGACAATAGACTGATTAACGAAGTCAATATCTGGAATGCTAGTCAGAAGAAGGCTAAAGAGAAGCTGGATGAGAGACCTCCTCCGCTAAATTAAAGCCAAGAAAGGGGTGCTGCTTTCCTTCCCCATGCCTTCCATCCCTAATGTCACATTTGTAAAGGACATTTGCTGATTGTCAGAGAGCTTCTGACAGTTGTGAATATAGATATGGAGAGAAAAAAAAAAAAAGATAAAAAAGAGAAATAATATTGATTTAGAAAATAAATAAAAGCGAAATAAGAATCTTATTCACGTCGTGAAAGTCGAAAACTAGATAAAAGTTGGTGAAACCAAACCTTTGCAGGGCGGAGCTTCCAAGTTCCAAGGGGAATACGAGTATAAGAGAAAAGTTAACACAGCGTAAAATATATATATTATATATATATATATATATAATTACGTTTGCAAACGTTAATACTTTGTTTAGGTTTGATTTCAGAATACGAACGGCACAGCTTCACCGTTCAAATGCTACCTCAACACTAATATACATAGGCACGGTCCCGAGCTAAGTCCAAGGACTATATTTGTATACAGAGTTATCCCACAACACTCAACTTAGCAATAAACTAATAAATAACAATTCCTTTGTTTTTAATTAAGACAATTGTCTTAACGTACATTACGAAAAATTAAATTTAAATTTAAAATAAATATTAAAAAAATAAATTATTAAAAGAATTACTGGGGGGAAAAATTTCAGATCGGAAAGCCGGGGGCCCGGGTCAAAATAACGTTTTATAAAATTTGGGCCCAAACTTAAGACATTGTTAGAACACAATTGTATTTTTATTTTTCATTAAATTAAAGAAATCGGGATCTCAACCACTAAGGAGGTGACAGTTTTTAAAAAGTAATAAAATAACCTCTTTTACCAATTTTAAAGCTTCAGAACCCGTTTATTAGGTAAAAACAAACTTTAAAGAAATTTTCCGTTTTTTTTCCCACTTAATGATTTAAATGATTTGTAAAAAGTCAATTTGAGTCTAAGGGCTAAACCAAGTTTAAACCCCTTGCTTCACCAAAACTTTTTGTCCCTCTTTTAACACTCTTGAATCAGGTCAGGCCCTCTATTTGTAATAAGAAAATATTGGACAATTAATAAAAAAATAAACAAGGTAAAAACAATATTTGACGATTCATGCATGTGGCGGACAGTTTGTTTCTTTAAGTTGGTAAGTATTTAAAATACATGTAATTGTGATTACGTTTATTCATTTATTGTTTTTTTTTTTTAAATTATAAAGTTCATAATTATTCTTTAACCGAAAACCACAATTTTGAGTTTTTTCACTAGGAGTTTGTTTCTTCCTCGTATAGCACAGGGGTACTATAAAATAAAATTGATATTTATAAAATAATATTAATATATAATTATTTAATATAATTATTTTATTTATAAAACTATATATTCAACTACTTAAAAATTAATCTTAAAATTTTATTTTCCAGGCATAAATTGGTTAATTAAATTTCTATGGTTTGCCTATTAAATTATGATTGGTATAAATTCTTGCTGGTAAGAAAAACCCCAAAATTGATTGGCTTTAACTCAGAGTTGCTATTTTACCATCATTCTGGATAAAATCATGCACAAAAGACAATCTTGAACAATTATTTAATTAATATATCTATATTAAATTAAATAAAATGGGTTCCATGAAAAATTTATGGAATTTTTGATGTGTTTAACCCCCCAAAAATAATTTAATAAAGGGAATTAAATTAAGTATTTTTTAACAAAAAGACCATATATATGCACCGTTTACTTTGATATTTATAGATGATAGATAAAATATACCACTTTAAATAAAAATATTTTATTTTTTTTTTAGAAAAAACCAAAATATTCAATAAGTTCAAATATTGGGGACTACTTTATTTTACAACCTGTTAGGAAATATCCGAAATGAGAAAATGATGAAATTGAATTGGGGAAAGGAGGCCAGGGATTGGGGAAGGATATTGTTTGAATGTATGAAATTTTAATACTTACTAATATTTGAACGGGTTATTTGAAGTCCATAATGCCCTCCGCCGTCGGATGAAATTATTATCCTTCTTTTTCTTTAAATCCCTATCTCTAGCAACATGCGACTAGCAGGTTTCCAATTATCAAAAAAAACAAAAATCACGAGTAATTGAGACCCTCAAAACTTTTAAAACACCCTTCGTTACTCCTCTATAAATTTTCGAGTTAAAGGGCAGATTTAAATAATAGAAAAAAAAAGGAAGCCCTAAAATTACAAAAATATGTTTAAAATGCTCACCTTTAAGAAATTTGTGAAAGGGTGTTTTTAGACATTATAGCTTATGTTCTCAGGAATACATTATAGAAAACCATCATCTATGGAATTAAAAATCGTAAATTATACACCTAAGCCAAATCAAAGCTCCCCGACCTTTTCTCCAAGGTTACTGAAAGTATAAAATTTTCTCAACCTGCACTTTGTGTCAATGGAGTCATGTTCGGTAATCATTAAGCTTTAATCTTTAGAAGAAATGTGGATGAAAAAAACAGCGATTCTCAAGTGATCATTTATTATAGAAAAGATAAATGGCATATTATGTAATTTTGCGAATTTAAGGAAGACCACATTAGTAATTCTCGCTTTAAATATTTGCCCAAACGACTTTTTTATCAATAAATCGAAATTATTGTTATTAAATAAAATAATCTATCGTAAAAATTGAATGAACTATCCAATTTGTACTTGAAGCGTAAGCCAACTTTTATAAAACTTAAGTAACTCGACCCATGCTAAAATCAAACTCTGCACAATTCAAGGAAAGGATTTTTTCCACGACCTTTTTCTCGGGATGAAGCCACCTCTCGCAATTTTAGAATGTAAATCCCGTTAAATATATCAATACGTGTTCAAATCCAATTTATTTTTCAAGTAGCGAAAAATAAAATTGTAAACAAACCTTTTCTATAGAATAAAATTTAATATGTGTTGAGAAATTTCCCGAAAAACTTGGTATTAATCCCAATTATACAGGGTGATTAGGGTTTAAGTGTCCACAGACTTCGGGAAATAAATCAAGGCCAAAATGAAAACAAAAAGTCCTGGAATGAAATTGGAAACATGTTAAAGAAGTGTCAAGAAATTTTCAGGAAACGGAATTTGTTTTTCGCATTGTCAATTTATGTTTTTTCAGAATAATTTATGACACATTCATATGGAATGAAAGCTTTCTAAGAATTGAAAATTATATGGTTTAATGTCACGAATCGCTTGGATAAATAACCGCAATTATACAGGGGTTTCAGGTTAGTGCAGACAATTAAACAAGGACTTAAAATAAACAAAAAAAAAAAAAAAAACCTAGGAGTTTTTGTTTGAAAGCCAGTTAAGTGTGAGAAAATTTTTTTCTGCATATCAGCTTTGTTTCTCAGAAATAAAAAAAAATAAGGGAAAAAATAATTAAATTAATAACAAATAACGACAATTACCAAAATGTATTATTAACAAACACTTTGAAATTGGGAAAAAAAAAAATGTATTTAAAATACCCCTAACTTTTAACATTATTTATTTAATAAAAATGGATTTTAATTTCCTATCTGCCCTCAATTTCAAGCTATAAAAATAATTTCTTCAACTAAATAAGTGAAATATATCAATGCTCATACTTTTTTTTATAAAAAAAAAAAACCCATTTAAAAAAAAAAGCATAATTTAAACTGTGGGAATATTTTTAAACAATTTGTTATTTTACCGTTAGTTTTTTCTTCCCTCCCCCCATTTCTTCACAAATTTAATCCTTACTTATTAATGGCAACCTTTGTTTTTAAATTTGGAAAGTTTGGGTAAATAAAAAATAAAAAAAAATTTCATATTAAAATATATTAATCATCATTTTAAGAGTTAAAAGTTTAGGTTTTAATATTTTACGCTTTGGATTTAACTGTTCAATGTTTGGAATTATCTTCCCTGGTTCTATAGTTCAATTTGGTATTTATTTTTCCCAACTCCATTTATTTTTTCTTTCCTCCCAATCGAGATATAAAAAAATTTAAATTCATTTACCTTCCCTTTAATGAATCAAACCATTAAATTTTTAAAACATTTTAAAGGTTTTAAAAAATTAAATTGAAGGAATTAATTAAAACCAGTTTTAATGAAACTTTTCTTATATAATAAGATTATTTTATTACTACGAATAAACAGTACGGCTTTACATTCTTAAACCCTACAATTGTTATCGTTAAATAAATTTATATTTTTTTTAACCTTACTTTTACAGCGGTAATATTAAATAATTTTAACCTTTAAATATATTACCTTTTTTTTCCCGGGTTTCAAAAACCAAAATTGGAAAGAAAATTTTTCTTTTTCCTTTCGGGAACAAACCATTAACCCTTAACCCACCTCTAAAAGAGGGTTAATGGGAATTTTTAAATTACAAAACTAAAAATACTCAAGGATTTTAAATTTGTATTGTTTAATTATTTTCAATCAAAATTTAACCCTTACTTTAAGGGAACTTTTAACCCAAAACGTTAAAAAAAAGAATCGAAAATTTTAAGTCCATTTTTTTTTAAATATATTCATAAAAACCAAGAAAATAGAATAAAATTTTTAAAAAAAGGTATTTCTTTAAAAATAAATTTTGGCCCAGAAAAAGGGCCTTCGTCATGACTTTTACCTTTAAACGGAAAAACCTTTTGCGCAAGCTGCCTACCCCCCCCTTTTTAAAACCCTCAATTATAATCCAAATTTAATCACAAAACTATGGTTTATTAAGGGGTTTTTTTTATTTTTATAAATAAAAATTTTAAATTATTAAATTTAGTTAATATGGAATTTTTTACTTTTTATTTGGTTTTAAAATTTAAATATGCAAATTTTTTAAAATTTTTTTGAAGTGGGAAAATTTCCAATTTGAAAAGCCATCGGGAAAAACAAATTAAAAATGGAAAAAATATTAGGTTTTGTACTATCGTAATGTCAAATTAATTAATATATTCAGGCCCGCTGAATATCCCCATTAAATCCTTTTGTCACTTCCCCTCCCACCACCTTCGCCGCCCATGTGTTTATAGGATTACAAGGGGTTCCCCCCCTTTGAAGATTTAAAAAAGTGGAAGGATCAAATAAACCTACCTAACCCAAAATTACCTTAAATCTCCCCAATAAATATTTTTTTTTTCTTTTGCCGGGTCCACATATTTTGGAATTGTCACTAACAGGGTTATTGTTGAAAAAAAGGAAAAGGACAAAATTAAACAAAAGATTTTACTTTCACTACTAATGGGGGGAAAAGGAAACGTAAAAAATTTTTTCGTTTTTTTTCAACAAAAATAAAACTTTTTATTATAAAAAACCAATGACCTTTTTGGGGAATTGGAATTGAACTAAATATCTAAAGCCACTAACCTCTTTACCAATCCTCTATCAAAACCCTTTACGAAACCCCTTAAATCCCCTTTTACTTTTTTCACCTAAAATTCCGACATTTTTTAAATCCCATATGTTGAAAATTGATGGGTTTAATATTTTATTTCCTTTATTAAAATGACTAAAATACTTGCCCAAATTTTTTTCTTCCCTGTACCAATTTAGGCTAAAAAATACGATAAAAACCTTTTATCTGAAAAAACTTTAAATTTAAATTGGGGGATTCCCAAATCCTGGAAAACAAAAATATTTTTTAAAATTTTTTTTTTAAAAAAAAAATATGATATATCTGGAAATAATTAAAAAAAACCGAAAAGCAAATTTGTTGAAAGGGATACAATCTGATTTTGTTTTTATTGTTTTAAAAAAATCTCATGATTTAATTACCTTTAAAATAATTTTTTATTTTTAAAATTCCCTTAAAAACAAATAAAATTTTTTCCCACGATTTTTTTTTTTAAAATATAAATAAAAATAATAATTTGTTATCATTAAAAAAAAATAAACGTTAAAATCTCTCTAAAAAAGATTTTTTGAAATTTTCGGGAAAAGAATTGGTGTTATGGAAAGAAATAAGAACCTCGAAGGAAATCGCAGTGATAGGAAAAGAATTTCGGGAAAAAAATTAAAAATTTTTTAAAAAACACGAAAAGGGGTAAAAGCAAGGAGGGTCAAAGATAAGTTTTGGAAAGGGGGTAGTCGGGAAAAATGTTCCGGGCTTCCTTTGTCCTTTAACTTATCTTTCTTAAAAATCGAAAACTTCCCAAAATTTATTAATAATTACTAACAAGAAAATTTTCATATAAAAAGAGGCCTAAAGTCCGCATGAAAAAGGGGTCTAAAATTGCAAGGTTCTAACCTATTACAAACAGAACCCGGGAAAAAATAAAAAAAATGGATTCCCAAAAGGGCAACCATCACCCTACCCCAATTTAGATTGGCACAGGAATTACAAGGAAAAAAAAGGAATTCCGTTTACACCGCCCCCTTTTCCCAACCCCCCAAAATTTTGAAAGAAAACCATGGAACTTTCCATACCCGAAAAATCCCTCAAATTTGTAAAAAAAATTAAGAACATTTTAAAACTAGAGGTGCCAATTTAAACAGTAACCGACCTAATATTTTATTATTGTTGTAGAAAATTTAACAAAATTCTGGAACTACCCCTGGAAACCCTTTTTAAAAAAGTAAAATATCATCCTGAGCCAAAATAAGCTAAACTTTATATTATAGGAAAAGTTAGAAATTAAGGGGGTTTTCGTAACAGATCTTTTAAAACCCTTTTGAAAAGTCAAAAAAGAACTGCCCAAATTTAATTTCCAAATGGAATACCACTCAATATTTGTCCCCTCCCTTTAACCTCTCGGGGACTTGGCCTTTCCATTTGAAATAAGATAGAATTTATTCCCCTGGTAAAAGTTGAAAATAAATTAAACAAAGAAAAAATTTTTTTAGAGCATCTGTCAGGCAATTGGTTCCAAAAGTTTATTTAATTTTAATTAAAAATGTAGTGATTGTGGGTTTAACCAGCATAAACAGAAAAATTTTTTAACCAAAACAAAATAGACCCGTGTATGTGTCTGTCCTCAAGCACACGGTAAATAAAATGTAAATCTAAAAAATAAAAAGATAAAAAAATAATCTAATAAAAACACAAACCCAACCAGAAAATTTAAAAACATAAAATTGAAAATTTTTTAAGGTGTTCATATTGAATATGCTTGGAGGGGAAACCCCCAAATCATGAGTCGAGGCACTGCCCGGAAACAACTTTTCCCACAATTCTAAATCCATTGACAATTGAAAAATTTAAAATTTACCTAATTTTAATAAAACTCCTAAAAATCAAATTTTATTATTCCCCCAAAATAAAATAAATTTAATTAAAATGAAAGGTTTTTAAAAAAAAAACTTTATATGCCGGCTTATATATACTTTAAAAATAAATCTTTATAATTAAATTGTTAAAAATCCTTTTATTCATAATTTATCCTTTTTTGAATCCAAAAATTTTAAAAATTAAAATATGAGGGGAAATTTTAATCCCTTGTTGGAAAAACCAAAAAAATGATGTTGAATACTGAAACAGATTTAAGATATAAAGAATGTAAAATACCCAAAATGAACAAAGTACTGAATAGAGGAAACCCCATCCGGTCTGAAATTATTTCCCAAATCCCTTTTTTCATCCCTTACCCCCAAACATTCCAAAACTAAAATTTCCTACAAAAAAAAAAAAAAAAAATCAAGACATTCCCTTTGTTCCCCCTCACTTCAAAATTGCCCCCTAAAAAAATTAACCAAATTTCCAAAATTGAAAAAAAAAGACCTTCCCAAAAAAATTTTTGGAATGATTTCATTCTGGGTTGTTATTCGCCAAATCAGCATGTTCCAGAAACAATTTACGAAATTTTGTTCTGCAACACCAACCCCCAAATTTTAAACCTGCCCCTGCCCTTTTTCCCTACCTAGGCCAAATCCTAACGCCCTCGGGAAACATTTTCGACCTTCCTTACAAGCGGAATTTAGGTTTAACTTGTCTTAACCGCCTGATAACTTTTATTAAAAAGTAAGGGATTTAAAATATCTTCACCCAAACCAAAAAATGTCAGCATAATTTTCGGGGCCCAACCTAATTTTTTTCAATAAATCGGAAATTATTGATTAAATAAAAAAACCAAAAATATAATAATCCACCGTTTTATTCCTTTAAAACCCCCGGCCATCACAAACCAAAAAGCTGACTGGAGCTTCTTTTCCAACCCTTTTTCTCCAATAAATCCCCCCCAAAATTTTTAAAACCTTTAAAATAATACAAAAAACAAATCTTTTATAAAGGCAGAAAAAGATGCCGTTTTCCTATAATTAATATGGTTGAAATTGCAGAAGTTGGAAATTACCGTTTTACATTTTTCATTAATTCCACCTTCTCATAAAGCCTCAAATGAAAAAAAATTCCAAGGGGATATGATTGGAAACCCCTTTGAATGTCAAAAAAATTTTTCCAAAAACCCATTGTTTCCATCCTTCTTCCAGGTATTACCCCGCTCTCTAGGGAAATAAAGCCAAGGAATAAAATTAAAGTTAATACTTTCACGGAATCCCAAATAAATCCACGCAAAATAAAAGGTGTTTCTTAAAGGGGCAGACATTTCCCCAAACCTCCTAAAACAAACACCTAGAGGTTCAAATCCTTAAAACTATTGTAAATTCCTGGCAGATCATTTTTTATTTCCAAAATAAATTAAAATTGAAAACTTTTATAATTCCCTTATTAAAAATTTACAACGCATCCTCCGGACCATCTAATTTTAATTTTTGGGGGAAAAAAATTTTAATCAATCCTTTTAAACATTAATTTAAAAAATTCATTACAGGCCTATTACTTCCCTCCCCCAATTTCAAGGTTTAAAAATTTTTCCTTCAAATAAATAATTAAAATTTTCTTTTCCATCCATCTGTTTTTTTTTACATTCCACAGTTTAAAGTCCATTAAAACCATATTTTTCACAATTTTGATGAATAGAGTTTTTTTTTCCTTCTAAAAAATTCGCACTTTTCCCATGTCAATTTGGTTAAAATTTAAGGGGGAAAAAAATTTAAAATACCTTTTAAACCCTCATTTTCCTAAACTATTCAGAACCGCCTCCCCGGTTTTTCCTGTGGGGGGGAAATTTTAACCCTTTATCCCGGTTTGGCCGGTGTTTAGCAGTTTGGAATTTATACCAACCTTTTTTGTTTTCACATCCTGTACCTTTTCAATTTTAAAAAATTTAAATTCCATTTCCCCCTTTTGAAAAAAAGATTTTTAAATACTTTAAAAAAAAAAATAATTTTAAAGGTTAATCCCTGGTTTTAAATGAAACATTGCTTATAAAAATGTAAAAATTTAATTATTTTAGATAAAATTTCGGTATTTTTGTTTTATTTTTTCCTTAAATTATATTTAATATATATTTTTTTTTTTCTTTCACTAATTAAAATTTCCTTTCAGATACTCTATTATTTTTGTTAGAACCAAAAATTGACGGAAACCCCTTCAGGAAAAAACGAACTTCAACCGACGTTTTTTCCAAAAAAAAGTAATGATTTTATTCAACAAAAACTGAACTTCAGAGGAAAAAAAATTAAAAAATTACAAGCCTTCTGAATCCAATCAAAATAACCTACTTAATTTCGGGGACCCCAAAAACGTAAAACATCAAAAACGTTCAAATTTTTCCCCTTAATAAATCTTCCGAAACAAAAGAAAAATGCATTTATTATTTTTTTAATAACTTTTGAACCAAAGGACCTTAAGTTCCATTTATTTAAAAATTTCCATCCTTTTCAACTTTCCCCAACCTATTTAACCAATCCTTTATAACCCCCACCATTTCATACAAACTGAATTTTTTAAAGGGGCTATTTTGTAAAATATTTTTTTGGGGGCAAAAACTATTAATGCCCCCAAATTTTGGGAAAAATTTGTGTTTTTCCAAAAAAAATTTTGGTTTTATAAAAAAAAAAAAAAAAATTAAATTTTTAAAATTAAAAATTTTTGCCCAAATTGTTTTCTGTTACCCAAAATATTTTTGGGGGTAATTAGAAACTAAAAAAAAGGGTGAGAAGCCACTTAATTTGGGGGTTTCTCCCAGCAAACAACAGCCCAATTTTTTAAAAAAACATAAAAAATTATTTCCAAAATAAATTTTTGGGGGAATTAATTGAATAGATTTAAAAGCCAATTTTCTTTTATTTTTAAATTAAAATTAAAGTAATTAAATTTATAGTAATAAAAAAAATATAAAATAATATATTTTTGAAGAATTAAAATTAGAAAACATTTAATAAAACAAATTCCCGAAAAAATTGAATTTATCCTTTTAAATTCTTTAAATTTTTCCCCCTTAAAAAAATTTCCCTCCCCGAACAAAAAAAGTGCCCTCTGAGAATTTAAAGCATACCTTTTTTGATAATTTATTTTTTTTTGAAAAGTTGAAAAGGGTTTTTAAAAATAAAAAAAGGGGGGAAAAATTTATATTTTAAAAAAATAAATATTGTAAATAATAAGGGGAAAAAAATCAGAAGCCAAAAAACCGATTGGACTCCCAAAGGGAAGAGGCCAATTTTGTAAAAAAAATCCAAAATTCCCTTATTAATTTTGAAATCAAAAAAAAATTTTTTAAAATTTTTTTTTTGAAAATATTTTTTTAAAAAAAGTTGTCCAAAACCCCCTTTAAAAAAGTGGAATCTGAAGGGAGAGGCCATTGAAAAAGGGGTTTTAGAATTCAAACCCAAAATTTGAAGGGTCGAACTTTTGTGAAAACTTTTTAGGGTTTATCGGGGAAATGGGTTGTTTCCCAATTTTAAATTTTAAAATTTTATTTTATTATTTTAAAATTTTTAAAAATTATACAATTTATATTATATTTAAGAAATTTTAAAACCCAGGGGTTTTTTTCCCGCAAGATGAGGATTCCGTTTTATTCGAAATCCCCCTAAATTTTAAACCCAAAACGGAAGGACTCAAAAACCCCCCAAACCCAACTTAAATTTTTAGACCCTTTGGGCCCCGGGGGCCCCCCCCTTTTAAGATTCTAAAATAAAGGGAAAAAATGAGGACCGATTTAAACCCCCTTTGAAAACCCCAAAGATTTTAAAAAAATTCATTGAAATAAAGGGGGAAGAAAGGGGTTTGGTTTAAGTTTTTAATTAGCTTTTTTCCCCAAAATTTGGGGAAATTTGTATTCCCTAAAAGGGGGAAATGTTTAAAAACGTTCCCCTATTATTTTTTGAAAAAGTTTTTCGGAGAGGTTTTTATTCTTTTTGATATTTTGGGGGGCCCCTTTGGGGCCCAAAGGTTTTTGGCACCCACAAACTGCTTTAAAAACCCCCGGGAATTCCCCCCTCCAAAAAAACTCCCTCATTATCCGTCCTACCTCTCGGGAAGATCCTAAAAAAAACCCCACAATATTCCTATTCACCCTATTTACCCAGTTTGCTGGCGTTCCCCCAAGGGGAAAAAAAACCCCTTAGGCCCATTTTTTACACAGTCTATACAGCTGATACCCCAAAACCCTGCCTAACCCCTTTCCTTTCTTCCTATGCTAATGACACTTGTGTGTTTTTTCAGTCAATAATGATCCTCCCCCCTCAAAATCTTCAATCCCACATCAGAGACCTTAAGGGTTTGTGTCAGAAATTGGAAAAAAAAATAAAATTTTCCAAAAAAAAAATCTCACCCCAAAAAAACCCTTTTCACTTCGTCGTAAACCCCATGACACCCTTTTCCCTTTCAGTTTCCCCTTTTAAAAATTTTTCCGCTTTCCCGGGTAACAGATTTGCTATCTAGGGGCTCCAAAATTAAAAAAATCTAACTTGGAATCTGCACACAAGCTGAAACGACAAGAAACTGCCTGCCGCTTTCGCATACTTCAACACTTATGGACAGATACTCTAACCTTCCACTTTAAATACAAAGGGCTTATCTAATTACCATCATAGAGAGCGGAGTGGACTATGGGGAGAGGGGTAGTTTACTGTGCCCCCGGGGCCCGGGTTCGAATCCCGGTTGTGACGGAATATTACTTATTCCCCGGGGGGGGCATCCCCGGGGTATGGAGACCCTCCTGGGGCAACCCCCGCCTCTATAAAGTGGGTACCCAAAAATGGGGGGAAAATACCTGGCGGCTGTGCGTGACTGGGGCCCAAAAACATCTCACCGCACGGCTTTTTTGGGCCCTTTAAACAGTACGAACCTATATGAAAATGACCCCAAAACTCCCTTTATGCTTTTTTAGTGGGAAAAGGGTTTTTTTTTTTTTTTTTTAATTTTTTTTTATTACCACATAAGGGCCCATCTGGGCGTACGGGGTTTAGCTTTGGGGCTCTACTAAAAACCCTCAAATTCTTCCCGTATTAAATTTTCCTTTTGAAAAAACCTCAATGCTCCTTACTTTGTCAGCAAAAAAATCATCCATAAAGACCTTTAAAGTCCCAAGTTGCTGGGTTTGGCCCGTACGAGGTATCATTTTTCCCTTTCCATGACAAACTCCACTCCCACATTAACCCACTAGCTTCAATCTTTGCTCTCTTATTTATTCCTGACAATCCTCCGAGGCGTCTGAAAAGAAGATGGCCTCGAAACCTTCTAATTTAGATTACCTAGTGGAGTGCTGCCAATGGGCGTATCTTCATGTCTTTTTATGTATATGGTCTATAAATATTATCAGCTAATTTAATTGATGTATTTACTAATACAGATATAAATTCCTATAAATTAATAAATAAAAAAATATTTTAATGCATTTTGGCTGGAACATTGCCGGAGTATTTTGCAAACCTTCTTCCTTTAACGTTAGTTGTCAGATATGAGCATGGGGTAAAATAGCGTTTTTTTTTTTGCATCCGAAGGTAATAATAGCGCATAGAAGGTTTAGAAAAAGAAATGCAAGTCCTACAGAGGATGGGGCATTAGGAGAGAGTGCTGCTTTAAGTGGTTCAAGAGTCGGGCGTTTCTACTTGAAAGGAGAGCGCTAGGCCCGCTTTCCCGCCCTTGATATCATCTCATCCGGGCTTATCTTCCTCTAAAAACACCTAAAATATAATTTAGGTGATGAAAATATATTATATGAAAATATATAATTAAAGCCAACAAAGCATAAAGCTTTAAAATAGACAATAAACGTGCTTAATAACAATAATAATAAAACAAATGTGGTGCGCGCAACACACGACTTTCACTTACCTCCGTTATTAAAATCGATTTAAATAGTTTTAAATACACTTAGAGATAAAAATAACTTGTTAAAGAATTAATTACATCGAATTTCAATAGAAACATGTGTTTTATTAAATAATCTATTATGTGAAACAATCAGTTTGATTTATCGACTTTTATCCACTCTTCATTATTTTTTACAACTATGTATATAAGATAATAATTTTTCTAAATTTTTTAGCTTTCCAACGGTATATTATACATCTATATTACTGTTTTAATGATAAAAAACACTAAAACTGCATTAACATTTTTTTTTTGGTCTTTTCTCTTTTAGTTGGATATACTATCCCTTGATATTATATATTTATCCGTTTTTTAACATAATCACACTCAATCAAAATGAATCCTACGTGATATTAAAGACCAATTAATTTTGCATCGATTTAGAGAGTTGATTGAGATTAAAATCGTATGAGCTGTTTTGAGAAAATCGTAAAAATGTGCTAAATGCATGGTTTAAGTGGCTCTTCTGTTTTTCTAATTTTGATGAAACAGTTGCTGTAAAATCTCGAGCTTATAGTTTTCTTAAATATGAAATTTCAGTATTTTACGGATATTTATTTTCGTGCTAGACTTGTAACACACACACACACACGCAGGCGCACAGACCTTTTTGCGGAACTTGGTCAGGGGACTCTAAAACGTGTATTTCCGTTGAAAACTGGTAATCGAAAATTTCACCACTGGTGGGTGATAACAAGCATGACAGGGCTGGTCAGCCTGTAACAGTTTTTTTTTTTAAATGTGACAAAACGTATATTTATATAAGTGCAATATGAATGAATATTAAAGATCCCTTGAAAATGGCAAAAAGCCGAAACGCAGGGAGAAGGAAAAAAGAAATAAAAATTATTGAATGTAAATGGACCACTTTAATTTAAAAAAAGAACCTAACAATACATTTATTCATTCAAACACGTTTTAATTGTAATAAAATTGTTTATTTATTGACTGAAACCTAAGAACAGTAGAAAACTTATATATAAATATTATTTATTACTTATTTATGTGTGTATTTATTTATCTTTTAGTACTAAACGCCCTTCCAACTTGCTCCAACGTGACTCGTTAATCCTACGTAATCCAGATCATCTAGGAGACTGAACTTAAAATTGTCAAGATGAGGAAGATGGTTGGGGGTGCGGTCATAAATTAAAAACACACATTTAAAATAAGTGTTATTAAGATCCTTATCAATAAGAAAAAAATACATACTTTACTCTTATTGATAAGGATCTTTTTTCATTGCCCATTTCTTTCTCCCTCTTTCCATACTCATATCTTTCTCCGTTACATATCCTGACATATAATTATTAGTTTAATATTACATTATTTTAAAATTTAAATTATTTTTTATTCATACTGTTTCTCTTTTGTAATGACTATATTCTTTTTTATATATTACCTATACTCTTAACTATGTTTTTAATATATTACCGTCATATATCAACTCAAAATTGTTAATATTTAAAATTTTAATTGTTCACATATTTTTCCTTTATCATTTTTTTCATTTACTTAGTCTCTCTTTATATATTCTCATTACAATATTATCATCTCAATTATGTTTACTTCCATACTTTATAACTATCATCTTAATTTTGTTTATTTCCATACTTTATAACTGTCACATTATTTCAATACTTTATAATTGTCATCTTATTATCATTTTACATTTAATATTATTTATGTTCCCATAATTTATTACTGTCATATTATTATTATATACCAAACGCATTATTAAGTCTATAATTACATTGGTTGTTATCTTGTTTCTTTTAGCCTTGATGAAGGCCCACATTGTAGGCCGAAACGTCGGCACATAATTAAAATAACACTTATTTTAAATGTGTGTTTTTTATTTATGACCGCACCCCCAACCATCTTCCTCATCTAATTTCTCAACGGTCAACAAAACTCCATCATTATAAAATTGTCAAGGAATCTATTTACTTGAAAAAAAAAAAAAAATTGAGATAATAACTAGGGAAAGTTCCAATCACAAGACATTACTGTGTTTTATCATCTGATAACAAATTTGTTTGTAATAAAGCTTTAAATTAAAAAGAAAAAAAATAGGAAGTGCTTAACGTCATTTTCAACATCATTAAAGGTATTAAAGGTTCCCAAATTATTCTAACCATATCAGGAATGTCGAAATACATTCCATAGGACTTTTACGCTCATACGTAAAATTGAGAGTTTATATAGCAATCGTTTGAAATTACGAATTCTTGTTTTCAACGGATGCGCACGTTTTAAGATCCCTTAAGGCAGAAAACCAGGTTGCTTTTCCCCTCAATGGGTTGGCAACACCTATCCGAACCGACAGCTACCTGGGATCCACCTAAATATCATACACTAGAAAACACCTAATGTTCCCTTCACAATACTCTGCCCTTTTGTTGCCATACAATGGTCCCTTTCATTCAAGATTCGGCTGCTCTTAGGGACATTATAAGGCAATTTAAACATCCATTAGTCAACTTTGCCTGGATGGCCCTTGGCCCTTAGGCAACAACACAACCATTTTTTTAAATATAATCGTGTGTATGGCATTTTTATTGTAAAATTAAATAAGAACAATTGAAATTAAATAGTCTATAAATGGATTGAAATATACTCTTATTTCGTATGTATTGACAGTTTCATTTAAGGAGTTAATCATAAGAGCATTGCGCAGAATATTATTAACAGAATTTGTATTACTGAAGTAAGTATATTAATAACATTCTTTGTTCCAGCCTTAAAAAAAAATGTATTGATTATTTCTTTTAACAGTATCAAAATACAATTTGGATCACCTTTAACTCGAGAACATCCTTAACCTAGTATCAGAACTAGAGAGAAAACACTTTATTTTTAAAGCAGTGTTGCCCCACTGCATTAGGTTGCTTAACACACAGCATACTACGATTTATTTAGTAACAGTTGTTTTAAAATACTTACAATAATAAGTACAACATTAACGTAATATGATAATATAATTACATTATTTTTTCTTTAATAATTTATATGTTTGTTTATTTATTTAACGTCACTTTACGCTACTATGGCTAATCGGACGATGCTACAGTGGGAGTCCTAAATTTTGCCTATCCAGGTTTTATTAGGACAGGGATCTTTAACGAGTACCTGACATCGCACAGGCACGGGACCACCTTTTAACGTCCCATCCGAAGGACGGCGTAACTAAGGGTTTTTTACTCCCATTAAAAAATCCTAGGACCGCCTGCGGGTTTGAACCCGTGACCTTTTACATAAGAGGCTGTTACACTAACCACCCAGCTACAAGTGATCCAATAATTTATTTAATTTTTTTTTTTAATTTGCAAAGTGAAAATGTATTTGAAATAGTTTAATAATCTTTATAAAATTCCCTTATTTTATAAATATCTTTATAAACGAGACGGATACGTTTATTTATTCCTTTGATTTTCATTTTATTCGGTATATTCAAAAGCAAATATTACCTTAAATGATTAACTTTTCAAAATTAAATTATATATTATTTTACAAACATTCAGAAGAATTGCAATTTTTTTTTTCAATTATTTTAATCTTATTTTATTTTTTTATTATATCTTATGTTTTTGTTCTCATGTATGTTATTGTTTTGTAGATTTTTATTAGAATTTATATTTGAAGATATTTTATTTTCTCATTTTATTAGTTTAATTCTATTTTTTGAAGTTATTTTACTCTAGGACTCTAAAGTCCACTTTTTATTACCTGCTATATTATTCTGAAGGGAATTGTTCCAGAATAAATAAAGAATTATTATTATTATTTAAAAAAACAAAACATGGGCATACCTAAACAAGCAGGACTGGCTGGACGAGGATATTAAAGAAAGAATAAAGTCTGCAGTAAGGTGCTTCCAATCTTCAATAATCAGAAATGCCACAATAAGGTCTAACCTCGGTGTAAGATTAGCCAATGATCTTATTGAAGAAAAGCAGCTAAGATGGGGTTGGTTGGTCCATTTCTCAAGAATGTCGTATGATCGCGTGGCAAGTGCGTATGAGATTGGGAGGAAGAGATCAAGAAGGCTCACTGGAAAACGGAAATTGATTGGAGTTCAGTAAAATATGTAGTCCAGGATAGGAATAGATTGGATCAGTTCCTACATGCGATCGTCCATGCTGTAGAGAGGAAGGACAAACAAGAAGAAGAAAAAAAAAACTTTAAAAATTTTATGATAATCATAATTTATATAAATTCGTAAACTTTACAATATCTGTCCGCTCTTTGAACACATTACATTAAAAAAAAAAAAAAAAATGGAACGAAATACGTTAGCAACACTTGTAGTTTAGCCCAAACCTATTTCGAAAAGTCAAAGCGATAAGTACTACAAAAATTACTATTTGACGCCATCCACTAGAAGCGTAAGTTCAATATCGGCGATTGACAGATATTGAATAATTGAGAAGGTTACAATGGATTTAACGATTCTAGCGAACAATACACCAAAGTGAATCAAGAGCAATAAGATAATCTAGCGGCACGAGGCAGAGTAGGGGGGCTCTCCTGTCCCTACCTGTCCGACGGCAACGCTCACATCAAAGCTTACCCTCTCCCACCTTCCCCCTCTAATCTCTCAAAAGAATGTAATTATTACATACCAGTTGGCAGGTAACTTAACCGGCCTATCGGATCATCCGTTTAGGGCAATTGGGAATTTTATTGCTTTTCTTTTACAAGGGATTAGGCCTGTACCAATTGAGAGAGGATTAAATGTAATATGGTCTTAAACAAAAGATTTGGAGTCTAATGGTCTATATCCATCAGTAGCCGAATGAAGGGAGGGGGGCGTCCACTCGAATAAGGAATTTATATCCCTACATATGAACAACGTGATTCGGCTAGCCAGAAGAAATACGCTGGGGAAACTATCGATGTCGGATTTAGACCTCCTCCAGCACTTTTCGAAAGAAAATGTTTTTCAATAGTTTAACTCTACCTGGATCAGGGTTTCAACAGGGTCTATTCTTCAACATGCAAACAGACAAGTTTGCTCCAGATAGGATTAACCTCCCCCCTTACTAGTGTAACCGAAGAGTCACTTAAATCTCCCTTTTCGTCCAGCAACCGGCCTTCTTCACGGATATTCATTCAGGTACCATTGACACAGCCCACTCTGTACTGTACCGCCTGCTGATACCGAACGGAGTTGAGAAACGGAGCCAGCCTGCAGACGTCAGATAAGCCACATTAATAATTATTGAGGACCGACCCTCTTACATTTATATTATTATATTGCGTATGTTAACAATTGCAATAAAAACCAAATTAATGAACTCGATCTTTCAAGCAAAAACAATATAGGGCTGATATAGCGCATACCGGGCCCCGAAATTGTACAATCGAAAATTACCAATGTTGGTTTAAGTGGAATCGTTCGACTATTAATCAAATATTTTCTTTACTACAGCTTATTGGTGATGAAATTCCGTTTCTAGGGTGCACCGATGATTTGGTGTCTGCCAGGCGAAATCGTAACTATTTAATTATTTAAATACCAGTGCATTAATAAAAGCCGGTAAAGAGATAGGGCTTGATACAATACGGATAAGACGAAATATATGATTAGTAGCAGAAATGGTGAGAAATTTCAGTATTTAGGCTCTATGATAAAAATAAAAAAAATAAAATAGGAATCCAGTAGGAAATAAAGTAGCGGTTAAATGCAGAAAATGGGTGCTATTATTCTGATGCGAAATTACTCAGCTCGCGGCTTCTGTCAAGAAACTTAGAATGTTAGAATTTATAAAACTTTTATGTTCTCCACAGTTCTATGAGACTACTAGAGAATTTAGAGGCTATACAACTCTGAATTACGGAACTTGTACCCTGTCAGCACAATTGATTGGCGGCTCAAATGGGCTAGTAAAGTTGTTAGACTCAGTGAAGAAAGAATTCCGAAAAGTTAGTATGCACTAAATCTACTGGCGTCCGAGAGGTAGGCCGAGGCGTCGATGGGAGTATTGTGTTTAATTTGATCTATGGTTTTTGGGCTAGGACAGAGATCATTGGACGAATATGTGTAGTATTCACTGGTATCGGCGTAGATATAGAAATACCGTTGTCAAATCAGAAATTCAGTCAAGTATTCCGTCCCATCATTTTGCAATAACACAGGAGAAATTTAATGAATATATTTCGACATCAAAGGTAACACCCATCATATTTTTTAAAAGAGAAAATCAGACCAAGGCTGCGTAGTCATAAGTAAAAGGGATGACTGAGCAAGCGACGATCGAGTACCTAAGGATTCAATGGCCATTGCATCATCATTACAATCTAAACCTATCAAATGGATCTTATAAATTATATATAGCTATTAACAAATATGTACTTGTGATCTGTGATTTATGATCTTTTATCTGATAATATACCCTGAATTTATAACTTATTACAGCATGCAAATTTGAACGGATTCCTCGAATAATATCGTTGTTGAGGATGTATTAGTGGGTGCAAAGATAAATAAAATCTTTATTATCCTAGGGAAATTCCCTTTAGAATAAAATTAACAGAATATATAAAATGGGTTTCAGAGTTTTAGAGTATGTAAATAAATATAAACAAGTTAACTAAAACTAATAGAAAACAGGCATACGCAAATAAGTAAAAAATAAAATAAAATAGTACCCTATTTACAATTCTGTTATGACTGGGTGGTCAGGAGATGAATACATTAGCGGGACTTGAAGGTGGGAAGAGAGTTGGAATGACGGATAAAAAGAGGAATAGAATTCCATATGATTGAGGATCGGATAAGGAAAGATCTGCCGAAATGTAGAGAACGGTGGGCCGTAGTGTATGATCTGAAGGCCTAGAGCTGGATTGGATAACTTGCTTAAGGAATGATGCCAGGAAATACTTTGCGACGATTGGAAGGGTAAAGCCACCTCAACTCGCTATAAAATTCGAAGACGGAGATGTACCTCGGAACTCCGAATTTAAATCGAACAAAGCAATTGAAGAATAAGTTTTTTTTATTAAATAAATATTTTAACATTTTAAAACAAATATATGTAAATAAAAGTATGAATATGAAAATGGGTAAAATTTTGATTACAAACAACCGTATTCGTTTTTACACCTGTGAAACAGGGGCGTATTCGTATCTACATCTAGGAATATTTTCGCATTCTTATTTTTTAATTTTTTTTTTCCAGTGGCGCGACAGGCTCTGCAGGCTTCTGGGAGATCACACTAACCTTTCTCGATGAATTTTGTAGAGTAGGTTCACACACGGAAGAAGTTTTACTTCAATAATCCAGAAATTTTAATGGGGGGAAATGTAAGAAGGGAGATTCCATAACGTGTATGGCGGCTAGAAATAACGCTTGAATAGTAGAAAACCAAGGCAGTTTAATAAGGATTCCTCGTCAAACTCTCTTGTTTCTCAAATATGAGGAGGGTGGCTCTGCATATTGTTCCCATTGTTAGTAATAACTGCCTTCTTGATAGGACAACAAATAAGTTGCTCGTGCCGAAAGAGAGGAAACCGGAATGGGGCTGATTGAGTGAACCGGTTGCGGCGGTAGGAGCCTATCGACCGGGGACAAAGGGTCGCCATCCTTTGTCAAGTCACGTAGGCCCCCAGCGAGATTTAATTACCACAGCCTCTCCGCTCTAATTAGGAAAAAACAGGAGAGGAACCCAGGGCTTCTCCTCTATCTCCCTATTCCAAATTATATTACACCAAACATATAATCAACCCCATCCGCGTTTTCTTTCCAGTTATTCTAGAACTCGAATAAGAATACAGATACTTTCACCTTTGACTGTATGATGCGAAAAAATGATAAAGGAAGTTAAAGTTGATGCAAGTAGCTACCAGAGCCTTGATTTACAATGGGGCAGACATGATGTCAGTTTTTAGGAGCGGGAGAATTCCCATGAATTGGAATTAGATGGATCACTGAATATCAGATCAAAGAGACCAATCAAAAATGTCTATACGTATGTATATATCTATCTATCTATGCATGCATATATATATATATATATATATATATATATATATATATATATATATATTTACATTTTGTGCAAATTTAATTAAATTTCTGGAAGGAATTAGTCCGGGTGGCGGTCATTAAATGAAACAACTAAATAGTGTTAACTATTTTATTGTTTGCCAACGTTTCGACCCCCTTTGTGGGTCATCATCAGGGCTAGATGGGAGGTAGGTAGGATGGAAAATACGTAGGAAAAGGTAGAATGGAAAATACGTACTGATTTATGGACAGGGTCTGACAACAATGACTAAAATTCTTAATACTACCATACAAAGAATCAATGAAATTTAACTTATGATTATAATAATGATACAGGATAAAAATTATAATTTAATTCTTGAAATATCACCTATATAATAGTAAAAACAGTGATGGAAGATGTATATGGAGAAAAACTGACTGTACCTCCCAACTTAATTATCCCTAATTCTGTTTAAGGTATCCAAAGATAACAGGGTGGAAAAAAATAATAATGGAACATTGTAAAATACATTAATTGACAAATCTTACAGGTTGATAAAAAAGTTAAATAAACATAAATACAAGTTGGAATAAATTGAATAGTGAAGACATTTAGAAAATTTTAAATACATAAACAAAACAAAATAAATACATATATAGAATTATATGGATACCTAAAATAGATTTAAAAATATAAATAAAAACCAACAAACAATAATAATGAAAAACAAAACAATATATATGGTGGGATAGACAGAGAAAATATGCTACTTAATAGAGTTTAATATGTGGCTATATGTGGAGGAAATGCATTGTTTATCGGTTTTGTGGTTAACAGGATTGGATTGGAGGTGGATGTGGACGGATTCAGCGATTAGTCTTTTCCTATGGTTTGGAACATAATCTAAAATGGAGCAGTCGTCAAAGTTAAAGGAATGATTGAAATGTATGGAGTGTTCAGAAAGTTTTGAGGCTAGAGGGTTTCGAGAGGATACGGAGAGTTTATGTTGCGATATTCTGGTTTTTAGGTAATTTTTGGTTTCTCCTACATAGGATACATCACAATCTGAACATGAAATTTTATAAACAATATTGGAACGATATATAGGAGTGATCGGGTCTTTTGTATTGGTAAAAAGGTGAGAAAGCTTGTTCTGGGTCTTTAGTCCTAGTTTTAAGGAAGGTAAGGAAAATTTAAGGATTTTTTTTATATTTTCAGAAAGGTGCGGAATGTAAGGTAGGGATCTATATAAAAATATCATGGGTGAATCATGGTCGGGAATTGTAGGGGAAGTAACGGTGGTTTTTGTGTTATAAGAATCTATAAGGTTTTTAATGACTTTTTTTGGGAAGCTGTTTAAGGTTAGTATTTTTTTAATACGTTCGATATTATTAGGATGGTACTTTGGATCAGACAAGGATAGGCAACGGTGGACGAGATTCTTGGCAACATTTAATTTCTGATGATATGGGTGTTGGGAGAAGAAGTTGAGCAGTCTACCGGAATAGGTGGATTTGGTGTACCAGTCAGTTGAAATAGAACCGTCAGTGTTTCTAGTGATAAGTAAGTCTAAAAAGGGAATTGTCAAGTTGTTTTCTCTTTCTACGGTAAAACGGAGGCGTGGATCATATGAATTAAACGATTTTAGGATATCGGGGATTTTGTCTGGGTTCATTATAAGGAAGAGGTCGTCCACGTACTTTTTAATAAATATAATTTCATTTTTATAGGTTGCGGTTATAGAGTCGAGTAAGTCATTTAGTACGATATTAGAGAGGTCAGGAACGAGACAGTTACCCATTTTCCTTACCTTCTTTAAAACTAGGACTAAAGACCCAGAACAAGCTTTCTCACCTTTTTACCAATACAAAAGACCCGATCACTCCTATATATCGTTCCAATATTGTTTATAAAATTTCATGTTCAGATTGTGATGTATCCTATGTAGGAGAAACCAAAAATTACCTAAAAACCAGAATATCGCAACATAAACTCTCCGTATCCTCTCGAAACCCTCTAGCCTCAAAACTTTCTGAACACTCCATACATTTCAATCATTCCTTTAACTTTGACGACTGCTCCATTTTAGATTATGTTCCAAACCATAGGAAAAGACTAATCGCTGAATCCGTCCACATCCACCTCCAATCCAATCCTGTTAACCACAAAACCGATAAACAATGCATTTCCTCCACATATAGCCACATATTAAACTCTATTAAGTAGCATATTTTCTCTGTCTATCCCACCATATATATTGTTTTGTTTTTCATTATTATTGTTTGTTGGTTTTTATTTATATTTTTAAATCTATTTTAGGTATCCATATAATTCTATATATGTATTTATTTTGTTTTGTTTATGTATTTAAAATTTTCTAAATGTCTTCACTATTCAATTTATTCCAACTTGTATTTATGTTTATTTAACTTTTTTATCAACCTGTAAGATTTGTCAATTAATGTATTTTACAATGTTCCATTATTATTTTTTTCCACCCTGTTATCTTTGGATACCTTAAACAGAATTAGGGATAATTAAGTTGGGAGGTACAGTCAGTTTTTCTCCATATACATCTTCCATCACTGTTTTTACTATTATATAGGTGATATTTCAAGAATTAAATTATAATTTTTATCCTGTATCATTATTATAATCATAAGTTAAATTTCATTGATTCTTTGTATGGTAGTATTAAGAATTTTAGTCATTGTTGTCAGACCCTGTCCATAAATCAGTACGTATTTTCCATTCTACCTTTTCCTACGTATTTTCCATCCTACCTACCTCCCATCTACCAAACACTACCTAGTTTCCATTCTCCCACCATGCGGTACGTATCTCCACTCTACTTCATATTTTTATATTTCATATTTCATGTAAATTATTGATACCTGTGTAGATTTTGTTTAGTGAACATTTTTATTTTTTCTGTATAACACTTTCATTATTGTAATATGGTCATTGTATTTTAATTAAGTTTTTTTTACATATACAGTTCTTCTGTTATTTTTTCAATACCGACATTCTCTAGCTAAATAGGTTATATAATATTGTATGTAATGTCATTGAAATTATATTCTTTTGTATCTTTTTAGCCCTGATGATGACCCACAAAGGGGGTCGAAACGTTGGCAAACAATAAAATAGTTAACACTATTTAGTTGTTTCATTTAATGACCGCCACCCGGACTAATTCCTTCCAGTAATTCTCAACGGTCAACTAGTTACATCCACAATTAATTAAATTTCAATCACACATGTTAATTTCACATCACACACATTTATTCTGAATTTCATATCTTACTAGTTAGATAACAATTAATAAAAAAAGAAAAAAAACAAATAATAGATAAAACAACAATAAAAGAGAAACATAAAAAAATAATGAAACTATACCTATTCCTACCATAAATATTGTTACAAGGAAGTATATACGAATTTCAAAAGAAAAATTAACTTTTTTAAAAACGACACTAGACAATTTCCAGGGACAATTTTTATTGAGTAATATTACAATCTGTCATAAAGGCATTTAATCTCCGAAGCCAGTCGTCAATAGCAGCATGTAGCACCACTAGAGATTAACGCTGCAATGCTCTTCTCCAGTCTCTGCTGAGTTGCCTCGGCCTTGCAAGCTGGAGAAGGATCTTACTGAAAAACCCAATGACTTCCAGCAAACAGTATCATTTAGAGGCTTTCCAAAGTATTGTAGTGATAGTTTGGAGCGTTTCTCACGAAAAAGGAGCTTTGGTGCCATCAAAGTAAACTTAACTCTTCACCAAAGCATTTCTGACAAAGGGTGATGATATATTTCCACTCTTCTCACGACTTCCTTCGCTTCTATAGGGCTGTGCGCTTACACACCATCATTTTGGGTATTAGTTTTTTCTTGTATTGTAAACATTTTCTCATCGCTAAACAAAATCTTTCGAAAAGACCATTGGTGTAACGGCCAAGCAACACTTCGCATCTATCCATTCTAATTCGTTTTCAGGAATGTGGTTAGCCTTTGTCCTGTCATCCTTCGAAATGCACTCATGCTAAGGACACTTTTTATCGTGCGAGACAGTGATCTGACTGATATTCCCATTCCCTGAGACATTATTTGTTGTTTTCTTATGGGATTTCTTCTGATTTGAGCATCCACTGCTCTGGCAGGACTTGACATTCTCAAAGTGCCGGAACGACCCGGTCGAAGTCTGTCACATACAGATAGGGGCTCATTATATCCATTTATAGTGCGGTACACAAACATACGGATGATACCCAAAGGTATCGAAATGTTGAAAATCTTTAACCTACTTTTTTCAACTATCACAGTTAACCATTTCCCTAAAAGAAATAAGAGTTTACACATGCGTTGTGCTACTTGGCCGTTACCTACGGTCTCCATTGAAAGATTTTTTTAACGATGAGAAAAATTTTCAAAACCCCAGAAAAATTTAATCGCCAAAATGATGATTTTTTCTTTTATTTTAATAATACTGAATTTTATTTCATTAATCAATTTCTAGTAACTGTACGAAATCGAGCAATACTCGTATTTTGAAGTAGAAAATGCTCTAAGTTTATGGATATAATGAGCCCCTATCTGTATGTGACAGACTTCGACCGGGTCGTTCCGGCACTTTGAGAATGTCAAGTCCTGCCAGAGCAGTGGATGCTCAAATCAGAAGAAATCCCATAAGAAAACAACAAATAATGTCTCAGGGAATGAGAATATCAGTCAGATCACCGTCTCGCATGATAAAAAGTGTCCTTAGCATGAGTGCATTTCGAAGGATGACAGGACAAAGGCTAACCACATTCCTGAAAACGAATTAGAATGGATAGATGCGAAGTGTTGCTTGGCCGTTACACCAATGGTCTTTTCGAAAGATTTTGTTTAGCGATGAGAAAATGTTTACAATACAAGAAAAAACTAATACCCAAAATGATGGTGTGTAAGCGCACAGCCCTATAGAAGCGAAGGAAGTCGTGAGAAGAGTGGAAATATATCATCACCCTTTGTCAGAAATGCTTTGGTGAAGAGTTAAGTTTACTTTGATGGCACCAAAGCTCCTTTTTCGTGAGAAACGCTCCAAACTATCACTACAATACTTTGGAAAGCCTCTAAATGATACTGTTTGCTGGAAGTCATTGGGTTTTTCAGTAAGATCCTTCTCCAGCTTGCAAGGCCGAGGCAACTCAGCAGAGACTGGAGAAGAGCATTGCAGCGTTAATCTCTAGTGGTGCTACATGCTGCTATTGACGACTGGCTTCGGAGATTAAATGCCTTTATGACAGATTGTAATATTACTCAATAAAAATTGTCCCTGGAAATTGTCTAGTGTCGTTTTTAAAAAAGTTAATTTTTCTTTTGAAATTCGTATATACTTCCTTGTAACAATATTTATGGTAGGAATAGGTATAGTTTCATTATTTTTTTATGTTTCTCTTTTATTGTTGTTTTATCTATTATTTGTTTTTTTTCTTTTTTTATTAATTGTTATCTAACTAGTAAGATATGAAATTCAGAATAAATGTGTGTGATGTGAAATTAACATGTGTGATTGAAATTTAATTAAATTTGCACAAAATGTAAATATATATATATATATATATATATATATATATATATATATATATATGCATAGATAGATAGATATATACATACGTATACACATTTTTGATTGGTCTCTTTGATCTGATATTCAGTGATCCATCTAATTCCAATTCATGGGATTTCTTTGATATTCCATAGAATCGCGGGCGTATGTCTTCCTCCACCATTTTTTTTGTAAGGAGGGTGGTTCCTCCCCTCTGGAAAAAAGAAGTCAGCTTCTTCCTCACCCTCTTACTTCCATATCTCCACCCTCAGCAGTCAGCACTAATTATTTGTCCTAGTCAAGTCTTTCCTTCCTGCAATTATAATCTTTCGAGACAAATACTCTGACTTATCTGACTTGCTTTGTGAGCGTATGCACACAAAATTTTTAATACATATTTTTCCTTGTTGTTTCATCAACATAATATTTATTCATTTCTATATAAAATCATGGGTTTGAACCTGTTATGCTACTTACCACTGCGATGTTAAATCCTTAAACCCTTATTCAATATATCTATTAAGGGTCACCTGTGATACAGTGGCTAGTAAAACAACCTTTTATGTCAAAGGTCGCGGGTTGGAATTCGCAAGATGGAGCTATGATTTTGTAAAGAGAATAAAAAGTAAAAAACCTTTGGTTATGCCATCCTTCCTGGAGGACGTTAAATGGGTTCCTGGCGTGTGCGTTGTAAAAGAAATAGTTAAAGATCTGTATCCTTTTTAACCCTGGATAGGCAAAATTTAAGACTCCCGCTGGAGCACGCATTAGCCACAGTGACGTTAAATGATTAACAACAACATGATTCAATAAAAATATCAAGTTCTTAATAGGAAAACCTCATTAAATTAACTGTATAAAACGGATTCAAGAAATCGTGAAATAAATTAGAAAAAATTATGAATTTGATTACAAAAATTATGAATTAGAATGAAAAAAAATTATGAATTTTACGGAAAAATAAATATACAGGATATCTCATAATGTCATATGTTGATAATAAACTGCAGGATTAATTATGTAATTTTAATAAATTAAATTATTAAATGGAACAAGTATTTTTACGTTTTATGATACTTAATACTTTAAGTATAACTAAATTTTTATAAGAGAATATAATGCGAAAATAAAAATAGGATAAGAAAAGAAAAAATTAATAAATATTTTTATATAGCAAAACAATTATTATAAAACATATTTCTTCAGCCTTGACTGTAACTATCAAGCTTGAGGAATATTTGTAAAAATTAATTATGAACTGTTAGTTAAACTTGACAATATTGTATTTTTAAGCATACAAGGATATTGCTTTAAACTTTTATAAGATTAATAAGCGATTGGGAATTGATAAATTATTAATTCGTCTAATTTGTTAATTATTCCTTTTATTAAATTAATTAATAATACAATAAAATATCTCTCCATCAATTAGTTATGTTATTTCATTACATATTCTTATATGCTGACAGTATTTACGTCATTTAAATTCCTTCTTTTCTAGCACCTCCTAGCAACCCAAAATGACGCTGCCTGACTATAAAATAATTTTCATTTGATTGTATTAAATTTTTTTTTTTCCTTTGGTTCAATCGTTACAGTATTTGTTCAGTTTTTTTTATATCGTTATTTTTGTCACTAGAAGATTTCATTTCCTATAATTATATTTTTTATTTTTTTTTTTAGTTTTAATTGTTTTATCTTTCATTAATTGAGACGTTGATTTCCAAAAGGTACTAAAGGACATTTTTTACGAAATTGATTTTTTTACATATTTTTATTCTCATCAATTAGTTTTATCTAAATATTCTATTTGATTTTATCTAATGTACTCTCAAGTTCTTAAAAAAACGCGATTTAGAAATGCGGTCATTTTCTAAAATTACTAATTACGCATTTATTTTTGTTCCAAATCATTCTAAAAGAAATCATTTCATAACTTTAATATGATGTTATTATTATAGTAAAAAAATAATTCTAAATTTTAATGCAAAAAGACCCGAATTAGCTAGTTTAATAATATAGTAATGAGAGATTTTCGCGCTTCCTGTAAAATTTCCTAGAATGGATATAGTACATTTTGGAAATCAACGTCTCAATTCTTGGTCTGATATAGATTCTTTATTATTTCAGAGCTAATTTTATTTTAAGAATACTAACTACTAGTGCAATGTTACTAATTATTTTTGTTTTATTTAATTTATTAAACTCATATATTTCTCATTTTTTTCCAACATAATCAGCTTCTGAAGATTCTTTTATTTTATTTATTTCGTGTTGTATGCAAATTCATCAATTATTGTAAATAGTAGTTAACCATGTTCATCTTGTCTGTTGGCCAGACATATTGTATATTTAAACTTTACAAACCTGTTATTCTAAAGGGATCCAGTCCCAGAATAAAAATTATTTTCTATCTTCTATCTATTTCTCGGTTTACCTAGAATAATATTATACATCTGAATTACCATTCATGTTTCTGAAGTAAAAATAAGGTAAACAAGTTCTCATTTATTGTTAGTTAGTTGATTTTTAAATGTTTATAAATGATTTCATTGTTTATACATATCTCACTACTGCGAAGAATAAGATACTGTCAACTATTTCAAATTGATTTTTTTTTTACCAATATATGAAAAAATAGAGAGTTTGACAAGGAATACTAGAAAACCTTTGTTTTCTATTGTTCTACTCTTATTTCTGTCAGCCAAAAGTAACGTAACCGCAGCTTTCGACATGTCTTTCCTAATCAGATCCTCGCCCGTATGGAATGCTGTTATTCCTTCATATGGTCAAATTAGTATTAAATTACTAGTCTCTCATGCTAAAGTTGTGAGTTCGAATCCCAGTCCCAAAGGGGGTTTTATAAGAATGTAATTAAATGGGGATTCACTCACAGACTCTCCCCCGGGTATATGAGACCCGTCAGCCAAATGGTGGCCACTCACAAAATTAGGCGTAGGGAGTGATGACCCTACACTAGAAAATACATCACGAAACGTGAGTCTAACCTCCCAGGAGATTACACCGCGAGGCCCAGGGTCTACACGGCCTGTCGCGCCACGGGAAAAAAAAAAAAAAATATATATATATATATAATATATATAATATGAAAAATGACGCAAGAGAAAGGAAGGCGGACATGAAAGTTTTAAATTTTAAGTTTTTTAAAGATTCCAAATAAGAGTCAGAGGAAATACAAGTTTTACGACCCACTTGTGTGCACGTGAGCAAAGTAAATCTAGTTCAAAAACTAAAAGTTGTTCGGAACTTCAATTTCAAATTTAATACATTATGCCTGCTATGTTACAGCAAATTTTTCAACAAAATCGGCAAACCAGAAGTAAATAAATCGGCCACTTTATCCTATTTATTTTGCATATTTTTAAGATTTTCTAAAAAACGGCTCTAACGATTTTGTTCAAAACTTGCTACACTGGTGTGAAATTTAACAGGGTTTAATATCATGTAGATTTACTTCTGATTGAAATAGTCTGAAATAACTTCATCAGTAATAAGTTTATTCCCTATTCGTCACTTCTTATTAACTTTTACAACTTTTTGTATCAGATAATAATTTTTCTATATATTATACGCCTATATTACTGTTCTTAATATTGTGTGTTACCCGAACCACATTTTTTAATTAAATAATCTATTATTTTATTATCTATGACAATCAGTTAGTTTTATCGGCTTTTCACCACTCTCCATTGACTTTTACAACTTTATGTATCAGATAATATTTTTTCTAAATTCTTTCTCTTCCCAACGGTATATTATACGTCTATATTACTGTTCTTAATATCGTGTGTTGCCCGAACCACTTTTTTATTTTTTATTAAATAATCTACTATATTATTATCTAAGACAATCAGTTAGTTTTATCGGCTTTTCAGCACTCTCCATTGACTTTTACAACTTTATGTATCAGATAATATTTTTTCTAAATCTTTCTCTTCCCAACGGTATACGGAAAAAATACTTTTTCTCTTTTATCCTTTAGTTGGTCATCAAATTCGTCCAATTTGTATATTTAGCCGTCCTTTACAATGTCATTAAGATGATAAGGTTAATCTTTTGAAATATACAAAATTAAAGGTAGTCTAGAGGAAGATGGAAAGATGTTATAAAAAATACAGTCTGATACAAAAATTGTAAAAGTTAATGTAGAGAGATGAAAAGTGGATAAAACTAACTGATTCTCGAATTGAAATTCGTGTTATGCGCACTAATTTTTACTTTCACTTACCTATTTATGAAATATATAGTAAAGGAAAGTAATGCGATTGTAAAAATTTTCGAATTCCACTTTTCAACGGAAATACACGTGCGGGCAACACACCACATTTTTTAATTAAATAATCTACTATATTATTATCTATGACAATCAGTTAGTTTTATCAGCTTTTCACCACTCTCCATTGAATTTAACAACTTTATGTATCAGATAATATTTTTTCTAAAATCTTTCTCTTCACAACGGTATATTATACGCCTATATTACTGTTATTAATATTGTGTCTTACCCGAACCACATTTTTTAATTAAATAATCTATTATTTTATTATCTATGACAATCAGTTAGTTTTATCAGCTTTTCACCACTCTCCATTGACTTTTACAACTTTATATATCAGATAATATTTTTTCTAAATTCTTTCTCTTCCCAACGGTATATATACGTCTATATTACTGTTCTTAATATCGTGTGTTACCCGAACCACATTTTTTAATTAAATAATCTATTATTTTATTATCTATGACAATCAGTTAGTTTTATCAGCTTTTCACCACTCTCCGTTGACTTTTACAACTTTATATATCAGATAATATTTTTTCTAAATTCTTTCTCTTCCCAACGGTATATTATACGTCTATATTACTGTTCTTAATATCGTGTGTTGCCCGAACCACTTTTTTATTTTTTATTAAATAATCTACTATATTATTATCTAAGACAATCAGTTAGTTTTATCGGCTTTTCAGCACTCTCCATTGACTTTTACAACTTTATGTATCAGATAATATTTTTTCTAAATCTTTCTCTTCCCAACGGTATACGGAAAAAATACTTTTTCTCTTTTATCCTTTAGTTGGTCATCAAATTCGTCCAATTTGTATATTTAGCCGTCCTTTACAATGTCATTAAGATGATAAGGTTAATCTTTTGAAATATACAAAATTAAAGGTAGTCTAGAGGAAGATGGAAAGATGTTATAAAAAATACAGTCTGATACAAAAATTGTAAAAGTTAATGTAGAGAGATGAAAAGTGGATAAAACTAACTGATTCTCGAATTGAAATTCGTATTATGCGCACTAATTTTTACTTTCACTTACCTATTTATGAAATATATAGTAAAGGAAAGTAATGCGATTGTAAAAATTTTCGAATTCCACTTTTCAACGGAAATACACGTGCGGGCAACACACCACATTTTTTAATTAAATAATCTACTATATTATTATCTATGACAATCAGTTAGTTTTATCAGCTTTTCACCACTCTCCATTGAATTTAACAACTTTATGTATCAGATAATATTTTTTCTAAAATCTTTCTCTTCACAACGGTATATTATACGCCTATATTACTGTTATTAATATTGTGTCTTACCCGAACCACATTTTTTAATTAAATAATCTATTATTTTATTATCTATGACAATCAGTTAGTTTTATCAGCTTTTCACCACTCTCCATTGACTTTTACAACTTTATATATCAGATAATATTTTTTCTAAATTCTTTCTCTTCCCAACGGTATATTATACGTCTATATTACTGTTCTTAATATCGTGTGTTACCCGAACCACATTTTTTAATTAAATAACCTATTATTTTATTATCTATGACAATCAGTTAGTTTTATCAGCTTTTCACCACTCTCCATTGACTTTTACAACTTTATATATCAGATAATATTTTTTCTAAATTCTTTCTCTTCCCAACGGTATATTATACGTCTATATTACTGTTCTTAATATCGTGTGTTACCCGAACCACATTTTTTAATTAAATAATCTACTATATTATTATCTATGACAATCAGTTAGTTTTATCGGCTTTTCACCACTCTCCATTGAATTTAACAACTTTATGTATCAGATAATATTTTTTCTAAAATCTTTCTCTTCACAACGGTATATTATACGTCTATATTACTGTTCTTAATATCGTGTGTTACCCGAACCACATTTTTTAATTAAATAATCTACTATATTATTATCTATGACAATCAGTTAGTTTTATCGGCTTTTCACCACTCTCCATTGAATTTAACAACTTTATGTATCAGATAATATTTTTTCTAAAATCTTTCTCTTCACAACGGTATATTATACGTCTATATAACTGTTCTTAATATCAAAAAACATAAATTACATAAAAAAAATCCTTTTCTTATTTATCCTTTAGTTGGGCATCAAATTCGTCCATTTTGTATATTTAGCCGTCCTTCATCAATGTCATTAAGATGATATGGTTAATCCTTTGTAATGTACAAAATTAAAGGTAGTTATAAAAAAATACTGTCTTATACCAAAAATTGTAAAAGTTAATATAGAGAGATGAAAATAGATGAAACAAACTGATTCTCGAATTTAAATTCCTGTTATACGCACTATTTTTTACTTTCACTTACCTATTTATGAAATATATGGGAAAGGAAAGTAATGCGATCGTGAAAATTTTGAATTTTGTGAATTCCACTTTTCAACGGAAATACACGTGCGGGCAACACATCACATTTTTTTTATTAAATAATCTACTATATTATTATCTATGACAATCAGTTAGTTTTATCGGTTTTTCACTACTCTTAACAATTGAATGTAGTTATATTATTTATAACTGTAGTATAGTTATATTATTGCAGTTATATCTAAATGATATGTTTCCAACAAAAATTAATACAAGTTTTATTAAAATAAACTTAGAAATTTTTCAAATATGAGTATATTTAATAGTTTTTAAATTGATTTCAACAGTTGAGGTAAGTGAAAGTCGTGTATTGCCCGCACCAGATTTTATTATTAAATAATCTACTATATTATTGTTATCTATGACAATCAGTTAATTTTATCGGATTTTCATCACTTTCTATTAACTTGTACAAGATTGTGTATAAGATAATATTTTTTCTAAAATCTTTAGCTTTTCAACGGTATATTATACATGTTTATTACTGTCCTTATTTTCAATAAAACAAAAATTGCATTAGAAAATATTTTCGATCTTTTATTCTTTAGTTGGAGATCAAATTCGTTCAAATTGTATATGTATCCGTTTTTTAGCAATGCTAATCAGATGATTATTTTTATCCAATCTACAAAATTATAGTTACTTACTACGCAGTGGCCCCGCGACCTTTTGTAAATATATTGGAGTTCTAGCACTGGCTAGATTCTCCACTCTATGTGATGTATGTATGAGTGTGTGTATGTGTATATAGGTATAAGTGAATTATTGACTTTTGTATTGATTCATTATTGTGTATATATTTTATTGTAATTTTATGTTGTGTAAATATTGTATGAATGTAGTATGTTTGATATCATTCAGCAATACTATTAATGTCCAAATTGGGACAGATTGTAAAATTTTCTCAATAAAAATTGTTATTACTACTTTAAAGGAAGAAAATTTAAATTATCGGCATTTAAGCCCTGTCAATCTATTTCAATCAGAATGAAACCTACATTATATTAAAGCCCATTCAATTTTATATAGATGTAGCGAGTTTGATCAAAATAGTTTGAGCCGTTTTTGAGAAAATTGTAGAAAGAGGCAAAATGCATGGTATAAAGTGGCCCATCTGATTGGCTGATTTTGATGAAGAAGTTTCTATAACATATCGAGCTTATAGTTGTTTTAAATATGAAATTTCAGTTTCATAGGACTTTTAGTTTAAGCGCTGGAGAGATCTAAAAATGAGTATTTCCGTTGAAAACGGGAATTCGAAAATTTTCACGATCGCAATACTTTCCCTTGCTATATTTTTCGTTTTTGAACATAAGATCAGTAATTTACATGTATGATATACCGTTGGAAAGCTAAAGATTTTAGCAAAAATATTATCTCATACTCAAGCTTTTAAAAGTTAATAGAGAGTGATAAAAAAGCCGATGAAACTAAGTGACTGTTTTACATAATAATATAATCGATTTTTTAATAAAACACATGTTTCTATAGAAATTCCATTTAACTAATTCTTTAATGGTTTCACTCCTTTTGATCTCTTACAGCATTTGAAAATTCTTTAATCGATTTTAAAAAACGGAGGTAAGTGAAAGTCGTGTGTTGCCCGCACCAGATTTTTTTTTTTACTTGTAATGATGAGAGACAAAATAGATGCGATCCATAGCTGGGATAGGGATAGGGTACATGTGATAATATTCTGTTTTATATTGAAACATGAGACGAGGAAACTTGGTGGGAGGGGGTGGTTCAAGAGCGTGGCCTGCTGACAAAAGAACACTGGCCTCACTCTACCTTAGCCACTCGATCAATACTCGCGTCTTAATTCTCCATTAGCACTTCCGTCACACGGCTATTCTCGTCGGATATCCAGTCTCCTCTCATCTTCTTT
Source organism: Piezodorus guildinii (assembly GCA_023052935.1). Lineage (NCBI taxonomy): Eukaryota > Metazoa > Arthropoda > Insecta > Hemiptera > Pentatomidae > Piezodorus > Piezodorus guildinii. Next base: position 33,370,220 of record CM041295.1, on the reverse strand, counting down.
CTTGTCTTCGCATCCTCCTCAGAGGAATCTACCCCGATGGCAGAAGAGGTGTATCTTGGATCACAAAAAACAGAAATATTTTAATCTGGTGTTGAGCTCACGTGACCCAAGTGGCGGATCCGCAGGGAAAAGGGAAACATCCTCAATTCCCTCAACAACAAAAATAAATAAATAAATAAAATAAAATAATAATAACCAATTAGAAAATAATCTAGCGCGCACCACACGACTAACACTTACCTCTCTCTTAAAATAGATTTAAGCTACTTTTAAATAAGGTTAGATTTGAAAAAAGATTAAGGAGAAGAAATAAAGGTTTTATTTGCAATATACAATAATTTGTTAATTACATTGGTTGGTAGTTTTAATTAATGAACCTTTGTAATCGACCAAAAAAAATCCCTCCCCCTACCTCAAAATTTCAGGGCTTACGTTTTCAAGAAACGTAGAAGCCGAATAACCAATAATAAAAAATTCACCACAAAATTACTAGGGCATGCAACGATGATTCCTAAGACCTAGACTTTTATATCAGCTGGTTATTTTTAAAATGGCGGCCGATTAAAAGTTATTTACTTCAACAACTCAGTTATTTTTGAAGATAGAGAAAATATATATTAGTGTTTTTTAACTAAAAACAGCGAATAGTTATACAAAAGAGAAAAAGGAAAGAAAAAAAAAATCAGGGCTTACGTTTTCAAGATACGTAGAACCCGAAAAACGAATAAAAAAAAAATCCAACTAACCATTTTTTTTTTAATTCGCCACAAAATTACAAGGGCATGCAACGATGATTCCTAAGACCTAGACTTTTATATCAGCTGGTCATTTTTAAAATGGCGGCCGATTAAAAGTTATTTACTTCAACAACTCAGTTATTTTTGAAGATAGAGAAAATATATATTAGTGTTTTTTAACTAAAAACAGCGAATAGTTATACAAAAGAGAAAAAGGAAAGAAAAAAAAATTGAGGGCTTACGTTTTCAAGATACGTAGAACCCGAAAAACGAATAAAAAAAAATCCAACTAACCAATTTTTTTTTAATTCGCCACAAAATTACTTAGGCATGCAATGATGATTCCTAAGACCTAGACTTTTATATCAGCTGGTCATTTTTAAAATGGCGGCCGATTAAAAGTTATTTACTCCAACAACATAGTTATTTTTGAAGATAGAGAAAATATATATTAGTGTTATTTAACTAAAAACAGCGAATAGTTATACAAAAGGAAAGAAAAAAAAAAAAAAATGAGGGCTTACGTTTTTAAGATACGTAGAACCCGAAAAACGAATAAAAAAAAAAATCCAACTAACCAATTTTTTTTTAATTCGCCACAAAATTACTTGGGCATGCAAAAATAATAATAAAAAATAGGTTGAACTTAATAACATAATTATTATAAATAAGAGGGGTAATTTGCAAGACGGGTGATATAAATATGCTTTTTGGAATGATATTTGTATGAGAAAGAGCAGAGAAAAATTTAAAAAAATTATAATAAAAATTTATATATAAAAAATAAAAATAAAATAATAATTATAATAAATTAGGTTGAACTTAATAATAACATAGTTATTATAAACAAGAGGGGTAGTTTGTAAGATGGATGAGATAAATATGCTTTTTAGAATTATATTTGTATGAGGAAGAGCAGAGAAAAATACAAAAAAAATAATAATAAAAATTTATATATATAAAAAAAAAAAATAATAATACAAAATTAGGTTGAACTTGATAATAACATAATTTTTATAAACAAGAGGGGTTATTTTTAAGTCGGATGAGTTAAATATACTTTTTAGAATTATATTTGTTCAATCCAATTTCATCTGGTGATTAGGGGCACCATTTTTTTTTTTAATATATTTATTGAGATATATTACAATTTGTTTCAAAATAAACAATAGTAATAGTGATACGAGACTTAAATGACAAAAATATAGAAGAAAAAAAACAGCATATATATATATATATATATATATATATATATATATATACAGTAGAAAAAATAATAAAAAAACAACAACCTATAATTAAAATAAATACAAAGACAATACCTATATACAATATAATCATCAATTAAAAAATCATATAATCCAGAGATAAATATTCATGATTCGGGAACACTAAAGAAATAAAGGTTAAAAGTTAATTTTTAAATGACCTCACAGTTTAAAAAGCCATTCGGTGCGGCTCAGGCCTGGTTTGGATTATTGTTATTAGTGGGCAGTGAAACAGAAGGAGCTCAAGATCAACGTACTCAGCTAAGAATGACAATCGCCAGGTAGGGGAGTGATAAAAGAAATTTTTACGGCTGATAAGTAAAAATTGCCCACTGTGCGGGGTGGAACACCGCTGGGAGTGAAGACTAGGAGTCAAGTGACGCGTTAAGATCGGTAGTGGGTGCGGGACCCCCGCGGAAGTTCCCACACCGCCAATACTCGGACCCAAAGGTTCGTTTCTGCTCTGCTGCTTCACCCGATCCACATTGTCAGACTCCTACGACCCCGGCGTAACGGTGTTGCTATCCTACCAGGGATCCTATGTAAAACATTCGAATCCCCCTCCCCTTCATTAGGGAATTTCGTTATAGAGGGTTGTAAAGTCGCCTAGGAAGCCACCGATTTCACGCAAGAACTGCCATGCCAGTAAGGTGGCTAACAGTTCTTAATTTTTTTTATGTTTTGTCCTTCCTAGCTGTGGCGGATCCACGGGGGGGGGAGGGGAAGGGGCACACAGCCCCCAAAACACATCCCCGCCAAAAAAATTTTTTTTTTCTTTTCTGAAACATTTTATTGGTATTTACAACTGAATTAAAACGAAAAAAAAAAATAGATCAAGTAAATGCGATAGTTATATAATACAATGATATGATATACATGTTAAGAAGCTTCCCATTGGATGTTCTCTAAAAATATTCTTAACTAGAAGGTCCTGGGGCCATTTCCTTTTCAGGCGCCTCGGAGGATTATCCGGAATTGAAGAGGAAGAAAGGATTGAAACTAGTGGGTTAGAGTAAGAATGGAGTTTGTCATGAAAGGATTGATACGATATTGAGCCCCAAAGCTCTACACCGTAAGTCCAGATAGGTCTTATAGTAGTGATGTAGATGAGCCTTTTGTAGTTCAGAGGAAGGTTTGACCGTTTGTCTAGTAAGTGTTGAAGTAGCCTAAAACGGCAAGCTAAAAAAAAATTAAAACTTCTTTTCCGGAAGACCATTCTGACGCCGCCGCACATTTGAAAAAAACGCTGCAAATTATTACACAATGGTTTATTATTTCCAAATAACTATTAGGGTATAACTGTATATAGGCAAATAACTAATATGAAAATAAATAAATAATTCAAAGGAAAATGAAATATCACCACTTCAAAGGGTATGGCCGGGTAAGTATTGTAAATCTGCCCCAGCGGCTTTATTAGCTCAAAATTGAGGGATCAATTTGGTGTTGAATAAAAATAATTCATCTAAATTTTTAGCTTTTTTTCGATAATTTTTAAAAACCTTTCTTTTAACAGAATTTTTTTTTTTTTAAATATTTATTTATTGAAATTTACAACTGTAATTTATATTACAACAAGTAAATATGCTAAAAGAAAAATCACATGATATAGACTTGTAGAGGAGCAACCCAATGGAAGCACTCTAGTAACTATTTTAAACAAGAAGGTCTCGAGGCCATCTTATTTTCAGACGCCTCGGAGGATTAATAGGAATCGAAGAGGAATCAAGGGTTGAAATTTGTCTTAGAAGGATTGATATCTAGTTCGGCCCAAATCAGCAACATATGGAACATTAAGGTCTTTATGGATGATTTTATTTGTGACAAAGTAAGGAGCGTTGAGGATTTTACGAAGGATTTTGGATTGGATACGGGAAGAATTTGATGGTTTAGTCGAGCCCCAAAGCTCAACTCTATAAGTCCATATAGGCCTGTAGAGGAGTATTTTGTAGTTCAGTGGGAGGTTAGAGCGTTTGTCAAGTAAGTGTTGAAGTAATCGGAATCGGTGAGCAGTTTCTTGTCGTTTCAGTCTTGTGTGCGGATTCCATGTGAGACGTTTGTCAAGGAGGAGACCTAGGTAGCGGATCTGTTCAGCCGGGACAAGCGGAATATTATTAAAGGGTACAGTAGGACAGGATGTCATTGGTTTACGACGGAGGGTAAAGGTAATTTGGTGGGATTTGTCTGAATTTATTTTCATTCTCCAATTCTGACACCATATTTGGAGGTCTCTTATTTGGGATTGTAGGGTTTGAGAGGCAATAGTTGGATCGTTATTGACTGATAACACACAAGTGTCATCAGCATAGTGGAAACAGAAAAATTTAAAGTGTAAAAATTAATGTTTTCTATCATTAGTAATACTTGATAATTTTTAAGTCTTCTCTTAAATATTTTATTCTTAATATTTTCAGCACGCTCGATGGTCAACGTACCTAACAGGGTATGTATAGCCGGGCGAGAATGAGAAATCAAATAAAAATAGATCACCTAAATTTTTAGCTCTTCAACAGTTTTCGAGTCATTTAAAAGAACCTCGTTTTTCGATTTTACTAGTTATTTAAGAGTAAAATTATAAATTAATGATGATTTTTTATATTCTTAGGAGATTATTAACAAACTTATTTTTTATAAAATCGTGCATTTAACTTATATAATAGAGTGCTGCCAACGGGCAGTTTCTCTTCATATTTTTTTTCATGTATTTTATCATTAATCAGCATATTTACTAGTTGTATAATAATATACAGTTGTAAATTTCTATAAAAATATATTTAAAAAAATAAACTTAAATTTTTTATTATTATTGGAAAATGTGTAAACAATTATTTCTCACCAAAAATTCACAATTACATTACTTCTAAATCATTTTACTACAAAATTATTAGATATAGTCTATGTATTTCATAACACCCGCCAACTAGCTAGAGCTGTCTGTATAACGCCGTCTATTTAGCTGCTAAATTTTAGCACTATCAATAATTTCTTCTAAGGTCTCGCTTGTCCAGGTATTCTCTATGGCTTTCTCTAGGAATGTATTTTCGGTTAAAAAAGTAATTTTCTACACATTTTTCGATAATTTAAAAACTATAAGTATCTTAAAACTCAAGATTTCAGGGAAAATATCAGTTTTTAATTTTTTTTCATATTGTTCCACCACTTCAAAAAATTCTTCAGTACAGAGGAGCATAAAAGACATTTTCTAGCAAAATTCGGTGAGTCATATCTGACTTGCCTATTTCTATCATTGAAAAAATAACGATTTAGTGGCTACAAATTCTTTGGATACAAAAAAAAAAAAAATCCGAAAACTTTTGTTCAAATTTAGACCTAAAAAATATAATGGAACGCCTTTTATTTGTAAGAGTGATAAAAATACATCCATTATGTTTTTGAATCTTTGAAATGTTTATTTGTATATTTTTTTAAAATTTAATCACTTTATTCTATATAAGGCCATCCGATTTAAAATAATATGACCTATCATCAATCTCTATAGTGGTTTCTGCATATATCACATCTTTTTCAGAAATATAGGTAAGTGAAACTAAAAAAAACTAAATGATAAAGTTACAAAAAAAAAAACAAGCAGTGGTAATAAAAACATTATGAAAACATGTTATTTGAATTTAGAAAAAAAATTATTTATTATAAAATTTCATCAACCCAAAGGAAATATGTACAATATATAATAGGAAACAATAAAAAACACTACACTACGTAATAACAGAATGCCCTATTTATAGTGCTATTAGAAATCTATACATCCCGTACGTAAACAATTTTAGATATTTTTTTTTTTTTTTATTGATTAAAATTACAATCTGTCCCAATTTGGTCATTTATAGTAGTGCTGAAAGATATCATACATACTACATTCATACAATATTTACACGACATAAAATTACAATAAAATATATACACAATAAAGAATCAATACAATAGTCAAGAATTCACTTATACCTATATACACATACACACACTCATACATACATCACATTGAGTGGAGAATCTAGCCAGTGCTAGAACTCCAATATAATTACAAAAGGTCGCGGGGCCACTGCCGTTTCAACCTTCTAGGTGGGTTGTATGGATGAGTGGAGCTGGATAGGGATTGAGCTAGAGGATTAGGATGATGAAATAGGTTCTGTTGGAATTTGGAAAATTTGGATGGAATTAGGTCTGAAATAAATGGAACATTAAGGTCGTGGTGCAAGGTATAGTTGGAGACATAATAAGGAGCATTTACTATTGTACGAAGGACTTTGGATTGAAAGGATTGAATGCGTTTGATGTTAGTACGTTTAGCTGTCCCCCACAGTTCAAGTCCGTAGGTCCAGATGGGCTTCAGTATTGTCTTGTAAATTAATAATTTGTTGTCAACTGTAAGTTCAGATTTTCTGTTGAGTAGTCGGTATAACTGTCCGAATCGTCGGTTGAGTTCTTGTCTTTTAAGTCTTGTATGTGGGTTCCAAGTCAATCTTTTGTCTAACAGTAAGCCAAGATACCGGACTGTATCTGAGAGAGGAATTGGTAATGAGTTTAATTTTAATTAATTTAATTTAATTTAGTTTAATTTAACAGAAAATTTTATTCATACTATATTTACTCTACACGAAACAATCGAACGAAACAGCTTTACTATTATATTATTAACTTTCTTAAAATTATTGCTTTCATTATCAATGAATAACCTCATTTGTTTATTTGTATTTCCAGCTGGCTATATTTATATTTATGTTTCACTGCTATTGACCGATATAAAAAGAAACCAACATGATTTATTCAATGTTTATTATATGAAGTATACTTATGAAGTATATTAACAGTTTTACTTATCTTTAACCCTTTTCGTATCGGACGATATATTATCGTTTGCTACCCTTGGCAAAAGTGCCAATGACGATATATCGTCGTACGTGTAATAGAGCCTTATTCTTCGCATTGCAAGAAAACTATCTAATTTTTTTTTTTTAAATAATTTTATTGGTATTTACAGCTGTATTAAAAAAAAAATACATCAAGTAAATGTGATGTGTTATATAATACAATAACATGATATAAATGTAGAGAAGCTTCCCATTGGAAGCACTCTACAAATATTCTAAACTACAAGAACTCGGGGCCATTTTCTTTTCAGGCGTCTCGGAGGATTTCCAGAATTGAAGAGGAAGAAAGGATTGAAAGTAGTGGGTTAGAGTGAGTATGGAATTTGTCATGAAAGGATTGATACCTGGTCCGGGCTAAATCAGTAACAAAGGGAACATTAAGGTCTTTACGGATAAGTTTATTCGTGATAAAGTAAGGAGCGTTGAGGATTTTGGATTGTAAGGATTGGATGCGGGAAGAATTTGATGGTTTAGTAGAGCCACAAAGCTCTACTCCGTAAGTTATAATAGTCATGTAGATTAGCCTTTTGTTGTTCAGAGGAAGGTATGGCCGTTTTCTAGTAAGTGTTGAAGTAGCTTAAAGCGGCGAGCGGTTTCTTGTAGTTTTAGTCGTGTATGTGGATTTTTTAAGTTAGCCGTTTGTCAAGAAGAAGTCCTAGGTATCGGATCTGTTCAACAGGAGCTAGTCGAGTGTTATTAAAGGATACTGTAGGGCAGGAAGTCAAAGGTTTAGGACGAAGGGTAAAGGTTATTTGATTGGATTTGTAGGAATTTATTTTTATTCTCCAGTTCTGACACCATACTTCTAGGTCTTTGATGTGGGCTTGCAGGGTATGTGGGGCAACAAACGGATCTTTATGAACTGATAACACGCAGGTTTCATCAGCATTGGTAGAAAGGAAAGTGTTAGGATGGGTATATACTGTGTGCCGATAGAATGGGTCCTAGGATACTGCCTTGAGGAACACCAGCAGTCTGTGTAAAAAGGGATGAATAGGAACTATTGTGATTTATTTTGAGGGATCTATCAGAGAGGTAGGATTGAAGAATCAGGAAATATATGGGAGGAAGGAATTTACGGAGTTAGTACAACAGTCCTGGGTGCCAGACTTATCTCTATAATTTAAAAATGATATATATTTTGATTGTAAATGATCAAATGTTGTTGACAAAGAATTCGTAAACCGGTTTGAGTCTGATAGTTTACACATTCTGTACCGGAGTGTGCTGAGTCAATGTTTACGCTGGAGCGATAAGGACACTGGGCACCAGACACTCTTTTAAGTCCTAAGTCGAAATAGAGTTCAATTTTTATATTGTTTATAATTGTGTTGTACATAATGTTTGAATCTCTGCAGCCTAATGTTTAGCTTCCTGATGAGTTTCTTGAAACTGTTTCGCTTTATTTTGCCTCCATTTCCTGTCCTTTTATGATATTAAATATATATATTTTTTAAATTATTTTATTGAAATTTACAACTGTACACAGTACAACAAGTAAATGAGCTATTTACAGAAAATTGGCTGGAAAAAGTCTTGAGAAGAATCTACCCAGTGGTAGCCCTTCAGTGTTTATTTGGTCAGCAGGTCTCGAGGGCACCGTCTTTTCAGACGCCTCAGAGGATTATCGGGAATAGATGCCGATGAGAGGATACGGACAAGCGTCAGGTAAGGAATAAGAGACAAAGCAAGGAGCGTCTAGGAATTTGGATTGCAAGGATGGATGCGGGAGGAATTCGATGGTCTAGTGGATCCCCATAGCTCTATGCCATAAGTCCAGATGGGTCTAATAATGGTTGTGTAAATGAGTTTTTTGAAGTAAAGAGGGGGTTTTGATCGTTTGTCAAGTAAGTGTTTAAGTAGTCGATATCGACGAGCGGTTTCTTATCGTTTAAGTCTTGTATGAGGATTCCATGTAAGACGTTTGTCAAGATGAATTCTAATGTATCGTATTTGTTCTACATTGATGAGTGGGGTATGATTAAAGGAAACAACGGGGCAGGAAGTCAAAAGTTTATTTGGTGAAGGTGATTTGCTGGGATTTATTTTTATTCTCGAATTGTGACACCATTCTGTAATTTGTATTTCTGTATAATGTATCTGCAATAGCGGATACATGGCTCTGTAGGAATTGGGAAGCAACAATATAATTATTATTCACTGATAGCACGCATGTGTCATCGGCGGAAGTAGAGTGGACAGTGATTGGATGAATCGGGATATCAGCTGTATTTCTTGAACACCGTGTATAGTCTTGGGCCTAGGATACTACCTTGAGGCGCACCGGCAGGCTGATTGAATACTGGGGAAAAGGATAGATTATGACTAACTTTAAAGTTTCTATCTGTAAGTTAGGAGCGGATTATCAGGAAATATGTCGGGGAGAGGAATTTGCGGAGTTTGTAGAGCAGTCCTGGATGCCAAACTCGATCAAAAGCCTGTTCCACGCCGAGAAAGGCTCCAGTGTAGTACATTCCGCGCTCCAGTGTAGAGGATACCATATCCATCACACGATGGCTGATATTAAATATTAAACTCGCTTTATGATATTTCATTACAACAAGTAGGCATATTGGAACTTTTGTTTGAGTGAGGAAGAAACGATGTTATTTAGGGACCATTTTCCCTGACCAAAGAACTAATTTCCTATCTTTTTCATATGTTTTTAAAATCCCTCACTTTCCCCTAGTTGCAAGACACCCTGTGAAGTTTTTATTGAAATCACCAGAAAAAAACGGTACGAAGTTATTTTACAACCCAATACATACATAAACTTTACTACTTATAAGACATAATATATTGGCATAATATATTAAAAGTCAAAATAAAATAATGGATTTTACATGGGATCATTGATTATTTGAATATAATAAAAACAATATACATTAAAACAAAATAACATTTATTACTTACAATACATACAAATAATATTAAATCTAACAAAACACATTCTCAAGTCCAGTTAAAATTGGAGAACAAAATCATATGTACCATATGTAATATACATACAAAAAAATATTTATCATATAAATTACACAGAGATGGACAGTGTAAAGGGCGATTATGAAAAGCTCGGAAATAGGAACAGCTGTAAATGGTTGTTTTAGTATCGAGAGTTGACAAAATGGCAAAAATGATATTGTTTTCTTTTTTATAAAATTTTCAAAATCGCCCTGAACATCTGCCCACCACTGCATAAGAAGTTAAAATATTCAAAATACAAAATGTATCTTAAATTTGCGTATTACACAAACATCTTATACAAATATAAAAGAAACTAATATTAAATACACATTTTTTTTTGTACTTGTTACAAAGAAAAAAAAATTAAAAACAAATTCTTTGTAATTTTTATAAAAAGTTTAAGAACAGAAATGCAAATTTGGTTCCACTTGTAACAGGAGTACCAGGGTGCTTTTTTATCTCCTTACGTAGGGCCTGTAGGGTCTCGACATACCGTTGCTTGGCGGTTTTCCACGTATTTCATGAGCTTGTACATAATTACCGCTGTTTTGGAACCTGCTAAAAAACATAAAGGATTACATTTAATGTATATTTTTCAAAGTAAATGAAGATGGAAATAAATTCTGAGACGAGTAATCCCATTAAAAAAATTAGAAATAAAAAACGCACAAAAAACAACACTGACAGGGTGTCTAGCAAATCAGCTTAACGAGATTTCCTGGCTTTTTCATATTGTAAGAAGTTTTTTACCAGGCTAAATCTCGGTGAAAATCGACAAAACAAAGAATAATTATAATTAATATTGTCTACTAGATTAAAAAAATATATAATGACTAATTACTTTTCGATAAGATTCAACTATATCTACCCGACACCAGCTGAAATTGTAGTTGTTTAAGTTGACTTACCAATGAATTATGATGAACTTGGATACTGCTGTTAGTAATAATTAATATTTACAAATCTGACTACAAATTTACTTACAAATTATTTACAATCAATATGTCTATTGATATATCATCGCTAACTCCCTACACGGTGGTTTAAAACTCGCTTTATGATATTTGCAACATCACAACAAATAAGCATATTGGAACTTTTGTCTGATTCAAGATGAAACGATGTTAGGGACTATTTTCCCTGACCAAAGTACAAATTTCCCGATTTTTCCATACGTTTTTAAAATCCTTGACTTTTCCCGATTTTCCCTGTTGCTAGACACCCTGACCGATTTAATGACATTTCTATGGTCATTTTAAGGTTTAACTATGGGTAAGCCCATTTAAAATTGTCAAATTTTCATTAATATTTTCACTTAACATATTTGATTTTCATGATTTATACAATATCGTGGATAAAAAATTTGTATGGCTCATACTTTTAGTTTTATATTAATTTTAATCAGGTTCGCGGCTGAGACAAACTCGCTAATTATGATAACTTCGTAGATATCAAATATAAAAAAAATTTAAAAGAATATAAGAGTGTGCTATATTTTTGTTGTCATCGCCAAAAATTACCCAACAGTGTGAATTATAAGAAAGTGTTTAAATAATTCTCAAAAAATTACAATTAAAAAAAAATAGCGAGTTTATAAAGCTATATAATTATAGGTATATAAAAATGGGCTCCGCGTTTAATATTTTAACAACACAGGTTTACGCCCGCGAAGCTGACTTGATACGGCTGCAATATTAAAAGTATTGGCCATAAAAAAAATTTATTTGTGGTTTTATATTCAAGAAAGGGTAGAGAATAACTGATCGAAAAAACATAAAAATAAAAAATATCGAGCGGCAATGTCTGGACGATTTCGAATGGATTGACCCATATTTAATAAAATAACTTCTTTTCTCAATTATTAATCAAGAAGTCGATTTATTACATTCATCACTTTGTTTTCATGTTATTTGTTTTGTTTTCTTTCTATTATTACTCCAAGGCACCAAATACTTTATTTACTTTCATATTTATTATTCTAAATGGACTTGTCCCGGAATGAATAAAGATTTATTTATATTTTGGGATTTTGCTAGATTTCGCACAGTTTGAAATTTTTACTGCACGGAAACCCTGTTTCTAGTTATAATACTTCTTATATAATTAAAAAGATAATAATAAATAGGCTTTGCAAACATTTACCTTCCCATTTCTACGTGATTCGTCCTGTAGGGCTTGAAACGCATATCACCTCTTCCATGACTGTGTCTCAATCCACCTCTTGTAACTTGGCCTGGGTTATTGAAATTGTTTGGGCGCATTGCTCGCTGCCAACCACCTCCTGAAATTAATTATTATAATGCATATGGCTAACATTAATTTATATATATATATATATATATATATATATATATATATGCTTCTAATAGGGACATCTTTTCGGCAAGCGATCTGGGAACACCGGCCCTCTCAGACCACTACAACATTTAAAGTGAGTTTATGAGTTCTAATGAGCTTTGTTGTCTATGTTGTCTTACCTATTACGTCAGTTAGATGCATTTTTAAAGGATGAAAATGAAAATATTAGAAAAAAAAAAAAAAAAGACATAATGAACAAATGAACTACAGAATTGTTCATAAATTGTATAATGAAAATTGCAATCATATAACTGCCTTGTGTGTGCTGTAAGTACGTAAAAAAAAAAAAAAATTACGCCATGAGTAGCGTGCTCAATGACGTTTTTATGAACTATAGTGGTCTCTCAGACCGGTGTTCCCAATAGAAGGATATATATAAATTAATTAATTTCTATCTACATACTATATTACAAATCTATATTACTATTCTTAAGTTCGAAAAAAAAATTACATATTAAGTCACTAAGAAGAACATGAAATTCTAAATTTCATTTTTTAAATCAATTACAGTATTATACTTTCTTTACTTCTAATCCTTAGAAATTTATAAAACTCAATTCCTAATACATAAAATTGTAAAAGTTAATAAAAAAGTTTGAGAAGTGCAATAATTAATTTATGAAGTTGATACCAACATTTATAAAATGGAATTTTTGCAATATTTAATTCAAAAATAGTTTATATTGGGCTGATGCGAAATTAATGCAGGTTTCCTCTATTGCAATATCTTAATTCCAATTGTGTAAACAAAGCTAATCCTAACATTGATCATTATTATACCAAAACAAACCTTATCTAATACTCTCTCTTTCACCATGAATTTGTTTAGTAAAATCGTTTTGTTCAGTGTGTTCAAAGGTCTTGAATCGAAAATGTCAAAGTGCGATTTTCGTCAAATTTATTTTTACGAATTTAAATTAGGGCGCAGCGCTGCGCAAACGGCTCGTAATATTAATGAAGTGTGGGGTCAGGGGGCTATTAATGAGTGCACGGTGCAGCGTTGGTTCCAGAAGTTTCGCAGAGGAGATTTCGACCTCGAAGACAAGGAAGGTCGGGGCCGTCATCTTGCTCTGGACAACGACCAGCTGAGGTCAAAAGTGGAAGAAGACCCAACCAAAACCACACGAGAAATGGCGGCGGAACTCGGTGTGAACCAATCCACAGTTGTACGCCACTTGGAAGCTATTGGTAAGGTAAAAAAGTTGGCCAAGTGGGTGCCAGTAGTAACGCCAGACCACACGTTGCACAACCAACGCTTCGACGACTGCACGAGTTGGGCTACGAAGTTCTCCAACATCCGCCTTATTCACCTGACCTCTCTCCTACAGACTTCCACTTTTTCAGGCATCTGGACAACTTTTTGAGGGAGAAAAATTTTCAAAACCAGGACGACATTGAAAATTCTTTTCGTGATTTCATTGAGTCCAGGGATTCGGATTTTTTTTCTGGTGGAATAAGAAAGCTTGTTGAACGTTGGCAAAAGTGCATTGATTCAGATGGAAATTATTTTGATTAAATATATATGGTTAAAGTAAAGATATGGCGTATTTACAATACCTACTAAAAACCTGCATTAATTTTGCATCAACCCAATACTTTAAGTAGGATGTAAAATTTGAGTAATGGACGTAAAACAACAGATTTGTAAAATATTTATTGAAAATAATAATCCAGATATTTTTTTTTTCTTTTGTTCCGTTTCCTAGGAATTTTAATATTCTTTCAAATGAACAGAGGACAATTTTTGACGTGAACAGTCACCACGTGATATAATTACTTTCACTTATCTATGAGTGAAATATATAGTAAGGGAAAGTGATGAGATAGTTGACAATTGTCGAATTCTAGTTTTCAACAGAAATCCACGTTTTAGGGTGGGTCCCTTTAGTCTATACGACCAAAGTCCGCCAAAAGAGGTCTGTGTGAGATAATTCTAATTATAAAGCAATATGTGTGCAATATATATGTGGTATAAAACTGAAATTTCATATTTTAGAAGCGCATATACCAGAGATGTTATAGCAACTTTTTTAACAAAATTTGCGAACGAAAAACACTTAAATTGCATTAAAAATAAAATTTTCTCTCTTTTCCCCTTTTAGTTGGATACAGACTTCGTTCAACTTATATATTTACCCGTTTTTTATCAATGCTATGATCGATATGATAAGGTTATATTTTTTACAAATTTAAAGATACTTTAGAGTAAAAAAAATTTAAGATGTCGGCATTTAAGTTCTGTCAGACTATTTCAATCAGCATGGAACCTATGTTATATTAAAGCCCATTAAATATTAAATGAATATAGCGAGTTTAATCAAAATTATTAGAGCCGTTTTTGAGGAAATCGTAAAAAGGTGCAAAATGGACGGTATAAAGTGGCTCTTCTGGTTTGCCGATTTTGTTGCTATAACATCTCTGGCAAATACTCTTTTAAAATATGAAATTTCAGTTTTATACATTTTTTTAAATAGACTTACCTCACACAGACCTTAGGCGGGACTTGGTCATTTTGACACAGGGGACTTTAAAACGCGTGTTTATGTTGAGTATTGGAATTCGAAAATTCTCAACTTAATACTTTACCTTATAATATATTTCATTCATAGCTAAGTGAAAGTAATTATATTACGTGGTAACCGTTCACGTCAAAAATTATCCTCTGTCCATTTGAAAGTATATTAAAATGCCTAGGAAACGGAACAAAAAAAAAAAAAAAAAAAAAAAAAAAAAAAAAAAAAAAAAAAAAAAAAAAAAAAAAAAAAAAAAAAAAAAAAAAATAAATATATATTATATATATATCTGCATTATTAGTTTCAATAAATATTTTAAAAATCTGTCGGTTTACGTCCATCATTCAAATTTCCCGCCATACTTTGAGAATAAACTAGTTTTGAAATAATTATTGCAAAAGTTCCATTTCATAAATGATAGTATTGACTTTATAAATTACTTCTCAAACTTTTACGGCCGTTTCTATTATCGTTTACAATTTTATGTATTAGGAATTAACTTTTATTAACTCCTAGGGAAAAGGTAAAAAAATGATCGGAAGTAAAGAAAGTATGCTACTGTAATTAAATTAAAAATGAAATTTAGAATTTTATATTCTTCTTAATGACTTTATATATATCAGAGGTCAGATATCAAAGGTTAAAGATTTATTGTTTATTTACCACATTAAGACTGACTGTACAAAGCTTAACGTGTTTAATACTAAATAAAATTTAAAAAAATTGCTGTAAAATCTCGGACTTGTAATTGTATTTAATATAAAATTGCAATTTTATACGACTTTTCGCTCTCGAGCTTGACTTACCACACACATTCGGAGGTGTGTATATTTCCTTGAAAAACTGTAATTCAAATATTTTCAAGATCGTAATATTTTTCTTTACGATATAGTTGATACATGAGTGAAAATAAAAATCGTATACGGTAAGCTATACGAAAAATGCGGAGAGATAAAAGTAGGAGAAAGAAGCTTTGATATCCAACAATGGCCGTGGTGTTAAGGAACCAGAAGCCTGTGTCCCACGAAAGGTGACTAATTAGAAGAAATATAACAAGCTACGTGCTCTAGTGGTTTTTTCAACCTTAACATTTTTTATTCTATCATAATCTATTTACAATAAAATTATAAAAACTGATTATAAAATAATATAGTTAAAAAATTAGTGCGCACAACACACGACTCACATACCCCCGTTGTTAAAATCAATTCAAGAACTTAAAAATAAAGTTAGAGTTGAAAAAAGTTTTAAAAAATTGCATTGAGCATCGATAGAAATATGTGTTTTCATTAAATAATCAATTATATCATTATCTATAACAATCACTAAGTTGTATCCGCTTTTCATCACAGTCCATTACCTTGCAAAACTTGGTGTATAAGATAATATTTTTCTAAAATTTTTAGCTTTCCTACGGTATATTATACATCTACATTACTGTTCTTATTCGCAAAAAATAAATGAAGGGGGGGGGGAGAATTTATTGGATTTAAGACGTCATACTATTATTTAAAAAAAAACTGTACCACTACAACCCATAAAGGGACTTGGGCTCGGCACATATTTTATATAGACATTTTAAAATTTTGATTTATATTTTTCATTTCTGCCGATGACTAAATATAATAATGAATAGACGTTATAAAATAAACATATTTTCTTGCTTATTGGTGAACTAAAATTACCAAAGCGATAAACTCTAAATCGGTCAGACACAGATTTTCTAAACATAAATGGCACTTCATTCAAATTTCATCCATGCGAAGCAGGGGATAAAAATAAAATAAAGTTTGAAGACAAAATGTGTTGTTAGAAACTGTTTTAACTTCCAAGCACGCAATTAACTTTTAAATGTATCTGCAGATAGACAGTGTTTGAAAAAGTTAATTTATAATTTAAACTTGAAACAAGATCACATCTTAATAAATGAAATCATCATATGATGACAGAACGGAACGTCACAACTATTAGTACAATATATATTACAATAGGCTGTTTAAATCACAACGTCAAACAGGGCGACGGAAGGAGGAACACTGAGGCAAGCAATATAGTTATTAGGCATTTAAGAAATCACAATATAATGAAGTTCAGTTTGGACTGGGGGCGGCTGGCTCATAAGGGTGGGGGCGGCGTGTGTCTGTTTGCTCAGCGGAGGAACTAACGACTCACAGGAGCAATCAAACAATCATAAGTCACGTGGCTCCCTCTCTACTAATCACCCTCACTCACCCTTCTACAATAAATCCCGTTTCAATTGCCTTACCTCCGCATTTATTCGCTATTGCACAGCATGAAAATGAAGAAAAAGTTTTAAAATATTCGTCGCCGCTACCAATTTTCTCGGAATCCGTTCCTCACGAGACCGACAACTTTACTCGCCCATTTGAGTCTCCGCGATGCTATCAACTCAATTATATTCACAGGGTATAAGCTCTGCAATTCCGCGTTGTGCACTCTCCAGTGACCTCATCTCTCTTCGGACCAAATATTTTTCGAAAACCTTAAGCCGCTGTTCATCCTTCAAAGTAAGCGGCCACGTTCTACATCCCACGCCACCGTATTTGCTACGAATCATAAAATTCGTCTTATCGGTATTTATTTCGAGTCCTATATCTTTACCGGTTTTTATTAACGCACTTGTATTTAGCTGTATAGTTTCCATTTCTTCACCTAGCAGTAACAAATCATCGCTGTATCCCAAAACCGGAATTTTATCACCCATATTTAAACCTTTCCCAGTACACGCCACTTTTTCTATGACATATTCTAAAGTTATATTATATAATACAGGTGAAAGGGAGTCACCCTGTTTCAGACCTGATCGCACCTCAAATCAAAAGTAATTATGACCGATTCTAACTTTATGGAATGTTTCCGACAAACACATCTCTACTAGGTTTACTAACTTTCTAGGTATTCCCCGTTTAATCATAATCATGATACAGCTTCTGACGGTCTATGAAATCATAGGCCTTTTTAAAATCGATATAAAGTTGATGAACAACACCGTTGTATTCCAACTTTTTCTCTGTTATTTGACGTAAGGAAAATATTTGATCAATAGTCGAGCGATTCCGCCTAAAACCACATTGGTAGTCTCCGATAATTTCCTCAGCATATTCCGTGATTCGGCAAGTTAGGACTTATGAGAATATTTTATAATATAAGGGGAGAAGAGAGATAGTTGTTACGTGTACAATGCGTCCTCGTTCCTTTTTTGTGAATCGGAATAAGTATTGATTCTTTCCATTCTTCGGGCATTTTTCATTTTCCACATCTTTTTAACTAAAACATGTATTTTAGAAACGCCCGCTTCTCCACACGCCTTGATTAATTCACTCGTGATATTATCGTTTCCTGCAGCTTTAGTTTTCCTACCGCCATTGCCACTTCCTCTTTACTCGGTGTGTCTATCCACGGATCAGCGCTCTGATATTCAGAGTGAGGAGATTGATTATTATTTTCGGAATTTAGAATGCCGTCTAAGTGTTGTTTAAATGTATTTCATATCTCAGTCGGATCCGCAATTAAATTGTCATTCGAACCTTTAAGCCTAATCAATATGGGTTCAAATTATTTACACAATTTTTGTATACCTCTGTACATCTCCCTTTAGTTATTTTCGCTTATGTGTTCCCAGTCAAATATACTGTAAAATGTCTAAGGAGCGGTTTCATACCCGACAGTTGCCTCAGAAAATTCAAGGAACTAAAACATCCTTAGTTATTCCCTCCATTTAAAAGGATGTAAAAAATGTGATTGAAAAAATTATGATGAATTTAGTTTAAAAAAATATCCAATAGCCAGCTGCCGGGTTTAAACCCGCGACATTTGGCATTTAAGGCTTTTATGCTAGCTCCTACACTAAAGGAGAAATATGACACATAGATTTATATATAAAATAAGAGATTGAGGATTTAACATGTCCGAAGTAGCAGATTCCTCTGTTTGCATAGATCTAAAAATTTTGATAGGAAGTAATAGTAACTTGCACCCCGTTAGTGTAATTAAGTTGATAGCAAGGGCATTTTAAGTTGTTAGGCTCAGTGAAAAACGAATTCCCAAAAACTTAACTTGTGCTGAACTAACTAATAGGCGTCCAACAGGTATGCCATGGCGTTGGTGGGAGGATTGTGTTAAGTCTGATTTAAGTTGTTTAAGCTAGGAGGGTGGACAAATTAGTTAAGCAATTGGTGGTATCAGAATCAAACCTTTAGGGTCACCAAGCCTATTATAATTATTAATAGCTAATTCTAAGAAATGAAACACATATGTGTATAAAAATAGGAAGGCATTAAAGTCCTTCCATGACCTATTTGTCTGCCAGGCTAAAGTCTCCCTCTAAAACTTTCATGAACTACCGTTGAATTGTCCTTTACTAATACTAACTTCGCCTCACACTTTCAGAAAGTGGGCCCCATCCGGCAAAGTTTAAACTTTTAAAATAAAATTATACCTAAATTTTGACATCTTAGAAAAGACTGAATTACTTCCAGTTAACAAAATGCTACAGTGGTAAACAAACATTCTGAAGATGATTAATAACTGTTGACATCCTTAGAAATGAATAATCCAGCAAGTACACTTAATATTTAACTTTTAAAACTAAAAACTTCCATGAAAACAAAACAAAAAAACTGCTGCTCTAGTATCTGGAGATCAGTGCCCTAGCCACTAAGCTACCTCGCTCTCCACTCTCAAAATTGCTAAAAATAGTGAATTATTGTTATCATATTGATTGATACTGACTCTAGTACTATGATTCACAATAATATAAAACATTTCACAAAAATTGCAATGTTAAAACAAATATTTTTTGTGAGATTCAAGGTTTCGTTCCATTTACACAGAACATAATTGATAGTAAACACTATTTTATCCACCTGTCCCCTATTTTCATTTATTTTTTCTAGAATATATTGATAATTTTCATCAATAGTCACCTCATATGTTTATAATGACACCGACTTTTGGGGAAGGTAGGAAAGTAAAAGAGTGGCTTTTGGGCATACAGCAATGAACAGATATAGGGTTGTTTCATATGGAATGTCTGTTTTTATAATTTATAAAAAAGGACTTCTGTCGTTTATAAGTTTAAGTTAACAGATTATAATGAGCCATTAATAATCCTCTTTTTTTTTAAATATTATGTACTATCACTAAAATTAGTCATGTAATTTTTAGTACTAAATACCTTTCCTGGGAATATAAAAATTTCATATGAAACAATCCAATATAAACTAATGAAGAATTCAATTATTGATTATAGGTGAAATATTGTCCCAAGTTTTATGACAAATTTAAAATAAGTTTAGTAATCTAAACGCCTAATATCCTGCTGGAAGCCTATAATATCATCATGCTCATTAAGTCATCAAAAGTAATGAAGAGTCACTTTTAATTATAATGCTAATTTACTGAAGATAATTATAGAGAAAATGATATATGAAAATTCAAACTTTATTTCCAGTAGAGATAAAAAAAATTTGTAATATATTAATTAAATTATTTTAACAAAATAAAAAATAATATAATATCTATAAGGAATATTTAATGTACTTACCCAATGGAATAAGCTGATTAGCTGGCAGATTATGTCTGTAATGGAAAAAGAACTCCTGTTATTATTTTAATTAAATTTATGATTAAATCAAAATATGACTAAAAAAATTAATTACTACAGTTAAGTGATTAAGGGTACATATATGTATGTATTTATGTAGGTATGTGTATGTGTATGTATATTTGAAATAGACCAATTCCAATTAATTTTGCAGCTCGACATTTTTGATTTTCATGATTTTTGACCAGTTATTCTCTATCATTTCGTAAATATAAAACCATAAATTAAAAAAATTTCTGGCCAATAATTTTAGTGTAGCAGCCGTTTTAAGTCAGTTTTGTGGGCGAAAACAATGTGTTGAAAAAATCTTCCTCATTCCTGTAATTTTTTAGATATCATATTAAAACAAAAACTAACAATAAGGGAAGGACATACTTTTTATTTTTTGCCACCTTAACTTATTACCTAAATAGTGAATAAAGTTGTTTAAAAAAATTCTCGAAAATGAATAAAAAAAACGAGACTTTAAACGAGATAAAAGTATATAAAGGAAAAAGAGACTCACTTTTAATTATATTTTCTTTTATAGTTTAGTCTACTTGCTGTAAAAATTTCGAACTAATGTCTAGTGTTTAGATTACTTATCTATAAGATGAGTCTAAGTAGTATCAATTTGGTCATTGAGACTAAGCTGGTTCCGGACCAGAGTTAAAAAATTCTCTTCACTGTTAAAATAAGGTTTTCTTTAAAAAATAATAACTCCGGTAATTTTACATATTTATATAATTTTGATCCTTACAACAAAAACAGAGCTTAGAAATGATTGTTACACCTTTTTTTTTTCTTATATTGCCTTATCATTGCACTACTTGTTTTAGAAACTTTGAACATGTGAGCTTTGTCCTTTTTTTTCAACATAAATTTTAAAAGGATTATTTTCCAGCTCAGTAATGTTTATAGTAAAATATCTAAAAAAGTACAGAGTGAAAAATTATGAAACTCAAACAAATTATACCTCTATATGATAAGTACTATAGGATAAAATTTTGTGGTTGATAAAACTGGGTCTCAGCCACTTAATTTTATTCTATTGTACTTATCATATAGAGGTATAATCTGTATGAGTTTCATCATTATTCACTCAGTCCTTTTTGAGATATTTTACTATAAACATTACTGAGCTAAAAATAATCCTTTGAAAATTTATATTGAAAAAAAGGACAAAACTCACACACTCAAAATTACTAAACACAAGTGGTGCAATGGATAAGGCTATATAAGGAAAAATAATTAGGCATGAGAATCATTTCTAACAGCTCTTGTTACAGAGTGACATAGGTTTCAGTTTATGTTAATTTTTGTGAATTTTTTAAAACCATTTTCTAGGCTACTTAGGTAATGTGTTGTAAGGACCAAAATACTTTTATTATCGTTCTTGTTTTTGTTTCGTTCTTAAATATGCAAAATTACTGGAGTTAATATGTTTAAAGAAAACGTCATATCAACAGGGAAGAGAATTTTATAACTCCGGAACCAGCTTAGTCTCAATGACCAAATTTATATAGCTTAAACTCATCGTAAAGAAGAGTAATCTGCATTAGTTTCATAATTTTTCACTCAGTCCCTTTTTAGATATTTCTGTGTAATAGGTACAAAAAAGGGCAATTTTCTCAAGATCAAAATTTTTACAGCAAGTAGGACTAGGACTAAACTATAAAAGAAATAATAATTAAAAGTGAGTCTCTTTTTCTTAACATACGTCTATTTCTTTAAAAGTCTCAATTTTTATTTTTTTTTTTCAAGAATTTTTTAAACAACTTTCTTCATTATTTAGGTAATGAGTTGTGGGGGCAAAAAATAGAAAGCATATCCTTACCTTATGTTTAGTTTTTGTTTTGATATATCTAAAAAATTAAAGGAATAAGAAAATTATATCATCACGTTTTCGCCCATGAAGCTGACTTAAAACTGCTGCTACACTGAAAGTATTGGCCAGAATTTTTTTTTTATTAATGGTTTTATATTCATGAAAGGAAGGAGAATAATTGGTCAAAAAATCACGAAAATCAAAAATGTCAAGTGTATTAAGGTCCAGACGATTTTGAATGGATGGACCCATATATTTGTATATGTATATGACATATTTTGTTTAAATACTGAGATTGTTATTCAAGTTTTTATAGAATGACAAAATATTTCAACAAAAATTTGTAAAATTTTATATCTCATATTCATATGGTTTCAGTCTTACCTTATCATCCTGTAAGAAGATTCACCCAAAGTAGCTTGTGTAGTTTGAGGAGCCATTCCAATAATGGGGCGTGCATTGTTTCTATCTTGGTTTTTATTTTGATCCCTTGAAAAAATCAACAAAAAAATTAATACATTTTCTTTTAATACATTAGAAGCTTGAAAATGGCCCTAGAGGCTGAAACGTCGCGATACTGGAATAAATAAATTGTTTTAAAAAAATATCCAAGAATTTCTTTTGCAAATCGGCCTGATAATTATCGAATTAATACATTTCCTTGGAAACTATATAGATACTAAACCCA
The DNA here is from genome assembly GCA_023052935.1 of Piezodorus guildinii. Lineage (NCBI taxonomy): Eukaryota > Metazoa > Arthropoda > Insecta > Hemiptera > Pentatomidae > Piezodorus > Piezodorus guildinii. Next base: position 33,347,370 of record CM041295.1, on the reverse strand, counting down.
CACACATATACACTAGATGTCATTTATATCAAACTCTTAGGAACTAGGGATATTCAGTCATTATAATCTATTGTCAAAATCAGATTTATCTAGTTCTTGTGGTTATTCTGTCAGAAGATTAAAATCTATTCTTGATAGCACACTAGAAATAAATATGACGAGTTTAATCAAATTCAACCACATTGTTTTAAAGTACTGGTTAGTACTCTGCTCTCTCATGGAGAACAGGTGATTTACCATATACAGATTATTAGAAAACCCAAAGAGAAACAAGAATAGATAATGCCTTTGAAACTGAGCATGTGATTCTTAAGTACTACTGCATTACTTGATTTAACACAACAACAGGAATAATTATAAAAAGGGAGGATTGATTAACAAAATACTTATCACTCTCCCTGTTTGATGTTTTATTTTATTCTGATGATGTTGTAAACATCAAATATTATCAATATTAGAAACATATGTATATTAATTACTGATAAAAAATATCTGACTCAAGGTTACTTATAGATGTAAGTACAATTCCTGTTTATTGTAAGAGAGGACCAGTTGGTCCTAAATGTAACAGGTTATTGATAAACTTTATTTTATTCTATTCTATTCCCTTATCCTATAAATAGATATGCCTAAATTTTAAAGTTCTTTGGATATTTCTACTTACCAATTGTGCTGGAAATTATTCCTCTGCCGCCAATTATTTTGCTGGCCTCCCAGGTCTTTAGATTTGAGTACTCTAGGAGGTTCACTAAAAAAATGAAATAAAAATATTTTAAAAAAAGATAAAATAAACACATTTGTACAACATAAAAACTATACAATTAAGATTAATAATAAATATTACAAATAAGTGAAATGTTAAATGATTTTTCATAATAAACCTAAAAATTAAGAACTAAGAAATAGTGGGTTATTCTTCCCATCCTAAAGTTAAGTTAAAGTATTGATTAAGCAAGCAAATTCAGTTAGATTATCTTGGGTCTAACTCTGAGATACCAGAACAGGAAACAAAACCAACAGGTAGAAAAGAGTATATGGTTGATGAACACATAATAGAACTCATATTAAGAGCTTACACCTTTGCTCACTAAACATAAACTGAAGATTGCTAAAATAATTTAATTTCCATTATTAGGTTTGTTCGTGTATGCTACTAATCTTAGGCTAGTAATTTGTTTGAAGCAATTGGTTTGAAGCGATTGTTAATTTATAAATTGTTTGTTATTAGACTCTAGCTATGAATGCCTGATAATCTGGTAATCCTTCCCCTGAGATTTAAAAAAAAGTTATACATTTATTTTCAAATTGTATCATATCCTTATTTGAAATATGCCTGGTTTACTTTTAATTATTTTTGTCGAATTTTTACATATTAGTTTTATTAAAATTAACAAATTGAAGGTTATTTCTTCAAGATAGCTTTATTGAAAAGAAATGTATTATAAAATACATCATCAGATTTTGCTATCACTAACATCATTATGTAAGTTTGGTGAAAATTAACATCAACCATCATAAAATGTTTTTGCTAGAAATAATATTGATAATAATATATTTTGTATTTTAGCAGTAATATATATTATGTATTTTAAAATGAGAACATTTATATTTAATCTTTTTTTTTTTTTTTTTTTTTCAAATCACAAGCAGTATGTGAAGGTAATAACCATAATGATAGAATTCAAATTGCATTGGAAATATCTTTAACCCCATTATCTACCTCTCCAGCCATTTAGCCTTATAAATTGGAAGTCACGGTATATGTTTATTGACTGTTATTTAACCAATAATGCTTATTGTTTACTTAGCTTACACATTTTAAAATTATTTCACTTTCATACATAATATTCATCAATAAATTAGTCTACTAAAAAACATGGAAACACACCAAACGAGACATATTTAGTGAGGTAGACCAACTAAGTATTAATGTGGAATAATCCAATCCAGAAGTTGATAAATCAATTTTAAAATTTACAATGAATCATAATGCAAGAACTAGTTATTATGAAAATAGAAACTCCTTTTAATCCTAAAAAGTTTTGATTAATAAAGTATTTACTTACATGACACCTTGCAACCTAGTAGACTTAAACTTATAACCATCTGGATATTGAGGATCACTAAAAGCAACACTGAAAGATAAAAATAAAATTAATTCCATATTAACACAAAACAAAGGTATAGAGAAAGAAAAATACTTTGTAAAACATTATAATAAAACTGTTTTCACTGCTTAACATTAAATTTATTGAGTATATATTTTATTATTGTTGCTTTTTTTTTTCTTTTAAAATCACTAAAAACAGTTTCAGATGATAAATACATATATATAGAAACTATTTCAATCAGAATAAAACCTACATCATATTATAGCCTATTAAATTTTACATCAATATAGTGAGTTAAATCAAAATCGTTAGAGCTGTTTTGGAGGCAATCGTTAAAAGGTGTAAAATGCATGGTTTAAAGTGGCTCTTCTGGAGCACCAATTTCGATAAAAAGAGTTGCTGTAACATCTCGGGCGCAGAGTTGTCTTTAATATGGAATTTTAGTTTCGCATTCGTTCTGGACTTACCATATACAGACCTTTTTGTGGGACTTGGTTATTTGGATTCAGGGAACCCTAAAATGTGTATTTCCATTGAAAACTAGAATTAGAAAATTTCCAAGATCGCAATACTTTCCTTTACTACATATTTCATATATAGGGGAGTGAAAGTAAAAATCTCTTTTTATCATGTAAAAAATATGATCTATATTTCAAGGCAAATATAATCAATTAAATTGGTTTTAAAAAGTATAATAAATATTTCCTAAAATTATATAGTACCTATTCCAAATCATTGTGTTGATTTAAGGCGCATTTAACTAATAAAAACCTTTTGTTTTTGAAATTTAGTGACCACGATTGAAATATATTGTTGAAGATAATCTATAATATCTTATAATATAAAGATAATCCATAATAGTAAAAATAGTATTTGGGAGAAACAGGCTTAACCTAATATAAATAGAATTTTAGCTAGAAAAAGATGGATATACTGATCCTCTCTCTAAAAGCCTAAGTTTTCACACTCGCAGACCTTTTGCATTTTCCACCATCGTGAAAAATCCTCTAAAAACAAGCACTTTTTTCAGTTTATCCTGAATAAATCGCCTTCCAGTACATTTATAAAAAACGGGGTTAGCAATTTTAAATGCCATTAACTCTATGGCAAATTATGTACTTAACACATCAAAGTAATTGGAAAAGCTTCTGAGATATGGGGCAGTAAAAACTGATAAAATGGCAAAAAAACATAAAAAATCAGTTATGTCAGTATTTTAACCCTAGGAACTTTTATTTAGTGGAGGCTATGGTAAAATCCATAATGACCAATTTTTTTGAGAATTAAATTTCCTATAAGAAACATACAAAAAATTTCTAAAGACTGACAAAAATCGAGAGAAAATTTGGAATACATGAATTTAGAGGATGTTAGCAAAAAACTTATAATTCCAAGTTTTGTCTTTATTAGTGTGTTTGAATAAAAAATTATCTTAATTCCATTATGTATGCAATTTGCACGTATAGTTGATATGAGTTTTGTGAATTTTTGAGGAGAAAGAATTTTAGAAAAAAAAATGCACTAATACTCAACCACATAAAATATACAATAAATAAATTGTATATTTTATCATACAAATAAAATTATATAAATTTTAATATTATATAAATATATATATATATTACAACATAATACAATTTAATTATTTTTTAAATTATATTTTAATAATTTGTATGAAACTTCAAACAACAAACCGCATTTTTTGTTCTTTTGGCCTACTTGTCATTGATATAATTAATAACTTCGGCCAATAAGTATTGAAATGTCTAAATTGCCTTTTTTTTATCTTTTTCAAATCATCTTCCTCTAGGTTTTAATTCCATAATGTAGAAGGTTTGTGAGATTTTGTCAATCATAGAAGATTTAAAAAAACTATATATGTAAATTAGGTGCTGGGAAAAGAACATTGGTGATGCACCCTAATTTATTTAATATGATTTCCCAATGACATCTTGTGGACCCTTTGGATATTGTCTACAGAACCCCAGGGGTCCGCGGACCACTAGTTGGGAACCACTGGTCTAAAAACAATACATCCCCTAAGTTTTGAACCAAGATCTTAATAGGCTGAAGTAATACAGGTGGTTTTTTATACTTCTAGGTACTATTAAAAATTCAGAAATCATTTAGTACCAAATTTAGCTTCATAGTTGCACTTGACTTTACGAGACATAGATAAAATAATTTATAGTAATTAAAAACTGATATCCACCCTAATTTTTAATTATTATACTTCCTATATTGCTTGGATGTGAGAACTGGTTTTCTAAAAGAGACAACAGCTGTTCAAATCATGACTATATTTTATTAAAAAATAATAGAGCTATTTCATAAATTAAACTTACCAAATGGCTGAATTCCTCGTAATAGGATTAAGGCCTCGCACAGGAGATGGAATACTTCTGTTAAAAAAAAAAAAAAAAATATATATATATATATACATACAAAATGATATGATGAAGTAAATTTTAATTAAATAATTTAATATGGGAAACTATATTCTTATAAATCAATGTAACATGGTAAACTAAATTTAATAAACAAGAAAGATAGTTAGGGAGGCAAAAAAGAAAAAACAATAAATAGTTAATGCCAACATTTTGGACCAGATTTAAGGTCTTATATAGGCTAAAGGCCTCATTTAGGCTAAAAAGGAATACAATGATGGTGTAGAAACATGAAAGAAATTTTATCTTTTCAAGTCTGAAGAAGAACTACAGTATCAGTCTAAAAATCATCATTAGATGGTAAAAATTATCAACTGTTTAACTTCACCACTACTTCAACTACCTTCCTCTGAATTTCCCAACAGTCAACCTTTTTATTAATTAAATTTAAATAAATGTTTTATATATCATAATTTCATGAAAAGTATTAACAAATAATATTATAATAAAAAAATATATATAAATAATAAAGTTAATTTACTATAATAATAATACTTACTCTCCTTGATAAAATTCTTCATGAACTATATATACCGATCCATTAGCACCATCAGCTAATAAAGGTGATTTCTTTTTCTGGTAAATCAAAGGATCTAATTCATTAATGAATCGGAAACAATCTGCTTCCATCCCAATATACAAACGATCATGACCACACTTATTTCGTTTAACTGAAATAAAAATTAATAATTAATATTCAATTGATTTTAAATATATTACATCAATATAAAAGCATAGAGACTAAAGTTGTTATGTAAAAATAAAAACAATATTGTGGATTTTGCTTTGAAAAGCATAATTACATCATGATGTAAACTTATTTCAGGCCTCTATGTTGCACGTGTGCAGCAAGAGAAATATTTAAAATGTAGAAACAATTCAAAGGCAGTTGGGTGAATTTTTAGCTTTTTTTTTTTTTTTAATCTTTATAAAAAATAAACTTTTTTTTCGAGCGAGAAATGTAATTTAAGCATAGTTTTTAAGAAACCTCACCAAAATCACTATTTTGTATACATTTAAAAAAATCATTTCAGAGTTTTAATAAGACATAAAATGAGATGTCCACATAAAAATGTCCCACTTTTTTTCCTTTATTTTTTCCACTTGGCATAAGGGATATTTTATTACCAAAATTAACTTTCTACCTTTAACAGATCCAGAGATATTAAATAAAATATTTTTTGCAATTAAAATATTCCTTTTTTTTAGGTATTCCTGAGAGACAATGGGCTATACTTTTTTTGCACAATTTTAATATCAATATTCACCTCATAATGTCATAAAAATTGGTGAGACACATGTAAGATTCTCTTCCTTTAAAATTGAAACTTTAATGGATGCCTAAAAGTGCATCGTGTCCTCTGACTAAATTAGATTTCACATAGAGCAATTCAAGAACCACTTGACACCTCTAGACTTTATAATTCTATTTTGCCATGTAAAAAAAAAAAATGTTGAAAAATCCCCTCCCTTTTTTCTGGAATATCTCAGGATACTTGTACTGAACAAAAATCATTACTTAATTTATTTTTGATTTTCAATGATAGTTATAGGGCATGGTCATCACTTCTTATGTATATTTTATTGATTGCCACCATGGCTGACGAGCCTCACATACACGGGAGAAAAAAGGAGGTTTTTTTTTCTGAAAGGAATTAGTCCGGGTGGCGGTCATTAAATGAAACAACTAAATAGTTTCAACTATAATATAGTTTCAACTATAATCGGTACGTACTTTCCACTCTCCTTTTATTTTCCTACGTATTTTCCATACTACCTACCCCCCATCTACCAAACAGTACCTAGTTTCCATTCTCCTACCATGCGGTACGTATCTCCACTCTACTTCATATTTTTATGTTTCATATTTCATGTAAATTATTGATACCTGTGTAAATTTTGTTTAGTGAACATTTTTTTTTTTTTTCTGTATAACACTTTCATTATTGTACTATAGTCATTGTATTTTAATTAAGATTTTTTTACATATACAGTTCTTCTGTTATATCTTAATACCGACGTTCTCTAGCTAAATAGGTTATATAATATTGTATGTAATGTCATTGAAATTGTATTCTTTTGTATCTTTTTAGCCCTGACGATGACCCACAAAGGGGTCGAAACGTTGGCAAACAATATATAGTTGAAACTATTTAGTTGTTTCATTTAATGACCGCCACCCGGACTAATTCCTTCCAGTAATTCTCAACGGTCAACTAATTACATCCACAACGAGGTTTTTTTTTGTTTCTAATCTATATAATTCATAACCATAAATGATACCTGAATCAGAGTAATTATTAATTAAAAATCCTTAATGCAGGGACTAGATAGAGTTAAAAAATGAGATTGTTACAATATGAGTATCTAGTAAAATTTTATTTATGATAATGTAAATAAAATTAACTATAATTCTGGGTATAGAAAGATGAGTGAACCAACACAATTTAAGAGGGATGGATAGATCTCCGATAAGCATAAGAAATTTTCTGAACAAATGTGACTGAGCAACAGATGTTAATAAAATGGAATAACGAGGATCAGTAAACAGTCAAAATTATAATGATGTTAAAGAAATTTAAAAATACTATAAGTCAAAACCCTTTTTAAACATTAAATTTGTTGCATAGACGTATGTCAGGTAACATGCTAAAACAATAAAAACATATATTGAAGGGTGCCTTCTGTTTTCAAACATACATAGCAAGTCAACTCTTGAACTTTTAATTAACAAAGATGAAACTAATTTTAGGTAAATTTGTATATCCAAGCCAAGAACAGTAAAAACAAATAAAAAATTACCAAAAAATTAAATGTAAATAAAATTCTCAAAATATTTGAATACTTATTTTCAGATCAATTTTTAATTAAAAACAAATTAATTTATGCATTATAAATGATTGATTTACCTTCAGCTTCAGTCAGATCTTTGTAAACAGAAGCAAGTCCTCTTCTTAATCTATTTTCATCAACAAATGGCAATAATGCGACACCTTGCCATGCAAAACGTTTCCCATTTAAATCAATCATAAAATCTTTGGGATAAAAGTCTAAAATAGGTGACATCTAGAAAGTAAGAAATAACACATCAGTGAAATTAAATATAAAAATAAACACTACATATGTTTTCATTAACAGTAAATAAATAAAAATTTCCTGAAACTTACTGGATTAGTCATTAAATCTGCCCAAGTAGGTGGAACAAGTGTTGAACTCCCAGCAGGAAAAACACTCATCAATTGCTCAAATGGAGAAAACTACAAAAATGAAAATAAATAAATAATTTATAGTAAAGTGTATCAACTTAAGTGTACAGAAAAAAAAACAACAACCAGACTATGTTAAAATATTACATTTTTTACATGTTTTCAACAAATAATTAATCATTAAAAAATATCTTTTAAATTTGGGAGTTTAAATCTAATATCACATGGTTTAAAATTGTATATAATAAGAAAGAATATATTAACTACTTACAGGATGAGTGTTCTTTTCAAAGTAAGTATTACATCGAGCGATATTAACAAAATCAGAAGCAAACGGAGCATAATGATAAGGATAATACCATTTCCATGAAGCACAACCCTATAATAATAAAATATTTATAACAAATGCATACATAATACAAGAATAAAACAAAGATTAAAGATACTTATGAAATGAGAATAATTTTTTTATTACTAATTACTAACATCTCTTATAACACTGCTTCATAATAATATCGTTTCAAAGTGATAAGAAATGGTTAGTTGATATAAGAATGGAAGTTTTACATATCTAATTGGCGGCCATTATAATACTAAACAACAAATATTAATATTGAGTTCCGAGAATCATTGCGACACTAACCTGTTATGTTAGTGCTTTAGTCTCAAAAAAAAAAAAAAAAAAAAAAAAAGAATAATAATAATAAAATAGTTTTAGAGAAATTTGAAGATGGTGTGTGGTAGATTAACAGATTTTTTTTTTTTTATTCAATATTTTGACATTATTAATTTAAAAACATAAAACCTCAAAAATAGAGTGTAAATAGATTGTTTTTATAGCAAAATTATTAATATAATTAATATTAATAATAAAAATAATTAGTCAAATATGATAAAGAAAATTTAATATTATAAAAAACATTAGAATTTCAATTTGAGAACAATAATTAAATCTTACCTGATAATAATATTTCAGCACCCAGCATAAACCAATCACATACTCATGGCCTATTTTGCATGTTTGTTCAGGGTTGTTTCCATCAATATTGAATTTAAGGCTATAATATCGTTCCTTGTAACCTCGTTGCCACAGCTTGACTTCATCAACTGGTTCCGGTTCATCATCTAATTTAAAACCAGTTTTTTCCACTTCCTTAAAAAAAAATAAAAAGTAAAATATTTAAAAAATTGGATTACAGTTCATTGATAAAATGGTGATTTATTTTTGTTAATAAATAAAATTAAAAAAAATTTGTTTAGAACTGAAAAGAAAAAAAAAAAATAACTATAACAACAATTTTAGCATGCCAAGGCCATTCTCTTTTTTTTTTTTATATATTTATTTCTGACTTTTTTTTAAATCTTATAAGCAACCAAGATGATAAAGTGTAATACAGCTATTAAGAGGTGTGAAGGACCTTTAAACAAGCTCATCTGACAAATTCAAGACATGTATGAAAAACTAAAGGTAGCACTAGACTGACAATAAAAGAAATTCTTACAGTAGGGTTACAAAAAAAATACAAAGAAATATTGGGCCTAACCTCACTAACATGGACCTCAATAACATCAAGATGAGACTTGAGTAAATCAATTGCAGAGACGTGTCTGTTTGTAAAATAAGAAAGAATATGAATATAACAATAATAAACTTTTAAACCCATTCAATACAGCATCCTTATCGCTGAACTTATCAATATTATTATGCACTAAAATAAACATGTTTGGATCTCAATCACATTGCGTTTTAACACAAATTACTTTTTTTGTTAAGTTAAAAATACTACAAAATTTACTTGTTTTTTTTTTTTTTTTTAGGCAAAACACATTTTTTAGATTATCTCTCCATTAAATAATGAATTTTCTCTATCATTATGAATTCAAGTCAGGCAGATCTTCATGCAGAAGTAGATATCAAGCCAGTAAACAAATTCAAGCAGATTATGTAAATGTAGTTCATTACAATGCATGAAATGAGAGTGATTGAAAAACTGCTGAAAAAATATGCGGGAAAACAACTAAATTAAAATAAAAACTTATAATAGAGTCGTTTGGTCTCTTCAATAATTCGTATTAATCCTTTGTTGGTTTGGTAAAAAAATGTTGGGATTCTACTGTATTTACAATGGATTCAATAGCTTAATAGTATTTAATGATGTTTAGATAGTATTTAAAAGAAAAGGCAAATTGTATGATCAAAGAACTCTACAGAAAGGTTATTGGAAAAATAGGTCATGCTTAATTACTAAGAGTAAAATGTAAAAACAAAAAAAAAAAAAAAAAAAGAAAATAATGAAATTTCTTACATCTTTAAAATTATAATCCATCATCTTTTGTTGCAGTTCCATAAGTTTCTTTTGTTTTAAGCGGTGTCTGAAATTTTTTTCATTGATTTGTCGTTTGTGAAATATCTGATCTTCAGCCTGGCCTAGATCAGTCATTATTAGTTGTACTCTATCAAGGTTAACATCACCACTATGAGTAATAAATCCCTGAAAATAAAAAAAGAAAATAAGTAAATAATGTATCAACTTTATGAAATAATGTATATTTCAATAGTCATAAAATTTAAAAATGGTCTATGGAATCAAAATGAAATATTTAAATATATAAAGGGAATAAAGAGAAGTAGATAAATTATATTTCAATGGTAACCCCATAAGAACTTCATATTGTAAATTTAAAACCTGAATTAAAACTTATAACAAGCAGGTATTGGGCTCGAGTTCAAAATATGTTTCCATAGTTGAGATTATCATAGCTTCGAGATTATCCAAGAATTGTTAAAAAACTAACAAGTAACCAAAAAGAGTTAAACGTCTCTGTTCCAATCAAGAGATCATTGATAGTTTTATAAAGGCAAATTTTACACATTTAATGTTTTTTTCATAAAAGAAAAGAAAAGAATGCATACATCTCTGAGCTCTCACTCACATTTTTTAAGATTTATTTAATACTGAGGTTGATAATGGCAAGACATTACTTGAGAAGCATATAGTGATAACCGAGCACACATGAGATGAATATGCTTGAGATGGAGATTTTTACCGTGTGAATTACAAATTTATTTTAATATCTTCAAATACACATTCTTATTTCCATTTAAAAAGTCACTTAAACTGAAAAATAAGTATAAATCATGTTTCTTCATTTTGAGGATGTTCAAAAAAATCAATATTATGCAATTTATATTTCTTTAATTTGTTTAGGTAATCTGAAACCTGTTTATTAAAGGCCTTAAAAGGGCCTTGTCTAATAGTTTAATAAACATTTTTATCGTTCAGCAATTTACCTTACTTATATTCAATATTACTTTTATTAAAAAGGGACCCCCAATTATCCATTAATCAAGACAATATTGAGAAAATTTAAAAAGTAAAAAAAAAATATATTTGAGCAAATTGTCTTAAAATTAAAACTGATAGTAATATCACGAAGAAAGACCTTTAATACACAAAAATAGATCTCAACATTAAGGAAGTTCAAAAAGTAAAAATTAATATCTATCTAATTCATTTATCCATTTTTTATTTTATAATCATTATTTTTTTTTTTTTTTGATCTTTTGATTTCATAAAATTGTATATAACCATTGAAACAATAAAAATAATAAATTATGTACTTACCCCAGTACGATAAACAGTCTTCTTGTATAGCATAACAAGCCTATCTATTGCCCCTTCACGAATTTCAAGGGATGGTAAATGAGGTAAAAAGTCATTTCCAACAAAAAAACACATAAATACCCAATCATCTAATGCTCTTTCAAAGTCATACTCAAAAGGTAAATCGGGCATTTTTAATTCTTCTTCTAAATATTCTCGTAGAACATTAAGTCTAACAAAGATGTATCTAGTAGGGGCACCCACTGGATTAGCCATACCTAAGCTATCCATGTCATCAACTAAGCCTTTACATTCAGTTAACTCGTGCCCTGAAAAAATAATAATAATATTTAATTAAAATAAATGAATAATGGCTTGATAGAAACAACATAATTATTCCAATTAAATGCTGTATTTTAAATATCGGAAGAATATTAAATTTACAAAACAGAATGTGAATATGAAATAGAAACAGTGTTATTGGGATAGTTTTGTAAAGGCTTATTAATATAGAGAGGAAATAGTTATATGGATATGAATCTATAATATGCAGTACTCTTGTTTTATTACTATATTTTAATCTTAGTAATAATAAAATCATGGAGGCTATATACATGGAGGCTCAGTCACCAAATTCATGTACTTTATCCTTATCATGCAGATGTGTAATCAGCATTAGTTTAATAATATTCTCTAGGGTAAAATTGGCCCAACACAGCCACAGCCTAGGCATTCTAGAAAAGTGTCCTGCCCATCTGAATTTTCCAAGCTTTGGAAACAGGAGATATCAAGCTCATGGCATAAATTTTACAGCTCTCAATTTCTTCTCAACAAACATTCATTATCCTCATACACACTGCATGAATTCAATACAGAACTTTTAACTTAAATATGAGGGGAAGGTGGTCTTCAGCACAAGGTGGGTCAGGTCTACATCTCTTAACTTTTGTACAATTAGTAACTCGATGGCTACTTGGATGGATATTTCGCAGGTCTGAAATTGCAATGATTGGCAGCTTAACTATGGTTTCATTATTGTAATTTACCATAAAACCCAAGTAGACAAATACAAATACCTCCTTAAACCTATGCAACACAAAAGAAACACTGACCAATCTAAGAGCTTAATTCAAAATCATGAACTTAGTTGTAGTTTTATTAAGGAGTTTAGCCACAGCTTATAGAGAAAGAGGGGCATCCAACTACCACTTCCAACTTATATCTGTATTGTCTTTGCATGCTAAAATCAGTATCAATTTATTTCATACAAGTGCATGTTCCTTATTACTTTCTCCAGTGGCATAATAAAAAGTAGGCACATCAGGGATCTTTTTTTCTTATTTTTCTTATGGATAAGAATTCTGATGACCTCTGACTTTGCACCTGTAACACACTTGTCATTGTCAGTCGTATAAGCTTAGGTAGAACAGTCAGCTTATGTAATGCTACGTAGCTTTCTTCACTGAATGTTATCATATGTTGTATGTATGTATGGAACAAATCAATACTTTTCTGCAGTACTCAGGCAGTACTTCACAGGTTCACATGTTTAGCAGTGCATTGTATAGGAATTTTACTAGTTCCATCAGATTTTGTTTAAAAAGTTCCACATGGGGTGAGTCAATGACAAGAGCTTTACTTAACTCAAAAATGGTTTTAACAACTTCTTCCAGATTACGAAGTTGGTTGAGGTTGAGTAGTGCATATATGAGCAGTATATCGGATCTAGGGGTCTTCAGAAGTGCTAACTGTTGAGGACTAAGGAAGAAATACAAGGCCATCAAAAGAAGAAGAGACAACTAAGTTACACAGACCTAGACAAACAGGAAAAGTTTGCAGCTAAAAATGAAACAAAACAATTTTTCCAAAAAGACAAATCTACTCGGAAACATTTAAGCGGATCCTGAATACGTGGAAGGTACCTTCCTTATTGAACAACATTAAAGCTTGCATGGAAGAATAAAGGTATATTGTTTAACTGTTTGAAGTTATTAAATATTTTTCTACTCCAATTCACTTGGGGACAAAAGAATAAAAAGGGTAGAGTATAAGAATTAAATCTTACATAACAGCAGCGCAAATGGAGATATTACAGAGGAAATTATGCAAGAGATTCTTAATATAAATAGCTCTAGAAGGCTTGAAATAGTCATTCAAGTGATAGTTGAACAATAGATTTTTATTTAAAGCAAAATGAAGCGAGAAAACTTTTGATTAAATATAAATAAAAAATTTCATGTTCAGGATCTTAACAGGAAAAACAATCATGAATTCAAAATATCCATAGAAATTTTAAGTTGCAGAAAAAATAGGTGAATAATACATAAGTTAAGTTCAATAATACTGATTACTACTGCATTTGATTATCTTATAATTATTCTTCAAAATTAAAAATAAAGGTAAATACTAATTAGAGCTTAAATTATTCCAACTATCAACAATATGCAAATAATTAGGTTATAAATGAAAGTTTTACATTACCAGTCTGACCACAGATGTCACAACGTTTGGGCTGATTCATAACAAACTCCTCCCGAATAATAGTGAAGTAAGGTTCATGAGTTGCTAGACCAAGCATTATCAGGTCAGCATCAGCACCACATAAGCAATGATGAATATTTGGATTATGATCAGGGTGAGCTATAAACATAAGTAATATCATAAGTTTAATAACACAAAATTATTAATAGCTCTGGACATTGTAAATGAATATCCTTTAAATTTATAATTTTATTTAATAACTAAATTTCAATAAATGAACATTTCAGTTTGTGTAAAAAAACAAAAACAAATTCAACTTACATAAAAAAAGTATACTATAAAAAGGAAACAATATAAAAATATTATTTAGCTATATTCAATAATCAGTTGAATTTTCAAAATATATCAATTAAATATTATAGGCATAAATTTAAAGAGTACAATTATAAACAGTTAATCATGAAAAAAAAAAAAAAAAAATTACCCCTTTGTTTCCTGATGAAATCCATTATTTTGTGTTCTCCTTCTCCAGGAACACTGGCATCTGACAAAATCACTTTAATATTTTTCCAACCAGGATCACTAGCTAATCTGTCATGAATATAATAATTTAAACATTCCGTAAGACGAGACATGAAAGATGTACCCTATATTTGAAAAAAAAAGAAAAGAATATTAATTAACACATATATAATTGTACAAATTATAATGAAGTATAAAACAAATGATTTACATTCTACAGGTTAAATTTTCATAGTGTTATTGATTTTTTTATTTATCTTGAGGTTAATCTCTAGGGGGGGAGAGGGGGCGGAATGCTTCCTAACTATAGAAAAGAATTTTTTTTTTTTTTAAATATTTATTTATTGAAATTTACAACTGTAATTTATAAATAGAAAAGAAGAAATTAAAAAAAAAAAAAAAAAGTTTGGAAACATACACTAGATTAGCTGATAATTAATATTATGTTAGTTAAAAAAAAAAAAAAAAAAATGTCTATGGTAATAAAGCCAGTGGTTCTCTTATAAAATTTATCAATTAAGTTGATACAAGGTCTACTTAACAAAGATTCAAATATATTTCTGTTTTCTCACAAATACAAGCTGGATTAATTTAGTTTATTATGAAAAAGATATATATTACTAATCTAATTTGACTAATGTAAATTTCTTTATATATTAAATTGGAACAATTTTAAATTTGTAAGTTAAAAAAAGGTAATGCTCGAACAACAATCTATTATAATATGTCCACTGTATATTTGATAAATAATAATTCTTTCTGTTGTACTTACTATTTCAACATCTCAAAGATAATAAAGATACTGAAACAGATAATGTATATTGTTTTCTTAAGCAGAAAATGGACTACTAATTAATAACGGAAATAGTTTGGAAAAGTACAATTATTCATTCAAAAGATTGATTTCCTCAATTAAAAATATAAATAAGAATATAATGAATTTTTTTTACGTACAGGAGTTATACAGTTGCTATCAAAATGACAAGATTTGTCCTTCTCTGGAGGCAAGTTCACTCCTTTTGCTTCAAGTTGAGACCTGATCAAAGCAATCTGGTTAACTTTTTCTGCTGTTTCCTTAGCTGCTCTAAACCTTCTTGACCTTTGTTGATTCATTTTTGCTCTTGGGGCCTGCACAAGATATTAATTAATCAACTAAAAGTCAGTTCATAATAACTGAACTGGTATATAGTTTAATAATATACTTACAACACCATCTACAGCGAGGTAGAGAAGTTTACGTGGTCTTACAATTTTAAAAAGTCTGTCAATGCATTCAAAAATAGCTACCATCATTTCATCTTCATCTCTAGGAGCTGGCCTAAAAAAAAAAAAAAAATAATAATAATAAATAAATCATTTAATGAAAATCTTAAGGTTTACAGGCAATGTAAGGAAGAATATTAACTTTCAGACCTTTACACTAGCATTGAAAGGATGATAAGGATCAAAGCATAGTTTGACTACCTCAGGAGAAAGGATAGGAGAACTGAGTAGAGAATCATCTCGTAACTAGGAAAAAGATAGGGATCTTCCTTCTAGGCAAAGGTTCAACCCGGTAACTGAGATGAGATGCTAATTAACAAAAAACAAGGAGGATTCCTTATCTTTAATGGACACACAGGGATGTCTAAACAAGAGGAGTGTTCACATTTTTTAGGCCTGCGAAACCTAATATTTATTCACATAATGTTTTACATTGATACTAAGGAATGTTCAATAATTATATATTTTTCTGACAAAATCAAATCACTGGGCAAACATTTTATCAGAGCGATTGCATATCATACAAATGTTTACATTAAAACATAAAATACATTAATGGTTAATATAAAATACAGGCAAAATAGAAATTATATGAAAAATAAGCAACTTATTTAAGTAGCTCATAGAAGCAACTAGAAACCCTCTCCATACCCTAAGCTTTTTTTTTTTAATTTCACGTTTTTTTTTTAGTATAATATCAACTTAAATAGTTTAGATTTAAGGTAGGAATGATCACAGAAACTCTATAAAAATAAATCAATTCAACTCTTTTTCTTATGTAATTTTTTCAAATAATTTAATGTTTGATTTGTTTTATTTCTATAGTTTATAATAGTATATATTTTTGTTAATTAATCCTGTTTGTATTAGTATTTACTATTAGTATTCTTTACATATATAAATAAAACCATTTAAATATAAAGGATAAATTGAAATTTCTATTTTACAATGTTGGTGAAAGTTTGGTTAGTGGTTCATAGATGCCTTTATTAACCCACTCCCATCTGTTCATGCTCAAGGTCAGTTTATCTCAAGCTTGCAACGGGGAAACAAGACCATAGAGGGTATGAGTAGACCAATATAGTGCGTTTTTGTAAAATAGATCTATTAATCTATTGGAATAAGTAAGAATATAATTCACACAGATGTATGTATATATATATATATATAATTAGACTAAGATCACACTCTGCCACTTGGCTTATTTACCAAATTTTTGGGTAACCATTTTACAAAGGCTACCCATTACTCTTACCCCAGGGTTACCCATTGACTAAAAAACAGAATAAATAATTTTATATATATATATATATATATATATATATATATATATATATATATATATATATATATATATATTTTGGAAGGGAATAAGTGCGTACAATGAAATTTATTGAACAATGAAAATCATTATAATTAATTGATTGATTATCTGTGATTCTGTGATGCTACAGGGTCATGGCATGTGAATTCATCCAGAAATTTTAGGACCTCAAATTTTCATGAAATTTGGCACGATGTATTTGCAAAATTTCAGTATTACATCTTAACGAGTTTTCAATTTAGAGCCAACCAAACTTTGGCATTTTCATAACATCGGTGCTCCCAGAGACGCTGGCTTACTCAAAGCAATAAAATTCTACTGTCGTTATTTTTCAATCAAATAGCATGAAAAATTCAGATTATATGAAGGGAAAACTATGGTTATTTCTAGAATAAATAAATAATTAATCCATGATGCTCCAATAAATATGAAAAAAATATCATGTATAAAAATATAAAAAGTGGAAAGGAAAAAAAAAATAGTTTGAAAAAAAATTAATTAGGAACCAAAGGCAGTATAGTATGTCAATTAAAAAAATAAAACAATTATAATACCAACACATTAGCTACTTGTACTAATAAAACTGATGGGATTTCACCTCCTTAATAAAAAGAAAAATATTTGTTTTCAATGAAAAAAAATTTTATTTGTAATATGGACATTTAAGAAAATAAATAATATGAGCCCAATGCCATTATTTAAGCAAAACAATGAATTTTTCCAGTACTCATGATCATAATGGCTGCAATATATAACAATAAAAATAATGAGATTTTGCATGCATAATACTCTTTAAAAAAATATATTTCTATTTAGCAGGTTAATGTAATGTAAAATATGATGTTCCATTAAAAAAGTATAATGAGCCAAGAACAATGATTTAAGGAAATCTATTTTTTTTTAGAAATTATGATGGTACTAGCTACTATATGTAACAACAAAAATCCTGGGATTTCGATAGCTTAATATTTAAAAAAATATTTCTTTTTAATGAACAAAACATTTAACTATAGACGTTCATGAAAAAACATATATGAACCAAAAGCAATAAATTAAACAAAAGAATGAATTTTCTACACTAATTATGATGGTAATATCTATAATATATAATAATAAAGATAATGGAATTTCACCTGGTGTATATTTTTTTAAATATATTTGTTTTAAATAAACAAAATATCTAATTATGGATGTTCATGAAAAAAAACAACGTATATTGTAGCCACCATGATCACGAGTACTTGTTTTGCTTAAATGATGGCATTAGGCTCATATTATTTATTTCCTTAAAATTTTATAGTTTAAGTAAAATTCTTTGTTTATTGAAAACAAATATTTTTCTTTATATTGAGCAGGTAAAATCCCATCATTTATACTTTTGTTGCTTTTAGCTAATATGATGGTAGGTATTATAATTTTTTATTTTTTCAATTGAAATACCGCCTTTGGTTCATAATTAATTTTTTTTAACTATTCTTTTTGCTATACACTTTTTATATTTTTATACTTGATATTTTTTTCATAGTTATTGCAGCATCATGGATTAATTATTTATTTATTCTAGAAATAACTATAGTTCCCTTTATATAATCTGAACTTTTCATGCTGTTTGATTGAAAAATAACGATAGTACCATTTTATTTGTTTGAGTAAGGCCAGCGTCTGGGAGCACCGAGGTTATGAAAATGACAGATTTTGGGTGACTCTAAATTGAAAACTAGTTGACATAGAATACTAAAATTTTGTCAAACATCATAACTACATAAAGCGATACATTGTGCCAAATTTCATGAAAATGTGAGATCCTAAAATTGCTGGATGAATTCACATGGAATGACCCCACAACTATGAATGCTAAATAAAGTTTTAATAGGCTGTTAATTTTTTAAAATCTAAATACTTACTTGTTTTCTGGATGTGTACAAGGATGTATGATACCATTCATATCAATATATAAGTTATCAAATTCCACTCCATTAGGATTCGCCTCAGACGAATCAACTTCTTGTCCATCTTCTCCCTAAAAAAGATATATACACAAGTAAGAACAAATGATGATTGCATAACTTATTTATTTATTTATTTATTAACTTATTTATATATATATATATATATATATATATATATATATATATATATATATTTATTTATTAAGAGCTAAATAATTTATTATAAAAGTGGGTGGCTTAAAAGGCTTTATTCATTAAAATTATTTGAAATTCTAAAAATAGCATTATTAAGAAAATATTCCCAAAATTGAGTTGCCTAAAAGGTAATAATTATTAAAATTTAATTAAACACAAATAGAACATCAGACAGTAACAAACTTTCTGATAAATATGCTTTTATTCATGACATTAATAAAGTCCTCAAATGGTGCTGCCATCTACATTAGAAATGGCAAATCTGTAATTAGTAGCAGATTCCTCTGCTACTGTGAGGACACTTATAAATATTTACATATTGTTATGGCTAGAATACACTAATTATAATTTGGTCTACAGTATTTATCCATATTGTCTTTAGGTTTATAGTGTTTTAATATTTATACTTTAGGTTAGTAATAATATTGTTAATATACATAAAAATGAAAAAAATATGAAATTTAAAATAATAATAATAAATGCCCAAATTAAAATATAAATAATATCTCGATATATTAATAAACTTTATTCAATCTAATTGGGTAACTAATTATATAATATAACATTAACAAACTCATTATAAATGCTAATGATGATATTTGAGTTAAACAAGATGTCAAACGTTTTGTGACCAAATGAAACCATAGTAATGGGTTGTTTCACATGAAATGTCAGTTTTTATAGTTTCTGAAATACATAAAAAGGATTTTGCAGGTCTCTGTTATTTTCTTCCGAATGTTTACATATTTAAAGTAAACAGTTACTAATCCTCTACCTTTGTATTATAAACATTAGCTTCCCAATCAATTACCCACTTTTTAGTATACCTCCAAATATGAACATGGAAACACACGATTTTCGAGTAATATTTTTGTATGAGTTTAAATTCGGCCACTCAGCAGCTGAGGGCGCTAGTTATATTTGCATGGCGTTTGGGGAAGGGAGTGTTAATGAACAGACCATTCGCCATTGGTTAGCTAAGTTTTTAGCTGGGGGAGATACCGACTTGGAAATCTTGCCCCGAGGAAGACCTCCATCCATAATAGACAACGATGTCCTCAAACATACAGTAGAAGAAAACCCCTACCAAACAGATAAAGGACTCTCAGCACAACTAAATGCAAGTGCATCTACCGTTTCTAGACATTTAAAGTGTATTGGGAAAGTAAAAAAGCTTGTTACATGGTTACCTCATGATCTCACTGAGCGGCATCAAGACCCCATGTTTTAAAACATACCGTGCAAAAATTGAAAGAATTGGTTTACAAAGTTCTTCCGCACCCACCATATTCTCCCAACTTGTCTTCAACAGATTACCACCTGTTCAGGAATTTAGGCAACTTCATCAAAGAAAAACTTTGAAAATGATGATCAAGTGAAAAGTGCGTTTTCAGATTTTGTTTCGCTTCGAAGCTCAGAGTTTTCAGTTCGGGGATAAAAAAGTTGGTGTCACATTGGGAAAAATTTGTAGAAAAAGAAGGTAAATACTTTGAATAAAATTGAATAAAAATCTTTAGGAAAATTTGGGGATATAAAAGCGATGGGGGTTACAGCAGACAAGTCAAGGAAGAGGCACGCTCTTTGGGAATAAAGGAGGCGGATTGCTTGGATCGCGACAGTTTCAGGAGAACCGTCAACAGTGTCGAAGGTTTCGTGAGTCAGAGGAAGAACCACAACAACAGGCTCTGGACCGATGAAAGGAAACTCGCGCAATCAGAGAGGATGAAGGAGAGATGGGTCCTCTGGAAAGCGCGTGGCACCAAAAAAAAGCCACGGTGTAAGAGTTCGCGTGATCACTAATGGTCTATCCGCGTCAAAAAAAAAAAAAAAAAAAAAAAAAAAAAAAAAAAAAAAAAAAAAAAAATTATCTTGTTTTCATATCGTATTTTTAATAAAAATCCTTTACCTTGAAAACGGACATTTCATGTGACACAACCCAATACTAATGATCAGGTATATTTTAATGCAAAAGATGTACCTTTAATTATACTTCTATCAAGTGTCTGCAGTATAAAAGTCGCCTAATCAGATGAAGAATTTTAAGTAGAATTTATATCTAATTAAGAGTGATGAGAAAGGCCAAGAGAAGAGGCCAAATACCTCTGTATTCACAGAAAGTTTGATGTGGCTCATTTAAGTTAGGTACATACATGTATCACAATTTTTGCACAAAGGATGCAGAGCTGTGTTCTATTGATTATTTTTAAAAATAATATAACCTAATTGGAAGCCAATGAAATACTCAAATTTTCTATTAAGTCACAAAGACAGTTTCTTTTAAGGAAAACAAAAATGCTTATTTACAAAATTCTAACCTCCCCAGTCCTTATATATATCCACACCATCCATATTTTTATCCACAGAGGTCCATAATTTTGATCAAAAGATTTATTTTTATATTATTATGATCTTAAGGGCTATTACAAAAGATTGAAATTTCAAGAAGGATAATAGAAAGCTATATTAACACAAGTACACAGTTAGATAAATACAGATAAACAGACTTGTAAATAGAATAAGAGATAAGACATGGTTAAAAAGCTTGATTGTATAAAACAGTTCATTCAATGCTTACATTGAAAGATAGAATAAAGTTTATTTTATTGAATGCATGAGCAATGAGGTGATTTGAGATTGTTTATTTAACGCTACTGTAGCTAATCGGAACCTAAATTTTGCTCATCCTGGTTTAATCCGGATGGGGATATTTAACGAGTACTATAAGTGAGGAAAAATATAATATGAGCATAAAAGTATAGAACAGCTCTACAAGGCAAATCAATTAAGTTTATAGCATTGTGTGAGAAGAGAAATTCAAAAAATTTGAGACAGGTCAGAGACAATACTACTTAATACTACAATAAGACTAAATCATAGTAAGTTACAATAACCATTTCAGTTTCTTAAGATACTACTCTTGCAGTAGCATAAATAATGCCAATATAATGGATTGGAGTGAAGAACCTGAGGATGCAATGCATATATGAATATATTGGGAAACAAATTCAACTAAATGAAAAAAAAGAAAAAAAAAAAGGGGTATTTAATATTTTTTGTATGTTTAGGAGAGAGTTTAAATTTTTAAGATCAAAAACTTATTCTAGAAAGGATGAAGGAATTTTTTAGGGAGTTGCGTTGGGCAGTGCTCATCAGTCGTCACACTACTGTCCAGAGGTTCTTTTTTAGCAAATATATATATAATTTATAACAGGGCTTTAAATTTATATATATATATATATATATATATATATATATTATATATATATACTTTTTTTTTTGTTGTAAATAATAGGTAGTAGACTAGGTATTATACTTTAAGTGAATATTATTATATTTCAAATGATAATTTTCAGTAATGTTTTAAACATTTTTTAACATTTTACAGTCTGTATCTTTTTCCTTAATTAGATTACGTAAATTTTTAAAGAAGAATATGGCAATTGAGACACTGAAAGCTATTAGGGGTCTTTAACAAAGATAAATTAAAACTTAAAATTTAATGTGCTGATCCTTACTTAAAGCTATTTTTTATTCTTAGTCAATTTCGATATGATAAATTTCATTACATAAGATAATTCTGTTATTTCGAAACTAGATTTTATTACAATAAATCCTAATAATTAATTGTTTATATAACGCTTACATTAAATTTCCATTAAAACAATTCATCTCCTCAAAAAGGAAATCTAAAAATATGGTAGTCATACAGAACATTCTCAGTAATTTAAAATCACAAATTCATGCAATATAAATTAAATCAATGATCTATATTAAATCACTATTCAACCCTCATTAGAGACGAATTTAATTTGACTTTTTGCAAGTAAGGAAGCTAAATATGTAAGTAAATAAATCATTGATATTATTCTGATTTCAAAACCTCATCTACCTAAAATCATTAAGGATAAAATAAAAAAGAATAGTTGAAGTACAAAACTATTTAAGATATAATTATGTTTTGCAGGCTGCACGCAATTTTCTTTAAATTTACTAATTCTTAATATTTAACAACATGAGAATTATGAATAAATAAATATCACTATTATTGTAAATCTAGATCAATGTTATAATAAGATGCCGAGAAACTTTCCATGTGAACACATTTACACATTTTCCTTCCTTTAAAACTGATAAAATATTTTCGAGTGGTCAAAATCGTGATTTTTATTACACGAAATGTTTTGATATAATGCTCAATGTAACCAAATGACTAAATTTAGTATTAAAGCTATACAAATAAATAGAATAATGTTTTACAATGGGTTTCCATGTAGCTCTAAAAACACAATTATGAATTTCATATTTATACAGCTGCTGTCAATTAAAAATTAAAGAAGTATGCAATACCTAGGATAAAATTACAACAAAAATGAATAATATAGTAAGTGGAAACAAGATGATAGTGTTAAAAGTTTTTGACAGGTAGTAGCTCTAGAAGTATACTTTCTCTCATTTAAATAAAAAAAGTCAAATGTTAATTAAAACTAGCAGTAATAGTGTATAAAAAAAACTCACCAATTGCTCGACACAGTCTACAATCACAGACGGATATTTCCGAGTCAACCATCTAAAAAATGCTGGTACTCCCATTTTAAAATTTTGTCAACAAACCTAAACACAGCACACTACACTACTCCACTGTAACCTTCTTACATCCAGGTTCGAACAAAGAGTTAATATGCCCCTGAAAACATAATATTTGTCTGTTTTGATTATCAGCTTATACAAAAATAAAATGTTTGTAATGTTTTTCATTAAAAATAAATAATTATTCTATTTCCATTTTACTAACTTTTAAATTTTTCATAACTAATAAATTTTAATAACAAAAATTAATAGTACTAAAAATAACATTTCGTCGTTGTAGTATACATTATGTTCAAATAAATAATAATTTATGAAATAGAAGTGTAAGACACCGCTGTCTCAGTGGGATTTTTGAGCCATTTTACCAAGAAAATAAAAAAGTTAGCTTAAAACACCACGGGACAAAGTAACATAAAAAAATTTCAGACAATGGCGTACTGTTGAATCTGCATCTATCTAAGGAGTTATTGTTCAGTGAAAAAATAAACAAACAAATAAATAGCAAAAAGGCCTAACATTTTTACTTCGCCTTTGTCTTTATTCTACACGTCATTGTGACAAATAGTTCCTACTACAGTGAGTACCAAAAGTATTCGGAATTCGAATTTATTTTTTACGTACATTTCACAACTGTGAATTTATATAATTCTGTTTCGCCCATATATTTTAAAAAGAGGCTCCCATAAAGCAAAATCACTAAACAGATTACCGAAAAGTTTATTGTTTATAAATATATCCGATTAATAATGTAAAATTACAAGATCATTCATTGTCAAAAGTATTTGGAAATCGTAAAATTCTGATGTTTAATGGTTTCAAATGTTGATAATCTTCGACATAATTTTATGTTCAAAGCAAAGAATTTTATTTTTTTAAATAAGGCACTAAAATAAAGATCAGACGACTTATATCATTATTAAAAGAGAAATAGTTGAAATGTTAAAAAAAATTGATGATAACATGTAGATGACTATGTATAGAGTGGATAATATAATAATAAAATATAAAAGCAAAAGTGAGACACAAAATAATATTAAATGTTAAAAATGAATGACTGATTATTCATCTATGAATAAAACAATACCTGAAATGAGTAAACCTTAGCTGCTTTCAGAATGTTCCAGAACTTCTGGATATACAATAAGTTCATCAACTGTTCACCGGGCTCTAAAAAAATATGACGAAAAGAAAAATATGGTACAAAAAGTACGGAAAACGTCTTTCAGCTTGCAAGGCAATAATAGGCTGAATGTTTATAACATTTTTTAAAAGAGATGATATGGTTCGGAGGAAACCAAATAAAGTATGCCATGGTAGAATACCTTGAGCGGTCAGTGATAGGTCTGATTTTGTTTGATAAAGTTTAATGACATTAGATTCATGGACAGAATTATTGAAAGATCTGCGAGTTATTTAAGTATAAAAAGCCAGAATTAAAAGTTAAAGAAAAATGACATATAAATTAAATTTTTAACATATGCGCGGCCATGACTATGGACATATACGATACATGTTATCTGTTCAGAAATAGTTGCTGCAAAATTATCAAAAAGCTTTCGAAATCCTTATTTTATTATTTCTTTCAAATTTAATTAACTATTTGCGGGTCCTACTAAAAAATAAAATCAGGAAATACTATACTCCGAATAAAAATGGCCTTAAGAAACAATAAGTGCTTGAGTGGGATAATATTTCACACCTAACAACCAATTAATATGAAAGATCAATTCCTACTAGGCTAAATTGTATAATTATACAAAAAGTTTTACTAACTGGATGTTTATTTATGATCACTGCAATAATATAATTAGAAAACCACGGAATTCCGAATACTTTTGACACTATTGACATATACTATATTTAATTTTTTCGTAATTGAATGTTCAATTCGTTAAAAACAAAATGATTGTTGTAATTTTAGGTTAGTATACCTTCCTTCCAATATTACAAAGTGATTAACAACTCCTTAAGAACATAAAAAATAAGTTAAAAGCAAGTAAATTCCGGAATGGTAGTGAACCCGAATATTTTTGACACTCAATGTAACTATCATCCGATGTAACAGTAGCGTGGGAAAATAAACTTTAACATTTTAGTTGTGTTCATTTTTCCATTGTAATACTTGACTTTAAATAATAAGATTTATTTCAGAAAAACATCACAAACATTTTCAAGTCCCTAGTTTAATAATTGCATACATACCTTACAACTTCAGAAAACTGTACCAAGAAGGTTCGGCGATAATCCAAGTTTATCACAAGGCAACTTTCACAAGACTAAATCGTTGACTGGGCATTCGCAATATCTTCTTATCGTCCCAAAATTGTACTGCGCATGTGTCGAGATGGCTCTGCGCAAGCGTAGACATGGTACTGCGCAAGCGTAGACATGGTACTGCGCAAGCGTAGACATGGTACTGCGCAAGCGTAGACATGGTACTGCGCAAGCGTTGACATGGTACTGCGCTTGCGCATCATGGAAAATAGTTAAGTAAGAATAAACCTTAAACTTAGGTTCTCTCTCAGAATTTTTCTGATTACTTTTTTACGCATGCTTGGACCTTTGCTATTCACCAATCTTAGGTCTAAAATTTGCGCAAATATTTGATTATCTGTCTATGCTTGATCCTCTGATAATTTGAAAGATGCGTTGGAACAACCATCCGATTCTTCGATTTCTGGTCCTGGATGTGTTGGAACGAAAAAAATGCTCTTATCATTCTCTTTCATATATAGTTTGGGAAAGAAAAAACAAATTTTCAACGTTCTAATTTTAAATGTTCTTATTTGTATATCGAATGTCTGAACTATATTTATGTTAATTAAGTTATGTAAATATAAGTCAGTCTTAGAGTATTTGTTGTGGTGTAAGGAGCTCTCCGTCTTATCTGGTAACATTTGTTATATTTCAATAGAACACTTATAATTTTCAACTTTTCAAATCGATAATTCTCAACAGTTAATCATATAGTGCTTATATAGTTATAAAAAATCGTTGGCATCATAAATAAACTTTATAAACTACACGAAAATTATAACTTCATATAGTCAGTGCCGTTGAGTGGTAGCGGTGGGGATAGCTTATCTACGAAGTCTAATCCTGCTTCTCTCCAAATAAACACGCTATAACATTTCGTATTATTGTTGCCGTTTTCTCTCACAGTTCAATTTAAATACATTAAAATATATATTTATATATATATAAAAAATAGAAGAAATGGCTAACTGTAAAATTTGCTCCAAATCTGTCGGAAGAGACGAGAAGGCGAAGTTGATCTGCCCTGTTTGTCAAAATATTTTCCATATAAAGTGTGTCAAATTAGATGCCACTAATCCAGAGGCTTATAAAAAGTGGGTTTGCCTCGACTGTGAAACGACTTCGCGACCAACGTCGGCCCACGAGCCCGCTACCATGATTAACCTATTAATGACGCTCACCGAGGAGGTTAGAGAGATGAAGACTCGGCTTCAAGGGATCGACGATTTAAAAGAGATTAAACAAACTCTTGAAAAACAGTCCGAACTCTCGTTCGAAAACATGGAGAAGCTTCAAAAAATCGAAAGCCTCCTTGAAGAACAAAAAGCCTTAGCGGAGAAGTTATCATTGGAAAATAATTTATTAAAAGAAAGAATCTCCGTTTTAGAAGACAGGTTAAATATCTCAGAGCAAATTCAATTAAAAAATACAATTGAGATCAGAGGGATCCCGGGAGAGGCCAGGTGAGACCGTGACTGGCACCATAGTCGGCGTCGGCGCAGCGCTGGGCGTGAAGCTGGGCCCGGAAGATCTGGACCACGCTGTACGCCTCAAGCCCAAGGAAGCGGGAGCCGCGGGGACCATCATCGCTCGATTCGTCCGGCAAGCGGTAAAGGACGATTTAATCCGACAGAGAAGAATTAAAAGGGACCTTTCTACGCGCCACCTGGGTTGGGAAGGAAATAATAGCCATTCTATCTACCTCAGCGAGGCGATGACACCCACTAATAGACATCTTTACTGGCTGGCCCGGCAGAAAAAGGTGTCGTCCAAGATAAAATATGTATGGTTTAGTGGCGGGCGCGTCAGGTGTA
This sequence comes from Piezodorus guildinii, assembly GCA_023052935.1. Lineage (NCBI taxonomy): Eukaryota > Metazoa > Arthropoda > Insecta > Hemiptera > Pentatomidae > Piezodorus > Piezodorus guildinii. The sequence continues at coordinate 33,319,610 of CM041295.1, read as the reverse complement.
GGAAGTCCGATGGTTACCCGGCGGTAATGGTAAATAAACCATCTGACTTAGACATTTTTATTTGATTCATGATTCCCAGTCACTACAATATTGTATTAATTTTATTTTATTTTTTTAAAAAAGATATCTTATTTTTTTTTAATTTTGCTCTAATCTGTCTAAAAGGTATAAGTGCCATTTATTTTTTAATTTGGATTATTTTTTATTTACAGTGTTATCATAGCTATAATTTATTTACACTATTCTTTTTTATCTATCGCTACCGCAATCTAAGTGTTTTATTTCCATGTAACTTATTTTTTTCTAAAACTTTAAGTCAACATTTTCATTTTTCCTCACAAAATGCAAATGCCACTTATTTTTTAAATTGGATTATTTTTTATTTACAATGTAGTTACAGTTATATTTTATTTACATTATCTTTTTTTAACTATGGTTATCTAAGTATTTTATCTGCATATAATTTATTTTTTTCCAAAACTTTAAGTCAAAATTTTCATTTTTTCTCACTTCAACCAGAGGAAAATTTATTTAGTTACACAGTTAAGAATTTATTTATTTTCTTATTTCCTTCTGCATATGATGGATATTTTATTTTTTATGCAATAGACTTATTAATTAGCTATAATGAAGATTTTTCTATCTTTATTTATATTGTAAATGTTTTACTTTCTTATTTAATAGTTTTATCACTTTTTTATTTTTTTTATTTCCTAATTATTTATGTATGTATCATATTTTTTGTACACAGAAGAATGTCTTTTCATTTACATATTATTTTATTTTTTGAGAGGCTTCATTTTTATTTTCATTTTTGAAATAGAAAACACTTTATTCTCTTACATGGAAGATGTTTTATTTACTCACTTTATATTAGAGATATCTATTTTTATTTTTTTTTTGACCAAACCTCATTATCTATTATTATATTTTATCAGTTGTGATTATCATAGAAATGAAACTAAAACGTCTTATCAGTACCATATTCAATCTTGTTTTGTTTTTTTCATTTACTAGTTCTTTAAATTGTATTTGTTCCATTTATTTTCTCTGTATTATCGATTTTTTATTCTGGTATTTACCTCAGCATATTTATGTTATTTTCATATCTATTTTATTTCGACCATTAATGAAGAATTTTTTTTAACTTTATTTATTTATTTATATAGTAAATATTTTAATCTTTTATTTTATAGTTTATCATATTTTCATTTTCTAATATTGTTAGTAAATACCAATTTAGTTATCATATATATATATATATTTTTTTTTTTTTTTTTTATCTAGAAGACATTGAAGATTTTTTTTATTTTTTATTTACTCACTTTGTATTAAAGATATATATTTTTATTTTTACCGAATCTCATTTTTACATATTATTATATTTTATTAGATTCCATTGTCATAGAAGTGAAAAAAGGACAGCTTCTCTGTACCACATTGTTTGTTTTTTTTCATTTAACAGTTTCTTAAATTATTTTTATGTGATTTATTTCTTCTTTATACTATCGTGGAATTTTTATTTTTATTTTGGTATTTATTTAATCATATTTATGTTATTTATATATGTATTTTATTTCGATCCAAAATAGAGTGCTGGACGAAAAATTGTTATATCCTATCCTTCAGTCCTAATGCTTTTTTTCCGTTTTTCCTCTTCTCAATCCTCCCATTATGACTAATATCCTAACTTCCTGTCACATAAACGCACAATCCCTCTTAGCCCACTATGATGAATTCCAAAAATATTTCCTTGACAACTTTTATCATATAGTAGCCGTCTCCGAAACATGGTTAAAACCATTTATCCCTTCCTCTCAGATTTCCCTTCTAAACTACTGTTTCCTACGACATGACAGACCTGATCGCACGGGAGGTGGAGTCGGGCTGTATATTCACGATAGCCTGAAAGCCAAAATCCTACTGAAGTCCCCTCCTAATCCCCTTCCTCACATAGAATACATGTTTGTTGAAATTTCAACCATCTCCTCACACTTGTTATACGCCGTTGTCTACCGACCTCCTCATGTTCCATTTGATGACCTCTTCCAATCCTCCCTTGTCCAACTGGTCTCAGCATACAATAATATAATTATCTCTGGTGATTTTAATACTAACATGTTATCTGAGTCCAGTGACAAATCCTTCCTCACCGATTTAATATACTCCCTCAATCTGTACCTCGTTCCTTATCATCCTACTCATCATTCTCAGTATACTGATACCTGGTTAGACCTACATATTTCTGACTCTCCTGTAAAAATTATTTCCTCATCGCAGCATCCCGTTCCTTTCTTATCATCACACGACCTTATCCATATTACTTATGATCTACCTGTCAAATCCTACAACCCAAGAATCATATCATATCGAAATTTAGACCTTCTTTCCTATGAATCTCTTCAACCTGATCTAGACTCTATCCACTGGGACACGATATACTCCGACAACTCCATTGATCCTATGGTCTCCACTCTTACCTCAAACCTACGATCCATACTAGACATCCACGCTCCCCTGAAAACCAGAATCTTACGCCGTCCTACTGCGCCTTGGCTCACCCCCGAGATAAAGGATATGATGAAGAGAAGGGAAGCGGCGAGACGCAAATTTCGACGCACCCGTTTGCAAGAAGACTATGTGTCTTTCAAGAAGCTCCGCAATGAAACCCAATGCGCAGTACGACGTGCTAAATCCCTCCATATCCATTCTGTCCTTTCCGATGCTCCTGATAATAAATCCAAATGGAAAATCCTTAGAAAATTGTCATTTCCCGAACCCAATAACCCCAGTTCTTTCCAAATCACGCCTGACGAACTCAATAACCATTTCATATCCTTTGCTTCTGATTCCTCGACGGCTCCTGACATTACTTACCGAAGCTTCAATCCCAACAGTTTCTTCTTTTCTCACGTGTCCTACGACGAACTACTCAATGCAATCTTAAAATCCCGTACTAACGACTATGGACCGGACAATATTCCAGTAAAACTAATAAAATCCAGCCTCCCATCTCTCATACCGGCATTATATCATATTTATAATTTCTCTCTGCAAAATTCCACTTTTCCTTCTTCCTGGAAAACCGCCCTCGTCCGACCACTAAATAAAGTTCCGAATCCTGCCTCACCGCAAGATTTCCGTCCTATCTCTATTCTCTCCAATCTATCAAAACCGCTCGAACGCCTTGTACAAACCCAACTATCAAATTTCCTTGAAGAAAACTCTCTCCTTAGTCCTCTCCAATCCGGGTTTCGACCTGGTTATTCTACCCAATCCGCTCTCCTTAAAATAACACAAGACCTCCAAAATGCCATTGATCATCAAAAATTAACTATACTCATCCTCTTAGATTTCTCAAAGGCGTTTGACACGGTTGACCATAGTATCCTTCTTAACAAACTCCAAAATCTACCAGTATCCAACAGTGCTTTACGCTGGTTTCAATCCTTTCTCTCCGATCGTTCTCAGTATGTAGTAGTGCCAGATCAACCTCCTTCCGGTACCCTACCTCTATCCTGTGGTGTCCCTCAGGGATCGTCTCTATCTCCTACCCTATTCGCTATCTACATTAATGACCTCCCTCTCCATATCAATCACTCTAAATACCACCTCTATGCTGATGATTTCCAAATATACCTCTCCTTCCCACCTTCCGACCTATTACTAGCTACAAAAAAATTACAAGAGGACATAAATCAAATAAGCCACTGGGCTGAAGTGAATAAGTTAAAATTAAATGTTGAAAAAACAAAAGCAATTGTAATAGGATCCCCTCACCTTCTGAAAACCGTTCCTCATATTCCAACCTTGTTCCTCAATAGTAATCCTATAAAGTTCCACCCGACTGTCCGAAATTTGGGAGTAACCTTCGATCAAAGTCTATCCTTCAAAAATCATATTTCAGAAATCTCTCGACGTACCCTTTCAACCTTAAAGCGACTGTATTCCCTCCGTCACCTATTTCCGCTTGAAACCCGAATACTCCTCGTTACCTCCCTAATATTCCCCCACTTCGACTATTGCTGTACGGTATATGGTGGTGTGTCTGGGGATCTCGAGGTAAAAATAAAACGCTTAATTAATTCCTTTGTTCGCTTCATCTTCGGGGTCCCTAGATACACCTCTGTATCCCAACTTTATGGAGAGTTGAAGTGGCTTAACCCTTCCAATCGTCGCAAGTATTTCCTTGCGTCATTCCTTTACCAAATTATCAAATCCCGCCGTCCATCATATATTTTTGACCTCCTACAGTTCAAATCCTCTGTCCATTCCCGTTCTACACGCTCCAGGCCTTCGGATTTATACAGTACGGCCCACAGAACTGCACATTTCGACAGATCCTTTCTCATTCGATCCTCCATCCTATGGAATTCTATCCCTTCCTCCATCCGTCACTCCAATTCTCTTTCTACCTTCAAATCCCGCATATTTGATCACTTATTGCACATCCAGGCTCAATAGAATTCTAAATAAGCTTTTTATTTATTTATTTTTTATATATATTTTTTTTTTCATCTCATTTAAATATGTATATTTTATACCATTAATTTTTAACTTGTTTATATTTAATTAATTTACTCTAAGACTCTAAAGCCCTTTTTTTTTTGTACATTTTGTATATTTGTTCTAAAGGGACATGTCCCAGAATAATAAAGAACTTATTATTATTATTATTATTAAATACTTTTTTTAAATCTTTGCATAAGGAGAAATTGGTTAGGGATACGTTCATTGAAAAAATTCAAATAAGTATCCTTAATTTTACTGTGTAAATCTCAACTAGTTCATGCAAAATTTTCTTTATCTTCTATCCATGTCTTTTAAAATTTATATATGTTCAAATTTGGAACCAATTATTCACCAGAATGTGGCAGCACTGTAAACCTGTAAAATATACAGTGAGTCACAGTGAAAATTATGCAAAGGGGTTCTGATTTATTAATAACAATTTTGACTAATAAATTGTTATAAATTACCATCGAATTTTTTCCAACTTTACATCAAACTATGTATTAATTAAAACAGTATTCAAATTTAAATATTAATTATTGAGCCTACATAAAGATTATGGGTATGAAGGGTTGAGGAAACAAATCTTGGTCCAACAGTGAAGCTTGGAGCAGTTCATGCCTTAGTCCCAGAGCTGGGGCCGAAAAATGCGTATTATAAGAAGAAAATGTTTGATGTGATTTTCAAATTTTAACCAACTTGTACAAGTGCATTTTATTTGTCTGCCACCTCAAACTGGTCGGAAACAAAAATGGCGGCTGTTCAAAATATATCGAAATAATTCAATGTACATTATAATGAGTATTTTCATATAATGTGTGGTTTTTGTGACATTTACCTTCATAATGTTAAAATGAGGTTAATTCCTGTATTTGGGACATAATGTGTTACATGAACAAATATACCTACAGCCGCCTGTCACCTCTAATATTAAAGCTGCTAATTGGAGGCTTGTTAATTTTTATTATTATGAGTAGTTTGGTAAAATTGGCAGCTTCTATGATATCGGGCTGAACACTGTTAGAAGTCGATCCTCTGTTTAAGACACAAAGTATGAACAAAGATGTCTTGGTACCTATAAGACCTACAGACGTCTATCAGGTCTGAAATTAAAGCTTATTTAGAGTCCATTTATTTATATTATAATGAGTATTTTCATATAATGCTTGGCTTTTCTAATATTTACCTTCATAACGTTTTAGATAAATTTTCGTTGTTAGAGCATAATTTCGTAGTTCTGAAAGACCTGAACTGTTGCATTGTTTGATTTTTGCAATTGTTACTTGTTTCCTGTACAAAAAAAGGAGATAAGAAAAAAAAAAGTTATTGTTGAAATGCCTCTGCGGCAAAGTGTCATTTCAACTCAATTGTTTTTTGAGAACTTTGTCACATATTTAGCAATTTATGTGGGCATCATACTTCGAAAAGGTTTTATGTAAATAAAGTTTTTTATTTTATAAATAACTAAAGTTTTATTATTTATTGTTCAATGAAATACCTCAAAATGTAGAGTAAATTCTGAAAAGCTTGAACTGTTGCACTAATTGTTTTATGCAATTGTTACATTTGTTGCTTGTTTGTTGTACAATAAATTAGATAAGAAAAAAAAAATTGTTGAAATGCCTTTACAGCAGTGTCATTGCACTCAATTGGTTATTTGTTTTTAGTGAAAATGGTTTAATGTGTTTCAATTCACAATGGGAATTTCTTCTTCTTTTGGGTCATGCAATATTTCATGAGAAGTTTGGCACATATATAGCCTTAGGGACCAAATACCACAAAAAGGTAGGTGATTAAAGCCGGAGGGCAGGTAGTATGGTAAAATTCCCAATAACTGGTTCTAGGGCGGCTTAATATTACTTCTTATCTTTAAAACAAATATTATTATTGGAAAAAGAGTTATACTGAATTTATGAAAGTATTTATTTTAAATTAAATTACTAACAACATTATAATATATTATATACAATAACTTGATTTTACATATCATCAATCACTATTACCTTCTACAGCTTTGAAGGTTACATAAGTACTTTTATTCCCGCTCTTATTCAGTTCATTGTAGCCCATTGGTTATTAAATATTTTTAAACCTTATATTAACATTTTGGGATATCAAACCCCTTTTCTGATCATGAAAAACCAATGAGTTATTCCATAATTAGGATACCTTAATACTTGACCATCAATGTTTAAATTTCAACATTTTACCCATTATTAAATGTATATTTTTGATTTTCAGATAGGTATTTTGAAATTTTATAATATATACTGAGTTTTATTTTCAATATACATTATAAGTTCGAGAAAAATGTATCAAACGGTTTATTATTTTAATTTCTTAAAATATAACTTAAATACGCATTAGTACAATGTTTTTATTTTCACCTAATAAATAAAATTTAAAAAAAAAATTGTTAAAATAATTCATTTTAGGGAAAAGAACTCTATGAGAGTTGACAAATGTAAATAAATATATTGAGGATGTAAATATATTGATATTCGTATTAACAGAAGGTATTGCAAAAATATTCGAATCATATTAGAAAAAAAATCCATAAATATTAAGTTTTGTAACATTTAATACGAGATATAATACAACCGTATTATTATTGTCGTCTATGCGTATGTATTCACTTTTACCTAGAGTGAATACATCCGTAAACAGATTTTTTAAAAATTTATTTGGTGAAAATTAAAACATTGTACTAATGCGTATGAAACTTATATTTTTAGAAATTAAAACATATTATCCGTTTGATACATTTTTCTCGAGTTTAAAATGTATATTAAAAGTAAAATTCAGTAAATATTTTAACATTTCAAAACCTCTATCTGAAAATAAAAAATTTACATTTAATAATGGCTAAAATGTTTAAACTTTAAACATTGTTGTTATTGTTGTTTGGTTTTAAGGGCAAAAAGCGAGTGGTTATTATTGCCCAAATCATCTTCAGAAGACGATTGACTTACCTATAATGAGGGGAAAAAAAAAGACGAAATCTTTAACAATAAAACAGAACAATAGCATTATGATTTAATCGGAACTGCAAACACGATGATTAGTACCAAAGGTAAAAAATAAAAAATAAAAATTAAATAAATAAAAAGTGTGAGTAAATTATCAAAAAATGGTAAAATAGTCTGAATGTGTTAAATGAGGTGATATAAACGAATTTCATTTAAATTTAATTAATTAAATTTAAACATTGATGGTGAAGTATTCAGGTATCACAGTTATGGAATGACATATTGGTTTTTCATGATCAGAAAAAGGGTTTGATATCCCAAAATATTAATATAAGGTTTAAAAATATTTAATAACCAATGGGCTTAATGAAATGAATAAGAACGCGAATAAAAGTACCTATGTAACCTTTAAAGCTGTATAAAGTAATTGTGAGTGATGATATGTAAAAAAAGAGGTAGTTTTTTGTATATAATATATTATAATGTTGTTAGTAATTTAATTTAAAATAAATACTTTCAATAAATTCAGTATAACTCTTTTTCCAATAATAATATTTGTTTTAAAGATAATAAGTAATATTAAGCCGCCTTAGAACCAGTTATTGGGAATTTTACCAAACTACCTACCTTCCGGCTTTAATCACCTACCTTTTCGAGGTATTTGGTCCCTAAGGCTATATATGTGCCAAACTTTTCATGAAATATTGCATGACCCAAAAGAAGAAGAAATTCCCAATGTGAATTAAAACAAATTAAACCATTTTCACTAAAAACAAATTACCAATTGAGTGGCAATGACACTGCTGTAAAGGCATTTCAACAATTTTTTTTTCTTATTTCCTTTATTGTACAACAAACAAGTAACAATTGCAAAAAAACAATTAGTGCAACAGTACAAGCTTTTCAGAACTTACACTACCTTTTGGGGTATTTCATTGAACAATTAATAAAACAACTTTATCTATTTATGAAATAAAAAACTTAATTTATTTAAAACCTTTTCGAAATATGATGCCCACATAAATTGCTAAATATGTGACAAAGTTCTCAAGAAATATTGCAAGACTTAAAATAAGAATAAATTAAGAAAACTTAGTGAATTAAAATCACAGTAACCAATTTTAACAATAAAGAGTTAAAAAACGATGGAGTTGAAATGACACTTTGCCGTAGAGGTATTTCAATAATAATAATTTTTTTTATCTCATTTTTTGTGCAGCAAACAAGTAACAATTGCAAAAATCGAACAATGCAACAGTACACTACCTTTGAGGAATTTCAAGGAACAATAAATAAAAATCTTTATTTATTAATTTTTTAAAATAAATAAAAAACTTTATTTATTTTTAACTCTACCTAAATTAATTTAAACACAGGGGGTAAGGGAAAATGGTGTTTTGTGCAAAGCACCCTAAACGGTTATGGTATCTTTATTTTTATGGAAGTCTTGCTTGTTTTTGTTTTTTTTATCATGTAAACAATTAAATTATATGTACCTATATGTTGTTTAGTTTCTGATCTGATGTGATGAATGTGAAATAATCTGTATTTTGTATTTGCCTAATATTCTTTTTATTTAAGTTTAGAATAATACAATAATATATTTGGCTACATGATTCATTAAGGGTTTATTTCCTTGAATCAAAAGATTTTTACGATAAAAATTAAAATGAATCAATACATTAAACAAAAATTTAAATATTAATCAAATAATGTGTAATAAAAAAGTATGTTTATTACAGTATTTCATGACGTTCGCTGGCTGAATTATCCGTTATTCAAAAATTTCACCTTATAAACGACTTGCATATTAGGCATTAACAAGAGGATAACCTCTCAACATAAGAACATTGGAATAAACGAAAAAAAAAAAAAAGAAAATCCGTTTTGCCGTATTAATATAGGTTTTCTCATCATTTTGGGGAAACTGCGTTCTCTGGAGTCGGACCTGATGAATATTTTTCTTTTTAGCTTGCATTAAGTTAATTAATAATCCAAATGATTTTTTTTCAGAGGAATTTATATTAATAAAATTTATATACAATAATAACTAAAATTGTTTGTGCTTATCATCACTCTTAACTACCTTATACAGCTTTGAAGGTTACATCAGTACTTTTGTTAGCGCTTTTCTTAAGTTAAGTCCAATGGGTTATGGTTATCAAATATTTTTAAATTATATTAAACTCCTTTCCGTAGAAAATTAATTTAGGAAGAGTTAAAAATAAATAAAGTTTTTTATTTATTGTTCAATGAAATACCTCAAAAGGTAGTGTAAATTTGCTGTACAAAAAAGGAGATAAGAAAAAAAAATTATTGTTGAAATGCGTCTACGGCAAAGTGTCATTTCTACCCCATTGTTTGTTTGTTTTTTTCTTTTTATACTCTATTATAAAATTGTTTAATGTGTTTTAATTCACAATGGGAATTTCTTCTTCTTTTGAATAGTGCAATATTTCTTGAAAAGTTTGTCACATTTATAGCTTTGAGGGCATAATACCTCAAAGGTAGGGGATCAAAGCCGGAGGACAGGTTGTATGGTAAAATTCCCAAAAACAGATTCTAAGGCGACTTAATATTACTTCTTATCCAAAAAAAAAAATATATATATTATTGGAAGAAGAGTTATACTGAATTTAATGGAAGCATTTATTTTAAATTAAATTACTAATAACATTATAATATATTATATACAATAATAACTTCTTCTTTTTTTACATGTCATCACTCACAATTACCTTATACAGCTATAAAGGTTACATATGTAAGTACTTTTATTCCCGCTCTTATTCAGTTCATTGTAGCCCATTGGTTATTAAATATTTTTAAACCTTATATTAACATTTTGGGATATCAAACCCCTTTTCTGATCATGAAAAACCAATGGGTCATTCTTAACTGGGATATCTTAATACCATCAATGTTTAAATTAACATTTTACCCATTATTAAATGTATATTTTTTATTTTCAGATAGGTATTTTGAAATTTTATAATATTTACTGAATTTTATTTTCAATATATATTTTAAGTTCGAGAAAAATGTATCAAACGGTTTATTATTTTAATTTCTTAAAATATAACTTAAATACGCATTAGTACAATGTTTTTATTTAAGGACTTTTCAGATAGGTGGTTTGAAATGTTACTCACAGCATAAACAGTTTATGCTTGGGCATGGCTCAGTAATGCCCTGATGATGGCTCACAAGCTTGAGCCGAAACGTTGGCAAAATTAAAATATTTAAAAAAGACTGACTCCCGATTATTCCCGCCAAATAATAGTTTCTACAGTCGACTTTACATCTTCAATATAATATAGGACTATACGAATAGGATATTATTTTGGGAAATCTAATGATGTTGAAGGCTAATGAGAATATAAAGCTATCATTCTCATAAATCTTCAACATAAATTTATATTACAAACAATTCTTTTCCAATATGTGACCGATAACCAACCGTTCTAAAATGAGACGACAAAATGAAAATTCAACAACTGAATAGCCAGTTGATACTAATTGAACCATATTTATAATCGGACAAAGTGGAACATTTACGATTATTAACTTAAGCATTAGTAATATAAATAAAGAAATGATTGTCTAAATATAATCATTTAGGATATTGATATTACTAGTAATACCCCTACAATAGGTCTTATTCTTTTTCACATGAAAATAATGATAAGCATGAAAGTGTTTACATTTGGAATATAAATAAGACTGAATCATTGTAAACAAGATTGTTCAGTTTCGATTCATTGAGCGTTATGGAAGAACATCTTTACAAGGTACCCATTGTTTTGAAGAACCTTATAGATTGTGGAATCTCGTTATTAAGCTAGATTATCAAAAAATATTTTTAGTTTACTTGATATAGACTGACTAAAAATTATTTTTAGTTTTCGTAGACACTAACCTCTATTTTCCTTCTCATCGGAAATCTACCTTTAAAAAAATCTTTACTTCGTGTGCCACTTCGTTCGGGATTTCCATTCCTACCTCTATACTCTATTAGCAAAGCATATTCTTTATCCTCATTTTAAAACAAATTATTCCTTCATCACCTTAGTCATCAATCTTCCGAATAATTTTTTTTAATATATTTTATTTAAATTTACAACTGGATATTATAATACATTAAGTAAATATGCTGATAAAAGATAATGTACATAAAAAACATAAAGAGAACTGCCCATTGGCAGCACTCTAGTAATTAATCTAAACAATAAGGTCTCGAGGCATTTTCTCTTCAGACGCCTCGGTGGATTATCAGGAATTGAAGGGGAAGCAAGGATTGAAACTAATGGATTAGAGTGGGAATGCCGAATAAATTTTAAAAAATAATTAAAATAGAATAATGCTATTGGTCATATTCCATACTAAAATGAAGATCACTACTAATATGTAAATATAAAACTTCGTTTTTTTATGATTTAGTGAGAAGTTTAATATTTATCTCTACATACGCATATGTTTATTATTGTATAAACATATATATATACTACTATCGTTGTTTTCACTACTTTTATACATAATGTAATTTGTAGTCTATTTAATATTGAGGTAAATGGTAAATAAAACAGCAGAGTGACAAAGTTGAATATAATATAAAGATCATATAATATTAGAACATAGCACACACCATGAGGCATGGCTTGGGCCATTAACCTGGAAAGTTGAGGTTTTGTAGTTAATCAGCGTGTGCAATTAAGAGAACAACAGCAAAATCGTTCAATGATTAAATATAAGAATTAACAACAAATAACAATTTATTCAACATTTAATACTCAGTTTTTGTAAATCACTGTTATATTTCAGGTAATAAAGGTTCTAGAATAAAATTTGCATTTTTTTCTTTTTCTCTACATTTAAAATTTAAATTTATCAATTATAAAGAAGAAATAATGTGTGTACTGTTAGGGTTAGAGATTTAAAGATTTAGCAGATCATGAGCGTAGATTTATTTTTATTCTGAACAGGATCAGTTGGAACAGACAAAATGTACTACGCATGTCTTGCCTTTTTTTTACGCAAAAGGAAACAGACCATTTTCAGATGAAAAATGAATATATTTACATATTTCTAAACGTGGATTACTTTTTCATGGAAAGAAAATAAAAAAAATATAAGTATTGTCCATCCAGATTTTAAAAAATGTCCTAATTTCCTCGATTATGAAATCCAGACCCAGTTCAATCCTTTACTGCTCCCATCATTTATTGTGGATCAAAAAAGTATTGGCACACCCAGCATTTTCCTTATACATATCTTAAAAGTAAAGCCCAATCTCTTTCCACTAATTTATTTAAAAAAATACCATCAAACTATTTTATTTTTGCAGAATAAAATGTCCAAGCTAAAGATGTGGAGTGAGTAAAAATTCAAATTATTAATTTCTGAGGTCAAAAAAGCACTGGCACAGTTAGTTTTTTTACATTTGAATAATCATACTTTAAAAAATGTTTTGAATAGAATAGTGGGAAAAAAAAAATTTTCTGCCTTTTGCATGGTTTCAGAGATTGCATCGACGTCCAACACAACTTTCAGTTTGCAGACAGTCAGAAATGTGATCCATAGTTTTGATAATTATGGTAAGTTTTCAACAAAGAAACCCTTCATAAGTAAGGCGAACCGCCAAAAACGTAAGCGAGTTAGCGAAAGCCTATGTAAAAGAACAATCAGAATCCTGGAAGAAAGTTATTTTTTCAGATGAAAGTAAATCCAATATTTCTAGCTCTGATGGTCGCAAATATGTGGGGAGAAAACCAAACACTGCATTTGAAATATGTAATATCAGGCCAACTGTTAAACATGCCGGGGCGAGAGTTTTAGACTGAGACTGCATGTCATGGAGTGGTGCCGGAAATTTGTGCTTCATTGATGGAATCATGAATGCAGGGAATACTCGTATGTTGACATTTTACGTCACAACTTGAATAGCAGCGCCAAAAAGATGGAGATCAAGGACACATTTGTATTTCAGAAAGACAATGATCCGAAGCATACTACTATTAAACAAAGGAACGGTTGTATTGAGGATGTATAGTCGACTTATAAACTCTTATAGGTGGAATAATCGGGAGTCAGTCTTTTCGAAATATTTTTAATTTGCTGACATTCGGCCAGCTGTGAGCATCTCAGGGCATTACAAAGCCATGTCCAAGTATAAACTGCTTGATGTCAGTTAATGCTTGACATGGCTCGGCTCAGCTCCTGATGATGGCTCACAAGCTTGAGCCGAAACGTCGAAAAAATTAAAAATATTTAGAGAAAAAGAATGACTCCTGATTATTCCACCTAGGAACGGTTGCACTACAACGTTCGGAGGCTAATCAAAACTCCTCCCCAATCACTGGATATCAATCCCATAGAGCATCTGTGGTACTTGCTGGATTTGAAGGTACAAAAAACTGACTTTTCTTCAAAACAACTGCTACAAAATGCTGTATCACAAGAATGGACTAGGATTGGACTTACAACAACCGAGAACTTAATATCATCGATGCCACGAAGAATCCAAGCCATAATAGATGCTAAAGGCATGGTGACAAAATATTAAAATGTAAATAATCATAACAAAAGTTGTTTTTTCTAATTCACTATAACTGTGGCAATACTTGTTTAACCCCTTAAATTCATGTTTTGATTTATCTCGATCTACATCTTTAGCTTGAACACTTTATTTGGCAAAAATAAAATAGTTCGATTCAAGTATTTAAAATAAATTGGTAGAAAGTGATTGGGCTTTGCGTTTTTAAGACATCAGAAAAATGTTGGGTGTGTCAATGCATTTTTGATCTACTGTATATCCAAACGACTTTCAGATCTACGTATCTTTCTCTCTTTCTTATTATTAGCACTTGCTAATATTCAGGAAGACCTAGGTAAAACCATTGCCAGGGCAATCCTGAATAATCTAAGGCTAAGTGCTATGAAAACTCATGCCATCCTAATAGCTTCCAATTTCCTTCTCAGATCCAATCCTAAATTTCCGAGTATAATCCTAAATGATCACCCAATCACCTTCAGTTCCTCTGTCAAAAATCTGGGTATTACCATAGATTAAACCCTTTTCTGGAAACCCAACATTGCTCTTTCCAAAAGAACTATAAGTACTCCTAACTACTTTTATTGCTCCTGTCATCTTCTCCCACTTCCTACGGGTATTGCTGTGGTACTCAAGTAGATGATAAATATGTTTTTAAGATAAATCTTCGGTACCTCGAAGAGGACTCCAGTGACCCACGAGTTGAAATGGCTGTTACCTTCCATGCTTTGACAATATTTCCTCGGAGCATACCTTTGCCAAATCATAAACTCCCAACAACCTCCATAAATTCACAGTATCCTACAATTCAAATCCTATGTCCACTTACTTGAAACTAGAGCATGCCATTCTGAACTTTAAATTCCTACAAACAGAACTAATTATTTTGATAATTCCTTTTATATCCGCTATGGAGCTCTCTGGAATTCCCCACCTACTCATATTCACCTTCTTCCCTTCTCTCATCCAAATCCCAGCTTTTCAAACATCTTCTAGCACCCTAAATAGAAGCACACCAAATGCGAAAATTGTTTATCCATTGTCCTAATTTTACATAAGACACATTAAAGTGTATATTTACTGTACACAATTGTTATTCTTAAGGGACATTGTCTCAGAATAAAGTTATTTTCATTTTTATTTTATTTATTTATTTTTCTTGCATCATCAAGGACCACGTGAATATCATTCTGCCTTCTTCACATCTTTCTTCTTCCTTTTACTCCAATATTCTTTCATCTTCCTGGACTGTTCCTCTCGCTCTTTCTTTCTACATTTTCTCCCATGTTTCTTTGTTTTTCCTGTAAGAACCCCAACTTCTTTTATTTTCTTCCCGAAAAGCTCTCTATCTAAGCAGTCTTTTTTCTTGATTTTTAACCTATCGAGCTTCTCTTTTATTTACTTTTATTATTATTGCTATTTTCACATTTTTTAAATTCTATGAAAATACTGAAGGAATTAGTTCGGGTGGCGGTCATTAAATGAAACAACTGAATAGTTTCAACTATTTTATTGTTGTTCAACGTTTCGACCCCCATTGTGGGTCATCATCAGGGCGTCTGGTAGGCGAGTGGAAACCTTTTTCACTTTTCGGTTTCCACTCGCCTACCAGACGCCCTGATGATGACCCACAATGGGGGTCGAAACGTTGGCAAACAATAAAATAGTTGAAACTATTCAGTTGTTTCATTTAATGACCGCCACCCGGACTAATTCCTTCAGTAATTCTCAACGGTCAACTAATTATATCCACAATTCTATGAAAATAGATAACAAATAATAA
The DNA here is from genome assembly GCA_023052935.1 of Piezodorus guildinii. Taxonomy (NCBI): domain Eukaryota; kingdom Metazoa; phylum Arthropoda; class Insecta; order Hemiptera; family Pentatomidae; genus Piezodorus; species Piezodorus guildinii. Next base: position 33,303,796 of record CM041295.1, on the reverse strand, counting down.
AAACTTCGTAAAAAAGGTCTGTTCCCTCTTTGCTTAGAGATACGAGAGGACATACGTGGTGCGTGTTTTATGTTCCCAGCAGGTACCGATGAGAAAGAAACGAAATGCACAATGCATAATCTGCCGTATCTTTCAAAACATAATCAGGATAGATTATATTAGAATCTATGTTTATCTCAAATGTATTTATCATGTTTTATTTTTATGTAGTGGACTTATGACGGCGTATTGCTAGATCACTATTTGGGCAGTCGAAACAAATACACATTTATGATCGATATTTTCAAGGAGTCGCCTGATTTGATGGATGGATACTTGACCTTTTTCAAAGTAAAATACTAAATATGAATCATTGAATAATAAATTTGTGTAGTATTAATGTTACTGTAATGATTGGACTTAAATATTCTCAAACGCAAATGAAACACTTCTATGTATAAATTAATCTTTGATTAATAGTACGAACTGCAAACAAATGATAAAGAAACACGTCATAAGGCAGTAGCGATGTTCGCAAAACTGTTCAGTATGGGTACAATTAACTTGGCCGTGAGAAAACCCGAAATTTGGGAGCTTTATTTAGAGAGGTAAAAATATTGTAAATAAAGACATTAGTAATTGAATTTCATGACCTAGTATTTGTTTTTTGTAGGTTTTATGATCGATATGTGGGAGTGAGAAAGGTGTGTGTGAAGAGTAGTGCAGACATTGTGGCACATTGGCCTGAACTCTTCGACGACCTGATGACCCACATCTCGGAAATTCAGGGCGATGCCAGTTCAATGATCAGATTAGAGGTATTAAAATAGGGATATTTGGTTATTAATTTGGTTTTGTATTTATTAAAATGGATCCATTACGATTATCTGGTGAGAGATGTTTTGGTTTGTGAGAGTATGACTTTTGCTGGGAAGAGGGAGAAAGGAAAGTTGTATGTACTTACCAACTTCAATCAACCAGAAGAGGCTTATTATATTATATTAATTGACAGGCATAGCTACTAGTTACTACTTGATATTCATTTCCAAATGGTCACGCTTGGGGATAAAAACAAACGACAATCGGTTCTCCTGAGATCCTTCATTGTTCTAAAGAGCTTAATTTTAGCCTGGCCTGAAAAGGTCTGTCTTCTCACTTCTTCCAGAATGATGCAATTTGGCAGAACGTTCTCAGCTATTTGATCATCACCACATTCGCAAACAGGCTATGACTTATTTTGAATTTCCTGAAAAGTTGGGATTTTAGATAACATGTTTGTGCGAAGTGAATATGATTATTTCCTCCATTCTGTTTATACTGTAGCAAGAGTCCTTAGGGTTATTTTGAGGATGTTTCGTTCTCCAACTTTCTTTTAAGGCCGGTTTATTTGTTGTTTTTATCTCATCTAGGGGAAGTGCATTATCTATTTGTAGTTTTAGTATCATTCTTGACCAACATGCATCCGTGGAAACATCAGTTTTTAACCTTTTAGATTTCTAATATTTGTAGTAGATATTTCATATATGTGGGGACCCTGTGGCTTAGTGGCTAGCTCGCGCTAGGCTCTCACGCTAAAGGTTGTGAGTTGGAATCCCAGTACCAGAGGGACTTTTTCAAGCATTTAATAAATGCGGATTCACTCACAGCCCCTCTCCCGGGTATGTGAGACCCGTCAGCTAAATGGTGGCTACTCAAAAAATTAGGCGTAGGGGGTGATGACCCTACCCTATGATATACATCGAGAAATGTGAGTGTAATCTCCGAGGAGGTTACACCGTGAGGCCAAGGGCCTACACAGCATGTCACGCCACTGGAAGAAGAAGATTTAATATATGTTGTATTTGAAATTAGTCCATATCAATTTATAATTTGGTTGGTAATAATATGGATTCGGCTAGGTATATATCCATCAATTGATCTTAAATATGTTTCAAATCTTTTAAACACAGACTTAACACACATGGACACACACAGACCTTTTGGACTTGGTCATTTGGACTCAGGGTACCCTAACGTTTGTATTTCCGTTGAAAACTGGAATTCGAAAATTTTCACGATCGCAATACTTTCCCTTACTATATATTTCATACATAGGTAAGTGAAAGTAAAAATATATTATAAATTAGGAGAGTATGAAATGTTAAGCATTAATTTCAGACAACGTTTTTATTGCTTTCTAGGTTAATGAAAAAATCTTCTATGTAATTTTGATTTTTCGCATACTTTTTTTTTCATAAATGTTTTCATTTAGTTCATGCTTCTCAGTAGGTTGAAATATGAGTAGCCGGTGCTCAGAATCTGGAAAGAAAATAAGAGTGATATACAAAACAGATGATTGTTATATTTATAACCTACAATTTTAGTAACTCTGTTATTATTGTATAATAGAGCATATATAATTCATATTTTTGGTCCTTTAAACTTCTGATTAATTAAATATTTGTTTAAAGAAAACAATTACATAATTTCAAGATTATATTAAGATTCATAGCTTATAATTTTTTCAATTTATTTATTGTAATTTACCACTGTATTAAACAACACAATGTGTAAATATGCAGAATGGAAAAAAGGTCAAGAAAATGTCTTGAGAAATAACTACCCAGTGGTAGCTCTTCACTAAATATTTTAAGGCAGTAGGTCACGAGGCCACCTTCTTTTCAATCGCCTCGGAGGGTTATCAGGGATATCTAAGGAAGATAAATTAAGGACAAGTGGGTTTGCGTGGGCAGGGAGTTTAGAATGAAAAGAGGAGTATCTATCACGGGCTATGTCTGCAACAAATGGGATGTTTAGGTCATTATGGAGGAGTTGATTTGTGACAAAATAAGGGGCATTCAGGATTTTGGATTGTAAGGATTGGATGCAGGAGGAGTTAGATGGTTTAGTAGAGCCCCAAAGCTCGATTCCATAGGTCCTGGAAGTTTTGAACGTTTGTCAAGTAAGTGTTCTAGTAATCGGTATCTTCGAGCAGTTTCTTATCGTTTCAGTCTTGTGTGATGGTATCATATAAATTAATTATTAAAAATTTTAATAACAGTATAAATTCCTACGAAATAAAACTATAAATAACTTTAAACATAGGTCATACTTACGGACATGTAAACTTCTAAGGAAGCGTTAATTTTGAAAAGCGGATCTTTCGGAATGACTGGTTTTGAAGCATTGCTCATCATTATTTGCATCAACCTGTTAAAACGTTTTCCACAATAAAACCATGGCGTCTTGTAAAGGGAGTGATGAAGTTTAGCGCTCTATAATATAAAATAAGATAGGATGATATTTCAATTTAAATATCTGAATGATTTTTTAAGAATTATTATTATTTATCTATATACTATATACTAATAAATCCAGCATCTCCTTAACTAAGAAAAAAATAACAAATAAAATATAGTGTTCTTGGCCAAATCAAAATCATTGTGCCTGAAGTACTACGAATGCATTACATGTAGCAAAAAAATCTGGTGCGGGCAACACACGACTTTCACTTACCTCCATTTTTAAAATCAATGAAAGAATTTTTAAAAACAGTTAGAGATAAAAATACGTGAAACTATTAAGAAATTAATTAAATTTAATTTCTATAGAAACATGTGTTTCATTAAAAAATCTATTATATTATTATCTAAAATAATCAGTTAGTTTTATGTCCATTTCATCACTCTCTATTAACTTTGAATAGCTTGTGTATGAGATAATATTTTTTCTAAAATCTTTAGCTTTCCAACTGTATATCATACATGTATATTACTGCTCTTATGTTCAAAAACGAAAAATTGCATTAAACAAATATTTTTTTCTGTTTTCTCCTTTAGTTGGGTATCGAATTTATTCAATTTATATATTTACCTGTTTTTCATCAGCCTTAACAAGATAATATAGTTATTTTTATTGAATCTACAAAATTAAAGGTACTTTAGGGAATAAAATTTAAAATATCGGCATTTAAGCCCTGTCAGACCATTTTAATCAGAATAAAACCTACATGATATTAAAGCCCATTAAATTTTACATCGATATAGCGAGTTTAATCAAAATCGTCGGAACCGTTTTTGAGAAAATCGAAAAAAGGTGCAAATGCGTGGTATAAAGTGCCTCTTCTGGTAAGCTCATTTTAATAAAAAAGTTTTGTATCGTCTCGGGCGTATAGTTGTCTTAAATATGAAATTTCAGTTTCATAGGACTTACCGTTTCCGCCCGGGAGTTACCAAACACACACAGACCTTTTTGCGGGACTTGGTTATTTGGACTGAGGGGACCCTAAAACGTTCATTTCCGTTGAAAACTGGAATTCGAAAATTTTCATGATCGCGATACTTCCCCTTACTATATATAGTAAGTGAAAGTAAAAAATCTGGTGCGGGTAACACACTTACCTCGGCTGTTAAAATCAATTTACGAACTGTTTAATAAATTTAAATATAAAAAATTTGAAGTTAATTCAAATAAAACGCTTATTCAGTTTTGTTGGAATCATATGATTTAGATTAAATAATATAGCGATATAAAATTGGTAGTATAATTATCAGTAATAATTTTATACCTTTTTGTTATTTTACAACTATTAAGATAAGATAATATTTTTTATAAATTATTTAGCTTTCTAACGGTACGGTATATATACTATACATCTGTGTTGCTGTTCTCATGAACAGAAAACCAAAACTTACATTAAATCAATATTTTCACTCTTTTTTGCTTTAGTTTGAAATCAAATTCGTTCAACTTTTACATTAAGCTGTTTTTTTTTTTTATTAATCCTAATAAGATTATATAGGTAATTCTTCCGAATATATAAAATTAAAGGTACTTTAGAGGAAGTCAATTTAAAATATCGGCATTTAAGTTCTGTTATACTATTTTAATCAGAATGAAATCTTTATGATATTAAATCCCACTAAATTTTACATCGATTTAGCCAGTTTAGTCAAAATAGTTTCTGCCGTTTTTGAAAAAATCATAAAAAGGTGTAAAACGCTAGTAGCACTTTCAGCCAACCGATTTTAGTGAAAAGGTTGCTGTAACATCTCGGGTGTACACTTGACTTTAATATGAAATTTTAGTTGCGTGCGCTTTTCGTTTTCGCGCTAGACATACCACACACGGACACCCCACAACCTTTTTCGGGACTTGGTTATTTGCATGGGGGCAAATTCGCATTAAAAAATACGAATTCGAAATTCCGTTTATTTTATTTTTTGAAAATAAATTTTAAAAATTTGTCTTTGTACAATCACATTTAAATTTAATCCCTCAATAGACACAAAAACTTACTTTAAGACGGACAATTATGTCTTCGTCAACAGCGATTAAGAATCTTATTGGACGTTATATATTTTTACCTTCACTTACCTATATACGAAATACATAGTAAGGGAAAGTATTGCGAACGTGAACATTTAATAATTCCAGTTTTCAATGGAAATACACGTTTTAGGGTCCCCTGAGTCTAAATAAGTTATTGGGAGATGGGCAAATTCCCATTCAAAAATACAAATACGAAAGGGTCAATCCATTTGAAATAGCCTTAGGGACATATTAACTGGAAAAGGTAGGGGCTTAAAGCCGGAGGACAGGTAGCATGATAAAATTCCCGATAACTAGTTCTAAGGAGGCTTAATATTACTTCTTATCTTTAAAAAAAATATTCTTATTGGAAAAATAGTTATACCGAATTTTAATACAAGCATTTATTTTAAATTAATAACTAATAACATTATAATATATAATATACAATAATAACTTCTTCTTTTTTCGCTTATCATCTACTCTCAATTTCCTTCTACAGCTTTTAAAAAAATATATTTAAAAAAAATGTATTTACAATAATAACTAAGATTGTTTGCGCTTATCATCATTCTTAACTACGTACCTTAAACAGCTTTGAAGGTTACCTAAGTAATTTTATTAGCGCTTTTCTTCAGTTCATTGTAACCCATTGGTTATTAAATATTTATTTTTAAACTTTATATATATATTTTGAAATGATATCAAACTCCTTTTGTCAGAAAATTTATTTAGAAAGAGCTAAAAGTTAATAATGTTATTTATTTTGTAATAAATGAAAGTAGTGTAAGTTCTAAAAGGCCTGAACTGTTGCATTATTTGTTTTTTTCAATTGTTACTTGTTTGTTGTACAATGAAGGAGATAAGAAAAAAAAAATGTTGAAATGCCTTAACAGCAAAGTGTCATTGCCAATCCATTTTTTTTCTTTTTACACTATATTGTGAAAATTGTTAAATGTGTTTTTAATTTACTAACGGGATTTCTTCTTCTTTTGAGTCTTGCAATATTTCTTGAAAAGTTTGACACATATATAGCCTAAGGGGCAATATATCTCGAAAAGGTAGGGGATTAAAGCCGGAGGACAGGTGGTAAGATAAAATTCCCAATAACTAGTTCTAAGGCGGCTTAGTATTACTTCTTATCTTTAAAAAAAGTTAATATTGGAAAAAGTGTTATACTGAATTTAAATATAAGCATTTATTTTAAATTAAATTACTAATAACATTATAAAATATTATAAACAATGATAACTCGTATTCGTATTCATATTTGTTATTGTAATACGAATGCTTTCGGGTCAATCCATTCGAAATCGTCCAGACCTTGCCGCTCGACATTTTTGATTTTCGTGATTTTTTGACCAGTTATTCTCAATTTTCATGTGAATATAAAACTATAAATAAAACATTTTTCGGACCAATAGTTTTAGGGTTGCAGCCTTTTTAAGTCAGCTACACGGGCGAAAACATGTGATGGGAAAAACCTTTCTAATTCCTTTATTTTTTTAGATATCGAATCAAAACAAAAATTAACAATAAGATAAGGAAATGCTTTGTATTTTTTGTTCTTAAAAATTATTGCCTAAATAGTGAAGAAAGTTGTTTAAAAAATTCTCGAAAATGAATAAAAAACGACATTTTTAACGAGATAAAACTATATAAAGAAAAAGAAAACACGTGATGGAAAAAGCTTTTTAATTCCTTTAATTTTTTAAAGTCACTAAATTTCATTCTATCGGACTTAATATATAGAGGTATAATATGTATGAATTATATCATTTTTTACTTCGTCCTTTTTGAGATATTTTACTGTAAATATCACTTAGCTGGGAAAAAATCCTGCTTTGAATATTTATTTTGAAAAAAGGATATAGCTTACACGATCAAAATTTGTAAGGCAAGTAGTGCAATGATAGGGCTATATAAGGAAAAATAATTAAGCGTGAGAATCATTTCTAACCTCCCTTGTAATAGCGCGTCAAAGGTTTCAGTTGATGTAATTTTTCGTGATTTTTTTAAACCATTTTCATGGCTACTTAGGGAATGTGTTGTTGGGACCAAAATTTTATAAAATACTCTCATTATCATTCTAGTTTTGGTTTGGTTCTTAAATATACAAAATTACCGGAGTTAATATTTTTTAAAGAAAACCTAATTTTAACATTTAAGAGAGTTTTATAACTCCGGAACCAGCTTAGTCTCAAAGACCAAATTCGTATCACTTAAACAAATCGAATAGATAGGTAATTGGAAAAAGTTTCATAATTTTTCACTCAGTCCATTTTGAGATACTTCCGTGAAAACATCGCGAAACATCAATTTTTGCCAATTTTGAAAATTCATATAGTAAAAGTTCTATGTTCTCAAGATCGAAATTTTTACAGCAAGTAGGACTAAGAAAGCTTTATCATAAAAAATAATGAAAAGTAACTCTCTTTTCCTTTATATAGTTTTATCTTGTTAAAAATCTCGTTTTTTATTCATTTTCGAGAATTTTTTAAACAACTTTCTTCACTATTTAGGCAATAATTTGTAAGGGAAAAAAATACAAAGCATTTTCTTATCTTATTGTTAATTTTTGTTTTGTGGATGTAATTAGTTGACAGTTGAGAATTACTGGAAGGAATTAGTCCGGGTGGCGGTCATTAAATGAAAAAACTAAATAGTTTCAACTATTTTTTTGTTTGCCAACGTTTCGACCCCTTTGTGGGTCATCATCAGGGCGCATGGTGGGAGAATGGAAACTGAGTTGAGTTGAGTTTCCATTCTCCCACCATGCGCCCTGATGATGACCCACAAAGGGGATCGAAACGTTGGCAAACAATAAAATAGTTGAAACTATTTAGTTGTTTCATTTAATGACCGCCAACCGGACTAATTCCTTCCAGTAATTTTTGTTTTGATTCGATGTCTAAAAAAAAGGAATTAGAAAGGTTTTTCCGATGGGTAATGGGATGAAATGTTTTCGCCAATGAAGCTAGCTTAAAACGACTGCAACCCTAAAATTATTGGTCCGAAAAATGTTTTATTTATGGTTTTATATTCACAAAAGGAATGAGAATAACTGGTTTGGACGATTTCGAATGGATTGACCCGAAAGCATTCGTATTACAATAACAAATATAAATACGAATATATCACATTAATTTATTTATTTGGTGAAAATAAAAACATTGTACTAATGCGTACGTAAGTTATATTATAAGAAAATTAAAATATATTATCCGTTTGATGCATTTCTCTTGAGCTTAAAATATATGTTGAAAGTAAAATTCAGTAAATATTTCAAACCATATAAAACTATATAAAAATAAAAATTATACATTTAAGAATGGGTTAAAATGTTGATATTTAAATATTGATGGTAAAGTATTAAGGTATCCCAGGTTGATGGAATGACTCATTGGTTTTTCATGATCATGTTTCTATTTTATAGGAAAAGGAGTTTGATATTATCCAAAATATAAATATAAAGATTAAAAATATTAATTAACCAATGAGTTACAATGAACTGAAGAAAATCGCGAATATAAGTACTTAGGTAACATTATAGCTGTAGAAGGTAACTAAGAGTGATGATAAGCGAAAAAAATAGGAGTTACCATTTTTTATAATGTTATTAGTAATTTAATTTAAAATAAATGCTTACATTTAAATTTAGTATAAAACTTTTTCCAATATTAACTTTTTTTAAAGATAAGAAGTAATACTAAGCCGCCTTAGAACTAGTTATTGGGAATTTTATCATGCTACCTGTCCTCCGGCTTTAATCCCCTACCTTTTCGAGATATATTGCCCCTTAGGCTATATATGTGTCAAACTTTTCAAGAAATATTGCAAGACTCAAAAGAAGAAGAAATCCCGTTAGTGAATTAAAAACACATTTAACAATTTTCACAATAGAGTGAAAAGAGAAAAAAAATGGATTGGCAATGACACTTTGCTGTAAAGGCATTTCAATTTTTTTTTTCTTATCTCCTTTATTGTACAACAAACAAGTAACAATTGCAAAAAAACAAATAATGCAACAGTTCAGGCCTTTTAGAACTTACACTACTTTCATTTATTATAAAATAAATAACATTATTAACTTTTAGCTCTTTCTAAATTAATTTTCTAAGAAAAGGAGTTTCTAAGAAAAGCGCTAATAAAATTACTTAGGTGACCTTCAAAGCTGTTTAAGGTACGTAGTTAAGAATGATGATAAGCGCAAACAATCTTAGTTATTATTGTAAATACATTTTTTTAAAAGCTGTAGAAGGAAATTGAGAGTGGATGATAAGCGAAAAAAGAAGAAGTTATTATTGTATATTATACATTATAATGTTATTAGTTATTAATTTAAAATAAATGCTTGTATTAAAATTCGGTATAACTCTTTTTCCAATAAGAAGTAATATTAAGCCGCCTTAGAACTAGTTATCGGGAGATTTATCATGCTACCTGTCCTCCGGCTTTAAGCCCCTACCTTTTGATATATATTGCCCTTAAGGCTATATATGTGTCAAACTTTTCAAGAAATATTGCAAGACCCAAAAGAAAAGAAATACCCTTAGCAAATTAAAAATAAATTAAACAATTTCCACAATACATTGTAAAAAGAAAAAAAAATGGAGTGGGAATGACACTTTGCTGTGAAGGCATTTCAACAAGATTTTTTTTTTTTTTTATTTTCATATCTCCTTCATTGTACGCAACAGTTTAAAACTTACCTACTTTATTCATTTAAAAAATAAATAACAATACATAAATAACTTTAATTATTTTTAACCTCTTTCAAATTAATTTTCATAAGAAAAGGAGTTTGATATCATTTCAAAATAAAATATAAAATTAAAAATAAATATTTAATAACCAATGGGTTTACACTGAACTGAAAATAAGCGCTAATAAAATACTTAAGTAATTTTCAAAGCTTGTTTTAGATAGTTGAGAGTGATGATAACGAACACAATCTTAGTTATTATTGTAATTAGTTGTTTTTTAAATATATATTTTTTTAAATAAATTATTTTTATTTATTTATGTTTCTTGAATACTCACAAGTCAGTGTAATTCTTAAAGCTTGAACTTTGTATTATTTGTTTTTGCAATTGTTAATAACAAAAATTGTTTGCGCTTATCATCACTACCTTCTATAGCTTTGAAGGTCACATCAGTACTTTTATTTCCGCTTTTCTTCAGTTCATTGTAACCCATTGGTTATTAAATATTTTTAAACCTTATTTTAAAATTATATCAAACTCATTTTCTTAGAAAATTAATTCAGAAAGAGTTAAACATAAATAATGATATTTATGTATTGTTATTTGTTTTTTAAATAAATGAAGTTAATAGGGGTACTCACTACGTTTGCTATAGCATGCTATTTGTGCTATTGTGCTAAACCCATCAATTTTATACAGGAAATAACTGTAGAAACTCGACGGGTTTAGCAAAATAACACAAATGCTATAGCAAACGTAGTGAGTACCCCTTTTATTTATTGTTCCTGGAAATACCTCAAAAGGTAGTTTAAGTTCTGAAAGGCCTGATTAGTTGCATTAATTGTTTTTTGCAATTCTTACATTAGTTACTTGTTTGACGTACCATAAAGGAGATAAGAAAAAAAAAAAAAGATTGTTGAAATGCCTCTACGGCAGTGTCATTGCCACTCAATTTTTATTTTATTTTTTTACACTCTATTATGAAAATTGTTTAATGTGTTTTTAGTTTGCTAACGGAATTTCTTCTTTTGAGTCTTGCAATATTTCTTGAAAAGTTTGTCACATTTATAGCCTTAGGGAAATATTATCTCGAAAAGGTAAGGGATTAAAGCCGGAGGACAGGTAGTATGGTAAAATTCCCAACAACCAGTTCTAAGGCGCCTTAATATTGCTTCTTATCTTTAGAAAAATATTCTTATTGGAAAAAGAGTTATACCGAATTTTAACACAAGCATTTATTTTAAATTAATTACTAATAACATAATAATATATTATATCCAATAATAACTTCTTCTTTTTTCGCTTATCATCACTCTCAATTTCTTTCTACAGCTTTAAAGGTTACGTAAATACATTTATTTTCACTTTTCTTCAGTTCATTGCTACCCATTGGTTATTAAATATTTTTAAACTTTATATTAATATTTTGGGTAATATCAAACTCCTTTTTTAGAAAATAGAAACATGATCATGAAAAACCAATGAGTCATTCCATACCTGGGATACCTTAATAATTCACCATCAATGTTCTTTAATTTTTATTTTCAGATAGATGGTTTGAAATTTTAAAATATTTACTGAATTTTATATTGAATATACATTTTAAGCTCAAGAAAAACATATCAAACGGATAATATAAAATGAAATGATATCAAACTCCTCTTCTTAGAAAATTATTTTAGAAAGAGCTAAAAATTAATAATGTTATTTAATTATTTTTATTTATTTTATAATAAATGGAGGTAGTGTGAGTTCTAAAAGGCCTGAACTGTTGCATTATTTGTTTTTTGCAATTGTTACTTTTTTTTGTACAATGAAGGATATAAGAAAAAAAAATGTTGAAATGCCTTTACAGCAAAATGTCATTGCCAATCCGTTTTTTTTTCTTTTTACACTCTATTGTGAAAATTGTTAAATGTGTTTTTAATTCACTAACGGGATTTCTTCTTCTTTTGAGTCTTGCAATATTTCTTGAAAAGTTTGTCACATTTATAGCCTTAGAGAAATATTATCTCGAAGGGTAAGGGATTAAAGCCGGAGGACAGGTAGTATGGTAAAATTCCCAACAACCAGTTCTAAGGCGCCTTAATATTGCTTCTTATCTTTAGAAAAATATTCGTATTGGAAAAAGAGTTATACCGAATTTTAATACAAGCATTTATTTTAGATTAACTACTAATAAGATTATAATATATTATATACCATAATAACTTTTTCTTTTTTCGCTTATCATCACTCTCAATTTCCTTCTACAGCTTTAAAGGTTACATAAGTACTTTTATTCGCACTTTTTTTCAGTTCATTGTTACCCATTGGTTATTAAATATTTTTAAACTTTATATTAATATTTTGAGATGATATTAAACTCCTATTTTTGAAAACAGAAACATGATCATGAAAAAACAATGAGTCATTCCATACCTGGGATACCTTAATAATTCACCATCAATGTTTTATAATTTTTATTTTCAGATAGATGGTTTGAAATTTTAAAATATTTACTGAATTTTATATTGAATATACATTTTAAGCTCAAGAAAAACATATCAAACGGATAATATAAAATGAAATGATATCAAACTCATTTTCTTAGAAAATTATTTTAGAAAGAGCTAAAAATTAATAATGTTATTTAATTATTTTTATTTATTTTATAATAAATGAAGGTAGTGTAAGTTCTAAAAGGCCTGAACTGTTGCATTATTTGTTTTTTGCAATTGTTACTTGTTTGTTGTACAATGAAGGATATAAGAAAAAAAAATGTTGAAATGCCTTTACAGCAAAATGTCATTGCTAATCCGTTTTTTTTCTTTTTACACTCTATTGTGAAAATTGTTAAATGTGTTTTTAATTCACTAACGGGATTTCTTCTTCTTTTGAGTCTTGCAATATTTCTTGAAAAGTTTGTCACATTTATAGCCTTAGGGACATATTATCTCGAAAAGGTAGGTGATTAGGAGGACAGGTAGTATGGTAAAATTCCCAACAACCAGTTCTAAGGCGCCTTAATATTGCTTCTTATCTTTAGAAAAATATTCTTATTGGAAAAAGATTTATACCGAATTTTAATACAAGCATTTATTTTAAATTAATTACTAATAACATTATAATATATTATATACAATAACAACTTCTTTTTTTTTCGCTTATCATCACTCTCAATTTCCTTCTACAGCTTTAAAGGTTACGTAAATACTTTTATTTTCACTTTTCTTCAGTTCATTGTTATCCATTGGTTATTGAATATTTTTAAACTTTATATTAATATTTTGGGATAACATAAAAATCCTTTTTTAGAAAATAGAAACATGATCATGAAAAAACAATGAGTCATTCCATACCTGAGATACATTAATAATTCACCATCAATGTTTTATAATTTTTATTTTCAAATAGATGGTTTGAAATTTTAAAATATTTACTGAATTCTATATTGAATATACATTTTAAGCTCAAGAAAAACATATCAAACGGATAATATATTTTAATTTCTAAAAATATAACTTACATCCGCAGTAGTACAATGTTTTTATTTAAGGACTTTTAAATAAAGTTAGTGTAGAAAAAATGTTAAAGAATTACATTGAATTTCGATTAAAACATGTGTTTGAGATTAATTAATCGACTGTATAACCATCTAAAACAGTCCCTTAGTTTTATCCGCTCTTCACCACTCTCCATTACCTTATACAATTTTCTATGGAAGATAACTTTTTTTTTTTTTTTCTGAAATCTTTAGTTTTCCAGCGGTATATTCTACGTCTATATTAATATCCACATGTTTAAAAATTTACTTAAAAATATGTTTGCTCTTTTCTCCTTTAGTTGGTTTTAAATTAAGTTCAATTTGTGTATTTATCCGTTTTTTATCAATGCTAAAAAGATGAAGTGGTTAATTTTATAAAATATAGATAATTGAAGGTACTTCAAAGGAAGAAAATTTAAAATATCGGCATTTAAGCCCTGTCAGATTATTTCAATCAGAATCAAACCTACATCATATTAAAGCCCATTAAATTTTACATCGATATAGCGAGTTAAATGAAAATCTTTAAAGCTGTTTTTGATAAAATCGTAAAAAATTGCAAAATGTTTGGTATAAAATTGCTAATTTAGTTCGCCGATATTCTTAAAAAAGTTGCTGAACCTCTTAGGCTTATACACGTTGTTAAATACAATTTATCATATACAGACAACGGGACTTGGTCGTTGGGACTCAAGAGAGACTAAAACAACGTGTATTTCCAGAGAAAACTCAAATTCGATAATTTTGACGATCGCAATACTTTCTCATATTATATCTTCTATCTCACGCTCTCTCTCTGTCTCTTTCTTTCTCTCTCTCTCTCTCTCTCTCTCTATATATATATATATATATATACACGCAAAACGATATCGCGATTCAAGGTTTCCGCGAACTCCTTCGAAGCCGCGTTACGGATTTGATACGGTTTTACAATTACTTACGGCATTCTTTCCTGATAGTTCATGAGTAAAATACTCTGCAATATAGTTTTTCTTTGGAAGGGAAAATTAAATTCCGAATCATGAGTAGTAATATAGACGTGTAGTATAATATATCGTTGGAAGCGCAAGATTTTAGAAAAGTTAATATGGCATACAATAAGTCGTACAAGTTAATAGAAAGTTGTTATAATCCAATCAACTTATAAACCTATGTTTTTTGTTGTAATAAAGAAGGTTATGGTGATGTAGTGTTGCCACCGCACAGTGGTTCCAAACGCACTTTTTCGGGACAAAAGTTTACACCAATCGTTCTATTTAAGATATATCAGCCATTTTAATGCCATTTTGTTCCTTATTAAATTCACTTTCAATGGTATGATTGGCATATTTTTAGGTAATTTTCATATCATGAAAATATATAGGTTTTGTCGATAATTTCAGAGACACTCTTTATCTGATTATTCTTATATATCTATATTTCCTGCATTTAAATTTGTTTAGAATCGTTATAAGATAACTTTAAGTAAACTTTGGGTTTCATATAACGAATTGGAGATTTTTGAAGAATTTCGAAAACTGTTCCAAAAAATTAAAATTATTTTAAATATCTCAATAAATGCCAAACATAACGAAATGCAAAATTTTTAAAAAAATAGTTTTATTTATTGTTTTTACGGACAAAATTTCAAAACCGTAAATTGATTTATACGCTTTTAGTAAAGAAGAAGGCATTGTTGGCTATAGAAATTCGTTCAATGGAAAGACCAGAAAAAAGTTGACATCTAAAATTATTTTGATGTCTAACCTAATTTGATAAACCATAGTAAAGTACTGCCCCGAAGCAAGATATAATTATAAATATGTTTGTGTAGATTATTTTTGTTATTTATTTTTCTTAAATTTATTGTATCACATATACATATTGTAATTTATACAATTTAAATGATTAACTAGCATTTCAGATTAGATAGAGCCAATATAAATAAATACGTCTAATGTAAACAATATAGGGTACAGGTAGGATAATGAATTCGTCCTTTCGATACATGTGCATAAATAATTTCGATACGGGCAAAAATAATATTTTTCATTTAATATATATATAGTGAGAGAGAGAGTGAGGGAGAGGGAGAGTATATATCATACATTTTAGAGTTGGCGCCCGTTATATACTACGTTATTAAAAAGGGAATTCCCCAGTTAACAGGCCAAAACTACTAAGCGTGCTTTGAATAGATAAGATACAGAATACTTACTTCTGAAGCTAAGTTTTCACCCCACCAACAAAATAAGTAAGCATGAAGAAGTTCTAGAATTTGGACCTGGACTAATATCAATGATTTGAGCAAAGAACTGTCCGATTCCTGTAATAAATAAAATTTTTTTTAGGCGGATTCTTAATGAAATCAATGAGTATGATACCCGCGAAGCGAGGCGAAGAGGAGCGAGACTTAAACACCTTCTACAGACGGAGCTACTGGGAAGAAATTAATAAGTGACGCAAGTTACCAACTGGTTTTCTTTGAGTCACTCCCTGTGTAATCAAAAGGGACAGTACACATGGCGCTACTAGTTGAAGATCTGTCTGCGATCTACAGAAATTAGTTTATAACCTGTCCATTCGAGACTAGCATGTCGGGGCGCCTGATGATTTCAGTTTGATGAGTGACCAAAAAATTTGAATATACCTTCCCACAGATCCGTCTTCTTCAAAAAATTCTTTGTTATTCACCCTATTTTGGAATTATATGGAATGCCATACATTAATCTATAGAAAATGGCCAATCACTATTGCTAATTTTAAAACGCTATATTTCTGCTATTTTTTACTCTATTTCAATGATTATTTTTTTGTTTTGAAGGAAATTTAATTCTTATTCGAATAGCCCGAATATTACGTAAACTGGACAGACGGATTTTTTAAATTCTTTATTCTGATTCTACCTATCTTGAAACGTAAGACCTCAAATTTTGAGTGGGGGTGAGTAATTGTTTTTTTGGTCAATTACAAAGGTTCATTATTGAAAATAATTAACCAAAAGCATGAAACAGAAAATGCTTGGGGATAATTTTTTTAATGTATAGTTGTACCCAATTCCTTCTTGCTACTTGATAGTACAACATGGCGATTTCGTGAGTAGCCTCGTGTGTGGAGGTCAAAAGAGTGACAAGTAATGAGTATCAAATTGGTTTTTTCGTGCTCTTGGTCGTTTATACAACTCCTTTGTGAGATATTAAATGAAATTTGATGTTTTGAAATGACGATTTTTTTATGAATTATCAAATAATGTATTCCATTATAAATATTGAGTTGAGTTAAATTTATAAGGTCATCCCATACATACGTATAAAGATGAAGATCACTTCGCCAAACAGCGTCAAATGTTCAAATCCATTCGATCTATCTGTCCATCTAGAATAGATTAAAATTTGTATTCCCTCCCAACCAAGTTGATGCTCGTCAACAGAATTGAACACGCTCCACGCCTAAGTGAAAATAAAATTAATGACATGCTGGGGTTGTTCAGATATTAGCAAAAGCCTATTACGGTAAAAAATATTTAAAATATGTCTATAACGATATGGTACAAATTTCAATACAATTATTTATTCAGAAAGCATAAAATGAATTTTAAAATATGGAGGTATCAAATTCCTCCCGCATCTAATCATTCAATCCAAAATCCTCCGAAAGATCAAAAAATCCCCCTTACTTTGTCACTGATAAAATAACCCATAAACACCTAAATATTCAAATAGTTGCAGACTTAGCCCGAAATTGATACACCTTCTTTAATTCCTAAAGCTAGTCCACTCAAACCCACTCGTCCGCAACCTCTCATCTCCATCTATTTATGATAATCCTCCGAGGGGGCTGAAAATACTATGACCACGAGACCTACTAATTTAAATAAATACTGAAGTACTATCACTGGGTAGTTTCTTCTCACGCCTGTGTCAAGCCCATAACCATTGTTCCCATTTACTTAATGTATTTTACTTATATAAAACAGTTGTAAATATCTGAAATAAATTTTTAAAAATATTGGGAAGAGGTTGGTATATTCATTTCATCAATATTTAAAGTTTATGGAATTTAAATACAAACCATAGTTATCAGAAAACCAGAAGCAGCCAGAAGAAATGACGTTGTGAAAATTGTGCATAGAACTCCCCATCCAAGAAAATGACATGCCTCGTCCATCCATCTATTATAGTCAAAAACAAGTAGATAATCTTATTTTAAAAATATCTTAGGACGGAAACTATATAAAATTAATGTTGAAATACAATACAATATTTATAAATATTACTGATTCCTAGAGAGAGTTCAAGAACAAAAATCTTATATACTGTTCATATATCTCGGCGAAACATTCTGTGATATCATGATACAAGTTACAGAGACATTCCTGACTTTATTAACTACCTTATTCGAAACAATTTGACTAAAACCACAAAAGAACACCTTTTGTTTGAACTGATAAGGATAAAAACCAAATATGGAAACGTTTTAGGCTAAGGAAGACAGACTCCTACTCAGAAGGGAGGGACACAATCAATGGATTAGCGATTTTGACTAATTTTTTATCATTCTATATAAAAAAAAAACTAGTCTAGTGGCCATATCGCCCACTTTAAAATTGGCATACAACCCATGAAAGGGTCTTGGGCTCAGTACATATAAGATTCGCACAGTTTCTAGGCCAACGGTTGTGCAATGAGGTGACTAGGCCGAGATCGCACTCAGCCGCCAGGTTTTTCCCAATTTTGGGTACCCACTTTGTTTTGTTTATTTATTTAATTTAACTTTATGCTACTATGGCTAATCGGACGATGCTACGGTGGAAGTTCTGAAATTTTACCTATCCATGGTTTATTAGGATAGGGATCTTTAACGAGTACCTGACATCGCACAAGCTCGGGACCACCTTTTAACGTCCGATCCGAAAGGACGTCATAACTAAGGATTTTTTACTCCCATTAAAAAATCCTAGGACCACCTGCAGGTTTGAACCCGTGACCTTTGGCATAGGAGGCTGTTATGTTAGCCACTCAGCTACAAGTGATCCCATGGGTACCCACTGTAAAGAGGCTGTGTTCTCGCATTTGAAGGCTATTTTCAAGGGGAAAGGCGAGGGAAGGGGTTTCTCGGGCCAGGGGGTGAGGGCAGGTGATAAATGTTGAGATAAAATCCCCCTAGCACCGAGACTCGAACTCGTAATTATTTGGTTTCCAATTTTTGTTCCTCTGTAGTTGCTAGGCAACACGCGTTCAAAGCAACGCGCGTTAACCAACTAAGCGACCCCGCCCCTTATTCATAAGAATTAATAATATTCTGCCACAGCCGGGATTCGAACCCAGGACCCGGAGAACAGTAGACTAGTGCTCTATCCATTAGACCAAGCAGCTCCCCAAGAAAAAATAAAATACGCTGAAACTTTTAAAAATTTATAACTTCAGTTTGAAAAATGAAGTCTACGTGTTTATCTATTTAAAAAAATATTTTTTATAATTTATTTAACGAAAAGCAAACACTTTAAATAATTAGCTTATATTTCCTCTAGGAAAAAATAGCTGATAGCTGTAGTACCTATTTAATGGGCGTAACCCTTTAACTAAAGATAAGAATAATAACTATATCCTCATTTGAACTATTAAAAGGAATAAAATATTGAATATTGATTTAGCCGTAAAGAAAAAAAACAACAACGCTATCTCTGTTATTAAGAATGTTTTTGTTTACAAATATAAGGTTTCTATTGTAATCAGATCCATAATACAATAGACATCTTATTACATATAGTAAATAATGATTTATTTCAGCTTGAGTTAATTTCACGATTAAAACTATCTTAAATAAAACTTATACTTAAAAAAAAAAAAAAAAAAAAAAAACATACCTCAAATTATAAAACATCCATTTACCTCGTTTGATTACAAAAATCTCTAGTCTTCATTGCATATTCATAATTGAGCAAACTATTATTGTGCCTGTCTCGAAGTTTTTCATTTATTTCAACTTCAATTTTGAACCAGCACAATTATCTCAAGAAGTACATTTTGAGATATTTAAGGTTGAAACATATATCAAAATTAAAAGTTTGCGAATAACATTTTTGTATTAAAGTTCGCTCGAGTTACATTATTTCTGCGAATCAATTACTTTTTTGTTTAACTTCAATCTACTTACTCGTTTTGAAATTATGATTTTAATACAATACCTATATATATGTATGCGTATAATAACAAAAGTCAAACAAGTAAAATTATTTAAACGTGTATAATAGAGTTTTAACAACGGTTCTTTCAATCTTTGATTCTTTTTAAGTGTTATATATTAAGGTATTTTCCTATCGTTAAGCAGAAATGAAATAATTATTGATAATACATACCTTTTAGTTTTCCGAAAATACTTACTTTAGAAGAATTTGATGATGCTTTATATTTTGTTTCAAGCATGAATTCATACATTCTTGAAATATCGGATCATCATATTTTTCCATTCCCTTTAATTGCCTTACCGCAACCTTTCTGTATCGGTTGGTAGCTCTTTCTTCTATTTTTAATACTGAATTGTTTAAAATTTTGAACTGATTTATATATATTATCAGAAAGCTTGTGTAACCCATGCTTAAAGCAAGCAATTCTGTGGTGATATTATAGGACACCAAAAACAACAGTACGTAAACCAATATATACCCACCAACGGTAAACGAGTCCCAAGGTAAAACCAAAGGTATTGGTAAGTATGGGTTCATAACTCATCATCGGGTATTGGTTCACTTCTGGTCAACAGCTCAGCAAAAGTTGGTAGCATCAACACCGCGAAAAGCAGTTGCGAAAACTATCACCATAACGTATTTCGTCAACTTCTTTATATATTCTTTTTGTTTTCTATCACTTTCTTGTGCTGCTGCAATTTCAATTTCTGTTTCTCCCTCTTCGTATTCGAAGAAACCTTTCCCGATGAGTGTCAGACAGTAATTGACGCTTTTTCTGTTGAAATGATATAGATAGTTGACTATGGAATAACCAAGGAATGTGCAGTAGTAGTGCAAAGCTTGTAAAGTAGCTGTCATGTGGCCCATTGGTATGGTATGACTAACGTCGTATGGTAAGATCCAGAACAAGAAGATATAGTAATGCATATGGAAAATTACTACAAAAATCCAGTTGTAAACTTCATTTTCATCCTCAAGGACGTACATCGCACCGATTCTCAAAAGAAAGCATTGACTTCCTTGGTATCCCTTCATCAAATATTCCTTGTCTGTTAAGTGCATCTGAAAAAACGAAAGAACTTTAAATGTTAATGGAAAGCGAAAGATATAGAAAATATTTTGTAGGTCTTCGTTGGTCTCAACTCATAGTTAATAACTAAGGTGACCAGATTTTTAGATAGGCAATGCAGGGTAACTCTGAAGAAGGGGGGAGGTATCAACAAAAATTTTCATAAAGAATAAAAATAATATCGTAATATATTACAATTTATAAATATAAAAACATGTATAATATTTAATTCCTTGACATATTTTTTATTTGAGCGAATTTGTTCCAGTAGATTGTTGTCATTTTTTTAAGATATTGTAAAAATCTTCACAAGAATTTGTCATTTTTTGTAGAGCTGCCAATGAGTAGTATCCCCACATGTGAATCCATGACATTTGTATCTTGTATCTCATTGACTAGATGTTTATCATTATACAGTTGTAAATAGCAATAAATCTATAAATAAAAAATAAAAAGAATTTATCAAATTATATTTGACAAATAAAATGACTTTTCAAAGTTTCAACACTTAATTTTGATTTTTCTGAGGTCCACACTTGATTTACTGTCGAAAAAACGTATAATTGTAATTCTTGATTCTTAAAGGTAAATTCAAATTTTAATTAATTTGTGATTATCTAACTGTTCTTTATAAACTACAATATTATATGTCTATGAGAATTCAAAAAATTACTAAAATGTGACAAACACGTGCAGTACAAATATTCGTTTATTGTTCTTTATAACGAAATTAGTTTGATTGACTTAAATATTTGCAAAATTTTATTCGTATATTTCTTTCTAAAATTTCGTTTAAGGTTAAAGTCGGTGATATACTTTTTGTCATCAATATAAAATATGAAGACTACGTGTATTTTAAGCTACGTTTAAGAAAATTTATGTATTTATGAAATATATAAGTAAATTACCTTAATTATTATGGTAAGTAGCAGATTCGTAATATTTAATTGTTTAGTTAGCTTGCTAGCACGCTGTACGAACACGAAGTGTATCATCTGAGAGGACAAATACAATGTAACTGGGTAGCAAAAGTAATATGTTAGTCGTCGTAGCCCGTGGGATTCTTAGAACGAAAACAATGATTTTCATAAATATAAAATTTAACATCATTCAAAAAGTCGGGACTTTTACGATTATAAATCGGGACTGTCCCGCCAAAAAGACGTCTGGTCACGTTATTAATACCTAAACAGTCAACGTTTCACAAATACAGATGTTATCGGGAGTAAAAATCACATTAATGGAGGCCAGTGATAACGCACCTAACTTCAACAGCCTACTAGAGACCAACCAAATAAGAATATTTCACAAACTGTAGAAATTATGCTGCATCACTCCTGATAACTGAAATTTTGACCAGCGTGGGAGTAGTCAGGAAAACAAAATGAGGATGCTACTCGTACTTCCAGCATAAATAATAATAATGATTTATAAGATAATCATTGCAAAACTTTTTTTAAACGTGTCTATAGTAATATGACCTTAATCAATCAAAACTATAAATATATAACCGAAGTGAAAACAACTGTGCTCCCTGAAGGTTGTAGCAATCTTTAAAAAAACAATAACATCAACTACATTGAAAATAATTGTAAAAGCTTCACTTCTCTTCTCAAATACTTTCAATAGGTGTGCGTCCGGCGGATCTAAATCGTGAAATTGCGTTATTTGATATAAATTAATGTTGTTGTTTTTTTTGTCTACATAGATTAAATTGCTCCATTGCATTAGACTTCAAAACATTTTTAAAATGAATATTAATACATCAAATTTACGTAACCCGGTCAGTATTATGAATTTTAAAAAATCCTACAAATAAAATGGTTACAAATTAACCAAGTGTTATAGAGTAGTAAGAGGCAATACTGTGAGATGCTTTACTAGCTGACCCAGCAAACCTTGTTGTGCCATGTAAATACTCTATTGTGAATATTTTGGTTACTAAATAAAAAATCTGGTGCGGGCAACACACGACTTTCACTTACCTTGATTTTTAAAATCAATGAAAGAATTTTCAAATACAGTTAGAGATAAAAATACGTGAAACTATTAAGGAATTAATCAAATTGAATTTCTATAGAAACATGTGTTTTATTAAAAAATCTATTATATTATTATCTAAAATAATCAGTTAGTTTTATCTTCTTCTCATCACTCTCTATTAACTTCTAAAAGCTTGTGTATGAGATGATATTTTTTCTAAAATCTTTAGCTTTCCAACGGTATATCATACATGTATATTACTGCTCTTATGTTCAAAAACGAAAAATTACATTAAAAAAATATTTTTTCTGTTTTCTCCTTTAGTTGGGTATCGAATTTATTCAATTTATATATTTCGGCATTTAAGCCCTGTCAGACCATTTTTATCCAAATAAAACCTACATGATATTAAAGCCCATTAAATTTTACATCGATATAGCGAGTTTAATCAAAATGGAACCGTTTTCGAGAAAATCGAAAAAAGGTGCTAAATGCATGGTATAAAGTGCCTCTTCTGGTAAGCTCATTTTGATGAAAAAAGTTTTGTCACGTCTCGGGCGTATAGTTGTCTTAAATATGAAATTTCAGTTTCATAGGACTTACCGTTTCCGCCCGGGAGTTACCACACACACACACGACCTTTTTGCGGGACTTGGTTATTTGGACTCAGGGGACCCTAAAACGTGTATTTCCGTTGAAAACTGGAATTAGAAAATTTTCACGATCGCAATACTTCCCCTTACTATATATAGTAAGTGAAAGTAAAAATGACGAATGCATTGTATGTTTTGGTTGGGGCCTATATAATATAAAAGTTAAAAGAATTTGACAACCAACTGAAGAAGAAAAGAACAAACATTTTTTTTTTTTTTGCGAACATAAGATGGGTACTATAGATGAATAATATATCGTTGGGAAGCTAAAGCTTTTAGAAAAATTTTTATGTTATATAAAAATTTGTAAAAAGTAATTTAAAGTGACGAATAGAGCTTAATTACTATTTATTATAATATGTTTAAACTGTTATACTATTTATTCTAAATCATTTTTCCTTAGAAACTGAATAAACTTTTTATTTAAATTTACTTAAACTTTTTTCAACTTCAAGTTGTTTTAAAATCTCTTAAATTGATTTTAACAGCCGAAGTAAGTGAAAGACGTGTGATGCCCGCACCAGATGTTTGTAGTACGAAGACATTTTAATTATGGAGAAGCACGACCACAAACACCGTGACAAGAAAAATTTATATATTAATTTGTAAAATATCTTTTGTAATAATTTTAAATCAATATTTTACATAGCTTCATTATACATATAGGTATATATAATACGAATAAATTATTTGTAAAAATACGTACACTGCTTCAGTCTATTTTAACTTGCTATAGCATTGTAGAACAAAAAGAGAATAATCACGCCGAGTAAAAAAAACGAAAGAGAGCGTGATGAAAAAACTTTTCAATTCCTTTCTCTGTTTACTCAGAATAATTAATTTGTCTACATTGTTTACTTTAACCGAAGTTTATTTGTATATCACGAGGTTTCTATATTAAATTATAATCACCAGCTTAGCTGTTTGATAAGTCATTTAAATTTTTTAGCACTAATAAACAATGGCGAATCCTCTGGGATGGAAGGTAAATATCTGCCCTCCCCCATATCTTCCTAAAATATAACTACTGAGATCAAATTAATATATAATGTATAGTATGAATATCATTAATTGGGTAGGAGCGAGTTGTTTCGCCTTGCCAGAAATGGACCATTGAAATTATCAAGGTTAATTATGTAATTGTTAATTATAATTAAGGGTAGCACTTGGGCAGAATACTGCATTATCAATAGGTCACTGTTGCTGTCTATACACTTGTGATCTCTAGTGCTATTTATGCCAATTACATTGCTATTTTTATAAACTATTCAACTTAACCTATTAACTTCCAAGTAGAGATATACCACTAACTGAAAAAAAACAAAAAAAAAAAACCCTATACAATTACAACTCATGAAGAGTCTTGGGGTAAGTTCATAGCAAGGATTCAAATTGTTACTTCATGGTCTACAAACTTACACTACAAATTCTGTTAACATCATCCCTCCTACGGGACTTATTATTATTTTTTTATTTCTATAGTACAGTTTTAAAACTCTATTGACATGCAAAAATGAAACTAGTCACCTTTAAAATAGTTAAAAAAGAAAATTAAAAGGAGGATGAGAAAGAGGAAGAGGATTGTGTTTGACAAAATACAAAAATCTATATTTGCAACTGAAAACAGAAAATAATTATACAACTTAACTGAAAGAATAACATACAAATAAATTAATTATTCAATTAATAAGAATAATAATAACATTTTATTGCTAAATTAAAACACTCGCTACGCGTAAACATAAAAACAAAGTAGTAAAAAACTAAAATACTAAAAAAAAAATATTTTATTGTAAACTATTAGGTTGTAAAAGAAGTTTGTAGTGTTTTTTTACTGGTCGTTTCAATTAAAACTTTAATAGAACTTCAGATTCTTGTAAATATTTTTAATCAATTAAATGTGACACATTTTCATCTATTACAAGTAGCCATCTTTCAGGTAATGTTTTAATTCTGTCCTCACAGAACAGTTGAAGGAGAACCCAAGCGCTTTGTGTTTTTCAAGTCTAAATTTCTGGTTCTGAACACTTTCTTCTAAGGCATCATCGCCATACACACAGCAAATTTTGTTAAACCTCGATTTTCCTTTTCGGAAATAAAAAATCATTGAATGACGAAAATGAAATTTTTTCGCTTCCATTTTCAGCAAGCAAAATACTACTTAAAGATCAGAAATTTTGGTTAAAAGTGATGTGCACCTTAACTAATCCATTTTCATGAATTTCTTCATTTGTAAACATTATTGACCATGAGTTTATAAACATGGAGAGGATAAAATTGAAAAATGCTATGAACTTATTTTATAACCCAATATCAAATAATTTTCTTTTATTGTTAGTTTTTAGTCATTTTAACCTCATATCAATACTTCTTTATTATTTTTAGAAAGATCAGCTTTCTTTAATTAATAAATACTTAAAAAGGTAATTCTCCTTTAGATTTCAATTAACCGAATAGATTTTAAAGTAAATCTAGATTAAGCTTGTGAGTCATAATGTATGTCACATTGTATTGTTTTAAAGTTTCTTTTGTATTGTTGGCCATTCATTTTCTTCTTCTGGTTTAAATCTATATGCACTTTTATGTGGAGCAAAAATTCTGGTTGTGCAAGTGTTAATAAGTCGAAGTTATTTATTTATTAATTAATTCTTCAGTATTTTCTGCTGTTTTTTTTTGTCTACAGGTTTATAATGAACTAATGCAGTCCCGACTTTATTGGACAGGAACTTAACTACAAAGCAACATTTTGGTGCTGGGCTCCAACACAACTTAAATGGGCCACTTTTAATATGGTACACACACACAGATATGTCACCTGATATCATTTCCAACAATTTAACCAAGGTTGTTTATTAATTTATTTTCCATCAGAAAAAAGGAATCCTACATCAAGCAGCCAATTTCATAACAATTTTAATATGTGGAGAACACATGGTATATAAAAAATGGGCTTTGCCAAAGCATGATGGCTAAAAAAAGGTTTTTCATAACTTACATCCAACTCAGACCACAGTCCTATGTTCCCACTTCCACAGTCACTCATTATACTTAATACTATAAATCTTTTTTCCTTTAACTTAAAAAGTACATTAAATAAAATGTTTATGGTCAAAATCTATAAATACTGGTTCCTTCCACTTTCCAGTCAAAGATCTTGCCATTCCCATCTAAAATAAAAAAATTGAAGATTTAAATTTATTAGAGTTTAGATTGATACACATGAAAATTTAGAAAACTAAGAATGTAAGACATATCACTCTAAATGCAGTAATCACACTAATTGGAAAAATACTTAAATGTAAAGTATTAATAATAATATAAGATTAATTTCTAATAATAACTAAATTTATTGGATAAAAACCTGCTTTTGTCGATGAGGAGCAACTATCTCATCTTCATGTTCATCGTATTCATAAGTTTTGTGCACTTTTATTTCCTTAAATGATAGAATACACAGTCTCTCCATTTCTGAAAATCTGGTACTTGCTGGTGTAAACATATTTGTATAATTTACTATTTCATCAATTATTTCAATGCTTATCA
Source organism: Piezodorus guildinii (assembly GCA_023052935.1). Classification (NCBI taxonomy): domain Eukaryota; kingdom Metazoa; phylum Arthropoda; class Insecta; order Hemiptera; family Pentatomidae; genus Piezodorus; species Piezodorus guildinii. The sequence continues at coordinate 33,276,882 of CM041295.1, read as the reverse complement.
TTTGAAAAAAACAAAACAATCAATTTCAGTAATAGCACTTTTGGCTTTCTCTTTTGGGCCTGGTAATATTTTTACAATATTCTTTGATTTAGTCTGAGAAGAATTATTGGTGAAATCCGCTGTATCCCACATGGTGTCATCCTTACTACAGAAAAAATCAGTCTTCTAAAAATGTTCTTCTCAGAATCTATTTCTTGTTCAGTGTCACTGATATGTTCCTGATCAGAATAGTTGACGATTTCTTCTTCAGAGTCGGAAGAATCATACTCTGTTGATATGCCAGCACAAGCTCTAGCTTCTTTTCCCTTGTCAGATTGCTCTTCAAGATCTTATGAAATTCTAGGCATATCTTCAGTTTTAATAAAATGTGACCTAAAACAATATAATATGATTTCGAGAAGAGAATCGGTAAATTATAATTAGTAAAAAACAAACTAAATTTCTTGCATAACCAGGCCACATATTGACTTAATCTACCAAAGCTTGTCCTCAAAGACTAATTAATGAATAATATTGCAAGTGTTCACTCTATCAAAATCAAAACTGAACTTAAATAAAAGGAAGGATGTGGAGGAAAGGTACTAACAACTGGAAGCGCCTAGCTAAGAGTTCGTGGAATTAGTCGGCTGGTTGACAAAAGCAACCAGCGCGCCCAGTCTAGGGTTAATAAAATATTGTCTGATAATAATTATTAAAAAATCTTCAAATAAAGATTATAACGCAACTTTTCATTAAAAAAAAAAAAAAAAAAAAATATATATAAAATATATATATATAATATAATAATTATATATATATATATATATATATATATATATATATATATATATATATATATATATATATATATATATATAACTGCCTATTTTACATTTCTAAATGTGAAATAATTATTATGTTTTAAAGTTTTTATTTGCTACTGAGTTTTGGCGTTTGGAGGATTTAGTTAAATAATTTTTCTTTCTTAAGGTAAATAAATAAAATTGTAAATAGAAGCCCTTGAGCATTTTTACTTTGCTAATAGTCAAATTTACTAATATTAAATACCAATAGTTGATCGCTAAGAAATTCAGAAGGAAGATAACCGGACAAGAAAATACAAAGCAATTGTCTAAAGTATTTATTGCCAACATCCATATTGTAGATTTGATATTTCTCACTCTGTAACTTGAGGTAACATGACGAAGACCTACTTTAAAGACCTACATACGTTGGCAATAAATAGGTAAAACTATCTTGCTTAAAAGATATCTGGCTTTAAAAAATCTGAAAACATATAATGTATCAGTGAATTATAATATTACAATTATCTCATCGACACAAAAGATGTGTGAAAAAAGTCTACATAGTAAGAAAAGTCTAAGCTAGGAAAGAAAGAAGTTTTATTAAAGAAAGTAATAATGAACGGCACATCTCATAAAATTTATGTATTGCAATAACCCTTCGAAAATAAGAGAAGATATATCATACAATTTAGCTTCGAGATCATTGGCATGATTTAAGTCCTATCAATAAAGGAAAAGCATATAAAATGGCACAGAGCAATATTGGTGAGTTTGGTGTTCAAACAATTATTTAATGGCAAAATACACATTGTAAATTTTTTTTTTCAAACTATCAATGCAATCAAGAATATCACGAGTGCCGAACTACAAACAATTTAGTGTCCCAAAGATAAATTCATTCTTGTAATATACATTTTGAAAAAATACATGATGTACAGTGTGGCACCTCTTGAGAAAAACATTATACTAAGTGTTTAATTTCTTGAAGTGCATTTTTTTCTCTAATAACTTCATCATATAATTCCTAGTAATTAATAACATTATTGTCAAACACATCTTCCATGACTTCTACAACAACCTCTGTAGATGTTGAAGGCATTTCCAGAGCAGATTCAACAAAATTATTGAGTTTTTAAAATTATTTAACAAATGTATTTCAAAATAGAATATATGGGTCAATCAACTTTTAAGTGTACATCAGTGATAAATTTTATTTTGAAAATTTGTATATTTTAACATAATTTGCTATAGATAATTATTTATATTTTAAGAAATCACATAGAGCAGAACGATTTATTGTAAATTTGATTCCGAAATGCACATGAATTTAGTAAAGATAGTCCCTTGGAAAACTAAGTAAATAGACTTCTGAACCATTTAAAATTCAGGCATATTGTAAACCGTCACTTTATTCTCACTTAACATAGGATGGATTTCAATTAATCTTTCATAAATAAATGACGTGACTTTTAATTTATAAGTTATTCCCAAAAATATTGCCCCTGAACAACGAAAAACTTTAACTGTGACGAACTTTTCATTTAACCTGTAAAATAATAATTAATACATGATATTCAACACTTTATGAATTCACTTGTAATTGTTACATTCATATTTGAACATTTTGTAAACCTTAATGTATTTTTTTTTTTTTAAGTAAAAATTACGATAATGTGTCTTAGGGAGAGGAAATGGTTGACCATAGGACATACCCGGGTGTCCAAAGGAGAAACTAGGATTGAAATCTTCAGTATTTGTTCTTTTTATGTAAAAAAAAACAACAACTATATGACAATAATTATCAGTTTTATTGTAATTTTTTACGAAAGAATCAACATTACTGTAAATTATTCAATAATGAACAGACCTATAAATGAGGGAACTCTTACTAATTAACTTAAAAACAATAACAGCCTATTTAATAAAACTTAAATACTTTGTTGACTCTAACTTGTACTTAGAAGTCTTCATAAATAACTAGTACCTCTGTGTATTACGTAAAGGTTCAGAAGGATATAAAATTTTAAAAATAATCAACAAAACAAAATTTTTTAATCATACCAGAAATCAATAGGCGTTACATGAACTAAAATGAAATCTAAAAACATTAATATCACATGAAAACCTATAATAATCAGTGACTCTTTTGTGTTCAATTTCTGGGGTTGCAAGTTTTTTAAATTGGATCGAAATATCAATCTAATTTATATTAAACACTTATAAATGCTCTATTCCTTGTCAGAGACCCTCCAGTGACTAATTATTAAAAGAAAATATTGCTTTATGCTGATACTATCATTATTATCCTATGGACGACCAAAATGTCCCACAGACAACGGTTTTGGTTGTCCAAGTGACTGGTTGTCTGAGTGATATTTATTAGTCTTTCCGCTCCCTGGTGGCTAAAAATTATGATATTTTGAATTAGGTCTCAACTGCAGTGAAAAATACAGGTTAAATAGAATATATTTTACTTTAATTTACTACGATATATAAAATAGTTACGTTTTTGTGCTAGTTGCCTAATAGACACACAAAAAATCAACCCACTTTTTCAAAACACACTGGGCCAGATGAAATCTAAATGGCAGCTGGATGAGTGTTGTCACGAAACGAATCAACTTGTTCCCTAGGCACTAATCAGGCCATATATGTTTTGGGTTTCAGAACTTTTTTACCATTGTTCGGTGGAAGTCAGGATAATAAAATATAATAGGAACCAAAATGAACATGCAAAAAACTCGTTATAATTATAGAGCAAACAAAAATCTATATGCTAGCATCATAGTAGACATTGTAATAAATAATCATGTACAAGCGTAATTAATTGCCATATAGTATTTTTTTGTATAAAGTAATTTTTTACTGTAATAACCTACTGGGGGACAAACAAAAAAAACACTGCATTAGGTGTTTTGTCTCCTGAACAACTATTAAAATTCCAGTTTAATAGTGATTTATTTAAAATAATTCACTCGTATGTTTGCTTAATAATAAGATAAATGCGACATATGCCAACAAACCACTTAATTTTCTTTAAAACTGCGATTATTGATCAGGGACAAAACATAGTACTTACAGGACAAATAAAAGTTGATAGACCCATATATAATGTGATTTTTGTAAATGAAAAATGACAAAGATACCCCCTTTTCAATTTTTCTTGCCTCAGCTGTTAAATTAACATTTCTTTTTTCAAGTTCAATGAAGGATTAGATTTAAATTTTCTTTTAGAACAGGACCTAAAAAATTTGTGATGATAATTGAGCCATAGTAAACCAACATTTCACGGCAAGTCATTCACAATACAAAGAAAACAAACATGCTTGTTTTAGAATATAATCTAATAAAAAAAAAAAAAAACCTGTACCACTACAACCCATGAAGGGTCTTGGGCTCAGTATATATAGAGATTCGTACTGTTTCTAGGCCAACGGCAGTGCAATGAGGTGATTAGGCCTTAATCACGCCCAGCCGCCAGGTTTTTCCCCAATTAATTTGGGTACCCACTTTATAGAGGCTGGGTCTGCCCCAGGAGGGTCTCCATACCCTAGGGTCGCCCCTCGACTGAATTAACAGAATAAATAATATTTCTGCCACAGCCGGGATTCGAACCCAGGACCCGGAGCACAGCAGACTAGTGCTCTATCCACTAGACCACGCCGCTCCCATATAATCTAATAAAGAAATATTAAATTAAAGGTTTTAAGAAACACATTAATGTTACTAGAAAATACAGCATTTAACTTTTGATTTATAAGACTGCAGGTAACTATACAAACCCAGTAATTCTGGTCTAAAATCTCTTTTGAATTCATCAGTCTGAAAGTGGGCTGAGCGAATCCTGGCAGAATCATTGTTATATGGATCTTTCCTATGACATTGTTAAGTCCAAATTTTTCATCATGGGAAAATCTAACAATAAAACAGTTTATTACTAATATAATGAATAAAAAAATCAGTTAGACAAAGTAAGGTAAATGAAAAAGGACAAATATTTTGGCATTAGGTAGAATTCAGAGCCCAATAGAAATAAAAGATTGTAATTCAGAGTCTGAAACCTTACCATAGGCCTATTTTTTGGTTTATTTGTATATTATACGAATCATATTATTTTCAATTAGTGGAAAAGTATATGGTTTGAAAATCATGCATTTCTAATCAAAATAACAATACAACTTTAAACTTACCTATGAAGCGATGTATTTAGAGATATATCATTTTTTTTTTTAAATAACAACCACACAATGTTTCCCAGACATATTTAAAGTTAAACACTGCTTTAGAACACCACAATAAAATTTAATAACACAGAAAAACACAATCTAAAGACCTCAAAAGTTCACAGACCTAATACCCAGACCAAGCACAGCCATAAGCAACAAAAAAGGGGCAAGGACCAAGTACGTCATCAGGATTGTCCACCATATTGCCCCTTCTGAATTGAGACCACCTCTCTGTGTGTAAACATCTAGGTTGGGGCTAGATCAAACTCAACCAGCAGGTTTCCCCCCCCCCATTTCATGGTAACATATTTTATGGAGGCTGGTTGCGCCCTAGAAATGGATCCAAGCTGATGATAGATAAATAAATATCCTGCCATGGCTGGTCTTGATTGAACTAGAGATTATTAACACAATGCCTTACCCACTGAGCCTCTGTATTCTCTCAATAGAACACTATCTTTAACATTGACTCCATCACTAATAACGTTAGAGCAATCCCATCTAGTTCTAATAGAAAAAAAATAATAATGTGATAATTCTGTCCAGAGGTTTACTTTCAGTTTATTGGTTGTGAAACAAGCATTAATTTTCAGATCATTGCAGCACTAAGTAAAATATCCATTAGGAACTTCGATTTAGTCTCTGCCAATAATGAATTCTGGGAAGTAATGAAAACAAGAACTAGGGATACTAAGGTAAGATTAAAGTTATTCTCTTTTATATGTCAGAATAGAAAAACATAAATATTCAGATTTCTTGTTATTCATAATAGGTATGTGATATGTTTTACTTTAAAAATGGAATGCTAATTAGCACCAATTCTTAATTTACTACATGACTAGTTCAGTATGAAATGGCATTTATAAAAACCTAAGGGTCTTATGTGGCCCAACTGAACTTATTAAGCTGGTGATTATCATAAAAAACAGTAGAGGTCCAGGTTAAGGAAGAAGTGTCCAGAGGCTCTGTCATCAAAGAAGGAATCAAGCAGGGAGACCCCTTTATTATTTAATGTGATGATTGAGAAGATTATAAGGCCAACCAAAAGAAAGGCTGATTTATAAGTAAATATAAATATCATTCTAAGCCTCCCATATGCTGCTCATTTAATCATCACAGGAACAAGCAAAAATTTGCTCTTAAGAGACATTGATCCATACTTTTTTATCAATAAAACCATCCATATAGACTAAACTATCTCTTTAGTTACAGACTTAGCCTGAAATAGATATAACTCCTTTAATTCCTAACTTCCAGCTCACTCAAACCCATTTATTCACACCCTCTCATCACTATCGTTTTCTGATAATCTTCTGAGGCGCCTGAAAAGATGATGGCATTGGGATCTCACAAATTGAATAAAATTAGAAGTGCCACTGCTACATAGTTTTTTCATGAGACTTCTTTGTTCATTTAATCACACTTTATGCTACTGTGGCTAATCAGACGATGCTAATAAGGGAGTCCTAAATTTTGCCTACCCATATAATTGTATTTGTATCCTATATTAAAATTACAGATGAATAAATCAATGTTTCTCTCTACAAAATTTTTTATTATTATCAGTCTAATCCTTAAAACTAATTATTTATATAAAGTTCAGTTTCTTTACACTTCAAGTCATATTCATGAATGTGCTGACAAAGTTGTGTCATACAATTCTTTGTACCTTGGTGTAATGTACCATTTTCTCTTCTGTTAAAGTCTCCATTGTTGCAAGAGAAAAATCACACTGAGCTTGACTGACATTTCTACATGACTATTGAAGTAACCATATTTATTATGATGAAAAATCAATCTAAATGATTTAATATTTTATAAAACTTCCTTGAGTATTTCATTGACAAAATTACAATTATCATAGTTAGAAAATAGTTGTCACTATTGAAGAGAGAACATGATGATCAGGCACCCCTATCAAGAAAATAAAGCATGGACCAAGATAATAAAAAAAAAAAATTATTGTTTTTATTTTTAGTAAGAAAGTATGTTAACTCATTATAGTGCTGTTTTATACTGCAGAGAAATATAACTGTTCAATACATTATTGTAGGGCAACATCAATACCAAAGTAAATTGTTTCATTTTAAATTTGTATTCCATTTAATTTCAAAATAAAAAAATAATCATAAAAAGTACTCAGGCTGGCAACACAGAGTATTAATATACTGGGTACAAAAATGGATAACACTTGGCAATGAAAATTGATAAAGAAGAATCAATATGTGCACTTGGTATCGTTGAAGACATGAAAAATGTGATTCTTTATTATTATTATTTCATCTGTACCAACAAATGGTTATTGAATATATACACTCAACCAAAAAAGTTTCCATATATAATTAACTCAAATATAATTTAATAAATACAAATAAAGGAATTATAGAAATTTGCAACTTTTAACTTCCATCTGGCCCAAAAATATTAAATTTGGATTTGTCATAGAATATGATCCTTTTCTAGAAATCGTTGGGTTTATTTCCAAACTCTCTGGCAAATTGCAGCTTCTTCTTACGGTTTATCTTACTGATGAAGGGCTTTCTTCTTGCGACTCAACCACTGTATTTTCCCCTTCTTAGAATATTTCTTTGTGGACTTAAATCCATTAGTCCCTATTTATTCTGATGGCCATTGAGGTTGCGGTAGTGTGAGGATTTGCATGGACTTCAGCAAGGATGGCTCACCTGTGGTGATTCTCCAGTTTCCTAGGTCTCCAGCACATGGTCCATCCTCCAGATTTTAACCCTCTATGTCTTTTTCTCACATGTCAGTATATACTGTACAGTAGTAGGTGACTTATTCAATCGATGTGCAATTTTTCTTAGAGCCTTGCATTTGGTAAATAATCATAAGTTCTCTCAAATCACAAGTAACGCGCATATTGAAAATAAACCAATTTTTCAGGCACAAGTAATACTAATACTGAACTAACAGTTGAGTATAGAGATAAGATTGGAAAGATGGTCATAGTACAACAAATAGGATTAATATTGAAAGTGTATGGAAACTTGTTTGACCAATCATTAACAAATGAACTTCTACTTGTTTGATATTAATGTTGAAATGAAAATGAATAAATCTATTTTTTAATCTAATATTATTATTAATAATTTGTACATTAGGAAATTGTTAAGTTGAAAATAAATAGTCTTGCAAATCAATAGCATACTGTATGAACACTTTTTTGGGTGAGTGTATTTTCAAAGTGAATTTGTAGTTCATACCACACATAATTAATCTTTAACTTAATGTATTTGCTTTAATAATTTTACTTTCCTTTTTATTTTTTTAATCTAATACAAGTACAATCTTATATGGGATTTCCCAATGGACTAGAATGAATATAAATTGTCTTTAAAAACTTCATGAAAATATTTTTTTTAGAAGGAAGTTAGAAAAATAGTTAGATCTACTCTTATTGAATTGTATTACAACCAAATTAGAAACTCCAGGATAGAGCCACTAGCACAAGATCAAGTTGATTGGATAGTTCGAGAACTTCATTTGTCAGGTAGTAAGTGGATCATCTAAATAAATTAGATATCAATTGTACACATGTAATTATTAAGGAAATATGCACCAACATTTAGTGTTTCTAATAATCATGCAATTTTCATTACAGAGACCTGAAAGAAGAACCCAAAAACTAAAGGGAAAGCAAGACTGAGAATTATAGAAGCTGAGGGAAATGGAACCTTGATTTAAATAAAAGCTAACCACAATCGAATAGCAATATCCATGATTAGTGTAAATTTCTTCTCTAAATTTATAAATTTTTAAAGTTAATAATTAGTTTAAAAATGTAATTACATACTTGCAAAAAATACAATACTTAAAAAAAGAGAGAATATGTATTTAAAACACTATAAAATTAAAATAGGCAAATTATTTGTTTGTTTAATTCTAAACCAAGTGAAAAAGTTTTCAATGGGAACCCAGCAAAAGGTAAATTTTTAATAGTTATTTATCCTAACTTAAATGATTTCAGTTACAAAAATTTAATAACATTTTTGAAAATTGTTAATGTATAATTTTTTATTATTTAGATTAATGTAAAATATTAAAATAACATATATAAATAAAAAAAATTTAAAGGATTTATAAATAAAAGAGTAATATTTTGACTCACATTTATTAAAATTAAGATGGATTTGGACAGAAACAATAAGTTTTCATGACCTTTTCCTAACACATTTAGGATGTATTTCTTCATTTGGACTGAACATGGTACATTTTAACTTACAATACTACATCTAACACCAATAATCTATAAGAAAGACCACAGACTATTGAACTGAACACATGTTCAATGTCTGCAGTACCAATACAACACTCATTTGAAAAATTATATTTTCACATGAAATATAAAAAATAAAATGTAAACGATAAAAGTAACTGACTTAGTAATTTTTTTAAATTGGTTAATGAGATAAAATTGTCAAAATTAATAACAAAATAAATACAAGGTAAAAAAATAAAATTCCATACCTTTTTCTTGTAAAAATATATAAAAATGAATAGTTAAAAATTATAAATTTACTACACAACCTCAAATATCACATAACATTATCCATATCTAAAAATAAAATCTGTTATTTAAGACTTTTAAATCTTTAAAAGTAAAAAAAAGTCAGAGCTAAATAAGATTACAATTCTATCAACAATATGATATAATATAACAACATATTTATTTATATTTATAATTTGGGGGAGTAAATATGCTAAATAAGAGTAATATAACATAGTAAACTACCTTTATGATATTGGGCAAACTACTAAACTACCTATTGGTACTTATCAGCTAAACACTTATTAAATTTCAATAACATAAAGTCATTTCTAAAGGCAATCATAAGAACATCATTTAGAAATTTAGAACAAAGTAAAAACATAACAACAGATATTGACAGAAAAATAAATTAAATTTTGAAAAATATTAGCAATTAACTTGATTATTTAAATACTATGTATACATAATTACTTATTAAATTGATACAAAAGTTATCAATACATACAAAGGTTTACTTTAAAATTGCCAGTTCTTTAACTTTTTTTCTTTATAACTTACTTCTTGTAAATAAATGCCAAGTTGATAAATAGAGATCCTTTGTTTTACATAAATTCTCTATATGAGATAAATCTGAAAATGAGAAATAATCATGTAAACCATATATATATATAATTTAAAAATCGTACATAAATAATAAACAATAAAAACACACTTTTTGTAAAAGAACCTTTTAAGCTGGAAAAATATTTCTACTGTTTTCTTCTTCCATTTGTGATAAATATTTTATATTTACTCATTTTTCAACAATTCCAATAACAAGATATGGCCAATTCTTTATAATTAAGAAAATTAAAGATATTTTAGAGGAAGAAATTTGGCTTATAATCATAATGAGACTATTTCAATGAGGATAAAACCTGCATGCTATTAAAGCACATTTAATTTTACATCAAAATAGAGAGTTGAATCAAAATTACTTGAACCTGTTTAGAGAACATCCGTAAAAAAACAAAACAAAAAAAAAAAAAACATGTAAAATGCATAGTATAAAGTGACACTTTTGGTTTCATAGTTGCTATAAAATCTCAGCCATATACTTGTCTTAAACATGAAATTTCAGTTTTATAAAAACTCTATACTTACAATTAAATTTAAGCTTGGTATAAATTTAGAAATAGCTAGCGAAATTCCTTAGGGAACTAACAGTAGCACAAAATATTGCATAAAAAGAAAAAAACAAATAGTGTTTATTTAAGACTGATGGTAAGAAAAATCTAAAAAAATTTGTAAATATATAATATTATTATAAAACTAACCTCTTGTCTGTACATAGGCATCAATTGCCTCTTTCATCACTAATGCAGGTATTCCAACATTGTGGTAATGGTGGGATGTTCTGATATTTTCCTCAAATAATATACCACAAACAATAGCCATTAACTTGCCATCCTCTCCAAACATACCTCCTCCACTATTGCCACAATGAGTGATACAAGATGTGTAAATAGGTCCTCGCTCTTCATGTTTTAAAACAGTCCCCTTACTCACTAGTTGCAAAACATTATCCCAAAAATATTTGTAACCAATAACATAAACAGCTTGTCCTAAAAAAAAAAATAAAAAAAAAAAAATATATATATATATATATAATAATAATACATATCGTATAATGTAAACGCATAAATAATAAAGATGTCTAACATTTTTTTTTTTTTTTTTGGGGAGTTTTTATTTGGGGGAGAGGGGAGAAATTCAACTACTAAATTACGACTTGATTAATATTTGAATTAATTGCATAAATTGAACCAATAATAAATATCACAATACACATTCATAATAAAACTTAGGTAAAAATTAAAATAAACCGTTAAAATCACATTACTACAATACATTGAATAAGCAAGCTTAACTAATGACAATGAGTCTTAGATACTAATCAAATCATTGCCTTGAGAAATTTTATTTATTTTTTAATTTTATTTTTCTCCTTTTTTATTTACTTCTCTATTTTTCTTTTCTTTTTGTTTCTATCTATTATTGTTTTTTTCTTAATATAATTCATTTTATAGGAGTATATTTATATAATATATTTAATGAATCGTTCAATGTTTTATTTCTTTTTAGTTAGATTATGATTTGTAGATATTATTAGAATATATATAATATATATATATATATATATATATATATATTTTTTTTTTTTTTTTTTTTTTATTTCATTATATAAATTAAGCTGGTATGTAGTACATTACCAATTAGTTTGAATTAAATATAATTATAATATTATTTTAATTATTGTAGTGTAATGTAATTTTTTTGTATAATTTACCAACTGTAATTGGGCCTTGGCCTGTTGGTGGATGATGTAAAATAAAAAATAAAAATAAGGATACTAGTGTCTGAATATTCATCTAACATGCATCCTAATAAGCAATGACTAAAGCTAATTCAAGAGTAAACTAACAAAATATCTTAAGAAAATTCAGACGTTTTTTGGAGGCGGCATCATTTTAAAAATAATAAGAAACATTGAACACATGCTACTTTATCTATTCCTGGATCCTGCATATATCAAAAGAAATAATTATAATGGGAATATAATTTTATAAAATTATAAAAAAAATATACTAATTTAATGTGATGCAATTTAGCATTGAACCATTTTGTCATATTAAAAAGATAAGAGGTATTTGTTCAGTAAATAATAAATATGGCCAGAGATACAAATGACAGTGCAGTGACAGTTTTGAATATTTGGATTGATATCATTTTTTATAATTCATACATCTAAATGATGTAGATACAGTTGAAAAGAGTCAACAGAGAATTAAATAAGCAAGAATATTTCCCAATTATCTATAGAGCATACTATTGTGCAAAAGATAAAGTGATGAGTTTTTATTGGTATCTACTTGGACCTAATTCATATCAATGCTTTAGTATTTACAAAATTGTGAATATCAATAATTATTACATTATTGATAACCATTATTCAATTAATTTTGAAACATAAATTTAGTTAAGGCACAACCAGATTGCAGTAACATAACCTTCACAAAAATGTCACTTGATTACTTTTACCTCTGACCAAATGATAGTACCATGATGGGACATTATTTTTTTTTATTTTTATTTTTTTTTTACAATTTAGAAGCTTTCTTCTCAAAAGGTACATCCAGACATATAACATTGTATTATAATGTAACAGCAATGTACAATGGATACAGCATGACAAATCATTACAGTAGTACACGCGATTCTCAGTGTAAAATGGTTGTAAATCACTGATGCTTAACCAATGTTCATAACACTATGCCATTTCATCCATATATGCAATGACCAAAGTTATTAATTGAGTTGTTTTAGGTTTTATAAATTGCTCACAAAGACACAAACACATGTACATAAGTAGGGAGGGGTCACAAACCCTCCCTCACCTAAAATACATTGGGAGAAATATAACAAATAAAGTATTAGGAAAAAATGTGTAGTTAGAGACTGTTTTTGCTTTTAAGTACATAACTAATTCCCAACCCTCCAACGATTTTCAACCCACATGGCCCCATTCCTAACAAAAATCCTCCATATACCGTCTTAAAAAACACACAAACACAATAGAATAGAATAGAAAAAAGAAATATTCTGGAATAAAGTCACTTCAGAACAAAAATGAAGTAAAATAAAATAAAAAATATAACATTAAAGGAAAAAGGAATGATATATATTATATATATATATATATATATATATTATAAAGAAGAAAGAAAAACAGCATAATTCTTAATAAGGAAAAAGAAAACACACTAATAAATTTTCTTTATTGGCATGTTATTTCTTCATGAAAAACAAACTCCTCCATCATTAAGAAAAAAAAAAAATAATATTTGTTTCAGCAATCAAAACAAAGTATATGAGAAAAAATTACATCCTATAACAAAACTTAATACTGTAAATAATTAATGATACCTTATATAAAAAAAAAGAAAGATTTAAAGCAGTATAGTAGCAGTACACAAAAATAAATACATACATGGTACAAAAAAAACAAAACAATAAATGAAATATATATACAGCTTAATATAAATTAAAATAAAACCTATAACTAAAATTCTTAACTATAATAGACTAATTATAATAAAAAAGAATTTCAGGGCTCTAAACGTCTTAAAAAAAAAAAAAAAAAAATTCAAAGAGAGTAAGAAAAGAATCCTATTACTTTATGGACTCCAAAAAAACAAATAACTTAATGAAAGATCAAAACTGAAAAAAAAAAGAAAAAAGATAAGTAAAATAAAAAAAAAATATATATATATATATTTTCTTTTCTTACAACTGCTGCAATAATACTATTTTTCCCCCAGGATATGGTGCATTTGGTACATAAATAAAATCCTAAAGTTAACAATGTATATACACAAGTAACTAAAATATAAAATGAATTTATGTATAAGAAGAAAAAAACACACACACATTACGGTTATTCTTTCAATGTTTGTGATTAATACTGGCATAATATTAAATAACCAAATCCCCTATTCAAATCACATGTCAGAGAGTGGATTCCTTGAGTTCCCTCAACTTAATAGTTACATTAAGGTATAATTTTAGATGTCTTTATGCACCTTTAGAGGCTTTCTTTACACAGTCACCAAAACATGTACCTCAAAATTTAATTTTGAAATTTAAATCAGATAACAGTTTGGCTGATCTAGCCAGAAGTAAACAACATTAACGTTTCATAAACTAATTCGTACAAACAGATAAAGAATGTAGGTTGGTAATATAATGAACAGTAGTAGACCATAGGAACAATGAATTTTAGGACTAACTCACCTTAGAGAGTGAAGATCATGTAGACCCATATTAGGTGGCCTTAGCACCATCAAGGTCAGTATATAAAATAATTACCAAGCCATCAAATAGGCAATAAATTTAGTCTAGTTTAGGTAAATGCAGATTACAGTTTGCAAAAAGGACTCTTTTTGGTGTTTACACCTAGAAAAAGTTCCCATTGCTAAGGTGACATCCAAAACAAAATAAAATATGTTATCCACAACAAATATAAGATTTTATTAAAATAAGCTAAATACAGGTCAGGGGTGTTTCTAAGCAATATTTATTCAAATATACCATATATTTATTATCCATCCCCAGTTCCTGTTTCAGCTCATTTAAATGGGAAGTACAATTTCAAAGCCCTCACCTCTCATATAATGTTGCAAAATCTTCCGAAAGCTGCCTCTGATGATGGATGATGAGGTGTGTTAGAATTTTGATCTGAGGCAGCCTTATTCCTTCCCTAGTTATGAGGGCCTCCGAGCGATCTGCCCATTGACTCCAGTGTCGATGACAACAGAGGTCTAACAGGCATTTCACCAGATGAACCAAGAGCCACCATAGGCTCTTTCCTCGCTGTCTCCAATAATTTCAATCCAGAGGTTGTTGTAGGCTTAGGATCAGGTGCTTCTTGAAACAAGACTTTTTTTCTAACATCAGATTCAGATGAAGTACCAAATTTAGGTACTTTTTCCAGGTCTGCTGTACTAGTCTGTTTGTCTTCATATTCAGTTTTTTGCTCAGCTCTTCTTTTTTTTAATGTCCTTACAATTATTTTCCCAACATTGTAATAAAGCGGGAAGGTATCCCATCCCAGCTTCTTGAATATGTCTTCTGGTATACGAAAAATCCCAAAAAATCCATTTCCTCCTCTTTTAATACACAGGACAGACCAACCACTGAAATCAACGATAGGATTTTGTACTTTCAGTTTTGTGAGAAGTTTCTCAGGAGATAACTTTTTTCCAGGAAAATAAGCACCCGCCTTAACACCTTTTACTAGTATTTCAATACCTGCTGTTTGGAGTGACTCACCATCTAATCTGAAACTTTTAACAACATTGTTCACCCATTGTTTTGAGGATTCATCTTTGCATATGAGGATGCAGGCTCCAGCAGTGAAATAGTGATCTTCAAATCCAGGATATGTCCCAGAATCAGGTTCAAGGGTGTCAATTCTATCGACAATAAATGATACCACCTCTTCTGCCTGTTGATATGTGAGGTGTTCCTTGGGATATCCTTCAGGCACAATTACAGTCTTAACTCCACCGATAGCAGGAGCACAATTGGACATTTTCGGTTTTTTAATATCTATTACTGGAATAAGATATTCAGCTTGGAGACGTTTCTCGGCCTGCTTTCCTTCCTTGCTTGAATAGTAAGTAACCGAACTATCTCCAGATCCTCCTTCTAAAGGCCCAAACTCTATTTGCTTAAGTAACTTAAGCTCACGTCGGTGAGCTACAGTAGCCCTAGGTCTTTTTGGTCTACCTTCTTTAGCAGTCGAGGGTCGGCCTCCTGAAGGGACATTATCTGCTTTGCTTCCTACTGGGTTTCTGGCTTCAGGAGCCGGATTTCTAAATAATTCATCCACAGGAGGCATATCATCATGCACTGGGTCATGAGTGATCTTAGGTCTAGAGTCTGGAAAATTTTCCAAAGAAGCTTGAATTTTTTTTAAAGAATCTGTGAACATGTTGTTCCCACGAGAATGGGAGGAATTATACTACATTGCAAGCATTACCCCCTCTACTTGCAACGGGCTAAATCCAATGGGGTGCGCCTGGTGCCCCAAGTGGGTCGTTCGATGCACTATATTTTTATACAGCCTGTACAATTCAGTCCTCAGCACGAGCTCCCTCAACCTTGACTTGGCTGTTTTTATATTTACTCAAGGAGTCTTCTCAGGGAAGGTAGCCCTAAGGTGTGTAAGTGTAAATGACCTTGTGTCAGTGTAGTGTTTAAGTGTAAGTGAATCAATGTAGTATCCTATTTTGTCTAGCTCCTCTTCTGAGACCTTTCCAACATGGGTGACCCTGTCAAGAATTAGAAATTCTAGTTGGCATATCTCTCAGATTCATTGAAGCATACAAGCCCCTTCACCACGGCAAGGTAAGGATACTAATGAAGGGGTCATATTATTGCCAACCATACTTTTTAATGTCTTTATTAATGATTCAAACACCAAGAACCATTTTCACGTCTTGAGGAAGTTTTAATATTTATCAATTAATCCTCTTCTGCTCATAAACTATAAAACATTCAGGTAACGGTAAACATCTATATTCAATATAGACTTAAATAATAAACTGGACCTAAAAAAGAGAAATTGTTTTAAAATATCATTTTCCAATATATTAAAACAAAAAACACTACAGATTGTGTAAACAATTACAACTTGATTGTTGACTATAAAATGAAAAAAAATAAATAGAGATTAACCTCACTCAAATCCCAAATTTGCCCACCGTTCATTAAATGGTGGAGTTGATAAAAACATTAAAAAACTACCAAACCAAATATGATAAGAAAAATTATTAATAAGCATGGAAAATATTGAAAAATAGGGATTAGAAATCATGTTTTTATTTTGATATATCTTGTATACTTGTTCTTTTTAACAATTGTATTCAACTTTCCTAGTTTTAAGAGCCTTCATTGAAAATCTGATGAATTAAACAATATTTTGTAGATATAATGGTACAATTTCCTCTGTAGGAAAGGAAAATAAAAATTAATTTTAATTTTAAAATAAATTAATTAAATTAGTCTTGATAAATTGATTTGTAATGCAAGGTAACCTCACATTACAATAACTAACAATAAGGACCAATCATCAAACTAATTTTATAATTTTTATTTTCCATTTTTTTAAAATAAAGATTTCATCATTTGTTAAAAAATTTAAGTTTCTTATTTTGGAGTGTTGCGCATTTTAAGTCTACTTGAGAGTAAATTGTGAGAAAAAAAAAATGTTGAGAGTAAATTTCCAAGAGTGAGTACAGCTCTCAAAAATAAAAAACCTTAAGTATACAATTAGTTTAAGCCTCCAGTACCATCTAGGTATAACATACTTAGATAAAAACTTTCATAAATGCAACCACAAACCTTAAGTTATTAACAACAACTACCTCACAAGTTCATACAGTTTGATCATCTATTCAGCTCAGCTAACAATAAAAACTAAATTTATATGTATTCTAACCATAATACTTTTTCTTTAGTACTGCTCTAACACCATACATTTTATATATATGTATCTTTTCTTTTCTGTTCACAAGACAGATCATGCGAATCCTTGGTCCTCTGATGTAGCATATTAGGGGACCACATCACAATCCATGATGAATTTTAAAGGGTTCAGTTATCACTCCCAACCCCTATTTCTTGAGTGGTCACCAGTTAGCTGATAGGCTTCACAACCAGGAGCAAAGGTTGTAAGTGAAGCCCTTAAAATTATTTATTCGAAAAAGCCCTGAGCAGAACTGGGATTGGGACCGCCAACCTTCGGCTTGATGAACTAGCGTGCAAGCCTAACAGCTTCCCCCCACACACACACACACACAAGAGGTCTTTATTTGAACCTCCTATTCACTGTATACTTTCTATATACTTTCTAATATATTACCAATTAGGACATTATATTTATATCTATCTCAAAATAATAATCATTAGCATATTATAAATAAATTTTACCTTTGATCGGATTTATGTCAATAAATGTACAACTGGGCAATTGGGTATCAACATTAATTTGAAGAAATGCGAGGTCCAGAATGTCATCTTTAGAGGAGCAACATAAAATCTTAGCAGGGTGAGATTTTCCACGAAATATGACTTCAACTGGTGTATCATGTACCTGCAAATAAATAAACATTTGAAGGACACATTCACTCATTGATTAATATTGTACATATCATATTGTTCTTAAGGGACCCAGTCCCAGAATAAAAATTATTTTTCTATTCTATTCTATTTATAATTACATTTTGTTTTAAAATAAAGAATATAAATCATTTGGATGGAATAGAGAGGAGAGGAATGAGATTTTTGATAAATAACTAAGATAAACAGATGGTCATTTCGATAATTTGTATTGGTAAAAGTCAGAGGGAGATAAGAATAAGATTTAAATAGAATTATAAAGGTAATCATTAGTAGCCAAGATTAAAACATGTGAATCAATGAGATTTAAATCAAGTTATATTAATATTTATAAGATTATATTGCTATTGGTTAAGAGGGCTTACGATTTGATTAATTCTTACACTTTTCACTATAATGAGCAATATTTAAAAACAACTGAACCAACCATCACTTATGCCAATGCTGGTAAGCCATAATTTCTCAGGTTTATTATTTTTAAAATGCATTTCTAGCTAAGGGTACTCACCAGTATTAAAGAAAGCTACTTAGGGGTTTAAAGTCTGGGAGGTGCTTTTTTCTTGTTCTTCAAAATAGTTGCTATCGTCTATGAAGAATGTTTTTAAGTTTGGAATACACCAGTGTTTTTATCACCACTGGCTATAGCCATAATGATTATCAAAACCGAACTGAAACAAATGTCACATTCGATAAAAAGAAAGGGCTAGAATATAAATAAAAACTGAAATCCATAGAAAAAATTCAATCATAATCACTTTCCTCTCCCCCACTCAGGGTTTCAAGATTTTTCTTTTTTGTACTACTAATTATAAGATGTTTAATTTACATGAAAATGATAATAAATATGAATTACCTAAGGAAATGGACTGTTATGTTTTAAAAAGAATCAAAGATATTTTCGCTTGAACTGACTAATTTTTATATAATGGAGGAGATATGAGGGTATACAAATTCCAGAGAAACAAAATGTCTGAAATATGCTGTATTATTAATTCATTAGAGCGATGTAACATTAAAAGTAGAAGAAAAATTCCTAAAGCAATATTAAACAGTGAAATACGAACAAAATATCGTGAAATAAGAAGGAACAATGTACAATGTAAATTGTTCTATGTCATAAAGTAAAATAATTAAAACAAATAAAATTCAATAAGAATAAGCCCTATTTCCAATAAATTAAATTAAAGGAAAAGAAATGCAATAATTTAAGTCCCAGAACTAGCACAAGTACCTATTTTATTTCATCACAAAAAATGCAAATATAAACCAAACAGTAAACTCTAAGTAGCAGACTATTGATAATAACCACTAGTTAACACAAATTAATGTATAATACAAGGACAAATTCATATACAGATAATCACACACTAAAATTATAAATGATAAAGAAAAAAAAATTAGAAATATGAGGCTTACATAACTAACAACATGACTGCATGTCACTAGTAATCCATGTGAGTCTAATGATATACAACTTCCCCTCATTGATGGTGTTTTGACAGGTAAAACACTATTTGATACACCTAAAAAAAAATTAAATTACCATAAACTATCACAATTTCATTTATAAATTAACAATAATGCTTACAGATGATTGAAAGAGATTAGAAGAAACAAGGATGTGGAATAATTATACATATACAAACAAAAATAATGCTTACGGTGAATAGGAGGTTCTTCCTTCTCCATGGTTGAAGGGGATGAATTAATAGGAATGTATCTACGACAGCAATAAGCTTCATAAATTATATCAAAATTGCAACACAAGTTAAATCCTGTATATTCATTAGAAATAATAAACTGTGTCAATATCAAACCAACTAATATAATGGATCCATTGAACCTGTAGAAAAAAGTTATAACACTTTTAAAATTCAAAACAAGAATAATTTATTTTTCATTATAAATATAAACACACTATATACATTTTAATAACAAATCTGATACATTATTATATCAATGAGAGGTCTGGAAAGTGGATGGATAATTTGAAAACAAAAAAAGCAATACAAAAAAAAAAAAAAAATAATAACATTTTAAAAAATCTAGAAATTCAAAAACAAAGTAAAATATAATGTGCCTACTTGTAAATAGGTCCACCTTCACAACCAGGTGATAAACGGGAATCCGTAATAAACAATGCTCTGTCAACTAACTTGCTGACGATTCCTCTAGAATAACAATTAAGAAACATATGATTTCCAAATGGTGTTGAAACTGTGAGTAGATCTTGTCCTTTATACAGTTTATTTGGTTTACTGGAAATTCAATTTCTTTGATTTTTCCATTCATCGCATTATCAATTCCAATAATTAGGAAATGAGAAAATGATTTAATGCTGTCAGAATCTAAGCCAAAATCATGCTGGCTCAGAGAATTATTCAAATCATTAGAATGAAAAACATAAACTACAAAGCCTTTTGACAAAATAACTCTGCCATTTTTTTCTAACAATATTTTGATGTCAAAGTTTTTTATATCCTTCACTTTGTTAGATAAAGTATATGGTAATACTAATCCTCCTGTGGTTAAGACATAATCATTAACTAATACACCAGATTGCTTTACTTGATAATTTTGATAAGTAAATTTTAGGGATACTGCAGTTATATTCTGAAACAAAACGGAGTTTAGTAACATATGATTCTTACAAGAGATTAACATATAAGTTTAATTTAATATCTTTCAAGTAATAATTAAAAAAAAAAAAAAATTAGAAATAGAAATACTACTGCAAGATTATTTAACTATTTAAGAGGGAGAAGTATACTAAACATTTAAGGAAAAGAACACGTAAAAAAAGAAATTAGTAAGAATAATAAAGAATCAATGGCTCATTTATGGAGTTTGACAATATGAAAAAAATGAAATATAAGAGAATTATTATATGATTTTTACTTGGCTAAATGTCGAGGTTAGTTTTGGGAAAACTAAGTACAAGGCCACACGAGAAGAACCCTGACCTAGGGAGACCATTAATATTGGCCCCCTCAACTAGGAAAAAGTGGTCTAGTACACTTAATTGGGGTCTCTTGTAATGCAAGATAATATACCACAGATTGAGGTGAAAAGAAGAATTTTGATGGCAAACAGGTGCTACTTCGGCCTCCAGAGAGCTCAGCTTCCGGCTGCTAGCCAGGCAGACCAAGCTGCATCTGTATAAGATGTTAGTTGGCTCAGTCCTATTGTATGGGTTGGAAACATGGACTACTAGAAAAAAAAAAAAGAGCTGGACCAACTAGTCTTTGAGAGAAAAATACTTCGACGAATTTTGGAGGAGTAAATCTTAATGGAAATTGGAGAAGGCGGACCAATAATGAACTGAATACATGTTTTAAGGATAATGATGTCGTTATGACCTTGAAGCTTGGCAGGCTGCGGTGGGCTGGTCATGGGGCTAGAATGGAGGATGAGGCAATTCCTAAGGCCGTCTTGACTGAACCTCTCCACAGCATCAGAAGAGGAGGGAAACCAAAACTTAGATGGTTGAATAGTGTGGTATCAGATGCAAGGCATATCCTGGGAGTGAGAAACTGAATGATAGCTGCACAAAACAGAAATGACTGGAGAAAGCTGGTAGAGGAGACTAGGACTCATCACCAAGTTGTAGTGCCAGACTGATGATGATTAAATGCCAAGGTCAAACTAAATAGTAGTATGCTTTTTATAAATAAGCAAAAAGTTGACTTATATGGCTCAGTTCTAAAATAATTTAAACTTTTAAAAAGATAATATTTATCGATAAACTACTATTTTAAGTTTATTTATGAAGTTTGCAGTTTTTAATCTACAGCAATTAATTGCAGTATATTTGACACATAAAAGCATTTTACGAGATTGGGACAACAGTAGGAAGAGTATTATTTTACAAGAATATTATATACACATTACACATCTAGAGAAGGGTATTTTTCTTCAGTCTTTAAGTTTTTAACATTTACATATGGAGGTGAAAAAACTTCCATCTGCTGGGAGTTGGGGTACCGAGTAACGCAATCATAAACATATACAAATATTCTCAATTTTTCATTATAATTACATTCAAGTAATTTATTGCAATTATTTAAAGTTTCTTTATGATATTTAAATAGACTATTAAGAAAATAATCTAGAAAAAAAAAATGCATTTTTTTTGGAATATTTCAGTTTAATGATTACAACTCAGTTTAAAGATGAAACAACACATATGGATTTCAAACACATCAATCCATATGAAATCATCATATTTTCATTCATTTTTTGAACAGTTATTCTCTATCCTTTTGTGAATATAAAACCATAAATAAAATTTTTTTCGTGCTAATACTTTTAGTGTTGCAGCTGTTTTAAGTCAGCTTCACGGGCAAAAACATGTGATGGAAAAATCTTTTTAATTCCTGTAATTTCTTAGATATAAAATCAAAACAAAAACTAACAATAAGATAAGGACATGCTTTGTATTTTTTGTCCCCACAACTCATTACCTTAATAGTGATGAAAGTTTTTTTTTTTTTAATTCTCAAAAATGTATAAAAAACACGATTTTTAATGAGATAAAAGTATATAAAGGAAAAGAGACTCACTTTTAATTATGTTTTATTATATAGTCTTAGTGCTACTTGCTGTAAAAACATTGACCTTGAGAACATAGTTCTTTTTTGAGTATGACTTTTCAAAGTTGGCAAAAATTCATTTTTTGCAATGTTTATACAAGGAAATATCTCAAAAGGGACTAAGTGAAAAATTATGAAACTAATATAGATTACGTATCTACACAATGTGTTTAAGTGCTATAAGTTTGGTAATTGAGACTAAGCTGGTTCTGGAGTTATAAAATTCTCTTAACTGTTGAAATAACATTTTCTTTAAAAAAATATTAACTCCGGTAATTTTGCATATTTAAGAACCAAACAAAAACTAGAATGATGATTAAATAATTTTGGTCCTTGCAACAAATTACTCAAGTAGGCAAGAAAATGGTTTAAAAAATCACATTGACTGAAACCTTAGGCGCACAAACCCAAAGATCCAGTTTGTTTTTTAAATATAATACATCAAATATTACTTGCCTTGCCAGAGTGGCCCTCATCTCATCAACCGACTATAGGACAAACCAAATTAATAATACTAGAACCAGTTGAGTGAGTTTCAGCCACTAAATTTTATCCTATTGTACTTATTATATAGCGGTATAATCTGTAGGAGCTTCATCGTTTTAAACTCAGTCCTTTTTGAGATATTTTACAATAAATATTACTGAGCTGGAAAATAATCCTTCTTTGAAAATGTATATTGAAAAAAGGTATAGCTTACACAATCAAAATTTCTAAAAAAAGAAGTGCAATGATAAGGCTATATATATATATAAAAAAAAAAAAATTAATTGTGAAAATCATTTCTAACCTCCCTTATTAACAGCGCCCCAAAGGTTTCAGTTGATGTAATTTTTCATGATTTTTTTAAACCGTTTTCTTGCCTACTTGTAGTAATGTGTTGCAAGGACCAAAATTATTTAAAATACTCTCACCATCATTCTAGTTTTAGCAAAATTACTAGAGTTAATATTTGTTAAAGAAAATTTTATTTCAACAGTTAAGAGAATTTTAAAACTCCGGACCCAGCTTAGTCTCAATGACCAAATTTATATCACTTAAACACATCGTTTAGATACGTAATCTGTATTAGTTTCATAATTTTTCACTCTTTGAATGAATTTTTGCAAGCTTTGAAAATTCTTACTCAAAAAAGGACTATGTTCTCAAAAACAATATTTTTACAGCAAGTAGCACTAAGAATAAGCTATATAATAAAACATAATTAAAAGTGAGTCTCGTTTCCTTTATATTCCTTTATCTCGTTAAAAATCTCATTTAAGTATTCTACGGGAGTCAAATTGTACTAGAGTAAAAATTAGGGTTTTATTTTGCAATAATTCAGTCTTATAAAGATATGATGCAAATTTCTTAAAATTAAATTAGAAAAAAATAGATTAATAATTGGATGACATCCATGGGTTTGCTGCATTAACCACATATTCTAAATAAAAAGTCAGCTGATTCCCAATAGGGAACTAAGAACTTGTACATTTTATATTTTGAATACAAAATAATAAATTAGTCAACAATCATGATTCGGCCATATTGATTAAGATAGCTGATTTGTCATTCACTCAAAACACAAAATGAGACAACAGAGATTTTTGCCACTGAAGGAAATGAGATGTTGCAAAGTTCTACATCTACTGATAACTTTTTTTTCATAAAACTTCGGAACATCATTCTCTGTAAGGACAAATTCCTACAGTTAAATATGGAAATTAATGACCAAGGCTCTAGTTTTAGTTTAGTGAAGGAAAATTTAAAGCAATAAAAGAAATGAGAAATAAAATCGATAGCAAGGTAATACTGTTCTAGCTTCATAAATTACATTTGAAAATGTAAATAGATACCTTATTGCAATTGTCCATTTTAATGATAAAACTGGTGAAAGAAGAAATACTGATCAAAAGATACTAAAAAAAAAGAAGTACATGTAAATCAAATCTAAAAAATAAAAAAAGTCACAAATAACTCATCATTTACTAAATTATAATAACATCTAAAACTAAATAATTCAAAGCATAAGTTGTTCCAAACTTAGATGAAAATTACTGCAAGAAATGAAATAGGAATTCTTACCTCAAAGCTACCTCATTAGATTTAAGTAGAAGGTATCTCCCAACTGATTACCGGCGTGGACAAGCTTTGAACCGCAACAAGCGTACTGATAACGGCCAAACATAATCAAATCTTATCACAAGGAGGTAAAATTAAAGGCTGCCGTACATTCGTGAGCTATCTTTTGAAGTAGCAATTACATATATGTATTTTTGACATCAGGATCAACAACAAGAGTTTTAAGACGGCAACTAATATAATTGCATTAAAAGTGAAATCATACAAGCGGCTTCTAATGATGAGCTAATACACCTTGTGTTTTGGGTATTTAAGTCCTAATGATTTGTGGGTCGGTACGCATGCCAACAGGTATCTATTGACACCACGCATGTCTGATTGAATTATTGATTAGTATAATTTAACAAACAAAGTCCAATGCTGATGTGATAAAATCCCGGAAAAAATAGTCCAATATTAAAAAAATATATAATAAATTAACAAAGTTCAGTAGGGCAATTTAGTGAATTAAGTTCTACGAATACTGTATTAACTTGACGTTAGCCACCCTAATAAACAGACATGAAACAAAGAACAACAAATGATAGATAAGAAAACATTAAGTGCTAAAAAAATGATCAAAGTATTTAAATTTATAGAATGGGAGATATATGAAAAGGTTTTAATTATGTACATGATAGGTGTAGTCCCTAAAGCATTAATTGAGAACCATAAACCGATTGCAGATATTACAAAAGTTTCGTTACAAAAGTAACAACAGAAAGTTATTGCGCGTTCTGATATAACCATGCCTTCATAGTAGCTGTCAGTAACACATATCTGGTCTCAGTTGTTCATTAGCAAAGGCAGATCAAAGTGCGTACTATGACATATTTGTCCACGTAGCGAAGTAGTGAAGAAGGACAGTTTTAAGATATGATTTTTTGCGTACTTAAAGCACAAAAGAAATGAAATTCGCACTGAATAATAATTATCCACCTAGTAAGACCACATTCTGGTGGTACTAATAATTAGAGAGGGGCAATTTCTGCATGACGCAGAAATAAAGAAGAAACGTCATGGACGTCAGTAAAAGAAGAAAATATGTTTGTTGTAAGGAAAATACTTGATGATTACCTGGGAGTGACATATCAACTGATAAGCTTTTGAAACATTTCTATTGTGAAGAAACCATATGAAACCATCAATTCATTGAATTCTGAGAGACAACAGAAATGTAAAGAAACATTGTTTTCATGGGGCGCCCCATACGGAAGAGGAAATGACTCTTCGTATTATTTGTTACCGAAAGATGGTGAAATTATATGTGAAGGGACTATCTCAATATGTGAACAATATGTACCTCCACCATGCCAACGCTCCAGCTCATCGTGTCAGAGCCTGGACCGAGTCACACAGGCTGATTGAGTGACTACTGGATTGAAAAGTCTTGAGCATTCTCCTTACACTTTAGACGTTGCTCCCAGTACTTTCCATCATTTACGCGCATGAAGACGAGGACCTTCTGAGGTCTTGGAACAATAAGCTTGTCTTACTCCCTAATAATACTTTTCGGAGCTGGTTTAAGGACTGACTGGTTTCTACGAATGGGGAGGTTTATTGAATGTCGTGGCAATTAATTTAGTGTAGTAGTAGCGAATCCAGTAGCATATTTGTTTTTGGTGGCTCTCACTCCATCGTACGGGCCAATGTCAAGTCAAAGTCAAAACGGAGCCAAGGGATTCTAATCCATGTCCTTTAAGAACACTTGGCTGCAGTGAATTTGAGTTTGGACGATAGAGTTCTGTTGCTGTGTGACGCTTGGCCGTGACACTTCATCAAGTATTGGAAGTTCCCCTATGTCGTCTCGCAATCATCCCAAAAGGATTCGAAGAACGCTCCTTAATGATGGGTTCCTAGGAAGTATTGCCATCGGAATTTTGGGTAAAGCCACTTCAACTCGGTGCACCCGGTGGAGACCTGAGAGCGCCTGGGAATTCCAAAGATGAATCTAATGAAGCAGTTCATTAGCCTCTTCAGCCTCATCTCAAGCGCCTCTGACGGTCCGCCAAACACCAGGCAGCCATAATCGAAGTGGGGGAAGATAAGAGAGGAAACTAGGAGCTGGCGGGTTTCAAGAGGTGTTAGATCAGGTAGTCTGAGGAACTGTTTGAGAATGGCTGTGGATTTTCTAGAAATTTGAGAGATATGATAAATCAAGGACAGGTCTTGGTCGAGGAATACACCTAGGTTTCTAACATATGTGTGGAAGATGATGGGTCTATGGTTGAGGTAGAGTAATGGGTGACAGGTAAGGGAGTTGAGAAGATAATTGGAACCTATGATGATGGCTTTGGTTTTATCGACATTAAGGTTTAGACAATTTTAGCTGCTGTCGATGTCTTCTTGTAATTTTTGGACCACTTCAGGCATTTCGGTGGGATGGGAGGAAATGTAAATTTGGAGGTCAACATATAGGTGATATTTAGGGTGATGTATGGGATTGGGGAGATCATTGCCATAGATAGAGAACAGGATAGGTGAAAACGCTGACCCCTGAGAAATTCCATGAGTTAACGTAATATGCGAGGAAGGAGGTTTATTTGGGATTATCACAGATCGGGATTAGGGATTGCAATCCGGCGTCATTTTCAATCCGGACCGAAATCCATCAATCCGGACGGATCCGGATGGCTCAACAAAATCAGGTTGAGTTTCGCCTTTCGGTCTAAGATGAACTGTTAATGGGTTATTCGAGTATAATTGTACTCATAACAGGAATTATATGAAATAAAAGTTATGTTTGGATTAGACAAGTAGCAAACATTTCAAATTTAGTAGTTTAGGTAACTAGTAAAATTTTAACGGCTATTAAAACAGTCGGTTTTTAATGATTATTTGCTGAAAATGAAGCCGACCAGTGCATAAGCTGGAAGGGCCTTTTCGGAACCAGGTTGTGTTTAGAGCTCCAAGTCAGCTCAGCTTACAAGTCGACTGGCAGATGACGCGATTATCACTATTTGTTTTCAACGGTACTTTTTTTCAAAACAAAAGGGTTTTTCGATAATATATACTAAATAAATTGGTACTTTAATAATATTTAAAAAACAAATATTGTCAGTAGAATAATTCAAAGAGTTATACTTATAATACAAGCTCATTATTGTGGTAATTATGCCGTTCATTAGATAGATTCGTCGAATGATGATGGTGTTGATCATAAATAAAATACTTGTTTGTTAGCATTCTCAAATAATTTAATATTATTGTAATAAAAATTCCAATCTCAGTTAATTACTCAATGTTGATTATATTAGATTTTATAAAGAAACTTAATAAGTTAATTTAACTATTGGAGAAAGTGAAATTTAGGAAGACTTGACCAGTAATGTAACTCAGTCTTCCTAGATTTCAATAGATTTTTCGCAGTGTTTCATATAATTCAGTACTTAGCATTATGTCATGAGTGAGCAATTTCTCTAAAATAAATTTTAGAATTTTTTCAGTAGTTCCTCTACAGCCAACTTATAGGATGCTATACTTCGCGTAAATTCAAGAAAATAATATCTGTTTTCTTACATTTAGACGAAGCACCGACAAAACCAAAAACACATTTATTGTCTTGTGCGAAGCGAACGAATGATACTGAAATGAACCGATGGTGTGATGAAATTTGGCGTCGAACGACTCACCATTTAACATTTACACCAAATGAAACTTATTTTAAGTACCTACTCATTAAACTGCGCTATTTTTGGACATAAATTGGTATAATCAGTTCCTGTTACCGCATCCGGTAAACGTTTAATGATGCCGGATACGCCGGATTACCGAATCAGTTTTTCCGAATCGGAATCAATAAGATAGGAAAGAAATAAACCAGTTTATAACATTTTCGGATACTGGTTTCTGATTTTGGAGAGAAGGATTTCATGGTTCACCATGTCGAAGGTCTTGCGTGATTTTCAACAGAGATTGTGTGGAACATTGGAATATGAGATGTCAAAGGTGCATCGAGAGAAGCAAGATTATGGCGGGTGAGCCGTTATAACGAGATCAGCGAAATGCTTGTTCAGTTCGTCAGGAGTTACGGGGTGGATGAAGCTGGATTTTGAATTGATCACGAATAATTTTTTGAGGATTTTCCTTTTATATTTGGAATCAGGAGCTTGTGAAAGAGAATCGTGGAAATATTTAGCTTTAGCACTGCGTAAAGTAGATTGGGTGAGTTTTCGGAGGGATTTGAAGGTAGAAAAATCATTGCTAGTTCTAGTGCGTTTGAATCTTCTTCTGGCTGCATCTCTCTCTCTCATCAATTCTCTTATCTCTTGATTAATCCATGGTACGGGAAGGCGCTTGAAGGTGGATGTCTTGAGCGGAACATGGTGGTCAAGGAAAAAAAGAGATTGGAAGATAGACATTCTACCATTTCGTCAATGGATGAGGAAGAGTAGATAGGTTCCAAGGATTGGTATAATGGATCAAGGTATGGATTTATGTTTTCAGCGGTTAAGGAGTCAAGATCGCGCCAGGTCGCTGCCTTGGGGATAATTTGCGGATATGGAATGTTATAGGAGATATTGATAAGATAGTGGTGGGTTGGAAAAGGGGAAGGGAACTGAGATGACGAGGCTAATTTATAGGAGGAGTCAATAATAAAGAGATCCACCATGTGCTGGAAAGGAATAATAAATAGGTCTAAGGAATAGAGGATGTTTGTTAGGTATGATTTATCGGGAGGATCAGAGATGAGATTTGGTATAGAGGTCCCCGGTTATTATAACATGGTTATATATTGGTATGTCGGTAAACAGGGAGGATTCGAAGGTGGGATCAAATCGGATCTGTAGAGGACAATAAATAACGAAGTATAGGAGAGTGAAGGTATCTTAGAAAATTTCCAGGAAAAGGTATTCGATATGCGGAGTGTCCTGAGAGGGGGATTTTAGAAGGGTTTTTACCCTCAAACTATCATAAACGAAAACGAAAACCTGAACGAAAATAAAAGGTAAATCTGGTGCGGACTATACACGTTTTTTCACTTACCTCGCCATTGCCTGCAATTTTGGGCAGGGAGTCCCTTGCCTCTGGCTGCCATTAGATGGCGTGCTCTTGATAATGATGCTCTCTGCTAGAGGGCAGCACTTAAAATATGTTAAGGACCCTGTTTCCTTAACATATTTTTGCACTTTTCTCCTTTAGTTGTTTCTAAAATTCGCTCAAATTTTATATTTAGTTGTTATTTATCAATGCTGACAAGTTTATGTGCCTAATTTTTATAATTCTATAATATAAAAGATACTTTAGTTGAAGAAAATTTAAAACATCGGCTTTAAAGCCCTTTCAGACTATTTAAATCAGAATAAAACCTAGATAATATTAAAGCTTATCAAATTTTACACAGATATAGCCAGTTTAGTCAAAATCGTTAGAGCCGGTTTAGAGAAAATCGTAAAATAAGTGCAAAATGCTTGGTTTAAAGTGGCTCTTCTGGTAAGCTGATTTTGATGAAAAAGTTGCTGTAAAATCTCAGGCGCATAGTTGTCTTAAATATGAAATTTCATTTTCACAGAACTTTTTGTTTTCGCGCTGGACTAACCAAACACAAAGACCTTTTTGCGGGACTTGGTCATTTAGACTCAGGGGATCCTAAGACGTATATTACCGTTGAAAACTGGAATTCGAAAATTTACAAGATCGCAATACTCTCCCTTACTATATATTCCATATATAGGCAAGTGAAAGTAAAAACAAATGCGTATACAAGTTAGACGGATTTGATAAACAAATAAAGGAGAAAATAGCAAACATATATGTTATTTTTTTTTTTTTTTTCACATTAGAATAATATTTTACATGTATAATATGCCCTTAGAAAGCTGAATAAATAAGAAAAAGTTTTATGTAATACACTAATTTTAAACATGGTTCCAACGAAACTGAATGTAATTCTTATGCTTTTTTTAACACTAACTTTATTTAAAACTTCTCAAATTGATTTTAACAACAGATGTAGGTAAAGTCGCGTGTTACCTGCAAGTGATTTTTTATTTGTTAATCACATTGTTTTGGAAATATTTTTTTATTCCATTAGCACACTTTACTTCATTTTTTTTTATTTATTTCTTTTATCAATGTAGTTTATTTTTAAAAAGTTCAGAGGTATTGTAAACTTTTTTTTATATCCAAATTATATAGTTTAAAATTTAGTTCATTTCATTTAATGAATTTTATTTTTAAAAGTTTAGAGTATTGTGAATTTCTTTTTACATCCAAACTCAAGATCGTTACGTTTTGTTCTTTCACTTACCTATACATGAAATCTGTAATAAAGTATTGTATTGCGAGCGTGAAAATTTTCGAATTCCAGTTTTCACCTGAAATACATGTTTATTAAGGGTTTCCTGAGTCCAAATGACTAAGCCTTAAACAAATTTGTGTGTGGTAAGTCTAGCACGAAAACGAAAAGTCGTACGGAACTGAAATTTCGTATTAAAGACAACTACAAAGGTTACAGCAACTTTTTTTTATCAAAATCATCTAAACAGAAGGGCCATTTTATATCATGAATTTGGCACCATTTTACGATTTTCTCAAAAACGGCTCTGACGATTTTGATCAAACTCGCTATATTGCTGTAAAAATTAATGGGCTTTAATAACATGTAACATGTTTCATCCTGATTGAAATATCTTAAAGAGCTTAAATGTCGGTATGTTAAATTTTCTTTACCTTTAATTTTGTAGATTCGAAAAAATAAAACATATCATCTTGTTGGAAAGATTAGGATTTTAGAAAAAAATATTACCTAATACACAAAATTGTAAAAGTTAAAGGAGAGTGATGAAAAGCCGATAAAACTAACTGATTGTTGTAGATAATAATATAATGGATTATTTAATAAATCGCATGTTTGTATTGAAATTAAATTTAATTAATTCCTTAACCCTTTTACTTTTCACTTACCTATAAATTTCATCTATGTGTTTAAAATTTTTAAATATATTTTAACAACAGAGATTAGTGAAAGTCGTGTGTTGCGCTCACAAGATTTTTTTTCTTTTATCTATTTTATTTTAAAAAGATTAGAAGGATTGTATTTTTTTTAAATTCCAAACTGTGTATATATACAACAATAAAATCCATTGACCTTTTTAAATTATAATTTTTGATTAAAAATGTATAGGGTATTAGGTCGATAGAAATAGACCTAATACCCGATTGATTTTTATCAAACAAATATACATACATACATATATACAAATACTTTTTATTTTTTTAAAGTTCGAGGGTATTTTAATTTTTTTTTTTTTTTTTATCGTTTTATTCTTTTATTGATAGTTATTTTTACTCTAAGACTCTAAATTCCACTTTTATATACCGTGATATTATTCTAGAAGAACTTGTCCTAGCATAAATAAAGAATTATTATTATTCCAAAGGGCCTTAAAAAAATTAGATAATTTATTATTATAGTAAAAATATTTTTATTCCTACGTTGGTAATTTTTTTGTTGTATTAAATTGTGAATGAAATATGTTTTAAAAGAAAATTAATGGCTAATTTTTGATAAAACGTATGTCAACAGGGGTAGAGAATGAATAAAAGTTCAGTGAAGAACCCTTCCATGAATGGAGTAGGGTGTAAATTTTGTGGATACCCTACACTGCGAGTAATTGGGAAGAATTACGGCCTAACTTCAGCGTGGGTGCCGCCCTTCGCGCCCTTTCTCCTTATGACGCCACAAGTCAATTCCATTTTACTATCTGGTGTTGATATTATGTGATTGACCGAAAAATAACGCAGGATTTTGGTTTAAAAAGAAAAATTTACAATTGTTTTATTCAATCAAAACACTCTCCTCTAGCAATACATGTGATGGCAAATTTACCATTCCCTCAGAATATAATAATTCCCCAACTATAGAAGCGATAACCTCCAAAAAAGCGTTTTTTAATTCTCTTTATCCATTAAATTTTTCATAACGTAAGTAGAGGTCCAGGTGTCTAAAAGAAAAGATAATCTATAGGTGAGGGATTCTGAGAGTAGGGCGGATGTGACATAGTTTCAATTTAAGCTTGCTATGTTTTGACCGACTGCTTATCTAAGACAGCGGTAGCTTCAAAAACTAGCTTACTTGATATACTGAATGTATGTACACACTAATAACATACATTCAGTATATCAAGTAAGCCCTCGGAAGCTATATCCTCGGAAGCTCCTCCCGGCTAAGTCCGATGGACTCGCTGACCAACAATGAGAGCGGCCCTCCAGGCTTGCTGAAGGGTGTGACGTAGGTTCGAACGCCCTACTCACATATTTTAGTTCACAAAATACCACAAACAGTCATGGATTCCTCTGAGGTAAAACGCCCATTATCCGGAAGTAAACTAGTCCCCCGTTCGGGTCTCCGGGTGGGGACTGCTTCAGAGGAATCTAGGCGCAAGATAAAAAGTAGAGATCTAACAATAGGGACGTGGAACGTTAGAAGTTTAAATACGGCAGGTGGGTTAAAGTCGGTCGCGAATGAAGTTAAGAGGTACCATTTAGATATCGTTGCATTACAAGAGGTTCGCTGGCCAGGGGAGGGTTCGTTAACAGAAGGAAAGTATACTATTTGGTACGGGGGGAGCGTTAATCATTGTTTAGGTACCGGGTTTCTGATAAGGAATAGATTTCTTTCCGCATTACGGGATGTACAGTTCTTTAGTGAAAGAATATCGGTTGCTATATTTCAGGGTCGTTGGTCTAAAATCGCGTTTATAAACATTCATTCTCCCACCGAAGATAGTGATGATGAAGTAAAATGCGAATTTTATGATAAACTAGAGTCGGTTTACGATAAGTTACCGCGAAATTACATTAAAATAATACTAGGTGACGCGAACGCAAAGGTTGGAAGGGAAGAAGTATATCGTCCTACAATCGGTAAAGAAAGTTTGCACGAATATAGTAATGATAATGGGACCCGACTAATAAACTTTGCCATATCGAAAAACCTAATAATCAAAAGTACTACGTTTAAACATAAGGACATTCATAAGTATACGTGGACATCGCCGGATGGACAAACTCTGAATCAAATCGACCATGTTTTAATACAAAACAGATGGCAAAGTAGCATAATTAACGTGAGATCGTATCGGGGTGCAGAATGCGGTTCTGATCATGAATTAGTAATCGCGAAACTTCGACAAAAACTAAATACAAAAAAGAGAACACTTAATTATATTCATCCCGAGAATTTTGATTTAGTTAAATTGAACAACCCCAAATTAGAAAACAATTCGCGATAGAAGTAAAAAATAGGTTCGATGCTTTGGAATTTTCAGACGAGGAACACGAAGATGTAAACAAATTATGGGAAGGGATCAGGGATAATATTAAAGAGGTCGGTAACTTATGTCTTGGGAAAATCGAAAATAAAAAGAACAAACCTTGGTTCGACAGGGATTGTCAAAATATGTGTGAAAAAAGAAAAACCGCTAAACTGAATTCCTTAAATAATCCAAGCGATAACAATGTGGCTTACTTTCGGTTAGTAAAAAACGAAACTTCAAAATTCTTAAAAAACAAGAAAAGAGAGTATCTTAAAGGCAAAATAATAGAAATAGAAAAACACAGAAGCGAAAATAACGTAAGAGAGATGTACAAAGGTATAAACAAATCGCGTAAAAGATTTGAACCTCTATTGAATGGGGTTAAAGATGCGAATAACAACATAATTGCGGATCCGACTGAGATATTAAATAAATTTAAACAACACTTTGACGGCATTCTAAATACGGAAAATAATAATCAATCTCCTCCCTCTGAATACCAGAGCGCTGAACCATGGGTAGACGCACCGAGTAAAGAGGAAGTTGAAATGGCGATAGGAAAATTAAAACGGTATAAAGCTGCAGGAAATGATAATATCACGAGTGAATTAATCAAAGCGTGTGGAGAAGCGGGCGTTTACAAATTACATGTTTTAGTTAAAAAGATCTGGGAAAATGAAAAAATACCCGAAGAATGGAAAAATCAATACTTATTCCGATTCACAAAAAAGACCGAGGACAGATTGTAACAACTATCGTGGGATCTCTCTTCTCCCAGTATGCTATAAAATATTCTCGTCAATACTAACTAGCCGAATCACGGAATACGCTGAGGAAATTATCGGAGACTACCAATGTGGTTTTAGGCGGAATCGCTCGACTATTGATCAAATATTTTCCTTACGTCAAATATTAGAGAAGAAGCTGGAATACAACGGTGTAGTCCATCAACTTTATATAGATTTTAAAAAGGCTTATGATTCCATAGACCGTCAGAAGCTATACAACATCATGATTGAACAGGGGATACCCAAAAAGTTAGTAAATCTAGTAGAGATGTGTTTGTCGGAAACATTTCATAAAGTTAGAATCGGTCATAATTACTCCGAGAGATTTGAGGTGCGATCGGGTTTGAAACAGGGTGACTCCCTTTCACCTGTTTTGTTTAATATAGCCTTAGAATATGTTATAGTAAAGGTGATGTGTACCGAGAAAGGCTTAAATATGGGTGACAAGATTCCGGTTTTGGGGTATGCCGATGATTTGGTACTACTAGGTGAAGACACGGAAACCATACAACTAAATACAAGTGTGTTAATAAGAACCGGTAAACAAATAGGTCTCGAATTAAATACCGATGAGACGAAATATATGATTAGTTGCAGAAATGGTGGCGATCTTGATGATATTAATATTTCAGGTCATACTTTTGAACACGTAGAGAAATTCAAGTATTTAGGTTCAATGATAACAAGAAAAAATGAAATCCAGGAAGAAATAAAGTCCCGGTTAAAGGTGGGAAATGCGTGTTATTATTCAGTTGCTAAATTACTTAGCTCGCAACTTCTGTCTAAAAACTTAAAGGTTAGAATTTATAAAACTATTATTCTTCCAACGGATGCGAAACGTGGCCGCTTACTTTGAAGGATGAACAACGGCTTAAGGTTTTCGAGAATAAGGTACTGCGTAAAATATTTGGTCCGAAGAGAGATGAGGCCACTGGGGAGTTTAGAAGGTTGCACAACGCGGAATTGCGGAGTTTGTACCCTGTGAATATAATTGAGTTGATAACATCGCGGAGACTCAAATGGGCGCGTAAAGTTGTCGGGCTCAGTGAGGAACGGATTCCGAGAAAGTTGGTATTCGCTGAACCGACTGGTAGGCGTCCGAAGGGTAGGCCGAAGCGTCGATGGGAGGATTGCATTAAGGCTGATCTCGGGGGCTTGGGCTTGACCGGTGAACATTGGACGAGTCTATGTAGGCGAAGTTTGGTGGTATCGGCATCGAACCTTCGGGTTCGGTAAGCCTATTATTATTATTATTATTATTATGTACACACTAATATTACTGGAACCATTGAATTTCTTTTCCAAAGTTATCGTGCTTACCTATCCCAGTAGGAGGCATGCAGGGTAGGATTAAATTAAACAAGTTTCTATTAAGACATTATTATTATTATTAGCTTAAACATATACAATATATTTATACAATGCTTGAGAATACTGAAGGAAATTACCGTTAAGCTTGCCATAAAATATTACGATAAAGAAATACCTTACAAAAACTTAGTCGGTTGGCGAAGGTGGAATCAGTCTTAGCGCCCCTTCTCGGTTTCATCCTCCAGCTGCCCTGACCCCCGACGGACCTCTCCTCTTCTTGTAGATGGAACTTCAACTCTCATGGCTGGAATGAGACGGCCCTCTCTGCTTCTCAAATCGCACCCTCATCACTTCACGATCTCATTCTTTCCAAAAATACTCTTTTTTGGAAATTGCCGATCTGCTATCAGACAAAGGAAGGCGGGGCTGGGAAGTTTTCCGAGGTATCGCTGGGGGGAGGGGGGCATGGATCTAGGTAAAAGACTTTTGATCTTTTGACGACAAAGGCTTATTAACTATTATTTTATTAATATTAAAACATTCTAATAATGAATTAATTCCCCTCAGCATTCTCAATACATAACAGGGTGTTGTCATGACACAAAATAGACCCTTTCGATTGACTAAAGGTGGCTTCATTATAGCCAATTTCTGATGCATTGCATTAATTTAGTTACTATACGATTCAGCATTGATGATTTTACCAAGATTTAAGAAGCTATAGGGTATCAAACCAAATGCACCCACCTAACAATACCCATAACCTTTGTTGTGATGAATCAGGGGTCTTAGAAAAATGTGCGGTTTCTCCTTTGTCGAGTCACTGTCCAGAACGTCTACTGTTAACGTAAAATATCAATTATCGCAAGACAGAAAAAGTACGTTTTTGTTTCGTCAGCTCAAACTTTATGAGGCTTTTTATTTGGCGGTCGTTTAATGTGTGTAGGATCCAAGTTTGAATCTTTTATCTTTCAAATCGGCTTGAGGTGGTCCTCAACGGTAGATTTGCTCAGTTTAAATATCCCTGAAAGTTTTTGATGACCATTAAGAAAGTCCTTCTATGACCTTTGCCTTCATGCCCTCGTATAGCTTTGTAACGGTATATTTTACATCAACATTACTATTGCTATGTCAAAAGAAAAAAATACTTTAAAAAATATCTTTGTTTTTTTCTTCTTTAGTTGGTTCAAATTCGAGTTATTTAATAAAACAAAAACCTTTAGGTATAAAAACTCAACAGTTTTTTAGAGATATAAAATAGAAATATAAAAATTTAAAAATACAAATTCCTTTCTACCTATGCTGATGAAATCTGCGAGTTATCAGTTCATAATGATCCCTTTATTGCCTCTCATACTCTTCAAGCACACATCAAAGACCTAGAAGTATCGTGTCAGAACTGGAGAATAAAAATAAATTCCAACTAATCCCGTCAAATAACCTTCACCCTTCGTCGTGAACCTATGACTTTCTGCCTACAGAATCCTATAATAACACTCAACTAGTTTTTTTTTTTTTTTTTTTTTTTTTTTTTTCTCTAAATGACCGTCAAGACTTGAATCCAAATCCTATATGGTCAGACCCACACTCAACTAGTTCCTGTTGAAAAGATCATATATCTAGGACTCCATCTTGTCAAACGTCCAACTTGGAATTCTCATACAAGACTAAAACGAGAAGAAACCGCTCGACGTTTTCGACTACTTCAACACTTACTAGACAAGTGGCCAAACCTCCCTCTTAACTACAAAATGCTTATCCACATGACTATTATACGACCTATCTGGACTTACGGAATTGAGCTATGGGGCTCTACCAAACCATCTAATTCCTCTCTTATCCAATCCTTACAATCCAAAATCCTTAGTAAAATCCTCAACGCTCCTTACTTTGTCTCGAAGAAACTCATCCACAAAGACCTTAATGTTTCCTATGTTACTGTTTTGGCCCGAACCAGGTATAAACGATTCCATGAAAAACTCCATTCCCACTCAAACCCACTAGTTTCTATCCTTTCTCACATAGATCCCGAAATTGCATCTATAGGCCGCCAAACGCACCATTCTCAAATTGAAGACTGGTGTAACAACTGGAGAATCAAAGTCAATCAATCCAAATGCTAAAATGTCACCTTTACCCTTCGAAGACAATCCTGCCCTCCAGTTCTCTTTAACTCCGTTCCGCTTCCTTTCTCCGACACAGTCCGGTATCTTGGCTTCCTTCTGGACAAAATACTAACTTGGAACCCGCATACTAGACTTAAACGACAAGAACTTAATCGACGATTTGGACAATTATACAGAATACTGAACAGAAATTCCAAACTATCTATCGAGAACAAACTGTTAATATACAAGACAGTACTGAAACCTATCTGGACCTACGGACTTGAACTGTGGGGGACAGCCAAATTTTCTTACATCAGACGCATTCAATCCTTCCAATCTAAAGTCCTCCGAACAATAGTTAATGCCCCTTATTATGTATCCAACCATACCTTACACCGCGACCTAAATATTCCATTTATTTTAGACCTTATACCATTAAAATTCTCTAAATTTCATCAGAACCTTATCCATCACCCTAATCCCCTAGCTCCCTTATCCAGCTCCACACATCCTTACCATCCTCCTAGAAGGTTGAAACGGCAGTGGCCTCGAGACCTCTTGTAACATGTATATGGGAGTTCTAGCATTGGCTAGATTCTCCACTCACGTGCTGTATGCTTGTGAATTGTATATAGGTATGAGTGACTTTTGTATATATTTTATTGATTTTGTTTTGTATATATGTATATTGTATTATTATTATATAAATTTATTGTTTTGTATATATCGTGTGAATGTTGTACTTTATCACAATTAAAAATGTCCTTAATTGGACAGATTGTAATATTACTCAATAAAGAATTGTTTCTAAGTAAAAAAAAAAAAAAGTTCCTATCCTAGTGGTTCGTAAATATCGAATCCTCAACAAGTGGAGGGAAAAGCCCAGTCTGGAGTTCCTTTAGCAGATTGTAAATTTTGTATATAGTTATGATTGTGTGTATGGTGTTAATTTATTTCTCAGTTTGTAATTATCTGAATGATAGGTTGTTGTTTTGTTTATTTTTATTTGTTTGTTATATATATATATATATATATATATATATATATATATATATATATATATATTATATATATAATATTTTATGTAATTTGACTTTATCATTATTTTCTGTATATATTGTATGAATGTGGTCTCATATCACTCACTATTACTATTGTTCATTTGAAAACAAATTGTAATATATCTCAATAAATAAATATATATATATATATATATATTATATATATATATATATATATATATAATATTTTATGTAACTTGACTTTATCATTATTTTCTGTATATATTGTATGAATGTGGTCTCATATCACTCACTATTACCATTTTTCATTTGAAAACAAATTGTAATATATCTCAATAAATAAATAAATAAATAAATAAATATATATATATATATATATATATATATATATATATATATAATATTTTATGTAATTTGACTTTATCATTATTTTCTGTATATATTGTATGAATGCGGTCTCATATCACTCACTATTACTATTGTTCATTTGAAAACAAATTGTAATATATCTCAATAAATAAATAAATAAATATATATATATATATATATATATATATATATATATATATATATATATATATATATTAATATATTTATTGATATTTACAACTGTATAATGATATACATCTAGTTGTTGTTTATTCATTTAACGTCACTTTATGCTACTGTGGCTAATCGGACGATGCTACAGTGGGGTCCTAAATTTTGCCTATCCAGATTTAATTAGGATAGGGATCTTTAACGAGTACCTAACATCGCACAGACTCGGGACCACCTTTTCACGTCCCCTCCAAAGGACGGCATATTAAGGATTTTTTATTTCCAGTAAAAAAATCCTAGGACCACATGCTGATTTGAACCCGTGACATTGGGCATAAAAGGCTGTTATGCTACAGGTGATCCCCATATACATATAGTAAATGTGATACAAGATTATACTGTCATGCTGATAAATATTAAAAAAAAAGAAAGAAACAAACAATTTTATTCTATGTAATTACTCCTTTCTCCGAACAAATGAAGAGGCCTCATTCTTAGACCTCTGTGCCTCAGTACTTCTCTTTTAATCACTGATCTAGATAAGTTAAAATTTATTTCCCATAGAAATGAATCTTGCGAGTACAGCTCCTGTTATGTAAGAAAACCAACCCCTTGGCAGAGTTTCTTTTTTAGACAAAAATAAAATAAAAAGAAAGATCGATTGACCCAACTTGTCAATAACACTCACATTTCCAGTGCCTGCTAGTTAATACGCCTGATAACAATTACCGTGAACAGGTGTGGAATGCTGCACCGTGAAGCCGTGAAGTTATGTCAGAAACGTTTTCTTCCAAAAAAGGGACATGCTCTAAACGTTTTTCTTCTTTTTTGCTTCGCATGGAAAAAGCACTAAGAGAGACTGTACCCAGTATGTTGTCTATCAGGATAATAGTCAAGGTTCTCGCCTTCCAAGAAGATGGAGTTGTAACTAGAAGGCCGTATAATTATATTTTTCAGTCATGTTTAACTTCTAAGGATGATGAAAACCATTTTTCGAAGCTCTTTACAACATTTAAGTGTTTTTAAATTGTGATAAAATGCTTCTCTTTTCGAATTTGGAATGTTCTTTTAATGTAGGAACTTGTTAAACCCATTATTTCTTTTTAATTTTCTTCTACATCCGATGAACAAAAATAATTGTATAAATAAGGCTGAAGAGACTAATGAACTGTTTCATTAGATTCATCTTCGAAATTCCCAGGCGCTCTCATGTCTCCACCTAGTATGCCGAGTTGAAGTGGCTTTACCCAAAATTCCGACGGCAATACTTCCTAGGAACTTACCTTTACCAATCCTCTAGAACCAAAAAAAAACATCTATATCTACAATATGTTCACCCCCCTCTCCTCTGTCCACTCTATCAACACAAGATCCCAGACCGCGAACCTGCTCATTCCATCCCACAGAACTGCTTCCGATAAGAGATCCTTTGCCATACGTTTTGGAATTCCTTAT
Organism: Piezodorus guildinii; assembly: GCA_023052935.1. NCBI lineage: Eukaryota > Metazoa > Arthropoda > Insecta > Hemiptera > Pentatomidae > Piezodorus > Piezodorus guildinii. The sequence continues at coordinate 33,235,461 of CM041295.1, read as the reverse complement.
CCATGTCGATTCGTACATGCCAATCCTTAACTTCCTTCAAACATCACCTATTTATCATTTCCTCGAAAATCAATCTACTGTGCCTTTATAAACTTAACTATTTGGCCTCTTTATTTTTAATCATAATTTTCTCTATTTTTTGTTTGATAATTTGTAATTCTTTAAGGCAGTAATATGACCTTGTATATATATAATATAACATATATATATATATATATATATATATATATATATATATATATATATGCTTATATTCTTATATATTATTATATATCTTATATATTATGCTTATATATTCTCCATATTCCAGCCCCTGAGCCTACTTCTGTCAGGGATCCTTCTGTATAGCAATTGACTCCATTGTATGGTCTGTGTGAATCAGTCCTATTAATCCCAACACTATAAAGTGTGTCCGTATAGTTATTTTCCTGAAGATCAGAATGCATGGCTAGCACCGAATCTTCATCATCCTTCTGAACAAGTTACTATGACCCTGGTATACCAGGGAGTTTGATCTTGTTCCTAACTTAAAAGCCTATAGGACTGTACTGAATGCTTGTGTTTCTACTGCTATGTGCAGTGGTGTTAGGTTCAGTAGAACTTCCATTGCCGCAGTGGGAGTAGTACTCATCGCTCCAGTTGTCATAAGGCATGCCAATCTTTGCAATTTTCCAAGCTGGATCATGGATTTGCATGCAACTGCCTTGTGCCACCACACAACACTGCATATAAGACCATAGCCTTATTGCTGTTTTATATATCCAAAGGACCATCTTAGGTTTAAGGCCCCATGCTTTTCCAACAGCCCCTTTGCATGCATAAAGACACTTAAGTGCTTTGGTGCAGGTTTTGTCAATGTGGCTGTTCCATTTTAGTTTACTTTCGAGAGTAATTCCTAAATGCTTAACTTCGCCACATATATTGACCTCAACCTCACCAAGGTGGGGTGGTCTCATTGTTATATTTCTTCTGTTAGTGATGATACAGAGATTGACTTTCTGAGGGTTGATGGTAAGACCATTTGCATGAGACCAATCTCTCAGAAGTTCCATTGTCATTTTAAGCAATTCCGAGATTGTTTCCGGAAACTTGCCTTCAATTAGTACAGCGATATCATCTGCATATCCCTGTGCATATAGACCTGCGGTGCTCAGTTTTGTCAACAAAGAGTCGACCATCAGACACCGTAGGAGTGGAGATAGCACACCGCCTTGTGGACATCCTCTTCTCGGTCTCATCCACAGTCTGGAGTGTCCTAGTTCAGATGTTAGCATCCTTCCCTCCAGCATGGCATTGATCCATCCGGAGGTTAGCCGTCCCACACCGCTCCTTTCTAAGACTATTGCTCTAGTACCATAAGGAGTTCGATCAAAGGCAACCCTCGATGTCAAAAAGATGCCTGCCACAATTTCTCTGTTTTTTCAATCCTAGAGACCAAGAAATGTAAAGCAGTCTCACAAGATTTTCCAGGCTGATACGCATATTGAGCACTATGTAGCGGTCTATCAGCCACTATATTGTCCCTAATATGTTGTCAAAATGTTGTATATATATGTTAAAATTTATATAGCCAGAAGTTACATCTTTTATTGTACATTTATATTATTCTTAGGGGACTGTCCCAAAATAAAATTTCTTTTCATTTCATTTAAATATCCATGCTGAGAATTGGTGTTTGTGTATCCATACCACAAATTCTAACAACAGACTTATTCATGTTAGAGTTATTGACGGGAGATGGGAACGGTATTATGGTAATGTAAAACACAAACAGTTACGGTTAGAAGTATCAGAGTACATTGAATATACTTGTAAGAGGAGGCAATACCCGCAAAGACAATACAATATTGACAGAATAAAGAAAAAATATCTGATGTACGCAACACACGACTTTCACTTACCTCCGTTGTTAAAATCAATTTACGAATTTTTAAATACATTTAAAGATACAAATAAATCGTTAACGAATTAAATATTTTAAATTTAATTGTCTTTTTTTTAATAATTACAATTGGTTAGCTGATTTTGATAAAAAAGATTCTGTAACATCTCGGGCGTATAGTTGTCTTAAATTTGAAATTTTAGTTTCATAGCAATTTTAGTTTTCGCCCGAGAGTTATCACACACACACACAGACCTTTTTACGGTACTTGGTTACTTTGACTCAGGATACCCTAAAACGTCTATTTCCGTTGAAAACAAGAATTCGAAAATTTTCACGATCGCAATAATTTCCCTTACTTTATATTTCATATAAAGGTAAGTGAAAGTAATTAAACAATTACTTTGTAGCGGAAGCTACATCTGGTAGCGGATACTTCACGCGCTCGCTCATAGGTAGCGCTAGTGGCAGCTACTTAGGTCACCGGCCGAATATGGGAAAATGCTATATTCAATAATACTGTATATCATATCTCATTTACACCATTGCAAATATTTTTATCCATGTAACTGATTTATGAGAATAAATATACTATTCAAGGTAATTTGACCTTGGGCCAAGACACTAGTCTGGTAAAAAAGCTCTCACCGTCAATTATTGACATGGTGGGCTAACATCCTAAAAGTCAGCTCAGCTCATCAGATCACCGACCTGCTTCTACCAGGTGGTATCTCCCTTGGTCAGAGTATTTCTGCCTTTGTATCATAATGTGTTCTATCTTTATTTATCGTCCTTCATCTATTTTCTCTCCTTCTTTTTTCCTATCCCCCTCATAGGATAGAGTGCACGGCTTTTACCTATGTGCACCTATGAGGGATCCTATCCGCTGCTGTTGTGCTTCTATCACAAGGGGCATTTCCTTCCTAGCCAGTCCCCTATGCTAATTGGTAGATGCGGGTTCATCCCTTACTTGGCACAGTAACCTTATGCCTGGTGCTGCGGTACGTGCTTCTACCACGGCAAGCTCCACTTACTATCATCCTTGCATGAACACGCAATTTTTGAGGCCTTCTGCGACCTTTTCTTGTCCGTAATAATAACCTCACCTCGACATGCTGAAACTCAGAAATTATTTGGTTTATATAATCAAATCTTTAAGTACATTATTCAGTGTGCTCGACTTTATACTAAAATCCAGTTGCCTTATATCATTCAGTTAGTTCTAAATTATCGACATTTTATTTATTAGCGATTTACTGGCTAAATTAGTTTTGCGAATTGGAATATAAAAACTATTTAACCTGCTGCAATGCCTACCGAGTCTAATATTTGGTCTACTCAAAGATCCACCATCATCAATAATACTCTGATTCAATTTAATCAAATGAAAAACTATAAACCAAGGCTTCACAAATATATTACGTCAAAGTGAATTAAAATTTCCCAAAGATCCATGGCGGACCCGCTTGTTGAGAGCCGCTCATCTACTCAGTTTAAAAGTGTTTTACCTATTTTTTTTGTCTACATTTGTTTCATAAACTATTATATTTTAAATCGTATCTATGTTCTAAGTTTAAGTTTGGATAGCCTAGACGTACTCAGGCAAGTTCTCCATTAGAGTAACTTGAGCTTCAAGCTATCACAAAGCCGGCAACTGATACATTTGTTGTTTTGCGTCATTCTTGAGAAAGTAAATCGACTTCCTATGGAAGCATTGGACATTTCATTATTTACCGACTTCAGTTATGGATCTTATATTGCCTTCTAATGTAACCTGTAGGCGATATCGAACTTATTTTTACAACATTATCGCTTATTAGTACCCGTTATTTATGTTCTTAAGAATATAATAGAAAATATATATACTCGTATTTCGCACGCTCTGACACAATTTTTTTTCCCTGTACCTTTACAACCCATGCAACGGTATTCCTACTTTTGCCATGCCAACGGCCGTGATATGTGGTGATCAATCTCCCCCAATTTTCGGGTACCCACTTTATAGAGGCTGCGTGTGCCTTAGGACAACCCCTACTGAAATAGCAGAATAAATAATTGTTCTGCCACACACCGGGATTCGGATCCAGAGAACAGTAGACTATTGAACCAAAAGAAGTTTTCTAGATAAAAAATTTGAAAAATCAGAAATAAATACTTGAATATAATTTTACTAAAATATATTGACTAAAAATAACTAAAGTTGATTTCAATCCGCGAAACATTTAATAACTAAAATTTAATGTTGGACCTATCAGATGATCCTGGGATTTTTTAAAGGGAGTAAAAAATCCTTCGTTATGCCGTCCTTCAGAGGGAACGTAAAATGGCGGTCGAGAGGCTGTACTAAGTCAGGTACTCATTAAAGATCCCCATCCTAATCAAATATCGTTGATTATCTTCCACGATACATCTGTTATTTAAGCTCATTATTTTCGAAACGTTAGAAAATTACCAATTTTAAGGTTGTGATTATACAGCTCTCATTAAACCCGAGCAATCATATCACTTAAAATGTTGAATTTGTCGGTGTGCGTTGAGCGTGTGAGTATTATTGAAAATCAAGGCTTTTCAAATATTTTATAAGAAAGTAATTTAAAATTAACTTCCCAAATGACATCTCACGGACCTCCGAACATCGGCTAGGGACCCCCAAGAACCACTGTGCTAGACCACGCCGCTTCATTTAGACGAATGGAGATAAATATTAAAGTAAACGGCAAACCCGGTAGGTGGTCCTGGGATTTTTTAAAGGGACTAAAATCCTTGGTTATGTAGATGTAAAATGGTTGTCCCGATTCTCTTCGATGTCAGGTACTCATTAAAGATCCCTATTCTAATTAAACCTCAGTAAACAAAATATAGGACTTCTACTGTAGCATCGTCCGATTAGCTACGGTAGCAAGTGACGTTTAATGAATAAACAAACATGCTATTAATTAGGTTAATGGATTGATAAATCCAGAAGACCATTTGTATTATGTCATGTAAAACACAGAATGGATCCATATGATAAGTTCTTAATTAATTAAGTTACGTAACAGCTTCATTAAATAAGGTGTAGGGTCTTTATGGTGAAGCTCAAATTCTATGAATAAAATTGGAGGCTGATATATAACTTCACAACTTTTTTATTAAATATTATGAAATGAAAGTAATTTTATTCTGGGACGAGTAGTCCCCTAAGAATAACAAGAAAAGTACAATATAAATAATAATTGTCTGGTCGTTGAAGACGTCTGTTTAACAATAAAAGACAGGTTCTGTGACAATGAATAGTTATCATCTATAGCTTTTAAATATTGCATATGTTGGGAAGATTGATGCGTTAGGAGATGGAGAAATAGTTGGTGTTTAAAAGTGGATAATGATAAGGATTTACGAATGGGTACAGGCAAGGAATTCCAAAATAGGGTAGCACGAAGGATTTTTTGAAGGAAGCAGATCTGTGAGAATGTATATACAAGTTTATAGGATCTAGTTTTTACTGAATGGACAGAGGAACAAGTGGTAAGCATATCAAGAATATAAGGAGGTTTTTTTGTATTGAAAAATCGGAAGAGACAGACACCAAGGAGGTACTGCCGACGGAAAGAGGGATAGAGCCAATTCAACTCGGTATACCTTCTAGAAACATGGGAGCGCCTGGGGATTTCACATGTGAATCTAATAAAACAATTCATAATTCTTTTGAGTCTCATATCGAATTTCTTAGAGAGTCCGCCATAAACGAGGCAACCGTAGTCAAACTGGGGGAAATGAGAGAAGAGACGAGTAGCATACGGGTTTTAGGTGGGATAGAGTCACGAAATCTTAGAAATAGTTTTAGGATAGCGATAGATTTTCGGGTGATTTGAGAAATATGATCACTCCAAGATAGGTTCTGATCAATAATAACTCCAAGATTTCTTACAGAGGTGTGGAAGTGGATAGGTATGCTATTGAGGTAAAGGAGTGGATAATATGGAAGCGAATTTACAAGGTTCTTGGAACCGATGAGAATGGCTTTGGTTTTTCCAGCATTCAACTTCAAATCATTTTTCGTAGCCCATGCATTGATGTTGTCAATATCTTGTTGTAGTTTTTGGATTGCCTTTAGCGCATTAATGCACAACGATTCGGCTAAAATGCCATCTTCAGGTGCAAAAGAACAATTTTATCTGCAAGTACAAAATATCGTCCAATTAAAAATAATCAATCTCACTGCTGTATCATGAAAATTATATAACAATAAAAAATGTTTAATAAAATGTATGCAGTAAAAATGTTAATTTTTCTAGCAGAACCGTTGGAAAAGAAAAAATACAAATGTTTCCAAGAGGTGGTTGCATTGATACCAAGGGATCAACTAGACTAGGACATCTTGGCATTTAGTACCACAGAAAAGGAAGCACTGATAGTGGATCCCACTATCAGATACGAGACAAATGACAGGAAACAAGGCGAAGGAATTCAAGAGGAGAAGGAAAGCATTTACTCGAAATGTATCCCTTATCTACAAGAAAAATTTCGCGAGGAGTTTGGCGAAAGAAAATTTTCAGTCACGGGACTTTGGTTCGGAAGCAGGGGGACCATCCCAGTAGATACTGGATCATTTTTGGAGAGGTATGGACTCGAAAGAAAACAGTTACAAAACGTGGCGGAGACTATAATCCTGGACTCACTGGGAATCCTATCATATATATTGAGGCTTGGCTTGATTTGTCCAAGAGGCCCATCGATGTCCAAGTGTTTCTTTTTGGCAGAATCTCCCTCTATTTGTACCTTAAAAATTGTCTTCAGGATTGATGCGGTATGCTGTGTACGCATAGCAACTCAGCGAAGTTGAGCAGCAAATCCAAATCGGAATTTCTCTCTCTGTATGATTTTTTTTTTTTTTATGTTTTATTTAGAAATAATACAATCTTAGAAAATGAGTATTAATGCTATAAAAAGTCATTCATTCCTTATGTAGAGAAAATAAAAATTACAAAGAAGAATAAATAAAGATAAAAATAAAATAAAATAAATAAATAATAATAATATGTAAGATGAACGTTAAATTCCTAAAAATAGATTAAAAAAAAAAAAACTTAAACATGAAACAAAAGAACAATAAAAATAATTCCTGTATAAATATGAAAGGAATCAGTTGATCTACTATGCTCATCATTAAAATTCTATTAAAATGATTAAAATTTAATTTATAAATGTAAACAATAACTAATAACCTAATGTGGGTGGATGGTTACACCCAGAAGCCTCATGTCTGAATAGGATACCAATGAAAGGGGGGAGAAGGGTGTTTAAATTAAAATGGCGGATCATTTAATGAAATATAATTTTTTTTTTAAAGACATCTAATTACCACATGATGAATGTCATTCAGAGGTTATCATTTATAAATATCTCTTTCATTCCCATCGTTATAATTTTAGTTTTGGGAAATAGTTTGTGTATGAATTACATATTGTATGTGTATCTTGTTGGAAATTACAGACTTGCTGTAGGGATCACTTGTAGCTGGGTGGCTAGCGTAACAGCCTCCCATGCTAAAGGTCATGGGTTCAAACCCGCAGGTGGTCCTAGGATTTTTTAATGGGAGTAAAAAATCCTTAGTTACGCCGTCCTTCGGAGGGGACGTTAAAAGGTGGTCCCGAGCCTGTGCGATGTCAGGTACTCGTTAAAGATCCCTATCCAAATAAAACCTGGATAGGCAAAATTTAGGACTCCCACTGTAGCATCGTCCGATTAGCCATAGTAGCATAAAGTGACGTTAAATAAATAAACAAACAAACAAACAGACTTGCTGTGTTTTTAGTAATGTATATGGCTTCTAATATTCTCCTTTTTTTTACTATTATTTTCTATGGCTAAAACTAAAGCTTCATTAAAGTTAAAACTGTCTTGACTTAGTGTTTTTTGAAGTATTCAAGAGATGAAATGCATCCTCATTTAAACTCTCTTTGTATAAGTAATTCCCCCAACAGAAAAACGAGCTTATTACGCATCAAATAGGAATACCGAGTTCGAAAAAATTACAATAGGAAGAGTGATATCCAATAAGGTCAAAATTTCTATTCGGTTTCCGAACGATGCAACACACATTGCAAGAGTTTTGATAAAATTGGAGCCCGCAGAATGGCAGATTACCATTAGGTCTGTTTAAAGAGATGGGATAATCCCTCTTAAAATTTTTTAAAAACAAGCACGATCATGTGCAAACTATTGACTATTCAACTTGATTGCTTTACTTCGCAAGGGAAAGTTATTATTCTAAGCCAACTCCTCTTCAACACACTCTCCCCTCGACTCTGGTACCAGCAACAGGTATTCGTATAAGTCTCTTTAACATCAAATACGGATAAATACAATGGCTTTCCTTTTTCAGTACTCTAGCTATAATAATTTCCAGCTCTGATATAAGAAAATATCGAAAAAAATATCCTTCGTATGGTAACTATGGCACGGAATAAGAGTTTAAGATCATGAAAGCAATAAAAAAATAAGTACAGGGAGGAATTAGTCCGGGTAGTGTCAACTATTAATTGTTAGCCAACGTTTCGACCCCCATTGTGGGTCATCATAAGGGCTAAAAAGAAACAAAATAAATACAATTTAAATAACATTAAACACAATATTATGTAAACTATTGAGCTAGAGAATGTCGATCTTAAAACATAAAAAAAAAGAAGAAATATATATGTAAAGAAATCAATTTTCTAAATTATTGCATTGTGTCACATGAAATGTCCGTTTTTAAGGTAAAGGATTTTTATTAAAAATAGGATATGAAAACAAGATAATTTTATTCGAAGTATTTACCTTCTTTTTCTACACATTTTTCCTAACGTGACACCAACTTTTTTATTCCCGAACTGAAAAACTCTAAGCTTTGAAGTGAAATAAAATCTGAAAACGCACTTTTCACTTGATCATCATTTTTTCCTTTGACGAAGTTGTCTAAATTCCTGAACAGGTGGTAATCTGTTGGAGACAAGTCGGGAGAATATGGTGGGTGCGGAAGAACTTCGTAGCCCAGTTTTTTCAATTTTTGCACGGTATGTTTTGAAACATGCCGCTCAGTGAGATCGTGAGGTACCCATGTATCGAGCTTTTTTACTTTCCCAATACACTTTAAATGTCTGGAAACGGTAGATGCACTTGCATTTAGTTGTGCTGAGAGGCCTTTAACTGTTGGGTTTCCTTCTACGACATCGTTGTCTATTACGGACGGAGGTCTTCCTCGGAGCGAATTTTCCAAGTCGGTATCCCCAGCTGAAAACTTAGCAAACCAACGGCGAATGGTCCGTTCATTAACACTCCCTTCCCCAAACGCCTTGCAAATATTTCCAGCGGTCTCAGCTGCTGAATGGCCGAGTTTAAACTCGTACAAAAAATATTACTCGAAAATCGCGTGTCCATGTTCATATTTAGAAGTATACTAAAAAGTGGGTTATTGATTAGGAAGCTAATGTTTATAATACAAAGGTAGAGGATTAGTAACTGTTGACTTTAAATATGTAAACATTTGGAAGAAAACAACAGAGATCTGCAAAATCCTTTATGTATTTTCAGAAACTATAAAAACGGACATTTCATATGAAACAACCCAATATAATGGCTATAGTATAATAATGAAAGAGCTATACAGAACAAAGTATGGCTAAAGATAATGTACAAAGATATCAGTATTTACATGAAATAGGAAACATTAAAATATGGAGTAGAGTGGAGATAAGTAACCGTACAGTTTGGTAGAATGGGGGTAGGTAGGATGGAAAATATGCACGAAATGTAGGTAGAATGGAAAGTACGTACCGTATTTTTGGACAGTATCAGACAACAATGAGTAAAAATATAATACTACCATACAAATAAATAATGAAAATTAAACATATAATAATAATGATACAAGAAAAAAAATTATTATAGTTATATTCGTAAAATATTACCTTTATTGTAAGAACGGTGATGGAAGCAGAGCCAACCAAATTCTCCCTGATTATATTAAAGACATCAAAGATAGGAGGGGGAAAAAAATATAGAATGTTGTAAAATACAATAATTGACGAATCATATAGGTCGATACGCTAACCCCATTCAGAATCAGAATAAGTAAAGCGCGATAAGTGGAAATAAAATAAAAAATATTATAGTTAAATTCGTAAAATATTACCTATTTAATAGTAAGAACAGTGATGGAAAAAGTATATGGAGCTAACCAAAGTCTCCCTAATTATGTTAAAGACATCCAAGATAGCAGGGTAAAATAATTATAGAACGTTGTAAAATACAATAATTGACGAATCATATAGGTCGATAGGCTAACCCCATTTAGAATCAGAATAAGTAAAGCGCGATAAATGGAAATAAAATAAAAATTTATCTATATATTCTAGTCACAAATTTTAATAGATGTAATTCCACAAAATCACGGTTATTAATGAAGATAGAGAAAAATCTAAAAGATTAGCAGCTATTAACAGCTTTATAAAAAGTTATACCCTAATATATTTATTTGGAAATAATAAACCTTGTGAAATCAATTGTAGCGTTTTTATTTATATTTAAACGCGATGGTAATTGACAATACTTAATTATTTCTTGTAAGTTGTTTCTATAGCGAATTCCTAGTAGTCTCCAGTGTCCCACCAATTAAAATGGATCAAATCACAGACCAAGGAAAAACCCAACGGAAAGTCTGAAATGGAAAAACATCAATTAAATTTGAATTATTTGAAATATTATCTGTTAATTGAATGAATATATAAATTTTTAAAATCGATTATCATATTTAAATGTAACACGGATATTTTTATAAGAAATAACATAAATTAAAAAAAAAAATCTTATATCTTATGAAAACTATCCGAAGGCTCCAATTTATTGAAAAGAATTTTCCATTGCAATACACACAACTTTCCAGTAGTCGCAAACAACAATCAATTTCTTCGCTTCTAAAGGCGTAAAAAAAATTTATGCCCAATCAATTTCTCGTTGATCTCAAATTGTACTTTACGGTTCCTTAATCAGACTTCAATTGGCTGTCGAGAACTGTTGGAGGCCAGGACTCCTCATTCACCTAGCCTTACTGCAATGGTTAGTTTCAATCAGCTATTACACCAAAAGGGGAAACTGCAAGTTCATCGGTTTTTAATTCTTTTTTCCATCGCTAATTAATTTATCAATCTATCAAATATGACTTTCCTTCAAATCAGTTAACGTGACAACCCTTATCAGAGGGAAACTTGGACTACAATAATAACAATAATATTATGTAATTAATTAATTTAGAATATGTTATAGAAAAAGTGACGTGTACCGAGAAAGGTTTAAACCTAGGTGATGAAATTCAGGTTCTGGGATAAGCCGATGATTTGGTACTGCTAGGCGAAGACACGGAAACTATGCAACTAAATACAAGTGCGTTAATAAAAACTGATAAAGAAATATGGCTCGAAATAAACACCGATAAGACGAAATATATGATTAGTAGAAGAAACAACGCCTAACACGGAATCCTCACACTAGACTGAAACAACAGGAAACTGCTCGTAGATACAGCTTACTACAACACTTACTCGTACAAAAATATTACTCGAAAATCGCGTATTTCCATGTTCATATTTAGAGGTATACTAAAAAGTGGGTAATTGATTAGGAAGCTAATGCTTATAATACAAAGGTAGAGGATTAGTAACTGTTTACTTTAAATATGTAAACATTCGGAAGAAAACAACCGAGATCTGCAAAATCCTTTATGTATTTCAGAAACTATAAAAACGGACATTTCATATGAAACAACCCAATACAATGGCTATAGTATAATAATGAAAGAGCTATACAGAACAAATTATGGTTAAAGATAATGTACAAAGATATCAGTTTTTACATGAAATAGGAAATATTAAAATATGGAGTAGAGTGGAGATAAGTAACCGTTCAGTTTGGTAGAATGGGGGTAGGTAGGATGGAAAATATGTACGAAATGTAGGTAGAATGGAAAGTACGTACCGTATTTTTGGACAGTATCAGACAACAATGAGTAAAAATATAATACTACCGTACAAAGAAATAATGAAAATTAAACATGTAATAATAATGATACAAGAAAACAAATTCATTATAGTTAAATTCGTAAAATATTACCTTTATAATAGTAAAGAATAAAAACTTAATAAAAACTTGTATTTAGCTGTATAGTTTCCGTGTCTTCGCCTAGCAGTACCAAATCATCGGCCTATCCCAGAACCTGAATTTTATCACCTAGGTTTAAACCCTTCTTAGTACACGTCAGCTTTAACATATTCTAAATTAATTAATTACGTAATATTACTATTATTATTATAGTTCAAGTTTCCCTCTGAAAAGGGTTGTCATGTTAACTGATTCTGAATCCTCACACTAGATTGAAACAACAGAAAACTGATCGTAGATACAGCTTACTACAACACTTACTAGACAAACGCTCAAAACTTCCTACTTACAAAAAAAAAAAACGCATTTTTTTTGGACTATTTGGACCTACGGTATTGAGCTATGGGAGTCTACTAAACCATCAAATTCCTCTCGCATCCAATCCTTGCAGTCCAAAATCCTTCGAAAAATCCTTAATGCTCCTTACTTTGTTACCAATAAAATCATCCATAAAGACCTAAATATCTCATTTGTTGAAGACTTGGCCCGTTACAGATATACCTCTTTTCATTCCAAACTCCCTGCCCACTCAAACCCGCTTATCCGTGACCTCTCCTCCATATCTATTCCCGAAAATCCACCGAGGCGCATTAAAAGAAGATGGCCAAGAGACCTCCTTCCATAAATTAGACATTGGAGTGCTACCCAAAGGTAGTTCTTCACAGGACTACCATGTGTTCTAATCATATATCAAGCCTATTTACTTTTAGTATTGATTTAATACAGTTGTAAATTTCATTAAATAAATAAAAAAAAAAAAAAAGTTGTAGAAACGGTGACGATCTTGGTGAAATCGATGTATCAGGACATACTTTTAAACACGTAGAGAAATTTAAGTATTTAGGTTCAATGATATATAGAAAAAATGAAATCCATGAGGAAATAAAGTAGCGGTTAAAGGCGGGATATGTTCCTATCTAGAAACTTAAAGGTTAGAATTTATAAAACTATTATTCTTCGACAATCATTCTTACTTTGAAGGACGATCAACGTCTTGAGGTTTTCGAAAATAAGGTACTGCGTGAAATATTTGTTCCAAAGAGGGATGAGGCCGTCGGGGAATCCATAATGTTGCACAACGCGGAATTGCGGATCTTGTCAGTGTAGTTGAGTGAATAAAATCGTAGGGACTCAAATGGCCGTGTAAACTTGTTGGACTCAGGGATGATCGATTTCCAAAAAAAGTTGGTTTTCGCTGAATCCGATCGGCTTCTGAAAGGTAGGCCGAAGTATCGATGGGAAAATTGTATTGAGTCTGATCTCGAATTGAATCTTGGGCTTGAACGTGATCATTCTGTGTAAACAGTATTTGGTGGTTTTGGCATCCACTCTTGGAGTTAGGTTGGCCTATTATTATTATAATAATTAATTAATATTGTAATTATTAATTAAATTAATTATTTGTTGAAGCTTCCATGTTTCTGAGTTTTGATAAAATTGAAAATATTTGGGTTCTGTCTTAAATCTCATCAATCAATGTGGTACTTTGAGAAATCGAGGAAATAAGGAAGCTTAACTCTGACCATATTCCAGCTATACTGAGCATATCTCAGATTAGGCTCATAATTTAGTTACCGAACAGAAAACATTTAATCGATCAGTATGTGATTTAGTTGAGTAGTTTAATCATTGTTTTCTATCGTTTTCGAGCGGTTAAAGTAGAATTAAAGATACTTTTGAAGAAGTAATTTAGAGAATTCTGAATTTAATCTCTGTCAGTCTATTATTAATAGCAATATGATCTGGCATATATTAACATCATTTGAATTAAATTTAATATAAGGGATTTGGGTCATTTTCGAAAAATCGTTTATGGTACAAAATTGTAATATGGTTCAAAATTGTCGATTTTCTAACTCGTCTATTGTTGAAAACGTTACTGTAATATCTGAGGCATAAAGATCTTCAATATGTGATTTCGGTTTTTTATGGCTTTTTATTTTTGAGCTAAACAACTCATAAACAAACCGAAAATTTTGCGAAGCTTGGTGATTTGGATCTTAAAACGGTTATTTTCTTTGAAAACTCAGGTTCGAAAATGTTCGAACTGATGATGACTTTCTTCACTATGAATAAAGTTTAAATTATTTTTAAGTAAATGGGCACGTATATGGATAAAAGTCATTAATGGTTTTCTTTTTGACAAATTTCTCATTACAGTACCTTACCACTTTTTAGGCCAGTAAATTGTTGTAAAAGCGACGCCTTAAGGTAAGGAGCAAATTTTGGCACAACGTTTTGGTCCCAACATAAGACCGCCATACGAAATAATAAAAAAAAAATGAATTGATGTATAATTTTTAGTATTAAAAAACATGAAAAATGAAATTGTAACAGGAAGTCAGAAGCTTTTTTTTTTTTTTTAATGGCAAATATAAACAATAACAATGCCATAGCATATCTTTTTGCAGTCCTTCCACCTCCAATAACGTTATCAGTCATTGCTTTAGCAAATAACATTTAACACGTTTCAAATACGAATTTGCCTACTTCCTATTTATAAATCTAGCACTTACATTGTTTTGATTGTTTTAATAGAGAGAGACTGTTTAGGTGATTTTTCTCCTCATTTTTATCAAAGCTTACGTTACGTTAAAATATGAATGAAATATCCCCCGTTTCTCTGTTAATGTACTACATACAATACATTATTATACAAATATTTCTGCTTAAAATAATTTCTTCACAGTTTGAGTAGCAATGGAATCTCAATATATTTAAAATGATATTCTTATTAATTATTAGTTTCCGCGAACTCCTTTTAAACCACTGTATGGATTTTGACAGAGTTTTTACGATTATTTAGAGTATTCATAAATGGCAATCATTCAAATTACAGCTGTGCGAAGCAGGGACGAGTCTGCTAGAATAAAATATTCAAAATGATTAAGAACTCAAGATATTAGTTTTTAATGATTTAATTACTTCCATACTAGAATAAAGGCCATTTTAAACATGTTTTTGTGAGGCAAAACATCACATTTTCTACCAGTAATGTTTATCTTTCTCGTCGGTGTATAATATATAAAAAATAAACTGATAATCAATTTAAAACTTATTTAAAATATGGTTTAACCAGATTAATTTCCGTGGTGGTGATTACAAACCCAAAAAAACACATATATATATATATATATATATATATATATATATATATTTTTTTTTTTTTTTTCACTTATCAAGTATATAAATTATTATTATTTTTCACTTAGCATTATATTTTTTTTTCAATTATATGAGAACTTTTTATTAGATTATATTAGAAATTATATTAGAACTAAAAAGTAAATATTATAATTTAAATGTTATCCTTGCAATAAAGGCTTTATTCATTCGTATATATATATATATATATATATATAATATATATATATATATATATATTTATTTATATATAGGACCGCATAAAAAAAAAAAAAAAATAAAATAAAAATTAAAAAATAAATAAATATTATAAATATATAATATATATATATATATATATATATATATATATATATATATATATATATATATATACACACACACGCGTATTATAACAACAATAAAATACCACCATTGCAAAAACAATTGGAATATTACGTATTTTAGTTGTGGGTGCTTTTAAAGTTTGGTATGAAGGAAATTTGAAGACAAATGGTTTGAAAGATTGGTCTTTGTAGAAACATTCCTTTTTGAAAATCATTGAGACGTTGATTTCGAAAAGGCACTAAAGGACATTTTTTACGAAATTAATTTTTTTTACATATTTGTATACTTATCATTCACCCTCAGGGGTCCGCGGACCACTAATTGGGAATCACTGGCTTAGAGGTTGAATGAAAGATACTTTATTTATTTACGTAATATTTACAATGTACACTCAATACAAACATGTTTGGTTTCATGATTTCAGTGGACCTTTTTTCATGATAAGAGAGTTTCAATCATCCTTTGAATTTACTAATGATTATACAATATTTTGTTTAAGACAGTAGGAAAAGTAACAGGTGAAAAAAAAAAAAAAAAAAAAAACCTACACAATATAAATTACAATATTAATTTAAAAGTTTGGTTCTTTTGTGCGTGTAGCGCTTTAGTGATGTTTTGTTGTAATTACCAATTTCTAGTTTTAATAGGTTTTCAGAAGATGTGGTTTTGTCAAAATAGTTTTGGGTTACTGTGTAGATATACTGTTTTAATGTTGGAAGATTTAGTTCAAAGAGCATTTTTGAAATTTTAGTATATCGTGGGTAGTTGTTGATGATTCGCATACATGTATTTTGTATTATTTCTAATTTTTTATAATTGGTATTGCAAGTCGAGCTCCAGACGTGCGATGCACAACAGATCTGGTCACGTATGACTGTTTTATATAGTAGTAGTTTGTTCTGAGTGCTTAAACAGGATTTTATATTAAAATATGGGAGGGAACATTTTATAAATACATTTTTTTGTTTTTTCGGATTTTCTATTTATATGTTCGGTATAAGTTAACGATTTATCTAATGTTATGCCTAAATATTTAACTGATAAAGAACTGCTATTCAACAATGACCTTGAATCCTTGAAAACAAGTCAGTACAGCCCTCACTATAATTTCATTTATCAACCAACTTTACAGCATCCACATTATATAACAATAGACAATATTCCATTTAACAGAATAAAAATAATAACACAGGCCCGCCTATCTGGTAAATATCATATTAAATTCTCTCATAAAAACCATTTCTATAATATCAAACCCACAGAAATCTGTACCATATGTAATATGAATACCTATGAAACCCTTTACCATTTAATCGCAGTATGTCCAATCTACTCCTCCATCAGAAACTACCACATACCATACGTAAACAATATTCCAGAAAATCAGTTCCCGACAATATTTATAATAGAAGACCAAACTAAATTAAACCAAATATATTATTATATAATTAACTGCCTAAAAATGAGATCATTCATTATCAACGAATAAAAAGAAAACAAAAAAAGATATATGCTTACATACGAAATCTAAATAACGTAGTAAACAAAAACAATAATATGTCAAAAATAGTATATCCCCAATGACTGTTTTGATGTATATAAATCGATGATAAACGCATAAACAATTCTATCATACTCAAATGAAATATTAACTTAATATAAATCGTAACCGATGTAACCAGTCTAACCGAACTTTATCAATATTATGTCATATTTCAGTCTAAAAAGTCTTAAAAGATATCTAAAAAGATATTTTTTTTTTTTTGCTTATTTTATTTTATTTTAGTTTTAGTTTTTAAAACAGATGTATTATTATTTTGAAAACATTTTTTTAATTTTATTTATTTATTTATTTTTTTTTTTATTTTAACTCTACTATATTGGAACAAAAAAAGAACTGTTAATTTATCTATATCAATATACTAATTTATCTTTTATTTTATTTTATTTATTTTTTTGTTTATTAATTACTTATTTATTTTTTAACAGATGTATTATTATTTTAAAAAATATTGTATTTTTTTTTCTTTATTTACTTTATCTCTATTGTATTGAAGAAAAAACAGAAAAAAAAAATTAATTTATCTTTATCTTTATCGTATTTATTTATTTTATCTTTTCAAACAGATGCATTATTATTTTAAAATCATATATATTTGCTTTTTGTTTATACAGTGGTACATTGAAGAAAAAAATAAATAAGATGAGTGAAATAAATAAAGAACTTAATTTATCCTTATCAATATGTATTTTTAATTTTTTACTTATTTTATAATTATTTTTTTATTTATTTAATTTATTTTTTTTAAATTATTTTAAACAGATGTATTATTATTTCAAAAGCGTATGTATGTGTGTATATATATCTATATATATGTATACTTAAAAAATGTATTGTGAATAGCCTAGCCAGGCTCTATTTGTAAGGGGAATACCCCAAAGACAAATAAAAATATATTCTATCCTATATTCTAAATATTTAACTGATTTACACCAGTTAATGTGGACTGAGTTTAATAAAAGGTGGTGGTTTATGTTCGGTCTGCGCTTAGTAAAGATAATAGCTTCTGACTTGTTTGCATTTATTTTTAATTTCCACATATTGCAATATTTATTGATTTTTTTGAAGTTTAGCTGTAACCTGTTAAGAGGTTGAATGTAAGAGTAGAGTAAATAATAGAGGCAACATGTTTGTGGTTGGGCTAAAGTTTTAAGTGCAGGATAGATTTATAATATATATAACATGGAAGATTTCTTCACAGAATTGAGAAAAGTGGATTATTTTAGAACAATATTAAAAATTGTAACATCGGATTCAAGTGTAAATAAGAAACATACGGATATGCATGAAAACAAATATGAAACCTATCTGATTTATCTAAAAAGCACGTTTTATATGTGAATCTTTATGATGACCTAACAGATATTATCATACGTATGAATGTAGAAATAAAATTGCTTATATCAAAAAGAAACACATTAACATGGAAAAGGAAAATGACATCAAATTTATTACACGGCAAAAACTTTGGCGAAAAAGTGACTGCAGAGGGGAAGATGTAAATTTTTGTACTAATTTATTAAGTAAGAATTTCATCGTATTATTCAGAACCGAGGACATAGGAAGTTTTTCATTTTGAGTTTAATCGATAATTTGAGTCAATAAATCTCTAATCCAACTTAGATGTGTATAGAAATATTTACTGCTTGCTACCAACACCCTAAAAACTGCTCTCAGATTCGCTACAGTGTATTAGTCATAATTCCATAGTGAGTCATATAACGGATAATCCGGCTTTCGATTTACATTTCTTCTTTTATTTTTATAATCCTATCTCTGGCACCTGTTACTTCAAACTATAATCAGCTTGTCTGGATGCAGAGAATGTGCCTCGGGCTATCATGTCTTTGATCTGCCGCGTTTCTCGAAACCTTTTCAGTGTTCCGTGTGGTCCAATCACCGAAACTTTTAGTTAAGATACGAATTTACTTTGGGATTCCATTTCTCAGAACGAATAATATGTTTTCACTAATATCGATTCCCTGTTACCCATTTTTATGATGTAATAAATTATTTTTCACCATGAACAGAAAATGTTTGCAATGGACTTAATGGATTTATAAAATTTAGTACGCACAAAAAACGACTAAATACATTGTTAAAATCAAATTGAGAACCTTTAAATGAAGTTCAAGTTGAAAAAAGTTTAAATAACTACATAGAGTTTTGATAGAAAACTTGTTAAAAGAATCTTTCAGTAACAACATAATTGAAAAGACGAATTATTCGACGAAATACCTACTATATAAACAATTATCATATACTTTAGATGAGAGTTACTTATGTAGGTTTACAAACATGACTGATATTAAATCGATCATAAAAGCCAGATAAAAACTCTTAGATTTGAATTATAAAATTTATAAAGAAGACCACACTAAAATATGTTCTCTGTGTAATAACAAAGAAATTGAAAATGCAGAGCACTTCATAGCCTCGTGTCTAATATTATCTGAAATTCGTAGATGCTATTTTAATAAAAACTATTTAGGTAATGACGAATTAATAGATTATTTAAATGGCAGAGATTGGTTCAGATTAGTTGAGTACTGCAAAATAGGATGGAAATATAGAGCTGAACTTATTAAGGAATTTAATTATTGAGCTATGAAATGCTGTATGTATTACAATTAATTAAAAGTATCAAGTGTCATTGTGATATATATAAATCACAATTTTACTTGGTACTTTTAATAGTATATTATGTATTTATTTACTTTTTAAAAGAAATCACCTTTTTTAAAGAGTTGAGAAAATTCGAATTCCTATTAACTGAAGAAGAGATAAAAATAAATATAATTTCATGACTCTGAGAATTTTGAACTTGACTGAAATTTGTTTCTATTGAATAAAAGTGTTTGTTTTCAAGAAATCAATTGAACAGATTTTTTTTTTTTTTTTTTTTTTGTGCTAAATTCTAAAACAATCTAATTTTATTATTTGTCAGCCTGCAACCACAACAAATCTATCGTATAAGCCTTGCTGTATTTAAATTATGTACAACTAATAATGAAATACTAATCTTTGAAAAAATTATTATTTCAGTGTAAGGACTATTTTCATATACATATTTAACTCGAGATGGACATTAAGTTATATGGAAAGTTTTAATTTTGAGATTTATTCAATTTAAATTTGAGTATAATTTGTCAATAAATTAATTATGTTTTTTTTTTTTAACATTGGAGAGATATTACAGGAGTGCTACCATTGGGTAGTTCTTCTACAAGTCTCTTTCATGTCATTTTTCTAATATCATATTTACTTGATGTATTTTTTTAGTACAGTTGTAAATTTCAATAAATTATGTTTAAAAAAAAAAAAAAAAACATTGGAGAGAAAACTTGTCTACTGTTCTTTGAGTCCCAGGTTCGAACCCCGACCACAACAGAATTATATGTTCTGTTATTTTAGTTTTGGAAGGACCCCTGAGGTATGGAGACCCTCCTTGGGCATATCCAGTCTCTAAAAAGCGGGTACCCAAAATCAGGAGGGAAAACATGGCGCCTAGTCGTGATCGAGGAATTAATCACTTCCTTGCCCGTTGGCCATGAAAAGTATCAATCTCCTTAAGTACTGAACCCAAGACCCTTCATGAGTAGAGGCATTTTTTAAAAAACTAACTGATCGTTAAGAGGTCACCTGTCGTGTAGTGGCTAGCGAAACAACCTTACACGTCCATGGTCACGATAGATGGCTCTAGGATATTTTTAAAGGAAGTAAAAAAAATGCTTGGTTATGCCTTCCTTCGGGGGAGACGTAAGATGGTGGTCCCCAGCCTGTGCGATGTCAGGTACTCGTTTAGGACCGCTATTGTAAATATGCGAAATCCAGGGTTCCCACACTTTAGTACTGCAATAGTAAACATATTTTATTTCTTCTTTTTTTTTTAACATTTTAGTATTTAACTGAAATAAATATTAAATATGTCTGCTAGTTGATGATCACTTTTAAGTCTAATATATTTTCAAACAACGTTTATAAATCTTCCATGAAGCCAACTTTTTTATCAAATACGTTTTCATGAAAATAAACTTTTTAAAAACCGATTCTGCGCCAATTCATAAGAAAAACAGTGTTCTTAATCCTGTGGCACAGAAAAAACACTGGGAACTCGAAATTATGGAAACGGAAATATAAGGTCATGGGAAACTAATAAATTTACTCATACGTTGGTAGAAAGGTTGTTCGTTCATTTTGTTTTTTTTTTACAGACCAAGCTGTAAATATGTTAGATTTATTTTTATCTTGAGGCCATTTTCATAAAAAAAAAAAAAAAAAAAAAAAATATTATAATAGAACAACGATATTATGTGACAAAGTGTGCCCTCTAGATACCTTTTTCAGCTTAATATAAGTGTATCAATAGTTTTTACACTAAAAGTAATGATAATTCAATGATAAAAAAATCTGGTGCGCTCAATACATGACTTTTACTTTCCTCCGTTATTAAAATCAATAAATGAAATTGAAAATAAAGTTTATAGATGAAAAACTGTTACATAATCACTTTGAGTTTCGAGCACGTGTTTCATTAAATAATCTATTATATTATTATCTACAACAATCAGTTAGTTTTATCGGTTTTTCATTACTTTCCATTAACTTTTACAACATTGCTTATAATATAATATTTTTTCATAAGTCTTTACTTTTCTACCGGTATATTTTACATTTACATTACAGTTCTTAAGTTAAATAAATAATAACATGTTTACCCGTTTTTTATCTATGCAAACAAAATATGGTTAATTGTTTTCGAATCTACAAAATTATCGGCGTTTAAGCCCTGTCAGACCATTTCAATCAGAATGAAACCTACACTAAAGCCCATTAAAGTTTACATAGATGAAGCGAGTTTAATCAAAATTGGATGAGCCGTTTTTGATAAAATTGTAAAAGGTGCCAAATTGCATGGTATAAAGTCGCCCTTGTGGTTGGCCGATTTTGATGAAAAAGTTGCTGTAACATCTTAGGCCTATACTTTCTTAAAATATTAAATTTCCCTTTGTAAAACTTATCGGTTTCGAGCAAGACTTACCCCACACAACTTTTATATTTAGCTGTTATTTATCAATGCTGACAAGTTTATGTGCCTAATTTTTTTAATTCTATAATATAAAAGATACTTTAGTTGAAGAAAATTTAAAACATCGGCTTTAAAGCCCTTTAAGACTATTTAAATCAGAATAAAACCTACATAATATTAAAGCTTATCAAATTTTACACCGATATAGCCAGTTTAGTCAAAATCGTTAGAGCCGGTTTAGAGAAAATCGTAAAATAAGTGCAAAATGCTTGGTTTAAAGTGGCTCTTCTGGTAAGCTGATTTTGATGAAAAAGTTGCTGTAAAATCTTAGGCGCATAGTTGTCTTAAATATGAAATTTCATTTTCACAGAACTTTTTTTTTTTCGCGCTGGACTAACCAAACACACAGACCTTTTTGCGGGACTCGGTCATTTAGACTCAGGGGATCCTAAGACGTAAATTACCGTTGAAAACTGAAATTCGAATATTTTCACGATCGCAATACTTTCCCTTACTAAATATTACATATAGATAAGTAAAAGTAAAATGTTTTTTTTTTCTTTTAATTATTTATTGGAATTTACAACTGTATAATGGAATACAACAAATAAATTTGAGACAAATACATAAAGGCATGAAACACATGTAGAGTAGCTCCCAGTGGAAGCACTCTAAAAATATTCTAAACTAGAAGGTCTCGATGCCATCTCCTTTTCAGACGCCTCGGAGGGTTGTCGGGAATTAAAGAGGAAGAAATGATTGAAACTAGAGGATTAGGGTGGGAATGGAGTTTGTCATGAAAGGAATGGTATCTAGATCGGGCCAAATCAGCAACAAACGGAACGTTGAGGTCCTTATTGATCAGTTTATTCGTGACAAACTAAGGAGCGTTGAAGATGTTACGAAGGATTTTGGATTGTAGGGATTGGATACGGGAAGAATTCGATGGTTTAGTAGAGCCCCAAAGCTCTACTCAGTAAGTCCATATATGGCAGTATGATCGTCATATAGATGAGCCTTTTGTAGTTAAGTGGAAGATTAGAACGTTTGTCTAGTAAGTGTTGAAGTAGTCGAAAACATCGTGAAATTTCTTGTCGTTTCAATCTTGTATGTGGGTTCCAAGTAAGGCGTTTGTCAAGGTGCAGTCCTAGTTATCGGATCTGCTCAACCGGGACAAGAGGAGTATTATTAAAGGAGACAGTAGGGCAGGATGTCATTGGCTTACGACGAAGGGTAATGATAATTTGGTTCGATTTTTGGCATTTATTTTAATTCTCCAATTCTGACACCAAAAGTAAAATGTCAGAACGCATTCTATCCCAAATGAAAAAGGCAGTATTTTAATGATGACACCACGAATCTGGTCAGTATTGCGATTAAACGCCAGTTTTTTCCCAACCTATTAATGCTTTATTTAGCTGGACTGGTAATTATTGAATATATGTCTGTTGCGAGATTTGAACTTAGACCAGTACAGTTCAACATTATATCTCTCTATCACATCTCCAGATCATTAGAAAATAAACTAAATACAATATTTCAGCCCTGCTTTCATCATATTCAAGAAGACATTTCTTTCATTCTAGAAGAATTAAATTAATAAGTACTTTTGTTTACAATTAGATCAGTCTAGAAAAAATAAATAAATAAATAAAATATATACGAAATCTACCTGAAATGCAGACATCACTAAAAATAAAATTGAGGATGTATAGTCGACTGTAAAAACTATTATTGATTGATAATCAGGAGTCAGTCTTTTTTAAATATTTTTAATTTTCCCGACGTTTCGGCTCAAGCTTGTGAGCCATCATCAGGGCATTACTGAGCCATGTCCCAAGCATAAACTCAGTTAATGCTTGGACGTAGGCTCAGTAATACCCTGATGATGGCTCACAAGCTTGAGCCTGGAACGTCGGCAAAATTAAAAATATTAAGAAAAAGACTGACTCCTGATTATTCCTCCTATACTAAAAATAATGTCACACAGGTATTAATACAGAAAAAAAAAAAGATGCCACAATTAAAGGTACTATAAATTAGGGCTTTTAGAATTCATTTATAATGTATACAACATCGTAAAAACTAAGCAAATCCAAAAAAAAAAAAAATAAAAAAAAAAATCAAATAGGTTTTAAAACATGATAATAAATAATAAATAAATAAATTCAAGTTCAGTAAAAACAAATCTATCATCACTCTCTCTCCCTCTTCTGTCAATATTTATAACATAATAATGAATTTATCACAAAATTTACACTAAAAATATATATTATAAATAAAACATGTCAAAAGTACAAAAAATTAAAACTTATTTACATAAAACTACTTTCACTATTACATCTACGTTATTTAACGTCTTAAAACAATAAATAATTAATTATGTAATAATAATTAAACACTTATTTTATTTTTACATTTTATCTGATTATTATAAATTATTGATAAATTCAACATTATGCAAAACCGGTGACCATATATATGTTTAGTTTTAACAGGCTGTATTCCATTATTTATTGACTGAACTCCGCCTGTTGATAAGTTTTTTATACCACAAATTCCAAAATCCCAGGTTTTAGGAAATTCCCAAGAAATTTTACGCAATGTCCAGGATGAGAACTACATTTTTTTTTTTTAATCTTTCATGGCACTTTTATTCCTTCACATCTTTGCCAAAATATAGCATCTCAAGTTAAACCAAACGGTAAACATGGGCGCTTAAACATGCTTAGCATACTAACTTATCAACTATTCCGACTGTCGAAACTTTAGTCTGTTTCTATTGTAACATGTAAAGTGTCTTGGGTCCAGTACACTACAGTGAGTTTCAGGAGGATCCTCAAATCCCATATTGCCTGACAGCTGAAATAAGAGTATAATATAATTATTCTGCCAAAACCAAGATTCGAACCCAAAAGAACAGTAGATTAGTAATAGGTCCTGAGGATATATATATATATATATATATATATATATATATATATATACTGTTGTTAGTTCTTGACTGTTGATTATTTATGTCGATTTACCAAGCCACCCGCATGTAATAAGATCCCTACCTATACGCTGATGATACGGCCCTATACACTGCATCCTATAGCATTCAGTACATAGTTTACGGGTAACAGCAAAGCTTTAAATAAATAAATATTGTAAAAACTGGAAATTAAAAAATAAAAGCAAACAAATCAATAGCCACAATGATTACAAAGCATTGGCCAAATATTAACAATCACCTTACATTAAACTCAATCTACATCCCCTTGTCTAAATTCAGTAAATTACTTAGGGATAACATTAGACAAATCGTTGACATTTACCGAACATATCAGTAGAAAATTCGAAAAAACAAAAAATGTATTTTTCAAAATATTCTCATATTTTAATAAAAAAAATCCAGTTTAAGTACTCAGAACTCTTACAGTTTAACCTAAAATTTAATTTTATTTATTTATTTTTAAATTATTATTCTTCTTTATTTTATTTTTGTCTCCTTTATTTGTTTTATTAATTATTTGTATTATATTCGTATTTATTTATTTATTACTTTTTGTATTAATTGTATTTATTTGTTTTAGTATTTTGATCGTTGTTTTCTTTTCTTAATTTTTTTCTGCTATCTTCATTTTGGTAAATAGCCTAGTTGGGAAAATGAGAAATGAAGAAAAAAGAACCAAATACTAGGAGTTAAATTCAATCAGTCGAATAACTAAAATTTAATGTTGTACTTCCAGACGATCCTAAGATTTGTTAAAGGGAGTGAAAAATCCTTCGTTATGCCGTCCTTCAGAGGGAACGTAAAATGGCGGTCCAGAGCCTGTGCTAAGTCAGGTACTCGTTAAAGGTCCCCATTCTAATCAAATATTGTTCATTTGATCCATACGACGATACATCATACATGTTCTGTTCTTTAAGCTCATTATTTTCGAAATGTAAGAAAATGACCAATTTGAAGGTTGTGATTATACAGAAGTAGACCCTGTCCGTAAACACAAGCAATTATATCACTTAGACTGTTAAATTTTTCCGTGTAGAGCATGTGAGTGTTATTAAAAGGCAAGACTTCCCAAATATTTTACGTTAAGGTAATTTAAAATTATTCCTGAACGACATCTCGTGGGAACCCCTGGACATCGTTTGCAGGCTCCCAGGGGTCCGCGGACCACTAGTTGGGA
This sequence comes from Piezodorus guildinii, assembly GCA_023052935.1. Taxonomy (NCBI): domain Eukaryota; kingdom Metazoa; phylum Arthropoda; class Insecta; order Hemiptera; family Pentatomidae; genus Piezodorus; species Piezodorus guildinii. The sequence continues at coordinate 33,209,167 of CM041295.1, read as the reverse complement.
ATAACTGATATAAAGAACTACATATTTTCCACGTCATATCTTTCTTTGATCCATATCTGGGAAGATCCCGTTAACTCCTAGAAACTAGCCTCTTTTTTACGTCTTGGGATCAAGGAGTTTGGGAAATCCCTCTAAGGGGGATCAGCAACCTTTAGGTCATTCAACCTATTAATTTAAAAAAATAATGTTCTTTAGTTTAAATAAGTTTTGAGGCCATGGAATTTAATACGCCTTAGCTCCCTGGAGTCAAATCGGTTGAATCAGCGTGGTGTGCAGGTTGAATTTTATTTCCTTCCTGCGTAATAAGCTTGGATAACCCATCCTTTTTGCCATGATTGTAATAAGTAAGAAATTTAAAATAAAAAGTGAACTGTTGTGTTATTCCATATATATATATATATATATATATATATATATATATATATATATATATATATATATATATATATATTTATTTATTGAGATATATTGCAATTTGTTACAAAATGAACAATAGTAATAGTGATATGAGACCACATTCATACAATATATATAAAAAATAATAATAAAAGTCAAATTACATAAAATAGAAAATAAATAAGTTCATATATATACATAAAAAAATAATAAATAAAAAAATAATAAATAAAAAAACAAAACAACAACCTATAATTGAGATAAATAAAATGTTGGCTAATAAATAAACAACATAGGCAAATAAATAAACATCATAGTTGTGTTATTAGAGAGAAGTTTTAGCTACATATATTTAAAAACAACTAAGATAAAATAATTTTTTTTAATCTCTCTCCCTCTATCTATCTATCTATCTATCTATATCCATCCATCCATCCATATATATATATATATATATATATATATATATATATATATATATATATATATAGAATAGAAAAACAAATTTATTCTGGGACTAGGTCCCCTAAGAATAATAGTTATGTACAATAGAAATATATAATATGTCTGGCCAACAGACAAAATAAACATGAGTACTTATTAATTACAAAGATTATTTACAAATACAATTATTAGCAATGAGGAGAAAAGCTATACATAAAAAAAAAAGTATATATATATATATCTTCTAAATATTGTCTTCAGAGAAAATAAAATCTAATTTTAACAAAATCAAATTAAAATTTGGGCGGTAAACAAAAATCGTCTTTCATTCAATGTAGACTTCCAGATGAAATTGACATATCATATTTGCTGATCGTCTATTTTGGATGACAGTAGGTAAAGGAAAAGTTGGAATTTGAATGAGGATAAAGAAGTGGCATGGCGGATATGGTTCGGTAGAGAATTCCAGAGTGCAGTAGAGCGAAAAATAAAGGAACGATCAAAAGTTTTGGTTCTGTGGGTAGGAGCATAAAGGTCAGAATGTCGGGATCTAGTTTCGAGTAAGTGGACTAAGGATTTAAATTGAAGGAGACTGTGGATGTAGGTTGGACGCTGGGAGTTGATAGTTTGATAAAGGTATGATCCAAGGAAATATTGTCTGTGGGTGGAGGGAAGGAGCCACTTTAATTCACCGTATAAGTGGGTAACATGAGATCTCCTTGAAGTGCCGAAGAACTATATATATATATATATATATATATATATATATATATATATATATATATATATATATATATATATATATATATATATATATATATAATATAATGAATTGTTTTTGAAGATTTTAGTTCGGTACTTTGAGACGGTATCCCTCCTCTACGACGAGTTAAAGTGATATTATCCCCCACCTTTCGAATACAATATTTCCTTAGATCATTTCTCTTTCAAATCATTAACTCTCACCACCCATTTTATGTTTACAGCCTTCTGGTATTTAAATCCTCAACCCATCACCAGGAAACAAGATGCACGACATGCTTCTTCCCTATCAACGTTTAAATCCCTCATCTCTTATTATTCCATTCTCTGCAATCCGCTGTAAGCTAATTTTTATTATGCCAATTTATGTGAGGTGATTTGTGTATCTACTTTAATGAGACGTAAAAGATATATTTTATGTTAATTCTTATTTATTTATTTCTAGAAAATGTACATAGAGATGTCGCTATGACCTTTTCTTTTTTTCTTCCTTCTTTTGTTATTTAAATGTAGTTAAATATATTGTTTTTTGCCCAGATATGATCATTTTTTATTTTGTTCATTAATGCTATTCTTAAGGGACATTGTTCCAGAATAAAGTTTCTATTCTATTCTATACTATATATATATGCACCTATCTACTATATATCCATCCATCCATTTATCCAAACCAAGAATATAGTTTAAGAAACATAGTTATAATTTTTTGTTGCCATCATGTTACTTCTCTATATGTATAATACAGCAATTCTTGGTTTTCGCGAACTCCTTCTAAACCAAAAGACAGATTTTGATACAGTTTTATCCATCATTTAGAGCATTTTTTTCTAGAGGTTTATCAGTAAAATTCATTCCAATTAAGTTTTTATTTTGAAGGAAAATTTAATTTTCTGTAATCAGCTCATCAAAAAATTATTCCTGAAATATAAGTTTATGTGCCTAATTTTTTTAATTCTATAATATAAAAGATACTTTAGTTGAAGAAAATTTAAAACATCGGCTTTAAGCCCTTTAAGACTATTTAAATCAGAATAAAACCTACATAATATTAAAGCTTATCAAATTTTACACCGATATAGCCAGTTTAGTCAAAATCGTTAGAGCCGGTTTAGAGAAAATCGTAAAATAAGTGCAAAATGCTTGGTTTAAAGTGGCTCTTCTGGTAAGCTGATTTTGATGAAAAAGTTGCTGTAAAATCTTAGGCGCATAGTTGTCTTAAATATGAAATTTCATTTTCACAGAACTTTTTTTTTTTCGCGCTGGACTAACCAAACACACAGACCTTTTTGCGGGACTCGGTCATTTAGACTCAGGGGATCCTAAGACGTAAATTACCGTTGAAAACTGAAATTCGAATATTTTCACGATCGCAATACTTTCCCTTACTAAATATTACATATAGATAAGTAAAAGTAAAATGTTTTTTTTTTCTTTTAATTATTTATTGGAATTTACAACTGTATAATGGAATACAACAAATAAATTTGAGACAAATACATAAAGGCATGAAACACATGTAGAGTAGCTTCCCAGTGGAAGCACTCTAAAAATATTCTAAACTAGAAGGTCTCGATGCCATCTCCTTTTCAGACGCCTCGGAGGGTTGTCGGGAATTAAAGAGGAAGAAATGATTGAAACTAGAGGATTAGGGTGGGAATGGAGTTTGTCATGAAAGGAATGGTATCTAGATCGGGCCAAATCAGCAACAAACGGAACGTTGAGGTCCTTATTGATCAGTTTATTCGTGACAAACTAAGGAGCGTTGAAGATGTTACGAAGGATTTTGGATTGTAGGGATTGGATACGGGAAGAATTCGATGGTTTAGTAGAGCCCCAAAGCTCTACTCAGTAAGTCCATATAGGCAGTATGATCGTCATATAGATGAGCCTTTTGTAGTTAAGTGGAAGATTAGAACGTTTGTCTAGTAAGTGTTGAAGTAGTCGAAAACGTCGTGAAATTTCTTGTCGTTTCAATCTTGTATGTGGGTTCCAAGTAAGGCGTTTGTCAAGGTGCAGTCCTAGTTATCGGATCTGCTCAACCGGGACAAGAGGAGTATTATTAAAGGAGACAGTAGGGCAGGATGTCATTGGCTTACGACGAAGGGTAATGATAATTTGGTTCGATTTTTTGGCATTTATTTTAATTCTCCAATTCTGACACCAAAAGTAAAATGTCAGAACGCATTCTATCCCAAATGAAAAAGGCAGTATTTTAATGATGACACCACGAATCTGGTCAGTATTGCGATTAAACGCCAGTTTTTTCCCCAACCTATTAATGCTTTATTTAGCTGGACTGGTAATTATTGAATATATGTCTGTTGCCGAGATTTGAACTTAGACCAGTACAGTTCAACATTATATCTCTCTATCACATCTCCAGATCATTAGAAAATAAACTAAATACAATATTATTTACTACTAAATACAAAAAATTATTCCTGAAATATAAGTAGGATCATAGACGTATAATATACCAATGGAAAGCCTAACATTATAGAAAAAGTTAATTTAGAATAACATGATTCGTATATTTAGTTCTGTAAGTTATGTATAAGTTCACTAGCTGATAAAAAGTTTTTATAATCCCATAGACTCATGACATAATATAATCCCATAAACATATGTTATTTGTACTGCAATGAGAACCATGTCTCACAAAAAGGTCTCTGTGTGTGGTGAGTCTAGCGCAAGAACGATAAGTCGTATGAAACTGAAATTTCATATTTAAGACAACTATACACCCCAGATGTTACAGCAAAATTTTCGTCAAATTCAGCTAACCAGGAGAGACACTTTATGCGTTTAGGGCGTAAATGCCAATGTTTTAAATTTTCTTTCTCATAAGTACCTTTAATTTTGTAGATTTAATAAAATTAACCATATCATGATTAGCATTTTTAAAAAACAGCTGAATATACAAGTTGAATTAATTTCATACCCAACTAAGGGAAAAAAGAGCAAAAACATTTTTTTTTTTGCGATTTTTGTGACTTTGAACACAAGAAGAGTAATATAGATGTATAATACACCGTTGGAAAGCTAATGATTTTATCAAAAATATTATATTATAATCATAATTGTAAAATCTGATGGAAAGTCGATAAAACTAACTGATTGTCATAGATACTAATATAATAGATTATCTTTTTAACATTTATATATATATATATATATATATATATATATATATATATATATAATGATAACGCAATTTTGGTTTCCGCTAACTCCTTCTGAACGACAAGGCGGATTTTGATACGGTAATCACCAGCATTAAGGGCATTCTTTCCTGAAGGTTTATAAGCAAAATACATCGATATTAAGCTTTTCTTTAAACGGGAAAATAAATTTTCTGTAACCAAGTCGTCTAAAAATTATTCCTGCAATATAAGTAGTAACATAGGTGTATAATATACCGCTGGAAAGCCCACGATTTTAGAAAAGTTAATATGAAATAAAATAAATCGTACGAGTTAATATAATTTTTCTGTAAGCCCGTAAACTTATGAACTCTCGATTCCTCTCCATGTAAAAATGATAACGCAATTTTGGTTTCCGCTAACTCCTTCTGAACGACAAGGCGGATTTTGATACGGTAATCACCAGCGTTAATAGCATTCTTTCCTGAAGGTTTATAAGCAAAATACATCGATATTAAGCTTTTCTTTAAACGAGAAAAATAAATTTTCTGTAACCAAGTCGTCTAAAAATTATTCCTGCAATATAAGTAGTAACATAGGTGTATAATATACCGCTGGAAAGCCCACGATTTTAGAAAAGTTAATATGAAATAAAATAATTCGTACGAGTGAATATAATTTTTCTGTAAGCCCGTAAGCTTATGAACTCTCGATTTCTCTCCATGTAAAATGATAAATCAATTTTGGTTTCCGCTAACTCCTTCTGAACGACAAGGCGGATTTTGATACGGTAATCATCAGCATTAAGGGCATTCTTTCCTGAAGGTTTATAAGCAAAATACATCGATATTTAGCTTTTCTTTAAACGGGAAAAATAAATATTCTGTAACCAAGTCGTCTAAAAATTATTCCTAAAACATAGTAGTAACTTAGGCGTATAATATACCGTATGAAATGAAATAAATCGTACGAGTTAATATAATTTTTTTGTAAGCCCATAAACTCAAACTCCTAAAGCAATATATTCTAAATTGGTCAGATAGAAATTTTTTAAAAACATAAATAACACCTCATTCAAATTGTACCCGTATGATGCAGAGACGGTTACACTACTTTAAAAAATAAAACACATGTTTCTATTTAAACTAAATTGAATTAATTCTTCTAGAATTTATTTTCTTCTCTGAATGTATTTAAAAATTCTTAAATTTATTTTAACAACGGAGGTAAGTTAAAGTCGTGTGTTGCGCGCACTTTTTTTTTTTTTGTAACTTTCTTTGAATTAAATTAAAATAAATATTCTATTTTATTCTTGTTTAAATAATAATAATAAAATTCTTTATTTATTCTGGGACAAGTCCCTTTAGAATAATATAAAATACAATAATGTGATATTTACTGTCTTAGAGTAAGATTCAAAAAAGAAATATGCAGTGAATAATAATTTAGTAAAAAGGAAAACAATAAGACAAATGACAAAAATATTATAAACCAATATATATCTTCGAAAACTAATGGATGTGAAAATATTTGTAAAAAATATAAGTGATGAATTAAGAATATAATAAATAAATAATTATCATGTTACCATATATAACCTAGACCAAAAAAAAAAATACACTTCTTACTTAGATAAAAAAAAAAAAATAAATAAACAAATAAAAAATTAAGAAACACTTCTATAACTTTTTTCTTTTTACATGTTTTCATTGAAACTGGATCAGTCAGGATTGTTTGAAAATTGAATGCAAAGAAAGTAATGGAATAAACGAGATTTGAAAGTCGTTAAATTTGATTTGATAATCGTATGTTAATTAAAGCGATTACTTCTACAGTGATCATTTGGTGATAAAAAAGTAACTGGGAGGCTTAATGTAAAAATGTCCCGCCATTATTTCATTCATCTTCAATTATGACTTTGAAATGGTTGGGAAAATGATTTTGAATTAGCCAGCCTTGTGATTGGTGGATAGGGGTGGTCCCTAGGGAATGTGGAGGTGGAAGGGAGGGTATATAGGGACTCCAGCCCTCTCTGCCCTGTCCAGTGCCTTCAAGTGTCGTCCGTTCCAGCGCGTGCCCCTTCTCCAGTAGCCTACAGCTCGTCCCAACTGTGAGTACTCCTCACCGATTGGCGAGATATCCAAGGCGTAGCTAATAAATATAAAACATTGCTTTAAAAAAAAAAAAAAAAAAAGGTTTTTAACAAAAAAAAATTATAGCAAAGTTATAAAAAATTATAGCTAGGTTATAAAAAAAAAAAAATTAAAAAAACTATATTTTTTTATGAACGCAGCTATTTATCATAAATTTTCAGAAAGCAATAGAGTTCGTGAATGCAGAAAAAAAAAAAAAAAAAGGCTAGAAAAGCAAATATGTATATGTATACTTATTAAGCAGCAGTATGAACATATACATATTTATCATATTTTATATTATACTCTATTATGTTTTTATTAATAAAAAAAAACCTACCATTCCAAAATGAAGCGAAGACACTCAATTTATATTTTAAATTCAAAGCGAAATACAAGTGAAGGGCTAAAAATCTTTACTTAACAACCTTTTTTTTTTTTTAAATTCATCTAAAAAAAATTATGTAAATAAATTTTTTAGTTTTAACAACTAAAAAAGTCAATAATAAAGGAAATTATGAAAGGAAAAAGTTATAAAATCGTTGTATTTTATATTTCTTCTGACAGAATGAAATTAATTTTTTTAAATTAGTGCTTTATTTTTTTTTTTCTAAGTATCGTGAGTATATATTGCAATAATGGTGTTTAAAAATTTATTAAATATAACCTTTGATGATAAAAGGAGTGTTTACACGGATATTTATGTATTCTTCAATATATTAGTTGAATAGTCGAATTTAGTGGTCACTGAATAAGCATTTATTATGGGATTGCTGCTAACATATACATTATATGCTAGTTAGGAAGTTTTTATGTTAAAAATTATTTTAGATAGTTACCAACCTTATTGGAAATTTATCTAATGAAAATAACTATTTTAAACTTTTAAACATTAGATTCTCTGTAAGCGATGTAGTTCAGGAATATAAAAAAAAAAAAAAAAAAAAAAAAAAAAAAGGCTTGAAAAGCAAATATGTATATGTATACTATTAAGAAGCAGTATGAACATACACATTTTTATCATATTTTATATTATATTCTATAATGGTTTTAGTCATTTAAAAACAAAATACCATTCCTAGATGATTTAATGACGCTCAATTTCTATTTTAAATTCAAAGTGAAACATCAGTGAAGGGCTAAGACATCCAAATTTACCTCAATCACTATTTTTTTTTTTAAAGTCATGTGCTAAAAGAATTGTGATGTAAATTTTCAGTTTAAACAACTACAAAACATCAACAAAAAAGGATATTATGAAGGGATAAAGTTATAAAATCGTTGTATTTTTTATTTATTCTGACAGAATTAAATTAATGTTTTTAAATTAGTGCTTTATTTTTTTTTCTAAGTATCGTGAGTATATATTGCAATAATGGTGTTTAAAAATTTATTAAATAAACCTTTGATAATAAAAGGAGTGTTTACACGGATATTTATGTATTCTTCAATATATTAGTTGAATAGTCGAATTTAGCGGTCACTGAATAAGCATTTATTATGGGATTGCTGCTAACATACACATTATATGCTAGTTAGGAAGTTTTTATGTTAAAAATTATTTTAGATAGTTACCAACCTTATCTAGAAATTTATCTAGTGAAAATAACTATTTTAAACTTTTAAACATTAGATTCTCTGTAAGCGATGTAGTTTAGGAATGTAAAGAAATAAAGTGACTCTAGAAGGAAATATGTATATGTATACTTATTAAGAAGCAGTACGAACATATAATTTTTATCATATTTTATATTATATTCTATAATGGTTCTAGTCATTTAAAAAAAAATACCATTCCTAGATGATTTAATGACGCTCAATTTATATTTTAAATTCAAAGCGAAATATAAGTGAAGGGCTAATACATCCAAATTAACATAATAACTACTTTTTTTTTTTAAAGTTATCTGTTAAAAAAATAACGATGTAAATTTTCAGTTTAAACTACTACAAAACATTAACAAAAAAGGAAATTATGAAGAGATAAAGTTATAAAATCATTGTTTAAGCTTAATATTTCTTCTACCAGTATTAAATTAATGTTTTAAAATTAGTGCTACTTTTTTTCTTCTAAGTATTTTGAGTATATATTACAATAATCGGATTCAACATTTTATTAAATATAACCTTTGATAATATAAGGAGTTTTTACACGGATATTTATGTATTCTTTAATATATTATTTGAATAGTCGAATTTAGAGGTCACTGAATAAGCATTTATTAAGGGATTACTGTTGGATTATATGCTAGTTAGGAAGTTTTAATGTTAAAATTTATTTTAGATAGTTACCAACTTCATCTAGAAATTTAACTATATTCTTTATGAAAATAGCTATTTAAAACATTAGATCCTCAGTAAGCAATGAGTTCGAAAAAGTAAATATGTATATGTATACATATTTTAAGCAGTACGAACATATACATACGTATTTTAGATAATATTCGATTGTGGTTATAGTAATATTTAAAAAAAACCTACCATTCCTTAATGAAGTAATGACGCTCAATTTCTATGTTACAATCAAAGCGAAATATCAGTAAAGGGCTAAGACATCCAAATTAATAATAACTATTTTTTTAAAAATTGATTAGTTAAAAAAAATACTGAAGTATATTTTCGATTTTAACAACAACAAAACATCAAGAAATTATGAGTTATTAAGGAATTAAGTTATATAATCGTAGTTTAAGCCTTATGTCTCTTCTACCAGTATTAAATTAATGTTTTAAAATTTGTGCTAGTTTTTTTTTAAAGTATCTTGATTATATATTACAATAATGGAAAATTAAATCAAATTTTTTTATTAAATATTACCTTTGATAGTAAATAACATTTACTCAATTGTTAATATATTCCTCAATATAACTGTTGGTTCTTTTAATTCAGCGATTACTGATAAGCATTTTTTAAGGGATTGAATATGCTTTTCAGGAGGTTTTCATGTTTAAATTTATTTTAAAATTACTACCAACTTTATTTAGAAATGGAAACTTATAAAAATATTTCGAGCTCTGAGAACATTTTTATAAATATCGCATCCGAAATTCTTTTGCTTACCAAATTATAACTGATTCTCTGTATAACATACTTACATATTCGTGAAATAAAATATTTTATTTTGAAATCTAAATTTATTCAATTTTAGTTTTATACATTTTACTTAAAAAAACTAGTAAATGATCTAATTCTTTTATGATGTGTTTTTAACAAGTTATTAAAAAATAATAAAACTGTACCTTACAGACAGCGTAAAATAGCTCATGCGTCTAACTTTGATCTTAGTTAATAGATAATATTTAAGCTTTAGATAAACACAGATTAATCAAAACTTCGGTTATATTCAGAAAAATTGACGACAGGAATCCTTAAGCGTAGGAAAAAAGTATATTCGAAAATATTACAATGACCCTTTTTTTTCAATTTTTTTATATGCATTTGATAAATAAAAATGAAATTTTAGTACATAAAGCTTCAAAGTTTACAGGATTTTAAATGGGTACAAACATTTGAAAATCAAACTTACAAAAATATTTTAAGCTCTGAAACCGTTTTTGTATATTTTTATAGAATAAAGCATTCGAAAATCTTTTTCTTATCAAATTATAACTGATAATCTACATAATATACGTTAATTCATTTAATAGTATAATATATTATTTTAAAATGTAAGTTTTAAATTTTAGTTTTGCACATTTTACGTATAAAAATTCGTATAATTATACATTTAAAAAAATGATGATACAGTTTATAAAATATTCAAACCTTTAAAAATATAATGTACAATTTTGTTTTTTATTGCCATGGAAAAGAACGTCATAGAAAATAAGCTTCTTTGGAAACTAATATAGGAAGAAGTGGAATTACAGCACAAAAGTGTTTGAAGTTTGCCTGTTTAGGTTTATATTCCACTCAAGAAAGTATTAAAACATCAGAATAGCTATTTTATTAGTCAATAGTATTAAAACTTTTAGGCAAAAAAAAAAAAAAGAAGTTGTCTTTTAAGCCAGTGTCAAATTATGGCTTTATTTAAAAATAAAAAACAGGACTTGTTGCTTAAGTATTCATAAATAGAAAAGACATAAAAAAAAAAAAAAAAAAAAAAAAAAAAAAATATATATATATATATATATATATATATATATATATATATATATATATCAGGGAATTGAAATTGGGAATAAATATCAACTAGAAATATTTCTTTGAATTTAATAAGTATCCTCTAATAATAATATGACTTACGTAATATATCAAACTAGCTTAAGAATAATATTTAATAAATAAATATTTATTGTCTTTATCAGGAGAGTCTTTATTTAAGTTATTCTCCAGGAAGTATATAACTCAAATAGTTGTTGTATTTTTTTCTCTCGTTAATTATTCTTATTTCTAGTTTTCAGAAGTTTTTCTAAAAAAAAAAAAAAAATAAAAAAAAAAAAATAAGTTGCTTATTACTAACATTTTTCGTTTTGTGGTATTATCCCTTCTAAACCATTGTATATTCTGAAATATACACAATAATTTATTTAGTCTTTTAATCCAGAATTAAATTATGGCTTTATTTTAAAAATAAAAACAAGACAAGTTGCTTATGAATTCATAGTATTCTATATATGCTTTTGAATAGAACAAAATAATATCCCCATAATAATAACACAATACATTTACTAATAAACCTAACGATTATTATATACCTAACTAGCTTAAGGATAGTGTTATTACAATATTTAATAAAAATTTGTCTTTTATAAATATTATATTTTATAAATATTCTCCCGTGAAAGTTTGTAGGAAGCCATTATATTTTGCCAGTGAATATCCACTCAACTAGGTATTGTTATTTTTTTTCCCCATTAAATTTTCAAACTAAAAATAAAACGATTATCTAAAAAAAAAATAAAAATAAAAAAAATGACAATTATTTCGTTTTGAGGTTCTATCCATCCCTTCTAAAACGTAATATATTTTCTTTCTATTTTTAAAACTTGAAGAAGTTCCATTCTTGTTTTTAAATTTAATTAGGCGATTAATTCTTCCAGTAACTTTTTATTGTGTTAATAACTTTTATAATATATAGTAGACATTTCGGGTTTTTTCCCCCCCACCATTTCAAGACTATTAATATGTATGTCATATTTATTCATAATATTGTAGCAAATTGCTACATGTCATCTAGAAAGATACTTTTAGCTAGTATTATGTACTTTTATAATATAATAAATAAATATGACATACAAATTAATAGTTTTGAAAATAGGGAAAAAAACAAAACGACTATATATGTTGTAAAAAGTATTAACAGAATAAAAAGTGACTCGAAAAATTAAATGGTTTATTAAATTAAAAAAAAGAAAGAAAAAAAAAAAAGGTTATTTATTCAGGAATATGTAATTTTTACGTCTGTCATACTGGCATATATACCGTATATTGTGAGTTAAACCCATGGTGTTCAAAACAAACCATAAAAACATTTTCTACAACTAATCCTTTTATGAAGTGTTATAAGTTATTAAAAATTAATAAAACTTTTCCTTACAGACAACGTAAAATAGATCATTCATCTAACTTTAATCTCGCTTAATAGATAATATTTAAGCCTCGGATAAACACAGATTAACCCAAACTTCGGTTATATTGGAAAAAAAATTACGAAACGAATTCTGTCATTCATAAGTGTAGACAAAAAGTATATTGGAAAATTTTTTAATGGTCCCTTTTTTTAATACTTGTTTTTTGTCTAATGCATTGAAATTTTAGCGCATAATGTTTCAAAATTTGAAGCGTTGAAATTTTATTTTTAGAAGATTCGAAATGACTGGGTCGTTATGCGATTAATTTTATTTTTCTGAGGCACACTTATAATGTAATGTAAAAATCAGCAACCTTGACTTTTGATATTTACAACATACTTGTGCAAATTGATTTATCCTTATTTGTATTATAAATAACACAACTTTCACTCACTCCTTCTCATATCTTATTTGATCTGCGTTAAGTTAAAATTAAATTACGTTTCTTATAGATTTTATGCAAAATCTGGTTCTAAATTATCTTGCAGAGCAAGGTATAACTTTCTTTTTTCTATTTTTTATTCTAAGTTAATATTTGTATCGGGTAAAGAGAAATGACTTGTTTTATCATTAAGAGAAGAAAATAGTACATTGAATGAGATCGTTTTAAAATTTAAAGACCAATTTAATAAATTCTTAATATTAAAAACCTTTTTATATCTCAATATTTTTAATATATTTTTGTACTAATTGAATTAACTAAAATAAAAATAAATACTTTTATTTTTCTTTAGACATTTTAGAAATAGCTAGATTTCATTAGTAGCGTAGTGTTTAAAAAAAAAAAAAAATCATATTTACTTTTACTGAATATACAAAAAAAAAAAAAATTAAATCAGTAAAAAAAATGCAAAGTATCCAATTTTAAATTTTCGAGAATTATTTCAAAAACGAAACCATTTAATTATTATTACCCATTTCATAGATATACACACCTCTTATTCTCACTACATATTTCTTCGTTAATGCATTTTTATGAAAATGAATATTTTTTTTTTTTTTTAAGGATACTAATTAATTTTCAACAAAACTTTTTTTTTTTTTCTGACAACAGGATGTTTTTTTTTGTTTGGTGTTATGGGGATATACCATAATTTGGTCTTCAGCCTAAAAACAAAATTTAGACAATGGCCACTTTACTATGAACAATAATGTTAATAATGCCACAATTTATTATTAATATATATATATAAATATCCCAGTCACCATTTAAAATTAATAAAAGGAAGAAAACAAAATTATATTTGCAATATACAATCATTTTCTAATTACAACCATTTAATCATTTTGTTTATCGTTAAAAATTCTCAATTTAAGATTCTTTTCCAAACAGTAATTGCTTAACAGTCAAATGAAATAATAATTGTAGGAAAATTCACAAAAAAATAAAACTAACTAAAAAAAACAAAACAAATAAATATACGAAAACGTATAAATAAGTAAATAAATTATCTAAAATGAGATGAAATAATAATAATAATTAAGTAAAAGTATGAATGAAGCACATTAAGATAGTAACATAACAATAATAAGATTGTAAATAAAAATTAGTAAATTAACATATAAGCATATATTATTTTAATGGTTGAATTTATTAATAACATTTAAAAGAAGGTGTAATACACATTTTTAACTAAATAATAAGTGTTTTGTGCTATTATGTATGTAACGTTTAAGGGAGGATTTATTGTAATTGGTTATTTCTTTTATTAGTGGGTTCAAAGATCTTGTAGTTTTTCTATATGTCTCGGTTTGGGATAAAACTAGTTATTGTGTTGAGGGAAGTTCCAAGTCTGCAATATTTATTAATATTTGTGTGCAACAATGATAGCAAATGTAATTAGATGGAGGAAATATATATATATATATATATATATATATATATATATATATATATATATATATAATTTTTGTGTTATCAAAATAATAAATGTTGATAAAATAATAATGATAAACAATCTTCTCTATGCGATTTGAATTTTAAAACTTTTTCATTTTTTAACTTGTAAAATTTATATTTTATTAGATATTGGTTTATTATTTTCTAAAAAGGACTGCTGTAATTGAAGAAAAAAATTGCTTTGTCGAATAAGTAAGATCTACGTTTCAAGAAACGTAAAATTCAAATAACGAATAAAAAACAATCCGTCTGTCCAACGCACAAATTTATAGCGTTTTGAAATTAGCAGTGGTGATTAGCAATTTTCCTCTGATTAATTTATCGCTTTTCATGTTAATTAATTGCCTGTAAACAGTTATATAAACTGTTATACCCTAATATATTTATTTGGAAATAATAAACCATTGTGTAATAATTTGCAGTGTTTTTCCTTTCACTTACATATGTATGGAATGTATAGTAAGAAAAAGTATTGAGAACATAAAAATGTTTGAATTACAGTTTTCAACGGAAATACATGTTTTAGGGTCCTCTGAGTCCAAATGACCAAGTCCTACGACAAGGTCTGGGTGTCCGTGTGTGGCAAGACTAGTACAAAAAAGTCGTACGAAACTAAAATTTTATATTTAATACAACTATAAGCCCGAGATGTTACAGCAACTTTTTCATCAAAATTGGCGAACCAGAAGAGCCACTTTATGCCACGCAGTTTGCACCTTTTTATGATTTTTTCAAGAACAGCTCTAACGATTTTGATTAACTCGCTATACCGATGTAAAATTTAATGGACTTTCATATCATATAGGTCTTATTCTGATTGAAACAGTCTGACGGGGCTTTAATGCCGATATTCTAAATTTTATTTCTTTAAAGTACTTACAATTTTACAGATTCGAAAAAAATAACTATATCATCTTGTTAGCATTGATAAAAAAACGGTAAATACATAAGTTAAACGAATTCGGTATCCAAGTAAAGGAGAAAAAAGGAAAACGATTTCTTATACAATTTTTGAACATAAGAACATTAAGATAGTTGTATAATATACCGTTGGAAAGCTGAAGGTTTTAGAAAAAATATTATCTTATACACTAAATTGTAAAAGTTAACGTAGAGTGATGAAAAACCGACAACACTAACTGATTTAATAATATAATAGATTGTTTAATAAAACACTTGTTCCTATCGAAACATAATTTAATTAATACTTTAACCTTTTTACTTTCACTTATCTATATATACTTTAGGTACTGAAGTATAAAGGTATATACTTTAACTGTAATTGAAAATTCTTAAATGGACTTTAACAACGGAGTTTAGTGCAAGTCATGTGTTGCGCAACAGGTTTTTAAAAAATATTTAATTGATATAATATTAGAATGTTTCAAAATATTAATAGAATTATTAAAATCTCGTAATGATTATGTATATTTTTAAAAATTTAGCTTGATGTAGAGATTGGCTATTAGAGTAAGGGGCTGAGGGTAGGCCACTCCACACTACTACGCTAGTGAACATAACATAGTCAGCAACTTGCAGGCGTTATTTATGAATATCTACAGCTTAATTTATTTTCTCTTTTCTTAATTTATTTCATTATTAATCCAGACAATTAGTATATTAAAAAAAATTATTTATATTTCGTATTAGACATAAAAAAAAAAAAAAACTGGTGCGCCCAACGACTTTCAATTACCTTTATAGTTAAATCAATTTTTTTTTTTTTTTTTTTTTTTTAATATTTATTGGTATTTACAACTGTATAATAAAATACATTTAGTAAATGTGATACAAGATAATTTGACATGATTCATATGAAGGGATACTACCCATTGGCAGCTCCCCAAAGACTATGTTAAACAAGAAGGTCTCGGGGCCATCTTCTTTTCAGACGTCTCGGAGGATTATCAGGGATTGTAGAGGAAGCAAGGATTGAAACTAGTGGGTTAGAGTGGGAATGGAGTTTGTCATGAAAGGAGTGGTACCTGGTTCGGGCCAAGTCAGCAACAAAGGGAATATTAAGGTCTTTATGGATGAGTTTATTTGTGACAAAATAAGGAGCATTGAGGATTTTTCGAAGGATTTTGGATTGTAAGGATTGGAGACGAGATGAATTTGATGGTTTAGTAGAGCCCCAAATCTCTACTCCGTAAGTCCATATTGGTCTTATGATGGTCATGTAGATGAGTCTTTTGTACTTAAGTGGAAGGTTTGAGCGTTTGTCCAGTAAGTGTTGAAGTAGTCGAAAACGTCGAGCAGTTTCTTGTCTTTTCAGTCTTGTATGAGGGTTCCAAGTGAGACGCTTGTCCAGGTGCAGTCCTAGGTATCGGATCTGTTCAACTGGGACAAGAGGAGTGTTATTGAAGGATACTGTTGGGCAGGTTGTCATTGGTTTACGACGAAGGGTAAAGGTTATTTGGTGGGATTTATTGGAATTTATTTTTATTCTCCAATTCTGACACCATACTTCAAGCTCTCTGATATGGGATTGAAGAGTTTGGGAGGCAATAATTGGATCGTTGTTGACTGATAACACACAAGTGTCATCAGCATAGGTAGAAAGGAAAGTGCTAGGATGGGATGGGATATCAGCTGTATAAACTGTGTAAAGGATGGGTCCTAAAATACTGCCTTGAGGAACACCTGCATACTGATTAAAAAGGGATGAATAGGAATTATTATGATTTACTTTGAAGGACCTGCCTGTGAGATAGGACTGGATAATGAGGAAGTATGTAGGTGGAAGGAATTTACGCAGTTTGTAAAGCAATCCCGGGTGCCACACTCGGTCAAAAGTAAATCAATTTAAGAACTTTTTAAGACAAATGATTAAAGAACCAAACTGAGTTTCGATAGAAACATTAATTTTAGTTTAAATAATCTTAAAATTGAAATTATTATCTAGTCTATTACCTTATACAACTTTTTATGTAAGATAACATCTTTTCTCAAATATATATCTTTCCAACAGTATGTTATAAATATTATTACTATTCCTATGTTTTAAAAAATAAATACAATAACAAAAATTCTTGTTCTTTTCTCCTTTTTTAGGTTATTAAATTCGTTTAGACATTTTTATAAATGTTAGGTAGGAGGAGATTTAAAATATCTGTATTTAAACCATATCAGATTTATTTTAATCAGTATAAAACTTACACGATATTAAAACCCATTAAATTTTACATCGATACATAGTTTTCGATTCATACGGCGAGTTTAATGTTAAAGCCGTTATTAAGAAACTGATAAAAAGGTGAGAAATGCATGGTATAAAGTAGCTCTTCTGATTCGCTGAGTTTGTTGAAAAAGTTGTTGTTGTTTTTTTAGCTTGACTCGCCACATACACAAAAACCATTTCGCGGGTCTTTGTCATTTGGATTCAGGGGACACTAAAACAGACATTTCTGGCGAAAAATCCAATCCAAAAATGTTCTGGATCCCAATACTTTCCTTTAATTTGTTTTTCATAAGCTGGTATGTGGAAGTAAACATATTGTGCTTTTTATTTTCGGAAATTTGTTTATTATTACTTCAAAATATATATTCCCTTTGAATGGAGTCACTTGTAGCATGGTGGTTAGCATAACATCCTCTATGCTCAAGATCCCGGGTTCAAACCCGCAGGTGGCCCTAGGATTTTTTAATGGGAGTAATGCCGTCCTTCGGAGGAGACGTTAAAAGTTGGCCCAGTGTCTTTGAGATGACAGATACTCGTTAATGATCCCAATCCTAATTGAACCTGGGTAGGCAAAATTTGGACCCCCACTGTAGCATCGTCTGATTAGACACAGCAGCATAAAAGAGCGTTAAATAAATAAACAAACAAATCCCCTTTGAAATTGTAATGGTTAAACATTAATTAAAAATTTCTGTTAAAAAATACAAACTGAAATTTTTTGATTAAAATCAACCATTGTTTTTTAACCCTGAATTAAAATAGTAGCATAAGGATCCAGATTGGGCATAAAACTGAGACTTATATGGAAGGATGTTGGTTACCAGATTCATTGATAAAAACCGTTTCCATGGTGCGAAGGAATGCTACCCATAGCTCGATAAGCAGTCCCTTAGGGACCAATTCGGAAGTCATCTTACTCCAGGCATATATTCAAACAGTTGGGTTCAAGGACAGTCAGTGAATAGGTCAGGATGTGTGGATTTTTGTTATTCGGTTTTAGCATACAGTTAAATATATTCGTACTCTAAAATGAGTATTACCGTACATTTTATTCCATTTTAATTATAAGTCGATCTATTCGAAATCGTCCTGACTTTGCGGCACGAAATTTTTGATTTACGTGATTGACCATCTTGAATATAAAACTACAAATACAATTTTTTTCTGAGCAATACTTTTAGTGTTGCAGCCATTAAAAGTCAGCTTCGCGGCTGAAAACATGTGTATTATTATTATTATATAGGAGGCATTTAAGCCTTGTCATTGAAACCTACTTGATAGTAAAGTCCATTAAATATTACAACGACACACATTGGGGAAAACAGCTGTTCTTTGAGTGCAAAATTCATAATGATCACAAAAATGTTTCAAAATTTTTAAATGCACCCTAAAATATATATTGAATTGAGTAATATCACCATTGTCAATCCAACCCACAAGTTGGTAATTTTGTTTTCATAGAAATCTACTTGAAAAAGAAAGCAAAACAATATTTTTTAGAAACAATGTTTTCCATCTAGTTTTGAACCAATTTTCTTTATATTGAATTGTTATTCACTAGTCCCAATAGGTGGAAAATATCTACTAGGGATTAATGAATATATATCATGGCGTAGGTTGCATATGGGACAAGTTAGAAGAACAAATTTCACTTGACCTAAAAACACTGCTAATATAATTCTGACAAAATTATACAAAAATTAATATCCATAGCTAACTCATGTTATTGAGTGATAATTGAGAGAAGGTAGGTATGGGTTATTTTAAAAATAAAAATTAATTTAAAATAAAAAAGGATTTGTTTTCATTTCACTAGACACTTGTGTTTACGTTTACATGTCTATATAGGAGCATTTAAGCCTTGTCATTGAAAACTAATTGATAGTAAAGTCCATTAAATTTTACAACGACACACATTGGGGAAAACAGCTGTTCTAGGAGTGCAAAATTCATAATGATCACAAAAATGTTTCAAAATTTTTAAATGCACCCTAAAATATATATTGAATTGAGTAATATTACCACTGTCAATCCAACCAACAAGTTGTTTTGTTTTTTCATAGAAATCTACTGGAAAATGAAAACAAAAAAGTCTCTTTTAGAAACAATATTTTCCATCTAGTTTTGAATATTTTTTTTTATATTGAATTGTTATTCACTAGCCCTAATAGGTGGAAAATATCTACTAGGGATTAATGGATACATATAATGGCGTAGGTTGCATATGGGACAATTTAGAAAAACAAATTGTATTTGACCTAAAAAACACTGTTAATATGAATTCTGACAAAATTATACGAATATTAATATCCATAGCTAACTCATGTTATTGAGTAATAATTGAGAGAAGGTAGTTATGGGTTTTTTAAAATAAAAATTAAATAATTAATTTAAAATAAAAAGGCAGAGGGATTTGTTTTCATCTCACTAGACACTTGTGTTTACGTTTACATGTCTAATCTCGTTGGGCTTCTAATCGTTCTTCCGAATTTCGCAATCCGTTTTCGCCACAGTGCGCCACTATTGAGATTCAATGTTTTTTGGATTCTACACCCTAGGAAATGTCAAAATATCGAAGATTATGTTGATTTCAATACTTTCTTTATCCAAGGAGTAAAAATCGATGGGTTTCTAAAAAAAGTATTATATGAACAATGTATGTAACTATCGATGCCGCAAATAGCCGCAGATGATTCTTGTATAAATTGTTTTAACAGTCCATTTAAAAAAAGTGTTTGTTGGATTCAAAGTGAATCCTAGAGTGTAGGAATGATTGAAAGTAAATTTTCAAAAAATAACAAAATTTATATGTACCATCGTATTTTAATTATTAATTTTGTATCTGTTATCTTCAATTGAGACGTTGATTTCCAAAAGGTACTATATCCATTGTAGGAAATTTTACAGGAGGCGCGAAAATCACTAATTATTATATTATTAAATTAGCTAATTTGATTCTTTTCGCATTAAAATCAAGAATTGTTTTTTTTAGTATATTAATAACATCATATTAAAGATATGAAATGAGATGTTTTGGTATAATTTGGAACGAAATTAAATGTGTAATTATTTCCTTTAGAAAATAATTATATTTCTAAATTGCATTTATAAAGGGCTTGGGTGTTCATTAGATAAAATCAAATAGGAGATTTAGATATAATTAATTGATGAGAATACAAATATGTAAAAAAATCAATTTTGTAAAAAATGTCCTTTAGTACTTTTTGGAAATCAACGTCTCAATTGAAGCTGCCATTTATGATTATAATTAAAAAAAAAAAAATTAAACTTAAATCTAAACGGAGGTCTGAACCGAACTGAGATATCAATAGGCATTACGGTCTGTTAATTAAAGGATGTTTAAAAGGTAGAGGGACTCGTTTTCATTTTTCAAGACACTTGTGTTTACATCAGTAATAATATTAGGCTTTTAATCGCACTTTCGAATTTTAACTTTTGCACTCCTAAAATAGCAGTTTTCCCCACAGTGTGACATAACGAGTTCAATCAAAATCTTTAGAGTCTTTTTCAATAAAATCGGAAAAATGTGGAAAATGCATGGTATAAAGTAGCCCTTTTGTACGATGATTTCTTATTGTTTCAATAACACCTGAAGCATATGCGCTTCTAAAATATTAAATTTCAGTTTTCTACAATTTTGCGGGTTTCGCCATTTGGACTCAGGAGAGCCTTAAACGTATATTTTCTATGAAAATTTTCCCGATCGCAATACTTTCCCTTACAATATATTTCATATATAGCTAAGTAGCAGTAATAAGGAATATTGTATTTACTTTTTCAACTTATTAGAACAGTCATATTTTAGATCTCATTACCGTTACAAGAGCTTTATAGTTAGACTTAAAACTACCTAACAATATATTGATTTGCCTTTATCAATATTCTATTAATAAGTTTTTTTCTGACAAAATAAAACAAACGAAAATATCTGAAAAGCTTATATCCGGCGAACGGAGAGAGACCTTGTGTAGCCCACAGCTATTTCTAGTCCGGAGGTGGAAAGAAAATATTGCCAATATTTATCTCAATATTATTATTATGAGCTACTCATACCACGTTTTTGTTTGCGATCTTAAAATAATACTACACGGATCTTCTTGAAATATCTATGATGTTCTAAATGAAGAACAAAAAATAGAAGAAAAAAAAATATTGAGGATGTATAGTCGACTGTAGAACCTATTATAGGTGGAAATAATTGGGAGTAAGTCTTTTTTTAAATATTTTAATTCTGCCAAGGTTTCGTTAATAAAAACCGGACTCGAAATAGGACTCGAATTAAATACCGATAAGACGAAATAAATGATTAGTAGCAGAAACGGTGGCGATCTTGGTGATATTGATATATCAGGGCATACTTTTGAACACGTAGAGAAATTCAAGTATTTAGGTTCATGATAACAAGAAAAAATGAAATCCAGGTTAAAGGTGGGAAATGCGTGTTATTATTCAGTTGCTAAGTTACTTAGCTCACGGCTTCTATCTAAAAACTTAAAGGTTAGAATTTATGAAACTATTATTCTTCCAACGGTTCTTTACGGATGTGAAACGTGGCCGCTTACTTTGAAGGATGAACAACGGTTAAGGTTAAGGTTTTCGAAAATAAGGTACTGCGCAAAAGATTTGGTCCGAAGAGAGATGAGAGCACTAGGGAGTTTAGAAGGTTGCACAACGCGGAGTTGCGGAACTTGTATCCTGTGAATATAATTGAATTGATAGCGTCACGGAGACTCAAATGGGCGAGTAAAATTGTTGGGCTCGGTGAGGAACGGATTCCGAGAAAGTAAGTATTTGCATATCCGACTGGTAGGCGTCTGAAAGGTAGACCGAAGCGTCGATGGGAGGATTGCGTTAAGGCTGATCCTGGGGGCTTGGGCTTGAACGGAGTACATTGGACGAGTCTGTGTAGACGGAATATGGTGGTATCGGCATCGAACCTTCGGGTTCGGTAAGCCTATTATTATTATTGCCAAGGTTTCGGCTCAAGATTGTGAGCCATCATCAGGGCTACAAACATCAGAACAAAAGAGATACATATTAATGTGATAATGAAAACTTTTTTAATGTAGTGACAATGATATAACAAGTCTATAGTTTTGTTTTTATGCTTATCATCATCATTTTGTTTATCATATTATCATTATTTGTATCTATAATATTTAAGTATGTTGGTATATTTACTGTTTTATTTTAAATGTTTTCATTGTCACTACATTAAAAAAAAATTCATTATCACATTAATATGTTTTTCTTTTGTTCTGATGTTTGTAGCCCGGATGATGCTCACAAGCTTGAGCCGAAACGTTTGCAAAATTAAAATATTTAAAAAAAGACTGACGTCCGATTATTTCCACCTATAATGAAAACAAATAAATTAATTATCCCTGATTACGTCCCGAGGCCTCGAAAGAAGATGGCCTCGAGATCTTCTAATTTAGATTATCCAGTGGAGCCAATGGGCATCTTCTCTTCATGTCTGTTTCATTTGTTTTCTATGTTAGCTGATTTACTTGATGTATTAACAAATACAGTTGTAAATTTTAATAAATAGTAATTAAAAAAAATATTAATCGTGTATAACTGAGAGAAAATACTTTATTAATAAAGTAGTGCATCCCAACTATAATGGACTGTTTAAAACACAATAGAAACGCAATAAATTAAACACAACTTTTGGACCGATTCTTGCACCGGGAAGAGAGTTGCGATATTAGAATGTGTCCTTTTAAGTGTAGTAACCCTGGTTACCATTGAAATATTTCGATTCGTATCCTTAATAAAACGGAATCGAGTCCGAAATAGTGGTTCTCTTAAATTTTGAATTTTATACTAGTCCCATGATATGTCATTCGTTAAGAATTCTTTAAACGAGAATAGCGAATTGATCTAAAAATAAAAAATAAAAAAATCTGGTGCGGTAAACAGAGGACTTTCACTTACCTCGGCTGTTAAAATCAATTTAACAACTATTGAATAAACTTAAATTTAAAAAGTTTTAAGGTAATATAAATATAATTTTTATTCAATCTCATTGGAAATAATTTGTATATAAGATAATATATTTTCTAAAATATTTAGCGTTCCAACAGTATATTATACGTTTATGTTTCTGTTCTTAGGTTAAAAAAAAAATTACATTAAAAAATATTTTGGCTTTTTTTCTCCTTTAGTAGGTAGGTCCTCAAATTCGTCCGACTTTTATATTGAGCCGATTTTTATCATTAAAAATAAGACGATATGGCTAATTTTGGTGAATCTATAAAATTAAAGGTACTTCAGAGGAAGACAATTTAAAATATCGGTATTTAATGAAATTATAATTATAAAAATTAAATTAAACAATAAAAATAAATTAAAAGGCATTCAGAATATTTCAATCAGAATTAAACCTATTTCACATCTCAGCCCATTAAATTTTACATGGATATGGAGAGTTTAATCAAAATCGTTACAGCCGTTTTTGAGAAAATCGTAAAAAGATGCAAAATTATGATCTTCCCAATTCAATCCTACACTGCTCCCATCATTTATATGCTGACGACTTTCAGATCTACCTATCTTTCCTTCCTTCTGAGTTATTAGTAGCATTCACCAAAATTCAGGAAGACCTTGAAAGAATCAGTGACTGGGCAACCCAGAATAAACTAAAGTTAAATGCTATGAAAACTCAGGCCATCCTAATAGGTTCCAATTCCCTCCTCAGAGCCAATACTACATTTCCTAGTTTAATCCTAAACGATCACCCAATTACCTTCAGTTCCACTGTCAAAAACCTAGGTATTACCATAGACCAAACCCTTTCCTGGAAACCCCACATTGCTCAAATTTCCAGACGAACTATAAATACTCTTAAGTACTTCCATCGCTCCCGTCACCTCCTCCCACTTCCCACCCGTAAGATGTTGGTTTCCTCGCTTATTTTCCCCCACTTAGATTATTGCTGCGTGGTATATGGGGGCCTCTTGACTGTACTTGATGACAGACTCAAGCGGATTATGAATATGTTTATAAGATTTATCTTCGGTACCTTCAAGAGATCACCAGTAACCCACTTATACAGCGAATTGAAGTGGCTCCTACCTTCCATACGTAGACAATATTTTCTAGGGACATACCTCTACCAAGTCATTAAATCTCAACATCCTCCATATATTCACAATATCCTTCAATTCAAATCCTCAATTCACTCACTTGAAACCAGATCACGCCATTCTGACCTTTACATTCCTACCCATAGGACCAAATCTTTTGATAATTCCTTTTATATCCGCTCTGCATCTCTCTGGAATTCCCTACCTAATCATATTCGCCATGCTTCTTCCCTTCTCTCATTCAAATCCCATCTTATCCAACACCTTCTAGGATCTCAAAGAGACGCTCACTAAATGTAAAATTGATAATTCACTATCTTACTTTCAACTTAAGATCATTTTATTTTAATTTTATCAGAATCCTAGAGTTATGGATTAATTCATTTATTTTGAAATTGTTTAGCTCTATTATTTTATAGCAGATTTTTTTTTTTTTTTCTTTGGTTTATATTCCATATATTTTTTATATATCTATATGAATTGGTCTTATTTTTATTTTTTACACATTTGTAAATAAAATTTTATTTTATTGGTCTCTCGGCCAGACACATTGAAATGTATATTTACTGTACAACATTGTTATTCTTAAGGGACATAGTCCCAGAATAAAGTTATTTTATTATTATTATTATTATTATTAAAATTCATTGTATAAAGCTGTACTTTCGGTCAGCCGATTTGAGTGAAAAAGCTGCTGTAACATCTCGGGCATAGATGCTCTTAAAATATTTCTTTATTTTTTTATTTATTAATTTATTGAAATTTACAACTGTATTAGTAAATACATCAAGCGCATTGGGTCATAATATAGATATTATACAAGAAGAGAATATGCCCATTGGCAACACTCCACTAGGTAATCTGCACTAGAAGGTCTCGAGGCCATTTTCTTTTCAGACGCCTCGGAGGATTGTCAGGAATGGAAGAGGAAGCAAGGATTGAAACTAGTGGGTTAATGTGGGAGTGGAGTTTGTCATGGAAGGAATGATACCTCGTACGGGTCTTAAAATATGAAATTTGAGTTTTAACAACTTATCGTTTACATACTAGAAGTTTATATTAACTTGTAAGATTTATTTTATTGCATATTAACTTTTCTTAATCCTTGCACTTTCCAACGATATATTATACGTCTATATTATTACTCATATTTCAGAAATGATTTTTTTTTTTTTACTCCGTTGCTAAAAATTTATTTTTCTCTCATAAAGAAAAGCTAAATTGTAATGTATTTTACTTTTAAATATTTATGAAAGAATGCCCAAATGATAGTAAAAACCGTATCAAAATCCGTCCAGTGGTTTAGAAGGAGTTCACAGAAAACAAGAATCGCTGTAGCATTATATATATATATAATATATATATATATATATATATATATATATATATATATATATATATATATATATATAGAAGAGACAAACAATCACGAACATCTAAGTATATAAATTACACGTTTCCACGTAATTACTTCATTGGAAATCTTCAATGGGGATTTTTGCGAAACTTTTTATATGAATGTACAATATAATTAAAGCTTAGGTAGGTTTCGCCATCACTGAAATAGTCCGACATTAATACATGAAGTATTAATAAAGTACACTATACCTATTTCGTAAAAATAGAATATTTACAGCATTTGTTTATTTATTGAAGGCATGATTTTTCAATATGAATGAATAGTAATAGTTCCTGATTCATTCTTTCCACTCATAGTATTAGTGTTTTTTTTTCTAATGATTCAATTTCATGAAACGCTTCTAACTAAGCATGATATGCACAACGTGGAAAAATTAATCGTTCACAGTAAATTCTGTCAGCGATGCATACGAGGAACACTTAGCGGAGGATTGCCTTCGGTTGCAGATCTAAACCTGCCAATTACATGACACGAGGAACGGAAGTGGAGGACCTGGAATCGGAGATGTTCCAGACTGGCTCCAGCCTCAAATTATCGTGAGGATAACAAGGGCCGTTTATGGTAGCGGCGTGTTCTGAGAAAGATGAGAGGAGATTTACTATTGGCTGAAAGGAAGGCCTTAGCAATCAGTAAGCCAATCCGAAGGGAGGTTCGGATTGTTAGGTCCGATACAGCAAGTATTTATATGTGAAGTGATTGTAGTGTGCCGGTCGCCTATTATGAATGGACGCAGGGAGTCGGTTCACCGAAAGATAAGGATCGCCACATTTGCTCCTTCATTAGAGATGCCAGGAAAGAGAAAAGAAGTTTGCATTCTGGTGGGAGGGGGGGCCATCGATGATATGAATCATTGAAATTACCCGCTGTCCGGGCTTGGGCTTGTTTACTAATAAATTCTCGTAGTGCCTTTGCAGCTCTTGCCGCTTCCTTCCGCCTCAGTCATCTCTTGTTAGCTAAAATTTATTGCCCACTTTACACATCATAAAATTGGCATGAGCAAAAAAAAATGTATATACTGAATGGAAAGACGTGACAGTGCCAATGTTTCTTTTATATTAGAATGAGAAACATATAAACTTATTCTAGAAAAATTAATATAAAATACAGGTACACACACACACACACACACACATACATATATAGGGATCGTCTTGGTCTAGTGAAAAGAGCACTATTCTACTGTTCTCCGGCTCTCGGGTTCGATCCCCGGCCGGGGCAGAATTATATATTTTGTTATTTCACCCGTGGTGCGATCCTGGGTTATGGAGACCCTCCTAGAACCTGACGGCTGTGCGTGAACTAGATCTAGACCTAACAATTGTTTACGATTATTTCCCCTGAGGAGAGCGATGGAACATAAATTCGCGGCTTCATATTTTTTCTTCCCAATGCCTCTTCATCCTCTTAAAATGCTGCTCTTTTCTTTATTCAAATTTTATATACTTAGTTTTGTTTCGGCTTCCGGGACTGTTTTGAAAAGTCTCTTTGGACCTATTTTAGCCATTCAGTCCCGCATTCACCCTTACACATAACATCAAACGGCTTCGTTGGCATTCTAGATTCTTCCATTCTACATATATGGGTGTGAAACTTAGCTCGGCGTTTCTTATTTGTTGCGTTGACTCTTTTATTTCGAAGTTCGTCCTGAGATCTTCCTATCCAAATGCCGTCCTTATTAAAGGCTCCATAAATTCTCATAAGAATTTCACTTTATTGTTATTCTAATTCTAGAATGTCTATTGATTAAGCTGCGTTGATAGCTTTTCGAAGAATAACCGTTCTATAATCCCTCAATTTTAATATAACACTAGAATTCAAAAAATTAAAAAAAATAAAATAAAAAACCCATATCTCTAAAATACATGTCTCGGGTATAGTACTTTTTCGTAGATTAGTGGATAATCTGTACTGTTTCACGGCGAAAGGACGTGCAAGGAGGTGATTAGCCTAAATCGCGATCAGGTTTCTCTCTTATTTTGGGTAACCACTTTGTAGAGACTAGACGTGCCCTAGGTGGGTGTCTCCTGTCGCTCCACGGCTGAAATAACAGAATTGATAATTCTTCCTAAGCCGAGGTTCGAACCTGGGACTCGGAGAACTGTAGACTAGTGCTCTACAGACTAGACTCGCCACTCCTATAACATAAATATATAAATTATTTTGATATACACTGAAATTAAATTCAAAGGGGAAATAAGTAAACCGGTTTAGAGGGGAAATTAAAACAGGGTTAATACAAGGTAATGGATTACGACCTATTTTATTTAATATAATTTTGGACAAAATTATGAGAAAAATTTGGAAAACCAATATATCTGGTGTAAGACGATAGAGTAAAAATCAGGACGTCAGCTTTCGCGAATGATCTAGTACTTACGGCGGAAAGTAAATGAGAGGCAATTCATGAGATGAATAAATTAAAAGAAATAGGGGGAAGAGCCTGGTTAAAAATGTCATTAAAATAACCCTAAATAATTAATAATGAATAGGGAAAAAATGAAGACTAAATATGGTAAAATCAGGGTCTGTGAAACAGTTGAAATACTTTGAGGAACTCGTGAACTACAATGGCCTGCAAGCAACACAGAGTAGGAAAGTGAAATAAATTAAATTTCTAAATAAGATTCTTAGGATAAATTAAGGTTGTTAGTCTGGAGTTTGTTTAATAAAAAGAATCTTTCCAGGAAAGTCAAAATTAGACATAAACAGTCATGAAATCCGTGTGCTATATGCGGCAGGGAATAAGGGAATGACGAACATGGGTCCTTACTCAGAACAGAAAAAATATTTTGGGAAATAATATACGGGGCGAGAAGTGTGAGAGGAAGGCTATGAAGATAATAGATCGGAATATGTTAAACAAACTATATGATAAACTACTTATGAAAAATAATAATATAACAAACTTTATTTTGGTTAGTCACATTTCCTTCTTCTTCTTCCTTCACAAGCTCCTTAGAGCCTTTCAGCGTGGACCGCCCGCCTCAGTCTATCGCTTCCACTCATCCCTTTGAATGCCATATTTTTCATTTGGGTAATTGATTTGCCTCTCTTTCTTCCGACTCCCTCCAGGTACTGCATATTCGTAGTTATGGGCCTTCCCACCATTCTCTTTCCTATTGGTTTGGCTTCCATGGGCCATTTGACTCTCCTGTCTCCTGGGAGCCTACACACGATCCCCAAACCAGCGCAGTTAGCGTTCTTCTATTATCTCCTCCAATGCCACCACTTTCAATTCCTCCCTGATGACTTCGTTCCTGACGCAGTCCCTTCTTGTTTTTCCAACTTCGCAGGGATCACATTTCTGAGGCCTCATTCTAGTTATAACTTGCTTTGGGCCTGTCCAGTGCTCTGCTCTATACAGCAGATTGGGAGGAAAATTGTTTTATAAAGGACTGATTTGGTGGCATTAGTTATTTCTTTTGTTCCAATTATGTGACTGATTTGATAGTATGCGAGGTTGGCCTTTTTGATCCGGCTATTAACTTCATGTTCTATCCTTCCATCATTGCTTATGGTTGCGCCAAATACTCGTATGTGTTTACAGTTTCAAGCAATTCACCATGCAGGTCATCAACTACATCAATTAATAATTAAAAAGAATATCTGACAATCGAACATAGTCCCATATAGGTTATTTCTCTATATCACACAAACTATAGAATATAAGAGGTCAGTCGGACCGAAAAAAAATGGGTATCGAATAGTACGTAGCCGTAACTTGGTAGTCCAAGTTAGGGATATATTATGGAAAATTGTATAAAACATTAAGACTCTACTACCTGGAAAGCAGAAGCAAGAAAGTAATGGATTGAGCAAAGAAAGAGGGAGATGGGCAAAAGGAAAAAACAAAGCAATACATATCTATATTACTTATTTTTTGCGTAGAGTAATATTTCTCTGAGGGCCTTTTATGAAGCTCAGGCGGAACCTCAGGTAATAGACTTAAATTACTTTTGTAGCGGGGAGTCTAAAATCATGTCTCATCATGTCGCGCCATAAAGCCGTTGATAGGATATTTAGTAAGAAAAAAACTTAAAGCCTTATCGTTGTTTTTATATAACGATATATCTTTATTACTATAAGTCGTTTACACATATTGTTAATGTATACAAATATAATTGTGTTTGGTAAAATAATTCACTAAGTTATTGATGTATGCTGGCGATATACAGTGAGTGTCAAAAGTATTCGGAATTCGAATTTCTTTTCATTTAATAAGTATATTTCACAACTATGAATTTATATAATTCTTTTTTTTATTTATTTATTTAAAGAAATTTACAACTGTATTAAATAAATACAACAAGTAAATAGGCTTTACATATGATTAGTACACATGATAGTCCTGAGAAGAAACTACCCATTGGTAGCACTCCAATGTCTTATGTTAGAAGGTCTCTTGGCCATCTTCTTTTAAGGCGCCTCGGTGGGTTGTCGGGAATAGATGTGGAGGAGAGGTCACGGATAAGCGGGTTTGAGTGGGCAGGGAGTTTGGAATGAAAAGAGGTATATCTGTAACGGGCCAAGTCTTCAACTAATGGGATATTTAGGTCTTTATGGATGATTTTATTAGTAACAAAGTAAGGAGCATTGAGGATTTTACTAAGGATTTTGGACTGCAAGGATTGGATGCGAGAGGAATTCGATGGTTTAGTAGACCCCCATAGCTCAATGCCATAGGTCCAAATAGGCCTGATAATTGTGATATAAATGAGTTTTTTGTAGTAAGTAGGAAGTTTTGAGCGTGTGTCAAGTAAGTGTTGTAGTAATCTGTATCTACGAGCAGTTTCCTGTCGTTTCAGTCTAGTATGAGGATCCCATGTTAATCGTTTGTCGAGGTGGAGTCCTAAGTACCGAATCTGTTCAACAGGAGTAAGTAGGATATTGTTAAAGGATACGGTGGGACAGGAAGTCATAGGCTTATGACGTAGAGTGAAGGTGATTTGATGGGATTTATTAGGATTTATTTTGATTCTCCAGTTTTGACACCATTCTTCAATGGCTGATATATAATTCTTTTTCTTTATATAAATCTTTAAAAGAGACTCCGATAAAGGAAAATCACTGATCAGATAATCGAAAAGTTTATTGTTTTTAAAAATATCTGATTAATAATGTAAAATTACAAAATCATTCAGTGTCAAAAGTATTCGGAAATCGTTATATCCTGTTGTTTAATGGTCTTAAATGTTCATATTCTCACTAATATTCGACATAATTTTATGTTTTAAACAATTTTCTCCCTCATGCAATATATACCCAACCTTGGAAAGATTTTTTTTTTTTTTTAAATAAGGCCCTAAAATAAAAACACAACGATCTAACAACGGCTTTGAATAATTTTCAAAAGAGAAATAGTTGAAATGTTGAAAAAAATTTATGAGAATATGTGGATAGCTATGTAAAGTGTAGATAATATAATAATTAACTATAAAAGCAAAGAAGTGAGCGTCCAAAAAATATTAAATGTTAAAACTGAAAGAGTGATTATTCATCGAATAAGAAACCAATAACTCATATGAGTAAACCTTTGTTTATTTCTTAATTTTTCAGAACTTCTGGATACACAATAAGTGTTTCAACTGTTCGCCGCGTTCTAAAACAATATAATATATAATATGACGAAAAGAAAAACATGTTACGAGAAGCACGGAAAACGTCTTTCAGCAAGCACAGCAATAAGAGAATAAGCTGAATGTTTGTAACATTTTTTTAAAGAGAAGGTTGATGAATTAAAATGTTTTTAGATGACTCTCATACTAAAATGCATGGTTCTTATGAAGAAATTGTGGTTTGAAGGAAACCAAATAAAGAATTTAGAGAATAAAGAAAAAAATAAAGAATAAAGAATTTCTTATTTGTATATTTTTCAAGTATGAAAAGCCGGAATCAAAAGTAAAAGAAAAATGACGAATAAATTTAATTTTTAACATAACAGCGACCATGACTCTGGGCATATATACGTTATCTATTTAGATGTAGCTGCTAAACAATTTTCAAAAAGTTCTGGGAATCCCTCTTTCATTATTTCTTTCAAATTTAATTAAATATTTGTGGGTCCTACTAAAAAGGAAAATCAGAAAATACTATGTTCAAAATGAAAATGGCCTCAAGAAACAATTAGTGCTTGAGTGGGATAATAATTCACACCAAACAGTCAATTAATTAGTAAGATCAATTTCTAGTGAGATAAAATGTATAATTATACAAAAAGTTTTACCAACTGGATGTTTATTTATGATCACTGCATTAATATAATTACGAAACCACGTAATTCCGAATACTTTTGACACCATTGACATACACTATTTTTAATTTTTTCGTAAATAAACGTTCAAAACTTTAAAAATAAAATGATTATTATCGTAATATTTGTTTTTAGCTATTGGTTAGCTTCCTTCTAACATTACATAGTGGTTAACAACTTCTTAAAAACATAAAAAATAAGTTAAAAGCAAGTAAATTACAGAATGGTACTGAATTCCGAATACTTTTGACACTCACTGTATGTATTTAATTATTTGTGCTGAGCCAGCCAGCTCCATTTGTGTAGGGATTACCCAAAACAAACAAATAAATACTTTTTTCTTTTTAGAAAAAAAATATAACATGGACAAATATTTCTGCTTTTGTTGCATCAGTTTATTATCAAAGCCATATTATCATACATTCATATTTTATATTCACCCATTTTGTCTTAATTTGGAGAAGCTTCTTCTTCTTCCAGTGGCGCGACAGGCCGTGTAGGCCCTGGGCCTCGCGGTGTAAACTCCTGCGAGTTTACACTCACGTTTCACGATGAAATTTTTTTTTAGTGCAGGGTCATCACTCCCTACGACTGATTTTGTGAGTGGCCACCCTTTGGCTGACGGGTCTCACATACCCGGGGGAGAGGTTGTGAGTGAATCCCCATTTTTTTATATCCTTATAAAAGCCCCGCCGGGACTGGGATTAGAACTCAGAACCTGTAGCATGAGAAACTAGCGCGCTAGCCACTCAGCCACGGGCTCCCCGCTTGGAGAATTTGGAGAAGCTAAAATGGCCAATTATTTATAATTTCAAGGAATTTTATTGGATAATTTTATTTATCTTTTCAGTTGGTTATAAAATTCTGTCATCGTGAATCTTTTCCCGTTTTTTTACTAATGCCAACAACGTGGAATGAATACTTTTTTTGAAACTGAAAAATTATATGCATTTTAGAGGAAAAAATATTAAAATATTGGCGTTTATGCCCTGCTAAGATATTGCGATCTGAATAAAACATACATGAAATAAAATCCCATTTAATTTCACTCTAATATAAAGAAGTTTAATCAAAACCATTTGAGCGAAAATAATAAAACGGTGCAATATTTATGTTCACGTTGTTAAGCAGCACTTCTGTCTCTTCGATTTATTTGAAAAAGGTACTGTAACATCCCAGGCAAACATTTGTCTCAAATATCGTGTATAGGTAAGTGAAAGTAAAAAAAAAAAAAAAAAAACTGTAACAAAAATACTGTTAATCAAAATTATACATATTTACAATGTTATAGTTATTTGTTGTCTGCCTAATGCTTATTCTGTAAGTAATATTTTTATTTTATTGATAAGTAT
Source organism: Piezodorus guildinii (assembly GCA_023052935.1). Classification (NCBI taxonomy): domain Eukaryota; kingdom Metazoa; phylum Arthropoda; class Insecta; order Hemiptera; family Pentatomidae; genus Piezodorus; species Piezodorus guildinii. Next base: position 33,175,502 of record CM041295.1, on the reverse strand, counting down.
AGTGAATACATTTAAAAGACAATTATATATCAAGATAAATAAATCGACCTTTCCATTGAAAATTGAATTTTAGATAGCAATAATTTGATATTATTTTTTATATTTTGTAATACCATCTTTTAAAACTTGATCCAAGTATTTCTCATGTAAATAACTATTTTGTACATGAGAAAATCTCTTCAAATAAAAGCAAGAAGATCCTCATACATTATTGTTTTGTAGTAACTTTCACTTGCCTATACTTGAAATATATAGTAAGGGAGATTATTGCAATCATGAAAATTTTCGAAAACGGTAAGTTGTATAAAACTGAAATGACATATTTAAGAAGCATATATGCCTGAAATGTTGTAGTAACTTTTTTTTATCGAAATCATGTAACTGTAGAGCCACTTTATACCATGCATTTTGCACCTTTTTGGCGATTTTCTCAAAAACTAACCGACCGAATTTGATTATTTATTTATTTTGTAACATAAAGGCTTTTCAACCATAAAGGTTATTTAAGCCCTCAACTAATAATGCTGATACAATATAATATAAGTAATAATACTAATAATACATACATATATACTAATAATAATACATACATGATAAATAATCAAATACAATACAAACATTATACATAAATACGAAATAATACATACAATACGAAAATAATACATACAAATATACTTATCACAAAATACATAATAAAATAAAATACATAATACACTAAAACATACATAATACTAATAATACAGATACAATATTTTAAGTTAAATACAAACAATCCTCACACAAGACTGAAACGACAAGAAACTGCTCGAAGATATCGATTACTACAACACTTACTAGACAAACGTTCAAAACTTCCAGTATATTACAAAAGACTCATTTACATCACTATTATCAGACCTATTTGGACGTATGGAATCGAGCTTTAGGGATCTACTAAACCATCTAATTCCTCCCGCATCCAGTCCTTACAATCCAAAATCCTTCGAAAAATCCTGAATGCTCCTTATTTTGTCACAAATCAACTCCTCCATAATGGCATAAACATCCCATTTGTTGTAGACATAGCCCGTGATAGATACTCCTCTTTCCATTCTAAACTCCCTGCCCATACTAACCCACTTGTCCGTAATTTATCTTCCTCAGATATCTCTGATAACCCTCCAAAGCGACTGAAAAGAAAGGGGCCTCGGGACCTACTGTATTAAAATAGTTAGTGTGGTTCTTTCTCAAGACATTTTTATGACTTTTTATATTCATTCTACATATTTACTTATTGTATTCTTTAGTACAGTTGTAAATTACTATAAATAAATAAAAATAAAAAATACAAACAATTATATAAGATAACTACATATAAGAAAAGAATAAAAAAAAAAAACTAAACAAAATAAAAAAAAAATAAATAAAAAAATATATATATAAAATATTGAAAATCAAAAACAGGACCTTTTTTTTTTTTTTTTTTTTTTTTTAAATTTTGGAAAATATTGATGTGTCTTTTAGATAATTCATCAGTTTGGTTAAATCGATTTTGACTATACTCGTTATGTCGGTGTAATATTTAATAGACTTAATCATCCAGGTTTCATTCTTATTGAAATAGTCTGACAAGGCTTAAATACCAATATTTTAAATTTCCATTCTCTAATGTACCTTTAATTTTGTAGATTTCATAAAATTAAACATATCATGATTAGCATTTCAAAAAAAATAGCTGAATATACAAGTTGAACGAATTTCATAAGCAATCCTCCCATCGACGTTTCGGCATACCTTTCGGACGCCTACCAGTCGGATCAGCGAATACCAACTTTCTCAGAATCCGATCCTCACCGAGCCCAACAACTTTACTCGCCCATTTGAGTCTCCGCGATGCTATCAACTCAATTATATTGTGCAACCTTCTAAAGTCCCCAGTGGCCTCATCTCTCTTTGGACCAAATATTTTACGCAGTACCTTATTTGCGAAAATCTTAAGCCGTTGTTCATCCTTCAAAGTAAGCGGCCACGTTTCACATCCGTAAAGAACCGTCAGAAGAATAATCGTTTTGTAAATTCTAACTTTTAAGTTTTTAGACAGAAGCCGCGAGCTAAGTAATTTAGCAACTGAATAATAACACGCATTTCCCACCTTTAACCGGGCTTTTATTTCTTCCTGGATTTAATGTTTTCTTGTTATCATTGAACCTAAGTACTTGAATTTCTCTACTTGTTTAAAAGTATGCCCTGATATATCATTTTCACTAAGATCGCCACCGTTTCTGCTACTAATCATATATTTCGTCTTATCGGTATTTCTTTATCGGTTTTTATTAACACACTTGTATTTAGTTGTAAGGTTTCCGTATCTTCGCCTAGTAGTACCAAATCATCGGCATACCCCAAAACCGGAATCTTATCACCCATATTTAAACCTTTCTCGGTACACGTCACTTTTTCTATGACATATTCTAAAGCTATATTAAATAAAACAGGTGAAAGGGAATCACCCTGTTTCAAACCCGATCGCACCCCAAATCTCTCGGAGTAATTATAACCGATTCTATCTTTATGGAATGTTTCCAACAAACACATCTGTACAACGACTAAAGGATAAAAGAGTAAAATATTTTTTAGGTAAATATATTTTTTTTGATGATAAGAATAGTAAAACACCTGTATAATATACCGTTGGAAAGCTAATCATTTTAGGAAAAATGTTATTTTGTATACATAGTTTTGGAAGGTAATGTAAAGTGTTGAATAGGGCATAAACCTGAGTTATTGTACGTAGCAATTTTATATTGTTATGTTTTTTATTCTAAAACATGTTTCCAACAAAACTGAAAATTGTTTAAAACAAATTATTTTTATATATATAAATAATATATTCAAAGGTCATTTATGAAGATTAAATCAATAAATGGTTACGGTATTTTTAATATGGGATTGGTCCTCCAGGGAAGTCGCCTAAATGAATTTTTATAAAAACCTTCAGATGTTGAAGGTGGCCCTGAGATCCCGCCACCATTGCACACATAATGCTAAGCTAGCGTGGGGGAAATGAAGTGACACGCTAATTACTAAATTATGGGCTTCAGGAGGAAGCTAATGGAGATACTTTTAAATGGAAAAGGTGCAACGTCTAAAGTGGAAATCTAGGTCTCGTGGTTTTTCCAAGAGAGGGCTTGGTTAGAGATCATTCCAATTCCTTTAATTGTCGGGTGGAATATTTTGAGTTTCTATTTAGTAATACGGTAGGCTATGTGAGCCGACGTTTCTAGGATATGACTCATACCTATTACAATTGCCTTAATTATTATACATAGAAGCGAATCATTATACTCGATTCTAGTCTAGTCACTTATAAATTTTAATTTATACATTACATAAAATAATGCATGAGTCAGTTCCTTTTTATTACTTTTTACAGTATTTATTATAACGTATTATTATCTGTCATAATAGAGGAGGAAAGATGTTAAGTGCTATATGTAACCACTTATATCACATAGCAGTTGCGAAAGTACTTAGCTCGCGGCTTCTATCTAAAAAATTAAAGGTTAGAATTTATAAAACTATTGTTCTTCCGACGGTTTTTTACTAATGTGAAACATGGCCGCTTACTTTAAAGGATGAACAACGCCTTAAGGTTTTCGAAGAAACGGTGGCGATCTTGGTGATATTGATATATCAGAAATTCAAGTATTTAGGTTCAATGATAACAAGAAAAAATGAAATCCAGGAAGAAATAAAGTCCCGGTTAAAGGTGGGAAATGCGTGTTATTATTCAGTTGCTAAGTTACTTAGCTCACGGCTTCTATCTAAAAACTTAAAGGTTAGAATTTAAAAACTATTGTTCTTCCGACGGTTTTTTACTAATGTGAAACGTGGCCGCTTACTTTAAAGGATGAACAACGCCTTAAGGTTTTCGAAAATAATTTACTGCGTAAAATATTTGGTCTAAAAATAAACGGCGCCACTGAGGACTCCAAAAGGTTGCACAACACGGAATTGCGGAGATTGTAGCCTGAGAGTATAATTGAGTTGTTATCATACAGGAAGCTCAAATGGGCGTGTAAAGTTGTTGGCCTCAGTGAAGAATGAATTCCTAAAAATTTAGTATTCGCTGAACCGATCGCTAGGCGTCAGAAAGGCAGGCCGAAGCGTCGATGGGTAGATTGTGTTAAGTCCGATCTCGGAGGCTTGGGGAGTCGGTGTAGGTAGTATTTAGCGACATGGAACTTTCGGGTGCGGTAAACCAATTATAAGTATTATTATATCGCTTAGAGAAATTAAAATAATATTATAATTAAGTCGATTTTTGACTAATTTAAAGAAACACTACTTAAAAGAACTGAAGTGAACTTTATTTATAATGCAAAGGAAATTTATTAACATAACATCCCTAGTACTATAATATAATATGGCTATAATTATTTTCAATAAATATTTCTATGAAATTATTTTATGTTGTGTTTCAAGCAACCCAATATATTGGGTTGTAAAATATGTTTGTTTTCGTAGGTTTTTTTTCGGGTGATTTCAATAAAAACATTAAATTCTTTTTAATATTTTAAGTCAACTATATATGACACATTTTGATCTATTACATGTTGCCATCTTTTATGATTTTTTTTTATTTGGTCATCAACAGTTGAAGGATGACTCGAACGCTTTGCGTCTTACAAGTCAAAATTTCTGGTTCTGAACTGACGCCACTTACGGACGGTGCTTTCTTCTAAGGCATCATCGCTATACACACTAAGAATTTCGTTCACCGTCTGTGCAGCGGATTTCCTTTTCGAAAATAAAAAAAATCATTAAATAACGAAAATGGATTTTTTTTAATCTTCCATTTTGAGAAAACAAAATACCACTTAAAGATAATAAATCTCGATTGAAAATTATTCATAAAAGCACCTTCACTAATCCTTTTTTATAAAATGTAAACAATATTGACCAAGTAAACATGATTTTATAAACACAGAGAGAATTAAGTTGAAATGTTAAAAATCTGGTGCGCGCAACACACGTCTTTCACATACCTCCGTTGTTAAATCTATTTTAGATTTTTCGAATACAGTTAGGGATGAAATACGTTTAAAGAATTAATTAAATTTATTTTCGATAGAAACATGTGTTTTATTAAATAATCTATTTTATTATCATATAAAACAATCACTTAGTTTTTGCTTTTCATCACTCTCCATTACATCTTTGTGTATAAGGTAATATTATTTTTTAAATCTTTAGCTTTCCAAATGTATAATATACATCTATATTACTGTTCTCATCTTAAAAAAAAAAAAAAAAATACATTAAAAAGAATTTTTGTTTTTTTCTCGTTTAGTCGATTATCAAATTCGTTGAACTTGTATATTTAGCACTTTTTTAACAACGCTTATAAAACGGTATGCTTAATTTTTTGAATTCACAAAATTAAAGATACTTTAGTGGAAGAAAATTTAAACTACCGGCATTTAAGCTCTGTTGTGATATTTCAATCAGAATAAAACTTATATAATATCAAATCCTATTAAATTCTACATCGATATAGTGAGTTTAATCAAAATCGTTTAAAGCGTTTTTGATGAAATCGTCAAAAGATGCGAAATGCATAGCTCCTCTGGTTGGCCGAGTTTGAAAAGTTGCTGAAATATCTCAGGAATATATATACGTTCTTTAAATGTGAAATTTCGTTATTATACAATTTATCGTTTCTGAACTCGACTTACCACACACGAGCACACATACACACGCAGACCTTTTTGCGGGACTTGGTCATGTGGACTCAGGGGACCCTAAAACTTTTATTTCTATTGAAAAATGGAATAAGAAAATATTTAGGATCGCAATACTTTCCCTTACCATATATTTCCTATATAGGTAAGTGAAAGTAAAAAACGCAACAAACTTATTTTACAACCAAATACTTGGGCAGCACTGTTTTATAAATAAAGTATCTTCTCTCTACTTAGTACCAGAATGACATCTAGGAATGGAATGCTATTGCCTCTAAATCAGAGGAATACTTACACTACGGGATAGGAAAGGTGATGAAGGTAGAGAACTGAAGAAGGGAATTTTTTTGTGAGAGATGTGCTATCGTTTAATATTTATATTGCCTAAACTGTTTCCGTAGGTAAGATCTTTTGTTGAAGTATGGGTATTGTTCTCTAGGGGGCGGGGTGGTCGAGTTGGTTAGCCCGAAAACGAGATGACCAGAAACAATGAATAAAATAATTATATTTCGCGTCTCGGTTGCGGGTGACTTTAAACTTGGCATATATCCGCCGCCCTCACCTCCTGTCCCGGAAACCCCCGTATAGCTTTCAAATTTAGGGGTGGATAAGAAAAAAAAAAAAAAAAGAAGAAGCTTCTTTTCTTTTATAATTTTTTAAGAAGTTTTACTTAATATTTTACACTCGAATAAACACTCCTTAACTTCCTTTTATTACATAGTTTTTCTACGTTTCGGGGTTCTTTCCCTATTATCAAGACTGAAACAATTTTTTTTATTGTTTAATTAGTAAAATTACATTATTTGATTATTTGTCTTTGAAAATTATCTAATTAATTCATAGTGTCATTATTGATTTAAAAATTTAATTTATGTAAATAAATAAATAATTTATAAACTTATTAATATGATTAACCTTTTTTAAAACACTTCTTAACTCACAACACATATTACATTTATAGCTTACTGCTATTCGTCCTCTTAGATGTTTATGGGCTAGCTGTTTCTATTATTTCTAATTTTATACTTTGTACCATTGTATATTCTTCCAGTATACCTATGTAATCCCTGTGCCCTGTATTTATTTTTATTTTTATTTCTATTAATTATATATTCTAATTATGGTTTTTGGGCTATTGTTATATTATTAAAATTTTACTTAATTTATGATGTCTGTGTAATGAGTTCCTAGGTTTTTTGTATCTGTTTTGAAATTTATTGTTCTGTTATTATTTTTGGTAATGTGTATTGCCTCTTGTAATTTTCTATGTTTATTGTTTTGTGATGTATCTAAAATTTCTGTATTTGAGTGTGAAAAAAATAAGTTATTATTCCCTGGGCTTATGTATCTTGGGGGAATGTCCCAAGGTGACCACCTCAAAGGATATCGGATATAAGCGATCTTTTGATGAGTGAGAATGCTAGAGAATTCCAACTACCGTGACGTAGAATCAAATATTTCCACTTGCTGATGTACTTAGAAGAGGGGGCTCGACTTATACGTCAATGGGGGTTTTCCCCGACGATTTAAAGTTGAAATTTTCTCGAGAAACAATTGCGAGAACATACGGTGGAAATTACCGGAGGTAACTAGAGCAACGGAAGTTATGTGTTTTCTTAGCATTTAATAATTGCAATATAATTGCGGGGGCCCTGATGGATCATGTGAACATTAATATCCTTCATAACTCCATGCCATTATGTTAAGTGATGTGTGTTAGGGTACGGACGTCATCATATATTTTGTAGAATGAAAAATTAAAGAAAATTTTAAAAACGACTTACCGTTACCTATGCTACTTTTTATGACCATTATTTAGTTTTATTATTCAACCAAAATATTTTATGGTATATTATGATAACAGGAATCGTTCTTACAAAATCTTAGGACCTTTTAAGCAGCATTAATATTACTACTACTACTAAGCGACTATTCTTTACTCCACTTTTGTTAGTTTCATATTTTATTTTGTTTAATGTTCTGAATTCCTTCACTCACCTATGACTTGTACATGTCATTATTATTATAAAATATATAATAATAATAATAACAGGCCAACCGAACCCGAAGGTTCGATATCGATACCACCATATTCCGTCTACACAGACTCATCCAATGTTCTCCGTTCAAGCCCTATCAGATCAGCCTTAACGCAATCCTCCCATCGACGCTTCGGTCTACCTTTCGGACGCCTACCAGTCGGCTCAGCGAGTACTAACTTTCTCGGAAGTCGTTCCTCACCGAGCCCAACAACTTTACTCCGCAATGCTATCAACTCGATTATATTCACAGGGTATAAGCTCCGCAATTCCGCATTGTGCAACCTTCTAAACTCCCCAGTGGCCTCATCTCTCTTCGGACCAAATATTTTACGTAGTACCTTATTTTCGAAAACCTTAAGCCGTTGTTTATCCTTCAAAGTAAGCGGCCACGTTTCACATCCGTAAAGGACCGTCGGAGGAATAATAGTTTTATAAATTCTAACCTTTACGTTTTTGGACAGAAGCTGCGAGCTAAGAAACTTAGAAACTGAATAATAACACGCATTTCCTGCCTTTAACCGAGACTTTATTTCCTCCTTGATTTCATTTTTTTCTCGTTATCATTAAACCTAAATACTTAAATTTCTCTACTTGTTAAAAGTATGCCCTGATATAATTATAAAATATACAGCAAGGTAAAATATTGAGATCGTGAAAATTTTCGAATTATATTTTTCACCGGAAATAGACGTTTTAGGGTCCCCTGAGTCCAAAAATGTCTGTGTATGTTTTTTTTGTGTCTGTGTGTGGGTGTGGTAAGTCTAGCACGAAAACACTCTTGGCCACACACGAAGTCGTACAAAACTGAAACTTCATATTTGAGACAACTATACGCCTGAGATTTCACAGAAACTTTTTCGCTAAAATGGGAAGTCCGAAAGTGCATTTTGATTAAACTAGCTATATGGATGTAAAACTTAATGTGCTTTAATATAATTTTGGTTTCATTCTTATTGAATTGGTCTGGTAGAGCTTAAATGCCTATATTTTAATATTTTCTTCCTCCAAAGTACCTGTAAATTTGTATTATTAATAATATTATAGGTATAAGTGAATTCTTGACTATTGTATTGATTCATTATTGTTTATATATTTTATTGTAATTTTATGCCGTGTAAATATTGTATGAATGTAGTATGTATGATATCTTTCAGCACTACTATTAATGTCCAAATTGGGACAGATTGTAAAAAAAAAAAAAAAAAAAAAAAAAAAAAAAAAAAATTATCCATATCACTTTGTCAGCATTGGTAAAAAACGAATAAATATACAAGTTGATCGAAATTTATAACCAACTAAATGAAATAATAGCAAACATATTTTTTCCTTTTTTTTTTTTTTTATTTTAACATCGGAATAATAAATGATATAGATATAGAATATACCGTTGGTAAGCTTCAGATCTTGGAATTTTTTTTATCATATATACAAAGTTACATCAGCTAATGGAGTGTGACGAAAAATAGATAAAAATAAGTGATTTTTGTAGATAATAATTTATACTGTTCGATTATTTAATCTAAATTTCTTCTTCTAAAGTATTTTTTATATTATAGATTTGAAAAGGTAATTCAGACTGCCATTTTCAAGAAAATTGTGAAATCGGATAAAAAAAAAAAAAAAATGAATAAAATCAATATACATTAGTTCAAAGAAGAAAAAATCAAAAAAGGTACAAACGTAAATTTTTGTACAACTTCTATTTGAATTTACTCTTCCTTAAACAAAACATCACAAAAAAAAAAAAAAAAAAAAAAAAAAAAAAAAAAAAAAAAAAAAAAAAAAAAAAAAAAAAAAAAACACCAAGTGGAATGTTTTGAATTATATTTACGTATATTCCAAATATCATAAAAATATTTATTAGGAAAGTTTTTGAAGATAAATTTAATTAACATTATAAAATATTTGGGGATGAAAATGATGGAAAATTGCAATAAAATTAAAATTTGGAAATCTTCAAAGCATCCTTGATTAACCTAACACAGATAAGTAGAAGTATTATTTACCGAATTAGAAAAAAACATTTTTTCATTCGTCTAAGGTGCGTTTTTAACGTATGTAACGTTTTATAAGATTCTGAAAAACGGCTTATTTGCTCGAACGTGAAATCATAAAGAATGTCTGTGGTGTTAAGTCAGATGGCCAGGTGAACAGGAAACGTCTTTCTTAGGAATTTGCTACTCGGCACTTAGCTACTCCTATCACTGTATAGTCATGGACTTCCTTCAAGTCTAAATGAAAAAACAATATCTAGGCAACTTTATTTATTTTTTCAACATTTAATTTGGGTGATAATAATGAATAATTTAATAATAATAAAGAAAAAGGATTTAGTCCCTTCTAGGAAAACATTTACTAATTTGTATCACGAGCCTACGAACAATTTTGAACATGATTCCAAAGATGTTCTAGATCTTACAGTATCCCTTGAAATGTGAGCGTGAATTAAGCTTAAACCTTTCAACTCTTCATTCGTATACAGTAAACCCTCGTTTTAATGAACTCCAAGGGACCAAAAAATTCTCTGTTCGTTATAAAAGAATTCTTCATATCCGAAAATTATTTTGTATGTCTTGGTATAAATTCAGGTGGTTAGGAAGAAATATTTTCAGTACAGTATTCGCTTTCAGGCACATGTTTGTTATAAACTACAAAAGCAGTTAAAACTATACACTATGTACATATATCTATCTTATTTCACATTTTACATAATACTTTAAGATTAACATAAATCATCGTTTAAAATACAAAACATTAAAAGAAACTTACAATGTCAAAATCACAGCAATTTATATATAACTTGAAATAATAAAAACTTTTTTTTTTCGCACATCCCGATGAAGATGCAACGGAGGCATCGATTTTATCTTTATTAGCGATAATCGTTAATAGAGGAGATTTTGATATCTCGTATTTTTCGATTTCGACTCAATTTTTTTATCCACTTCTTGGAGAATCGCCAACCTTGTATTTAAATCAATAGATTTTCTCTTGACCTCGTAGGAAACTCGAATTAAAGCAAGGAATAAAAGCAATAAAAACAGAAAAACTAGCTGAAACTCTAGAAACCAGAAGCTGTCACAGAATTGAGCTGAATAGAGGGAAGAGGTAAGGATTTGGACAGAAAGGCGCCGCTTTTTACTGGGAATTAAGACGTATCGTAATTTTTTCTTCTTTATTTTTCGTAATAAACGAACAAATTCAATTCTGAGGACCACAATAACAATATAAACGAGGAGAAAGCATAGTTTTCTATTAATTATTCAAGGGACCGCAACGATAGTTCGTTATAAACGGGTGTTCAGTATAACCGTGTTCGTTAAAAAGAGGGTTTACTGTATATGAAATGGTAATCCATTTCGTGTCATATCTACCGCTTCTGTCAATGAAGTAAATTTAAATATTTTTATTGCCGTTTTTTTCTACTTCAACACTGTCCAGACAAATATTCAAACCTACCACTTAATTACAATAGGCCCATCTACATGACTATCATAAGAATAATCTGGACTCACTGAATTGAGCTTTGTGGCTCTACTAAATAATACAATTCCTTATACGATAACTCATCCATAACGACGTTAATGTTCCATATGTTGCCGATTTGGCCTGAACGAGGTAGCATTCCATTCATGACTAACTCCATTCCCACTCTAATCCACTAGTTTATATCCTTGTTTCATCTTAATTTATGATAATCCTCCGAGGGGTCTGAAAAAAAGATGGTCCCGAGACCTTCTAGTTTAGTGTAGTTTTTGAGTGCTGCCAAATGGTGTTTTCGCTGCAAGTGGAGCATATTATTATTACTACTTCCTTCAAACGTACTTGATGTATACATAAATAAAGAAAGTATTGCGATCGTGAAAATTTTCGAATTCCAGTTTTCAACGGAAATACACATTTTAGGGTCCCCTGAGTCCAAATAACCAAGTCCCGCAAAAAGGTCTGTGTGTGTGGTAACTCCCGGGTGGAAACGAAAAGTCCTATTAAACTGAAATTTCACATTTAAGACAACTACACGCCCGAGACATTACAAAACCTTTTTCACCAAAATGAGCATACCAGAAGAGCCACTTTGTACCATTTTTTGATTTTCTTAAAAACGGTTCAGACCATTTTGATTAAACTCGCTATATCTATGTCAAATTTAATGGACTTTGACATAATGTAGTTTTCATTCTGATTAAAATGGTCTGACAGGGCTTAAATGCCGATATTTTAAAATTTCTTCCTCTAAAGTACCTTTAATTTTGTTGATTCTATATAAATAACTATATTATCTTGTTACCAATGATAAAAAACAGGTAAATATGCAAGTTGAGCTAATTTGAAAAGCAACTGAAGGAGAAAACTGAAAAAATATTTTTTGAATGCAATTTTTTGTTTTTGAACATAAAAACAGTAATATACATGTATGATATACCGTTGGAAAGCTAATGATTTTAGGAAAAATATTATCGCTTGCATAAGCTTTTAAAAGTTAATAGAGAGTGATAAAAAACCGATAATATTGAGCGATTATTTTAGATAATAATACAATCGATTTTTTTAATAAAACACATGTTTCTATAGAAATTCTATCTAATAAATTCTTTAATGGTTCCACTCATTTTTTATCTCTTACTGTATTTAAAAATTCTTTAATCGATTCTAAAAACGGAGGTAAGTGAAAGTCATGTGTTGCCCGCACCAGATTTTTAAATATATTGTTTTGTATGAAGAAACTAAGAACTGAACAATAACAATTTTTTATTGAGAAAATTTTACAATCTGTCCCAATTTGGACATTAATAGTAGTGCTGAATGACATCAAACATACTACATTCATACAATATTCACACAACATAAAATTACAATAAAATATATACACAATAATGAATCAATACAAAAGTCAATAATTCACTTATATCTATATACACATACACACACTCATACATACATCACATTGAGTGGAGAATCTAGCCAGTGCTAGAACTCCAATATATTTACAAAAGGTCGCGGGGCCACTGCCGTTTCAACCTTCTAGGTGGGTTGTATGGATGAGTGGAGCTGGATAGGGATTGAGCTAAAGGATTAGGATGATGAATGAGGTTCTGGTGGAATTTGGAAAATTTGGATGGAATTAGGTCTGAAATAGATGGAACATTAAGGTCGTGGTGCAAGGTATAATTGGAGACATAATAAGGAGCATTTACTATTGTACGGAGGACTTTGGATTGAAAGGATTGAATGCGTTTGATGTTAGAACGTTTAGCTGTCCCCCACAGTTCAAGTCCGTAGGTCCAGATGGGCTTCAGTATTGTCTTGTAGATTAATAATTTGTTGTCAACTGTAAGTTCAGATTTTCTGTTGAGTAGTCGGTATAACTGTCCGAATCGTCGGTTGAGTTCTTGTCTTTTAAGTCTTGTATGAGGGTTCCAAGTCAATCTTTTGTCTAACAGTAAGCCAAGATACCGGACTGTATCTGAGAGAGCAATCGGTAATGAGTTGAAATAAACTGGCGGACAGGATTTTCTTCTAAGAGTAAAGGTTATGTGTTTACATTTGGCTTCGTTCACCTTTACACGCCAGTTATTACACCAGTGTTCGATAAGGAAAAGGTGTCTCTGAAGGTTTAAGGATGCTGTTTCAGGATTGGAACTGGATGAAAGGATGGCGGTGTCGTCTGCAAAAGTTGCCAGAAAGGTATCAGGATGTGTAGGAATATCAGCAGTGTAAAGGATGTAGAGGATGGGTCCCAAGACGCTGCCTTGAGGAACACCGGCCTCAACGGGATAAAGGTTAGAAAATTCTTCACCACAGCGAACTCGGTAGGAACGGTTCGAGAGATAGGATCGGAGAATGAGGTATAGAGACTGGGGTAAATGGGTTTTCAGCTTGAAGAGTAATCCAGTGTGCCATACCCGGTCAAAAGCTTGCGCAATGTCCAGAAACGCACCAGAACAATACTCTTTGCATTCAAGAGCTGAGGAAATATGGTCTACAACTCGGAGCCCCTGTTGAACTGTGGAATGCTGAGGACGGAATCCAAACTGATGGGAAGGAAGATTTTGAGATTCTAATATGGGTAGGATACGTTTAAGAAGAAGCCTTTCGAAGATTTTTGAGAGTATGGGGAGTAGACTAATAGGCCTGTAGGATGAAGTGTTGTTAGAAGGTTTACCTGGTTTTAAAAAAAGGATGATGGTGGAATGTTTCCATAACAGAGGAAAATAGGTGGTGCGTAGGATGCAGTTGTAAATATAAGTAAGGAATATAATAGCTTTCTGCGGAAGTTGTCGGAGGATCTGGGGAGTAAGGAGATCGTGTCCAGGAGATTTACGGAGAGTCAGTTTTTGGAGAAGATATTTGACCTCAGAGGGATTAATAGCTTTAGGAGGTAGGGAAAGTGGAATCGGTGACATAAGAAAGTCTTGTACTTTTGCGGTGTGATTGATGTGGGATTCCGGGTGAGGAGTGAATACTTTGGAGAGGTGTGTGGCGAATTCCTCGGCTTTATCTTCATCAGACGCAGCCCAGGAGTCATCACCACGTCGGAGAGGATGGGAAACATGGTGGTATTTTAGGATCTTTTTCGTGACATTCCACAGGGAATTATCACGAGCTGATAGAGAGGAGAGGTAGGAATTAAAGGACTGGGAACGGAAGTTCGCCAACTCCCTCTTCAATTGTCTACAATAGAAGTTATAGGAGCGGCGATCTGTTGGGTGTCGGGTGCGCTGCCATAATGATCTTGCTCGGCGTTTGGTGTGGATAAGGTCTATAATAGGTTGTGGGAAATGATTTTGGTCTGGATTTATATTGGAGTGTTTAGGAGAGGAAGCAGTCCAGACAGCTTGTTGGATGGCGGTGGTAAAGGAATAGACGGAATTATCTAGGTCATCTTGGGTTTTGAGGGTTACTCTGAGGTCAATATTATCGGTCAGGATTTGGCGGAAAAGGTTCCAGTTGACAGGGCCTCGGATGAATGATGGTGGAATGGGTTTTGGAATTGGAGTGAGAGATACTTTTAGGATCAGTGGACTATGGTCTGAGGATAGTTCATCTAGGCGAGTTAAAGACAAGTTGAGAGAGCCTAATCCGCTGTGAATAAAGAAGTCGAGGATGTCAGGATTGCGGTTAGGATCGGTTGGCCAGTAGGTAGGGGAGTCAGGAGGCAGGATATTAAAATTTCGGGAGTTGAGTGCAGACAGCAAATTTCGTCCCCGAGAATTCGTGGTTCTGGAGCCCCACTGCTGATGCTTGGCGTTTAAGTCTGCACCCAGAATGAAACGATTTCCTAAGGAATCCAGGAAGGATACAAATTCAGAATTGGAAATGGAATGTTTAGGAGGGCAATATGCAGATGTGAGGGTTACCGGAAAGGAAAAAGTCTTGATTACTATGGCTGTGGCTTGTAGGAAATCATAGGTGGGAAGTGGGAGTAAATGATGAGAGAGGGATTGGTGGACAATGATAGCAGAACCGGCATGGGCTTTACCGTCTGGGTGGTCAGTACGGTATGTCATGTATTGCGGTATTTTGAAGTACTGTTTAGTCGTTAGTCTTGTTTCAGTTATAAGTGCAACATCGATTGTTTTGTCTTGCAACAACGCTGTCAGTTCGTCAGTATGATTTCTAACACCATTCGCATTCCAAAGGAGAATGGATAAGGAGTTAGGTGAAGTCATTTAAGGATTTTTTAAGGCAGGGATTAGATTCGATACTAGATTTGTAAGGAGTGATATAAGCGGCATAACAAGAGATTTGATTTCGGAGATGAACGATGTCATTAGACTGGTAAGATCTGTGACGTTTGATGGTGGAGGGATATGAGAAATTTGATGTTGAGGAGTTTTTTGAAGATTAGGTAAACTTTGAGGGATAGATTCTTGTACAATAGATTGAGAATGTTGAGGAAAATGTTGTTCCGGCAGTGCCTCGACTTCATGATTCTGGTTACCACCTCCAAGCAAGTGGGCAAATGACACGTTAGAATTTACAAGTTTAGATGGTTCTCTTCTGCTTCTGGTTGGTACAGCTGTTTCATTCTGATCCTGAGGTTTTTGGTATCTGGTTCTGAGTTTCTTGTAGATTTCACATCCCTTGTAGTTAGCCGGGTGGTCCTTGAGGCACAGAGCACATACAGCGGGTGTTGATCTTGATCTTGTACATTCTTCTGTTTTATGCTGTTCACCGCATTTCACACAGCGTGGTATGTGATGGCAATAACTTTTGGTATGACCATATGCCTGACAGTTATGGCACTGGACTATTTCTTTCTTTGTGTAAGGTTTTTCAACTTTTACACGGGTATAGTACAGTCTACTGAGGTCATAGATTTTTTCGACTCCTGCTGATGGTTCCAAGTCCACGAAGAATAGAGGCAGTGGACTTTTATCTTTTAGAACGTTGGTGACTTGCCTCACTTGGAATCCTAATTCTGTCAGTTCTTCTTTGATTGCTTCAACGGGTGTTGAGGAATGTAGGTTTCTGATTACGACCCTTAATGCTCTCTCTTGGCGCAGCTGATAAGTATGAAAGTCTCCTTTGGTCTCAGTCAGATATTTTACAATCTTTCTGTAGGTTTCAGCAGTAGTCGGAGATATTTTAGTATCATTGGTTCTACTTATACAATAATAACTATTAGGATCTGTTACTTTGTTTAAATGCGCACACATCAGTTTAAAATTTTTAATATTTTTAACAAATATTGGTGGAGGTAGTGGTTCTCTGGGTATAGGAGAAGATTCCATGGTTTCTTTTTCATTTTGGAGGATCTGAAATGGATTCGGTGTAAAAAACGGAGATTCATCAGTTATTCCTTGTGATGATGTGCTGGGCTGTGGTTCAGATCCTAATGAGGTAGCTGACGCGGTCGCTGGTGGAATCATTTTTTTATTTTGTTCACGGCGGGGTCTCTGTTTTGTGGGAGACGAGTTCGAACCTGCAGATCTAGATCTTTTACTTGCGGACTTTGAGGACATGACTTGATGAAAATATCTCATTGATTAAGAAAATAATAATAATAATAAATAAATAATGAGATAAGAATTAAAGATAATTAAAAGAAAAGCAAGCCCTAGCTTGCCGAGCTAGCGGCAATCAGCTGATCAGTGACCCTTCTTTCACTTTTTCGTGATTGTACAAAGTAAATTATAACTTTGCTTACCGAAACTTCTCCAATATTCACTGCCGTAATATTCCTGAGGTCTAGTGATGTTCTCCAGACTGAATTCTAGCGAATTCCTACTGAAAAAAGCAAAAATCTGAGAGACGATGTGAAACTAAGAACTATGAATTTTTTTTGTTTCACTAAGTAGATAATACTGTCAGCATCATCTTAGTTTTGTTCTGAAATGTGCAAAATTACCGTCATTAATTATTTAAAAGCGTTATTAATGATTAAATAATTTTATTAAGATTATTAAGAATTAAATTGGCAACTCGTGGTACTGTCCTCACAACCTACGCAGATGACACTTGTGTGTTATCCGTAAATAATGACCCATCTGTTGCTTCCAAAACCCTCCAGTCTCACATTTCTTCCATTGAAGAATGGTGTCAAAAATGGAGAATTAAAATCAACCCTACTAAATCCCATCAAATTACCTTCACCCTTTGACGAAAACCTATGTCCGCCTGTCCCACTATTTCCTTTAACAATATTCCACTCACCTCAGTTGAACAGATCCGGTACCTAGGACTCCATCTAGACAAACGTCTTACTTGGAATCCTCACACTAGACTGAAACGACAAGAAACAGCTCATAGATACCGCTTACTTCAACACTTACTGGACAAACGATCAAAACTTTCCACATACTAAAAAAAATTGATTTATATTACCATCATTAGGCCTATTTGGACATATGGGATTGAGGTATGGGGATCCACCAAACCATCCAATTCTTCCCGCATTCAATCCTTGTAATCCAAAATCCTCCGAAAGATCCTAAATGCCCCTTACATTGTCACCAATAAAATAATTCATGAAGACCTAAATATCCCATTAGTCGCAGATCTAGCCCGAACTAGATATTCCTCCTTTTATTCCAAATCACTCGTCCACTCTAACCCACTCGTCCGCAAACTCTCATCTCCTATTCTTGATCATCTTCCTAGGCGGCTGAAAAGACGATGGCCTCGAGACTTACTTAGCTGAATAAACTTTGAAGTGCTACCACTGGGTAGTTTCTTCACAAGCCTGTATTACGCCCTCTTGATCCATTAGCACATTTACTTAATGTATTTTATTGTATAATACAGTTGAATTCAAATGGAAACCCCGTCACTATATGAAAAAATAAAAAGACTGAAAAAAGATGAAATTGGCAATTCTTTTAAATTTAGTTTAAATTCTTAAATAAAAAAAAAAATGTAAAAGAGACCTATTAAGATTTTTACGAATTGATTTTTTTTCCATATTTGTCTTCTCATCGTTTAGTTTTATCTGAATATTCTATTTCATTTTATCTAATGAACATTTAAGTTCTAACAATACGCGATTTAAGAATAATTATTTTCCAAAGGTAATAACTCATATATTAAACATATCCAAATCATACTAAAGCATTTCATTTATAACTTTAATATGGTGTTATTATTACAGTAAAATATCAGTTATAGATTTTAATGAGAAAAGAATCAAATTATGTGGTTTAATTTTGGACTATATCCCAAGGTACTCCTTTTGGAAATCAACGTCTCAATTTTACACATTACATAGATGAGCGACTTGCTCAGCAGATGGCCCAAGCAGTATGACTACACCCCCAACTAACAATGTTCAGATTTCTTCTTTTGGATGAAACCACTCATTTTCCCCCACTTTGACAACGGTTTTATGGTATATGGCGGCTCTCGATGGTGCTCGAGGTCAGATTAAGAAGGGTCGTGATTTTTTTTTGAATATTTGTGTTCGGTACCTCAAGACGGTCACATGTATCCCACCTCTATGACGAGTTTAAGTGGCTATCTCCCACCTTTCGAAGATAATATTTCCTTGTATCATTTTTTATAAATTATTAACTCCCTCCACCCCTTTACGCCTACAGTCTCCAGGTATTCAAATCCTCTAACCATTCCTCAGCAAACAAGATCCCGTCTATCTGAGAACCATAAATAAATACGTTTACATCTTTTATAGCCCGATCTACTTCCTTTTGGAATACTCTCCCTTCAAATATCCGTCATGCTCCATCCTGTCCTTATTTAAAATCCTCCTCTTCAATGCTTTCTTTCTTTCCATTCAGATGTAAGCTAATTTTATTATGCCAACTAATATGAGGTAAATAGCGTATTTAATTTAAATGAGATGTAAAAATTAAATTTTATGTTTATTCTTATTTTTCATTTGTAGAATATGTAGGATAATGTAAGATATCACTATGACATTTTTTCTTCTTTATTTTGCTATTTAAACACAATTTTATGTATTTACCATTATCATAATTGTTTTTGGCCAGTTATAATTTTTATTTTGTTCAGAATTGTTATTCCTAAAGGGCATTAAAGGTTCCCAGAATAAAGTTTCTTGTTCTATTCTATTCTAATAAGTGGTAATTAAAATTATTTCCAACTTTTCGGGAATAATCGCACGGCACTGCTCTTTTTTGAGCTGATTTACTAGGGCAATTCCTCTTAACTGTTAATTCAACTAGATGAGCTAGCAAAACGCAGGACGATCTTTCCCGGAACAATGTACGAGAGTATCATTATACAATTTTGCTGTTAGAAATACATTCATTGATCTTATCAATATTATTAACCATTGTAAAACGTAATATACCCATTCAAATGCATAGCTATTGAAGAGTCATTCGGGAGCGATCAACATTGTTAATAGATTGCAACAAGTAACGCAGCTTCAATGGTAGGCACACTTTCTGGTTCGGCGGAATATGACGTCATATCCGGTATATTTGCATGTTTTTTGTTTATGTTCTTGCTCACGACCATTGTACACTGATTTCTATAGCGGAAAAACGGTTCAACTCGCTATTTATTGAAAACGCGCTTGCGTTACAAGATAACACTTCTACTTTCCTGTATATGAAATAGCAGTATAGTAAGGGGAAAGTATTGGGATGGTCAATATTCTCGAATTCAAATTTTCACCGAAAATACACGTTTTAGGGCCCCCCACGCAAAAAAGGATTGTGGGTGTGTGGTAAGTCTAGCACAAAAACATTAAGTTTATGGTGAATGGTGAACAATAAATGCATAATATAATTTTGATTAGGGTTTAGAACACCTAGGGAAATTATCATTAAATAAACATTTTGATGAAAGTTTTAGCGCCTCTTGTTTCAGTATCCACACCACTTACAAACATTTTTTCAGCAATAATAAATTACCGTTTTCATCTAAGCTATCTGTATATAAGGCTGTCTCCCGAGCTATTTTATGTTATGCAGCCCAGGTTTGGGGTTTTAGGCGTTTTGATAGAATAGATAAATTATCTGCCTATTTTTTTAGAAAATTGTTTTCACTTCCGCAGAGTACACCACACTATATTATATATTTGGAAACTAATATTGACCCTATATTTTTGTTTACTTTGCACCTAAATATTCAATATATTCAAAAAGTATTGATGTTACCCAGCCATAGACTGACTAAGATTTTGGCAGAGGAAATTATTAAAAGAAATATATGGCGGTGTGATGGTTTCCGATCTTTGTGTCGGAGATATAACTGGCAAAATAGTGATTATTTAGTAGATGGAAAGAAGCAATGTTTTAAAGGGTTAATAGAATATATAAGAGAAGACTTTAGAAATGGTTTAAGTCAACAAATCTATTCTCCATCAACTGTATAATGAATTAAATTGTGATTTAGGGGAGAACAGTTATATCTCTGATAGATACGGCCTGGGACTCATCAAATCAATAATTAAAATAAGAGGACAGCTTCTGTACCTTAATTGTAATGTTACAAGGGCGGAAGAACTACATTATTGTAGTTTACGTAATAATAAAGACATAGAGGATATGTACCATTATGTTGGTGTCTGCTCTGTACTATCAGAAATAAGGATGCGTTGGCTTGGTGGGGCAGTATTGTCCAGACAGGAATACTAAATTATATAAACGATGAAAATTGGGTAACATTGCATAACTATCATTCAAGGGCCTGGAAATATAGATATTTACTTATATCAGAATTCAATATTTAAATAAAGGGGGGAAAATGTGGGAAAAAAAATGTTCAGTTAGTTTTATATTATAATTATTATTTATATAATATTTGTAAAGAATATTTTGTTAAGGCGCGCTATTCTGCAGATGGACTAAAGTCTATGC
Organism: Piezodorus guildinii; assembly: GCA_023052935.1. Classification (NCBI taxonomy): domain Eukaryota; kingdom Metazoa; phylum Arthropoda; class Insecta; order Hemiptera; family Pentatomidae; genus Piezodorus; species Piezodorus guildinii. Next base: position 33,154,451 of record CM041295.1, on the reverse strand, counting down.
ATAGTGTGCAATATATAAATGTATAGTAAATTTATGTATGTAAATTAAACAATGAAATACATTATTATTATTATTAATACCTAGGGAAATAAGTTAGTTAAAATTTACTACTTAACTATCTGATAATTATTTTTGATAAGCCTAATCTATAACTTTTATATACTTTAATAGTTATAATTAATTATCAAACGATTTCCGTTTAGAAATACATGGGAATTTCAGGTATTTTTTTTTTATTCAACACTATAAAATTAGAGATACCGATATTTTTACTCTTTATTATCTTAGTTTCGAATTCGGGTTTCCACCGAAAATGGACGTTTTAGGGTTCCCTGAGTCTACAAATGTTGTATCTGTTTTTTGTTTCTGTGTGTAGGTTTAGCAAGTCTTGCAAAAAAACATTAAGTCGTACGAAGCTGAAATTTCATATTTAAGACAACTATACGCCTAACATGTTACAGCAACTTTTTCATCAAAATCAATTGACCATAAGAGCCACTTTATACCATGCATTTTGGACCTTTTTACGATTTTCTCAAAAACGGCGTTGACGATTTTGATTAAACTAGCTGAATATATGCTAAATGTAATGGGATTTAATTTTATGTAGGTTTTATTCTGATTAAAATAGTGTGACAGGGTTCCAATACCAATATTTTAAATTTTCTTCCTCTAAAGTACCTTTGTTAATTGTAGATTCTGAAAAACTAACCATTTCATCTTGTTGACATTAATAAAAGACTAGTAAATATACATGTTAAACGAATTTCATAATCACCTAAAGGAGAAAAGAAGCAGAATATTAGTTCATGTACTTTTTTTTTCCGAAAATAAGAACTGATACATATGGAATGTTTAAGATTGAAAAAAATATGTTACATTATATATAAAGCTATAAAACGGAAAAGGGAATACACAGTGATCATTGTATTGGGTTGTTTCACATGAAATGTCCGTTTTTATAGTTTCTGAAATACATAAAGAATTTTGCAGGTCTCTGTTGTTTTCTTCCGAATGTTTACATACATAAAGTACCTTTATATTATAAACATTAGCTTCTCAATCAATTACCTACTATTAAGTATAGCTACAAATATGAACATGGAAACACACGATTTTCGAGTAATATTTTTGTACGAGTTTAAACTCGGCCATTAAGCAGCTGAGGCCGCTAGAAATATTTGCAAGGCGTTTGGGGAAGGGAGTGTTAAGGAACGGACCATTCGCCGTTGGTTTGCTAAGTTTTCAACTGGGGATACCGGCTTGGAAAACTTGCCCCGAGGAAGACCTTCGTCCGTAATAGACAACGATGTTAAAGTGCATTGGGAAAGTAAAAAAACTCGATACACGGGTACCTCATGATCTCACTGAGCGGCAGCAAGACCCATAATTTAAAACATAACGTGAAAAAATTGAAAGAACTGGGCTACGAAGTTCTTCCGCACCCACCATATTCTCCCGACTTGTCTCCAACAGATTACCACCTGTTCAAGAATTTAGATAAAGGAAAACTTTTTGAAAATGATGATCAAGTGAAAAGTGCGTATTCAGATTTTGTTTCACTTCAAAGCTCAGAATTTTTGAGTTCGGAGATAAAAAAGTTGGTGTCACGTTGGGAAAAAATGTGTAGAAAAAGAAGGTAAATACTTGGAATAAAGTTATCTTGTTTTCATATCGTATTTTAAATAAAAATCCTTTACCTTGAAAACGGACATTTCATGGAACACAACCAATAGTTAATAATTCATATTATTATATTATTTGATCTAAAATAAATGTTTCAATCGAAACAAAATGTGATTCCTTAAAAATATTCCAACTCTAACTCCATTAAAAAGTTTTTGAATCGACTTTGTTTGCGGAGGTTAGTGAAAGTGGTGTGTTGTGCGAACTAGATTTTTTTTTTCATCTTGGCGGATGTTAAATGTCCGTTGTCATTCATATTATAAAAAAAAATAAAATAAAATAATGTAGGTTCCAAAGCCTGCTCTAAGACGCCAGAAGAAAATGTCAGGTAGATACTCCTTATAGAGTCATGATCGCTATCAAAGACTCACTGCTCACAGACATGTGGATAAGAGTTAATGGAGGAAAATAGAATAATATTGCAAGATACTTACATTATTTATTGCTTCAAATTACCAATACATGAAGTACATAGTAAGGGAAGTTATTGCGATCGTGAAAATATTTGAATGAGAGTTTTCAGCGGAAATACACGTTTTAGATCCCTTAAGTTCAAATGATCACGTCCGGAAAATAGGTCTGTTTGTGTGTGTGTGTGTGTGGTATACATACATATAAAGTTGTAGACGGTAATAAAGAGAGAAAAATATCGCTATTTCTAATTGTATATTGTTTAATAGAAAGAATTCTCATGTATTCCTAAGTGGATATCGATTCATAATTAATATACCTATTAAAATATACAAATTTATACATTAGGCTTATGAATAAGTAATTATCAGATAAAAAAGTAATAATTTTTACTATAACGCCCGAAAAGGACTAATTTTACTATTTTAAAGGATATGCCCGATTTCCGTATTTTAAAGACTGTTTTAATTTGTTTGTTTTTTTTATTCTAAGTTAAAGTCGCCATTCACGTTAAAAGGATTCTTAACAACTGACATCTGTTGTAACCAGGATACGGTTCAAAATGGAAGAGAACCTCCATTTTTGACTAGATTCTCCTTTTAAAAGGATGCGAATCGAAATAATTCACTGGTAACTAGGATTACCACACTAAAAAGGACCCTTTCTAATATATTTTGTTGTGTCACATGAAATGTCCATTTTGAAGGTAAAGGATTTTTATTAAAAATACGATATGAAAACAAGATAATTTTATTTAACTTCTTTTTCTAAACATTTTTCTCAACGTGACACCAGCTTTTTTATCCCCGAACTGAAAAACTCTGAGCTTTGAAGTGAAAAAAAAATCTGAAAACGCACTTTTCACTTGATCATCATTTTCAAAAAGTTTTCCTTTGAAAAAGTTGTCTAATGTCCTGAACAGGTGGTAATCTGTTGGAGACAAGTCTATGAGAGAATATGGTGGGTGCGGAAGAACTTCGTAGTCCAGTTCTTTCAATTTTTGCACGGTATGTTTTAAAACATGAGGTCTTCCTCGGGGCAAGTTTCCAAGTCGGTATCCCCAGCTGAAAACTTAGCAAACCAACGGCTAATGGTCCGTTCATTAACACTCCCTTCCCCAAACGCCTTTGCAAATATTTCTAGCGGCCTCAGCTGCTGAATGGCCGAGTTTAAACTCATACAAAAATATTACTCGAAAATCGCGTGTTTCTATGTTCATATTTGGAGGTATACTAAAAAGAGGGTAATTGATTGGGAAGGAAATGTTTGTAATACAAAGGTAGAGGATTAGTAACTGTTTACTTTAACTATGTAAACATTCGGAAGAAAACAACAGAGACCTGCAAAATCCTTTATGCATTTCAGAAACTATAAAAACGGACATTTCATGTGAAACAACCCAATAGAAACTCTCTTCCCGACAGCGAAACAGGTTCTCTTTGTTAAGCAGTGGGGGACAGTAATTTTAAGTAGTAATCCTAATCAAAATTATATTATGCATTTATTGTTCACCATTCGCCATACGTATAATCTGCTTTGAGACGCTGTGAAATATGTCAAGGTAAGGGAGCCAATTATAATGTTAAACAGAGTAAATTTTATTTGATCGGTTAAAAATATAAAATATCATTGAATAATCTTAATTATTCTATAAAATTAATTAAAAAAGAAATAGTAATTAATTTATACTGTTGTAATATCTCGCTTACATAATTTATTTTACTGTAATTATGATTTATGTCAGTATTTTTAATAATTAATCAGAAAAGACATTTTTTATTTTTAATCTTATAATCAAGTAAAAAAATTGTTTATTAAATAAAAGATACTTCAAATACTTGTAAAGCAATAAAAATTCTGTATTTTTCTTTCCTTTATTGAATTATTTTCGGATTAGTTTAATTGGTTTTTGAATTTTCCCTTCAGATTCATTGTATTCTTTCAACTGTTACTATCACACCAGTTATATCCGTTAAGAATAAAAACTGGATATTAAATTCATAATTATAAATCATTGGTTTATGTTTAAAAGTCCAAAAACTCTAATAAAATAAATCTTCCAAAAATTCGTTTTTCGGTAATAATTAACAATTTTTTCATGTTCTGTTTATTTATTTGTTAACCTAGTATTTATTTAAGTTATAAATTTTTTTATTATATACCTTTATTAATTTTAGTTTCATTTTATGTAATTTGACTTTCCTTTTGTTTATATTGTAAATATTGTATGAATGTAATCCTGTAGCAATATTATTATTGTCCATTGTGACAAATTGTAATATATCCGACTAGATAAATACATATTTAAAAAAAAAAATAAATAACCATTATACTTCCAGTTATGTTTTAATAAAATTTTTAGTACGGAAAATTATGGTGATTTTGAAAAATTTCTATCTGAATTTTCTTCAGAAAAAATGTTTAATTTTAAGGTTTTTTTTGGGAAAATATTTTATAGTTGTGAAAATTAATTATTAAATGAAAATAAATACGAATTCCGAATACTTTTAACACTCACTGTACATGAAGAATACTTACATTTTTCTACTCTTGCTTACTTGATTAGGACGAATTGTTTATTAAGTTTTTTTAAGCAATTTAAGTACAGAGAAAGCTCTTAATGACAGATCCCAGTTGAAACAAAAACCATCCAGACGGATAATTTATTCAGAGGACTCTTTTTATACCCTGGCATAACCTTTTGTAGAAACTTGTTTCGTCCGGCTCCAAATATTTCAAGTATCAGAAGCGGCCATATACAGCCTCTCCTTTAAGCAACAGAGTACCGAGATAATGCAGCCACATCATTTCCAAGCTAAAGGTTTATGTTACACTGAAGTGCGAAACACCATTAGATCTTTCTCAGGGCCCCTATTACAATGGATAACATACATATATATCTCTTTAAATTAAGTTCAAACCAAATAAATCCTTCTTCAAAGAGTATTTCTGTAATGCCTTGATAGATATAACAACTTAAATGCGATTTAGCAATTTGTAAAACATGTTTATTAATCAGATATATATATTTGTAAGGGTGGGACCAAGTATTAGATTGAAAAATATATGGAAAAAAGATATTTTTTCTAAACACTGTATATATATATATATATATATATATATATATATATATATATATATATATATATATATATAAATTTAAAAATTAGGGGTGTGGTTGAAATTTAAAACAGTTATCATGAGAATTCCACAGGATACATTAGAATTCTATGTACTTTTTCTATTGAACAATATACAATTAGAAATAGCGATATTCTTCACTCTTTATTACCGTCTACAACTTTATATGTATATATATATATATATATATATATATATAAAAAAAAAGTGCCATTTCACTCGATTTTCTTGTCATCGCAGTTTCTCAAAAACGACTACGGTTGTGAAGTTGAAATTTCTCCAAGAGGTTCCTCTTACCGTATAGATGTGCAATAAGGCTAGATTTGGGAAAAATCGTCCTCTAAGTTTTAAAAAAAATATTTTTTTAAAACATAAAACAAAATTGTTTTTCGAATAGCTTAAAATCTATACGCATCCTTAAAAACTTTAAGTACTCATTTGAATGACAATCAAATTGCTAACTACCTAGAAGCAAAATCGTCTTAATCTGATCAGTAATAACAAAGATACCAAAATACTTATAACAAATATATTTAGGTATATTTCGTTTCATAACCATGTTTCGTGTGTAGGTTTTTATCAAATTCATATATTTTGTTGTAGTTGGTTTTTTAAAATGACCAATAGGCTGAAAAAAGTTTAAGTTTTGAAAAGATAATAGAACTTAGTTCTGAATCCTAAAAAAAAAAAAAAAAAAAATGCAAGCTTATTTAGGTGGAAGAGTACACCCCCGAGTGGAAAAAATACACATTTATGTTAAATAGAAATTACGGTGGTATAGAATGATAATGTTTTAAAGCAAAAATTTCAGTATTAGATAATCACAGGTATGGATAATCCTTATTACTGGTATGTTATTGTAGATTAAACAGAATAAAATTGATATCTGACAATCAAAAATAATCATTTATTTGTCATATATAGACATAGTTAAAAGTTTAACTGACTGCTACATCAGGTATATTTATATTGTATAGCCTCACCTAACAAAGTTATTATAACCAATTTTTTTAATACGAAGCAATTTAAAAAAAAAAAATGAAATAGTAGCGTGCATAGCCACGAGGTACAGCTAGTATATATATAATTTAAAGTTTCTAGTTCAACAGTATATCATTCATAAATATAACAACTCATAATTTTATTTATTGGTTTTTAACTTCGGAAAATATTTATTCTTTATTTAATCATTAATTTTTTTTTATATTTACGTCATTTTTATTAATACTACATTAAGCTTAAAGATACTGTAGACAAAGGGGAGATCAAAAATCTTTACTATACTATACTGGTGTGTGTGGTAAGTATCACGAAAACGAAAATCAAACTCTGAGCTTTGAAGTGAAACAAATTCTGAAAACGCACCTTTCACTTTACCGTCATTTTCAAAATGTTTTTCTTTGACGAATTTGTCTAAATTCCTGTTCAGGTGGTAATCTGTTGGAGACAAGTCGGGAGAATATGGTGGGCGCGGAAGAACTTCGTAGCCCAGTTTTTTCAATTTTTGCACGGTTTGTTTTGAAACATGGTGTCTAGCTGCCGCTCAGTGAGATCATGAAGTACCCATGTATCGAGCTTTTTTACTTTCGGTATCCCCAGCTGAAAACTTAGCAAACCAACGGCGAATGAACCCATTGCAAATATTTCTAGCTGCCTCAGCTGCTGAATGGCCGAGTTTAAACTAGTACAAAAATATTACTCGAAAATCGCGTGTTTCCATGTTCATATTTGGAGGTATACTAAAAAGTGGGTAATTGATTGGGAAACTAATGATTATAATACAAAGGTAAAGGATTAGTAACTGTCTACTTTAAATATGTAAACATTCGGAAGAAAATAACAGAGACCTGCAAAATCCTTTATGTATTTCAGAAACTATAAAAACGGACATTTCATGTGAAACAATCCAATATTATATTTTTATCCACAACAAATAGTTAGCCTTATCGGTTTTTTTTTCATCACTATCCATTAACTTTTACAATTCCGAGTATTAAATAATATTTATTCTAATTTTGTTAGCTTTCCAACAGTATATTATACATCTATATTACTATCACTGTGTTCAAAAACACAACAAAATATTTTTGCTCTTTTCTCCTTAGGTTTTTTCATCAAAAACGCCCAACTTGCATATTAAGCCGTTATTTATCAATCCTAACAAGATGATATGCCAATTTTTTTGTAATTTACAAAATTAAAGGTACTGTAGAGGAAGAAAATTTTAAATATAGGCATTTAAGTCATTTCAGACTATTTCAATGAGGATGAAAACAACACCAAAATAAAGTACATTAAAGTTTACAATTATATAGGGAAAATGTCAAAATGCATATTATAAAGTCGATTTTCTGGTCAGCTGATTTTGATGAAAAAATCTCTGTAACATCTCGGGCGTATAGTTGTCTTAAATATAGAATTTTAGTTTCCTACTACATTTCGTTTTCGTGCTGTATTTACCACACACACAGACAGACCTTTTTGCGGGTCATTTCGACTCAGGGGACCCTAAAACGTGTATTTCCATTGAAAAGTGGAATTCAAAAATTTTTACGATCGCCTCATATATAGGTTAGTGAAAGTAAAATTAATTAAACGACTTATTAATTATTTTATTAGATTTATTTTCGGAACCCGTAGACGTGACCATATTTCTGGCTATTACACCATCTTAAAATGGCTCTATCCTTCTGTTCGACGACAATATTTCCTAGGTTCTTACTTATTCCAAAATTTAAAAAATAGAAAACCTACATAATTGAGCTCCTCACCCTCCGATCTGATATCTATTCGTTAAATAATATAACCCAATCAATCAATTTGAATACCCCTCACATAAAATAATGTTTCACAAATCGTTTCTCGTTCGTTTCTCATCCTTCTGGAATTCGCTGCCCATATCTATTCGTAAAGCCACCTCTCTCTCTTCCTCCAAACATAAACTTTTCTACTACCTACTCTCATCTCAATCTTCCGTTCCAATATAAAACATAGGTATTGTATATATGGTATAAATTTACTTCTATCCCCACAAGAAGGTGCATAAAATTACCTTTTCTGCTGCGGAGAGAAACGCCAATAGTGTCATAGACTATTTTATCTATAGTCGTGACATCAGGAGGTGTTTCACGGATGTGAAGGTAATTAGAGGGGCTGAGATAGGAAGTGACCATATGCTTTTGGTGGCTGAAACCCGGGTACTGAGGGAACGTAAAGTGAAGCCGAAATCCTATGAAAGGATTGAAGTAAAGAAGCTGCAGGACCCCCAAAAGGGTGAAGAATACAGGGAAGAATTGAAAAGAAGGCTTCAAGAATTAAACGCGGATGCTACCCTAGATATCTTGTGGAGTCACATAAAAGATAGTATACTGCAGGCAGCATCTCTAGCGTGCGGAGTAAAAAGAATATCCACAAAGGGCAAGCGAACTTCTTGGTGGACTGAAGAGCTTAGGGCACAAATCAAAGAAAAGAAAATTGCATGGAAGGACTACTGCAAAAATAAAACACCAGAGAAATGGCAGGTATATGTAGGGGTCCGCAACAGAACGAAGGAAGAAGTGAGAAGAGCTAAACAGAAGTCATGGGAAGAATTTGGAGAAAAGCTGAACCAAGACCATGGAGATAACATCAAGCAGTTTTGGAAGAAGATTAAAGCTTTAAGAGGCCAAAAAAGTAAGCCAATAAGAAATATAAAGAATGAGCATGGGAGAGTGATCACGGAGGATAAGGCTATTCTGGATGCTTGGTGCAAACATTACGAGAAGCAATTTCGGGCAGATAATACCTATCCAGTGAACCAGGAAGAACCGTGGAATGAGGCTGATTTTAATGACGTGATAGATGAGGAGGAAATTGAATTGGCAATATCGAGAATGAAGACAGGAAAAGCACCGGGTCGAGACAACATAGTGGCAGAATATATCAAGGCCGGAGGCCCAGAGTTAGTCAGAGCCCTACAAGTTCTTTTCCAAAAAGCTTGGGATGAGAAGAGGATCCCTACGGAATGGGAATACAACGTTATCATTCCGATACACAAGAAAGGGTCCCAGGCAGAATGCTCGAATTATCGCCCTATATGCCTATCACCAACAGTCTACAAACTTTATACGGCTATTCTGGAGGGAAGGGTAAGACCCCTAGTGGAGCACCTAATCGGAGAAGAACAAGCCGGGTTCAGACCAAGACGGCAAACCCAGGACCACATTTTCTCTTTGCGAAATGTTCTCCAGAAATCTTGGGATAGAGACAGAAGTATGTATCTCGCCTTCCTTGACCTCAAAGCAGCGTTTGACTCCGTTCCAAGAAATGAAATATGGGAGGCTCTCAGAGCTAAGAATGTCCCAAGGAGCTTGGCGGAAGCCATTAAATCTATATATCAAGAACCAAAAGGAGTAGTAAGGCTGAACGGACAGGAGTCGGATGTCTTTAGCATAGCAAGGGGGGTCAAACAAGGGGACTGTTTAAGCCCTTTGTTATTCTTGCTCTACATGGATGAAGTGGCCACCATATGTAAAAGAAGAACGGAGAGGACCTTCCTGGGCCGTAGAAACCTTCGCCCAGTAGTGATTCAACTTCTCCTCTACGCGGACGACATTGTTCTTGTGGCGGACAACGTAGATAAATTACAGCAAGCGGTGACTGAATGGCATGAAGAGCTTAGCCGAAAGGGAATGAAAATCAATACCAGCAAAAGCAAGATTCTACAAGTGGGAAGGCAAGCGGAAGATGTCCATATATACTGTAACGGAGAGGAAATGGAAGTGGTTACGGATTTCACCTACCTCGGCACAGTAATAGAAAAATCTGGGAAAGTAGACTCTGAAATATCAAATAGAATCATGAAGGCAAATGCAGTCTACTATCAGATATGCAATACTGTAGTAGGGAAGCGAGAGGTGGGTAGAGGTGTTAAGCTCCATATCTTCAAGTCAGTATATTTGCCTATACTACTATATGGAGCTGAAAGCTGGATATTGACGGACAGGCAGGAGAGCAGAGTCACAGCTGCTGAAATGAAGTTCCTGCGAAGAATAGTCGGAAAGACAAGAAGAGATCGTGTCAGGAATGAGCGGATACGCCAGGAACTGGAGGTTGCGCCATTAAAGGAAATTCTGCAAACCCGCCAGCTGAAGTGGTTCGGCCACGTTATTAGAATGGAGGATCACAGAGATCCTCTAAAAACTATGGATTACGTGCCAGATGGGAGAAGGCCTCGGGGGCGACCAAGGATGTCCTACCTGGAGTACGTGGACAGGCTTTGCAGAGGAAGAGGGAAAGATCTCCGCCAGGCCAGGAACCTAGCTGGGAATAGAGAGGATTGGAGCCGGTGGCTGAACGCTCCCCTACGCTGATACGGCACAACAGGGAGAAGCAAAAGAAGAAGAAGTATAAATTTACAGATATAATGAATATTTGATCCTTAATATATATATACATATTTTTTCTATTATGTATGTATATATATGTATATATATATATATATATATATATATATATATATATATATATATATATATATATATTTTTTTTTTTTTTTTCCTTTTTTTTTCTTTTCTTTTTCTTCAAGTTACCAGACCATAAAGATTTCTTTCTGTTCATTGTTTGTTATTTTAAGGGGACTTGATCCCACAATAATTTTTTTTTTCAAATCCTGCCTAAAATTTGCATCGACTATCGGCATACTTTAACAAATATTTCACTTATATTTATAAGTACTACAACACTTACTAGACAAACGTTCAAAACTTCCAATTCACGACAAAAAGCTCATTTATATCACTGTCATCAGACCCATCTGGACATATGGAATCGAGCTTTGGGGCTCTACTAAGCCATCTAATTCCTCCCGCATCCAATCCTTACAATCCAAAATAAAAAATCATCCATAACGACCTTAATATCCCGTTTGTGACAGATCTTTCTCGTATACCAGATATACCACTTTTACCTATCAACCTCACATATTCCTGACAACCCTCCGAAGCGATTGAAAAGAAGATGGCCTCGGGATCTACTTACTTAAATAAACATCGAAGTACTACCGCAGGGTAGTACACTTCTTCAAAAGCCTTATACGCCTTTTATTATAATTCATCACTTTTACTTATGGTATTTATGTAATATACAGTTGTAAAATTCAATAAAATAAAAAAAAAAAATTTATAAGTAAGGTAAAGTCATTGATTCTTTTCTGGAATGCCACGTGAAAGTAATTATATTATGGTTGTGTGAACGTTGAATAATTATACAAAAATTTCCTATTGAGCGGGTTTAAATTTATCGTAAAAATAAGCCAACTAATATTCCTCGTTTCGCCACATTGGGAAATGTTCTAGACTTTTCCTTGACTCACTAAGGAGACTTCCAGCAAGTAATCCTGATTGATGCTGGCGGGCATAATGACTTGATTGTATCCCAAAGAACGTGGCCCAGTGTTGTGGAAATATCCGACGGAGGGCTGCGCTCTGAGTCACCTTTTCCAACAACAGGCCCCTGGAAAATATTGTAGCAACCTTGGCTTGACTTGGGCTGATTTATGATGCGGCGTTAGTAGCAAGGAAACCAGGCTGAGGAAATGGCCATTCATAGAAGAGGGGCCTAGATACCTTGAAGAAGCGGTTTTGGGCTTGAAACGTCCCGTGAATATTAATGCCGCCTACTTAAAATACAGATTTTATTTTTATTTCATGTTTAAGCATCCACCAACAGGCCAAGACCAAATTACAAGATATAAATTACAAATAAACACATTGTGTATTACTGATGTAAATAATAATAATAATTAAAATGTAAACTATAAGAGGGTGTACCACGTACCTACTTTTTTCTTTCACTTACCTATATATGATATATATATATATATATAATATATATATATATATATATATATATATATATATATATATATATTGGGTTGTGTCACATGAAATGTCCGTTTTCAAGGTAAAGGATTTTTATTAAAAATACGATATGAAAACAAGATAATTTTATTCCAAGTATTTACCTTCTTTTTCCACACATTTTTCCCAACGTGACACCAACTTTTTTATTCCCGAACTGAAAAACTCTGAGCTTTGAAGTGAAACAAAATCTGAAAATGCACTTTTCACTTGATCATCTTTTTCAAAAAATTTTCCTTTGACGAAGTTGTCTAAATTCCTGAACAGGTGGTAATCTGTTGGATACAAATCTATGAGAGAATATGGTGGGTGCGGAAGAACTTTGTAGCCCAGTTCTTTCAATTTTTGCATGGTATGTTTTGAAACATGGGGTCTTGCTGCCGCTCAGTGAGATCATGAGGTACCCATGTATCGAGCTTTTTTACTTTCCAATACACTTTAAATGTCTGGAAACGGTAGATGCACTTGCATTTAGTTGTGCTGAGAGTCCTTTAACTGTTTGGTAGGGGTTTCCTTCTAATGTATGTTTGAGGACATCGGTGTCTATTACGGACGGGGGCAAGTTTTCCAAGTCGGTATCCCCAGCTGAAAACCAACGGCTTTCTATAAATAGGGTCCGCTGAGTCTAAATATTTGTACACTACTCCTGGGTAGCGTTCGCCCCACAGAAGAATATTTTGCAGAGTCTTATGGTTTAATTTCTAGTTTTACTTAAAAAAAAAAAAAATCGTAAAAATCGGTGAGGCACATTTGGAATCCTATCCTTGTAGGTTAAATAGAAAATAGTTAAATTAATTAATATTATTAATTAAAATAGTTTCCATTACATTCAATGTATGCGTGTGCGTAGAATCTTTGGATTTTCGATGTTGAGTTAATTAATTTCGTATAATATTTTTTTGATAGGAGGCGCGTGTCCCTGTGAGAAGCAACTTCTTAACTTCTCTTTTAAGAGAAACAATTCTTATCATCGCCAAATAACAAACATAAAAGCAAATACAAATATTTTAGCAGTCCTGTCCCTACTTTGTAGGAACGTATAAACATAGTGTAGTATTTATTCATTTTTGATGTTCGTAAATTTTTAATTAGAAGGAAAGGTTTGGTTTGAAAAAGTTTGATCAGTTAGTTTACCTGACAAATAGTGTCCACTAGACGGTCTAAAATTATTATCTGTCTACACAAATATCAGATTCGTCTAGCCTAATGTTTACCTTACGTCTGGCAAATAATACTACTCAAGTGTAAAACTCAGGGATTTATGTGATATCTCTGTTGTGATAGTTATCGTAACGGAAAATGAAGTGTTTTTGGGACGGTTACGAGTTATGAATAAAGGGTTTAAAACATTTAGCGGCATTTAGCGAATTCGATTCTCAGAGCCTTTCTCTTATTCTCAGGTGAGTTAAGCTAAAATTTAGGCCAAAACGTTGGCAGTCTTCTTATTTGTTCGTTTTTCTTCACACAATCCAAACCAGCTTACTCTGTTATATTTTATTTACTATCCATCGGGTGATGAGAGGGTTCTTTGTTAACTTCCACAAATGAGTGTAAAACATAACATTTTTTTCTAAAAGCTTTAGCTTTCCAACTCTATATTGTACTATTGTACTACTATTCAGTTGTGTCACATGAAATGTCCGTTTTCAAGGTAAAGGATTTTTCTTGAAAATACGATATGAAAACAAGATAATTTTATTCGAAGTATTTACCTTCTTTTAATACACCAACTTTTTTATACCCGAACTGAAAAACTCTGAGCTTTGAAGTGAAACAAAATCTGAAAACGCACTTTTCACTTGATCATCATTTTCAAAAAGTTTTCTTTTGACGAAGTTGTCTAAATTCCTGAACAGGTGGTAATCTGTTGGAGACAAGTCGGGAGAAAATGGTGGGTGCGGAAGAACTTCGTAGCCCAGTTCTTTCAATTTTTGCACGGTATGTTTGGAAACATGGGGTCTTGCTGCCGCTCAGTGAGATCATGAGGTACCCATGTATCGAGCTTTTTTACTTTCCAATACACTTTAAATGTCTGGAAATGGTAGATGCACTTGCATTTAGTTGTGCTGAGAGTCCTTTAACTGTTTGGTAGAGGTTTCCTTCTAATGTATGTTTGAGGACATCGTTGTCTATTACAGACGGAGGTCTTCCTCGGGGCAAGTTTTCCAAGTCGGTATCCCCAGCTGAAAACTTAGCAAACCAACGGCGAATGGTCCGTTCATTAACACTCCCTTCCCCAAACGCCTTGCAAATATTTCTAGCGGCCTCAGACGCTCAATGGCCGAGTTTAAACTCGTACAAAAACATTACTCGAAAATCGCGTGTTTCCATGTTCATATTTGCTAAAAAGTGGGTAATTGATAGGGAATCTAATGTTTATGATACAACGGTAGAGGATTAGTAACTGTTTACTTTAAATATGTAAACATTCGGAAGAAAACAACAGAGACCTTCAAAATCCTTTATGTATTTCAAAAACTATAAAAACGGACATTTCATGCGAAACAATCCAATATATGCGCGAGAAAAAAAAAAAAAAAAATTGTTTGCTATTTTTTCCTTCAGTTGGTTATCAAATTTGTTTAACTTGTATAAATATTTACCTGTTTCTTATCAATGGTAACAACAAGAAATGCTTAATTTTTTCACATCTAGAAAATTAAAGGTACTTTGAAAAAAGAAAATTAAAAATATACGCATTTAAGCCCTCGCAGACTTTTTTAATAACAAAACTTACAAGATATCAAAGCTCATTAAAGTTTGCACCGATATAGCGAGTTTAATCAAAGCCGTTTAAGCCATTATTGTGAAAATCGTTAAAAGGTGCGAAACGCACTGTATAAAGTTGCCCTTCTGACTCACCGAATTTGTTGAAAAAGTTGCTGTAACATCAAAGACAAATAAAAATCATTAACTGTACGACCCATGAAGAGTCTTGGGTTCAGCACATATAGAGATTTGGACTGTTTATAGGCCAACTGCCGTGCAAGGGGAAGATTAGGCTGACGTTACACTCAGCCGCCTGGTGTTTTTGGGTGCCCAAAGTTTACAGAGGGTCTTCATGCCCCTAGGGCCGCCTCCCGGCTGAAATTACATAATAAATTATATTCTATCAGAGCCGGGATTCGAACCCAGGGCCTGGAGAACAGTAGGATAGTGCTCTAGCCTCCATTAGACCCGCGGTTCCCAACTAGGTGATGTCCAAAGGGTCCGCGAGATGTCACTAAAAACAATTTCATATTGCCTTGACGTAAAATATTTGTGAAACCTTGGCTCTTAATAAGAATTAGAAATGCTCTAAAAAGATAAATTCAACATTTTTACCTGATATAACGATATAACTGATAAAACACGAGCAAACATAACAATATGATATAATTAACATAAATAACTAGTGATCCAGTGATCTAGTACAAGTGACAGCTACTGCACAGTAACAATCTTAAAATTAGCCACTTTTTAGCATTAGATAATAAACAATATTAATTTTTTTTAATGATTATATGAAGGCATGTCTATTTTGTATTAGATTTAAATTTTAGTAATTCAAAGTTTCGCGGACTGAAGTAAACTCCTAAAGCCAGTTTCTTTTCATTTGGATTACCCTACTTGGTTATTTAAATCATATTAAGTTATGGTAGCAGCGTTATTTTCCATGAACTACACGTGATATGGTGTAGTCCACTATAAATATAAATATATGAGGAAGATGGTTGGGGGTGCGGTCATAAATTAGAAACACACATTTAAAATAAGTGCTATTTTAATTATGTGCCGACGTTTCGGCCTACAATGTGGGCCTTCATCAGGTTTGACTCTGAGACGGTGTCTAAAGGAGTCTACTCTTTTTGACTACAATTTTTTATTTTTTATTATTTGGGTATTATATAATTTATTGTAATTTTGTATTTACATGCCTTAATTTTATATCTTGTATATATGTATATATGTATATAAATATAATATATATATATTTCATATAGCTTTTTTGCCTAGTCAATTACTGTTTCTTAAGGCGTACTGTGTTACTGTTTCTTTGTAAAAATTAGTTTTATATTTGTTTAATATTATTTAAGTATTGTATTATCTATTATTGAAATGCCGCAGGTGAACTTTCCCACACACGGGCTTGCCTTAGTGGGATAGTGACTTCTACTTGCTATGTAAAACTGTCTAGTTTTGGTAAAAAAACAAAACAAAAAAACAAAACAAAAAAAAACAAAAAAACAAATCGGTTTAATGATAAATTGATGAGAGATTTGCGCTTCCTGTAAAATCTTCCTGAATGGATATAGTAACTTTCGAAAATCAAGGTCTCAAAAAAAAAAAAACTAGATACTTGGACAAACAAGATAATGTCCGTTATAAACGTAAATGTTCAATCATTAAATACATTTTACTTTCAACAAGAGCTTGTTTTGACTTCGATGATTCAACACCGACGATGTTATCAGGTTGTACAAACAACAAATACTTAATGTACCTACATTACAAATAAAAGAAAAAGACAATAAGCTTTAAAGGGGAATTGAATCAGTTTCAGCTGTTAGAACCGGCATGGCGGACATAAACAAGGAGAACTGATCCCTATCAGCGAAATTTACAAGCCATGTCATTCATTATTAGCTATCCGTTTTGATTTCATGAGTTCTATTGAAGGACGTCTGAGAGGAGAGGCGTCGGGATTTGCAGAGGGATCTTTCACCACTTCCAGATGCTGAAGAAGTGGATGGGGAAGGTTGATTGCTGGCAGTGACCTTAGACTTATGTACCAGAGGTCAACGGCATAGGCTAGCTACTTGTTCAGCAACTTCCTCCAGGATGTCGGCTTTCAGAGGAGTCGGATAAATGATGAATTGTTTGCAGGGATCGCAACAGGACATGGATTGCGGTTCATGGAATCCATGATGTATCTAAGTCTTATCTGATGCGATAAAATGTTTGGTAATAGACCTTCCTAAACTGTTTCCGAAACGAAATACCATTTTTTTTTTTATTTCACTTACATATATACACACGTGTATATATATATATATATATATATATATATTATATATATATATATATATATATATATATATATACATATAAGAAACAGTAAACAGTAAGAAACTTATCAGCATTGATAACTAGGATTGTTTTTCAACTTCATTAATAAAATTATTGAATTCACTTACTTATATATGAAATATATAGTAAGGGAAAGTATTGCAATCATGAAAATTTTGATGATCAAAATTCATCTTAGTCAAATGACCAAGTCTTGCAAAATGGCCTGTATGTGTTAAATCTAGCCCGGAAACGAAAAATTGTACACAACTGAAATTTCAAATTCGGCAATTATGCATGTGTGGTTAAAGCAACTTTTTATTTACCAAATAGGCTGCTCGAAATTGCCATTTTATACCATGCATTTTACACCATTTTGTTGTTAGTACAACCTGACAACATCGTCGGCATTGAACCATCGAAGTCAAAACAAGCTCTTATTGAAAGTAAAATGTATTTAATGATTGAACAGTTACGTTTATAACGGACATTATCTTGTTTGTCCAAGTAACTAGTGTTTTTTTTTTTTTTTTTTTTTTTTTTTTTTTGAGACCTTGAATTTCGAAAGGTATGCAAAAATCTCTTATCAATTTATAATTAAACCGGATTTGTTTGCTTCTTTTCGCGTTATAATCTAGTATTTATTTATTTTTTTTTACTGGATTAATACAATTATTACACTCACTTACCTATACAGTGAGTACAGTAGGTATGATGAGTAAAGAGTAACAATATTTTTTTAAAGTATTTTTTTTTAAATATAAGAACAGTAACATAGATGTATAATATACCGCTGGAAATCTAAATGTTTAAGAAATAAGTAGAATGTATTAGCAAAATGTAAAAAATAAACAGAACAAAATATATTTTGTTTTATTCCAGGAGCCTAAATTCTAAGAGTTACACTACTTCAGAAAATCCACCATGCATGGCGGGACACTACGCGTTAACGGTTGTTGCAATCTCGGGCGCTAATTCAAAACTGATCAGAAAATTATGAGAATTATAAATATGTTTTAAATTTTGTATTGGGACTTCTTGATATTCAATAAATATTCATTAAGGTTCATAATATTGAGTGTCGAAACTATCAGTTGTGAAGCTTTATAATTACATTTTATATATTTTTTTATAAAATTGTCTGTAGCTAAAAAAAACAAAAAAAACATATCACATCGATGGAAACATATTTTTTGAATTAGAGATAAAAATGTTTTATTCTACTTTATGCTGCCCGGATACAGTAGATTGCTATGTAATACAATCAGCATACAACAATATAAATTTTATCTATTACAATCACTTATTTGTGTACAATTTTTGTTACAATCAAAACATATTCTGCAAATAAATATTTAGTATAACATTATTTCTATTTTTTATAAAATAATTATAAACCGGCAAATTATACATCTATATTGCAATCCTCTTAATTTAAATTTTGTTAATATCTATCTTGGAAAAAAATCGTTCTTCTCGTTTTTCCTTCAGTAGTTTATCAAATTCTTTCGTATTACATTTACACATATTGTTTATAATTTTTAACTATCAAAATTAAAGTTGAAATAAGGCCTAAATAAAATTAAAGCTTATTTAATTTTACATCAGTATTTATTTGTCTTTGGGGAAATCCCTCGTACAAATACAGTCATTGTTTGTAATAAAAAGTTATACTCATGAATCACAAGGCACAGGAATTCCAGGAGAAACTAGAACCGGCCTCCACTTGGGAGGATTTAACGGGCCAACTAACTAGAATCGCTGAGGAACTCGCTCCTCAGTCCGCGAAAAACAAAGTAGAATGGTGGAATCACACGTGCGATGAAGCCATAACAAACAGACTCAACGCGTGGAAAACCTGGAACCAAAACAAATCAGAGACAAACAGAAAACGGTTCGAAGAAGAAAGGAAGAAGGCCGCAAAACACCTAAGAACACAAAGAGAGAATTCCTAAATAACCAACTCCAGAGGGCCAATGAAGACTTTCAAGAAAACAGGATACGACCGTATTACCAAACGTGCAACAACAGGGTCCGAGGATACGTCCACCCTAATCTCGTCCTAAAACGTGGGAACGGGGGTCTCGCTCATTCAAAAGAAGAAGTATGCGGGATCTTCGCGGAATATTTCAAGAAACTCCTAAATTGCGACAAACCCATTAAAAAAATTATCACGGAAAACAACACGCCCGACTGGGGAGGGGAAGATCCACCGGACAAGGAAGAGATAGACGACGCAATCGCGGAACTCAAGAATAACAAAGCATCGGGAGAGGACGGAGTTATCGCAGAAATGTGGAAACTGACGGGGATGAGTTTAGAAAGAGAGCCGCGGAGCTGATGATGGACGTATGGATAAAGGAAGAAATACCAAAGGAATGGGGCACCGCGTTAATCACACCGCTACACAAAAAAGGAGACACGACTGACGTGAACAACTACAGAGGAATCTCGTTACTGCCGGTCACATACAAAATTTTTTCGAAATTACTCCTCAAAAGACTGACACCACAACTTGACCCAAAACTAGGCGAATACCAGGGAGGATTCCGGAAAGGGCGCTCGTGTCCCGAGCAAATCCTCAGCTTAAAACTTTTGATAAAAAAATTTAGGAACCACCCCACGAAGAACCTGTTCATCACCTTCGTGGATTTCAAGAAAGCATACGACTCCGTCGATAGGGAAACGTTAATCAGAATTCTGGCAGAATACGGAGTCGACGCCAAATTACAAAAGCTCATAGGACTGACCCTGGAAAACACAACATCCAAAATAAAGTTCAGAGGTGTGATCAGTGAGCCGTTCACGATCGACACTGGACTCCGGCAAGGCGATGGACTCTCACCTTTACTGTTCAATGTAGTCCTAGACAAGATCATGAAGGACTTTTGGAAGGAGAACGACATAGGAGCCACTCTTGGAGGAAAAAAAAAGGGGCTCAAGGTGAGATGCCTAGCCTATGCCGACGACCTGGCCCTTCTGGCTGAGTCGGAACAGGATGCCGTGAGACAGCTTAACTGTCTCAAGGAAATTGCCGAAAAAACAGGGCTACAGGTATCTTATGAAAAAACCGAGTTCATGACGACGGACTCGAAATTTGGGAAAAAATGGGTTGAAACTAAATTTGGAAAAATCAAGGTCACGGACCACTTCAAGTACCTTGGGGAAATAGTAAGCAACAAAGGATCAGAAAAGAGAAGCCTGGAAACCAGAATCGCCAAACTAGAACACCTAAACCATGCGACGACAGAATTATACGGGAAGAAATGCTTATCCAAAGCCGCCAAATTAAGACACTATAACACCGTAATTAGACCAGTGATACTATACGGTGCGGAAACTATGCAACTCCCCAGTCTAGAAAAAATTAAAATAATAGAAAGGAAAATCCTCAGAAAGATACACGGTCCCAGGATGCATGAGGGGGAGTTCAGAAGACGGGCCAATAAGGAATTATACCAGGGAAACAGGAACATGGAGGATGAAATAAGGGCCAGACGACTTAAATTTTACGGACATATGATTAGAATGCCTGAGGAAAGACTGAACAAACAAATCTTTAGGAAAATTTGGGGATATAAAAGCGATGGGGGTTACAGCAGACAAGTCAAGGAAGAGGCACGCTCATTGGGAATAAAGGAGGCGGATTGCTTGGATCGCGACAGTTTCAGGAGAACCGTCAACAGTGTCGAAGGTTTCGTGAGTCAGAGGAAGAACCACAACAACAGGCTCTGGACCGATGAAAGGAAACTCGCGCAATCAGAGAGGATGAAGGAGAGATGGGTCCTCTGGAAAGCGCGTGGCACCAAAAGAAGCCACGGTGTAAGAGTTCGCGTGATCACTAATGGTCTATCCGCGTCAAAAAAAAAAAAAAAAAAAAAAAAAAAAGTTATACATTGTCTTGATATAATTATATAACTGAGAATATTATTGTTAAAATTATATTAAAAGATTTTTACAAATGTAAATAAAATTAAAAAAGAACAAATAAAGAAGCAAATACTCAATAAACTTTGAATAAGAAAGTATAAATAGAAAAAAAAAAATGAATATATATATACACACACATGTTTTCGAGAGATTGATTTTAAAATTAAAATATTCATAAACAGGTATTTTCTGACAATAATAATACATATATACGCAATATTTTGCTCCAAATAAGCAACAAAAAAAAAAAAAAAGAATAGTTGTACAATATAATTCAATAATCAAAGTCAAGCTAGGCACTCCTAGCATTCTCTAGCACATTATCTAGCACTCTAGAGAAGAAGAAATATGTAATTTAAATTAAATAATTATAATAAGTTATAATAAACAAAGGAAAACATATGTACCATATGTTATGTTTGGATTGATGAATATATTAGGGTAAATATACCATACATTTTGCACCTTTTTACGATTTCCAAAAGAACGGCCCTAACGATTTTGATTAACCTCACTGTATCCCGGTTAAATTTATAGGACTTTAATATAATATGAGTTTCATTGTGATTGAAATATTCTGATAGGGCTTAAATGCCGATATTTTTCAATTTTCTACCTCTGAAGTACCTTTTATATTGTAGATTCCGAAATATTAACTATATTATTTTATTAGCAATGATAAAAAACGGAATAATATGTAAGTAGAATAAATACGATATCCAAAAAAAAAGGAATAAACAGTAAAAATATTTTATAAATGCACTTTTTGTGTTTTCAATGATAAGAAAAATAATTAAGATGTATAATATACCGTTGGAACGATAAAGATTTAAGAACAAAATGTTATCTCATACAAAAAATTGTAAAACTTAATAGAGAGTGATATAAAGCCGATAAAACTGATTGATTGTCGTTGATAATAATATAATAAATGAGCTATGGGAATCCACCAAGAAATCAATCTCTTCCCGCACCCAATACTTGCAATCCAAAATCCTCCGAAAGATCCTAAAATCTCCTTATTTTGTCACCAATAAAATTATCCATAAAGACCTGAATATCCCATTAGTTGCAGAGTCAGCTAGAATTAGATATACCTCCAATTCCAAATTAACATATGTTTCTGTTGAAAATAAATTTAATTAATTCTTCATTACTTTCACTTATTATCATCTCTAACTTTATTTAGAAATTCTTAAATTGATTTTAAAGACGGAGGTAAGGGAAAGTCGTGTGTTGCGAGCACCAGATTTTCATTTACGTTAATATGATTCCGAACTATTCTCTTTGCTCCCGCCATCTTCTTCCACTATCCACCAGTAAGCTCTTGGTACCCTCACTTATTTTCCCCCACTTTGACTACTGCTGTGGGGTATATGGTGGCCTCTCTGGTGTCCAAGGACAGGCTTAAGCGAATTATGGACATATTCTTAAGATTTGTCTTCGGTACACCTCTCATGCGACTCATTTATACGGCGTGTTAAAGTGGCTCCTTCCCTCCATCCGCAGACAATATTTCCCTGGATCATACCTTTACCAAACTATTAACCCCAGCTACCTCCCTATATCCACAAACCTCTGCAATTTAAATCGTCAGTTCTCTACAACGAAACAAGATCGCGCCATTCTGACTTTTGCATTCCTACCTATATTGTCCGCTCTACGACTCTCTGGCATATCCGCCATACTTCTTCTCAACCATCATTCTAGTACAAACAGTTCCAGTTCCTACTGTCCCAAACAGACGCTTAACAAGGCTGATATTTCAAATCAAATAGAAATTCATTAAAAAAAATGGATCAATTATTATGAATCAGTTTTAATATTTAGTTTTGTTCAACACACCAATCTATCAGAAGTTATTTATTTATTTTACTCTTTTGTTTTAACGTCCAACTTGGTATCCTAATACATACTAGACTGAAAAGACAAGAAACAGCTCGCATATACCGATTGTTAAAACAGTTATCTGACAAACGTTCAAAACTTCCCATCTAATACAAAAAACTATTTTATATAGCCATTATTAGACCTATAGTATTGAGCTATGGGAATCCACCAAGAAATCAATCTCTTCCCGCACCCAATACTTGCAATCCAAAATCCTCCGAAAGATCCTAAAATCTCCTTATTTTGTCACCAATAAAATTATCCATAAAGACCTGAATATCCCATTAGTTGCAGAGTCAGCTAGAATTAGATATACCTCCAATTCCAAATTAACAGCCCACTCAAACCCGCTTGTCCGTATCATCTCATCTCCATCTATTCCCGATGATCCTCTGAGGCGCCTGAAAAGACGGTAGCCTCGAGACCTGCTAATGACATAAACATTAAAGTGCTGCCGCTGGGTAGTTTCTTCACAAGAGGTTATCAAGCCAATTGTTACTTTTGTCCCATTTAAATTAATAAATTAAAAAAAAAACTCTTTTGTTTCAGCGCATATTTTAATCCATTCTTCTCTTCTTAAACCATTGTAAATAAGAATTAATTATAATCCTTGGGTATTTTGGCCAGACACATTGTATATCTTAGTTGTACAAATTGGGCACTGCCCCAGAATTTCTTTTTTTTTTCTATTATATTCTATGATCAAATCGATATCAAATAGATTTTCGGCCGCTAAATCGCTATTTTTCCCAAGGTAAAGTGGCTATTGACAGAGAGAGGAAAATATAATAATAAAAGGGGGGAAAAAAAAGTACCGCACTACATTATATCGAAGCAAATAAAGCTCCAACTGTGTTTGTTATAGATAAAACCTAAGCATAATAACTTTCATTGAAGATTCTTATCTCGGTCTATACTTAGTGCGGTGTAGAAGGGAGAGGCATTGGGTTGGCTTGAGGTTCGGATCCCGGCAACAGATAGTATTTATCTACTCTTCCATCTGACTTGGATCGACTCTCTGGTCGGATATCTAGGCTGTATTACCGAGCCTCTATCGTGGGAGTACTTTACGATGTGGAGAATCTAGGGAATAGCATTTAATGCCACATCACATCCTGGTTGGCCAGGAATCCGTATTCCTTGATTAAAATTTTACAGTGAAGGCCATTCTTCGCTTGTGGTGTTTAAGATTTAATACTTAAAACATAATATTTATTGTATGCGCGAGAAGGAGCAACTAACTGCTGAACCAATTATAAGGATCAATAACAAGGTTCTGAATACGTTCAAAATATCTAAGGTTACTTTGATAAAAAATGAACGTAGAGTTATCATGTTTCTGAAATTACTAAGAATCCGTCTATGTATATTGAATTGCTTTTTAAGATTTGTGTTCGGTCCTCGAGACGGTCGCGACGTATACCACCTCTACGACGAGTTAAAGTGGTTAACCCCAAACTTTCGAAGACAATATTTCCTTGGATCATTCCTTTATCAAATCATCAACTCCCACCATCCATTTTATGTATACAGCCTCTGGTATTTAAATCCTCAACCCATCACCAGGAAACAAGATCCCGTCTGTCTGACCTCCACACTCCTTTCCATAGAACCAAAAATATGACTGCTCCTTTTTAGCCCGGTCCACTTCCTTATGGAATACTCTCCCTTCAAACATCCGTCATGCTCCTTCCCTTCATCGTTTAAATCCCTCCTCTTTCAATACTCCTTTCTCTTCAGTCAGATGTAAGCTAATTTTTATCATGCCAACTTATGTAAGGTGAATTTTACTTTAATGAGATGTAAAAGTTACATTTTATGTTTATTCTTATTTATTTATTTCTAAATTTGTAAATAGAGATGACACAATGGCCTTTATTTTTTTTTCATTCATGTGTTATTTAATTGTAGTTATATGTTGTTTTTGGCCAGTTATAATTTATTATTTAGTTCATAATTTTATTCTTATACCCTTGCTTCAACACCGGCTGAAATTAAAATGTGGCGACATTTCTGTTTTATAAAGTTTTTTTATTTTTTTTTTATTAATTGATATTTACAACTGCATAGGAAAATACAACAAGTAAATGTGAAAAAAAAGTAACAATTGGCTTGAAAAGTCTTGTGAAGTATCTACCCAGCGGTACCACTTCAATGTTTATGTCATTAGCAGGTCTCGAGGCCACCGGCTTTTCAGGTGCCTCCGAGGATTATCAGGAATAGATGGAGATGAGAGGATACGGACAAGCGGGTTTGAGTGGGTTGGTAGTTTGGAATTAAATGAGGTATATTAGTTCTGGCTAAGTCTGCAACTAACGGAATATTCAGGTCTTTATGGATAGTTTTATTAGTGACAAAATACGGAGCATTTAGGATCTTTCGGAGGATTTTGGATTGCAAGGATTGGATGCGGGAGGAATTTGATGGCTTGGTGGTATAAAAGTTTAGTTTGATAAATTGACAGTTTATCACTTTGGGATTATGAGTCCACTGTAAAGAAAAGTGCACCGGCAAGAACATATTATGTTTATTTTGTAATGTCAATTCATCATTATATTTTATCACAGGCGGAAATAAAAACATAAATAGGTCAAAAAATCAAAATTGATACAGTTCATTTGTTTATTTTGTTGAAGGGTTCCTATTTTATTTAATATTCGAATAAACTTTTTCTGAAGTTTAATTTAGTTTACAGTGGAACATCTGTTTTCACGGAATGATCTAAGAGTAGAAATAATTAATAACAAATTTTATGGATTTATAACAACTTTCTATTTATTTTAACAGCTTACATACGATTTTGTATGTAATATCTTTTTCTAAAATCTTAAATATTGTATACTATGATATGATACTGTACCGTGACAACACTAAATCACCATAACCTCCCTCACTACAACATTAAAAATTAACATATGTTTATAAGTTTATGCGCTTATAACAACTTTCTATGAATCTACACCTTGTTTTTTTTTTGCATATTATTTTTTCTGAAATCTTGTGCTTTTCAACGGTACACAATACGTCTATATTACTACTCATAATTCAGGAATAATTTATTGATGACTTCATAACTGACAATTTTATTTTACATTCTAATGAAAAGCTTTATTGCAATTAATTTCACTTATAAACATTCACGAATGAATGCCCTATATGATCGGAAACGAACCAGCGAAAACCGTATAAAAGAGGTTAGAAGGAGTTTACGGAAACAAAGAATCGTGAAATTTATATATATATATATATATATATATATAATAGAGAGAGAGAGAGATTGAGAGAGAAATCTATCTTTATATAAAATGGTTTCTGCAATAAACTCTGAATCAGTCTAAAAGTGCATTTTTAAATATAACATTCAAATTGCATCGGAACGAAGCAGGGGCTACTCACTACTACACAATACGAGACCATAAAAGCATCCGTAGCATTAACTGTTAGCATTGTGCTCCGAAGTGGAGGTGTTGTGGTATCGGCGGTAGGATAACGGTAATGGTCCATCTCGGTAGATAGCGTGTCTTACAAGCTGTAACGTTACGGTCAGAGCCCGAAAGCCATCTCGCCGTTCGCTGAGTTCTCGATCAAAGTATTGAGTCAGGCTCCCTCGGTCACAGAAAGTCAAGTTCGATACGAACTATCCACACTATCAATTTATATCCAAGAAAAATGGCCAACCCAATCACCAGTGCTATGTTCAAAACGCTATATCGCCGCTATTTCTAAACTGATTTCAATGACTTTATTATATATATAATATATTATATATTTTTTTTTTTTTTTTTTTTTTTTTGTACAGAATTTAAATCATAAATTCATTGGAATTCATAAATTCTAATTTATTTGGTTTCTTGAAATGTAAGACCTCAAATTTTGGGAGAGAGAGGATTTTTTTTTTTTCTTGAGGATTACTTAGTTTTAATTAAAAACAGTTTTTATTGAGTGATATTACAATCTTTCTTAATTAGGAAATTTATAATAGTGATGAATTACAACATTCATATAATATTTGCAAAGCTAAAAATGTATAAAATAATAATACAATTAAGAATCAATAAAATATATACAAAGTCTAAAAATCACTCATACCTGTATATAAGCCACAAACATGTAGCACTTGAGTGGAAAATCAAGCCAGTGCCAGAGCTGTTTACAATATAAATGTTTACAAGAGGTTTCGGGACCACTGCCGTTTCAACCTTCTAGGAGGATGGTAAGGTTGTGTGGTGCTGGTTACTTAATTAAATAAAATTAAGCTGGAGGATTGGGGTGATGAATAAGGTTCTGGTGGAATTTGGATGGAATCAGATCTAAAATGAATGGAATATTCAGGTTGTAGTGTAATGTATGGTTGGTAACATAATTAGGAACTTTAACTATTGTTCGGAGGACGTTGGATTGAAAGGATTGAATGCGTTTGATGTTATAAATTTGGCTGTCCCCCACAGTTCAAGTCCATAGGTCCAAATAGGTTTGGGTACTGTCTTGTAAATTATCACTTTGTTTACAATATTATATTTTAGATTTTCTATATGATTGGCCAAATCTTCGGTTAAGTTCTTGTCTTGTCGTTTACGTCTAGTTTGTTGGTTCCCAGTGAGTCTTTTGTCAAGAAGAATGCCTAGATACCGAACTATGGTATGAGAAAAGGAGCGGAACTGGAGGACAGAATTGTCTTAGAAGCGTAAAAGCAACATGTTTGAATTTGGATTGGTTAACATTAATTCGCCAATTGTTACACAGTCTTCAATTCGAGAAAGGTGCTTTTGGAGGTTCAAGGATACAGATGTAATATATCAATATGGGTCATATACAATTGATTAAAAATATTTAGAAGAATCTAAAGTTTTTATTGAAATCTTGAGTAAAAAAAAAAAAAAACGCTACGAACTTATTTCACAACACAAGAAAGAACCGTCCGGAAATGGTTTGCTCTGTTCAGAACTCGAAATTTGAAAGGAACCGTTCTGGGAGGACCGAATTTCAAAATTACTTAAAAGATGGAAACATGTAAAAGATCAAAGTGGGTCATAGGTGATTGATTAAAAATATTTACAAGAATCTAAAGTTTTTAGTGAAACCACCAATAAAAAAAACGCTACAATCCAATAGATATAGTTCCTTTTGGAAATCAACGTCTCAGTCGTATATTTCAACTCAATCGACATTACTTATCTTAGGCATATGTTTCAAGCTTCAAGGAAATTTATCACATACAAAACTAAGCGAAACGCAAATGCTGGTATCGAGGCAAAAATCTGGTACAATCCGCAAATATCTTTCTGCAATCCGTATCCGAGAAACGGATTTTCGGGTTTTGAAAGTTATAAGCGTTACTCATGAAGTAATAAGCGAACGATTTTCGTAACTGACATTATGGAACTGCTCATTTCCGAGAATACAGCTAGTATCATCGCTCGTTATAATACGGTAAAGCATATTTGTCTAATTGCCAGTTACCAATTGGCAGCTGACTGATATACTGGGCCGGACCGATTAGACCATGGGACGCCGAGTGGTCATCACATAATGAGTTTGTGATCTCTCTCAATTGAGAGCGATGACGCATCACATTAATTCGTTAGCTGCTTTCCAGTCAATTCCACACTTACCTTCCACCCCTCGGATCATAACTACTTTGTCGGTAGCTTTATTGCACTCGAACAAACGGTTCTGATGATAGGATCCATTACTTCCTCCCGTTTTTGGAGTCGAAAAAGTATTTGTATCAGTTGGATAATTAATGAATATCAGTAGTTGACTGTGGGGAGATTCAGGAGGAAATTAGTCCGGGTGGCGGCCAAAGACAGAAAAATAATGAAATATTCTTACCTATTTATTGCTTTGCCAACGTTTCGATCCACATTGTAGGTCCTCATCAGAGCACCTTCTATTAGGTTGTGTCACATTAAATGTCCGTTTTCAAGGTAAAGGATTTTTATTAAAAATACGATATGATAGCAAGATAATTTTATTCGAAGTATTTGCCTTCTTTTTCTACACATTTTCCCAACGTGACACCAACTTTTTTATCCCCGAACTGAAAAAATCTGAGCTTTGAAGTGAAACAAATCTGAAAACGCACTTTTCACTTGATCATCATTTTCAAAAAGTTTTCCTTTGACGAAGTTGTCTAAATTCCTGAACAGGTGGTAATCTGTTGGAGACAAGTCGGGAGAATATGGTGTGTGCGGAAGAACTTCATAGCCCAGTTCTTTTAATTTTTACACGGTATGTTTTGAAACATGGGGTCTTGCTGCCGCTCAGTGAGATCATGAGGTACCCATGTATCGAGCTTTTTTTCTTTCCCAATACACTTGAAATGTCTGGAAACGGTAGATGCATTTGCACTTAGTTGTGCTGAAAGTCCTTCGGTAGGGGTTTCCTTCTACTGTATGTTTGAGGACATCGTTGTCTCAAACGATCGAGACGATTGTCGTTGTCTATTACGGACGTCGGTTCTCCTCGGGGCAAGGTTCTCCAAGTCGGTATCCCCAGCTGAAAACTTAGCAAACCAACGGCGAATGGTCCGTTCATTAACACTCCCTTCCCCAAACGCCTTGCAAATATTTCTAGCGGCCTCAGCTGCTCAATGGCCGAGTTTAAACTCGTACAAAAACATTACTCGAAAATCGCGTGTTTCCATGTTCATATTTGGAGGTATACTAAAAAGTGGGGTAATTGATAGGGAAGCTAATGTTTATAATACAACGGTAGAGGATTAGTAACTGTTTACTTTAAATATGTAAACATTCGGAAGAAAACAACAGAGACCTGCAAAATCCTTTATGTATTTCAGAAACTATAAAAAATGGACATTTCATGTGAAACAACCCAATAGTAAGGACAAGTATCGCGATCGTGAAAATACATGTTTTAGGGTTCCCTATAACCAAATAACCCCTGTGTTCGTGTCCGTGTGTGCTATATAATTGAAAACGCGCACCAGACTAGCTCTATAACGTCGTATATTTATTTTTATTTGACACCACATTGATTCTTATATATACAAAAAAAAAATAATAAAAAACAAAACAAAGCAAAACAACAACTTATAATTGAGATAAATACAAAGTTGGCAAATCAATAAACAACGTACAAACAATCATAGCTATATACAATCTGCTAAAGGGACCCCAGTCTGGGCTTTCACATCCACTTGTAGAAGGAAAAGCGGAATCCAAGAGATCCCAGCGCCTCTCTCTCTCAGCCGCATCACTTGTGTGAGCCAGTGGAGGCTGAGTTAGGGTACAATAGCCCCAAACATACAGTACATGAGTGAAGGATCTGCTGGCCAGTGTTAGAACTCAAGTATAAATGTTTACAAAACTTCGCGGGGCCACTGCCGTTTCAATCTTCGATGAGGATTGCAGGGGTGGGTGGAGCTGGAGAGGGGTTGGGCTAGAGGATTAGGATGATGAGGAAAGTTCTGATGGAATCCCGAAAATTTGGATGGCACCAGGTCTAAGATAAAATAGGTCGTGGAGTAAGGTACAATTATAATAATTAATAAAAAATATTTTTCTGAAAACACAAGGCCTCAATGTAGCACGTTTCAATCTTCCTCGAGGATAATAAAACTGAGTGAAAATTATATGAAATGAAAAATATTTTTACTATTCTGGGATGGAAGCTGGGTACAGTACTTAGTAATAAAGTAGTTAGTAAAGAACTGTTTCTAGTGCAATGGTTATGCAGGGAGGTGATTTTCCCTTAATTATTCTCAGTTTAAAGAGATTATGAGTGTCCGACGACGATCTTTTAGCTACTCTATCTTTCGCTAATTGATAATTTTTACAATGATTAATTTTAACAAAGAAATGTCTGCGCAGGATATATATTCTGTTCCAAGAGAGAGAAAGAGACCACTGGATGTTGAAAACCAATCCAAACTTATATTGTGATCGAGAAGGGTAAGACGGTTAGGTCCTGAGTGGAGAATAATGGATAGTAGAATCTCCAAGAGCATTGTTGAGGGACATCCGGGTGGAAAGAGAGAGGAAGACCAAGGTCGCCCTAGCAGGTGGATGGGGAAGCAGATCAGAAGACGCTTGGAATTGAAGCCCTGAGGCCAACTTCTTTTCAGAAACCTCAAAGAATCATCAGAGATCGAAGAAATATTGAGGCGCAAAATTAAGGACCTTCAGGTCATTATAGGTGATTTTATTGGTTTAAAAGATGATTTTAGGCTCGACAAAGTAAGAAGCATTAATGACTTTGGATGGACAGAATTATGGATTTATTGGGTTAGACTTTTGCACATTAGCTAGTAATAAATGTAAAATAAATCTATAGACTATAAAATAGAGACAATAGCTATAATTTTGTTTCCTTGACAAATACCAAGGGGACTGAAACGTTAAAAAATAAAAGTGGTAAAAAATAAAGAGGATTAAATAGCAAAGGATCCTATGAATTTTTATTTATGATGATAATACTATGTCCTATAGTTTTAATATAATAATTATTTATTATTGAAACCCAATGATTAGAAAAACACCTCAAAACGTTGATTCTAAAGTATATGACATAATAAAAAAATAACACAACTTATTAACATAAAAAAAAGTCAGTTACATGCATCACGCGCGTTTCAAGTACCACCGTGCTTGAAATAAATTTTACATGTTAATAATTATTTACATAGATTTTTAAATTATAAATTTTCTTTAAGATTAAATAATATAAAAAAAAACTGAATTTATCTCCAACAATCGCTTTAAATTATTCTTTTTCTGTCGTTCTCCTAACACAACCAGTCTTTTATGTTTGATAATATTTTCTTTAAGCCGTTCGCATACCAACACTTATTTCCAAAAATGTATTTCGACCTGGAAAAATGTTTCTCCTTATTTTTCTTTTAGTTTTTAATAGATTATTCCAAAGTTTAAAGTTAGACATTTAACAATATAAACTGACAGTGAGAAATGGTGAGTGGTTTTGAATATCGGAAATTAAAGTTAATTTAGACGAAGAAATTTCTAAATTTTGGTATTGAATGCCAGGTTAAACAATTTCTAGAAGGATGAATCCTACATGATATTAAAACCCATTTAATTACGCATTGATGGGACAAGTTTAATCAAAATCATTAGTGCCGTTCTTGAGAATTATATGGAGTTTCAATATAAACATTTGTTTCAGATTTAATATTAGGTTGTAAAATAAGTCTGTAGTGTTTTTTACTAGTGATTTCAATAAAAACTTCAGATTCTTGTAAATATTTTAAATCAATTATATTGGGGAGCTGCCAATGGGTAGTATCCCCACATGTGAATCCATGCCATTTTATCTTATATCTCATTTACTAGATGTATATCATTATACAGTTGTAAATAGCAATAAATCTATCTAAAAATCAATTATAGGATTTGGTTATTTAATAAAAAATCAGGTGCGCGCAACACACGGCATTCACTTACCTCCGTTGTTAAAATCAATTCAAGAATTTTTAAATACACTTAAAGATACAAATATATTGTTAAAGAATTAATTAAAATGAATTTCAATAGAAACATGTGTTTTATCAAATAATTTATTATATTTTTATCTACAACAATCAGGCTTTTCATCACTCTCCATTAACTTTTAAAATTCCGTGTATTAGATAATATTTTTCTAAAATCTTTAGCTATTCTTTTGTTCAAAAACACAAATTGCATAAAGAAATATTTTTGCACTTTTCTCCGTTAATTGTTTATCAAATTCGCTCAACTTGCATATTTACTCGTTATTTATCAATGCTAATAAGATGGCGTTACAATTTTTTTCAACTATTTTTTTACAATCTACAAAATTAAAGGTACTTTAGAGAAAGAAAATTTCAAATAAATAAATTTAAAATATTTTATATTTTATAAAATATAAAATATGGTTAACTGATTTTGATGAAAAAGTTGGAATAACACCTCGGGCGTATAGTTGTCTTAAATATGAAATTTCAGTTTCATAGGTTTTCGCCCAGGGGTTACCCCTCCCCCCCCTCACACACACACACATTCCTTTTCGCGGGACTTGGTTAGTTGGACTCAGGTGACCCTAAAACGTGTATTTCCGTTGAAAACTGGAATTCGAATATTTTCACGATCGCAATACTTTCCCTATCTATATATTTCATACATACGTAAGTGTAAACTGTAACTGTAGCGAGACCTATTTAATTCTAAGAACCCGCTACCGCTTCAGACCCTAAAACGCGTGCAATACCAACGCGCTCTTCCAAGTCAAAAAGTCGTTGAATGGCCAAAATGAATTCTTTTCTCTACCATTTTGAGCAAGCAAAATACCACTTAAAGATTTGGAATCTCGGTTGAAACTGATACATAAAATTACCTTAACTAATCAATTTCTAGAATATGTAAACATTGAGCAAGTAAACTTTTTTTAATATATTTTTATTGAAATTTACAACTGTACAAATAATACATCAAGTAAATATGCTGAAATGTTATAAAACATAAAGAGAAACTGCCCATTGGCAGCACTCTAAGTAAACTTGATTTTATAAAAACAGAGAGGATTAAATTGAAATATTGAAAAACGCTCTGATATTATTTTACAATCCAATACTATTATCCAACAAAATAAGTCGTGGAATAGTGGATAAACTTTCAATCATAAATGACGAAAATTAATAAAGAATCTCTGTTAAAAATAATAGTTAAGTAAAAATCTTAACCAATTATTTTTTAGAATATGTGAAAATTATTGACCAACTAAATATTATATTATAAACACAAAGAGGATTAAATTGAAATATTGAAAAACGCTATGATATTATTTTACAATCCAATACTATTATCCAACAAAATAAGTCGTCGAATAGTGGATAAACTTTCAATCATAAATGACGAAAATTAATAAAGAATCTCTGTTAAAAATAATAGTTAAGTAAAAATCTTAACCAATTATTTTTTAGAATATGTGAAAATTATTGACCAACTAAATATTATATTATAAACACAAAGAGGATTAAATTGAAATATTGAAAAACGCTATGATATTATTTTACAATCCAATACTATTATCCAACAAAATAAGTCGTCGAATAGTGGATAAACTTTCAATCATAAATGACGAAAATTAATAAAGAATCTCTGTTAAAAATAATAGTTAAGTAAAAATCTTAACCAATTATTTTTTAGAATATGTGAAAATTATTGACCAACTAAATATTATATTATAAACACAAAGAGGATTAAATTGAAATATTGAAAAACGCTATGATATTATTTTACAATCCAATACTATTATCCAACAAAATAAGTCGTCGAATAGTGGATAAACTTTCAATCATAAATGACGAAAATTAATAAAGAATCTCTGTTAAAAATAATAGTTAAGTAAAAATCTTAACCAATTATTTTTTAG
Organism: Piezodorus guildinii; assembly: GCA_023052935.1. NCBI lineage: Eukaryota > Metazoa > Arthropoda > Insecta > Hemiptera > Pentatomidae > Piezodorus > Piezodorus guildinii. Next base: position 33,120,075 of record CM041295.1, on the reverse strand, counting down.
AATATGTGAAAATTATTGACCAACTAAATATTATATTATAAACACAAAGAGGATTAAATTGAAATATTGAAAAACGCTATGATATTATTTTACAATCCAATACTATTATCCAACAAAATAAGTCGTCGAATAGTGGATAAACTTTCAATCATAAATGACGAAAATTAATAAAGAATCTCTGTTAAAAATAATAGTTAAGTAAAAATCTTAACCAATTATTTTTTAGAATATGTGAAAATTATTGACCAACTAAATATTATATTATAAACACAAAGAGGATTAAATTGAAATATTGAAAAACGCTATGATATTATTTTACAATCCAATACTATTATCCAACAAAATAAGTCGTCGAATAGTGGATAAACTTTCAATCATAAATGACGAAAATTAATAAAGAATCTCTGTTAAAAATAATAGTTAAGTAAAAATCTTAACCAATTATTTTTTAGAATATGTGAAAATTATTGACCAACTAAATATTATATTATAAACACAAAGAGGATTAAATTGAAATATTGAAAAACGCTATGATATTATTTTACAATCCAATACTATTATCCAACAAAATAAGTCGTCGAATAGTGGATAAACTTTCAATCATAAATGACGAAAATTAATAAAGAATCTCTGTTAAAAATAATAGTTAAGTAAAAATCTTAACCAATTATTTTTTAGAATATGTGAAAATTATTGACCAACTAAATATTATATTATAAACACAAAGAGGATTAAATTGAAATATTGAAAAACGCTATGATATTATTTTACAATCCAATACTATTATCCAACAAAATAAGTCGTCGAATAGTGGATAAACCTTCAATCATAAATGACGAAAATTAATAAAGAATCTCTGTTAAAAATAATAGTTAAGTAAAAATCTTAACCAATTATTTTTTAGAATATGTGAAAATTATTGACCAACTAAATATTATATTATAAACACAAAGAGGATTAAATTGAAATATTGAAAAACGCTATGATATTATTTTACAATCCAATACTATTATCCAACAAAATAAGTCGTCGAATAGTGGATAAACTTTCAATCATAAATGACGAAAATTAATAAAAAATCTCTGTTAAAAATAATAGTTAAGTAAAAATCTTAACCAATTATTTTTTAGAATATGTGAAAATTATTGACCAACTAAATATTATATTATAAACACAAAGAGGATTAAATTGAAATATTGAAAAACGCTATGATATTATTTTACAATCCAATACTATTATCCAACAAAATAAGTCGTCGAATAGTGGATAAACTTTCAATCATAAATGACGAAAATTAATAAAGAATCTCTGTTAAAAATAATAGTTAAGTAAAAATCTTAACCAATTATTTTTTAGAATATGTGAAAATTATTGACCAACTAAATATTATATTATAAACACAAAGAGGATTAAATTGAAATATTGAAAAACGCTATGATATTATTTTACAATCCAATACTATTATCCAACAAAATAAGTCGTCGAATAGTGGATAAACTTTCAATCATAAATGACGAAAATTAATAAAGAATCTCTGTTAAAAATAATAGTTAAGTAAAAATCTTAACCAATTATTTTTTAGAATATGTGAAAATTATTGACCAACTAAATATTATATTATAAACACAAAGAGGATTAAATTGAAATATTGAAAAACGCTATGATATTATTTTACAATCCAATACTATTATCCAACAAAATAAGTCGTCGAATAGTGGATAAACTTTCAATCATAAATGACGAAAATTAATAAAGAATCTCTGTTAAAAATAATAGTTAAGTAAAAATCTTAACCAATTATTTTTTAGAATATGTGAAAATTATTGACCAACTAAATATTATATTATAAACACAAAGAGGATTAAATTGAAATATTGAAAAACGCTATGATATTATTTTACAATCCAATACTATTATCCAACAAAATAAGTCGTCGAATAGTGGATAAACTTTCAATCATAAATGACGAAAATTAATAAAGAATCTCTGTTAAAAATAATAGTTAAGTAAAAATCTTAACCAATTATTTTTTAGAATATGTGAAAATTATTGACCAACTAAATATTATATTATAAACACAAAGAGGATTAAATTGAAATATTGAAAAACGCTATGATATTATTTTACAATCCAATACTATTATCCAACAAAATAAGTCGTCGAATAGTGGATAAACTTTCAATCATAAATGACGAAAATTAATAAAGAATCTCTGTTAAAAATAATAGTTAAGTAAAAATCTTAACCAATTATTTTTTAGAATATGTGAAAATTATTGACCAACTAAATATTATATTATAAACACAAAGAGGATTAAATTGAAATATTGAAAAACGCTATGATATTATTTTACAATCCAATACTATTATCCAACAAAATAAGTCGTCGAATAGTGGATAAACTTTCAATCATAAATGACGAAAATTAATAAAGAATCTCTGTTAAAAATAATAGTTAAGTAAAAATCTTAACCAATTATTTTTTAGAATATGTGAAAATTATTGACCAACTAAATATTATATTATAAACACAAAGAGGATTAAATTGAAATATTGAAAAACGCTATGATATTATTTTACAATCCAATACTATTATCCAACAAAATAAGTCGTCGAATAGTGGATAAACTTTCAATCATAAATGACGAAAATTAATAAAGAATCTCTGTTAAAAATAATAGTTAAGTAAAAATCTTAACCAATTATTTTTTAGAATATGTGAAAATTATTGACCAACTAAATATTATATTATAAACACAAAGAGGATTAAATTGAAATATTGAAAAACGCTATGATATTATTTTACAATCCAATACTATTATCCAACAAAATAAGTCGTCGAATAGTGGATAAACTTTCAATCATAAATGACGAAAATTAATAAAGAATCTCTGTTAAAAATAATAGTTAAGTAAAAATCTTAACCAATTATTTTTTAGAATATGTGAAAATTATTGACCAACTAAATATTATATTATAAACACAAAGAGGATTAAATTGAAATATTGAAAAACGCTATGATATTATTTTACAATCCAATACTATTATCCAACAAAATAAGTCGTCGAATAGTGGATAAACTTTCAATCATAAATGACGAAAATTAATAAAGAATCTCTGTTAAAAATAATAGTTAAGTAAAAATCTTAACCAATTATTTTTTAGAATATGTGAAAATTATTGACCAACTAAATATTATATTATAAACACAAAGAGGATTAAATTGAAATATTGAAAAACGCTATGATATTATTTTACAATCCAATACTATTATCCAACAAAATAAGTCGTCGAATAGTGGATAAACTTTCAATCATAAATGACGAAAATTAATAAAGAATCTCTGTTAAAAATAATAGTTAAGTAAAAATCTTAACCAATTATTTTTTAGAATATGTGAAAATTATTGACCAACTAAATATTATATTATAAACACAAAGAGGATTAAATTGAAATATTGAAAAACGCTATGATATTATTTTACAATCCAATACTATTATCCAACAAAATAAGTCGTCGAATAGTGGATAAACTTTCAATCATAAATGACGAAAATTAATAAAGAATCTCTGTTAAAAATAATAGTTAAGTAAAAATCTTAACCAATTATTTTTTAGAATATGTGAAAATTATTGACCAACTAAATATTATATTATAAACACAAAGAGGATTAAATTGAAATATTGAAAAACGCTATGATATTATTTTACAATCCAATACTATTATCCAACAAAATAAGTCGTCGAATAGTGGATAAACTTTCAATCATAAATGACGAAAATTAATAAAGAATCTCTGTTAAAAATAATAGTTAAGTAAAAATCTTAACCAATTATTTTTTAGAATATGTGAAAATTATTGACCAACTAAATATTATATTATAAACACAAAGAGGATTAAATTGAAATATTGAAAAACGCTATGATATTATTTTACAATCCAATACTATTATCCAACAAAATAAGTCGTCGAATAGTGGATAAACTTTCAATCATAAATGACGAAAATTAATAAAGAATCTCTGTTAAAAATAATAGTTAAGTAAAAATCTTAACCAATTATTTTTTAGAATATGTGAAAATTATTGACCAACTAAATATTATATTATAAACACAAAGAGGATTAAATTGAAATATTGAAAAACGCTATGATATTATTTTACAATCCAATACTATTATCCAACAAAATAAGTCGTCGAATAGTGGATAAACTTTCAATCATAAATGACGAAAATTAATAAAGAATCTCTGTTAAAAATAATAGTTAAGTAAAAATCTTAACCAATTATTTTTTAGAATATGTGAAAATTATTGACCAACTAAATATTATATTATAAACACAAAGAGGATTAAATTGAAATATTGAAAAACGCTATGATATTATTTTACAATCCAATACTATTATCCAACAAAATAAGTCGTCGAATAGTGGATAAACTTTCAATCATAAATGACGAAAATTAATAAAGAATCTCTGTTAAAAATAATAGTTAAGTAAAAATCTTAACCAATTATTTTTTAGAATATGTGAAAATTATTGACCAACTAAATATTATATTATAAACACAAAGAGGATTAAATTGAAATATTGAAAAACGCTATGATATTATTTTACAATCCAATACTATTATCCAACAAAATAAGTCGTCGAATAGTGGATAAACTTTCAATCATAAATGACGAAAATTAATAAAGAATCTCTGTTAAAAATAATAGTTAAGTAAAAATCTTAACCAATTATTTTTTAGAATATGTGAAAATTATTGACCAACTAAATATTATATTATAAACACAAAAAGGATTAAATTGAAATATTGAAAAACGCTATGATATTATTTTACAATCCAATACTATTATCCAACAAAATAAGTCGTCGAATAGTGGATAAACTTTCAATCATAAATGACGAAAATTAATAAAGAATCTCTGTTAAAAATAATAGTTAAGTAAAAATCTTAACCAATTATTTTTTAGAATATGTGAAAATTATTGACCAACTAAATATTATATTATAAACACAAAGAGGATTAAATTGAAATATTGAAAAACGCTATGATATTATTTTACAATCCAATACTATTATCCAACAAAATAAGTCGTCGAATAGTGGATAAACTTTCAATCATAAATGACGAAAATTAATAAAGAATCTCTGTTAAAAATAATAGTTAAGTAAAAATCTTAACCAATTATTTTTTAGAATATGTGAAAATTATTGACCAACTAAATATTATATTATAAACACAAAGAGGATTAAATTGAAATATTGAAAAACGCTATGATATTATTTTACAATCCAATACTATTATCCAACAAAATAAGTCGTCGAATAGTGGATAAACTTTCAATCATAAATGACGAAAATTAATAAAGAATCTCTGTTAAAAATAATAGTTAAGTAAAAATCTTAACCAATTATTTTTTAGAATATGTGAAAATTATTGACCAACTAAATATTATATTATAAACACAAAGAGGATTAAATTGAAATATTGAAAAACGCTATGATATTATTTTACAATCCAATACTATTATCCAACAAAATAAGTCGTCGAATAGTGGATAAACTTTCAATCATAAATGACGAAAATTAATAAAGAATCTCTGTTAAAAATAATAGTTAAGTAAAAATCTTAACCAATTATTTTTTAGAATATGTGAAAATTATTGACCAACTAAATATTATATTATAAACACAAAGAGGATTAAATTGAAATATTGAAAAACGCTATGATATTATTTTACAATCCAATACTATTATCCAACAAAATAAGTCGTCGAATAGTGGATAAACTTTCAATCATAAATGACGAAAATTAATAAAGAATCTCTGTTAAAAATAATAGTTAAGTAAAAATCTTAACCAATTATTTTTTAGAATATGTGAAAATTATTGACCAACTAAATATTATATTATAAACACAAAGAGGATTAAATTGAAATATTGAAAAACGCTATGATATTATTTTACAATCCAATACTATTATCCAACAAAATAAGTCGTCGAATAGTGGATAAACTTTCAATCATAAATGACGAAAATTAATAAAGAATCTCTGTTAAAAATAATAGTTAAGTAAAAATCTTAACCAATTATTTTTTAGAATATGTGAAAATTATTGACCAACTAAATATTATATTATAAACACAAAGAGGATTAAATTGAAATATTGAAAAACGCTATGATATTATTTTACAATCCAATACTATTATCCAACAAAATAAGTCGTCGAATAGTGGATAAACTTTCAATCATAAATGACGAAAATTAATAAAGAATCTCTGTTAAAAATAATAGTTAAGTAAAAATCTTAACCAATTATTTTTTAGAATATGTGAAAATTATTGACCAACTAAATATTATATTATAAACACAAAGAGGATTAAATTGAAATATTGAAAAACGCTATGATATTATTTTACAATCCAATACTATTATCCAACAAAATAAGTCGTCGAATAGTGGATAAACTTTCAATCATAAATGACGAAAATTAATAAAGAATCTCTGTTAAAAATAATAGTTAAGTAAAAATCTTAACCAATTATTTTTTAGAATATGTGAAAATTATTGACCAACTAAATATTATATTATAAACACAAAGAGGATTAAATTGAAATATTGAAAAACGCTATGATATTATTTTACAATCCAATACTATTATCCAACAAAATAAGTCGTCGAATAGTGGATAAACTTTCAATCATAAATGACGAAAATTAATAAAGAATCTCTGTTAAAAATAATAGTTAAGTAAAAATCTTAACCAATTATTTTTTAGAATATGTGAAAATTATTGACCAACTAAATATTATATTATAAACACAAAGAGGATTAAATTGAAATATTGAAAAACGCTATGATATTATTTTACAATCCAATACTATTATCCAACAAAATAAGTCGTCGAATAGTGGATAAACTTTCAATCATAAATGACGAAAATTAATAAAGAATCTCTGTTAAAAATAATAGTTAAGTAAAAATCTTAACCAATTATTTTTTAGAATATGTGAAAATTATTGACCAACTAAATATTATATTATAAACACAAAGAGGATTAAATTGAAATATTGAAAAACGCTATGATATTATTTTACAATCCAATACTATTATCCAACAAAATAAGTCGTCGAATAGTGGATAAACTTTCAATCATAAATGACGAAAATTAATAAAGAATCTCTGTTAAAAATAATAGTTAAGTAAAAATCTTAACCAATTATTTTTTAGAATATGTGAAAATTATTGACCAACTAAATATTATATTATAAACACAAAGAGGATTAAATTGAAATATTGAAAAACGCTATGATATTATTTTACAATCCAATACTATTATCCAACAAAATAAGTCGTCGAATAGTGGATAAACTTTCAATCATAAATGACGAAAATTAATAAAGAATCTCTGTTAAAAATAATAGTTAAGTAAAAATCTTAACCAATTATTTTTAGAATATGTGAAAATTATTGACCAACTAAATATTATATTATAAACACAAAGAGGATTAAATTGAAATATTGAAAAACGCTATGATATTATTTTACAATCCAATACTATTATCCAACAAAATAAGTCGTCGAATAGTGGATAAACTTTCAATCATAAATGACGAAAATTAATAAAGAATCTCTGTTAAAAATAATAGTTAAGTAAAAATCTTAACCAATTATTTTTTAGAATATGTGAAAATTATTGACCAACTGAATATTATATTATAAACACAAAGAGGATTAAATTGAAATATTGAAAAATGGTACGTACTTATTTTACAACCCATTAGAAACTTTTATCATTAATTTATTACTAAAACATTTTAGATGACACTTATCTTGTTTTTGGTTTATTTTTTTCAATTATGAAACTATGTAATCGACCAATTAAAAAAAAAAAAACCTCTCAAAATTTGAAGTGTTTAATATAAAGATAAGTGGAACCCGAAAAACCGATAAATAAAAAAATCTGTCTGTCCGCAGTAACTGCGCTGTACGTCGCACAGTGGGCAATATGACCGATTTAGGTGGACAAAATTCTTAAATTTGTCTATATTTAACCTTTGGGGTCCCAGATTACGGAAATAAATATTTAAAGAAAGTATAAGAAACAATTATAAAAACTAATTAATTTTTTGACACGATTGGCGAGCGCACAGTGGTCAAACATAAAATTTATTGGCTAAAATCTAAAACCTCCCTATATTTTACGTTTGAAGTCCCAGAATACGGAAAAAATAATACAAAATTTCTGATTATGGCTCGGAGTTCCTAAAATTTGCTAATAGATGTCTTTAATATGATTTAGGAAATACTTGAAATTATAGTTTGTAAAACTTTTGTTTCGGAGTGTTGTGTCTGAAAAAATTATGTATCACCCAAAACGCAAAAATTCACAAAAATTCTTGGAATATCTAAAGACTAGAAGGATTGATAAAACAAATACTACAAACAAATCCTTGGGGTAACTTGGGGGTTATATAGTTTTTCGTTATTGAATAAGGCCGTACATTTACAAATTGCTAAATCAACTCTACAGGTGAGATTGCAATTTATATTCAATAACAAGTTTGGAAATATATAATGTCTTGCCTGTCTCAGCAACGTCCAATGTTATATAAAAGCAAAAAGACTTTGCTCTAAATACACCTTGAACAGAATAAATGACCATCGAATAAAGACAATCCCACTGTCGGTTATTAGGCACTTGTGTGAACAGGAATGATTCATTCATTTACTATTTATTTGTAAACACGGTATGGCGGGAAATATTAGTATTAATGGTCTTGCCAACTAATAATAAAAAGGAGAAGCACTGGAAAATTCCAAACTTTTGACTTGACTTTTGTCCAACTAAATTAAGGATGTTGCCCACTCTGCGCCGTCCGTGGCTTTATAACAGAACATCCAACAATGATCCTAACGCTCCGAAATCGATATCTTTATTGGCTATTTTCCTTAAATATAAATTGACATCGTTGCTAGTTCTTCTTAACTAGACTTTTTACCCATGAGACCGAGAAAACCTGACTGAAAAATTTCAAGAACGAATTTTACTGCCCAATAAAACTGTACTTCATATAAATAAAATAAGTAAAAGTGCTAAATTATAATGACGAGCGTGAAAATATCTTACGAAGAAACTACCCAACTCCAATATTAATTTAAGTAAGTAGATCCCGAGACCATCTTCTTTTATCACAATTTGAAATTAGTTTTTAACGTTTGTTAGTTTTTGAAGGCTATTTTAACCCTCCCTTCTTCCTTTACAGTTGTATTTATTATCCTTGCCGGTGGAGGAGGGTCGCCGCCCCACAAAGTTTACTCTACTGTCGTCTGTCATTTCTCTTCCTTTCAGGCTGCTTCGTGGGGGATATGTCTCATTCGATATTTCCGATTTCACGATACGTTATAACTCGTATATAGAGCACAATTAGAGGCCATCATATGTGAAAAGTTTCCTTCATTTAAGCAAAAAGGGTGAAATCCCAAGTGAATCAGCAGTTACATCAGACTTTACAGTGACGGAAACGAGTTCAGAGAAGTGGCTCATTAATCTTTGATCTTGGAGCGGCGGCAATGTCGCGGGAGGGGGCTTATAGGCAAGTAATGGACCGACACGTGGAACCGTTCAATCACGGAGATGAACTCACTGCCCCAATTCCAAGTATCAGGCGAAACAGTGTGCATCGGTTCGCTATGCCTGGCGACTTCCCTACAACACTGTTGTATGTGATGACTGTAAGATTTGTCTTTGGCACCTCGATGCGGACTGTCGTGGCGTTTACCCCACACCTGTAGGCAACATTTCCACTGAACATTTCTGTACCCTCCATATATCTACGATCTACTGCAGTTCAAACTCTCAATCCCATTCACATATTAGTTTCATGTGAATGGATTGAGCGTTTGTCTTAAATATGAAATTTCAGTTTCTAAGGACTTCGTTCACGCGCTAGAGTTACTACCACTCACACATACAACTTCCCTCCCTAACTAATTCATATTATCCATTCATATCTCGACAATAGACGATTTTATGTTCGTGTAAATAATTCGACATCCAGTATACTCCCTGTAACGGCCGGCCGTCCTCAAGGATCCTGCCTTTCGCCATCTTTATTTAATGTATATATATCCGATTTTCCAAGCCACCCGCACTTAATAAGATCTCTTTACGCTGATGATACAGCCCTATATGTTATGTCATTAATATTTAAGAATCAAAGAACGTACTATTTGTTTTGAACATTTTAATAACAATGAATAACCTCAATACACATTCTAATAATATTTATAACATGTGTTCCGATAATCGATACTGTCATATGTGCTTAGACATATAACACTATATACATCATCATATCGCATCGATACCATAGTTAACAGCTTACAGCTAAACTTCTAAAAATCAATAAATATTGTAATATGTGGAAATTAAAAATAAATGCAAACAAGTCAGAAGCTATTATCTTTACTAAGCGCAGACCGAACATAAACCATCACCTTTTATTAAACTCAGTCCACATTAACTGGTCTAAATCAGTTAAATACTTAGGTATAACATTAGACAAATCGTTAACTTATACCGAACATATAAATAGAAAATCTGAAAAAAAACAAAAAATGTATTTATAAAATGTTCCCATATTTTAATAAAAAATCCAGTTTAAGCACTCAGAACAAACTACTACTATATAAAACAGACATACGTGCCCAGATCTGTTATGCATCACCCGTCTGGAGCTCGACTTGCAATACCAATTTTAAAAAAATAGAAAAAATACAAAATACATGTATGCGAATCATCAACAACTACCCACGATATACTAAAATTTCAAAAATGCTCTTTTTACTAAATCTCCCAACATTAAAACAGTATATCTACACAGTAACCAAAAACTATTTTGATAAAACCACAGCTTCTGAAAACCCATTAAAACTAGAAATTGGTAATTACAACAAAACATCACTAAAGCGCTACACGCACAAAAGAACCAAACATGTACTTTTAAACTAATATTGTAATTTATATTGTGTAGGTTTTTTTTTTTTTTTTTTCGTGTTACTTTTCCTACTGTCTTAAACAAAATATTGTATAATCATTAGTAAATTCAAAGGATGATTGAAACTCTCTTATCATGAAAAGAGGTCCACTGAAATCATGAAACCAAACATGTTTGAATCGAGTGTACATTGTAAATATTATGTAAATAAATAAAGTTTTTTCTACACACACAGACGTTTTTGCTGGACTTGGTCATTTGGACTCAGGGGACCATAAAATGTGTATTTCCGTGTCATGATCGCAATACTTTCCCTTACTATATATTTCACATATAAAAAGGAAAGTAAAAACAGGAGATCTAAAAATGTTTATAATGAGTAAAGAAGGTTGATGAAAGTAGAGAATGCTTGAAATGAAAATGAAATGAAAAGAAATTTTATTCTGGGACAGCTAGTCCCCTAAGAATAATATAAATGTACAATAAAATATTTAAATTCTGGCTATATAAATTTTAACAAAATGGTATCAAATTATATAGCATATGGTATATACATGCATGCACACACACAGACATACACACATATATACACACCCACATTCATTTATATACCTACATATTTATACACACATTCAAAAACACAAACACATATATATATACATATACAAGGTCATATTACCTCAAAGAAATACAGATATTAAAACAAAATATAGTTAAAATTAAGATAAAAATAAAGAGGCCAAACGATTAAGTTTATAAAGGCACGGAAGATTGATGTTCGAGGAGATGGATAAATAGGTGATGTTTGAAGGAGGCTAAGGATTGGCATGTACGAATCGACATGGGTAAGGAATTCCAAAATGAAGATGCACGTATGACAAAGGATCTCTTAAAGGAAGCAGTTCTGTGGGATGGAATGAACAAGTTCGAGGGCTGGGATCTTGTGTTGATAGAGTGGACAGAGGATAGGGGGGTGAACATATTGTAGATATAAATGGGTTTTTTGGTTCTAAAGGATTGGTAAAGGTAAGTTCCTAAGAAGTATTGCCGTCGGAATTTTGGGTAAAGCCACTTCAACTCTGCATACCAGGTGGAGACATGAGAGCGCCTGGGAATTCCGAAGATGAATCTAATGAAACAGTTCATCAGTCTCTTCAGCCTCATCTCAAGAGTCTCGGACAGTCCTCCAAACACCAGGCAGCCATAATCGAAGTGGGGGAAGATAAGAGAGGATACTAGGAGTTGGCGGGTTTTGAGGGGTATAAGTTTGCGTAATCGGAGGAACTGTTTAAGGATGGCTATGGATTTTCTAGAAATTTGGGAAATGTGATTATTCCAGGAAAGGTTTTGGTCGAGGAATACACCTAGGTTTCTAACAGACGTGTGGAAGATAATGGGTCTATGGTTGAGGTAGAGTAAAGGGTGACAGGTGAGGGAGTTGAGGAGATGTTTGGAACCAATGAGGATGGCTTTGGTTTTATCGATATTAAGCTTTAGGCCATTATTGATGGCCCATAAATTGATGCTGTCGATGTCTTCTTGTAATTTTTGGACCATCTCAGGCATTTCGGTGGGATTTAATGCTTATTTAATTAAATAAAAATACTAAAAGTTTCCTCGAGTCGAATGAATGAAAAGAAATAAATTTTCTGTCTTGGCACATAGCTCGTACATTACGGCAAGTCTGAAGCTATTTTCAGGGCAATTAGCCCAAGAATAAAGTTCATTCTAGCACAGAGACCTGGCGTAATTTACGGAAATTATGGGCCTATAAAGGTCGTAAAAGTTTAACATTACAATTACCTAACAGGACAAATTAAAAAGACGTAAGGAAGTATTAAGTATTCCGTTTAGTGTTATATCGTGACGGATTCTTCTTTTATCTCGTTGGGAGGCGATTTCCTTATGCCCTCCTAGGCCAATCCACTTTCATATCCTTAGCAATTTGTCTAGTTAACAAAGCGTGGTAGAAACGGATGTTGTAGATGAGTTAATATTATGCATAACCTATATTGCAAAAAAATGTTACATAAAAATATCAACTAATTATGATTATGATTTCGCATTGTCTAATATGAAACGGGAGATCGGATTTACTGAGTGGTGATTATTAATTCATAAAAAAATTTCTATATATATATATATTATAAGTAAGGAAATTTTGTTGCAATCCTATAGGGGGGCAATACATAGAATTCTTCTCGTATCCAATCCTCACAATCTAAAATCCTCCATGCTCCTTATTTTGCACAAATAAACTCATTAAAAAAAAAAAAAAAACTCCATTCCATCGCTATCCTGTTAATTTAATCCTTCTAGCTTTCGCTTCAATTCAGATGATCCTCCCAGGCGTCTGAAAAAAATTTTTTTTTTTGGAGTAAAGTGTCGTACATTTTTTTCATGCCAATAAATTATATTTTCATCATATTTGCTAGATATTTTTCTTAATACTATTTTTGTTAGTTTATTTATTTGACGTCACTTTATGCTACTGTGGCTAATCGGACGGTGCTACAGTGGGAGTCCTGAATTTTGCCTATCCAGGTTTTATTAGGATAGGGATCTTTAACAAGCACCTGACATCGCACAGGCTCAGTACCACCTTTTAACATCGCCTCCGAAGGACGGCATAACTAAGGGTTTTTTACTCCATTTAAAAAATCCTAGGACCACCCGCGGGTTTAACCCTTTGGCATAGGAGGCTGTTATGCTAGCCACCCTGCTACGGGTGATCCCTAATACAGTTTTAAATGTCAATAAGTATATTTAAAAGAATATAATAATACCACGTTGGTTACATATGAAGATAACACGTCCTGTTGTCCTGAATGGGAGTTATTTTATTTTATTTGGAGTTCAACTAATTTTATATAAAATTGGAATAGGAAAAAATAAAATAACCGAGATATATCCAGGAGAGCAGAAGGTAAAAAAAAAAAAAATCTGTACCACCACAACCACTGAAGGTTCCTGAGCTTAGAACATATAGAGATTCGTACTGTTAAAAGGCCAACGGCAGTGCGATGAGGTGATTCGGTCAAGATTACGATCAACCTCTAGGTTTTTTCCCCATTTTTTGGTGCCCACTTTTTCAGAGGCTGGGTGTGTCACAGGAGGGTCCCCATACCCCAGAATCATTTCAAAGCTGAAATAACATAGTAAATAATTTCTTCTCTTTTTTAATTTTTTTGAAAGTTTTTCTTAATATAAACAAAATAATAGAAACAGGGAGCCAATGAACACCAATAAGGACAAATAGCAGTGTGCTATGAAATAAAATGATGGGTGATATATGAAAAATCATTTATATAATGAAAAAAATAAGTCTTGAAAAAGGGGAAACATCCCCGAAACGTCGACAAATATGAAAAGCTTATGAAATAAAGTGATTAAGTGACAAATGGAAGTCAATTTGTGCTCTTTTAAGTGTTTATAGTAAATAATATTCTGTCACAGCCGGAATTTGAACCCAGGACCCGGAGAACAGTAGACTAGTGCTCAATCTACAAGACCACAACACTCTCTTTATTTATTCAAAGGTCCGATGAATCTTTCTAAGGCTCACCTAACGTGTAAAGTAAAGACCTGTTGAGTGGGAGTGATCAATGCCAAATCACCCTTGATACATCTGTTGGCTTAGAAACAGTCCATCCTTCATGAATCCTGTACTCAGTGTAACTTGAACCTATATAATATATGGTAGTCACTTCTACTACCTCCCATGTCCAAGGTATCGAGTTTGAACCCGGCAGATGCCCCTAGGGTTTTCCAAAGGTAGTAAAAAATCCTTGGTTTTGCCTTTCTTCGGAGAGAACGTAAAAAAGCCTGTGAGATGACAGGAAGTCAATAAACCTGAATAGGCAAAGTTTAGGACTCCCGCTCGGTAAGCCAGTAGCATAAAAGTAAAAAAAAAAAAAAACTATAAGCAGCTTGGTAGTATCAGAACATCATCATGGGCGATTTTGTTATGGCGAGAAAAAAATTACTTTGTATTAGTTTTTATCTTTTTCGATTTATCAATTTCGTACTAATAGAATTTAAAAAAAAAATTAAAAAAAATCGAAAACAATATAATTAAGTCCACATTTGTGGCCGCTGAACGTTAGCAGTAATTTATGAATTAAATGATATCATATATTCAGGGATTCACAAAAGTTCGTCAAATAGAATTGCTTGTCTGAAATCTTGGAGGATTTGTAAAATTTATTTATTTGTTTTTTGCTATTGACCTATACCGTCCAGCTTTTTGATTTTTTGTGGTAGTTGTTCAGATATGTGTATATTTTTTATAAAATATAAAATTCACAGGAAATTTTATTGTTATATTTCTAAAATTTAATAAAACTTAATGTATTTGATGTATATAATATTATTTTTATTGAATATTAACATTTTTTTCAAATTATTCAACAATACTGACTGCATAAAAGATACTCCAAATTTTTTTTCCATATCTCTAATCGTAAATCGGAAGTAACCATTGTGAGTACAGTTAAATTAAAACAAACTACTTCTCTGATTGATGGATTTTGTAGTGAATAAGTTGTAATACATTTTTTATTCTATTTAGTATTGGCATAAAAAACTAAATGTCCACATATGTGGCCAAGAGCGTGATTAACATTTTAGTAATAAAACTACTTGCATTACTTCTTCCTACACTGCAAACGTACATTTTCAATGGAAGACGGTGAAAATTCTGTCAGTCTAGCCTGAGTCATAATTGATCTCATGTAACTTTTAATCATTTTTAATTTGCAAATGGGAGAGGCGTGGTCCAGCGGATAGAACAAGCTGCGATGTCAGAATAATTTTTTATGCTATTATTTGACTGGTGTTAAACGACCGTGGGGAAGAGAGACCTTCCTGGATCTCACCCAGCTTTTATAAAGTGGGTAGCCAAAAATTCAGGAAAAAAACTGAGGGCGCGTTGTTGTCTGGAGGCGAACCTCTTCCCTCACGACAATCCCCCGCTTATTGCCCTCTTGAAACGAGTACATCTCAACCCTCCATAGTTACGAATCATACACATTTATATAATCTAAAGTAACTTTATGGATAATCAAAATAGGAACATAACATTCTTATCGTACTAATATAATATACTGTAGTTTTAACATAATAACATCTAGAGAAAGGGATGTTATGGCTCTAGACTTTGGGGGGTACTTAAACGAAGGGATAGCAGTGGGGATAAAGGGAGGCAAGAAGATCAAACGAAGAAATAAGTATTGTGGGACATATAGTATCGCTTAGTATCCATGATGTCCTAGTACTTCTTGTAGGTAAGCTGTTTGATCCTGGACCCAGGTAAGTGTCCAGGTTTCTTGAACAAAAGCACATCAAGGCTATCGGAGGTAGGCAAAGCCAGGGAACGGCATTCTTGGTAATTAAATATTAATATTGATAATTGATAATTACTAGTCGGACTCATTCCATAACTCTAGACTATCGCATGCCGTATAAACGCGCCCTCTACACACGGAGCTACCGGGAAGAAACTGATTAGTGACGCGAGTTACCAACTGGTTAACTTCGAATCACTTTCTGTGTAATCAAATGGGACGCTACACACGGCGCTATTAGTTCCGTCTATGATGCACAGAAACTAGTTTGTAGCAAGTCACCTGGGCACTAGCTCGATATCGGATTTCAGCTTCTCTTCCCGAGAGAAAGAAAAACTAACTCTTGCGTGTTGAGGAGGTGGAAAAATACCCCATTTTGTTCAATTCGAAACTTCCAGTCTATTAGAAAAACGCTGCAAATTACTACACAATGGTTTATTCATTTCAAATAACTATATTAGGATATAACAATTTACATAGCTGTTTACAGGCAATTAACTAATCTGAAATATCATAAATTAATCAAAGGAAAATGGTCAATCACCACAGCTAATTTTAAAAAGCTTTAACTCTCCTATATCTTAACCGATTTCAATGATTTTGTATTTATTTCAAAGGGAATTTAAATCTATATCGAATAGCCTAGCAACATATCAATATTGACTAATTCGTACTGAAGACTGACGGATTTTTTTTTTTTAATCCTTTATTTTTGGTTCTACATATCTTGAAACGCAAGACCTCAATATTTTTTTATATTTAGTCGATTACAAAGGTTCATTATTGAAAATAAAATAATAACCAAAGTAAATTTTTTTCAAGGTACGGGTTTACCCAAAACGTCTTGCTATTCCTCTCCTCCGCCTGAGACAGTACAGCAGGGCGATTTCGTCATAGCCTTGCATCTTCGGAAGACATTTCATAGTCGGCATCCACGACGACTCTGATCAAAGAGGAGATTTTCATTTCTAATGAGTAGTCTAGAGTGTGTTGAGTCAAGTTACCACTGAGCCTGTAACTTGTCAGTAACCCGAGTTACTTTTTGGTTTAATTTTCTCCCTTGTCCATGCATGGCCAGTACAATGGCTACATTTATTTAACCAAAGATATATAGGTTTTAGGTTGTTTTTTTTTTCTCATTCTACTTTGATATTGGAACTAGAACAAGCTTTAATAAAAATTAAATACCTCCATGAGAGTAAATAGACATCAATTAGCACTATTGTATAACTAAGAAATCTGTCATATCAACTTGGTGCCATGCAATAATTTACCGCAATATTTGAAAGTACATAAAAATAATTCTTTAATGATATTTTTCAAGGCTTGCATAAGGCCACTATTATTCCCTTTCAGGCTGCGACCGTGTTTTTAAAATTAATTGTCTTAAAATATAACAAGCCTTGTGATTTTATTACCCTTAGAATTGCAGTTTCACGACTCTTTATTTAATATTAAATTGTGGTCTTACAGCTTTCAATCGTAAAGACTTTTCATTTCATTAAAAAGTGTTTCGCCATTTGATCCTTGTTGTAGAATAGAATGCAATAGAAAATAATTTTTATTTTGCCTCAATGCAAGATATTAACAAAAATGCCTTAAGAATAACAGATACGCACATTTTAAGATATATAAGTGAGAATAAGAAAAACAAAATAACGAAAAAAAAGATTATACAATAAAACAAAATAGTAAAATAAAGAAATAACTTCTGGTAGATAAGTGTGTTGAACAAAATAAAATAATTGATTGACTAAGTTGAATTTTAACAGTAAATAATTGATTTCCTTTTATTCCGTCTCTCATTTGAATTGAAAAATCAGAATTACTGAGAGCCTGTTAGGGAAGACGGAAGGTATGGGAACAGCTGAGACATGAATGATGGTAGAGAAGGAGCATGGCGGATATGAGTAGGTAGGGAATTCCAGAGGGTAGTGGAGCGGACAGTAAGAAACCATAGTTCAATGAGCAGATAGGAATGGCCCAATCCAATAAATATATTTATTTATATATGTTGGTACACAGTCATGTACTTTAAATTAATTAAGATTTTTTTAAAAATATTACTGACTTTATCTCATGAAAACATGGAAAAAATCGTTATTTACTTAACATACTTATTACTGAATTATACTCAGACAAGCAATTGTAATGTTTCTTTGTTTTTTATTTTGCCGAATAAATACCTGATCAGATAATTTAATAATTAATGATTTTTTTTTAGTTTATTGCATGTTTATTTAATATCATATTCATCAGTCTTTGGTTAATAGTTTACTAATAATATTAAAATATTTATTAAATTTTTTTTTTTAAATTTATGTATTGGAATTGACAACTGTATACAGGAATACAACAAGTAAATTAGATGAAATATATAAAGTATTGAGGATATATAGTCGACTGTAGAAACTATTATAGGTGGAATAGTCAGGAATCAGTCATTTTTTTTTTAAACTTTTAAAAAAATGACTGATTCCTGACTCTTCCATCTATAATGAAATATATAAAGGCATAAAACACATTCCCATTGGAAGCACTCTAAATATTAAATATTAACTCATTTGTAGCTATTTTATGTTTAGACCTGGAAATACCAATCCTAAATCTACTTACTCATGTAATACTGTTGAATACTCATATGATATCTCTTATGTTTATTTTAAAGGTAAATTGATTGCATATTCAGATTAAATGGCTTTTGCAGATTGATTTAAACAATAACGTGATTCTTGGTTTCCGCGAGTTGGTTTTATTGCTTAAGAGTTTTATTTTACTAAACCAATAGATTAATTTAAATTTAATAGTTATCTTTATTACTCCTTCGTCACACGGTATTAATATATTTATTCCATATATTTGTTATGACTTATGATTATGTCACTCACTGCAAATGGGTTATTTATAATATTATCGTTTATTAGGTTTATCGAATTATTTCCAATAGATATCCACTGCTAATTTTATTTTGTAATATTCAATAGATTTATTTAAATTTTATAGTTGTCTTTATTGTCTCTTCGTGTTTGATATTTTTATTCCTCCTAATGTCTTTCTGTTTTTCCACGTGTGATTGCGAAATTGACATATATATATATATATATATATATATATATATATATATATATATATATATGTACCTGTTGAAAAGATTTTCTGATTGTTTCGAGCCCTGATGATGGTTCACATGTTTAGGCCGAAACGTCGGCAGCATCAAAATATCTCTACTAAACTCATTCCTGATCAGTTCTCCCTATTATTACCACTAAAGCCAACTTCCTTCAACACCCCAACTCACGTTTAGCCCATTTTCGCTTGAAAATGGTGGGTTAATATTTATTTTAGGTATAATTGCATGTACTGATGCCCTTTTTAAAAATCAAGTTTTCACACTCGCAGAACTTGTGCGTTTTCCGCCACTCAGAAAAAAAAATCCATATAAAAAAGCACTCCTTCCAGTTTTTCCTAAGTAACTCCCTTCCAGTGCATTTTATGAAAAAGAATGTGGAAATATAATAAAAAGGCCATAAAGTTTGCTGCAAGTTTTATGCTTAACATGTTGAAGTAATAGAAACAGCCCCTGAGCTACGAGGTAAAATCTGAAATAATGAGAAAAAAACGTAAAAGGTCAGTTTTGTCATAAATTTATGCCTAGTAACTTTTATTTAACCCATTTATTGCATACCCTGTTTTCCAAAAATGCAACATCTGGCTTACCCGGAAATAATGACAAAAGTTTTCCACCAATGGGAATCGTTTTCCTCAATCAAAAAAGTTCTGGGAACAAATGGGTTAATGCAGTTTACAGTGAAATGCACAACAACCAATCTTCTAGAGGATTGAATTTCCGATAAGAAATAAAAAAATATTTCTCATTGCTGTAAAAAATAGAAAGATAATTCGGAACTTCCAATTTTTAAGTATGTAAGCAGAAAACTTATAATACCATTTTTGTTCAAATTAGAGTGTTTGGATGAGTTATATTTATTCCATTAGGTATGCAATATTCACAGTTATTTGATATGAGTTTTGTAAATTTTTATTCACAAATTAAATTAATATTCAACAAATAAAAAATTCATATTAGGTAGGAATGCCCAATTCAATTTAGTATTTGAAAATAATATTGTATGAATGTGGTCTCTTATCAATATTACTATTGTTCATTTTGTAACAAATTGTAATATATCACAATAAATAAAAAAAAAGTATTTGAAAAAGATTCCGGTTTTGGGGTATGCCGATGATTTGGTACTGCTAGGTGAAGACACGGAAACCATACAAATAAATACAATTGTGTTAATAAAAACCGGTAAACAAATAGGTCTCGAATTAAATACCGATAAGACGAAATATATGATTAGTAGCAGAAATGGCGATCTTGATGATATCAATATTTCAGGGCATACTTTTGAACACGTAGAGAAATTCAAGTATTTAGGTTCAATGATTATTATTTAAAAAGTTTAAGCGGAAGGAATATACCGTAGCTCATGTAAAGTTTAATGTCATCTACATAGAAGATCAATAGAATTAATAAAATTGCTAACGACAATGTTTTGTTTTTTTCATAAAATGCACTGGAACCAAGATAATAAATAAATTCTTTATTATCCTGGGACAAGTCCCTTTAAAATAGATATATAGGAAAATCGGAAAAAAAAGTGCTTTGTTTTAGTGATTTTTTTCAGGTCTGAGAGCGTGAAAATTTGGATTTTTAAACACCATCATACCCAAAAATGAACATTATCCCACCTTTTTTAAGCCGAGATCCTTTTTTGAGTCAATTCTACAAGACCATTTGGTGTGGTGAACGCTCTTCTCGAATGTTCTTAATGGAGGTTCTGCTATTAAGCCAGAACTCAGATCATCCCAGATAATACGTTCAAATACGTCGATCTTGACCCTCAAAATCCGGAACCTAAATTATAATATGTCATTAGTTTCGCCAAAGAGAGCGAATCAGTAATTTCTTAGTGATGACGTCAGTCGGAGTACAGTGGTGTATAATTAGGTTCATTATTTATGCTATTTGCAGTGCCTATCTTACTTTAGACATTGCATCCTTGTAATTATTTCAATGGTTTTCCTCTAGTTATGTTATATGAACTAAGAATCGGAGTTTACTTAAACCACGTGACATACTAGAGCCCAGTTGCACTGACCATGGTTAACTATAAATTTATTAATCTGGATTTTTTAATAAGGAGTTGACATTCCACACACTGACGCTAGTCTTGACTCGTAGTCACGATTAGCTAATTCACCTCGATTAAATATTTAATCCTTCTTAAAGTCACTTTTTGTATGGTTAATTGTACTTTTTAACGTTGTCTTTTTGGGTTCAAGTTCACTTTTCTCAAAATATATTCGTAGTATTGAACCCATCGAGCGAAGATTAATATAATTTATGCAGATAAAAATTCAACATAAGATAGTACAACTCATCAATATAGTTTCTACATTTTGCATTGGACGAGAGTAAGCTCCTTCAATGTATTTCTAAAAATAATGCAGCAAAGAATGAATGCCGATGGAAAATGATATTTTATTCCTTTTAGATTCGATACTACAATGTAATCTAAAGCAGATGAAATAGTTAATGTTATGATGAAATTCTTCTTCTTGTGGTGCCTATCCGTAACGGATGTTGGGAATCATCTAGGCAATGCGCACCTTATCCACTGCTGCACGAAAAAAACCTACTGTTGTAAAATCAACTGCAACAAGTTATAACGCTGGCTGTTTCTCATTATATGTTTTAAATATTTCAGCTTATGAGATTTGATTAAAACAGCAGCTTTTAGCTTTCTTTACCCATTCTTTCTAGGACCCTAAGATTGGTGACATGATCGGTCCATTGGATTCTTAAAATACGTCGGTATAACCAATCTCAAACGACTCAGGTTTTGCACAGGTAGCTTCAGTTTGAGTCCAGGATTGGACCCCGTAGAGCAGCACTGGGAAGACATAACACTTCAACAGTCTGATCTTAGCAGTGATAGATCATGGCATATGAACAATTTGGACATTTTGCGAAAAGCATCTCTGGCCTTCCCTATTCTGCATTTAATTTCCACAAAGTGATCCCAAGTTTCACATATTTTGGTCCCTGGATAGGTATATGTTTGAACTCTTTCTATTTGTTGGTTATTTATTGCGAGTTGGCCAGCATGGTTGTTGGTTTTTGACACAACCATTTATTTGTTTGTTTTTTTTTAAGTTCAGAGACAGTCCGATGATGAAATAGATAGCTTTATTCAGCCAAATTAAATGCTTCTCTTTAACCGTCACTCTGTCGGTTCTTGTATTTATGATAGTTTCAAAATATACGGAAATTATAGAAAATCATATATATTTTTTTTCGGGAAAATTGTTTCCCCTTTCTCTTTTTAGTCACTCAGAGAAATTCACAGGTACACACAAAAAAAATGCAGTAATATCCTGCAAGGGATGGAAGGTTTCATACTACAACCCTTTATTGATACAGATCAAGTTAAAATACTTCATTAATAATTATTGTTATTAAGGGTTTCCAATATACTTTATTGGAGGATATTAATATATATTGATCGACATCGCAAAATAATCATTTATATATAACCTGGGTTAGGAGTTGCAAAATACGTCACGATAAATATGACGTCACACGCTAACCATGTTAATAGGGATTGCAATCCGGAGTCATTTGCAATCCGGACTGATTTCCATTGATCCGGACGAATCCGACCTGATCTCTATTGATCCGGACGGATCTGACCGGATCGATCAAATCAGGAAGGATGGTTTTCGTTTTAATTTCTAAACTTGACTGTTAGTGCGTTATGCGACTATAATTGTACTTGTTATCGGTAGTAGTCCCTGTGTAACGATACTAGCAATAATAAAGCCCTCGTTGACAACCGTAATTAAAGAGAGGTTACGTGACGGTTTCATGTCTCTCAGTGTTGGCAGTTAGAAAGAAATTGAATAATTAATATTCAATTTCTACCTGCAACACTGAGGTAACCAGGAAATTACCTATTAGACTGTGCAACGTCGTTGTTAATTGTTAATCGAGCAGTTTCGTTGTAAAACTGTGTTTAGTCTTTCCAAACAATTTTTATAACAATCTACTCTAATTAGGGCATTTATAATAGTGATGAAGTACAACATCCAAACAATATTTATAAAAATATAAATACAACAATACAGTACCAATTAAATATTTACAAAGTCTAGAAGTCACTCAATCGTCAAACATACAGCTCATTGAGTGGAGAATCTAGCCAGTGCTAGAATTCCAATATACATGTTTACAAGAGGTCTCGGGGCCACTGTCGTTTCAACCTTCTAGGGGGATGATAAAGGTTTGTGGAGCTGGATAGAGATTAAGCTAGAGGTAGGGTTGATGGATAAGCTTCTGATGGAATATTTAGGTCGTGGTGTAAAGTATGGTTGGTGACATAAGGAGCATTAACTATTGTTCGGGGGACTTTGGATTGGAAGTATGGAATGCATTTGATGTTAAAAAATTTGGCTGTCCCCCACAGTTCAAGTCCATAGGTCCAGATAGGTTCCAGTACTTTATTGTAAATTAGCACTTGTTTACATTAGAAAGTTGAGTTTTTCTGTTTAACAGTCCGTATAATTGGCCAAATCGTCGGTTTAGTTCTTGTCGTTTTAGTTTAGAATGCGGGTTCCAAGTTAGTCTTTTTTTTTTAGAATTAAAAACATTTTTTATTATTTTATTTAATTTTGAACGAAAAGTGGAGTATTTATTCTCTTATTTACTTCATTTGTTTCTTGTTATTTTTGATTTTCGCTCATAACAAATTTTTAATTTTATCTATATTATTTTTTATGAATTCCTACTATCCATCAAACCTGTAACAACAGACAAAACATATTTAATTATAATTTCAATTCAAATTTTCGTTATTATTTAAGCTAACTGAACTCAATTCATTCCGTAGCCTAATAATTCAAACAATTATTGTGACCCATCCAGCTTTTTTTTTTTTTTAATTAATCATCTTTTACAAAATTCTTACATTCGGCCGAATTCATTGATCGACTGAGCGAAAATAATATCTATTTATATTTAAATAAAACAGTTTGCAACGTATGCTGTATCTAGCGAAAATACTAGAAAATAATGTCTGATTACATACCTTTAGAAGAAGCTCTGACAAGCAAAACACACGTTTGTTGTTTAGCGCGAAGTACCGACAAAACAAAACACACATTTATTGCCTCGCGCGAAGTAGCGACAAAACAAAACATACATTTATAGTCTCGTGCGAAGCGAATGAGTGGTACTGAACTGTGCCGGTCACCATCACACGCACACCAAGTGTGATGCATTTAAAGTAACTCCTTATTAAACTGCCCTATTATTTATCAAAAAATCGCTATAATCGGATCCCGTATATTGGTATAGGATTTAGTGAACGTTTGGTGATGCCGAATCCGCCGGATTACCTGATCTGTTTTTCCGGATTGCCCTAGACGTTAGCTAACTTAGATTAAAAATTGCTCGGTGCAACTGAACTAAAATTTTAATTGTGATTGAGTTTTAACTTTTTTTTTTTTTTTTTTTGTACACACAAGTGACCTTTCAAGATTTGAAACCAAATCCTACATGTTCTATACATGTTCAGCATAATTTAATAAAAAGTTAGGTTAACCAAAAATAATATGAATGAAATAAATAGAGAATAAAATAAAATTATGTAAATAATAGAGGAAAGGGACTCAAACAAGAGAGAGAAAAAAAATGTAAATAAATTCTGGGAACTTTTTTCATAGGTTTTGCACTGAGCGTTAATAAAGAATTGTTTGATCATCACAAGCTTTTGTTTTTCTAATTTGTGTAATATCTCCACTGGTTCATACCAGTGACGCGGCTGAGAGACAGGCGCTAGGATTTCTTGGATTCTGCTGTTCAAGTGTTGGAAAGGGCCTAGTCCGGAGTTTCTTTAGCAGATTGTAAATATTGTATTTAGCTATGATTCTGTGTATGAGCTTTGTATTTAAAAAGGAAAACAATTGTAAAAAGATGGCTTCTTCTACTAGTGGAACTAGCTCTTTTCTTTTCTTCCCATATATTCTGCATCTGAATAGATTGTGGCGTGTGACTTCAGAGACTTTGCATGTTACACAATTGCCATAATATTCTATTTTCATTAAGTTAAGATATTTTTTTGTTAGACCATGGTTAGCACGCAGCCTTAATAATTGTGCGATTTCTTCGCGATCGACTTGCTGGTTCTTGGAGAACCATGTTATAAGGCTTACGGTTGGTCGGGTTTGATGATAATATTTTCCTTAACATTGTGACTCCCAGTCACAACTCTCCTGCCATTCCTGGATAGCTTCTATCTGTTGACGTCTTACAAGGTTTAGAAGTACTTTGGCATTTTCTTTTGTAAAGTTTTAATTTGGGTTAGCTAACAGTAAAAGTTAGCTGTTGGTGCAACCGGGCCTAGGAATCCTAATAGCCAAAAACATGCGGTTGGAGCAGCCTTCATTGGGAAAACGTGATTTCCATCCGAATGATATTCGGACTTATTTAGAAAGAGAATAACAAGATATGGGAGAAAGTGGTCAGATTGAAAGAGATCCGACCACGAAGGACTAATGAAAAACTGAAGGCCATGAGCTACTTTTGCCGAAGCCTTGCAAGAACCGCAAGTCCATCAATTAAATCCTATCATACGATTTGATGGAAAATAAATATTGAAATATATATTCATGGATTTTATTAATTAAACAAATAACAAAAAGGATCAAGGCTGTTTATAACAAGCACGTACTCAGCTTTCAAATGTCTAAGTATGCAGTTAAAACCTAAATATTCAGCTCACTTGACCCCTCCTAACAATTTTATGCCTCCTCCTCTCTATATATAAAATGATCCTAATATTCTTGGTTTTTGCAAACTCCGTCTAAACCACTGGACGGATTTTGATACGGTTTTTAATATTTTTTAGGGCATTCTTTCCTGAAGGTTTATAAGTGAAATACATTACAATTTAACTTATCTTTATAAGGGAAAATATAAGTAGTATTATAGATGTATAATATACTGTTAGAAAGATACAAATTTTAGAAAAAGTTAATATGCAATAAAATATATCGTACAAGTTAATATAAAGTTGTTGTAAGCCCATAAAATTATAAACATGTGTTATTGTTAAAGAGGGAGGTTCTGGATAGTTAAATATTGTTCCAAATTCCATCAGAACCGCATTCAGCATCCTAATCCTCTAGCACAATCCCTATCCAGCTCCACTCCATACAACCCTCCTCGAAGGTTGAAACGGCAGTAGCCCCGAGGCGTTTTGTAAATACCTACGCTGCAGTTATGGTATCAGATTTTCCTCTCATGTGCGGTGTGTTTGTGGTTATGGCGTTATGTAGATATTCTACATAGGTATGAGTGTGTTCATAATTTGTTCATTTATTTTTTTAATCTAGTATTTACTTTGTTTATAATTTTTTTTTATTATATACCTTTATGTATTTTTAAATGTAATTTGACTTTTCAATCGATTTTCTAGGAATTGTTGTATGAATGTAATTTTACTGCCTATTATTATTGTCCATCGAGAACAATTGTAATATATCTGGATAAATGAATTAAAAAATTAAAAAATGTTCCCACCGTGGTACAAGATCGTCCAAGTTATATTCTTCCATTTAGTACGCAAGATTTTAGAAACAACATTATGCACCGATTTGTAACTAATATGTTAACATAAATGGTAAGTTTTTATAAATCTATAAACTAATATTGTTATTAATTATTATTATTAATATTTTTAATTTAATTATTTCATAAAAACAAATGTTTCACAGTTGACTAAATAGGATTACTATGGAAACTTCATTGAACTTTTAAAATGTAATTTAAAGAGTTCATTTGAAATATAAACAGCAATAAACCAAATAAAACTGCAAAAGTTGTTATATCTATAATTTTTGAAGACTTCCATTGCAATGAAGTTTTATGTGGGAAAATTAAATTTTCGGTTATCTATGCTTTACTTTAATATAACAAGCAAATAAACTGAACCCATTTTGATTTATGTTTTTCATTTCTGCCAATGATTAAATATAATAATGAATAGACGTTATAAAATAAATAAAATGTTTTTCTGGCTAATTATCCTAAAATTCCCAAAGCGATAACTCTAATTACCAATTTTTTAAACATGCAGACAGAGCTTTTCACAGACAGAGTCTACTAGTTAATAATAAATTTAGTTTATTATTTATTTATTTGAAATAGTAAATAAAAATATATTGTGGGCAGCAAGCGACTTTCACTTACTTCGGTTGTTAAAAACAATTCAAGAACTATTAAATAAGTTTGGAGTTGAAAAAAAGTTTAGAGAAGAAGAAGTTTGGAAATATTTCTTTTAGATTAAATATTATTACAATATAAAATTATGTTGTACAATAATCACAGTTTATGCATCATTTGTCACTGTGCATTACCTTATAAAACTTTGTGTACAAGATAATATTTTTCCTAAAATCTTCAGCTTTCCATAGGCATATTTTACAACTATATTAATATTCTTATGTTCGGGAAAAAATATTTACGAAAAAAAATATATTTTCCTCTTTTCTCCTTTAGTTGGTTATGAAGTTCGTTCAATTTGAATATTTAGTCGTTTTTTATTATTGCTAATATGATATGGGTAGTTTTTCGTAATCTATCAAAGATACTTTAGAGGAAGAAAATTAAAAATAGCGACATTTAAGCACTGTCAGGCTATTTAACTTATGTAACCTACATAATACAGGAATTTAATTTTACCCGATATAGCGAGTTTAATCAAAATCGTTACAGCTGTTAAAAAAAAAAAATGTTTAAGATACATTCTATAAAATAGCTCTTCTGGTTCGTCGGTTTTAATCAAATAATTGCTGTAATCATAATGATTTTGGTGGAGAGGGGCAGAATGGGATAAATTTTGGATTATTAAACAATAATGGATTGCCTTGTAGACATTTAAATTCTTTCGAACTCAATTAAGATATTTATTATTGATATATTAATTAATGGGAGCGGCGTGGTCTAGTGGATAGAGAGCGCTAGTCTACTGTGCTCTGGGTCCTGGATTCGAATCCCGGCTGTGGCAGAATATTATTTATTCTGTTAATTCTGTCGGGGGAGGGGGGGGCGACCCTAGGGTATGGAGACCCTCCTGGGGCACACCCAGCCTCTATAAAGTGGGTACCCAAAATGGGGAAAAACCTGGCATGCTGAGCGTGATCTGGGCCAAATCACCTCATTGCACGGCCGTTGGCCTAGAAACAGTACGAATTTCTATATGTACTGAGCCCAAGACCCTTCATGGGTTGTAGAGGTACAGGTTTATTATTATTTTTTTTTTTTTATATATTAATTACTAACTTAAGATATGTAATTTTAATTATTTCGTTTTTTACCTATCAAGAAATATCCAACCACAATATTTATATTTATATCAATGTATACAGCAGACGTATTTTTTTTTTTTAATTACATAACATATAATTATACTGGTTATATCATAATACGATGATTAACAGGAAATAAAAAATCGAATAAATTTGAATTTCATTGCTATTAAAACACAGACCACAATTTAAAAACACTTCATATAGCATCATCAAAAGCCCGCGATAAAAAAAATGGCGTATGGGGAAAAATGATTAGTCGAAATGAGGTAAACATATTAATTCTAGTAATTTTCTACTGGTGAACTTTTTTGCGAAACTTGGTTGTTTAGACACATACAACCTTAATAGTTGATTTCGGTGTAAAAATAGGATTTGAAATTATTATGTAATATATAAAAATGTAGTATTTTATTAGCTATTTTAAGTTATTTTGAACTTACGAAACGTCTTACATGGAAACCTCACACGAGACTAAAAGACAAGAAACTTCCCGTAGATACCGATTACTACAACACTTACTAGACAAACGTTCAAAACTTCCAATTCACTACAAAAAGCTCATTTATATCACTGTCATCAGACCCATCTGGACATATGGAATCAGCTTTGGGGATCTACTAAGCCATCTAATTCCTCCCGCATCCAATCCTTACAATCCAAAATCCTTCGAAAATCCTAAATGTCTCCTTATTTCGTCACAAATAAAATCATCCATGGCGACCTTAATATCCCATTTGTGGCAGACCTTTCTCGTACCAGATATACCACTTTTCAATTCCGAACTCCCAACTCATTAAACCCTCTTGTCCGCAACCTATCAACCTCACATATTCCTGAAAACCTCCGAGGCGATTGAAAAGAAGATAGCCTCGGGATCTACTTACTTAAAGAAACATCGAAGTACTACCGCTGGGTAGGTTCTTCACAAGCCTTATACGCCTTTTATTATAATTCATCACTTTTACTTATTGTATTTATGTAATATACAGTTGTAAAATTCAATAAAATATAAATTAAAAAAAAAAAAAAGTTATTTTAAAACTAACATTTGATGTTAAGTAATGGAAAACTCGTTTTGCCCTAATTAATTTAACACTCACGCACCATATGTCGTTCGGGGATTGATAAAGAAAAGAAGTTCAGAAATGAGTTGAGCTTAGAAACCTCCTACGTTATTCTAAAGTAAAAATTAACTTTTAAATAATGAATGTATTTTAGCCGAAGAGATTTCGGCATATTAGCTTTGTCGGTCTATTTAAAGAAGGATAACTCCTACATGATATGATATTTTTTTTTTTTCTCAAACATTTTATTGTATTTACAACTGTATTAACAAAAAAAATACACCAAATTAATGTGATGTGTTATATAATACAATGACATGATATACATGTAGAGAAGCTTCCCATTGGAACTTTCTTTTCATTTCCTTTTCAGGCGCCTCGGAGGAATCTTTTATTTTAAATGTAAAATAAAAGCTTAAACGTTATTTATTTATCAGGTTCAATAGTTAAATATTGTTTGAACGTATTTAATAATATAAATACATTTGCTAAATTTCTAGAAATAGTAAATAAAAGTTCAAAACAAAGTTTATAATTACATACTTTCTTATTACATGGGCATAAATTAATAATTAGGTCCTTTGAATATTTGCTTTCTTTGTGAAGAATAGGAATACGGAAAGATATTTCTCAGAGGACGAATATGGAAGTATACCTAACTTAGTAATTAACATAATAAAGACGATAGTTATCGGTAATGTTTTATGAGGAAGGTTATTGTGACTGTTACCAACTTATCGTTCGTTAAATTCTTCCAAAAAGTACTATATCCACGTTTGATTCCAAAAAGTACTACATCCATATTATATTGTCAAAAGTCATGAGAAAGTAATTTGGAAAAAATAAGTTGGCAACACAGTAAGAAATTAACTTCACATTTTAATAAAAAAAGAAACAATTAAATCGGTCCAATAATAAATAAATGACAGATTTTTGCGTTTCGTGTAAAATTGTCTCAAGTGGATATAGTACCTTTCGCATATCAATGTCTCAATTAGTGATATAAAATAGACAAATGTAAATGAGAGACACAAATAGATTAATAAGAATAAAGCTAATTTACAATTCTATTGTAACTGGATAATTATT
Organism: Piezodorus guildinii; assembly: GCA_023052935.1. Taxonomy (NCBI): domain Eukaryota; kingdom Metazoa; phylum Arthropoda; class Insecta; order Hemiptera; family Pentatomidae; genus Piezodorus; species Piezodorus guildinii. The sequence goes on along the minus strand of CM041295.1, from coordinate 33,089,137 downwards.
AAATATGCAGGGTTTCAAGGTAGAGAGTTGGAGTGACGGATAGGTATTTTTATTAATTGATATACAGTGAGTGTCAAAAGTACTCGATATTCGTATTTCTTTTCCTTTAATAAGTATGAATTTAAATGTTCACAGATGAGTACCATGCTAAAAGACATGGTTCCTATGGAAAAATTATTGTTTGGAGGAAACCAAATAATGAATTTAGTATGTCGTAGTTTCTAACATCAAGCGCATTCAATCCTTTCAATCCAAAGTCCTCTGTACAATAGTAAATGCTCCTTATTATGTCTCCAACTATACCTTGCACCACGACTTTAAATGTTCCATTCATTTCAGACCTAATTCCATCCAAATTCCACCAGAACCTCATTCATCATCCTAATCCTCTAGCTCAATCCCTATTCCAGCTCCACTCATCCATAAAGCCCAACTAGAAGGTTGAAACGGCAGTGGCCCCGCGACCTTTTGTAAATATATTGGATTTCTAGCACTGGCTAGATTCTCCACTCAATGTGATGTATGTATGAGTATGTGTATGTGTATATAGACATGAGTGATTTCTTGACTTTATTGTATTGATTCATTATTGTTTATATATTTTATTGGAATTTTATGCTGTGTAAATATTGTATGAATGTAATACGTATGATGTCTTTCACCACTAATATTGATGTCCAAATTGGGACAGATTATAATTTTACTCAATAGAAATTGTTGTTGTTAAAAAAAATAAAAATAAAAAAAAAAATAAAGTATGTCGTAGTAAAACATCTCGAGCGGTCAATGATGGTTAGGGCTGTTTTTCTTTGAAAAATAATCATGGATTCTCGTATAGAATTATAAATAGATTAGTGTGAGTTTTCAGTATGAAAAGACCTAATTAAAATTAGAAGACAAATTTCGAATAAATTAAAATTTCAACCTAAGCTCGACCATGACTCTGGGTATGTATAAGTTATCTATTCAGAATTGGTTGCTGCAAATTTTTTTAAAAGTTTCAAAATCTCTCTTCCATCATTTTTTTTTCTATTTAGTTAAATATCAGGGGGCTCCACTAAAAAGGAAAATCAGGAAATAGGATATTCAAAATAAAAATGACCTTAAGGAACAATAAGTTCTTGAGTGGGGCAATATTTCGCAACGAGCAATTAAATAATTACTAAGAACAATTTCTTATAGGCTTAAATGTATAATTATGCAAAAAGTTTTATCTAATGGATGCTTCTATATATGATTAATGCATTAATATGAAACGGAAACCACGTAATTCCGAATACTTTCGACACTCCTATTTTATTTTTTCCGTAAATTAGCGTTCGAACCAAAAGAAAATCATTTTTATTGTGATTTTTGGGTTTAGCTATTGTATACCTTCCTCCTAACATTATAAAGTGGGTATTAACTCTTATAAAACAGAAAAAATAAATCAAAAACATGTTAATTAAAGAATAATGGTGAATTCCGAATACTTTTTACAATCACTGTAGGGATTATTGTGTTTTGGGGGGTAACCGTTATGCCTTTTTAACTCGATTTTTTATAACTAGTGTACATTTCAACTAGACTTTACTTTTAATGATTTTTATTGATATAGGGATTGTTTATGTGCTTTGGGGATAGGGGGGGGGGTTAAGAATTCGTTTTTAGAGCTGGATATTTTTTTATCTCGTGCGAATTTCAACTTGCCTTTACTTGTAATATTTTTTATTCATAGGGATTTTCGGTGGGTTATGATTAAGTTTACAAGCTGAATATTTTATCGTATGGAAAAGTTTAGTGGAAAAGTCTGATGGTTAATTCTCCCAACGTTTCGGCCTAGATTTCAGGCCATCTTCAGGGCGATTGTTAGGCAAGAGCTCACAAATGATTGATCAAATCTTTAAGTTCACTTAATTGAAGTGTTTCTATGACTGCATCGCCTTTCTAATAAATATTTTGATGCTTAAGTGATTGATTAAGCACACACCAATTTTCCATAGATAGTTCTGTAATCGATAAGTAAATGAAGTTCGGATATGAGATAAGCTTACAAACGTCCAGTTAATCTGGAATGAAACCAAATTTGGATTAGCCGGAGTCAGTGCACTACTGGAATGATAGTGCCGCTGGAGCTAATCTTATCGCATGTTGACAATTGGAGGTAATAAACGGTGGCAGGTTACTGAGTATTAGTGTCAGTTATGTGCTGGATTCAGGGCGCTGGTGTTGGATTCAACTCCACGTAAGTTAGTAAATAGTAGTTCTAAACGTTAATTTCCTTGTGAAAATTAATTATTTTTCTAATGCACCTTCGCCACAAAATCGTCACACGTGTCAGACTTCTTTTTCCGTCTGCTTGTGCAACTGGAGAACGCCAGGGCGAGGCCAATATTGTTTATTCCTATTGACCTGCATAAATTATTGCTAGTCGCGTCAATCAATTTTTTTTTTCTGATTTCCTCACTTAAAAAATATAATTAAACCACAAAGCGGAGCTATTTTATTTATTTTCATTTAAATCTCTTCATCTTCTCTTGCTTCTATTCATCTCCGGAATTCATGTATACTTAGTAGAATAAAAAGTATTGTTAAATCTATTTAATACGCCCCTTCATTTAAAAAAAATCTGGTGCAGCCAACACACGACTTTCACATACCTCGTCTGTTGAAATCAATTTAAGAATTATTCCATAAACTAAAAGTTTATAACAGTTTTAAGTTAATTTAAAAAAAAATTGTATTCAGTTTAGTTAGAAACATATGATTTAGATTTAATAATAAACTGTACTAATTGTTACGTATAATAATCAGTAATCAGTTCATGGTTTTTTTGTCTCTTAACATTACTTTTTACAACTTTCCGTTTAAGATAATCTTTTTTCTAAAATCATTCTCCTTCCAACGGTATATTATACGTCTATATTACTGTTCTTAATATCAGAGAACGCTAACACGTGTATTTCCGTTGAAAACTATACTTCGAAAATTTTCACGACCGCAATACTTTCTCTTACTATATATTTCACAGTTAAGTGAAAGTAATAAATGAGTTAAATATAATATATGTATTTTTAACTTTCTCTTACCTAGAGTTTTTACTGGAAATACACTGGTCCCGTGAATACACAAAAAGGTCTTTGTATGTGAGGTAAATATAGTTTAAAATTAGGACTATGAAACTTTTAAATTTACAACTGTATTAGTAAATACATCAAGTAAATTGGCTCATAATATAGATAATATACATGAAAAGACATGAATAGAATATGCCCATTGGCAACACTCCACTAGGTAATCTACACTAGAAGGTCTCGAGGCCATCTTCTTTTCAGACGCCTCGGTGATTGAAACTAGTGGGTTAATGTGGGAGTGGAGTTTGTCATGGAAGGAATGATACCTCGTACGGGCCAAATCTGCAACATATGGGACATTAAGGTCTTTATGGATGAGTTTGTTGGTGACAAAATAAGGAGCATTGAGGATTTTCCGAAGGATTATGGATTGTAGGGATTGAATACGGAAAGAATTTGATGGTTTAGTAGAGCCCCAAAGCTCAACTCCGTACGTCCAGATAGGCCTTATGATGGTAATATAGATGAGCCTTTTGTAGTTCAGTGGAAGGTTAGAGCATCTGTCCAGTAAGTGTTGAAGTAAGCGAAAGCGTTGGGCAGTTTCATGTCGTTTCAGTCTTGTGTGCGGATTCCAAGTAAGACGTTTGTCCAGGTTCAGTCCTAGGTATCGGATCTGTTCAACCGGGACAAGAGTGTTCAACCGGGACTAGAGATCATAATCATTTAAGTTTCATTCTGATTGAAATAATCTGACATGGTTTAAATGGCGTTATTTCGGGTTTTTTTTGTTGTTTTGTATTCACTTCCTCTAAAGTATCTTTAATTTTGCTGATTAAAAACAAAACCATATCATTATATTAGGATTGATAAAAAGCGACTTAATGTACAAGTTGAACGAATTTGATAAGCAACTAAAGGAAAAAAGTGTTAAAATATTTTTTGAGATAAATTTTTATTTCCACTTACCTCTATATGAAATATTTTTTCTGAACATAGGGATAGCAATATAGATAAATAATATCGTTGGAATGCTTAAGATTTCAGGAATAATTTTATCTTATTTACAAACTTGTGGGAGGTAATGGAAAGTGAAAAATAGCGCATAAACTTATATGAACCTATGCCGATGACACTTGCGTGTTATCGGTTAATAACGATCCTACAATTGCCTCTCAAACTCTCCAATCCCACATCAGAGACCTTGAAGTATGGTGTCAGAATTGGAGAATTAAAATCAATTCCAATAAATCCAAACAAATTACCTTTACCCTTCGTCGAAAACCTATGACATCCAGTCCTACAGTGTCCTTTAATCATATTCCGCTTGTCCCGGTTGAACAGATCTGATATTTAGGACTCCTGCTTGACAAAAACCTTATATGGAATCCGCATACAAGACTGAATTTCGGCTACTCCAACACTTACTAGACAGACGCTCTAACCTTTCACTTAACTACAAATGACTCATATACATGACCATCATAAGGCCTATCTGGACCTACGGAGTTGAGCTCTGGGGCTCTACTAAACCATCAAACTCTCCCCGTATCCAATCCTTACAATCCAAACTCCTTCGCAAAATCCTTAACGCTCCTTACTTTGTCACCAACAAACTCATCCATAAAGACCTTAATGTCCCATATGTTGCTGATTTGGCCCGTACGAGGTATCCCACCTTCCACGAAAAACTCCACTCCCACTCTAATCCATTAGTTTCAATCCTTCCTTCCTCTTCAACTCCTGATAATCCTCTGAGGCGTCTGAAAATAAGATGGACTCGAGACCTTCTTGTTTAGACTCACTACTAAAGAGTGCTGCCTATGGGCAGTTTCTCTTCATGTTTATTTCATGTGTTATAACATTTCAGCATATTTACTTGATGTATTTTTTGTACTGTAAATTTCAATAAAAATATATCTAAAAAAAATAACTTATATAATGATTGTAAAAATCAATTTTATATGGTAATATTATTTAATCTAAAACAAATGTTTCCTACGAAACTGAATATAATTCTTTAAGCTTTTTATTTTCACATACCTATATATGAAATATAAAGTAAAGGAAAGTATTGCGATCGTGAAAATTTTCGGATTCCAGTTTTCGACGGAAATACACGTTTTAGGGTCCACTGAGTCCAAATAGCCAAGTCGCGAAAGAAGGTCTGTGTGTATGTGGTAAGTCTAGCACAAAAACAAAAAATCGCTCGAAAATGAAATTTTATATTTAAGACAAAATATATAATATGCCCAAGATGGTTCAGCAACTTTTTCATTATAATCTGCTGACCGAAAGTTTTACTTTATACAATGCATCTTGCACCTTTTTACGATTTGCTCAAAAACGGCTTTTCCGATTTTGATTAAAGTTACTAAATAAATATAAAATGTAATGGGCTTTAATATAGTATGAATTTCATTCTGATTAAAATAATCTGAAAGGGTTTAAAAGGCGTATTTTCCTTTTCTAATGTACGTTTAATTTTGTACATCATAAAAGATTAACCATATAATTTTATCAGCATTGACAAATAAACAAGTTGAACGAATCTGATGACCAACTAAAGGGGAAAAGTGGAAAAATATTTTTTAGTTAAATTTTACTTTCACTTATTAATATATAAAATATTTTTGCAGAAAATAAGAATAGTAATATTTTTTTTTTTTAGAAACAATTCTTTATTTAGTAATATTACAATCTGTCAAATAGTAATATAGATGTATAATTTAACTTTGGTAAGCTGAAGATTTTAGGAAAAATGTTATCTAATATACCAACTTGTGGAAGGTAATGTAAAGTGACTATTAGGGCATGATTATTGTAAACAAACAATTTTAGACTGATATATTATTTAATCTATAACAAATGTTTCCAACCAAACTTAAAATAATTCTTTAATTTTTTTTTCAAAGGTCATTTAGTAGCAATGTATTACCGAGATTGGTGTTATTTATGGACTGGAGCCAATGCGCTAAAGTTGGATTCAACTCCACGTAAGTTAGTAAACAGTGGCTCTAAACGTTAATTTTCTTGTGAAACTTGTTTTGTTTCTGATGCACCTTCACCGCAAACTCCTCACACGTGCCGGATATTTTTTTTTCCGTTTGCTTTGATTCCCGGTCGTTTGTACGACTGGAGAACGCCAGCGCGAGGCCAATATTGTCAATTCCCATTGACCTGCATAAATTAATGCTAGTCGTGTCATTCTCTATTGTTTTTCATTTCCTTCCTTCGAAAAATATTATTAAAACACAGCTCAGAATTATCTTATTTATTATTTTCATATTTTCTGGATTCTATTCATCTCCTGAATTTACCTATAAATAGTAGAATAAAAATGCTGTATTATTCACTCCATCGCTTTTTTTTATACGCCACCTTCAATTTAAATATCTCTATATTACACTAGCTCGCGGCCTTCTGATATGTATATAACGTCCCATCAATCCAGAGCTTTTGATAGATCTTTCTTAATCCAATCCAATTTCAGGAAAAGCAAGGAATGAAGCTGACAGATATGTTTATTTTTGTATTAAATTTTCGTTTCATTCTGTACATTTAACACCAAATATAATTTGAAATGATTGAGCTGCATTTTTTATTGCTCATGTGTATTTCAATTCGCATTTACTCGAAAACGAGGTACAATGGTATCTCTCCCCGATAAAAATACACTCTTACAAGATGATAATGTAAAAATGCCTACATATATAGTTGTTTCAAGAAAAGATGAAGGTAATTTTAAAAACGTTTCACCTTTTTTTATTAATAAATTTTTAGTCAATACAGTAGGAAATGCTAAGAATATTAAAAAACTTAGAGATGGCAACTTACTTATAGAAACATATAACGCAAGACAGGCGAAAAAATTGTTAGCGATCACTAATTTTGGCGGTCAATTCGAGGTTGAGACAAGTCCACATAGGTCCCTAAATTACTCCAAAGGTGTTATAAGATGTTTCGATTTGCAATATTCAACAATAGAAGAAATTAAGGAAGAATTAAAAGATCTAATCACAGATATAATTAGAATTAAAGTTAAAAAAAATGGTGTCGAAAAATACACACATACATATATCCTATCCTTTCCTACCCCTAAACCTCCTGAAAGCATTAAAGTAGGCTTTTTAACTGTAGACGTTCAACCATACATTCCAAACCCTATGAGATGTTATAACTGTCTAGATTTTTCTCATAGTACTAAAGACTGTAAAATTAATTCTATTTGTGCAAATTGTGGCCAAAATCGTCATTCTGAAAATTCAAATTGTAGAAACGCCACCAAATGTATTAATTGTAATGAAGGTCACAATGCACTAGACCGAAAATGCCCAGTCTTCCTTCTCCATAAAGAGATTAAGGCTATTCAAGTTAAAGAAAAAATATCTTTCTCTGATGCCAAGAAAATTATGAAAACGCAAAACCCCACATTTTTTCAAAAATCATATGCATCAATAATAAAAAGTACGGACAAAAAAGATGTAGGAGTACAAGTGGACTTTCCATTCACTCATCCCATTAAGTCAGTTGCTTTAAATGCAAATGAACAAACACAAACTAAAATAAATAATATCGTGCCGTCTAATAAATCTCACCCTGTCCCCACTACTTCCTCTTTCTCCCCACCCTCACAACTTTCTCTCACCCCCTCTTCACTTTCCCCTACCGATCCATCTGGCTACCCTCCTACTACCTCCTCTCTTCCTCATAACACCCCACCTCACCCTCCACCCACTACCTCTCTCTGTACTCTTCTCATTTCCCCCGCTTCCATCACTTCCGAACTCCAAGACAATCATGATACAAGCTCTGAAGCCGATGAATCAACATCTTGTCTCATGTCAAATGAACAGGATACTGTTAAAAATAACACAGAAACTTTTCAATCTCAAAGAAATAAAAGAGGAAGACCAAAGAAAAAGAATAATAGTAATGATCTAAATTAAGTAGCTTCCAACTTCACAAAACAGACAATTTATACTTCTTTCCATCACTCTTAGTAATATGGCTGTTCTTCAGTGGAACTGTAACGGTCTAAAAACTCATTTTAATGATCTAAAAGTTTTATTAAATGATATAAATCCGTTTTGTGTCGGGCTACAGGAGACAAATTTGCAATCACACAGTAGCTTCACTACTCTAAAGAATTTTAATATCTATAGAAAAGACAGTCCTGACCCTAATCATGGCCACCACGGAGTCATGTTAGCTGTACTTGAATCAGTTTACTCTGAACCAATAACAATCAATTCCCATCTTCAAGTCGTAGCTGCTACCATTCACTTAGGTATAACTTTCACCGTCTGCAATATTTATCTACCACAAGACCGTACAATAAACTCTCAGTATCTTTTAGAAATACATAATCAACTCCCTCAACCCGTTTTATATATCGGAGACATGAACGGCCATAACCCCTTATGGGGCTCCAACGATCTCAATGCGCGAGGTAAGATAATAGAAAATTTTATAGATGTATCGGATCTAATTATACTAAATACAGGAGAGCCGACTTTTCTAAGCTCAAGTTTTGGAACATATTCGGCCCTTGACCTCACTCTCTGCAGCACTAATCTCTATCCCACATTAGACTGGACCGTTTTACCCGATCTCCACGGCAGTGATCACTTTCCAATTCTTATTAAATTTACAAATATGAACCGTTTATGTCGCGTAAATCCTAGATGGATGTTAAATAAAGCAGATTGGCCTCTTTTTACTTCCATGGCTTCGCCACCTAATACTCCTCCTCACGACCTGAGCGTTGAAGGAGGGTGTATAGCTATTACAAATATTATTATTCAGGCCCCCCAAGCATCGATACCAAAGACCAAAGGCACCCCAAAAAGACCTCTAGTTCCATGGTTCAATAAAGAATGTAAATTAGCTATTAAGAATCGCCGAAGAGCGTACAAAAAATTTCTAAAAAATATGACCTTAGAAAATCTTATCGAGTATAAAAAATATCGAGCTATGTGCAGAACTACCTTTAGCCATTATAAAAAGGAATCTTGGAAACAATTTGTTAGTTCTATTAATTCCGCAACAACTTCCGCGACGGTCTGGAACAAAGTCCGCAAACTAACCAAAAACGTATCCTCTCCCAACCTCACCCTCTTAGTTAATGAAAGACTGACTGACAACCCCCTAACCGTTTCAAATACATTTGCCGATTTTTTCTCTAATATATATAATCAAAATAGAAACAACAATACTGACAGCAACACCATCCCCAATGAAATAGAAATTTGTAATAACCTAGATGACTCCACATCATTCTACAACATTCGGTTTACAATTTGGGAATTGAAAGAGGTCTTAAACTCAGTGAAAGGATCATCACCTGGTCCCGACAACATTCACTACGAAATGATTAAAAATTTACCCAACGATACTCTTCAATGGCTCCTAGACTATTTTAATCATATCTGGTCCATAGGAGGCTTACCGAATGGCTGGCGTGACTCCCTTGTGGTTCCCATTCTAAAAACAGGTAAAGATAAAAGGTTACCAACTAGCTACCGCCCGATCTTCCTTACTAGCTGCCTTGGCAAAACCATGGAACGGATGGTGAACAAAAGATTAATGTGGATGATAGAAAGAGGAAAGCTTCTACAACCTTATCAATCTGGATTTCGCAAAGGGCGCTCCACGATAGATCACTTGGTTGTTGTAGAAGCCGAAGCACAATATTCTTTTATCAATAACCAGTTACTAGGAGCAGTATTCTTTGATATGGTAAAAGCTTTCGATTGTATTTCCCATGCCGTTATTCTACGCAAACTAGCCTCAATTGGAATAAGGGGCCAAATGCTTGCTTTCATTAAACAGTTTCTGACTAATCGCCATTTCAGAGTTAGGGTAGGCTGCGAACTTTCTGAAAATAGTTCTCAAAACAGCGGTGTCCCTCAGGGCTGCGTCCTTAGCCCGACCCTTTTCTCCCTGGCAGTGAACGACTTGGGTCTTAACCTTCCAAGAGGAGTGAAACCATTAATATTCGCTGATGACATGGCAATTATCTACAGATCCCACGACATTAGGGATATTCAAACTAAACTGCAGGAAACTCTCAATCGGCTGAACAACTGGTCAATATCTAAAGGACTCCACTTCTCACCAGAAAAAACTAAATGTCTGCTCTTCAGACGAAAGCGGAATACACCACCACTACCTGAATTGTACTTAGGGAACACTAAATTACCATTTACTACTTACCACAAATTCTTAGGCTTGACATTTGACAGAAAACTGACCTGGGAACATCATATATCCATCATAAAAGCACAGGCTACGAAAAAATTAAACATACTGCGAGTTCTCAGCGGCACTACTTGGGGTTCAGACAGGAAAACTTTATTAATACTCTATAAAAGTTTGATAGGTTCAAAACTTGAACATGGGTCATTTATATATGCTTCGGCACACCCACGAATTCTCGCCAGGCTCGACACAGTACTTCATGCAGGAATTAGAATATCCACTGGGGCTTTTCGAACCAGCCCTATCCTTAGCTTATGTTCAGAAGCCGGAATTCCGCCTCTCATTTTCAGACGACAAAAACTTGCCATAAATTATATTTCCAAATTATACCCACAGACAAATCATCCCACACACAGATACATATTTAAACCTAAATTTACCAGAGCCTTTCGAAACAAAGTCAATGCGACCCTTCCGTTAGCAGAAAGAATTTCCTCCGCTTCCTCTTTACTTAGAGACCTTCCACTGTATAAAATAAACTCCCATGATAAAACCCCACCATGGACCCACCAACCACCTAAAATATTCCTTCAACTTTCCAACCTCTCTAAAAGAAATGCTTCCCCTTCCGAATTCAAAAACCGACTAACACAGATTATTCAAACCATTCCTGAACCCTTTTTAATTTACACCGACGGTTCTAAATCAGATATCTCTACAGCTTCCGCTTTCGTGACCCATAACTCGACACACAAATTCAAACTACATAATCTATGCAATATTTACACAGCCGAACTACACGCAATAGCCTCAGCTCTACAGTTCTGTATGAAAATAAATGAAGACCAAATCGTAATACTAACCGATTCCCTAAGCGCAATTAAAGGTTTGCAGAACTTGTATCCAAATCATCCCATACTAGTTCGCACTCACTCTCATATAGCTGCGTTGCGAAACCTGGGCAAGTCGGTAAGCTTCGTGTGGGTGCCGAGCCACGTGGGAATTACCGGTAACGAGCTTGCGGACCGGGCAGCGAAGCAGGCGCTCACACTGCCAGGGAGAGGAACAGCCATCTTGACACCATCTGAACTCAGTGAATCGCTCAGAAAGCAAGAAGATGACCGATGGCAGAAAATGTGGGACGATAGCCAGGTAAGCAAACTGAAGCATATAAAACAAACGGTGAAACCCTGGTCTACATCTAGCCGTAGCAGCCGGAGGGAGGAGGTCGCGTTGACCCGGCTAAGGATAGGACACTCGCGGCTGACGCACTCTTATCTTTTTGCTAGACAGCCGGTGCCCCGATGCCAGCACTGTGATGGAACTCTTACCATTCGGCATATTTTTCAAGAATGCCCTTATTATTCATCACACCTGAATAAAATTGGACTAAGCCCGAATATTTCAGCGGTGCTGGGTGATAGAGAGAAAACCATTGAATTAGTTTTTGATTTTCTTAAGGAGCAGTCATTATTATCGAAATTATAAAGACCATTCCTAGTCAGTTAGCATTACTAGTATTAGCTTTTTAAACTACAGTTTACATAAAATATTTTTTTTTCTTTCTTTATTTTATTTTTTTATTATTTTTTTATTTTATTTATGCATTATTTATTTATTTATTTTATTTTATTTTTCTTTCTTTCTCTCAATCACCCATTACCTAATAGTTCTTTCTTATAAAGGTTGAATATGCATATAGTGTCTAGGCGTTGATGACCTTAGGGTTTTACGCCTTAAAACCTAAACAAACAAACAAACAATTCGCATTTACTTTTAATATTTTTTATTGTTTTAGGGATCTATACTTGTATTTTCGCGGGGTTATGAAAACGTTTAAGCGCTTTGTTATTAACTCTCTTGCGGATTTCAATTCGCCTTTATTTTAGATGTTTTTTTTTATTGATATTGGGATTGATTATTTTGTTTTATAAAAAATACACACTAGAAAAACGTAATCATAGCTCCCCGAAAGCACATTAATTAATCTCTATTTCCATAAAAAACATTAAAAGTAAATTCGAGTTTAAATGCGCGGGAGCGATGAAAAAATAAAACTCAAGAAAAGTAATTATAGGACCCGAAAACACAATTATCAACTCCTGTATCAATAAAAAACCAAATAGTATATTTTAGTTAAAATAAGCGAGAGCGATAAAAGAAACAGCTCAAAAACGTAATCATAGCCCCCGATTGCACATTAATTAATCCCTATATCAATAAAAAACATTAAAAGTAAATGCGAGTTGGAATACGTATGAGCGATAAAAGATAGAGCTCGAAAAACGTAATTATAATACCCGAAAACACATTAATTATTCCCAAAAACTACCCCTCCCCTCTAAAAAATCAAAATCAACAACTATCTTAAAACTAAATAAACGATAATTAATTTTTTATAATATTAGCTCGTAAAAAACAGAACTTGATATCAAATATCTAAAAAACAAAAAAAAATGCGATAGGATATACCAAAATTATCAAAAAAGTCATAATTTTAATTAAACTAATTATTTTTCAATAAATAAATAAATAAAACGGAATATTTAAGGCTAGAAGTGAAGAAAAAGGTGACATTTGACTTGGAAAAGGTAACATTTGAAATGGAAAAGGTGTCATTTGAAATGAAAGAAGTTACATTTACTTGGAAAGGGTTACATTTGAAATGGAAAGGGTTACATTTGACTTGGAAAAGGTTACAATTGACTTGGAAATGCTATATATATATAAAGGGATACCGCAATCCTTAGTTTCTGTGAACTCCTTCTAAACCACTGGACGGATTTTCATAATGTTTTCATGATTATTTATGGCATTTTTTTCCTGAAGGTTTATGAGTAAAATACACTGTAATTTAGCTTTTGTTAGGAGGGTAAAACATTTTCTATAACCAAGTCTTCCAAAATTATATATGTATATAATGGTACCACGGTTCTTGATTTCAGCGAACTTGAGAAGGAGCGATAAATTCTAAATCGGTCAAAAAGAATTTAAAAAAAAAAAAAAAGGACATTGTACAATTAGTTAAACAATAAATAATAAAATACAAAACAACCTTACCTCTACAACTCACGAAGGGTTTTGAACTCTGTACATATAAAGAGGTTCGTACTGTTTCTAGACCAACGGCGGTGAAGTTCGACGGAGATCACGCTCAGCCGCTAGGTTTTTTTTCCCCATTTGTGGGTACCCACTTTATAAAGGGTGCTTTTGCCTCTGAATTGCCTAACAGATGAAATAACAGAAAAAACAATATTCTGTCCCAAGCGGGATTCGAACCCAGGACCCGGAAAACAGCAGACTAGTCCTATATCACCTAGACCACGCCGCTCCCCGTGGACTTATCCAGTGCTTAATTTTTTTTTACTTTTTATTTAATTCCAAAAGATCTTTTTTGTTTACTTTAGAGGAAAAATATAGCTCCAGAGGGCTAAAAAATACTTCTTTTGTTATCCATGCCAATGGCCTATAGATGAAAAGTTGGTGTGGAACTTGAGTATTGAAGGTCACTCAACCATGGGAACCCTTCCTCAATGTAGACGTTATTTACTCCACTTGCACTGACTGGTCAAACCTGTCTGTGACATCTACTTCACTATGCCCTCTTCTTTACTTTTATATCACGTCCTCATTTTCATAGAAATTAATTCTTGAGGTTCGGATTTAATAAAAAAAATCTGGTGCGGGCAACACACGACTTTCACTTACCTCCATTTTTAAAATCAATGAAAGAATTTTCAAATAGAGTTAGAGATAAAAATACGTGAGATTATTAAGGAATTGATCAAATTGAATTTATATAGAAACATGTGTTTTATTAAAAAATCTATTATATTATTATCTTAAATAATCAGTTAGATTTATCTTCTTTTCATCACTCTCCATTAACTTCTAAAAGCTTGTGTATGAGATGATATTTTTTCTAAAATCTTTAGCTTTCCAACGGCATATCATTCATGTATATTACTGCTCTTATGTTTAAAAACGAAAAATTGCATTAAAATAATATTTTTTCTGTTTTCTCCTTTAGTTGGGTATCGAATTTATTCAATTTATATATTTACCTGTTTTTCATCAGCGCTAACAAGATAATCTAGTTATTATTATTGAATCTAAAAAATTAAAGGTACTTTAGAGGAAGAAAATTTAAAATATCGGCATTTAAGCCCTGTCAGACCATTTTTATCCAAATAAAACCTACATGATATTAAAGCCCATTTAATTTTACATCGATATAGCGAGTTTAATCAAAATCGTCGGAACCGTTTTTGAGAAAATCGAAAAAAGGTGCAAAATGCATGGTATAAAGTGCCTCTTCTGGTAAGCTCATTTTGATGAAAAAAGTTTTGTCACGTCTCGGGCGTATAGTTGTCTTAAATATGAAATTTCAGTTTCATAGGACTTACCGTTTCCGCCCGGGAGTTACCACAGACACACACACACACAGACCTTTTTGCGGGACTTGGTTATTTGGACTCAGGGGACCCTAAAACGTGTATTTCCGTTGAGAACTGGAATTCGAAAATTTTCACGATCGCAATACTTTCCTTACTATATGTAGTAAGTGAAAGTAAAAACGTATTGGCTCGAGTGTAGGCCGTAAGTATAAGTCAGTGCAATATTTTCTAAATAGTTTTCAGAGAACACAGTTGAGCATTATTTTGAACATATTTTTAGAAAGAGAATAGAGGCTATTATATTTATTGCCTTTATATAAAATTTAGCCATTGAGTCTAGCCCTATCCGTGCTAGTAATTACAATACAACTACCTTTAATCTGGGACTATGTCCCTTAAGAATAACAATTTTGTACAGTAAGGATTGTTATGTATTGAGGATGCTAAGGGATCCAAATTCATTATCAAATAAATATATTAATCAAGTAAATGTCAATAAGCCTTTGTCAGCAAAAGTTCAAAAGGTGTTTGGCTACCTCACTTCGCCCCCTCCCGGGATACCTCGGGAAACTTCCTTGAGCTAGCTATTAGACTACTTATCCGACAAGAGTATCAATGATGGACAAAGGATGGACCGCCGACATCGGGCACTTCCAATATCAGTCCGATAGCAGATCGGCAATTTCCAAAAAAATAGTATCTTTGGAAAGAAGAGGGGTTGATGTGAGGAGGGTGAGATTTTAGAATCAGAGTAGGTCAGCCGTGTTCCATCCACAAGAAGAGGATAGTCGTATTCAAGAGACAGAAGAGTGGACTGGAAGAGAGACTTTCCATGTAGGCTGTTAGAGACTCTAGAGAATTCAAATGTGGGAGGATGAAGACTAAGGCGAATTCCACCTTCACCAGCCGACTAAGTGTCCTACTGTAACTTTTTGTAATATTGTATGGCAAAGTTATTAGTACAATCTCCTCTGTATTCTCAGTCATATTCCTATGCTCTATTGCAATATAAACTAATGGTGTTAGATTAATGTTAGTTCTTTTTAAAAAAAATAATTTTATTGATTACAAACTGTTGGTCATTTAATCATCTCTTTCATGCCACCTGATACCTATTGAGATTGGCAAACACGAAACCTATAGAAAAGAACTCCAAAAAGTATAGTCCATATATATATTTATTAATCTAGTTTTTAAAGAACCGCTACCTTAAAAAAGTAGCTGGTCAAAAACATAGCAGTATACACTTTATTATACATGCCTGGCCGAGAGACCAACAAATTAATTTTTACTCACAAATGTTAAATAAAAAAAACCTATTCGTATACATATGCAAAATAGAAATAGTATTTTATTTTTTTATTATTCTGGGACAGGGTCCCTTAAGAACAATTGATATGTACAATTAAGATATACGATGTGTCTAGCCAAAAGACCAAAGGATTATAATTAATTTTTATTTACAATGATATCAGAAAAAAATGGATTAAAGTATATAAAAGAGTAAATAAAAATAAAAGAGTAATATACATAACATCTTATAGATTAAAGCGTTGAATAAAATAAAACATTGAAACTGGTTCATAATAACATATTCATTAACTGAGTTTAATATAAACAATAAATAATAAATTTTCTTTATGAATTGAAATTTGATTTGAAATATCAGGCTTGTAGTTCAGCGTCTGTTTGGGATGCCAGTAGGTACTGGAACAGCTGAGACTTGAATTATGGTAGGGATGAAGCATGGCGGATATGAGTAGGTAAGGAATTCCAGAGAGTAGTAGAGCGGACAAGAAAGGAATGATCAAAAGTTTTTGTTCTATGGATAGGAATATAAAGGTCAGAATGGCGTGATCTTGTTTCAAGGGAGTGGATTGACAATTTAAATTGCAGAAGACTGTGGATATAGGGAGGTAGCTGTGGGATGGTGATGATGGGAGTGGATGGTTTGGTAAAGGTATGATCCTAGGAAATATTGTCTGCGGATAGAGGGAAGGAGCCACTTTAACTCGCTGTATAAATGGGTCACATGAGACCTCCTCGGTGTGCCGAGGACAAATCTTAAAACTATGTTCATAATTCGGTTAAGCCTGTCCTCGAGCGCAATCGAGAGTCCACCATATACCCCGCAGCAGTAGTCAAAGTGGGGGAAAATGAGTGAGGTGACAAGGAGCTTACGGATAATAGATATTTATTATAAACAACCGGAAAAGAAATAAAACTGGAAGAAAAAAAAATCTATAAAATAATAGAGCTAAACATCATTAAAAATTAATTAATTATCCCATAACTCTAGTATTTTGGTAAAATAAATAATTTTGTCTTACATTAAAAGTAGGATAATAGATTTGTAATTTTCACATTTGGTGTGCGTCTGTTTGGGATGCTATAAGGAGTTGGAAAAGATGAGATTTGAATGAGAGAAGGGAAGCATGGCGAATAAAAGAGCGGTTATAAAAGGAATTATCAAAAGATTTAGTTCTGTGGGAAGGAATGTAAAGGTCAGAATGAGGTGATCTAGTTTCAAGTGAGTGGACTGCAGATTTTAATTTCAACATACTGTGGATGTATGTAGGGTGTTGGGAGTTTATGTCTTTTGGTGAATATGTTTTCGAGTAAGTATTGTCTAAGTATGGAAGGTTGGAGCCATTTCTACTCGCTGTAAAAGTGGGTCATTAGGGACCTCTTCGAGGTACCGAAGATGAATCTTATATGAACATGTTCATGATGCGATTGAGTATATTGTCAAGTACAGTCGAATGGCCGCCATATACAACAGCTATGGCTGAAGTGAGGAAAAATAAGGGAGGGAACGAGTAGCCTACATATGGAAAGTGGGAGAAGATGGCGGGATCGATGGAAATACTTAGTATAGTAAATTAAAAAAAAAATGAATAAAAACGATGGGGACAATATAAGAATTTTTTTTAAATAATACATATTCATGAGAAGAATATTCTAAGCAGAATATTTTTTTCCCGATGGTGTGCCTGGCTGTGTAGACATTCGGTTGCACGATATTATCTCTAAAGGATAATACAGCTGCTATTATCTGTTGTTGGCTCGCGGTTCTCACATACCTGAGGGGGTCGGGGCTGTGAGTGAATCCCATTTTGTTATATACTTGAAAAAGTCCTCCCTGGACTAGGATTCGAACACACAACCTTTGGTATTGTAGTCTACAATACAGCTATTGGCTCCCGGCCTAGTATAGACCGGCTGTAATGGATCGAAAACATTCATAAGAAAATGAAATATTATTAGCATGCTTAAGATTTTTAATTTCCAACATATTTTTACTGTCCAACATTTCCTGGAATACTCTCCTGTCAAACATCCATCCCTTCTCTTTCAATACTTTCTTCCTTCCCAGGCGAATGTTGACTAACCTAAGTAACCCATTTAAAGTGAAGTTAATAGTTTTCACACATTTAAACATCAATTGTGGTAATGTTTATCTTTTATTGTTAATCCATTTTATTTTACCAGTGATATGTGACTATATCATTTTATTTTTCTGTTTTCTCTTTTGTTTATTTTAACAGTAAAGGGAAGTTGCAATGCTCGAGGAATATAATAACATTTGTCAATGGAAAATTATGATTTCCTGAAACCATTATATTAAAGAGAACGTATTCTCATTGTGCTGATAAAACAAAACGAAAACCGTTCTAGAATTTAGAGTACTGCATTATTTTTTTAATTCATATTTCAAAGCTATCGTTGTAATGGAAACGGAAATAGATGTGTTTTCGTAATTGAAATAAATATTTAGTATTCTGGGCAGAAATATATGTTCTCAACGACATATCAAATGAACCTTGGGTGTCGATATCCTGTGTTTGCAAAGGAATGCCCATGTGTCTTGAGAGGACGGGCGTCAAGCATCTCTGGGGAGATCTTAATCGAGTTTTTCTTTTAAAATCATGTTCAAAGAAATGGGCTTTACATTCAGATTATTGACATCATGGAGAGGAAAAGTGTACATTTTATTTTTAAAAAATGACAACATTGAATGACTAATGCGTTTCGATATTGCTTGGATTCAATTCGTTGCATTTAACAATTCCAACAAGTGAATAGAATTTTAATTGGGTAATTATCATATGCAGATTTTTTTTTAAGGATGCTGATAGTCCAATGCGGCGAATCTATTCCATTAGGAATACAAAGTGACTTTATCAAGATCTCATACTTCTCTGTTAGAACTGGACACTTTCAAAGAACTCTGCCTCAGAAACCCGGAAACCCGGAACATCCAGAGACCTTACAACCATTGTAATCCACTGAATAACATCACCATCCAATTAAGAGTTATTTCTAGCTGCTGATTGGAAAATTCGGACTAAGGAAAGTCGAAAGCCCGGACGTAAATTGGGATTTCATCGTTAACATTTCGTCGTACACGTATGTTACATGGTCAGTAACAGGATCCAAGTTATTGCGCTGTACTTCTCTGTTTGCGTTACATAACTCGGTAATTTCGAATTCAGCGGTTCAGCAGTCGTGATGAAAAAAAAACTCTAATTATTCGTTACGTAAATGTTTCTTCTTCTTTTAAAGCCGGGTTTTAGAGTTTTACTTCTATCCAGCCATTTTTTTTGTGGATGTTCACGCACGCATAACTCTAGTTCATCACCAAGTTTTCTTTTATTATTGAACAAGAGCATTGGGTGTTTTTTGTGTTTCAAGGCGAAAAACCCATAGGTCATTAATATCTGTTGAGCTCATTTTAATTATGAAACTTATTTATGGTTTTAATCTAAATATATAAGTTTGGGGGAGATTTGAATTTTTGTTAAATGGATAAGTGACTAGATGAGACACTACAATACGTTTGTCAGACGTGAAAATGTCAAATATAAAGGAAAATACTGAGACGAATTTACAGCCCAAAGAAGACACAAGAGGTTTAGACCTAATAAAGAAATACACTGAAAGTTTTTTTTTTTTTTTTTTTTTTTTTTAAATAGATTTATTGGTATTTACAACTGTATAATGATATACATCTAATAAATGATATACAAGATACAAATGTCATGGATTCACATGTGGGGATACAACCCATTGCCAGCTCTCCAAAGATTACGTTAAACTAGAAGGTCTCGGGGCCATCTTCTTTTCAGACACCTCGGAGGATTATCAGGGATTGTAGCAGGAAGCAAGGATTGAAACAAGTGGATTAGAGTGGACATGAAAGGAGTGGTACCTGGTTCGCGCCAAGTCAGCAACATAGGGAACGTTAAGGTCTTTATGGATGAGTTTATTTGTGACAAAATAAGGAGCATTGAGGATTTTTCGAAGGATTTTGATTGCAAGGATTGGAGACGGGAGAATTCGATGGTTTAGTAGAGCCCCAAATCTCTACTCCGTAAATCCATATCAGTTATGAATCTATAGATACTACTATTGAGTAAGTGATATAAGTGTTGAAGTAGTCGAAAGTAGCATTTTGAGCTTTATGAGGGACATAAAATAAATATTTGGAAATCGACATATAATAAAGACATTATGATTCTACAGAATATGTGAGTACAATCCATGAGATTAATTGTGAAATCTTATAAAAATGGAAAATACAAGTTGCGTGAACGATGTAATAGCTAATGAGCTTTAAATCATAATATAATTCATTCTGATTAAAATATTCTGACATGACTTACATGCGATTTTTTTAATATTCTTCCTTAAAGTACCTTAACTTTTGTAGATTTCAAAAATTAACCATATCATGTTAATAGCATTGATAAAAAATGGGAAAATATACAAGTGTGAACGAATTTGATATCCAACTAAAGGAGAAAAGAGTAAACATATTTTTTAGGTAATTTGTTTTTCGGAACATAATTATAATAATATAGATGTATAATATACCGTTAGATAGCTTAATATTTTAGAAAAAATGTTAATATAATTATAAAAGTTTGCAAGAGAATTGGATTCTTTAAAGATGAATAAGTAAATATTTAAAAATAAATCACAAACACTACGATATGGCCGTCAAATGTAAACATTTTAGGGATACAAAGGAAAGTACTAAAAAGAATTGATGGCCCAAAGAAGAGACAACAGGCTATTGGTTTAGAGCTAATAGGGAAATGTACAAAGAAGTAAATGATCTGGAAACTGACATAATAATAATAAGATTAAGGTTCTACAGAAATATGGTGAGGATTAGGGATGGGCATAATCGAATGATTGTCATAATCGGATGATCGGACTTCGATTATTTAAATAATCGAATGATTTCATTATCGAATGGCCGAATGATTAATATGGATTCTGAGAGACCATTTGTCACAATTCTCGTCTCTATGATGGCTGAGCTATCTCAGCCTTGATGGAAATATGCATATAATTTATGTGATAGCAAAAAAAAGAAAAAAAAAAAGGTCGTTCGTTATCCGCACCTTATAATCCCTTGATTATCCGAGCGAAATCCGATAAGCGATTAATTCGCATCATTGAAATAATCGAATGATCCGATAATCGTCATTCGATTATGCCCACCTCCAGTGAGGATGCACCCAAACAGATTAAATAGAGATATCTTTTATCAAATGAGAGAATACAAGAGTGCTGGGGGGTACATCAAACAGATGAGGGAAGAAACTGAGAGTCTAAAAATAACTGACCAATACTGATTAGATAGGGATGGCTATAGGAGAAGACTAAAAGAAATTGAGGTCCTTGTTGGGAAACAGAGATGCGAGGAAAGGAGTGGCGAAATGAAGAAGGCAGAATAATCGGAGAGATTAGGAAAAGATGGAAGGAAAGAAAGAAGGAGGGAAAATGTATGAAGGGAAGTAAGAGTAGTGGTTTCTAAGGCTGTTCGGTGAAAATAATAATTAAAAGTAATAATACAAATGGATATTCTAGCTAAATACAGAAAATAATAATGAAAAACCAATATTAATTAGTGAAATATATAAGATAAGAGAAGGAATCTCCAATACAATCTCCGAGTCTTTCAGGAATAATTAAATATGAAAGTACACAGGATAAAAACGAAAATAATAAGGGTAAAGAGTGTAGAAGGATAAAGAGTCTGACCGAGTAGTCAGATAGATTGAAGGGAGAAGAATCGGAACATCTTAAGGATATCAATTATATTGGTGCCAATTTAATAGAAACAGGCTGGTCAAATAGAGAAATGGGGAAAAAGGTAAAACTAGGCAGCAAATGCTTCCACTCACTTAAAACAGCTACTTAGGAAATAGAGAAGTGTCCAAGCAGGTCAAGAAGACTGTAAATAAAAACACATCCAAACCCATAATGAATTATGTAACAAATTCAGGACTGTTACCTCAAAGCACCGGAGTAAACTTCAAGCAATGGAAATGCGGTTTCTGAGGAGAATAGAGGAGAAAAGAAAGTGGGGTAGGATAAGAAATGACACAAAAAGGAGTAATTTTGGGGTAAAGACTTTAGAAAATACTATAGAAAAAAAATATAATAAGCTAGTTTCGGCATGTGAAAAGTATGCAGAGATAGGATGGTCAAAATAGTGTACAAGGCGTGAGGGGAAGGAAAAGGGCAAGAGAAAAACATGGGAGGATGGCTTCAGAGGTAGCTTCAGAGAGGCCTCTGGAGTGGAACAGGCTTGGATAGGACAGCAGCTGGTCCTGCACAGGAGCTGATTGAGGCAGGCTCTAGGATGCCGATGTAAAATATGGATTTTAATATCATATAAGTTCATGCCAGGAGTAGGTACCGCTGGGTGCTGCTCTCTCTCATGCCTATCACGCCATGTTTCTTAAAATTGACCGCACATTCACTGATTGTTCATTGTATTATTTACAGGTGTGAATAAAGATTTAAAGTTAAAAAAAAAAATATCATATAAGTTCCATTCTGATTGAAGTAGTCTGAAAAACCGGAATTTTTATATACATCCCCTAAATTACATTGAATGAACACACAATTAAGTATAAATTTAATTTATTGGTGCCGACATTTCGGCCTAAATTATAGGCCTTCTTCAGGCTATAAAAACAAAAGATAACAACCAGTAGTAGAATACAATATATTCAGATGATGAGTAAAATAAATATACTGATAATTAAAAACAAAGTGAAATGTTAGTTAGACGAATGACAAATAGAAAAATAATTGGAAACAAAAGGGACAAAAGAAATTAATGAAAGGTGAATAATTATATAATAGAAAATTGAAGTTATTAAAAATATCAAAATTTACACTATGAAAAATGTAAAGTTAAAAAAATATAATATAATCGAGTGAGAAAAAGAGTTACAAATCTATGACGTACAAAATGACTTTACTATCATAAAATGGGAAACATAGTAATATAAAATAAGTGAATACGTATGTATAGACATCTCTCTCTTATATTATCTATCTCTGTCTTATATTACATACAGTCAACCATTCTCACTTCAAGAAAAATATTTTAAGGTAATGTTTTTTTCCGAAAATTAATAATTAGGTAAAATTACAATTAGTATTGTATAACATACAACAATAAATTGTATAATATAATATACGTTGGAAAGCTAAAGATTTTAGAAAAAAAAAATGACGAATAGAGCATACATTTATTTTAGTATATTATCTAACGAATTTATATTGTTATAATTTAATCTAGAACATGTGTTTCCAACTGAATAGAATTCTTTAAACTTTTTTCAACTTTAACTTGAATAGTTCTTTAGGTCAATATAAGAACTGAATTAAGTGAAAGTCGTGTGTCAATCTCCGGTTAAATGCGTGTTGCAATTTTATTCCTGCATTTATCTGAGTTAGTAGTTTTCTGATAATGGAATCCGTTAATTTGCAGGGACGCATGAGAGGAAACAATAGGTTTCACAGGATTGCGTCTACCATTTCCACATTCTAAACTGTCTAATCATTTTATATTGCTTTTGATTTGGCCCGTACCAGGTATCACACCTTCCATCAAAAACTCCACTCCCGCTCTAATCTAATAGTTTCAATCCTTGCTTCCTCTTCCATTCCTGATAATCCTCCGAGGCGTCTGAAAAGAAGATGGCCTCGAGACCTTCTTGTTTAGACTTACTACCAAAGAGTGCTGCCAATGGGCAGTTTCTCTTCATGTTTATTTAATGTGTTATAACATTTCAGCATATTTACTTGTTGTATTTTTTGTACAGTTGTAAATTTCAATAAAAATATATTAAAAAAAAAATATTGCTTTTGAATAATATTCAATTATTTTCAGCATTTTAAGTTGTGTATTGATATAATCACTTATTACCAAGTCACGTGACCTATGAAACCCACCCGCTACCTCTCGTTTTGAAGAAGCTCCCTTCACCTATGATAACTTCTGATGGATGTATTTTGAAACATTGCATTATCAGTGAGTTAGACATCGTACCGGAGTCCGTATCTCCTCAGCATGGGTTCGAGTCTGACAGTGACGGATAATGATTTATTATGTTTTATCAGTCGTAGGTCTGTCTTGAAAACATTAGGGTTGAACATGATTCGGGCAGATTCACATCTTTGCACTTCCGTACCTAGTTAAAAACGCTGCAAATTATTACACAACGGTTTATTATTTCCAAATAACTATATTAGGGTATAACCGTTTATGTAGCTGTAAATAGGCAATTAACTAATATGAAAAGTAATGAATAATCCAAAGGAGAATGGCATATCAGCACTACTAATTTTAAAATTTTGTGCTATTTCTGAACCAATTTCAATGATTATTCTTTCGTTTTGTAGGAAATTTAATTCTCTATAAAATAGCTACTAATTTTAACTATGGACTAAATCGTATAATAAAATAATAATCGAGTTATCAGGAAGTCACATCTCATATAAGTTGTTGCTTGATCATATAAGGTTATTTTTTCTCTTTCTTCATCGCGGTGTCTTGATCTCAAAAATCTTTTCAATTTTTCTCTACCTTCAATAATAAAGAAGTTTTGAAGGAATTACATCTATTATAATTAGTGAATTATTTTTATTATATACTTATTTTAATATATAGATCAATTTTTTTTTTCTGTTTACTGATTCCAAAACTTTATGCATACGTTTATCCATCTTTAAAAATAACTAAGTTATGGGCATATTTATTTATGAAATTTCAGTTTTATTTTTCTCGTTTTTATAATTATTCGAGCTTCTTTGGTTCAAAAACACTAATCATTTTTTCTCGATCTTAAAAAATAACTGAGTTATTGAATTAAATACGTTTATTTGGCCGCCATTTTTAAAATTACCAGCTGATACAAACGTCTAGTTGTTGAGATCATCGTTGAATTTCTCAACTTTGTGTACAAGATAACATTATTTTTCAAATGTTCAGTTTCCAACAGTATATTATATATCTATATTACTGTTCATATAATTGGGAAAAAGATACCAATAAACATATTATTCCTCTTTCCTCCTTTAGTGGGTTATAAAATTCATTTAACTTGTTATATTTGTCCGTTTTTTTTTTATCAATGCTAATAAGAGAATATATTTCTTTTAATCTTTTAAACTCTAAAAAAATTAAAGGTACTTTAGAAGGGAAAAATATTAAAATATCGTCAATTAAGCCCTGTCAGACTACTTCAATCAAAATGGTACTTACATTATATTAAATTTTACATCGATATAACGAGTATAATAAAATTCGTAAAGGCCGTTTATCGTAAGTGAAGAAAATCATTAAAAGGTGCAAAATGCATAGTATAAAGTGGCACTTCTGGTCAGCCGATACTAATGAAAAGGTTGCTGTAACATCTGGGGCATATAGTTGACGTTAATATAAAATTTCAGTTTCAGTTCACTAGACATACCATACATGGACACCAAGACATTTTTGCTGGACTTGGTTATTTGGACTCAGGATACCCTAAAACCTGCATTTCCGATGAAAAGAGGAATTTAAAAAATTTTACGATCGCAATATTTTCCCTTACTATACATTTCATATGTGGGTAAGTAAAAATAAAAACTAACTAAAAAAATATTTTTGCTCTTCGCTCCTTTAGTTGTATATTAAATTTGTTCAACTTATTATTCAACATATTTTTTTATCTTATTTTTCAACGCTAATAAGATGATGAGTTTCATTTTCTGCCAATGGACGTGCAAGGAGGTGATTAGGCCTAGTTTCACGCTCTGCCGCCAGGGAATTTTCTCTCTAATCTTTGGGGAACTGAGTGGCTAGCGCGCAAATCTCTTACTCGAAAGGTTGCTAGTTGGAATCCCCGTCCCGGCTGGATTAATGCTATAATTAAATGGGGATTCACTCACAGCCTCTCCCCGGGTATGTAAGACCCTTAAGCCAACTGTTGGCCACATACAAAAATAGGCGTAGGAAGTGATGACCCTACCCTATAAAATTTCATCGAGAAAGGTGACTGTATTCTCACAGAAGAATACACCACGCTGCAAAGAGCCTACACGGACCTGTCGCGGCAGTGCAAAAACACTTTTAGTACCCACTTTATAGAGAAAATGCCTGAAGAGGAATCTTCCATACCCCAGGGTCGCTCTACGGCTGAAATAACAGAATAGATAATTCTGCCCGCCGAGGTTCGAGCTTGGGGCCAGGTGAACAGTAAACTAGTGCTCTACCCATTAGACTAAGTCGTTCCCTAAGTTGATATGTTTCTTTTTTGGCATTTACAAAATTAAAGGTACGTTAAAGCAAGAAAATAAAATATCTATT
Source organism: Piezodorus guildinii (assembly GCA_023052935.1). Lineage (NCBI taxonomy): Eukaryota > Metazoa > Arthropoda > Insecta > Hemiptera > Pentatomidae > Piezodorus > Piezodorus guildinii. Next base: position 33,062,822 of record CM041295.1, on the reverse strand, counting down.
AAATCATCGCCATACGAGTGTATCGGCTTTGCCATACTATTTCAATCACAATGAAACCTAGATGATATTAAATCCCATTAAATTTTAATCCCATATAGCGATTTCAATTAAAATCTTTATAGCCCTTTTCGAGCTAGAGATAATCGTAAAAAGATAATGAATGGATCGTATAGTGGCTCATCTGGTTTGATGTGTAAAAGATTGCTGTAACATCTAAGGTATATACGTTCCTAAGCTATAAAAATTTCAGTTGCATACAACTTATCACTTTCCAACTATTCTTACCACATATACACTGACCTTTTGGACTGGTTCATTTATTGGGTTGTTTCACATGAAATGTCCGTTTTTATAGTTTCTGAAATACCATAAAAGATTTTCTCTCTGTTGTTTTCTTCCGAATGTTTACATATTTAAAGTAAACAGTTACTAATCCTCTACCTTTGTATTATAAACATTAGCTTCCCAATAAATTACTCACTTGTTAGTATACCTCCAAATATGAACATGGAATCACGCGATTTTCGAGTAATATTTTTGTACGAGTTTAGACTCGGCCATTTAGCAGCTGAGGTCGCTAGAAATATTTGCAAGGCGTTCGCGGAAGGGAGTGTTAATGAACGGACCATTCACCGTTGGTTTGCTGGGGATACCAACTTGAAAACTTGGCCCGAGGAAGACCTCCGTCCGTAATAGACTACGATGTCCTCAAACATACAGTAGAGGAAACCCCTACCAAACAGTTAAAGGACTCTCACACAACTAAATGCAAGTGCATCTATCGTTTCCAGACATTTAAAGTTTATTGGGAAAGTAAAAAAGCTCGATACATGGGTACCTCATGATCTCACTGAGCGGCAGCAAGACCCCATGTTTCAAAACATACCGTGTAAAATTGAAAGAACTGGGCTACGAAGTTCTTCCGCACCCACCATATTCTCCCGACTTGTCTCCAACAGATTACCACCTGTTCAGGAATATAGACAACTTCGTCAAAGGAAAACTTTTTGAAAATGATGATCAAGTGAAAAGTGCGTTTTCAGATTTTGTTTCACTTCAACTAGAGTTTTTCAGTTCGGGGATAAAAAAGTTCGTGTCACGTTGGGAAAAATTTATAGAAAAAGGAGGTAAATACTTCGAATAAAATTATCTTGTTTTCATATCGTATTTTTAATAAAAATCCTTTACCTTGAAAACGGCATTTCATGTGACACACCCAATAGATTCAGAGGATCTAAAACTTTTAATTCCGGTGAAAACTCCACTTCGAAAAGTCTCACAGTCGCTATACTTTCCATTACTATAAGGTAAGTGGTCATTAGATTTGCAATATTTACACCCGGCCTAAAAGCACTCGAACCTAAAGTTTCTCAGTTTTCGATTGGCAAATCAGACTTTTAGAGACCCAGAGAAACTTTACGGGTTATGAGGATAATTTGGGAATTTTCATTATTCGATTGTTTCCCCCACTTGTTTATTAAACATTTAAAAGTATTAGGTTTAATGTACTAAAAGAAACAATAATCGTTTGTTTGAGGAAGAACGTAGGTTTTGTTCCTTAACGACAACCTTCAACTTTGCCGTGTTGTGAGATGTAAATGTACTCCGTAGAAGCTGCTCATTTACATTCTTTTCCAGGTTACTTTGAATTGCGGAAAGTAGCAATCGAAAAATAGAAACATAGTAAGGTTGAAATAGTAGATTCATGTTTATTTTCTTGGGAAGTCCCTCTTCCACCTGCTAATTCTCTTTTAAATATTCATTTGAATTTTTTTATTTCCATTTCCATCTTATTTTTTTCATTGATTATTTTACATGTTTTAACTGGAACATAACGCTTGACAAATTCACATTCTAAATTCCCCAGTGGCCTCATCCCTCCTCATCCCTCCGAAATTTTTACGTGGAACTTTATTCTTGAAAACCTTAAGGTGTTGTTCATCCTTCAGAGTAAGCGAAAACGTTTTATTCCCATATAGAACCGTCGCAATGGTTTAAGTTTAATCACAGAAGGTGCGTTCTTAGTAGTTTCACTAAAAAAATAAAATAAATACAAAAAAAAAAAAAAAAATAAATACGCGTTTACCGCCTTTAACCACGACTAAGTTTCTTCCGGAACTTAAGTCCGTTTTTTAAGTCATAATTTTTTAAAGATATGAGGTGAGTTTATTTTTAATTTAGATTTTTACTATCACTTACCTATTGTATAAGAAATATATAGTGAGGGAAAGTATTGCGATCGTGAAAATTTAATAATTCCAGTTTTCAACGGAAATACACGTTTTAGGGTCCCCTGAGTCCAAATAAACAAGTCCCGCATATAGGTCTGTGTGTCTGTGAGTGGGTGTAATAACTCCGGGACGAAAACGTAAAGTCCTGTGAAACTGAAATTTCATATTTAAGGCAACTATACGCCCGAGATGTTACAGAAACTTTTTCATCAAAATCAGCTGACCGGAAGATGTACTTTATACCATGCATTTTGCACCTTTACGATTTCTCAAAAACGGCTCTAACGACTATGATTAAACTCTATATATCGAAGTAAAATTTGAAGGGATTTAATATGATGTTGGTTTTATTCTTATTGAAAAAGTCTGACAGGGCTTAAATGCCGATATTTTAAATTTTCTTCCTCTAAAGTACCTTTAATTTTGTAGATAATAAAAAAATGACAATATAATCTTGTTTTCAACGATGAAAAACAGGTAAATATATAAGTTGAACGAACTCGATCACTAACTAAAATAGAAAACAGCAAAAATATTTTTTAAATGCAATTTTTTTTTTTAACATAATAATAATAATAATAGGCTTACCGAACCCGAAGGTTCGATGCCGATACCACCAAACTTCGCCTGCACAGACTCGTCCAATGTTCACCGGTCAAGCCCAAGCCCCCGAGATCAGCCTTAATGCAATCCTCCCACCTCCGCTTCGGCCTACCTTTCGGACGCCTACCAGTCGGTTCAGCGAATATCAAATTTCTCGGAATCCGTTCCTCACTAAGCCCAATAACTTAACGCGCCCATTTGAGTCTCCGCGATGCTAACAACTCAATTATATTCACAGGGTACACACTCCGCAATTCCGCGTTGTGCAACCTTCTAAACTCCCCAGTGGCCTCATCTCTCTTCGGACCAAATATTTTACGCAGTACCTTATTCTCGAAAACCTTAAGCCGTTGTTCATCCTTTAGAGTAAGCGGCCACGTTTCGCATCCATTGAACATAAGAACAGTAATATAGATGTGTAATATAATAATAGAAATAATATTATCTTATACACAAGCTTGTAAAAGTTTAATATAAAGTTGTATAAGTGAAGAAAAGCAGATAAAACTAACTGATTATAGATTTTTGATAAAACACACGTTTTTATAGAAATTCAATTTATTTAATTCTTTATTAGTTTCACCCATTTTTAACTTTAAATAATTTGAAAATTCTTTAATCGATTTTAACAATGGCGGTAAGTGAGAGACGTGTGTTGCCCGCACCAGATTTTTTTAGTCTTACAGTGTTAATTAATATCATAATGAATTTTTATATGGAAAATGTCTAGAAGGAATTAGTCCGGGTGGCGATCAGTGAATTAAATATTTTTAACTATTTATTTTTGACAACGTTGCAATCTGAGCTTCCATTCGTCCACAGTACGCCCTGATGATAATCCACAATGAGGGTCGAAACGTTGGCAGAAAATATATAGATGAAAGTATTTGATTCATTCACTGACCGCCACCAGGACTAATTCCTTCTAGTAATTCTCGACGGACAACTAATCAAGTCCACTATACCAAATGGTTACTATCTGGAGAAAATTGGAAGACTTTTGATTGAAGAATTATTAGAAATCCTACAATATAACGTTTAAATCAATAACATTATGAATTTTTAAATGGAAATGGTCACATACATTTTTTAACTATATTCATCTTTCATTTACTTTCACTTATAGTAAGGGAAAGTATTGTGATCGTGAAAATTTTCGAATTCGAGTTTTCAACGGAAATACACATTTTGGAAATACACAAGTCCCGCAAAAAGTTCTCTGTGTGTGTGGCAACTCCCGGACGGAAACGGTAAGCCTATGAAACTGAAATTTCATATTTAAGACAAATATACGCCAGAGACGTTACAAAACCTTTTTCATCAAAATGAGCTTACCAGAAGCTTACGGCATTTTGCACCTTTTTTCGATTTTCTCGAAAACGGTTGTGACGATTTTGATTAAACTCGCTATATCGATGTAAAATTTAATAGGCTTTAATATCATGTAGGTTTTATTCTGATTAAAATGGTCTGACAGGGCTTAAATGCCGATATTTTAAATTTTCTTTCTCTAAAGTACCTTTAATTATGTTGATTCTATAAAAATAACTATATTATCTTGTTACCACTGATAAAAAAACAGGTAAATATGTAAGTTGTGCGAATTTAAAAAACAACTAAAGGAGAAAACTGAAAAAAAAAATTAGTGCAATTTTTTGTTTTTGAACATAAGACTAGTAATATACATGTATGATATACCGTTGGAAAGCTAAAGATTTTAGAAAAAATATTATCTCATACACAAGCTTTTAAAAGTTAATAGAGAGTGATGAAAAGAAGATAAAACTAACTGATTATTTTAGATAATAATATAATAGATGTTTTAATAAAACACATGTTTCTATAGAAATTCAATTTAATTAATTCTTTAATAGTTTCACGTATTTTTATCTCTAACAGTATTTGAAAATTCTGTCATTGATTTTAAAAATGGAGGTAAGTGAAAGTCGTGTGTTGCCCGCACCAGATTGTTCTATTTACTTATGTTTATATATTGACTATTTCATTATTATAATTTTTAATTTCACTTACCTATATATGTAATACAATAGAAAGGGAAAGTATTGTGATCGTAAAAATTTTAGGATTCCAGTTTCAAACGAAAATATACGTTTTAGGTGTAAGTGTAAAGTGAAGTAAAGTAGGTGAAATTTGACTAAGAGGGCATAAAAATATTACTGATAATTATACGTAACAATTTTATATTTCTATATTGCTTAAATTATATGTTTCTAACAAAACTGAATACATTTAATTATTTAATAGTTTTAAATTAATTCTTCAATGCTCCTTACTTTGTAACTAATAAACTCATCCATAGAGATCTAAATATCCCACTGGTTGCAGACTTGGCCCGCGATAGATACACCTCCTTTAATTCCAAACTACCTGCCCACTCAAACCTGCTTGTCCGTAACCTCTCATCTACATCTATTCCCGGTTTTCCTCCGAGGCGCCTGAAAAGACGGTGGCCTCGAGACCTGCTCATGAAATAAACTTTGAAGTACTACCACTGGGTAGATTCTTTACATGTCTATTCATGCCTGTTATTGCTATTCAGCCATTTTACTTATTGTATTTGTATATACAGTTGTAAAAAACAATAAAATATATTATAAAAAAAAAAAAAAAAATTAATTCTAACAGCTATGGTAAGTAAAAGTCGTGTATTGCCCGTATCATATTATTTATCACTTTTGTTTTTCTGTTCTTATGTTTTAAATTTGAGTCGTCCTTTAATTTTGAATGTTCTTTTCTATTTTCAACACCTATATAGTATCTTGTTTTTTAGCCCTGATGAGGACCGGCAACGTGGGTCGAAGCGTCAGATATTAAATAGTTTTTTCTATATTTTTTTATCTTTTTTGACCTCCCCCTGAACCATCTCTTCCTTCATATTTATTTCACGGTCAAATAATTTAATATTCGATAAAATTGTTGCAATATACATTTTATAGAAGAATTAAGAAACCCTATAAAAACTTTTTAGACTGGTTATTATAAAAAGTGAGCTACTTTAGGATTTCATTTACCGAAAAGAACGTTTTTGCGAAGATGGTTGTTTTTAGCGCGTATTGTTAACATTATTCTATAGGTTTCCTGATAATTGAATTAGGTAAAGTAAGTCCTGAAGATTGTGAAAAGCCACGAAGCGTCGAATCAAATTAAAATTGTTGTTAAATAAATTTGTGGATTGTACGGGATGGGAGCCATTCTCAACGTTGAATAGGCCTTTGACCAAGTATGGCACCCGGGATTGCTTTACAAGCTCCTTCTATTTCTCCCTCCTACTTATTTTCTTATTATCCAGTCCTACCTCGCTGATAGATCTTTCAAAATAAATCATAATAGTTTCTATTCCTCCATTTTTTTTTCAATCCGCTGGTGTTCTTCAAGGCAGCATCCCAGGACCCGTTCTTTATACAGTCTATATAGCTGATATCCTAACCCATCCTAAAACTTTCCTTCCTACCTATGCTGATGACATTTGTGTGTTATCAGTAGATAATGATCCAGTTATTGCCTTCCACACCCTTCAAACCCTCATCCGAAACCTTTAAGTGTGGTGTCAGAATTGGAGGATAACAATTAATTTTAACAAATCACATTAAATAACCTTTACCCTTCGTCGTAAATTAATGACTTCCTTTCCTCACAGTATCCTTTAATGACACCCCGTTAGTACCTGTTGAACAGATTCGATACCTAGGACTCCACCTTGACAAATGTCCTACTTGGAATCCCCATACAAGACTGAAACCACAAGAAACTGCCCGACGTTTTTGATTACTTTAACATTTACTGGACAAACGCTCAAACCTTCCACTTAATAACAAAAGACTCATTTACATAACCATCATAAGACCGGTATAGACTTAAGCAGTAGAGCTATGGGGCTATACTAAACCGTCAAATTCTTCCCACATCCAATGCTTACAATCCAAAATCCTTAACGCTCCTTACTTTGTGACGAATAAACCCATCCATAAAGAACTTAACGTTCCATTTGTAACTGAATTAGCCCGGACCAGGTATCAATCATTCCATGAAAAACTCGATTCCCACTCTAACCCACAAGTTTCTATACTATCATCATCTTCAATTTCTGATAATCCTCAGAGAAAAGAAAATGGCGCCGAGACCTTCTTGTTTAGAATATTTTTAGAGTGCTGCGATTGGGTAGCCCTACATGTGTTTCATGCCAGATCACTATTGTCCATCACATTTACTTGATGTATTTTAATACAGATGTAAATATGAATAATTTTTTTTAAACAATAAAAACAAGATTCGAAATAAAATTGTTGTAAAATAAATTGTATGGAAGAATTAAGACGATTTTATTAATCATGCCCTATAAAACTTTTTAGACAGGTTATTATGAAAAGTGAGCTATTTTAGGATTTCAATTACCGAAGAGAACGTTTTTTTCTGGTGAAGATGGTTGTTGGTAGCGGGCATTGAAGAGCTGATAGGCGTTGAAATCTCCTTTGTGAGGTCCCAAGCGAATGCTTTCCTAACAACGGCTGGCGCTCCAGGGTGTTGCACGATGGTCAAAGTCAAGGCTGTCGGGACAACATTGATTTCCCACTTATGTAACATAATCGTTATAAATAGCGCGATGAAAATCAACGTCTTTGTTTATTTTTTTGATGTTTTATTCCCGTTTAAAGGGGTGTATGACGTAGACCAAAATATATATATGATTTTTGCTGGAAAGATTCGTTGCCAATCTCTAAATGCATCTTTTTCCTGGGTCGGAAACTGTTTTTATTTATAGAGGGGGCTATTTATTAGAAGTGTTGATAATTTTTTTTTTTTTTTAAACATTTTATTGACATTTACAGCTGTATTAACTAAAAAAAAATACATTAAGTAAATGTGATAGTTATATAATACAATGACTTGATACACGTGTAGATAAGCTGGGGAAGTAATGAATATATTGAAAGTGAAAAACTTCTGTATTACTTCATTAAGAAATTATTTAGCTTGCCGCAAGCCACCCTTCCTACTTAATACATTTAGAAACCAAAATAGTACCAATGTTTATAGAAACCTTGAAAATACAGCATAATTATGTTATAAAAGTTAAAAACCTGACAAAAAATAGGCTACCATATTTATTAAATAATGAAGTTGTTAAACAAAAGGTATACTGGATAAGGGATTTAGCAGAAATAGCTGAAAAACATAATATTGACATTGACATTAGACTTGACAATAAAAATAAATGGGATTTAATCCTACAGGAATTTAGAGTATCGTTAACAGAAATTTACAAATTAAAATATGTACAAAAGGCTTCAGTTTCGGAAAAAATGTATCTTATAAAAACTTAAATTATGACTATGGAACACATTATCTTGATGATAATAAAATAAACTTTAATGGGGTTAAATGGATATTCAAAGTTAGATGTGAACTTCTTTATCTCAACTATAACAGATTTTATTCGAATAGTAGTGTGATATGTTCCTTGTGCAATAAAAAAGAAACATAAAATACATTTCATTTCCTAGCTTCATGTCCGATTCTGTCTGAAATTAGAAAAAAAGGTTTTGGAAAGAATTCTCTAAAAGTTGATGATGTAATAAAATGCCTCGATGGTGATAACTGGTTGTCTGTATACAATTTTTGTAAAATAGCATGGCCTTATAGATATAGGCTTATTAAAGAATTTAATTATAACTAAAAAATAAAAAAAATAAAATATATTTTCTAATATGTGATATTAATTGATTATTGATATTTTATTTGTTTTTTACTGTTGTTTTATTTATAATTTAATACAGTTAGAAGTTGAATAGAATCAATGAGTGACCTGTTTTTGAATATTATATAATTTGTAAAACTTTACAGGTCGGCTCCGGACTGACGGTCTAAAAGACCATAGTTCTACAAATGTTTTTTTATATTTATAATATTTGTTTTGTTTTAGTAATATGCCTAAAGAAATAAAAAACAGTTATCTATCTATCTATCTATCTAGATAAGCTCCCCATTGGAAGCACTCTAAAAATATTCTAAACTAGAAGGTCCCAGGGACATCTCCTTTTCAGGTGCCTAGGAGGATTATTGAAGGAATTGAAGAGGAAGAAAGGATTGAAACTAGTGGGTTAGAGTGAGAATGGAGTTTGTTTAAGGTCTTTATGGATAAGTTTATTCCTGACAAAGTAAGGAGCGTTGAGGATTTTACGAAGGATTTTGGGTTGTAAGGATTGGATGCGGGAAGAATTTGATGGTTTAGTAGAACCCTAAAGCTCTACTCCGTAAGTCCAGATTGGTCTTATAATAATCATGTAAATGAGCCTTTTGTAGTTAAGAGAAAGATTTGACCGTTTGAAGTAGCCTACAACGGCGAGCGACAAAATAGTTAAAACCGTTTTCAAAAGGGGCGAAATTCATTGTATAAAGTAGAACTTCTGGTTCGTAGGTTTTAGTGAAAATGTTGTTGTTACATCCCAGGGACATGGTTGTCTTAAATATAAAATTTCTTCTTCGTACAGTTTCCCTTTTTTTGAACTAGACTTACCATACACTCAAAGAAACCATTTTTCGGGGCTTGAATTCGCGAAAACTTGGATTCCCAAATTTTCATTTATTTTAGGTTTCATATATCTATATCTATATCTAAAAAAATAAATAAAAAAAATCTGTACCTCTAAAACCCATAAAGGTTCTCGGGTTCAGTATTTATAGTGTGGCCTAAATTAAAAATCTCGTTAGCCAGATTTTTCCTCAATTTCGGGTACCTACTTTATAGAGGATGGGTGTGCCCCGGGAAGGCCTCAATAACCCTGGGTTGCTCCACGCCTGAAATTGCAGAATAAATAATTCTGCCTTAGCCGGGTTTCGAACCAGACTAGACCACTACAGAAAATTAGACCACCTTAAAATGAGTTATGCTGCTCATTATCGATATTAGACAATAAGGAATCGCATAAAACTACACCTGATGGAAATTCTTCTATTAATAGACGTGCCTTCTTTTATTTTTGTCTTAGAACATTAAATTATTGGATCTTTTCATGTTAAAAAAATTAAAATAAATAATTAAAAAAACCTTTACTTCTACAAACCATGAAGGGTCTTGAACTCAGTACATATTGAAAGATTTGTACCGTTTCCAGGCCAACGTGCAATGAGTGGATTCGGCTTAGGTCAAGCTCAACCGCTACGTTTTTTCCACATTTCTGGGTACCCACTTTATAGAGGCTGGGTTCGCCCCAGGATTGCATAAAGGCTGAAATAACAGAATAAACAATATTTTGTCACAGCTAGGATTCGAACCCAGGACCCGCAGGACAGTAAATGTGAGGAAGGGTGTGCCCCGGGAGGGTCTCCATAACCCAGGGTCGCTCTACGACTGAAAATACAGAATAAATAATTCTGCCTCAGCCGGGATTCGAACCCGGTACCCGAAGCACAGTAGCCTAATCCTGGTGAGAGGAGGCTAGGCCTCTCTGCTCCTTTATATCAAGATATAGGTAAGTGAAAATAAAACATAAATAAATAATCCGTAATGAAAAGTAATATAATTTCATATTATTATTTCTTAACGGTAATAACGCCATAAACTCTATCCTCATGTGCATTGAAGATTCCTACACATGAATCACAAAAGAAACTCTTACTCGAGTCCGATTATACGGGATTATGAACGAGCGTAGAATGCCTAATAGATTGGTTCAAGTAATAAAATGTTATAGCCTATGTTCCGAGGAGTTAACAATGAATTTATGGTTGATTAAACAGAATCGGTAGGAATCCGGTTCGGGCTGACTGAAATTCATTTCGTGGCTGGCCCGCTGAATGAATCTCAATTAATGAATTCTCATTCTTTATAATTCTCATTCTTGGTAGAACAGGTTGGTTGCATAGAGGATAAACTGCCCTCTTTTAATTGGTGTCGAAATGGACATTAAAACATTGAGAAATGTTATAATATAATTTTAATGAAAGTTGTTATTATATGACTTACCTCACTAGTTAAAATCAATTTAAGAATTAAAAAAGTCTAGTGAGCGCAACTCATGACTTTCACTTACCTTCGTTGTTGAAATCAGTTCAAGAACATTTAAATAAGGATAGAATTGAAAAATGTTTGAAGAATTAAATTCAATTTCGTAAGAATCATTGAACATATGATTAAATAATATAACAATATAAAATTGTTATGTACAATGATCATTTAAGTTTATGCCTTATACTTCACTTAACATTACCTTCCACAATTTTGTATATAAGATAGCTTTTTACTTTCACATACTATATATAGTAAGGGGAAGTATTGTGATCGTGAAAATTTTCGAATTCCAGTTTTCAACGGAAATACACGTTTTAGGGTCCCCTGAGTCCAAATAACCAAGTCCCGAAAGAAGGTCTGTGTATAAGTGTGTGTGTGTATGTATGTGGTAAGTCTAGCACAAAAACAAAAAACCGCTCTAAAACAAAATTTTCTATTTAAGACAACTATATGCCCGAGATGGTACAGCAACTCCCGAGCGAAAACGGTAAGTCCTATGAAACTTAAATTTCATATTTAAGACAACTATACGCCCTAGACGTGACAAAACTTTTTTCATCAAAATGAGCTTACCAGAAGAGGCACTTTATACTATGCATTTTGCACCTTTTTTCGATTTTCTCGAAAACGGTTCCAACGATTTTGATTAAACTCGCTATATCGATGTAAAATTTAATGGGCTTTAATATCATGTAGGTTTTATTTGGATAAAAATGGTCTGACAGGGCTTAAATGCCGATATTTTAAATTTTCTTCCCCTAAAGTACCTTTAATTTTGTAGATTCAATAATAATAACTAGATTATCTTGTTAACGCTGATGAAAAACACGTAAATATATAAATTGAATAAATTCGATACCCAACTAAAGGAGAAAACAGAAAAAATATTTTTTTAATGCACTTTTTCGTTTTTGAACATAAGAGCAGTAATATACATGTATGATATACCGTTGGAAAGCTAAAGATTTTAGAAAAAATATCATCTCATACACAAGCTTTTAGAAGTTAATAGAGAGTGATGAAAAGAAGATAAAACTAACTGATTATTTAAGATAATAATATAATAGATTTTTTAATGAAACACATGTTTCTATATAAATTCAATTTGATTAATTCCTTATTAGTTTCACGTATTTTTATCTCTAACTGTATTTGAAAATTCTTTCATTGATTTTAAAAAGGAAGGTAAGTGAAAGTCGTGTGTTGCCCGCACCAAATTTTTTTTAATTCTTAAGCTTACCAACAGTACATTATAAATCTATATCATTATTCTCATCCTAGGAAAAATATGTTTACTCTTTACTCGTTTAGTTAGTTACCAAATTTGTTCAATTTGTGTATCGAGCCATTTTTTTATTTATTTTTTCAGTTGCGCGACAGGCCGTGCAGGCCCTGGGCCTCGCTGTGTGATCTCCTGGGAGTTTATAGTCGCGTCTCACTATGCAATTTATAGTGTAGGGTCATCACTCCCTACGCCTAATTTTGTGAGTGGCCACCATTTGGCTGACGGTCTCACATACCCGGGGGAGAGGCTGTGAGTGAATCCCCATTATAAAAACCCCGCCGGGACTGGGATTCGAACTCGCAACCTGTAGCATGAGAGACAAGCGCGCTAGCCAATATAGCCGTTTTTTTTTTTTTTATAAATGCTAATAAGACGATGTAGTCATTTCTTTTGAATCTACAAAATTAACGGTACTTTTCAGTTTTTTGACTATTTCATTCTGACTAAAACCTACAAGATATTAAAAGTTAAAAGTCTGTGTTACGATACGTTTAAATAAAAATTACCCTTCTCTTTCCAGAATTGTTACTTAGGTGAAAATGCATACTTACGATGACGTCATGGACAGCGACCAAGGAGGAGCAGCACATTTTCAAACCAAACTCATAATTAAAGTGATGTTGGGTATCAAACTCATTTGGTTTGATACATACAGCTTCTTAAACCCTGAAGATTCCATCAGCCAAATATTCAAAAAATATAATTGACAAAGATAATTAGTAGACGCGTTTTTGGAATTTATCAATTCTAACATGGGAAATTCAATTCTGAGATAATAGAAAAGTTACTAATACGTTGGCACAATGTATTGATAGCAGTGGAGACCATTTATATTAAACAAAACAGTTGTAAATTTTTTTTTAACTAAAATACTGCATTTTTTCCCGAACCAGCCAATATTCATGAGCATATTTAAGCTTTCTGACGAAATTTCTATAAAAAAAAAAAAAAAAAAAAAAATCAAAAAAAAAAAAAAGTAAAATAAACTCACTTACTAAGCGACCACCGTTCAAAATCCATCAAGGTGGGTTCCATGAATCGGTAGTGGATACGTGGATAAGTGTTTGGGCCGACATGGGCAATATGACCGATTTAGGTGGACAAAATTCTGAAACTTATCTATATTAACCTTTGGGGTCCAGATTACGGAAAAATATAAACAAATTATGAAAACTAATTAATTTTTTGATAAATTGACGAGCGCACAGTGGTCAAAAATCAAATTTATTTGCTAAAATCTAAACTTCCCTATATTCACATTTGAAGTTCAGAATAGGGGAAAAATAACACAAAAAATCTAATTGCTCGGAGTTGCTAAAATCTGCTGATAGATGTATTTCATATCATTTAGGAAATTTTTGTAATTATAGATTGTAAAACTTTTGATTCGGAGTGTTGTGTCGAGAAAGATTTGTATCACCCAAAACGCAAAAAATCACAGTAATTCTGTGTAATATTTAAAGACTAGAATGATTATGAAACAAATCCTTGGGGTAAATTGGGGTTATATAGTTTTCGTTATTGAATAGGGCATAAATTTACAAATTGCTAAAATTAAACTACAGTGAGATTGCAATATATATTCAATTACGAGTTTGGAAATATGATGTTTTACGAGTCTCAGCAATGTCCATTGTTAAATAAAAGCAAAAGGACTGCTTTAAATATACCTTGAACATAATAAATGACCATCGAATAAAGATAATCCCAATGCCGTTATTAGGCACTTGTGTGAACAGGAATGATTCGTTCATTTACTATTTGTTCGTAAACACGGTATGGCGGAAAATATTAGTATTAAGGGCCTTGACAGCTAATAATAAAAAGGCGAAGCACTGGAAAATTCTAAACTTTTGACTTGACTTTTGTCCACCTAAATTGGTGATTTTGCCCACTGTGGGCCGATGGTTCGCGTCAGTCTGTCTAGAAATTTTCATAACATTCTTTATTAGCATCTAGAACTCTGAGCAAGTACAAGCACTCAATATAGGGTGTAAGTGAAGGGCGGTGTCAATATTCAACCACTATCCTTCTTCCATAGAATAGACGCTGATTCAAAAGGATTAATAATTATAATTATTAATTAATGAATAATTAATTAATAATAATAATGAAATAATGCGGAAATTATTGTTATACACTTTTAATAATATAAGAATAACATAAATTTATACTAATAAACTTAAAAACATAAATAAAAGAAACTTTAAGTGGAGTTGAATTAAAGAAAACAATTAATGAATAAACCAAAATGAGAAACACAGGGAAAATTAAATAATAAAAAAATGTCTATAATTCACTTCCAAAGGGTCGCTGTAGCGATGTATATTGTAGGCCGGGCTGAGTTGGGTTTACTCTCTCAATATTAATAGTGAACACAGTGCAGTGTCTTATATATTTTTTTTTTAACTGAAGTATTACTGTTTTATAGCTACATTTATTGTTAAAAATTATGTATTTTTTCTTTTAATTTCAGTTTTAAACAAACTTAAAATCCAAATGAAATAAAACACAATTAAATTTTTTAAAATAATTTTTTTTTGGTTAGGAATCTCAACACAGGATTGTGTCAATAGAAATGAGTATAGGGAGAAATTAGGGAAGGTAAAGGTCCTTGTGGAGGGCAAAGAGGTGAGAAAGGGGGAGTAGGGAGCAAGGAACAGAGAAGAGTCTAGTCTCAGAGAATGAAGAGAGAAAAATAATGGAATTTGTGAGCAAAGTTGGGAGAAAATTATATTTGCGTGGTCTTTAAAGCCATTTCGCGTCACAAAAAAAAAAAAAAAAAAAAATTAAGGTCTAGTCGGGTTCTAAGACAAGGTGTTTCAGGGTTTAGTGGCCAGACTTCTAGATTAAATTAAGGACCAAAAATAAGAAAGAAGTCAGTTTGAGATGTATTCGAAAATGAGCAGTTATAGAGATAATGTCGAAAATCCATGTTGTTCAGGCATTATAGCTGATAATTATATAGTCTGGCCTGTATATTTCATATATATGTAAATTAAAGCAAAAAAAGATTACGTCATAATTTAAGTTGTAAGCATCCAAACTGCGCGTACAGGTACAATAACAGGTACAGGAGATAAGGATTCTCCTGCACAAGTAACCCGAAACTCAGCGTCTTTGATTTTGATGCGCTCGTTCTTGCAACATAGGGCAGCTCTTGGACCTGTAGCCGAAAATTTGTTGATCCACGCAACCTCATCAGGAAATCCCAGGAACATGAAGGCCATACAAATTACCCCCGGATCTACATCATTGCAGGAAACTTTAAAATAAGGATCTGACACGATAGAGGCAAGAATAGAGTCTTAATGCCCTCCTCAACCTTATATTAAGTTACGTCACGGTTCTCGTTTTACAAAAGAAAGAGAGAGAGGTAGAGGAAGAGATCTTATGAATAAAACTGTTAAGTATCTATCTTTAACTAGAACATAGCCTCCGACATTATTTCTAGTCATACATATTTTAAATTAATGACATTTATTAATTTTATCTCAGTTGAGACGTTGATTTTATAATTGAGTCCTAAAAAGCTATAGATAAAAGCCATAGATAATAGAAGATTTGAGACGTTGAGTTCCTAAAGATACTATATCCACTTTAGAAAACTTTACAGGGATCACTTGTAGCTGGTGCTAGCGTAACAGCCTCCCATGCTAAAGGTCACGGTTCAAACCCGCAGGTGGTCCTAGGATTTTTTAATGGGAGTAAAAATCCTTAGTTACGCCGTCCTTCGGAGGGACGTTAAAAGGTGGTCTCCGTAGCCTAGATAAGGAAATTAGGACTCTTAATGATCCATTATTAATAAAAACTTAGCAAAATTTGGTCCAATTTACTTGATTATATACTAAAGTGTACGTTAATTAAAATCATAAACAAGATAATAAGACTTTTTACAGAATGACTAAGCAAATTTCTTTCATAATCATTGTCCAATTTACTTTTATTTTTATTACAATGTAATTATGTTACGTATGATTATTTTTTATTTTCTTTTTACTTTTTACGAACTGATAATCGTGATATAGTACTTTTTGGACAGAATGATAACAGTCATCATTACCTTTCCCCATACAACATTACTCACAACTAACGTCTTTATTATGTTAATTACTAAGTTTATGTATAATACCTATCTCACTCATCTTTCCTGTTGGTTAACTAATTTTACTGTTTATTTCTTCATAAGAAAGCGAATATTTAATGGACCTTTTATTTATTTTTGGCACTATAATTTAAGAAGTATGTTAATTATGAAATTTGTTTTGAAATTTTACTTATTCTTTCTGTGAATTAGGAGTGATATTCAAGTATCACTAATCCTTTTATGCCCAGATGTGGCAGATTATTATTTACTAATAAGCGCGAAAATTCGCATTAATAAAAAAATAAATCCGAATTCTGGGCCTTTTGCTACTAGATACCCTATTCTACTCATATATCTCTTGTTGGTAACTAATTTTTAATGATTTAATTCTTTCATAAAGAAAGCGATTCAATAGTTTATAGGACCTTAGTTATTAATTTATTAGGCACTATAATAAAAAGTAATGATAATTATGAAATTTTTTTAAAAATTTTTAACCTTATTCTTTCTGTGAATTATGGGGAGCGGCGTGGTCTAGTGGGTAGAGCGCTAGTCTACTGAGCTCCGGGTCCTGGGTTCGAATCCCGACTGTGGCGGATTATTATTTATTCTGTTATTTCAGCCGGGGGGCGATCCTGGGGTTTGGAGACCCTCCAGGGACACCCAGCCTCTTTAAAGTGGATACCCAAAAAATGGGGAAAAACCTGGCGGCTGAGCGTGATCTCGGCCGTAATAACCTCATTGCACGGCCGTTGGCCTAGAAACAGTACGAATCTCTACATGTACTGAGCCCAAAACACTTCATGGGTTGTAGTGGTACAGGTTTATTTTATTTTTTTTTTTCTGTAAATTAACAAGTGTATTTATATTATAAACTACGTGTAAATTAGATTTAACTACAGAAACTGATAAATAAATAACTTTTATTTTTGTCTTTTATATTAAAAAAAAAAAAAAAAGAAGCCTTACGTGTTGAATATATGTGTTGTGAGATTAACATAATAATGTTAATTCATTTAATAAAAATCTGGTGCGCGCTTCAGATGACTTCTACTCACCTCCCTTGTTAAAATCGATTAAAGAATTTTCAAATACAGTTAGAGATAAAAATGAGTGAAAAAACCTTTAAAGAATTAATTAAATTGAATTTCTATAGAAACATTTGTTTTTAAAAACATATATAATCTTATTATCTAAAATAATCAGTTAGTTTTATCGGCTTTTCATAACTCTTTCTTAACCTTGTGTATAAGATAATTTTTTTTTTTCTAAAATCTTAAGCTTTCCAACGGTATATTATACATTCTATATTACTGTTTTTATGTTCAAAAACATTTTTTCAGTTTTCTCCTTTAGTTGTTTATCAACTTCGCTCAATTTGCATATTTAGCGGTTAATTATCAATGGTAACAAGATGATATAGTTATTTTTATAGAATCTACATAATTAAAGTTACTTTAGATGTAGAAAATTTAAAATATCGGCATTTAAGCCCAGTCAAACTATTTCCATCAGAATGAAACCTACATGATATTATAGCCCATTAACCTTCACATCGATATATAGAGTTTAATCAAAATTGTTAGAGCCGTTTTTGAGAAAATCGTGAAAAGGTGCAAAATGCATGGTATAAAATGGCTCATCTGGTTAGCTGATTTTGATAAAAAAGATTCCGTAACATCTCGGGCGCATAGTCGTCTTAAATATGAAATTTCAGTTTCATAGCACTCCATTCATTTACTGTGTGTGTGTGTTGTAACCCACACATACCTTTTTGCGGGACTTGGTCATTTGGACTCAGGGGACCCTAAAACGTGTATTTCCTTTGAAAAATGGAATTCGAAAATGTTCACGATCACAATAATTTCCCATACTATATATTCCATATATAGGTAAGTGAAAGTAAAAATTAACAACCATTACATTGGGTGGTTTGATGTCAACGAATAAAGGCTCTGAGTGTCTTGTACACTTGTGAACATGTGGAGCCGAAAAAGCTACGCTGAGAAGATAGCGGGTTAACGTCCTCCCCTTGCGGGTCGGCCTGCCGGCCGCGGAGGGTCAGGTACCCTAGCAGAAGTAGCTATGGTCTGAACAAGGGGATTGGAGCGGTCATCAAGGGTGACGACTGTCAGGCATCAATGGTCCTGGATGCGAGAGAGGAGCGGCGTGGAGGGGCGGGGTGGGGAGCGGACTCCCAGTGCCAGTCAACCTTCTCCTCTCACTCCAGATGTCAGCTGAGCTGCCCTGGTGAGTCCTGCATCGATGTCTCTACTACCATACCACTACCTCATTCACCACACCTTGCCAACGTAAGTCCTCAACTTCCTCTCTCTTCACCACTTCTTTAGTATGTTCGTTCACTTCCATTGAGTTGGATCAGTAGCGTTGGTACCTTCTCTTCAAGACACACATCCTCCGACTCTTTGCCCACTTGCAGTCATTCCTTCTTCTCATTTATCTCAGCTTTCGATACGGTTTCCTTCGAGCTCATAAGCGTAAGTGTACTTTATGATTTACTCATTCTTGCTATATCTTATAATCACAGATACGGTTGATATTTTTTTGATCTCATGAATGTGATGACGGAAACGATTCCGTTGCTCCCGTTTCACTTTCATCCGTACTTCAAGAAAGCGGAGCAACTATTCTTCCTATGCCTCATTACAGTTGAATAAGCCTCTGCTAAGTATTTCTTATCTACTACAAGGCTTTAAATACTATACTTACTTATCTTGTAGAAACTCCATTTTATTTTAAAAAATAAATAAATCTTTACGTACACTTACTAAACAAATCAATACTTCCCGCCAAGTTTTTTATCCCATTCTAAGCATTTAAACAGTATTTTGATGATGCCTTATGATTAAAATGACGGTTGCCTACTTTATGTTACATCATTCTTTTATAATTAGTTATAGCTTAGGTCGGCATTCACTTTCTTTTGTAGTTTACCCGCCAGAAAAAAATAAAATAATTAAAAGCTTTTTAATGACCGTTGCTAGTTTCAATTGCATTGAAAGTTGTATAAATTGTCTTTTGCACAACTTTGAAAAAAAAAATTAATTGTTCATATCTAGTTACTATTGGATTTCCCGGTTTACTGCTACTCAGATATGAGACACCCCGGCTTCTACCAATAGGCTCTATGACGGTAGGTAGATGTTGCCTACTTTAGAACTGGATTTCTCAATAAGGCAAGAATCATTATGTCGATCCGAAACCTTGGCCATTTCGTAACTCATGTATTTGCAATCATCTATTATAAACTTCTTCTTATCACATATCAGATTGACGGTAAAACGTGATGCTGAACTAAAAAGATCGTGCTAAACTGAATACCCTGTTTCAAGTTTATCGCGGTGACCGCAAGAAAGTGTACATTTTGAACTTCTCATTCGAAAGGGCAAACGTTCGATAAATTTAGAGTAGGACGAACATTTATAGATTTAGGCATTAAATATATTAATAATGACCAAATTTTTCACATAACATTTTCGACATTCCGGGTTATTTTCCCCCATCATAAGAACATGCTCATTACAAAATTAACTAAGAATTAACTTGTCAAGTATTTTACCGAATTAGCAAGCACACGATAATTATTCTATATTTTTACCCCACTTATACATGTGTATCTAGTTAATTTATAATATTGTATTATACACCTTAATAAAGTCAAAACTCTATGTATTTTATTAACATCTTTTTTTTTTTTTTATTGTTCATTTTTTTAATAAATTGTTATTTTTAAACTTGTACTACTTCATTAATTATTTTAAGTTTTAAAAATCGTATGATGTTTCGGTCATTATTTACTTTAATCTATTATATTAGCAATTGTTAGTATATTTTTTACCCAAGGCAGAAATTAAGATTAAAATTAAGCCGAATCATTAAAAAAGTTACAATAAACTCTCATCCATCTATATTATTCCAAAAATATATTTAACGATAGATTCAAACGTCTTTTTATGATTTTGATTGTTGGTGAGATTAAAATGTTTTATAACATAATGAAAAATACTTAATGCTGGTTTATTTTATTTCTGAAAATAGCAAATTAGTCTAAACTATTGCTAATTATTCCCTTAAGATTACTTATTACTAAATAGCCTTAGCAATTTCGTTAACTTTTTTTATGTTCATTCCTGTTGTTATCGGGTTTTTAACAATTTTTTTTCTTTTCACTTCCCGACCTAATACATTAAGGGAGACAGAGCATCAGGTTTTAGAGATAATAAAATAATGGACTATCTCAAGGGACGGGGAGCGGTAAATCACTGAGTGGGTCTGCTCAGAAAGCATCTGCCCCCTTTTATTTTCCATTTCGTTTTGATTTTCTAAAATATAAATATTTATTATTATTTATCACAAAAAAATTGATTTTTTTATTATGGTTAAAAGGAATAAAATATAAACGGCGAAAACCTAATAAGACTATTACACAAAACAACTGTGGAAAAATAACAAAGTATATCATAACCAAATAAAATTTAATATGATCATCTGACAAATGACTTATCTACCATTGACTTAAAATTCTTTTATTTAACTGAATACAAAAAAAAAAAAGAAAAGAAATAATTTCGTCATATATAATTTATTAACGATCTATCATTAATTATTACAAAAAATTAAAGACAAAATATAATCACATCATTTTATTGAATCATTATAATTAAAACATATTTCAAGTATCTATAATTGATATTTCGTGGTCCCTATAGCTAGACCCATCATAATTTACTGTAAAAATCAAATACATTTGGCGAATTCCCGATTTATAAAATTTTTGTAAACTTGGATTCTTATTTATTTTCTTAGGCAGAGCGATATTTATTAAACACCTACCGGAAAAGAGTGCTATGTATACGTTTATAGGATGTTTCTTATAAATCTATTTATAGTCGGTTTCTTATAAATTTATTTATAGTCTGTTTCTTTTTTGTAACTGAAAAAAAAATTCTATTTTTGTCAACGATTATAAAAGGGCGAATTATAAGTACTCACTTTGATAAGTTTATTCGTATTCGTAACATTTTAGATCTCTATCAATCAGAGGTCTATCCGTCATGAGTAGATTAATTAAATCCAATTTTTCTAGAATATGAGGTTATCTAATTTTTTTTTCTAGTTTTCATATATCTCGTAAGAAATTATAATATATTTAAATATCAATAAATTTAAAGAAACGAAAAAAACAAGTTTTTATATATATTATTCGTAAAACAATAAATCGTGTTAACTTTTATTTAATAAAATAATAATAATTGGCCATTTTCATTTTAAATAATCCCGGAAAGAGCATTATAATTTTAATCAATTTATATATACATTAATGAAACAATGTAAAGCTGAAAAATGTGATAAATATTGGTTTTTAGGATAGAAAAAATTAATATTAGCAGAAAATTTAAATGTTATCAAGATTGTTTAATTATGATATACTAAAAGGGATTTATTGCGGGTTTGTCTGTTTATAATATTAATATAAATATTTTAAAACCATCGCATTATCTTTGCTAGGTGAATTACAGTTTTATAGGAAAGCATTTAACGCAGAGGTTACCGGCAGGTGGTCTGCGGGAGGGCCCAGCAGCACCCTGTTTTTTTTGTTTTTTTTGTTGTTTTTTTTTTGTGTTACGACTTCTTGTTAGTACTGTTTATTTTTGGGACTTATTGTTTACCTTTCCTGAGGTTCCAGTACCTGTTAAAACTTTTTTTTCCCGGGTAATTGCACTAAAACAGTGCTTCAACTTGCACTTTTAAGTATCCAAAAGGCGTGGATGGAAACGGTCCACAGAATGGATATCACTGATTTCAAGGAATTTCCGATAAATTTAAAATGTAGGTTTAGCGTATATCAGCGATTGCTTTAAGAATATCATCAATCTTTCCCTATTTTATTAATATTATATTCAGTTTTTCTCGATTCAACATACCAAGTCTGATATCCTCAAATCTAAAGGCAACATGCAACCAATGGTGATTTTCGCTTACGTCCGATTCCTGCGTGCTTTGAAAGAAACCCGGGTATGAGAAAGTATGTTTGGCATTGCAAATACATTCACCGTCTATCTGGGTTAGAACTAAAAGTCTAATTTCGTCTTGCCAAGAATGGCCTTTTCGAAATTATGGTATCCTTTTAAGTATTCATTTAATGATCTAAACCTTTGATTAATAGTTATTCTTATAGGTCGGATAGGGGAGAACGTATAGTTTTATTAAATCTTAAAAGGCTCATAAAGTTTCAGTCGTCTGTAAGTACTGAATTATTGCTAGGTGAGTCACATGATATTCTCCCTATCTCACGGCTTATATGTCAGAATAAATATTTGTATGCCAGAGCCGGATTCGAACCCAAAACTGGGATAATGTTTCCTACTAGTCCACTCCGTTTTTTTTTAGTGCAATCCAGTTGGTTCAAGTATATTATTTAAAAAAATGTGTGTTATTTTGTTACTGATTAAATGTTGTATTTCACTCTTTTGCTTATTGTTATTGTAAGGCGAAGTTTTGAATCTTCAATGACGGTTTAATTAGGTTTCCAATTTCGGGCAGCAAAATGTGATTTGCCTGATTTTTACCCCGAATATTCCATTATTTTTCTTTTTTCATCACAAACTTTTGTATTAAATTTTCCTTTCTGTCTGAATCCATATCTGATCGAGACTTTCCAGAAGTTATACCGTGATATGTGTCCCCTCCAATTCGGTTCTCAGGGTCACAGTTGTGTGCCGGTTCTGAAAATTCCTTCATTCTAAAACATGTGTATAGATATAACCTGCATTGGATATAAGTGTCGAGAAAAAAAAAAGTTCTTAAAATGTTGATAAAGGAAGAGGAAGGAATTTATCTAAAAATATTTATATAAATTTATTCATCGACTTGCAGTACGAACAGGAAGAAAGGGATATGAATGGTAGACGGGTTGGTTAAAACCGCCAGTCTCACTTCAACCTTCCTTGCCTACAGTCACCGAAACCGTCTCAGTAAGTTTAGTCTAGTTTTTGGTCTACTGTGTATATTATATATGTATGTATATACACACAATAAACAAATATATATATATATATATATATATATATATATATATATGCATACATTATATTTATTCAATTTATTTATTTATTACATTATACTTTATCAGACTTTATATAAACACACACACACACATGAATTCAATTTTTAATTTATAACACTGAACTTTATCAGACCTTACTAAAGAAATAAGCTTACATTAATACATATTATACTTGTTGAAAATTAGTTAATATAACATAATGATTTGATTTGCATACATACATATAAATATATTTTTATTGGTCAATTAAAAAAAAAAAAAAATTATATTAAATAATATAATATCATACATCTTATATGTATTCAATTTATTTATTTATTTCATTATACTTATATAAACACACACATATATATGAATTCAATTTTTTATTTTTATTTTTTATTTATAACACTGAACTTTATCAGACCTTACTAAAGAAATAAGCTTACATATATATATATATATATATATATATATATATATATATATATATATATATATATATATATATATATATATATAAATTTATTTATTTTGGAAGGAAACTCGAACGCTTTATAAAAGTTAAACATAGGAATTAAAAAAAATTATATCCTACCTAAGCCTTAAACGTACCGTATATAGTCTATGTAACTTTGTTAAACATTATTTATGATGTATGATTTTTGTTTTGTTATTACAGAAAAAATTCTTAAGCTTATGGATTTTAAGCCACTTATGGAAAAGCTTTTTTTAAAGATATTCTACAGTTAAACTTCTCTCATTTTGGAGGGAATTATAACTTTTATCATGATGATCTGAATTCTTGGATATGAATTCTTGTCAACTGTCAAACTGTTCCTTATTGTAACAGTTCATGAACTATTCAGAAGTACTAACAGTTAGCTCAACCGTTCTTTAATATAGAATTTTGGGTCGAATTAAACCAACACTATTTTACCATCTTATGGTACGCTTGAGATCTAAGTGCTTGGACAAATTGGTCGTGGGTTCCCGAAATGATTACCGGCTGAAATGTGGTGTGTCACCGTGAGCAGGTGGCCCACACAGAATCCTTACAGTTCTTCGCGCACTTGAACAGTAATAGATTGGATTAGACCGAATCTCTAGTGCTTTATAATTTATATATTTCGTATTGATGCTCATTCAGCTGTAGTAAAAACTAATTACGAGTCAAAACTCTCAATATTTAATAGTATTAGTGCGATGGAAGACAACAGTTGTGGGTGTCGAGACTTGAATGGTCGATAATGACAGGATTTTTACTGAATAACTCGACTCTCGACTAACTTAATGGCAATTAAAAAATTCAAGAATTCATTTCGTGGATTAACGGTACATTTGTTTCCTCTTTTTTTTTGTTTTTTGTCTTTTGTACGCCTTATTCTTATTTTGTATATTAAATATTTTGTTCGAATGTATCCCTGTTGCTTTTAAATGACTCATATAGGAGCTGTTCCCACGCTAAAATCAACCGCTGACATCAGACATAAGTTTTGTGGGAAACAAAAAAAATATATATTTAAGTATTTAATTATATAAAACTTGTAGGTGCGTTTTGCGCAAATTTTATGAACGAATTCTCGCGTTCAGTCGTTTCTAATTTTTAACTTGTTCTAACTCTTAATAACGCATTAACTAAATAACCCATCATATTTAAATCTCAAACAAAAGACGAGCGAATTAAAAGGATACCTTCAATAAAGAAATATTATAGATTAAGATTGATGTAACAGACCTAATGTGAGAAAACTATGGAATCGTTAAAATATATTGGACAAATAAATGAAGATTAAACAAAGTTTCTATTAATATTTTATAACATTTATGTAGGAGATATATTTAATATTCAAACATTAAAAGATCTGTTTGCTTAACAGTTAAAAGCTTTTGCCCTCTGCTATTTTTCAAAAATATAGATAATATATTCATTTATTTTAATTGTTTCTTTATTTATTTATATTTTATATGTTGAGATATATTTTATTGTTATTATAGTATATTGTCAGTTTGTTTAATAGTTGTTGTATGTTAATATTTTTTTCTTTATGTATTGTTGTTTTATCATTGATGAGATTGTTCTAAAACGGTTAGAAAATAGTTTAAAAACTATATAGTTAACAGAAGTTTCGTCCTACGATGCGATTCTTCTTCAGGGTTTCTAATTATATTGAAGTTGTAAAGCTGAATGAACATACAGTTATGTCATTTTTGACTGCCACTCGAATCAACGCTATTTAATATCAGCAACTATTTAATACTATTGTTTAAGTTATTTTTTTTGTTTTTCTTTTTCTATAATAGAATGGGTGATTTTGCCAGTTAGTTGAAAAATTTAAAAAATAATTAATTAAACTGTATATATATATATATATATATATATATATATATATATATATATATATATATATATATATATTATTCTCATGTATTTTATTGTATCACTGATTTGATTCTTAATTTTTTTTTTTGTTATCAAAAAATTCAAAAACTAATTTAGTCGAGTCCTCTCTATTACACATTACTCGTCATAATCTGCTGTGAGCAATTTTGGGGCATTTAAAATATTTGTTGTTTTGGATGTGTAAATTTTTAACACTGCTTTCTTTGCAATTTTTTTCGAGTTTTTTTGGGGGGGGGCGGGAGTTGTACGTCACATTTTACCAGTAGTACGTAAAGAGCTATTAACGCCTCCATGCACGTAAAAAGGTAGATGAAAATGCAAGAAAGCCAATGCTTATGAGAGTTGAAGAAAGCGGGGTGGGGAAACGCATATTTTTCTATTATTGATAAATTCGGATAATAACATCAAGTATTACTATCTTTTTTTTTTTTAATCCTGTATCATTAAATATTATTATACTAAAAAAAATGACAAAACTAAATGATAAAGCTATATAAAAAGAAACTATGGTTTAAAAACATTATGAAATTTTTTTTTTTAGCTATAGAATTTTAAGAAATTAAAAAAAAAAAATAAACCGAACCTCTACAACTCACGAAGGGTCTTGGGCTCAATACATGGAGGGATTCTTACTGTTTCCAGATCAACGGCCGTGCAATGAGATGAATAGGCTTTGATTTAGCTCAGCCGACATGATTTTCCCTAATTTGGGTACCCACTTTAAAAGGTATTTCCCAGGAGGGTCTCCATGCCATACGGTCGCCCACCGGCTGAATTTACAGAATAAATAATATTCTGTCACAGCTGTATTTGAACCCAGGACCAGGAGAACAGTAGACTAGCGTTCTATCCAATAGACCACGCAGCTCCCTTAAGAAATTAAACCTTAAAAAAAAAAATGGTTAAGATTTATAGAAAATAAGGTTAGTGTATATTTATTATAATACGTTGAAAGTATGTGGGATTGTATAATATAATAATTCACTGTCACCGACATCACATCATATCACACATTTTTATATTTTACTCTCGCCGTATAGCGCGTGGCCTTTATGTTTAGTTTTTCGTATTTGTGACATTATAAATAATTTTGTTACCCCATTTTTTTTTTTTTTTTTGCCTTTTGAGAGACTGCAGAGTCGAAATTTTTTTTTTTTTTTTCCAAAAAACCTGAAGCCAAGATTGAGGTTGGTTGGGAGCAGGTACCTACACCATCGTTGACCTTATCATGACCTTTTGAAGCCCCTACCACTTCACGACTGCTCCAACTCCAAAATAAATTGCTCAGTGATCTTTTTTTTTTTTTTTTTTTTCTTTATATATTTGAAAATTTTCATTGATATATATTTTCTTAAATGTCATTGTTGGCACGGGCATCACTCATTAATTTAACTGGGAAAGGTATTGACTCAGTCATAACGATTCGCTGATACAGCATAACAACTATTAATAAAAAGAAATGCTAAATATGGCTAAAAATATTCGCTTGCCTCGAGTCACGTCGGCAGAATTATAGTTTCTTTACGTTCAGTCATTCATCAATTTAAATATTATCTATATTTAAAAAAATAAAAATAATAAATAAATTATAAATAAATAAAAAAAAAAAAAAAAACTGTACTCCTACAACCCATGAAAAGTCGGTCAAAAGCTCAGTACATATAGAGATACGTACTGTTTCTAGGACAACGGCCGTGTAATGAGGTGATTCTGCCGAGATCACGCTCAGACGTCAGGTTTTTTCCTCGTTTTAGGATACCCATTTTATAGAGGCTGTGTTCGCCCCAGATGGGTCTCCTTACACCAGGATTGTCTCTTAGAATAAATACTATTCTGTCACAGCAGGGATTCGAACCCCGGCCCTAAGAACAAGAGACTAGTGCTCTATCCAGACTACGCCACTCCTTTGTATTTACAAAAATAAATAAAATAAAAATTTCTGTACCACTACAACCCATGAAGGGTCTTGGGTTCAGTACATATAGAGATTGGTACTGTTTCTAGGCCAACGGCCGTGCAATGAGGTGATTAGAACTTGATCTAGGTTTTTCCTCCAATGTTTTGGGTAGCCACTTTATAGAGGATGGGTCTGCCCCAGGAGGGTCTCCATACCCTAGGTCTGCCTCCCGACTGAATTAACAGAAAAAATAATATTCTGCCGGGATTCGAACCCAGGACCCGGACAGCAATAGACTTGAACTCTATCCATCATCTGGCCAGTATAAGCTAATAAAATAAATTAATAATAAATTTAGTTTAGCATATTGGGCTTCGTATCCATGTTTTGCGATCAGGTAATTGCAGGGTTATAACATTTTTTCTTTTGTTGTTTGATTTTTTTAAAATATATTCAGCCTCTAAAAAAACTATTTAATTTAAATAATAGAACTGATTTCCGAAGCCTGAAAAACACCCGGGCTATTCAGATAGAAGGATTTGCCCATAAGGAGTTTCGATGATACAAAACGTTTATATTTTATAGCTAAAACATATAAAGTAATTGCCAATAGGTGTGCTAACTTCTGCTCGTATTTTATTGTGAATTTGAAATAGTAAAATCAAGATCTGGTATTAAATAATTTAAGTGTTCGTAAAATATATTCGTAAGAGTTACTGATTCTCTAATAACGTAGTTATATTTATTGTAGTTAATGTTGTCGTAAACGTATATTATTATAACGTATAATTAACAAAACAGAAATACGGATTATATAAACAATCGCACACATTTACTTTAAATTAATTAATATTTTCGGAAAACCTATCGTCTTTTATCTCTTGAAAAAATGGGAACAATCATATACAGCGACTTTATCTATTACTGAACTACATTATTTTTTTATTTGCAAATAAAGTAGCATATTTTCTAGACATGTAGTGCGCGTACATAATTTTATCGATCAATAATTCATTGTTAATTGAATTTATTCAATCTAATATACAAGAAATAAAATATAGCTTGACCATTTTCATGGTGACAGTTTCTTATCTTCGATAAGATATTGCATCTAATAAATTCTAAATTCTTTCGAATGTACTGATATTAAGATAATTTATGATGGATTTCTAATTTATACTTTATATTTAGATTTCACTTTTATATTACACTGAAAATATTAATTATAATGATGTTACAACCTGGCAACATCCTTTAATTTTCTAAATAATCACATGAAATCAAAATGAATATACGTTTTTGAAGTGTAAATCTTATTTAAATTTATAACAAAGTATATGTAATTTAGTAGAATAATCCCAACTTTTTTTCTGCTATATGTTTAAAAAAATTATTAGTTCCACAAGAAACATGCAAAATATAATTTTTTTTTTTTTTTCTTGAAACATTATGAAATAAAGTAGTAAGGTTCTAATGAATGTATTTTAGTAAGTATATATAGCAGGAATCCAATAAACTAGATATTATGTCTTGCATCACACAACTCTTATTCAACATATTCTAATTAAATTCGTGAATGTATCTTTAAAAAATGTTTACAAGTTTACATTAAATAAAAATAGAAACTATATTGTATAACGGTAAGTTAACTTCATCAAGTTTACCATCACTCTTATTGCATTAAATTACTATATACTTTTTATATTTATCGTGTATTTATTAATATTACTGGTTTCATTTTCTATTTTTTTTTTTAATGGAAGAAAAAAACTTCTCCGTTAGTAAATTATCAAATTCTTTCGTAGTTTATATTTGTCCATTTTCATTACTCATAACAATTAGGCAAGGTCAATTATTCCAGATAAACAAAATTAAAAGAATTTCAATGAGCATTATCCTTTTTTTTTATTATTATTATTAATAAAAGCCTACATTTTGACCCGAACATTTGGATCATCAGAACCGAAAATTAAATCGGAGGTATAAGCTTTTTTTAAGTACTAAGACATATATGTCAATATCAAACAGGAAATGATTATTAATAAAAGTTATTCATTAATTTTATTTCTAAGAAAGCACACGTTTACATCTAAACGTCGTATTCTATAATAAAAAAAAAGTTTATTGACTGAATTAACACATTGAGAATAAAGAAAAAATAATGTTTTTAAGGCTTTGATAAAAATCGTTTGAAATTTTTTTAATGAAAATGTAGAAATGTTAAAAATCCATGATGTAAAGTGGCACTTCCGCTAAGAAAAACTTATCGAAAATAATTTATTTCAGTACCATAAAGCCTGTAAAAACACTAGCCATTTACATCTAATATCTTGTAGGTTTTTATTCTAATCGAAATATTCTAAAAGGGTTTTAATGCCAATATTTTTATTTTCATCCTTAAAAGTATCTTTAATTTGAAAAATTTAACCATATCGTCTTATTAGCATTGACGAAAAACGGGTAGATATACAAGATGAAGGAATGTGATGACTGAATGAAGCAAACAAAAATTGAACGCCGTCCGCGGCTATTCCCCAAAACTACTGGACCGATTTAAAAAAAAAAAATACTCGTGCATCATACAATGGTCCTAGAACCTAGACGTTGATATCCGCCGATTAGGTTTAAAAAGGCGGCCGATTTAATATTATTTAATTCGATAACTCAGTTATTTTTGAAGATAGAGAAAGGAGTTTTTAGTGTTATGTAATAAACCGCGAATAATTATGAAGAACAAAATAAATTAAAATTTTACCCATAAATAAGCCTATGACTCAGTTATTTTTAAGTAAATTGTACCGAGTTTCAGGATGAGGATACAGTGACGAAGAAAAAAAAAAAAAAAAATAGACAAGGGAAAATCGAAATCTTGCCTATATATACGCTTATAGATCCGTTATTAAGATAGAGAAAATTTATAGAGTTTTAGAATCAGTACACTGCTATTAATTATACAACAAACAAAAAAATTCAAATTTCACCTATATATTCGCCCTTAACTCAGTTATTTTTTAGGAAAATTTATAAATTATAAATTTATTTCATGTTAGTGCTATTGGATAGAGACTTACATTATCTACAAAACGAAAAAAGAATCATGGAAATCGATTAAAAAATAGCAGAGATGTATCGTTTTAAAATTAGTAGTGGTGATTGATATTTTTCCTTTGAATTATTTATTGCTTTTAATATTAGTTAGTTGCCTTTAAACTATTACATAAACAGTTTTACCCTAACATGGTTATTTGGAAATAATAAACAATTTTGTAATAATTTTCAGCATTTTTATTTATTTATTTATATTACATTTAAGAAATTTGTTTTAAATTTCACATTAATTGAAACTCATTTGAGTCTAAATTTGAACTAGACAGAGACGGACGGATGACGATAGGCGGATATGGTAGGACCTTCAGCTCTGGGGAGAGTTCCGCATCCCCACTTCCTTCCTAGCAACGGCATTTAACTATCACGTCCATCTTCTTCTCAAATGTTATATATTAATTATTATGTTACATGTAACAGTTACGAGTTTTTATTTACGTCATATGAGACGTTGATTTCCAAAAGGTACTAAAGAACATTTTTTACGAAATTGATTTCTTTACATATTTGTATTCTCATCATTTAGTTCTATCTAAATATTCTATTTGATGTTATCTAATGAATTCTCAAGTTCTTAAAAAACACGATTTAGAAATGAGGTCATTTCCTAAAAGTACTAATTACCCATTTATTTTCGTTCCAAATCATTCTAAAAAAATTCATTTCATAACTTTAATATGATGTTATTATTATAGTAAAAAAAATAATTCTAAATTTTAAAGCAAAAAGACCCAAATTAGCTAGTTTAATAATATAGTAATGAGAGATTTTCGCGCTTCCTGTAAAATTTCTTAGAATGGATATAGTACCTTTTGGAAATCAACGTCTCATATGTCGTTCATTTCTTTATATTGTGACATGGTTTATTGGTTTAGGTCCAGAGGTCCTTTTCTTTTTTTTTTTTTTTTTTTTTTTCAATTATTTATTGATATATACAACTTGATTGCACAAAACGTCCAGTAAATTTTTTTTTAAATTCTTTTACTAAGAGATAATACAATCTGCCACCTTCTGGGGAAATGAGTATTAGAGATAAAATAAATCAATTTAGTAAATAGGTTTAAAGAAAATAGTCATGAAAAAGACATGTAGAGAAGCTTCCCAATGGAAGCACTCTAAAAATATTCTCAACTAGGAGGCCTCGAGGCCATCTTATTTTTAGACGCCTCGGAGGATTATCAGGAATTGGATTGGAAGAAAGGATTGAAACTAGTGGATTAGAGCGGGAAAGAAGTTTTTCATGGAAGGAATGATATCTGTTTTGGGCCAAATCAGAAACATACGGAATATTGAGGTCTTTATGGATCAGTCAGTTTATTAGTTACAAAGCAAGGAGCATTGAGGATTTAACGAAGGATTTTGGATTGTAGGAATTGGATACGGGAAGAATTTGATGGTTTAGTTGAGCCCCAAAGCTCAACTCCGCAGAGGTCCTTAATTGTTAAAAAAAAAAATTAATATATATATATCCAGAAGTACGAAAGTTGATTTTCTTCAAAACGTGACGTCATAACACAAACTAAAATTAATTAAGAAATAATTAGTTATAGAACAAAAACGCTGCAAATTATTACACATTGTTTGTTATTTCCAAATATCTATATTAGGGTATAACTGTTTATAGGCAATTGACTAATATGAAAAGCAATAAATAACTCAAAATAAAATGGTATATCACCCCTGCTAATTTCTAAACGCTATTATCTCTGCTAGTTCTGAACCAATTTTAACGAATCTTTTTTCTTTTTTTTCCAGAAATATCTAGATCATCTTTTTTTTTTCGACCCTGATGACGGCTCACATGTTTGAGCCGAAACGTCAAAATTTAGTAAAATTTAAATAGTATTCACACGACTGACAAGTTTATTTCTACCTATCATATTAAAATATATTAAATATCACACACACACTAAAACGTTGCTGTAACAACCAAATCATATGAAAGCATTGAATATGAACTTTCAGCTCTGTACCATTTTTGTTTTGGAGCTTAACTTTTAACATACACACAGATACTTATTTTTTTGGCGGGACTCGATCGTTCTGACTCAGGAGGCCCTAAAACTTATAATTTCGAAACATTTTCTCGATCCCAATATTACATATACCAATGTGAAAGCAGAAATGCATAAAATTCGTTATGTGAAGTTGCATTTTAATGAAAATGTTTTAATGCCCTAAGGCATATACCGACCATATGTTCGTTTTTAATGAGGCTTACCCACTATCTATATAAAATTTCACAAGAATCAGTTATTTATGTTGAAATTTGGGTTTCGAAGTTTTTCAATCAAAGTTTAGTAAGTCATTTTATGGTTCGGGTAATGAAATAAACTTTTATAGGATTTCAGATCTTTCTGTAGAAGCTAAAATTATTTTACACTATTAATTATTTTAATTATTAATTACTCGTGCGTCTATTTATAGAAGAAGAGGAACATAATTAGCGTATATGAATTTTGAAATATGACGTTTATCGCTGTTGACCGTTTTAATTAATATGAACTTGAAGATTGAGCTTCGTGTTATGTAACCATATTATGTCGTTCCATTTTCATTGCCTAGTTCATTATGGCTATTAGCGATCGATAAATATAAATTTTGAAATTTTCCATTTCTACTTTTCACTTTTTTTTTTTTTTTTACTTTTACTTACCTATATATGAAATATATAGTAAGGGGAAGTATTGCGATCGTGAAAATTTTCGAATTCTAGTTTTCAACGGAAATACACGTTTTAGGGTCCCCTGAGTCGAAATAACCAAGTCCCGCAAGAAGTTCTTGTGTGTGTGGTGTGTGTGTGTGGTAACTCCCAGGCCAAAACGAAAAGTCCTATGAAACTGAAATTACATATTTAAGATAAATATACGCCCGAGACTTTACAAAACCATTTTCATTAAAAATGTTTCATTCTGATTGAAATAGTCTGACAGGGCTTAAATGCCGATATTTTAAATTTTCTTCCTCTAAAGTACCTTTAATTTTGTAGATTTAAAAAAAAAAAATTAGGTACATTATTTTTATTAGAATTGATAAATACGGGTAAATATGTACGTTGCATTTGATAAATAACTAAAGGAGATAAGTGTAATGATAAAAATATACATATTTTTTTAAATGCAATTTGGTGTTTTTGAAACACAAGAATAGTAACATAGATGTTTAGTATACCGTTGGATAGCTAAATATTTAAGAAAAATATTATCTAATTCACGGAATTTTAAAGTTTAATGGAGAGTGATGAAAAGCCGATAAAACTAACTGATTGTTGTAGATAAAAATATAATAGATTATTTAATAAAAAGCATGTTATATTTATTCTTTAACAATTTATTAGCATCTTTAAATGTATTTAAAAATTCTTAAATTGATATTAAAAACGGAGATAAGTGAAAGTCGTGTGTTGCGCGCACCAGTTTTTTTTTTTTTAATAACTTCTCACCGAAGGTACAGAAGATTTGTATTCTGAATAGGCTTAGAAAAAATAGTATCTTCAGAATTTTTTTGTTATTGCATTTAAATTTTATGCCTTGAAGAGCAACTGTTTTGGTTAATAGGATTTAGGGGAATTTTTCAGGAATTTCGTACGTATCTGTTGTATCGAATTCCATCTAAGAATTCATCTTATGCATCGCGTTTCAATAAAAGCTTTTATTCTGACATATGGTGTGGAATTTTTACAGACATATTCCTTTTTAGATATAATGTTATTATATTTAATAAGCTACCGGTAAATTCGTGGATGTGATAGAGGATTGAACATCGGGACTAGCAATTTGTTCCCAACGAGGCGCTATCTAATTATTTGGTTTCTGTTACGAACACATGTTTTACACCCTTATCCCCAGGACCTTTAATAGGTTGAGAGAAAACTTGGTGGTTGAGCGTGAATGCTGACCACAGCGCACCTTG
Source organism: Piezodorus guildinii (assembly GCA_023052935.1). NCBI lineage: Eukaryota > Metazoa > Arthropoda > Insecta > Hemiptera > Pentatomidae > Piezodorus > Piezodorus guildinii. The sequence goes on along the minus strand of CM041295.1, from coordinate 33,028,203 downwards.
TATAACAGTACCTTACTACTTCCTTATTCCAAAACCTTACTTTTTTTTTTTTACTTAATTTAAAAAGGTGAATATCATTTACTTAAATTTTTCATTATAATTTGAATCCAAATATGAAACTATAGACGTTGGTTTTATATAAAATCAAAATTTATTTTTCAAAGCATCGTTGACAACCATAGGCATGATATTTCGAAAATACTTTCCATTTCTATTTTCTTACGTAAAACTTAATTTATATTTCTATGTTTTAAAAAAAAAAAAAAAAAAAAAGAAAAAACGAATTCTGGTGCGCAAAACACGCGTCTTTCACTTACCTCCGTTGTCATAATCAATTTAAGAACTTTTAAATACAGTTAGAGATAAAAAAAGGTTAAAGACTCCAATAAAATGAGTTTTGATAGAAACATTAGTTTTATTAAATAATCTATAACATTATTATCTACAAAAATCATTTATTTTTATCGGTTTTCTCATCACTCTCCACTAACTTTTACAATTTTCTGTAAAATATGACATTTTTTCTAAAATATTTATCTTTTCAACGATATATTATACACCCATGTTACTGTTCTTATTTTTAAAAACACAAAAATTGCATAAAAAAACATTTTTGATCGTTTCTCCTTTAGTTGGACTACTAATAGTTGGACAACTAATATATTTCATGTTTAAGATAATATTTAAAATCGTATAAGTTGCCAAAAGGAAGGTATAAAGTGGCTATTCTGGATGTTGATGAAAAAGTTGGTGTACCATCCCAGGCATTTAGTTGTCTTAAATATGAAATTTCTGTTTCGTATCACTTTTCGTTTCCGTGTTGGACTTATCACATAAATGCACAGACAGACCTTTTCTCGTGACTTGGTTATTTAGACTCAGGAAACCTTGAAATCCATTGAAAACTGAAATTAGAAAGCTTTCACGATCGTAATACAAAAAAAAAAAAAAAAAAAATATATATATATATATATATATATATATATATATATATATATATATATATATATATATATAAATATATAAATATATAAAAAATCGATAATTTCTATGATGTAAGAATATTGTATTATTTTATTTAACGTTTATGCATATTTTCAAAATGTACGTATATTAATAAAATTTTCCAATAAATTATTTAAACTAGTGAATACTAGATTATTTTTTAAAGCAATCTAATATTATCGGATAGTCATATTATCGTCTTTATCATCAGACTGTCATTTGGTTCATTGCTATTGTGCAGATATTCCGAAAACTATGTGCTAACGTTTATATTTAAAAATAAATGATCACGTAAATTTCTCAACACTGGTGTTATAGATAAAATCAGTTTTGCCTGCACGGTTAATAGCTGATCTGACGTTTATTATTGAAATATCTCATATGTACTATAACTACGACCAGAATATATTTATAGGAAATAATTATCCGACATGTTTATAAAATAGTATATCATATAGTTTTCTTGTTATTTCCCACAACAAATAATCCAAAATACAAATATGGTAAGTATGGATAAAATCAGAAGAAAAATTGATTTCAGATGTATTGATTGCATTATCAACATTTCTATTTCTAAAGATAAAGTTTTTATTGAATAACCGATACGGGAAATGTACAAAGTAAAAAAGACAGAGGACATAAATATCTTCTTTTTTTTTTTTTTAAGTTTCAGAAAGCTTTCCACAAATATATATTTACCGCACCTGCCTTTTCATATCGTGTAATATACACATTTTAAACATTTTATGGGGAAAGTTTTTTAATTTAACTCACATACTTTGATATCATGTAAGTAGTTTATAATTTTTTTCAGCCTAATTTACCTTTTATTATCTTTATTTAAAGTAATTTTACCGTCCCTCATTACTACTGATATTACAACATCTACGAATATATAATATGAAAGAATTTTGCAATAAATTATTTTGTTCCTTGATATATATACAGATGTATAATATAATATTAGAAATGATTTTTGAAAACAATAATATAATCAACATAACAAGTCGCTCATGTTAATTTATAGTGGCTGAAACCGAATAGACTTGTTTATTGTTCTTAATGTTGTATGTAATACAACAAAAATACAACTAAATATATAATAAAATAGCTTCTATTTTAATATATATTTTTTTAATACTCCCTAAGGGTTTCTACGGACTATTTTGTAAGAGTACTTGCTTATGATGTTACAACTTTTCATCAAAATTGGCGAACCAGAAGAGAACTTTTTGCAATGCAATTTGCACTTATTTAAAAAATAAAATTCAAAAATAGCAAAAATATAAAATTATAAAGGTTTTCACTTAATGTGGGTTCCGTTCTGGTTGAAACCAAAATACAAGTTTGACAATGATAACTTGTTACAGCAACTTTTTCACATTAATCGACGAACCAGAAGAGCGACTATACCCAATGCATTTTGCACCTTTCTACAATTTTCTTAAAAATGGCTCTAACGGTTTTGATTAAACTCGCTATATCGATGTAAAATTTAATGGGCTTTAAAATCATCTAGGATTTATTCTAATTGGAATAGTCTTACAGGGTTTAAATGCCGATAGTTTAAATTTTCTCCCTCTGAAGTACCTTTAATTTTGTAGATTCCGAAAAATTAACCATTTCATTTCGTTAGCATTGGTAAGAAACCGGTAAATTTGGATGGATTTGATAATAAACTGAAAGAAAAAAATTTAAAAGTATTTTTTAATCTAAGTTTTGTTGTATTTTTAAGATAAGAGCCGTAATATACCATTGGAAAGCTAAAGATTTTAGAAAAAAAATATTATCTTATACAAAACTTGTAAAAGTTAATTGAGAGTGATGAAAGGTCGAAAAAAGCCGATTGTTTTAGATAATAATATGATAGATTATTTAATAAAACACATGTTCCTATTTGAAAATTCTTAAATTGATTTTAACAACTTAATTTTTTTTTTTTAAATATTTGTTAAATCATTTCTTGCACGTGCCTACTTTTTGATTTTAATTAAAAAACGTAGATCGAACTAAATCAAGTGTCGGTAACGTGACGTAACGAAATGACAGAAAGAATAAAGCACGCAATTATATAATAATTTTTTAATAAGTGAAATAATTGTATGCTTCGTTCGTTCAATAAAGAAAATGACAAGAACTATTAAAGTAACGGTTACCGTATCAGATTATTAGTATTAGTTATGCTTATTCACGTTTGCCCCACCGTGCCAAAACGTTTTCTTAAATACTCTATGCTTGTTACGAGCAATAAATCCCAATGGTCCCAACTCCAACCGATGCATGAAGCGTTACTCATCTTAATAATCATGAATAATAGACAAATACTGAATAATAATTGATATTAAAATTAGTATTATGAAGAACATATCATGTTTATATCAATAAATGTACAACTGCTCTCTTCTTAGATGAAAACATTTATTTAATAGAATTATTACATATTCTGACAGTTTTCCACGTTTCAAAGAATATTACTTCATTTTCAAAAAAATAACTTCCATAGTTGATATTAATAAATGTCAATAGTTCTCCGAAAGTTGCTAAAATAATTATAACCTACCACTCTTTTTTTTTGTTTTTATTTGTTGTTTTTTTTATAATTATTTTTGTCGATATAATTTTTTTTTCTCGATTTTTCGTAAATCCGTTTTGATAAAAGCAGTCCAGTTTCACCGAGAGTTATGCGAAACATTCTGTTATTTCTGGGGCGATACTGGGTTATGGAGACCCTCCTGGGGCAGACCCAGCCTCTATAAATTGGGTACTCAAAAATGGGGAAAAACCTGGCGTCTGAGTGTTATCTCGGCCGAATCACCTCATTGCACGGCAGTTGGCTTTGAAACAGTACGAATCTCTTTATGTACTGAGCCCAAGACTCTTCATGGGTTGTAGTGGCACAGTTTTTTTTTATTAAGAAGAGTATTTTATTTTTAAATAAATAAATGTAGAACTATTTTCTTCTTAAATAAATACATTTATTTATTTGAATTATGGGCATATTCTGACAGTTTTCCACATTCCGAAGAACATTACTTCATTTTAAAAAATTACTTCCATATTTAATATTTTTAATAATAATATTTATTTATTGAGATATATTACATTTGTTTCTGTATGAACATTTGTAATAGTGATATGAGATCACATTAACACAATATATACAGTATATAATGATAAAGACAATATATATTAATAAAGGTAATAATTATTAAAACAAATTTCTTTTTATTTTTAAAATGGTCACTAATTAGGATAGATACTGTTTTTTTGTATTTTTAAATAAACTTATTGCATACTTCTATAATGATTTCACAATTCGTTATCACATACACTGAATCATTTTTACCTAACTGTTGCACTTTTGGACTTAAATACCATCCTTTAATCCGTTTAGAGTCCTTATGCCGATTTTAAAATAAATGAAAAAATTTCAAAATTAAAACTATTAGAAGATGTCGTAACTCCAATAAATAAATGTTTTTATTTCAGAAGATAACAGTTCTAGATTTATTAATACATAAAAACATTTTATTTCTATCGCAAAATAAATGGTTTTAGCAAGAAAAATTAATTAAAGCATCAGACGCTTTCATACTTAAAAAAAAATACTTCTCCTTTAGTTGGATATATAAAAAAATATTTTATTGTCGATTAAAGTTACAGAACAATTAAACTTTCACGGTTATAATGGTGTTTCAAGCCGGGTGTGCTTTTTACATTCTACAGGTAAGCGACTAATAAAATACTAAGTTATAATTTAACAACTTAAAAAACAATAAAGGGAAAATAGCCAATAAAACCTCCATATTTAATATTAATACAGGTCAATAATTATTGAAACATTTTTTTTTTAAACAGTCATTATATTTGCTAAAGTGTAATAGTTGATTATGATTCAGTATGTAAAAATAAAATATGAATTTATTTCATTATATTAGATATTTAATAACTTTTTTTTTATATAGTGCTTATCTTAATTAATGACGATTTTAAATAATAATTATGACCTGTATTAATATTAAATATGGACGGTGTTATGAATTCTTGAAGATTAAGTAATGTTCTTCGAAACGTGGAAAACTGTTGATGTTATAATTCTAATAAATAAATATTTATATTTAAGAAGGGAATAGTTCTACATTTCTTTTATATAAAAAAAATTATTCCTATATATTATTGAACTACAGTTATTGCGAAAACCGTACGAAATCCTCGCGTGGTTTAGGAGTTCGCAAAAGCCAATATATATATATTATATATATATATATATATATATATATATATATATATATATATATATATATATATATATATAAACGTGTATTTTCCCTTGAAAACCAGATTCGAAAATTTTCATGATCACAATATATTTCATATACAGGTAAGTGAAAGTAATACTACATAAGAGCAGACAATTCCAAATATCTGAGTCTAGAAACGTTTTGGCCTTATACTAATCGTAGCAATAATACGAATAAAACTGCTTAAATGTTTTGATTGGGGACGCAATGGTTGTATCCACAGTGAATCACGACATTTTATCTGTATTCATTTACTAGATGTATACATTATACAGTTGTAAAAGAATAAATTATCTAAAAAAAAAAAAAAAAAATGTTTGAGAAATTTTAATTCAATCTGAACAAAGTATAACTATCTTCGGAAAAAAAAAAATATGCTATTTATATATATAATTAAGATAATGTACCGCTACAATGATGAGTATCTTAGATTTAGTACTTATAGTACTGAGCCAACGGTCGTGCAATGAGGTGATTAAGCAAAGATCACGCTCAGCCACCAGCTTTTTAGTGTACGATTATCAGAAATCCTTCTGTTTAATGTGAAAAAAAGTAAAGTAACTCCTAATGATGGGGTAATCCCAACACGCAGGCTTAATAATGTTTAAAATAATTTATGGATAATAGGAACCATTTTAATAATCGATATATATATAATAATATAACTTACCTATAATCGATCCGATATCTTTTCTAAGAGTAATAAATATAAATTCTAATTTTATGTATAACGAATTAACCATTTTAACTTTTAAGCATTAATATACCATCTGTGAGTGGAGCTTTTAAGGATGAAAAACTTTTTTTAGGATTCAGAAACAAATTCAATAATAATAAAAATATAAAAATAAAAAAAATAATCAATTGAACGTTTCCATAGGACCTGCCAGAAACGTAGATATCCAATGTACGTACGAAAATCCAGCGTGCGCTATTATATAGACAGCTATATGTAGTCTGTTCAAGCCTTACTTACTAATAAAATATGTAAAGTCACCAGTACACATTGTACATAAAATCATTCCATAATACTACCAATAACGGAAAAAATATGACCATGAAATCATTCAAAGCTTTCAGGTATCCTAGAAGCTGAGAATAAATTTTTTATCTATGTAATCTATACTTTTAAATGACAAACAAATAATCTGAACAAATTTTGATTTATAGATTAAATATAACAATGAATAAAACTACTCAACTATAACTTAGGCAGCGGCGTGGTCTAGTGGGCAGAGCGCTAGTCAACTGTACACCGGGTCCTGGGTTCGAAACCCGGTTGTGGTGGAATATTATTTATTCTGTTATTTCAACCGGGGAGGGGGGCGATCCTGGGGTATGGAGACCCTCCTGGGGTACACCTAGCCTCATTTAAGTGGGTACCCAAAAATGGGGAAAAAACCTGGTGGTTGAGTTTGATCTCGGCCGAATCACCTCATTGCACAGCCGTTGGCCCAGAAACACTACGAATCTCTACATGTACTGAGCCTAAAACTCTTCATGGGTTGTAGTAGTACAGGTTTTTTTTTTCCTATAACTTACCTATTAATCGATCTGCTAATCTTAAAACTAAACTAGAGGTGGGCATAATCGAATGATCGCCATAAACAAAAAAAAAAAAAAAGGGGGTCGTTCGATTATCCGAGCTAACAAATCAGTTCGAATGGTCATTCGCTTATCCACACCGATTAATCTGATAATCGATTAGTCCGAATGATTGTAATAATCGAATGATCCGATAATCTTCATTCGATTATGCCCACCCCTAAACTAAACTGCTTTATGTACAACGAATTAATTATTTTATGTGAAAGTAATATATTTAATCTAGGTATTCATAGAGATAATTCATGATTTATTGATGTAAACCATGGGTAGTTTCTAACTTTCAATTGACTGTGTATACAGATCAGTAGAGATAAAGCTATCGTTAATATTTTATTGAGTGAAAATAGACTTTACGATACCGATCCTTTCACATTAAATGTGCAAGCTAGCTAAAATCGGAAGTCAGCTGAAACATTACCTGGCAGATCTAAAAAACGACAAGATATCCACTATTTTTCCCCGACCTGAGGCCATTGATATGGAAGTGGTGTTGTCAGCATCATGCTCCAACCTTCAGGTGTTTCCTCCCGACCTGGTGAAAGTCGGCGTACCCACTTTCAAAAGCAGTCACGAGACGGCTCAACTCGGAATTAATTTATTATTTTGCTGAGATTCTAATTACACTAATACACACCACGGGGTCGTAATAGATCTCCAGGAAATGACCTACGCCACGAATTATTTATTAGCCGGTTCGGTTATTTATTAACCCTTACGAAGGATAAATGAGTAGATTTTTGAATATTAAATGTTGTGTCGTGTAAAGCTTATAAAGTTGTAAGGGAATTACGTGACAATATTTTACGCCAATCTCTATGTTTGCGATGTAATTTGATTATCACGGTAAAAGTGGTTCCTCATAAATATCCAGGGAAAAGTTATTCCAAAAAATAAAAATAACATTTACTAAGATTTTATTTATTTTATTCAACAACAACAATTTTTATTGAGCAATATTACAATCTGTCCTAATTTGGTCATTAATAATAGTGGTGAAATGCAATATTCATACAATATTTATCTTCTTCTTCTATTGGTGCGACAGGCCGTGTAGGCCCAGGGCATCGTGGTGTAATCTCTGGGAGATTATGCTTACGTTTTTAGATGCATTTTGTGGTGTAGGGTCATCACTCCCTACGCCTAAATTTTTGAGTGGCCACCATTTGGCTGACGGGTCTCATATACCCGGGGGAGAAGCTGTGAATGAATCCCCATTTAATTACATCCTTATAAAAGTCCTGCCAGGACTGGGATTCGAACTCAAAACCTTTAGCATGAGAGACTAGCTCGCTAGCCACTCAGTTACGGGCTCCCCCAAACAATATTTATACAGCAATAAAATTAAAATATTGATTGATACTACACTCATATCTATATACACGTCATGCATAGGTAAATAGTAAAAATATAATTTTAATTGTGCTTATTTATAATAAATAATACTATGTAATAGGTATACTTTGCAATATCATACTATTAGTAAAACACTGAGAAAGTACAATACAATTTTATCTCTTTTAATGACCCTTAGAAGTTGTCGGCGTACCAAATAAAAATGTTTACAATTTAATTAAGGAATAATATTTGTATTTTAAAATTATATATATATATATATATATATATATATATATATATATATATATATATATATATATATATATATAATTTTGTATTTAAGCCAATTTCCATACAAAAGGAGCTGGCTGGCTCAGCATATATAATTAATTATATTACTTGCGAACATCAACAACATAGTAAATAAATTTACAAGACATAATAATAATGATAATGCTATAAATATTTTATCTTTACTGATTACCCAAGTTCCAACCGCATTAAGACGCAACATGTTGAAGTCTGATTTTCAGGAACCCCGTCCCATAAACATGTAACCAATTCAAGTCCATTACCATTAGGGGTTCCTAAGGATTTCATAAAATACAATATGAGTATATTATTTTCGATAGGCATGTAAGGAACTGAATTTTGTAAGTACGTGGGAAATCATGGAAGAAAATGGAAGTCATCCTCCAATACCTTCCGGTCAAAAGCTGCATGCAGCTATGCATATTATGCATGCATGGTATGCATCTCATGAGTTAGTTAAAGATATAACTATAATATATATATATATATATATATATATATATATATATATATATATATATATATAAAATTTATTATTTATTTATTTATACGCTATTCTTGGCTTTTGGGGACTCCTAAACCCGGTGACCGATTTCGAACGGTTTACGCAATACTTTAAGTCATTCTTTCCTGAAGATTTATAATTGAAATACGATGCAATTAAGTTCTTCTTTGGAAGGGAAAATTAAATTTTCTGTATTTAATGTAATTGCTTTCTTGCAGGGTGTAAAAAAGCCCACCCGGCCTGAAACATCATTAAAACCTATGAAAGTTTAATTGTTCTGTAACTGTAATTGAAAATAAAATACTCATCCATCTATCTAATTAAAGGAGTAATAACTTTTGAGGTTGAAGATCTCCACGTTTAGGATAAAAACACCAGATGCTTGAATTAATTTTAATTACTAAAACCATTTAATTTACGAAAGAAATGATATTTTTTTATAAATAAATATAGAACTTTTCTATTCTTAAATGAAAACATTTATTTATTGGACTTATTACGTCTTCTAACAGTTCACGACGTTTCGAAGAACATTATTCATTTTTTTTTTTTAGTACAACTTCCTTATTTAGGATTAATATGGGTCAATAATTATTATAATTTATATTTTATTTTAAAAATCGTCATAAAGACTAGAAGGATCAAAGTATAGTATTTTATTCTAAAAGTGCAATAGTTAGGTTAATATGATTCAGTAAGAGATAATGTAAAGAAGGTATCATTATATAAGTATGTAATACGTTCATTTAAAAAAAATGCAGTTCTTATCTTAATAAATGAAAATTTAAAACAAAAGAATACTTTTTAATAATTATTGATCTTTATTAATATTAAATATGGAAGTTATTATTTTTTGAAAGTGGAGTAATGCTCTTTGAAACGTGGAAAACTGTAGGAATATTTTATAATTCTAATAAATAAATGTTTTTCTTCTTTTATAATTATTTAGGAAGCTTCATTCAATGTTTCACACTCAAAAGCACCCATTTTCTTAAAAAATTATATTTCTTCACTATCTATGACATTGTTTTTCTACGTTTCTTGGTTCTGTCCCCATTATCAAGACTAAAACAATTTTTATCGTTTAATAACTAAAATTACATTATTTGATTATTTATCTTTGACAATTATTTTTATAAATTTTAATTTAAATTTTCATTATCAATTAAAACCTATTAATATGATTAACCTTTTTTTTTTATCACTTAAAAATACACACAAATTATATTACATATCTGGCTTACTGCTGTTCCTCCTATTTGATATCTATTGGCTCACTGTTTCTATTATTTATAATTTTACACTTTGTACTATGGTATATTCTTCTGATGTAATCCTTGTATCCTGTATTTATTTTAATTTTTATTTCTATTAATTATATATTCTGATCATGGTCTTGGACTATTCTTATATTTATCTTATAATTTTCCTTTATTGATTATATCTGTATAATGTGTTCCAAGGATTTTTGTATCTGTTTTGAAATTTATTGTTCTGTTATTATTTTTGGTATTGTGTATTGCTTCTAGCAATTTTCTATTTATAATTTTTTGTGATGTATCTAAAATTTCTGTATTTTCAAACGTAGAAAAAAAATGTCATAGATAGTGTAGAAAAATAATTTTTTAATAAAAGGGAGTAAATGAGTGTTTTTTTTATTGTGAAAAAATGTTTTTATTTGAGAAGAAAATAATTCTAAATTTATAAAAATAAAATACTCTTCTTAATACTAATATTTAAATCGATATGTTTATATAATGTTCGCATACCTCTCAGTGAAACTGGACTGTTTTTATCCAAGGGGATTTCCAAAAATACTTGAAGATTCCAACGACAAAAACAAAAAAAAAAAACAGAAAGAGTGGTAGGTTATAATTACTATAGCGACATTCTGAAAACTATTTATTTTCCAAAATAACAATAAATTTCGAAAGGAGGATTTAAGGACGATAGAGTAGACACGACCAAGGTGAAGATCACAATCGCATTCCTTATGAAGAGCTCAAAGGATCCGAAACTACGCCCTCCATTCAAAACAATTTTTTTTTTTACACCTGACGAAAACAAGTATTTCCGCCAAGATTATATAAGCATACTATAGTTGGACCGACAGAGTTTTACCGTTATAACCGGAATCGTATCGGAAGAGTGAAGGACTCACAGCCGCTACGCATTGATATGTATGTACCAACCTAGTACAATGTATTTCCTCGTCTGTACCTCTATAGCTGCATATCCTAAAGTGCTTTACCGATATCTGAGCATAGAAATGATGTATCGGAAGTAGATATGGCTGAATGCCTTGCGGAGTTCTTGAAAAAGGACGGCTTTTTAAGATTTGAATATGATCTTTCCTGCGACAGAAGTGACTAAACAATATCGTCAGCACACACATATATATATATATATATATATATATATATATATATATATATATATATATATATATATATTACAAGCAAAATGATAATTGTAAATAACTTTTCTGCATATTAGGTAAAATTGAATTAATAAATAAACAAAAACGTTTGGAATAAACAGAGGATAGTTGAATTATAAAAACTTACTATTTTTTTTTCTCCAAAATTATTTTATTTTCATTTCTTTAGATTACTTGAATTTATTTTAATACTTAGTTCTGTGCATTAGTAGAGTAAAATTGGGTTTTAACCCCAACATCTAAAAAAAAAAAAAAAAAAAAATTGAAACCTGTCAGAAATGGCTCGGTACCCTTCTCTTATTAAGTGGTAAAAAGTCCCAGAGTTTTCGGCATCGGGTTTATTAGGGGGGAGGGAGAGAACCATAAAAAAAAAAAAATTTATCAGTAATATCTATGATATTACTGCTCGTAATTCAAATTACCAAGTTATAATTTAACAACTAAAAAATAAATAAAGGAGAAATATAAAAGAAAAATTCTAAAGGTTCTTCTTTAGTTGATTGACAAATGATATAACCAAAATTTTAACAGATTTCGTTACCTTTCTTACTTAAGTGGTAACCATATTGATTGTTATTCTCTAAAGTTTTGAATAGGTAATATTCTTCACGTTCGCGAGCATTAACCCAACAGAAAGTTTAAAAAAAAAAAAAAGTGATCGAAACATGTGAAGTTTAAAAAAAAAAAAATCTCCGTTTAATTTATTTTTTTACTAAGATCCAATCATTTTCGCTCATCCACAGAATATTAAAACCACTATTCTAAAGTTTAGTTCATTTTTCACGAAGAAACAGTTGAGATAGTTTTCAGTCATCATCATATATATATATATAGTATTTGACTTTATGTGTTTGGTCAAGAAATCACTGGAACGGAAGTAACTGTATACAGTGGAAATAGTATGAAAACAAGTTACCCTTTCTAGAGTAACCGTTACATTGAGACTTTAAATTTATAGTAGTCGTGTACATATTTATGGAGTGCAGCTGGTCTTATTTTACATGAATAATTTTAAAATCCTACTCTAATCCTTAATGAAAATTTGTATTATAATGTATGGCCGATTTCCTCTAAAACAATAGTTTGAACATTTGAAATTGTGATTTTCATTTTTTTTTTCATTTCATATTTGATATTCATTTAAGTTAAGATATACATGCATTTTATCAATCCAAACATTTTTTGTTATGAGTTGTAAAGATATATAATTTATTTTATTCATATATATTTTATTGTTATATACATTTAGGTATTTATTTTATTTTATCCGTTGTTAATCGAACGATAGTGCAATAGGAGTACCTAATTTTGCTTATCCAGGTTTAATTAGGATAGGGACCTTTAACCGAGTACCTGCATCGCTCAGGGTCGGGACTACCTTTTTACTTTATCTCCGAAGAGCGGCATAGCTGAGGATTTTCAACTCGAATGGAAAAATCTTAGGGCATCTGCCGAGTTTAAACCCGCGACCTCGAATATAGAAGGCTATTATGCTAGCCACTACTCCACAGGGTGATCCATTAAAATTTTGACTTTTCGCTTAATCGGTAAATAATGTATGAATGTGATCTCAAAGTATTATTATTATAGTCCATTTTGGGAAAAATTGTTATTATGATAGAAGATAATAGTTCTATATTTATTTATACATAAAAACATATTATTTCTATCCTGAATTAAATGGTATTAGTAAGTAATTGCTAAAATTGATGGAGGCATCTGAATTTTTTAACCTAACCGTGCTGAAAATCTGCACGGGTAGGTTAAAAAATTACTATCCTAAATCCTACTAAAATACTATCCTATGATCCTTTTAGTCCTCATGACGTCATAAGTCCAATACATAAATGTTTTTTATATACATTTAAAAAAAGCACACACTGTCTTCCATTCCTCACCCAATCACTTTATTTCATAAGCTTTTTATCAGTTTTTCATATTAGTCGACGTTTCGGGACTGTTTCCCCATTTTCAATACTTATTCATTTTCCATTACATAATTACTATATCATATTTCACCCTTCATTCCATCTCATAGCACACTGCTACTTGTCCATATTGGCGTTCATTGGCTCACTGTTTCCATTATTTTTCCTATATATATATATATATATATATATATATATTATATATATATATATATATATATAATATTATTTAGGTTTATCACATAAATCAATAATATGCAGATGGGGATACGATAACCAGTCTAATAAAAACGTTTATAGTTCCAGTTTGATATAACACACAATATGAAATGTGTTTCCATTACACAGTCAAATAATGCCGACTATATCTAACCGAGGGCAATTGGAAATATTTTATTTATTTTACAAGCCTCCGCACGAGGACACTTCAAGTTTCCTCATATGGAAGCAGGGCTTGGGGTTCACCCAATGGCCTCTTCTCCAGCATTAAAAGAGATGGTTTCCAGGCACCTCACATTGCTCCAGTCGGTAAGAAAACGGGGCACAAGGTCGAAAAGTAAATTTCATAAGTCCTAAACTTTAATTTTCACAATATATCGTGAGATAACTTAAGAATCTTCCCTGGGCCCAGTCTATAAATTATTTAAGGCCAAAAATATTTGCTAAAAAATGACCCCATTCGTCAATAGACATTCAAATCCCAAGAAATACATTGATTCTAAAGAGAACCTTCATCCGTTCTAAAGTGTCCTATCCTGCCCCAGTCTGGAATTACATATGAAATAAATAGACCCTCCTTGGGCTCACATAATCCCTAAAAAATGGGTACCCATGAGGCGATGGGTAAAACCGGACTGTTGAGCATAAGCTCCGCTTAAGCACTATCCCACACAGCTATCGGCATACACGGTAGTTCTTACAATACACTTCACTAAAACTCATATTGGGTTGAAATGAAACAAGCCTTTTTTTTTAACTATATTTCCTTTAAAAGAAAACATATTATTCCATATAAAATTATGTTTTCACTTTATCCTACTGTGTTTTGTAGTTGTCGGCTAATCAGGCAATGGTGAAGTGGGAGTCCTAAATTTTGCTGGTCTATGTTTAATTAGTATAGGGATCTTCAGCGAATATCTGACATAATCACACATAATAATAAAACCACCATATTACGTCCCTTCCGAGGGAAGGCATAATCAAAGATGTTTTAACCCTTTAAAACATCCTTAGGCTATCTGCCGGGTTTGAACACGCGACCTTGGGCTTAGGAGGCTATTATGCGAGCCATAAAACTACAGGTGACCCCTTTAAAATTAATTAATACTTTTAAAGCCAGTTTGATTTGTTGACTTTGATACGGTAAAGAGTTTCTGCGGTTTTTATACCTCCAAGTTCTCTGTGCGCTACCTGCGAATCAATCAATGGGTTTTTATATTCCTATGTCCATGTTTTCGAGAGAGAATTTCGAAAAACATATCAGATGGATATGGGACATCGAAAGGAACCCCCTACAAAACTACAAGTGAATATCTCAAATTAATTCTCCTTTCTCAGGGTGAGAGCTCTCATTTGCGAAAGCGGGACGGTCCCTTTGCTTTCTAGACTGGCAAGAGATAGTTGCCTAGCATATCTCAAGGAAAACTCCCTATGTGCCATTTTGGTCCACGATCCATCCCGGCAATCTTTTGACATTTCTTTCGCGCCCTTATGGTACCTATAACCTTTCCAGCAATACAGGCGAAATGAATACCCAAGTGCTTATTAGCTATGCAAAGTGGTGTCAGCAAAACTGATTTTCGGAGGACTAGAAATAGTAGTTATAATCGGAACTTATAATGACTATGTTTTGCTAATTAATTTTATTTTAAACGTTAGTATACTATAATAAAGTGTTATAAATAAAATAAAGGTATTAATCTATTAATTATTTTATGTGCCCTTACCACTGCAGTTATTAGGGAAGTAATGATCGTACGACTCATATGTGGATTGCAAATTGAAAGTAACCACTCTAGCATCAGGGTCATGAATAATGATTATTTCACTCCTATTTCTAACTCATTTTTTCTGATTTATTTACTGAAATAATTTTAGAACTGAAATCATTTAATTGCTTTTTAAATAATATGCATGAGCGGCGTCAGAAAAACAGAGTTTCATAGCGAAAGTCGTGTTGTAGTTTTAATTAAAACTTTGATGGCTATTGGTTGGTTCATAATTTTATTTTTAATTTCTAAAATATACCAGGTATTGATTATAGAATCAATAATATCAATAGAAATTTATTATTGGATGCGTCAAAGCGAATTCTTTGTCATTATAAAACTATTTAAAACGTCAAGCTGTGGATTGTATTGCATTAAATATTTTATTTTTTAATACTTAGTTTTGGTAAAACATCCTTCCCAATAATTTATTACTTCTTAGAAATACAATTTAAGTACCTATTTACTATCACTTACCGCGCGAAGTCTGATGTATCTGTGCAATACGTGAGTGTTTCTCTTGTTACAGCAAGGATTCACAAACACTTTCTAATACGGTAATTTAAAATAATTTTCCAATGACATCTCTCTAATTGATTGAAATTAAAATTAATATATTGAATATTTAGATTTTACTAGGCGAGCTCAACTCTTCATCTAAGTCCGATTAAAGCAGAATCTATTAAAATATATTTTCCTTTCTTCGTGTACTTCACGCCCTGTTCCTTTTTTAAACCAATCCTACGATTATTTTTTAGATATTTTAGCTACCCCACTTTAAAGAAAACGAGTCAGGGGTTTTGTCCATACTCTTCCTGTACTTGCCAAATAGCTAAAATTAATTATTTAATATCAGGTTCTGCTCAACTTTCAGAATTTGTGTTGCGCAATGCTATTCGCACAGACGAAAATGGTCTATTGTTTCGCGGCGCTTTCGTATCTCCATGACTTCTCATATTTTATATCATCCTTGCAATACTTCAGTATTAGATCGCAAAATGAGTTCGTAGCATTTTTCATATATCAATTTAATTCTCTCTGTGTTTATAATTTTTTTTTTTTTTTTTTTTGTAAATACTTTTAACATATTCTAAAAAAGTTAAGATGCTTTCATGCATCAGTTTCAACCAAGTTTACTTATCTTTAAGTGGTATTTTACCTGCTCAAAATGGAAGAGAAAAAAAATCATTTTCTTCATTTAGTGATTTTTGATTCCCGAAATAAAAAATCCACTGCACAGGCGGTTAGCAAGGTGTTTGCTCGGTTCAAAATTGGAAATTTTGGCTTGGAAGACGCAAAGCGCTCGGGTCGTCCTTCAACTGTTGATGATGACTAAATTCAAAAAATTACTTAAAATATGGCAAAATGTAATCGATCAAAATGGGTCATATATAATTGATTAGAAATATTTACAAGAATCTGAAGTTTTTCTGAAATCACCAGAACAAATTTCTAATGACGGAATTTCAATCATTTCACCAAAAAAATCTGGTGCGGGCAACAGATGACTTTCATTTAAGTCGACTGTTAAAATCAATTTAAAAACTATTATATATACTTGAATTAAAAAAATATATATATACTTCAATATTTGAAGTTAATTTTAATAAAACGTGTACTCATTTTCGTTAGAAACATATTATTTAGATTAAATAATATAGACTATATTACATTGTTAATCAGTAATAAGTTTATTCCATAAGTTTACTACTTTGTGTATCAGATAATATTTTTTTCTAAAATCTTTCTCTTTCCAACGGTATATTATACGTCTATATTACTGTTCTTATCATCAAAAACAGAAAAATTACATCAAAAAATATGTTTGCACTTTTCTTCTTTATTTGTAAATAAAATTCGATCAACTTGAATATTTAGCTGTTATTTATCAATGCCAATAAAATGATGTGCATCATTTTTTTTAAATATACAAAATTAAAGGTATTTTAGAGGGAGAAAATTCAAAATATTGGTATTTAAGCCCTGTCAGACTATGGAAACCTACATCAACAAATACACACACACAGACCTTTTTTCGTGACTTGGTCATTTGGACTCAGGAGACCCTTAAACGTAAGTTTCTGTCGAAAACTGGAATTCGAAAATTTTCACGATCGCAATACTTCCCCTTACTAAATATTTCATATATAGGTAAGTGAAAGTAAAAAAATAATTCAAGGAAACATGGAAATAATGTTACGCCTGTAGTATTGTTTGTTCAGAATCAATAGTAGCAGACGCACACCCCTCTTCAGATGGTATTGTTCGGAAGAACCCAACCAAGGGGTAATGGAATTTTTTTCATGAATACTTCAACTCTTACGTTTCATTTTTTATGAATACAATCATAATAAATCAGGCGGACAAAAGGTCATGGAGGGTTCGGGGTGCGGGCTTTGTTAGGGTTACTTAAGTTACCTGCTTCGCAACCTTAAGAGTCTTGGGTTGCTCCCGAGTACTTACATGATTGATATCTATTACTCATGGTTGAGAGGATTCAGAGGGAGTTTTTCATACCATGGTACTCATCCTGACTAGATATATCTATTTATTTTATCTTAGTTTAGGGATTCTTCAGTATGAGGAAGTCTCACTTCCACATTTTATATCATGAATACACGTATACACATAGATTACGTGCCCAGAACAAAGTATTAAGATATTCACAGATTTTACTTTCCCTTTTATATAGTGCCGTAAAGTATATCCTTTAATAGCACTCAACTAGTTCCTTTTGAACAGATCCGATACCTAGGACTCCTTCTTGACAAACACCTAACTTGGAATCCTCATACACGACTAAAACGACAATAAACTGCTCGCCATTTTAGGCTACTTCAACACTAACTAGACAAAAGGTCAAACTTTCCTCTTAATTACAAAATGCTCATCTTCATGACTACTATAAGACTAATCTGGACTTACGGAGTAGAGCTATAAACAATATTTAAGAATTTAATTATAGAATTATACCACTCCCGTCTTGCTAAATTCGTAATATATGTTGTTTTGAACTATAAAGTAAATTCCTTCAGTCCTTATTAATGTTCCATATAAAATATGTAATTTAACATTAATGAGCTGATGACACCTGCGTGTTATCAGTTCATTAAGATCCATTTGTTGCCTCAAATACCCTTCAAGCCCACATCAAAGACCTAGAAGTATGGTGTCAGAACAGGAGAATAAAAATAAATTCCAACAAATCCCATCAAATAACCTTTACCCTTCGTCGTAAACTTTTGACTTCTTGCCCTACAGTATTCTTTAATAACACTCAACTAGCTCCTGTTGAACAGATCCGATACTTAGGACTTCTACTTGACAAACGCCTAACTTGGAATCCACATAACTAAAACGACAAGAAACTGCTCGCCGCCTTAGGCTGCTTCAACACTTACTAGGCAAACGGTCAAACTTTCCTCTTAACTACAAAAGGCTCACCTTCATGACTACTATAAGACTAATCTGGACTTACGGAGTAGAGCTTTGGGATTCTACTAAACCATCAAATTCTCCCGCATCCAATTCTTACAATTTAAAATCCTTCGTAAAATTCTCAACGCTCCTTACTTTGTCATAAACTCACCCATAAAGACCTTAATGTTCCCTATAATACTGATTTGGCCCGGACAAATATTATAAACCAGTACTATGCAAAGTATTGTGATCAAATAATTTATTTTATAATAATACTGATTAGGCCAGACCATGATGTACATTAAGCCAATAAATAATAATAATATTGTATCGTTAATGATAAAATTGTATCAGCTTACAAATGGCCGAAGCTAAGGCTGTTCCAACAAGATTTTGGAATACTAAACACATGTTTAGTGATTCCCTTCGTACACAGCTAAGTAGGTGATATAAATTGTACTAATAGACTTTGGGACTGTAGAAAGAGTAACATCGATGACAAGCGACTAAAAATAAAATCAGAACTAACATCTATTTAATAATAATAATAATATCGTTGAAGGCCCTGGGTTCGAATCCCGTCTGTGGC
Organism: Piezodorus guildinii; assembly: GCA_023052935.1. Classification (NCBI taxonomy): domain Eukaryota; kingdom Metazoa; phylum Arthropoda; class Insecta; order Hemiptera; family Pentatomidae; genus Piezodorus; species Piezodorus guildinii. Next base: position 33,008,772 of record CM041295.1, on the reverse strand, counting down.
GGAATATTATTTATTCTGTTATTTCAGCCGGGGGGGCGATCCTGGGGTATGGAGACCCTCCTGGGGCACCCCCCCCCCAGCTTCAATCAAGTGGGTACCCAAAAATGGGGAAAAAACATGGCGGCTGAGTGTGATCTCAGCCGAATCACCTTATTGCACGGCCGTTGGCCTAGAAACAGTACGAATCTCTACATGTACTGAGCCCAAAACTCTTCATGTGTTGTAGTGGTACAGGTTTAAAAAAATAGAGGTAAGTGAAAGTCGTGCTTTGCAGATTAAAAAAAAAATGTTATGACATAGTTTCAAGTCCAAGTTTTTTCGAGCTTAATTTAATTGTTGACAATTAAAATCTTTCGAATCCAATGTAAATTATTTTTAAAGTACAGTTATCTTTCCATTATCATGGAAAATTGTTGTTTATTAATATATTATTATAATCGCTAAACGGTTTCAAATTATGTAATATTTATAAATTATGTATGAAGATATTTATTTATATACAAGGTCGCGTTAATGAATTATTTGATGACTAGGTATAGCTATCTTAAGTGTTACATATATTAAAGGTCGAATATTAATAGTTAAGCCCGTTTATGTTAATTTTTGATTTTATTGTTATTTGTTTGAATTAAATAGATAAGTGGGCAGGCACTGGTTAACTATACTGTAAATCTTCCGCCGTAATTCGTCAGTACTTGAAGTCATTTTACGCCCTACGAGTGCATTAGCTGAGTTATGAATCAGGAGGTTGAAGCGTAATGCTGAACTATAATAAAAGTCATAAAAACGACATTGTACGCTCTACTACATTTTTACGACCTAACTTTCTGATTAAATATATTCAAAATCAAGATAATACTACCTCGACTCCAATTAATAATAAAGGAATGATTTATAAAATTGTTCTTAATGCTTCCGCAAATTTATTTTATAGAAAGGGTATAGGGTACAAGTATAATATTTGAAATCTGTCCTTGCGTTTATTAGAATCGCACTTGAATCGATTTGGCTGTGAATTAAAATAATTACTCTAAAATTTTAGCTCTTCATCTCATACGCTTATAGAGATTTTTTTTTTTAATGTAAAAAATAAATTAAATACAATTAGAAAAAACAAATTTTTTTTACCGATTTTACTGTTTTTTTTTTTTAATATTAAAATTCGAAATTGATCATTTATGATTTTTTTCCTGATTCCTAAAAAAAAAAAACTAATATGATTCTTAAACAAAAATCCGACTTATAAGCGGAAGAAAGAATACTTTTTTATTTATTTATTTATTTTTTTTTTTTATCATTTTTGAAAGGTGTTACTCACTCACCGAATTTTGTCAAAAAATGTCTTTTTTGAAAAAAAGTTAAAAACTCATTTGTTTACCTGAATACTTACATTTTTTTTTTTACTGAAAATACATCATTGCTTGAGAAAAACATATATATAATATCATGAAAAATTAAGACTCATATCCCCTTAAAGTAGTTTGATTTTTATTGAATTATATTTATATTAATAGAAACCAAATGGCGTTATAGTGCACCGGCCTGGCGGGGGTTTTGAAAAACTTGTAATAAAATGATAATAAAAATTTTTTATAAGTTATTTAATTCTGAAGGGTAGTATCCTGACTTATATGTCTATATGTGTATAATGACTTATTTTAATAGTGTTTCACATTTACCGGACGTATTTCATAATAAAGTTGTAAATATCAATAAATGTATTTTTTTTCATCTTAATTTTCCGTGAAAAAATGTATTCGGTTGTCTATCGTCAGAATGATTCATTGGAATACAGTGTTGTGCTAACGCAGTAGTGTCAATATAAGACTTCATATAACGGGTATTTGCTGCATTAAAACAATACTTAACAATGAAGTTTATCGGGTTGTATGTGTATGTACTTACCAGTCAAGCGCAAAAAAAGATTAGTTTTGTAAAACTGAAATTTCATATTTAGGACTACTATACGCCTGAGATGTTACAGCAACTTTTTCATCAACATTAGCCAACCAGAAGAGTCACTTTATACCATGCATTTTGCCCTTTTTTACGATTTTCTCTAAAATGGCTCTAACGATTTTGATTAAACCCGCTATATCGATGTATAATTTAATGGGCTTTAATATGATGTAGATTTCATTCTGATTGAAATAGTCTGACGGGGCTTAAATGGCGATAGTTCTTTCTCTAAAGTATCTTCAATTTTGTAGATTCGATAAAATTAACCATTTCATGTTGTTGGAATTGATTAAAAACCGCTGAATACATAAGTTGGATGAATTTGATAATCAACTGAAAGAGAAAAGTATTTTTTAATGTATTTTTTTTTTAAGATAAGAACTGTATTATATATGTTATAATATACCGTAGGAAAGCTAAAAATTTTAGAACAAAAAAAATTTATTCGGTTGTCTAAGGTTAGAATGATTCATTTGAATACAGTGTGGTGCTAACGCAGTAATGTCAATATAGTTTATAAAACGTTATATAACAGGTATTTGCTGCATTAAAACAATACTTAACAATGAAGTTCATCGGGTTAAGCGAATTTTATTTCTATTTTCATGCGGCCAAGATTTATTACTTCGGTTTCATAAGCCAATTAAAAACAATCGTTACGGCTTTTCTAATTATAGTTTCTTATAGCCTTCCATCTGCGGATTAATTAATTTAAAAAGAATATAACATCCGCAGTAATTATCCATAAAGGGTTCCCTGTAAGGTCAGGAAATGTAATGCTCACATACCAAAGGCAATTTCTATCAAGGCGGTAAGGTATCAGTATCAAGTTCCAATATCCTTGTTTTACCCAATTAAGTGAAAGTTTGATCAAAGGAGGTGGTGCCAACTATTAGCATGTTTTAAAAAATTTTCAATCAAGCTAAATTATAACTTTTATTATTATTGATATTATAGCAAAATCAATTAATAAGAGAACTATAGGCTATATATACATTACTTTCACTTACCTATATATGAAATATATAGGAAGAAAAAGTTGTTGTTTGTTTATTCGTTTAAAGTCCCTTTATGCTGCTATGGCTAATCGGACGATGCTACAGGGGTCCTAAATTTTGCCTATCCAGGTTTTATTAGGATAGGGAGCCGATGGCTGAGTGGCTAGCGCGCTAGTCTCCCACGCCAGAGTTGTGGGTTCGAGTCCCAGTCCCAGCGGGACTTTTATAAGAATATAATTAAATGGGGACTCACTCACAGCCTCTCCCCCGGGTAGTGAGACTCGTCAGCCTACTGGTGGCAACTCGCAAAAAATAGGCCTTAGGAGTGATGATCCTACCCTAAACATTTCATCGAGAAACGTGAGTATATTCTCCCAGGAGTCTATACCACGCGGTCAAGGGCCTACACGGCCTGTCGCACCAGTGAAAAAAAAAGAAGAAAAAAAAAGGATTTTTAACGAGTACCTGACATCGCACAGGCTCGGGACCACCTTTTTACGTCCCCTCCGAAGGAAGGCATTACTAAGGATTTTTACTCCCATTCAAAAATCCTAGGACCACCCGAGGGTTTGAACCCGCGACCTTTGGCATAGAAAGCTGTTATGCTAGCAAATACGCTATGGATGACCGCTATTAAGAAAATGTATATCAATCGTGAAAATGTTCGAATTTCTGATTTCAACGAAAATACACGTTTTAGGTTCCCTTGAGTCCAAATAACCAAGTCCCGCAAAAAGGTCTGTGTGTCTATGTGTCAGTGTATGTGTTTATGTGGTAAGTCAAGCGCGAAAACGATAAGTTGTTTGAAACTGAAATTTTATATTGAAGACTATTATATTAGAGTGCTTCCACTGGGAAGCTTCTTTAGATGTGTTTCATGCCTTTATATATTTTTCTCAAATTTACTTGCTGTATTCCATTATACAGTTTTAAATTGCAATAAATAACTAATAAAAAAAATAAGACTACTATACGTCTGAGATGTTACAGATTGATTAGTACGTTTGGTAAAGGAGCAACACAATGCAGTTGGAAAGCATTGTGGATAGATAAAGAACTTTTCTCAAGTCCAACATTTAACCATGTATCCGAAATATCCCGAAAATCCATTTCCATACTCAAACAGCTCTATAGATTCCGTGAATCCTTACCTTTAAAAACACGTCAGCTACTTGTTTCCCCTATTGTCTTCCCAAACTTTGACTACGGCTGCCTAGTGTACGGGGGCCTAACTGACGAACTAGAAATAAAATTAAAACGACTAATGATTTTTTTTAATAGATTTATTTTCGGAGCCCGTAGACGTGACCATATTTCAGGTTATTATACCATCTTAAAATGTCTCTATCCTTCTGTTCGACGACAATATTTCCTTGGTTCCAACTTATTCCAAATTTAAAAAAATAGAAAACCTTCCTACATAATTGAGCTCCTCACCCTCCGCTCTGATATCCATTCGTTAAATACTTGAACCCAATCAATCAATTTTTATACCCCATCACATAAAACTGCATCCTTTCACAAATCCTTTCTAGTTCGTTTCTCATCCTTCTGGAATTCGCTGCCCATCTCTATTCGTAAAGCCACCTCTCTCTCTTCCTTCAAACATCAACTCATACACTACCTACTCGCATCTCAATCTTCCGTTCCAATGTAAAACATAGGTATATATATATATATATATATATATATATATATATATATATATATATATATATAGTAGAAATTTTGCAAAGATTTAGAGATATAATGAATATTTGATCCTTTATATGTATACATATTTTTTCTTTTATATATATTCTTTAAGTTACCAGACCATAAGGATTTCTTTCTGCTCATTGTTCGTTATTCTAAGGGGACTTGATCCTAAAATATATATATATTTTTTTTAATTCATTCATTTCATTTAATGATCCGATGTCCGGTAGCATTGAACTGACTCACCACTTGTAACAGGTCCGTCTTGGAATCGTTCTCTTGCGGCTCTTTCGTTCTTGGAGGTAAAATGGGGAGGAGAGGGGTTAAAAAAAAAAGAGTTACCGTTGAAGGGTATCTGTATTCAGAGGCAGTGGGCGATTGTACTTTCTCTCTGACGTTTCGCGGGACCCGGATGCGAGCGCATCTAATCCGGAATGAGGAACTGAAACGGTTTGTCGTTTCTTCGGTAGCCTCACAACTACGAGGGTCAGTTACCGTTTTTCCCGCCGACCTTCGGAGTATGAACGGCTATTAATCAACCGGATAAGAATTTAAATATCTCAAACCAATTTAGCCGTTGATTTCCAAACTAAAGGACATATTTTTTAAGTTGTGGAAATGATCGGGTGCCAGTATGGTAAAGATATTTTAATTTTGCTGACCTTTTGGCTCGTATTGGTCAAGAAGACCAGCAAGCTGAATACGAGAAGGAAAAACTTATAAAAGCCTAAAAGTTATTTATATTGAGGATGTATAGTCCACTGTAGAAATTATCATAGGTAGAAATAACCGGTAGTCAGTATATTTTTATATTTTAATTTTGCCGACGTTTTGGCTTAAACGTGTGAACCATCATCAGGGCATTACGAAACCATGTCAAACATAAACTCATGAGGCGAAATTGGATGTTTTCAAATTTAGGGAGGAATTTTTTGTTAACATTAAATTGGTTAAAATTGTTAGAAATGAAGTGGGACGGCATTTTAGAAGGAACATGAGCGACTCCTCTTTGTTGGCTAATTGTTCATTGTTGTTGTTTGTTGGCTAATTGTTGGAGATGGGAGTTACGGTTAAGAAGAGGTGTTTTTTTTTTTTTTTTTTATCAGGATATGTGAATTTTAGAATTAAAAAAGATTTTACTTCCCTGAGGATGGCTTACGAGTTTGAGCCGAAACGTCGGCAAAATTAAAATATTAAAAAAGACTGACTCATAATTACTTCTAACTACTAAAAGTAATTTATTGACCATTTTTACTAAAAGTGGGGAACCAACAAATTTTGAAGGAACTGTCCATTGATAGAAATAATTCTGAAAGCTTATCAGGAATATATACTAAAAGTTTTGTGTGGGGATTTTGGAATTATAATCTTCTTTATGTAGTTTCAGTTTCGTGTGGCCTTTCGATATTCAGCTTAACTTCCTAATCACACATTTTTTGAGAACATATATGTAAACTCAAAAACAGTGCAAAAGAAATTCTGGGTACAAAAAATAAAGAAAGAAAGTTTGGCCATCCACCGAGAAACTGATGTTTTTGACAGATTGAGGCTTCTGGGATTTCCGACTTCCTTGACAGGAAATACCAGAAACATCTGGAGTCAAGGATGTGGAAGCTGGCACATTTATTTTTGTTTTTTTGGTACTTTCGATAAAAACATCATAATAAAAATGGTTTCAAATATTAATCATACTCTCTCCAGGTTTATTTTTCATTCATTAATTTATATCGGGATTTCATCCAGTTTTTTCTGTATACAATTTTTTTTTCTATTTCGGAGCCTTTTTTTTACAAAATAATCGTTATATATAATTCATAAAACACAAATAAAAAAAAAATAAAAAAAAAAAACCTTAAAAGTGTTCAGGCATCATTAATGTCAAACTACATATTTTATATGGAACATAAATAAGGACTGAAGGAATTTATTTTATACATCAAAACAATATATATTACGAATTTAACATTACGGGTGGGGTATAATTCTATAATTAAATTCTTAAATATTGTTTATTTTTTTTCCAAATCAGAGAAAAAGTCAAAAGAAGCATTCCCTACTTGTTCGGTAAACAGCAAATGTTAAATAAATATATATAGTTGGTAGAAATAATCGGGAGTCAGTCTTTTTTAATATTATAATTTTGCCGACGTTTCGTGCATAAACGTTGGCTAAATTAAAATATTTAAAAAAAAGTGACTCCTGTTTATTTCAACCTACGATAATTTCTACAGTCGACTATATATCCTCAAAAAATGTATATATATATATAGAAAATACAAAGCTGTTTTGATTTGACATGATTCGTGTAAATTGTTGTGTAAATAAACAAGAAAAATAAAAACCCAGAATAATGTTTCATTGGAAGGCAATTTGCTCTAGATTTTTGGAAACAATCGTTCTGCAAACACCTGAGTCATTTTTGAAAGGTTTAATTAATTTCATTGTTTGAAAGCTAGTAATAGGTTTCCATAAATTTGCATAAATGGTTTGCTCATCAGTTCTTGAAACTCACAGCTTGAGGCTTTTTATGGGTAGGTCATTGAAAATTCTAGCAAAGTCTTAATTTTTTTTTTTAAATTAGTAACAGAAAAATAACTTGAATGATGTGTTTTTTTCTTCAACTTATTTCATGTTGTTAAATTATACGACCGTTAAAAAAATATATATGATATTTAAATAATAATTCAAATAAATATTCTAATCTGAATTTCATGCAACAAACTTATCGAAATTCATAGCTAACTACATTTAGATTTTTTGAGATCATAATATAAATAAATAAAATAAACTTCTTTATTCAAACTTTTATTGTTCATAATTTGCTCTCCATTTGAAGTGTGATCAGTTTGCGTTAAAATTATTGTTTATAGTTCCCTCTTAATATATATATATATATATATATATATATATATATATATATATATATATATATTTTTTTTTTTTTTTTTTAAACAAAATTATTTATTATTAAAAAGGTTTTTTAAATTTATATTAATTCCTTTCAACATTTTTTTTAGTTCCTATTTATTTAAGACGATATGATTATATAGATTGTGAACAAATTAGCAGTAAATGATAAGTAGCATGAGTGATTTTGGTTTATGGTTTTCTATAATGAACTTTTGTAATCGACGAGAAAAAATAAAATAAAATAAAAACCCCCCTCAAAATTTGAGGTCTTACGTTTCAAGATAAGTAGAATAAAAAAAAACGAATGAACGTCGTCCACGGGCTACTACCTCTTTATATATATATATATATGTTTTTTGTTTTTTTTTATTTCACATCTTTTATGTTCATACTTGTCGCTCAGTTGCTATTTTCAAAACTTCATTCATATTTTTTAGGTATTTATATCTCTATTTGAAGAAATATAAATACACATTATATCTCTTACCTTATAACTTCTAAATCACATTTTATGTTAATAAGGTTACATTAATAGCCCATTAATAAATATAAATACACGAAGACGGCGTTTTTTTTTTCATAAAACTTGTCTGGCCCAGACCCGTTGAAGTTTCGGATTAAGAGATGAGTCAACATGCTCTTCGTGGCCTTTCCATTCCAGCTCCAGACAGTGGAAAGATTTCCAGATAGCAGATCCAGTCTTGGTCTGGAATAAGAAAGAGCTCTCCTTGTAAAATTTTAAATGTGTTCCTTACTTTATGACAAGCTTGCGAAATTCTGTATGTTAAAGAACTCGTAGGTGCTTTTTCGCATTATACTTTTATTTGCAATAAGAAACTTCTATTTTTATTAAGTGAACCGGTTTCGTTGATAAAAATAAATCAATATTTAGCATTGGAAATTTAAATAAGGCACGAAAAAGTATTATTATTTATCAGAAACGGGTATTATTAAATAATACAACATGGTTCTGAATTATGTTTATGTATGAGTTTTATTTCAACATTAAATAATTAAATCAAAAATAGTTACAAAAAGAAATTAACAATCTAGAAAAGAAATAAATAATGTAAAAATTAATGTCTAATACATAAATATGTATACTGAAACGAAACGAAATATTCATGAAGACCTTTAAAAATTAATTTTAGACGTATTCTTGAATATTGCATCGAATTTGTAAATTATAATTATTATATTACAAAAACGGTTAATTGCTGTGAGTAATGTTTGATAATTAATTGGTAACATTTTATAGAAATGTATATTTTTCAATTAACACCGAGAGGATTAAAAATGGACAAAGACAAAGACCTTTAACATTGTCAAGTTTTTAATATTAAAAAAATGTAAAAGTTGCATAAAAGCTTTTTATATTGTTTATTATATAGATATATATAGATCTTGCACCAACAGGCTACTACCTCTTCAGAGCTATTGTCTTACTTCCTTGAGGAGAACATTTATCGTATCATGGAGGAAGTCAAAATCGGGGCAGACATATTTTTCAATTCATAACCCAAAGCTTGGTATCGGTAGAGCATTGAACAGCCGGCACAAATCCATTAAGCGTAATAAACTGCACTTTGATGCCTTATTAGATGTAAATAAAAATCTGGTGCGGGCAACACACGACTTTCACTTACCTCCATTTTTTAAATCAATGAAAAAATTTTCAAATAAAGTTACAGATAAAAATACGTGAAACTATTAAAGAATTAATTAAATTGAATTTATATGGAAACATGTTTTTTATTAAAAAATCTATTATATTATTATCTAAAATAATCAGTTAGTTTTATCTTCTTTTCATCACTCTCTATTAACTTTTAAAAGCTTGAGTATAAGATAATATTTTTTCTAAAATCTTTAGCTTTCCAACGGTATATCATACATGTATATTACTGCTCTTATCAAAAAAAAAAAAAAAAAAAAAAAAAAAAAAAAAAAAAAAAAAAAACCCTGTACCACTACAACCCATGAAGGGTCTTGGGCTCAGTACATATAGAGATTCGTACTGTTTCTAGACCAACGGCAGTGCAATGAGGTGATTAGGCCTTAATCGCGCTCAGCCGCCAGGTTTTTCCCCAATTAATTTGGGTACCCACTTTATAGAGGCTGGGTCTGCCCCAGGAGGGTCTCCATACACTAGGGAATTAACAGAATAAATAATATTCCGCCACAGCCGGGATTCGAACCCAGGACCCGGAGCACAGTAGACTAGCGCTCTATCCACTAGACCACGCCGCTCCCTACTGCTCTTATATACAATATATATATTGTTTTCTCCTTTAGTTGGGTATGGAATCCATTCAATTTATATATTTATCTGTTTTTCATCAGTAGTAACAAGATAATATAGATATTTTTATAGAATCAACAAAATTAAAGATACTTTAGAGAAAGAAATTTTAAAATATCGGCATTTAAGCCCTGTCAGACCATTTTTATCCGAATGAAACCTAAATGATATTGAAGCCCATTAAATTTTACATCGATATAACGAGTTTAATCAAAATCGTCGGTACCGTTTTTGAGAAAATCGAAAAAAGGTGCAAAACGCTTTTTATAAAGTGGCTCTTCTGGTAAGCCCATTTTGATGAAAAAGGTTTTGTAACGTCTCGGGCGTATATTTGTCTTAAAAATGAAATTTCAGTTTCATAGGACTTACCTTACACACACACAGATTTTTTTGCGGGACTTGGTTATTTGGACTCAGGGGACCCTAAAATGTGTATTTCCGTTGAAAACTGGAATTCGAAAATTTTCACGATCGCAATACTTCACCTTACTATATATAGTAAGTGAAAGTAAAAAATTAAGTTAATTTAAATACTTGAAACTGTTATTGTTTTTTTTTTTACTCACCCCTATATTTAAAATTATTATAAAGTTAAAAGGTCTCTAGATAACAAATATTTTGAAATTTCTTTGTTATTTTGCGCGACCTCTCACAGTCAATCCGTTTTTACAGTTTTCGCCGGTTACCGTGTTTCTTTCCATAGAGTTGAAAAGCGATTTCTTATGTCCTTAACCTCATATGAAAGTGTCGAGCTTTCATTGTATACCTTTCATAAAGGTAGGAGATATCTTTGAAATATGTTTAGATTGGTATATTTTCAAGGTTGAATGATTTTTTTTATTCTTCAAATAAATATAGACGTATATATCTTTATCGTTCTATATTTATAAAATCAAGTTATCATCACTCACTTAAGTGTTCATCGCAGTATCTCAAAAATTATAATGGCTATGTAATTTTTAATAGGGGACGTATACAATCTAGATCTACATTAATTCTGTTGAAATTCATTCTCTCAGCGGTTAAAAAAATCAAAAACTATAATATAAAACTATCGAACAAATCAAAAACTATACATCCACTGAAAAATCATTTGGAAGGTCATCTCATTTCTAATCGACTGAAAGCAAGATCATAATCTGACCAATATTTTAAAATATGCCAAGTTTATAATAAATACATTTAAGCATATTTCGTATCCATGTATATCTTGTGCATGATTTCCTGAAAATATTTAAATACTTATTAGTTGTTGTTTTTTTCTTTACTTATGAATATCTATCCTCACCAGTCAAGCAATTTGTTGGATTTTTAAAATTATTATTAAAATTAGTTTAATTAGTTATTAAAATTATTTTTAAAATTAGTATCGGATAATAAATAATAACTTTATTCATCGTACATAGAAATAGTTAAAGATTTTAACAATAATGAAGTCATATGTATTGTAGTTACTTTTACTAAATATGTTTATTATACGCAACACACCATGTGAGGTATTTGTGAGACAGCGGTATTTACTGTTAATCAACTTTATATAGAATAATATTAACTATTTCATTAAAACACGAAATTTTATAAATTTCTTAATTCTATTTCAAATTCTTAGTTTTGAAATATAAAGCATTATACTTATTTATTTAAATAATAAAAATATTTTCATTTATTTTTCCAGATCATTGATATATCAAGCCATTTATGGAATAGTAATTTATTCATCCATCGAAATTGTCAATACATACAAGAAACTGCAAAATTCGAGAAATAAATATTTAGAACTCTTTAGATATATGCAAATTTAAATAGTTTCAGTTCCATTTAAATCGTAAAAACCTATACTAAACCGCCTGTACGAATAAATAAATATCAAGTTTATTTTTACTTTATTGATGGAAGAGGGGTCAAAAATCGATATTTCTGACAAAAAATATCTGTTGTTAAATCACTTAAGAAACAACACATTTTACGGTCTAAAAACGGATGGTATAAAGAAGAGATAATGGTGACAGTCTTTATTTTTGGCCAGTGGTGACGGGAGATTTTAACAGCCGCATCGGGTATCAGGAGTAATGTGTTTCTCTGCATGCATTTCCAGGTGGTAAGTTGTTTCTTCTCAGCACTGTTTTCATTTATTGTCTTAGTCCATTTTTTTTATCACTAAAGGGCATTCAAAAATGTTTTCAGAAACAATATATATATATATATACAAGAAATTAATTCATCGACCCTTTTTTTATATTATAATTTTGTTTTAAATAATTCGGGTTTTGGGCCATTAAACCAATACTCCTTCTTAATTTTCTTTATTTTGACGTTTCGATCCTCCGTCCATGAATACACATAGGATCCTTTTCACTGCAACAAAGAATTTTATTGAGCACCGGCACACCACTCAGGCTAATCCCAGTGCCCTGTGTTAGCCTGAGTGGTGTGCCGGTGCTCAATAAAATTCTTTGTTGCAGTGAAAAGGATCCTATGTGTATTCATGGACGGAGGATCGAAACGTCAAAATAAAGAAAATTAAGAAGGAGTATTGGTTTAATGGCCCAAAACCCGAATTATTTAAAACAAAATTATATATATATATATATATATATATATATATATATATATATATATAATATATATATATATATATATATATATATGTATGTATGTATGTATGTGTGTGTATTTTAAATATTGTTTAATAAAGGGGAATTTTGATAAGGAGAATAATTCGGTAATTTCTTTGACAGCCTCATCTCATGCGCTAAACTTTTAATAATAATCATTTGTTTATTATTTTAAGAAATATTAAAAACTAATGCAAGATGTATAATATTAAATTACTGAATTAGTTAGTGTACCGTTGAACGATGGTTCAACAAATTTCGAGTGAGAGACTTCAGTCTGGAAGACTAAGGAGGTCGCAGAAGGACTTTGAAGACGATGTCCTGTGGGCTTTGGTGGATAAAAACCCCGTCTAACTTTTAGAGGACTTGCCCGGAAACTTAACTCTATTAAAGCGAACGTCGATGACCATCTCAGGGCGATTGGAAAGATAAAAAAATTTGAAAGTTGGGTTCCACACAAATTTATTGACCACCAAAGAAACCAGCGTTATGAGCTTTAGTTCTTTGTCGAAACAAAAACGAACATTTCCTGTCTAAAATGCTTACTCCCGATGAAAATTGGATACTTTACGACATCAGTAGACGTTCTGTACAGTGTCTCAACATCAAATGAAGAGGTTAATAATAATAAATCACTTCTTTATTATCCTGGGACATGTACCTTTAGAATAAAATATACAGAATGTACAAAATGTGCTTGTATTCTTAAATTAAATACATGTAAACATGTTTATAATTACTGATATAAAATAGACATGTGTAAATGAGAAGAAAAAAAAAATGCTTATTTACAATTCTATTGAGCCTGGATATTCATTAAATGATTAATTATGCGGAATTTAAAGGTAGAAAGAGAGTTGGAATGACGGATGGAAGGAGGAATAGAATTCCATAGGATTGGGGATCGGATGAGAAAGAATCTGTCGAAATGTGCAGTTTGGTGGGCCGTACTGTGTACATCTCAAGGCCTGGAGCGTGTACAACGGGAATGGGCAGAGGATTTGAATTGGAGAAGGTCAAAAATGTATGATGGACGGCGGGATTGTGGATAACTTGGTAAAGGAAAGACGCAGGGTTGACCAAATTCAACTCGCCATAAAATTGGGATACGGAAGTGTACCCAAAGATAAAGCGAACAGAGCATAGCTGATAGTGGGCTCCATTTGGTTTGATATACAACAGCTTCTTAAATCCTGGAGAAACCATCAATGCCGCATCGTATTATAACTTGAGTAATGCCATGCATCAGAAATTGCCAATGATGAAGCGACCTTTGGTAAATCGAAAGAACCCATTCTGTCACTTGAAAATGCTCGATCACACGTCTCACGTGCGACATCACAAAAATTGTTGGAGCTTGGCTATGGACTTTTTCCGCTCTTGCCCTAGAGAAACGCACTGAAAGTAGTGGAGACTATTTTGATCAATAAAAACTCGGTTTTTTTTTTCGTTGTTTTTTATTTTTTTTATTTTAGAAGCTGTCTAGTCTTTATAATTTTATCAGATATCCATTTCTATTATTTATTTTTGTACGCAAGGGATTACCCTTTTCTCGAACTGCACCGCATCAGGCATAAACACCTGCCCTTTTTCGGCTTATTCTCTCCAATCCTGATGAATGAATAAATGAAGATGTGCTGTTGCAGGGATCCGGTATGAGACGGTAGGATAATGCTCGCGAACCCGATATTAAATGGTTCAAGGAACAGCTCTCTATAGAGGAATGAGAGGAAGAAAAAAGTAAAGAACAATGATTGATAATGTAAGGTACTTCTTGGAAGCCTATTCTTGGCCAAGGACGATTCCTTTTATAGCCCAGGTGGTTTTTTAGCCTTTTAATATTTTTTTAGAAATAATTAACCGTCTATTTTTAAAAACAAGAACCATTGACCGTGTTAATTACGAATAAATTGTTTTGAATCAGAGGCAACGAGGAAAGGATACGCTACAGAAAAAGAACAAGTTCTCGAAGGGTGCAGACCAGAAAAAACGGGGCAAATTATCACACAATGGTTTATTATTTCCAAATGTTACTTTAAAAAAAATCTCGTTCGCGCAACACACGACTTTCACTTACCTCGGGTGTTAAATCAATTTGAGAATTTTTAAATACAGTTAGAAATAAAAGAAGTTTAAAGAAGGATTTAGATTGTTTCAATAGATGTGTTTTATATTAGATAATAAATTATATAACAATCACTTATTTTATCGTTTTTTCATCACTTTCCATTAACTTTTAATATTTTGTGTATGAGATAATTTTTTTTTCTTAAATCTTTAACCCTTTCCAAAAGTATATTATACATCTGTATTACTAGCAACAAAAAATTGCATTTAAAAAAATATTTTTACAGTTTTTCTCCTTTACTTGGTTATAGAATTCGTTAACTTATATATTTACTTGTTTTCTTATCAATGCTAACAAGATGATATGGGTCATTTTTTTTGAATCTACAAAATTGAAGCTAATTTAGAGAAGAAAATTTAAATTGTAGGCCCAGTTAGACGATTTCAATCGAAATAAACTTACTGAAATTAAAGCCCGTTAAATTTTACTTCGAGTCAGTAAGTTTAATAAAAGCCGTTTTTGAGAAATCCTAAATAGATGCTTAATTCATCGTATAAAGTGGCCCTTCTGGTTCGCCAAAGCATAACAAAAATTACGGGCCATAAATTAAAAAAATTAATTATGCTTAATATTTATATAGATGACAATTAAAGTTTTTAAAAAAAATCTCAGGTAAAGTCCGCAGTATTATTCATCACTGAAAACATTTTTTTTAATGAATGAAAATGCATAACCACTTGTTGGGATATTCGATGAAAAAAGTTGGAGACTGAGCCGCACCCGGCGAGCCGGTCGTACTTTGCAGATGTCCTTTCATACCATTCAATCCGGTTCATCCAGTCACATAAATTTTTTTTTTCCAAGACTTTATCTTTTATATAAGTTGGAAAAAATAATATAAAAAATCGGGTACTCAATGAATTTCTTCCATTGAACCGGATTTATTTTTTTGTAATATAAGATTTTGCTCTTAAGATGTTTTAGGGCCTAGAGAGAAGGAATCCTTATAAGGTATAGGTAATGCTATTATACACATCGATAATTATTTCCAATTCGTTATCAATCTAAAAAAATTAATTAACAAACTTTCCGAGTACTTAAAATAATCAACCTCTTTCGCCCCTTTCACAATTATTCATTTCTACAAATTAATTTATATTTGTGAACATTTTTAATTTATGAACTAATTATAGTAACATATTGTTATTGAGAATGCCGAAGTATTAAGTAAACTAGATATTTATTTTATTACTAAACTTGTATTTTAAAAAATTTATTATTGAGATATAATTAATAATTGTGTGAGATATATTAAATATGCTAGAGCAATAAGTATTAAAACTATATAATCATTCATTTTATATATAAATGTAGTCAGAAATAAAATTTAAAAAAGGAGATGAAATAAAAAAAAAAAAAATAATAGCTACTAAACTAAGAAGAGAAGAAAAGGAGAAGGAAAAATAAATAATTACCCGTTTATGATATGCCAATTATTATGACAAAAGCTAGTAAAGCTTTTTCATTAATATTATTTTTTTTTATTACAACATTATTCTGTGAGAGCCTGTAATGTTAATCTATCATTTTTGTAATATGTCTATTTTTTGTGTATATTTTTTAACTGGCTATTCTTATCAGTATTTTTCTAGTTTTTAATTTATAATAAATTGTTGGTACCAATTTTATTTTTATTCATACAATTTCTTTTATTCTTGGTAAAAATTTTAAAAAAAATCAGAAAATAAATAAATAAAAATACAAGAAAAGTAAGCACTAATAATAGAAAATAATCCTAAGGTGAAAAAAAAAAAAAAAAAAAAAATACTATTTGGTGAACAAAATATACAATGACCATAATTTTAGAAGTCATTTGAGTTTAATTATTTTTTATTGTAATATATATTATTGTTATACATTATGCCTGTATTTATGTTGAATTTTTTTTTTTTATTCTTTTATCTACTTAAATTTTGTTTGTGCTTGATTGCTTTTTGTGTTGATGTTTTTGTTCAAAATGTTTTTTTCTTTATTCTTTTATGTATTTATTTATTTTATTTCTTGTTACATTGTTCATATGGAATGAATGGTTTCTTATAATTTTAATACTGTTTGTTTGTTTGCTTTTTCATTTAACGTCACTTGATTTATTTAGCTGTGGCTAATCGGACGATGGTACAGTGGGATTCATAAATTTAGGTTTAATTAGGGGGTATTTAACAAGTATCTGACATCGTACAGTCTCGGGAACACCTTTTTACGTCCCCTCCGAGGGACGGCATAACCAAGGACTTTTTACTCCCATTAAAAAATCCTAGAGCCACCAGCCAAGTTTTGAACCCACGACCTTGGGCATGGAAGGCTATCTAGTCACTACACTATTGGTGAACCCATAACTTTAATACGTATTGCCCAAGAGTGTGACAGACATATGATACATAGGATTATATCTGAATAAATTTTTTTTTAAAATATAATTTTAGTAATAAAATAAATACCCAATTTACTTAGTCCTACCGGCATTTTCAATAACAACGTATTACTATATTTTGTTCCTGAATTAAAATTATTTACAAACATATACGAATCTGCTATAAATAAATGTTTGGTAAAGGAGTGAAGGAGGTTAGAGTTTGATTATTCAATGAGCTCGGAGCGTTTGTTAAAATGAGACACGTTGTAATCTTTAACACGGTGTAATGTCCCACTACTAACGTCTCATGACCTAGCTAACTCGTCTCGTGATGAAAGCAAGGATTTTTTTTTAAACTTCTGCCGATAAGTGTCCTAGGCCTGTTGTAAAAATAATACTAAGTGACCTCAATTCACAAATAGGAAACCAGTCGAAGGATCTCTAATAGGCCTTCGCTGGGAAAACAATGAAGCAAATGATAATTGCTGCTGGTGTCAGGAGCACCTTTGTGTTTGACATATTTTATGGGTTTTTTTATTCCTGTATGTGGTATGTGGATGTTTTGTACATTTAGAAGAAGTAGTGGCATTTCATTCCTGTATTTTTATTTATTGTGACGTCGTTATTTCACAATAGTCACTTTACTCCGTGCTCTGCCTTTCATCCTTTATATTTATATGTTATTTTTTTTTTAATGAGATTCTAGATATTTTTATCCTGATCCATCACGACAACGAATTTCAGACAAAGCATCATTTCGCAGAATATTTTATCATTGCTTGGACTTGAGCCTCGTGCCACGCCTACCATCTCTTGTTAGATCTCTTATGTAGATTGATTCACTGAAGCCGATCCCATCTGCGTACTTCCCGGAAACTACAAGATATCTGATCATGCGTCAGATATTGCGGAACGGGTAAGGCTGTCTTTACATCAGTCAACCTGTCGACCTTACGAGCAATTAAATATTCGGAAAATCCACTCGAGATGTCTAGTAGACATGGCCTCCATCGTCCGCTTGTCACGTCATTCATTGACTCCAGTCATAGGGGAAAGGGGGAGGGGACGGTACATGATACATGACCTCTCGGTGATGTTAATTATGTAGTCGGATTTAATTAGTGTGTGGGCGTATTGAATACAATTAGGTAACTTGTTGAGGCAGTGATTGATTCCTTGCAGAATACTCGGTCGCGTGATTACAATTCCTATACGGGTTTAGACACTATTCGAGCCCTTACACGGTTGATTACACCATCCGGTCCGGAATAGTGTGGGTTCGATTTCCGGTCGTGTATTAATTAATTAATAAAGCACTTCTTTTCCAAGATTATTGTTTTCGTGAGATAAACGTTAATAATTACTTTATTTACAAGCCAGCGAAGAAACTTGATCATATATTTTCTAAGAAAAATTTATAACTTCTGGAAATGTCAATCTTTTTCGTGACTGGAAATCAGGAGATAGTTCTTTCTGAATCACGTTGTACGATCTCTCTTCGTCCGACCAATTACCGTAACTGGGAAAGCGGTGGAATCAACTGTTATTTGCAGAAGTTTCGATTGTATTTTTTAAATAAAATACTTTCATCGGTTCTACACGTTTCTATAATCGTCTAAAACTGTGTAGGTATAGATGTTTTTTTAGTTCTTGTTTTAAGAAAAGACTAGCTGATGAGCCGGCCTCCCCACAGGTCACACTCATAGACCAATGACCTGACTGTCACCTGATTCCTCTGTTTTTCAACCTTTTCTGATAACGGCACATCTTGTCCATTATTTATTTTTCATATGCTCCTTAGATTTCCTACGTTGTTAAAAATAATGATGTAGAAGGATTTATCGCATGATATCCAATCGCTGGTTATTGTTATATCTTTAACTACGTATTGTTCTGAATAAACTTTTATAACATTATGTATTTTCCTAACGACCATATATAGATTCGTTTGTTTTTAAAGGTGATAATTACAACTCAATAAAAATGTAATAAATAATAAATACTAGCAATATTACCTTAATGTACATAAATATATAGTATATAATACAATTATTTATCCATTCAATGATTTATATAAATATTAAAAAAACCAACAACTCTACAACTCTTGGGATCAGTACACTATAAGAGATTCGTACAGCTTCTAGGATAACGGCCGTGCAATGAGGTGATTTGGGCGAGTCATACTCAGGAGTCCGGTTTTTCCCCATTAATTTTACGTACCAACTTTATAGAGGTTGGGTCTGCGCCAGGAGGGTCTCCATATCCTTAGGTCGCTCCCCAGCCGAAATAATAGAACAAGTAAATATTCTGCCGGGATTCGAACCCAGTAATCGGAGTGTCTAGTGTACACTAGACAGGTGCTCTATTCACTAGACTACGCCGCTCCCCTGATGATTTGTAATGATATTTATAATTATACTGATTTACGAACTTTCATAAATTTTGTTATAGCCAGAACATAAACTTTAAATTGAACATTTATATTATTACTATTTTAGCTATCCCAGAAAAAAAATTATTTTCATTCATATATTCCTTCATTCATTGTCTTGTATATCACTACAATTATATCAGCATACGCATTAATACATTTTGTCGAAAGGTCTTTACAAATAATAAGTGATGTTAATAATCAATATGTTTTTATTTTATTCATATCTAATTTATCATATTCCAACTACGTGAAATATATATGTATATATTATATATTAGGAAAGAGATTATGATGTGTTTAAGTATATGTGAAAAAAATCTAGTACGGTGCATACATTACATCTCTTTTCCATTCTATAATAATTATCGACTATTTGTTAAATAATGTCTAAAAATTCTCTTAAACACTACTTGTAATATTTACAGTCGTAGAAAGGGAGAGTCAGGGGACGTCAGAATGAAATAAAATATAAATAATCAAAAAAAGGTATGTTACAGAATAATAATATAAAAATAAGGCTTTACATAATTTGACAATATAATAATTGATGTGCCGACAGTGCCGTCCTAATCGTTGCCTTCAGGATGTTTCGCTATCTTATTTTGCCAAATACAGTCGCAATCAAGGTCGCATTGCGGATTGTAAACCGATTCATACCAATATGTCATTCATTCACTTAAATGTCCGCAATGAATTAATAAATTAGGGAATATCCTTTATACAGATAGATTGAAAAGTTATATTTACATATATACTAGATACAATAATTTTTTAATTATATTTTTGAATGATTTTGGTTATCCTTAAAATGAACAATTCAGAATTTTTGTTATTAACACTAATTGAACATGTATTTGAAAGTAGTAATAATAGTAGGAAAAATATACAAAAACCTATTAAACAAAACAAAGGAGGTGAGTATAGTCGTGTGTTGCGCGCACCAGATTTTTGTCATGAAAATGAGAGTAGTTTGTTTGTTTATTTATTTATTGTCACTTAATGCTACTTCAGCGTATTGCTAATAATTTGACAATGTACACAGTTTCTTCAGTAACAGAACAAAGATTTATTGAATACAATGTAAACAACCTTTTTTTATAGTTTTTTAATAACAAAAGTATATGATATGCTTTTATCAATTGATAACAATTATTAAAAAAGTATATCGTTCTGGGGAAGGTAATAGTTGGTTTGCAAATGCGCTTAAAATAAATTTATAATTAGAAAAATAATGATTAATTAAACTGGAAACACTACTTGAAAATTTGGAGAAATTAAATTTATATAAAAATTAATGCTGCGTTACATTGGCAAACCAACTTAACTCAACCTTTTTGGCGTCATGTGAGACCGCTGCTACATTGCTATGGCTAATCAGACGATGCTACACTGCAAGTCCTAAATTTTGCCTATGCAAGTTTAATTAGGATAGGGATCTTTAACGATTATAAAAACCGGTAAAGAAATAGGACTCGAATTAAATACCGATAAGATGAAATATATTATTAGTAGCAGAAACGGTGGCGATCTTGGTGATATTGATATATCAGAGCATACTTTTGAACACGTAGAAAAATTCAAGTATTTAGGTTCAATGATAACAGGAAAAAATGAAATCCAGGAAGAAATAAAGTCCCGGTTAAAAGTGGAAAATGCGTGTTATTATTCAGTTGCTAAGTTACTTAGTTCGCGGCTTCTATCTAAAAACTTAAAGGTTATAATTGATAAAACTATTATTCTTCTGACGGTTCTTTACGGATGTGAAACGTGGCCGCTTACTTTAAAGGATGAACAAAGGCTTAAGGTTTTCGAAAATAAGGTACTGCGTAAAATATTTGGTCCGAAGAGAGATGAGGCCACTGGGGAATTTAGAAGGTTGCACAACGCGGAATTGCGGAACTTGTATCCTGTGAATGTGATTCAGTTGATAGCATCGCGGAGACTCAAATGGGCGAGTAAAGTTGTTGGGCTCGATGAGGAGCGGATTCCGAGAAAGTTAGTATTTGCTGACACGACTGGTAGACGTCCGAAAGGTAGGCCGAAGCGTCGATGGGAGGAATGCGTTAAGGCTGATCTTGGGGGCTTGGGCTTGAACGGTGAACATTGGACGAGTCTGTGTAGACAGAATGTGGTGGTATCGGCATCGAACCTTCGGGTTCGGTAAGCCTATTATTATCTTTAACGAGTACCTGACTTCGTACAGGCTCGAGACCTCCTTTTTACGTCCCCTCCGAAGGACGGCATAACTAAGGATATTTTGCTCCCATTCAAAAATCCTAGGACCACCTACGGGTTCGAACCCGTGAACTACAGCATAGAAGGTTGTTATGCTAGCCACAATGCTACAATTGACCCCTAATGAGACAAATGAAAGTAGTAATGTAGATGTATAATATCCCAGTTAAAATGTTGAATATTTTTTTAACAATTTTTATATAGCACGCTAGAAAATAAGTTAACCAATATAATTATTTCAATTTTAAGTAAATTAAAAACTTGATTTCGAGAAGCAAGTTATAGTGAAAGTCGTGTTTTGTGCTCTCCAGATTTTTTTATTATCGTTATTATAGATTCTTGCGCTGGCAAATATTAAAATTTACAGTTAAAATCATTGTGATGTTTATTGAGGAAGGGAATGATAAAAAGGTCAAAAGCAGTTCTGCTCTGTTAGCACTAAAGCATGGCCGCGGATCCACCAGCCATAACATTTACATTTAAAAGACGAATTTTTTGTTTGCCCTTCCGACATCCGGTGTCTTCTTTGCATGGCTAAATACTTTTTCTTTTTAATGGAAAAATGTTAAGGTTGTCAGTTTTGTTTTTGTTTTGATTTTTCGTTTGAGAGCTTCTCAACCATCGGGGACAAAATAGCGGTTTAGTGGCCAAAATTCGAGAAGTTTAGATCAAATTAAGATAAATAATTTTTTTTTTTTCATTTATCAGGACACCCAGGTCCTTTATCAGTGAGAGTAAACATTATACATCCATTGTGTCTTTGGCTGTTGTAACTATTTTCTCTCATTTGTCTCTATAGAGGTTTCTGCGTATATGATTGCCTTTCTCAGGCATTTCCGACATATACAAGATATACAGAGAAACATTTTTTTAAGACAAAAAACCGTCGAAAAAAAAAATGTCGAACGTACCTCTAAATTTTTTTAAAAATAATTTTAAATTATATTTAGTGTAATAAAAATCAAAATAAAGCCTGATTAAATTGTTTTTATTTATCTACTGCTGGGGCTTTACACTATACACCCTCTAACACGTTAAAAAACAATAAAAAAACAAATGTTTCTAACAACAAGTTGTATGCTTATTTTATAATTTTTTAAATTAATGTTTTAAAAACTGATATTATTTACATGTCGAAATACATCTTAATTATTATCCAATAGTTATTATTAGCTGCTATGAAAATTAAGCTTAATTCTGATTAAAGTAATTTATTTTATTTTTGTTGTAGACAGCAATTATGTCTGTGGCCTATTATAGGCCAGCAGTAAATAAACAAAAATACTGGAAGGAATTAGTCCGGGTTGCGGTCATTAAATGAAACAACTAAATAATTTCAACTATTTATTGTTTGCTAACGTTTTGACCCCCCTTTGTGGTCATCATCAGGGCCATGGTCGGTGAATGGAAACTCTGAATGGACCGCCACCCGGACTAATTCCTTCCAGTAATTCTCAACGGTCAACTAATTACATTCACAGTTATAAATAAAAATAATTTAATCAGACTTCATTTTGATTTTTATTGCAGCAAATATAATTTAAAAGTATCAAAAAAAATATATAGAAGTACTTTCGACATCAAAAAATCTGTAATTATAAAAAAAAAAATGTAAATATTTTGATTTTTTGCCTTCTAACAATAATTTCTTATAAATTTTCGTATATGTAGTAAATGCCTGATATAGGCAATTATGTATGCAGAAACATCTATAGAAACGGATCATTGGTCTTTTTTTTTTTTTAAATTTGAATCCTCTGTACATGATAAAGTGGTTACTTTTAAAAACTCTAATAAAATCATTACATGAAATAAAAAGTTCCAAGAACAAGAGACCAAATGGGTGTATTTCTTTTACCATTACTAATAAAGGACATTCCGTACTGACTAAAAAAAAAATTTTTCTTTGTTTATCTTAATTTTATCAAAAGTAATAGATTTTGTCCCACTTAATCTATATATTTTCCCATTATGCATTTGAACGCAAAGTAAAAATGCATGACTCAAATGATAATATTCAAATGATCTCATAGGACACGGTCTAATCATGTAATTGGTATTAATTAATACATGTTTGATAAATGTATAGCAAACAAATGAATACTAATTAAATTATAAGATTTATTAATTAATTAATCGCAATCATATCTTATCAACAGCTTCTTTCATTGGAGCCATAGATATATTTACGATATAAACACAATGATCTTGCAGAGTGTATTCAAGCCAATCTCACTAATGTGCTTTAAATGAGTTAAACTGTTTAATAACTATAGGTAAATTGAATAGGATTTAGTGTCAATTCTTGACGGTCACTTAATAATAAAAACTAAAAAAAAACTATAGGTGACATTTAGAAGCCTTAATATATTTCTAATTATTACTTTATCTTACCTTAGCATAAAATATATAGTAAGGGAATGATAGCGATCTTGAAAATATTCGAATTCGAGTTTAACCAGATATACACGTTTAGAGTCCCCTGAGTCCTAATGACCATGTCCCGTAAAAAGGTCTAAGTTTGCTTATGTGCCAATTTCATATTTTTAGAACCGTTTTTGCCTGAGATGTTATCTGAATTTTTTCAAAAAATTCATCGAACTTTACACTTTTCACTTTACACACTGCATTATACACCTTTTTACGATTTTCTCAAAAAAGGCACAAATGATTTTTCCCACCCTATTCGCTATTTACATTAATGACATCCCTCTCGTTATTAATCACTCTAAATACCACCTCTATGCTGACGATTTCCAAATATACCTTTCCTTCCCATCTTCCGATCTATTACAGCTACAAAAAGACTACAGGAGGACTTAAATCGAATAATCACTGGGCTGTAGTCAATAAGTTAAAACTAAATGCTGAAAAAACAAAAGCAATTGTAATAGGATCCCATCACCTCCTGAAAACTGTTCCACATATCCCAACCCTGCACCTAAATAGTAATCCTATAAAGTTCCACCCGACTGTCAGGAATCTGGGAGCAGCCTTCGACCAAACTCTATCCTTAAAAATCATATTTCCGAAATCTCCAGGTCGAACCTTTCAACCTTAAGTCCATCCGTCGCCTATTCCCATATGAATACCCGAAAACTCCTCGATACCTCTCTAATATTTCCCCACTTCGACTATTGCTGAACGGTATACGGTGGTGTTTCTGGGGATATCGAGGTTAAAATAAAACGCTTAATCAATTTTCTTTGTCCGATTCATCTTCGGGGTACCACAGATACGCCTCCGTATCCCAATTATATAGCGAGTTGAATTGGCTTTACCCTTCCAATCGTCGCAAATATTTCCTCGCATCATTTCTTTACCAAGTTATCCAATCCCGCAGCCCATCACACATTTTTGTCCTCCTACAATTCAAATCCTCTGTCCATCCTCGTTGTACACGCTCTAGGCCCTCAGATCTATACAGTACGGCCCACCGAACTGCACATTTCGACAGATCCTTTCTCATTCAATCCTATGGAATTCTATCCCTCCTTCCATCCGTCACTCCAACTCTCTTTCAAACTTTAAATCCTGCATATTTAATCACTTAATGAATATCCAGGCTCGATAGATTTGTAAATAAGTTATTTATTTTGTCGTTGTTTTTGTTTTCTTCTCATTTGAATATGTCTGTTTTATATAAGTAATTATTAACTTGTTAACATATATTTAATTTACTCTAAGACTCCAAAGCACCTTTTGTAAATTCTGTACTTTTTATTCTAAAGGTACATGCCCCAGGATAATAAAGAATTAATTTATTTATGATTTTGATTAAACCAGCTATACAACGTAATAGGATTAAGATCCTTTATTTGTTTATGCTAAACTTTCTGCTGCATGAAGTACTTCTGAATTTTGAGTTATAAGACCACAGTCCACTGCTTTTTGTTGCAAGCATTTTTTGTTAACTGGAAAGCAAGATTAATTTTTTTTAATTCAGAATTGCTCTCTATTCTCCTGAATTCCATCTAATCCATTCGCCTAGATATTTTAAGTATTCTACTTTATATTACTAAGATATTTTTGGCTTTGTTATATCCAATATAATAAAAAATGGCGACCAGTCGTGTGTTTTATGAGGGTTTAAACTGTGCCTTAAACGATTCGGATCAAATAACTTTTGATGCAGTAGCCATATGTTATATGTAATATAATCTCCATTCTTAAATTATATATCCTTTCTATTATTTAAGTGGTCACTTTTGGTGTAGTGGCTAGCCTTTGATGTCCAAAGTCGCAGATTCAAATGGCTCTAGGATTTTTAAAAAAGTGCGAAAAATCCATGGTTATGCCGTCCTTCAGAGGAAATGAAAAATGGTGGTCTAAATCCTGTGCGATGTCAGGTATTCGTTAAAGGTTCCTATCCTAATTAAACCTGGAAAGGCAAAATTAAGGACTCCCTCTGCAGAATCGTCCAATCAGCCACAGTAGCATAAAGTGACGTTATACGAATAAACAAACAATTTATTATTTATTGGTGGCTATTCTGCATTGCATCAGGGCGAAACACCTGCCTTCAAAAATCGACCTTAGGTAGTCAACTGTGATGCGCGCTATACTCAGTAGAACCAGGACTTATCCCTTCAGGGAATCAAGAACATCGGATCATTAAACATAATTTTCCTGCGATTTTTCGCAAATTAGCTTTGTTTTTTTTTAATGAATTCCGGAAATTACGCGAGCATGACTAATGTGCCCGGACTCCTTCTAATTGATCTGGACCTCCTTACTGACCTTGGGTTTTACCACGCCATTCTTTCCTTTGAAATTTCAAATGCTCCTCATTTTATTCAGACAATGTTCAGTCTGAGCAAAACAGTTCCCAAGATTTTTTTTTTCCCAACCTCTTTTTGCAGATGCATCAGACTGCTAAATCTGGTAGCGAAATAAAACAGTTTCGCCGAATAGTAAATCAGTTAATATATCATTAAATATTTATTAAAAATCAGGTGTGGGCAACAAAGGACTTTCTCTTATCTCAGTTTCTCTCTTTTTATATAAGATAACATTTTTTCTACAATGTTTAGCTTTCCTACGGTATATTATACTTATACTTTTATATATATATATATAAAACACTCTTCAAGAACAACTCTTGAAAGAACACACGTGTCTTTAAAGTTTGTGGTCTACACAAATGTCTATTCATGACACTATTTTGTCTAAAATTGCATGATTCTACAATAAATTCTCGAAATGTTGCAAAAATAAAATTGTTTATTCATTGACTGAAACCTAAGAACAATTAAATATATATATATATATATTATATATATATATATATATATATATATATATATATATAAAACTATACTTATGTTTGGTAAAATAAAAACATTTTATCTTTTCTCCATTAGTTAGTTATCAAATTCGTTTAACTTTTATATTTAGATATATTAATCAGCACTAAGTTTATACCCTTAGTTAGTCGTTTGTCAAGTTGGAGTCCTAGATAGCGAATCTGTTCAACCGGGACTAGCGGAATATTATTAAAGGACAGTGCAGGATGTCGTAGGTTTACGACGAAGGGAATTATATTTTTAAAAATATGTTTGTTCTTTTTCCTTTAGTTGGTTATCAAAGTTTAACTTGTATATTTAGCAGTTTTTTATCAACGCTATTAAAATGATATGGATATTTTTTTTAAGCTACAAAATTAAAAGTACTTTAGAGGAAGAAAAATAAAAAAAATTGGCACTTAAGCCCTGACAGGCTACTTTACGAAGAATAAAACTTACATGAAATTAAAGCCCATTAAATTTTACATCGAAATACCAAGTTTACTTAAAATCGTTTCAGCCCTTGTTGTGAAAGACGTAAAATAGTGCATAATGCATAGTATAAAGTAGCTCTTCTGGTTCGCTGATTTCGATGAAAAAGTCGCTGTAGCATTTCAATGATATACGCTCCAAAAATATGAAATTTCAGTTCTTTAAAACTTATCGTTTTCAAATTAATCTTTAGACCAGTTAGACCACATACATGCATCCATTTTGAGGAACTTCGTCAAACTTCAAAATTGAATTCGAAATTTTTCACTATCGTAATACTTTTCGATCATTATACGTAAGTGAAGAAAGAGAGAAACGGAACATATACACACATGAAAAAACAATTTTTTTCATATATCTTAGTTTAAAAAATAATCGCCTAGTACGAAAGCGGGCCGAGCTACTTGCCGTTTAAAAAATGTGTCAGAAGAAATACGCAATCGGATAATGATTTGTTCTTTCTTTATGATGCCTTAAATTTGGCTAAAAAGGTAAATTATGATGTTAGATGATTGTGTTGCTGGTGAAATCAGTTTCCCTAGATCGAAGGCTATGCTGTGCGTGTCTTGTGTTGGATATAAACCATTCGGCATTTGGAATGCGCGTTGGTGCGTCCCTTAGGATCAAACAATTTTACCGACAAGCTCCCAAACGCCGACAATAGATGACCTCAAAAAGAATATATATATATATATATATATATATATATGTATATATATATATTGTTTCTTTATGCATTTAACGCCAATTCATGCTAAGATGGAAAAGTCGAACGAAGCTACGGTAGCAGATAGGTTTAGTTAGTCCATCTCTTCGAATCTACAAAATTATAGATACTTTAAAGAAAAATTTAAATTTAAAA
The DNA here is from genome assembly GCA_023052935.1 of Piezodorus guildinii. Classification (NCBI taxonomy): domain Eukaryota; kingdom Metazoa; phylum Arthropoda; class Insecta; order Hemiptera; family Pentatomidae; genus Piezodorus; species Piezodorus guildinii. The sequence continues at coordinate 32,980,498 of CM041295.1, read as the reverse complement.
TACCGGCAATTAAGCCCTGCTAGCCATATCAATCATAATGGAACCTACATGATATTAATAAAATCGTTAGCCGTTTTTTTATCAGCGCTATGAAAATGATATGGATACTTTTTTTAAATCTACTTTAGAGTAATAAAAAAAAAATCGGGACTTAAGCCCTGTCAGACCATTTTACGAAGAATAAAACCTACATGATATTAAATCCCATTAAATCTTATATTGACTTAGCAAGTTTAATCAAAATCGTTAGAGCCGTAAAATGGTGAAAAATGCATAGTATAAAGTGGCTCTTCTGGTTTACTGATTTCGATGAAAAATATGCTGTAACATCTCAGACACATAAGCTCCAAAAATATGAAATTCTAGTTCTGTACAACTTATCTATTTCAAATTAGACTTTAGACTAGTTATACCACATACACACGCACCCCTTTTTGCTGGACAGATTCGTTTTTGAAAAAATATTAAACATGTGAAAAATCCAAGATATTGGGTTGTGTCACATGAAAAGTCCGTTTTCAAGGTAAAGGATTTTTATTAAAAATACGATGTGAAAACAAGATAATTTTATTCCAAGTATTTACCTTATTTTTCTATACATTTTTCCCAACGTGACACCAACTTTTTCATCCCCGAACTGAAAAACTCCGAGCTTTAAAGGGAAACGAAATCCGAAAACGCACTTTTCACTTGATCATCATTTTTAAAAAGTTTTCCTTTGACGAAGTTGTCATAAATTCCTGAACAGGTGGTAATCTGTTGGAGACAAGTCGGGAGAATATGGTGGGTGCGGAAGAACTTCGTAGCCCAGTTCTTTCAATTTTTGCACGGTATGTTTTGAAACATGGGGTCTTGAGCCGCTCAGTGAGATCATGAGGTACCCATGTATCGAGCTTTTTTACTTTCCCAATACACTTTAAATGTCTAGAAACGGTAGATGTACTTGCATTTAGTTGTGCTGAGAGTCCTTTGGTAGGGGTTTCCTTATACTGTAAGTTTGAGGACATCGTTGTCTATTACAGACGGAGGTCTTCCTCGGGGAGAGTTTGCCAGGTCGGTATCCCCAGCTGAAAACTTAGCAAAGCAACGGCGAATGGTCCGTTCATTAACACTCCCTTCCTCAAACGCCTTGCAAATATTTTTAGCGGCCTCAGCTGAGGTATACTAAAAAGAGAGTAATTTATTGGGAAGCTAATGTTTATAATATAAAGGTAGAGGATTAGCAACTGTTTACTTTAAATATGTAAACATTCGGAAGAAAACAACAGAGACCTGCAAAATCCTATATGTATTTCAGACACTATAAAAACGGACATTTTATGTGAAACAACCCAATACAAAGAAAGAAGAGCTGTTGAGGACAAAGATCTGAGCAATACTCTTGCTCAGATCTGATGTGTTTAGATATTGACTTCGTTTTTACTTTTTTACCTGACTCAAGGTGTGACTAGTGAAAATGTTGGGATTACAGAATATATAACGAGACTTCTGAAGATGGGAGAATATCCCGAAACGTCATGAAATAAAAGATGAGTATTAATGGAAGAATTATTCAGCCCTAAATCAACCTTAAGAAAGAAGAGCTTTCGAATTTTCGGTTTAGGTAAAACGTTCTGTAAAGTCCCAGGCATATTATTGTCTTAAGAAAAAAGTTTAGTTTTGTATGACTTTTTGTTTTTGAGATAGACTCTCCACATATGCACACACAGAACATATTCAGATTTTTGCTTTTTTGGATTCTGGAGACCGTGAAATTTGTATTCTCGAGGAGCATTTTTAAGATCGGAATACTTTCCTATACTGTATATTCCATTTGTACGGTAAGTGAAAGTAAAAAAGATCTTGCAACACATGACATTGACGAAGTATCATTAGAAATAGATACAGGCGCGCCTAGAAGTCTGAGTAATATTCGCCTCATAGCAGTGAGAGCATAATGCAAGAGTAATTGTTGTTAGATAAAGCATATGGAATGGAAGGAATCCAATCTAGTCATATATCATTCCCATTTTTCTAAGAAGTTCTCGCAATAGGTATTACACTAAACAATTAGATGTTTGAACAATTCGAATAATCCCGCAATACACTTTTTTGGGTCTCCTGAGTCCAAATAACCCAATCGCTCGGAAAGGTCTGTGTTTCTGCGTGTGTAGGAAGTCTAGCAAGAAAACGAAAAGTCGCACAAAACCGGAATTTCATATTTTTTTTTTTTTTTTTTTTAATTTACTTATATTAATTTACAACTGTAAATTAAATTAAAAACACAATGAGTAAATATCCGATATGAAGAAAAGTCATGAAAATGTCTTGAGCAAGAACTACCCAGTGGTAGCACTTCACTAACTATTTTAAGGCAGTAGGTCCCGAGACCACCTACTTTTCAATCGCCTCGGAGGGTTATCAGGGATACGTAAGGAAGATAAATTACGGACAAGTGGGTTTGTGTGGGCAGGGAGTTCAGCATGAAAAGAGGTGTATCTATCACGGGCTATGTCTGCAACAAATAGGATGTTCGGGTCATTATGGAGGAGTTGACTTGTGACAAAATAAGGGGCATTCAGGATTTTGCAAAGCATTGGATGCGGGAGGAATTAGATGGTTTAATAGAGCCCCAAAGCTCGATTCCATATATTTTCACTTTATCATCATTTTCAAAAAGTTTTCCTTTGACGAAGTTGTCTAAATTCCTAAACAGGTGGTAATCTGTTGGAGACAAGTCGAGAGAATATGGTGGGTGTGGAATAACTTCGTAGCCCAGTTCTTTCAATTTATGCACGGTATGTTTTGAAAACTGGGTCTTGCTGCCGCTCAGTGAGATCATGAGGTACCCATGTATCGAGCTTTTTTACTTTCCCAATGCACTTTAAATATCTGGAAACGATAGATGCACTTGCATTTAGTAGTGCTGAGAGTCCTTTAACTGTTTGGTAGGGGTTTCCTTATACTGTATGTTTGAGGACATCGTTGTCTATTTCGGACAGAGGTCTTCCTCGGGGCAAGATTTCCAAGTCGGTATCCCCAGTTGAAAACACTCCCTTCCCCAAACGCCTTGCAAATATTTATAGCGGCCTCAGCTGCTGAATGGCCGAGTTTAAACTCGTACAAAAATATTACTTGAAAATCGCGTGTTTCCATGTTCATATTTGGAGGTATACTAAAAAGTGAGTAACTGATTGGGAATCTAATGTTTATAATACAAAGGTAGAGGATTAGTAACTGTTTACTTTAAATATGTAAACATTCGGAAGAAAACAACAGAGACCTGCAAAATCCTTTATGTATTTCAGAAACTATAAAAACGAACATTTCATGTGAAACAACCCAATAGACGAAATTTCATCTTTTATAAAAATTCCTGGAAGGTGACGTCAAGTGACGAATTGGGCATGAACGTATGTGATTATTGTACATAAAAAATTATATTGTTATGTTAATTAATCTTAAACGTACCTTCCCAACGAAACTGAATTTAATTATTTAAACATTTCAACAACTGAGCCAAGTGAGAGTCGTGTGTTTTTTTGTTTTTTTTTTTATTATTTTGTTTATTTAACCCGCACCAGTTTTTTTTTTTATTTAGAAATAAATTAAGCGTTTTGCAACTAAGAAGCTCTGATAGATTTGAACTAAGGATTTAAATTCTCTGAGCACATAGATAAACGGTTTATTTTCTTTTTCCTTATTACTCAATTATACATATGTATCTTTGTAATCTCCTTAAATAAATACCACCGTAATATTTCGTGTTCTATCACGTGATAGAACAACATTGTTTATTTTTCTAAAGGAGTCATTACAGCCTTATACTGGGACCGGTATGTTTGTACCTCGCTCAAAATCTTTTCTTTGTGATTTTTTATTTTGACAAATTTTTAATATTAAAATGATCTAGAGCGAAATTGAAGTCAAATTAAATTTTTACTTGTATCTTTTATCTCTTAATCCAATCAGGTTTTTTTTTTTTTTTTCCAAAAACGGTCTATTTTTAAACTTTTCTATTGTTTATAATATCTTCAGGTTTAACTTCTAAAGTTAATCTTTATTTCAATTTTTAATTCCGATGTGGCAAAATTATAAAAATGGATACTAATTAATTATAAAAACTCTATTTTGACAGATAATAGAGTTTTTTTTAGCATTGCTGTATATTTTAATATTTAAAATTATTATTAGTTTTTGTGTAATAATTGTTGTTATTTATTTTTGAAATATTTTAGTGAGTCCTGAGGATGGGAAAAGATTCCTGAAAGATTGACTCTTAATAAATTGTTTTCAAAATTAATTACAACCAATTTATATATCTTATTAATATATATAAATTTAATTAATTCGATTATTGTATTAAAAGTTCTTCGATTGACTTTTATTAACCTTTGATCATTTTTAATTATAGAAATTACAATTTATCTATAAAGTTGTAATGTTACTGTTCAAATATGCAAGGTGTAACCAGAAGTAGAATGAAGCCATAATTCTTTTATGTAACTTATTACCTGGGGCGTCGCGTGGTCTGAATAGCCAACGACTTAACTGCAAATTTGTTTCATTCGTCACCAAGACACGTTTTAAAATGTTATTAGTTACTATTTTAGTGTAGTTTAACTACAGTTTTGTTTACATTAAAACTAATGCTCAATTTTATTTATGCTTTTATTATAAAATGCGATTATATATATATATATATATATATATATATATATATATATATATATATATATATATTTTATTCATTGAATGTCACTTTATGCTACGTTATACGGTGGCTTATCGGACGATACCTAAATTTTATTTTATTAGGTTGTATAGGGATCTTCAAGAATATTTGACATCACACATGCTCTCGGGACCACCATTTTACGCCCCCTCCGAAAGATGGCATAAATAAGATTATTACTCTCTGTAAATAACCCTAGGGCCATCTGCCGAGTTTGAACCAACGACCTTCGGCATACAAGGCTGTTATTCTCGCTACTACACCCCATTGTTGAATTTTATTCATTGCCGTAATTTATTTTATATTATTTCTTTTAGGAACATTTAAAAAAGCACACACTGCCTTCCATTCCTCACCCAATCACTTTATTTCACAAGTATTTTATCATTTTTTCATACTAGTCGACGTTTCGGGGCTGTTTCCCTATTTTCAAGATATAATGTGTTTATCCAAAAGTCCATCTATTTTTTTCTTCAAATTGGAGAAATTGTTGCTCATATGTTTGGTGCTAATGTCCATATTTAATTTAGTTTCTTTTCTTTTTTAATTTTTTTGGAAGTTTTCTTAATAGGAACATTTAAATAACCATATGAGCAACAATTTATCCAATTTGAAGAAAAAAATAGATGAACTTTTGGATAAACACATTATATCTTGAAAATGGGGAAACAGCCCCGAAACGTCGACTAGTATGAAAAAATGATAAAAGACTTGTGAAATAAAGTGATTGGATGAGGAATGGAAGGCAGTGTGTGTTTTTTTAAATGTTCCTATTAAGAAAACTTCCAAAAAAATTAAAAAAGAAAAGAAATTATTTCTTTAATGTTAGTAACTTTATTCTCTCTATACTGATATGGACTATTCGCCTATCCAGGTTTAATTAGGAAAATGATGTTTAACGAGTACTAACAAGCTGAGGCTCGGGACCACCATTTTACGTTTTATGGTTTTTTACTCCCTTGAAAAAATCCTAAGGCCATCGGCCGGGTATGAAACCGCTACCTTAGGCAAATAAGGCTGGTTTTCTCGCAACTTTAACACTGGTGACAGCTGACGATGAAGTCAAAACATCTAGTAGTGTTAAGCTAAACATGTCTCAATAATTTATATGTTTGTTTCTTGAATGATATAACAACCAATCTAGTCAAAATAAACAACTGTACAATTACTCATTCAGTTCTTTGAAACATTGGCTTGTTTCAGAAGGCAAGCTGTTGAATGACTTATCTAAATAAAATACAATTACCGATGAAGTGAAAGGCACATAAATTTTACCGCCCTGATCGGGTTTCGAACTTGTACCTTTCTGAACCGTTGTACCTTTTCTTATCTGACTTTCATGAAAGGCATATATAACGTATATTTATATGGAACATGCGCGTATCAAAGCTACCCTTTTAAAGTGAAAACGAAATTCATCTATTATTTAAAGAATATATTAAAATATATATATATATATATATATATATATATATATATATATATATATAAATTAAGATATATACACAGCATTTTCTTCGTTTTAATTGTTTAGTAAAAAATAAGATTTTTATCTCATAATAGGGGTGTTCACTACGTTTGCTATAGCATGCTATTTGTGTTATTTTGCTAAACCCGTCGAGTTTCTACAGTTATTTCCTGTAGAAAATTGATGGGTTTAGCACAATAGCACAAATAGCATGCTATAGCAAACGTAGTGAGTACCCCTAATATTAAAAAAATATATATACATTTACTGAAATTTACAACTGTACTCACATAAAAATATTAAAGTAAATTTCAGAAAAATATTTAAAAATTGGCATTATATACAGAATTTGACCATTGGCATCATTTCAAAAAATGTTCTAAATCATAAGGTCTCGCTTCCATCTTCATTTCGGACTTTATATTTATATGAATACAAAAGGTTTATTCTCTATATGATAGCGAAATCGATAATTGTGGAGTGTTAAATAAGATTTATAGATAAAAAACAAAAAACTTACAAATCTCCAAATCTCTCTCTCTCTCTCTCTCTCTCTCTCTCTATATATATATATATATATATATATATATATATATATATATATATGTATATATACATATGTATATATATTTTTTCATCTTAAAATACTATTAAAACGACTACTTAACTGGATAGGAATTAGAAAATTAAAATATCTTCTCAACCAACATTATATATTTCAAGAACAAACTTTTATGCATGATATTATTGTACTTAATACTTAATAATTCTATTTTTATGGAATAGTTAGAATGTGGTATGTTACATTTTTAATAAGGTTTAACACATCAAAACAGTCCAATTTAATTTTTTTTTTCTTAAATGTAGATTTTTCTATCTCTAGCGCCATTTATCTTTAACAATTTACACGATTTATTCAAGGAAAAAAGAACTAATATTTTTTAATATTGTCAAAAGGAAAACAGAATTCCTTATTAGTTCTTAGAGAGCTCGTGCTTAATAGTCATTTCTTTAATACTAAAAATAATAATAATTAGATACTTAACATTTTTTTATATATTTTGAATAATTTAATATACATTTTGCAATGAACCTGAAACGCCGAATGCTGTTAAGAGTATTTAATTAAGATTTTAATTAATCATAGTACGTTGAGCATAAAATGATTCATTTTTATTATTATTTAAAAGAGTATAAGAGACAAATATAAACTATTAGACATAAAAAAAATCCTTGCTAATATTATTACATATATTTAGCTTTGATTGCATTTAAAACTAAATTAATGAGAAGTAAATAATATGAGATCACACTAAGAACATGCATATTAACATACTTAATACTAATCACCATTTTCACCTTCTTCAATACTTACTAGACAAACGCCTAAAACTTCGAACTCCTTACAATCCTAAATCCTCAATACTTCTTACTTTGTCACCAATGACTTATCCATAACTTACTTAAGGTATTCAATAACACAGTTGTTAATCTTGATAAATATTCAAATAAAAATAATCTGTTGCGCGCTATACACAACTCCCACTTACCTCCGTTGTTAAAATCAATTTAAGAATTTTCAAATACAGTTAGAGATGAAGTAAGTGGAAGTAAAAATAATAAAGAATTAATTAAAGTTTGTTTTTAATTAAATAATTTGTTGTATTGTTATCCAAAAAAATCAGTTAGTTTTATCGGTTTTTAATATCTATCCATTAACCTTTACAATGTTTTTGTACAATATAATATTTTTTTTTCTAAAATATTTAGCTTCCCAACGGTATATTATACATCTATGTTGATGTTCTTATGTTAATAAACACGAAAATTGCAACAACAAATATTTTTTTTAGCTCTTTTCTCAATTAGTTGGATATCGAATTCGTTAAACTTATATCTTTATCTGTTTTTGGTCAATGACAACCAGATGATATAGTTAATTTTTTTTTTTAATCAACAAAATCAAAGATACTTTAGAGGATCAGGGTAGTATCTTAGGTCCCATCCTTTATACGGTATATACAGCTGATATTCCACTCCATCCATCCACTGTCCTCACAACTTATGCGGATGACACTTGTGTGTTATCTGTACATAATGATCCAACCGCTGGATCCCGAACCCTCAAGTCTCACATCACAGCCATTGAGGAATGGTGTCAGAATTAGAGGATTAAAATAAATCCTAACAAATCCCACCAAATTACCTTTACCCTTCGTCGCAAACCAATGACTTCCTGCCCCACTGTATCCTTTAATAATACCCCACTCATACCTGTTGAACAAATCCGTTACCTAGGACTCCATCTTGACAAACTTCTTACATGGAATCCCCATACGCGACTTAAACGACAAGAAACTGCCCGTAGATACCGATTACTACAACACTTACTAGAAAAACGTTCAAAACTTCCAATTTATTAAAAAAAGCTCATTTATGTTACCATCATCAGACCCATCTGGACATATGGAATCGAGCTTTGGGGCTCTACTAAACCATCTAATTCCTCTCGTATTCAATCCTTAATCCAAAATCCTTCGCAAAATCCTAAATGCTCCTTATTTCGTTACGAATAAAATCATCCATAATGACCTAAATATCCCATTTGTCGCAGAACTAGTCCGAAACAGATACGCCTCTTTTCATTCCAAACTCCCAACCCACACGAATCCTCTTTTACGCAACTTATCATTCCCATCTATTCCTGACAACCCTCCAAGGAGATTGAAAAGACGATGGTCTCGAGACCTGCTTTAATTAAATTGACTTTGAAGTGCTACCACTGGGTAGTTTCTTCACAAGACATTATCACGCCCATAACTGTAAATTAGCCCATTTACTTGTTGTATATATTGTATGTACAGTTGTAAATATCAATAAAATATTAAAAAAAAAAAACTTTAGAGGAAAGTATCGGTTTTTAGGCCTGTCAGACTATTTCGATCAGAACGAAACATACATTATATTAATTAAAGCCCATTAAATTTGACGTCGATGTGGGGAGTTTAATCAAAATTATTATAGCCGTTTTTGAGAAAATCATAAAAAGGTACAAAATGCATGGAATAAAGCGGCTCTTCTAGTTCGCCGATTTTGATAAAAAAGTTTCACATCTCAGGCTTGTAGTAGTATTAAATATGAAATTTCACTTTCACATTACTTTTGATTGTCCTGCTAGAATTACCTCAAACGGACACATACTTTTATTAGGACTCAGGGTAGGGTGACGTGTATCGAAAATGTTCACGATCGTAATATTTCATAAATAAGTAAGTGAAAGTTACAGACTTAGAAGAAACGAAAAAATTTACCGGAACAATGAGCCAAAAGATGAAACCATTAGAAAGAGAAGATACAAATATTTCGGGCACGTTTGGAGGATGGAAGGAAACAGGGTGGTTAAGAAATTAGTCCACAAATTGTTTCAAATGAAAACGGCTATAACCTCGGATAAGGAAGTAAAATAAGATCTTGAACGAGTTGGAATCAGAAAAATATAGGAGAGAAAGTCATGAAGGGTTGTTTCCAAGTCGAACACAAGAAGGTAAGAACGGGAACGAAGTGGACCGAAGAACGAAAACAGCGGTTTTCTGAACAGATGAAGGTTTCTTGGGAAAGGAGAAGAACAAATAAGAAATTAAAATGTGCTTCAGATTAGTCTATCATCGTGATCTCCAAATGGTCTAATCGAATAATAATAAGTGAAAGTAAGAAATATTAATAATATAAATAAATAATTAAAATAAATATGTGTTTTAAAAAAATGTAGATAAAACAGAGCGTTTGGTTAACCAGTCTACAAATAAGATGAATAAAACACAATTAGTTTTTTAAGGTACAGTTTTTCATAATTATGGTACCTGACCGAAATGGTCCGGTAAAGCATCTTCCCTTTCTTCACCATACTTAAAAAGCAGTAATAATGGCTGTAAATGTCATTTGGATGATCATTACCTGTTAAGGCCATTAAAAATGTTGTTTTGTAAGAAATGGAGCGGAGAAGAGAGTAATAAAATACCGAGTGGGTGGGCCATTTCCTACCTGCGGCGCCCGAACTCACTGGCCCATCTTTACCTGAGCACCACCACCCACCAATCCCATCATCTCATATTGCTCACTCAACACAAAATCTCCATTAAGTTAATTTTGTCCCGATTTACGGTCCCCACGAATCAGCCTTCAAGATTATCTAAAAATCTACCGTATTTTAAATAATTAGAATATATTTTCGAAGGTATTCGTTCAATGTTTTTTGTTAAGTATAACTTAATAATAAAAAATTTAGTGCGCACAACACATGACTTTCACTTATCTTGGTTGATAAAATCAATTTGAGAACTATGAAATTGAAATATAGTTTAAAAAAAGTTTAGGAAATTATATTGATTTTCGATAGAAACATGTTTTTTATTAAATAATCTATTTTACTATTTTTTACAACAATAAGTTCGTTTACTCGATTTTGATCACTCTCTATTACCTTTTACAATTTTATATATAACAAAATATTTTTTTTTAAATCATTAGCTTTCCAATCGTATATTATATATCCATATTAATGTTCAATCTTATGTTCAATAACACAAAAATTGCACACAAATATTTTTTGGCTCTTTTCTTCATTTCTTGGTTATCGAATTCGTTCATATTATATATTTATCCGTTTTTAAACAATTCTAATATTAAGGTATAGTTATTTTTTTTCGAATCTACAAAATTAAGGGTAGTTTAGATGAAAAAAATATTGGCATTTAAGCTATGCCTGACTATTTAAATCAGAATGAAGCCCGTATTATATTTAATCCCATTAAATTTTACAAGGATAAATCGAGTTTAATCACAATCGTTGGAGCTGTTTTTGGGAAAATGGTAAAAAGTATTTTGTACAATGCATAGTATAAAATGGCTCTTCTGGTTAGCTGATTTTGATAAAAAAAGTTGCTGTAACATCTCGGGCGTATAGTTGTCTTAAATTTGAAATTTCAGTTTCATAGAACTTTTCTTTTACTTTCTAGACTTCATACAAACACACACACAGAAATACATATCTTTCCAATTTGGTTACTTGGAATCAGGGGACCCTAAAATCTGATGTTTTTTCAATTTCAATCAAATTTTCACGATCGCAATACTTTCCCTCTCTATCAATACTATCACTCATTTTTTCTCAAATGTTTAGCTTTCCAATGGTATATTATAAATCTATTATTTTACAACTATTGTTATGTTAAAAAAATATATATATATATATATATATATATATATATATATATATATATATATATATATATATATATATTACCCATATCTTTTACCCTAAGTCACTAAAGCTCACATATAGTTTCCTCTATATTATTTTAAATAAACTTGTCATTGAATTAATGAAAAAATAATTATTATTTATACCGAAATTTAGTAAAGGAAAGCTATACTGTAATAACTCTTATTAAGTAGTCGCTAAAAAGGTCTATTAAGAATACTTAGAATCTAAAAATTTCGTAAATAAGTTCTTGTAAAATTTTCATGTTGACACTTTAATTTAAAATATTCTGGTAAAAAAAAATTGTTTCCACTACAATAACATGTGATATCAATAATTTTCTGAATAGTATCAAATGGAGTTACTACCTTTAAAAAAAAAAAAAACAACAGAAAAATAAAAAAAGATCTAATTATACTTTACGACATATATTCATGTTTTATTCTGCGTAAGAGAATAAGCTGGCTAGTGTTATATAAAATACGAGTTTAGTGAAATAATCGTTCTATACTTACGCGATTACATAATCCATGAAGAAAATGGAGCGTCTTCTTAACATCAGGAACAATGCATGTTTCATGCTATTTGTTTTATAAAATGTTATAAAACATGTATTACGTTCTCCTCCACGTGTTTTGCTGTTAAAAAGTTTACTAAATACAAAAGATGTTATCTCAGATCAAAAAAACTCTTTTCAAAAAACCACAATTTGAAAGAACAGGTTATAACCTTTAAGATATGAATTTGCTGACATCAAAAATTAGTTTCGGTCCATTATAGAAGTTCAAAAGTCCACATATTTGCTCTTTGTTAACATCTGATATATTGAGGTATAGGAAATTATAAAAAATAATAATAAAAAGTTTTAGAATATTAGTCTTTATCTTTAAGATTTAATGTTTTGGACTTATTTCGTAAAATTTGATTAAGTTATAATTCTTTCTACAGATAAGAAGAAAGAGTAAAGAAAAAAAATGTAATCATTTTAATAAACTGTGATTGAGGAAAAGACAGGAAAACTGCTTATTAATTATTTTTATATTTCATAAAAAAATATTAGAAGGATTGTGATGTAAGCTGTAAGCTTTATATTATCTATAATTGAGACGATGATTTCCAAAGGTACAAAAGGACTTTTTTTTACAGAATCAATATTTTGACTAATGTATATTCCAATAAGCCATCATATATCTTCTTAGGAACATCAAGTCCTTTAAAATGCGACTCAGAATGCAACTATCTCTAAAAGATACTATGATGACTAATTTAATTTCAGTAAATCACAAAAGTTTAATCATTTCATCTTATTAACATTGATAAAAAACGGGTAAATATACGAGTTTAACAAATTCGATGTTCAACTGAAGGAGAAAAGCGCAAATTATTAATTTTTTTTTTAACTTTAGAATAGTAATAAACATGTATAATATACCGTTGGGAAGCTAAATAATTAAGAAAAAAATGTTATTTTATACACACAGTTGTGAAAATAATGTAATGCGCTCGATGATAACAGTCATACGTTACATCGTCTCTCAGAATTTTGCTTTTTTCAGTAGGAATTCGCTTGAATTCAGTCTGGAGAACATCACTAGACCTCAGGAATACTACGGCAGTGAATATTGGAGAAATTTCGGTAAGCAAAGTTATAATTTACTTTGTACAATCACGAAAAAGTCAAAGGAGGGTCACTGATCAGCTGATTGCCGCTAGCTCGGCAAGCTCGGGCTTGCTTTTCTTTTACTCATCTTTCTTTTATCTTTAATTCTTATCTCATTATTTATTTATTATTATTATTTTCTTAATCCATGAGATATTTTCATCAAGTCATGTCCTCAAAGTCTGCAAGTAAAAGATCTAGATCTGCAGGTTCTAACTCGTCTCCCACAAAACAGAGACCCCGCCGTGAACAAAATAAAAAAATGATTCCACCAGCGACCGCGTCAGCTACCTCATTGGGATCTGAACCACAGCCCAGCACATCATCACAAGGAATAACTGATGAATCCCCGTTTTTTACACCGAATCCATTTGAGATCCTCCAAAATGAAAAAGAAACCATGGAATCTTCTCCTATACCCAGGGAACCACTACCTCCACCAATATTTGTTAAAAATATTAAAAATTTTAAACTGATGTGTGCGCATTTAAACAAAGTAACTGATCCAAATAGTTATTATTGTATAAGTAGAACCAATGATACTAAAATATCTCCGACTACTGCTGAAACCTACAGAAAGATTGTAAAATATCTGACTGAGACCAAAGCTGACTTTCATACTTATCAGCTGCGCCAGGAGAGAGCATTAAGGGTCGTAATCAGAAACCTACATTCCTCAACACCCGTTGAAGCTATCAAAGAAGAACTGACAGAATTAGGATTCCAAGTGAGGCAAGTCACCAACGTTCTAAAAGATAAAAGTCCACTGCCTCTATTCTTCGTGGACTTGGAACCATCAGCAGGAGTCGAAAAAATCTATGACCTCAGTAGACTGTACTATACCCGTGTAAAAGTTGAAAAACCTTACACAAAGAAAGAAATTGTTCAGTGCCATAACTGTCAGGCATATGGTCATACCAAAAGTTATTGCCATCACATACCACGCTGTGTGAAATGCGGTGAACAGCATAAATCAGAAGAATGTACACGATCAAGATCAACACCCGCTGTATGTGCTCTGTGCCTCAAGGACCACCCGGCTAACTACAAGGGATGTGAAATCTACAAGAAACTCAGAACCAGATACCAAAAACCTCAGGATCCGAATGAAACAGCTATTCCAGTCAGAAGCAGAAGAGAACCATCTAAACTTGTAAATTCCAACGTATCATTTGCCCACTTGCTTGGAGGTGGGAACCAGAGTCATGAAGTCGAGGCCCTGCCGGAACAACGTTTTCCTCAACATTCTCAATCTATTGTACAACAATCTATCCCTCAAAATTTACCTGATCTTCAAAAAACTCCTCAACATCAAATTTCTCATATCCCTCCACCATCAAACGTCACAGATCTTACCAGTCTAATGTCATCGTTCATCTCCGAAATCAAATCTCTTGTTATGCCGCTTATATCACTCCTTACTAATCTAGTATCAAATCTAATCCCTGCCTTGAAAAATCCTTAAATGACTTCACCTAACTCCTTATCCATTCTCCTTTGGAATGCGAATGGTGTTAGAAATCATACTGACGAACTGACAGCGTTGTTGCAAGACAAAACAATCGATGTTGCACTTATAACTGAAACAAGACTAACGACTAAACAGTACTTCAAAATACCGCAATACATGACATACCGTACTGACCACCCAGACGGCAAAGCCCATGCCGGTTCTGCTATCATTGTCCACCAATCCCTCTCTCACCATTTACTCCCACTTCCCACCTATGATTTCCTACAAGCCACAGGTATAGTAATTAAGACTTTTTCCTTACCGGTAACCCTCACATCTGCATATTGCCCTCCTAAACATTCCATTTTCAATTCCGAATTTGTATCCTTCCTGGATTCCTTAGGAAATCGTTTCATTCTGGGTGCAGACTTAAACGCCAAGCATCAGCAGTGGGGTTCCAGAACCACGAATTCTCGGGGACGAAATTTGCTGTCTGCACTCAACTCCCGAAATTTTAATATCCTGCCTCCTGACTCCCCTACCTACTGGCCAACCGATCCTAACCGCAATCCTGACATCCTCGACTTCTTTATCCACTGCGGATTAGGCTCCCTCAACTTGTCTGTAACTCGCCTTGATGAACTATCCTCAGACCATAGTCCACTGATCCTAAAAGTATCTCTCACTCCAATTCCGAAACCCATTCCACCATCATTCATCCGAGGCCCTGTCAACTGGAACCTTTTCCGCCAAATCCTGACCGATAATATTGACCTCAGAGTAACCCTCAAAACCCCAGATGACCTAGATAATTCCGTCTATTCCTTTACCACCGCCATCCAACAAGCTGTCTGGACTGCCTCCTCTCCTAAACACTCCAATATAAATCCTCACCAAAATCATTTTCCACAACATATTATAGACCTCATCCATACCAAACGCCGAGCAAGATCATTATGGCAGCGCACCCGACACCCAACAGATCGCCGCTCCTATAACTTCTATTGTAGACAATTGAAGAGGGAGTTGGCGACCTTCCGTTCCCAGTCCTTTAATTCCTACCTCTCCTCTCTATCAGCTCGTGATAATTCCCTGTGGAATGTCACGAAAAAGATCCTAAAATATCATCAAGTTTCCCATCCTCTCCGACGTGGTGATGACTCCTGGGCTGCGTCTGATGAAGATAAAGCCGAGGAATTCGCCACAAACCTCTCCAAAGTATTCACTCCTCACCCGGAATCCCACATCAATCACACCGCGACAGTGCAAGACTTTCTTATGTCACCAATTCCACTTTCCCTACCTCCCAAAGCTATTAATCCCTCTGAGGTCAAATATCTTCTCCAAAAACTCACCCTCCGTAAATCTCCTGGACACGATCTCCTTACTCCCCAGATCCTCCGACAACTTCCGCAGAAAGCTATTATATTCCTTACTTATATTTACAACTGCATCCTACGCACCACCTATTTTCCTCTGTTATGGAAACATTCCACTATCATTCTTTTTCTAAAACCAGGCAAACCTTCCAACAACACTTCATCCTACAGGCCTATTAGTCTACTCCCCATCCTCTCAAAAATCTTCGAAAGGCTTCTTCTTAAACGTATCCTACCCATATTAGAATCTCAAAATCTTCCTTCCCATCAGTTTGGATTCCGTCCTCAGCATTCCACAGTTCAACAGGGGCTCCGAGTTGTAGACCATATTTCCTCAGCTCTTGAATGCAAAGAGTATTCTTCTGGTGCGTTTCTGGACATTGCGCAAGCTTTTGACCGGGTATGGCACACTGGATTGCTCTTCAAGCTGAAAACCCATTTACCCCAGTCTCTATACCTCATTCTCCGATCCTATCTCTCAAATCGTTCCTTCCGAGTTCGCTGTGGTGTAGAATTTTCTAACCTTTATCTCGTTGAGGCCGGTGTTCCTCAAGGCAGCGTCTTGGGACCTGTCCTCTACATCCTTTACACTGCTGATATTCCTACACATCCTGATACCTTTCTGGCAACTTTTGCAGACGACACCGCCATCCTATCATCCAGTTCCAATCCTGAAACAGCATCCTTAAACCTACAAAGACACCTTTCTCTTATCGAAGACTGGTGTAATGCTTGGCGCATAAAGGTGAACGAAGCCAAATGCAAACACGTAACCTTCACTCTTCGACGAAACTCCTGTCCGCCAGTTTACTTCAATTCCATTCCAATTCCTCCTTCAGATACAGTCCGGTATCTTGGCTTACTGTTAGACAAAAGATTGACTTGGAACCCACATACAAGACTTAAAAGACAAGAACTCAACCGACGATTCGGACAGTTATACCGACTACTCAACAGAAAATCTGAACTTACAGTTGACAACAAATTATTAATCTACAGGACAATACTGAAGCCCATCTGGACCTATGGACTTGAACTGTGGGGGACAGCTAAACGTACTAACATCAAACGCATTCAATCCTTTCAATCCAAAGTCCTCCGTACAATAGTAAATGCTCCTTATTATGTTTCCAACTATACCTTGCACCACGACCTTAATGTTCCTTTTATTTCAGACCTAATTCCATCCAAATTTTCCAAATTCCACCAGAATCTCATTCATCATCCTAATCCTCTAGCTCAATCCCTATCCAGCTCCATTCATCCATACAACCCACCTAGAAGGTTGAAACGGCAGTGGCCCCGCGACCTTTTGTAAATATATTGGAGTTCTAGCACTGGCTAGATTCTCCACTCAATGTGATGTATGTATGAGTGTGTGTATGTGTATATAGGTATAAGTGAATTCTTGACTTTATTGTATTGATTCATTAGTGTGTATATATTTTATTGTAATTTTATCCCGTGTAAATATTGTATGAATGTAGTATGTATGATATCTTTCAGCACTACTATTGATGTCCAAATTGGGACAGATTGTAATTTTTCTCAATAAAATTGTTGTTGTAAAAAAAAAAAAAAAAAATTTTTTTTTTTAACTTTAGAATAGTAATAAACATGTATAATATACCGTTGGGAAGCTAAATAATTAAGAAAAAAATGTTATTTTATACACACAGTTGTGAAAATAATGTAAACTGACAAATAAGGCATAAACGTAAGGTAAATCGTTCGTACAAAACGATTTATACTGCCATACTATTTAATTTGAAACACAAGTTTCCATCCAACCCCATTTTATTCTTCAAACTTTTTTTTTTCAAATCGACTTTATTTAAAATTTCTTAATTGATTTTCACAACGGAGGTAAGTGAAAGTCGTATATTGAGCACCAGATTTTTGTTTTTCATAATTTTATCCAGCTAAAATGTTTTTTTTTAAATTGAGCCGTTGAGTTCCAAAAGGTATTCTATCCATTCTAGGAAATTTTACAGGAAGCGCAAAAAATTCTCATTACTATATCATATTATTTTATTTTTTTATTAAGTGATAATACAATCTGCCACCTTCTGGGGTAATGAGTATTACAGATAGAAGAAATCATTTATCCCATATGTACATTGCAAATAAAATAAATAACTACAAGAATAATTAATACAGACTAAAGAAGGAAAAAAAAATATATATATATATTATAAATATTATAGAAAGACGATATAGTATATATAAAGAAAAAAATATATTATTAAACCAACTTATTTAATTTTTTTCGCATTCGAATCTAGATTTTTTTTCAATATATTAATAACACTATACTAAACTTAAGGAATGAATTGATTTTATGTGCCGCGTTATCTTTTTGAAATTTTCTTCCCTCACTCCTTCAGGCCTTAGGTTCCAAAGCTTCCCCCCCAAACTACCAACAGCCAATATAAGATAAGAATGACAGCTGATAAGCTGGTTTAGGAACTGGCTTGTCAACTGTCACAAGATGGTAAAAAAAAAAGAAAAAAAAAAACCTGTATAAAGAATAAGAAAAAAAGAGGAAATTTGAGGAATTTACACATATAATATATAACTACAATTCATTTTTGTCAACGGAAATTGAGCTCATTTGAATATTTTAAAAAATGAGCTTTTTGAAAGGTGCTCCGTTTAGATTTATATATTTCCACGTATCAATTTTTTACAATAGCAAAAAAAAACTAAAAATAAATTTGTGTATTTTTTTAAGATGAATTACTTTCCAGCCAACATACTACCGGTTCTGAACTCATTTGACTTACGGCAAATTCTTTTAAAATGTAAATGAGTTATGAGCTAATAACTCATGAAGCATTTTAAATTACTAATTTAAAAACGTACTAGTTTCTAATAGTAAATGATATTTTTTTTTTTTTTTTTAAAGTTATTACTTTTTTAAAATTAATTTATGGTATATTATTATTAATAATAATAGTGTTAGCACACCAGAAGGTTTCATGCCGATACGACTCAACTTTGCATTCACAATTCAATCCAATTACTATCGCCCAAACCCAAATATCAGACTTGAGATAATCATCCACATACGCCTCGGCATACTCCTTGGACGCTTTCCTGCTCATATTTAATTTTTAGGATTCGTTCTCCACGAACCGTAACAGCATATCACCGCTATGCTAAAACTGCATTTATACTACCATAACTTCATTCATTTATTGTGACAACTCGGACTACAAACAGTTTTACAAATGGAGTGTATGAAACAATTGAAACTAATTTTTTATTGGGACCTTTCGCTATATATAAACTTCCAGCTTACATGCGAAAAAACAATATTTTTTTTAAATATCATCGATGTTGAGTCGGTTTATTATATAATTAATTTCTTTATGAAGTCAGTTGCTGTCTAATAAAAATTAAATTGGATAAGATTTTTATTAGGTCACGCTATAATATCTATTAGAAATTAATTCCTTTTTGTCGTATTATTTCATTTTTATTCATTTAATTCGTTCCTATTCATCATTTAAAAAATTATCATATTGCATTTTCTTTCATAGATGGGAATTGCAGCAATAAATTGCACATTGCCACGAGTGAAAGAAGCTGATGAAATAAGTGCCGACCATGAAAAAGCACCCGACACATCAATTAGTATGACTTTCTGATGCAACATCTGGTTGGAACAGTGTACTACTTTCAAACATATGGTTCCTGTCGATATTTCTCTATCACCAATGCTGGAATATACCTAAAAAAAAAAATATTTCTTTTAACTTTTTATCTATGGCTAAAATTACTTGAGATTTGTATATATATATATACCAAACGTTGTTCTGCCATATAAATTATGTTGCACCTTATCGCGGTTTTATCAAAAACGATGCAAAATTTAATGTGCTTTAATATCATGTAGGTTTCATTATTATTGAAATAATCTGACAATGCTTAGATTCGGATATTTGAAATTTTCTCCCTCTAATGTACCTTTAATTTTGTATAAAAAAAAAAAAAAAAAAAAAAAAAAAAAAAAAAAAAAAAACCATAGCATCTTATTAGGATCTTATTAGAAAAAGTTTTTATTAATGTAATTTTTGTTTTTTTGAACTTAAGGACAGTAATATTGATGTATAATATAACGTTGGAAAGCTAAAGATTTTTAAACAAATATTAAGTGACGAATAGGGCTTAGCCTTAACAAAACAATTTCATATTGTTATATTATTAAATCTAAATCATAATAAACTGAATAAAACTATTCATTTACATAAAATTAACCTTTTTAATAGTTCTTAAATTGATTAGACTATGTAAGAGAAAGTAATGTGTTGGCATTCACCTGATTTTTCTAAAACGAATTAAAGTTAAATCATTTAAATATTGTGTAGAAAAAAAGTACTAAAATGGTGATTAAAAAATAAAAGGGTGAGGGAAGGAGGGTAAAACTTGGGGTTACAAGTATTTTTTACTCCAAATAAAAAATAAAACAAAAATTGAAAACAAAAATAAAATAAAATAAAAAAATTCTGGATAGGGACACTTTAATCACCAGGCGGTATGAAATATACTTTATGACTGTTTCGGATATATATTTTATGAAATATGGTTGAGCTGTTTCGGAAGAGTACCACGACAAACCGTGACACCAGATTTTTAAATGTTTAATTACAAATAACAAATACAATTCTGTTTTTTACGATCATAAAAATCATATCTCGCGCGCAACACAAGACTTTCTCTTACCTCCGTTGTTAAATCAATTTAAGAACTTTAAAATAAAGGTAGAGTTGAGTAAAAAAAGACAAATAATTAAATTTAGCTTTACTGGAAACTCGTGTGTGAGATTAAATAATATAAAATATAAATTTTTGTTTATATACAATATTCACTTAAATTTAAACCATATTCGTCACTTTACATTGCCTTCCATACTTTTGTAAATAAGATCATATTTTTCATGTTTATTTTTCCAACAGTATATTGTAAATGATATGCAGAAATAATCAATAATCAGTCGTTTAAAAATATTTTAATTTTTCCGACGTTCGGCTCAAGCGTTGTGAGCCGTCATCAGGGAGGGCATCAGTGAGGCATGTCAAGCATAAAAATGTTCATGGTACACTACTACTTTATAAAGTAATAGAAATTATTTACAACAATAATTGCTCAGTTTTATCCGCCTTTCATCACTCTCCATAAACCACTATATAGATAAGTAATATTAAATTTTAAATATAATAAGAAATTTTCTAAAATCTTTTAGTTTCCAACGGTATATCATACATTTATATTACAATTCTTTCATCCTGTATATTTAATCGTTTTTCATCAATGCTAACTAAATTAAATGTTTTTTTCGAATCTACAAAATTAAACATATTTAGAAGAAAATTTGAAAAATCAGCATTCAAGCCCTGTCAGTCAGTTTCAATCAGAATGAAACATACATGATATTAAAACATATTAAATTTTACATATATGTAGCGAGTTTAATGAAAATCGTTACAGCCGTTTCTAAGAAATTGTAAAAAATTGCAAAGTGCTCTTCTGGTTTGCCGATTTTTTGTGAAAAAGTGGCTGTTACATCTCATTCATATACGCTTATAAAATATGAAATTACCTTTTTTGATCTAGACTTTCCCAACAAATATAGACCATCTAGAAGTTATTTTCCGACTTATTCCTTGAGTTTCGGAATTCTTTTAATCATTCGAGTCATTAAAAGAGGTTTCGTGGTGTATTTTCTTGTCTGATAAAAATATGCGTAATATTTTTGGAGATCTTAACAAACACCGTGTTAGATGTGATAATAAAATTATGTAATAGTCTATTTTAATAAAAAATAAGGAATTTATGGAATAACAACCGCTATCTATATTTAAAAATAATTCCTTGCTTAAACCATTCTTCTTTTGTTTGTAAGAAAAATTCTGTCTTGCGCAACTTTTTTTTATTATTATTTTTTATTTTTTTTTGTGTGTGTGTAACTACGTGATTAATAAACCACACTAAAAAAAATACATAAAGATAGCCTCGACAGAGTACGACTACTGTCTGTCATATAATTTATGGGTCATTATACTGTAAATATGGTTAGGATTTGGGTGCAATGTTCAACCCTATTATAAACTTTACTATCTTATCTTAAAAATAAAACTCGATTGTGATAAAAAAAAAAAAAATCAGCCTATTTCAAATTCAAAGCAATTTATATGAATTAAATTTTGCTCGGTAAGAAAAAAAGTGTAATAAACATCGCATTCTAAATATATAAAATAGTTGTTAAAAAATGATAAAAAAAACAATCCGGAACTCTGCATAGGAAGATATAAATTGTTTGTTCAGCTCAAACAAGACATTTCATTAGGTAATACAGATTATACCTAACTTGTAGTTACTTTTAATTCTTCTTAGATTGCTCTTCGATTAAAATTTTAATTATAATAATTCTATAATGTTTTAATTATTAATCAGATACAATTAAATGCCGCTCATATTTACTTAATGGAATTTTTTCTTCACTAAGCCTAACAACTTTGCATGCCCATTTGAGCCACTTCGATACTACAACTACATTGAAGAACGTATAAATAATAAAAATAATTTTATTAATTATATCAATATATTCTAAAACACCGGAAGATCTCGCATAAATATTAAGGTAGATTATTAGGTTCCTTTAATTAAAATGATCCATTTCATTCAACTCATTTTATTTTCTTATTTTTTTCTCCCTACGTTTCGGCCTTTTGCCATTTTCAAGGATCTTTTTATATTCCATCATGCACTCTACATATAATATATAAATATATATTTTGTCATAATTTTAAAATAAAATAAAACTATTACAGGCTGACCAGCCCTGTCCTGGTTGTTATCATCCACTCTAAAAATATTAAGGTAGATATTCGAGCTGAATAATTTATTTTATAAAGACTTAAATTTTTTTATTAAATCAACATGCCGTTTCGGGATCTTCTCCCATCTTTAGAACAAATACCCTGCTCAGATCTGATGTTTTACCTATTGACTACTTTTTACTGATTTTTCTTTTTTAATTTATGTATTATTAAAAATGCTGGCAGGAACAATGAAATCGTTTCTAAAACAATTTTCAGAATGGTAAAAATAATTAATTCGTAAATAACTTTATTTTTTTATATGTATTTATTAAGTTAATTAATTTTTGGTGTGGAATTCTAGAACCATTTTATTTTAAAAAGTATTATATTAATGCCAATTTATGGATTACATTTTTCTTGAAAAATAACGTCACTTTTATTATTACAATATTTTTTTTCTACAATAGCATTAATCCGAATAAAAGCTCATTAATGTTTCTTCTGTAAGAATTAGACTCACGAAACACACTGAAGTTTCAGTTTAATAAATTGATTATGTATATTAAAATAAAATAAACTGCTTTTTTTTTTCTTTTTTTTTTAATGAACGCTTATTTCGATTTTTTTTATGAAAATAGTATTTATTATTTCAAGAAATTTGTTTTTAATTTGCGAAAGAACTAATTCTTTCGTTAATTATCAAATTCATTCATAGTTTATATTTATCCAAATAAAGTTTTATTTCAAATATTGGGACTTTACGAGAAAATTCGATATTTAAGTCGTGTCAGAAATTATTTTAAAGAGAATAGGACTTGAAGCAAAAGATCTTTTATTATTGATTTAAACATAAAAAAAAATCAGAAATTTTATAACAAATTCCAATAGGATAATGAAATTATAGAATATTCTGAGTGTAGGTTGTTTTCACCGAAATATTAAAAAAAAAAAAAAAAAAAAAAAAAAAAAAAAAAAAAAAAAATTGAATTCAAATAAGTAATGCAAAATAGCTTGGGTTTGTCAAGTGTATATAAAATTTAACTTTTTTTTTAAACATTAATTTTTATAATGTCACAAAACGTAATCCGATTCGCATACATTTTATTTTATCCTGGTTGGTAATTGGTCTTACTGGATTTAACCTTGGTACGACCCAAATACCACGACCTTAAAAATTAAATGTTAATAAAAGAGGAAAGGATTAATTAATAAAGATGTGATTTTTTAATTTTTTTTTTTAATCACTGCTTACTCAAGGCCAAACAAAATATTGAACTAAGCATTTTTGAGAATTAAACCCATGCATGTTTATATCTGAGACCGTGGCAAATATTATTTTTACTCTAGGTTTTTAATGATTTTGATGCTTAATTTTTTCGCTTTGAGATTTTATAATTAAATGAGAATTTTATAAGGGAGAAGAATGAGAATTTACAAAGAGAAGACCTTATTCTGTCATCTAACTTTCTTTTATAAATATGCATAAAGGTTGTTCAAAAGCCATCAAATATATGGGACTAGCCATGGATAGAAGACTAATTAAAATAAAACTTTATTGCAATGTATGTTTTCAAAAACTAGAAATGACAAAGGTTCCTATTTTATTTGGTTTGTTACTATTTTATATTTTAAATTGACTATTTAAAACACATTTAAAAGGTTTGATTGAGTTTCCGTGAGAATACCATTTATTTAATAGTAAAAGACATCGATTCATTAAATAATTTAAAAGTTAAAATAATTAATAACAATGTTAGTTTATAGATTTATAACAATTTACCATTAATTTTAACGAATTTGTTACGTAATATTATTTCTAAAACCTTGCGTAATGAATGAAATAATATAACTTGCACGATACTGTACGACGGTGGCAACATTGAACTATCATAACCTCCCTCTTTACTAATAGCATATGTTCATTAGTTTATGGGCTAACGAAAACGTAATAAGAACTTTTACGAATTATTTGATTGCATATTAACTTTACTAAAATCCTGAGCTTTCCAACGGTACATTGTACATCTATATTACTACTAATATTTCAGGAATAATTTTTTGATGACTTGGTTACAGATAATTTATTTTTCCTTAGTAAATAAAAGCTAAATTAGAATGCTGTTTACTCATGAACTTTTAGGAAAGAATAGCCTAAATTATAGGTATAAACCACATGTCCAGTGGTTTAGAAGGAGGCCAAGAATCGCGGTATCATTTTATTTATACATATGGAGATACTGCAATAAATATTTAAATAAATTAATAGGAAATATAATTTAATTCATATGTTTATAGCCATCACCATTTTGCTTGATATGATAGGGTCCACCATATTGAAGGGGGTATCGTTCTGATTAAACATATCGTGAACCTTACGAAAATCCTTCGCAGATTATGGCGGGAGATAGGGCTTACGCAACGTTGGCTGTAAACATTGCAAATGTATTCCCAGCTGTTTACATTTAACGAAATTACATTTCTTCCCCTTCCCCTGACGTCTTCATTGCGTTCGAGATTACGTATTCTCTTTGCAATATTCAACAGTGGCATTTAGCTAGACTCGAGCGAATCCTCTATCGAAATGTACATCATACGTGTCTCGCATCTATATCATTTTATATATATGCTTATATATATACTGACTAATTATCTTTTATAACAGTGGTATTGTGGATAATAGATAGTCCCGCATCGGGCGGAAATATCTGCTTGAAAACATTTAGCTGTGAACATCGATCTATTCATGTAAGTTCATTTTGATTTACAATTATCGATAGTGCTGGTGATTCACTTGTAAGAGCCGCATTCTTTGTCATATTTATTAGCACTTATCCCTTTGGAATTTATAGCACAGTCAATATATTCTCTATATTGTATAATCTATGATACAATTATTTTCTTTTTGTTTACTCCATTTATTTTGTTTTTTTTCAAAGTTATTTCAATAATTATCAGAACAATTATTTTATTATTGGAACATTTAAAAAAATTTATTATTATTTTTTTTTTTTTAGGAACTTTTAATCGATCGATGTATTAATAAAACATTATAAGCAATAAAATATAATAGTTTCAAACATAAAATTATTATATTTTTTTATTACTTGAGGTGATTCATACTCACAATACATTTAATATGCGGTTACAATAGCGGTTATGACCGCGCCCAAATATTTCATAAGATATCTTATTCACTCATTTAACTTTTTTTAAAAGAATTAATTGTGTGTATATTTTATATCATAACAATTAGATAAAATAATTAAACTTGCTTAGTTAAACGAGTCGATAAATAAATATTTTGTGTAGGTAGTAATTTTTTTTTATCTAATAATTAAGCTTTATTGCTGGAAAAAAAAATAAGTTTTTTTTATTTACCATAATATGAGTCTAAGTTTGCTTAACACTTCGTTAATATGAAAATGTATTTTTATTTTTCAATTTACTGCACGATCACGTTTCTTATATTAAATAGACATTAATATTTACTTTTTTTTTTTTTTTTTTTTAAATCGTCTTAAAGATGATCATAATAATTTTTATTATTTATTTATTTTATGGGAACTTTCCCCGTTCCATCCTCTAATAAAACGTTGAAGGCAATCAAATAATTTTATTATTGGTGCTGTAATAATTTACTCTGGTCTTAATAATATAACAATAATTAAGCTCGTAAAAACTGAGCTATTTTTACGTATTTTGTTTTATTTATTTATTTATTATTATTTTTTTTTTAATAGGATAATGTCAGTCGGAGTTTGCTTAACATTTCGTTTTGTTAATATGATTTGTTTTAATACTCTACGGCTTAAAGTTTGTTCTTATATTTCTAGGTTTTTTCGAAAAGAAATTAATTTAAAAGAATTTTTTTTTTTTTTTTTTTTTTTTTTATTTATTGAGCAATATTACAATCTGTCCAATTTAGGACATTTTTAATAGTGATAAAGTACAACATTCATACTACATTCACACGATATATACAAAACTATAAATTTATATAATAATAATAATAAAATATACATATATACAAAATAAAATCAATAAAAATATATACAATAGTCACTCATACCTATATACAATTCACAAGCATACAGCACGTGAGTGGAGAATCTAGCCAATGCTAGAACTCCAATAATTTAAAAGAATTAAGTTAGTATTATTCATCACCTCATAGTCGAAACTTTCAAGATATAACCCCACACCTAAATCGACTAGGATTAACCCCCAACAAAACCTATTAGTATCTAATCTAAAATTATAAAACTTATATAATCCAGAATTATTTATTATATGAGAAATGGAGCTTTTGTTTCAAATATGTTTAAGTACGTGTTTCGCTGGTGTTTAACAACTTATAAGAGACAGATATGCTCAGACTTAGTGAAAATATATCGGATATTTAGTTGTACATACGTAGCGTCAAATTACAAAACTTTATATTATTGAATTTGCGACTGTATTGCTTTTTCAACGGCGTTCCATTTTTATTTATTTCATCTTCATACTCTTTTGAAAGAAAATTGAACATATCCATTCTTAAAAATTCTTATAGAATCCAATAAGAATGAACCAGTAGTCAGGTGGCGTTTATGCCACGAAAGCGCGTATCTTTAAAAGATGACCTCTTCGCAAAATGAAAAAAATTATGAAAATCTACAGTACTTCGAAATATGAAACTAAACTTTCATCCAACACGTGTTCCAGTGAGTCGGGTCCAACAATGACGTCATAACTTGATAGTTATCAAATGTTTCTGACCTGATTCCCGCTTTCTCGACCAAGATGATCCTTACTTCAGGGTCTTTTGATACAATCATTTAATAATTGATACATTTTGATTTAAGAAAAACTTTGTCAAAGTTGAATATGATTAATTTATAAGTTTTATCTGAAGCAAACTACAAGTTCAGCTCCTCTTTTGCAGCATTTAATTTATCTTTTGATCTCGCCAACAGTCTGCAAGTCCACATCAAAGGCCTCGAAGTATGATGTCAGAACTGGAGAATATAACTATATTCCAACGATTCTGACCAAATAACCTTTATCCATCGTGGTAAACCTATTACTTCCTGCCCCACACCTATCACTCAACTTGTCTCTGTTTAAAAAATCCGATACCTTGACAAACGCCACACTTATCGTAATCCTCAAACTAGATTGAAACGACAAGGAAATAATATTCGTTTTCGGCTACTTCAACAGTTCTAACTTAAACCTTCCTCTTGACTACAGAATGCTGATCTATATGACTAAAATAAGACCAACCTGGATTTACGGAATTCCTCCCGTATCCGATCCTTCGAATCCATAATTTTCGTAACAGTCACGAATAAACTCATCCATAGTGACATTAATGTTTCATATGTAACTGATTTGGACCGAAATTGGTTCCATTCCTTTCAGGAAAAACTTCATTCCCTCCCTAAACCACTATTTCTATCCCAGCATCATCTTCAATTCCTGATTATCCTCTGGTGCGTCTAAAAAAAAATATGGCTCCGAAACCTTCTCATTAAGTTTTTTTTTTTTTTTGAGTTCTGCAAATGGGTAGCTTCTATACAAGTGTATTATTTCCTCGAATTTACTTTACATAGTCCATAATACAGTTGTAAATGTCAATAAATATAAATTTTAAAAATAGAAAAACTTTTTAATTTGAAGTATTTTTTTCTAGAGCTCTGTTGTTAAGCCATATAGGATCGCTTTCCCTTACAGTTCTCAGTTTCTTGTCGAGTGGCCTTTTCTATATTTACTGAAGGCGTCGGGTTACTTACTGGGTTTGTTGTCCCCGCAAGTGCTGCAGGAGCACAATTGCAGTGCCCTTCTTAGATGACATGTTCTCGCATCGCTCATACACTGCATAGCATTCTCATAACCTACTGATATTATTATGCAATAATGTGGCATACATAGCAATAAAAGGCATACAATTTAAAAAATCTACTTACGTTTTAATCCAAATTTCGAAAACAAACATTTATAACTGCTAAGAAGGGACACCCAACGTAATAAATTTGTTTTAATCGTTTAGTTAAAATTATTTTTTGGTATAAATACTCATTTATAACACCGCCATTATGCCTATATTGACATACACGATTGAGCTGTTGTCCACCAACAACTGATCCACCAAAACAACTAACTTCTTTTTTATCCAAAATCCTAAATGCTCCTTGCCTTGTAACCATCCATAATGATCTTCATATCCCATTATTTGCAGGCTTAGCCCGAAAGAGATATATCTTCTTTAATTCCAAACTTAAATCCACCACTTCTCTATATATTCCTGATAATCCTCCTAGGTGGCTGAAAAGACGATAGTTTCGGGACCTACTAAAATGTTACCGCTGGTTAGTTTCTCTACCAGTCTTCATCAAGCCCAAAATCAAGTAATAATTCTTCACATTTTTTCTATTTTTTATTATACAAATGTAAATTTAAATAAATAAATAAATAAAATAAAGCATTTTGGGGTAAATTTAAAAAATTTCGGATTACCATTCTGTTATGACACTGATTAAGCATCATTTTTGCTTTTTTTTTAGATGGTTGCTAGCTCATTCTCATAGTCTTTGAGTGTTAAAGCGTCACCATATCCAAAATACTTGTGCTAGTAATTGTTTAGTTGAAATTGTTTCTTAAAAAAGCCTTTAAATTTTGGTCAGATATTTTCCTATGGCCCTTAGATAAAAGAAATAAAGAACCAACTTATAAATAATTTTCTCAACTCTGACACTGTAAAAATAGTTAAGAAGCATTCTCTGAAGAACTGGAATTCCCAATTACCCCAAGTTCAGACATATTTTATATCTTAATATAATGTTTTATTACCGATTAAGCGACGCCATTATTCTTTATATTCCTTTCTCAGCATTAATTATCTTTTGACCACATGGTTAGTTTTCCCCTGTTGCCCTATATAAGACGTCTCTGTTATTACCTAATCACCGGTGGGGGTTTCGTCCAATTTTCGTTTATAAATTGCAGTCGGGTCGTGTTTTATTACGATCATTTGAAATACGCGGACCAATAATTATTGCTTTTACCAAAGGTTGGGTGATTGCTGCGGTTTTAATATGTAATTCCTAAGTCGAGAATGGCGATCTGAAAAAGATGGCCTTGTGGTTTGGTTCAAGACGGATTAACCTTCGACTTCGATTCAGCTTTCGACTGAGTTTGATTTTTAAATGTTACTAATGAAAATAATTAATTGTAAAAAATTATATAAAATGTTTATAATAACGTTATATTACCATATTTTACTGGACATATATGCTGCAATGTTATTATTAATGTTTATGAAAAATTGTAAGGCCTTTATTATTTTTTCATAGAAGCCCTAATAAAATATGAAATAAGAAACTACTATTTTAAATTAGAGAGTTGATTCGTTGACTCCTTAACATCTTATTATCTTAAAAACAGTAAATATTCATTTATTGTTAATTAATAAAGTCCCAGTGGAACAGGCCTCCACAGACACTTTCATCCACTGACTGAGTACAGGCTTCAACGCAATCATAATAAATAAGATTAAAAAACCTCCCGCCCAAGCTTCATTTTATCCCTCGAATGACTGCAGGTCAGCTCAGAACTAATTGAATTTCTTCATTACTAAGACCATAACATCCATATTGTCATTTCGTTGTATAATCTTGTAAATTCTTCAATGGTCACATCTATACTCAAGTAAAATGTTGTAAGAAATAACTTTTTCTTTTAAATTTTTAGAAAAAAAAAAAAATAGTGAGCTGAATAATTATAAGATCGAAAATAAAAAAACATTTCACGCTTAAAACCTCCACTTTATTTCCTCCTGATTTGGACATTACTGATGATAAATTTTATTACTGGTGGAAGAGAAAAACGCAGGTTATCCCAACCCAAGGATGATCATCTTCTTCTTCCAGTGGCGCGACAGGCCGTGTAGGCCCTGGGCCTCGCGGTGTAAACTCCTGCGAGTTTACACTCACGTTTCACGATGCAATTTTTACTGTAGGGTCATCACTCCCTACGACTAATTTTGTGAGTGGCCACCCTTTGGCTGACGGGTCTCACATACTCGGGGGAGAGGTTATGAGTGAATCCACATTTTTTAACATCCTTATAAAAGCCCCGCCGGGACTGGGATTGGAACCTGTAGCATAAGAGACTAGCGGGCTAGCCACTCTGCCACGGACTCCCCTAAGGATGATCATCAGTGACAACTATTTTTGAAAAGCATAACTCGTGTTTCGAAATCGTAAATAAAACTTTACGAGGCAATATGCCTGGGAACGTTTCTCTAAAATCTTGGTGAATAAACATTATTGACAATCATTGCTACTTCCTCTTAATTTTTCTTCTCTTCCCCACGTCCTGATACAACCTGCTTTCGAAAGAACCTTTCTCAGAAGAGTCGATAAAGCCGATAAAAAAAAATAGCAAATAAAACCACATTAGGAGTTATTTTTGGACTTCTAATAGCTTGTGTTGTCAGACATATCTCCTTTCTTAAAAGGATCATTTCTCATAGTTTTTTTTATTGTTTTAATCGACACGATAAGACCGTGGGTCAGTCCCTTCTGTTGAAAAAGAACTTATCGGTTAACATCTTTTTTTTTTTTTTTTTTTTTTTTGACCTTTTAGTATTTATTCTTATAATCTGTCCCATACGGTTTAGTCATCACTTTAAATCCACTTTTGAACGTTACATGTTTTGTTTTTTTAAATAGACTAGTTATACTACTTAATTATTATTTACTCATCCATTTTATAATCGAAGTATGACCTATGAACGTAGAAGCAATGTCTGGCTAATTAAAGTTGAAACATCCCATAACAATCCGCCATCCGGGAAAGGGTTTATTTTGAATACACAAGTACGGATGGTGACGAAGTGGGTTTGCTTCGACGGGGTGCTTGGAATTTACATTAAAAGCATACTTCTTTCGGACTACGTATGAAAGAAATGGTATATTAAGGTATCGGTAGGTGATCCTATTTATGCAAAACGAATAAAAGCAAAGTAAGCATCGTATTTCGGTTTGTAAGGATTGCATACAGTAGTTATCTGATGGTTTATTGGAGCCGTAATGATAAATCCCGCTTGTCAAAGAGACCTGATAACTTGTATGAACAAGCATTTTGCTAAACAAATATTAAAATTATAAATAAAATTAAAAATCCTGTACCTCTACATCACATGAAAGGTTCTTGGGCTCAATACTTTAAGGTGGTCGTATAATCTAGGTTTTTCCCGTCAGATTTTAGATACCCACTTTATAGAAGCTGTATGTGTCCCAGGAGGGTCTCCATACCCCAGTTTGCCTACAGGGCTGAAATAACAGAGTAAATAATTCTGCAACAGCCAGGATTCGAACCTGGGATACAGTAAACATTCGACTAGTGCTCTCTCTACATGACCATGCTGTTCCATTTAGATGATAAATAGTGAGTTTAGATCTTAAAGTTAAAGTAAAAAACAGAGGAAAATGAGACTTTCCGTTTAGAATCATACAAAAACGATTTAATCATTATAATTCTCCGCCTCTGTTTGGAGTTTCACTCCCATTTTATACGTGAATTTTTTTTTCTGATTTCACAAGATGAAAATACTTAATCGAGTCTTGTAATTGATTAGTTGACATAATTACGACCGTATTTTGCAAGAGAACTTGGTGTAAAATAATGATAGGTTTTTGAAAGAGTAGAGGAACAAGTTTCGAAACCTTTTTGATGCAGGAAGTATCATCATGAAGAGTTAGGGTACAAAAAATAATCAGGGGTAGGTGTTCACTAATAAAGGTACTCATGTCGGATTCAACAAGTAATCGATCTAACTTTCACTTCGCCTCCTCTTACATGGTAGCTCATAATTGTGTACACTAGTTTACTCCTTCCTCCTTCCCACATATTTCTCGGCAATGCTCGTTATAAAACTATGTTGAAACTAGAAACCATTTCATTCGCAAGAGACAGATATAGTAAAGAAACGATAAATGCATTGATAAATAAACAACATTGTCAAACACCTGTCAGGATTCGGTTGAAAGTGGAAGCTAACTTGATTGGGTCGCAGGAATCTGATCCGACACTTTCCGGAAGAAGATTTGTTACCGTTGCGAACCTCAACCTTCGATCATACCGGAAAAAAACAGTGGAAAATCCGATTGTG
Organism: Piezodorus guildinii; assembly: GCA_023052935.1. Classification (NCBI taxonomy): domain Eukaryota; kingdom Metazoa; phylum Arthropoda; class Insecta; order Hemiptera; family Pentatomidae; genus Piezodorus; species Piezodorus guildinii. Next base: position 32,947,581 of record CM041295.1, on the reverse strand, counting down.
ATAAGCATTAGCAAAGGAAATCTGAATGAAAGAGCTCATTCAAAGAAGGAGGGCGGGTAATTCTAAGTCATTTCTCTATCATATTTTATCTTTAACGAGCTGGACCTTTCATAACACTTCTGAGACCCTATAATGGGATTCGAATATTCAAGTGGAAGTTTTGAAACCGATTTTTTTAAATGTGCTGCAATATCAAATATCGCGGTCTGTGAAACGGAATGAATTATATCCAAGCCTGTTGGAAATTGGAAGGGGAGGTCGGAAGTGCTATAGCCACGCCAGGAACCTCCCGCGAAGGCAGTCAAAGGGAAACCGGTTTTGGCGGAAGATCAAATATTCCCAGCTGGGGAGAGGGGGGGGGGTTGATTTATATTCCTGCCTGCTCCTCTGATGGCATCGCCATTATTGAGAGGTGACGTCACAGATTATAGCCGCCAGTGGTACCACCCTTGCAATTATTTCATCTCCGCTCTAGAAATTATGTGTTCAAATCTGATCAATTTTTGCCCAACTTTCTAATTTAGCGTTTGTTTCCGGCTCTACTTGTCCCGCTTTCCCACAGTTTGTGTTTTTCCCACTTATGAACATTTTCATTTTCAGAAACGTGTTTTTCTCCATTAGTTAACTCAAAATTTGGATTTTCAAAAGAATTCTAAGTCAAAGCAAACGTTAGTCGAGAGATGTTCACCTGCAATCCTGCAGGTGGTGTGTCCGTCGGATATCTAATCGTTGATTAGAACTATAACTCTGAAAAGGAAAGCCCACCTGTCTATGTATTTTTCTCTTATTTCTTATTCGGGGCTTTCATATTCCGCTATTTCTCCAAATAAGAAAAAATAAAAAAATACAGCTCCGAATTCGCCCAATGTTACATTGAGCTATACATCATTATACTTATTATTAAGATCTTAACATATTAAAATATATCTTATTTGCTAAAAATATAAATCTTTGATAATAACTAGTCTCCTAACTGACCAGCTATTATCAAAGAACAAGTGTAAAGCTGTAAAACAAGTGTGATGATGAAAATCAATCTTGAATCAGAAGACATACTCCACTGTATAGAGGCACATCTATCAGGGCACTCAGTTTCTATTCTTGGGCAGACAATTATTCAGTTTCTGAAACAACCTCCAATAACAGATCCATTATTGGTAGCAATCCAAAGTCAGAAGAGCCGACTACGCGTTTGTATAGTTCAATTTAACCATGTAATCGTTACATGAGGGATAACGGCGTTGGTAGCAATTAACACACAAGTATCAACACAAATCTCGACTCAAGATGAGCTTGTGTTAGTGAGTTTGTATATGGGACAGAGAGGAGCAGACGGCGAACGTCTGCTGGACGGACAGTATGCAGGCTGCCGCCGCGCTGTCTGCTCTCTTCTATCTACTCTTCGTTCAGAAAACGTTTACTTGCTTCAAAACTAGTTCTACCCCCTTCCTAACTTTCCTGGAATAAGACATGTCAGCAACATTTTCCGTTCTCTGCAACTTTCTATACTCGTACTTATAGTTGCCGTTAGCTAAGATGAAGTAAAAATACATTCTCTTGCACTTGTGCGGCGACCTCAGTTCGAAGACGGCGCGCTGTCCGAAGGAGGCGGGACAAAATCCCGGTTTGAATGAAGTTATACCGGATACATTTTTACCTACGTACAGAGCTGGTCAAAAGTTTAAGACCATCTATGGTTTTCTTGAATTAATCTGTTTTGAATTTTTTTGTGGTAATTTAGAGCTAGGAATTTTTCTCTTTTTTTTTTTTTTTTTATTATGTGGGTTGCACTACGCAATTCGAATGAAAAATTATTACTTTAAACCGTTCATTATAGTTAAGTTTGCTTGTATGATTTTTATGTATTTCCCAACTTGTATTTATCTCTACTACAGGTTGTTGTTTCGATTTGTTTCTTGTTGTTTGTTTTTTTTGTATATATTTGGATTTATTTATTTCCGATTTTATGTAATTTGACTTTTTTTTTTTTTTTTTTTTTTTTTTTTTTCTTACCCTCTGGTTTTATTTTCGAACAAAATACAAATACAAATATAATATGTATAGCTGTCAGATTTGTCCTTCTGTTACCCGGAGGTATTCTAAAGAGGATTGCTATATGCGCTGGATGCACTAGTAATCTTTCAAGGGCTTCTTCTAAGCCTTTATTTATCCATTGCAAAATGGGAGGGACCATTCTTCAGGGTTTTGTAATTTGACTTTATCATTATTGTCTGTATATATTGTATGAATGTGTACTACATCACTATTACTACTGTTCATTATGTAACAAATTGTAATGTTTCTCAATAAATAAAAAAAAATTAAAAAAAAACAAAAACGTTCTTTAATGAAAAAAAATAATCGAAAATACCTGTGCTTACAACTTTGGCCGAGAAATCAAACTAAGAATAAAATTTATTTTCTCAATTCCCCTTAGGGGATTACTGGACTATAAATAAAGCTCCAGGCACAAAAATCACATTGTTTATTCTTTTTTATTTGTATCAAGTTAGAACATATCACGTGTCTCGGTAATAAATAGAATTAATCAAATTATTTCTTGTTATTTATGGTATACAAACCTTTCTTACACCTAATTAGCAAATTTGTTTATAACTACAAATAATAATAAGATACCTATGTTTTATTTTGGTATTTATAGAGGTTATACATGATTTATTTATGTAAGCCGTTGGTGGTCTCAAAGTTTAGACCGGCAGCGTACATCTTGTTAACGTTCAATTGTCACCAATATTGAAACAAATGTTTGTTACTAGTCGTTTATACGAGTTACATCGAAATAGCTAGTGAAAAATCGATTATATGATGAACGAACCTATTTAATTCGATAAGATTATCCCAAAACAAACATTTATTCTCACAATATACAACAAATAAACTACATTTATTTAATTCGTCCTGAAAAATATTATCCTGTAAATTCTGAAATCTTCCAAGCACACACTTCCCTCATATAACCATTCCAGTCGAAGAATGTGTCTTCGGACATGCCCAGATGCTTCTGGAAAAATGTGGTATTGGTCTATAACTTAACTCAGCAATAAAATAATTGATTATTTCTAAATCTAACCTTGGTCCTTCTAAGCAAGTATCTTTTTTTTTTATCCTTTTCTTTTCAATTGCCAATTAGAACATTCCCCAACATACAACTTCATGTCATTATTGTCAGAACATTTTTTGTTTTTGTTTTGGAATAATGTCCTTTCTTATGATCGAACTCACACTATGATCGATTTTTCTCTAGCTATTACGATGTGTAACCGACTAGAATTGTCTTTTAACTATTAGTTGAAGAACATGGATTACTTTAAATTGATTTAAGTGATGATTCAATGAACTGTTGGAATATTTACTTCATACATTAATCCTCCCCATTATCAGTGAATTATATACACTTACATAATACACATACGTGATTGAGTAACTGGAGTTCAATAAAAGCAAATAACTCTTGTTCTAACTAGCGGCAAAAAATATCAAAAAAGTTCCGTCACTAATTGATTTAGATATCTTACCGTTATGCAATGTCGATATGCCGATACGAAATTACTCAAAACAAAAATTTCGGCGGGCGTCCGTTACTTCCATTTATCCTACGGATAGAGATTTGTGACGAGTAATTCTTTATCGCTCTCCAGAAGAATCCAATAGATCAGGATGAGTCATAGATTATTTAGATTCAGATATTGTTTCTGGAGGTCACCAGATCAGCTGAAACGTCATTGTGACATCATTTTTATTTTCGATTATGTCCATATTTTTTTTTTTTTACAACTTCCTTAAATTACGTAACAAATAATTTATGTAATTTTCTTTTATCTTGACTGGATATATCATGTGCACAAAGATTCGTTGCTGATTCAAAACCGAGTCAACTTAAGAGAGGGACGTTTCGCCTCTTCAATAATAATCTACTGTTTTTCATCAAGTGTTCAACATCAAGTGATAAGTTGGTATCCTACATATTCCAAATCATTTCCGTATAAAAAACTCTCTAAAAAAAAGGAATGAAATTATTATATATCGTATGAATAATGTAATTAAATTATTATATAAAATAATTAGAACAATCTACCTTTCGATGTTCTTTTCCACATTCGGGATATTTTATTTGTTCTTTTAAATCCTAAATGATTACTCCTTCTATTCGTCCCTTTACCTCCATCATTATTAAATCATTTTCTCATCAATAATTATACAAATAGTTCTTAAATAAACAAATATAAAACTTATTTTAAAATGAGTCGATCTTCTGTGGATTTCAAAATGAGTTTCTTAATTAATTTTTTATAATTTATTATGTATTAACGCTGTTTATGTAATTGATCTATTAATTTAATTGTTTATTAAAGTACGGCAGTTGAATAAATTTAATATAATTTATTAGTGTTTATTTTCTGTTTAAAAGACTTTTTCGGACCGGATTCGAGGTGCTCCCAGGCCGGATTCGAGGTGCTCCCGGGCCGGATTTGTAGGGTACGATAATTCAACGACTACCGACTTACAGATTAAATTAATTAAATTTTAAAAAGTATTAACAGAATACGTCAGGAATCAGTTGGGTTGTTTGTCTTAAAGGATATCTCAACATCAGATACGGCTTTAACAACTGAGGATTAATGACTTTGACAACATTTACCATCTGATGAATGGAGAAGGGGAGGGGCCCCAGACAGACAAAAGGGTTGACAGAAGGTCGACAAGAGGTTCTTGAGACAGACCCGACTGGAGTAAGCGATGACAGAGAGGCGTACTGTGCGCGTCTTCTCGGATTGATGTTATCGTCCCTCTACTGAATGCTCTCTTCACGGCGCCCACATGTCTGCCAAACTGACCCCAGTTTCTGAGCCTTCATTTCCCCTTCAATAGCCTCGTATTAATCTTTTAAATGGGTTCATATAGCGGAAAATGGGCTTACATCATCCGCCGCGAGTCATTTGAATCAGAGCTTAAAACTACGTTTAACTGTTGCATATACATATATATTTTTTTGTTTATTATTTTCAATAATGAACCTTTGTAATGACAACAAATTAATTAGTTAAACTTTATTTACACAAATTAATTTATTATTTATAAAAATTAATTAAAAATTAACCCCCGGGATTACTTGTAGCTGGGTGGTTAGCATAACAGCCTCATATGCCAAAGGTCATGGGTTCAAACCCGCAGGTGGTCCTAGGATTTTTTAATTGGAGTAAAAAATCCTTAGTTATGCCGTCCTTCGGAGGGGACGTTAAAAGGTGGTCCCGAGCCTGTGCGATGTCAGATGCTCGTTAATGATCCCTATTCTAATAAAACCTGGATAGGCAAAATTTAGGACTCCCACTGTAGCATCGTCCGATTAGCCATAGTAGCATAAAGTGACGTTAAATAAATAAACAAACAAACAAAATTAACCCCCTCTCAACATTTGAGATCTTGCGTTTCAAGATATGTAGAACCCGAACAACTTATAAAAATATATCCGTTTGTCCGCCGTACGCGTTCCGCGACTTTTCTCCGAAACTACTGTATCAATTTTTTTTGTTTTTAAATTTGGCACATAAGTACAAAGCATCCAACGATAATCTCAATCTAGACGTTGATATCAGCCGATTTTTTTTTAAATTGGCTGCCGATTAAAAATGATTTAATTCAATAACTCGGTTATTTTTTAACGTAGAGAAAATGTTTATTAGAGCTTTATAAGCAAGAAACCGCGAATAATTATAAAAAAATTAAATTAAAATTGAACCCATAAATACGCCATTAAATCGGTTATTTTTGAAGATAGAGAAAAATATGTATTAAGTTTTAGAATCATAAAAGACCGAAAAAAAAGAAATTATTTTTAATTTTCTTACCTATAATTATTTATTAATAAATAAATAAATGCATACAATTCTTCAGTTGATTATAAAAAATGTTCATAATCAATATATATATATATATATATATATATATATATATATATATATATATATATATCAGTTTTTTTTTATTACTACCAACTAATAGAGATGGTTATTTATTTCAAACAAGCTAATTTGAAGGTTCTTTAGTGTAGGAAATTCGGTATTTAAAAGCTCTCTGACGTTTTCTATGAAAAAAAATATTACCTGATATCAAATACTATTTAATTATAAGTTGCAATGTAGAGTTTAATCGTTTTTTAGCTAGACTTACCGCATAGACATACAGTGAACTTCTTAATATAACATATTTTGACAATTCAATACAATGACTGGTTTTATGAGATAATTTGAGATGTGAACACTTCTTCTCAAAGTAATGCAGTGTTTTATGTATATATAGCCCACAACCTGGTTTAGAGGGACGATTGTTTTAAGCATTCTGTCAGATCGGTTGGTCCAGTTTTCAAGCAATGGGCAACTACGACTTTTTCGTAGATTTATGTCAATCCCTTGCAATAAGGGAGCTGAAACTTAAAGATCCATCTCATACCGCTTTCATATGTCATCCAGACGATACAGAGGCTATCTAGAGCGAGAAATAAGAAGGCGGGGACGTCCTTGCTTTCGAAGGAAACAGGCGAAAGTCGTAGCAGACTGCCAGGCGTTGGCTCGGCTGATGAAACCACTTGCGTCAGCCCCGAGGAGAGATGTAATTACTCTAAATCACTCCCGCAGTACCGACTGTAATCGCTCTTCGGTTTCAATGTCCATCCTTCCAAAGAAACAGTTATGCCATGACCTCTTCCTCCGGCCATCACGTTCTTCAGCCGCGAGCTGGTCCAAGAGGCAGGAAAACACGACTGAAAGTCTCGACCGTTTCAAAGTAGATGAAACTGACTATAAAATATAAATAATAATTACTCTATATAATTTATATAGGCTTAATGAATCTTAACGGGACTGAGGAGAATATAAAGAAATATACAAATAAATTACAATTCATTGGGGTCAGTTATGGTGTAGTCGCTAGCATAACAACCTTATATACCCAAGGTCGCGGGTACAAACCCGGTGGATGGAGTCGTTGCGATGTCAGGTACTCGGTAAAGATCCCAATCTTAATTTACTAGAATTAGCAAAATTTAGGACACCCACTGTAACATCGTCCGATTAGTCACAGTACCATAAAATGACGGTTAACTAAACAAACAATTATAATAAATTAAATATTTATTAATAATATTTACTTAAAAAAGATGTATTACTTTTCTTTTTTTTTCATAAAACATTTGATCAGATATATTACAATTTGTCTCAAATGGACAATAATAATTGTGCTATAATATCTAATTCATACAATATTTACAGAATAAACAGCGGTACAGACAAATTACATTAAACAAATGTGTATAATAACGAAATATATTAATAAAATAAATTCATGGTTAGTAAATAAATAAACACTCTAACATACCCATATTTACAATATTTAAATTCTGCTGGGAAACCCTGAACGGGGCTCGTCCCCCCATTTGTGGAGGAATAAGCAGAAACCGGGGGATTCCAGCGCCTCCCCCTCAGACGCGTCACTGGTGCAAGCCAGCGGAAGCTGAGTGAGGGCGCCATATCCATTTCTTATCTAGTATTATCAAATGATGCTGGCATTATATATCCTCTAAAATGTTTCTTGAATCTTTTTTAAAATTCTCATGGCAAGCTTTAAACATGATTATCATATGACAAGAGTAAAATGACTTTATGCTTTTTCCCATCGATATTTCATGTAATTAATTAAATATAACAATAATTTAGTATCTAGAGGAGGCCGTTTCTTTTCATTTTTCCAAATTAAAAATAATAACGAATAAATGATAATAATAAATAACCAAGTTTAGAAAAGTGATCACTATGTTTCTATATGTGTTCATTTAGTAAACAAACAAAAATCACACGAAGCTGAAAGAATATAACTGATATTTGTATATACCTGAGACGCTACAGCACCCTATTCAAATATTTACTATTTTCTCAAAAAAATAATGATATTGATGAAACTTATTTTTTCAATGTAGACTAAAACATAAGATAAATCATCTCCTCATTGAAATAATGACAAGCTGTTGGCTTATAAACAGTACAATTCTCGATTTGTACTGAAACCAAGAGACTTCATAGGCTGTAAATGTACTGGTTGTATAAAAAAAACCTTAAGAATTACGAAAATATATTATCCAACATATGAAAGACGTATAAGCTTAAGTGATTGTTTAAGATTATCTCAATTTTCATTCGTCTATTTTTGAATTTTTTTTTTTAATAACCGCACCAGATTTTATGTATGAATGTAGACATATGACTATAAATAATTGTTTGGGTTTACATCTCGAGGCACAGAACTCCAGTTTGCATAATTCCATCAGAGGTTGTCCGTTCCAATTGCTCGAATGAACCTATTTTGAGGAACTTTTTTCTTTTCTCTCTTCTTCTCAAAGGTCCAGTCGATATTCCACCCTTTTGCTGAAGATGTGGTGATACTCTTTCTAATCCATATCCCTCACTCATCCTCGTAACATTCATGTTTGAAAAAAATGGACTATTAAACCATTTTTTCCAATCCCTCCTAACCATTAAATGATTGGTGATGGACTGCAGTATAACAAGTCATACTTTATTGTAATTTTTACAGGGAATTTTGACAGGAAGATATATTGTTGCAGACCGGTAGACGATCTGAGCCCTTAGTGTATAGAGCCTATGCTTCTAACCCCTGGGCTATCATATGTGAGTACTGATAAAAAATTAACTAAATAGTTACTATAATACTAACCTCCCTCCCCTCCTGAAATTACTAACTAAATAACTAAATCAACAGGGTTACATAAATACATAAAATAAAAGAAATTAATTGCTTCAATCCTGGAAGGATTTTTTTTTACATTCATTGATCTATTACGAAATATATAGTAAGAGGAAGTATCGCGACCGCGAAAATTTTCGAATTCCAGTTTTCAACGGAAATAAAAGTTTTAGGGTCCACGAGTCTGAATGACTAAGTCCTGCAAAAACCTCTGTATGCAAAAAAGTCCCACGAAACTGAAATTTCATATTTGAGACAACTATACACCCTAAATGTTATAGAAACTTTTTCATCAAAAATATTTAACAAGAAGAGTCTCTTTATACCATAAATTTTGCAACTTTTTACGATTTTCTCAAAAACGGCTCGCACGATTTTGATTAAACTCGCTATACCGATGTAAAATTTAATGGGTTTTGATATCACATAGGTTTTATTCTGATTGAAATAGTCTGACAGAGTTTGAATGCTGATTATTTTCATTTTCTTTGTCTAAAGTACCTTTAATTTTGTATATTAAAAAAAAATAACCACATCATCTTATTACCATTAATAAAAAACGGCTAAATATTCGAAATGAACGAATTTGGTAACTAACTAAACGAGAAAAAAGCAAAATTTTTTTTTTTTCCTTACAAAAGAATAATAATAAAGATTTATAATATAATGCTAGAAAGGTAAAGATTGAAAATTAAAATATTATATAAAAAATTGTGGAAGGTAATGTAAAGTGAAGAATAGGGCATAAAATTATGTGATTATTGTGCATAAGAATGTTATATTATTTAATCTAAAAAATATATTTCCAACAGAGCTGAACTTAATTCTTAAACTTTTTTCAACTCTAATTTAATTTAACAGCGCTTATTTTTTTAACTACCGAGGTAAGTGAAAGTCGTGTGTTGCCCGCACAAGGTTAGTTTAAAATTTCATAAATTACTCACCGACATAGGCTCAGTGAAATCTCTTTATAGCGGTCATAAATGGGTATAGGCATTGCAGAGCGTTGCCCGCAGAGAAGTGGTTTATGTGTTCACTAAAAAAACGAATAACTTAACATCTGTTAAACAGTATATGACTTTTTTTTCCCCTATTGACTGTTATGTCTATTGTTAAGAATCAAAAAATGGTGGTGACTTAAAAAAATAATGTCCATTGCAAAGGGGTTTAAATTACTTTTTAATAAGTTTTTAAGTTCATCTCTATATATTAATTACATTTTCACTTTCACTTACCTATATATGGAATATATAGTAAGGGAAAGTATTGCGATCGTGAAAATTTTCTAATTCCAGACTTCAACGGAAATACGCGTTTTAGGGTCCCCTGAGTCCAAATGACCAAGTCCCAGAAAAAGGTCTGTATGGTAAGCCCAGCGCGAAAACGAAAAGTCCTATGAAACTGAAATTTCATATATAAGATAACTATACGCCCTAAATGTTACAGCAAGTTTTTCATCTGAATCAGCTAACCAGAAGAGGTAATTTATATTATGCATTTTGCACTTATTTACTGTTTTCTCAAAAACGGCTATAACGATTTTGATTAAACCCGCTATGTCGATGTAAAATTAGACAGGCTTTGATTTAATTTAGATTTAATTCTTATTGAAACAGTCTGACAGGGCTTAAATGCCAATATTTCAAAATTTCTTTCTCTAAAGTACCTCTAATTTGGTAGATTTTATGAAACTGACCATATCATCTGTTTAGCATTGCTAAAAAACAGGTAAATATATAAGTTGAACGAATTCAATATCCAACTAAAGGAGAAAACTACAAAAATATTTTTCTAATGCAATTTTGATTTTTTGAGCTTAAGAACAATAATATACCGTTGGAATGCTGAAGATTTCAGAAAAAATATTATCTTTTTAAATATACTATAGTAAAAGGTAACGGAGAGTGATGAAAAGCCGATAAAACAAACTGATTATCGTAGATAATGATATAATAGATTATTTAATAAACACATGTTTCTATTAAAATCCAATGTAAATAATTCTTTAACAATCTATTTCGTTTCTAAATTTGTTTAAAAATTCTTAATTTGATATACATAACGGAGGTAAGTGAAAGTCGGGTGTTGCGCGCACCAGATTTTTGTTATACCTAATGAAACTATCTTTGCTACCATTCGTTAGTCCATCTACAAGTCAGAACTAATTGTAAGCATATATACGTTTATAATGTTCATGAAATATATAATAATAATAAATAAGGAATATAAAAAAACAGGTTGTGATCAGGGTTCGGAAAAAAAGAAAAGAAACATGCAAAATTATTGACATGACCTGAAAACATCAAAGTTTTGCTTAATGAAATCAAATCCTCACTTTCTTTCTCAATTAATGTTCCATGCCAATGGTTAGTATGATATCAAGTGTAATGGTTTAATGGTTATTTAATCCGACTACTTCATCCCACCATTGCTGGTTTAAGCGCTAAGTCCTCACCATCAAACATTACTTCGGGCTTCAAATAGTTTGTATTTCAAGCGCAAAACAGACAATATCTTCACTCTTTAATGAACTGCTAAATAAAAAATTTAACAATTAGCACTAAAGTGACACACTAGGTTCAAAAACAAGAAGTTTTAAGCATCATTTCCCTCTTAACGACCAGATACACTTCAACACCCAGCATTAATCCTAACACGTTTTTTAAAACCGTATTTTTTTTAAATTTACGACTATCCTTACATTGGAAGTCATTGGTTTAAAAGCCATTAAAATGACCGGTTGAGAAATTGACGTTGGGTAGGAAAATAAAAAAATAACTAATGATTTCTATTCATACGAGACGTTGGCTGGGCAACATCTTATTTTCAAACCGTAAAATAATTAATGGGACAAGGTAAAATGTAGAATTGGGAGATCCTGTGGCTGTGTGACAGGCGCGCTAGTCCACCATGTCGGAGGTTTTAAGTTCTAATCCTGGTCCCGGGAGGACTTTTTCGAGCATGTAATCAAATTGGGAATCGCTCACATCCTCCCCTGGTATGTGAGAACCGTCAAGCAACTGGTGGACACTCATAAAAATAGGCGTAGGTAGGTATTGATTCTATCCTATAAAATACAATACCATCGAGAATCATGTGTGAAATCTTAGGAAACCATCAGATGGGAAGACCTGTCGCGCCAACCGAAAAAAAAAGAAAGGAAAAAAAGGCAGAATGATTACAAACGGATGGAATGATGACTATATGCTTCAAGGCATTACGGAATATTGAATGTTTTAATCTTGATGGATTTATATTACCTTGGAAGTAATAAATAGTAATTAGAATTTAAAAATTTAAATTTCATGATCTATTTTTTGTATTTCTTGAGATATTAGGGAGCAGCGTGATCTCGTGGATAGAACACTAGTCTATTGTTCTCCTTATCCTGGCTATGGCGGAATGATTGTTTGTTATTTCGGCCAAGGTGCTAACATGCTGTTGATAAAGTTGGTACTCAAAAACTGGTATAAAGCCTGGCGGCTGATCGTGATCTCGGACTATTTATCTCATGTACAGAACCCAAAACCCTTCATGGATTTATGAGGTACTGGATTCTTGAGATGTTAAGGATTTATTTTTTCAGCCGTTTTATGTTTTCCCTCTTTCTTATACCTTCAGATTTTTGAAGATATTTGAATCTTATACCCCATTTCATCAACAATCAACTTTCTGCTTCCTTACGTTACCCATATGAAATCTAGTTAGTTTTTTTTTTTTTTTAAATCTCTTAAAAAATATTCTTCTGTTACTTTTTCCTTTTAGTAACTTTACTGTTTTCGACATATTCTAACTGAAATTCTGTTGCTGGTTTCCATAAACATGTCTCTAATGATCGTATTATTTGCTCCAGTGCTAAATCTGAGAAATCAGACAATGATTTGCAGCTCTGTACCGTTTTACACTTTATCGCAGTTTAATGTATTTAACATGTCAAAACCTTTGCTACTAATAATAATAATAATAATAAAAGGCTTACCGAACCTGAAGGTTCGATGCCGATACCACCAAACTTCGCCTGCACAGACTCGTCCAATGTTCGCCGGTCAAGCCCAAGCCCCAAGATCAGCCTTAATGCAATCCTCCCATCGGCGCTTCGGCCTACCTTTCGGACGCCTACCAGTCGGTTCAGCGAATACCAACTTTCTCAGAATCCGCTCCTCGCCGAGCCCAACAACTTTACGCGCCCATTTGAGTCTCCGCGATGCTATCAACTCAATTATATCCACAGGGTACAAACTCCGTAATTCCGCGTTGTGCAACCTTCTAAACTCCCCAGTGGCAAAAAAAAACAAAAAAATTTTGCTACGCAGTTCTTTTACACTTTTGCTTTATCTTTTTTTTTTTATTTATCATCAGGAAGGTCCTTTATCCATCTCAATACCATGCGATCTTTCTTATTTCTAGAATGGAGCCAAAACAGCGAAACTGATTTTCATTCATTTTTATACTGTATCATTAAACTGATTACGATTTTTTTTTTAGGTATTTAAAATATTTATATTTATTTTATTAACATTGAGAAGAATGAAATAAATACTTGAATTTAATATTTTTGTTGTGTAATATATAAAGGTGTGTATTGCACAACGGAAATATTAAGGAATTGTTTGTTTTAACTAATGGTATTTAAATAATAGATAGATAATCTATATTTTTTTCCTCATTCTGTGTAGACGATATTAAAAGTGTTCTGTTCCTATTATATCATTTACAACATAATCCGTAATTTTTCGGATATTGAGTAAAATTTATCACTATCGGAGCATTTAACTCAATTAATTTTTTTAAATGTTTATAACTGATAATTTGATATAATATAATTGATTTATAATCTTATCAAATCAATTAGTATTACAAATAGAATCTTCAATTTATCCATGTCTTTGACATACGCTTGTGATGCTAAAACTTTTTTTAAATTTTTACTTCTCTTAAAAAAAGTTAATTTTAAACAAGTTTATCGCATGTTGGTTTAACTTTTTTTTATTATAATATTAAATATGCACAAAAGTTTAAAAAGCCCCATTATTATTGAAATTGTAAAGATATAATTTTGATTAGTGAATTTCGAGGAATAAAAAAAGCACTTTTTCATTAAATTAGTAACTTGTAAGTCTAATATTATCAGTTGAATCTTTTTTAAAGTCGATAATTATTCTTACGATTACCTACTATGTGAATTGAAAGTCGTTATTTAATTATTGCTACCACTTATATTTTATTTATTTATTGTTATATTATTGTTGACCGCCATTCGGATAATCTTCTTCATGTTGGTTTCTAGTATTTGAATATATGATTTTCTTAGAAAAAGAGTGCCAGAATATTAACATTTTCGTTTTTTTTTTTTTTTTTTTTTTTTTGCTTGTAAAGTTTTCAAAGACAGAGATATGTACTGAGCCCAAGACTCTTCATGGGTCGTAGTGGCACAGTTTATTTTTCTTAGTTTTTTTATTCATTTATTTATTTTTTATTTTTTTATTCATTTATTTATTTTTTATTTTTTTATTCATTTATTTATTTTTTATTATTTTTTTTTATTTTTTTAGTATAAATACTTATCCAATATAGAGTACTGTTTGTTGAGCATTAATATTTTTATAATGATTTTCTTCTTACTGTTAGAGCATATTTTAAAAAGACTGTCTTAATAAAGATAATTTTTTTATTCAAGTCAGGTAATTACAGAGTAATGGATGTGTACTTCTGAATAAATAATTGAATTAATTGAAAAAAATAAATATAAATGTATTATACTGTCTATTAATTTAATAGACAATAATAGTAAATTTGTATTTATTATATTTTTTAAAAATAGTATATAGTTATATTTTTCAATTATTGAGGATTAAAAAAATAAAAAGTTAATATTATCAGTATTTAATGATACAATGGCGTCTGTTTATTTGGATATGTTTATAGCCTAATCATCGGTCCATTTTTTTTTTTTTTTTTTTTTAATATGAGGACAATTACATCAACATTTAATCGAAGCATAAATTGAATATTTTTTTAAAAGGAAAATATTACAATTATTTTTGGCATTCAAAATATAACTAGTTATTTTAGTATATTTTTCAAATGCCCAGAGCAATATTAGAGCTAGAATTAGATTTTTTTGTACGACAATGAATATTCCTTTTCTAACAACTTAGAACTATTTAAGCATATATTTTCATTAGTAAATTTAATTTACCTGGAAATGACTGATCAGTGAGAAACTTTATACTACAATTAAGTTTTCTCCTGCTTTTTCATACCTTAAATAGTTCTAATATCAAGGATAAGTGGGCCAGTTCTGAAAGTATCCTATACCAATGAGGTCAGTTCCTCTTAGAGCTAAAGGCAAATGAACTGGAACTAACCAGTGGGTAAGAAATTGACTTAGTTTACGATGTAAATTGTAAACTAGTTTTAGCAATAAATAGATAGATTTAAATATTCCTATGAAAATATAATCTCAAATATCAGTTGAAGAACAATTTAGAGGACCACTGACCAAATAGAAGATCAAATGCTGGAACTACATACTTTTTTTTTTTCTAATGATTTTATTAATTGATTAGTTGAATCGATTCAGTAAAAACATTTTCCTAAGTTTTGGGTTCAACATCTTAAAACGCTCAAAGATTCCACTTTAGTAGAAAAGGTTCATTTACATTACCGTCATAAGGCCGTTGCGTTTTTAAGGAGTAGAGCAATGGGACTCGAGCAAACTATCAATTCTTCCCTTACCCAATCCTTACACTTCAAAGTTCTCAACGCTCCTTACTTTGTCACGAAGAAGCTCGTCCATAAATAGCTTAATATTCCATATGTTGCTGACTTTGCTTGAACCGAACTTTCATGACAAACTCCATTTCCATGCCTTGCCATTAGTTTCAATCCTTGCTCCCTCTTCGATTCCTGATAATCCTCCGAGGCGTCTAAAAGAATATGGCCGTGGGATCTTCTGATTTAGAATTCCTATTGGAGTACTCCCAGTGTGTAGTGCCTCCACGTGTATTTAATGTTATTCATTGTATTATATTTCCAACACATTTACTTGATGTATTCCTTAATACAGTTGTAAATATCGATAAATAAGTTTTTTTTTTTTAAACATGTTAATGATCTGATAAAAGATCTCGGAAATCCAAACAGCCGGATTTCTGCTTTTGGATTCCTCTTTTTTAGTGTATGACTGATGTTTTCTTTCTTCCCATTCCCGAACCCGGGGTTTAATTTCTAGACGCGCTTATCAGATCGGTTAGGCCAACAATGCGCCACGATGCTGGGAAATACGTTTCTTCAACAGGCAACAATAGCTATGTCCTTCCATTGTGAGAACTTGCTGCCAGTATTATAATTCTTCTCCCTCTTATCCTCCTTATCTCGATGCAAAATCCAATAAGAGACTTAACAACTCCTTCACCTCAGCCAGTTCCATTGTTCGAGCCTTATCGAGATCATCGACTGTACCTTGATAAATGAACCAACTTCTTTACTGTACAATTGTTTCGCCGTAACGATTCCTTCACCCGCTATCCAGTGGCATTGAGCCCATAAAATGGAAGAATAAGTAAATGAATTAGATAATCTTACGGCAAAGTCGGCTCTCTTACTCCACACTGTGCAATGCTTAGAACTTTGCCAAATCAGATTGAAGGTAAAACTCGGATGTGCTGTCGTAACTAACTGCACAAATCGGATGCAAGGCCTACTAGGCATTTTGCAGCTTGAAATGCCAATAATCGAAAAAATCGTACAGCTGGATTTAATTCTTAGTGAAGTGATGGGGATATTGGATGAATTCATGACACATCACATGGACCGTGAGTTAGACCGATCACATTGTGGAGGAATATCGATGGTCGCTACTATGCTTAGGCCTTAGCCGGTTCATAGCGACTTCAAGAGTATATTGTAATACTTATATAGATTCTTTTGGCTTCAGATTTTATTCAGATAAATCCTTAATGAGACCTATATTTGTATGAGTTATTTTTTTATCTTTATATTTCAGATGCATCAAGAGCGAAGGGCACTGGCTGGTCTCGTGGTTGCCTCCACCCTTCTCTCGTGCCTTGTCGCTGTCCCAACGTCTCGATCCATCATGGGTCACCCCCTCAACAAGAGATCATTCTTCGACCTGCAGTGCAAAGGGGTGTATGACAAGAGTATATTCGCTAGACTGGATCGCATATGTGAAGACTGCTACAACTTGTTTCGGGAACCTCAATTACATTCGCTCTGTCGGTGAGTTCGAGAAATTTATTTAATTTTTTTAATATAAAAAATATTTTTTTTTTTTTTAAATCACTAGATGAATATAAGTGACAAAAAATAAAATGAATAAATAAAAATAAAAAATCTACTTTAATAGATTTATATTATATCATACAGTGACATACAAAAGTGGCCTCATCCGCAAAGTATCGAGAAAATTGAAGTTTTCAATGCATTTCAACAGTTCAAATTTCGTGACTGTGCGGCTAGCACGCTAGTTTACCACGCCAAAGGCTGTCAGTTCGAATCACAGTTTAGTGGAATTTTGCAAGGATATAGCTAAATAAACGGGAATTCACTCAGAGCTTCTCCCCCGGGTATGTGAGACCCGTCAGCCAACCGGTAAAGTACTCGCAATAGTTGGCGCCAGTCGCAAAAGTAGGCGCAGGAAGTGATGAATCTACGTTATAACTTATCGTCGAAAATCGCGGTGTGGAATCCTAGCCTAGGAAACTACACCCCGCGGCCAAGGGCCTACACGGCCTGTCGCGCCTTCAGAAATAAAAACATATGAAAATTTCTAAGCAAACAAGTTTTCCTTTTGAATCAAAAAGGTTTAATCAAACATTTGAGATTACCTTTTAATTAACATAAAAAAATAATTTTAAAACAGCTTCTTTTTAAAATGCCATTAAAATCCAACATTAGTTGTGTTTATTATTTTTTTTTTTTATCTCAAACAAGCCTGTCAGGGTAATTGTGTAAGTTTAATTTTTCCTGAAACAGTCAAATCAAATCATAATGTTCTTTGTTATTCTATTAATATGTACTATTGGCATTGCTGCTAATGACCCTCCCTGCCAGTAATGATGGTTTTGTTAAACCAAACTAAAACAACAATAATGGTAAATTACAAATATTAAATAAAAATATGGATGGCAAAATTTTAGTGTTCTGTACGATTCCCATTTTGTCTAATACATCATTTTGAAAAATAAATTAACAAGCATTCTCTACAGTTCATTATTTTTTGTGTCAATGTTTCTCAAATGGTTCGATATGTTCTAAAACTAATTTAAATAGTAATTTAATACAATTTATTAATGCTCGATTGGCTCTCTGCAGAATCAGTAAGATGTTATTCTATGGTGGTCTCACAAAATGGATATTGACCAATCCAAAACATAGATAGCCATTAAGGGTTGGGGAAAATGAACATGATGTATATGTCACTATAAAACTAGTTTAAATATTACTATATAGTCTAAATAATTTAAATTAAATTAAATAAATATGATTATCTTGTATGTATATGTATGTAATATCATGAGTGGTATGTTCTAAACGATAATCAAATGTGTTTTTGAGAATCATAAATATTCTTTCTCATTTACTACCTTTGTTATTTGCTTTACTATGTTGTTCTTTTTTATCTCCTCTACTTCAAGTGGGGTAATGATTTCCCAACCAAAAGTAAGGATTCTTTAGGTGGTGTAATTACGGTAAGAAATGCTTTCCTAGAATTACATCAAATTCTTTTTTTCTATATTATTTTTATTGTACAAGTGAAATATCAGCATCAAACTTTTAATAAAAACCCAGTCTCTAACTGAACATGTATTATATTTTTTTTCTTTAAAAATGTTGAAAATGATGCTCACATAGCATAACATTTACTTGTGACTTAGTTAATTTGTACGTTTTTATCTTTGTCTGATCTTGGATTAGTTATCTATTTTATTTTCATTATGGGTATACTTGTTATATTTGACATCTTATATACTATATGACTCATTTTGATTTGAAATCCTCCATGAAATTTTCATCAACAAGCCTTTTAGCAAAAGATAACAGCTCAGTTGTAAGCTCCAAGAATTGTCCGAATAAATTCTTTTCTCGTTTTTTAGGAAGAACTGTTTTACAACCGACTACTTCAAAGGATGTTTAGATGTTCTTCTACTACAAGATGAAATGGAAAACATACAAACTTGGATAAAACAATTACATGGTGCTGAACCTGAGGTTTAGGTACTTTTTTTTTTTTTTTTTTTTTTTTTGGTTTTTTTAATTTAATTTTATTTATTATTTGTTTTCAATGTTTAATTTTCTTTATTATTTTAATTTAACTCACTTTAATCCTCAACTTTTAATGCAAAAATAAATCTTCTTCTTTTTTTCCATACAAAACCATTTGCGACAATGGTAAAAGCATTTATGATTCATATTAACTTTTAAATAAATTTTTGTGACCTTGATTTTTTTTTTTTTTTTTTTTAAGTTCTTTAATTTTAGAACTTCAGTTTTTGATGATTCCCTTTTGGGTGCAATCGAATTTCAACAACAAATATACATATATAAGTTTCTGTTTTTATCAATTTTAATATATTTTTAAAAATAACATCAAAGCACCATTGCATTTTTTATATTTTTCAAAATAATATTAAAGCACCATCGCATTTTTTTATATTTTTCAAAAGATGTTATTTTACTTTTTTTTCTTTTCTTTTTTTCTCCATTTCTGTATTTTGATTTTTGAGACAGACATGGACAGAAAATACATAAATCTGAATGTATACAAAATTGGAAATTTGATAATATAAATGTTTATTATATATTTTTCCTCTGTTATAGGAATTACAATAAGGCAATTGGTAAAAGTAGTTATTATATGTACAAATAGAAAACATTTACCCATATGAATTTATTGATTTTTCTTTAAACTTTTGCAGGTCTAAATGTTTTGGGAATAAGTATTTCAAAGGATGTCTGGAGGTCCTGCTCCTGGAGAAGAGGAGGAAAAAATCTTGCGCATGGTCGAGTTTTTAGGATGAAAAACCTCCAAAATTCAACATTAGAACCTAAAAGCTTGACACTCACCATATATTCTAGTCTTTAAAATAAAAAAATAAAAAAAAATACATTGATCAACCCGTACAAGTTTCTGGAATTTTTATTAATTTATTTATTCTCTTAGAAGTAAGATTAATATTTAATTTAATTATTTAATAATTTAATACCATAAATGTATAGAATATAGCCAAGTGTATAGTATTTTTTATTAAATGAGAAATAGTATAAATGAAAGATGTGGGTTTCAAACACTCATCATTGTAGTCAAAACATGACTAGATAGTATTCTTATTAACTTAACATGACTTATGTATTTTTTAAAAATTAATAAATGAAATATAATGCAAAGTTACCCTATAGACACTTAGAATCTAGATTATACGTTTCATTAGGTCTTCATTTCCTAATATCAAGATAATTCTAAAACTAATTCTTTATCTAAGTGCCGTAAATGCACAAAAACTATTGATTTAATATTTAATTTTTTATGTTATATCTGACATTATGTATACGACATAAGCAAATGATAATCTGGCGTTATTGAAAGTCAAATTTTAAATACTCAGTGTTTTTTTTTTTTTTTTTTTTTTGT
The DNA here is from genome assembly GCA_023052935.1 of Piezodorus guildinii. Lineage (NCBI taxonomy): Eukaryota > Metazoa > Arthropoda > Insecta > Hemiptera > Pentatomidae > Piezodorus > Piezodorus guildinii. Next base: position 32,927,153 of record CM041295.1, on the reverse strand, counting down.
TTTTTTTTTGTTTTTGTATAACAATTATTTATTTATAATTTTACTATAAAATTTTTAATAAGCAAATTCCAATACACTTTTTATTAAATGTTGTTACTTTTTATTTCACAAACATAATTCATTAGAAGAATCAATATAATATCAATTAAGTGCATATCTAAGCCTAAAAAAAAACAAATAAACACTTTATTAATATTAATATTAATAAACATTAAATCTACACACACTATACCAAAAAAATATTATATATTAATATAATATATATATATATATATATATATATATATATATATATATAATAAAATATGCCTAAATAGTTAATGAAAGAACCCACAAACTACAATCAAAAGTGGTTTTATTTATGTATTAATTTAAAGAATGACAGTTAAATAAATACAAGTACTAACATGAAGAAAACTGAAGAAACATTATTTGGATATAGTAACTGATAGTTAAACTGAATGTCAGTTTTGTCATTTCTAGTCAATCATATAAAAATGAATTTGGAGAGAAAAACCAAAATGAAGAAGACTAAATACAATTCCTGTTTTATGTTTCATTTCTATTTATTTACTGTTCTTTATAACTAATGCTTGATATTGATCTTTTAATCATAAGAACTACGTTTTAGACTGAACTATAAGCTCAAGCTAATATCGATTCTCAACAAGATCTCAGTTATTTTTGACATTTGCCAACAAGTGGTGAATATAACCAAATGTATTTATTTCAAACACATAAATCACATAAACATTTACAAGAATGCCTGTCATTGAAATATATCAGCTAAGTTTTGTACAAGAATCAAGAGAAGAAACTACAAAAATGACTATATTTATAATTTTCTCAAGTGATGAAATTATCAATTTATTTTTAAAATCATCAATTAGTTTATATTTATGATTAAATTATGAAGTATTGTTGAATATATCTTTAAAACAAAAATTGAATAATAGTTATTACAAAAATTCATAATAAATAAATAAAGTATTATAATGTTTTCTACAGACATGCATTTGCTTTTAAACAAATACATCGTTAATGCTTTATCATCATTAGGTTCACAAATATGTTTATTCCAGCTGAACTTTTAAAATGAATATTCAAATGTTAGCGGTTTGATATATAATGATAGATATCTTTAAACAGTGTAGAGCTGAAAGTTCTCTGAAACTAATTAACATAAAAATAAGATATTACTAATAATCATTTTTTTGGAATAAAATGAACTTTTTCAGGAATTCTGAAATTCCTTATAAGTTTAACCATTCTAAAAATATATCATTGTTAAAATATAAAGTGTTATGTAACAAATTGATTGCTGATCTATTATTTATCGAATATTGGTGCAGTAAAATAAAAAACTATGCATGAACGAATATTGGAATTTATTAATGTTAATTAAAAAATAATTTAATGCACTGATTGGAAATTTGATCCATAATTTTTAAAAGATAAATAAACAAGAAACCTTTGATTTTGCCATTTACTGGTCTAGTTGTTAAAATAATCCCAATATAGTAATATGGCATTTTAAGCATGCAACTTTAAAGAGAATAAAATAATATTTTTTAATTTAATAAAATATTTTACTTTCACTTACCTATATTTAGTGTTTACTATTTATAACACTTTTAATGTGTACTTTTCATTTACCAAATATGTTTATTATTTAGTATCTAATATTTTGATATTATTTATGGAAATACTAATAAGATCATAAAATGACGTAATATCTTTTTTATATTTTGAATTAGATTAATTTATTGTTAAAAAAAAAAATAAGAAGTATTTATATATTCTTATAGACTGTAAAGTTTCTTTTGATTCATACTTTTTTTATTTTACAGTCTAACTTACTTTTAATTAAAGAAATGCATGTTTACCACTGGATAACTAATAACTGGTACTAAGTGAACACTGTCTGCATTCTTTGATTTAAAACAAATTCTGGAATAATATTGTATTAACTTTAATGGCCAAAGAAATTCTATTGATCAAACTGTTTTATGGAAATAACTCATTTTATAAAAATATTTTTGTTAACTTAAAATTGATAAATATTACTTTAACTTGATAAAATGCATAGATGTAAATTACTATCAAATTACTTTTTTAAAGAATTTCTTTTTTAAATGTATTTAGTCCAAAAATGCTTGGATACTATCACTTTGAAGATTATAATTTCAAATATCATTACTATATATACAATTTTTACATTCTGGAAAAATGATAAATGGTATCGCATATGCATATTTGGACGGATTTGGTACCAGAAGAGCCCAGAATGTAATTTTTTTTTTTTCTGATTATTGAATTTTATTTAACTTAATAAGTATACCATAATAGTATTAAATATTGATGAAGACATGTAATGTTTTAAACAGAAATGTTTTGATTGTAAAATAAATTCTCTGTACTCAATTAAATTAAAACTGAATGATTATAGAAATCAATTTAAATTTAAAATTACTTGTTGCAATATATTAAAAAGTTGGAATGAATACTGGAAGTATATTAAAAGAGTCAATATCTCAAGTATTGTGCCAAGTTGCTTAGCAGTATAATGGTTGATCTAATTATATTTTATCATAAACCTTAACAAAATTTCTAAAAAAAAAGAAACAGCCTCAATAACTAAATTAAAATAAATATTTTCTTTTATAAATAACACCTATAAATATATATGGTAGGTAACTATTAATTTACTACTACCAGTTTCTGGTATGTTGCCATGTTCTATTGCCAGAAAAAACAAAAACTGAAGATATATTTCTTAACAATGATATATCTCGGCTAATCTTACACTTAAATTGTTTCTATTCATAATTAAATTTTAATGGATTTTTTTTTTTTTTTTAAGAGAGAGGGAGAAGTCATTCAGTTGACACCATTTCATAATCAAACTAATTCAATACTATTCTAGTAATGAAGCTCTTTATATTCATTATGAACTTCTGTATGACAGCTGACTCCATTTTGTAATAGTGTAAAATATTAATTTTAACTTGATATAAATATTTGTCAATACTCATTTAATAATAAAGATAATCTCATTTTTTTAATGCTAAGAAATAGTTCCAAAGATATTCATTGAGATAAAAAATGTATGTAATTGAGAGGAGGGAGATAATTTAATTTAAGGAATCAATATAAATTGAATTTAGGATCTTATTTTCAATACACGTTTTGTTAATTTATGAGATACAGCATATACTCGTAATATTTAGGACTGGTTGATGAGCCAGGTAGAATAAATAACATCACTTAATCTTTTTATTTATTTTTTCCTTTTCTTTTTTTAATACTGATTTATTTAGTTAATAACAAAGGCATAAGAGTTAATGTTAATCTCAAATATTACAGAGCAAAATAATAATTGATTTTGAAAAATAACCATAGAAACTATAACCTAAGCAAACTCCTCTGAAGACCAGAGAAGATAAAGGAGCCTCTACTTCGCTTTGTAATTAGTTGTATCAGTTTTCTTAGAACAATAACTCTTAAAAATATTTAGAAAATATATATATATTTTTAAATTATTATCTATAAACAGAAATATTGAAAATCATATGATAAAATGAATAATTATAATTTAACATAGGAAGAAATATAAATAGCTTTAATCACGTTTCCATGAAAACAAACATAAAAAATAGATCAGGAGTAATATTCTGCAGAAGAAATTCACAAATAAACAATACTTCTGAGCAAATTAAGTTCATGGGGAAATACAAAATAAGTAAGTAAATACAAAATAAGTTAGTAAGTACAAAATAAAAAATTATACAGAAAGAAGTATATTTAACAATAATGTATTATCCAGTCAATACCTTTCTAAAGTTAGTTTTAATTTACTTGTTCTATTTTAATGTTCGTTTCTGTTGATGGTTTAATGGCTGGTGATCCTGTTTGAATTATTGGAATTTCTCTTTCTGTTCTGGAGTCCTGTGGGAGCTATAAACATTAAACATTGTAAACATTAATACATTTCTTATTAGAACCATACTAAGAATTAATGGCAGGTAGTTTAATACAGGTCATAAAAATAAATAAATAATACACATTGCTACAATATTGTTAGTAATATAATAATTATCAGTCCCCCCTATAAATTGTTTAAGTGATAGAAGCTCGAAATCATGATATTCTTGGGGGCCAGGGATAAATGAATCGTATGAATCAATGGGGCTCATGTCAAACCAAATTTCGTACTTAACATTAATATTTAACAACAATACTAAGTTTCTATTTAGTACAAATAATGTATTAGTATATTTAATAACAAAATGAGAAATACTTATATAAGTTATATTTTAAAACCCCATACGGAAAAAAGCTCAATGCCCAGAGCAATATACTTTACATTTATAATGTTATGAGTATATTTAATAAAAATAAAAAGGTATTTAAAAATTAATAATTCTGTTGAATTTATCTTCATTATCTGATGGTGGTCGTATGAAATAACTTCAAAATATATCTCTGATGGCTGGTCTGTACTTTTAATCAACACTAAAATATCCTCTCAACATCACGTTTATCACAAATTAAGTCTGACATTTATTTTAAATGTTGATATTTACATATCTAGGAGAATCAAGTGATCAATAAAAGATTGTTGCCTAATAAAAAGATAACCATGAATGTGAGCACTGTACATGGTCAGGTTCAAAAGTTTTACCTAAAGTAACCATTGGATTTTTTATTAATGCTTAAACCTTTTCTTTTAAACCATTAAAATGTAATTGTTACATTAATAACTTTTACAATCCCGTGTGATAATATTTTTTCTAAAATCTTTAGCTTTCCAACGGCATATTATACTTCTATATTACTATTCATGTGTTCAAAAAACACAAAAATTGTATAAAAAAATCAAATTCACTCAACATGTATATTTAAGCGTCATTTATTAATATTAACAAGATGATATGCCTATTTTTTTTAAATCTACAAAATTTCAGGTTCTTCAGGGGAAGAAAATTTAAAATATCGGTATTTAACCCGTGTGAGACCATTTAAATCAGAATGAAATCTACATGATATTAAAGTCCATAAAATTCTACATCGATACGGCGAGTATAACCAAATCGTTACAGCTGTTTTTGAGAAAATCGTAAAAAGATGCAAAATGCATGGTATAAAGTAGATCTTCTTGTCAGCCGATTTTGAAGGAAAAGGTGCTGTAACATTTCGGGCGTATAGTTGTTTCAAAGTCAACAAATAATGTTAGAATACTTCATTATTCTTCATGCTATTGGGAGCTAAATAACTTTATCAAGAGCGATAAATTAATATATATATATATATATATAATATATATATATATATATATATATATATATATATATATATATATATATATATATTAATTAGCAATGTAAAAGAATCATTTCAGTATTACGAAACTTTCTATAGGGTTAGGAGTTGTTAAAATACGTCACTAATAAGATGACGTCAAACGCTAGCCTATGTTAACTGGCTCGGATTAAAATGGCTCGATGCAACTAGATTTTAATCATGATAATTTTTTAACATGGGGTTGACATTATAGGTAACTTCAACACACATTGATGGCGCGAACGGGCCTTACATACATGTCAAATTTAAAAATGACAAATATCCCCACCTTCCACAATCGCGAAGTAAGATTAAACAAAAGGGGTACTCACTACGTTTGCTATAGCATGCTATTTGTGCTATTGTGCTAAACCCATCAATTTTATACAGGAAATAACTGTAGACACTCGACGGGTTTAGCAAAATAACACAAATAGCATGCTATAGCAAACGTAGTGAGTACCCCTAATATCATTGCACAATATCGATGAAACTTTTCTTCCTAAATTACTCTTGTATTATTATATTACATGTATCTTCATAGTCTTGATCAGTGTAGGCTAGAAGAAAATGATACTTTTTTTTCAGCATTCCGAATAAAAAATGGATCCATTTATACTAATCATTTCTGTGAAACGTTTTGTGACGTGAGAGGGGTCACATGCATTATTATTAGTTGGAACAATTGCGTAAGGCCGGAGAACTATTATCAGCTTAAATGAACCTCAAAGATATGCATTACATCACGTATGTTTCGTGTGTATTGGTTCAGGAGGAAGTTCGAGGTAGAAAAAAAAAGTTAAAAAAAAAAGAAAAGAAAACCCTCACTTCTACATCCCATGAAGGGCCTTCCTTGTGTTCAGTACTGTACCTCGGCCAACGCTCAGCAAGGAGGTGATTAGGCCTAGATCACGCTCAGCCAGATTTTTCTTACTAAATTTTTGATATGAACTTAATGGAGGCTGGTTGCGCACCAGGAGAGACTAAAATAATTAAAAATAAATTATTACGTAGCGTTTTTCAATACTTCAATCTAATCCTCTCTGTGTTCATAAAACCATGTTTACTTGGTCAATAATGTTTACATATTCTAAAAAGGATTAGTTAAGGTTTTTTTATATATCAGTTGCAACCGAGATTCCTTATCTTTAAATGGTACTTTTCTTGCTCCAAAATCATTTTCGTCATTTAATGATTTTTTTATTTCCGAAAAGGAAAGTCCGCTGCACAGACGGTTAGCAAAATTCGCAGTGTGTGTGGGGATGACGTGCAGCGTCCGTAAGTGTTTTTTCGGTTTAGAACCCGAAATTTTGAATTGGAGGACGCAAAGCGCTAGGGTCATCTTTTAACTGTTGATGATAACCAAAGATCTGCTATTTAGGACTCCTGCGTGACAAATGAAGTATTGGTCACAGACAACCCTCCCTCATTAAATTATTTACAAGAATTTAGTTTTTCTTGAAATCATCATTAAAAAACGCTACGAAATTATTTTATTACCCAATAAATATATTTCCGCCGGATTTGATCAGAATGTTTTTGTCATAAATATTAATCGTATTGCTTGAGGAAAACCAAATTCCTAACTCTTTAGTAATATAGATCTAAATATAATATTGTATTAGAATTGACTTTTGGAAAAACAATTGAAGATCTAGAGTTACTAAGTCAGTCGTGTTGAGGATCTGTGATCAATTCCATAAGTCAAACTTTTTCAATTCTCCCTCAGTGAATAGTGACCGTGAGTGAACAAAGATGACTACTTTTCAATTAATTTGTTCTAATTGCTTCCTTCAATCTTGATAATTATTCAAAGCAAAGATTTGAAATACTTGGTGGTATGATCTCATGATGAACTCACTGCATTCTCTAGTGGTCCCACCACATACTGAGAATCATTTAGCGTACCGTTAATAATGGCATTGCCACTTTTTGTGAGACTACCCTTTTTGTAATTATCCTATGATCACTTGTGATCTAACATTATTTTTACTTTTACTTAGCGAAATATGAAATAAATAGCAAGGGAAATTATTGCGATCGTGAAAATATTTGAATTAGCGTCTTCACCGGAAATACACGTTTTATGATTCCCTGAGTACAAATGACCAAGTGCTGCAAAAATATCTGAATGTGGTGTACGTCTAGCTCAAAAACGACAAGTTTTCTAAGACGTAAATTGAATATTTTAGAAGCGTATATGCCAGCGATGTTAACAAATACTTTTTTATGAATATCGGTGACCCTGAAGAGCCACAATATACCATGCATTTTTCACCTTTCCACGACTTATTCAAAAACGGTTTTAACGATTAAAAGAATTATTATGTGATGTTGAAGTAGAGATTATTTTAACAAATTGACAAAATAATTCGTATATAGAGGCTATGTATGAATAATAGTACATTATTATATGACCTATATTATGATATAATATGGAAATATATATGATTTTTAATAATCTGAATATGAGGCATAGAAAGTATCTCGAAACGCTACGCTGTTATAATCAAGTTTTATAAATGTTATAATAAATAATTTTTTTTTTTTTTAATTATATTTTATTGAAATTTACAACTGTATACTACAACACATCAAGTAAATATGCGGATAAAGATATGTACATGAAAAACGTGAAGATAAACTGCCCATTGGCAGCACTCTAGTAATCAATCTAAACAAGAAGGTCTCGAGGCCATCTTCTCTTCAGACGCCTCGGTGGGTTATCAGGGATTGTAGAGGAAGCAAGGATTGAAACTAGTGGATTAGAGTGGGAATGGAGTTTTTCATGGAAGGAATGATACCTGGTACGGGCCAAATAAATAAATATATAAATAAAAAGAAGAGATTGTTCCAACTAATACAGTCATAATTAAAATTACTCTTCTATTATAATAATTGATATAAAAGGCTTTAACGATTTTTATTAAAGCCGTTTCTCCATGTAAAATTTGATTGGCTTTAATATCACGTTCTGACTGAAATAGTTTTACACGACTTAAATACCCGAATATTTTTTATTTTCTTACTCTAAAGTACCTTAAATTTGTTTTTTTGGAACTATTTTTTCCGCACTTAAAATAAGTAGATAAATAATATAAAGTGGTCCATAATATACCGTTGGAAAGCTAAAATGTTATCTAATATAAAAAATTGTGGAAGGCAATAAAAATTGACGAACAGGGTATAACAACCAAGGTAAGTCGTGTGCAGCTCGCACCAGATTTTTGTATTAGAACATAAATCAAACCTTTTAGTCAAACCTACAGTCGTGGTCATAAAAATTGTATCAATCAATAAAAAAAGTTTCCTAAATTAAATATAACCGCATGTTTTAAAAAAATGCTGATTACACAAAAAAATAATATTATATATTGAAAATTAAAGAAAAGCACATAAAAACAATGAAAAATAAAGTTTAAATTTTCTCGTATAATTAATAATAATGTTAATTTCAAAACTGTGACCACTTTTTCCATGAACGTTGTTCCACTTCATGTAACCCCAGTATGTTAATTGTTTCTGATAGAAAAACGCTTAAAATTCGAAATGATAACAGATTTTATTCTGGTAGTAGTTACTACCAGAAACTACTAACCGAGAACTAACAAATGTTATTTTTTTTTTAAATTTATTTATTCCGCTTGTCCCGGTTGAACAGATCCGCTATTTAGGACTCCTGCGTGACAAACGCCTTACATGGAATCCGCATACAAGACTGAAATATAAGAAACTGCTCGACGTTTTCGCCTAATCCAACACTTACTTACAAAAGACACTTAACTACAAAAGACTCATTTACATGACAATCATAATGTCTATCTGTACCTACGGAGTTGAGCTTTGGGGCTCTACTAAAATACAATTCTTCCCGTATTAAATCCTTACAATCCTGTCAGCGAATGCATACGAACTCACCACTCTAGATTACACAACAAATTACTAAGACATTACAACCCTCTCATAATACAAATGGCAACAACCAATATACCCAACAACATCAGGGAGAAGAATGAAAAGGTCATGGATGAGAGATCTTCTGTAATCTTTTGAATTAAAACATGCCACGGAAGAGATAGCACTGGGTATTGTCATCTTTCTCATGCCTGACATGTCATTTTTAAATTGTAACATATCTGACAGACAATCCACTGATTGCTATATGTATATATAGACAGGTGTGGATAAATAAATAAAGTTATAAAAAAAAAATCTTTACAATTAAAAATTCTTCGTAAAATCCTCAACGCTTCTTACTTTGTCACAAATTTATTAAGACCTTTATGTTCCATGCGTAGCTGATTTGCCCCGTACCAGGTATCATTCCTTCCATGACAAACTCCATTACCACTCTAATCCACTCACTAATTTCAATCCTTGCTCCCTCTTCAATTTCTGATAATCCGCATATTTACTTGATGTATTATAATATACAGTTGTAAATTTCAATAAAAATATATTTGAAAACAAATATTTATTTCACTAAGCATATACTATAAATAAGTAGACAAAAACAATAATATTCGATTGGAACAAATCCATTACCATACACAATTGTACCATAGGTGATGCAAATACTGTGACCACGACCGTATCATTGACTACGTGTCAATCAACCAATCAAGCTTACATGGTCAGGGTAAGTTGATATATTATTATAAAAACAACATTAATTTACCTGTTTGGAGCATTAATGGTGAGGATTCCGTCTGAGGAAAGAGCAGAAGTTATTTCACTCATTATGACATCCTTTGGAAGAACGTATTTCCGAACGAAGTGCCTCGAGATGTAGCCATGTTCGTCCCTCTTTTCGTCATGTTTACCCTCCACGATGACCACATTGTCGACTGTTCGCACGGATATTTCGTTAGGTGCGAACTGTTGAACGTCTAACACTACCTGATAAATAAAAAAAAAAAATGAGAAGAAAATAAGAGGCTTTCTAATTGCTAACTATAAGGCATTGCTAGGTCAGTTTTATCATGCATATAACATAGAAAAAGCTAATGAATCATGTTTTGTCTTGTTAAATAAAAGTATAATAAATAGAAAATGATATTTTAATTATTTCCTGTATCCCCGTACTATTTATGTATTGTGGGTATTGCATAATCTCCTTCAGGTATGTCAAACTGCATATAGAAAATCCCTGCGATGATCCCGCTCCACAAACCAACAAGTGAGCCCTACCCAAGAAGCAGGTAACAATGGTTCTTTCAGAGCAACACCTTAAGTGATCCAGTGGCAGTCTATTCATCTAAGGTATAAGCAACTCCTGTAAAACCAGTTTAAAGAATGACGAATTTAGTAACCACATAAAGAAAACAAATGTAGGTACGCTACTACTTATTTCCATATTAGGAAGAATATCTGAGTTCTCCACTCTCCGTTGAGTGTGGTAATCTGTGGTGTAGTGTCTACCATAACAGCCGAATATGTTCAAGGTTGCAGGGTCAAACACAGCGCACAGTGGAAAATATGACCGATTTAGCTGGACAAAATTCTGAAACTTGTCTAAATTTAACCTTTAGGTTCCCAAATTTTTCCCAAGGAAAAAATATTAAAATATAGGAAAAAATTATAAAAACTGATTAAGTTTTTTGACACGAATGGCGAACGCACAGTGGTCAAACATCAAATTTATTTGATAAAATCTAAAACTTACCTACATTTTACGTTTGAAGTCCCAGAATATGGGAAAATAATACAACAAATCTAATTATGTTAGGAGTTGCATAAATCTAGCTAATAGATCATTTTATAGCATTTAGGAAACTCTTCAAATCATAGATTGTAAAACTTTTGATTCGGAGTGTTGTGTCACAAAAAAAAATATGTATCACCCAAAACGCAAAATTCTTTATAACACTAAAAGACTAGAAGGATTGATGGAACAAATCCTATAAACAAATCCTTGGGGTAACTTGTGGGTTTATATAGTTTTTCGTTATTGAATTATGGCATACATTTACAAATTGCTAAATTAAGTCTACTGGTAGATTGCAATGTATATTCAATAACGAGTTTGGAAATATGTTTTACCTGTCTCAGCAATGCCCATTGTTAAATTAAAGAAAAAGCACTTTGCTCTACAAACACCTTGAACATAATAGATGGCCATTGAATAAAGATAATCCATTGCCGGTTATTAGGCACTTGTGTGAATAGGAATGATTCAATCATTTACTATTTATTTGTAAACACGGTATGGCGGGAAATATTAGTATTAGGCTTCTTAGCAACTAATAATAAAAAGTTCAAGCACTCGAAAATTCCAAACGTTTGTCCACCTAAATTGGTGATTTTGCCCACTGTGCGGCGGATGGCCCTAGGATGTTTTAAAGGGAGTCAAAAGTCCTTGGTTATGTCGTCCTTCGGAGGGAACGCAAAATGGTGGTCTGTGCAATGTCAGGTAATCGTTAATGATCACTACCTGATCAAACCTGGATATACAAAACGTCCCACTGTCTCATCGTCTAATCAGCCACATCAGCATAAATATGGTTTTAAATAAAAATAAATAAAATCTTGGTAGAAACTGGGTAATAAGTGAGGGCAAGCTCAAGCGATCCTCTCGAGACTATAAAACTATAAGCTACTCCTGTAATTCTGTAAACATAGTTTAAAGAATGACATTCACATCAAGTAGATACAAGTTTAGTAACTAGGAGAAAACATATGTAGTACTCTATTCATTCTTTCTATATTAATAAGAATATATGAACAGTCGACTCTCGCTGGAAACTGCTGATAACGAGGGAGAGCGATCTCATGTGATAACATCAATAAATATATGTAAAACTGGCGTGTACCATCGTTGGCTCACACATGATTGTCCCAACGGGCTATGCGTAACACCGGTTGATCACAACGACTAAAATGTGTTGTTACACTTATAATTACATTCGTAGCATAAGTAATTATAATAGTGTATACTATGTAGAAGTATTCATAACTTTCCAGCCTGATGGATGGCTTTGAAAGTAATCGCCGAAAGGAGAAAAATAGGAATTTCAGTCCCGGCATGAACGTGTTAAATAACGCCTACCTCTTGTTTAATTAACTTTTAACAAACACTTCTTTTGAAATAAATCAGGAAATATAGAACCAATCATCACTTCAATCTCGATCTAAGAAAAACTAGAGCCAACGAATTGGGTTTTGGTACAGGACTAAAGTCTGCCTAAAAAACACTATATGCCTTGTGGAGACGGTATTGCTCTTTGCACATTCGTAGCTCTTCAATAAACAACATGGATATGTTACTAAAAAAAAAAAAAAAAAAAAATATATATATATATATATACATATATATATATATATAATATATATATATATATATATATATATATATATATATATATATATATATATATATATCGAACGAGCACGCAGACGTAGCAAATTTATCATTAACCCTTTACGCTCGAAGTATTTTTTGCTAGACTCAAGCAACAACTCACACAACACTTCAAACTTGTATATCTTAAGAAAGAAAGAAAGAAAGAAACTTTATTTATTTACATAATATTTACAGTGTACACTCAATACATTATTCATGATACATTAGTCATGATTTCAGTGGACCTTTTTTCATGATAACAGAGTTTCAATCATCCTTTGAATTTACTAATTATCATACAATATTTTGTTTAAGATAGTAGGAAAAGTAACACGAAAAAACCTACACAATATAAATTACAATATTAATTTAAAAGTACATGTTTGGTTCTTTGGTGCGTGTAGCGCTTTATTAAAATTTTTGTTGTAATTACCAATTTCTAGTTTTAATGGGTTTTCAGAAGTTGTGGTTTTATCAAAATAGTTTTTGGTTACTGTGTAGATATACTGTTTTATGTATATCTAAACATTTTACACATTTAAAAGACATACATTAAGTACGCTCTTTGTATATATGTAATTTCGTTCAAAAGTAAAACCTTCACATGAACTTATTATGTTCTCGTATTCCATGCTCGTTGGGCTCAGTAACTTTGAAAGAAATATTTCGATCGCCTAGAAAAAAGACTTCGAACTAACTTCGAAGACAAAGTCTAAGCGGCTGTCGCGAGTGTTTTTGAGATTAAACGTCTTTGTAGCTCTTATCTCATATAATTATAAATAAATAATTAGGAGGCAGGCTAGTGAAGCGGTATTTTAGGCCAAATCTAAATAAACACCATTATCACAAGTTCTGAGAGGTACTTGAGATCGAAAAGGTTAATAATAGACTTCTATTAAATCGCATTTTCAACTCGTTTGCTGAAGTGCTTCCAACAATTTCAAAATCCTTTGTCATGCTGAATAGGAATACATTACAACATCAGGAAGACTAACTCTTAATCAAACCTTTTACTTGTAAAATAAACATTTATGAAAAAAAAAAATTGATTAAACATAGCGTTAAGGCCTCACCTGTACTTTGTCATCGACAGCAGTTATGTTAGAGGTTCCACGGTTGAGCTGGTGCCTCCAAGGCCTGAAGTAGCCGGTCGGTCGAATGAGGGAAGAGGCGTTGATCAGGTCGTCACGATTCAGAACGTTTCCAAAATGCTGGTCGAGGAGCCTTGAAGGCCTCTCACGGTCCCAGTCGTCCCACCAATCCCTGAATATCAGCGGCACCAAAGACATTCTAGAAAAGAAGGAGGTTTCATGATTATAATAATAATAGGCCTACCGAACCCAAAGGTTCGATACTGATACCACTAAATACTCCCTGCACGTATTCGTCCAATGATCACCTTTCAAGCGCAAGCCCCCCAGATCAGACTTAACACAAACCTCCCATCGACGCTTCGGTCTGCCTTTCGGACGCCTACCAGTCGGCTCAGCTAATACCAATTTTTCGGAATTCTTCACTTAGCCCAACAATTAATTTTACACGTCTATTTGAGTCTCCACGATGCTATCAAATCAATTATACTAACAGAGTACAACCTTTGTACACGTTCTTTCAACCTCGTTTTCTCACAACCGCGTTGTGCAACCTTCTTTATTCCCCAGTGACCTCATCTCTCTTTTGACCAAATATTTTACGCAATACCTTTAGAAGACCATATAGTCTATTATAATTAAAATTTTTATTAAAGATTTTCGTTAAAACATAACTCTCCCAGATTATTTACCTACCCAGACCAAAGTTATAGGTTAGGTAAACAATTTAAACTATATTTAAAAACCTCCTGACTACTGGATGTACCGAGAAAAACTGCTTTATGACCTTCTGCTTCCATAACTTTTTCAGGCAGATTTAAATTCTTAATTGAGCGAATGGCATCTTCTGGAATGAGACTATTGGATGACACTATTATTGGATTGACCTACTATTATAATTTTAGTTTTTTATTGCTATTCTGAACTGAGCGAGGATACAAGTACAACACCTTCAGATACTTTAAATATTTATAAATTTCCGGACTATCCGTTCTGTTTCCCGTAGATCCGCAAGCTGAGCCTCTCCCAGAACGTCCAGAGGTAATATCCAGCTCTCTGAATCCTGTCACAATATATTACACATATGTATTACTGTTCTTGCGATTAAAAAAAAAAAAAAAAAAAAAAAAAAAAAAAAATACGTACCAAAATATGTTTGGTCATTTCTGCAATAGTTGTTAATAAAATTCGTTCTTTTGTATAATTACCAATTTTTTGTCAGTGCTAACAAAGTAATATATTTAATCTTTTCGAATCTAAATAATAAAAGGTACTTTAGAGGAAAATAATTTTATACATCGGGATTTAAGCCATGTCAACCTACTTCAATCAGAATGAAACCTACATGGTTTTAAAGCCCATTAAATTTTACATCGGAATGACGAGTTTTATCAAAATCGTTCAAGCCGTTTCTATGAGTATAGTAAAAAGCTACAAAATGCCAGCTATAAAGTGGCTCTTCTGTTTGGCCGAATTTGGTAAAAATGTTGCAGTAACATCTCAGGCATAAACGCTCTTAAAATATGTAATTTTATTGGGTTGTTTCACATGAAAGGTCCGTTTTTATAGTTTCTGAAATACATAAAGGGTTTTGCAGGTCTCTGTTGTTTTCTTCCGAATGTTTACATATTTAAAGTAAACAGTTACTAATCATCTACCTTTGTATTATAAACATTAGCTTCCCAATCAATTACCCACTTTTTAGTGTACCTCCAAATATGAACATGGAAACACGCGATTTTCGAGTTCAGCAGCTGAGGCCGCTAGAAATATTTGCAAGGCGTTTGGGGAAAGGAGTGTTAATGAACGGACCATTCGCCGTTGGTTTGCTAAGTTTTCAGCTGGGAATACCGACTTGGAAAACTTGCCCCGAGGAAGACCTTCGTTCGTAATAGACAACGATGTCCTCAAACATACAGTAGAAGGAAACCCCTACCAAACAGTTAAAGGACTCTTAGCACAACTAAATGCAAGTGCATCTACCGTTTCCAGACATTTAAAGAGTATTGGGAAAGTAAAAAAACTCGATACATGGGTACCTCATGATCTCACTGAGCATTAGCAAGACCCCATATTTCAAAACATACCGTGCAAAAATTGAAAGAACTGGGCTACGAAGTTCTTCTGCACCCACCATATTCTTCCGACTTGTCTCCAACAGATTACCACCTGTTCAGGAATTTAGACAACTTCGTCAAAGGAAAACATTTTGAAAATGATGATCAAGTGAAAAGTGCGTTTTCAGATTTTGTTTCAATTCAAAGCTCAGAGTTTTTCAGTTCGGGGATAAAAAAGTTGGTGTCACGTTGGGAAAAATGTGTAGAAAAAGAAGGTAAATACTTCGAATAAAATTATCTTGTTTTCATATCGTATTTTTAATAAAAATCCTTAACCTTGAAAACGGACATTTCATGTGACACAGTCCAATAGTTTTATACAACTTATCGTTTTCGAGCCAGTCTTACCACACACACACACCAGACCTTTTTGCAGGATTTGGTCATTTCGAATTCGAAAATGTTCACGATCGTAATACTATCCTTACTAACTGAACGGCATGTGTGGCGAAGAACCAGATTTTTTTATTTTCAATAAGATTAATGTAAAAAGATTGTTTTTCCAAAATACCTTATTAATACCACAGTATTGCAAACTTAAAAAAAGCAACGAATCACAATGCGAAAATTAAAAAAACCATAGGATTTAGATGCTCAAGAGGAGCCTGTAGGTACGATGACTAAATGTCTCTAATATTACACCAAGCAGTTAGTAATGTGCTATAAATAAAGTTAAGTGTTATTTTTGGTAGGTTACAAACATTTTGTCTACTAACACTATTTGGGCGGTTCCATACCCGATGACTCCTAGTGTCTATTTTTATACCTAACCATAATATTCCAGGTATATATATACACATATATGGTATAGTGAACTTCGACGCAGAAAAACTTTAAAAAACCTTTTTTCTAATATTATTTTCTTACAATAGTTACAATACATTCTATTGAAAAATAAAGTGCGCGCATCATACCATTTCTATATAAGTAAAATTTGTATCTTTGTTTGAACCTAAGTAAAATGTGTATTTGTATGGAGCTGACTCCATACTCTTAATTGGAAAATATTATCATTTCTATAAAAATTCAATTTAGTTCCCATGTAAACAATACGTATGCCCCAATTAAATAATATAATATTACAAATCATCATCTACAACATTCACTTATGTTTATCTAATTGAGATGACGCTCAACTGCCAGGAAATACACATTTTAGTGTCCCTTGAGTCCGTAATAACTAAGACGCGAGAAAATTGTGTGAGTGTTTGTGTGTGGGTTAATGTGTAGTAGGTCTAGCACAAAAAGATAAGTCGTAAGAAACTGAAATTCCATATTTAAGAAAATTATACGCTTGAGATGTTTAACTAACTTTATTATTAAAATCGGCTGACCGGGAAAGTGTCTTCATACCATGCATTTCGCTCCTTACGATTTTCTCAAAAACGACTCTAACGGTTTTGATTAAACACCACATATTAGTGTAAACTTTAATGGGATTTAATATTGTGAAGGTTTCATTCTGATTGAAATAGTCTGACAGTTGATATCGATGTAAACAGCTTAAAAGTCGATATTTAAAAATTTCTTCCTCTAAAGTACCTGTAGCGGATGCTACACGCGCTCGCTCACAGATAGCGCTAGCGGCGTCCCTATGCTTACTGGCCAAATATAAAAAGACGCTATATCCAATTATATTGTATATTGTTAATAATTAATGTCACTGTAAATATTTATATCTATATAACTGTTGTATGAGAATAAATAAAGCACTCAAGGTAATTTGACCTAGGGCCAAGACCCTAGTATGCTAACAAAGCTCTCACTGTCAATTATCGACATGGATGACTAACATCCCTAAGATCTGGCACAGCTCTTCAGATCACCCAAGAGGTATCTCCTTAGGTCAGATTAACTCTGCCTTTGTATCATAATGTAGTCTATCTTTATTTCACTTCCTTTTTGTAACTCTCTCTTTCTTACCTTCGCTACTGACGTGCTACTACCACGCAGGGTGAATTCTCTCCTTATCCACGTTACTGTCGTGCTACCACCACGCAGGGCGAATTCTCTCCTTATCCACGCTACTGTCGTGCTACTACCACGCAGGGTGAATTCTCTCCTTATCCACGTTACTGTCGTGCTACCACCACGCAGGGCGAATTCTCTCCTTATCCACGCTACTGACGTGCTACTACCACGCAGGGTGAATTCTCTCCTTATCCACGTTACTGTCGTGCTACCACCACGCAGGGCGAATTCTCTCCTTATCCACGCTACTGTCGTGCTACTACCACGCAGGGCGTAAAGATTGTTAACCCACACTACTGGCGAGCTATAACACACAGAGTGTAACCCATCCTGACCAGTCCTCTCTGCTAATTCATTACATGTCTTCTCCATTAAACTCTCTTCCTTGCATGAATACGCAATTGTCGAGGCCTTTGATACTATTTCTTGTCCATTATAACAACCATACCTCGACATACCTATTATTTTGTAGATTTGATTATTAGGATTGATTTAATCTGAAGCGGCTAAATAAACAAAATGAGGGAATTCGACGCAAAATATTTTTTTAGATCATTTTTTTTACATAAGAATAGTAATATAGATGTAATATATACCGTTGGAAAACTGAAAATTGTAGACAAATTTTATCTAGTATAAAAAAATTTGGAAGGTAACGTAAAGAGAAGAAAAGGATATAAACGTAAATAATTGTAGTATATAACAATTTTATGCTGTTATGTTATTTAATTTAGTGAGATTGAGCAGAGAAAGAATATTAAGGTAATTTTTGGGTATGAATCCAAGATCTCCATCAATAAACAAATCCTCGGACTTTCATATAATGTCTGTAAAAAATATATACATAATCTCTCTCAATTATGAAGGAACTGTATTTTAGACAGGATGGGCTAGTCGGGAAGATTGACCACAGTTTTTCCACAAGAGTAAAAACTTACTATAGTTCAGTGGTGCCAAGACCAAAACATAGATGGGCGACACACCAGACTTGTTATTCCATGGCTACTGTTTACAATAATATTCCTTAAAATTTTCAAAATTCTCACAAATGTCCTCTATAGTATTCAAAGTATTACGAAAATGTTAAAATAAGGGCAAAATCCACCAGTGAGGAAAAAATTACTGTATTATTGAATTCAAATTACTTATCACTATAGACATGTCCTCAAGCCTGCGTCACTCATTCTGATATTTTTGCTTATTTTGAATGATGTGTTGTTGTTTATAATTGTTCTTTTATATATTTAAATATTATATAAATCAATTGTATATTTAGATACATTTATATATCTTTATCCTGTATATATGTATATCTATTCCTCATTGTTTTTTGGTTTAATCAATTACAGCTTCTTACTTTGTACTGTGTAACTGTTTGTTATTGTACTTTTATTGAATTGCCGCAGGTGAACTTCTCTGCCTCACTTGCCTTAGTGGAATAATGACTCCTACTTGCATTGTAAAAATGTCTATAATTTGATTAAAATAAAGAAGTTATTAAAAAAAAATCCAAAACATATGTTTTCAACTAAACTGAATGTAATTTTTCAAGTTTTTTTCAACTCTAACTTTATTCGAAACTTCTAAAATTGATTTTAACAACCGAGGTAAGTGAGAGTCGAGTGTTGAGCCCGCAAGATTTTTTTATATTTCATTTATTAATTAGATATTGTATCCTGTGTTTATGTTGTTTATAGCATTTATTTTATACTGAAATAAAGTAAAAATACAATCTATTATCAAATAAAAGCAATTGAATAGGTCCAGTAGGGGAGAAGATCCACGGTATTGGATTACAAGAGGTTGCGTTCCAATTTTAGATGCAAATTCCATTAAGACCAAAATCAGAAGGGTGTAACCAAACTGCGATATTTCTTATTTTCCATATGCTTCTTTATTCTCCTTTTCTCACCTATATTTATTAACTTTAAGCTCAATTGAACTGCATATCTTTGCTTAAAAATATGTTTATGAACAAAAGGATCATAATGTTATGTTATGCTAATCTGCCAGAAGCAACACACGACTTTTACTTATCTCCGTTTCTAAAACCATTTTAAATGTTTTTAAACGGAGTTGAAAACGTTTAAAGAATTACACTGAGGCAACATTTTTTTTTTTTTTTTTATTAAGTTGCTGTTTTTTTTATAACAGCATTTTTATATTATTTAAGTATTATATAATTAAATTTGGTTTTACTTGCCTTAATTTTATATCTTGTATATATGTATATGTTGTGTTCCTTACTGTGTACTGTGTTACTGTTTCTTTATAATTAAAAAAAAAAATATTGTTTAAGTATTGTATTGTTTCTTACTGTGTACTGTTTTTGTTCAATGTTTGTTATTATACTTATATTGAATTGCCACAGGTGAACTCCTAGGATAGTGACCTCTACTTATACTGTAAAAATGTCTGTAATTTGATTTAAATAAAGAACTTTAACACACTCCATTACCTTATACAACTTTGTACATAAGGTGACATTGTTTCTTTAATATTTAGCTTTCCAGCGGTATATTATAAATCTATATTAGTACTATTCTTATGGGTGAAAAAAATAAAATAAAATCATTATCCTGGAAAAATATTTTTGCTGCTTTTTACTTTATTTGGCCATGATATCCTTACATATTTGATATCATTTTTGTCTCAATGCAACCAAGCTGATAAGGTTAATTATTTCTAATATCCAAAATTAAAGGTATATTACAGGAGTAAATTCGGAAAAAATTGGCATTTAAGCCCTGCAACACTGTTTTAATCTGAATAAATCTATATTCAATTAAAGTGCACTGTATTTTACGTCAATATTCAGTAGAGTTTAATCAAAATAAACATAGTAATGTAAAACAGGATGATTTTTATTAAAGATTAATGTGTTTTTATCAATTTTTCATTCATGAATATAACTAAAACTAATTTTCCACACAATTAAAAATAAAAATCTAGTATGCGCAACACACGACTTCACTTACCTCGGTAGATAAAATCAATGTAAGAGCTAAAAAAACAAGAAAGAGTTGAGAAATGTTTAAAGAATCAGTGGGACTTGGTCATTATGTATTGGTTTATTTATTATTTTTTTGGTTTTGTTTCATTATGTAATATTGTTTCTAAAATCTTGCGTACTGAATGAAACAATATAACTTGTACAATACAGTAGGACGGTGGAACCATTGAACTATTATAACCTTCCTCTTCACCAATAACATAAGTTCATAACTTTATAGGCTTAAAAAAACTTTATATGAAAATGTACGATTTCTATTATTGGATATTAACTTTTATAAATCTTGTGCTTTCCAACGGTATGTTATAGGTCTATATTACGACTCATATTTCAGAAATAGTTTTTTGATGAATTGTTTACAAAAATTTATTTTTCCCACCAAAAGAAAAGCTAAATTGCTATATATTTTACTTATAAACCTTCAAGAAAGAATGCCCTAATATAAACTGCTGTGCAAAAATATTGCATCAGAATAAAATTAAGTTAAAAAAATTGTATTCCTTTATTCACATTTTCCTAAACTTGATCTCTTGATACTTTAAGATAATACTGTCTATGCCAAAGGTCACAAGTAGAGAATTAAGGCTTTACCCTACTCTGTAAGCCAAAAGATGATAATTACACCTAAATCAGCCAGTATGCAACTTTCCTTTGTCCTATTCACAATAGCTTTTCAAGTTTTTTCTTCAATTTTTTTCTTGTAATTTCTTCAAAGAGTCTTTTTTCTGTAAATTATGAATCGCGAGACTCACTTAACTAAAACATACTGTGTCAAAATAGTGACGTTTTCTGAAACTGGAATGAGTCAGCGTGAAATTGCTCAGCGACTTAGAGTAACTCAATCCACAGTCTCAAGAGTTCTTCGTAGGCACAGGGAGATCAGAAGCTACGGTAGAAGACCCGGGCAAGGCAGGCCATGGATAACTACTGCACAAGAAGAAAGATTTCTTCGGCTATCTGCCTTGAGAAATCGTACTTTCACGGGAAATCAGCTACGAGGACTCATCAGCCAATTCAGGAATGTAGAAATTTCGAGTTCTACAATTAGAAGGCGTCTTAGGGAGAACAACTTATCGTCTAGAAGACCTGCAACTGGGCCTCTTCTTACTAGAGCACACAGTTTCCCGACTGGCATTCGCTCGACAACACACCGAATGGGCAGAAGATGATTGGAGGCGAGTTCTGTTTAGTGATGAGTCCAGATTCGCTTTGTACTCACCTGATGGAAGGGAAAGAGTGTGGAGAAGGAGAGGAGAGAAGTACGCAACTTGCAACATGTCCTACAAATTAAGTTTTGGAGGGGGCTCAATAATGGTTTGGGGCGGAAT
Source organism: Piezodorus guildinii (assembly GCA_023052935.1). Taxonomy (NCBI): domain Eukaryota; kingdom Metazoa; phylum Arthropoda; class Insecta; order Hemiptera; family Pentatomidae; genus Piezodorus; species Piezodorus guildinii. The sequence goes on along the minus strand of CM041295.1, from coordinate 32,904,948 downwards.
CAGCATTGAAGCACGAACGGAGCTCCACAGGATAACTGGAGGGGCTTTCACTGCTCACAGGTACTTGACAGAGGTAATTGATGATCACGTGATCCCTTTTGCTCTATATGTGGGTGATAACTTTCTTTTTTTACAAGACAATGCAAGACCCCATAAGGCGAATGTTGTCCGACAATACCTACAAGAGGTTGGAATCACACTTTTGGATATCCCACCAAGAAGCCCTGATCTCAATCCTGTTGAGCACATTTGGGATGTGATAGGGAGGCGGCTCAGAGGTCGGCAAAACCTCGTGACAACCTTGGATGAGGTGGAGACAGCTGTCAGGGAGGAATGGGAGAATATTGACCAGGCCGTCTTCGAGAACATTATTTCTTCGATGCCTGAGAGACTCAGAGAGATTATCCGTGCTAGGGGAGGGCTGACAAGATATTGTTAAAAGATTGTTAACCACATTTAAATGTTTTTACATTTTTTTCTTTATTTTTCTTATGTCAATAACGAGACATTTTCATTTATTTGTTTGTTTATTTTTATTTATCCCTTCCCAGATAATTTTTAATGCCATAAATTTGTTTTATACATACTTCACAACAGTCTTATTAAATAAAATCGCCAGAAAAGAAAGCATTGAAGTAATGTTTTATGAGATATTAAAAAATAACGAAGTGATGCAATATTTTTGCACAGCAGTTTATATATACATATATGTGTGTGTATGTGTATGTATGTATACCAATTTATAAACAAGACTGTGATTTTTACTTTCACTTACTATATATAGTAAGGGAAAGCATTGCGATGTGAAAATTTTCGAATTCTAGTTTTCAACGGAAATACACGTTTTAGGATCCCCTTAGTCCAAATAACCAAGTCCCGCAAAAAGGTCTGTGTGTGTGTGTGTGGTAACTTCCGGGCGGAAACTAAAAGTCCTATGAAACTGAAATTTCATATTTAAGACCAATAGAGGCCCGAGACGTTACAAAACTTTTTTCATCAAAATAGGCTTACAAGAAGAGCCACTTTATACCATGCATTTTGCACCTTTTTTCGATTTTCTCAAAAACGGTTCCGACGATTTTGATTAAACTCGCTATATCGATGTAAAATTTAATGAGCATTTAATCATGTAGGTTTTATTCTGATAAAAATGGTCTGGCAGGGCTTAAATGCAGATATTTTAACATTCTTCCCTTAAAGTACCTTTAATTTTGTTTATTCCATAAAAATAACTATATTATCTTGTTACCACTGATGAAAAACCGGTAAATATATAAATTGAATGAATTCGATACCCAACGAAAGAAGAAAACAGAAAAAATATGTTTTTGATGAAATTTTTTGTTTTTGAACCTAAGAACAGTAATATAAATGTATAATATACCGTTGGAAAGCTAAAGATTTTAGAACAAATATTATCTCATACATAAGCTTTTAAAAGTTAATAGAGAGTGTTGAAAGGAAGATAAAACTAACTGATTATTTTAGATAATAATATAATAGATTTTTAATAAAACACATGTTTCTATATAAATTCCATTTAATTAATTATTTAATGGTTTCAAACATTTTTATCTTTTACTGAATTTGAAAATTCTTTAATCGATTCTATAAATGGAGGTAAGTGAAAGTCGTGTGTTGCCCGCACCAGATTTTTAATGTTCCCGGTAATTAGAGGGAACATTTTTACCTAAACTGTAACTCTATCAAAGCATTCATATTTTTTTCTAACGGTTATCTTAGCTCTGAACATTAATTCAAGAATATTTATTTATTAATAGTTTCTTTCATATTTTTTCAAACATCAGTAAATTTATGTTGTAGTTTTACTTCGTTTAATTATATAAAATATACGTGAATGTTGTACAGAAGGGCAAGAACAGCTCACACTTGGCTAATGGACCTATTTTACAGTCAAAATAAAGAGAATATAATATTTTTTTAATAAGGTGTAGATTCTTTAAGGTGAAGGTCAAATTCTGTGAATAAAACTGGAGGCTGATTAATATCTTCACCAGTCTTTTATTAAAAATCAATGCACGACGTTTCGGCTAAAATGCCATCATCAGGTACTAAGGAACACATTTATCTAGTGTGAGTGGATGCTTACAACTAGAAGCCTCATGTCTAAAAATGAGTAAGCATTATTTTTCAAACATCAGTAAATTTATGTTGTAGTTTTACTTCATTTCATTATATAAAATATACGTGAATGTTGTACAGGAGGGCAAGAACAGAGTTTTTCTTCGGAATTCCCAGGCGCTCTCAGGTCTCCACCTGGTACGCCGAGTTGAAGTGGCTTTATCCGAAATTCCGACGGCAATACTTCCTAGGAACCCATCTTTATAAATCCTTCAGAACCAAAAACCACTCTATATCTATAACATGTTCACTCCACTCTCCTCTGTCCACTCTATCAACACAAGATCCCAGTCCCTGAACCTGTTCATTCCTTCCTACAGAACTACTTCAAGAGATCTTTCGTTATTCCCGCTATATCATTTTGGAATTCCTTACCCATGCCTATTCGTACATCCCAATCCTTAACTTCCTTCAAGCATAAACTATTTATCCATCTCCTTGAATATCAGTCTACCGCGCCTTTATAAGTTTTGACTATTTACACTGTTTATTTATTTATTTATTTTATTTTTTTATTATTCAATGTTTCAGTTCATTTTATTTCTTTTATCAATTATAAGGTTGCAATATTACCTTGTACATATATATGCGTGTGTTTAAGTGTATGTATGCATTTTTTTTTATTATTTTTTTTTAATTCATAATATGCAGTATAATTTGTTGTATGATGTATATTTTGTAGACGTAATAGCCAGAAGATTAATACTTAAAGTACATTTATATTATTCTTAGGGGACTAGCTGACCCAGAATAAAAATTATTTTTTCATTTCATTTCATTCATTTCATTTTCATTTCATTTCATATTCATCCACTCACACTAGATAAATGTGTTCCTTAACACCTGATGATGGCATTTTAGCCGATACGTCGTGCATTAATTTTTAATAAGAGAGAGGTGAAGATATAAATCAGCCTCCAATTGATTGATTGATTTTTTTTTTAATGATGGAGTTTTTGTTGACCGTTGAAAAATTAGATGAGGAAAATGGTTGGGGGTGCGGTCATTAAATAGAACCACACATTAAAACAAGTAATAGTAATTAAAATATTAATGTGTTTTTAAGTTTTAATGTGTGTTTCTATTTAATGACCGCACCCCAACCATCTTCCTCATCTAATATTTTTTTTAAATCATAAATCAATTTTTTTTTCATCAGTTTAGTAATACTAAAAAATAATTATTTAATTAATCAATGTGATAAAAATTTAATGAAGGTCCATGAACGTTTCGGCTCAAACACGTGTGCCATCATCCGGGCATGAATGAGTGCATGCCTAGCCAATAATAAAATAGACCAATAGCTGTGCATTAGGGGTGGGCATAATCGAATGACGATTATCGGATCATTCGATTATTTCAATCATTCGAATTAATCGATTATCTCATTAATCGTTTTAGAGAAACGAATGATCATTCGAACTAAATTGTTAAACGATAAGCGAGAGATTATAAGGAGCGCGGATAACCGAACGACCTGTTTTTTCTTTTTTTTTTTTTTTTTTGCTCATCACATAAATTATATGCATATTTCCATCAAGGCTCAGCCAGCTCAGCGATCATAGGGAATTGTGGCATATGGTCTCTCAGAATCCATATTAATTATTCGGTCATTCGATTATGAAATCATTCGATTATTTAAATAATCGAAGTCCGATCATCCGATTATGACAATCATTCGATTATGCCCACCCCTACAGTGCATATGCATTTTTGTTTCAAAATTAAGAGCATCAGGCATCATAGAAACAGAAAAAGTAGAACGTAAAAATCTCAGGAAAATATTTGGGCCAATATACAGAGATGAAAATACAGCTCAGCGATCATAGAGAATTGTGGCATATGGTCTCTCAGAATCCATATTAATCATTCGGTCATTCGTTTATGAAATCATTCGATTATTTAAATCATCGAAGTCCGATCATCCGATTATGACAATCATTCGATTATGCCCACCCATACTGTGCATATGCCTTTTTTTTCACAATTAGAGCATCAGGCATCATAGAAACAGAAAAATAGAACGTAAAATTCTCAGGAAAATATTTGGGCCAATATACAGAAATGAAAAGACCTATCAGTGAGCTATACCACCACACTGACATGCTCAGAAACAGCTGGCTAACTTTTTACATGAAACGGACAACACAAGACTTACAAAGAGAATCTTTGATGTAGTGAATCGTTCAAGCCAAAAAATAGAGGAATACTTAAGACAGTTGGGGACCAACAAGCAATGATACGAGACAGAAAGGAATTAGGGAACGAAATTAGGAACACAAAAGCTATAGTAAATGAGAAGAGAAAGAAAAGAGTATTGTGAACAGAACAACAAAGGAAGCAGGAGCACGGTCAAAGGATGGGGAGATTTTGAGTAAAAGTTGAGGAAGAAGGCAGAGAAGTGAAAATTGTGTCATCGTGAGATATTCGAGTTTAAACACTGTCCAAAAGAGCAAAAATGACATATTCATATTCATTTAAATAAGTATTTTTTTCACCCTTAGAACAGTACGGATTTCAATTTTTTTATGATATGATAAAACTCATTTATAGTCTATTTCATCAGCTTTATTTTGAATGGTTAAAAACATATGCACGTCTAACTGTTTCTGACAAAAAATTGATGAAACAGACCCATTTTGTACCCAAAAAAAAATCACAGAACCGTAACATTAATAACATCAATATCCTTTAAGCTTTTTGAAAACTAAACACTGTACACGCTTTTGATATATATCTGGAGAAACGTTAAATATCAGGAAATATTTAACTAACACATGGCTATTTAAACTCAAATTACATTAAAGAGTCGTTTATACGGCAGCGCAGGTTCCAGTTACACGATCGGTTCACTTCGCTGAGATACGTCCAGCAGTCAATCGTTTTTTTCACGAAACCATTTAAATTTAACATCTCAAATAATTATCCGTTATATAGATCATTATGCAGTGAGATCGCTCCCAACACCAAAACATTTCTAACATTCAAAATCCATGTAAGACATTGAGATGCGTCAGTCAATTGAGAGTCGCCAACCCAGAACATACCAAGCTCTATTCAAAAAAGACTGTCATTACATTCAAATCACAAGAAATCTGTATGTCATGCAAGCAATATATCTCCAATAGTCTACACCTCGCCCTTGTTCTCTGCTTAACATATAATGAATATGGGCATCTTTACCTTAAGCCATTCATCACAGATAACTACAACACCCAAGCCATACTATCAATAGTATCGGAAAGGTGAATACAGTTTACTATTGCCTGATGGGGGTACCTTAGCTCTAAATTTTTTTTTTTTTTTTTTTTTTTAACTTTAAATCTTTATTCACACCTGTAAATAATACAATGAACAATCAGTGAATGTGCGGTCAATTTTAAGAAACATGGCGTGATAGGCATGAGGGAGAGCAGCACCCAGCGGTACCTACTCCTGGCATGAAATTAGTGTATATTACTAAAGGAGAAGGTCTCTCATCCAACTCCTCTTCAGCCTTCTGTAGGCATTTCCTGGCATGAGTGTTGTGGCCATGTCATTGATTAGTGTGTTAGGGTGACCTTGTAGTTTGTCGTGGAAACGTTTGTAGTGTGTCCGTATGTGCTCATTGACGGTTGGCATCTTAAGGTCAGTATGTAAAGTTATGTTGCTAACGTACCACGGTGCTTTTGTAATTGTTCTAAACGTTTTAGCCTGAAAGATTTGAAGTTTGTTAATGTGAGTCTTTTTAGCTGTCCCATATAGCTGTGATGCGTAAGTCCAAATAGGTTTCAGTAGGTAAGTATAGGTGTTTAATTTCTGTCGAAGTTTTAGTTTCGAGTGTTTTGAAAAGAGTGAGTAAAGAAGTCTCAGTCTTTGGTTAAGGGTTTTCTTTTTTTGGTTAATATGCGGGCCCCAAGTCATTCTTCTGTCAAACGTCAAACCAAGATAATGTACAGTGTCCGTCTGTGGAATTTGTGTGTTGTCTAAGAAAACGGGAGGACTCGTGTCATGTCGAAGAGTAAAGGTGATATGGTGTGATTTGTCATTATTCAATCGGATTTTCCAGAGTTTGAACCAGTCATGTAATTTTATTAGATGTTGTTGTAGGATCTCTGAGGCGTGGGTTGCAATTTTATGTTTTGTTAAGATCGCCGTGTCGTCGGCATAAGTCGCTGTTAGAATATTGGGGCTGTAAGGTATGTCATGAGTGTAAAGAATGTAGAGTAACGGAGCGAGCACTGCACCTTGGGGTACTCCTGCTGCGATAGATCTCATGGCAGATAGCTCTGATCCCTGTCGAACGGAGAAAAATCTGTGAGAAAGGAAAGAATGAATAATGAGGTAGTAAGTAGGCGGAAGGATAGTCTTGAGTTTGAAGAGAAGCCCCTGGTGCCAAACTCTGTCGAAGGCTTGAGCAACGTCGAGAAATACGCCAGTAGTGTATAACTTCTGCTCTAGTGCGGTGGATATGTAGTCCGTCACTCTGTGTAGTTGGTGCAATGTCGAGTGATGTCTTCTAAATCCAAATTGATGATCTGGTACGATGTCGTTGTTAGTTAGTACATCAAGAAGTCTTTTATGTAGTAGATGTTCGAAAATTTTGGAGCATAGCGGAAGTAAGCTTATTGGTCGGTATGATGAGGGAGTATTTTTGTCCTTGTTGGTCTTGTGAATCATTGTAATATGTGAGTATTTCCATTGAAGCGGGAATTTGGTTGTCCTCAGTATCGCGTTATAGATTGAAGTCAGAAACACTAGAGCTTTCCTGGGCATTTGCTGGAGTACCTCAGCGTTAATTAAGTCGTGTCCAGGGGCTTTCTTTTTAGGCAACTTTCTGATTTGTTCAGCGACTTGAGCAGGTGTAAAGGAAGGAGGAGGTAATGTCAGTTGTAAAGGTTCATCCAGAGTTTTAAGTACAATTTTATCATGTTCGATGTTGTTGAATTCTGTGTGTGGTGTAAAGATAGAAGATAGATATTCGGCGAACAGTTCGGATTTTTCTCCGTCAGCCATGGCCCAGGAGCCATCTTCTTTTCGGAGGGGTGCAGGCACTTCCCGATGCTTAGTAAGGTTTTTAGTATGCCTCCACAAGCTGCCATCATCAGTCGAAAGGTTACTAATGTAGTTATCATAAGTTGTTCTTTTAAATTTTGCAATTTGTCGTTTGAGTTCGTTGTTGAGTCGGTTGTAAATTTGTTTGTCTGATGGAAGTCGGTCTGTCTGCCATATTTTCCGGGCTCTTCTTTTTGCTCTGATCAAATCCCTTATGTACTGTGGATAAATTGGTAGCTTTTCATGTTTTCTTCGTCTAGGAATTGATGAGGACCATGCAGCGTCTTGTAGCTTCTGTGTGAAGCATTCTACAGCATCCTCAAGCTCTTCTTCATTTTTAATAGCCAAAGGAATGGAGAGAGCAGTATTTAGACAGTTTCTGAACGCATCCCAATCCATTATGCCATTTGTGAGAGATGTGTGTTTCTTAGTTACAAGTGGTTCTTCAAATAGTTCTAAATGCAAAAGAGAATGATCAGAGCAAAGATCTGTGCTCGTACTTATTGTGTGAGGTGTAGTGCGGAGTCCTTTAGTTATGAAAAAATCAAGTAAATCTGGTGTCTTACGTCTAGATGTTGGCCAGTAAGTAGGTGAGTGTGGTGATATCGTGTCTAATGAAAGTTCGTGAAGGACATACCTGAGATTTCTTCCTCTTGGGGTTGATAATCTAGATCCCCAAGTCGGGTCTTTAGCATTATAATCGCCACCTGCGACAAAGCATCTGCCGAGACGTTTGAAGAAGTTACTAAACATCGTGGAAGTCAGGACATATCTCGGAGGGCAATAAACAGCAGCAAGAGTAATGTTGTGATGTTCAGAGAATAGTGAAATGGCTGTAGCTTGTATGTCAGGTGATATGGGTAATTGCAAAGGATGGTGTTTTAGTGTTGATCTGATGAGAATAGCAGTGCCTCCGTGTGAAGTATTGTCTGGATGGTCAGTTCTATAGATTTTGTAATCATGAATGTAAAATTTGGATTTTGGTGTAAAATGTGTTTCAGTGATTAGTGCTATGTCAATTCGTTTCTCGTGTAAATATATGTCTAGTTCTGTCCTATGTTGATTAAGTCCGTTTGCGTTCCATAGTATGATAGACATGGAGCCTACAGTCATCTGATTAATGGGCATATAATTGTCTAAGGGCAAGGGTAGTTTGAGAGAGTTGTTGAAGAAGACCGAAGAGGGGCTGAATGAGATTGTTTAAGTTATTGATAATATTGTATAACTGGCCAGAGGAGTTATCTACCGGCGGGACCGGTAGGGTAGTGCCCCCACTCATACCTGTATATCTGTGTCGTTGGTGTGGCGCTTGAGCTGGTAGCTGTTGGTGTGGGGCTTGCGATGGTTGTTGCGGCTGTCTCTGGTGCTGTTGGTACTGGGCTTGAGCTGGTTGTTGTGGCGGTCTCTGATCTTGATGGTCTGGTGCTAGAGCTGGTTGATTCAACTGCCTCTGATGCTCCCGGTCAGTTCTTGGATGAGGTGGCTGAGGTTGATTTAGTTGTGGAAGAGGTGGAAACTCATTGAGGGCAGGCGGTGCATGTCTTACTGTTGGAGGTCGCTGAGGAGCGTACTGCTTCGAGCGATGTTTTCGAAGTTCTTTCAAAGTTTGGCAGCCCCTATAGTTGGCGGGATGAGCGCCATTACAGTTGGCGCAGGTTGCAGCTGTTTCTCTTGGTTTTGTGCAAGCACTGCTTTCGTGGCCCAGTCCACATCTTACACATTTTGGTGGGTAGTTGCAGTACGTTTTTGTGTGTCCGTACTGCTGGCATCGAATACATTGAGGAATCATTTTTCTTTTGCGCGGTTCCTCTATTTTTATATGGGTATAGTACAAAAATTCAATGTCAAAGATTTTGTCATTGAATGTTGCTCTTGAGACGTCCACGAAAAACATGGGAAGGGGTGTTTTAAATCGTGAAATGACGTTGACAATACTTGTTGCCTCATATCCATATTTGGCCAGTTCTTCTTTTATGGTGGTTAGTGGTGTGCCGTAGTGTAGGTTTTTGATAACAACTCGTGGACTTTTTTCCTCTGGTAGTTGATATGTGTGGAAGTACGCACCTCCCTTTCTTAAACTAGTCACTAACTTTCGGTAAACATCTGAGTTTTCAGGGTATACGGTTACTCCCCTGACAGATGTCTTGAGCCTGAAACTGTTTGCCCCTCCCTCATTATGAAGGAATGTTATGAGTGCAGGGTAATCTTTAACGTCAGATAAATGTATGGGTGGCGGTTTGGTGTTGGTAGGTTGATTAGTTGATGGCTCAGGTTCATCTATTGAGGGTGATAACGGTTCGAACCTGTTCTGAGTATTTGTAGGTGGACTAACCTTCATAATTTTCCTGGGGTCTCTTTCTGCAGTTAATTGTCTTTTTCTTCCTGACACAAGCTCCCAGGAGATATTTTCGTGCTCGATAGCATTATTGGAAATGTCTAAGCCACTGGTTGGAGCACTTGAAGTTGAGGCTTCCGTCATTTTTTCAGTGGGAGAACCCACTTCACTAAATAAATTTTACTTCTCTTCTTGTTTGCTTGTTCAGCACACAGTTAGGAAGCAAGTTTGTTTGTAAACACTAAATTTTTTCACTTAAAACATAACAAAAATCGGAAAAAACTAGAGAGCAAACTATCACAGTTATAACCTTCCGCGTCCAAAAGTTCTTCTTTTATGGTGGTTAGTGTGTGCCGTAGTGTTGGGTTTTGATAACAACTCGTGGAACTTTTTTCATTGGTAGTTGTTATGTGTGGAATACGCACCTCCCTTTCTTAAACTAGTCACTAAATTTCGGTAAACATAGATCTCATGGCAGATAGCTCTGATCCCTGTCGAACGGAGAAAAATCTGTGAGAAAGGAAAGAATGAATAATGAGGTAGTAAGTAGGCGGAAGGATAGTCTTGAGTTTGAAGAGAAGCCCCTGGTGCCAAACTCTGTCGAAGGCTTGAGCAACGTCGAGAAATACGCCAGTAGTGTATAACTTCTGCTCTAGTGCGGTGGATATGTAGTCCGTCACTCTGTGTAGTTGGTGCAATGTCGAGTGATGTCTTCTAAATCCAAATTGATGATCTGGTACGATGTCGTTGTTAGTTAGTACATCAAGAAGTCTTTTATGTAGTAGATGTTCGAAAATTTTGGAGCATAGCGGAAGTAAGCTTATTGGTCGGTATGATGAGGGAGTATTTTTGTCCTTGTTGGTCTTGTGAATCATTGTAATATGTGAGTATTTCCATTGAAGCGGGAATTTGGTTGTCCTCAGTATCGCGTTATAGATTGAAGTCAGAAACACTAGAGCTTTCCTGGGCATTTGCTGGAGTACCTCAGCGTTAATTAAGTCGTGTCCAGGGGCTTTCTTTTTAGGCAACTTTCTGATTTGTTCAGCGACTTGAGCAGGTGTAAAGGAAGGAGGAGGTAATGTCAGTTGTAAAGGTTCATCCAGAGTTTTAAGTACAATTTTATCATGTTCGATGTTGTTGAATTCTGTGTGTGGTGTAAAGATAGAAGATAGATATTCGGCGAACAGTTCGGATTTTTCTCCGTCAGCCATGGCCCAGGAGCCATCTTCTTTTCGGAGGGGTGCAGGCACTTCCCGATGCTTAGTAAGGTTTTTAGTATGCCTCCACAAGCTGCCATCATCAGTCGAAAGGTTACTAATGTAGTTATCATAAGTTGTTCTTTTAAATTTTGCAATTTGTCGTTTGAGTTCGTTGTTGAGTCGGTTGTAAATTTGTTTGTCTGATGGAAGTCGGTCTGTCTGCCATATTTTCCGGGCTCTTCTTTTTGCTCTGATCAAATCCCTTATGTACTGTGGATAAATTGGTAGCTTTTCATGTTTTCTTCGTCTAGGAATTGATGAGGACCATGCAGCGTCTTGTAGCTTCTGTGTGAAGCATTCTACAGCATCCTCAAGCTCTTCTTCATTTTTAATAGCCAAAGGAATGGAGAGAGCAGTATTTAGACAGTTTCTGAACGCATCCCAATCCATTATGCCATTTGTGAGAGATGTGTGTTTCTTAGTTACAAGTGGTTCTTCAAATAGTTCTAAATGCAAAAGAGAATGATCAGAGCAAAGATCTGTGCTCGTACTTATTGTGTGAGGTGTAGTGCGGAGTCCTTTAGTTATGAAAAAATCAAGTAAATCTGGTGTCTTACGTCTAGATGTTGGCCAGTAAGTAGGTGAGTGTGGTGATATCGTGTCTAATGAAAGTTCGTGAAGGACATACCTGAGATTTCTTCCTCTTGGGGTTGATAATCTAGATCCCCAAGTCGGGTCTTTAGCATTATAATCGCCACCTGCGACAAAGCATCTGCCGAGACGTTTGAAGAAGTTACTAAACATCGTGGAAGTCAGGACATATCTCGGAGGGCAATAAACAGCAGCAAGAGTAATGTTGTGATGTTCAGAGAATAGTGAAATGGCTGTAGCTTGTATGTCAGGTGATATGGGTAATTGCAAAGGATGGTGTTTTAGTGTTGATCTGATGAGAATAGCAGTGCCTCCGTGTGAAGTATTGTCTGGATGGTCAGTTCTATAGATTTTGTAATCATGAATGTAAAATTTGGATTTTGGTGTAAAATGTGTTTCAGTGATTAGTGCTATGTCAATTCGTTTCTCGTGTAAATATATGTCTAGTTCTGTCCTATGTTGATTAAGTCCGTTTGCGTTCCATAGTATGATAGACATGGAGCCTACAGTCATCTGATTAATGGGCATATAATTGTCTAAGGGCAAGGGTAGTTTGAGAGAGTTGTTGAAGAAGACCGAAGAGGGGCTGAATGAGATTGTTTAAGTTATTGATAATATTGTATAACTGGCCAGAGGAGTTATCTACCGGCGGGACCGGTAGGGTAGTGCCCCCACTCATACCTGTATATCTGTGTCGTTGGTGTGGCGCTTGAGCTGGTAGCTGTTGGTGTGGGGCTTGCGATGGTTGTTGCGGCTGTCTCTGGTGCTGTTGGTACTGGGCTTGAGCTGGTTGTTGTGGCGGTCTCTGATCTTGATGGTCTGGTGCTAGAGCTGGTTGATTCAACTGCCTCTGATGCTCCCGGTCAGTTCTTGGATGAGGTGGCTGAGGTTGATTTAGTTGTGGAAGAGGTGGAAACTCATTGAGGGCAGGCGGTGCATGTCTTACTGTTGGAGGTCGCTGAGGAGCGTACTGCTTCGAGCGATGTTTTCGAAGTTCTTTCAAAGTTTGGCAGCCCCTATAGTTGGCGGGATGAGCGCCATTACAGTTGGCGCAGGTTGCAGCTGTTTCTCTTGGTTTTGTGCAAGCACTGCTTTCGTGGCCCAGTCCACATCTTACACATTTTGGTGGGTAGTTGCAGTACGTTTTTGTGTGTCCGTACTGCTGGCATCGAATACATTGAGGAATCATTTTTCTTTTGCGCGGTTCCTCTATTTTTATATGGGTATAGTACAAAAATTCAATGTCAAAGATTTTGTCATTGAATGTTGCTCTTGAGACGTCCACGAAAAACATGGGAAGGGGTGTTTTAAATCGTGAAATGACGTTGACAATACTTGTTGCCTCATATCCATATTTGGCCAGTTCTTCTTTTATGGTGGTTAGTGGTGTGCCGTAGTGTAGGTTTTTGATAACAACTCGTGGACTTTTTTCCTCTGGTAGTTGATATGTGTGGAAGTACGCACCTCCCTTTCTTAAACTAGTCACTAACTTTCGGTAAACATCTGAGTTTTCAGGGTATACGGTTACTCCCCTGACAGATGTCTTGAGCCTGAAACTGTTTGCCCCTCCCTCATTATGAAGGAATGTTATGAGTGCAGGGTAATCTTTAACGTCAGATAAATGTATGGGTGGCGGTTTGGTGTTGGTAGGTTGATTAGTTGATGGCTCAGGTTCATCTATTGAGGGTGATAACGGTTCGAACCTGTTCTGAGTATTTGTAGGTGGACTAACCTTCATAATTTTCCTGGGGTCTCTTTCTGCAGTTAATTGTCTTTTTCTTCCTGACACAAGCTCCCAGGAGATATTTTCGTGCTCGATAGCATTATTGGAAATGTCTAAGCCACTGGTTGGAGCACTTGAAGTTGAGGCTTCCGTCATTTTTTCAGTGGGAGAACCCACTTCACTAAATAAATTTTACTTCTCTTCTTGTTTGCTTGTTCAGCACACAGTTAGGAAGCAAGTTTGTTTGTAAACACTAAATTTTTTCACTTAAAACATAACAAAAATCGGAAAAAACTAGAGAGCAAACTTATCACAGTTATAACCTTCCGCGTCCAAAATGGCGACTCGCTCTAAATTTTAAATATTTTATGCTTTATTTTGCTATTGTGAGCTCTTGTTTTTTATTTCTTTACAAGACCATTATTATTATATTTTGTATGAAATGTTTTTATTTTATTTGTAAACTAGTGGAATTGCCCCTGCTTCGTACGGGTGCAATTAAAATGGGGTTTCGTTTATGTTTAAAAAATCTGTGTCTGGCCGATTTAGGGTTTATAGCTTTGGGAGTTTTAGTTTATCGTAACGAAAAGTGGATTAGTATTTTTATTTTATAACCTCTGTACCAATTTTTTTTTAACCTTCCGCAGAAATGAAAAAACATAAATCAAAATTGGTAAAGTTTATTTGTTATTTTAAAGTGAAGTACTGTAAAGTATGTATTAAAAAGACATAGAGTTAAAGTATCAGGAGGATAGATCACTTGCTGGAATACCTAGGAAACTAAAGAATCGCCACAGGCGTGCCATTCTTGCTGAAGTCCAAGCAAATCCTCACACTACCGCAACCTCAATGGCCATCAAAATAAATAGGGACTATGGAAATCAAGTCCACCAAGAAAAAGTCAGAAATATTCTAAGAAGGGAAGGAAACGGTGGTCGAGTCGTAAGCAGAAAGGCCTTCAACAATAAAATAAACCGGAAGAATCGGCTGTAATTTGCTAGGAAGTTTGTAAATAAACCCAACAATTTCTGGGACAGGGTCTTATTCTCTGACGAATCCATATTTAATATTTTTTGACCTGATGGAAGGTCAAGAGTGTGGATAAAATCAACCTAGGCTTTCAAAACTAAGAATTCGACCCCAACATTTAAACACGGAGGTGGAAGTGTCAGGGTGTGGAGGTGTTTTGGAGCTTCGGGTGCTAAAAATTCATTGATGGCGTTATGGACCAATATTTTTACCTGGACAATTTAAAAGATTCAGCGAGAAAATTGAGACTTGGGGCATGTTACTTTTTTCAACAACATAATCATCACAAAGATATTGGGTTGATACAAAATTAATGCAGGTTTTTAGTTGGTATTGTAAATATGCCATATCTTTACTTTAACCATATATATTTAATCAAAATAATTTCCATCTGAATCAATGCACTTTTGCCAACGTTCAACAAGCTTTCTTATACCACCAGAAAAAAAATCCGAATCCCTGGACTCAATGAAATCACGAAAAGAATTTTCAATGTCGTCCTGGTTTTGAAAATTTTTCTCCCTCAAAAAGTTGTCCAGATGCCTGAAAAAGTGGAAGTCTGTAGGAGAGAGGTCAGGTGAATAAGGCGGATGTTGGAGAACTTCGTAGCCCAACTCGTGCAGTCGTCGAAGCGTTGGTTGTGCAACGTGTGGTCTGGCGTTATCGTGGAGCAGGATCGGCCCCTTCCGATTCATCAATGCTGGGCAAAGACGTTGCAATTTTTGATTCATGCTGTCAATTTCTTGACAGTACTTGTCAGCAGTTATAGTCTCACCTCGATTGAGAAAGCTGTAGTGAATAACACCAGCATTATACCACCAAACTGTGACCATAACCTTTTTTGGGTGCAGGTTGGGCTTCGGGAAAGGTTTTGGTTGTTCATCTTT
This sequence comes from Piezodorus guildinii, assembly GCA_023052935.1. NCBI lineage: Eukaryota > Metazoa > Arthropoda > Insecta > Hemiptera > Pentatomidae > Piezodorus > Piezodorus guildinii. The sequence goes on along the minus strand of CM041295.1, from coordinate 32,889,948 downwards.
GCCCAGCCATTGGCTAGAACGCCTTCTGTTGTCGTATAAGATCCATTTTTCATCGCACGTCACAATGCGATCGAGAAATGGATCATTTTTATTGCGTGTCACAAGCATGGAGCAGATTTCAAAGCGGCGATTTTTTTGGTGGTCGTTTAATTGGTGTGGCACCCACTTGGCCAACTTTTTTACCTTACCAATTGCTTCCAAGTGGCGTACAACTGTGGATTGGTTCACACCGAGTTCTGCCGCCATTTCTCGTGTGGTTTTGGTTGGGTTTTCTTCCACTTTTGACCTCAGCTGGTCGTTGCCCAGAGCAAGATGACGGCCCCGACCTTCCTTGTCTTCGAGGTCGAAATCTCCTCTGCGAAACTTCTGGAACCAACGCTGCACCGTGCACTCATTAATAGCCCCCTGACCCCACACTTCATTAATATTACGAGCCGTTTGCGCAGCGCTGCGCCCTAATTTAAATTCGTAAAAATAAATTTGACGAAAATCGCACTTTGACATTTTCGATTCAAGACCTTTGAACACACTGAACAAAACGATTTTACTAAACAAATTCATGGTGAAAGAGAGGGTATTAGATAAGGTTTGTTTTGGTATAATAATGATCAATGTTAGGATTAGCTTTGTTTACACAATTGGAATTAAGATATTGCAATAGAGGAAACCTGCATTAATTTCGCATCAGCCCGATAACTACAACACCCAATACCAATCTACTATCAATAGTATCGGAAAGATGAATAAAGTTTAATATTGCATGATGGGAGTACATTAAGCTCTAAATTTGAAATATGTTATGCTTTATTTTTTTTATTGTAAGCTCTTGTTTTTTATTTCTTTACAAGTCCTACATTATGATACTTTGTAAGAAATTTTTTTTTTTTATTAGTAAACTAGTGGAATTGCCTCTGCTTTGTGCAATTTGAATGGGGTTTCGTTTATGTTTAAAAAATCTATGTCTTGCCGATTAAGAATTTATCGCTTTGGGAGTTTTAGTTTATCGTAACGTAAAGTGCATTAGTAAGAAAATTTATTTATTTTATAACCTCTGTTCCATTTTTTTTTAACCTTCGGCAGAAATGAAAAACATAAATCAAAATTGGTAAAGTTTATTTGTTAATTTAAAGTTAAGCACAGATAACGGAAAATTTAATTTTCCCATATAAAGAAAACTTTATTTCAATGTATGTATTCAAAAACTACAGAAATAACAAAGGTTCCTACCCTATTAGATTTATAATTTTTCAATATTAAAAAAAAAAAACTATTTAAAAGGTTTAATTTAGTTTCCACGGGAATCACAATTTTTTTTACAGCGAAATATCTATCATGAAATAGTATTAAATTTTAAATAACTAATAACAATGCTAGTTTATAGATTTATAACAACTTATCATTTGTGTTAACACGACGGTGGCAACATTTATCTATCATAAACTCCCACTTTACTAATAACATATATGCCTAAGTTCATTGGCACACAACAACTTTATATTATCTTGTACTTTTTTCTTTATTTTATTACAAATTAACTTTTCTAAAATCTTGCGCTTTCTAACGGTATATTATTATGCGTCTATATTACTATTCATATTTCATGAATAATTTTTAGATGACTTGGTTACAAAACATATATTTGTCCCGTCTAAAGAGAAGCTAAATTGTAATGGTATTTAACTTTTAAACCTTCAGGAAAGAACGCCCTAAATGATAGTAAAAGCCGTATAAAAATCCGTCGCGTGGTTTAGAAGGACTTTGTGGAAACCATAAATCGTGATATCATTTTATAAATATAGACATAATTTGTTCCAGAAATTGCATTTTTTTCAATGAACATAATGACCACAAACATAATGCTAAAAAACTAAAAGAATGGTTGATTCACAGTGTTCCTAACCAACTAAAAACATCTCCACAGTTACCTGACGTAATCCCTTTTGAACACTTATATGGATTGGGACGGCGAATGAAAAACCATAACATCTAAACAAGAGAAGAACATAAAGCATCCCTATAGACAGAATGGAATGCAATTAATAATGAGGTAACGAAAAAGCTGGTTCCAAGAATGAAAAACAGATTCCTTTAAATTCTAAGGGCAAATGAAGAGCCACATGATGTTAGAAAAAATATGTATTAAAATATACCTAATATTTTTTTATAGTGTATGGAACTTTTTTCGATTCAAATTTTCCCTGTTAATGATTAATCTAATGTCTCTACTATTCGGTTCTTCTTCTTCTTCCAGTGGCACGACAGGCTGTGTAGGGATCTCCTTGGAGATTACATTCACGTTTCTCGATGCATTTTGTAGGGTAGTGTCATCTCTCCCAACGCCTAATTTTGTGGGTGGCCACCATTTGGCTGACGGGTCTCACATACCCGGGAGAGAGGCTGTGAGTGAATTCTCATTAAATTACATCCTTATAAAAGCCCCGCCGGAACTGGGATTCGAATTCACAACCTATAGCATGCGAGACTAGCGCGTAGCCACTCGGCCACGGGCTCCCCTCTTCTATTTGGTTAGGTCTATTTATTTATTTTAAAAATGAAAAAATTCAATACAAATAATACTGTTCCAGATTTCTTAAATTCCTTTATTATAATTTATCCAATTATATTTGGGTGTATAGACACTTTTTTGAGGGAGTGTGTGTACAAACACACATTAGGGTTTGAATATTGCAGTTTTTCCTAAAATATACGAAGTTCATATATATAAATATATAAACACAGTAAGGAACAATTCTAGATTTCAACTAAAAAATGATCAATTTAATTGGTTTAATAAGAAATTACTGAATATTTCTCAGAATAGCACCTATTACAAAGCTTCGTCTTAATTTTAGATATATACCATTCTATTCTATTCCATTTAAATTTAATATTTACCAAAAAAAATAGCAGGTAAATAATAAATTGAACTTACCCTATTGATGTAGAGCAAGAGCAGAGTCCCGAACGCTACTGACACGTTGGGAACGGTTCTGAAGCTATTAATACTATATCCCACACTATTGCGGATACGGTGTCTTTTTCATAGGATATTACTCATTTGGGTCTATTCTTATTCTTGTTGTGCGTCGCCCAATTTTAATTTTTAGAAAAGCGACTAATTCCTGTTATTTGAGTATATTCGATATTTGTCAGAGGGTCGCGAATCGTTTTGAGATAAAGTATTTAGAGGTTAATCCAGTCGAAATTGTCCAGACAAATGGTTACCAACAAAAGTTTTTCTCGTACCCCATTATACAATTAATAATCAAAAGGACGTCCTAAATTTAGAAAAACCGCGCATATATACACTCATTAAAAAAAGTTTCCATACACCATGCTGTGAAATTGCAGGGCTATTTATTTTCAAATAAACAATTTCCTTATATAACAAATTATTAATACTAATATTAGAATATATATATATATATATATATATATATATATATATATATATATATATATATATGCTCTTTTATCTCCCACTGAACACGCCTGATTACATATTTTATTTAGAAACTGCAACCTCTCCCCTCTACAATTATACTTTAAAATTACATCTAAAATATATCAGTAATGTATTAGAAAGCCACCCTGCAAGTAGATTAACGAATTTCTTAACACAAGGTATTATAGAAAAAAATATATCTTGGTATATGCAAATAATGAAAATAGGTGACCAGCTACAAATAGAAATTAATAAAGAAACCATTAAAAAAATGAATCCGGACTACTTCATTAATAAAATGGAAACAAAAATCCGAACAGAAATGATATCCGCAGCCCGCAATAGCCAATTTCATATGTTATATGCAAAACTTGATCCTGAAATAGCTATTTCCTACATCCACCACAACAAACTTAGTCTTTACAATAAATCTCTGATTTTTAAAGCAAGAGGAGAACTGATGGGACTTAACTGTCAGCCATGGAGGAGAGATAGGATACCTACCTGTGCTATGTGCAACCTTAATGTGCCAGAGGATACCTACCACTTTTGGGCAATATGTTCTGTCTTAAAGGAGTTCAGGATGAAATACTTGGGAAAATATAAGCTAACTCCAGTAAAAATAATAAATAGATAGATTAAATGGGCTAGATTGTGTAAAATTTGCAGCTTATTTAAATAAATCATTCAAATACAGACATTTTTTGGTACAGAATTTTAATTATTAAATTTTTACAATAAAAAAAAAATCATAACGTTACTAAAAATCTAAATTATTATTATCAAAACTGAAAAAAAAAAATAAAAAGGGGCAACCCGACAGACGGCTTAACGCCATTTTCTTGTGGGCTTTGATTTTAAAAAATTTATATATATGTTATTACTATTTTGTATATTATGTAAATAAAGCATTTATTTATTCATTTATTCATATATATATATATATTTATTTATTTTCATTTCATTATTAATAGCAAACGAGGCAGAATATCATTTGTTACTGATAGTTCAACACTATCAATATAAGTCCTATTTATTGTACTATAACCGTCTTCCCAGTGTAATCTGTATAAATCATATCTCTATAATCAACTCTTAGTGCAGTATTATCTTTACTTGTGCCTGGGGAACTTATTTCTTTTCAATATGTGCGTTTCTCGCGATTTGAGAGAGCTTATGATCCGTTACCAAACGCAGGGCTTACCTCTGTGAAAAATTGCACACCTATTGAATAAGTAACATGATACTGTAAAGTATGTATTAAAAAGACATAGAGTTAAAGTATCAGGAAGATAGATCACTTGCTGGAATAACTAGGAAACTAGAAAATCGCCACAGGCGTGCCATCCTTGCTGAAGTCCAAGCAAATCCTCACACTACCGCAACCTCAATGGCCATCAAAATAAATAGGGACTATAGAAATCAAGTCCACCAAGAAAAAGTCAGCAATATTCTAAGAAGGGAAGGAAACGGTGGTCGATTCGTAAGCAGAAAGGCCTTCAACAATAAAATAAACCGGAAGAATCGGCTGTAATTTGCTAGGAAGTTTGTAAATAAACCCAACAATTTCTGGGACAGGGTCTTATTCTCTGACGAATCCATATTTAATATTTTTTGACCTGATGGAAGGTCAAGAGTGTGGATAAAATCAACCTAGACTTTCAAAACTAAGAATTCGACCCCAACATTTAAACACGGAGGTGGAAGTGTCAGGGTGTGGAGGTGTTTTGGAGCTTCTGGTGCTAAAAATTCATTGATGGCGTTGTGGACCAATATTGTTACCTGGACAATTTAAAAGATTCAGCGAGAAAATTGAGACTTGGGGCATGTTACTTTTTTCAACAACATAATCATCACAAACATAATGCTAACAAAATAAAAGAATGGTTGATTCACAGTGTTCCTAACCAACTAAAAACACCTACACAGTTACCTGACGTAATCCCTTTTGAACACTTATATGGATTGGGACGGCGAATGAAAAACCATAACATCCAAACAAGAGATAAACATAAAGCATCCCTATAGACAGAATGGAACGCAATTAACAATGAGGTAACGAAAAAGCTGGTTCCAAGTATGAAAAACAGATTACTTTAAATTCTAAGAGAAAATGAAGAGCCACATGATGTTAGAAAAAATATGTATTAAAATATACCTAATATTTTTTTATAGTGGTATTATACAATTAATTTTAACCGCGCTCGATCAAGAATAGGTTTATTTAAACATTTTAGTTTTTATTCGGTACCAGGCTCGGTAGCTGGGTTCCCAACGGTTCTTATACATACTATACTTTTAATTTTAAAATTCTAACATTTCTGTATTTTATTTTTCGGTGGTTTGGCTAATAAACGTTTTATTGATTTTACGTGCGTCTTCAAAAACAAACATTTATTTGTTTTAATTTTTTTGGTTGTTTTTTTTATGTTAATTTTTATATGTGTATATGTGTTTTAGAGGGTTTAGTAAGTGAATGTGTTATTGTTTTTTTAGTCAGTTGGTCTAGTGTATGTTTATTTTAAGGTTTTTTTAAATTTTTTATTTATCGGTATAATATGGTCAGTCTGGCCATAGACGGCAAACCGTTAACATCGTACCTGTGTCTCTCTCTACATCAGTCGCTTTTGTTATCGTTATTCTCCTTATTCTTCCATAGTTGTGGTAAATATAGTCACATATATCTGTATACCTGATAATTACATTATTTAAATCACCACTTCAAGAAAGAATCGGTGAAATAGTTCAGTGTTTTATACTGAATAGGCTGGCTGTACTCAGGTTAATCCCTAAGCCTTAGAGTATTAAAGGACGTTGACGCAGGCCTTTATTGATAAACACCTTTCTCTCGTGAGTACTATTATTATTATTTATTATTCAAAATGGCTCAATGCTCTATTTGTGACGCCGTGATTGCCAGGGACGAGAAGAGCAGCGTGAGTTGCAGTAAATGCCGCGTGATTTTTCACGGTAAATGCTGCAATTTACCGGATAAAGAAATTGAAGCGATCAAATCAAATAAAAAACCGTGGTTATGTTCTAAATGTGACCTTGGAAAAAAATCTGGGACAACCACCGAAAAATCGTCATCACCTACAGGGAGTAGTCTAAAGCACGTAAAGGAGCCAACGACGTCCGACATACTCATAGCGGTGAATAAACACGGCGACCTCGTCAATGAAGAGGTAAAAGATCTTAAATCATCTCTTGAAAAATATGGGGAGCTGAGCTTTGAGCTAAATGAAAGGCTCGCCAAAATTGAAAATCACTTAGAGGGCCAGGCCAAGTATTTAGAAGAATTATCTTCTGAAAACAAAATGCTAAAATCTAAAGTAAGCGAGTTAGAGGTCCGCTTAAATAAAGCAGAACTGGGCCTACTGTGCAGGTCACTGGAAATTAGAGGCGTGCCGGTCCGTTCGGGCGAAACCCCAGCGGCTCTGGTAACCAATGTAGCGGCGGCCCTCGGAATTAAAATCAAAATGGAGGACCTGGACATGATTGAACGGCGGAGGCAGAGAAAGGATGACCCGCGACCGCCTCCCGTCATCGCTCGATTCGTCAGACAGACCACACGAGATGAGTTGATTATGAGCAGGAAGACGAAGAGGGACTTCTCTACGAGGGATATAGGTTGGCAGGAGAATGACTGCCACCGGATCTATCTCAGCGAGGAGATGACCCAGACCAACAGGCACCTCTATTGGCTCGCTCGTCAGAAGAAGTCAGCTGGCAAGCTGAAGTATGTGTGGTTCGCGGGCGGTAGGGTTCGCTGCCGTAAGGACGACGGTCAACCTGTCATTTATATTGACCATGCTCAGGACCTCGATATTTTTGGCTGACACCTGTGCTCTCGTCTACTGACTAGCTTCATTCCCAATCTCGCCTACGATTCTTCTCTTCAATGTTTTCTCTCGATTTCATTATCTTATTATTTCGTAATTTTCATTACAATCACAAATTCAAAAGTTCATTTAATTTTTATCAAGGATATTTGTACTTTTATCAAAGTTCTTTTTATTCTATTAATACCAAAGTTACTTTTATTTCTATTTAAGGTATTTTATTTTTTATTAAAGTATATTTTATTTCTATCAAAGGTTATTTTACTATCATCAAAGCTCTTTTGTTTTATTTTCTCTTTCAAAGTCTATATTACATTAATTAAAACCTATTTTATTTTTATCACAGATAGTTATTCCATAATCAAAGCTACTATATTTTTTATCAAAGTTCTCCTTATTCTATTCCTACGAAACTTAATGCTATTTTTGAATATGATATTTGTATATTTTGTCATATTTTATTTTTACTTCTATCAAAAACTATTTTGTTTTATTTTTAACAAAGTTTATTTCATTTCTATCAGAGATATTTATAATGTCATCAAAGTTCTTTTCATTCTTATCAACATAGTTTCTTATACAACTTTTACTATAGTTATCTTAATTTTTGTTATAGTTATTTTTATTCTTTGTGGAAATTTACATTGTATATATCATACTCACTTTATTCTATCTAAGTACTATTATTTATGTGTATATGTGTATGTGTATATTTATGTGTGTATGTATGTATATATAGTTTCGCTGGCATTTATCTTTCATATATTGTTAAATTCATTATTGTTCTTAGCTACATCGTTTTCCTACTGTTTGTATTCTTTCCTCTTCCATCCTTATGTCTAATATCCTAAACGTCTGTCATGTGAATTCCCAATCCTTGCCCGCTCATTATGATGAATTCCTCCATTACTTTACTAGAAATTTTTACCATATCATTGCAGTTTCCGAAACCTGGTTAAAACCCTATATCCCCTCCTCTGCTGTCTCCCTACCTGAATATTCCTTTATACGTCATGACCGAATAGGCCGTACAGGCGGAGGCGTCGGTCTTTACGTCCATAATAGCCTAAAATCCCGCATATTAGAAGTCTCAACCCCATCCGACCAACCACATATTGAATTCCTTTTCTTGGAAATCACATGCGACACCCATCCTCTCCTAATCGCAGTTGTGTACCGCCCTCCTCTCGTTCCTTTTGACGCTCCATTTGAAACAACTCTCTACAATTATATTCCTCTATACAATAACATCATAATTTCCGGCGACCTTAATACCAATATCCTTTCCGATTCCAATGACAAACAGTACCTAGAAAATCTTCTCTTTTCCCTCAACCTCTATCTTGTTCCTTTTTCCCCGACACATCATACACGATGTTCTGACACTTGGTTAGATGTTCATATTATTGATTCAGCACAGAAACTTCTCTCCCAATCTCAATTGCCAGTCCCATTTCTATCTTTCCATGACTTAATCCAGATATCATATAATATCCCTACTCCAGAAATCCATCCAAAAATCATAACTTTCCGTAACATGAATTCCCTCACTCGTGAAGACATCCTACCCGATCTTGAAACCCTGAAATGGGACAATATATATTCCTGTTCCTCCATTGACGACATGGTCGACATCCTCACTTCCAACCTGATCTCCATCCTTGACAAACATGCTCCCCTAAAAACCCGTACATTCCGTCGCAGACCTGCTCCTTGGATGTGTCAAGAAATAAGAGAACTACAAAGAAAACGTGAGGCTGCCCGTAGGCGCTTCAGACGTACAAGGCAAGCAGATGACTATGAAGCGTTCAGGGCCCTCCGAAACTTGACACAAACAACAGTAAGGCGAGCGAAATCCAACTATTTTCAAGAAGCTCTGTCCTCCGCTCCTGATCCTAAATCCAGATGGCAACTTCTTCGTCAACTCTCTCTCTCTGTAAATCCTTTACCTGTTCAGTCTTCCCTGTATCACCCAACGAACTAAATTCATTCTTCTTAACCGACTCCTCCAACATTTCACCAGCCTTTTCTCCTAATTTTTCCCTTTCATCATCATTCGATTCTGACAATTTTTATTTCTCCTACATTTCACCAACAGACCTCATATCTTCTATAATGAAATCCCGTACTACTTCCTTAGGTTTCGATGGGATTCCAGTAAAATTGTTAAAATTATGCCTTCCAGAAATCCTGCCAGTCCTTCTTTTCATCTATAATTTTTCCCTCCAAAACTCAGTTTTTCCTTCTTCTTGGAAACAAGCCTTGGTCCATCCTATAAACAAAATCCCTAACCCGTCAGCTCCTAATGACTACCGACCTATATCCATCCTTTCGAACCTTTCCAAACCCCTTGAACGAATAGTACAATCCCAGGTATCTAATTTTCTAGAAGAAACCAACAAACTTAACCCTTACCAATCCGGCTTCCGACCTGGCTACTCCACGCAATCCGCTCTGACCCAAATCACTAACGATATTTATACCGCTATAGATGAAAAAAGATTAACTGTCCTAATACTTTTAGATTTTACCAAAGCCTTTGATTCCCTCAACCATTCGATCCTTTTCTCTAAATTAAAATCTTTATCCTTTTCCCTCAGTTCAATTCGTTGGTTTCAATCCTTTCTCTCCAACCGCACTCAAGCGGTGGTCATTCCTAATCAACCCCTATCTGATTTCCTTGTCCTATCCTCAGGCGTTGCCCAAGGCTCGAGTATTTCGCCCCTTCTGTTCAATGTCTACATCAATGACCTTCCTAATTCAATCCACCGTTGTTCCTACCACCTATATGCTGACGACCTCCAAATCTATTTATCTTTCCCTCTCTCCGAGTTATCCGTAGCATTTGCCCGTATTCAGGAAGACCTAGATGGAATCAGTGCCTGGGCAAACCTGAATAACTTGAGGCTTAATCCTACAAAAACTCAGGCCATCATTATTGGTTCCAAATCCCTCCTCCGATCGATCACCACCCTTCCTCCGCTTTTGCTTAATGACCATCCTATTGTTTTTCGTTCCACTGTTAAAAATCTTGGCATTATCATCGACCAAAACCTATCCTGGAAACCCCAAATTGCCCAAATTTCCCGTCGATCGATTTGTACCTTGAAATTATTCCACCGATCCCGCCACCTCCTACCACAATCTACCCGTAAACTCCTAGTTTCATCACTCATTTTCCCCCACTTTGACTATGGTTGTGTGGCATATGGCGGCCTCTCGAAGGTGCTCGAGGACAGATTGAGAAGGATTATGAACTGCTTTTTAAGATTTGTGTTCGGTACCTCGAGACGGTCGCACGTATCCCACCTCTACGACGAGTTAAAGTGGTTAACCCCAAACTTTCGAAGACAATATTTCCTTGGATCATTCCTTTATCAAATCATAAACTCCCACCATCCATTTTATGTCTACAGCCTTTTGATGTTTAAATCCTCAACCCATCATCCGGAAACAAGATCCCGTCTGTCCGACCTCCACACTCCTTTCCATAGAACCAAAAAATATGACTGCTCCTTTTTAGCCCGGTCCTCTTCCTTATGGAATACCCTCCCTTCAAACATCCGTCATGCTCCTTCCCTCTCATCGTTTAAATCCCTCCTGTTTCAATACTTCCTTTCTCTTCAATCAGATGTAAGCTAATTTTTATCATGCCAACTAATGTAAGGTGAATTTTACTTTATTGAGATGTAAAAGTTACATTTTATGTTTATTCTTATTTATTTATTCCTAGAATTTGTAAATAGAGATGACACTATGACCCTTTATTTTTTTTATTATTATTATTATTATTTTATTTTATTTTTTTATTCTTGTGTTATCAAATTGTATTTATATATTGTTTTTGGCCAGTTATAATTTATTATTTAGTTCATAATTGTTATTCTTAAGGGACATTGTCCCAGAATAAAGTTTTGTTTTCTATTCTATTCTATTCTATAGTTATATTTTTGGTTAGTATGTTGGTGATTGATAATAATCAGTTTAACAAATTTAAGAAAAGATAGTTAAGAAATTTAATGTTGCGATAATGGAAGAATTATATTAAATCAACAATAAAGGTTAAAGATGGGCTATATTCACATAAAGAGGCTGTATTCAATTTCATAAATTCAATTTCGTAAAGGGAGTCCAGTTTTGAGTTGAGAATTGAAGAAATTAACCGCAGGACGGCTCTTCTAAGTTCCAAGGAGAACGATGAAAAGATGATGACTGTGGCTCCTGAACAAATATGTTTGTGAATATTCAGAGTTCGTTAAGAAGAGATTTGAGTCTTTATACGGCACAGTCTCACCGTTCAGACACTACCTCAAAACTAGTCTCCACTCGACTCTGTAATTAAGCAATCAAATTCCGATTTTTTTCTATTGTCTTTCTCTTTTACTAGTTTTCACTTCCGTGCTGAAAACTATATGATAAAGATAATTACAAAAATTATCGTGTTTTTTTATAATCAATTCAATAACCATTAAAAAATCTTATCAGGCCGTGAACAACAATCGTATGGCATATGGCATGAACAACAACATATGGCATGAACAACAATCGTGGATGAATTTTTGGGCCAGCAAAGGACGAGGAAATTTGGACAACACTATGCAGAGTTCGAAAGCTTGCATCCTGTCAGTGTAATTTAGGTGATAGCATCACACTGGCTCAAGTAGGTAGGCCTAGGTCTAGGTGAGAGGATCGTAATAAGTCTGGTCTTGAAGTTAAACGATGATTGTAAATGGAAACTTTTTCTATTCAAATTTTCCTTATTAATGATAAATCTAATGTTTTTTCTCTACTATTCGGTTCTTATTCTTCTTCCAGTGGCGCAACTGGCCTTGTAGGCCCTGAGCCTCGTGGTGTAATCTCCTGGGAGATTACACTCACGTTTCTCGGTGCATTTTGTAGGATAGGGTTATCACCCCCTACGCCTAATTTTGTGAGTGGCCACCATTTGGCTGACGGGTCTCACATACCCGAGAGAGAGGCTGTGAGTGAATTCTCATTAAATTACATCCTTATAAAAGCCCCACCGGAACTGGGATTCGAACTCACAAGCTATAGCATGCGAGACTAGTGCGTAGCCACTCGGCCACGGGCTCCCCTCTACTATTTGGTAAGGTCTATTTATTTATTTTAAAAATAAAATATTCAATACAAATTATACTGTTCCGGATTTCTTAAATTGCTTTATTATAATTTATCTAATTATATTTGGGATTATAGACACTTTTTTGAGGGAGTGCGTGTACAAATACACATTAGGGTTTGAATATTGCAGTTTTTCCTAAAATATACGAAATTCATATATATAAATATATAAACACAGTAAAGAAACAATTATGGATTTCAAGTAAAAAATGATCAATTTAATTGGTAAAGAAATTACTGAATATTTCTCAGAGTAGCACCTATTACAAAAGGCGCTTTTGACTTGCATTAATATTTTTTTCATTGAAATAATGGTGTAAAGAGTTAGTGACCGCGATTGAAATACGTTGCAAAGAAAATCTAAGGTAGTGTATGCCAAACGGCTTTATGAACCGATCGAAGCCAATACAAAATTGACTGGCAAATGCTTTTAGTTTGCAGTTATTTTAATCGAGCTTTGCAACTGAAAAAGTTTGTTTTAAATCCCACTTACTTCGGTACTTTTCTAGATATAAAATCAAAACAAAAACTAACAATATTATTTGCTTAGGATTTTTCGTCATCATAACACATTACTGTTAAGGGTGAAGGAAGTGGTTTAAAAATGTCTCGAAAATTAATAAACACCGAGACTTTTAACTGGTTAAAAGTTCATAAACGAAAAGAAACTCACGTTTTTTTGTTGTTGTTTTTTTTAAATATATCTTATTCATTATACTGCTTGTTGTTAAAATTTTGGTGCCGGAGAGCATATTTCATTTTTTTTAATGAATTTCCAAAAACAACCTGTGCCTCTACAACCCAGGAAGGTTTTTGAGTTCAGTACTTATAGATATCCGTACTATTTCACGGTCAACCGCCGTAAAATAGGGTGATTAGGTCAAGATAACACTCCGCCAACAGTTCTTTCCCCCAATTTTTGTGTACCCACTTTATAAAGATCAGGTGTGCCCCAGGAGGGTCTCCATACCTCAGTATCACTCAAAGGGTGAAATAAGAAACTAAATAATTCTGCCTCAGGTGGGGTTAGAAAACGGGACTTGGAAAACTGTAGACTAATTCTCTATCCACTAGACCACACCGCATCATATGATATTAAGAATATATGAATTTCTAAACACGGTGATAATTCAGTTTTCGCGATACTAAAAGGAAAATATCTCAAAAGAAACTGACCAAAGAATTATGAAACAAATACAGATTATAAATCTATATGATGAGTACATGTGTAATAAATTTGGTGACACTCAGCTGGTTCCCGAGGGATAAAATTTTCTTGGCTGTAAAAAAACAACAAACGTTTTCTTTAAAAGTTAATAACCTTAAACATTTTGTACATTTCAGAACAAAACAAAAAATAGACCGGTGGTGAGAGTACTATCTACGTTTTAGTCCCTAACAATATATTAAAGTAGTGAGAAATGTCTTAAAAATTTCGCATCAACCTAATCTTTTAGCACTCTATAAAAAGGAAAGTTAAAAAGGAGTCTTCATAAGGCTTAAAATGGAAAATATTGAATGTGTGGTCCAAGTAAAAGGTCGAAGATCAATAGAATTTCCATCAAGAAGAGAAGTAAAGCAAGGGGATGCCCTGGCACGCCTGCTCTTTAATATGGCGTTAGAGAAAGCAATAAGGGACTCGCAGGTTCAGACTTCAGGTACGGTATGGAACAAATCTGTGCAGCTGTTGGCATACGCAGATGATATTGATATAATAAGAAGATCCAGGCAAGCAGTAGTTGAGTCATTCCTTGCTCTGGAAGCTGCTGCGAAAAAGATAGGACTTACTGTCAATGAGGCCAAGACCAAGTATATGGTATCGGATCAAGCTCCGAGATCAAAAGGCACCAATGTTTCTTTTGGACCCTACAGATTTGAGCAGGTCTCCGAGTTCGTTTACCTGGGATCAATGGTAACATGCAACAACGATGCTGCCGTGGAGATTAGGAGAAGAATATTAGCTGCTAACCGCTGCTATTTTGGACTCCGGATGCATCTGACAAGCAATATGATAAGCAGGAGAACCAAAGTTATCATATACAGAACTCTCATCCGTCCTGTATTATGTTATGGCTCGGAGACATGGACCACAACCAGGGCTGAAGATCAACTCCTTCTCACATTTGAAAGAAAAGCATAACGTCGAATTTACGGCTGGATATATGAGAACAATGAATGGAGGAGGAGAAGTAATCGGGAGCTGTACGACATGACCAAGAGCCAGACATCTCTTTCATTATCAAGCTTGGAAGACTCAGGTAGGCAGGGCATCTGGCCAGAATGTCTGACGATCTACCTACAAAGAGAAATATGACTGAGCCTTTGTATAGTCGTCGAAGAGGAAACCAAGACCCTTTATGGGTTGTAGAGCTATTAAAAGAAGAAGAAAGAAGAAAAAAGAGGCTTATGCTTGGTTAATTTTTTTTTTTTATATCATCGAAAATGTTAAGGAAGTCTTCGCCTGTTTTGTTGATCTGACAAAAACCTTTGATGGGATAAGAAAGGAAGATATCTTAAAGTATCTAAAGGAGAAAAAGGTTGAACTGGAATAACAGAAAGAAATCCAAGGTCTTTACAAAACACAAAGAAATGTCGTGAGGACATGTAACCAAACATCTGAGGAATTCGTAACTGCCCAAGGTATCTGTCAGGGATGCAGCCTAAGTCCATTACATTATATTTCAACTATAGACACGGTCATGGACAAAGCTAAGTCGGAAATGAGACCTTAACACCTAGGATTTAGAAACCTAAGGCCAACCAGCC
The DNA here is from genome assembly GCA_023052935.1 of Piezodorus guildinii. Taxonomy (NCBI): domain Eukaryota; kingdom Metazoa; phylum Arthropoda; class Insecta; order Hemiptera; family Pentatomidae; genus Piezodorus; species Piezodorus guildinii. The sequence continues at coordinate 32,874,753 of CM041295.1, read as the reverse complement.
TCAGTATCCTTGCATTTGCCGATATAATTGTTTTTGTAAACAATTATAGAAATCTAATATTCAATTTACGTATCCCACAAGAAGAGTCAGATATGTAATAAATATGAAAATAAATGCTGACAAAACTAAGATCATGAGGATAGGTAGGAAAAGCGAGCAGGAGGATCGAGCTGTAAGACTAAAAAACACAAGGTCAGAGCAAGTGAGAGACTTTAAATATCTCGGTGCTCACCTTAACAAGCATGGCTGGATAGATGGAGAAACAATGGAAAGAATAAAATCTACCAGAAGATGTTTTAGCTCGCTCAAGAAAGGATTCATCGGGAAAAATAAGTGTCAAAAACACTAAAAAGATAGTATATAAAAACACTTTCTTACCGACTCTAACCTATTCAAGTTAATCTTGGACTCTATGCAAAAAACACAAGAGACTACAAGCGATGGAGATGAGATATTTAAAAATAATGAAGGGGAAGACATGAAGAGACCGTGTGAGAAACGTGACAATATGGTCAAATGTGGGATTTCGGCCTGCTTTGGATATTATAGAAGAACACCATCTGAGGTGGTTCGGCCATGTTTCCAGAATGGCAGAAAACCGAGTGGCAAAGGCCGTTTATGACACAATGGTGGAAAGTCTGAGACCGAGAGGAACACCGAGGAAGACTTTGGAATGCGCGACCATGAGGCATTTGGCAGAAGGGGTATTGCTCTTATTTGTATGCTTCAGAAGAATCCTTTTCTTTACTATCAGTATTATACAATATTTCAGTCTATCAACTTCATTCTTCCATTTATTATCTTTAGACGTCCTTTGCGCTGGTTATTTTCAGTTGTACCTCTTTCTTCTTCTTCTTCTTTATCCTCTATGGCTCGAAGAGGAAGATAAAGAAGAAGAAGAAGAAAGAGGTACAACTGAAAATAACCAGCGCAAAGGACGTCTAAAGATAATAAATGGGAGGATGAAAAGAAAAATCAAAATTGAGGCGATGAAAATTTAGTTAGTGTAAAAAAAAGTTAGTGTAGGTGTCCTAGCTCATAATTAATTACCGAGAAAGAGACCTAATATCAGTGAAAACAACCGCAAACAAAAATTGTTTTCAGCAAGTGATTAAAGTATGAAAGGACAAAAAAGATGAGAGTAGATTTAATTTGTTTTGATCTGAAGACAGAAAGACGATTTGGCGATGGAAAAGTGAAGAATTCAGGATGCAAAACGTCTCAGTTAATGTAAAATATGGAGGTGGGAATGTAATGGTTTGGGGATGCTTAACTTATATAATAGTGTAGAAAATCTCGTGCCTATTGAAGGGGTTTTAAATGCAGATGGTTATGTCAATATTTTGCGCCATAACCTGCTAGCCAGTGTAGCCAAATTAAGAATTCAGGATAGGTATATTATTATGAATGATAATGATCCGAAACATACAGCCAACAAAACTAAAGATTGTTTTATATTTAACATTCATCGACAACTTCATATACCTCCACACTCTCCTGACTTAAGCACAATGAACATTTTTCACATGTTTTAAATAAAAATGTAAAAAGGCACCACCTCAAGGATCTATTACAGCAAGAATGGGAACAAATTAACGCTGATTTAATTATAAACTTCATCAACTAAATGCCGAGACGTTTAAAAGCGATAATATATGGCAACAGACTTCAAACAAATTATTAAATTTAGAAAATAATAATAAAACTTAAGTACTTTTTTCTGTATTTTTTGGAAGTTCATGTTTGTGAATAAATGCAAAGCTATTATGATATTGGGTTGATGCAAAATTAATGCAGGTTTTTAGTAGGTATTGTAAATACGCCATATCTTTACTTTAACCATATATATTTAATCAAAATAATTTCCATCTGAATCAATTCACTTTTGCCAACGTTCAACAAGCTTTCTTATTCCACCAGAAAAAAAAATCCGAATCCCTGGACTCAATGAAATCACGAAAAGAATTTTCAATGTCTTCCTGGTTTTGAAAATTTTTCTCCTCAAAAAGTTGTCCAGATGCCTGAAAAAGTGGAATTCTGTAGGAGAGAGGTCAGGTGAATAAGGCGGATGTTGGAGAACTTCGTAGCCCAACTCGTGCAGTCGTCGAAGCGTTGGTTGTGCAACGTGTGGTCTGGCGTTATCGTGGAGCAGGATCGGCCCCTTCCGATTCATCAATGCTGGGCAAAGACGTTGCAATTTTTGAGTTCCGAGTTCCGCCGCCATTTCTCGTGTGGTTTTGGTTGGGTCTTCTTCCACTTTTGACCTCAGCTGGTCGTTGTCCAGAGCAAGATGACGGCCCCGACCTTCCTTGTCTTCGAGGTCGAAATCTCCTCTGCGAAACTTCTGGAACCAACGCTGCACCGTGCACTCATTAATAGCCCCCTGACCCCACACTTCATTAATATTACGAGCCGTTTGCGCAGCGCTGCGCCCTAATTTAAATTCGTAAAAATAAATTTGACGAAAATCGCACTTTGACATTTTCGATTCAAGACCTTTGAACACACTGAACAAAACGATTTTACTAAACAAATTCATGGTGAAAGAGAGGGTATTAGATAAGGTTTGTTTTGGTATAATAATGATCAATGTTAGGATTAGCTTTGTTTACACAATTGGAATTAAGATATTGCAATAGAGGAAACCTGCATTAATTTTGCATCAACCCAATAGTTTCCGGAACTGAATTAACTAATGTGATTATTGTAGATTTTTATTGCTATACTATTGAATTGGAAGTAAATTTCAACCGAAACTTAATGAAATTTGTTTTTCAAATTTTACTTAATTTAACAATGTTATAGTTGGTTTTAACAAGAGAGGTAAGTGGAAGTTGTATGTTGTGTGTTGCGCACACCATTGTTATTATTATTCTTTTTTTTTTTTGCACATAGATCTTATTTCTTTAGCTGTTCCTCTTCTTTTTTTTCAAGGCATTTTAATAAATCTACAATTTTTTAAATGGTTTAACTCCTATTGTTCTTATTTTTATAATCTCTGGACTTCAGATAGTAATGGATTTACCAAGCAAACTTTAGATCCTCAAAAATCTCGCATAGTAGAAAAACTACTGGAAGGAATATTACTTCAGCTAACAGAATATGTTAATACGCATGTTTCGGTACCGGGAGGTGGTTCACATTTAGCTTGCCGAAACCGGCCGCCGTGTTATGGCTGGCGAGAGATAAGAAAAAAGGGTGTGGGTGTAGTTTTATGGTTGTAGTGTGTGTACACTTTCAAATAATACTTTTTATTAAAATGTTGAGAAATAATTATAAATTAAAAGAGCTCTTTGAAAAAACGAAAAAAAGGTTTTACTCTAAAAAATGAAAAAATAAATGAAATTAGTATCTTTAAAAAAATTAATAATGGTAACAACATCTATATAAAAAATAAAAATGTTCCTTTAGCTTGTTTTTAAAATAAAATAGAAACATAACAGAATGGAAATAAAAAAAAAAAAAGTTTAGTGGCATTTACAAAATAATAAAATAAAAACGTATTTGTTGGCTGGCACAGATGGGAAGACCTGTAGAAAGATGACGGTGAGCGAGAATAGATGGTCCCTGTGACGAATACTTCGATGCACTCACTCTGAAACACACAGACTGCTTTATTGCGAATTAGGCAGTAATAATAGACCTAATAACAATACTACTGAGTCTAGTATACATTATTATGCTTTTATGAATAATAAAACACGTTCTGTTGCATCAACAACGCACGACCAACAACACGATTGCTATGCATTCTCATCATGAATCGTTTTGAGTTAAAGTAGCTCCTCCTTTCCAAACTCTGACAGTATTTTCCAAGGTCATTCCCTAACTAAACCATAAACTCCCAGCAAATCCTCAGTATCCTTAAATTTAAATTAACAGTCCACTTACTGGAAGTAATATCTCGTTATTCTGATCTTTTTATCTCATCCCCCAGAACTAAAGCCTTCGAACGGTCCGTTTTTGCCCATTCCTTTGCCCTTATGGGTTATGTTCCTTCTAGTATACATCATGCTTCTTTCTTATCCTCATTCAAATCTCTCTTTTTCCAACATCTATTATCCTTAACACACGTTCTTCCACAAATTTTAATTTAGATTTTCGATTACAACGAGCGTGCGCAACAATATCAAGATCAGAATATATGAGAATTGATTAGCTCAGGTTTGAGCATATCCGCGCCTGTTTGTAAAATACACTTCAAATGTAGTCAATATCGTCATATTGCTCAGCAAAATGTTATACTCCCTTCATTGCTTTCAGTAAATGTAATGAAAATGAATGGTTATAAATTCACTTGTTTGATTTAACATATGTTTAGTTTGTTCTGAAAATGTTTTAAATGTTTACTACTGTTGTGGTTTATAGTCAATAAAAGCCTAATATCTGGGTTTATATGTATTTATTATTAGTATAAATACAACAATTTTATTGACTATAAACAATCAAATAACTATGGACAAGTTTCTCAAGCCGAGCCGCTTCGATGCAAGACCCGACTCGCCGACTGCAGCTAAAGAGTGGACCCACTGGCTGAAGACGTTTCAAAACTTCGTCGATACTACAACGGAACATCTTAATGACGAAGATAAGCTTAAGGTAATCATTAATTTCCTATCCTATGATGTTTATGAATTTATCAGTGACTGTAATTCTTACGCTGAGGTTATAAATACTTTGAACTCAGTATTCGTAAAAAAGAAAAGCGAAATTTATGCTCGTCATATTTTGGCAGTTAGGAAACAACTATCTACTGAGTCAATAGGCCAATATATCCAAACCTTAAAAATCCTTAGTAAGGATTGCGACTTTAAGGCCGTAAATGCCGTGGATCACAAAAATCAATACATCCGTGACGCATTCATCAATGGCCTGCTGTTCACTCAGATTCGTCAGCGTTTGTTAGAAAATGACACCTTAGGTCTAGATGAGGCTATCAACCAAGCCCTCGCATTGGAAGCAGCTCAAAAACAGGCTGAGGGTTACATTCAACCTTTGAGCAGTTATTCTAGCGCTAGCTGCACCCCTATTTCATCTCATGAGACTGCTTCTGCACAGGTAACAGACTCGATTCTATGTGCAATCTCCAAGTTCAGCAGATCGGGTGATAAATGCTACTTTTGCGGTCTTGACAAACATCCCCGCCCTAAATGTCCTGCACGAAACGCTGAATGTCGGAAATGTGGCATCAAGGGGCATTATGCTAAAGCATGTAGAAAGAGTTCTATCCCTAAAGTTTCCGCTTCCATCATTGCGACAGTCAACAAGGAACACTTGAATCTGCTGAATCGAGCTGTTATTTCAGTGGAAATAAATGGCACCCATGCTCGTTGCTTGATTGACACTGGAAGCTCCTCTAGCTTTATAGACCACATCTTCACTCTCAAACACAAAATTCCTCTTTTTCCGGGAGAGGGGAGAGTCTCAATGGCCTCAACTTCTCTTTCCTCTGCAATCGAAGGTTATGTTCAGGTCGACCTCAAAATAAATGAACATATGTACCCTTCATGCAAATTAACAGTCATGAAAGGCCTTTGTGCTGAAGTACTAATCGGACATGACATACTCGGGGAATACTCTGATGTTTCAATTTCTTTTGGTGGATTAAAGCCCCCACTCAATATATGTTCTGCTACTTGTGCCTCTGTAGAACCTCCTCGCTTATTTGGTAACCTATCAACAGACTGTAAGCCTATTGCCACAAAGTCCAGGCGATACACCGAAGCTGACCTTACGTTCATACGGGATGAAACTTCTAAACTCTTATCTGAGGGAGTGATTGAGGAAAGCAACTCTCCTTGGAGAGCTCAGGTATACTAATTACTGAGAGTGATTCACCACAAAAAAACGCATGGTTATTGACTACTCGCAGACAATTAATAAATTCACATTTCTTGACGCATATCCGCTCCCAAACCATCGATGATTTGGTTAGAAAAAGTTGCTGCGTACAAATTTACAATTGGGAAAACTCTACCAATTCACCCGAATCCCTTTCGGTGTGACGAATGGTGTTGCCTGTTTCCAGCGTGTTATTGACAAGGTTATAACCCAAGAGAAACTAACTGGAGTGTTTTCATACTTGGATGACATTACTGTATGTGGGTACGATATAAAGGACTATGATCTGAATCTCTCTCGACTCCTTGCAGCCCTCGACAAATACAATCTCAAAATCAACCAAGGGAAAAGCAAATTCAATCTAACGTCCGTACATTTGCTTGGGCATTTGGTATCCCATAACGATATTCGACCGGATCCGGAGCGCCTCAAACCCCTTTTAGAAATGCCACCTCCTCATAACGCTGCATCACTGAAGCGTGCTCTAGGGCTCTTTGCTCACTATTCAAAATGGATTGCACATTACTCAGATAAAATCAGATCACTGACCGACTCTAAGGTCTTCCCTTTGGATCATCAAACTATTGAAGATTTTGAGAACCTAAAACAAAGTATTGCTGATGCTACAGTTACCACAATAAATGATACTGAACAGATGGTGGTAGAGACAGATGCTTCAGATGTCGCCTTGGCCGCAACTTTGAGTCAGGGTGGTCGCCCTGTGGCGTTCTTCTCACGGACACTCGCTAAGTCTGAACGTGCACACCCTGCGATTGAGAAAGAAGCCGCTGCAATTGTGGAATCTCTTAAGAAATGGAGGTACTTTCTTTTAGGGAGACATTTTCAATTACTGACAGATCAACAAGATCTCTCTTTCGTATTCAATCAAAAACACTCGAGCAAAATAAAAAATGATAAAATTCTACGTTGGCGTCTTGAATTGGCTCCCTTCCAGTTCGATATAACCTACCGCTCTGGAAGAGAAAACGTAAAGGCTGATGCCCTTTCTAGAGTTTGTAGCTCCATATCCAATGATCGACTGTTGGAATTGCATCAATCTCTCAACCATCCCGGTATTACCAGAATGGTTCACTGGCTGCGTTGCAGGAATCTCCCGTTTTCAATCGAAGATGTTAGAAGGGTCAACTCAGCTTGTTCGATTTGTGCCGAAGTCAAACCCCGTTTTCACAAATCTCGGGGAACTCTGATCAAGGCAACTACTCCTTTTGAGCGAATCAATGTAGATTTCAAGGGCCCGATCCCCTCAAAGACGAGGAATTACTTCATTCTGACCATCATAGATGAATACTCTAGATTCCCGTTCGCCTACGCTTGTAAAGACACAACCTCTGGTACTGTTATAAAATGCCTTACAGATCTTTTTATGCTCTTTGGGACTCCAGCTTATTTGCACTCTGACAGAGGGTCATCTTTTATTTCACGGGAATTAATATCATTCCAACATTCCAATGGAATAGCCACTAGCCACTCAACGCCCTATAATCCTCAAGGGAATAGGCAGGTGGAGCGTTTGAATGGTACTTTGTGGAAAACAATTAATTTAGCTCTCAAGACCAAAAATCTCCAGACTCGCGATTGGGAAGACGTTCTCCCGGAGGCTCTTCACTCTATTCGGTCTCTTTTATGCACGGCTACTAATTGTACTCCTCATGAACGGTTCTTCAGTTTTCCGCGCCGAACCTCAAACGGAGAAGCTCTACCTACTTGGCTTACCACACCTGGGCCTGTACTCATCAAACGAAACGTACGGTCCAGCAAGTATGACGACTTGGTTGAAGAAGCTGAACTTCTAGAAGCCAACCCCCAATATGCATATATTCGGCGGAAAGATGGAAGTGAGTCAACTGTCTCGCTACGACAACTTGCCCCTAGAGGGAACACGGATTTATTTCTAAGAGCTGAAGACCCTCCACTCATAGAAGAACAAAGAGAAGTGTCTCAAATTCAACCAAACCCTGAGGCAGGTCGAGCTGAAGCAAGTCTACCGTCCACCGTTGAGCTAAACTACCCCAGTCCTCGAAATATCGAACAGCCAGTTCAAAGCGACTCACCTGAAACTGAAACCTTAAGGCCTAGACGAACTATCAAGCCTCCTGCTTATTTGAAGGACTATGTAACTAAGTTTTAGTTCAGAATAAAGAGGGGGAGAATGTAATGAAAATGAATGGTTATAAATTCACTTGTTTGATTTAACATATGTTTAGTTTGTTCTGAAAATGTTTTAAATGTTTACTACTGTTGTGGTTTATAGTCAATAAAAGCCTAATATCTGGGTTTATATGTATTTATTATTAGTATAAATACAACAGTAACCTATATATTAATAACATAGTATAGGAAAGTACCTTTTTTAACACAATTATGTAATTTTTATTCATGTTGAGGATATATGGTCGACTGTTTAAATTATCATATGTAGAAATAATCGGGAGTCAGTCGTGTTAAAAATATTTTAATTTGCTAACGTTTCGGCTCAAATATGTGAACCATCATCAGGTCATCTGTGAGCCATCTAAAGCATAAACATTGTTTATATTTTAAAAATGTTTAACGACTGACTCCTCATAACGATTACTTCTACCTATGATTTTTATTCATGAAGTACTATGAAGTAAAAAATTAATCATTAAGTTTTCTAATATTAGCTTTTGCCAGTGTAGAATATAATCTTGAATTTTCAATATTAAGATTTATTTGCTTCCAAAAGAAAAGACAATTTTTTTAAAATAAAAATGTCTTTACAGAAAATCATGTATTTCCTCACAAACAATTAAATGCTTATGTGAGAAAAATACTAGGAAAATATTAGCTCTTTGTTTTGATAGACTCGTTCCGCGTGTAGAGTTGTCAGCTGATGTTTGGGTGCTGTATTGAAATTGAATATTACCCTTTTAAACAGTGACCCATGTATAAAATAAGAATATCGTGATTCAGAAGATATTTTTATTAAAAATACGTTTTGATGTAAATAATTCTATTTTATAACGTAATTAGTTTAGTTGGACACTGCACTGCAATGTTTTTCATTAAAAAATAAAGTGGTTACAGTACCATGTTAATTTTAAAGTGATTTTTATAAATCATTTTATTTTCGTGATAAATTAAGTTACTATTCTATCTCTTATAATTGTTTATCCCCTAATCAATCTATTAAACATGTCTGAGAGTAAGGCACATACAGATGCTGAAATGAAGGGATGGCTCAGTAAATGGACAAATTATTTGAGAGGATATCAAAGACGTTGGTTTGTTTTATCAGATGGACTTCTTTCTTATTATAGGTTTGTGAATTTAATTAATATTTCAAATTTGATACTGATTGAATGTTAGTATTAAGATGTATGTTTTGGATGGAAGTTAAAGTTTACTAATAAAAACTCATAGCTAATTCAAACATCTACTGAATAATACACTTATGTTTTGTTTACTTGGACCTGTGTTTTGTGTAATTACTCGCTCATTATGAGTCATCCAATGCTCTACGTATACACTAATTGTAGTCATGTTACTTGGTTTTGTTTATTTTACATTGACTATTTTAGAAAATACTCTTTAGAAAAACAGAAATTAATTAGTGTTCCTAATGCATGTATATTAAACCTACTGGTTGTGAATTAGCTTTTTAAAAGTATATTTATCTCACATTTTGTTTGGTTTGAATTAATGTTATTTAAGCTGTTTATATGATATGATTTCAAACTTTGTTGAGGTCAATTTATATTTTTTTTTAGTATATAATCAGAGATCAATTGGTAGTTTATATAGAGATTAATTGGTTGTTTATAATGACCCTCTTATTTATCTTGTATGTTGTTGATTTAAAAAAAATATTTATAAATTACCAAGTAAATTTATTAAGTTTACATAAATATTACTTTGCACTCTAGAAGGTGAATATTTTATGGACAAGACGAGTGTTGAGGAATGACACACACATTTTGATTATGTTAACATGCCCCGGGTTAATCAATTCAGTGAATACATTTATATGAATGTTCATACTAATCATCTAATCCCATTAGTAATTGAATTACTGTTGTGTAAAATTGTAACAAAGTAAAACAAGATAAGGAGAGAAATCCAATGAATAAATAGATAATGCAATTTATTTTTAATTTGTCTACTGGAAATTCTATTACATAAAGCCCAAAATCAAGTTAAATTAAATTTTTATAACATGTTATGATAAATGTTAAGTGTGCTAATAATAAATTTTATATCATCATTTATTATTCTTTATTTTTATTTTCATATTGTAAGGATTTTTGTCTACTGTATGTGGGTATAGTTGAATCAATCATAATAAGTTTCTATTGTTCTTAGGTTTCAGTCAATGAATAAACAATTTTATTTATGCGATGTTTTGAGAATTAATAATCATGCCTTAACAGTTGAAAAATAATAAAACAGAACATTAATATTATTATACAATAATTAATGTATGATGTTATTGTTAGAGATATAGAAAAGAATACATTGAACAATGAGTACTCATTCAGTAGGTAAATAGATATTTCAATTAAAATTTATATTAAAGATATTATTAGAAATTTACTTACAATTAAAGACAAAATAGTGTCTTAAATAGACATTTAGTAGACCACAAACTGTGAATGAACACTGAAGCAAAGATACAAAGGAATAGTTCAGGAATAGTTACTTCAGTGTTCTTACAAAGTTAGTGGTCTACACATATGTCTATTAAAGACACTATTTTGTCTAAAATTGTAAGTAAATTTCTAATAATATCTTTAATGTAAATTTTAATTAAAATATCTATTTACCTACTGTATGAGTATTCATTGTTCTACGTATTCTTTTCTATATCTCTAACAATAACATCATTTATTAATTATTGTATAATAATATTAATGTTCTGTTTTTAGTTTTTCCACTATTAAGGCATGATTATGAGAACAATAAATTCTTGAAACATCATATAAATAAAATTGTTTATTCATTGACTGAAACCCAAGAACAATAGAATCTTAAATTATCAACAGTCAAGAACTTATCAAATAATATATATTAATTCTTTTTAATTCTTTATTACATGCATATGAACTAATAGAAATTATGTGGAATTATAAAAAAATTATATTTTAATGCATATCAAAATCAAATAATATATGTAGGATGCAATGAAAGATATTTTCCTGCTTTCCATTGGCATGTTTTAACCTTTACTTATGGAGGTGAATGAAAAAACTTCCATTATCTGGGAGGTGGGGTACTGAGTACCCCAATAATTAAAACATACAAATATACTCAATTTTTCATTTTAATTAAATTTAAATCATTTATTTCAATAATTTAAAGTTTCTTTTTGATATTTAGAGGGTTAGATTAATTTAAAAAAAAAAAAAATTATTTTTGAAAATATTTTGGTTAAATGGTTACAGTTCACTTTGGATATGAATAACACTTAAATAAAACATTGGAGATTATGAAACTGATTATATTTTAAAAGAGGGGTGTATAATTAATAGAAATATGCTTTATAAAGTGAAAAAAAAAAAAAAAAAAAATGAATAACAATAAATCCTGCTAGAGGGTTTGTTAGCCTACTTCTTCACCAGTTCTGGCACGAGTATCAACACCCCGTAATATTTATTTATTTTAGTCAAAATCGAAAAATAAAATAACCAAAAAAGAACCACTTCCGACTAAGGTAGGACAACTAATGTTAACTTTTAACTGATGAGGTGGGATCCAACAGACCCCAGGCACTAATGCCATGTTCAGGAATCGGTAATTCATTGTTGAAAAAACTTACCGATTGTTGACTTTTTTGTTTAGTCATGACAAACATTTTCTCATTCGGTGTTCTTCCTGTACACAGCTCTAGGTGTCTAGAATGACAGAGAGGCTTGGGGTATCCAGCACCCCACATCCCAGTGTAGACCCAAAATGAAAAAAGTTACTTTTGTTGCTAGGTGCGGTTACTGAGTGCCCCAATCGGAGATTTTCTCATGTTTTTAATAGTTCAATAAATTGCGCTATCTGATAAATTTCATCTTTCATTGATTTTAGGAGAACTAAAAAAAAAATTAAAATTTTAAGATGAAATTTCAGGTCTTTGGAAACATTTAAAAGTCCGTTGGGTAACTGTATACTCCACGTCCTCACTTAATGGTTAAAAAAAATAAAAACAATTTATTAAGCCATCAGTTCATTTCTCACTTAAAGTGAAATGATGAACTGTAATTTAGTTTATTTTAGAGGTCAGTCAATTTTCACTGCAGACGAAGAAATTCAAATACATTTTTGTCTTCATCACATTCTGTTTGGAGACTTGCTGGCTGCAAATAAACCCAGTTAAATAGGATTGTTAAATTATTTCAACATATACAAATATTTGAAACAAAATATGTCTTTTTTTCATTTCTCCTATTGCTGGACACCTTACTTCATATTGCTTCGTTCTCTTGCATAAATGCTACATTTCTGTTTTATTTTTTTCAGTAGAATACTGAATGAATAGATCTATTATTGTCTGTATCAGGAGTTTTAAAGAAAAATAAGTGATAATCATTATAAATTCATTTGCATATTTATATAGAAAAATGTGGTGTGTGCATCACACAACTCTCAGTTACTTCTTCATTAGAAATAAAGTTCAAAACATTTAGTCGTGAAAATAACAGGAAAGGTTTCTACAAAGTCTTTTTTAGTTTCTATGAAATAATTTAAATTATAATATTATAACTTATTAAAAATGTTATTATTATTATTAATTACGTAAATTTATGGATTTGTCGTACCTCTCCGTTCACTTCTACCACTTTATTTGTTAAGTAATATATTTTTCTAAAATCATGCTCTTTTTATACGGTATATTATTGGGTTGTTTCACATGAAATGTCCGTTTTTATAGTTTCTGAAATACATAAAGGAATTTGCAGGTCTCTGTTGTTTTCTTCCGAATGTATACATATTTAAAGTAAACAGTTACCAATCCTCTACCTTTGTATTATAAACATTAGCTTCCCAATCAATTACCCACTTTTTAGTATACCTCCAAATATGAACATGGAATCACGCGATTTTCGAGTAATATTTTTGTACGAGTTTAAACTCAGCCATTCAGCAGCTGAGGCCACTAGAAATATTTCCAAGGCGTTTGGGAAAGGGAGTGTTAATGAATGGACCATTCGCCGTTGGTTGCTAAGTTTCAGCTGGGGATACCGACTTGGAAAACTTGCCCGAGGAAGACCTCCGTCTGTAATAGACAATGATGTCCTCAAACATGCAGTAGAAGGAAACCCCTACCAAACAGTTAAAGGACTCTCAGCACAACTAAATGCAAGTGCATCTACCGTTTCCAGATATTTAAAGAGTATTGGGAAAGTAAAAAAACTCGATACATGGGTACCTCATGATCTCACTGAGCATTAGCAAGACCCCATATTTCAAAACATACCGTGCAAAAATTGAAAAACCTGGGCTACGAAGTTCATCTGCACCCATCATATTCTCCCGACTTGTCTCCAACAGATTACCACCTGTTCAGGAATTTAGACAACTTCATCAAAGGAAAACTTTTTGAAAATGATGATCAAGTGAAAAGTGCATTTTCAGATTTTGTTTCACTTCATAGCTCAGAGTTTTTCAGTTCGGGGATAAAAAAGTTGGTGTCACGTGGGGAAAAACGTGTAGAAAAAGAAGGTAAATACTTCGAATAAAATTATCTTGTTTTCATATCGTATGTTTAATAAAAATCCTTTACCTTGAAAACGGACATTTCATGTGACACAACCCAATATATATTTGTATTTTTTTCAGCATGAGTAAATATTTCTCCTTTTTCCTGCATTAGTTGATCATCCAATTTTTCAATTGTTTATGTTATTACATTTCTCTCAACTACTATCAGTTAGTGTTTGTCAATTAACTGGTGGAAAAAATGTTTTACTCTATTGTTTACCCCTCCTTGAGCATTGGCAGAAGGGGTCAAGGGAAGGGGGCTGTACCCCCCCCCCTCCCTCTAAAAGTTGGTGAGGCAAATAAAAATCATATAGATTAAAAACTAACATAAGGTATCAGGAATTAAAGGTGTATTTGTTTTTATTTATTATGACATTGTTTTTACTTCCAAATGTGTACTTAATATACAAATTAATATGTGTATAGACAATGTTTGAAAAAAATAACTTATATTTTCGACCAACTTGGCCCTCTGCCCCAACGTTTGTTATTTTACCAACTAGGAAAATCAGTCATTGATTGCTTGGAAAAAAAAAAAAAAACACACACACAATTAGCTTTACCCTAAAGGAAATTTATAAATTTTCAGTAATAAATTTCTTTAATAAGATAAAAAAACATTTAAATATACATATGCATATTTATAAATCTGATATAAATTCAACAGCCAGTTTGACTTTGCGGTATACTTTTTTTTTTGTTCTGTTTGCTGTTCCATGAATTTAAATAGCCTGAATTTGATTTAAAAAAATAACAAATAAAAAAGTAAATTATTATTTGATGGGAACTTGTTTAATATATGTTTGATATTATTTTATACTTATATTAGTCTGAATTATTTCATTTTTATTTCTAGGAATAAGGCTGAGATGTCGCATACATGTCGTGGCACTATTTGTCTTGATGGAGCTACAATAGATATAGCTGATTCTTGTACCTTTGTTATTTCTAATGGTTCAACTCAGAGTTTCCATTTGAGGGCAGCAAATGAAGTTGAACGGCAAAGATGGGTGACTGCTCTTGAGTTAGCAAAATCAAAATGCTACAAAAATGTAGAATCTGGTAAAGTTTTATTATTCTTTTAATAAAGATTATTTTTATAAATTTTACTCTTTTTTGTTCTTATTATTATCTTTGTCAACTCATAGTAAAAATTATCTTGCCATTTTTCTATTATATTTTTAATATATATTAATTAGATTAAGTGAAATGTCTATTCTAGCATTGGTTTTTGTATTGGAGTTGATATTTACTCTTCTAATTTAATCTCTCACCATTGGAGGAATGTATGTAGATTCTTACTTCTTATATAAAATAAGCATGTTAATCTAACCAGTTCATTCATTTTTACATTAAATGACAATATGATTTAGAATTTCTTTTTTCTTTTTCTGCTAATGTTGATAATGTTACCAAATAAGTAGTTTTTGTTATTAATATTGCAATAAAAAAAATTGAGTTTTTTATCCATCTCATGCTATTAAGAAAAATGAGGCGTTGCTGTGATTTTGTTCTGCATTTATTTTTTTGTTTATAAGTGATATATTACAATGGTATGTATTGTCTATTTTCTAGAAATTTAATAAAGTATTGGTAATATTGTTTGTTTTAAGTTTTATAACTTATTTAATAGTGATAGTCGAGGTTTTATAACAAATAATTAGAAGCGTTATTTTGATCAAGATAAATAATTATTTTTTTATGAACAGAATTTCTGGTAAGAATTGTTTGTATTCTATTTATTTATTCACCAAATTAGTTTTTGAAGTGTTATTCTTTTATTTTTTTAGATGAAGAAGATGATGCCTATGAATCTGGTCAAAAATGTGAAGTTTCCTTAATAATGAAGGAAATAACAGCTTGTTTAGAACAAATGGAAACCTGTAGCCAACTCATTTCTAAGCGAGATACAGCTCTTCAAAGAGCCCTTTCTGAGTTAGATCTTATTGATCCAGGTCAAGCCCTTTCAGGAAAAATGAAAGCTATTAATGAGAAGGCAACTCTTCTTCGTATTACTTCTAATGCAATGATGAATGTAAGTAATGTTGTCAAGGAAATAATTATATACTATATTCTTCTATGAATTATAAAGTAAACAAAATTATGTTAATATTAAGCTGAAAAACACATTGTAATATTTTGCACCGGATCGCCACACAATTAATGTCCAGTTATTTAAATCTTATTGTTTAGAGAGGATCAAAACCTTTTTTGATTCTCAGCAAAATATTTACGGTCTATAATAAAACCTTTGTAATTATTTATTCAAATTTTTAATTAAATCATAGTTTGTTTAATACCCAAATAAGCATACGGATTTCAGATTTATTTTAAACATAACAATGGAAACACGTAATTTTCGAAAAATCTATTTTTTTAGTTCAAAGTTTGTCATTCAGCTTCCTAGGCAGCAAGGAATTTTGATCAAGCTTTTGTTAATGATAGTTTTGATGAAAGAATCATTTGTTGTTGGTTTTCTAATTTTTCTTCAGATGACATCAGAGAAGCAACCCAGTAGATGGCCGTCTACATACATTTGATTATTGATTAATTAGTTTTCTGATATAAATAAACTTAAATATATTTATTTATATTTTATGATTTTCTTACTATATTGTTCAGTACTATAATCAAGGAGTAAATTTTAAAAGTTAAAATGTGTAATTTATTTATTTTTAGACTGCTAAGGAGTATGTTAAACTGGCTGAAAGCTTCAGCAAAAAATACGAAAAAATGTTGCAGCAAGAAAGGACTAAAAAAGAAAAATTAGAAGAAATTGTAGAACAACTTGCTAGACAGCATTCTATCTTAGAACAAGCAGCCAAAGACCATAGACGTACTAAGCCCAGTAAGTTTTTACATTGTATTGTACCAATTCATTATGTCACTTTATTTCTTTTTTGGATATTATCATTTTAACATTATTAATAAATGGTGTGTCAACATTATCACAATTTTTGAAATAAAAATATTTTTAAATTGCCACAATTTTATCATTTATTATTAATAGCTCAACTAGTTATGCACTACTATATTAAAAAGCAATAAATTATATAAACATATTAATGACCAAGGGGGTAACTAAATATAATACAACAAATTTTAGTTTGAAACAATATTTAAGATTTAAAAGATGCTTACCAAATTGCATACAAAAATTGACTTAGACTATTTAACAATTACTATTTAATTTTTAATTATATATTGTTCATATATTATTATTATTTTGTATTATATATTTCTTTAATGTCATTTAGTCTTAATTGTCTTCAATAGATTTTTATTCTTATTTTCTTATCTTAAATGGTATTTTAGGCACTTCCCCTTCTGATGAAGAAGAAGATAGTACTGAATTTTATGAATGTGAAGATGATGTTTCCTGTAACTCTGATGCATCAAATTTTGTCCTTAAAATTCCTAGCTGTCAACGTAGAATGTCATCACCCCTCAATACCAACAAGGTGATATTATCATAGACTTTATAGTTTATTTGATATTTAAAATTTAATACTGAAATATAATTCTGAGTGTTATCCTTATTTCCAAGATGTTCAAATCATCCATCACTTTACCTTGTCTTTTTTCTTTATTTTCTTAGAGATTAATAATTGTAGTGTGAATCCAGCAACTTTTTATTGCATGGCACAATGTTCTTTTCATGATAAGGGAGAATTAAAAGCTGGGTTTTTTTTTAGTAAAGTTGTTATCGATTTTTTCAATATGCTGTTGGTTCTTAGCAACTTAATTTCTATTTCTTCTGTTTGGTCTACTTCTTCTACCAAGCTATTTTATACTACTGTTTAGCTCCTTAAAAAATTTGCTGTGCTCCTACCTTTTTTATGTGTTTTATAGACTTCAACTGTTAAAATAAAATTTTCAGGGATCACTTGTAGCTGGGTGGCTAGCGTAACAGCCTCCCATGCCAAAGGTCACGGGTTCAAACCCGCAGGTGGTCCTAGGATTTTTTAATGGGAGTAAAAAAAACCTTAGTTACGCCGTCCTTCGGAGGGGACGTTAAAAGGTGGACCCGAGCCTGTACGATGTCAGGTACTTGCTAAAGATCCCTATCCTAATAAAACCTGGATAGGCAAAATTTAGGACTCCCACTGTAGCATCGTCCGATTAGCCATAGTAGCATAAAGTGACGTTAAATAAATAAATAAATAAAATTTTCATGCTCATACATTACCATTCAAAATAAGACTAATAAGAGTTTTAAATTACAATATTAACTGGTCTTTCGTAAACTTGTTGAATTAAAATATGTAATAGTTAAATATAGGGTGCAGCATGTTCTAGTGGGTAGAGCGCTAGTCTACTGTGCTCGGGGTCCTGGGTTCGAATCCCGGCTGTGGTGGAATATTATTTATTCTGTTATTTCAGCTGGGGGGGGGAGGGGCTATCCTGGGGTATGGAGACCACCCAGCCTCAATCAAGTGGGTACCCAAAAAAGGGGAAAAACCTGGTTGCTGAGCCGAATCACCACATTGCACAGCCGTTGGCCTGGAAACAGTACGAATCTCTACATGTACTGAGCCCAAAACTCTTCATGGGTTGTAGTGGTACAGGTAATGGTTAAGATATGGTGTTAATGATTTGTTTAAGGAACAATTTATTTTTTTTTACCTATGTCTCCCCTGGAAAGTGTCTGGAATAGTTATTCAAGAAATTTATTTCAAGGAAATTCCTCTGAATTAAAAATTTAACACAGAATACATTTTGTTTTGCTAATTGATTTGAATAACGACCAATTAAAAATATTTGGATTAAAGATAAGTTATTGCCATTTATGTATAGCCTAAGTTCTTAATGCATAACATGTATTTTTATTTATTTTGAGATATTGATTATTTTGTTGTTCTGTTTTAGTGTAATGACACTCCAGGTGAAACATCTGGATCGAGCAGTGATGTAGAGGATGGTGGTGAGGTGGAAGTTGTTGTGATGCCTGAAGTAAATAGTAAAGATACAAAAAAAGTAAGTTTATAATTTGGGAATATTAAGTTTAATTAGCATTTCATGTTTTCTTATAGCTTGTTTTGAAAAAAATGTCTTATTAGTGATAATATGAGTCTCATTATATAAAAAGTATAATAATTTTCATTAATGGTGTACTGCTTGACCATCATTATTTTATTATACTAATTAGACCAATGGCTATTTTAAAAATGTTTTAATTAATAACAACATTGAGTTTTACTATTGACTTGCTGAAAGATATGTCTTTATATATCATTACTCCTTTTCATTAGTACTCATATATAGATTTCTCCCCTTTGGATTAGACCTATCTATGACCTTGTGGATTATTTAGGCATTGCTATCTTATACCACTATTATAATTTTTATCTGTTTATTCAAAATTTTCAGATTTATAAACCTAAATAGGAGTAGGGTTTTTACACATACATTTAATCCAGACTGCAAGAGTGCTTAATAATAGCTCCTGTTATCTACAGCCTATTACTTATGGTACTAGAAAATATTCTCATTTTTCAGTCATATCTTTCAGTTTTCTTAGGATTTTACTATCATATTTATTGATTTGTATTAATAATATTTCAGTATTTAAAAATTACACCGGTCTGCAAAAAAAATGTTTTTTCTCTCCTTTCTTTTTCATGCGTAACGAATGATGAATTAGAGAATTCTGAATAGAAATATAGTATTAAATCTTATGTATCACATATATTTTTTTTTCAATGGTGATTTTAAATTAAACACACTTTTTTGCTAAAAAAATATATATTATAATTGTTCAAACTGATACAAATGTTGAATGAATGTTACAAATCATTAGATACTCTCATTGCTAGTTGTTAGTGACTATTTCACTTTGTAGTTTTGTTCCTTTTCATATTTTCTATAGATGTTTCGCGATGAATCGACCAACAGAAATTGGCAAGCATCACTTCTTACTATTTTCCATTATAGCGTTTTTCAATGTGCAATATGTCTTTATGAAACCTTTCGCCGTGTTCAGATGATGCTGCTCCAAGATTAGTGGGTAAAAAGTCCAAATGAGAATCCAAGAAATGAATTTTAGGGACATATTGCATTTTAGGGCTTTGTATGAAGGAGTTCAAGGATGGTTTCACGGTAGTTCTTTTTTTTTTTTTGTTCCCAAGAAAATTATGACATACTTATACAAAATGGTCTATGCTCTTTTTTCAGTTTTATTCAATGTACTTTCAAAATTTGAGTCGTTCATGAGCTCTCCTATTTAGGGACCCCCAATGATTCCTACTTTCAATTTCGCGTTGCTGATGCGAGGAAATTCAGTTTTGAGATATTAAAAACCTCCACCGTCCTTGTTCATGGCTTTAACAAAATTTTTCATAAGGCCCAACTTTATGTGGAGAGGGGGTAGAAAAATTTCATCACATAAAACTAAAGGTTCTTCTTTTACATTCTTGACTCCAGGTATCATTCTTTGTGGCCAATTTTTTACTATGATGCTTTTCTCTTGCGGGACTGTCCCATTTGCATAAAAAGCAACAAAATTTGGTATACCCTCCTTGCAGTCCAGTTATAGCCCAGTAGAATTAGACCAAAAAAGGGGGTTGGCTAGAAAAAGGTGGGATAAATTTAATTTTTAGGCACGATTGTTTGTACTGCTCTCCTTATTAAAAATCCAAGTTTTCACACTTTCCACCCTTGTGCGTTTTCCGCCATCTTGAAAAAACCTCTAAAAAAAGCACTTTTTTCAGTCTTTTACTTCTAAATCTCTTCCTGAACATTTTAGAGTAAACTTTGTCATTAGCAATTTTAAAGAACAATAAATTGCCTACATGTTTGGTATGTAACATATTGGAAAATTCGGAACACCTACTGAGATACATGGGTGTCAATATTGACCAAATTGTCAAAAAAACACAAAATGCCAGAAAAGTTGTTGTTTCACTTCAATAACTATTTTGGTGTGCAGTTTATGAAAAAATGCGTAAGAGACAATCTTTTAGAGCATTAAATTTCTAACAAGGTAGATGTATACAATTTTTAATTACTCCTAATATACTCCAAGAAATGTTGAATAACATTTTTAATGAAAGTGCTCTGTTAATAAAAAATAAAATACTCAGTTTTAATTAGATCTTCTAAATGCAATATTATCTTAAAAACATTATTGTGTATATTCTAGGAAAAGAAATGCATTTTTTCATCTAATAAGAACAAATTTTCAATATATTAATTAATTAATTTAAAAAAAAACAAAAAGCATTTTAATGATACTCAAACAACTTTAAATAAAATAAAAACATTTTTGTTTGTTGTATTTTTTTTTTAGTCTCAAATGTACTTGATATGTATAATGTATCACTTTGAACGAAAGGCTGCGTATCCTCAAACTCGTCATCTTCCAGGTTATATTCAATATTTGGTCTATTATTGCAGGATTCGAATCTGCAATAAAAACAGAACATTGAAATCCCCCTTTGTACTATTGAAACCCATAGATCACTCTTGAGAATATCTTTCTTTTATTGATTTGATTCATCTTATCAGTCACTTTTAGTTGGTTTAGATTTGGTGATTTTTATTTATTTATTTTAATGATACCTTAATCAATCTATCCAATAACGTAACTCACACGGTTTGATTTGTATACCTTTATCTCATAAATTATGTATTTTAAGTTCACATTGTTCAGTTCCTTTTTATGAGCCTTCTCCAGTCAATTAATCCTGATGTGGACATTACTTTTTCACAATTTAATTTTTTCGAAATTTATATATATATATATATATATAATATTATATATATATATATATTGTACATATGGAAGCAGTCCATTGATCAAGATGAGTAGCAAAATTGGTAAACATTCCGTTCTTAAATAAATAATTTTATTTAAATTATATACCAGTCTTACTTCTTCACCCTGTTAGTCACTGATATCCTCTGTTGTCTCTTTATGTTATTTATAATATATTTGAAAGATGTTGCTGATAGGGTATAACTATTGCTTTTATTCTTTATTAACAAAGTGTATTGAAACTTATGCTTTATCCACTGATGTGAGACATTAATTGTGATGTTTAAAAATGACCATAGGGCTTTTCTTTATTCTGAAATGGGTTCAACAACCTTACCATTTAAGTTAAGGTGGATTATAGTTCTCTGGATTTATTTATATAAAGGCCAGTGACGGGAAAGCGATCCACAGATTTAGATGATAGGTAAACAACACAGAAACTATATGTTTGTAAATAAATCATTTAATTTGAATTTAAAATGATGAAAACTAAAATTAAACTGATTATACCATATCCTCTTATTTAAGACATTCAATGTGACATTAAAAGAAAAAAAAATGAATCTGCAATATCCTCAAGCATTTTTCCTATAGGGCCTATAAGGTTGAAAGAGGGATCAGTTTATTTATGGTTGATAGTTATTTTTTTTTTTTTTAGAATATTAAAATATTATATTCAATGTAATGACTAGTTTATCATAGGTTGGATATTGAGATATACTTCATCCAAACTGGGTTCCAAGGGCTGTGTTCTTTTAATCAGTAGAACCATCATTTTTAGCTGGAAGGACTGAGTTATTCATTTGACCTTACTAAATGTGCTGTATATAGAAATTCTTTAATAAAGTAATAAGAAGAAAAGAAATTTCATAGTTCAAATTATGTAATT
The DNA here is from genome assembly GCA_023052935.1 of Piezodorus guildinii. NCBI lineage: Eukaryota > Metazoa > Arthropoda > Insecta > Hemiptera > Pentatomidae > Piezodorus > Piezodorus guildinii. The sequence goes on along the minus strand of CM041295.1, from coordinate 32,852,539 downwards.
GCACACAACTTTATGGAAGTTATGTCAACAATAATACTTTAAATTGTTTTATGTTTAAGTTTATGTATTTTACAAATTTCAGAACTTTGTATGTATGACTGTGTTACTGCCTTTTGATGCGAGTAGGTACAAACAATATTGACCCTCATGGTCTGTTTTTGTAGTTTTGTTTAGTTTGCTGTTGTGTTTTTTATAGTATTTTAACTTTATTTGAATCCCTGTTTTAGTCAGAATATTTATTGTTGAGAAAGTATTGTATTAAAAGGTTAAAAGAATTCAATATTCTTTAAACATATTAAGAATCCATTATAATAAGTGAACTGATTTTCAGCAGATTTTAAGAAAACATTTTTATCATGCTTTGTATACTCTGTACCAAATATTACCAGTTTCAATTAACCTACATGGCATAAATACAATGATTGACATTTCAATGTAAAAAAGAAAAACATTGACTTCCTTTTACATTCCTATAGTTTCAATTGAATTTTTATATATTTAATGATGAAATGCAATATTCATCTCTTTAATCCCATATTTTGTTCCTTTAGGGTAACTTTTAAATTCATTATCACACTAATGATATTATTTTAGTTGAGTAAATTTTGCCTTTGTTTTTGTTGTTCCCCTTCTTATTAAGTAAATAAAATTTGAATTATTTATAATATATATAATATGGAGCTTAGTTATATATTTCTATAATTCATCATTGCTCTCCATTTATATTTTCATTTATAGCTTTCATTTCACAGTTTGCTTTATGAGAAATGTTTGGGGTTTCAAGATGGAAACCAAAAGAAATGTGGGAATATAATGGTAGTGAGTCTCCATCATTTGTATATGATTTATAAGAGACACTTTCTAAATCCCTGTTGTATCTACAGTTATGAAATTTCAAATCCCAAATGAATATTTCTACCCAGCAAATTTGTGATGAAGACCCACAACTCAGTTAACAGTTGTAAGTTAATTGCATTTCTCGGAAATTTATTCTTTTTATTCAATGAAACCACTACCCTGTGCTCTATGTGAAATACGTTGTAGATTGAAAAACAATAATTTCTTTCTATTTAATTCCTAACTGTATGTTGGAAATCAGAAATATATGAATTTTAATATTATTTATTTTTGTATGTCAGTTAATGTCCCTGATTTCCAATCTATATCTACCCTTGTTTTTTCTATCTTTCTACTTTATTTTCAATGTACCAATTATTCCAAAATCCACCTGAACTTCTACCTATAAATTTTTGCATACATGTTCAATATTTTGTGTAGTTCAAACTTTTCAAACTTCATTTTTTAAACACATTTAATGATATATGCAATTGTATTAGGTTCTGTTTTGTATTTTATAAAGTTATATAATGTTTATAGTATTGTGAATTGGTAGATTCCAGTTTTATTTTTGTAATTATTAATATTTTGATTACATATTAATATATTTTCCTCTGTCCCTCAGAAATAATTTCTTTTATTGCTCAATTTTTAAAATATTTAAGATAGATAGAATTTTATTAAAAAAGTTAGTCCCCTATTTTTTCTGTCTTTCCTTTCCATGTGTCTGCATCCTTCACAACGTCAGTAGTTGTACTTATAATACAAATGTCTTAGTTTTATCTAATCCTTTGATTTGACAATAGTATATATATTAATGTACTAACATTCATTGATATTTATGTTTATGTAGTGTTTCAAGGACTTATTAATGTATTGGTTAAATGTTTTACAAAACTCCGTCTTTCCTTTTTTAGTGTTAATGCTGCTTTAATTGCTTTGTAAAGCCTTAGTTAACTGTAAGTTGCTGATTATATATGTTGTATTTATTAATTTAAGAGTTATATAATGTATATATATATATATATATATATATATACACTTTAGCAATAAAAAAAAATCGGTGCACCTAGATTTTTGCAAATATCTTTTTTGTTAAACCAAAATTAACCTTCCAATTAGCATAGTATATACTATACGTTTCTAAAAGACACAGGGAAAATTAAGAAAAAACAACATAATAAAAAAAAAAAATTGATAGTAAAAAACGAAATATTTATACTTTAATGTTGCACGTTTTACTTCATAAAGTGCTTTTCGTTTTGTTTTTGAGTGTGGTTTTTGTTTAATATTTTCTTTTAATAAAATGGTTTTACAAGCGACGACAGTTGAAAGAATAACAACGTTGGTGGACAAAGGTAGAAGTCAGTGTTAAGTGGCCAGGACCTTAGGCCTACCAGAAACAACGGTTCGAAGGGCCGTTCAGAGGTACCAGGAGATGGTACTTAACATGAGGAGGCTAGGATCAGAGGGCCCCAGAACGACTTGCCGGCTGAGAATTGCTTGCCAGGTGAATGTGATGAGTGTATGCACAATAAGGAGAAGGAGGAGTGAATTTGCACTCCGGGTCCCAGCAACATGTCCTCAGTTTACAGCAGCTCACCGAAATGCTCACCTTCAATTTTGCTGAGAACACGCTAATTGGACTGAGCCTGATTTGGTCTCCGTTATGCTCAATGACAGATCCAGGTTTATCCTGTTGACTCAGGATGCCGGAGTAAGAGTATGGAGAAGAAGGGGAAAGAGGTACAGACAGTGCAACATCGCTGAAACGGTGTTATGCAGGTGGTTCTGTTATGGTGTGGGGAGGTATCACATCCCAAGCGGGGACGGACCTCCATGTGTTCAACTGACCGTCCCTCAATGCAATTTCGTACATTACTGATGTTCTAGAGGAATATGTGATGCCTATTAAGCATTTCATTGGCAATAATTTTTGCCTAATACATGATAATGCCCGGCCACACACAGCAACTGTAGTGGCAGACTACCTAAATGAGGTCCACATTCGTACTCAGCAGTGGCCAGCTCGAAATCCAGACCTGAATCCTGTAGAACAGCTACGGGACCAGTTACGGAGGTGTGTCCGATGTCAGCCAAACCTTCCAGCTACCCTACAGGACCTCAGGATAGTGCTAGTGGAAGAGTGGGAGGCCAGACCCCAGGAACGGGTAGCTATCCTTATTCAAAGTATGCCTGAGAGGTTTAAAGCAGTCATCACAGCCAGAGGAGGGAATACCCGATATTGAGAACGCATTTTTTTTTTTTGTTTAATTAAAGTTTAAAAATGTAAAGAAGCCAATTTTTATTTTTATGATATTTCGTTGTTTTTTTTTTTTTACTTTTAATTTTTTTCTTTTTAATATGTCGTTTTTTCTTAATTTTCCTTGTGTCTTTTAGAAGCATATAGTATATACTATGCTAAGAAAAAAATTGGGAGGTTAATTTTGGTTTAACAAAATGTTTTTTTGCAAAAATCTAGGTGTACCAGTTTTTTTTATTGCAAGAGTGTACTTATGTATATACTTATTTGTTTGTGATGTGCTGATAATCATTACTTATAGAATTCTCTTCAGAAGAAATTATATAAAGGTTTAATAGCCATTGGTTCTTGTATATCTAATCATTTGCAGAAATATACTCCATCATGTGATACGTTTTTAAAAATTAAAAAAACTTCAACATTTTTGTTGGTTTATCTATTACACATTCTTTTATTCATAATATCTGTTTTAAAAAGTGTTAATATAAAATTATGATTCTTAGCAATTATCATTTTAAAATGCTGTTTATAAATACATTTTATTGTATATGTTAAATGTTGTAAAGAATTTTTCTTATATTTTCTTATACAATTTGAATCATTCTACTAAATGATTTTACCATTGTATCTTTTTCTTTATTGCACAGGCTTGTTCTATTACTCCACCTACTGTTGTTGCTAGAGCTGGAAGGAGGAGGACAAGGGTTCCACCTAAACCTAATTATCCTCTTAATCTTTGGAGTATTATGAAAAATTGCATAGGAAAGGAGCTGACGAGAATTCCTATGCCTGTAAGCTTTCTAGTGCATTCATGTTTTCATCCACTTAATATGATAGGACACTTAAAACTATTTAAAAAAATATTTAGCTACTCTAAGCTTTGTTTAGTAATATTGATAGTTTATTTTAATTGGTATATATAGTTATTATAAAACTAAACAGTTCTTTAAATCCATTTTTAGTATATATACAAATGCAGAAAATAATTCATTTTGATTATGAAATCAACTTAAAAGGTGTTACATATCTTAACTTCATAAAATTAAATAATTGTTTCCCGTATTTAGTGACTTAGTTTACATCAGATTTTTTATTTTATTTTTTATTTATTTATTTATTATTTTTATTTATTTTTTTTTTTGTTGTTGTAAAAAACAGATATTTTTATTGCATTATTGTTTCAGGTTAACTTTTCCGAACCATTATCAATGCTTCAACGATTAACTGAAGATTATGAATATGCATGTGTCCTAGATTATGCATCAAAGTTAAGTGATTCTTGTGAGCAACTTGCATATGTTGCAGCATTTACTGTGTCAAGTTATGCTACTACTTCTAATCGAACTGGAAAACCATTTAATCCTCTATTAGGGGAAACTTATGAATGTGATAGGATGGATGACTTAGGATGGAGGGCTATTTCTGAACAGGTTATTGCACTTCTGTAATCTTCTTTTATTAAAAAAATGTATTATTATTTGTTTGTTTATTTTATCACAGCTTCCACTGGCATTAGCACCTACCCATAACTAAGTCAAGGTTGTGGCTAGTGATAGTGATTCCTAAAAGTTATGTTCATCACTTTTCTAACAATACTCACAGTACCGAGTAACACTGCTTTCTGCATCTTGTCTAGAGTGTTAAGGGGAAGATCCAGCTCCTTTATTGAATTAACGGTCACCTCTGGGATCAACCATTTGTTGAGATGATCAACAGCAGCACTCTCAGTTTTTCGAGCTTGTACAACTGCCTCAGCTCTTCCCTCAGAACCTGATATTTTCGAACATTTTCTGAGACCACTTTTTGAAGGTTGTCATCTGATGGCACACCTATTTCGATGATCTTCGCATATTTTTCTCCGTTTAGAATTAGTAAAATATCTGGCTTGTGCAGTATTGTGTGATCAGTAATAATTGCCAGGTCCCAATACAGCTTGATGAGCTGTCTATCAATCACTTGCTGTGGGATGTATTTATAATACGGGCTAGTGTCCTCCAGTATTTGAAATTTCTTGGCTAGTGCTTGGTGAACAATTTTAGCCACGTTTTTATGCCTCAGCAAGTATTCCTCCACAGCGAGCACTTGACAGCCAGACGTGATATGTTGAATTGATTCCGTAACTGTCCCATACATTCGACACAAATCAGATATAGCTTCTCTACCTATACGGCTCCTATAGCTGGATGGATAAAAGAAATCCTTCAGTTTTAGGAAACAAATTACCATTACGTAGCCATGCTAGAGATGAACCTTTGTCTTATTATTATAATTATTAGTTTGGCGCTACAACACGGCGCGTCCAGGCCTCCTCAACCAGCAACCTCCAGAAACTTCTGTCCTGCGCTGCAGCCATCCAGTTGTGGACTCCTAAATTCCTCCGCAGACACACGGTCCATCCATTGAAGTCAGGGGCGGCTAACTCTCCTTCGGCCATGGGACTCTCTCTGTCAACAATCGTTTTGGAGTCTTTTGTTCCTTCATCCTGGCTACATGTCCATAGGATCTTAGGCGATGTCACTTGATAACAATAACAATGTCAGGCTCGCCATAGAGTTTGTAAACCATCACACCTAAAACCTTTACACTCCCTTGTAAACCCTCTCCTCACCAACTAACTCTGTTCCAACAATCCTTCGCTCAAAGGTGACCAAACTCTGATACATCTCCCTGGTCATGGTCTATATTTCCACTCCATATATAAGGACTGGGCGAATCAAAGATTTATATAGAGCAATTTTTGTTTTTCTGGTCATTAGCCTGCTTGACAGATGTCTCAATCCTAAGCAACATCTGTTTGCGCCCACTATCTTTCTATGGATCTCTGCTTTTTTTGCATTATGGCATGTGACCTATGAGCCAAGATATGTGAATTCTGTGACCCATTCGAAGAGACAGTTTCCAAACTCCACTTTTTCCCCAGGATGTCTTGGGTGCTCTCATGGCCATCTTGATCAGACTTGTAAGGCCTGCAGGAACATTAGCTGTCCCAGTGCTTCATAGAGACCCTTTCGATCCGCACTATCTTATGCATCTTTGTAATCTATGAACAGATGGTGATTTGTTATACAAAACTCACCTCTCTTTTCTAATATAATCCTGAGGCAAAATTGTTGTTCCATTGTAGATTTTCCTTTTCTAAATCCACTTTGGTAAGGACCTAGTGCTCTTTCTGCGAATGGAAGAAGCCGTCGAAACAGGATGCTTGAAAGGACTTTCTAAGCGCAGGATAGGAGGACTATATCATGATAATTTCCACAGTCAAAGTTCCTCCATTCCTAATTTTCTCCAGTCTGATATCTTTCTTTTCCAAGATGTCCATGATCAGATTGTGCAGGGCTATTTTCAGACTTTCCCCTCCGTACTTGAGCAACTCAGCTGGTAGATTGTTTGCTCCTGGAGCCTTGTGGTTTTTCAACTTATCTAAAGCATCAGCCACCTCTTCGTTATCTGATGGTTCAACATTATCGCCCTGATAGAGTTGATGGTAGTTTTCATCCTCCTCTTGATGTCCTATATATATAATAAATTAAGGTAAACAAAGAAATCCTGAAGAGTGAATATGTAATGAGTGATTGTGTGAAGTAATGTTCCAAGTAACAAATTAGTCTCCATTCTGCTAAGGTTTTGCGGAGGAACCTATACCCTTAGGTCTTATAGAACTTAGAGGTGCAAGTTCTGATATGGGTATGAAATTTTGGACTGTGTAAGGGATGAAAATGTAATATCATCATATGCTAAACAAGCCTAACATTTTAGCACTTGGTAGTTACCAATCATTTTAGCATATTGATAATTATATTATGATTAATTATAAATTTAGCAAACAAAATACAGCGCAGTCTTGATAACTTTACTCATACTTTTTAATTATTATGACTTTATAGCTCAATTTTACAAATACTATGTGCTTCTAATTTTTCATTTTTCTCCAGATTCTCATCTATCCTATCCTTTAGTTACAAAGAGCATTTTTTCCTCTGATATGCATTTCTTAAAAGCTTTGGATCCTTTGAATTATTCAAATATCTAATAAACTTGACTATTTTTGTGTCCTCTCTGCGAGTCGTGTTTTTTACTCCTAATGAATTTCCATAAACTCGAATCTTAGTTCTTGTCTAATTCTAGGTTTTTCCTTCTACACAAGTTTAAAAAAAAAATGATCATTGCTGATTATTTTTTCTCTTGAGCCATGTAACCGCTAAGTTTTATCTTGTATTATTATTGCAGCTTCTATGGCTAAGTTATTATTTATAAATAAAAAAACAAGCATACGAATATCTTCTAAAACTTGTTTTATTACAGGTATCACATCATCCTCCCATGGTTGCATTACACTGTGAAGGAAAAAATTGGAAATGTTGGCAAGAATTCACCATGACATCAAAATTTAGAGGAAAATATCTCCAGCTAATTCCTTTAGGTACAGCTCATTTGATCTTCGATTCAGGTAACTTCCTTGATATTTTTTTTAGTCATAAAAAGATTCTATTATTTTTCTATACACTGTAGAATCTCATCATTTGCATTTCAAGGGACCATTAGATAATTAAAAATTATCGGGATATAGGAATTGTTGAAAGTAAAAAAACATAAATACTATATTATGGTATTAAGAAATATATTTACTTGCAAATATAATATTTTGGGACAATAAAATTCAGGATTTGTAGGAATTAACAAAACTGGAAAACATGTTTATACCTTTTAATGGATTTTACTGTTTTATGACAATCAAAATATGAGATATTAAGGGGACTGAATTGCGCTGTTATTCACATTAATGAGAGATTTTCAAGGGATGTGCATATTCATTTAAATTATTAGATCATATAAATTAGTGGGATTCTTCCGTATTTCAAACATTTCAATGCATACAGCTATATTTAAAAACACTTTTAAGTTTAATTTATTGATACCTTAATTTTTCTTTTTCTAATAGTAGACAAAATTAAATCGCTGTTGCAATTTTATTAAAAAATAGGTTAAACATAATAAATACGGATTTTAAATTGTAGTATTATATTGTACAGTACAGAAGATTATTTGAATGTGTTACTTTGGTCAACTTGCAAATACAATCTTTCTGGCTTACATATTGCATAGATCATGGATCCATTGTTTTTTATTGGTTGTTAGTGAGTTTGATTAGATTTCTAAGGAATATTAATTTTTTTTTGTTCTGAGGATGCTAATTTCTAATTAATGTTTGTTTGTATCTTGTCTATAGCCCTAAAGAATGCCCAAAAAGTTGTCTAAATGCTTGGGTGTATTTATAATGTATGTTTTGTTTTTACTGTCTCCTTATTAACCATTATCCTCCAATATTTTTCATCATACTCTTTTTATTTGAAGACTCATTGATTTCCTATCTTGTAAATGAGTTTAAATTATTAAGTTTATTAGAGACAACTAAACTAGGCTTGTTGGGGATAAAACATTAAACATACCTGTGACTAATCCCAAAGATGAATATAGGGATATATATATTGACCTATGCGCCATTTGTATGTTTCCCTCATGTTCAAAAATATAGAATGGGATTAGAAGCAGGCTGGGGGCTAGTGGGTTGGATGTACAGATAAATATATATATATATATATATATATATATATATATATATATATATATATATATATATATCTATATTCTACATTTTTTCCTTCTGAGGCTTGATAGAAGGCCTCAAACAGATGATGCATTGTACTAGTCAGTTTTCTCTATTTGCCTCACTGAATAAACTTAATTGTGTATGTGTTATTATATTTAGCTGTTTTGTTTTTTTTCCTAGGCAATCACTACACTTGGAGGAAAGTTACAACTACTGTGCATAACATCATTGTGGGAAAGCTTTGGGTTGATCAACATGGAGATATGGATATCATAAATCACAAAGATGGATCTAAATGTCGTTTAACGTATATACCGTACAGTTATTTTAATCGAGAAGCACAGAGAAAGGTAACTTGTTTTTGTTTGCTTATTTTGAGTGTGTCTTTCTATTTATAAATAGTTCTATTGTAATATAGCAAAATTTAATCATTCAACCAAATAAGTTTCTTAGTTTAGCCAATGTTTTGTTTCTGACCGAATAATTACCCAGCCGAACTCATGATTGGTTATCTATTTCACCTTTGTTACAACACCGCTGTTATAAAAACTACCGTTTCAGTCTTGCATTAAGGTGTATCAATTTTTTGTGTGTTTTGCTGGTCTATATTTCAATGTCTTGTGTTTTATTGTTTTCTTCTTATTATTTTATTTAATATCCTTATTCCTGTCTTCAATCCTTATAATCCAAAATCCCTCGAAAAATCCTCAACGCTCCTTATTTTGTCCCGAATAAGCTCATCCATAAAGACCTTAATATGTATAGCCTTTGTAGCTGATTTGGCCCGAACCAGGTATCAATCCTTGCTTCCTCTTCCATTCCTGACAATCCTCTGGGCTTCTGAATAGAAGGTGGCCTCGAGACCTTCTTGTTTAGATTGATTACTAGAGTGCTGCCAATGGGCAGTTTCTCATCATGTTTTTCATGTACACTGTCTTTTATCAGCATATTTACTTGATGTATTATAATATACAGTTGTAAATTTCAGTAAAACATAAATTTAAAATATATATATATATATATATATATATATATATATATATATATATATATATATATATATCCTTATAAATTAATTAACATGTTTATAACACACTGATTAGCAATTAGCAATTTTAATACATGTCAAAAAAAAAAAAAAAAGTATTAGCACTTAAAAACTTCATTTACCATTAGGTTCTAACCCAAATTATCCTGTATCAAATTCCACCAAAATCATTTTAAAATATAATTAACAAATGGTTGTACATTGTAAATAAAACTTTTGTATCTTCTTTTTAATCCCATGTATTTCTGCTTATACTTTAATTTAAATAAAAAGCTATATATATATTTTTAATATGTGTTAAAGCCTCATTCTTGTACTTGGAAATTTAATCTAACTTACTAATACAGCCTTCTATAAAAGGTTGTTATTAATGAGTTAAAATTTTTATTTTTTTTTTAACCTAAGATGTTTTTTTTAGAATCTTAAATTGTTGTTTTAGGTAAAAGGATGTGTGATGGACAAAGATGGCAAAGTTAATTGGGTGATTAATGGGAATTGGGACAGCAAGATTGAAATAGCACCTGTCGTTAGTGTTGAAGGAACTCCTGACAATCCTATTTATAAAACTGGCCCATATACTGTTGCTTGGGAAAGGAGACTTCCTCCGTAAGTTAAAATGATCATTGAACCTGGTTTATATTTCATTTTTGAATCATTAATGTATATTTACATGCATATTCACAAATATACACTCAAACCACTCAGATATATTTATTTTAATATATTTTGTTTGTCAGACCTCTCTTAACTTAAAAATTTTTGCTAAGTAAAATTGTTCAGTATTCTATTTCTTTTAATTTTAAATTAATTGCAATAGTGATGTCAGTCCCTTTATTATAAATTAAAAAGTTCCTGCCAAAATATATTTTTTTTTATTTACTGTATGATTATTCAATATGAACATAATTGAAAAAAAAAAAAAATCTGAACAAGGAAGTGTTTTGCAAGAAAGAAAAATTTTAAGAACTTAATGTATCATTATCATGTTTTGACAAATCAATAAAATTTATATGAGTTCCTTAACCTCTTAAAAACAGTTTTTAAAAATAATAGTTACTATATTTTGAAGTATTACTTCTGTTTTTATTTTCAATAATGAGCCTTTGTTTTCAACCGAGAAAATGAAAGCTAACCCGCCTTGTAATTAGAGGTATTACTTTTCTAGCTAAGCGAAATCTAGTAAACTAAAAGTAAAAATCATCTATGATTATTACTGTTTCTTTAAAAACTCATGTTCTGTTGATTTTTTTTTCTTCTTTTTTTTTTAATATTGCCTAATGATATTAGTTATATCATTAAAAATTGAAAAATTTCATAAAAGTGGATTTCCAGTTAGATGTTACTTAGTTTTAAATTTTTAATTGCAGCCCTGACTGTGAGAAGTATTACAACTTTACTGAATTGGCCTGTCAGTTAAATGAACCTGAAGAAGGAGTGGCCCCTACTGATTCTAGAAACCGTCCAGACCAGAGATTAATGGAAGAAGGAAAGTGGGATGAAGCCAACATTATCAAAGTACAATTAGAGGAAAAACAGAGGGCTGCACGCAAGGAAAGGGAAGCATCTGAAGCAGGAACCGGTAATAAAAATGGTTTTTAATACTTTGATTTTTGCTTCTTCAGGATTTCTTACATCCTGTTTTATAATTATGGAAGAATAGTAGACCATAGTGTAAATTACTGAAGAACTTTTATGGGTGCTTTTTTAAATATTAGTTAACAGAGAAACCACATCTAAAGATTTTAATTTATTACTATTTGGTATCATCAGTTTCTCAATAAATTTTTTGAAATTGATACGATTTTTTATATTCCAATTATTCTTAACTTTTAAATTGTATAAGATACATGCTAACAATTAAATTAAATTATACATCACTGAATTATTATGCAAAACAGTCAGCGGTAATGGTACATCAACTTTTGTATTTTAGAAAGACAGTAAAATTTCGGTGGTAGTGCATTATTAGTATATATTTTATTGTATCGATCCAGTCTTGTCTACTCTAAATTTAGTAACTTTTTGCTAATGCATTATTTTTCTTTATTAGGTTTTGGGTTGGATCTGGAAATTTTTATAATGTAGTCAATCACTTATAATATTATTCACCTTTTTGTTGTGATTCTGTTTTTCAATCATCATCACTGGCTCTACAAACCAGTTCGGGTCTGAGCCGTATTAAGGCGCTGCCTCCACTCCTCTTTATCTTGCGCAAGAGTCCATCAAGCACCTGTCCCAATGATGCTGCCTTCATCTTTCACAACCTCACCCGCCCATCTAATCCTTGGTGTTCCATGTCTTCTCTTGCCATCGACTTAGCCAAAGATAAGTCTCTTTTGAGCAGTGTCGTCCTCCATCTTGGCCACGTGCCCAGCCAATCTCAACCTTGAAATTCTTATAAACTGCACTACATTTGGCTCCTCATAAATATGGTACAGTTCAGTGTTCTGCCTTATTCTAAATTGAGTGCCAACCTTCACTGATTCAAACATTCTTCCCAAGATTTTTCTTTCAAAGAGCTGCAAACTATTGGCATCTGATTTAGATAAAGGCGAAGTTTTCGAGCCATACATTAATACAGGTCAGATTATAGTTTTGTAAAGTGTGGCCTTGGTTTTTCTTGTTAGCAGGCAAGATCTAAGTAATTTTGCCAAACTGAAGTAGCTCTTATTGGCGGTCAAAATTCTTCTTTGTACTTCAGTACTTGTAGCGTTATCTGCTCTTACCAGGGAGCCAAATTATAGAAAACCATCGACACTTTCAAACGTGTAGGTACCAAAGGTGATGAAGGGTTCTGGAGGCTTCAAAGGATTGGTTATCATGTATTTGGTCTTTGATTGGTTCACCTGAAGCCCCATGCGGCATCCTGAATTCCCTAAAGTGAGAAAAGCCTGCTCCAAATCCCTTTGTGATCTGGCCACTATATCTATATCGTCTGCATAGGCTAGAATTTGGGTGGATTTAGTCAAAATGGTACCGTTCACCTTTAGTCCTGAGTCTCTTATGACCTTTTCAAGAGCAAAGTCAAGCAATAGACATGAGAGTCCATATAGACATGGGACATGCGATAGACATGGGAGACCCCTACTGGCCTTGAATGGTTCGGACAAACGACCCTGGATCTTAACCTGACTTCTCTTCTCGCTCATTAACAGCTTCACGAGGCTTATCAATTCCATGGGAACATTTCATTTCTTCCATACCTCGATACAGTTTTTCCCTACTGATACTATCGTAAGCTTTGCAGAAATCAACAAAAAGGTGATGCTTGACAATATTGTACTCCCTTGTTCTTTCCATTTGAATTATCAGTGTGAATATTTGGTCAATACAGGACCTACCACTCATAAATCCACACTGGTACTTGCCTCTCTCTCTCTCTCTCTCTGTTCATGGGGTAATAACATTTCATAGACTATATTGGACAGTGGGGAGCTGCGTGCTCTTGTGGCTAGAGCACTAGTCTACTGTGCTCCGGGTGGGTCCTGATTTCAAATCCCGGCTGTGGCAGAATATTATTTATTCTGTTATTTCAGTCGGCGGGCGACCCTAGGGAATGGAAACGACCCACCTGGGGTAAACCCAGCCTCTATAAAGTGGGTACCCGAATTGAGGAAAAAACCTGGTGGCTGAGTGCATGACAAGAAATTAAAGAGTAGTTCCGGAATCTGCCTTTTATACGTAGTTTGCAAATACGTGGTCAACAACTTTAAAGTTAATCACTAAATTTCTCATTCTGCCACCAACTGCAAAACCTGTTGCAAAGATATGTTGGTCTTGGTGACAACAATAATATACTGGGTGGCTTTTTGTCTCCATTATGCCAGATCCTGTCTGCCTCATCTCTTGGAGAGCCGTAATCTCAATTTAATATTTAGTCAGTTCATTCAAAAGCATGTTTAATGGTCCTGATTTATACAAAGAGAGAACATTCCATGTTGCCAATTTAAATTCCTGAAGAGCGCAGGGTCGATGCCTTGAAGTCTGTCCACCTCCGAGGCTATTTCCTTGATGATTCACAGCAATATGTTTTTATGAGGATGGGATAGCTGGCCCCTCCGCTCAACCCTATACCTGGAGGACCAGTTGCAGATTGTGGCCTAAGGCCGGGCGATGGGGTTGCTACTTCCTTACGCTAATGGACCAGACAATATCCCTGTAAAATGAATATAATCCAACCTCCCATCCCTCATGGGTACTCCATGATATTTATAACTTCTCTCTGCAAAATTTCATTTGTCCTTATTCCTGGAAAACTGCCCTTGTCCAACCACTAAATAAAGTTCCAAATCCTACCTTACTGCAAGATTTTTCTCCTATTTCTCTCCTCTCCAATCTTGTTCAAACCCAACTATGAAATTCCCTTGTAGAAAATTCCCTCCTTAGTCCCCTCCAATCCAGTTTTCAACCTCGTTATTCTACCCAATCGCCTCTTCTTAAAATGCCATCGATCACCTAATAAGTCACAATACTTATTCTCCTTGATTTCTCAAAGGCCTTTGACACGGTTGAACAGATCCTTCTTACCAAACTTCAAAACCTTCCAGTATCCAACAGTGATTTGCACTGGTTTCAATCTTTCCTCTCCAATTATTCTCAGTATGAAGTTGTGCCAGACCAGCCTCCATCCTCAACCTTTCCCCTCTCCTATGGTGTCCCTTCAGGGATCATCTATACCCCTTTATCACATATGTTGCGGAAGATTGATTTTTGAGGAGATGGTTGAATAATTGGTGTTTGAATGTTTGGATGACACTTTTCGGAGAGAGATAGGTAGTATGGTTTTTCAGAGTTTCATAGTATGGTAGCACGGATAATGAAGGACTTTTCATAGGATGCTGCTTTATGAGAGGGAAGGTATAGATTGATGAGTTGGGATCTCGTATTTAGGGTGTATGCAGAAGAGCACGGGTAAGGAGATCAAAGATATAGGAAGGTTTTCTGGTTCACAAGGACTGGAATAGGAAGATGCCAAGTAGGTATTTTCTTCGGGATACGGGATAGAGCCACCTTTGACCAGAATACTAGGAATTGACATGTAACTGTCTTGAGAGGCCGTACATTAATCTTATAAACTTATTCAGTAATCTTTTTAGCCTCATCTCGTTTTCGTCACTGAGTCCTCCATATACTAAGCATCCATAGTCATAGTGGGGGAGTATGAGGGAAGACACTAAGAGGTGGCGGGTACTTCTAGTAAAAGAGTTACGGAAACGTAGAAGCTGTTTGAGGATGAGATGGATTTTCTGGTAATTTGGGAAATATAGTTACTCCACGTTAAGTTTTGATCAAACATAACTCCTAGATTTTTTTATGGAGTTTTGGGATTGGATAGGAGTTTTATTGAGAAAGAGTAATGGGTAGTAAGGAAGTGAATGGAGGGAAGGTTTTGAGCCAATAAGCATGTAATGTAAATAATGTAGTTGGTCGCGAGGCCATCGTCTTTTCATCCCCCTTGGGAGAAGTCAATAAGTTAAAACTAAATGCTGAAAAATAAACAAAAGCAACTGTAATAGGATCCAATCACCTCCTGAAAACTGTTCCACATATTCTGACTCTGTTCCTAAATAGTGGTCCTATAAAGTTCTACTCAACCATATTTTCGAAATATCCTGTCGTACCTTTTCGACCTTAAAGCGACTGAATTCCCTTTACCACCTTTTCCGATACCAAACCCGAAAACTCCTCGTTACCTCTCTAATATTTCCTACTTCGAATACTGCTCTGTGGTATACGGTGGTGTGTCTGGGGATCTTAAGGTAAAAACAAACCACTTAAATAATTGCTCTGCTGATTTATATTTGGAGTCCCTAGTTACATCTCCATATCCCGATTTTATCGCGATTCGAAGTGGTTGTACCCTTCCAATCATCCCAAGTATTTCCTTGCATCATTCCTTTACCAAGTCATCCAATCCCACTGTCCCTCATATTTTCGACCTTCTAAAGTTCAAATCCTCGGTCCATCCTTGTTATACAGGCTCCAGGCCTTCAGATTTATACACTACGGCCCGCTGAACTGCTTATTTCGACAGATCTTTTCTCATTCAATCCTCAATCCTATGGAATTCTATTCCTCTTCCCATATGGCACTCCAACTCTATTTCTTCCTTTAAATCCCACATATTTAATCATTTAATGATTATCCAGTCATAATAAAATTGTAAATAAGGCTGCATTTTATTTGTCTTGTCATTTACATATGGGTCAATCCATTTAAAATCTTCCAAATTTCATTAATTTTGCTGCTCGACATTTTTGATTTTCGTGATTTTTTGACCAGTTATTCTCTATTCTTTTCTGAATATAAAACCATAAATAATTTTTTTTCTAGCCAATACTTTTAATGTTACAGCCGTTTTAAGTCAGCTTCACGGGTAAAAACATGTGAGAAAAAAATCTTTCTAATTCCTGTAATTTTTTAGGTATCAAATCAAAACAAAAATTAACAATAAGATAAAGACATGCTTTGTATTTTTTGTCTTCATGACTCATTCCCTAAATAGTGAAGAAATATGTTTAAAAAATTCTCAAAAATGACTAAAAAACAAGACTTTTAACGAGATAAATAAAATAAAATAAAAAAGAAAATAAATAAATTATGAGATAAATAAATGAAAAGAGATTCACCTTTGATTATTTTTTCCTTTATGGCTTATTCATAGTCCTACTTGCTGTAAAAATTTCAATCTTGAGAACATAGTCCTTTTTTGTATATGAATTTTCAAAATTAGCGAAAATTCATTTTTCACGATGTTTACACGGAAATATCTCAAAAGGGACTGAGTGAAAAATTATGAAACTTATACAAATTACTCATCTATAAGATGAGTTTAAGTGATATATATATATGGTCTTTGAGACTAAGCTGGTTCCGGAGTTATAAAATTCTCTTAACTGTTAAAATAACGTTTTCTTTAAAAAATATTAACTCCGGGAATTTTGCACATATTTAAGAACCAAACAAAAACTGGATGATGATGAGAGTATTTTATATAATTTTGGTCCTTACAAAACAGGCAATGTTTTGTAAGGACCAAAATTATATAAGCCAAAAGAAAATGGCTTAAAAAAAATCACGAATAATTACATTGACTGAACCAGCATAGTCTCAAAGACCATATTTATATCACTTAAACTCATCTTATAGATAAGTAATCTGAATAAGTTTCATACTTTTTTACTCTGTCCTTTTTGAGATATTTCCGTGTAAACATCGCGAAAAATGAATTTTCGCTAATTTTGAAAATTCATATACAAAAAAGGACTATGTTCTCAAGAACGAAATTTTTACAGCAAGTAGGACTATGAATAACCTATAAAGGAAGAAATTATCAAAGGTGAGTCTCTTTTCATTTATATACTTTCATGTCGCTAAAAGTCTCGTTTTTTAGTCATTTTCGAGAATTTTTTTAACAACTTTCTTTACTATTTAGGAAATGAGTCATAAGGACAAAAATACAAATAATGTCTTTATCTTATTGTTAGATTTTGTTTTGATTTGATATCTAAAAAATTACAGGAATGTGAAAGATTTTTCTCTCACATGTTTTTGCCCGTGAAGCTGAATATTTTAATTTTAGGCTGTAACGCTAGAAGTATTGGATAGAAAAAAAATTTATTTATGGTTTTATATTCAGGAAAGAATATAGAATAACTGGTCAAAAAATCACGAAAATCAAAAATGTCGAGTGACAAGGTCTTGACGATTTCGAATGGATTGACCCATATGTCTTTTTTATATCAGTGATTGTTAACATTTGTATATGTATTTTAATTGACTCTAAAACTCTTTTTCAACATTATTTTTATGTTGTTCTAAAGCGGCTTATCCCAGGATAATAACAAATTTATTTATTTATTGTTTATTTATGGGAATAATCTAAAACTCTTAATAAATTATTTTAATTTGTTGGATTTCAATTGCCCTTTTAAAAGTTTATTACTATATTCTTTTCATTATTGTTTATTACAGGTAAAATTGTGCCCTATGAGCCATTATGGTTCAAAAAAGAAGTAGAACCTGTTACTGGAAATCTCATTCACATTTATAAAGATGAGTACTGGGATTGTAAAAGAAATCAAGAGTGGAGCAAATGTCCTAATATATTTTAAGTATTATTGCTTGTGTATGGGTGTGTGTGAGATTAGTACTTGGGAATTCAGAAAAGTATTTTTTTTTTTATTTGTGTATTTTATTTAACAAATCTGAATTTTTCTAGTGGATTGATTCTTATATATATATTTTTTTTTTAATTTTTATTTAATTCCAACTAAAGCATAAGCAACTTTTTACTTTGAATTTGTATCATGTAATATTTATTTATTTATTTATTTGTCCTTTCAGTATTAGCTTTATTCATGAGTTACGTACGCTCTATTAAAATTGTTCTACCCTTAGTAAATGTGAATGTTTGGTAAATAATTACTGCATAATTATTAAAAGGTTATCTATCCTTCACTATATATAATATATAATTCCCAGGTTAAAATGTATAAATCAAAAATATAGTTGCTATATCAGCAAAATACCTAAAATATTAAGAGAAATAATAAATGTATAAGACATTGTTTCTTCAAATTCCTAATCTAACACATACACATGCACCTGCGTGCACAGATGTACACATACGCGCATATATGTGTGTGTTTGTATATATATATAATGTATATACATACACATATATAGATATAGATACATTGATTGTTATTACTTTTTGTTATATGATGTTAAATATATATATGTTAAATATTACCTTTTCAAATGTATTTTCAGAACTATATCAAAAATATAACCATTAGTTTATTTATTTTATCTTTCTTTTTTGTAATAATAAAGATATTTTCTAGGAAACGTTTAGTTTGTTAATTTTAAAGCCTGATTATAATTAAATCACTTAGTTGTTGTTATGTTTTAATGACTATCCTGTGATTGTTTTTAAGATTATGGTTCTGTATTTAAAAAATAACTTAAATGTGTATCCATGTGTGTATGTATTTATTATGTGTGTGTATACATACATATACTTATACATAGCAGAATATGCACACATGGAAAGAGAGTACATACGAGTTTATAATTTTCTATTTATCATATATTTTTGAGGTTAATGTTTGCTTGCAAAACTTAAAAATGTAAAAAATATTGACTTTGAATAAACTTTATTCTTTTAACAATGATTTTTAGCCTGGACTTTTATTTGCCTGAAAATTAAAAAAGCATGAAGATGGGTACTTTGTTTATGTATCATGATTTTAGTTAAATCATAAATGTCTAAACTTTACCTTTTTTACTTTAAATTGATAATTTGTTAAGTAATTATATTTATTTATACCTTCAGTACACTATCTTTATATTGGGTGAGAAAGATGATTGGGGGTGCAGTCACCAGAAATAAACACACATAACAAGTAGAACTTATTTTAATTGTTCGTCGACGTTCCGGCCTACATTGTGGGCCTTCATCAGGGCTAAAAGAAACAAGATAACAACCAATGTAATGATCGACTTAATAATACGTTAGGTACATAATAATAATATGGAAACAAACATAAAATTAAATGTAAAATGATAATAAGATGACAGTTGTAAAGATAAAGATAATTGATAAATTTAAAAGATAATAAAGATAATTGATAAGATGACAGTTATAAAGTATGAAAGTAAACAAAATTAAAATGATAATATTTCAATAATGATTAAATGTTAAAAGAACAATAAGTGAACAATTAAAAATTTTTAAATATGAACAATTTTGAAGTGATATTTGACGGTATATATATATATATATATATATATATATATATATATATATATATATATATATATAACAAAAAAAAAACATAGTAAAGAACATAGGTACTATATAAAAAGAACATAATCATTAGAAACGATAAACAATATGAATGCTAAAAAGATTTATTTTAAATTTTTAAAGTAGTGTAATATTAAACTAACAATTATATGTCAGGATATTAAACAGAAATATAGATGAATAGGGAAAGAGGGAGGAAGAAATAAGTGGTGAAAGGAGATCATAATGAATAAGAAAGAAAATACATATTGACTCTAAGACGGTGATATAGATAGATCCCTACCATACATCCCTTCTCTTTCAGAAAAAATTAAAAAATCATTAAAATCCTTTAATCCAAACCTCAGACTTGCTTTAAAATCTCTCTACAAACTCTCCAATATTTATAGCCCACTTAAAGACACTATACCAACTGACTATCATTCAAAAATTGTTTATAGAATCCCTTGCCGAACTCCTAATTGCAACTCAGCTTTCATTGGTAAACCAAAAACTTCCTCAAAGACCGCATCACCTGCCACAAATATTAATTTCCAAAGAAAATTCTAGATCTTCAAAACTTTCAGAACATTCCTTAACCCTCAACCATTCCTTTGATTTTGATAAAACTTCCATTCTTGCCACTGTTTCCAATCATGACAAGCGACTCATTACAGAATTCATTTACATACAACTAGAGCCCCTTCCTGTTAACACAAAGACTGTCTAACATAACTTATCACTAGCTTATTCCAAAATATTAAATTTAATATAGCATCCCTAATTCATCATTTTTTTTTAAACAACCATCTGATCATCTCTTCTTAATTGTATTTTTATTTACTTATTATCATTATTTTATTTATATATTTATTTATATGTGTACCCCACTAAATTACAGTTTTATTTATCATTTCCTTTGTCAGCTCCTTATCTTCATTCCTTATTACCTAACATCTTATAATCTGTACCTCGTCAGTATTACTTACATCTTCCTCATTCCGGTTATACTTTTATCTTTTTACGCTTTCTGTTTCCTATACTGTTTTATTAATTCTTCTTTTTTAATCTCAATTTACCATTTTATACCATTAATATATATTAAAAAACATTAGCCAATCCTTTGGTTTTTTCTTCAATAAAACAGTTGAATCCGTAAACATAACAAAGCTTTCCTGGAAAAGCTCTAACATTCTTTCTAGTTACCATGTTTCCAAAACCACGCAAAGAGCGTTTTTAACATAAAAAAAAAAAAAAAAATTGGGGATCGCTTGTAGCTGGTTGGCTAGCATAACAGCCTCCTATACCAAAGGTCATGGGTTCAAACGCGCAGGTGGTCCTAGGATTTTTTAATGGGAGTAAATAATCCTTAGTTATGCCGTCCTTCAGAGGGGATGTTAAAAGTGGTCCCGAGCCTGTGCGATGTCAGGTACTCGTTAAAGATCCCTATCCTATTAAAACCTGGATAGGCAAAATTTAGGACTCCCACTGTAGCATCGTCCGATTAGCCATAGTAGCATAAAGTGACGTTAAATAAATAAATAAAATAAGTGCTCATATGATAAATTTATGCAAATTCATTTTTCTTACCCTGAATTTTTCCATGAATTTAACTAACACATCTGACATGTTGCAAGTTGTTAGTCATACATGGATTATAATTGGATAAATGGATATTGGGTTGATGCAAAATTAATGCAGGTTTCTCTATTGCAATATCTTAATTCCAATTGTGTAAACAAAGCTAATCCTAACATTGATCATTATTATACCAAAACAAACCTTATCTAATACCCTCTCTTTCACCATGAATTAGTTTAGTAAAATCGTTTTGTTCAGTGTGTTCAAAGGTCTTGAATCGAAAATGTCAAAGTGCGATTTTCGTCAAATTTATTTTTACGAATTTAAATTAGGGCGCAGCGCTGCGCAAACGGCTCGTAATATTAATGAAGTGTGGGGTCAGGGGGCTATTAATGAGTGCACGGTGCAGCGTTGGTTCCAGAAGTTTCGCAGAGGAGATTTCGACCTCGAAGACAAGGAAGGTCGGGGCCGTCATCTTGCTCTGGACAACGACCAGCTGAGGTCAAAAGTGGAAGAAGACCCAACCAAAATCACACGAGAAATGGCGGCGGAACTCGGAACTCAAAAATTGCAACGTCTTTGCCAAGCATTGATGAATCGGAAGGGGCCGATCCTGCTCCACGATAACGCCAGACCACACGTTGCACAACCAACGCTTCGACGACTGCACGAGTTGGGCTACGAAGTTCTCCAACATCCGCCTTATTCACCTGACCTCTCTCCTACAGACTTCCACTTTTTCAGGCACCTGGACAACTTTTTGAGGGAGAAAAATTTTCAAAACCAGGACGACATTGAAAATTCTTTTCGTGATTTCATTGAGTCCAGGGATTCGGATTTTTTTTCTGGTGGAATAAGAAAGCTTGTTGAACGTTGGCAAAAGTGCATTGATTCAGATGGAAATTATTTTGATTAAATATATATGGTTAAAGTAAAGATATGGCGTATTTACAATACCTACTAAAAACCTGCATTAATTTTGCATCAACCCAATACTTTGTATGGAGAAAAGTTTATTTTGTGGAGATTTTTTTTTTTTAGTTTTTTTTGGTAAAACTGAAACAAAAAGAAAGAAAAAAAATTTATTTTGCGACTAATTTCCGTAAAAATAGCATCAGATTTGACATAATACAAGAGCTATTATCTGGCCAATACCGAAAATTAATGAAAAATAAAACAATATAACATAAATAAACAAATAAATAGAACAATAAGAGATATAATTTCTTCTAGTGACAATATAAATAAATAAAAATTGCTGCTAATGATTAAACTAAAAGAAAATTCCCCAAAAATAAAAGTTGAATAACTTATATAAATAAACTGTGCAAAACTAAAAATATTGTTTACAATCCAACTAAAACTCGACAGTACAATTCTTACTGTCAGACAGTGTCATTTTGGGATGCGAAAAGGTACCGAAAAAGATGTTATTTGAATGTGGAAACTGAGGGAGTATGGCGGATGTTCGAATGGAGTGAATTCTAAATACTGGTGGAATGGGCCAAAAAAGGAACGTTCATATCTTTTGTTTCTGTGGAAAGGGTTTTAGTGTTGAGAATATTTTTGGAAAAAAAGAGAAAAAACGACAGATGAAATATTAATAATGTTTTGTATTAATCTTTGACTTTAATTATGGTTTTCATATAATTTTAAAATTAATACTTTTAGTTTGTAAATAAATCGCAGTTCAATAAAGTTGCTTTTTTTTTCGATCGGGAAAGCCTGAACAACATGAATCAAAATAAAGATGAGATAAAATTCAATCGGGAGAGCCTGACTCACAACATGAATTATGATCGAATTCTGTCTTGGACCATAAGGGGGAAATCTTCAGCCAATTTAGGGTCTTGGGTTCAATACATATAGAGATTCGTACTGTAAGGAGGTGATTAGGCCAAGATAGTTCAGCCGCTAGGCTTTTTCCCTAATTTTTGGGTACCCACTTTATGGCGACCCTCCTGGGTGAAATTACAGAGTAAATAGTTCTGCCTCAGCCAGGGTTCGAACCGGAGAATACGGTCCCGGAGAACAGTAAACTAGTGTTCTATCCACTATTTTTTTAAAAAGAAAAATTATCGAAATGAAAGTAAGCTTAAACCGTAATACAAAGATTTGTAAAGAACCAGTAAAGCAAAATATCAACTGCTTTTTCTCGATCTTTTCCGACCTTAAATTTTAACTATGTATCGGGTTGTAATTAGTAAGCAGCGTTTTTCAGTATTTCAATTTAATCCTCCCTGTGTTTATAACATCATGTTTACTTGGTCACTAATGTTTACATATTCTGAATAAGGATTAATTAAGGTGCTTTTATGCATCAGTTTCAACGCAGCTTCCTTATATTTAAGTGATCAAATGGAAGAGAAAAAAAATTTTTTTTTCGTTATTTAGTGATTTTTTATTTTCGAATAGGAAAGTCCGCTGCACAGCCGGTTAAAAATTTGCAGTGTGTATGGTATTGATGGTAAGTGGTTTGCTTGGTTCAGAACTGAAGATTTTCACTTGGAAGAGGTTGAGCTCTTTGCCCGCAAGAGCGCAGTTCTGGGAGGATGGAACTAAAACATTACCTGAAAGATGGCAACATTTAATAGATAAAAATATGTTATATATAACTGATAAAAATATTAACAAGAATCTGAAGTTTTTATTAAAATCACTTGTGAAAACGCTACGAACTTATTTTACAACCCAATAAATAGGACTCGAGAGGTAACGTAGCACATACCTCGGATTAAGGAAATTTATCGGGAAAGGTGGGAGGGGGGTCATAATCATAAAACCAGATTTCCAATTATATTCAATATTTTAATTTCCTTACTATAAACTATATTAAGGAATATTTTACTTTTCTTAAATGAATCTTGTCACTCGGCTTTAGCATATCTTTACATATGGCAGCAATACATTTTTTTTTTTTCTAATAACATACATCGTTGTTTAAATAAACCCTCACGTCTTGACACCAAAGGACTAGTATTGTAGTATTAATTTCACATTTTATGAGGTATGTTCGTTTTCGAATGAAGAAATTCCCAGTTTTTTGAGTTTTCAAATTGTCGTGGGGGGGCTCCCCTCCCCTTAGCCCCCCCCCTACTCCCACCATGACGACGTTCCTCCCGGCGAGGATCAATACGCCAGCTGGGCCACACACCGCTAAGCTGGAAATGGAAAATGATAAAGTGTTTTTTCAAGAAAGGATACCAAAGAAGAATGTCACTCAAATCTCTTTTGCAGGTACGCATCTTCTCTTTTAGCTTATTCGTATCCGATCATCTGAAGTCTTCTGTCACAATTACTTCGATTAATCTTTGTTTACATATCTTATCAACACAACAGTGTGTAGTGTACTACAAGTTTCGGGTTATGAATTTGCGAGTTTCTGGTCCGAATATTCTTTCATTCTCTACCGAAAACGTAGGTTTTGTTTTGAAAAATAAATTGTCGAGAAAGATGATAAATCATTTTATGGATTTATCGACTACATAAATAATATATGTAACTTGAAAAGGCTGAAAATAAATTGATTTTATGACTTGACAGTACGAGTTTTTGTTATTTAATTTATTTTCCAACTTGAATAATTTCATTGAATGTTATGATTAGTGTAAAATAATAATATTAATGTGCATTCGTTTTGAATATAATCCATTTATTTTGTTAATTTAAAACCTTAGTAGTTGGATATTTGGGAGAACAATGAATAGTACTTATTCTATTTTTCTTTGGTAGTTTTATTAACTAATTAAAGAACAAGTACACACAAATCATTTTATAATGAATGTGCTTAAACTGTAAAAATGTATGTATTGAATGTTTACAAAGTTTTATTTTATAAAACAGCAATCAAAACATTATGTAATTTTTAGTATTTATATATGGAATGGAAGCTCAGTGGTAATTTATGTATACTCGTGTATATATATATATATATATATATATATATATATATATATATATATATATATATTATATACATATAATTTAGTATAAGATAATAATTGCTACAAAGATAGAATTTTTGATTAAATTTAAGAATTAGTGAATTTCACAATTGAATGTACATATACAATTAAATAGACATCTTAACATTTTTCAACGTCATAAATACGTTATATATATAATTTTATATATATATATTAATCAGGTATTTAGCGAAGTGATCGATACGTTTTAGTCTTAATAGGTGCAACATTTAATTAGTTGAGGTAGTTTCATACCTTTCCTATACAAATATACTATAATTATTAGTAGTACATAAGTAAAAACATTTTTCTTCTTTTTTTTAATATCAAATTTTATATACTGTGGGCGTTGCCATAAAATGTGAAAAAGTTTACAAACAGATTACGTAAAAGAGCAATAGAAAAATCTAGTCTTGATCATAGGGACACAACTCTGAAACGTCGTCTGTGATTTTCCGGCCTATATCCATAAAATGTTTAATGGACGATCATTTATTAATTACTTATAAGAAGATCCTACCTAAAGCGAATGAAGAAATTATAATGATCATGATAATCTTTAATTTGAAATAATTTGTTATTTACCAGTGTTATACTGTTTGTTTATGGTGGGAGTAAAAACTCCTTAGTTATGCTGTCCGTCGGAGGGGACGTAAAAAGGTGGTCCCGAAACTGTGCGATGTCAGGTACTCGTAAAGATTCCTATCCTAATTAAAGCTGGGTAGGCAAAATTTAGGACCCCACTGTAGTATCGTGCGATTAGACGTTAAGTAAATTTTAAAAAAATCTGTTTTTTATATAAGCTTATTGAAAACTGAATATCCAAGACCAATTCTAGATTTAATTAATTAATATAATAATCAGTAGTTGATCGTTGAGAAATTCAGGAGGAAGATACAGTGGAGGTCAAGAAAAGCCAATAAAATGGTCTCAACCTTAAATTACTTTCCTTTACTTTTGACCCACGTTTTAGTTATTCATCAGAGTTCCTCAAGGCACAATAGATAGTAAGCTGAGTTTTCCTTACTTATGTACCTTGAAGTGTCCTGATGAAGACCTACTATGATGGTCGAAACGTAGGTGAAGCATTGCTTTCAATTACAATACATTTTTATTTCGAAATACAGTAAGCTAGCAATTAATACATTTTCTGTAAAAATTGCAAAGTTTTTATTTTTAACTAATGATATTTTAATTAAATACAAAGAGCCTAAGATTTTTTCTGTTTAATAAAAAAATATTCATACCAACCAATCATTTAAAACTCTTCAGTTTTCTTTTTTTATTCCTTACATACGCCCAGAAGTCAATGTTTGTGTGTAAATTTAGAGTTGTGTTAAAGCATATCAAGAGATAAAAAAACTCGAGAGATAAAGTTACAAATGCTCAGGCTGTTGGTCAAGGCATCACAACGTATTTACATATTTATATTTTTTATATACTGTTAAATAATAAATTTATGATGTATTATTACATTGTAAATTTATTATGTATTATTATATTATAAATTAATTATCTATTATTATATTATTTTTTATTATAACATAGTTATCGAAGTTGTCGGCTTCGAATGCTTTGGTTTGATTATAACTAAGTATATGATTAATATCAGCATAAATGTTATTTATAATATTCTGCAATATTAATATTAATTAGAAAAATTATTATTCGTGTTTATTATCATGCATTTTTTGTTCGATTGAAAATCTTTATGGGTAAATTAAATTATAAAATCTTTATAATTTAATTTACTCATGAACATGGATACCAACAGGGGAAAAAATATTTTCCAACTGAGATAGGAAATCATAATTATTTTTTACTTCAGAAATATTGCATTACTTCCGGATAGTTGAAATAAAATATATTTATAAGATTTTTTTTTGATTTTTTTTATCATCTGCCAATTTGTTTGCCTTTATATGTTTCGGCTAACATTTCCACAGACTAAAAAAAAATAATATAATTTTTCTTCTTTTTTTTATGTTAAGCAATTTAACTATGTGAGCAATTTTATTTGAATTCTTAACTTTTTTTTATCAATAAAACAAATTCTGGCTGATACATTGGCATTAAACGAAACATGGTGGATTCACCCGTGGTGTAGTGGTTAGTATAACAGCCTTCTATGCCCGAGGTCGTATGTTTAAACTCCAGAGATGGGCTTAGGATTTTTTAATAGTAGGGGTACTCACTACGTTTGCTATAGAATGCTATTTGTGTTATTTTGCTAAACCCATCGAATTTCTACAGCTATTTCCTGTATAAAATTGATGGGTTTAGCACAATAGCACAAATAGCATGCTATAGCAAAGGTAGTGAGTACCCCTAATGATAAAAAATCCTTGGTTATGCTGTCCGTCGGGAGTAGCCCCAAGCCCGTGCGATGTCATGTACTCGTTATAAATCCCTATCCTAATTAAACCTGGATAGACAGAATTTAGGACTCCCACTGTCGCATCATCCGATCAGCCATAATTAGAGGCCGGATATGCGTGCAATAGAATGCCGAAAAACGTGCAGTAAAAATCTCGAAATATACAAAATAGTGCAGCAAAACACCAAAATATAAAATTGAAGGTATACACCTTAAACATCCAAAAAATAAAGTAACCTAAATCTATATGAAAGAAGAATATACATTTAAAAGTGTTTTTTCTTGAGACATCACTTCCCTATCGTAAGAAATAAACGCTATAAAAAACACGAATCAGCTGAATGAATAAAAAATGTATATACAATTTTTTTTTTTTTTTTTTTTAAATGGACAACATTACCTTAATCATAGGTCTATTTTTTCTGCTTGAATATTTGCTTGTGTTCAGCTAACAACAAAATAAATAATAATTTTCATAAATTACACCCTAAATTATAACAAGGTAGAATTTTTTGTTAGATGTAAAATATG
This sequence comes from Piezodorus guildinii, assembly GCA_023052935.1. NCBI lineage: Eukaryota > Metazoa > Arthropoda > Insecta > Hemiptera > Pentatomidae > Piezodorus > Piezodorus guildinii. The sequence goes on along the minus strand of CM041295.1, from coordinate 32,824,536 downwards.
CGTTTGTTAGGGATTTTTTTTTTTTCAAACCCCATTTATTTTGGCTGATCACAAGCAACACAAGACAAAGTTTTTTCATCAGATCAAATTTTGGGATAGTTAGATATCCAGGTTTTAATTTTCGGCATTATTTAAAAATTGATATTTAACTTTATTTAAACAATACAAATTCTGAAGAAAATCTGAGATTTAAAATCGCACTTAAAACTTGATACTCAGAAATAATTCTAAGGGGTTGTAAAAAGAGGATTCAGTATAACAACAACAATGAACAACTGTGGTGGCTAATTCCAAAGTGACGTTAAACACATAAAAACAATGAAATGCATTGTTAGACGGATGTGTTTAGTTACTCAGTAGTAGTCCTAATATTTCCGATATTTTTTTCTCTTCTTAACTAGTAATTTAATTGTAGATTTAACCAGAGAAAGATGATAAAATGGAATTTTAAATATTTATTAGTACATCAATGTATTTTTATTACCGAAAATATGGTTCGATCAATTGTGATATTTAAATTTAATAATCAAATTTAACCTAAAAAGGGCGAAACGTGCAATATAAAATTGTAATATATTATTCCCTAATACATGAACGGGATACACACAAGGAAATATAACGCGAAAAATCATGGAAATCCGCTCTCTAGCCATAATACCATAAAAGTGACGTTAAATGGACAAAAAAAGAAACATGATGTGCGAAGGTGGAGTGATTTCTAAGAAAACGTAGATGGTGAAAGACACAAGACAAAAAAAAAAAACTTGCATAATCGTTACAAAATGTTTTCCTAATTAATGCCTGAAGGAATTAGTCCGGGTGGCGGTCATTAAATGAAACAACTGAATAGTTTCAACTATTTTATTGTTTGCCAACGTTTCGACCCCCATTGTGGGTCATCATCAGGGCTAAAAAGATACAAAAAGGATACATTTAAAATAAGATTAAAAATACTATTGTTAAAAAAATAACTATTGCGCTAGAGAATGGCAATATTATAACATAAAAGGAACTAGATGTGTAAAGAAATCAATTAATTAAATTACAATGATAAAGGTATACTAAAGGTATCATTATGATGTTATTAATATTGTAGGTTTAATCTGAACACTTCCTTTTATGTTAATATTACAATTTTACTCATTGTTGTCAGATCCCGTCTAGAAATGTGGTACGTATTTTCCATTTTACCCAACCTTTTGTACGTACTTTCCTATCTACCTGCCTATATTCCTTATTACCAAATTGTACCTAGTTTCCACTCGCCTACCAGACGGTACGTATCTCCACTGTACTCCATTTTTTAATGTTTTTTATTTCATGTAATTTTTTCTTATATATTTGTACATTATCTGGTCTGTATAGCTCTCATTAGTATACCTTTATCATTGTAATTTAATTAATTGATTTCTTTACACATCTAGTTCCTTTTATGTTATAATATTGCCATTCTCTAGCGCAATAGTTATTTTTTTAAGAATAGTATTTTTAATCTTATTTTAAATGTATCCTTTTTGTATCTTTTTAGCCTTGATGATGACCCACAATGGGGGTCAAAACGTTGGCAAACAATACAATAGTTGAAACTATTCAGTTGTTTCATTTAATGACCGCCACCTGGACTAATTCCTTCAGTAATTCTCAACGGTCAACTAATTATATCCACAATTTTCCTAATTAAACTAACAGGTTCTTATAAAAACAGAATTAAATTTTTCACTCAATATCGAAGTTAGTATAATTACCTGAGTAAATTCGACTGCAGTTGATAAGTGGGTTGCTGCAAAAGCTGGTGTTGCTTTTAATTCACTCCTAATTAAGAATTAATTGGACAACCTTGGCTTACTTATTGGTCTGTTTTGAGTCATTAACACATTAATACTCATTCTCATGATTAGAAAAAACCTAACTGCAATTATTAGTTAAGTCCCGCATAGCTAAAGTCAGATGTTTAATATTTTCTTAAATACTAAAAGTTCTACTTCTAGGAAAAACTACGGTGTATTTAGAAGCCTATCCTAAAAAAAAAACATGTTCAAGTGGTACCCGAAACCCAGAAAGAGATAAAAAGCCACATTAATAAAATTATAATGGGTTATCTGGAAAATAATACAGGAATTTCATTAAGTAATCCTCCAGATAATAAACTGTTTACGTTTGCTAGAATATTCATTTGTATAAATGTCAACACTAATTTATCCTCTCCCAAAAAAAAACGTTTGTTTGCATCTGTAGTCTTTCGTTATTTCGATTCGGTCTTTACTGTGATGTCTACGCGTGATTTTAGTATAATTTTATTTTACGAGTTTAAACTCTGCCTAAACTGGATCCGAAAAGCAAGGAAATGTTGGGGAAGGACAGTTTTAGTGAGTGCGCCATTCAACGGTGGCACACAAAATTTATACGATATTTTTTTTCAATAAGAAAAAAAAATTACTATAAATTTATGCCTTTGCAAATTTTATATTGTATTATTTACTCTTATCTGTACGAATCTCAGTATGCATAGAACCCAACACCCATCATGGGTTGTAGAGGAACATGTTATACATGAACTTTACAGTAAGGAAAGGTATTATCTATGTTATTAATAAAGAAGAATTTAACACATGCTAATATCTGACATATTTAACAAACATAATATATTTATCGCTCACATATAATCCATTATGATTGAAAAATTTCTTATTTGAGTTTCCAACAAAAATAAACCTTTTTTCCATGGTAAGTATAACTCAAAAACGTAAATATATCTACAATAGTTAAATGCCTGGGGTGTTATAGCAACTTTTACTTTACGAAATCGCCAAGTTGAATTATCGATTTGTCACACTTCGATTTTTATTATCATGACTGAAACAAACTTATTCAAGTTTTCCTGCTCTGATTATTAATATTGTTTTAGTACACCAATCAATTATTTTTAATATTTCAATTTCCATTATTATTATTTTTCTCTTAGTTTCTATGATTTATCAGTGTTTTTTTATTTATGTTTCTCATTATTTAATTATAATTTTATTTAACTGTTGTACTTAATTTACTATTAATTTTAATTTACTATACAAAGTTACAATTATTAGATACAATAAGTTTTTATTTTTACAGAATTTTACAAAAAAAAACATTTAATAACGTTTTAATGGTCTCAATTAAACTCTTTATATGAATATATAATTAATTAGTTTTTAGTGTGAGATATAGATTATTCTGACTGAAATAATCAATACATTTAATTTTGTTTATTTGAAAATAATATTAAACCATCATTACTGACAGTAATAGTAAAGAAAGATATATTTTCGGCTGAAAACTAATATCCAGAAGTAAGATAAGTAATGTAGGTTTTTTTATAAACCCATACAAAATAAGAAACTTTAGAAAAATAATTTATCATATAAAGGAGCCAAAGGAAGGTGCTGCGTGGTTAGTCTACCACACCAAAGGCTGTGAGTTCGAAGTAATTAAATGGGTATTCACGCAGAGGCTCTCCTCCAGAGGGCGTGTGAAATCCGTCAGCCAACTGGTGGCAACTTACAACAATAGGCGTAGGGAGTGATGACCCTACTGCATAACTTATCATCGAGAATAGGGCTAACACAGCCTGTCGGCCATCCAAATACTCATAAACCGTTTGTTGTATATAATAATATATATTGTTTTATCATTAGATGGAAGATACATTTTTCCATGAGCACTGAATGTAACCTTTTAAAGTTTATTTTTAATATATAGCTGACAGTTGTGATGCGCACCCTAAATTTTTTTATCTGCTTTGAATATTATAAAAATGTTTAACCTTCATGTCTTATTAGATTAAAAAATATTGCTTGTAATTGCTTCCCTTTTTTTCTTATGTTTTAAAAAAATTAAAATGATTTTGTTTATTAGCTTTGATGCCAACCAATAGCTCAAATCTATGGCGGCTTTTGATTAGTCTAAATCATCAATTAAGTTCCAATAATATATCGCTTAGAGTGGCACTGGAATTGCTGCAAGTCCAAGAACAATTAACACATATTTTATTTTATTTCTGTTGTTTGCAGATCACTTAGCTGCTAATTGTCGTGAAGCGTATCCTATTCTGAAACACAAGATGGCAGTGGCGCCATGAAGCTCGCTACTCTTGTTTAAATGGTCTCATGGTTGATATTTTGGTAAGATCGTATTTAATTTGAAAAAAAAAATCTGATAGATAACCCAGGTGAAAAGTTGATTCCTTAACCCTATGCGCTAATATTTTGTTGATTGCTTTACAGATTTTGCTTAACTATCCCTTTCAACTAATGTATGATAGTCTTTTATTTCAAAAGTATAAGGCGATATGCTTTGCGTATACACATACACATACAAATCATCAAACATTATACCTATAAGCTCGAGTCTTTTATGCTTTGATAGGACTGAATCTCGAATCGCGTAGTGATATTCCAAGACGTTAGGACTCCATGGCAGTCTTCTTCAAGTAAAGAAATACAGATCCTCGTGCATCTGCTTACACCCAAGAGCCATAATTAGTGGTTCAATATAGCACATTCCTTGAACCAAGTCGGTGGAAAGAACGCGGTTAAATTAATCCCAAAGGGACTGCTTTTTGATATATTTGGATATCCCTTCACCTTAGAATCTGTGGTTTTTATTAACGAGACGCCCTTCAGTATGTCTTTCTCGTAAGAGATAAAATGGAATAAAGACCTCATTTCGCAGCCAAAGATCTGATCTGATTATTAAAAAATACATGTAGATTTTGATGAACTTCCTCTAGGACTTTTTTCATACTAATACAAACAAAAACTGGTGCATGGAACTGGATAAAACGAACACTGAACAATTTTAACGTTCGTCCAAGAAAATCTTAGTTTTACATTTCCGCGCCAAATCGAAAATTATCGTTTCCGAAATGTGTGTCAAGGAAAATAAGTTTGCGCTTGACTAAGCGAAAGCAGCCAATGGAATTTATTTAATTTTATACGGGACCGTTTAGATACCACGATACATAATCATGATGGGATCGTTGGTAACTGGTGTTATGCTCTTCGTATGGATTTGACTGCTGGCAGGCGGACAGATTTACACGAGACCAAAACTCAAGAAAGCGTGTGTAAATTTTTGCACGAAAATAGACCGTTCGAAAAGTAGCTGTGTAATAATCTCATTTTTACGATTTGTTATCGGGTTAATATGTTGAGATTTGTTATACTTTTCGACGTTTGTACATTTCTTCATAGAAACTCCTGATTATGATGTTGTATGATTCAATTCTGTCCCAACCAATGTCTTGTTATTACCTTACCCTTTTACTCTCTAGAAGTTATATTTGGCCTTAGTTCGTTGTAGATATAGTTAATACGCCATAGTAGGACCCCCTCCCCTTTTTTAAAAAATTACTGGCCGCCACCCTTTAGCAACTTAGTCATTATATCCCTTGAATCATCTACACTGCCTGGTCAATGTTCGGTTTTTCCCTCTGTAGAGCAAATGTAGACTAGGTGCACCTCTCCACTTTTTGAGACATCTCAATTTTTTATTCAATCTGGCTCCAGTGACGGTCCAGTATATCATATGAAAGGATAGGAAGGGACACTGTCCTTTAGACCGCCAGCTTCATCGTCCAAAACCATGTCAGACCGAGCAAACCTCCTCCCTTCTCAAGAATACTGAGGTGAGGACCTATGAATTAAAACTTTTAAAATTCTGCAGTCTGAACTTCGCCACAACGTTATCCTAACTATATGACCTTTATAACGGTTACCTATCGTACATTTTTATGGTTAGGGATGGTTATTGTTGTAATTATTGCTCGGTTCGTAAGGCAGTCGATGCGTGATGAGTTAGTGAGGTGTAGAAAAGTGAAAAGAGACTTCTCGACACGGGATATTGGGTGGCAAGAGAACGACTCCCACCGTATCTATCTCAGTGAGGAGATGTCTATAATGAATAGACACCTATACTGGCTCGCCAGGCAGAAGAGATTAGAGAAAAAAATCAAATACGTTTGGTTTACTGCCGGTAGAGTGCGCTGCCGAAAAGAAGATGGTCACCCTGTAATTTTCATCGATAAACCCCAGGACCTGGACGTCTTCGGCTGACTCCTGGGCATCCGTCTGCTTACTGGATGCGAGCTGGAAATGGTCTCGGCTTCTAATATTCTTCTTTGTTTTGTCAGACTAACTTACTTAATCGTTTTCTTTTCTCTAATTTTGTTTTTTTTTTTATTTCAAAAGAATATTTTTTTTATTTGTCGGCAAAGGCTCTTTTGTACATTTTTATCTTTATTAACTATTTCATGTTCACTTTCACTTATCTCTCTATTGTGTCTCTAGCGTCTTCTCATACTCTGTTTGCTATTCCACCTCCTTTCCTATATGTCTAATGTCCTGACCTCCTGCCATGTTAATGCCCAGTCCCTTCCCGCCCACTTCGACGAATTCCTTCACTATTTCACCCACAATTTCTATCACATTATCGCAGTCTCTGAAACATGGCTGAAGCCCTATATTCCTTCCTCTTCCGTTTCCCTCCCTGACTATTCCTTTATCCGCCATGACCGGATTGGCCGGACTGGCGGTGGTGTAGCACTTTATGTCCACAGCAGCCTGAAATCTCGTGTCCTGGATCTGTCATCCCAATCTGATTCTTCCCATATTGAATTCCTTTTCGTTGAAATCTCCTCTAACACACAACCTCTCCTTTATGCAGTAGTATATCGCCCTCCTTTGGTCCCATTTGACCCTTCCTTTGAATCAATCCTTTACAGAAATGTCCCTCTATTCAATAATATCATAATTTGTGGTGATTTTAACACCAACTTCCTTTCCGACTCCAACGATAAACACTACCTGGATAACCTCTTCTTCTCTCTCAACCTATTCATCGTTCCATATGCTCCTACTCACCACACTCATCATTCCGACACTTGGTTGGACCTCCATATTATCGATTCAACTCACAACCTTCTTTCCGCTTCTCAAGTACCTGTTCCATTTCTATCATCTCACGATCTCATCCACATATCATATAATTTCCAAACTTCAGCATTTATTCCTAAAACCTTAACTTTCCGAAACCTCGATTGCCTTACCCGAGAAATTATTGCACCCAATATTGAAGCTCTAAATTGGGATTCGATTTACACCTGTTCTTCCATCGATTCAATGGTTCACATTCTCACCTCCAATCTCCTAAGTATCCTCGACATCCATGCTCCACTCAAAACCTGCACCTTCCGTCACCGCCCTGCTCCTTGGATGAGTCCAGAAATAAAAGACTTACAAAAGAAGCGTGAGGCAGCCCGTAGACGCTTTAGACGTACAAGACTGACTGAGGACTATCAAGCGTACAGGGCACTCCGCAATCTGACTCAGGCGACAATCAGACAAGCAAAAACAAAATACTTTCACGCAGCCTTCTCCGCTACTCCCGATTCCAAGTCAAAATGGCAACTCCTCCGCAAACTCTCTCTCTGCAAATCCTCTTCCTCACTAATCTTTCAGGTCTCAGCCGATGAATTAAATTCTTACTTTTCAAATACCTCCTCTAATAATTCTTCACCAACTTTTTCAAACTTCTCTTCAATTCCATCATTCAACCCCGATAATTTTTATTTTTCTGACATTTCACCAACTGACCTTATCTCCGCTGTACTGAAATCTCATACCAACTCCATTGGATTTGATGCAATTCCCGTAAAACTGTTAAAATTATGCCTTCCTGAAATCCTACCAGTTCTGCTATTTATTTATAACTTTTCCCTCCAAAATTCCGTATTTCCCACTAATTGGAAAAAAGCAATAGTCCATCCTATCAGTAAATGTTCCAACCCTACATCCCCTAAAGACTATCGCCCTATTTCCATCCTCTCGAACCTCTCCAAACCTTTAGAAAGAATAGTTCAGAAACAATTATCAAATTTCCTTGAAAATTCTAAACTTCTTGATCCTTTCCAATCTGGCTTCCGACCTGGCTTTTCCACACAATCCGCTCTCCTCAAAATCACCAACGACATACACACTGCTATGGACGAAACGAAACTGACCGTGCTAATACTGCTGGACTTCTCAAAAGCATTTGACTCCTGGATCACTCCATCCTTTTCTCTAAACTAAAGTCTCTATCTTTTTCAAACAGCACTATCATGTGGTTTCAATCATTTCTTTCTGACAGAACTCAAGCTGTCACTATTCCTAATCATCCTCTATCTTCCTTTCGAGCCCTTTCGGCAGGTGTGGCCCAAGGCTCAAGCATCTCTCCCCTTCTTTTTAATTGTTATATCAATGACCTTCCCAACTCTATCCATCACTGTTCCCACCACCTATATGCTGACGATTTCCAGATCTATTTATCCTTCTCTCCCTCCAATTCACTAGTAGCATTTGCCAATATTCAGGAAGACCTTGATGGAATCTGTGCCTGGGCAAACCTGAATAAACTAATGCTAAATCCTACAAAAACTCAGGCCATTCTAATTGGTTCCAATTCCCTCCTCAGATCCTATACCACATTTCCGAGTCTCACCTTAAATGAACATCCAATCACCTTCACTTCCTCTGTCAAAAACCTGGGTATTACCATTGACCAAACTCTTTCCTGGAAACCCCATATTGCCCAAATTTCCCTAAGAACAATAAGTACCCTCAAATATTTCCATCGCTCCAGCCATCTTCTTCCACTATCCACCCGTATTCTCCTTGTATCCGCACTTATTTTCCCCCACTTTGACTATTGCTGCTTAGTATATGGTGGCCTCTCGACTGTGCTTGAGGACAGGCTTAAACGAATCATGAACATATTTTTAAGATTTGTCCTCAGTACTCCGAAGAGGTCTCATGTGACCCATTTTTACGGTGAGTTAAAGTGGCTCCTCCCCCCAATCCGCAGACAATATTTCCTAGGATCATACCTTTACCAAATCATTAACTCTCAACACCCTCCATACATCCATAGTCTCCTACAATTTAAATCCTCAGTCCACTCACTTGAAACAAGATCGCGCCATTCCGACCTTTATTTGCCTATCCACAGGACTAAAACATTTGATCGTTCCTTCCTTGTCCGCTCCTCTAATTTCTGGAATTCTCTACCTACTCATATCCGCCATGCTGCTTCCCTCTCCTCATTCAAATCCCAACTTTTCCAAAACCTTTTATTATCCCAAAAAGACGCTCAGAAACTGTAACATTTTTATTTCTGAAATCACACTTTGAATGAAGAATAATTTTGTTCATAGTCTATATTTAAATGCTGTTATCTACTAATTAATTTTTAATTCCATTCAACAAAATACTTTCTAAGAATTGTTTTTATTTTAATTTTATCATTGTATTTATTTTTTGGATATATGTGTGTATATGCGTTTATGATATGCACACATATATTAACCCATAATTGTAATTATTTATTGATTATGTTCCTTCTGTCTATTGGCCAGACATGTATATTTCCATATACTGTACAAACCTGTTATTCTTAGGGGACCTAGTCCCAGAATAAAATTTTTTTTCTATTCTATTCTACATTTAGAGCTGGTAGCATACATTTAGTTTCGTTAGTGAAAATTGGCAAATCGTGCTTAATTGTTCCAAAATATTATTTTGGAGATCTAGTTCATTACATAGCTACATTGTAAATTTACAGGTTTAAATAAATTTTAAGTCGCCAGGTAAGGGATGTTCACAGGATTTTACCCAGTCAGTGTAGTTTGGAGAACCTTTTTTTAATCTGTCAAAGTCTTAAAAATTTCATTAAAATTTTTTAAGTAATCCAAAACTCTTGTTCAATCCATCTCATTTTATATTTTATTTGAAACCCTTTCCTGCCTTGAGGCTATACGGGCGTTCTCAGCTGTGAGAAGTACAGTGTACAACACATACCTGCTATAAAAACCAAATACATTACTAGCTGTGCTCACAGCATGCTATTTTATCAAATCTTTAAGCATTAGTTTCTACGGAAGTTCCTATGTTCCGGGATCTTCTTTTCTCCCCAAGGAAAAGTGGCTTGGTCAAATTGGTTTATCCCTTGTCAAGTAGTGTTCCTATTATACTCATAGATTGTAACGGCAGTGATCCCTTGACCTCTTGTAAAATATGACAAGTGGAGCCTTTGCATTGGCTTTTCCAGTTTCCCGTTTCGAGTTCAGAGATCCTGCGCCTTTAGGGCTCAGCCTTTGCTGGCGAGTGAAAAGTTGGAACTACTGTACTCCTTCTTTTTCCGGGATCTGGATGAGACGCACTGAGAATGAGTTAAATACTTTATAAGTATGATTTTTTTTTTCTCGAATTATCTATCATATTTTAAGAAACCTGAATTTATAATTTTATTATTATATTTTTGTTATACTATTTATCACTACAGATATATTTTTAATTACTTTTTTTATTGTTTGGATAGTATGAACGTATGCACCTATCTTTACTGCTTGCTATGGCTTCCGGGACAGATTGTAAACGATTTTGAAAGGTTCTATGGTTCACGCCAAGGCGGTTCTGAAATAATTAACAATTTTTTTCGTTACACAATAGGAAAGATCAAAATAAACGTAAGATCTGGATAAAATTCCGTGTAAAACATCACTGTAGGAGTAACATCAAAGCAGGGCCGCCATCAGCTCAACGCGGGCAAAATTATTAGTCATACTCTTATATATTTACAACAATCTATTTGCTAACGTCCTTTTTTTTTCACTAAACTGGCTGGCATAGGGTTGGTAAACTGCATTTTATTCTCACCACCGGAGGGCCCGGAGCTTTGCTTTGCTTATGAATTTTATTTTGTTCAGCTTTATAAGTCAATTTTTCCTCTCTTTTCCTTTTTCTTCTTCAGAATTACCATGTCAATGAACTCTTCCATTCTTTGTCCAATATCTTGCTCATTCAAATTCTAATCATTGTTATTTCCTGGAACTTGGCAGCCTTATAGTTTTGAAATTCTGTTTGGGATTGGTCAGCTAACTTGTTTTGGGCCTTGTTGAAACAGATACTGTATAAATTTTTAAAAATATTAATTTTTTTTTCTTCTTTTGTTTATTAATAAGTCCACAATATCTTATTGAAACGTCTATCTTTGCTTTAAAATGGTAACGTAAATAGTTTACCTTTAACGCAAAACTTTGAAAATAAATCTAATAATACAATAAATATGAGGCTAGTCTTTGCTTTAGCGATTTTCCGATCCCGATTATATATATATATATATATATATATATATATATATATATATATATATATATATATATATATATATATGTGTATAAATATGTGAGTATGACATATTATTATTTGATATATGAAAAAGATATGGTTTTAATAGTATTGGGATATGCTGTTTCAGGTGGGATGCAGGATATGGAATTTCGGCGTGGTAAGCGTCCTAGTGCTGACGGTATGCAACATCTTGCTGATGCTGAAGCTGCTCCACATCGAGCGATCGGAAGGCGGTCAATCTGGACCTAGGCCCGTGCCTCCGCTACCACCTGTCATCATGGACGCTTTCTTCCCTCACAACATCACTCCAGTTTTCGATATGAACATCCACCTCGGCCATTGGGACAATCGGAGGATTCTGAAGATGATAGACCACGCTCTTGTCGGCACCTTGTTCGATGAGCTATCTAAACGGTATTCCGTCTGCCTGGCCACCCAAAGCTCTTTGGAGAAGCTTCACTCGCTAGTCCAGGTGGCCAACCATTGGAGAGGTCCTATTTCTGCAGCTCTCTTCGCAGCAGGGGATGAAGAATTTGCTCTTCTTCAAGGTATATATTCTGATGTTTTTTTTTTTTTTTTTTAATCTTTTTTGTTTGGACCAATCTACGGATCACGGTGCTTGCGTTTACATATGTTGTCTTCCACTTTTGGTGTTCCTAGTTGATTGTTGGGCGGTCGCTTTTCTTCCGACACCTATAGCTAACTTTTCTGTTGGCCCAGTATTCTTTCATATTTCTGCTAAACTCTACCTTACGTTCCTCGGGCTGTTTCTTGGATGTGTTGTGTTTAACTGCTGCGAGGGACTTAAGAAAAGGTCTTGTTATCTGTCGGTTATCTGGAAAAACATTCTAATGTAATAAACCTAATTTATTGTGTGCCGAGGTTTCGGCCTAAATTGTGGGTCATCATCAGGGCTAAGAATAACAAGATAACAACAAATACAGAGAATTTTACTAGTTATCTTGTTTATCTTCTTCTTTTCCATGCTTGTGAGGATCTAGATATCCGATCGTTCTGCGAAAATAATAGTTTTGTTTAGAAGATACTTCGTACGTGACGGTCACCTGTGGTGTAGTGGCTAGCATAACAGTCTCCTATTCCTCGCGGCTTCAAACCCGAAAGATGGCCCTAGGAGTTTTCAAAAATGGTAGAAAATCCTAGGTTATGCCGTCCTTCGGAGGAGGCGTAAATGGTGATACCGGGCTATCGTTAAAGTTTCCTATCTTAATGATGCCTTGATAGGCAAAATTTAAGACTCCCACTGAAGCATCGTCCGATTAGCAACATTAGTATGACATATTTGCGTTAAACAAATTTTGTAAGTTTATTAATATAATTGATCTTTCTTGGTATTATTATATATATATTTTTTTTTTTTTTTTTAGGTTACATCGACTACCTTCGCCATTGCTACCCCGCAGTCCGCGACAGGGTCAGCTTCCACCTGGCATTCCCTTGGGATCGACTTCCTTCGAAGAACCTGCCAGTGAAGAGAGACGGGAAACTGGATTGCCTTCACCCAGAAGGATCTCTCCACCAACTGCTCAAGCACCGCTCCTCTGAACTGCTTAGATGGCGTCAAAAGAATCCATATCCTCAGAATCATCTCAGAAACTTGGCGAGGAAGAATTGTCAGACCTCTCGTGTATTTCTCACAGATGTGGATATTATACCCAGCTTAGGGATGGCAGACGGCCTAGAAGTTTTTATAAAATCGGATAGCTGCACATCGCTATGCGCTTATGTGATACCAACTTACGAAGTTGATGACAGGGTACCGTTTCCAAGGAATAAATCCGAACTCATCAGGCTCAAGGGTAGAGGACTCGCAAGGCCCTTCCATCACAAAGTATTTATTTACAACCAATATGCTACGAATTTTTCTAGGTATGTTGAACCTTAAAGTTTATAAGTTATTTTACTCATAAGGGTATTGAAAATATTATTTTACTGAATGTAATTTAATTATATTACAATTTGAATTTAACTTTTTAGACACATGGAATTGAGCTCTGGGTCTCTACTAAACCATCTAATTTGAACCGTATCCAATTCCCCAATCCAAAATCCTGAATGACCCTTATTTTGTCACAAACCAACTCTCCCATGATGAACTCAACATCCCATTTGTTGCAGACCTAGTCCGTAATAGATATACCTCTTTTCATTCCAAACTCCCTATCTCACAAATCCACTTCTCCGCAATATTTTTTCGTAGATATTCCTAATAACCTACCGGGACGACTGAAAAGAAGGTGCCCTTAGGGACCTATGGCCTTAAAGTATCTACCATTGGGTAGTTCTTTCACAAGACATTTTTACCACTTTTATTCTCTCTATACACATTTACTTTTTGTATTTGTATAATACAGTTGTAAATTACTATGCATAAATAGAAAAAATATATTGAAAAATAATAATTTAATTTTTTATTTCATTATATTGCAAATCAACCAGTAGTCTGGAAATCAATTACTTAAGAATTAAAGTATTTTTTAAAGCATAAATTAATTAAAGCATACTTAAATTTCTTCAATATTCTGTCATTGAGTTACAAATTTTTAAAACTGTAAACTTTCATGTAAAATACGTAAAATTACATTTGCTTTTTTTTTTTTTCTGCTTTCACTATATTTAGTTCTGGTTTTCCACATTGCAGAAACCCTACAATGGGTGCATTTATTTCAAGGTATACGATCTTGCGATACAACGGCTATTATTATTATTATTACATAACATAAGTTTACATATTTCGATTTACATATTTTGAATATGAGCATATACATATATATTGTTTTTTTAGGTGGGAGCAGGACCAATCCAAAAATCAAGTTCATATCAGCCATGGAGTTACCAACTTCGAATTTTTATATGAACCATTTTACATTGCTCACGATAACGTCCCACCGCACGACGAAAGGTTCATTGGTTATGGATTTACACGCAATACTCAAGTAAGTGAGTTACAGAATTCAAAATCAAGTGTTTTTGAATCTTATATCTTTAGCCCCTGTAAAAAAGATTCAATACATAAGACTTAATTTTGACAGATGTCTTACTTAAAATTTTCATACCAGACAAACGACAAGAAACTGACTGACGCTTTCAACACTTACACTTAGATAAATTTTCTAATTTTCTACTTAACAACAAAAGTTTCAATTACTTTCATGGCTACCATAAGGCCAGTCCGGACATAACGGAGTTGAGCTTTGGGACTTTACTAAACAATCGTCTTCTTCTCGTGTGCAATCGTTGGTAAAATCCTGAATTCTCCTTACTTTTTCGTGAATAAACACATGTTAGTAATGTAATGTTGCTGATATGGCCCGAACAAGGTACCACTCCTAACATGACAGATTCCATTACCGCTATAACCCACCAATTTTAATCCTTGCTTCCTCTTCGGTTTCTGATAATCCTCTGAGGTGTCTTAAAATAAGTGGCCTCGAAACCTTCTAGTTTACAATACATACTGGAGTGTTGCCAATGGGCAGTTTCTCTACAAGTTTTTTTTCGTGTATTTTATCCTATACCATATTTACTTGTTGTATTGTCAAATATAGTTGTAAATTTCAAGATATAATCATTTAAAAAATAAACCTCAGTGCACTTACTGTGAAATATTCAAATCTTTATATCCCCTTCCACCGTGCTAATGCCTTCAATTGGTCCTTACTTGCATATTCCACTGCCTTTTGGAATTCGATTCCTTCCAATATACGTCAAGCTTCTTCCTTAGCCTCATTCAAATCTCTCAATTTCCAACTCTCACTCTTCCAAACAAACGCTGTTTAATTGTAAAATTTTAAATTAGATTTTTTATTGGAACTAAATGGTTTTTATGACAAAGTTTCACCTTCTGATTAATTCGAAATTAGTTATTTTTTAATTTCCCATTCACTTATTTTGTTTGTGTAGATTTTTCTCTCTCTCTTTTTCAACTTCAAATTTGGCCAGACGTGTTTTCTATATTATTTTAACATACTTGTTACTCTTAAGGAATCAAGTACTACGTTGTTTTTTTTTCAACTATAATAAACTCAGGTCAACTGAAAGTTTCTTAAAGTTGATTGCTTAACTGCTTTATTATTATTATTTTTTTTTTTTTTTATTCGTATATATTACAACTTGTCATAATAGACAATAATAATAGTGCTACAGGATCTCATTCATACAATATTTAAAATATAAACAAAAGGAAAATCAAATTACATAAATTAAAATCAAAATAAATAAACGTATACAATAACAAAATTTCTAGACAAAATAAATACAAATAAATGAATTTAACAAATAAACAAAACATGTCACATTCATACCTATGTACAATATTTACAATCAGCTCGGGAACCCCTGACGGAGCTTGTCCCCCACATGTGGAAGGACAAGCAGAGTCCAAAGGATCCCAGCGCCTCCCTCTCAGCCGCATCACTGGTGAGAGCCAGCGGAGCTAAGTGAGGGCGCCACAGCTACAATCACACCGCACATGAGAGGAGAATCTGGCCAATGTCAGAACTCCAGCAAATGTATTGACAAAACATCTCGGGGCACTGCCGTTTCAACCTTCTAGGTGGGTTCTATGGATGAGTGGAAGCTGGATAGGGATTGTGCTAGAGAATTGGGATGATGAATGAGGTTCTGGTGGAATTTGGAAAATTTGGATGGAATCAGGTCTGAAATAAATGGAACATTAAGGTCGTGGTGTAAGGTATAGTTGGAGACATAATAAGGAGCATTTACTATGTTTCGGAGGACTTTGGATTGAAAGGATTGAATGCGTTTGATGTTACAACGTTTAGCTGTCCCCCACAGTTCAAGTCCGTAGGTCCAGATTGGTTTCAGTATTGTCTTGTAAAGTAATAATTTGTTGTCAACTGTAAGCTTATATTTTCTGTTTAGTAGTCTGTATAACTGTCCGAATCGCCTGTTGAGTTCTTTTATACTGCTTTATACGTTTCATCTTTGGGATATCGAGGGACAACTATGTCAGCCGATTCTACGAAGAGTTAAAGTGGCTTTCCCCTTCCTACCGTCATAAGTACTTTCTGTAATCCTCCCTCTTCCAAGTCCTAAAATCCCGCCGCCCAATACATATACATCACGGTTATCTTTCCTCAGTCCACTCCCGCAACACTCCCTCGTTGCCTTCAGACCTGTATATACCGCCCGATTGAGCTGTATCTTTCCTAATCCGATCCTCATCCGCATTTCTTCATATATCCGTGACTCCAATACTCTTCCGACCTACAAATCTCGGCTGTTCATTCACTTCCTGTGCTTCCAATTTGCGAATAATCCTTAATAGTTTGCTAATTTCGATCAAAATCAGTAATAAAACAGATAAAACGTTTATTTATTATATTTTGTATCCTGTTGTATTTTTCATATGTTCATATATTTCATGTAAAAAAAATATATTTCTAAAAAAAAATATATTTCTAAAAAAAATATACTTCTGAAAAAAAAAATTATGTATCATTGTAAATTTCTTGTATATATGTATCGGGTTGTTAAATGAGTTTATAGCGGTTTTCATTATTTCAATTCATCCTCCCTGTTATTATTTACTTATATACATACATATATATTTACGTGGTGAAAAATGATTACATTTTCTAAAAAAGGATTAGTTAAGGTGATTGTATGCATCAGTTTCAACCAAGATTCCTTATCTTTAAGTGGTATTTTTCTTGCTCAAAATGGAAGAAAAAAAAAATTGTATTTTCGTCATGTAATAATATTCTATTTCCGTCAAGAAAAATCCGCTTCACAGACGGTAAACAAAATCTGCAGTGTGGATGGTGATGATGCCTTAGGAGGAAGCACCGTCCGTAAGTGGTTTGTTCGGTTTAGAACTGGAAATTTTGTCTATGAATACGTTGAGCTCTTCGCGCGCAACAGCGCAGTTCTGGGAAGAGGGAATAAAAAAAATCCTGAAAATGGCATAATAGGGGTACTCACTACGTTTGCTATAGCATGCTATTTGTGTTATTTTGCTAAACCCGTCGAGTTTCTACAGTTATTTCCTGTATAAAATTGATGGGTTTAGCACAATAGCACAAATAGCATGCTATAGCAAACGTAGTGAGTACCCCTTATGTAATAAATGAAAGTGGGTCATTTATAATTGATTAAAAATATTTACAAGAATTTTAAGTTTTTATTTAAATCACAGTAAAAAACGAACGAACTTATTTTACAACCCAATACATACGAGTTCTTGGTTTATTATTATTTTTTTTTTTAATTTGTAATCTTCATTGCTTAGTTTTTTTTCGTAATATTGTTCGAATGGGACTTGTCCTAGAATAAATTAAAGAATTTATTATTATTATTATTATTAAATTATAATGTTTCTTGATTCCAATAGGTATACGAAATGTTCGTGGCCGGTTACCAATTTTTCGTTCTATCCCCGGTCTTCACTGTTCACTGGGGCCTACAGCAAAGAAAAGGACGACCGTCATGGAGAGAAAGACAGAATGCCAACAACCGAAAGATCTTCGAACAGTTCAAAAGAGAAGTATTCGCGAGGTACCACAAGGACCCCTTGAACATGGTACTACATCACTCCAAAGATGGCCAGACGGCCAAATCATAAATGTATCCAATAAAATATGTTGTTTATCATGTTATTAATAATATGATTGATGTTTTGAATTTCACTTTATCATTATGTGCTGTGGTTTATCTAAGTATATTTATGAGAAATTTTTTTTACATATTGTTTTTCATATTTCTAAAATGTCATTAAATATAACTGTATTTATTTATTTTATTTTATTTTTTTTACCCTTTCTATACTATTTGACCATCTTAATCGTGGACGTTCCCTCGTTCTTTCTCCTCCAGGCATACCATCCAGAAACTTTTCAGGTATCCTACTCGCCGGCATCCGCTCCACATGTCCCAGCTACCTCAACTGATTATTTTTGACAAAAGAAACCAGATCTGGTTCTTGAAACATTCCTCTCAGCTCCTCATTCTTTCTTATTCCAGACAGGTCCATATGTTTTTCTTAGTACATCCCTTTCCCATAATTTTAATAATGATTCACTTTCTTTGGAAAGTGCCCAAGGCCCTTCTAGGGCTGCAGCGCTCTGGAGTGAGTGAGTATTTAGTTTTTACACTCTTGTGTGAAATGTTTCATAAAAAAATGTCTATTAGATTCATCCAATAACACTCCGAAGTTAAAACTTTGATTTAAAAAAAAAAAACTGGCGCACAAGACACACGACTTTCCTCTACCTTTGTTTTCCATTGTCGTATTTTTTCGTCTTCATCGCATCTTCCTGTTATGAAAAAATAAGTACATCTACGCTTTTCAGTTTCAGATGGCTTTACGGTATATGGCACTTCAAATATGTTCGTTCTATTCAAACGGTAGGCTGGCTTTTAAAATGTTTGTTTATAATTATTAACTATTTTTTTTTTGTAATGCTTGCTCTAAACATTAATAGGAAATTAATATATTCCCTATTTTTTTTTTTAATGGATTTGTTTTTCGATTTTGTTTGTTGTGTGATCATTTTAAACATTAAAAAAATAGAATTAGTAAGTAAAAATAATAATAATACAATCACAAAAAAATTAATAAAAATTGGGAAAGAAAGATAAAATTATATCAATAACAAATAATAGGGGTACTCACTACGTTTGCTATAGCATGCTATTTGTGTTATTTTGCTAAACCCGTCGAGTTTCTACAGTTATTTCCTGTATAAAATTGATGGGTTTAGCACAATAGCATGCTATAGCAAACGTAGCGAGTACCCCTAATTTTAAAGGAATATAAAATATAATATCTACATGTACATGCATACATGTATGTTAATGCTAAATACAGTTGTAAATTTCAATAAAAATATTTTTTTAAATGTAGCCAATTTTATCCAAAAAAGAGTACTTTGAAAATCGTTATCTTGAAAACTATAAAACATCAAGAAAATTGATAAGGTTCTGCAAATGGCAATTTTAATGTACTTTTAAAATAAATCGTCATTATACTTCCCGTAGTAGGTATGTATTTAGACATTAAGCGTTGAATGTAAAAAATACGAAAATTTTAGATTAATTTTGGAGTAACTTAAAGAACTTCCGAGGTGTTAATTTTGAAATGGTTCGAAAATTTCCTTTGTAGACCTGATATTGTGAGCTGTAAAATGTAAATAAAAATCATTTTATAAGAATGGAGAAAAAATGTATATTCACACCTCAGTCAAGAAAAAAAAGATCTTATAATCGGTGAATTTTGTACTTCTTGGTATAGTATAAACTATGTAATTAAAAACATAAAACATAACAATCATTATTTTTAATTTAAACTATAATTATTTTATTATTTAAACATAGGAATTATTATTTATTTTATGTTTCAAGCTTACCACGATGGTTAATAGTGGCATTGATGAATTATATTTTTTAGTCATAATTGAATGAGAATTTACTCTTATGTTAATTGTGATTGATCATTTCTACGATGAAAAAGGTTAAACAGTCAAATTAAGCCTGTCAGTTGCCCATGAACACTCATATTTCATGGAGTTTGAAGGAATTTTCGCTACATGAGGAAAACCCCTGATTATTACTACCAATATATGGCTCCAATAAGTAGGAAAAATCAAATTTAATATGTCGTTAGTCTTTCTCCCTGACTAGGAAAAGCAATACATCATGGATATATCTATAACTATATATTTCTTTCTCTACCTCTTTTACCTATGTAAATAATTTAATCTATCTGTTTTCTGGCCAGATGTGCTGTTTTTATTTGTAAAATTCATGTTATTCTTAAGAGAATAAGTCCTAGAATAAAAGTTTTTTTTCTATTCTAAAAAAAAAACAATAATAAAATAAATAAATAGTCTACTGCTTACAGTCAGGAAGAAATTGACGAATTATAGAAGGTTAAGAATGAAAGAAATAATCAATAAAAAGAAATAATTTCTAATTATCTATGTACACTTATATACATATACACTTGTAACGTTTTTCATATGTCCCAAACGGAACAGAATGGAGGATTTAATTTGAAGGGTTTGGAAGATATAGGTATTTTTTATGACAACTTGTGTCCTACGAATTGGATTATTCTAAATTTTCATTCAAACCAATACAGCTCCTACGCAGTACGTCCTATCGAAAAATGCTATATAACAAAAATATTTTACATTAAATTTCTGACTTGAAAACTTCATTAAATTTTGGTCCGAGCAACATCATTAGAGCTAGAGCATGTCAAACGTGTTACATTTTGGTATGGCTACCGTTTTACCAAAATACATACCCATGTCAACAAACAAATACTCTATTTGTGTCGTTGTTTTCAGGATAGTAATTATGTTTGAAGTATAACTCTTCATCACGAAGTTGTGAAGAGGAATGCAGGCCAAAATAATTTTCGTTGCTTTTTGAGGTTAGGGGATTAATAGGTTGACTCAGTACGCGAAATACAGCTGATATTATCAAGATGAAATGAAATATGTGTTTATTATCCAGGGACTAAAGTCCCTTAGGAATAAAATTAAAATACAACTTTGATAATCAGAGCATTGTGGTCCTGTGATTTAATTAATAACAAGATAAATTAAAACAACATCTCATAATTATAAAGTATATGTATATACAAATCACTATTAAGCAAAGTAAAATAAACAAAGGGAGAAGTTAGTTCAGGATGCAGTCAAAAGAACATAAAATTAAATATAAACTTAATTTAATGGTGCCAACGTTTCAGCCTAAAGTATAGACCTTCTTCAGGGCTATAAAAACCAAAGATAACAACAAGCAGTAGAGTACAATATCATAAGTAAAAGAAATATACTGACAATTAAAAATAAAGTGAAATGGTAGTTGTGACAAATGAAAAATACTAAAATAATTGGAAAGAAAAGGGGCAAAAGAAATATAATAAAAGGTGAATAATGAGATAATAGAAAATTAAAATATTTTAAGAATATCAATATTTACAGTATGAAAAATGTGAATGTTTTTTTTTTTTTCACTGAATGTGAATGTGATTTAGGCCGAGACGTCGGCACTAGTAAATTAAGTTTATACTTATGTTTGTGTTATTTTTACTGAACCCTGAACTAACTTCTCCCTTACATACACACAGTAACCATTCTCACTAAAATAAACAAAAATATATAAATAATTAAATAAAATTAAAATAATATAGGAAACAAGCCATTGGTATCTATTATATTATTTCCAGCATTTACTATCAGCAGTTACTGTCTCAAGGAAAACGTGGAAAAGGAAGACGTGGTTGAAATGGAGCGATTTGAAGGTGGAAGCAGTTTGTGCATGATGGATATCAGTAGGGATATAGTTCCAAAGTAAGGCGACTTTGGCTAGAAAAGACTTGTCAAATGCAGCAGTACGGCGAGGAAGAGGGTAGAGGTCAAAAAGACGGGATCTGGTAAAACGGGAATGGAGGATTTAATTTGAAGGGTTTGGAAGATATAGCTATTTTTTATGACAACTTGTGTCCTGCGAATTGGATTATTCTAAATTACTTCTAAAGATCCCTTCTAATGCTCTACCTTAAATGGTTTAGTTATATTTACTTGAAGAGAAAACATCATTAACCATGAAACCAAACGATTTTATGGTTCTCCTTGTATTGGAGCCTCTTCAGAAATATTCCGCCAAAGATAACCAATAAGTTTATCTACTCCACCATCGGAGATTCATTACCGAAATCGAATGGCATAAAGAAAACAATAATCAGCATTTACAAGAAATCTTTTTAGTACTTTTTGGAAATCAAGGTCTCAATAGCGGAATAATATCGTATGATAACCCCTCTTGTCGGAATCGGAAACTGCCATTTATCGTACCAAGTGAAAACGATTGCAGAAGAGTGCAAAGAATATTACTTAAAATTATTTCTTTTAATCTTAATCTGTTATTAAATAATTTTAACATTTTCCAATAAAATATGTTCATCTAACTTTGTGATTGGCTTTCATTAATAATTATGGGCTGTCATAAGAACTCTACTTTGCTTTATGAACTCTGTATTCCTGGATCGATTTCAAGATATAGAACATTTTCAGTCTGAACTATTCCTTCAGTTATCTCTTTTAGTAATAGGTTGTAATACTGATTTCTGTTCTTATGTTATCTGGATGTGACGGTTTGACCTCTGAACCGATAAGTTCCACAGCTGACGAGCAACTCAAAATCAGTCTGTGTTCAAACTATCTTTTGTATGGTTGTCCCATTGAGGTATGTGAATTTGGTATTATTTACAGTACTTTAATATCATTACTATCTTATATCGAGTAGGATGAACTTCATTTTAATGACTCAACACAGTATAATATAATTATACAATTATATAATCGATTCGTTCATGAAAACATATTGCAAATATTGCCTATTTATTATAATAAAACAAGAAAATGTCCACTTACTAATAAACAATTGATGGTTATGTTATGAATTGATGAATCACTCAATTTGAGCTTGTTCAGATCTTATATATAAATTATTTAAAACATTTTCTTTCTTTTTTTTTTTTTAAAGGAAATTTATGTTAGTCCGCCTTTTTCAATTCGCATTTCGATGTATTATTTTCTCATGCGATTTGAATGGAAATCAAATTTTTAATTCGTTCCATACTCTTGAAACAAAATTATACATTTCATATTAGGTGTAAAAACAAAAAAAAAAAAAATAAATATTAAAAAAAAACTAAATAAAAAAAATGTTAAAATGAAATTCGATAATAATTATAATATTGTTTCAGAATTGTATTTATTTTGCAAAATTTGGCGAGTTTTGCAATATTTAAGGAATCGTTAATTTGAACATAACGTACTTGAACTTTAAAATTTAAGAACTTATAAGGCATACTTATATTTTAAAATAAATTATTTATATAATATAATAGAAATAAACTCGTTTAAAACGAATTAATAAATACGATTAGCATTTAAACGGTTAATAAATACGAATTTAAACGGTCATGTGTCGACACCTAAGTCATTACAACATATGGCGTTATTTTGAATGTTGTTTAAATACTATAATGTTAATTTTATAATTGAGGATTTTATTATATTTCATGTTTAAACGTATACTATATTCATTCACTATTGTTATAAAATATATTTCTATTATAGTTCACAACTTCTGATCATCACTTTATCCAGTTTATTATAAATTCAATAATATTATAAAAACATAAAAGAGGTTATTTATTTGCAATTGATAATCAATCATTGGTTTTATTTATTTGATGTATAAATGACAAAGTTTTAACGTCAATTAATCTGTTCTTTTGATATAGTTCTAAGTTGAGAACAGGTCATGACATTGTAATTGCTAATTTTCGTCTTTATTTATTATTTCTATTTGCAAGGGACAGAATTATAATCAATAAATTGTTATTTGGAATCTGAGATGAACTTTGGATGGTGAGTAATCAATATTGATAACAACAAAAATATTAACTGCTTATTTTCTGTTTTATCACGTTGGTGCGAATCTAATAGATTGTATCTAAATGATAAATAATTTGTTTAGTTGTATCTAGTTCAATAAAACACGTTAAAGTTGTATTCAGTGATTCTTCATTTAGAATAATTGGACACGTGCTGCGTTTGTCAAAGCGGGCCTAAATAGCAAAATAAATCTCTCTCTATATATAAAATGATAATGCGATTTTGGTTTTAGCGAACTCCTTCTAAATCAAAAGAGGGATTTTGATACGGTTTTCATCATCATTTTCGGCAGTCTTTCCTGAAGGTCTATATGTAAAAAAAAACATTGAAATTTAGCTTTTACATAACTTATATAAGTATTAATATAGACGTATAATATACCGTTGGAAAGCGCAAGATTTTAGAAAAGTTAATATGTAATAAAAGACATCGTACAAATTAATGTAAAGTTGTTGTAAGCCCATAAACTTATGAACATGTGTTATTGGGAAAAAGGGAGGTTATAATGGTTAAAGGTGACCACTGTCACAGGATGGTGGTGTAAGTTATATTCTTCCATTCATTACGCAAAATTTTTATAAATAATATTACGTACAAAATCGTAACATAGATGGTAAGTTGTTATAAATCTTATAAACTAACATTGTTATTAATTATTTTAAAACTTAGTACTTTTTCATGGAAACGTATGTTTAAATGTAAACTAAATGAGATTCTTATGGAATGCAAATTAAACCTTTAAAACTTATTTTTAGTAGTATATAATATAGCAATAAACCTAATAGGATAGAAACCTTTATTATTTTTATAGTTATTGAAAACATACATCTAAATGTTATTAATTCTTTAAATGTTTACTTTCACTCATTGTATTTAAAAATTCATAATATTGTATACGTTTATTTACTTTGGTTTCATTTTATGTAATTTGACATTTCTTTTGTTTATATTGTATGAATGGGATCCTTTAGCAATATTATTATTGTCCATTGTGACAAACTGTAATACATACGATTAAAAAAAAATTTCATAAATTTTCATAAATGATTTTAACAAAGGAGGTAAGTAAAAGTCGTGCGTTATCATTAATGGATTTATTTCTTGATTTTTTATAAATTCAAATATGTTTCATTCGTTGATTTTTATTTAACATAAACAAATAGGTTTTCTAGATAAATGTTTTATTTAGTATATCTAACTATATTCCTCTCTGGGATTTTTTTCTTAATTTTTTGTACTAATGCCATATGCCTGTTTTTTTAAAAGGAAATGTAAATAATTATTGTTTATTATTACTAAGTTTTTAATTAAAGAAGAAATCTTAGTTTTTTGATATTCTCTCGTTTATATTTCTTTAAAAAAAATTATAATTTTTTTGCAGTAATTTGATTCCCAATTAATTTAAATAATGATTCAATTTAGAAATGGAAATGAGACATCGGGTTATTATTTACATTGATTATAACATAAATTAATAATCCTCCATTACACCAACCAATTTTTATTTCAGGTACATTTCTGTAGTACATGTATTAAACTAAGTCACTTGTGAACCGTATACAATGCTTTATTAATTTAATTACTTATTTCCTCATTAATTACTTTATTTACATAGCAGTCACTCGTGGTGCAGTGGCTTGCATAACTTTTACGGCAAAGGTTGAGGGTTCAAATCCGGCAGGTAGCCCTCGGTTTTCTTACTGAGAGTATACAACTCTTGGTCATACCTTCCTTCTGAGAGGACATGCAAATGTGGTAAAGAGCTTGTGGGATGTCAGGTCCTCTTTTTAAATTTCTGTTTTCAACGAAAATACAAATTTTAGAATCCCCTGAGTCTAAATAACAAAGTCCCGCAAAAATGTCTGTGTGAAAACGAAAAGGTGCACGAAACTGAAATTTCATATTTGAGACAGCTTTACGCCGGAGATGTTACAGCAATGTTTTCAATATAATTGGCTGACTGCTACTTTATCCCATTTATTATCCACCTTTTTACGATTTATTCAAAAACGGCTCTAACGAGTTTTAATTAAACTCACTCTATCGATGTAAAATGTAATAGGCTCTAATATGATATAAGTTTCGTTCTGATGGCGAATTTTTGTATTTTCTTCTTTTAAAGTACCTTTATGATCTTGATGATATTATTATTTCAGGTCATACTTTTGAACACGTAGAGAAATTCAAGTATTAAGGTTCAATGATAACAAGAAAAAATGAAATCCAGGAAGAAATAAAGTCCCGGTTAAAGGTGGGAAATGCGTGTTATTATTCAGTTGCTAAATTACTTAGCTCGCGGCTTCTGTCTAAAAACTTAAAGGTTAGAATTTATAAAACTATTATTCTTCCAACGGTTCTTTACGGATGCGAAACGTGGCCGCTTACTTTGGAGGATGAACAACGGCTTAAGGTTTTCGAGAATAAGGTGCTGCGTAAAATATTTGGTACGAAGAGAGATGAGGCCACTGGGGAGTTTAGAAGGTTGCACAACGCGGAATTACGGAGTTTGCACCCTGTGAATATAATTGAGTTGATAGCATCGCGGAGACTCTAATGGGCGCGTAAAGTTGTTGGGCTTAGTGAGGAACGGATTCCGAGAAAGTTGGTATTCGCTGAACCGACTGGTAGGCGTCCTTTGGTAGGCTTGGGCTTGACCGGTGAACAATGGACGAGTCTGTGCAGGCGAAGTTTGGTGGTATCGGCATCGAACCTTCGGGTTCGGTAAGCCTATTATTATTATTATTATTATTATTATTATTAAAGTACCTTTATGTTTGTTGTACATTCCAAAAGATTAACTATATCACGTTATTAGCATTGATATAAACGACTAAATAAACAAGTTATAAACGAATTTGATACATATAAAATATTTTTATTGTTTTTTTTTATAATAAGAATAATATTATAGACGTATAATATACCGTTGGAAAGAGAAATATTGTAGAAAAACATTATCTTATACACAAAGTTGTTAAAGGCAATGGAGAGCTACGAATATGGCATCCGCTTATTACTGATTGTTATACGTAACAATCAAGTACTGTTATATTATTTATTCTAAATAATATGTTTACAGGGAAAATGAAAACAGTTTTTAATTAAATTATTACCTAGAACTTTTTTCAAATTTAAGTTTATATAATAGTTCTTAAATTGCTTTTAACAGGCGAGGTAAGTGAAAGTCGTGTGTTGCACTCACCAGATTTTTTTATGATAAGAACTGTATTATAGAAGTATAATATAGCGTTGGAAAGAGAAAGATTTAAGAACAAATATTATCTTTTACACAAAGTTGACGAATAGGCTAGACACTTATTACTTATTATTAGATGTAAACATTTAATATTGTAATATTATTAAATCTAAATCATATGTTTCCAACGAAGCTGAATATTTTTTTATTAAAATTATCTTGCTACTTCTTCTAAATTTAAGTTTATTTAATAGGTCTTAAATCGATTTTAACAGCCGAGGTAAGTGAAATTCGTGTGTTACTTGCACCAGCTTTTTATATACAGTGAATGGTTCATTTTTATAAATGCTATAAGGCTTTCAGCTTTCCAATATTTGTATCATGCTTTATTTATTGTTTATGATTTTTGAATAAATGTAAATATGGCTGGATATACACATTATCAATTATTAATGCTATCAGATATGACAAATTTTAAATAATTTGTTTGATTAATTTTTTCAAATACAAATTAATTATATTATATATACATATAACTACTAGCTTTTACAATCTCAGATAATAATGAAAATTCATTCCTTTATATTTCTGTTTTATTAGCCTTAGAGAATAGTAATAAATATATCATAATAAATATCTTCTATATAATAAACATTATTTCAGAAATATAAATTGATATGTCTGATCAGTTTAAAGATTAATTTTTTGCTGAATCTAACCCTGAACAAATAATTTAGCTGGGAGTTCAGAGAAAGATTTTATCTCTTCAATTAAACATAAAACTCTGGTGATAGCTGTTTTGTTGTTTAATTGTATTTGTTCATCTTCTGTAAAATGGATTTAATTAATTCAATGCTGTCAATTACCATGTTCTATCCAATGCTACAAATATCAATTATCAGTTGTTTTTTTTTAAATCATAAAAAAAAAAGAGATAAAATAACGTAAACACAAAATTATTTATGAGATACATTAATCCTTTAATGGTGTTTTCGTTTTACTTTCAACTACCTATATAGGAAATATATAGTAAGAGAAAGTATTGTGATCGTAAACATTTTCGAATCCAGTTTTCAACGAAAATACATGTTTTAGGGACCCTTGAGTCCAAATGACCAAGTCACGCGAAGAGGTCTGTGTGTGTGTATGGTAAGTCTAATACAAAAACGACAAGTCGCACGAAATTGAAATTTCATATTTAAGACTACCATAATCCTAACATGTCACAGCACCTTTTTCATTGAAATCGGCAAACCGGAAGAGCCACTTTATACTATGCATTTTGCATCTTTTTACGATTTTCTCAAAAACAGCATTAAAGGTTTTTATTAAACTCGCTGTATCGATGTAAAATGTAATAGGCTTTAATATGATGTAGTTTTCGTTCTGACTGAAATATTCTGACAGGGCCTAAATTCAGATTTTTTATATTTTCTTCATCTAAAGTACCTTTAATTTTCTATTTTCCAGAAAATTAATCATACCAATTTATTAGCATTGATAAAAAACTGCTAAATATACATGTTGAACGAATTTGATAACCTACTAAAATTGAAAAGATCAAATATATATATGTGTGTATTTTTTTTTTTTTCTGAACATAAGAATAGTAATATATATGAATAATATACAGTTAAAAAGCTCATATTTTGAACTAAAAATGTTTAATTTAATATAAAAAGGTGTAAAAGGAAATATAAAGTAAGCGATAAGACATAAACTTAAGTGATTATTGCACATAAAACAATTTTAAGGTTAAATTATTTAAAACAAAAATATGTCTCCAACGAAAGTTTATATAATTTTTTAAACTTTTAAGTTGTTTCGTATATCTTAAATTGAATTTATCACTGGAGTTAATTAAAATGCTTGTGCTGCGCGCACCATATTGTTTATGTTGCCATATTATTTAATCTAAAATAAATGTCTCCATCGATAAAGTATAATTATTTTTACATATTTTTATTTAAAGGAGGGAGGTAAATTAAAGTTGTGTATTGTGCGCACCAGATTTTTCTCGATAGAAATCAGTCAAGTTTGAACAAAACAAGAAAGATTTTTTTTTTTTACAACAATATCAATCTTTAATTATATAGAATACATCTGCACAGTTTTCAGAAACATTGATTGGAGATCCATTACAATGCGCTATTTTTTAATGTTTCATTGCTACTCAAGTTTCATTGAAATTTTAATAAATATAAATGAAGAATAAATAAGTAAAATGGAACAATTAATTTATAACATTCGAGAAAATATTAAATTGCTACAGAAGAAGAAGAAAATAAACTTTATTTACATTTTTACATATTGACAAAAAATTTATAAACGATTTCGGATGAGACATCTTTACAATCAGCAAATATTTGGTTCATTTGGTAGTTATAATCTAATTAACTAATCTATAGTTAGTGGTAAAATTAAATTGTGATTATATATGGTTGTAGGAAAAATTATACAAAAACCTACAAATAACAGATATCATAATTGATAATATAAAATTAGAAATTGAAATAAACTAGCTTAAGTTAGTAACACATGTTTAGTTCTTTTATGAGTGTAGCGTTTTAGAGACGCTTTATTATAGTTAACGATTTCCTTTATTAATGGATTTTTGGAGACTGGTGTTTTACTGAAGTAAGAAGCTGTTTGAGTATGGACAAAATGTTTAATTGTTGGAAGCTGTAAGTCCTGGAGCATAGATGATATTTTAGTGTAGCGGGGGTAATTGTTAATTATCCGCATTGATAGATTTTGAATTCTTTCAAGTTTTTGGTAGTTAGTCAAGCAGGTTGAGCTCCAGACTGGCGAGGCATATGTAATTAACGGGCGAATAACTGATTTGTATATTATTAATTTGTTATGAGAGCTCAGATGGGATTTTTTGTTGAAGTATGGGAACATTTTAAATATTAATTTTTTGGCTTTATCGATTTTTCTATTGATATGGTCTGTGAATGTAAGAGATTTGTCTAATGTTATGCCTAGGTACTGTACGGATTTTGACCAAGGGATGAGAGCTGAATTTATCTTGATTTGGTGGTTGATTTGTGGGCGACGTTTTGTGAAAAGAATTGCTTCGGATTTGGTGGGATTAATTTTCAATTTCCATTTTATGCAATGTTTGTGAAATTTTTTAAAATATTGTTGAAGGCGATTCACTATTGTATCAATACGATATGATGAGGTATACAATGCTGTATCATCGGCGTATAATGACCTCGTCACAAATGGATGGACTGGTAAATCAGAAATGAACAAATTAAATAGGATTGGAGATAGGCAAGAGCCTTGAGGAAGACCCGCTGAGATGGGGAGGGTGTGGGAGGTAGATGTGCCAACTTGAATATAAAACTGCCTATTTGTTAAATAGGAGTGAATGGTGTGAATCAAGTATGGTGGGAAGTTGAATGAGATTAATTTGTAAATTGCTACACAACTACTACTAAATATAGTATGTTGAACAAATTTTTATTTGAATTAGCTAACACAGATGTCTAATAAAAAGCAGGGAAATTTCCAATATTATTGCAATGTTTCGGCCCATACTATATTAAAACAATATTGTATTATATAATTGTTTCATAAATTTAAAAAATTGTGTTATTTAATGTTCCATATTTATTGATCTGTATTATCTCATTTAAAGAAAATCGGGCAACCATGATAAAGTTGTGGGTCATAAATAAACTTAATCATCTAATGGTCACTGTTAAAAAAAACAGAAAACATTTTGTTAGTGAAAAGAAACACTGCTATAAAAATATTTTCTTTCCTTATTGTGTTCCAAAATATCTGACCACATTCCCAACCTATTCTATTATTTTTATCAAAAACCTTTTTATTTTATTTCATCTTTTATATATTAACAAATAAATAATCTAATTATTTATTATAACGGACACGAAATCGAAAGTTTTGTACTGTGCAGTAATCATCAATTATAATTTCCTTAAAATCTCCATTTTTAAAAAGAGGCACATGGTCCAAAATATCATACATAAATACAAATAAAAACATTTTTTGTTAGAAGTAATTATTCAAAGTTTTGAGTTTTTTTTTTTTTATACTTATAAAATATACAAACTTTACGTATATTTTAGTATATCTAATATTATTATTATATATATAGTTTTCTAAAAACAAAAGTATTTAAATATTATAAATAATATGTATATTATAAGAAATGATTGTTTTAGAAAAAAGTTGTTAGTTTCATGAAAATCAACTGTTAATAATTCATAAAGTTTTCATTTATCTCACAAGTCATTTGTTATTTTTAAAAATTTATTCTAATGATATGATTTAAATTTTGAATTATTAATTATTCACTCATATAATTCCCTACTCCGACTAAGAACTCGTTAAAAGATCATACATGCAATGAAATATGAAGAATACCAAACCTCATTTTCTGTAGAGAAGTAACAAAATGTATCTGAACTTCAAAAACAAAGAAAGATTTATGATATATCTTTCTTTAAAGGACAATCGTGAAATTAATCATTCATATCTTAGTTTTAATAGGACTAACTTATCGATGTGTTTCATGAAAATAGTCAGGCCCTTTGCAAAGATAAAAGATTATCTACATATCTTATCATTTCCTCTTCTCAACGGGCCTCTCTTTCTATAGAAATCATTGAATTCCGGTAATCAAAAACTCATGGGATGAAATAGAGGAACTATCGCCAATATTTACTGATATAGAAAACGCTTTTGTTAATATTTCTCGTTTTATCTCTCGGTCAGACTAATTAAACGAGAGACAAAAATGAGAGATAAATGGATTTGATTATATAAATATTTCAAACTGCCATATTGAAGGGCGATAAATAATAAAATTTCTTTCTAAAATTATTTATTATAATGACTATCTTATAATTTAAGTATCGATAAGAATCTGTAACGCGCAACAAATGACTTTCACTAATTTCCGTTATTAAAATAAATGTATGTACTTTAATATAAAGAAAGAGAGAAAAAAAAAAAAAGGTTAATGATTTACATTGAGTTTCATTAGAAATATGTGTTTCATTAAAAGGTTTAGTTAAAAAGACCTGGGAAAATGAAAAAATGCCCGAAAAATGGAAAGAATCAATACTTATTCCGATTCACACAAAATGACCGAGGACAGATTGTAACAACTATCGTGGGGTCTCTCTTCTCCCAGTATGCTACAAAATATTCTCGTCAATACTAACTAGCCAAATCACGGAATACGCTGAGGAAATTATTGGAGATTACCAATGTGGTTTTAGGCGGAATCGCTCGAATATTGATCAAATATTTTCCTTACGTCAAATATTAGAGAAAAAATTGGAATACAACGGTGTAGTAGTAACGGTGTCCATCAACTTTATATCGGTTTTAAAAAGGCTTATGATTCAATAGACCGTCAGAAGTTATATAACATCGTGATTGAGCAGAGAATACCTAGAAAGTTAGTAAACCTAGTACAGATGTTTTTCTCGGAAACATTCCATAAAGTTGGAATCGGTCATAATTACTCCGAGAGATTTGAGGTGAGATCGGGTTTGAAACAGGGGGATTCCCTTTCACCTGTTTTGTTTAATATAGCTTTAGAATATGTCATAGAAAAGGTGATGTGTACCGAGAAAGGTTTGAATATGGGTGACAAGATTCCGGTTTTGGGGTATGCCGATGATTTGGTACTGCTAGGTGAAGACACGGAAACCATACAACTAAATACAAGTGTATAAATAAAAACCGGTAAAGAAATAGGACCCGAATTAAATACCGATTGGACGAGTCTGTGTAGACAGAATTTGGTGGTATCGACATCGAACCTTCGGGTTCGGTAAGCCTATTATTATTATTATTATTATCAAATTTTGAGCTTTCCACAGTTAGGTACATTACTATTCTTATTTTGGTAAAAAAAATCGTTTTGATATTTTCTCCTTTAGTAGCTTATCGAATCGTTAAACTTGCATATTCACTCTTTCTTATTAATTAACACACGATGATATGATTAATTTTTCGATCATACATCCAGGTGCTTTAGAGGAAGAAAAAAAAATCGACATTTAAACTCTGTCAGATTATGTCAATCAGAATAAAATCTACATTATATTAAAGCCCATTAAATGTTACCTCGATATAGGGAGTTTAATCAAAATCGTTTGAGCCGGTTTTAGAAATTCGTAAAAAGGTGCAAAATGCATGGTATAAACTGGCTCTTACGGTTTGCCGATTTCGACGTAAAAGTTGCTGTAATATCTCAGGCATATGCGCTTCTAAAACATAAAATTGCTATCTTATGCAATTATATTAAAGCTATTTTTTTTTTTTTAATTTACAACTGTATTCGTGAATACATGTAGTTAATTAGCGGATAATATATATTGTTATTAAAACCTGCATGCAATTTTATATTATTTAATTTCGCATCAATATAGTAAGTTAAATTAAAATTATTATCATAAAAATTTTCATACGTCATTAAATGAAATAATTTCTGCACTAAAACTGTAGTTGCGTAATTGTAGGCGTGAAGGAAAATGCGTACGCAGTCTGCGCTATCAAGGAACTGGACTGCAAATTTTTTTTTTTTTTTTTTTTTTTTTTTTTTTTTTTATTTATCGAGCAATATTACAATCTGTCCAATTCAGGACATTTTTAATAGTGATAACGTACAACATTCATACTACATTCACACGATATATACAAAACAATAAATTTATATAATAATAATAATAAAATATACATATATACAAAATAAAATCAATAAAAATATATACAATAGTCACTCATACCTATATACAATTCACAAGCATACAGCACGTGAGTGGAGAATCTAGCCAATGCTAGAACTCCAATATACATGTTACAAGAGGTCACGAGGCCACTGCCGTTTCAACCTTCTAGGTGGGTTGTAAGGATGAGTGGAGCTGGATAGGGATTGAACTAGAGGATTAGGATGATGAATGAGATTCTGGTGGAATTTGGAAAATTTGGATGGAATCAGGTCTGAAATAAAAGGAACATTAAGGTCGTGGTGCAAGGTATAGTTGGAAACATAATAAGGAGCATTTACTATTCTACGGAGGACTTTGGATTGAAAGGATTGAATGCGTTTGATGTTAGTACGTTTAGCTGTCCCCCACAGTTCAAGTCCGTAGGTCCAGATGGGCTTCAGTATTGTCCTGTAGATTAATAATTTGTTGTCAACTGTAAGTTCAGATTTTCTGTTGAGTAGTCGGTATAACTGTCCGAATCGTCGGTTGAGTTCTTGTCTTTTAAGTCTTGTATGTGGGTTCCAAGTCAATCTTTTGTCTAACAGTAAGCCAAGATACCGGACTGTATCTGAAGGAGGAATCGGAATGGAATTGAAGTAAACTGGCGGACAGGAGTTTCGTCGAAGAGTGAAGGTTACGTGTTTGCATTTGGCTTCGTTCACCTTTATGCGCCAAGCACTACACCAGTCTTCGATAAGAGAAAGGTGTCTTTGCAGGTTTAAGGATGCTGTTTCAGGATTGGAACTGGATGATAGGATGGCGGTGTCGTCTGCAAAAGTTGCCAGAAAGGTATCAGGATGTGTAGGAATATCAGCAGTGTAAAGGATGTAGAGGACGGGTCCCAAGACGCTGCCTTGAGGAACACCGGCCTCAACGGGATAAAGGTTAGAAAATTCTACACCACAGCGAACGCGGAAGGAACGGTTTGAGAGATAGGATCGGAGAATGAGGTATAGAGACTGGGGTAAATGGGTTTTCAGCTTGAAGAGTAATCCAGTGTGCCATACCCGGTCAAAAGCTTGCGCAATGTCCAGAAACGCACCAGAACAATACTCTTTGCATTCAAGAGCTGAGGAAATATGATCTACAACTCGGAGCCCCTGTTGAACTGTGGAATGGTGAGGACGGAATCCAAACTGATGGGAAGGAAGATTTTGAGATTCTAATATGGGTAGGATACGTTTAAGAAGAAGCCTTTCGAAGATTTTTGAGAGGATGGGGAGTAGACTAATAGGCCTGTAGGATAAAGTGTTGTTGGAAGGTTTGCCTGGTTTTAGAAAAAGAATGATAGTGGAATGTTTCCATAACAGAGGAAAATAGGTGGTGCGTAGGATGCAGTTGTAAATATAAGTAAGGAATATAATAGCTTTCTGCGGAAGTTGTCGGAGGATCTGGGGAGTAAGGAGATCGTGTCCAGGAGATTTACGGAGGGTAAGTTTTTGGAGAAGATATTTGACCTCAGAGGGATTAATAGCTTTAGGAGGTAGGGAAAGTGGAATCGGTGACAAAAGAAAGTCTTGCACTGTTGCGGTGTGATTGGCTTGGGATTCCGGGTGAGGAGTGAAAACTTTGGAGAGGTGTGTGGCGAATTCCTCGGCTTTATCTTCATCAGACGCAGCCCAGGAGTCATCACCACGTCGGAGAGGATGGGAAACTTGATGGTATTTTAGGATCTTTTTCGTGACATTCCACAGGGAATTATCACGAGCTGATAGAGAGGAGAGGTAGGAATTAAAGGACTGGGAACGGAAGGTCGCCAACTCCCTCTTCAATTGTCTACAATAGAAGTTATAGGAGCGGCGATCTGTTGGGTGTCGGGTGCGCTGCCATAATGATCTTGCTCGGCGTTTGGTATGGATGAGGTCTATAATATGTTGTGGAAAATGATTTTGGTGAGGATTTATATTGGGGTGTTTAGGAGAGGAGGCAGTCCAGACAGCTTGTTGGATGGCGGTGGTAAAGGAATAGACGGAATTATCTAGGTCATCTGGGGTTTTGAGGGTTACTCTGAGGTCAATATTATCGGTCAGGATTTGGCGGAAAAGGTTCCAGTTGACAGGGCCTCGGATGAATGATGGTGGAATGGGTTTTGGAATTGGAGTGAGAGATACTTTTAGGATCAGTGGACTGTGGTCTGAGGATAGTTCATCAAGGCGAGTTACAGACAAGTTGAGGGAGCCTAACCCGCTGTGGATAAAGAAGTCGAGGATGTCAGGATTGCGGTTAGGATCGGTTGGCCAGTAGGTAGGGGAGTCAGGAGGCAGGATATTAAAATTTCGGGAGTTGAGTGCAGACAGCAAATTTCGTCCCCGAGAATTCGTGGTTCTGGAACCCCACTGCTGATGCTTGGCGTTTAAGTCTGCACCCAGAATGAAACGATGTCCTAAGGAATCCAGGAAGGATACAAATTCGGAATTGGAAATGGAATGTTTAGGAGGGCAGTATGCAGATGTGAGGGTTACCGGAAAGGAAAAAGTCTTGATTACTATGGCTGTGGCTTGTAGGAAATCATAGGTGGGAAGTGGGAGTAAATGATGAGAGAGGGATTGGTGGACAATGATAGCAGAACCGGCATGGGCTTTGCCGTCTGGGTGGTCAGTACGGTATGTCATGTATTGCGGTATTTTGAAGTACTGTTTAGTCGTTAGTCTTGTTTCAGTTATAAGTGCAACATCGATTGTTTTGTCTTTCAACAACGCTGTCAGTTCGTCAGTATGATTTCTAACACCATTCGCATTCCAAAGGAGAATGGATAAGGAGTTAGGTGAATTCATTTAAGGATTTTTCAAGGCAGGGATTAGATTGGATACTAGATTTGTAAGGAGTGATATAAGCGGCATAACAAGAGATTTGATTTCGGAGATGAAGGATGTCATTAGACTGGTAAGATCTGTGACGTTTGATGGTGGAGGGATATGAGAAATTTGATGTTGAGGAGTTTTTTGAAGATTAGGTAAACTTTGAGGGATAGATTGTTGTACAATAGATTGAGAATGTTGAGGAAAATGTTGTTCCGGCAGTGCCTCGACTTCATGACTCTGGCTTCCACCTCCAAGCAAGTGGGCAAATGACACATTAGAATTTACAAGTTTAGATGGTTCTCTTCTGCTTCTGATTGGTATAGCTGTTTCATTCGGATCCTGAGGTTTTTGGTATCTGGTTCTGAGTTTCTTGTAGATTTCGCATCCCTTGTAGTTAGCCGGGTGGTCCTTGAGGCACAGGGCACATACAGCGGGTGTTGATCTTGTTCTTGTACATTCTTCTGATTTATGCTGTTCACCGCATTTCACACAGCGCGGTACGTGATGGCAATAACTTTTGGTATGACCATATGCTTGACAGTTATGACACTGAACTATTTCCCTCTTTGTGTACGGTTTTTCAACTTTTACACGGGTATAGTACAGTCTACTGAGGTCATAGATATTTTCGACTCCTGCTGATGGTTCCAAGTCCACGAAGAATAGAGGCAGTGGACTTTTATCTTTTAGAACGTTGGTGACTTGCCTCACTTGGAATCCTAATTCTGTCAGTTCTTCTTTGATAGCTTCAACGGGTGTTGAGGAATGTAGGTTTCTGATTACGACCCTTAATGCTCTCTCCTGGCGCAGCTGATAAGTATGAAAGTCAGCTTTGGTCTCAGTCAGATATTTTACAATCTTTCTGTAGGTTTCAGCAGTAGTCGGAGATATTTTAGTATCATTGGTTCTACTTATACAATAATAACTATTAGGATCAGTTACTTTGTTTAAATGCGCACACATCAGTTTAAAATTTTTAATATTTTTAACAAATATTGGTGGAGGTAGTGGTTCCCTGGGTATAGGAGAAGATTCCATGGTTTCTTTTTCATTTTGGAGGATCTCAAATGGATTCGGTGTAAAAAACGGGGATTCATCAGTTATTCCTTGTGATGATGTGCTGGGCTGTGGTTCAGATCCTAATGAGGTAGCTGACGCGGTCGCTGGTGGAATTATTTTTTTATTTTGTTCACGGCGGGGTCTCTGTTTTGTAGGAGACGAGTTAGAACCTGCAGATCTAGATCTTTTACTTGCAGACTTTGAGGACATGACTTGATGGAAATATCTCATTGATTAAGAAAATAATAATAATAAATAAATAATGAGATAAGAATTAAAGATAAAAGAAAGATAAGTTAACGAAAAGCAAGCCCGAGCTTGCCGAGCTAGCGGCAATCAGCTGATCAGTGACCCTCCTTTCACTTTTTCGTGATTGTACAAAGTAAATTATAACTTTGCTTACCGAAATTTCTCCAATATTCACTGCCGTAGTATTCCTGAGGTCTAGTGATGTTCTCCAGACTGAATTCAAGCGAATTCCTACTGAAAAAAGCAAAAATCTGAGAGACGATGTAACGTATGACTGTTATCATCGAGCGCATCAGGACTGCAAATAACAAGATAATATTTATTGCCTTTATTTTTTCTGGGCTTTATCAATGTTAGAGCCGGGCGATATCTGCCTGATTCACGATTTATCAACATCTCCATAAACTAGTCCCCTCGATTAAATGAGGCTAAGGAAGATGGGCGTAGGCAGGGGTATAAGGATCATATTGGGCTGTCTGGAAGATAATGCTGGATTATGAGTTGTTATTTTTTAAATACCTCTCAATGTAAGAAACTGTTGATGTTTACACTATTATTGTGTGAATGTCAGTACTTACTTATTCTTTATTTACTTATTAATTAATTAATGAATTCTTCAGACAATAATGTTTATTTACCTCTATAGCATTTCACTTCTTAAAATAAACCAGTCAGATTTCAACGCGTGATGCTTGTATAATTTTGGTTCTGAGACCTTCCACAATATTTTATTTTTACATCAGTAACAATTAGTAGTCAACGTTTCGGGAGAACTCCCCGACGTTTTCTACTACTTCAACACTTACGGACAAAAGCACCAACCTTCTACTTAATTACAAAAGACTTATTTATATGACCATCATGAGACCGATATGGATTTACGGTGTAGAGCAATGGGCCTCTACTAAACCATCGAAATCTTCACGTATCCAATCTTTAAAATCCAAAATCCTTAAATATCTAGGACTCCATCTTAACAAACGTCTAACTTGGAACCCTCATACAAGACTGAAGCGACGAGAAACCGCTTGCCGTTTTCGACTACTACAACACTTTCTAGACAAACGATCAAACCTTCCTCTTAACTACAAAATACTCATCTACATGACTAATATAAGAACTATATGGACTTACGGAATTGAGCTATAGGACTCTACCAAAACATCTAATTTATCTCGTATCCAATCCAAAATCCTTCGTAAAATCCTCAACGCTCCTTACTTTGTCACGAATAAGCTCGTCTATAAAGAGCTTAATGTTTTATATATTACAGAATTATAACAAACCAGATATCAATTATTCCATGAAAAACTCCATTTCCAGTCTTGTTCACTAGTTTCTATCCTATCATCCTCTTCGATTCCTGATAATCCTCCGAGGTATCTGGAAAGAAGATGACCCCGAGACCTTCTGGTTTTTTTTTTTTTTTTTTTTTTTTTTTTTTTTTTTTTTTTATTGAGAAATATTACAGTTTGTTGCATAATGAACAGTAGTAATAGAGATGTAGTACACATTCATACAATATATACAGCCGATAATGATAAAGTCAATTTACATAAAATCGGAAATAAATAAATTCAAATATATACAAAAAAAAAGCAACAAGAAACAAATCAAAACAACAACCCGTAGTAGAGATAAATACAAGTTGGGAAATAAATAAAAATCATACAAGCATACTTAACTATATACAAATATATCAATCAGCCAAAGGAACCCTAGACTCGGCTGCTCCTCCCACAAGTGGGGGGAGAAGCGGAATCCAAGAGATCCCAGCGCCTCCCACTCAGCGCTTCACTGGTGTATGCCAGTGGAGGCCGAGCCAGAGCGGAATAGCCACAAACATACAGTACATGAGTGGAGGATCTGACCAGTGTCAGAACTCCAGATAAATGTTTACAAAACGTCGCGGGGCCACTGCCGTTTCAATCTTCGAGGAGGATTGTAGGGATGGGTGAAGCTGGAAAGCGATTGAGCAAGAGGATTAGGATGATGAAGAAGGTTCTGATGGAATTTGGAGAATTTGGATGGTACCAGATCTAAAATAAATGGAATATTAAGGTCATGGTGTAGGGTACAGTTGGTAACGTAATAAGGAGCATTAACTATTGTTCGGAGGACTTTGGATTGGAAGGATTGGATACGTTTGATGTTAGAATGTTTAGTTGTCCCCCATAGTTCAAGTCCGTAGGTCCATATAGGTTTCAGTACTGTCTTATATATTAGTAATTTGTTGTCGACTGTAAGATGAGATTTTCTGTTTAGTAATTTGTATAACCGGCCGAATCTGCGGTTGAGTTCTATCCTTTTAAGTCTCGTATGTGGGTTCCACGTCAGTCTTTTGTCTAGTAAAAGCCAAGGTACCGGACTGTGTCTGAGGAAGGAAGCGGTATGGAATTGAATTTAACTGTTGGACAGGATTTACGTCGAAGGGTGAAGGTGACGTGTGTACATTTGCTTTCGTTCACCTTAATTCGCCAAGCCTTACACCAGTCTTCGACAAGGGAAAGGTGCCTTTGGAGATTTAGAGATGCTACTTCAGGATCGGAATTGGATGATAAAATGGCTGTGTCGTCAGCAAATGTTGCCAGAAAGGTATCGGGATCGGTAGGGATATCGGCGGTGTAGAGGATGTAGAGGACGGGTCCTAAGACGCTGCCTTGAGGAACACCGGCCTCAACAGTATAATGTTTGGAAAATTCGGAACCACAGCGAACTCGGAAGGAGCGGTTTGATAAATAGGATCGGAGGATTAGGTATAAGGATTGAGGTAAATGGGTTTTGAGCTTAAAGAGCAATCCCGGGTGCCACACCCGGTCAAAAGCTTGAGCTATGTCCAGAAAGGCACCCGAACAATACTCCTTGCACTCAAGGGCAGAGGAAATGTGATCCACAACTCGGAGTCCTTGCTGAACTGTGGAATGTTGAGAACGAAATCCAAACTGATGCGAAGGA
This sequence comes from Piezodorus guildinii, assembly GCA_023052935.1. Taxonomy (NCBI): domain Eukaryota; kingdom Metazoa; phylum Arthropoda; class Insecta; order Hemiptera; family Pentatomidae; genus Piezodorus; species Piezodorus guildinii. The sequence continues at coordinate 32,783,856 of CM041295.1, read as the reverse complement.
AAATTTTTAAATTTATCTAGGATTCGTTTTATTAGGAGCTTTTCGAAAATTTTTGAGAGGATCGGAAGTAGGCTAATAGGTCTGTAAGATGACGTGCTGTTGGAAGGTTTGCCTGGTTTCAGGAAAAGGATGATAGTTGAATGTTTCCATAAGAGAGGAAAATAGGTAGTGCGTAGGATACTGTTATAAAGATATGTAAGGAATGTAATGGCTTTCTGTGGAAGTTGTCTTAAGATCTGAGGCGTGAGGAGATCATATCCAGGGGATTTACGGAGAGGAAGCTTTTTAAGAAGATATTTGACCTCAGAGGGATTAACTGCTTTAGGAGGTAAGGAGAGTGGTATTGGCGAAGTAAGGAACTGTTCAACTGTTGAAGTATGGTTTGGATTCAACTCAGGATGAGGAGTGAAAACTTTGGAAAGGTGCTGTGCAAATTCCTGGGCCTTATCCTTGTCAGAAGCAGCCCAGGAACTATCACCGCGCAGGAGAGGATGGAAATCGTGTGAGTATTCAGGATTCTCTTCGTGACATTCCACAGGGAATTGTCACGAGTCGAGAGAGAGGAGAGGTAGGAATTGTAAGATTGGGAACGAAAGGTCGCCAACTCCCGCTTTAATTTTCTACAATAAAAGTTATAAGAGCGGCGATCTTCTGGGTGGCGGGTGCGTTGCCATAATGCTCTGGCTCGGCGTTTGGTGTTGATGAGGTCTGTCAGGTGTTGTGGTAAATGGCATTTGTAAGGAATAATTTGGGATTGTTTAGGAAAGGAGGCAGTCCAGGCAGCTTGTTGAATCAAGGTTGTAAAGGAATATACGGCATCATCAAGGTCAGAAGGGGTTTTGAGAGTTACTCTGAGGTCGATATCATTGGTGAGGATTTCGCGGAAGAGGTTCCAGTTGATGGGGCCTCTGATGAATGACGGTGGGGAAGGTTTTGGAATAGGAGTCATGGATACATTTAGGATTAATGGACTATGATCAGAGGATAGTTCATCAAGGCGAGTTACGGAATAGTTCAGGGAGCCTAATCCGCTGTGGATGAAGAAGTCGAGGATGTCTGGATTACGGTTAGGATCTGTTGGCCAGTAGGTAGGGGAATCGGGAGGTAGAGATTAAGGCGTCTTGAGTTGAGTGCAGACTGCAATGTCCGTCCACGAGTATTTGTGGTTCTGCAACCCCATTGTTGGTGCTTCGCGTTTAAGTCTGCACCCAGAATAAAGTGATTCCCCAATGAGTTGAGAAAGGAGCCAAATTGGGTAATAGAAATAGAATTTTTAGGAGGGCAATATGCTGATGCGATGACTAGCGGAAAGGAAAAGGTCTTGATTATAATAGAGGTGGCTTGTAGGAAATCGTGGGCGGGAAGTGGGTGTAAGTGATGGGAGAGGGATCGGTTGACAATGACAGCAGTACCGGCATGGGCTTTGCCGTCTGGATGGTCTGTCCGGTATGTTGTGTATTCAGGTATTTTGAAGTACTGTTTAGTGGTTAGTCTAGTTTCAGTAATGAGTGCAACGTCAACTTTTTTGTCTTGGAGTAAGGCTGTAAGTTCGTCAGTGTGAGTTCTAACACCATTCGCATTCCAAAGGAGAATAGATAAGGAGTTAGGTGAGGTCATTTATGGATTTTTTAAGTTAGGAATAAGATTTGATACAAGATTCGTGAGGATTGTTATTAGGGGCATGACAAGGGATTTGATTTCGGAAATGAAGGATGTCATCAAACTGGTAAGATCTGTGGCATTTGAAGGAGAGGGAATATGAGAGATTTGTTGTGGATGAGGATTTTTAGGACTGATTACGTTTTGAGGAAGAGGTATTTGTGGAATGGATTGAGGATATTGAGGTACATTTTGTAGTTCCGGCAGGGCCTCGGCTTCAGTACATTGGTTCCCACCTCCAAGTAAGTGGGCAAATGATACATTGGCATCGATTAATTTTGAGGGTTCTCTTCTAGTTCTAGCCTGACTTGTTGTTTCATCCAGTACTTGGGGTTTTTGATACCTGGTCCTTAGCTCCTTATAGATTTGGCATCCTTTGTAGTTGGCCGGGTGGTCCTTGAGGCAATGAGCACATACAGCGGGTGTTGACTTCGGTTTTGTACATTCCACAGACTTGTGCTGTTCACCGCATTTCACGCAGCGTGGTATGTGGTGACAGTAACTTCTGGTATGACCATACGCCTGACAATTGTAACACTGAACAATTTCTCTCTTTGTATAAGGTTTTTCGACTCTTACACTTGTATAATACAGTCTTTTTAGATCATAATTTTTTTCTACTCCTGCTAGTGGTTCCAAGTCAGCGAAGAATAGAGGCAGTTGAACTCTATCTTTTATGACATTAGTGACTTGTCGCACTTTGTAACCCATCTCCATGAGTTCTTCTTTGATAGCGTCAACTGGTGTTGAAGGGTGTAGATTTCTGATCACAACTCTAAGAGCTCTCTCTTGCCGTAGCTGATAAGTGTGAAAATCCGCTTTAGTTTCAGTTAGGTATTTCACAATTTTTCTATATGCCTCGGCGGTGGTCGGTGATATTTTGGTGTCATTGATTCTACTCATACAGTAGTAGCTGGTGGATTCGGTAATCTTGTTTAATTGCGCACATAACAACTGGAAATTTTTAATATTTTTGACAAATATCGGTGGAGGCCGTGGTTCACTGGGTGTAGGAGCAGATTCCATGTTTTCTTTTTCATTATGTAGGATTTGAAAAGGATTTGGGGTGAAAAACGGAGATTCGTCAGTCATCCCCTGTGACGATGTGCCAGGCTGTGGTTCAGATTCTGTATTAGAACCTGAAGGGGTTGCTTGTTGATTTAATTTTTTATTAGTATCACGGCGGGGTCTTTGTTTTATGGGAGACGTGATTGAACCACTAGATCTAGATCTTTTAGTTGATGCTTTGGAGGACATCACTTGGTGAAAATATCGCATTTCATGTGAAGAAGATAATAAGAAAATAACTAGATGTTGGTAATAAAACAATAACTAAAGAAAAGAAAACCAATCCCGGCCTTGCCGAGCTATTGGCAATCAGCTGATGTGAAGAGGTTACCCAGCATTCACTTTACACCGTAAATTGTAACAAAACTTACTGTTGTTTGCTCCAATATTTACTGCTGTTGTTATCCTGTAGTCTGGTGATGTTTTCAAGATTGCACTGAAGAGAATTCAAACTGAAAAAGCATGAAATCCAAGAGCCGATTTGAAAGATGACTGCTATACACATGCGCATGCGCAGAACAGGTCCAAGTGTGTGTCAGGTGATGGCACAACTGAATATTGATCGTACATTGATTTCGTGCAGATCTGCTCAGTATAGTGTTATCACGTGGTTTTCTAGAAGCCAAAGCGGAACTTCCCGATGACTAGGCTCTCGGTCGAGATCCGCTTCTGGGCTCCTCGAATCACCGCGGCTGTTTCAAAATTGGAGTACTCTCCCTTCTGGTTTAGAATATTTTTAGAGTGCTGTCAATGGGTAGCGTCTCTACATGAATTTCATGCCAGTTTACTTTGTCCATCACATTTACTTGATGTATGTAATACAGTTGTAAATATCAATAAATATGTTTAAACAAATAAATATATTTTGTCTATAGTAAATTAAATAAAAAATCATTAAGAATGTATAAAGAATTAACACATGAGAACCACCAGTCGCAGCCAACATATTCTTTTACCGATAATGGCTGTAATGGGTGGCTATGTTAATTTTTTATACATTTTAATGACTTTTTATCTAATATATTATTGACAAAATTAAAAAAAAAAAATAGATATCTACATAACACACACATCGCTGTCAGTGAGTCCTGAACATAAACATAAATATTATCTTGTTATTGCATTCCAGTTCCTTGATAGCGCAGACTCTGCGTACGCACTTTACTTCACGCCTACAATTACGCAAAAACAGTTTTCAGTGCAGAAATTATTTTATTTAATGACGTAAGAAAATTTTTATGATCTTCGACTTCAACGACTTGTGAACTGGGGTGATACTGGAGCCATAGATCAGAATTGGTTTGGCATAAAAATAAATTAACATGTGTGAATTGTTTACCTGCCTGTTTGAGTTTTTCCAATTTTTTTCTTGGAAAAAAGACTGACATTATTTTAAAACTATACATTATATTATTTTTGTGAATATTCGCCCAAAACCGAAATTATATATTTAACATATCCTAGGCACAGCAACTTTTTCACCCAAATCGACATCCTAGGAGCACCATATTGCACCAAAGGTTTGACAAATTTTTACTATTCCTGGAATAATTCTCAAAACTATTATGATCAAACACGACTAATGTACTAATGTAGAGGGTGTCTCATAAATGCCTCGTCATATTGTGAGAGCTGATACTTGACCTTCTGTGGAACAAAAAAGTTCATATAGCCCATAGTGCAATTCTGAAATGTTAGGGAGGAAAATCAAAGTTTGAGTTGTTTGGTGCCATACACGGTTTGTATAAGAATAACTATATCTATATTTACTTGATATGCATGCACAGAAAAATAAGCGGTAACAAAAGAAAAATAGATAAAATTTCTCAGGAGGTTGATAAGACAAACCTTTAAAATAAGAAACGTCAGATTTGGTAAACAATTAGCTGTAAAATTTTATTAACTATGTTGGCTGTGATGTATGGTTCTCATATGTTAATTTTTTATAAACTTTTTATGACTTTATGTAATTTTTTTTTGTCACGAAACGGCCTTTAAGACTACGCGAATATCATTGTGTTTTTTTTTTTTTTTTGCTTCTTCGTTTTCGCCTTTCTCTTCTCCCAGTACCTTCTCATCATTTCTGCGTGTCTTTGCTTCCTTTCCTCCGACCACGCAGCACCTTTCCGTTTTTCTTAATTTCCCGCAAGAACCCTGATCTTTTTCAATTTCTTTATATTGCTCTCTGTTTAGGCAGTGATTGTCCGTTATTGTTAATTTTTCCTTTCCCTCTCTCATTTGCCTTATGTATCCTCCCACGCTGTTGTATTCCCGGATTCGGTCAAAGATCCTCTTATTCAGTCTCCCTTGGTCCATTCTTACCATGTACCCAAAGAATCTTAGTATCCTGATTCTTATCTCGGTTTCCAGGTCTTTTATCCCCTTGTAGATTTCCTGGTTAGGTCTCAACCTATAGCCTTCCTGTGTTTTTTTGGGCCCATAGATTCTCCTCAGGATCCTTCTTTCTATTTTCAGTAATTTTTCTAGGCTGGGGAGACATGATGTTTCCATCCCGTACAAAATTACTGGTTTTATCACCGTATTGTTGTGCCTGATTTTTGCGTTAGAGGATAGGCTCTTCTTATTGTAAATGTTGCCTGTTGCATAGCTTAACCTTTCCAACTTGAAATAATTTGTAATTATTTCTTTCATGATTTCCTTCTCCAGACCGTTATTGCTTATTGTTTCTTCCAGATACTTAAATTTATTTGTAACTTTTATTTGCCCATATTTTGTCTCTATTATTTTCTTGCTGTAGTTTTCTCTGTTGTCATAAACTCCGTTTTTTCGTAGGAAATTTGTAGACCTGCTTTTTCTACTATTTATTTTAGGGTATTTACTTGACTAACCGCCTCTTCTTCCTTTTCCGCCAGGAGGGCTAGATCGCCTGCAATGTAATTTATTATTGATGAAATTAAAAAAAAAAAAATGGGTAATCTACTTAATGTAATGTAATGTATGTAGCAATATATGCTGTCAGTGGGTCCTGAACATAGGGAAAGCCCCTGAAACGTTGACTTCTTATTGTTACTAGTTTATAAATACACTTTTGAGGAAGATCCATGAACCATTTATTTATTATCAATCTATGTTTTTCCATATAATTAATTTTATTATAGATAATATTGTTTCACGAGTTCAAACTCGGCCAGCAACAACCAACAATTCTGAGGCGATGTCAGTATTAATGAGTGCATTGTTCAACGGTGGTTCGGGGTTTCGGGATTAGGACTACATACTTCAAAACGAAGAAGATCGAGGAATAAAAAAATAAAAAAAATTGAGAAAGTGACTTTAGCCTTAACGGCAAAGAAGGTCGTCGTGGAAGGACTTCCTTTCTTGAATATGATGTTCTGCGGGCTTGAAAGTTAGATTCCATACATAATAATCGACCGACGTAAAAACAAAAAAACTACAACGTTATGAAGTTTGTGCTACTTCTTTGAAACAAAACGACCCTTTTCAGTCCTAAATTGCTAATTGTGATAAAAAGTGGATACTCTAAGACAACATTAGGCGTTCTAGACAGTGAACCGACAAAAGAAAAGCTGCACAACTTTTTCCAAAGCCCTCAATCCATCAAAAAACGGTAATAGTTACTGATTGGTTGGCTTCATTTGGTTTGATACTTTACAGTATCCTAAATACTGCAAATCCATCAACGCCGAATCGTATTGTAACCAAATCTATGCAATTCATCAGGTATCGGAAGGGCCCATTTCGTTGCACGACAACGCTCGGCCACATGTCTCCCGTGTGACGTCACATAGCTGGAGTCTGAAATATTTCTGCTGTTTTCTCCTTCACGTGGCTGTCAAATTCTTTCATATTTCATTATCAACGCTAACAAGCTAGACATAACCACACCAAACACGCACACACACCTTCTTGAGGGGCTTGGTCAATTAGACCTTAAAAAGTGTATTCCCTTTGTAAACACAAATTCATCATCTCCTCACAAAATAAATTTTAATGCTGAAATCAGTTGTATGTAGATAACTTTCTTTCTTAATCATTTAGCTTTAACAAGATAAATTATACGCTATTCTAATTAGCGGAAAGAATAAATTAACCTGGAAAAATATTTCTGCTATTTTCCCTTTTAGTCGGCAATAAAATTGTATATTTACCCATTTCTACTGTTATACTAGTCTCATTTGTAAAAAAATATGTACCTGGTAAAACATCTCAGCATTTAATATCCTTGGCCAGTCTTCAATAGCAGAACGCAGTACTTCTTGAGGAATGCTCTTAATTGCTGGGACCACAGATTGTTTTAAGCGTTAGGGGTGTGCTCTGTGGCATGGCATCCTCTCCAGTTCGGACCAAAGCCGGTAATCTAGTTTGTTAAGATCAGTTAACGTTCGTAAAAATGATTTGTGGTTGCATCAAAGGAAACTCCTCAACAAACCATCACTGAGAAAGAGTGTTGATATTTTTCCATTTTTCTAATGACTTCCTGGATTTCTTTAAAGCTTTGGTGTACACACGATAATTTTGCGATTGATCTTTTATTGAAATATAAACATTTTCTCATCGCTAAACAAAATATTTCGATGAACACCATTGGTGTAACGGCCAATGAGTACTTTGCATCTATCCACTCTAATTTGTTTTAGGGAAGTGGTTAGCTTTTGTCCTGTCATTCTTTGAAATACACCCATCCTGAGGTCACTTTTCATTATGCGAGACTTTGATGTGACAGAGATTCCCGTTTCCCCGAACATTATTCGTTGCTTTCACTATATTTGCCATTCTCACGGCGAGGAGACGGCCCGGTCGAGGTCTGTAACATATAGATAGGGTGCGGTATACGAACATACGGCTGAAACCCAAAGGTTTCAAAGTGCTGAAAATATCTGACCTATATTGTCCAACTTTGTGTAAGTCGATCGCAGCAATTCGGTTATCTTCATCACTCTCCTCCATGTTAACTGAGCGAAAGAAAAATACAAAGTAAATCGGATTATTACCCTGGCATGTAAAAAAAATAATCTGATATAGGTGAGGATTATCTAAATAATACCCAAGGATATTAACCATGTTTAAATTATGTTACATTATTTATTGAAGAACTAGGTATATACACTCACTCAAAAAAGTTTCCATGCACCCATAAATAAATTCTTAGTTTTAAAAGCTGAGGTTGATTTCTCCCACAATATCGAGCTTCCATCCGGCCCAAAAATATTAAATTTGGATTCCTAAGAGAATATGACCCTTTCCCAGAAATTTTTTACAAACTTACAGCACTACTTAACTACTTAATTTACTGAAGAAGGGCTTTCTTCTTGCGACTCGACTTCTGTATCCTTCCCTTTTTAGAATATTTTTGACTGTTTCTGGGTGGACTTGGATCCCATAGTACCTATTTACTCTGATGGCCATTGAGGTGTCGGTAGTGTGAGGATTTGCATGAACTTCAACAAGGATGGCTCGCCTCTGGTTCTCCTGTCTCCTATCTTCCAGCACGTGGTCTATCCTCCAATGATTTTAACTCTCTATGTCTTTTTAGTACATACTGTGCATTGTAAAAATTTTAAAGATTTACATTTAGTTTAGATGAAACATTTATTTTAGTAAATAACTAGCGATCTGGCCTTACATTGCACGAGTGCTATTTAATCATTTGTGTTTAAAAAGGCTTAATATGACAAATTAAGAGTTTATTACTTTGGGATCGTAACGAAAAATTATTAACAATTAGCAAATAAATATGTTCATTTTCTAAGTAAAAATAATCGGTAGAAATAAGAAACTTAATTGGTCAAAAAATAGTTAGTAAATGAAGAACAGGTAATAACAGAGAAAGAACAGAGAAAGAATGGGAGGAGAGAGTCACTCGTGGAACAGACTGCGATTGATTCATTGGCTAATTATGCCCACAGAATATGCCATGATCAATATGACAGTCCATGTTCCACCTACATGGGAAAAGAAACGGAGGTTATAGGACAGTCCATGTTCCACCTACATGGGAAAGGAACAGAGGACATAAGAATGTGGAACAGAGGAAGAATGGGATGATGGAGCCACTCGTGGAAAGGACTGCGATTGATTCATTGGCTAATTATGCCCACAGAATATGCCATGATCAATATGACAGTCCATGTTTCACCTACATGGGAAAAGAAACAAAGGACATAAGAATGTGGAACAGAGGAAGAATGGGATGATGGAGCCACTCATGGAACGGACTGCGATTGATTCATTGGCTAATTATGCCCACAGAAAATGCCATGATCAATATGACAGTCCATGTTCCACCTACATGGGAAAATAAACGGAGGTTATAGGTCAGTCCATGTTCCACCTACATGAGAAAAGAAACAGAGGACATAAGAATGTGGAACAGAGGAAGAAAGGAACGATGGAGCCACTCGTGGAACGGACTGCGATTGATTCATTGGCTAATTATGTTACCTATATTTAGAGGTTGATAATTGAGTATAATTACCAATTACTTCTATATGAGTATCGTCAGTCAGTTTGAATTTTGTGAAAAATAATAGTGTTTGTTAGCTTATAAATTCTTGTATTGTTGGAATATCCAGTCCTTCGTGCATGGTATTTATTTTCGTGTGTGGTGGATAATTAATAATGATTCGTAGACACTATTTTGTAATAATTGCAATTTGTTAATATGTGTTTTGCTTGCGAGATTTTTAGGCTGGGTATGCATATGTAATTATAAGTCTGATAACTGTTTTATATAATATTAGCTTGTTTCTTGGCGATAATTTTGAATTTTTATCAAAGTAAAGGTACATTCTTTGGTATATAATAATTTATAGGCACTATTTATTTTATTGTTAAGCAGATGTTTGAAAATTAGTTTACGGTCCAGGGTGACTCCTAAATATTTCTATTATTTTTACGAAATGTTTCAATGAGTAGAAGAAGATCTACCTAAATACATTACGATAAAAATACTTTCATTATACATTTATATGATGTGTTAAATCAAAATATTTTAAAGCCTTTCAAGGCAATAAATAAAGGATTTATTTTAGATTAAATAATATTACGATATAAATTATGATCTACGACTATTACTGTATTTTATTCGCTTTTCATCGATTTCCATTACCTTATAAAACTTTGTATGTCAGATAACTTTTTTTTCTTAAATCTTTTGATTTCATTACTGATAGTACTATTCTTATTTGCGGAAAACACAAAACAATTACGTGTAAAAATATTTCTGTTGTTTTATCCTTCAGTTGGTTATCAAATTCTTTCATATTATATATTTACCCATTTTTTCTTAATACGTCTTAACAAGTAAAAATTTTTAATTATAGCCATTAACTTTAAGTAAAAATAAAAAAAGTTACTTTAGAGGTGGGATATTTGCATTTAAGCCCAGTGACACTATTTAAAGTGAAATAAAGCCTATATGAAATTAAAGTCTATTTAATATACATTGATATGACGTGCTTAATCAAAATTGTTTGGGCCGTCTTGAAGAAATCGTAAAAATGTGTAAAATTGATTCTTTATGTTCTTCTAGTGACTTGAATTTTGGGATATGCGATTCTAGACGTATAAATATTAGAGGTTAATATTGAAGCAGTGTTTCTTATGGTTGATATAGGTTGACATGTTGTGATATTTACTATAATTATTATTAGTATGTTTTTTAAAATTTATATTTATGGATTAATATGTGAGACAAGCGAGAAAAGGGAAAAAAAAAGAATAAAAAGAAAAAAACAATTAAAAAAAATATATAATTTTTATTCTTTTATTTATTGTATATTAAAAATAGTCCTTTAAGAAAAATAATTATGCTGTGTAAAAGAAACACAATCAAGTTGGGCAGCATCGCTTGTTCAATAAATTGTCTCTCTCTCTCTCTCCACACTTATAATACCGCACGTTGATTACTGCAGCATATTATTTACTGATATGTTTAATAGAGACATAACGATTTTACAGAGAGCGTTAAATGCGTGTGTAAGATTTATTTTCGATCTACAAATTAATGATCACGTAACACCCTCATTTAAAAAACTCAGTTGGCTAAAAATTCCCGAAAGAAGAAAATATTTGTTAGGAATTTTCCTATACAAACTTTTTAATAAAAGAACTCCGAATTATATCCTGGAATTTTTCGAAAATCACTTGTCTCTTCCAACGCGTCCGATGCGAGAAACCCACAGTTTATACAATATACCTGTACACCGTACAACCCGATACGATAAATCTTTATTAATAAGCAGTATACATTTATGGGATAAAATTCCTCATATCATTAAAGAATCAAAATCCCTTTCGATTTTCAAAAATCGGTACTACAAAGAACTTTTAGATTCATAATATTGATCCCTTTCTCCACCATTGATTTCGTTGGCACAGGCTTCCAATTATTTTTTTTTCACTGGTTTTATTAAATTCGATATTGAGTAGTGATTGGTTAAACAGTAAATACAATGATATATATGTATATTCTTTCTGCCTCAAGTTTCTTAATGTAAAATTGAATTTGATTTGTTTTTTTATTATCACTCTTTATTCTGAATTTTTTAAATCGTAAATTGATCTTTTGTTGTAAGTTTTTTTTATCGGTTCCATAATTTTCTTTAGCAATATTGCTCTGCCTAGTTTTGTAAGGGGGTATAAAATTCTATGTACGTTTTAATTTATTTTACTTTCATTTTTTTTCAAAAAAAAATAATTTTAGTAAGACGGTAAGGTGTTTAAAAATTGTATTTTGGTTTATTATCTGAATAAAACATGTAAATTTTCTGTTTATGTTTAAAATTGAATTTTATTTTAGTTTCGTTTTTGTGTAATTTTAAGTTGTTTACAAGTATTTATGTACTTTTCTTTATAAAGGGAACTTTTAATTTTGTTCTGTAAGATTAAATATTTTAAATCATTTGTGATTTTGATGGATTGGTGATTAAAATTGTATTTTATGTTTCACTATTTTTCTACTTTCTTTTAATTATTACTTTTATTGATTCTTATGTTGATTATTACATTTTGATTTGAAAATTTTCTGTATGGTTTAGTGAAATTCGAGTTATTCACAAGTATTTGTTTAATTTACTTATAATACTCTTATAATATATTATTAGTATAATTTTCGTGAAGTTTGAATTTTTCAAAATTATTTATGTATTTTTATTTGAGTTTGTATAAAGGAATACTTGAATAATTTAAGATTTCAATATTTTATGTAAATTATTTCTCTGATTTTGTTTCCATTTATGATTATTATTTTTATTGATTCTTATATTGATTACTAATTTTGAGTCTAAATTTTCTATCTGGTTTGTAAGATTTAAGTTATTCACAAGTATTTACATTTTTATTTATGGATATTCTTGAGAAAATTATTTAAAGTTAAATATTTATGGTTTCTTTTTGTAATTGGTTTAGTTTTTCCACAATTATTTATGCATTTTTATTTGTAAAGAAAATTTTTATTTGATTTGGTATAAAGAAATTCTTGAAAAATTTAAGATTCAACAAATAGTTATCTTATTATCATCATTTTTCTGACTTTGTTTCTATTAATGATTATTGTTTTTATTGATTCTTATGTTGATTATTAATTTTTGAGCTCAAATTTTCTATCTGGTTTGTAAAATTTGAGTTATTAACAAGTAAATACTTTTTATTTATAGATATTCTTGACAATTTTTCTTTATAGGTAAATATTTTTAGCTTCATTTTTGTGAAATTTTAAGTTTTTCAGAATAATTATATATTTTTATTTGTAAAGAAAAGTTTTATTTGATTATTTTTCTTTATTTAATTAATTTAAAATTCAACAGTTATTCATTTTATGTTCATTACATTTTTTTATTCATTTACTTATAATTACTGTTTTGTAAAAACTGTCGGCTGATATGATATTATACTTATTTGTATTGCTCAAGGAGACTCCATTGTCTCAGAGCATTAAAATATAAAATTGTAAATACGTTAAAAGGTAAATAAAATCTCTCTCTCTCTCTCTCTCTCTCTCTCTCTCTCTCTCTCTCTCTCTCTCTCACACGTAATTAATGATCACGTAACACCCTCATTTAAAAACTCAGTTGGCTAAAAATTCCCGAAAGAAGAAAATATTTGTTAGGAATTTTCCTATACAAACTTTTTAATAAAAGAACTCCGAATTATATCCTGGAATTTTTCGAAAATCACTTGTCTCTTCCAACGCGTCCGATGAGAGAAACCCACAGTTTATACAATATACCTGTACACCGTACAACCCGATACGATAAATCTTTATTAATAAGCAGTATACATTTATGGGATAAAATTCCTCATATCATTAAAGAATCAAAATCCCTTTCGATTTTCAAAAATTGGTACTACAGAGAACTTTTAGATTCATAATATTGATCCCTTTCTCCACCATTGATTTCGTTGACACAGGCTTCCAATTATTTTGTTTTCACTGGTTTTATTAAATTCGATATTGAGTATTGATTGGTTAAACAGTAAATACAATGATATATATTTATATTCTTTCTGCCTCAAGTTTCTTAATGTAAATTGAATTTGATTTGTTTTTTATCATCACTCTTTATTTTGAATTTTTTAAATCGTAAATTGATCTTTTGTTGTAAGTTTTTTTTTATCGGTTCCATAATTTTCTTTAGCAATATGGCGCTGCCTAGTTTTGTAAGGGGGTATAAAATTCTATGTACGTTTTAATTTATTTTACTTTCATTTTGTTCAAAAAAATAATTTTAGTGAGACGGTAAGGTGTTTAAAAATTGTATTTTGGTTTATTATTTGAATAAAACATGTAAATTTTCTGTTTATGTTTAAAATTGAATTTTATTTCAGTTTCGTTTTTATGTAATTTTAAGTTGTTTACAAGTATTTATGTACTTTTCTTTATAAAGGAGACTTTTAATTTTGTTCTGTAAGATTAAATATTTTAAATCATTTGTGATTTTGATGGATTGGTGATTAAAATTGTATTTTATGTTTCACTATTTTTCTACTTTCTTTTAATTATTACTTTTATTGATTCTTATGTTGATTATTACATTTTGATTTGAAAATTGTCTATATGGTTTAGTGAAGTTCGAGTTATTCAGAAGTATTTGTTTAATTTACTTTTAATACTCTTATAATATATTATTAGTATAATTTTCGTGAAGTTTGAATTTTTCAAAATTATTTATGTATTTTTATTTGTGAAGAAAAGTTTTATTTGAGTTTGTATAAAGGAATACTTGAATAATTTAAGATTTCAATATTTTATGTAAATTGTTTCTCTGATTTTGTTTCTATTTATGATTATTATTTTTATTGATTCTTATATTGATTACTAATTTTTGAGTCTAAATTTTCTATCTGGTTTGTAAGATTTAAGTTATTCACAAGTATTTACATTTTTTATTTATGGATATTCTTGAGAAAATTATTTAAAGTTAAAATTTATGGTTTCTTTTTGTAATTGTTTTAGTTTTTCCACAATTATTTATGCATTTTTATTCGTAAAGAAAATTTTTATTTGATTTGGTATAAAGAAATACTTGAAAAATTTAAGATTCAACAAATAGTTACCTTATTTTCATAATTTTTCTGACTTTGTTTCTATTAATGATTATTGTTTTTATTGATTCTTATGTTGATTATTAATTTTGTGCTTAAATTTTTCTATCTGGTTTGTATAATTTGAGTTATTAACAAGTAAATACTTTTTTATTTATGGATATTCTTGAAAATTTTTCTTTATAGGTAAATATTTTTAGCTTCAATTTTGTGAAATTTTAAGTTTTTCAGAATAATTATATATTTTTATTTGTAAAGAAATGTTTTATTTGATTATTTTTTTTATTTAATTAATTTAAAATTCAACAGTTATTCATTTTATGTTCATTACATTTTTTATTCATTTACTTATAATTACTGTTTTGTAAAAACTGTCGGCTGATATGATATTATACTTATTTGTATTGCTCAAGGAGACTACATTGTCTCAGAGCATTAAAATGTAAAATTGTAAATATGTTAAAAGGTAAATAAAATCTCTCTCTCTCCTCTCTCTCTCTCTCTCTCTCTCTATCTCTCTCTCTCTCTCTCTCTCTCTCTCTCTCTCTCTCCTCTCTCTCTCCTCTCTCTCTCTCTCTCTCTCCTCTCTCTCTCTCTCTCTCTCTCTCTCTCTCTCCTCTCTCTCCCTCTCTCCCTCTCTCCCTCTCTCCTCTCTCTCCTCTCTCTCTCTCTCTCTCTCTCTCTCTCTCTCTCTCTCTCTCTCTCTCTCTCTCTCTCCTAGGACAGTACTTGTTACAGCAAAATTTTCACCAAAATCGACGAACCAGAAGAGGCACATCATACTAAGCATTTTGCATATTTTAAAGATTTTCTCAAAAAAACACATAAACGATTTTGAGTAAACTAGCCATACCGATGTAAAACTTAATGGGCTTCAATGTTATGTAGGTTTCACTCTGATTGAAAAAGTCTCACAGGGCTTAAATCTCGATATTTAAAATATTCTTCCTCTAAAATGCCTTTAATTTTAAAGGTAAAAGAAATATTAAACATATCATATTCTTAGCATAGGTTAAGAACAAGTTGCTAAAAACAAAAGTTGACGATATTTCATAAAGGTGAAAAGGGCAAAAATATTTTTGTTTATGTAATTATTGTTTTGTTTTTTAACATAAGAACAGTAACATGGATGTACAATATACCGTTGGGAAGCTAAAAGTCTTAGAAGAAATATTATCTTATACACAATGTACTGAAAGGTACGGGAGTGTGATATAAAATCCGATAAAACTTACTGATTGTTGCAGATGAGATATGTTATTTAATTAAACGTATATTTATTTCGAAATTATAATTCCTGATCTTTTTTTACTTTCATTTACCTATATTTCATATCTTCATTTTGAGATAATATTTTTGCTAAAATATTTCTGTTTCCATAGTATTTCCATATGGTACATTATATGTTTATATCGAAGTTCTTATTATCAATAAACCAAAAATGACATTAAAAAATATTTTTGCTCTTTTATCCTCTTTCGTTCAACTTGTATATTCAGCCGTTCTTTATCAATGTTAATGAGATGATACGGTTAATCTTTTGGAATGTACAAAATTAAAGGTACTTTGGAGGAAGAACATACAAAAATTTTCTGTTTAACCCCACTCAGACAATTTAACAATCAGAATGAAAGTTATATCATATTAAAGCCACTGAATTTTAAATCGATATAGTGCGTTTAATCAAAATCGATAGATCCGTTTATGAGTAAATTGTAAAAAGGTGCAAAGGCATATGATTAAGTAGCACTTTCAGTCAGCCGATTTTATTGAAAAATTTGCTGTAACATCTCGGGCGTATAGTTGTCTTAAATATATATATATATATATTTTTTTTAAATTATATTTTATTGAAATTTACAACTGTATACTACAATACATCAAGTAAATATGCTGATAAAGAATATGTACTTGAAAAACGTGAAAAGAAACTGCCCATTGGCAGCACTCTAGTAATCAATCTAAACAAGAAGGTCTCGAGGCCATCTTCTCTTCGCCTCGGTGGGTTATCAGGGATTGTAGAAGAAGCAAGGATTGAAACTAGTGGATTAGAGTGGGAATGGAGTTTGTCATGGAAGGAATGATACCTGGTACGGGCCAAATCGGCTACATACGGAACTTGGAGATCTTTATGAATGATTTTGTTCGTGACACAGGAGCTTTGAGGATTTTACGAAGGATTTTGGATTGTAAGGATTGGATACGGGAAGAATTGGATGGTTTAGTAGAGCCCCATAGCTCAACTCCATAGGTCCAGATAGGCCTTATGATTGTCATGTAAACGAGTCTTTTGTAGTTAAGTGAAAGGTTAGAGCGTCTGTCTAGTAAGTGTTGGAGTAGCCGAAAACGTCGAGCAGTTTCTTGTCTTTTCAGTCTTGTATGGGGATTCCATGTAAGTCGTTTGTCAAGCAGGAGTCCTAAATAGCGGATCTGTTCAACCGGGACAAACGGAAAATCATTAAAGGAAACTGTAGGGCAGGGTGTCATAGGTTTTCGACGAAGGGTAAAGGTAATTTGATGGGATTTATTGGAATTGATTTTAATTCTCCTATTCTGACACCATACCTCAAGGTCTGTGATGTGGGATTGGAGAGTTTGAGAGGCAATACTAGGATCATTATGAACTGATAGCACGCAAGCGTCATCGGTATAGGTAGAAAGAAATGTGTTAGGATGGGTTGGGATATCAGCTGTATAAACTGTGTAAAGGATGGGTCCCAGAATGCTGCCCTGAGGAACACCAGCAGACTGGGTAAAAAGAGATGAATAGGAGCGATTGTGGTTTATTTTGAAGGATCTGTCGGAGAGATAGGACTGGATGATTAGAAAGTATGTTGGAGGAAGGAATCTACGGAGTTTATACAGCAGTCCTGGGTGCCAGACTCGATCGAAGGCCTGTTCTACGTCGAGAAAGGCTTCCGTGCAGTAAAATCCATGTTCCAATGCATACGAGACCACATCCACCACATGGTGACATTGCTGGATGATGGAGTGGGAAGTACGGAACCCAAAGTGGTGGTCTGGGATTATGTGATATAATTCTAGGATAGGGTATAGTCGTTTTAGGAGGAGTCTTTCTAGGATTTTACCCATGATGGGTAAAAGAGAAATAGGACGGTAAGAAGAAGGGAGCTCCAGTGGCTTTTTGGGTTTAGGGATCATTTTAACTATTGCTAATTTCCAGGATTGAGGAAAGTATGTAGTGCGGAGTACGGAATTGTAAATATATGTTAGGAATAGAATGGCTTTTCTAGGAAGTTGCTTAAGGATTTGGGCAGTGATTAAATCGTGTCCGGGAGCTTTCCGGGAAGGTAATTTGTTGATTAAGTTTAAAATTTCTGAGGGATGAAATGCCTTAGGAGGAAGGGCCAACTGGAGTAGGTCTTAAATATTAAATTTCAGTTTCGTACACCTTTTCGTTTTTAGTTGCAAGATGAATATAAAAATTCACTCTGTTTATTCCATATTATAAAAAAAAAAAAAAAAAAAAAAAATAACATGATTGAAACAGAATACCATTAGGTTACACAGGTGTTTTTTTATTATTATTAATTGTTTTTGTTTCTACGACTTTGTTGGACGATTGTTAAAAAATAAATCAGCATTTTATTCTCACAAATTCATTTCATGTCTTCACAGATCCATATTCTGGTTGACCATTCACCACTATCACTTTTAAAATATAAAAGTATGTCAAAATAAATTTAAAATTGTATAATATTTTAAATTTTTGCAGGTTATGGAAGATGTCAGGCTCCGCATACATTTATGTTTTAATACTACTTATGGCTTTTGGGCAATCAATTGGATCCAGTAAGTAATAATTTTATTCTGTAATTTTATAGATAACATCCAGAACATAAATTAGAAAAAATGATATATATCAGGAAATAATATAACTAATATATCTCACATACATTTAATTAATAACTATTTTTATATAACAAAGAATTTTTTTAATTCTTTGTCGGCTTTATAATTTTAAAAAAATATTAGCTATTTTAAAAACCTTTGATCACTAACCTTAGCCCATTTATAAAGTATTTTTACAACAACATTGTACTAAACGTTGTACTTCTTATATATACTTATAATTGTTCTAAATTTTCTTCATTTCCTTGCCTTTCTTTTTACAATAAATTTATTGGAGTTTTTAATTTTACTTTAAATTTAATGATAAAAAATATGGATTAATTCCTTTTATTATTATTTTTTTAAACAGATAAAAAAATGTTTAGATTTGTATGTAACATAGTTTTTTTAATAGTAAAACGAGAAATTTTAATTATGTATATAAAAGGGTTATTGTCAATATTTTTGTATAAAAGGTATTTTAGAAGATCTTTAAGGGATTGAAAAAAATGACATTTTTTTCTACCCTTAGTAATTCTTGCAATTATTATTATTATTATTTATTGTTCTCTTTATTTGATCAATTCCATTATAGAATTTCCTATTCGTGTATGTTTTTTCATAATTTAGTTTTAGTTTAAATCAGTATTAACTTCTGAATTTATTTTATTTATTTAATACATTCCTGAAAAATATTGTTTTTAAACTCCACAGCACACTATCATAATAATTCAAATTTGATCAATGTTAGCAATAACCATCATAATTCATATTTTAAATTTAAATATAAATATAAATATATATATATATATATATATATATATATATATATATATATATATATATATATATATATATATATATATATATAAAAGTTTCACCTATTCATCATATCCTACCCACTTTAATCATATGTTAATTAAATTAAATTTAAATCTTCATAATAAATCTTAAATAATTCAATTGCAAGATGAATGTTAAAAGTTACTTTGTTTATTCCCCTCATAAAAAAAATAAACACGATTGGAACAGAATACCATAAGATTACACAGTTTTTTTTTTTTTTTTTTGTTTTTTTTAATGCGAATAGACCACTTAGGATCAAGGAAAAACTTCATATATCCCTTCATGGATTCACTTGCGTGTTTCATTTAGTCGTCTGTCCTATTTCGTCCACTTCTCTTAGGTCTTAATTCATCTCGAAGCATTTCAGTTTTTTCACTTGGTTCTTAAATTTACTTCTGTCTAACATTCGAGACTCTGAGATGTTCTGTTTTTCAAAAGCATTCCGCGCTTCCTTCATCCATGTTTTAGTGGTCTTCTTCGTCCAAAGACGGTCGAATATTAGTTTCGTTAATCTATTTTTGTACATCCTGTATAGATGGCCAAGGAATGGCAACCTCCTCTTCCGCATAGTCTGAAATTCTTTCTACCTTTTTGTAAACTTCTGCGTTGCTTCGAAGTTTCCTTCCATCCTCAATCTGAACTGCCCCCATGTTTTTTTCTGAACATTTTCCGTTACAGGACCTCTAGTTTTTCGAGAGTCATTCACGTCCATAGAAATATTTCTTTTAAGGTATATTAACGGGCTGATTAAATTCTTTTATAAAATTTATTCTTTATTTACATAAAAAATTTGACGTTTAGGGATCTTCTCCTATCCTCAGAAATCTGATTTATACCATTTTGATCTTCAATAATTCCTTCAAACATTTTCACTGATGCATAAATTGAAAAAGAAAACTCAGTAAAAACTAGTCAATTAGGTAAATACATCAGATCTTTGTCCTCAACTGAACATTTTCCGTTCCAGGAACTCTAGTTTTTCGAGAGTCATTCACCTCCATAGAAATATTTCTTTTCTACAACAGTGTTACAATACAATGCCTTATTTTGACATTCCATAAGAAGCACTTCTTGTTGTAGATAGTTTTTGTTTTCATATGCTCTTTCCATTTTGAGGATTTGATCTCCAACTGCTGTGTTTTTCTAACCCATTTTCCTAGATAATCTCTCCAACTTTTCGACCCTTTCCATCCGTTCTATGTTCCTATCAAAGAATCTTTCCATGCCATTGGTGATCAATTTTGCATTTTCAATAGTGATCCTTAATCGTGCTTGGCTAGCGATATTTTCCAAGAGATTTAATTGTATGGTTGCTTCTTCCATGATAAAACAGTTTTATTAGTTAAAATAAATAGTACGAAAATGGTATTTAAAAAAATGAAATAATAAGAAGAAAATATTAATCAGATTTTTACTAATGCTGGTACAATTCATCCGGTAATATTTTTTTTCCAGGTCGCTTCAAAGATCCAGGGATTTGTGGACGTCCTACATGCAAAGGTAACCAATTTCGTAATTTTTTTTTATTCATACAAATATTCTAGTTAATTTCTAGATGTTCTCCTAGGCTTCAAACCTAGTTTTTCAAACCTGGTTTGAATTAATAAAAACAAATTTATTTTGTCAGTCTTTTTGTATCTATTACAGTTTTTATAAAACATTCCTGATCGGTCTGTGAATTTTCAGCTAGCCAGAAGTTCGACTATAAAGATAAAATGGACTACACGTACAGGTACACCACGACTACTAATGTTAATTTCGACGGAGCTGGATCTGAATCGACCGAACTGCAATTTGATTTCGTTTTTACATTGCGGTTCAGAAGCAAATGCGAAGGGATTTTGAAGGTAAGATGAATTGATATATCAATTTTGTTTAAATATCTGTATTTATAAAAGTAAATTAAACTCGCTTTTTTACTCATCGCTGTATTTAATAAATGACTATGGTTTTAAATAAGACAATGAGTTGTTAATAAGTGTGTGAGTTGTATTTTGACGGGAATGAGTTAGTTGCACCTCCAAGTTTTAAAAAGATAATTCATCATCGTTTAGAAATGGCTAAAGCAGGTACGAATGTGGTGTTAACATAATGTGGATAAGTACAAATAGACATAGACCGATACACATTTTTTTTTATGAGAAAAAAATGGGAATATACCATGCAACACACATTAAATTACGAATTTCATTTGTTTTAACTAAAAGTTTATAAAAAAATTTAAGTTAATTAAATGTAATATAATAATTTAATAAATGTTTTCAATTAGTAGCGTTTATTTTTAATATTGAATGATTTTATATTTAATTACTTTTTTAAATCTGTTTTATTATACGTGATGTATGTAATGCGAAAAATAGTTTTATAATAATAGATGAACCTTAATTTTGTGGCGCTTATACCAGGCTACCAGCGGAAAAATGCGTCCCTCTTTACATTTATAAACAAAAAAGTGCACGGGAAGGAAAATTTTAACACATTACAAAATTATATTTAAAAAAAAAATGACATACAGATATTTAGAAGGCAACACTGATTTCAGTGTTTAGAAATAATAAAAAACATATTGTATGCTCTGCTTTCAAGGGAAAAATTAGGTTTATTAAGTATGCTTGTGAAATGTATTGAGGATACTGAGGGGAGTTCTTTATTAAATAATTTTAATATTAAACAATTAAAGATAACGAACCTTTGTCTGCAAAACATCAAAAGGCGTTTACCGCCATGGGGCCCCCCAGCAATATGTACCTCGGGAAACTTCCTAGACACTAGGACAAAGGACCCCTGGCTTGGGGCACTTCCCAGATCAGCCCTGCCCGAGGTGACGACGATGAGGAGAAGATTGTAAAGAGGCAGTCAGAGTTCTATCCTCAAGATGAGGTGAGTCAAGTTCTATCCTCAAGATGAGGTGAGTCAAGTTCTATGCTCAAGAGGAGGTTACACTCCCAGGAGATTACACCGCTAGGTCCAGGGCCAAATTCAACTTTTTCCAAGTCAAATTTAACCTTTTTCGATTTCAATAAATAATAAAAATCAAATTAACATGATTTTATGTTTTTATGGTTATTTTAATTGCACATTATGTTTTTAACCCTTGTGGCTTTTAAATGTTCCCTGTGGCCTTTTACATATATTAGTCACGATTATAATAATAATTATAACCGATACTTTAATTTTTAGACATTTTCGATACAAGGTCTGGTAGTCGGATTAGCGGAGGTTCGTTATATTTTAGTTTTATTATCGCGGGCGAAAATATTATCAATAAAGGTTTATTTTAACTTTTTCGTATTTATTGGATAGTAGGCTCAGTAGATGCGTTCCCAAAGGTTCGTTACCGATTATACTATTAATTCTAATAATGCTCGCTCAAGTAAAGGTTTATTTTAAATTTTTCGTATTTATTGGATACAAGGCTCAGTAGCTCCGTTCCCAAAGGTTCGTTACCGATTACACTATTAATTTTAATCGCACTCGCTCAAATATGGGTTTATTATAACATTTTCGTATTTATTGGATACTAGGCTCAGTAGCTGCGTTCCCAAAGGTTCGTTACCGATTACCCTATTAATTTTAATCGCGCTCCCTCAAGTTAAGGTTTTTTAAACTTTTTCGTATTTATTGGATACAAGGCTCAGTAGCTCGGTTCCCAAAGGTTCGTTACCGATTACACAATTAATTTTAACCGCGCTGGCTCAAATATAGGTTTATTATAACTTTTTCGTATTTATTGGATACTAGGCTCAGTAGCTGCGTTCCCGAAGGTTCGTTTTTTATCCTAATTTCTGTATTTGTGTTTTGGAGGGTTTTGTTAGTGAATGTGTTAATGTTTTTTTAGTCAGTTGGTCTAATGTATGTTTTTTTGGTGTTTTTTGTAACTTTTCATGTATTGGGTTACCGCTAATCCTTTTTATCAGAATAGTAAGTTATCTTTTTGGTTAATATTTTGGAGTTTGATAATAATCAGCTAAACAGAACGTTTTTATACGTCCATTTTTATTTAATAAACCTCTACTTGAGTTAGCGCAATGAAAATTAATAGTATAATCTGTAACGAGTCCTTGGTTACGCAGCGACTGAGCCTAGTATGCAGTAAATACGAACAAGTTAAAATAGACCTCTTCTTGAGCGAGCGCGATTAAAATAATAGTATTATCATTAACGAACCTTTGGAAACGCAGCTACTGAGCCTAGGAGCCAATAAATACGATAAAGTTAAAATAAACTTCTTCTTGAGCGAGCGCACTCAAAATAAATTGAATAATTGGGATAGCACCCCCGCAACGCAGCAACTGAGCCTAATTGCGAATAAATACGAAAAAGTTATAATAAACCCATATTTGAGGGATCGCGATTAAAATTAATAGTGTAATCGGTAACGAACCTTTGGGAACGCAGCTACTGAGGCTAGTATCCAATAAATACGAAAAAGTTATAATAAACCCATATTTGAGGGAGCGCGATTAAAATTAATAGTGTAATCGGTAAAGAACCTTTGGGAACGCAGCTACTGAGCCTAGTATCCAATAAATACGAAAAAGTTAAAATAAATCTTTACTTGAGCAAGCGCGATTAAAATTAATAGTATAATCGGTAACGAACCTTTGGGAACGCATCTACTGAGCCTACTATCCAATAAATACGAAAAAGTTAAAATAAACCTCTATTGATAATATTTTCGCCCGTGATTATAAAACTAAAATATAACGAACCCCCGCTAATCCGACTACCAGACCTTGTATCGAAAATGTCTAAAAATTAAAGTATCGGTGAGAATTATTATTATAATCGTGGCTAATTATATGTAAAAAGGCCCCAGGGAACATTTAACAAGCCACAAGGGTTAAAAACATAATGTGTAATTAAAATAACCACAAAATCATGTTAATTTGATTTTTTATTATTTATTGAAATCGGAAAAGGTTGAATTTGACTTGGAAAAGGTTGAATTTGACTTAGAAATGCTTTATATAACTTATGAGCTGGCCAACATAAAACTTTAAAAAAATAAGGAAAAGGGGCACAATAACAACTCACTTGATGGCTAGTTAAACACTGATTTATTAATACATATAATCCTCTATATATACACATTCAGGGTGTTTACATCCGGTGAGTTGGAATTAAGGCTGATACTCAACCTTATCAGACCTTAACTTATATATATATATATATATATATATATATATATTACAAATTGATATGCTGTTCAGGTAAAAATTTTTAATTATATATAAATTTACGACATGTTTCAGATCGACAGTGCACAAATCGAATACGGTTTGGATGGAAACAACACTATGGTACCTTCTGAAAATGTAGAAATATTAACAAAAAATATTTTAAGGTAATGTTACAAATAGTATAATTTATAACTTTATACCACTTATTTATAACTATCATATGAGATATAAGGAATCCAACCCTTTTCTGCAACGTTCATTCCAAGGATGCAATGTTTCCAAAACATCCGAGAAAATGATGTAGTTTAATTATAGAATAGCTAGGCTCTGAATAATGAGGACTTTATTTATTCGATTCTGCTGTATTTTATTAAGTTGTCCAAAAAATAATGCAGGATTTTAAGTTTTCTTTAAAATATCCCTCTATATAACAAACTGTTTATGTTTACAAGACTGTTCATTTGTATGGATGTCAACATTTATTAATCATCTTTGGATAAAACCCTAGAAAACACCTATTGGAGAACTTACCCTTAGCAAATCGACCGTCGATGACCCCCTCGAGGATGTTGAAAAACCTTGAAAGTTAGGTTTCACAAACATTAAACTACTGCCAAAATAGAAAACCCAACGATATACAGTTTGTACTACACTTATTTGCCGAAACTATAATGACCCTTTTCTGTTCATAATTGTTACTTATGATGAAAAGTTGTTCTATTACGATAACAACAGACGTTCTGGACCATCAATGCCGAATCGTATTGTAACCAAATTAAGGCAATGAATCAGAAATTGGCAATAATGAAGCCATCTTCGGTCTATCTAAAGGGACCCATTTTATTCCATAACAACGCTCGATGACATGTCTTACTCATAACCTCACATAAACTGTTGGTTTTTGGATATTGAACTCTGCCACATCCGCCCTTCTCTCCAGACCTTTTTTTTTTTTTTTTTATACACCTGGATCACTACTTACGTCAAAAAAAATATTTAGGAAGAATAAAAATTGGAAAACGCGTTTTTTGAGTTTTCAATTCTAGATATGAGAAACTATATTCTAAAGGAATGGAAAAGTTGCCAATGCGTTAACACAAAGTTATTTACAATAGCGGAGACAATTTTGATTAAATAAAACAGTTGTATATCTTAGTTTTCAAAACAAAATTCTGCATCATTATTTTTTGGTCAACCCAATAAGATTATAATAAATATAACGCATATATCAAGGAGTAGTATGCCTTAATGTAGAAGAATGGATTTGCCAATGACACTTATTTTTTATTATTTTTGTAGGTTTTATTACGAAGATGGGTCCATACCGGAAATATGCCCTGAAGAGGATGATCCATTATGGGTTGTAAATATTAAAAGAGGATTGTTAACAATGCTTCAAAATACAATGGATAGATTTGACATTGATCAAGGCGCTATGGAGGTAATTATTTATATATTATTTCACACCTATGTCTGCACTTTTTGTGAAGGTTTATTTCAGCGGACCATGCAAGTTAAAAAAAAAAAAAATTCAGACATGTAGCAATGATATATTAAAATCGAGAGTACTTTCATAAAAAGTGCCTCCGATAACCCAATACTGAATATCATGGCTATCCTTAAAGTTAATATTAAATTCTGTTATGTTATGTTCTTCAAAACCCTTTTTAAATATATTTACTTGGGATGTCGCTCAGTGCATACTGTGGATTTAGTTGTTGCCTTGTAGATAGATACATACATGCTAGTTCGAATGGTGCTGGGTACGCCATATTTATGAGCCTAAACCCTTTATTATAAGCGGTATCCAAATATAAATTATCGGAGACTACCAATGTGGTTTTAAGCGGAATCGCTCGACAATTGATCAAATATTTTCCGTACGTCAAATATTAGAGAAAAAATTGGAATACAACGGTGTAGTCCATCAACTTTATATCGATTTTAAAAAGGCTTATGATTCAATAGACCGCCAGAAGCTATATAACATCATGATTGAACAGGGAATACCTAGAAAGTTAGTAAACCTAGTAGAGATGTGTTTGTTGGAAACATTCCATAAAGTTAGAATCGGTCATAATTACTCCGAGAGATTTGAGGTGCGATCGGGTTTGAAACAAGGTGACCCCCTTTCACCTGTTTTATTTAATATAGCTTTCGAATATGTCATAGAAAAGGTGTACCGAGAAATGTTTGAATATGGGTGACAAGATTCCGGTCTTGGGGTATGCCGATGATTTGGTACTGCTAGGTAAAGACACGGAAACCATACAACTAAATACAAGTGTGTTAATAAAAACCGGTAAAGAAATAGGACTCGAATTAAATACCGATAAGACGAAATATATGATTAGTAGCAGAAACGGTTGCGATCTTGGTTATATTGATATATCAGGGCATACTTTTGAACACGTAGAGAAATTTAAGTATTAAGGTTCAATGATAACAAGAAAAAATGAAATCCAGAAAGAAATAAAGTCCCGGTTAAAGGTGGGAAATGCGTGTTATTATTCAGTTGCTAAGTTACTTAGCTCGCAGTTTCTATCTAAAAACTTAAAGGTTGGAATTTATAAAACTATTATTCTTCCGACGGTTCTTTACGGATGTGAAACGTGGCCGCTTACTTTGAAGGATGAACAACGGCTTAAGGTTTTCGAAAATAAGGTACTACGTAAAATATTTGGTTCGAAGAGAGATGAGGCCACTGGGGAGTTTCGAAGGTTGTACAACGCGGAATTGCGGAACTTGTACTCTGTGAATATAATCTAGTTAATAGTATCGCGGAGACTCAAATGGGCGAGTAAAGTTGTTGGGCTCGGTGAGGAACGGATTCCGAGAAAGTTGGTATTCGCTGATCCGACTGGTAGGCGTCCGAAAGGTAGGCCGAAGCGTCGATGGAAGGATTGCGTTGAGGCTGATCTCGGGGGCTTGGGCTGGAACGGTGAACATTGGACGAGTATGTGTTGGCGGAATTTTGTGGTATTGGCATCGAACCTTCGGGTTCGGTAAGCCTATTATTATTATAATTATCCAAATATAAATTTAAACAAATAATTGTAGAGAAAAACTTGTTTTTTCAATTTGATCGTAAGTTTTAATATTATATATATATATAATTATATATATATATATATATATATTATTATTATAATAGGATAGTAATTGTATAATTATAAATTTAAAAAAAAGGATTGTGGTTAATTATCATTTTTTTTATGTATTTATTTACTGAGATATCTTACAATTTGTGTTTAATTATTAGTATTACGAATTTATCTCACATTTATTTTATTATCAATTATTTCTTATAGAGACATTTTTTTTTTTTCCGCAACGTATCAGCTATATTTTACATAATTAAAAGTGCTTCCAATTACCTAATATTATATACTTCAAGTTAATTGTATATGATATTCAATCCTAATGGAATTAAAATGTTTATAATAAGATACATCCAAATATTAAAAAAATCAAATAACCGATGAAACGAATTCATTTTCAATTTCAAATTAATGATACAAAATAAATCAGCCCTCACAGGACTGTATAACATACAGTATTTAGTTTGGGTGGAATCACTCACTATCTTTAACCAATTAACTACTTATTTCAATGGTTTTATTTATTGTTGTTTTAAATGTTAATTCTTGATTTTATAGTTTTTATTAATGAGGCACCACTGGGTGGGAGGATCACATAATTTCCCTATCATAAGAATGTTTGCCAAATGAAATAATTTACTTTTTTTTTCACTTACATCATATTTATTTGGAATATACTTATGTTTCAGAGAGATGTAAACGGGGACTGCCTCGCTGGATACTTCTTCAGGGAAGTAAACGGTACTACGCTAGTCATTGATAAAAGAATAGACGTCAGCTCATGCACTAACAGATACCAGATATATTCAATAGTTCCCATGACTCCTTACGTATTTCAGAAGGTAACGAACGCTCAACGTAATGAACTATGGTATCCATAATGCAGTTTTACATTTATAACACTGTTTGTTAATATTTTATTTCTGACCCTACTCAAGCAGTTTGTATACCTAATCAACCTTTGTTCCTTACACTTTCCTCAGTTGTAGAACAAGGTTCTAGCGTTTCCACTATATTTTTAATTTCCCATATAAATCAGCTTCTTGAATCAATCCATCACTGCTCCTACCACCTTTATGCTAAGACATACAGAATCATTTAACCTTTCCTTCTTCCGAGTCATTATTGGCGCTTACCAAGATCCAGGAAGACCTAGATAGGATCTGTGCTTGGGCCAATCTGAACAAATTAAGTCTAAACGCTACCAAACGGCAATTATTATTGAATCCTATCCCCTCCTTACACCTGTACCTTCTCTTCCTACCTTAATCCTAAATGAACAACCTATCATGTTCAGTTCACCTCCGTAAAAAACTTGGGTATCTATATTGACCGAAATTTTGGAAACAACACATTTCCCGAACTTCCCGAGGTCAATAAGTACTTTCAAGTTATTCAATCGTTACCGCCATCTTCTCTCACAGTTGACCCGTAAGCATCTCGTTTCCTCACTCATTTCCCCCCACTGTCTGTGTGGTGTACGGTGGCCTCTCGACGGTGCTAGAAAAACGAGCGAAATGCATCCCGAAGTGTTTTAAAGATTTGTCTTTGGCACTTCGAAGCGGTCTTTATGGCAAATCAAAGTGACTTTTCCCCCAAACCCGTAACAAATATTTCCTCGGAACATTCCTATACCAAACTTTCAACTCCCAGAACCCTCCCTATATATACGATCTTCTTCGGTTCAAACCATCAACCCATTCACAAGAAACTAGATTCCGAAATTCCGACCTTTATATCCCCTCCAACAGAACTAAAACATATGAACGTTCCTTTCCAGGCCCGTTCCACCAGTTTTTGGAATTCTCTCCCTTCAAACATCCGTCAAGCAACATCCCTTACCACTTTCAATTATCTTCTGTTTGATTATCTCCTCATTTCCCATAATCACGCTATCTGACAATAACAATTGTACTGTTAGGTGGTAGTAAATATTTTTAGTTTTTTATATCTCAATTTTTTTTCTTTAGTTTAATCATAAGTGTTAAATTGCATTTAATTATATTGTCACCGAAGGTGTTTTTTATTTCTTATCATTGTTCTTTTTCCATGTTAAATTTTTTTTTCCTCATTAATGTTATATCTTGGCTAGATGTAGATGTTATGTTATGTCAAATTTTATGTTATTATTAAGGGACTTAGTCCTAGAGTAAAGTTTTTTTTTTTCTTCTTCTTAACATCACTTAAAATAACATATGCTTCCAATAATCAACTGTTTTAGAAATACCACAAGTGGACCCCAATGAATTCATCCCTTTTCTGCAGCCAGCACATTGACCATAAGATATTGACTAAAATTACTTGCCTCGAACGACACGAGTATCAGCCATTCTACAACCAGAGCAACGGGGCCAAGACGGCAGCTAGGAGCAAGATCGTAATGATTTCTGAAACACCGACAGCACCTCAAGATCAAAATATGATAGACAATATAGGTAAAAATACTTTCGGTACTTGAATTCCATGAGAGTGTTCTCTCCCCTTACAATTCTATAATAAACTCCATAAATTCCTAGTATCCTCACTCTGACTAGGATTCTAAAAAAAAAAAAAAAACCTTACCACTTATAAATATTTGAGGGCTTACGTTTCAAGATACGTAGAGTCCAAAAAACGAATAAAAAAATATCCTTATATTCACGGTTTTCTTCGAAACTACTGGACCAAATTTTTTTGAAACTAGGCACAAAAACACTACCGCATCCAACGATGATCCTAAAATCTAGACGTTGATATCAGCCGATTAGTTTTAAAATTGCGGCCGATTAAAAGTTATTTAAATCAATAACTCACTTATTTTTCAAGTCAGACAAAAAATTTAATATAGTTTTTTTTTACCAGAAAACCCCGAAAAATTATTTAAAAAAGTGAAAAAAAAAGAAATTGAAATTTCGCTCATAAATACGCCCTTAATTCAGTTATTTTTGAAGATAGAAAAAATATGTATAGAGTTTTAGAATCAGTAGACGGCTATTAATTATAGAACAGAAAAAAAGAAAATGAACAAATTGAAATTTTACCTATACACACGCCTTTAACTCAGTTATTTTTGTATATAAAATATAAATAAATAAATATCAATTTCCCACAATACGACAAAAGAATTATTAAATTGGTTGAGAAATAGCAGAGACATAGCGTTTTGAAATTAATAGTGATGATAGACTATTTTCCTTTGAATTATTTATTGCTTTTCATATTAGTTAACTGTCTATAAATAGCTTTATAAACAGCTATACCCTAATATTATAGTTATTTGGAAATAATAAACCATTATGAAATAATTTTCAACTTTTAAGATTTTTCTTGAGTACCTCTGGTCGCTCTCATATATCTACTTCTATGACGATTTCAATAGGTTATCCCCCTCCATTCCAAGACAATATTCCCTTGGATCGTTCCTCTATAAAATCATTAGCTTTCACTATCCTTTTTATGTCTACCAACTCCCACATTCAAATCCTCAATCCTACGAAGTAGAGCTGTCGGGCTCTACTAAACCATCGAACTCATCTCCAATCCTTACTAACTAAAACGCTCATTTCTCCTTACTTTGTAACAAATAAACTCATCCATGAAGACCTTTATGTTCCATATGTTGCTGATTTGGTCAGAATCAGGAACCATTTCTTTCATGACAAACTTCATTCCCATTCTAACAACCCACTGGTTTCAATCCTTGTTTCCTCTTCAATCCCTCCTCCGAGGCGTAATATAAGATGTCCCCGAGACCTTCTACCTACTACTTGTATCATGCCTTTTTATAGTTATAATTACATTTACATATATAATTAATAAAATTGTAAATTGCAATAAAAATATTAAAAAATGAATCCTCCGTCCATTCTCAGAAAACAGCATCCCCTTTTTAAAACTCTACACCCTTTTCATTAGCACCGAAAAATATGAGCGCTCCTTTATAGTCTGATCCACTGTTTTCTAGAATACTTTCCCGTCAAACATCCAGCATGCTCCTTTCCTATCCTCATTTGAATTCCTCCTCTTTAAATACCTTCTTGCTTCTTAATCACATGTAAGCTGATTTGATTATACCAATTAATGTGAGATTTTACCCCTTACTTTAATTTTTATAATAAATTATTTATTTTTTTTATAACAAGTGCCTAAAAGAGTCATTGTGTCTCTTTTTATTTATTTTTTTTTCTTCTCTCTTTCAGTCATTTACACGTAATTGTATACATGTAATCATAAATAATTTAATTCAGTTAAATTTCTATTTTTTGAAAACGTTTTATTCTTAGGGTAACTTATCCTGGAATAAAGTTTCTTGTTTTATTATATTCCATCTAAGAAATAATTAAGGCACAATTGTAAACAATAATGTTTTTGAAAAATCTTATTAGCAAAAAAATATGTTTCAGGACTTGTTGCCATTCGAGACAACTTATTATTTGACCATCGAAGAGCCTTGAAAACCAATAATGACAACCTTATCATGTGCAAGAAGCTTCTGGTGTCCCTTTGTGATATAAATACGGTAAAATGTTATTTAATGAAGCCTATGTTAATTAATTTTAATGTTATATGTCCTATTAATTACCATTCAATAAGGTTCTTCTAATATTATGGATTCAATTTATTTCTGCAGATGGAATTTCAACCGAAATATACTGAATATTTTACCAAGTTTATACATGTGGCAAGAGATTTGTCGTTGCCAACGCTGAGCCAACTTTTTTACGAATCAAACTACATATGTGATTCTGGAAGGTATGTAGCTAATAAAAGTTAAATAAAAAAAAAAATAAAAGTAAAGTATGTTTAAGAGTATAAGATAAGAAGAGAGCTTTTTTTTTATATATTAAAACAAAAAACCTGTACATCTACAACCCATGAAAAGTGAAATGGGGTCAGTACATACAGGTATAGAGATTCCTACTGCTTCTAGGCAACGGTGGTGCAATGAGGTGATTAGACCGAGATCACATTCAGCCTCAGTTTTTTTAGGTACCCACTTTATAGAGGTTAGGTCTTTCCCAGGAGGGTCTCAATACCCTCTATCCACTAGACCTGGCCTCTCCCCTTTAAAGACCAGACCGGAATTTCTTTAGCAGATTGTATATAGATATGACGGTGTGTATGATGTCTTTAAAATATTTATCGAGATATATTACAATTTGTTCCATATGAACAATTGTAATTATGATCTGAGACGACATTCATATCATATTTACAGAAAAACAATGTTAAAGTAAAAAACATAAAAATATAAAATAAATAATACATATAAAAGAACAAAATCTATAATTAGAATAAATACAAAGTTAAGAAATAAATTAACATCATATCTATATGCAATATTAACAATTTGCTAAAGAAACCCCGGATGGGCTTTTCCATCCACTTGTGGGGCAGAATCCAGGAGATCCCAGCGCCTCTCTCACAGATGCGTAACTGATCTGAGCCAGTAGAAGCTGAGTGAAAGAACAGATCTATGCTATAATTCTCACGATGAGAACGTTATAAAATGCACAAGAGCTTAGGTGACAATCCAGATTTCTTCGTAACCTAAACCTCTTCTTATTAACTTCTTAACCTCATTTTTATTTCTACCTCGTAATTGCTATGCATTAATATTTATTATTATTTACAGGACGCACATGCTTGACGCCTTACCTTACATCAGAAGCAGGGCTTCGACAAAGATTATGACAGATATCATCACAGACGGGAATACAAACAATGCCACCATTAATGAATGGCTGTTCATAATGGCATTTGTCCCTAGGTATGTAATAGATGCGTTCATTTTTTTATAGTATTCAGGGCAACTCAAATACTTTGTTTACATCATGGAGAAGTTGGTCGGAGGTGAAGACACACTTATTTAATTTAAAACTTATTTTGTTTGTGTGCGACGTTTCGGCCTACGTAGTGGGCCTTCACTGGTGCTAAGAAAAATAACATAACAAACAACCAACACAATTAAAAGAAACATAACAATAGTTAAATAAGGAGATGGAAGTAATAAAATATGGGAACATACAGTAATATAATATGATAATTTTGGTATGAAAGTATTTTAAGATAATAGTCAGAAGCCAATAAATAAATTAAAGTTATGCAAATCAGATAAATAATATAATAATATATATATTAAATGATATATATATATATATTCGAATTATTAAATTGAAATTTTTTTAAGTAATATAATGTTTAACGTACAATCATATATGGGAAGGGGGGGGGGGCTATATAACAGAATATAATACGGATAAAAGAAGAGAGAGAAATAAATAAAAGGTAATAAGAAAAGTTTGAAAAGAAGTCAAAACAATAACATTTCGTTCACACTTCTCTTTTCATATCAAAATTATCATATGTTATTACTGTTTGTTCCCATACTTTATTATGGATATCTTTCCATTGCATTATTAACTTATTATTTTTTTAAAATTGAATTGGTTGTTATCTTGTTTTTTTAGTGCCGATGAAAGCCCAAAATTAGGCCGAAACGTCGGTACACAAATAAAAAAAGTCCTTCTTATAAGTATGTCTTCACCTCGACCATTAATACCAACCTCTCATTAATATGTTTTCTTGATGACCCGGAACACCAACCAACTTCTCCAATAAAGAATTTTAATAGTCAGCAATAATTCCATTAATATTTTGTTTCACATTCAAAAAACATTTTCCCTATGATATATAAGATAAACGATTAAATTATTTTCTCAATCATGCTGTTCCCTAGACCTGATGCTGAAACGATAGATGCTGTATCGAAATTAGTGCTATCAGAAAACTGGACACCTCAAGCTGCGCTTACAGTAACGACTATGATCCACAATTTTTGCCAAAGGAGTAAGAAAATGCGAAAAACAGGGTCGGTCGTTAAAGTTATGGAAAAACTTGAAGATATCACTAGTCAATCCTGTGAATCGAACAAACACAATGATAAGGTAAAGTATGTTTTTTTTTTTAGTTTTGTTTTTTATGATCATTGTAAAATAATATGTAACATTACTCATTTTTTGATATTGATAAATTTTATGAAGTACTTTCTGCTGAATCATAAAGGCTTGAACACAGCACACGACTTTCCCTTACTTAACTCATTACCATACATAAGCACATATTTGTGACGGGAGTGATATATATTTTTTATTAAGCTCGTCCTTAGGTACTGGTTTGAACCCTGGGCGTCACGATCCCAAGAAATTAACCTCAACCTTCTGTATCTTATTAGAATAGTTTGGTAATCTGTAAAAGAAACCGCCCATTTTGCCACAATTGGAGTGGAAAGAGCTTAAAACGCAAAGAAATATAGTTTTAAGAAAAAAAAAACTAAAATCAGAATCATTGCCTTAAATAAATACACTGAATCAAATTATTTAAATTTAAAACAATTTCGGGAAGAGGGGAGAATGGGTATTTGCTCGCAGCCTCAACCCGTTCGTTATTATGAGCCGATGAACTTTCTGTCGACATTTTTAATTCCGTTGAGGGTAAATAAATTAAATAATGATGGAGAAAACATAAAAAAATTAATATTAATTAATAAAATAGAACAAAATATACTGTTTATGTACTATCGACGATTTCTCCTACTCGCGACTTCGTTCCCTGTTCATCTGCGATGCGATTTCCTCGTTTCCTTGCGACGGCTTATCCGATTTTTGTGACAATCTATAATAATTTTCACAATGGTGATTTCCTTAAATATATGTATAACCTAATGAGCTTACGACAACAAACTTAAACAGTTCACACTTGCGAGCTAATCTTATCATATCCCACTTGTCAGGGATCCCTAAACAGCTGATCGGCCCTCAATCAAAGTCCTGTAGCACTTGCACTTACTAACCCCTAAACAAAATACACAAACATACAAAATAAAATATTGCTAACCGTTGCAAAAAAATAAAAATATTGCTATTTCAATTCCTAACAAGTGGGAATAAGATTTTACATTTAATTTATAAGACACCTTTCTGGCAACTTTTGCCGACGACACCGCCATCCTATCATCCAGTTCCAATCCTGAAACAGCATCCTTAAACCTTCAGAGACACCTTTTCCTTATCGAACAGTGGTGTAATAACTTGCGTGTAAAGGTGAACAAAGCCAAATGTAAACACATAACCTTTACTCTAAGACGAAAATCCTGTCCGCCAGTTAATTTCAACTCATTACCAATTCCTCTCTCAGATACAGTCCGGTATCTTGGCTTACTGTTAGACAAAAGATTGACTTGGAACCCACATACAAGATTTAAAAGACAAGAACTCAACCGACGATTCGGACAGCTATACCGACTACTCAACAGAATATCTGAACTTACAGTTGACAACAAATTATTATTCTACAAGACAATACTGAAGCCTATCTGGACCTACGGACTTGAACTGTGGGGGACAGCTAAACGTACTAACATTTAATCCTTTCAATCCAAAGTCCTCCGTACAATAGTAAATGATCCTTATTATGTCTCCAACTATACCTTGCACCACGACCTTAATGTTCCATTTATTTCAGACCTAATTCCATCCCAATTTTCCAAATTCCACCAGAACCTCATTCATCATCCTAATCCTCTAGCTCAATCCCTATCCAGCTCCACTCATCCATACAACCCACCTAGAAGGTTGAAACGGCAGTGGTCCCGCGACCTTTTGTAAATATATTGGAGTTCTAGCACTGGCTAGATTCTCCACTCAATGTGATGTATGTATGAGTGTGTGTATGTGTGTATAGGTATAAGTGAATTCTTGACTTTATTGTATTGATTCATTATTGTGTATATCTTTTATTGTAATTTTATGCTGTGTAAATATTGTATGAATATAGTATGTATGATATCTTTCACCACTACTATTGATGTCCAAATTGGAACAGATTGTAATTTTACTCAATAAAAATTGTTGTTCTTTAAAAAAAAAAAAATTATAAGAAAAATAAATTGGAATACTGAAACATCCAATCCAGCGCATTTTGCTCAACTGCGAGTCAATGTAATGAGTAATTATTTTACAAGTACTCTTGCTATTGACTTTAGAGCTATTAATCAGTTTCTTTTTCATGTACTTCATTCACCAATATCACAGGTCTTTTGAATGATTTAATTTATGACTATTTTAGGTTTATAGCACTCTCAAAGCTATAGGAAACGCAGGCGTCACTACGAAGACATTAAATCTAACACTTCAGGACTGCATCAAGAATCCATCGATGCCAGCCGATGTAAAAATTTTATCGATTGAAGCGCACAGGCAAGTCACTTAAAATTAAATACACACTCACAAACACATACACACATATTTATACCAATAACGTTTCTTTTATACTATAATATATATGCTCCAATTACTCATAGAAATAATCATTTTTATACACGCTTATTACATTCATTCAATGTTTCATTCATTTTAGGCGATTACCATGTGAAACTAACCGAGAATTTCTTCTCGACCTCTTTAAAAATCAGTCAGCGGAAGGTGAAGTAAGAATATCTGCCTATCTCCAAATAATGCGCTGTCCAACATATGCTATTTTAAAAGCAATCAAGAACACTTTGGAGAATGAAGAATTCAACCAGGGTACTGTTTATCGATATATCATCTTAACAAATGTATTTTTAAAAATTATTTATATTTGTTCTTAATTTGAGGATATTTCATAACATAAAATTACACCGTGGTCTTAAAGCTAGCTACTGAATTTTAAAACTCATAGAGGTTTACATTTCTTATTGTGACAAATCGTGAAAGTAATTAATAAACACATTTACAAAAGTTAAGAAAAAACAAACAAAATATGCATGTATGAAATGTTATTTAATTTTCATAAAATTAATTCTATACACCATAATTAAAATATGTAGTTTTGTTTTTGATTTCGCTACCAAGTGTGTGCGACCGACGTGTAGAATACAAGCGTTGACCGTGCCCTTTGCCAAGAACGGCTAAGCCTTCACAACCGTTCGGTATTGCGGGTATGGTGTAGCTTACGCCGTATTCTAATTCTACTAATATTATTTTAATACTAATAAGATTAATACAATGTTGTATAAACAGAAAAATTATGAATATCAATTAAGATAAAATTGAAGTATGCGAAACGAAAAATAAATATCGTTTTTGATCACTTTAAGATTGTATATAATTACAGCTAGGATTTCACACCTAAGAAAATAAATGGTAATACCTCAACATTTATCCAATGTAAAACTATAAAATTCTTTATGTAAATTTTTAACTATTTTTTATATTTTATTTTCAGTTGGTTCATTTGTGTGGAGCCATTTGAAGACGACAATGAAATCCTCTTTTCCGAATCGTGTGGAGGTACAAGCAATGCTTGAAGATGAACATTTCAACGATAAATTCGACAAAGATTTTAGAAAATATTCAAGAAATTATGAAAGTTCATTCTACCTCAATCAGTATGGAGTCGGTAAGCTATTCCTTTTACAAATTAAAGGCAAAACAGAGGATTAACACTCAAATCACATTTTTTTTTTTTTTTTTTCAGGAGGATTTATTGAAACCAACATATTGTTTTCACGGAAATCATTTATACCCAAAATAATTAATTTCAACACCACCATCAACTTGTTCGGAGAAACTTTGAATGTTTGTGAGGTAAAGGAAGGTCAAACCAGAATAAATCATTTTATAATTAAAGTTAAATCAGTTTTAATTATTTTTTTTAAAAGCTTTGTTTCAAATCAAAGAAAGAAAAAAAATACTGCATCTTTCGCTAATATTGATAAGTAAAGGATTTAAAATGTAGGAGACCTTTTAATTATGTTCTGAGTGAAAGTTTTCAAGTTATTTTGAAAAAAAAAAAAATTTAACAGGCCCTATGCAAACATATTTTATATTGTAGCTATTTTTTGGGGGGACAGGCTTTTTTATAGAACGTTTTCCAACAAATGAAATGTGTGATTGACAAACAAGTGTTATTTTAAAATGTATCTGTTTTATATACAAGGATGCAAAGATCATCTGGTATAATATGTACAATTATTATTGTTATTCTTCATTTTTTTTGTAAATTATTGTATTATTTTATGTCATGGTAAAAAGTTCAATACGCTGTTTCTTTAAAAATATTGTCACATTTTTTTTTTTTTTTTTTTTTTTTTTTTTATGTACTTCTTCATTATATGCCAAAAATTATACATAGATCATAAACTCCCTGTTTGATTTGTTGCATATAACTCACACATTTCAATATGATTTTTATTTTCCAAATATAATACTTTATTCGGCTTGTTAACAGTTGACATTCTTTATCCAAGGGATGGATGCAGTTACTGAAAAACTATTCAACAAAAATGGAATATTAAGTAAAGAACTGTTTGAAAAAGCATTGAGACTTGTTCGAATTATAAGAAATTCACCAAATCCATTACAGGCTCTTATCGATGAACTTCCATATTTTCCAGCAATCGACAATTTAAAGGTAAACCTAATGAAAACCACATAATCTAACATAATTTCTTGTAAGTAAATACATTATCATATATATATATATATATATATATATATATATATATATATATATATATATATATATATATATATATATAAATAAATTTGTTTTGCTTTTTCATTACTGATGTATTTAATAAAAGTTTTGTCAATTAATACTTCGCTGATTTTATTTTAGAACCCCGAGTCTCATGCCTTGTTTATACTGGAAATGATAAGCTAGGTGGGTGAAGGGTTGGGTTTATTTAAATGAATAGTAACACTTAAATGATCACACCTTAACCTTCCTTTGTGTTCATCTATTTTATTTCACAACCATTCACAGCTATCAACATTTCGGGGTTGTTTCCCCATTCTCAAGATATAATGTGCTTATCTAAAAGTTCATCAATTTTTTTCTTCAAATTTGATGAATTATTGGTCATATGGTTGGTGCTAATTTCCATATTTAAATTTATTTTATGAGAGAAGTTGGTTGAGGGTGCAGTCAATTCAACACACAATTAAGCGTAAACTTAATTTATTGGTGCCGACGTTTCAGCCTAAATTATAGGCCTTCTTCAGGGCTATAACAAAAACAAAAAACAAAGATAACAACCAGCAGTGGAATACAATATATAAAGGTGATAAGAAAAATAAATTGTACTAAAGATTACAAACAAAGTAAAAAAGTAGTAATGACAATTGATAAATGTAATAATTTTTTGAAGTGAATTGTAGTAATGACAATTGATAAATTTAATAATTTTTTTAAAGTGAATTGTAGTAATGACAATTGATAAATGTAATAATTCCTACAAAACAAAAACAAAAGAGGGGAAGACATTTTAATAAAAGGTGTGTTATATTTTACAGTTTTAATTAATTACCTATTTAATTAATGTGAGACGTTATAAAGTTAAACAATAAAGAAAGTGATGAAAGTAAAAAAATAGTGATGATATAGTTATGATAGCGAGAAATTATAAAGTTTAATTATAATTCTCACATTATATCTTGAGAATGGGGAAACAATCCCGAAACGTTGATAGATGTGAATGGTTGTGAAATAAAATAGATGAACACAAAGGAAGTTAAGGTGTGCTCATTTAAGTGTTAATATTAAGAAAAACTTCCAGAAAAATTAAAAAAGAAAGGAAATTAAATGAATAGGTTTTTTACTATTTTGATTACTTTTTTTAACCATCATGAGTTTTACAAACATTTAGCAAAATTATTAATGATAAAAAATTCATGACTTCATTTAGTTATCTAAATGAAATGAAAATATTCATTGCATCTGTATAATTGCATAACCTATATTAAAGTGACTTACCCTCTAACATACTAGCCAATTCCTTCTTCAATAAAGAAGGCCTCAGAGAACAGTAGTCTAGTGATCTATCAAATTAAACAAGCCCTATACTAGTTTACAGGCTTCTTCTTCTTTGTCTTCCTCTCCATGACATCAATAGTGTCAAGAAGCCTCTATCCAATGCAGCCATGCCTCTCAGTCCCTACTAAACCGCTTCTTTTCTTGGTGTGTATTGCCTCCCTCAAGCTTAGAGGCTAAAAACAATAAAATGCTACCATCAGAAATTTAGCTTTATATTATTATTACTATTAAGTGTCGAAGTATTAACAGATCTAGTTTCAAGCATCGATAACTTGAAAAATTGTCAAATAATTTACAATATCGTATAATTAATCTAATTTATGTTGAACTGATTTATCTTGTGTTCTAAAATTGAACCATGACAACTATCTGACAGGTAAATTTTTAATACCTTAATTATTCATCCCATTAGAAATAATTTGTTTCAACTCAGACAATTATAATAATTCTCATTTCACTTTTTTTGTCATAAATAACAGCATGGTCCATCACAGGTAAAATATTTTGTTTTTAAAAGAATAATTTAAAAAAATACTTTTTAGAAGAATGGTTTATTTATTAATTTGTGCATATTTTATATGTAAAAATATTACAAAGCATTGTATGGTAGTGAACTAATACTATGAAGTTATGAAAACTGGCTATCAAATTTTAATTTAACAGTATTCATGTAATTATTTTGCTATTCAATATTTTTTAGATATCTGTTTCGTTAAAAATGTTTGGTAATGAATTGAGCTATTCACAAATCGTTGGTATAGACGAATTCCTTGAAGAAGTAAAAAAACTTAATCCGATGAGGATAGTAAGGAATTTCTTCAGTGGACAGGTAAGCTAATTTAAAAAAAAATATTTACTAATAAATTGCAAATTATATTTTTATAATATTGATATGTTTTATATAAAACAGAGATGATGTTCGGTAAAATACACCAGGTATTTGGAACATTTCTTTCTTCTTCTTTTTTTTTCGTTTATTTTTTTTTTTTTTGTTAATGAAACTTTTTGTGAATGAAATAATAAAGAAAGTTAGAAAAACAAAAACTTAGAATTTCAAATAGTTTTGATACTGTAAAAAAACAACAGGGAAAACACTCAGATGCAGTTTTGATACCATGAATCAGACATATCACCATCTATTCAAACTTCATTATCATCAATCATGAGATTCGAGCATTTATTTGTATTTATTTATTTACTTTATTGCAGAGTTTATTATCATACATGATGCATATTGCTGTACCAAAAGTAGACCAGACTCTAAATCAACCTCATAAAAACATAAACATAGGATGCAATTTTTAATTTATAAATTAAAAAAAAAATATATATATATATATATATATATATTTTTTTTTTATATATATATACCTTACAGTAATTTATGTTTAGTTCTTTTATGGACAAACCCTCTTCTATTGTTTCTGGTATGATTTCCTATATTTATCTTTCTAAAATATGTTAGATTTTGTATAGTAAAGATTTTTCCTGATTATTGATTAAATGTCATAGAAAATCGTTTTTGTTTTTCTTCTCAAAAACATCTTTTAATTTATAAAGATATCATAAATATTAATTTTGCAATGTTCTAGTATGGGGTTTAATTTATATATTTCTTTAAGGCAGCAATATGATCTTTATAAATATAAGTCTCAGTTTGTAATATAATTAAGTTTTCATCAAATGATGTATGTTATATTATAATAATTCTATACCCAGAAGATAATTTTAAAATGTACATTTATATTATTCTCAATGGACTAGCTGTCCCATAATAAAAAAATTATTTCTATATCTTTCAGGAAATCAGTTTCAAAACATCTTCTATGCTAGTCGATATATCTTATGTAACGCCAATGATGATTGGTCTGCCTCTAAGGCTAAATGCGATTGGCACTGCAACGATAAAAATTGACGCAAAAGGTCTCATCAATGCAACAAAATTCTCTTCTGATAAGGAATTATTTATCAAAGGCAAACTGGTACCAAGGTATTTATTTATCAATTCCACCTTGACAGTTCCTTGTACACAAACCTTATGTTCTTTCAGGATATTTCTCAAAAAAAATTGTTACTTTCTTTTTTTACTTTTATAGCAGTATATAAAAAATTACTCTATACATAATACGTGTACATATAGAATGAATGATTTCTTCTATCTGTAATACTCATTTCCCCAGGAGGTGGCAGATTGTACTATCTCTTAATAAAATAAATATATATTTTTTTTTATTATATTTTATTGAAATTTACAACAGTATAGGAATACATCAAGTAAATATGCGGATTAAAGATAGTGTACATGAAAAACCTGAAGAGAAACTGCCCATTGGCAGCACTCTATAAATAAAAAAATAAAACTACATAATACTGCACAAAAAATTGACAATTATCATTCCTCTTATGTCCACTCTGCAGCCGCCTAGAATTCCTTACCTACTCATATTCGATATGCTTCTTCCCTTCATTCATTAAAATTCCACCTTTTCAAATGCACACTCAATATGAAATAGCAGCTCAATATCCTAATTTAATACAGTCTCTTAATTAAACACATAAAAATAGGTTACAATTTCTCATTAATAAATGAAAGGAAAAAAAAATGAAAACTTCTCCAATTTACAAAAAATAAATCTATCTAATATCAATACAGGTTTAGTTTAGTTTTATGATCACACCGCCTTATATTATTTTTGGTGTAATGTCCGATAATTCTTACAATATAATTTTTGTTTTTCATACATTTTATGAAGAATTACTTACAAAACTTGATAATATATTCTTTAATGAGTGGTTCTCCCAATTCTGAATGCATGGTTTTAATTTTAGTATTTTCCACAATTTTCACTGATTATTAAACATTTATTTAGGAGCATATGCAATTTTTCAGTTTAATTTACATATATAGGTGAATTGGTCCTAAAAAATCTTCATATAACAATAATTTATTTGATAGAGTTAATTTAGAATATCTGTTAAAATATGAATATGTAGAACACAATTCACAAATCTTAAGCCTTACTATTTACTTAATAGCGACCAACTATAAATAAACTACCACATTAATAATATATAAGTCAGTTATCCACTCACAGATTACATATGCCTCAAAAATCTGGAGTTCAACCTGCTTAACTAATACCGGAAACTAAAAATAATTAACAATTACCGAATAATTAACCTCTATACTAAAATATCCTCTATGCTCCATAGCTTGTGAATTCCTAAAATTCAACAATTTTTTCATACTCAAATTGCTTCTTACTTCAGTAAAACACTAGCTTCCAAAAACCCATTAATAAAATAAATTGGTAATTACAACACATATTTCCTCAAATGCAGCATTCATAACAGTACAAAACATGTGTTGTTAAGTTAGCATATTTAATTTTTAAAAACTATATTTTTAATTATTATCTTTGTTTCTATATGTAATTTTTTTAAATATATATTTTTCTAAAGCTGCACTAAAATTTTGATTTATTACATCAATACTTAAGCTAATGGATTACAATGTCAAAAACAAAAAAAACAAAAAAAAAACATAATTTTACTGATTTTAAGTATGCCTCATCCGAAATCACTTGTAAATTTTTTTTTCAATTTGTAAATATTTAAATGAGGTTTTTTTTTATTATTATATTAATATATAATACAAAGGTGCTTTTTGCTTTATTATACACGTAATCTGTGTGGTGAGAAAATATTGTGTTTGAGAAAATACTTTGTGTTACAGTATAGGTCTAAGCTTAAAAGCTGCCATGGAAGTGGATTCGTTCGTGGCAACGACTGGAATCAAGTTCAAGGGTACAGTATACACCTCAACAGCTCTGGAAGGGAGCTTCGTCACAGGGAAAAATCTCACATTCGTACA
Organism: Piezodorus guildinii; assembly: GCA_023052935.1. Classification (NCBI taxonomy): domain Eukaryota; kingdom Metazoa; phylum Arthropoda; class Insecta; order Hemiptera; family Pentatomidae; genus Piezodorus; species Piezodorus guildinii. The sequence goes on along the minus strand of CM041295.1, from coordinate 32,739,910 downwards.
GACCACATTCAATTTGCCGCTTGAAAAATCCGATATAGTCCATGCTGAGTGAGTTAAATAAATGCTATAAGATATGGATATTATACATTATTTCTGGCTTTACAATTGATTTTGCATCACAGGACTCACCTGATACTAATGGTGAACGATGATGAGAAAGAGTTGGCAGGAATCACTGCAGGTCGAGAGGAGAACCGAATGTGTTCTTGGTCCATCATAGACGAGACGATAGGCTTGAAGTTGTGTGCTAACACTCTGCTACCGAAGAAGGATCTGCTTCTAAAGTCCCCACTATTCCTATTCAGCGGGCCGCTTAAACTTGGAGTGACATTGGAGAAGTCTGACCCGTCTGCGAAATTATACATTGTCGAGTATAAACTGGATACAGTTAATGTAAGTAAGGATAAAGTAAGCAAATAAAACTAAAAAATGGTTTGGTTCTTTTAGGATATTTTATTTATATATTTTCAAGCATTTCAAATTCTACTGCAGACTTTGGTCTTTTTCAAAAACTCCATTGGGCAATTCATCTCCTTGTTGGAGTCCTGTATTATATCGGGAGCAGTTGGTCCCAAATTTAGTTGTCTTAAATACAAACTGTACTCTTGGCACCCAACAAGGTTGACTGTCCTTGGGGACATATCGAGCAGGTTGGGGCTTCTTCCCCACAGAAGAGATATTCATGGGAGAATTCGCAATACCCAATGATGAGGCAACATAATATAATTTCCCTCTACTTGACTTCCTTCTACTGGTGAACCACTTCACAACACTATTTTCATCTGCAGCAGTTTTAAGGGGCTTGTTTTCCAGACCTTATCCCATTTCGCCACCATTAAGATTTTTATTTGCCACACACAGTCTTCCCGAGGAGCTTGTTCAATAATCTTGACGGGAGCTGCTCGAATTAACATGGATGAGACATCTGCCTTTTCGTACCCTTTACGAAGGGACGGGACCCAAATGAAGGTTATGTCGCAGACTTGTTTAGTGGAATCCCATAAAAGATTCGAAATTTCTGGTACCGTAGCGTGCCTGGACGTTGGCCTCCTTATTGCTCATTTAGTCAGTGAGTACAGCCGTCATTTGGTAGTTAGCCACTGGATAGTAGAGCTTCCTTGACAACAGTTGCAACTTGAGTCGTTCAGTTAAGAAAAGAATTAAAATTTACATGAAACTCATATACTGTAACGTATACTATGATTGAAATATTGTTGAGTTTTGGCTACTTAGCTAATGTTTTATTGATGATTTTATATAAATATTTGTGTTTAATAATATCTCCAAATCAATTAATATATAATTTTTCTTTCTTCAGAATAAAACAGTGTTGATGTTCAAATTTGATACACCAGGATCAAATACGAAAAGAGCAATGATAGCTATGATAGATCTTGATCCGCAAACTCAAAATCTGACTTTAGCCTACAAATCCAGCTTGACACAAGTACAAGCCGAAGGTAAATTAACATTTCATTGGCATCAAATTAAATTATAATATTAGGTGTATCCATAAGTTTCTTCCGATGTTGAAGATTTTGTTGCTGTGTCATAATTGTGGAGTGCGGCCTGGTGGAATATAACACATTTGCGATTGACTAGTTTCCGTCGCAATGCTTGGTTCAATTCCGTTAGCTGTAGCAAATCTTCTAATTGTCGTGTTCCTTACGGAAGCAACTCTTAAAAAAACACACCGCGATAATTCCACCATGTGGATTTTGCTAAATCTTTTTCGGACGTTGGCCGTCCTTCCGGGTGGCATTAGGCGGCTCGTCATGTAGTTTTCCACTATCTCCTGCGCACTACATTGCCAAAGATGATCCACTTTCCATTATTGTTGGGTTAGTTTCGTGTCGGTTCAGAAAAGAGTTGCGGATTGATATTCGGTTGGTCTTTGAACGATCCAAAAAACCTACTTCTAACGTTTCCATAATTTCTAGTATCTTCTTCGAATGACGATATTACTCGAATCAATTTCCGGTGGGCCGATTGCTGCGTGGTGCATCTTCGAGGCTCTTTTCTCCGGAATGAAACATGAAAAACCATTTTTGATTAGTACGGTCTCCAAAGCTCACTTGCATTTTTTATAAATAAAAAAGCCTAATATGCCGAAAATGCATTTTTTCATTCGACATGTTCACTAAGCTTTATCACTAACAACACTAATACCAATGAAACCAAACACAATAGTTTCAAAGTGCGGACTGTGACTTTTCTGATAACTATCATTCTTGTCAGATAAGGCTAAGAGAACTGAAGATATTTTAAAAGAATTCGCACGACAAACAAAAAACATTCGAACTTATGGATCCACCCGATATACCTAAATAAAAATGCTAATTATTGAAATAAATTAGAAAACGATTTTCAATTTGACATTTTCAGGTTATTACAGAAACACAAAAGCAGAAAAACTCATCAACTTTGGCTTGGATATTAACGGGAAAAAACACATAGATATTCAAATTGGAGTTAATATTACTGAAGAAAAATATGGAAATACTTATCATCCAAGGTTATTGTTTGCTATTAATAACAAACGTATTGTTTCATTATCAGGTATTAAAAAATAGTCTTCATATTATAATAGATAGTGAAAAAAGTATGTTAAAAAAATTAAATTCAGATGTTTTTCCATGAAAATTTGAGTAAGATTATTAAAATTTGTTTAGTGTAATTCAATTCTTATGATTTTTTTTTTTCTGTTAATAATTATTCTGAAATAATTTTTGGGTACATTTTATGAAACTATTTCATTTTTTTAGGTTCCATTTCTTGGGTGAAGAAAAAAGGCTTGTCCCAATGCCATATAGAATTAGATTTTCAAACGCAACGTTTCGCTACGGTTATATCAGGTTATGGAAGACTAAGTGATGTATCGTTTGCAACAAATATCAAAATGGACTACAAATTCGGTTCTGGTACGACAGAAACTGTCAAAATAGAACTAAAACTGGACAATAGGTCAACCAAATTTCTGACAAACTACACGACACAGTTGCAACTGGAGTCTACTGCGTACCCGGAAATAAATTTCATTCTATCAGTAAAATTTCAGGTGAGTTAAGAAATTGAAATAAAAACATAATCATTCATTCATCAATAAAAATAATATAATTTCCTGTTAACTATTCATTCATTGTACACTTTTTTAAGGATTCTGGGAGTACAGGTATTATGAATTTTACACAAGTGTGTGTGTGTGTGTGTGTGTATAAGGGTATAAGAATTACGGATATCAGGAAGAATAGAGCTCCATTGTGAAGAGGATCGGATAATGAAAGATCTGTCGAAAGCTGCGGTTCGATGGGGAGTAATATACAGATCAGAAGGCCCACATACGAGTGTTGCGGAATGGATTGAGGATTTGAATAGTAAGAGATCAGAGATGTATGATGGACGGCGGGATGGGAATAACTTGATAGAGGAAAGAAACAGGAAGTACTTGTGACGGTAGGAAGGATAAAGCCACTTTAACTTCCAATAGAATCGAGTGACGGAAGTGTCTCTGGAATCCTGAAGATGAATCAGATAAAGCAATTAAATAACCTTTTTAGTTTAACTTAAGATCTCCAGAGATACTCTAAACACCGTGCAGCAATAGTCAAATTGAGGGAATATTAGGGAAGAGACCAGTAGCCTACGGGTTTCAAGTTTCAATTTACTAATAAATTTAAAAATTATCAAAGTCCTACCTCACTGACAGATACTTCAAAATAACTCACAATAGTTCCCATTCATTCATTTTATTATAGTTCCTCAAGGCAGTATCCTAGGACCATTCTTTACAAACTCTATAAAGCAGTAATCCCAATCCATCTTAACACTTTCATTTTTACGTATGCTGATGATATAGGTGAGTTCTTAGGGAATAATGATCTATTTATTGCAATACTCTTGCAATTCCACATCAGAGACCTTAAAGTATAGTGCTAGAATTAAAGAATAAAAATAAATTCTAACAAACCCTTCGGTCGTAAACCTAAGACTTCTGCCCTAGACTATTCTTTAATATTATAAAAGGCTTACTTACAAGATTATCATAAAGGCAATCTGGATGGAGTTTTACAATACAAAATGCCTCTTAAAATCCTTAAGACTCCATACCTTGTCGCAACTAAACTTATCCGTATTGATCTTAACATTCAATATGCTGGCCCGAACCATTCCCTACCTTTTATCAACTCCATTTCCTCGTTAACCTACTAGTTTCAATCATTGCTCCCTCTTAGATCACTGATAATAATCTGAAGCATCTGAGAAGATTATCGCGAATCATTCTGATTTAAAATATGTTTTAGAGGGTTGCTAAGGGATAGTTTATACATGTATATCGATTCTATAGTTTATTGTATATTCACATTTACTTGTTGTATATATTTTAATATAGCCGCTAATGTCAACACATATATTTTTTTTTTTTAATTTAGAATTAAGTGAGTAAAAATACACCACCCATTAAAATTCACATTTTATAGCACTATGCACATCTTACCTTTATTTATTTATTTTTTTTTTTTTGTTTAGAAAGCCCAAAGTCATGTTGATTGTCGACTTAACATGCTGACAAATCCATACGTTAAAGATGACTCTCAAAAACTGAGAATTCGTTGGGATTATCAGCAGTTTAAGGCATTTGCTATAAACAAAATGAATACTTCATTGGAAATCGTTAAGCCCAACAGTGGCATCGACGTTAAACTGGGATTCATTAAGCAAAATACACCAAACAATTCCACTTCAAAAGTGATTGTTAGATACGCAACAGGCAAGTTCTAGATCGTATTTATTTCAGCATATTAGATTTTAATCCAAAAAACTTTCTAATATTACATCTTTTTTTCTATACCCTATATTTTTTTCTTTACTTTTCTATACCCTCTGACAAGACGGGGATCCCAATTGTTTCTCACTGATTTTGTTGAATTTTGTTTATAAAACTAAATATTAAACGATTAGACTCTAAAAACATGGCCAACGCTCCCCAGGAGTCGCGTAAAAAAATGGGAAAGTTTGCGCACGAAAAACACATTTTATTTAATATCTCTGGTTCTAGTGAAGATAGAAAAATAATTTTGGTATCAAAATTACCGTATTTTAATGTGGAATAATTAAAAAATAATACATTAAAATAGTTAAATTTTGTGCTTGGTAATCACCCTAAACATATATAAATAATCTCATCTAAACAGTACTTTTAATAAGGTTTCTTAAAAACAGTGTTCAGATTAAGATTCCTGTTGGGGAGAGGGGCGACAGCACACTCGCTCGCAGCCTCAACCCGAACGTTAAATATGAGTCGCCGAATCCCTGATATTTATTTAGGTTTCGTTATGGGTTTAATATTGTAACTAACTTTGTCCAATACATATATTGAGAGGAAAAAAATACAAATGAAACAAATAAAATTAACTTCCTGAGAAACGTAAAGAGTACTTAGGGTCATGAGGACGATTGCAAGATGATGATGGCGAGCGATGATGGCGACAGCTACGAAGGCGACAGCGAAGTGGGCGACCAGTCTCTCCCGTAACTCAGAGCACTCTCATTCCCGAGCGGTCACTATCACTTAATCCCTATTTAATAAACACAGCCCCCCTTGCGTCTCAACTTAATATTAACGAAATATCTCTATAAGAGAAATTATAAATTAGTTTCCCAATTCTTAACAATTCCTTTTTAAGAGTGAGGAATGCAGTTTTTAAGAAATCTTATTTAAAGTATCTAATTATATTATGCAGTGATAATAAATAAACATCCAGTTGGTAAAAACCTTTTGTATAATTATACATTTTAGCCTACTAGCAATTGATTGTTTGGTGTGAAACATTATTCCACTTAAGCATTTATTGTTTCTCGAGGCCATTTTCATTTTGAATATAGTATTTCCTGATTTTCCTTTTAAGTAGGGACCATAAATAGTTAATTAAATTTGAAAGAAATGATGTAAGAGGGATATCGAGAACTTTTTAAAAATTTAACAGTGACTAAATCTGAATAGATAACGTATATTAGATTAGGTTTCCTTTTTAGGAGTGAGGAATTCAGTTTTTAAGAAACCTTATTAAAAAAAGTACCTAATACTGACGTGATGAATTAGGGTTATTACCAAGCCTTAAACATAAATATTTTAATTGCTTATTTTATTTTTTTTTTATTATTCCATTTTGGAATGGGGTAATTTTGACACCAAACTTATTTTTCTACCTTCTCTAGAATCGGAGATATTAAATAAAATGTGTTTTTCACACGTAAAATTTCCTACTTTTTTACGCGATTCCTGAGGAGCTTTGGCCCTTAATATTGTGCCGAGTCTAATGGTTTAATATCTTTTACCTAAAAATATTTCATAAAAATCGGTAAGACAGATTTTGGATCCTCTCCAATGAGTAGAATTTGAAATCTTTAGAATTTATAAATTCAACTAACCCATTTTGTAAGACTCTATCTTTAATTAATTGACGAGCCACTGTCCAGAAAGTTTTTATCTGGACATAGATGGATCGTTGTTATTTCGGCTAAAATGTCAGATTCATAACGCTGATTTAATAATTTAAAACATTATTTTTCAGGTAAAGAGATTATTTTGACATTCGATTTAAACATACCTCATGGATCTTTGTTCTATTTTGAAAACAAAATAAGAGTGTTACTTACGCCGTCCAAGGAACAAATGTCTGTATGCGTGAAGATATTTGAAAAATCTCCAAACGATTACGATGTATGAAACAATGACGAACCTTTATTTATTTTGTTTATTACTATTATTATTAATTTTGATTTATTCATTTCATTTTAAAATTTACGTTTCTAGGTAGAATTTGCTGGCGTTTGGTTCAGTGGGCACAATTTGACTGTCCGAGGGATGTTTCAAGACCAATCTGATCCGTACGTGACCAGTTATAATTTCAAAATTTTGGCTAGATCTCAAATTTTCAACGATCTCCTGCTATCAGGAAAATATCTCAACAGGGAAGAAGAAATCAAAACGGATCTTCAGGTAAGTTTTATGTCCATAAATATTTTCATAACATCTTAAAGTCTTCATTCTTGATAAAGAATGAAACAATGAACTGTAAAAAAGAAAAATATTTTTACTGATATATATATAACTTAATCAAACATTTCAGGCTGAGCACAACAACATAAATTATGGTTTAGGATTCCGCCATCTTTCTGAAATTATTGGAGTGTATGAAACCTTTGCTGAAATAAAGTATGACTCTGCCATTTATTCATTTACTAACTTCTTGGATCTTCTCAAAAGGAGAACGGTCTTAGAGCTTCATCTCGACCAGTAAGTAGATTTTATAAACATGACATTTTATTTATTATAAATTTCTATACAGAAGGCTATTAAAATGAGAATCGTCATTTATTCCGTGGGTCTACTATGAAAAAAAATTGAAACCGCCTAGCCCGGATTTCAACCTAAACACTCTATTTTGACTAACTAATGATGTTTAATGGAATTGTACCAAAGATGACATCTCAGAATAAAAATTTAAATCATGTTGATGGTTTACTTTTATAACTCGATCCGATGTCCGCAATCCTAATGTTTTTAATTTCCGAAATGTCACCAGTGAACTGTTTTAATTTTAAACATAATAAATTACTTCTTGGAAAGTCAAAATTGCTCATCTTTTTATTAGTGAAACACTGGGGAATAATGAAATTTAACAAATATACCTCCTCAACCCTGGAAGGTTTTGGGTCAATATATTTAGAGGTTTTAGACCAAATGAGGTGAATAAGCCAGGTTTTTTACCCATTTTATAGAGACTTGGTGGGTCCAAGCCCCAGGGTCCCCCCACGGGTGTAATAATCGAATAAATAATATTCTACCACAACCGAGATTCGAACCCGGGACCTGAAGAACAAAAGACTAATGCTCTACCCACTACACCACGTCGCTCTCTTGGAAATTGCTCAGATTAAATTTAAAAAAAAAATCTGGTGCGCATCTTACCTCCGTGGTTATAATCTATTTAAGAATTTCTAAAAACTTGAACATCAAGAGATGAAAATAAATTGTTGAATTTTAATAGAAACATGTGTTATATGAATATCTATTATATTATTATCAACGGCAATCAGTTTGTTTTATTAGCTTTTCATCACCCTCCGTTAACTTTTAGAATTTTGTGTATATGATAGTATTTTTTTCTGAAATCTTTAGCTTTCCAACGATATATTATAAATCTATATTTCTGTTTTAATTTAAAAAAAAAAAAATCGCTTAAAAAATATGTTTGTACTTTTCTCCTTCAGTTGCATATCAAATTTGCTCAACTTGCATATTTAGCCGTTATTTATCAATTCTAATAAGATGATGCAGTTCTGCGCTTGCGCTAGATCATTAACATACGTCGTTATATCGTCTCTCCTTTATGAACGGTTTTTAGTGTGTAATAATTGTTTTTATTACATATAAACAATTAGTGATTGTGCAACAACATTCGTTGTCAACAATGGACTAATCCTGGACTCGTAAGTAGTAATATTTACGAGTACTTAGTTGTCATATGAAGTAGAGCTGAGAAGCCTTATCTTTTTCGCCATGTTGCGATTCCCACTCAGCTTCCTCAGCTTGCCAGTCTTCCACTGACCCCTGGAGAGGCCACGTCGCGCTCCGGACGACAAGGTCAAGGTCGCGGGGACGTATTTTTTTTTTTATTTTTTTTTTTTTATCTATCAATGAGATACTATCACCAAGTCATGGCGGGAAAGGCAAGCATTAAACGCTCCAGGTCAGCTGGCTCTTCTGCTTCTCCGGTCAAGCAAAGGCAAAGACGTAATAACAAACGCCCTACGCCCCCCTCATCAGCTGCAACCACAACCCGGGACTTCAACGCAAGGGATGACTGAGGAATCTCCCTTTTTTACTCCTAACCCCTACCAAGTACTCCATATCGAGAAAGAGGTCATGGAATCAGAATCTACACCGAGAGATCCCCGCCCTCCTCCCATATTTGTTAAAAATATAAGAAATTTCCAACTCCTATGCACCCAATTAAATAAAATCATTGATAGCTAAAGCTACACATGTCTAACGCGTATCAATGACACAAAAATATCACCTGATTCAGCTGATGCGTACCGCAAAATAGTAAAATATCTAAGTGAAACAAAAGCTGATTTTCACACGTATCAGCTAAGAGAGGAGAGGGCATTACGGGTGGTAATAAGAAATTTACACCCCTCTACACAAGCCGAGGAAATAAAGGAAAAACTGACGTCTCTTGGGTTCAAAGTGCGTCAGATAACTAATGTCATGAAAGATAATATAGAAGAAACAGGTGACAGGAGTAAAATTTCTTTACCTCTATTCTTTGTGGACTTAGAGCCGTCTCCGGGAATAGAAAAAATTTATGAAGTTGAAAAACTCTATTACACGAGAGTAAAAATTGAAAAGCCTTATGTAAAAGAGAATGAGAATGACTCTCACCGAATATATCTTAGCGAAGAGATGTCTCCAATGAACAAGCGTCTATACTGGCTCGCCAGGCAGAAGAGGTTAGAGAAAAGAATTAAGTACGTGTGGTTTGCTTCCGGCAGAGTGCGTTGCCGTAAAGAAGATGGCAACCCTGTCGTCTTCATCGACAAAGCTCAGGACCTAGACGTGTCCAAACACCTGACCTATGGGCACCCGTCTACCCAACGGCTATGAACCGGAAATGACCACTGGATCTACGGAAATACTTTGTTTTTTAAGACTTATTTTTTTTAATTTTATGTTTCTTATTCAATTATTTTGTTTTTTTAACAGATGTTATATTATTCTTTTCAATTGTTTCACTACAGAGGCTTTTTTTATTATTTTCAGTTTATATGCAGTTGATTGTTTATCGTATTATTGCTCCAGTGTCTTCCCTTTCAATCTGTTTACTTTTCCACCACCTTTCCCGGATGTCTAATGCCCTAATCACCTGTCATGTTAACGCCCAGTCCTTACCCGCCCATTTTGACGAATTTTTCCAATACTTTACCGATAACTTCTACCACATAATAGCAGTTTCCGAAACCTGGTTAAAACCTTACATCCCTTCCTCTTCCGTTTCCCTTCCTGATCATTCCCTAATTCGCCATGACCGGGTTGGCCGGACTGGTGGTGGTGTAGGTCTTTATGTCCACAATAGCCTAAAATCCAATGTCTTAGAGATCTCTTCTGCTTCCGAATATCCTCATATTGAATTCCTTTTCGTCGAAATCTCCTACAATGCAAACCCTCTCCTCTATGCTGTGGTGTACCGACCCCCTTTAGTACCTTTTGATCCATCCTTTGAATCTGTCCTTTACAACTACATCCCTCTGTATAATAATATCATTATATGCGGTGATTTTAACACCAACCTCCTTTCTGACTCCTATGATAGACATTACCTTGATAACCTCTTCTTCTCTCTTCATCTGTTCATCGTTCCATATGCTCCAACTCATCACACTCATCATTCCGACACTTGGCTTGACCTAAATATCATAGATTCCGAGCGAAACCTTCTTTCCGCTTCTCAAGTGCCTGTTCCCTTCCTATCATCTCACGATCTTATCCAAATTTCATACAATTTCCAAACTTCAGCGTTCCTTCCCAAAACATCAACTTTCCGAAACCTAGATAATCTCACCCGAGACAATATTTTACTCGACCTAGAATCCATGAATTGGAATACAATTTATACCTGTTCAACTATTGACCCAATGGTTGACATTCTCACTTCCAATCTCCTCAGTATCCTAGACAAACATGCTCCTCTCAAAACCTGTACCTTTCGTCGCCGTCCCGCTCCTTGGATGAATCCAGAAATAAAAGACTTACAAAAGAGGCGTGAGGCAGCCCGCAGACGCTTTAGACGTACACGACTAACAGAGGACTATCAAGCGTACAGGGCACTCCGCAATCTTACTCAGGCGACAATCAGATAGGCAAAAACAAATTACTTTCACGCAGCCTTCTCCTCTACTCCTGATTCCAAGTCAAAATGGCAACTCCTCCGCAAACTCTCACCCTGCAAATCATCTTCTTTACCAGTCTCTCAAGTCTCACCCGATGAATTAAATTCTTATTTCTCATCCACCTCCTCTGATACTTCTACACTCTCCTCCCGAGTTTTCAACAATCCCATCATTTAATCCTGATAATTTTTATTTTTCCGATAACTCCCCTACTGACCTTATATCCTCTATTATGAAATCCCATACCAACTCCATAGGATTTGATGGAATACCAGTAAAATTGCTAAAACTATGCCTACCCGACATACTACCAGTTCTTCTCTTCATATATAATTTTTCCCTTCAAAATTCCGTATACCCTACTACTTGGAAAAAAGCAATAGTTCATCCTATAAATAAAACCTCTAACCCTATATCCCCTAAAGACTATCGCCCAATTTCCATCCTATCTAACCTTTCCAAACCTTTAGAAAGAATAGTCCAGTCACAATTGTCTAACTTCCTCGAAAAGTACAAACTTCTTGATCCTCTCCAATCTGGTTTCCGACCCGGCTTTTCCACACAATCCGCCCTCCTCAAAATCACTAGTGACATACATACTGCCATAGACGAAAAGAAACTGACAGTACTAATACTTCTAGACTTCTCAAAAGCTTTTGACTCACTTGATCACTCTATCCTTTTTTCCAAGCTACAGTCTCTATCCTTCTCCAACAGCACTATACATTGGTTTAAATCATTTCTCACTAATAGGACTCAAGCTGTAACCATTCCTAACCATCCTCTATCTTCCTTCCTTGGTCTCTCGGCAGGTGTGGCCCAGGGTTCAAGCATATCTCCTCTCCTTTTTAATTCCTATATCAATGATCTTCCCAATTCCATCCATCACTGCTCCCACCACTTATACGCTGACGATTTCCAGATCTACTTATCCTTCTCTCCCTCCGAGTGTCTAGTAGCATTTGCCAATATTCAGGAAGACCTAGATAGAATCTGTGCCTGGGCAACCCTAAATAAATTAAGGCTAAATGCTATGAAAACTCAAGCCATTGTTATAGGTTCAAATTCCCTCCTCAGATCCCATACTACATTTCCAACTCTAACCCTTAATAACCACCCAATCACCTTCACTTCCTCTGTCAAAAACCTGGGGATTACCATTGACCAAACCCTCTCCTGGAAACCCCATATTGCCCAAATATCCCGTAGAACAATAAGTACCCTTAAATTTATCCATCGCTCCCGCCATCTTCTTCCGCGATCCACCCGCAAGCTCCTTGTCTCCTCACTTATTTTCCCCCACTTTGACTACTGCTGTATGGTATATGGTGGACTCTCCATTGCGCTCGAGGACAGGCTTAAGCGAATTATGAACATATTTTTAAGATTTGTCCTCGGCACACCGAAGAGGTCTCATGTGACCCATTTATACAGCGAGTTAAAGTGGCTAAATATTCTGTTAAATTTACTAGTAGCTTATTTTTCTCTTCCACATTCCAACCTGTGATTATGATATAAACTTAGATTTTAAATTTTTGCCAGGTATCGTGACGTCCACATATCTGTTCACGGAGTAACAAATAAAACCATTTTGGACGCTGGGCTGGATGTGAAATGGGACGCCAACAGAGATCCCTCGCAGAAGCTTACCGCTATACTATTGTCAAATTCTTATGGAAATCTGAATTATGATGGAAAGTGCATAATTGAATATCCAGGACGCTTGATAACGTCATATTTCAACATGGAACATAAACGTAAGTACAAAAAGACTTTTTATTTTTATTAATTTATTATAATAATCACATATTACTTTCTAGTAATTTATTGTTGTATTTTTTTAATCAATTATCTAAATTAACACTCACTAAGTTCATAATAACCTAGAAGTTGATTGCCCAAAAAAAACAGTAACCTATAATTTATCTAAATAACAGATGAATATAAAGAAATAAAATAACACATCAACGCTTAAATGTCGTCAAATATTCGATCTAACAGCAACGCTAACAGGGCTAATGTGTCCAACTTTTTTTTTTTTATCTTTTTTTTTTTAAGATACAAAAAAACTTACTCAACACACACAAACAAAATCACAAAAATGAAGCTGCGATTGAGAAAATTTTAACGAATTACATTGAATTTCTATGGAAACATTTATTATAGATTAAATGATATAATAACATAATTTATCATCTAAAACAATCAATTAATTTTGTCCGATTTTCATCTCCCTACATTACCTTATACAACTTTCTACGTTAGATAACATTTTTTTTATATTTAACTTTCCAGCGGTATATTATACATCCGTTATATTTATATTACCATTCTTATTTGCGTCGAAGAAAAATTAACCTGAAAAAATATTACGAACCAACAGAATTAAAGAAAGTTCAGAGGAAGAAATTTTGAAAATTTGCCATTTAAGCCATGTCGAACTATTTCAATCACTAGAAAACTTATGTGAAATTAAAGCTCAAATAATTTTACAATAAAATAGTGAGTTTAATTAAATCGTACGAGGCGTTTTTGTGTAAATATTATATAAATACTAAATGCATGGTATAAAGTATTATTTCTAGTGACTCAATTTTGGTATAAAAGTTTATATAACATCCCAGTCAAATAATTGTCTTGAATACGAAATTTCAATCGTGTTTTTGAGTTAGACTTACCACATACATACTGACCTTTCTGCGGGACTTGGTCGCTTGGACTCAGAGGCCCCTTAAAACAGGTATTTCCGTTGAAAACCGGAATTTAAAAAAATTCACGATCGCAATGCTTTCCCTTATTACATATTTCACATTTAGATAAGGGAAAGTAAAATATGCATTATTAGAAAATAGTAATAAATAATTAATATATTATAACTGCTATTTTACCAAAAAAAAAATGGCTGTTGGGGATCCTTACTGACTTAAAATTTATTAATTATATTTTCTTTTATCAATTTCAGTTGTGGATTACTCTTTATTTGCAAAAGTTCAATGGAGTCAAAAGGACCTTATCGTTTCGGTGTTTAAAGGAATTTACGATATGGATGAAAACAGATTCGCTCAAATAGAAGGCAAAGTAGAAACACCATTTACCAATTGGGAACATACATCTGTAGCTTATCAGTAAGTAATGCATTACTATATACATATAATCTTGTTATAATAAGGAGTTCAACCAATGTAATGCCATCAATTAATATGGTGCATTTAAAAGAATATATAATAACATAGTTACTATACATAAAGTAACCAAGAAAAAATTATTAACAATCCTTTTCTTCTGTACTAATTATTCCTAGGTGGTACCATATAAATTGTCCAATATGTAATACAACAATAAAATATTTGGTTATAACATGTACAAATCATTTAATTGGGTGTATAGAAAAAAATGAACGCTTTTAACCAAATATTTGTATTATTATTTCTTTAATACAATTATTGGGTTGTGTCACATGAAATGTCCGTTTTCAAGGTAAAGGATTTTTACTAAATATACGATATGAAAACAAGATAATTTTTTTCCCAAGTATTTACCTTCTTTTTATACACATTTTTCCCAACGTGACACCAACTTTTTTATCCCCGAACTGTAAAACTCTGAGCTTTGAAATGAAACCAAATCTGAAAACGCACTGTTACACTTGATCATCATTTTCAAAAAGTTTTCCTTTGACGAAGTTGTCTAAATTCCTGATCAGGTGGTAATCTGTTGGAGACAAGTAGGGTGAATATGGTGGGTGCGGAAGAACTTCCAGCCCAGTTCTTTCAATTTTTGCACGGTATGTTTGAAACATGGGGTCTTGCTGCCGCTCAGTGAGATCATGAGGTACCCATGTATCGAGCTTTTTTACTTTCCCAATACACTTTAAATGTCTGGAAACGGTAGATGCACTTGCATTTAGTTGTGCTGAGATTCCTTTAACTGTTTGGTAGGGGTTTCCTTCTACTGTATGTTTGAGGACATCGTTGTCTATTACGGACGGAGGTCTTCCTCGGGACAAGTTTTCCAAGTCGGTATCCCCTAGCAACTGAAAACTTAGCAAACCAACGGCGAATGGTCCGTTCATTGATACTCTCTTTCCCAAACGCCTTGCAAATATTTCTAGAGGCCTCAGCTAAACTCGTACAAAAATATTACTCGAAAATCACGTGTTTCCATGTTCATATTTGAAGGTATACTAAAAAGTGGGTAATTGAATGGGAAGCTAATGTTTATAATACAAAGGTAGAGGATTAGTTACTGTTTACTTTAAATATGTAAACATTCGGAAGAAAACAACAGAGACCTGCAAAATTCTTTATGTATTTCAGAAACTATAAAAACGGACATTTCAGGTGAAATAACCCAATAATACTCAAAATATAGTCCATTGTTATCAACCGCCATTAGCCATCTGTTAGCCCATTGCTCGATACCACGCTGATGCCATTCTTTGGGATGGCGGACAAAGAGGTCCTGGATAGAAACAATTAGTAATATGATGGCGCGAGCTCTTGGCTATTGGTGGATGAGGCAGGTTCGAACCACAAAGTTCTTTAAACTTCTTTAGTTCGACGAGAAGTGTGATGACGGTTATTACCAATATGTATTAAACTCATTTTCGGTCAATCCAAGCAGTATAACGCTCTTTCCAGTTGTTAAGAGAAAAGTTCAGAACTCATAGAACATCCAGAAAGAACAAGTTCGTGATGAATAATAACACAAATTCCCTCTTGCGTTTTCAAAGTAGTTTGACCGCTATCTAGCCATTGCTCAGGGGTATTCGGATTTCGCCAGTAAATCCACTTTCCATCACAGGTGACAACCGTAATGATTTTTTTTTTCTCTGGTACGACAGGCCGTGTAGGCCCTTGGCCTATTTTTGCGAGTTGCCACCAGTAGGTTGACGAGTCTCACTGCCCGGGAGAGAAGCTGTGAGTGAGTCCCCATTTAATTATATTCTTATAAAAGTCCGCTGGGACTGGATCGAACTCACAACTCTGGCCTGGGAGACTAGCGCGCTAGCCACTCAGCCACCGGCGCCCCTACCGTAATAATACACCCCATTATTACAAACATAAAAGGTGTCCAAAAATTAACACAAGATTCAAATTAAATGTAAAACTTTCTTCTTTTTTTTTTTTTATCTTTGTCAGGTTTGGTAAGTGAAAGTTTAGGTTTAGTAAAAATGGAATTTTATACGAGCAAAAAACTTGTTTTCAATGATAATCACACTCACCGCCAAAAACTTGATAAGTGTCACCATCAAAGCACTAAACATTAATCACCATTATGTTAATTCAAGTATGTTTTTATAGATTGAATTAATATTTATACAAAGTTATGCAGATAAACATCACAATGCACATTGCTTATCAAAAAAGTGTTCATATGTACCAGCAAAGCCATGGGGGCCATTTTTCCAATGTATTATTTCATACATAACCCTATCATGTGTAATTTATGATTCACTAAAAAAAATTAATAATTTAAAGGAAAATATCCTTTATTTAATTCAAACATTTCTTTAATTTAGGGACACGTTTTATTAACACCGCTTCCCCCTCTTTAATCATTTTTTATCTATGCGACTTTTATAAATAGATATTACATCTCTTTCAGAATTAAGTTTGATCCACAATTGATGAAATCAAACGGCACAGTAATTTGGAAAACAAATCAGAAATTCGACATGGAGATTTCTTATCGATATAATTTCACAACCGAGAATAAATTCGTAGTCTTCATCAGTGAAATAAACAGTACCATACCTGAAGTCAACTCTATGAAAGGAATATTAAAGTATGCACAAGTAGAAGATAAAATGGTGACTCAATTAATAGTCCAGGTATTTTTTATAATATATATATTTTTTTTAAGGTATTAAGTATGTAGATATGCCTTTGTAACTCATATTCAAATAAAATAAAAAAATTATTGGGCGCGCAACTCACGACTTTCACTTCCATGTTAATATACATTTTAAAACTTTTAGATAAGTTTTTTATTTATTTATTTGAATTTATAAAGTATTAAATGCATACAAGTGAATGTTGGGTATGAATACATGAAATGGAATTCATTATTTTAAGTTATCAGAATGATGTAGGTGTGATATATTTGTGTGGATATGGAGTTTGGAATTAAAAGGGATATATCTGCTACGGGCTAGGTCTGTGACAAATGGGATACTAAGGTCTTTATTGATCATTTTATTTGTGTAAATTAAAAACGAATTTCAAATTTAGTGACCCACTGTGTCTTTTAATAATACCCCACTCACACCTGTTGAACAAACAAATCCATACCTACGGCTCCATCATGACAAACGTCTTACATGGAATCCTCATACGAGACTTAAACGACAAGAAACTGCCCGTAGATACAGATTACTACAACACTTACTCGACAAACGTTCGAAACTTCCAGTTTATTACAAAAAGCTCATTTACGTTATCATCATCAGACCCATCTGGACATATAGAATCGAGCTTTGGGGCTCTACTAAACCATCTAATTCCTCTCGTATTCAATTCTTACAATCCAAATTCCTTCACAAAATCCTAAATGCTCTTTATTTCGTTACGAATAAAATCATCCATAATGACCTAAATATCCCGTTTGTTCGCAGAACTATCTCACAATAGATATGCCTCTTTTAATTCCAAACTCCCGACCCGCACGAATCCTCTTGTGCGCAACTTATCATTCCCATCTATTCCTGACAGCCCTCCGAGGCGATTGGAAATACGATGGCCACGAGACCTACTAAATGAAATTGACATTGCAGTGCTACCACTGGGTAGTTTTTCACAAGACATTTCAAGCCCATAATTTTAATTAACCCATTTGCTTATTGTTTTTATTATAATTAAAGTTTTAAATATCAATAAAATGTTTTAAAAAAATAGTGAAGTATTTTGGAATGTAAGGATTAGATGCAGGAGAAATTAGATGGTTTAGTAGAGTCCCAAAACCCGATTCCGTGTTCCGAATGGATCTGATCATGAAAAAAATAAATGATTGTTTTGTAGTATACTGAAAGATTTGAAAGTTTGTGAGGAAGAGTTGTAGTAATCGGTATTGCTCGTAGATACCGATAATTTTTTGTTGTTTAAGTTTTGTATGAAAATAGATAAAGTTCAGGTGAAAAAATAAATTCACATTAAACTTCTATGGAAAAACTTGTTTTACTTTAAACAATATAACACTAGAAATCATCATATAAAATAATTTCTGCCATTCTGAATTACCTTCTACGGCTCAGTATGTTGGGTAATTTTTTTTAAATAAAATGTTTGGCTTTTAAACGGTATATTATACATCTATATTACATTACTATTCTCATTTTCAGGAAGAAAAATTCACATGAACAAATATCTCTGCTGATTTCGCCTTCAGATATTTATAAAATTCGTTCATATTTTCTTACTTTTTTTCAACACTAACAACGAGAAATGGTTTTTAATTAAAGAGTTATTCGTGGAAGATGTTTTAGGCATTCGGCATTTAAATCTTGTCAGTCTATTTCAACGAGAATATTTTATTCATTATATTAAAGAATATTTAATTTTTCATTGATATAGCGAGTTTAATTACAATCGTTATAACAGCCTATGAGAAAATCGTAAAAAGTGTAAAATGCATATTATAAAGTGATGAATTTCCCTTCTTTTAAATATGAATTTTCAGTTCCGTACAACTTTCCGTTTTGAGCATGTGTTAACACATATTTCATTTTGCTAGGTTTGTTTATTTGGATCCATGAGATTCTGAAATGTCTATTTCTGTTGAAAACTCGTATAATTATTAGCATAGATAGAAAACGGCTAAATATACTAGTTGAACGAATTTGATACCCAACTAAAGGAGAAAAGAAAAAAACAAACTATTTCTGTTTTTGTTTTGCTGAATATAAGAATAGTAACATAGATGTATAATTTACCCTTGGAAAGCTAAATATTTCAGATCTTATATAAAAAGCTGAGGATAACATAACAATTTTACATTGTTATATTATTTAATATAAAGTATATGTTTTCCACGAAACTGAATATAACCCTTTAAATTTTATTAAACTCTAACTTTATTTAATAGATGTTAAAATCATATTTTTTCATATAAAGATGAGTGAAAGTAAAAACAGAATTAAAACGTAAAATACTGCATACTAACATATAAATACATTTATTATTTGCTATAGATAATGTATTTTTTGCTAAATTGCCACGATGTTATAAATATTATACTTGTCGGTTCAATGACATTTAGAAACACAAAACGTCGCACAAACTACAGTATTAACTCTTTAAAAAAAAAATCATGGGCAGAAATAATCGGGAGTCAGTCTTAAAATACTTTAGTCATGCCGACGGTTCTGCTCAAACTTGTGAGCCATCATCCGGGGTGCTAACATCAAAACAACACAAGAGATGCATATCAGTACACACGACAATGAAAAATTATGTAGTAATAATTAAATTAAAATGTAATGATAATTAAATCAAAATATTATAGATATACATATATTTCAAATACAAATAATGATAACATGATAAATAAAAAAATGTAGATAGTTATGAGATCAAATTTAGAACTAAATAGAGAGGTAAAAAAAATGCTTGTCATTGCTCGCAGATGGTACTTTTACATAATTTTTTTTTACCCCTCTATTTAGTTCTAAATTTGATCTCATAATTATCAACATTTTTTTATTTATCATGTTATCATTATTTGTATTAAAAATATTTCTGTATATCTGTAATATTTTAATTTAATTTTCACTACATGTTAATTTAATTGTCACTACATAATTTATCATTGTCATGTGTACTGTTATGTATCTCTTGTGTTGTTTTGAAGGTCGCACCCCAGATGACGGCTCACAACTTTGAGCAGAAAAGTCGGTATAATTAAAATATTTTTAGACTGTCTCTCGATTATTTCTGCCTATGAAATTTGACTATACATCCTCAATATCTTTAAAAAAATTATATATATTTCTTTTTCAACAGCCAAGTCCAGCGAATAAATTCTCTGTTGAACTTCTTGGTGAAAAGATGCACACATCTGATTATTCCTACTATCATGCATTTTTCGGTATCGTTACACCATTTGAGACAATGAGAACGGCTACGATTAATGCTGGTTTGTATCTTTACCCGATGAAGAAGTTCAAAGGAAACATACAGTTCATTGGTGATGGAAAGAAATATGTTACAACAGTTGACGGTAATTCATTTCCGTTATTAACATAGTTTAATTTAATTTTTTTTTTTTTTTTGTTACATGATTCATAGTTTAATCAAAGTTGTTTCCCTTTTCCATTGACTTCAGTACTTAACTGATATTTAATTGTTACCTATTCATCCAATGTTTCCTAAAATATTTGTACCGTTCCAAAAAAAAAAAAGAAAAAGAAAAAAAGTGTAAATTATTGACCTAGTTATTATAGTATAATAAGGTGTTTTTATTTATATTATATTTTCATAAAATTTTCAGTTAAAAAAAACATCAAATAGAACGAGAAGTCCAACATATCTCTTATTTTACAAATAATAAGGAATCTAAAGTTAACTAAATAATAATAATAAACCCTTTATAGACCAACATCTTAAGCTAGTGCATATTTTTGTAAAAATAACTGTTTGTTTATTCATTTAACGTCACTTTTATGCAACCATGGCTAATCAGACGATGCTACAGTGAGAGTCTTAAACTTTGCCTAACCATATTTAATCAGGATCTATCTACCTATATTTAATCTTCAACGAGTAGCTGACATCGTACAGATTCAGGACCTCCATTTTACGTTCCCTCTGAAGGAAGGCATAATTAAACATTTTTATTCCCTTAAAAAAATCCTAAGGCCATCTGCAATGTTCGAACCCGTGACTTTAGGAATAGAGGGCTGTTATGCTAGCTACTACACCTCAGTTGACTCCAAATAACCATTTGTTAACAAAATAAAAATCAACTTACAAATTAGTGCACGCGATTTAAATAATCTAAAAAAAAAAAATTAATTTAGTTGTATAATATAACTAAATTAAAAAAAAATATATATATATATATATATATATATATATATATATATATATATATATAATTATGTTGTTTTTTTTTACTACAATAATTTAAAATTATATTAGTTCCAATAAAAGTTAGCGACTAAAATAATATGCAACAGGTTTATTATTTGTTACTTTGGAATTTTTCTCTTTATTCATTAATTTATTCAGAGGGTAAGTATTAAATAAATATTATATTGTTAAGTTAAATTTTACTGTTCATTGTCTAACAATATTTACTTATAAACCCAGTATATATTGTAAATGCTTGTATTATATGTAATAAGGCAATTATATATGCAAAAACGTCTATAGAGGATAGGTCTATAGACAGAGGATAATTTATTTAAATTTTGATGCCCCTATATATAATTAAGGGGTTAAATTAAAAAAATTTAAGACAATCAGTTCATAGAATAAATAATTTCAAAGATTTGGACTCATAATCGATATATTTCTTTCACTCTCACTTGTAAAGGACATCCCATAATGATAAATGAAAAAAGGGATTTTTCATTTATCTTCATTTGATCAAAATTTATAGAATTTTGGCTACCAAATCAAGGTGTAGGTTATTCTTTAAGATGTTGGCCTTAAGATAGTTTTAGTGAAAATACAACAGTTCACATTTCACATAATATTTGCATGAAGGGTAGTTGGTCCAATTAAAATGATCATTAACTTAAATTAATATAGTTACTTTAGATTAAATTAACCCTAATAGAAATTTATAAACCTCCTAAATATTATACCTTTATTTTTTTAGGTTCTTTTCAATTATTAAAGGAAAGTAAATTGAACTTTCACATTAATACTCCTTTTGAGAAGTACACACTTATAACTGGAAGATACGGCTTTTCTGCAAGCAACAAACGCTTTTTTATAGATGTCAAAGGTCCAACAGTTTGGGCTGGTGCCGAACTAGTTTACGTTTATAATAATTTTTCAAATTTTAATCTAAAACTGAAAGCCCATGCTTCCATTTCAGTTGTTAGTCTCCTTATTGTAGGAAAAAGAGATGTCGACACCGTAAGTTTATTTTCAATTTATTACTGTATAAAGTATAATATGTTTGATAATTATATAAACATAATTCTCGATCTTCTATGTAATCAGTACCAAATTCTGCTGACCCCCCTCATCACCCTCATTGGGAAGGTGAATTGTAAGGAACTTTTATATTTCTTTTACCTACAAATCTCAGAAAAGATAAACATTAAAACAGTTATAACAAACAATAAGAATTCATGCAAAAGATACAGAAGGGTCCTTTCAAAATCTTATAATAGACCTCACAGACCACCGTTATACTTTTTCTTTGAATGTAGCAAAAATAAAAATCATCAAAATTTACTTAATGGTCCATACTTACCCTGTACTCGCCAGAGTACAGCCAATATAAAATACTGTGCAATATTTAATATATAATAATATATACTATATATATATATATATATATATATATATATATATATTCATTTTCTTATATCCTTAAATTCATCTTCATTTCATATTTTTTTAACCAAACATTAATTGGGTGTTAGGTCTTTATGCAAAAAAAAAAATCTCCTTCTAATTAATTTTTTTTTTAATTAGAAGGAACATTTTATTTGTTATGAAGTAATGTATACAGCCAATATAAAATACTGTATGTATATATATATATATATATATATATGTGTGCGTGTGTGTGTATATATGTAAATATATTATAAATTAATTAATGAAAGACAAAATTGCTAATAATAAATAACATTAAATCAAAAAAAGTAAATAAACATCTTAAACCCATTCATGCCTATATACAATGTTTACAATTAGCAAAGTGAAACTCCAAGCCGAGCCTGTATCCTCACTTGGGGAAAAATATGATACAGAAGATCTTAGATATGATACGCTTTTCTCTCAACCCTGGCGTAAAAGCTCTATGAAGGCCTATATTTATTTGTTTCATACAATATGTTGGTACAGAAATTCTTAATTTTTCATTTAACTAATATATTACACATATTTTGTAAATATTAAATATTACATTTCACTAATATTACTTCTAATTGGTTAATAGTTTTTAAACTAATCATATTTTATAATTTTTATGATGTTTAGATTGATGTGAGGATAGGGTGGAACAAACTACTTGTAGGCTTTATTGGACGATCCCATATATAGCTTGGCATGATGTGGATTACAGTTTACAGTTATTTACACCCTTTGAAGGATATAACAAAGGTTCTGCTATAGCAAAATTAATCTATAATGACAAGTTAGATATGGAGACGTATGTTAATGTTGGTGAAAAGAAGGTATTGTATTACTTCTTGATGGTTAAAGATTTTAAACACTTTTTAAAAATGTGTTGTAAAGTAAGTTCGTAGAGTTTTTTACTGGTGATCTCAATAAAAACTTCAGATTCTAGTAAATATTTTTAATCAATTATATATGACCCATTTTGACCTATTACATGTTGCCATCTTTGAGGTAATTTTTTAATTCCTTCCTCTCAGAACTTCAGACCACCCAAGCGCTTTGCTTCTTCCAAGTCAAAATTTCTGGTTCTGAACCAAGCAAACCACTTACGGGCGGTGCTTTCTCGTAAGGTATCATCACCATACACACTGCAAATTTTGTTATCCCTCTGTGCAGCGGATTTTCCTTTTCAGAAACAAAAATTTATTAAATGACGAAAACTAATTTTTCCATTTTGAGCAAGTGAAATGCCACTTAAAGGTAAAGAATCTCCATTAAAACTGATGCATAAAAGCACCTTAACTAATCCTTTTTTTTTTTTAGAATATGTAAGCATTATTGACCAAGTAAATATTTTGTAAACAAGGAGAGCATTTAATTGAGATATTGAAAAATGCTATACACTTATTTTACTACCTAATATTTTAAAACATGTTTCACACAAAATACTTATATTAACAATATTCAATTTTTTCATGTTTCTATTCACTGATTTTTATTATAATGTAATATTCTCCTATTGTGTATTTCAGTTACGAAATGATTTAATTTATAGATTATTAGGTATTTTAATAATTAAAAAGAAATGTTTTCTCTAATTTTTTTTAAAATAGGAATTTAATTTCCATCATGCTTATTAAATAAAAATGGCACAAAAATCTTAAAGTCTTATTTATTCATTATTTTTCCTACATAAACGGTTATGGCTCGTTCAGAGGTAAAATAATAAGTATATTGGCTCATAGTATGCATCAAACTCCTTATTTTTCAGATTGGTCTAAAAATTCAAGCTATGAAAAGACCTGATCCAGAATTTGCTGTTCCTTTTTCTGAGGATGTTTCATTTAGGAATGTTACAAGTGATGCAAGATACATTGAACCCTTCATTTATGATGAAATTGAATATGGTAACACATACTGGAGAGGAGTGTTCCAATTTGATACTACACTTTATCCAACAGTACATGGCATCTTACAGGTTAACGATGATGGAGTAGAATACTACACTCTGTCATATATAAGTTTCCCATTTGGCCAACTGAAATTAACGGATACTTTGAAATTTACTGTAAGTAGAAATAAAGTATTTCCAAAAATAATCACAATTTAATAATTAATTTAATATGATCGTTATATTATTATTATAAAAAAAAATTATAAAATTATTAATGGTCATTTGATTATTATTCTTAATATGGCAGTTTTCCAACCATCCATCCCCAAAAAGCACATGAATGCATTAATTGTAAAAATAAATTTTTCAGGATTTGCTAAATATGAAAAATTTCATGAATGTTATTACAACATGTAACTGTCTGGAAAATGGTGAAATTAGTTTCTCAATTGGAGGTACATTGGGAAGGAATATGCAATCAAATTTAGAGGCATCGGCACTAGTTTACAATACTACATATAAGGTAAAGTTTTAATGTATCTAATGCTGATTTATTAAAATCAAACTGAAAAAGTTAGTTTTATAATTAACAATATATTCTAACATTTTTCTGATCACTCAGAACAAATTAAACATACATATTTATATTTATAAACTACATATAATAAATATATTTATACTTATTCCTTTAAACTTTAATTATTAGGGAGAATTGGAATCTGACTACATATATATTCCTGTTAGTGAAGAGAACACATCTGAGGGCTTCTATAATATAACTCTTCGGGCTAAAACACCTTTCAAGAAACTTGCACATGCCTTCACAAATGTCCTTTTGAAAGCTGAAAGTCCAGTATATGTAGGGAATTTGACTGTTGAAATGAACAACTCTACAGTTTATGTCGATGGAACACTAGAGGTGAGTTAGATTATTTATTTTATTATTTTTACAAATGGTTAATATTACCAATATTATTATTATCAATATTTTTAAAAACTGGAACGAATATTTTTGTTTTATCAAATGATTTTATTTCTTTGTATCGTTTGCCTTTCAGTCTCTATCTTTAACAATACGGCATTCTAAAAAATAAAATATCTCTTATTATATTTGTTATATAATTTTATTATGTAAAATATATTATACTCTTCAAAGCCATGATATTGCAAAATGAGGAAATATTAATAAAATAATATATTTATTAAAAAATAAAATATTACATTTATATTTTTATTAATAAATTTATAATATAATATTTTAAATCATAATATTCAATATAAACACTATTTCATTCAACACAGTATCCTGTTTCAGAATGATGGGACTATATTCACTATGGATGTGGGAGCGAAAATTAACACAACAATTTTCAAACTGCCTATGTGTCGCTTAATGCTTAGCAAAGATTTCACAGATTTCGAAAAGGAACTCAAAGTTGGATTGGCTTTACCCAACGAAAGAGGAGTAAGTAAGCCTCTTAAACACCAACACAAAGATTTTGGTTATTTTAGGTTAAAAATTAAATTTAGTATTTAAAATCTCTCGAACAGATAAAAAATAATAAAGTAAATTGTTACAATTTAATT
Source organism: Piezodorus guildinii (assembly GCA_023052935.1). Classification (NCBI taxonomy): domain Eukaryota; kingdom Metazoa; phylum Arthropoda; class Insecta; order Hemiptera; family Pentatomidae; genus Piezodorus; species Piezodorus guildinii. Next base: position 32,713,951 of record CM041295.1, on the reverse strand, counting down.
CAAACTTTATATTTTTTTTAGGATTCCCTTGTACATTATGGAGTAGCTTTAGCTTGGCATTATGATGGACCTCAGTACATGAAATATGTTTTGTCTATTTTTACACCTTACCCTTCAATTGGAACAATCAAAAGTAGTGTTTCTTATTCTAGTGATCCGTCATTTGAGGAATATTTCTTAGAGATTTATGTAAAATATTCTAAATTAAATGAAATAACTGCCTGGAGCTCTGTAAAAAAACAGATGTTCAATTTTCACGTTTTGTCTACTTCTGAGTTGATCAGGTTAGTGCTGGCAAGTAAAAAGTTTCCAAATTTCTTATTTAGTTTATGTTTTCCAAGTCATTTTCAATTGTTACTAGACCCATCTTTTAATTTGTATTCATGTGAAATCTTATTATAAATGTAATATATGGTTAACAATCATAAATACATACAATATGGTTACTGATTTTTTTTTTTTTTAAATTACAGAAACATTAGTATCAATGGAACCTTAAAAAATAAAGGAGGAGTTCGTAGTCTAGATGCGGTTTTAAGTTGGGACAGAGAATATAGAATGCTTGGATGGGCTACAGTTAATTCTAAAAAACCTTTTATGGTATATCACAAAAAATATGTGTATTATTCATTTAGAAAAGTAGTCATATCCAACAACTTGATCATATCATAAATTTTTTTTATGTTTTTTTTTTTAATTTATTTATTTATTGGAATATACAACTGTATAATAGAATACAACAAGTAAATTTGAGTAAAATATAAAAAGGCATGAGACACATGTAGAGAAACTTCCCAGTGGAAGCGCTAATAAATGTTAATGAAAAATATATATTTTTTTTTTCAAATTTGATGTCCTATTAGACTAATTACCTAAGACTAATAGGATATATATTACATACTAATTATCAAACATACTTGTCTGCTCATCTTGCTCCAATAATAAATAGTCTAAGGTTTACTAATAGACCAAATTAGTTGTTTTTTTTTTTTTTTTTGTTCTCTTATTATACAACCTTTTTAATCAATAACAATTAACATGAATGAAAAGCTCCAACAGAAGAATCCATAAGCTTTCATACCATTTTGGAAATATAATGTACGAAATTAGAGATAAAAATATCATACATTTTTTTATTGTGCTGTACATTTAGCTTCCTATAAACATTCATTTAACAATTATGATTTTTTACAGGTTGAAATCAAACTCTATAAAACATCAACCAATACGGAAGTTTTTGGTCTCTCTCTCAGTGTGCTTAAGAAAGATAATCGTTATGACATAAATTCACTGATACAGAGATTTGATCACCGAATCAATGTCTTATGTGATTATGTCATTATAGATAATATTGGAAAACTTCTCCATATAATGGTTGGTAGATATTTATCCCTTTAAAATACTCACAGAACCAGTTCAATTTCATTTTTTTAAATAATAGTAACTATTTGGGAATTTAAAATAAAAATACGTGCAATACTTTAAATTTTTTATTTTGAGAGTCCAATGCTAAATATTATTTGTCTTTGTGGTATGAAGCAAAATATAATGATGGATATATCATTGATTTTAGAGGTAATCAAGAAAAATTTGTTTGGAGAAAAAGTCTGGAAAGAAAACATGCGGTAATTGCGATACCTCTTTTAATCTGTGTCCACTTCTCAGCCTAAGTTGTGTAAGCTCTCATCAAGGTGACTAGTCCAGACATTTAGTAACATGTTGTTAAGTTCACTTGTTTCTGAATTCACTGGACTTAGGCTGAAATGTTGGTACATATTATAATATCATTATACTTACAATGTGTTTTTTTCCGTCTATGCAGCCCTAACCAACTTCTTAAATAAACCTGAGAAGCCTTATGTTATTTACATTCAATTTAAGGATACTGCTACTTGTTATTTATTTTTCTTTGAATCTTTAAATTTCATTTATACTAGTTTTTGCAGATGGATAGATAATGCATCTTAGAAATGGCCCTAATTTATCAAGGATTTTTAAACTACAAAATCATTTATAAGAGAAGTGGGTTGGAGGTGCAGTCTTTGAAATTTAATGACCACACCCTCAAAGAATTTCCTCCATAATTCATTCTGCAATCAACTATTATTCCATCATCACCAAATTATTTAACATTTGAAACCTTCCATTGTAAATGAATCCCCATCAAAATATAATATTATTATGTCTATTTTGAAATAGAACAATAAATCTTATCTAACTAACTATATGTTATTCTTTTATTTACTAGTTATCTAGCACATACCCAGGATATGAAAAATTTGTTTTGTATTCTGAATTTCTAAGTAAAGATAGTGGAACAATGGTTACTCAAGTGAATGGAGAAGTGCAGTCTAAATGGATAACTACCCGAGCCCAAGTAAATCTAAATGCATCGTAAGTCTCAACTATAATATGAGCTTGGGAGTGAAGAGAGTGTACTCATATATGTTTCTGTAAATTAAAATATTAAAAATGTTTTCCATTAAATGTTTAATATCAATTTCAGATTCGAGGATGAACTTGGGATCATAAAACTTAATCTTTTCAACAAAAATATCTCAGCAAATGGACAAATCTCATGGGTAAATAAAGGTATGGAACACCTTGCTTTCGATATCTCTGGAATGGTCTCATATTTTGACATACCAAGAACAATAAATTCACATATTCACATGTGGAATTTGGATAGTGAATTAGAGGAAATTTCTCTTGCTGGTGATATTGACTATAACTCCAAAGATTGGTGGTACTTATCATACCAATTATAAATTTATTATTATTTTATGTATATAATCTTTATAATGATTTATCATAAGAAAAAATATTTCTACTCATGATCTAGGATATTATTTTTAAATTATATATTGTCGAATACTGCATTTCATTTCTTGGCATTTATGCTGTGATTGGAATGTGAGAGAGTATTAATAATCAATTTCACAATCTTTTACCTAAAACAGCTCGTTACTTAAAAAAAATAATCTATGGAACTCAATATAATTGTATTTATTTATAAAAAGGTAAACTAAAATAGCTGTAAAAACTATCAGTCCATCCACCATTCAACAACCAAATATCTTAAGAATATTCAAGTATTTCAGAGATCTGCAGAATAAATAGAAAAAAATGTAAATAAAGAGCAAGCAGGATTCAGGCTGGTTACTTTCTAGTTGTTCTGGTGTCAGACAGGGAAGGAGATATATATCTGGCATTTCAATAATAATAATAGTATAGGCTTAGCGAACTCGAAGGTTCGATGCCGATACCACCAAATTCCGCCTATACAGACTCGTCATATGTTCACCGTTCAAGCCCAAGCCCCCGAAATCAGCCTTAACGCAATCCTCCCATCGACGCTTCGGCCTACCTTTCGGACGCCTACCAGTCGGATCAGCGGATACCAACTTTCTTGGAATCCGCTCCTCATCGAGCCCAACAACTTTACTCGCCCATTTGAGTCTCCGCGATGCTATCAACTCAATTATATTCACAGGATACAAGTTTCGCAATTCCGCGTTGTGCAACCTTCTAAACTCCCCAGTGGCTTCATCTCTCTTCGGACCAAATATTTTACGCAGTACCTTATTCTCGAAAACCTTAAGCCGTTGTTCATCCTTCAAAGTAAGCGGCCACGTTTCACATCCGTAAAGAACCGTCAGAAGAATAATAGTTTTATAAATTCTAACCTTTAAGTTTTTAGGTAGAAGCCGCGAACTAGGTAACTTAGTAACTGAATAATAACACGCATTTCCCACCTTTAACCGGGACTTTATTTCTTCCTGGATTTCATTTTTTCTTGTTATCAACGAACCTAAATACTTGAATTTCTCTACGTGTTCATAAGTATGCCTGATACATCAATATCACCAGACGTTAGCACATAACTTTACATACTGACCTTAAGATGCCAACCGTCAATGAGCACATACGGACACACTACAAACGTTTCCACGACAAACTACAAGGTCACCCTAACACACTAATCAATGACATGGCCACAACACTCATGCCAGGAAATGCCTACAGAAGCTGAAGAGGAGTTGGATGAGAGACCTTCTCCTTTAGTAATATACACTAATTTCATGCCAGGAGTAGGTACCGCTGAGTGCTGCTCTCCCTCATGCCTATCACGCCATGTTTATTAAAATTGACCGCACATTCACTGATTGTTCATTGTATTATTTACAGGTGTGAATAAAGATTAAAGTTAAAAAAAAAAAAAAAAAAAAATATCACCAAGATCGCCACCGTTTCTGCTAGTAATCATATATATCGTCTTCTCGGTATTTAATTCGAGTCCTATTTCTTTACCGGTTTTTATTAGCACACATGTATTTAGTTGTATGGTTTCCGCGTCTTCACCTAGCAGTACCAGATCATCGGCATACCCCAAAACCGGAATCTTGTCACCCATATTTAAGCCTTTCTCGGTACACATCACCTTTTCTATGACATATTCTAAAGCTATATTAAATAACACAGGTGAAAGGGAGTCACCCTGTTTCAAACCCGATCGCACCTCAAATCTCTCGGAGTAATTATAACCGATTCTAACTTTATGGAATGTTTCCGACTAACACATCTCTACTAGATTTACTAACTTTCTAGGTATTCGCTGTTCAATCATGATGTTATATAGCTTCTGACGGTCTATTTAATCATAAGCCTTTTTAAAATCGATATAAAGTTGATGGACTACACTGTTGTATTCCAATTTTTTCTCTAATATTTGACGTAAGGAAAATATTTGATCAATAGTCGAGCAATTCCGCCTAAAACCACATTGGTAATCTCCGACAATTTCCTCAGCGTATTCCGTGATTCGACTAGTTAGTATTGACGAGAATATTTTATAGCATACTCCGTCCTCGGTCTTTTTTGTGAATCGGAATTAGTATTGATTCTTTCCATTCTTCGGGCCTTTATTCATTTTATCAGATCTTTTTAACTAAAACATGTATTTTAGATATGCCCGCTTCTACACACGCCTTGATTAATTCACTCGTGATATTTTCGTTTCCTGCAGCCTTATAACGTTTTAATTTTCCTATCGCCATTTCGACTTCCTCTTTACTCGGTGCGTCTATTCATGGTTCAGCGCTCTAATATTCAGAGAGAGGAGACTGATTATTATTTTCCGCATTTAATATGCCGTCAAAGTGTTGTTTAAATTTATTTAATATCTCTGTCAGATCCGCAATTATATTGTTATTTGCATCTTTAACCGCATTCAATAGGGGTTCAAATCTTTTACGAGATTTGTTTATACCTTTGTACATCTCTCTTACGTTATTTTCGCTTCTGTTCTTTTTCTATTTCTATTATTTTGCCTTTAAGATACTCTCTTTTCTTATTTTTTTTAAGAATTTTGAAGTATCTTTTTTTACTACCCGAAAGTAAGTCATGTTATTATCGCTTGGATTATTTAAGGAATTCAGTTTAGCGGTTTTTCTTTTTTTTTCACACATATTTTGACAATCCCCGTCGAACCAGGGTTTGTTCTTTTTATTTTCGATTTTCCCAAGACATAAATTACCGACCTCTTTAATATTATCCCTGATCCCTTCCCATAGTTTGTTTATATCTTCGTGTTCGTCATCTAAAGTTTCCAAAGCTTCAAACCTATTGTTTACTTCTATCTCGAATTGTTTTCTAATTCCGGGATTATTCCTCCGAGGCGTCTGAAAAGACGGTGGCCTCGAGACCTGCTCATGAAATAAACTTTGAAGTACTACCACTGGGTAGATTCTTTTCATGCCTGTTATTGTCATTCAGCCATTTTACTTATTGTATTTGTATATACAGTTGTAAAAAAAATAAAGTATATTATAAAAAAAAAAAAAAAATTCCGGGATTGTTCAATTTAACTAAATCAAAATTCTCAGGATGAATATAGGCCGGTGTTCTCTTTTTCGTATTTAGTTTTTGTCGAAGTTTCGCGATTACTAATTCATGATCAGAACCGCATTCTGCACCACGATACGATCTCACGTTAATTATGCTACTTTGCCATTTGTTTTGTACTAAAACATGATCGATTTGATTCCGTGTTTGACCATCCGGCGATGTCCACGTATACTTATGAATATCCTTATGTTTAAACGTAGTGCATTTGATTACTAGGTTTTTCGAAATGGCAAAGTTTATTAGTCGGGTCCCATTATCATTACTATATTCGTGCAAACTTTCTTTACCGATTGTCGGGCGATATACTTCTTCCCTTCCAACCTTTGCGTTCGCGTCGCCTAGTATTATTTTAATGTAATTTCGCGGTAACTTATCGTAAACCGACTCTAGTTTATCATAAAAATCGCATTTTACTTCATCATCACTGTCTTCGGTGGGAGAATGAATGTTTATAAACGCGATTTTAAACCAACGCCCTTGAAATATAGCAACCGATATTCTTTCACTAAAGAACTGTACGTCCCGTAACGCGGAAAGAAATATATTCCTAATCAGAAACCCGGTACCTAAACAATAATTAACGCTCCCCCCGTACCAAATAGTATACTTTCCTTCTGTTAACGAACCCTCCCCCGGCCAGCGAACCTCTTGTAATGCAACGATATCTAAATGGTACCTCTTAACTTCATTCGCGATCGACTTTAACCCACCTGCCGTATTTAAACTTCTAACGTTCCACGTCCCTATTGTTACATCTCTAATTTTCATCTTGCGCCATGATTCCCCTGAAGCAGTCCCCACCCGGAGACCCGAACGGGGGACTAGTTTACCTCCGGATAATGAGCGTTTTACCTCAGAGGAATCCATGACTGTTGGTGGTATTTTGTGAACTAAATTATGTGAGTAGGGCGTTCGAACCTAGGTCACACCCCCCAGCAAGCCTGGATGGCCGCTCTCATAGTTGGTCAGCGATTCCATGGGACTTAGCCGGGAGGAACTTCCGAGGAAATTCCACCGACCATCCCCACATCCGCCACCCGTGGGACGCTCCCCATACGCGGTAATGAGATCTGCGCGAAGATATGGCATGTCAATGCCAAAAAAAAAAAAAAAAATCCGATTGAGCTCAACTTCGAAGTACAGTCACTTGTAATCTAACTAAATGGAAGAGAATTAAGCTAATTGCCTATTGTGTAAGGAGTAAAATGGAAAGAAATCCTAATCCCGTCTAGCTCATAAAATTAGTGACTGAAAAACAATGAATGGCTTTTTTATTAGACGTTTGATATAAATATATGTTTTGGTAAAAGATTATATTTTCATCAATGACAGCATTTTCTCAGAATTTGCTTTTTAAGAGAGCCTCCTCTTAAGTGGATTGGAACTACTTCATTAAAAAGTATTATAAATAAATACTGACAAGAGTATATGAAAGAAATAGTGAAGAAATATATAAATATCTACCAATGTCTTAGCCTAATATTAAGTAGTAATGGTAAGCTGACTAGACTGTTTCTCACTGTGCAAGCCAGAGCTATGATTTATAAAACTATTGATTAGTTCAACATGATATGTTCTATGATTATTTTATTTTCAGGCTTTCTGTGAATGCTACTTTGCTATGCCCATTGTGGACTGACTGGGAATTTGTGTCACATGCCATTTTACCTCACAAAACAGAAGATCATCACATTGCCCTTGCAAAACTGTTTTATGAAGAGAGTTTGGCTTATAACACATTTTTGTTGAAGTACAATGTTAATCCAAAAAGTTTCAACTTCCATTCATTAATTGAGGTATTACAAATAGTTTGCTAGAGAAATATTATGTATATCTTATATACACACCAAATTATTATCATTATTGATATGTAATAGGTAGCTTCATTAGAAAGTTTAGTTCCAATAATATTACAGTACAATACAACAAATAATACATTACTATGAATACTGATAACTTTTTAAGGTTGCGATTGAACCTAAGACCATGCATGGGACAGTGCTTATGCAAACAGGAAAACATAGGATATATGACCATCTTGTAACAGTTACTACAGGAAACCAATATGACATGCGTAATGTGCTCCAGTCAACTAACTTGAAAGAAGATTTGACGGTTGCCGTGCTCTATACAAAGACTAAAAAGCATAAAGTAGAGTAAGTAAACCAGGAAGAGTAATGTTTTTTGAAAACTAAATCATAACACTATCTTTATAAAAATGTATATTCAATGCCATAGAATGCATCTGTCAGAGGTTAAGGATAACAAAAGAGCTTTTTATTTATTTCTTGTGGTTTTTCATGCATTTGATAACTTTAATACTTTATAATGATGGGTTGGGCAATATTTATTTAAACAAAAATTTTTGGTTTGTTTCTTAAAATCCACTAAAAGAAATATATATGTACATTTTTTTTTTTTTTTAATTTAAAAAGAATAAATGATACAATCTGCCACACTCAAGGGCAATAAGCATTAATATTTTGGGAGTACTTTTATACTATATATATAATATATATATATATATATATATATATATATATATATAATTTTTGGTGCGAAACATCCCTTAAGGACTACAGGACTATGATGCAGGTTTCTTTTTTATTGTTTCCACTTCTTTTCCTTCTTTCTTGAGGATTTAACTGCACTGTTTTCTGACTAGTTCTTCTTGAATTTTTTTTTTTTTTTTTTTTTTTTACTTTCCACTGGTACGACATTTTAAAGGAATTTCTTGTGTGCTGTCCTTTCTTTACATAAATCCTGCTTAATCCCAGACCTTTGTGTTTCCTGTTTTGATTTGTACTGTGTACCCGTGATTAAACTTGTATCCCATAATCTTACTGAAAATCTTCTGGTGCAATCTCTCCTTGCACATCCTTTGCTTACTTAAACCTGAGTATTCTTACCCTCATTTCTGTTTCAAATTCAGGGATTTCACAGTAAATTTCCCTGTTGGATTTCATTCTGTATCCTTCTGGTGTTATTTTGTTGCCATTTATTCTCCTAAGAATCCTTTTGTCTATTTTAAGCAGTTTCTCCGGTTTGAGAAAGCACAGTCTTTGTTCCGCACAATATTACTGGTTTTACCACTATACTGCAGTGCCTGATTTTAGCTTTTTTGGTGAGGTATTTTTATTATAAATTTTACTCGTTAAGTTTCATAAATTCTCCAAATTTTTAATCACTGTACTCTATGCTTTCTTTTTCTGGTAAATTTCGCTGATTACTTTGTTTAGGTATTTCAAGCTTGTAACCACCTGTATTTTACTGAATTCCATTTTTACTTCTTTCCTACCTAAGTTGGGGACTGTGGTCATAAATTTGGTCTTTTCGCAGGAGATGTTAAGATATATATATATATACATATATATATATATATATATATATATATATATATATATATATATATATATATATATATATATAAATCCCTAGATTTCACTTAAATTATGTTTTTATTAATTTATTTTTTAAATGTATAAAAAATGATTAATTACTTTTGTGAACAGTTTGACAGTTTACTATCCGGAACCAGTTCCTTATGTGGAAATGTATGTAGAATTTGCGGCATTAAACAATTTGTTTGCTCAAATGAACTGCACAACGCCATTCAAAGCATTTCCTCATATAAGAGTGTTTTTGAAATTAATTACCACCAGGTAATTTATTATTAAAGATAATTAGTTAATATTTTACACTTAATATAAATGATTATAATTATGTTACACAAAATTGTATTTCATATTTTAAATATCCTCAATCATGCCCTAGGCCATTTTATCAACGCTACATTGAAGTATTATGGGCTAATCAGAGTGCGCAATTGAATTATACACATGCTTCAACCTGGGAAAAAGCAGTGCAGATAACAGATGGAAACGTCTTGATAGATTTTCCACTTACTAGTCGCCACACAGGTCTCCTCAACTACAAATATGAGGTGTGTATGTTCAAATATCTATTTATTTAACTAAAGTGCATTAGGGTATCAAAAAAATAAAAAAATGAGACAACTGCCACACTTTCAATTTAGAAAAAGATTAAAATCTTTAATATTGTTGGAGGATAATTTTTAAGAAATCAAAAAGTGCTCTCTTGAATGTTACTATAAATTACTGCATGGCACAATGAACTCTCTTCCTTTTTCAACTTGAAAAAAATTAAATTTAGAGAAATCCCTCAACCCCCCCCCTCTTTTTTCTGCTAGATATGTCCCTTTATTTATGCAATTAAAATGATAAATTAACAAATAGATTTTTACCTAAAGGCTTACATATATTATTAAAGATTTGAAATGCTGTACTTCCTATCTTATTTCTTGAAGGCAGATAATGAAAAATATAACATTTTTTAAATCGGTTTTGGAACCATACAACAAGAGGTATGTGCTACAAGGAATTCTGTAGACTTTTCAGAATGATTTTTTGATTTGATGTATGTCTATTTAATTTTAACTGCTGCACAGCGTTTTCGAACAGTCTTTTATTTTATAAACTTTAATTTTCAAGCCTTTCCAAAAATTTTATTTTTTCTTGGATAGTGTTGTGTATTTACATTTTTCTGTTTAAGTGTTTTATATTTTAACTTGTTAATAACACTTACACTTCAAAAATATGGCCAGAATATTGCACAAGTGATAATAAATTCAATATAAATTTAATTGGACTTAACGATATTTTACCTTTGGCATACAGATTTGTCATAGTTTTGTTTTATAATGTGAATCTAAACTTCCTAGGAGCCCGCGAAAACCAACCATGAATAGATAGTAACAAAATAAATTACAGCAGTTAGAACTTTTATCCATATAATAGAAAAATTAATTCTATTGGGTTGTGTCACATGAAATGTTCATTTCCAAGGTGAAGGATTTTTATTAAAAATACGATATGAAAACAAGATAATTTTATTCGAAGTATTTACCTTCATTTTCTACACATTTTTCCCAACATGACACAAACTTTTTTATCCCCGAACTGGAAAACTCTGAGCTTTGAAGTGAAACCAAATCTGAAAACGCACTTTTCACTTGATCATCATTTTCAAAAAGTTTTCCTTTGACGAAGTTGTCTAAATTCCTGAACAGGTGGTAATCTGTTGGAGACAAGCCGGGAGAATATGGCGGGTGCGGAAGAACTTCGTAGCCCAGTTCTTTCAATTTTTGCACGGTATGTATTGAAACATGGGGTCTTGCTGCCGCTCAGTGAGATCATGAGGTACCCATGTATCGAGCTTTTTTACTTTCCCAATACACTTTAAATGTCTGGAAACGGTAGATGCACTTGCATTTAGTTGTGCTGAGAGTCCTTTAACTGTTTGGTAGTGGTTTCCTTCTACTGTCTGTTTGAGAAGATCGTTGTCTATTACGGACGGAGGTCTTCCTCGGGGCAAGTTTTCCAAGTCGGTATCCTCACCTGAAAACTTGGCAAACCAATGGCGAATTGTCCATTCGTTAACACTCCCTTCCCCAAACTCCTTGCAAATATTTCTAGCAGCCTCAGCTGCTGAATGGCCGAGTTTAAACTCGTACAAAAATATTACTCGAAAATCGCGTGTTTCCATGTTCATATTTAGAGGTATACTAAAAAGTGGGTAATTGATTGGGAATCTAATGTTTATAATACAAAGGTAGAGGATTAGTAACTGTTTACTTTAAATATTTAAACATTCGGAAGAAAACAACAAAGACCTGCAGAATCCTTTATGTATTTCAGAAACTATAAAAACGGACATTTCATGAGAAACAACCCAATACATTTTAAATTATTTTAAATTAAAGGCTATTAAAAAATATTTTCTTTTAAACAATAACAGTATTTTTAAATGGTTTTCAGAGCACAGATACTGATGCTAAAGGTCGCTCAAGTCTCTCTTATAACAAGGAAGTCATAATGAGTGGAAATTATTCTAGAAAGACTACTTTTACAGAAAGAAGCAAAAATGAAATTATTAACATACGTGTTAATAACAGTTACTTACCCACTGGTATTATATATATAAATGATTACAACCAAAAGGGAGCTCAAGAAATATTTCCAAATAGGGTAATTATTGTTTTTAATTGTATTTTAATCAACTTAAACCCTAATTTTAATTTAAGTAACTTAATATAAATCAATTATTTAATAAATGATAATACATTTAAGGAATGATTGAGATGTCAACCTGCCTAGGACAGGAGGTACTCCTGTAATAACTATGAAAGTATGTAAATATAGTTTTATTTTGTCTGTAAAGTATAATTCTAGGTTCTACTTGTCGAGGTATGGTTACTATAATGGACAAGGTAGGGTCTCAGAAGGCCTCGAAAATTGCGTGTTCATGCAAGGAAGAGAGTAAGATGGAGATGGTGCTAGCTGTGGTAGAAGCAAGTACTGCAGCACCAGGTATGAAGTAACTCTGCCAGGTAGGGGTGAACCCGCACCTACCAATTAGCAGAGGGGACTGGCTAGGAATGCTCTGTGTGGTAGAAGCACAACAGCAGCAGATAGGATTCCTCATAGGTGCACATTGGTAGAAGCCATCCATGGCAACTATGAGGGAGATAGGAAGGATGAAGGAGAGAAGGTATTTGAAGGATGTTAAATAAAGATAGACCACGGTATGTTACAAAGGCAGAGATACTGTGACCTAGGGAGGGGAGATACCACCTGGTAAAAGCAGGATGGTGATCTGAAGAGCTGTGCTACTTCTTGCTGTACTAATAAAACAATGTATATTGTCAATAGTGAGAGTTTCTCTACCAGACTAGTGGCTCAGTCCTAGGTCAAGATTAACGAGGTATCTTGACCTAGGACTGAGACACTGTGAGCGAGCGTGTGAAGTATCCGCCAACGGATGTAGCATCCGCTACATACTCAATATGATGTGATCCTGTAATATTATTTCTTATCACAATTTTTATTTTATATATTAGGTTTGTTGTTTTTTTTTTTTTTGTTGTTGTTGTTTTTGTTATATGATGAAAATATAGACTAACCAAATTTCACTTAATAATTATTGATTTATTTAAAATGATAAAAAATAAATGGCCGTTAGATAAAAAGTTAGCATGATAAACAACAGGATATAGTGATGAAGAAAAAAATGATATAAAAAAAATACTATAACTATATTCTTTAATTATGAAAAAGATATAGCAATAATGATAAAATTAAAAAAAAAATGATGTGTTTAAAAAGTTTATAAATTCATTTATTAGATTATTTTGTAATCTAGATATTGACAAAATTAATAATCTTAAAAATATGGGTTATTTCTTTATTTTTATTGAATTAAATTATGTTTGCGGAGCCATTGTTTGGTGATGTTTGTTTCCCATGCTTTTTTACTGAAATGGAGTGGAACATATAAATAAATATTAAGTTTTTTATTTTTTAATATCATCCTTTTGACAGGACCTCCTACTTATATTATATTATTGTAGAACCCTGAGAAATTAATACCATAAATTTGAATAGTTTAAATAATCAACTGTAATATATTTTTGGAATATTTTTGTGGAGTATTTTATTCAAGAGTATAAATGATGAAGAGCCAATGGGAAGTACAATGCTTCAAGGAATAACTGGATAACATTAAAAAAAAAAAATTAAGTTAAAATTTAATTCCCGTTATTATTTTTTTTTTTAATTTCAGTTCCAAGGTTTAATTAAGAATGTTAATGCATATTTCAAGGAGCAGGGGGCTGAGTGTTATTCTCGCATGCTAAAGGTTGTGAGTTCCCATCCCAGTCCCTTTTATAAGGATGTAATTAAATGGGGATTCAATCACAGTCTCTTCCCCGGTTATGTGAGACCTGACAGCCAAATGGTGGCCACTCACAAATTTAGGCATGATGACCCTTCACTACAAAAATGCATCGAGAAATGTGAGTGTAATCTCCCAGGAGATTACACCGCGAGGCCAATCAATCTATTTCCAAACTTTATCCATTTTTTTTTTTTTTTTGTTAACCCAACAGGCCGTGTAGACCCTGGGCCTAGCGGTGTAATCTCCTGGGAGATTAAACTTATGTTTCTTGATGCATTTTTGTAGTGTAGGGTCATCACTCCCTACGCCTAATTTTGTGAGTGGCCACCATTTGGCTGATGTGTCTCACATACCTGGGGGAGAGGCTTTGAGTGAATCCCCATTTAATTACATCCTTATAAAAGGGACTGGGATTGGTACTCACAACCTTTAGCATGCAATGGCAATTCCATGCCACTATTTCTTAGGTTTTTCTTGGTCAATACTATGATGAAAGAAATCATTTTGTTTTCAGTAAGTTCAAAAGATAATTGATCAATAGATTCAATAGAAAGTTTCAAAATCTTATTTCTCAGTCCATTAGAACTATTAATAAAAGTTTGCGTAAATTGTATAGAAATAATGGATATTAATTTTCATACTATTTACACAAACTTTTATTAATAGTTCTATTGGAATGAGAAGTAAGATTTTGAAACTTTCTATTGAATCTATTGATCAATTATCTTTTGAAGTTACTGAAAACAAAATGATTTCTTTCATCATAGTATTGACCAAGAAATAGTGGCATGGAATTGAGAAAGATTCTTAAATGTACCTGAATTTAGTAGTAATTTTGCACTGACTTGGCAAATGTTTACTGATAACTTTGAATAAGGTATTACTCAGAAAACAGATGCATTTACTATTTGCAAACATCCATGGCACTGAGAGAACTGAATAAATATTTCGGGAATTACAAACATTTTATTTTATTATGAATTAAAGAGTAACCATTCTATTCTAGAATCATTTATTCCAGTAGCGTTTATTCTCTTAGTTATTATAGCATATTGTTATTTTTCTTTTGAGTTCACATATTAATCTTCTTAACCATGTACATAAAATAATAAATAATGTTTAATTAGTCAGATGATTTTTTAAAAATAATTATTATTCCAGGATCTTAAAAGAATAGAACTGTACAAATTAGGCAATGTCAGTACTTTCAATGTCACTGGAGAGATAGAGGTTAAAAAGAATGTCTTGGAAAGAAATGTCACTTTAAGAGGTAGGATTTTTTTCTTCAAATTATTAATTTTGTATATGCAACCAGACAGATTTGATGATTTTTTTTTAATAGTGTAAGTTCGGGACAATAGTACTTATACCACTATATGTATAAGGAGTTCTTACTATGCAATTATTAATTATTACTTGGTGATTGCGCATGCATGGATTCTTGTATGATGTCTAATACCAAATGGCCATATCTTTATATTTATAAATAAATTGTATAAACGTTGGTTACTTATTTTTAGTTCTCCATGCAAAGAGAAAGATGGTGATAGATACTATATACGATGGAAAAAATATATTTATTTCTACAGCAAATTTTACTTTGAGGCCAAGCATCTGGGGGGCTTGTGGATTGAATGTTTTCACCAAGGTGTGTATTAAAAATGACTGTTTCTTTCCAATTTAATTTAGTAAAATCTTAAGTACTGTACTAGATGTTTTAAAAAGATGCCTTCATTTAGTTATTTAAGAACTTTCTTAATCTTTTTTTCATTCAACAATGAAAAATATTCATCCTATCCTGTAGATTTGTGTAGTGCAGATTGTGAATAATTGGGCAATGTTCAATTTGGTTTGTGGGAGATTGTTTAGTTATTGAATCTTGGAGATATTTTTGGTCAATGCCTACTTCAATCAAACATCTCCTAAGATATTTTTTGAAGTTTCTTAATATAATACTTTAATCAATCTTAAACTTTTTTCCAGAATCACTTGGTATCCCTTTTATCAAAAAAAGAACTGCCCAATGCTCTAAATCAATTTATTCAATGTGTAATTTGTCTTCCATAGGCTGTAGTTGATATTTATTTTTTCCATAAAGCTTTAAATGATGCTTGAAATTGAAGAACACTCAAATTTCTTAAATTTTATTTTACCTTTGTCATCTAAATTAAAAAAAAAAAATAGACATGTCCCACCCTCAATCAATCCAAAATTTCCATCAACCTCCATTTTCTGAGTTTATAGAGGCTAATTTCCGAGCATATTTTAAATTTATGGGTTATTCAAATTGAATTTTTATTATAATTTGAAGCCATATTTTCAACTAATATTAAAAGATTACTTTTTCATTTAACTTCAATCGTTTTAATTTATGGTGGGTATCAGCACCCTATAGCAGTCTAGCATGCCTGACTACCAAAAAACGATCAGCCCACACTTTTTCAAGTAAATAATTAAAGATAATTTACTAACTGCCATCCTCAGGTATATGAGGCCAGTTGGTGTGGTCTACAAGGAGGTTGGATTGGCGGTCCAGCGATTAGCACATACTCATGCCCATTAATATTAATCCTTGCTTTAATTTTAAAATGTTTTGAATTTAACATATATAACATAGCAAAACTAAGTGACAAAGGGATTTCTTAAAGTAAGCTCTTTTCAAAATTCCAGTTAGGAGTAGATATCAATGGGTATCACCTACCTCTTACCTGACATGCCTTTTATACCAAGTTTCATTATATCCGCTAATTAAGTCATATTTCCTTTTTAGGAAGAGATCCCAGGCAAGAATATTGAATTTATCATTGCATACCCAAGGAGATATTTCTCGCTCAGAGGTAACTACGAATACACAGACGATCTTCTGACAACAGAAATCATCTTGCTTCCTAACAGAAACAAAAGTCCAACACGAATTTCTGGTGGAGTCTACTATATCAGGGATCCGACGCAGAATAGCCAAAATCTTTCTTTTATTCTGGCTCACCCCTCATTTCACAAAGTATATCTTTCTTAATATTCATTTTGTTTCAATTAATAGTTTTTTTTTTTTTTTTTATATATATTAAATGATTAATTTGGATCTTCGGTTTCAGAATCTAACTCTTACTGCAAGACATTCGAAAACAGATAAGTTTCCTCTGAAATTCAATTTGGACTTTGAATATTCCTCAGACCTTAACAAAAAGCTAACGTTCAATACTTTTATCGAAAACAAAACTACGACTCCGGTTATACATTACGAATACAATGCCTTTGGAGACCATCCAGCGTCGAGGTAAAGTCAGCTTCTGTTCTTTAATTATACTGCATGCCCGTTTTAAGAGATCATAATAGATAGGGGTTACTCTGAGTGTTTTCTTTCGATCTCTTAACTGCTGATCATTGTATTTAGTAATTTTTTTCAGGTTAAAGCTAGCTTCATTCGGTTACCTCAAGCTCTCAAATAAAATGATTGACTTCAGAGAGAATGTTACATACAAAAGGTCGTACGTCCCGCTGTCGTTTTGGTTCAATGGTCTAAAAGTTGACGTCAATCACAAAATGTTTGAACTTGAGGTAAGTCTAGATGTGTACGACACTAAGTTTTAAAATCTAAAACAAGTTAAAAATAAATAGTTTACAATATTATGCAGGGTATTTTCAGAAAAGGAATTGAATAGATCGCAAATATTTAAAATGTTCTTTTAAAAAATAGTGAAATTTAACTAAATGATTCATTAATTTTACAGAGAAACTCATTAAGAGAACTTTCTTACATTTATGGAAAGTACAACAAAGAGAAAACACAGCATATAATAAATGGCGTAGTTCTGAATGGAAAAGATACTAAAATATCTGGAGAATACATGCTGGACTTCGCTAATAGTTTGACTACTCTTGACGTCAACCTGACCCCTGGTAAATTTTAAATCATATTATATATTTAAAAAAAACCTGGTTCGCGCAACACACGTTTTTCACTTACCTCTGTTATTAATATAAATTTAAGAATTTTCAAACAAATTTAGAAACGAAAATAAATTGTTAAAGAATTATTTACATTTGATTTTTATAGAAAGATGTGTTTTATTAAATAATATGTTATAATATTATCTACGAAATTCAGTAAGTTTTTTTTTTTCATCAACCCGTGTTAGAACTACTTGGGGCGTCCGGTGATGACAGCGCCATCCAGTGGCCAAGTGGTGAAACAATTGCATTAAAAATATTTTTTCAGTTTTCTCCTTTAGTTGGATATTCATTCAACTTATATATTTACCTATTTTTCATCAATGGTAATAAGATGATATGGTTATTTTGATACAATATACAAAATTAAAGGTACTTTAGAGGAAGAAAATTTATAATATCTGCCTTTAAGCCCCATCAGACTATTTAAATCAGAATGAAACTTACATGATATCAAAGCCCATTAAATTTGACATCGATATAGCGAGTTTAATCAAATTCGTTTGAGCCTTTTTTGAGAAAATCGTAAATATTTGCTAAATGCGTAGGATAAAGTAGGACTTCCTGTCAGCCGATTTTATTGAAAACGTTGCTGTAACATCTCGGGCTTATAGTAATCTTAAATATGAAATTTCAGTTCCGTACGACTTTTCGTTTTTGCGCTAGAGTTACCACACATACACACGGACACACAGACACACAGACCTTTTTGTGGGATTTGGTTATTTGGACGCAGGGGATCCTAAAATGTGTATTTCCGTTGAAAACTGGAATGCGAAAATTTTGACGATTGCAATACTTTCCCTTACTAT
Source organism: Piezodorus guildinii (assembly GCA_023052935.1). Lineage (NCBI taxonomy): Eukaryota > Metazoa > Arthropoda > Insecta > Hemiptera > Pentatomidae > Piezodorus > Piezodorus guildinii. The sequence goes on along the minus strand of CM041295.1, from coordinate 32,695,526 downwards.
ATATTTCATATATTTTATGTTTTAAAAAATTATATAAAATATATATTTAATCAATATATTTTAGATGCAACAGAGAAGCTGGGTATGAAAGGAAGTTACAGAGAGAGTCGGCATTCAGTACTTGACATATGGAGAAGTTACGACGACATCTATATATCAGATTTGCATTTTTTCAACGAATTTGAATCATTCGAGATTGCTTACGTCGTACTTGATATGGCGTCCTGAAATTCAGTCGGATCTTGTGGTAATGTATCTAACTATATTTTTATAAATATATACCTCTACTTCGATTATTGGTGTGACTTTACTCGATGACAGTCTCAAGCATTTCATCAACATGCTCATAAAGATTTATCTTCGAGTTAAAGTTGCTCCTACCTTCCATACGGAGACAACATTTTCTCTGATCATACCTATGCCAAATCGTCAACTCCCAATATCCTCCATACATCCCCAGTTTCCTACTATTTACATCCTCAGTCCACTCTCTTGAAACTATATCAAACCATTACCTGTAAATTCTCACCCATAGAACTGAATCTTTTGATCATTCCTTTTATATTCCCTCTGCAGCCATTTAGAATTCCCCACCGACTCATATTCCCCACGCTTCTTCCCTTCTCTCATTCAAATCCACCTTTTTAACATCTTTTGACACTTCAAACTGATGCAAAACAAACGTGAATTTGCAACTCAATCATCCTTATTCCAAGTAAAATATAACTATCTATTTTGCCCAAATCCTACCGTTGTGGAATAATTAGTATATTTTAAATTTTCTCAATCCTAGTATCTTTTAGGGGATTTCGTTTCTTCCTTTTCTTTTTTGTTTGTTTATAATCCATACTTTGTTCTACATATACATATTTTTTGTTGTTACACATTTGTAAATAAAAATTAATTTGATTGAGTCCCGGGAAGAGGGGGGGGGAGGAGAGTGCTCTCGCCTAAAGATTGGTGGGAAAATAAAAAGCCCCCCAAAACAAGGTGTGGTTAAAGATCGTGTTTAATTTTAAGCATGTGCTTTATTTTCTAATTTATATGTGTTTAGACTGTGTTTGAAAAAAATTAACTTATATGTTCAACCTGCTGGTTATTTTACTTGCATGCAACTTTATATTCGATGGGAAGGCAAGAAGGTATCGAAAGAGGAGGGATTTGAGTGAAAATAGGCAAGGAGAGTTGGATGTTTGACGGGAGAGTATTTCCGATGACAGTGAACCAGGCTAAAAACAAGTTCTCATTTTTTTTTTGTTCTATGGGAAGGGGTATAGAGGTCAGAAAGACGAGATTTAGTTTCCTAGAAATGAATTGAGGATTTGAGTTGCAGGAGTTTTTGAACATACAAAAAGTGCAATAATTTCAATAAAAAGAGTTGACTCAAACGAAAGCTCCTTGGAACGTAAACAACAAAACAAGAAGATATTTTAATTTGTCAGTCACCTTTACAACTTTAATCTAAAAGCCCTGAAGAAGAACGTGGGTCAAAACGTTGGTTTAATAAATAGTTTCTACACCATTTTCTAATCATTATTGACAGCCACCCGAACCATCTCATCGTTCATATTGATCAAACGGTGAAATATTTAATTTTTAAGACGGGGCATTCCATGCCAATTCATCCAGAAATTTCAGAATCTCAGACTTTCATGATATTTGGCACGATGTATTCTTTCATGTAGTTATGATCTTGCACAAAATTTTAGTATTCTATCTTAACTAGTTTTAAATTTAGATTCACCTAAACTTTGGCGTTTTCATAACATCGGCGCTGGCTTACTCAAAGAAATAAAATTGTACTTTCGTTATCATATTATATTTTATATCAAACAGCATAAAAAATCCAGATTATATGAAGGGGAATATGGTTATTTCTAGAATAAATAAATAATTATACCCTTCATATAATCTGAATTTTTCATGCTTTTTTTCAACGAAAGTACAATTTTATTTCTGTGAGTAAGCCAGCGTCTCCGGGAGCGCTGATTTTATGAAAACACCAAAATTTGGGTGGCTCTAAATTGAAAACTATTGGGTTGTTTCACATGAAATATCCGTTTTTATAGTTTCTGAGATACATAAAGGATTTTGCAGGTCTCTGTTGTTTTTTTCAGAATGTTTACATATTTAAAGTAAACAGTTACTAATTCTCTACCTTTGTATTACAAACATTAGCTTCCCAATCAATTACCCACTTTTTAATATACCTCCAAATATGAACATGGAAACACGCGATTTTTAGTAATATTTTTGTACGAGTTTAAATTCGGCCATTCAGCAGCTGAGGCTGCTAGAAATATTTGCAAGGCGTTTGGGGAAGAGAGTGTTAAGGAACGGACTATTCGCCGTTGGTTTGCTAGGTTTTCAGCTGGGGATACCGACTTGGAAAACCTGCCCCAAGGAAGACCTCCGTCCGTAATAGACAACGATGTCCTTAAACATACAGTAGAAGGAAACCTCTACCAAACAGTTGAAGGACTCTCAGCACAACTAAATGCAAGTTCATCTACCGTTTCCAGACATTTAAAGTGGGTTTGGAAGTAAAAAAGCTCGATACATGGGTACCTCATGATCTCACTGAGCGGCAGCAAGACCCCATGTTTCAAAACATACCGTGGATAAGTTGAAAGAACTGGGCTACGAAGTTCTTCCACACCCACCATTTTCTCCCGACTTGTCTCCAACAGATTACCACCTGTTCAGGAATTTAGACAACTTCGTCAAAGGAAAACATTTTGAAAATGATGATCAAGTGAAAAGTGCGTTTTCAGATTTTGTTTCAATTCAAAGCTCAGAGTTTTTCAGTTCGGGGATAAAAAAGTTGGTGTCACGTTGGGAAAAATGTGTAGAAAAAGAAGGTAAATACTTCGAATAAAATTATCTTGTTTTCATATCGTATTTTTAATAAAAGTCCTTTACCTTGAAAACGGACATTTCATGTGACACAACCCCATAATTTCCTTGAGATTTCAGTGAGTAATCTAATTAGATAGATCAAATATTGGAAAATTTAATATGATTCTTTTTAAAAGACATGACTAAGTACTCAATGTTTTATTTACAGGATTTACTACTTGGCGTTACAAATTATGTGATGAATTACGTGTCCGAGACAACAAATTTTTGGACGAATTACTTCAAAACAGAAATATACGATTCGACAATGGATATTTGGTTCGATGCTAAACCGATTATTCAAGATTTCCTGGATGATATCCGGTATGGTTATTAATATTTTCAGTATTCTTTAAAATATTGGGTTGTAAAATAAGTTTTTATCGTTTTCACTGGTGTATTCAATAAAAACTTTAGATTCTTGTAAATATTTTTAATCATATATATATCGCTCATTTTGATCTATTACATGTTGCCATCTTTCATCATTTAGGTTTTTTTTTTTTTTTTTTTTTTTTATGGTATTTATTTATTTACATTAAATAAGCAGATCGCTTGCATGAGCCATAAAATAAAATAATTATCATAACAACTGGTAACAATTGAGACGTTGATTTCCAAAAGGTACTAAAGGACATTTTTTACGAAATTGATATTTTTACATATTTGTATTCTCCTCATTTAGTTATATCTAAATATTAAATTTATGTGTATTTAATGAACACTCATGTCCTTTAATAACGTGATTTAGAAATGCTATTAATTTCTAAAGATACTTATAACACATTTAGTTTCATTCTAAATCATAACAGAACATTTCATTTCATAACTTTAATATGGTTTTATCAATATAGTAAAGAAATAATTCTAGATTTTAATGCGAAAGGAATTAAATTAGCTGGTTTAATAATATAGTAATGAGAGCTTTTCGCGCTTCCTGTAAAATTCCCCAGAATGGATATAGTACCTTTTGGAAGTCAACGTCTCAATTGATAAAGTGAGGGTATGGTCTCATACAAAAGGCACCACTAAACATCATAGATTTATAATTATTCCTAAGAATAGAATAATTAAAATAAATTGATAACAGAACTAAAAACATAAATAGATTAAAAAAATTAAAGAAAGAAAGAAAAAGTAATGAATGTATAAAATAATAAGTCGTTTTGGTTGAATTTGATCATCAACAGTTGAAGGACGACCCGAGCGCTTTGCGTATTCCAAGTCAAAATTTCTGGTTCTGAACCGAACATAACCACCACACCCAGTTTGCCCACCATACCGAAACTGTATTTTTGGAAGCAAGTAAACAGATTTTAGGCAAATTTATGAAGAGTGTTTAATTATTTATTATTTGTAAAACTTTGTTGCGTTTTTTAACGGTGATTTCAATAAAATACTTCAGATTCTTGTAAATATTGTTAATTAATTATATTAATGAGTCATTTTGATCTATTACATATTGCCGTCTCTCAGGCTTTTTTTTTTTTTTTAATTTGGTCATCATCAGCAGTTGAAGGACGACACGTGCACGTTGCGTGTTTTTTCTTAAGGCGTCAACACCATACACACTGCAATTTTTTTTTTAAACGCCTGTACAACGGTTTTTCCTTTTCGGAAATAAAAAATCAATAAATGGCGAGAATGAATATTGAAAAAAGCAAGAACTTATTTTACAAGTCAATATATATTCTAAAACACATCATAAAATGACATTGCTTATTACGCTTACTGTTGACAGAGATATAGACGACCTCGAAGATGATATATCCATTTTCAAAGAAATCTTCAGGCAGTCCTACGATGAAAATGAGTTCTACATGCAGGATATTTACAAAATGTACCTGGATTTGGAACAGGAGATGTCGTTCAAGTAAGTGGCAGTCATACTTAGTTATGTAAATTTACAAACATTTAAATACTAACTAGTTTTATTATTCGTCGTCATCAACGTTCGTGTTTGATGATGAACCGTGGTAACAAAATGAATATGCTCATTAACAAATAACTGAAGTGTAAAATAATGCAAATTTATTCCTCATTTTACTCAATTAAAGCCTCATTTTGAATAATGAAGTGCCAGGAAAATGGAATTTTCAAATTATGTAATCATAAAATACCTTGTTAATTATTTACAAGTATTATTGATGTGCATTATTTATCTTAAGATCCTTTTTGAAGTCCTGATTTTTCTATATAGAAACAACTTTAAAAAAACACCATTTAAACTTCAGTTTTTTATTGTCCTTTTAATCAAATTTCAACGTCTTGGAAGCCATTCAATGGAAACGGATCGTAGTGTTTTGGAGTGAGGCAGATATTTCAAAACTCAAATTGTTTTGGCTGTCGTTGAAAGAGTAAGGATACCAGCTTTAATGAACGAGGAACTTCTTTTTATTTTTTTCGCCTTGAGGTAGTAATCGAAGGTTGATTCGTTTATTCGAGTTTCCCTGCAAGTTCTGGAACAGTTGTTCTGGGATTTTTTCCTCTAAAGCTCGCAGAACATCGTCATAAGGTAATGAATTTCCTAATAGCGCCATCTCTGTACACTTCGTTGATGTATGACCCCGTTCCGGCCAATTTTATACTCGTAAAATAAAATTATCCGAAAATCACGTTTTTACATCTTAGTAAAGACTGAATATTTTTAAGTAGCGATAAACTAAATCCGATATACTTCGGAGGTAAAAGAGCATTTTCTTTTGCAAGAGGATTAATAAGTTTTGACATTCATGCAAATGAACGATCCAGCAGACGAAAGCATTACATTATAAGCAGGGGTATTTCAAGAAAAACCTAAAATCCTGCATCATATTCTGGATAATCGAATACATAATACAAAAATAATTATTCTTAAAATCCATTTTCATTGAAAAAAGACAGAATCACTAATCATATTTTCAATCCGCTCCATTTCAACCTTTTTCCGCGTGCTTTGATCATTTTTTTTTTTATTTGTTGAAGTGAATTTAAAAATGATCTTCCCAATTTATTTTACAGGGATAGAATGTCTCACGTTCCTAAGATTGTCAACGAATTGTGGGAAGTGATGGGAGAGACTGGTGAGACGATAAGGCAGTCAATATTGTGGTTTGTCGACTTTGTAAGTAATAAAATAAAAACAAAAGTGTTTATCAACAATTATTTAATGAAGCTTAGTTTTTTTTTTCATCTCAAAAAGCTCTAATTTAGTATTTCAATTTAAAGTCAGACTGATCTTAATTTCATTTTACGTCCAATTACTATTAATATTATTTTACAAGGATTTCACAATAGTAATGATTTATCTCTAGGTCAAAAAAGTGTACAATAAGGTTGCTGAATTTATTAGAGGCCTCATTACTGGAGAAACTATTGACAAGATTTCTGAGTATCTGCAGAAAATCGCTGGGAAGTATGACAAGGTAATAGAATGGTTCTAATACCTCTCTATAAAAAAAATAAATAAAAATAGTAAATAAATAAAATACATTCAAACACACATATACATGAATGATTAAAAGTTTGGTGAACCCACTTACTAGAAAGACTTATTTAGCCAAAATTATAATTTCTAGAAAATTATGTATTATGAAAAAAAAAAACAATATAAGTTATAACAACAAAAATAATAAATAATTTATTATGTATACATTTTAAGAGAATCTAATAGCTAACTTTTTCAAGAAATATACCAGATATATAATGAAATTGTGTTTTGCATACCTACACTATTAGATCTATTACTAAAAAAATTAATAATTTTATGCCTGAAAAACCATTTATATTGTAAAAGGCTGAAACACTGAATTACTTTTGAATGTTAGGATAATACATTTCTTAAAAAATTGTGTCATGTGGAATATTGAAAAACTAGTTGAATAAATTGGATAAACACTAACATATCACACACAACTCATGCGGTCAAAAGGCAAAATATTTTACGAATAAAATACTGTAAAATAAATATTTTAGGGCTCCATGATAAGTTGATACCATACTTGTACTTCATCAAATTGTAAAGCATGCTATAATAAATGATTTATATAATAATAATTTTTAAAATGTATCAAAATAATTTATGTATTTTTTAGATGATACGTGAGATGCACATATCATTTTTGCATTACGTTGAACAGCTGTGGACAGACACAGTGAACATAATTTATAATTACTGGACGAAAACTCTGAAAGTGATTGAACCTACCTTCATCCAGTTTGCCCACCATACCGAAACTGTATTTTGGGAAGCGAGTAAAAAGATTTTAGGTAAATTTATGAAGAGTGTTTATTTATTTATAATTTTTATGAAGTATCAAAATATGTAAAATTTCGTAGCGTTTTTTAATGGTGATATCCATTTCAATCAGAATCTTTTAAATATTTTTAATCAATTATATATGACTCATTTTGATCTATTACATGTTGCCATTTAGCAGCTAAGTTTTTTGAACTTGGTCATTGGAAGGACGACCCTTGCGCTTTGCGTATTCCAAGTCAATATTTCCGGTTCTGAACCGAGCAAACCACGGACGGTGCTTTCTCCTAAGGAATTATCACCATACATACAGAAAATTTGGTTAACCGCCTTTGCAGCGGATCTTCCTTTTCGGAAAAAAAAAAAGAAATCATTAAGTGACGAAAATGAATTTTTTTCTCTTCCATTTTGAGCAAGCAAAACACCACTTGAAAATAAAGAATTTCGGTTGAAACTGATGAAGCACCTTAACTAATTAAAAGCACCTTAACTAATCTATTTTTAGAATATGTAAACATTATTGACCACGTAAACATGATTTTATGAACAGAGTGGATTTCATTGAAATATTGAAAAAGGCTACGAACTTATTTCCAACCCAATGTTTACTGGCAATGATATAATATATATATATATACTTCTATCATCAATTGTGTGCTTGGTCTATATATTTTAATGTTGATCGGTAGATAGTATTATGTGCTCATATACTATTTTATCAATTTTTATATAATTACTATCTGTAACAAGCGTCTTTCCAGGTGAATGTTTTATTTTTTGTTAATTTATAAATGTTTAAGTTAAGAGTACATATAACTTTTAATTGTTAATTGTTGTTTATGTTAATAATACATATAACATTAATTTATTAAATGATATCCAGCGTTAATTTACGTATTATTTTTTCCTGTTTTATTAATATGTGTTTATTTACTTTAGAGTTCCTGTACGCCCGACAGTCTGAACTGCTAAGCAGCCCTGTATTCATGAAGAATAGGAATTTCACGAAGAATCTCGACGTTTTTTACGAGGATATTACGAACAATGATTTCCTGACAAACCTGAAAAAGTATACCAAAATGCTGATCGATTTAATAAGAGAGCAATATTTCTCAGCCGTTCCATTTGGTGAGTCAATTTAATTTTTAATATGCTACTAATTTAATCAAGATTAGAAACTCGTTTCATTAGGCTCTGTAATATACCCACGATTGTCTATTTTCACCTTTTATAAAAAAAAAAAAAAATTAAAAAAAATGATACTTAGCTTTGATTTTTTAAATGTTTCTGGTTCAAACTCTGAAAAATCTGATTGAATAATGACAAATCACACCACATCACCTTTACTCTTCGACATGACACGAGTCCTCCCGTTTTCTTAGACAACACACAAATTCCACAGACGGACACTACATTATCTTGGTTTGACGTTTGACAGAAGAATGACCTGGGGTCCGCATATTAACAAAAAAAAGAAAACCCTTAACCAAAGACTGAGACTTCTTTACTCACTCTTTTCAAAACACTCGAAACTAAAACTTCGACAGAAATTAAACACCTATACTTACCTACTGAAACCTATTTGGACTTATGCATCACAGATATATGGGACAGCTAAAAAGACTCACATTAACAAACTTCAAATCTTTCAAGCTAAAACGTTTAGGAACAATTACAAAAGCACTGTGGTACGTTAGCAACATAAATTTACATACTGTCAATGAGCACATACGGACACACTACAAACGTTTCCAAGACAAACTACAAGGTCACCCTAATACACTAATCGATGACATGGCCACAACACTCATGCCAGGAAATGCCTACAGAAGGCTGAAGAGGACTTGGATGAGTGACCTCCTTTAGTAATTCACACTAATTTCATGCCAGGAGTAGGTACCGCTGGGTGCTGCTCTCCCTCATGCCTATCACGCCATGTTTCTTAAAATTGATCGCACATTCACTGATTGCTCATGTATTAATGACAGGTGTGAATAAAGATTTAAAGTTAAAAAAAAACAGCATATACGCATGTACCCCAGCACCAGGTATGAGGTTACTCTACTAGGTACCAGGTAGTGGGCGAACCTACACCTACCAATTAGCAGAGCGGACTAGTTAAGAAGGAGATGCCCCGTGTGGTGGAAGCACAACAGCAGCGAATAGTATTTCTCATTGGTTCATATGGGTAGAAGCCATCCTATGAGGGGGATATGAAGAATGAAGGAGAAAAGGTAGATGAAGGTTGCAACATAAAGATAGCCCACATTATGATAAAAAGGTAGAGATACTCTGACCTTGGGAGATACCACCTGGTAGAAAACAGGTTAGTGATTTGAAAAGCTGAGCTGACTCTTGGGGATGTTAGTCGTCCATGTCAATAATTTATGTGGTGAGAACGTTTCTACCAGACTAGAGTCTTGGCCCTAAGTCGAATTACCTCGAAAGGTTTATTCTCATAAATCAGTAACATGGATAAAAATATTTACAATTGTGATAAACAATTTACAATATAACCATATCATTAAATAACACATCTTCTATATTCGGCCGGTGGCTTAAGAAGACGCCGCTAGCGCTTCCATTGAGTGAGCGCGTGAAGTATCCACTACAATTTAATGAAGTTTTAATTTTATTTTTGTCACATTAATAAATATAGTAATTATTGGGATAAAAAAATTGCTTTTTTGTAAAACTTAAATTTTCGAATTTTATCTGTTTGGACATTATTTTTTATTCTTAAATTTAATAATATAAATTAATATAAAGTAAAATAAAATAAAAACAACTTAGGCAAAAAATAAAACATTATTTGAGAATATCTTTAATATAAATAATTCAACGTATAGTTTCTAAAATGAAACATTTTTTAATATCTTTTTGTACAATATTGTAACTGTAAAGTTTTCTTCGGTTTGCTATAAAAAATGTGAAATGAAATTTTTCGTTTGAAGATTTCACACGTTCTAGGTTTGAAGCTTTCTAAAAGTTTTTTTCATAATCATTATATTATAACCTATTGTAATAGGTCGATTACAATAGATTTATCGAAATTCATGGATTATTTAAATTTAAATCATTACTCCACAAACAACAAAACCTCCTACAAAGAGCATATGAAGCTATCAGCATTTATGATTACTTGCCTATTTTTTGTTAAACTGTCTTCTTGAATTTTTATAGGGTATGAACTAAATGAGATCGGTTCGGAAATAGTTGGAGAAATGAAAGAACTCCTATAAACTTCCTTTCCTGAACTTTACAATAGAATTCACAAAAGAGGTCTACAATAAGGTATGATATGGCAAAAACATTTTATCTTTACCATAACCACATAATAAATACAATAATATTTAAAGGATAATAGAATCAAAAGTAATTTTAACTAATCTAGATTTATTTATTTCATGATCATATCATGAAGACTCGACAATTGAGACGTTGATTTCCAAAAGGTACTAAAATACATTTTTTTCAAAGTTGATATTTTCACATATTTGTTTTTATTAGTTTTATCTAAATCCGTCATCAAATTTTATACAAAAAACATAAAAATCCTTTAAAAAAGTATTTAAAAAATTGCATTTCCTTCCAAAAGGTACTAAATCCACATTTTATTTCATTCCAAAAGGTACTATATCCATGTTTCGTTCCATAACATACTAGATCCTATGTAAACAGATATAACCTTTCCTTTCATTTCCTTTCAAAAGATACTATATTTCCTACTATGTATATGGCAGAAGTACCTAATCCTATAATATATCACCATTAATTTATTGTTTTCATCATTTTATGCATTTTTATTGGTTCATTTAGCACGTCTTGAATCACCGCTATCATTTTTATTAATAGTTTTAACCTAATAATCAGTTTTTAGGCTATTTGATACAACTTAGCCGTCGCTTTGGTTCTTTTAGGTTGTCAATTAAATTCGGTTTTTTCATAGTATTTCTTTTTGCAGCAACATAAATTTGGATTAAAATTTTTCAGATCTCACATTTTAATAGAATAATGGTATTTGATGCAGCAAATAGTTGGAATTAGCATTCCACGAACTAACTAAATATGTGAAGAAAATCCGTGCCTGATCTAACTTAGTAGTCGATTTTTTTATGTAAAATAAAAGCTCAAAAGTTATTATTTGTCAGTATCTATGGTAAAATATTGTTTACACGTCTTTAATAATATATTTGAATTTGCTAAATTCACACAAATAGTAAATACAAGTTCAAAACAAACTTCATAATTACATACTTTCTTATTATAGTGCCATAAATAGATAAATTGTCCTTTAAATATAAATTTTCTTTATGAATAATAGATAATCAATGTAATTAACCAACAAAGAAAGATATTTCTCAGAGGGAGAATGAGGAAATATACGTAACTTAGTAATTAACAATATAAAGACGTTAGTTATCGGTAATGTTGTATCAGGAAGGTTATAGTGACTGTTACCAATTTATCTCGCGTTATATTCTTATATTCTTCCAAAAAGTACTATATCCATGTTTCGTTCCAAAAGGTACTATATCCATATTATATTGTTTAAAATCATCGGAAAAGTGCAATAATTTGGAAAAATGAGATGGTAACACACTTAAAATCAACTTGTAATTTTAATTAAAAAGAATCACGTAAATCGGTCCAATAATAATTATTGGTAAAATTAAATTAATAGTAAAATTTTCTAAAGTGGATATAGTACCTTTTGGAAATCAACGTCTCAATTTTTCTTGTTTAAACACTCATTTTTTTTTTTTTTTCAAGACAGCTCTATAAGCTCTTTATAATTAACAATATTATAAATTCATTAGATTGTCACAGCCAAATTGATGAACACTTTTTACTCATATTTACCCATTTTTTATCATAACTAAAAAGGTAAAATGATTAATTATTTCTAATCATCAAATTTAAGGTATTTTAGAGGTTGAAATTTTGAGAATTTGGCATTTAAGCTCTGCCAGATTAAATAAATTAGCAACATAAATTATCATATATAACTCTCTAATACCATATAAACTTTAAATATAAATATAATTTTTTTTTCTAAAATCTTTAGCTTACCTACTGCATATTATACATCTATATTACTTATAGTATACTATCTATAACTATTCTCTTGTTCGGAAAAAATAATTACCAAAACATGTTTTTGTTCTTTTCTTCTTTTGTTGGTTATCAAATTTGTTTAGCTTGCTTATTTAGCCGTTTTAATGAATCATAACAAGATGAAATATCGGCATTTAAGCCCTTTTAGATTATTTCAATCAGACTAGCGTCACAGTAAAGTTCATCAAATTTTATATTAAGATAGTTAGTTTCATCAAAATCTTTCTAGTCGTTTTTGAGAAAATCGTAAAAAGGTGTTAATGCATGGTGTAAACTGGCTTTTCTGGTTCGTTGATCTTAGTGAAAAAATTGCTGTAACATTCCGGCTTATAGTTGTTTTGAATATGAAATTTCATTTTCGTATGACTTTTCGTTTTTCCGCTATACTTACCACACACACACGCACAGACCTTTCTTCGGGACCCTAAAACGTGCATTTCCGTCAAAAACTGGAATTCGAAAATTTTCACATTCGCAATACTTTCCCTTACAATATATTTCATATATAGGTATGTGAAAGTAAAAACACTTTTCTATCTATCCATATAAATATTTCCTTGTTCGATTATTTCTAATAAAAAAATAATATTGTCCTTATTTTCCAGACGAGATGGATCTATAACTACTTCAATATCAATGACAAACTTCAAAGAATCCTCCCAGTGCTCTACAACCTCATTATAGACTACTCCCATACGGCCTTAGAAAATGAAATGATGTAAGTACCGATCGACATTATAGAGTAATTCATCCTAATTTAAAAACTATATACATAACAAAAGTTAATTAACAGAGTAAAATAAGTCCGTAGGGTTTTTTAATATTCCAATTTAATCCTCTCTGTGTTTATAAAATCATATTTACTTGGTCAAGAATGTTTAAATAATCTAAAAATGGATTATTTAAGGTGCTTTTATACGTCATTTTTAACCGAGATTCCTTATCTTTAAGTGTATTTAGCTTGCTTGAAATAAAAGAGAACAAAGTAATTTGCGTTATTTAATGTTTTTTTTTTTTTTAATTTTTTTATTTCCGAAAATTGAATAAATGTTACACAGACGGTTAGCTGAATTTTCAGCGCCTATGGCGATAATGCCTTAGTAAAACGCATCGTGCATGTGGGCCACTGTCGTTTCAGCCTTTTAAGTGGATTGTAAGAACGGCTCGAGTTGGAGGATTCGGGTGATGAATAAGGTTCTGATGAAATTTTGAGAATTTGGACGGAATAAAGTCTAAAACAAATAGAACATTGAGGTCATAATGTAGAGTATTGTCGTAGATATAATATGGAGTATAACGATTGTTCGGAGGCATTTTGCACTTGATGTTAGATTATTGAAATGTCTTCCACAGTATCTTAATCAAATTGAGTTTAATTTTAAGTACTATTCAATAAACAAATTTAAATATTAGCATTATACATATTTATTATACAACTTAAATATATAGAATATATGACATTACAGAAATCACGGAGCCCGAACCAAGTTTGTATTTGAACCAGACAGGGGAAAAATAATATTGGAGCAAAAGTTACCGATGCCATGGCACGCATTCAATGAAACGCCAAATTATGAGGTATTTATTTCCTTTTTAATCGTAATAAATATTATTGTCTCATCATAAAATTATAAACAAATTATCTATATTTTCATAAAAAAAAAACCTGTACCACTACAACCCATGAAGGGTCTTGGGCTCAGTACATATAGAGATTCGTACTGTTTCTAGGCAATGAGGTGATTAGGCCTTAATCGCGCTCAGCCGCCAGGTTTTTCCCCAATTAATTTGGGTACCCACTTTATAGAGGCTGGGTCTGCCCCAGGAGGGTCTCCATACCCTAGTGTCGCCCCTCGACTGAATTAACAGAATAAATAATATTCCGCCACAGCCGGTATTCGAACCCAGGACCCGGAGCACAGCAGACTCGCGCTCTATCCACTAGACCACGCCGCTCCCTTATATATATTTTCATAAGAATACACAAATATAGTTTTCTTTTATTATTAAATTTAAAACTTTACATTAAACTTTCCAAATGAAAACTGTAGGTTGTGATTTTTTTTTTTTTAATTCAGGAAAATATAATAGTTACTTCATATTCATTTTATTTGAATTTTCTTATTTCGAAATAATTAATAAGATAGTTCACTTTATCAAAATTTAATTAACAATAACGGTTCTTCTATTCTTCTATATGTATTCTATTCTTCTAAATGTATTTTGCTATTTATAGGCAATGAATAAAAATTGTTACTTTTTACTTAGCATTAAACTTCTTTATTACTACCTCTTCAAGTATATCCTATTAAGACATTATTATAACTATATGATTATTACAACTAATACATTATTTTATTTTTCAACATACCTAATTGATAAATATCTACTTGGTTACTTAATAAAAACACAATCACAGGTTGTGGTAATCTAGTTTCATTTGTTTTATTTGAAATTTGTATATAATAAATCTATAACCATAATTAATTATTAAATCAAAGTAAGTACCCAAAATTAAAGAACATCAATTCAAATCCTAAACTCTTAATCTTAAAAGTCTAACTAAACTTTTATTTATCAAACTATTGAAGTACAGTCTATGAAAGTGTTTTTATTAAGTGACCATGTAAATACACATATATACATATATAGGAGTTAATTAGGTTTATACAAAATTATAAAATAATGTTTTAGTTGAAATAATCCTATAATTTATCAGTTCCTTGAGAATGCCTGATAGGCTGAAACGTTATTAATAATAAACAATTTTAATGTTGAGTAAATATTGAAAAAATATCATTTTTATTTATGGCCTTTTATTCAATTTTTTTTCTAAATTAGAGATAATATATACATATGTATAATTAATATAAACAATATTACTGACTGTTGGATACTGTATTCTACGAAAAATTTAATTTAATTAATTAGTTAGTAGTTAATATATAATAAATATAAAGAAACGAACTGTTTCATAAGATTTGTCTTCGGTACCTCTAGACGGTCGCATGTATCAATCACTATGACGAGTCAAATTGGCTATTTCCCTCTATTCGAAGGCAATATTTCCTTGATTCCTTTCTCTATCAAGTCATCCGCTCCCATCGCCCCTCTTACGTTTATAGTCTCCTGCAATTTAAATCCACAATCCATACTCAGGAAACCAGATCCCGTCCTTCTGACCTCTATACGCCTTCCCATTGAACCAAAAAAGATGAAACTTTCCTTTTTAGCCCGGTTCACTTTTTTCTGGAATACTCTCCCATCAAACATCCGTCATGCTCCTTCCCAATCTTCATTCAAATCGCTCCTTTTTAAACACCTTCTTGCTTCCCAACCAGATGCCAACTAATCTCAGTATAAAAATTTGAGCTATGTGAGAAATGTCCACACTGCATGTCATAAATGTTATAAAGTTTTCATTATTATTTTTAATTATTCTAAAGTTTTTTTTCTTTGGTTTGTTAGCCCTATGTTACTTTTAGATACTATTGTAATCTTTTTAATTTTTATTTTTCATTTCTTTCTGTTTTTACCATTTAAAATACTTGTATATATTTATTGTAATATTAATGTTATAAGTCTTTTTTGTTTTTCTTTTTATGCGTTCTTTGGTCAGTCATAATACTTATTTGTTTTGTACCTGTATGTTATTTTTAAGGGATTTAGTCCCAGAATAAAGTTCTTTTTTCATTTATTCATTAAATAATAAACTAATCAGTCCTAAAATGGTCCAGTTAAGACAATTGATCTTTTAAATTTAATTTTATTTATTCAGTAATTATATTATATCTAAGGGGTAATATATAAAATAGCGACCTCAGATTCATTCACATAACATTTATACAGCTTTTTTAATTTTTTTTTCTATTTAATTACATTGCAGGAAATCATGGAGTACAAAATCTTAAAAAAGGTACAAAGATTTATTTCTCCGACCAACAACTCGTTTTGGACCTATTACTATATGTTGGCACCATTGCTAGAACCATCCAAGTGGTTTCCACCATTTAGTGGTAAGTAAAGCATTAATAATTTTAGCTAAATCAGTCCTCATTTTACCGAATTTCAGTTACTGGAATTCGTTGAGAATTCATATTTGCAGCCATTTGATTCGATCAAATTTCAAATCTACCTGCTAGTACTTGTAGCAAATGCCATAAATATTCATTATGTAAGAGAGAAATTTAATTTTAGAATTAAACACGGGAAATCGATTTAGATGAACCAATAAAATTAAATATTTCATACATTTAAAAAAGCACATACTACCTTCCATTCATCATCTAAACACTTTATTTCATAAGTCTTTTAACATTTTTTCATCCTAGTCGACGTTTCGGGGTTGTTTCCCCATTTTCAAGACTGAAACAATTTATTTATACTTTCACTATTGAATAAAATTACATTATTTAAATATTTTTCTTTGAAAAATGAAGCTCAGCAGTTTGTCATAACTATTTTAAACTAACTAACTTTAATTACCTTATTCCTTGCTACAACATTTTTCATCCTTCACTATATCTCATAGCCACTGCTACTTGTCTATATGATGTTTTAGCAAGGAATAAGGTAATTAAAGTTAGTTAGTTTAAAATAGTTATGAAAAATTGTGGAGCTTCATTTTTCAATGAAAAATATTTAAATAATGTAATTTTATTCAATAGTGAAAGTATAAATAAATTGTTTCAGTCTTGAAAATGGGGAAACAACCCCGAAACGTCGACTAGGATGAAAAAATGTTAAAAGACTTATGAAATAAAGTGTTTAGATGATGAATGGAAGGTAGTATGTGCTTTTTTAAATGTTCCAATTAAGAAAACTTCCAAAAAAATTAAAAAAGAAAAGAAAAGAAATATTTCAGTAGTTAATAGAGACATTAATTATATAATGACATCTCAGATTCTTACGAAATAAGTAGAAAAGTCCTAAGAAATCTAGTGTTTGGAAGACATTATTTTCATTCACTTATTTATCTTCTTAATATAAAGTTGAATTAATAAACTTGAAGTTGAAAAAATCTGGTGCGCGCAACACACGGCTCTCACTTGCCTCCATTGTTAAAATTAATTTAAGAATTTGAAATACCTTTAGATATAAAAATACATTCTTAAAGAATTAATTAAATTGAATTTCAATAGAAAAATGAGTTTTATTAAATAATCTATTATATTTTTATCTACAACAATCAGTTAGTTTTATCGATTTTTCATCACTCTCCATTAACTCTTACAATTCCGTGTATTAGATATTTTTTTTTTAAATCTTTAGCTATCCAACGGTGTATTATACATCAATATTACTATTATTGTATTAAAAAACACAAAAATTACCTAAAAAATATGTTTGCACTTTTCTCCTTTAGTTGTTTATCAAATTCGCTCAACTTGCATAATTAGCTGTTATTTTTTAATGCTAACAAGATGATGC
Source organism: Piezodorus guildinii (assembly GCA_023052935.1). NCBI lineage: Eukaryota > Metazoa > Arthropoda > Insecta > Hemiptera > Pentatomidae > Piezodorus > Piezodorus guildinii. Next base: position 32,677,843 of record CM041295.1, on the reverse strand, counting down.
GCCTAATTTTTTTAAATCTACAATGTACTTTAGAGGGAGAAAATGTACAATTTCGGCATTTAAGCTCTGTCAGACTGGCTCAATCTGAATGAAACCTACATGATATTAAAGCTCATTAAATTTTACATCCGTATAACGAGTTTAATCAAAATCGTTAGAGCCGCTATCGAGAAAATCGTAAAAAAGGTGGAAAATGCATGGTATAAAGTAGCACCTTCGGTCAGATAATTTATTATAAGAGTTTCTGTAACATCTTGAGCGTATAGTTGTCTTAACAATAGAATTGCAGTTTCGTACGACTTATCTTTTTCGTGCTACACACATAAACACACACACACACACACCGATTTTTTTTTTTGCGGGGACTTGGTCATTTGGACTCAAGGAACCCTAAAACGTGTATTTCCGATGAAAACTAAAATACTTTCCCTTACTATATCTTTCATTATTAGATAAGTGAAAGTAAAAATAACTACTAAATGAACTAAAAAATAACTAGATGAAATAATATTACAATATAAATAATTATATACGGGAATCAATTAAGTTGATACTTTTTCTCCAATCTACACTACCTCCAACGACTTTGTATCTCAGACAACTATTTTTTGTAAAATTCTTAGCTTTTCGATAAATTATAGATCTGCATTTCTATTATTATTTGCGGAAATAAAAATTAACCTGAAAAAATATTTCTAATGTTTCATCCGTCAACTTGGCATAAAAAGCATTCATAGTTACCCATTTTTTATCATAACTAAAAAGGTAAAATGATTAATTATTTCTAATCATCAAATTTAAGGTATTTTAGAGGTTGAAATTTTGAGAATTTGGCATTTAAGCTCTGCCAGATTAAATAAATTAGCAACAGAAATTATCATATATAACTCTCTGATACCATATGAACTATCAATATAAAAATTTTGGTGTTCGTACTCGTTATTGTAAAAAAAATATTTTATTTATTCAAAAGTTACAAAATATCGATAATAACACTTTAAAAGACAATAATGACAATCTTGATAATAACAATATGGCTATACTAGATCTGACATAGATTACGTACCGTAATTACTGCGAGGACTTGAAGAGAGTGCTCCCTGGGAGAAGGGACAGGGTATATAAAGGTTAATAGGACTGCTGAATAAGATTCAAGGAATATGGTGTGATCTGCAGGTGCACTATGGCCTCATGGTGGCGTGACTCCTCCGTCCTTATGAGAGTGAAGCCCACTGAACTCTAAATTTAAGGATTTGGGACGGTTTGTCTATTCTGTAAATATTGAAACCAAGCTCTGGCTCTGCCATCAAAACATTCAGGTGGTTGAGGATGGGTACTTGGATTATCATTTGAAGGATTAGAACACAGTAATTCCAGTTTACAATACTGACGATAAAGATTATAGCATAAAAGATATAAACATATTACATAAAATATATAAGAAATAAATTGGGATACAGTTATATCATAAGGTTCTAATTCTTCTATTTCTATATTACTTAAGTCTATTTGTTGTAATTCCTCAAAAGTAAAATTTGTTGATACAATAGTTTTATTATTAACAGAATGATAGGAAATAAAAGGAATATTTACATTGTCAACATAAGAAAGTGGTACATTTATATTTACAAATTTCTCATTTTCATTAAGATTAAGGAGGCTAGTAGATGGTAGATGATACATTTGTGTGTTTGTTACACTAGTTGTTACATTGCTAATATTAAAGGTTAAATATTGGTGTAATGTGGGTATAAGTTTGATTATAGGGTTTGTTCTTATTTCTACAGCTTTACAATCATTTAATTCTATATTCTTACATAATTCTAAAATACATTTGTCCTTAATCTCTATCATGTCTTTACAGTAATGATGATTATTGAATTTAATACAATTTCCATTGTAAAACGAATTTTTAAATCTAATGATTAGTTGTTCTTTAATCTTTAGAGTAATGACTTTATTATTCCTTGTAACTGGATATGACATAGCATAATAAGTTGTTTTTGGCAATGATTTCAAAGGGATTTTAATAAAATAATAAATTAATCCTGTATCTGATAGGGAACAAAATGTGGAGCTAAGTAACCAGTTTAATTTTACATTTTCTGTGATTGGTTCTCCGAACGGTATGTTTAATTGTTCTAGTTCTCTAGTCGTTAATATGCTTGGATGGGTAATTCCTAATTTACATTGTTCTAAGGAAAATTCTATATCATTTAATTGATTTTCTACTAAATCTAATACGGCTAATAAATCATGATACATTAACTTAGTAAGAGCTAAATCTGTAAAATTATTTATTTTTTCTATACTATCCTTATATTTATTTAAAACAATTATTTCTTTATTAAGTTTAGATGTTAATTCTTTATTTAATCCTAATCTAACATTTTCATTATGCTCTATGTGATACATATTTCTCTCGATTTTATTTAAAATATTATCATACTTTTCTTTGTCATCGGCGTCCATATTGCCGGTGAGCCAACTAATAGCATTGCCTAGTCCGTTAATTAAACCTCTTTTTGATCGGTTATTCCGATTTATATTTACAATATGATTAATTTTTTCTAATATCTTGTTATATTTTTGTTCAATAATATTATGCAAAGTTTTATATTCATTACTAATTGTTAATACGTCAATGCTAATCTTAAGGGTTTGAATTTCTCTTGTTAAATTTGTAAGATTCTTATAATGTAAAAATGTGTACCAATCTTCAATTATAAAAGATGGATTAATTTGTACGATGGATGCTCCTGGTCCGTCAGATAAATCTTGTATTAGCAGGGTCTGTATCTGAACCGTAAGCGCTGCGATCAGAAGATACTTGAAACAATTCGTCGTCGAACTCAAAGTCATCTTGGCGGACTCCTGTAACATTAGACGTTTCTATTTCTTTTATGACATTCTCAATATCTTCATCAGTTATTTCTGGGTTTTTTTTGACTTGTACTAGGTTTATTATTATTATTATTTGATTTCTTTTTCTTAGTGACCTTTTTCGGTCGTTTGACTTGATCAGGGTGGAGTTTTTTCTTTCTACCTTTATTTCTATTTTGAAATCTTTTATCAACATACTTTCCTTTTTCGTATTTAGGATCTATTTTCTTTTTCTGTTGTCTCTTTATATACACATCTTCCGGGATTTCTATGTCTTCTCTATTTTCATTTAACTTGCCTATTTTTCTCTCTTTATTTTGTTCTATACCTTTCTTAGTTATTTCGAAAAGCTGCTTCATTTTCCGATGGTACTCATGAACAAGATATTCTTTTATTTCCGGGGATTCATTATAAGTTTCATTAGTGATACCGAAAGTTATTTCGTTAGGGGTCATTTTAAGATCTTGATTAAGGGAATTATTATATGCTGTCGTTGCTTGCTCTAACTTATCTTCCTCTTTATCATCTTTGTTTTCTATGTTTATAAGTCTTAAAATTTCTAATAACGAAGAGCTTGCTCGATTAAGCAATCCAAGAGAGTTAGGGTGATTGGGGGTAGTATAATGTAATTCAATATTTAAGTAGTTTAGAAAATCTTTAAACAAGTTATTGTCGAATTCTCTTCCGTTGTCACATGATATTTTTTGGGGTTTTGGAAAATATGCTAAATATTTTTTCAATACTTTCATGCTTTCTATGGCATTATAACTCGTTGCGTAATAAGAAAATATTCTTTTGGAAAAAGTATCTACTATTAAATAAATGTAATAATTACTCATGTGTAAGGTATCAATCATTAAATCTGTAAAGGGTTTCTCAGGTGTGGGAGTAATTTTAAATTTTTGTTTTATAGGTCTTCTATCGTATTTGCCTTTTCCACATGTGTCACATTTGTTTATAATTTCTGTGATATGATCTTTCATATTGGGCCAATAAAATTTGGTTTTCAAAACTAAATATGTTTCATTTATACCTCTGTGGCATGTCTTGGCGATATGATAATCAAGGATAAGTAATTTCTGGTCTTCCGTGTTCTTTACATCTGGCAATAGTTTATAATATCTTTTAATTCTATTTGTGGGAAATTTTTCTCTAATGAGTGATGCAACTTTATTAAATAATGCATTATACCAATTATTTTCACTTTCTATAGAATCTGATATGGGTGAGCAGTATATGCCGTAAGTTATATTTGGTCTTAAGATTTCTAAAAGTTTTTCTTCTATTTCAAAATCTTTTTCATGATAAGGCCAAGTAAATTCAATTGTTGTTCTTTGCTTATTATTGAATATTGTTTCGCGTTGAATTTTCGCGTGTCCCTTTTTTATTATTATTTGATTTTTCTCAACATTTACTGGTCTAGATTTATCATCAACTATTAAGATTCTGTTATCGGAGGATTCTGTGGAGTGCTGCGTTGCTAAAGAAGATATATCATCTTGAATTATTTCTTGGTGTTCACCATTATTATTTTCTTCTATGTTTTCATCATTATTAATTCCTTCTAAGTTTTCATTGTTAGCTTCTTCTTGGGTTTCTTCTATTCCCATTTCTTGTAATAAATCTACGATTTCTTGTGAATAGTTATTAGGAGAATTTTCTGTATGAAAAATATCAAATTCTGGTTCTTTTAATTTCCTTTCTTCAATAGGGTAACGGGATAAATGATCGGCGACTTTATTAGCCTTTCCTTCAATGTATTTTATGTCATATTCGAAATCTTCTAACAATAATTTCCATCTAATTAATCTGGCGTTCTGTGTTTTACACGTTCTTAAATATTCTAAAGGTTTGTGATCTGAATATATGAAAAATTTTCTACCGTATAAGTAGGGTCGAAAATGATTGCAAGCCCAAATAATGGCTAAACATTCCTTTTCCGTTGTTGAGTAATTTTGTTCTGCTTTATTAAGTGTTCTGGATGCAAAACATACAGGGAGTTCTTTTCCATCTTTCTTCTGTGCTAATACTGCACCAATGGCGAAATTACTTGCGTCAGTTGTTAAGAAAAAGTCCTGATTGAAATCTGGAATTTGCTAAATGGGGCTACTACATACAAGTTGTTTCAATTTCTCAAAAGCGTTTTCATATAACTCTGGTTTGATTTCTTTTTGATCTTTTCGAAGACATCTCGTTAATGGGGAAGCTATCTTTGCGTAATTTGGTATCATTTTCCTATAGAAACCAGTTAATCCTAAAAAGCTTTTAATTTCTTTTTCATTTTTAGGGAGTTTAAAATCTTTTACTGCTTTTATCTTTTCTGGATTAGGTTCTATGCCGCGTTCGCTGATAATATGTCCGAGGAATAACAATTCTTTCTTGCAAAATTCTGTCTTATCGAGCTGAATCTTTAAGTTATTTTTTTCTAACTTTTTAAGAGTTTCTTCTAAATGTTTCCAATGATCTTTGTAATTTTCAGAAAAAATTATAATATCGTCCATATAGACTAAAACGTTAATAGAATCTGAAAAAATGATATTCATGGCTCTTTGAAACGTTGCTGGGGCATTACTGAGTCCAAATGGCATGCGAAGGAATTCAAAGTGGCCTTGATCTGTAGAAAATGCTGTTTTTGGGATAGAACTTTCTTCGACTTTTATTTGATGGAAGCCTGAGCAAAGGTCCATTGCTGTAAATATCGTCGCTTTTCCTAATTTGCCTAAAAGGTCTTCAATATTAGGAATGGGGAATTTATCCGGGGTTGTTTCTCGATTTAATTTCCTGTAATCAATCACCATTCGTATTTTTCTTTTTCCTGATGCGTCTGGCTTTTTCGGGACAATCCAAACGGGAGAATTGTAAGGGGAATTGCTGGGTCTTATTATTTTGGATTCTAACATCTTTTTAATTTCTTCCTTAATATTTTCTTTGAATTGGTGGGGATATCTGTAATTTTTCGAATATATCGGGTCTTCGGTTTTTGTTTTAATCTTATGCTCCAATAAATCAGTGGCTGAAAGGGGATCATTTTCAGTCTTAAATACTGATGGATATTTCGATAATAATTTAATTAAATTTGATTTTTCTTGAGGAGGTATATGGTCGGTTCTGATTAGTTGGGGGATTTGTTTTATTATTTCATGGTTTCCTTTTTTATTAGAATCTGTTAATTCTACTTCTTCTTTTTGCAAATAGTATAAAGGTAAATATATGGTTTCGTTAACTTTACTGTCGATTATTATATTTTGATCATAGATGCCAGGTTTAATTTTAATCTTATCATCTTCATAGTCAATAAAATATAGATTTTTATTTTGTTCTACTTTTATCTGATTTTCGCCTTCTTTCAAAACTAATTTTAAAACTTCGTCTTCCATAATAAAATCAAACTCTGTATAGCGAGTTTTTATTTTGTTGGTTTCGAAATCGATATTAAATTTCATTTCCCTCATTGTCTCATTTCCTAGTAGTATTTCGTAATTGGGACTGAAATTAAATAGATAAAATTTTATTTTTTCGGGGTTTTTAAGAAAATTATTTCTGCAATAAACTGAAATAGATTCCGTGCCAAGTTCTTCTCCGGTTGCTGTTTTTATTGTAAAATTTTCTTTTTCTCTTTCAACATCTGGTGGTACAATGTCTGGTCTTATATAATTCTTCCAAGATCCGGTATCAATAAGCCATTTACGATTCGCGTGGTCTTTAACATAAGGCAGTTGGCTTTTATTCTCTTCTTTTATGTGTTTTGATTGTCTGGCGGGCCTTTCTCTAAAAAAGAATTATTTGGATCTAATTTTTCTAATTTCTCTCTTAATTCTCTGATTTCTTGGTCTTTCGGGTCTTCTTGCTGAATTTGGAAATTAGGCTGTTTCGGTTTATTCCCGAATGCGCTAACTGTTCTCATGGATACAGTTGGATTTTCATCTTTCTTATTATTATTATAATTTTGATTCCGGTATCGACCTGAACCGTTGAAATACCTTTGTTGTTCTTGACGGGGCCATTGTTGGTAATAATTATTATTATTATTATTCTGCCGGTAGTCTTGTGGAGGTTCTTGTTGTCGATATTGATGCTCTTGTCTTTGATTATGTGGGTTATACGGGTTATTGGGATTTTGCCAATTATTAAATCGTTTGTGATGTTTTTTATCGAACTTTTTCTTATGGTCGAAGCCTCTTTTGTAATCATGTTCTCCGGGTCTTTTCATATTTCCCGAATTTATGAGGTCATCGAAGAGTAGATGGTTCTCATTCTGAATTAAATTTCTCAAATCATCTAATGTTCTTAACTTTTCTGCTTTAGTCATAAGATATGTTCTTATGTGAAGGGGCATGTTAGTGTAAAAAAAATAAAGAATACTTTTCTCTAATGCGCTAATAATTGTTTCTCTATTTGGTGTGTTTTCTATCCGATGTTTAGAAATTATTAAAGTGCGGATCTTATCAATTCTTTGAAGGAAATCAAGAGGGTGTTCCTTATGATGTATTTTGTTATTAAATAATTCATGCGATAATTGTTCAATTGAGCGGCTGTCTCTGAAGGTTCTTTCGAGATAATTTAGTAATTCTTCAACACGACTAAATTCGCACGTTGTATTTATATAATCAGCTTCATCCGTAAGTTTTGCTAAAAGTTTACTTAATAATCTTTGTTCGTTTAGTTCCTTAAACGAGTTGTCCGGTTTACACACGATTTGGTAAACTTGTCTACAAACTGTCACGAATTTTAACAGATTGTGTGGATTTCCATTAAAATTAGGGATATGATCGTAGTCTGCCGATTTAATTTGAAAGCTTGCCATATTTGTAGTTAATATTAAATTATTTACTCGCAGGATTAAAGAATTTAAATAATCATCAGACATAAAATTACAATAGTAAAGGAAATTAACTTACAAAAATTGAGTACGCTGTCAAAATAATCTTCGACGGGGTGTGAAGATCTGTCCTTGAGCTGGATACCTGACGACAGTGAAGTCCGGCCAAGGTTGAGTGCAGATAAGAGACTTTGCCTGCGTTGCGAGATGCTCGGGGTGAGTGAACTCGTCCAGAATCTGAAGATCTCGAAGTTGGTAGTCCTCGGTAGGTAAGCCAAAATCTTGAGTCTTCACAGGTGAGGAATCCTAGGCGGTAGTCCTAATTCTGGATTTGCGGAAAAAGTTCGGATCTGCGGAAACTCGGTTCTTAAAACTGCGATAAAAATATGCAGTCCCTGTTTGGGCGCCAATTTTGGTATTCGTACTCGTTATTGTAAAAAAAATATTTTATTTATTCAAAAGTTACAAAATATCGATAATAACACTTTAAAAGACAATAATGACAATCTTGATAATAACAATATGGCTATACTAGATCTGACATAGATTACGTACCGTAATTACTGCGAGGACTTGAAGAGAGTGCTCCCTGGGAGAAGGGACAGGGTATATAAAGGTTAATAGGACTGCTGAATAAGATTCAAGGAATATGGTGTGATCTGCAGGTGCACTATGGCCTCATGGTGGCGTGACTAAATATAAAACATTTTTTTTTTAATCTTTAGTTTACCTACAGCATATTATACAAATATATTACTTATAGTATACTATCTATAACTATTCTCTTGTTCGGAAAAAATAATTACCAAAACATGTTTTTGTTCTTTTCTCCTTTTGTTGGTTATCAAATTTGTTTAACTTGCTTATTTAGCCGTTTTACATGAATCATAACAAGATGAAATATCGGCATTTAAGCCCTGTTAGATTATTTCAATCAGACTAGCGTCACAGTAAAGTTCATCAAATTCTATATTAAGATAGTTAGTTTCATCAAAATCTTTCCAGTCGTTTTTGAGAAAATCGTAAAAAGGTGTTAATGCATGGTATAAACTGGCTTTTCTGGTTCGTTGATCTTAGTGAAAAAAATTGCTTTAACATTCCGGCTTATAGTTGTTTTGAATATGAAATTTCAATTTCGTAAGACTTTTCCTTTCTGAGCTGTACTTGCCACATAAAGACCTTTTTGCGGGACTTAGTCATTTGGACTCAAGGAACCCTAAACATGTATTTTAGTTGAAAACTCATTTCACGAATGAGACAATATTTTATATATAGGTAAGTAGAAATAAAAAGCATATCCCTAATTTGTTTACATTTTATGCAAGTAAAACTTTACTTAAAAATTATCTGCTTATGTAATAAATTGCCAAATATTAGAGGAAAATGCTTTATTTAAAATAACATAAAGGAATGCTGTCAAAATATACTAAATCACTCATCCGACATTGCATACTAATTAGTCCTTTCTTAGACAAACAATAATTCACTACAGTTCCACGTGAGAAAAACTGGTCTACAGTGTACAATTAAAGAAGGTTGAATTTTATGACTTGAAGGCTATGAGTATTACTTGTATTGCAAGCCTTTAGATACTGAATATTGAACGGAAAATATAATTACATCCTCAGAGAGGTTTTATGTATTTTTCATTTATTTTATTTTATTCTTGTTATGTTATGTTATGTTTTATTGTATTCTTACGTATGTAACATTAAAAACCTTTTAACAATTTTTTGGGGGGAATTTTTTCAAATAGTTATTATTATTATTTCTCTTTTTTTATCCCTCAGAGCCTTTATGGTAAAAAGGCAAACAAAATCCTCATTCTAGTTATTTACTGAATAAATCACAACACCCATCTTCCCCATTAACAATTAAAAGCCTGTTTTATGACACATGGCGTAAGTAAAACAATAAAAGCACAATAGGAAAATCAAAAGCCTTATTAATTAAAATAAAATTAATAGAATGCAGCGATGAAACTTGGAAACGTGCATTATTTTCGTGAGCTTATTTTGAGTAACACGAACAGGTATTCGTTCACCTTTGACTTATATGAGGTTTTATCCAGACAATTATGATTTATCAAAAGATTTTTTTATCATTTTCATATACTTATTTTTTTTATTAGATTTAATTATTTTCAAATATTTATTTATTATATATTGAAGTTTTAAAATAAATTTTGAAAGAAATTTAAAAACCCCATTATTTCTACAATATGATCCGCAATAATTACTATAATTCTTCTGCTTTGAAATAATTTCATCATTATGTATTTTATTAGATTTATCTTTTTTTCAAATATTTATTTATTTTATAGTTTTAAAATACATTTTGAAAGAATTTAAAACATCCAATTTTTTCTATCTCAAGTAATTACTTGTTTGTTTGCTTTAAGGCGTTAAAAAGCTATGTAACCAACGCCTGTATATTTAAATATATATTAAACTCAAAAAAACAAACAACTAATAATAATAAATAAATAACAATAACAGTAAATACAAAATATATGTACAGATAAATTAATTAAGTATGAATATATTAATAGAATAGAATAGAATAGAAAAACAATTTTATTCTGGGACTAGGTTCCCTAAGAATAACAGTATGTACAATTTGGATATATACTATGTCTGGCAACATTAAAAAAAAAACATGATTAATTATTATTTACAATTATTATAATAAAATTACAATTATTTACAATGAGGAAAAATACTATGCATAAGAAATAAAAAAAAAGAAACTAATAAAAAAAAAATATATATCTTCTAAACTTTATCTTCTGAGAAAATAAAATTCTAGTTAAACATAAGCAAATTAAAATTTGAGCGGTAGACAGTAATCTTCATTCATTCAATGTAGATTTCTAGATAGAATTGACATATCACGTTTGCTGATCGTACTATTTGGGATGACAGAAGGTATAGGAAAAGTTGGGATTTGAATGAGGATAAAGAGGCAGCATGGCGGATATGGACTGGTAGTGAATTCCAGAGTGTGGTAGAGCGAACAATGAAGGAACGATCAAAAGTTTTGGTTCTGTGGGTAGGAAGGTAAAGGTCAGAATGTCAGCGATCTAGTTTCAAGACAGTGGATTGAGGATTTAAATTGAAGGAGACTGTGGATGTAGGAAGGATGCTGGGAGTTAATAGTTTGGTAGAGGTATGATCCCAGGAAATATTGTCTGCGGGTTGAGGGGAGGAGCCACTTTAATTCACCGTATAAGTGGGTAACATGGGACCTCCCTGAAGTACCGAAGACAAATCTTAAGGAAATGTTCATAATGCGCTTTAGTCTGTCCTCAAGCACAGCAGGTAGGCCGTCATACACCGCACAACAATAGTCAAAGTGGGGGAAAATGAGTGAGGATACGAGGAGCTTACGAGTGGATAGGGGAAGGAGATGACGGGAGCGATGGAAAAATGTAAGAGTACTTATTGTTTTTCGGGAGAAAATAGGGCAATATGGGATTTCCAGGAAAGGGATTGGTCGATGGTGATACCTAGGTTTTTTACACTGGAACTGAACGTAATTGGGTAATTATTAAGGATTAGATTTGGAAATCTGGAATTAGATTTGATAAGGGAATTGGAACCTATTACTATTGCTTGCGTCTTCATGGCATTTAGCTTGAGTTTATTCAGATTTCCCCAGGCACTGATTCTATCCAGGTCCTCCTGAATCTTCGAAAATGCTACTTGTGTCTCAGAGGGAGAGAAGGATAGGTAGATCTGGAAATCATCAGCGTACAAATGGTGGGAGCAATGGTGGATAGAGTTGGGAAGGTCATTGTAGGAGTTAAAAAGGAGAGGAGATATACTTGAACCCTGGGTCACACCTGCCGAAAGGGCAAGAAAGGAAGATAAAGGATGATTAGGAATGGTGACAGCTTGGGTTCTACCAGAGAGAAATGAGTGAAACCAACGAATAGTGCTGTTGGAATAGGATAGGGATTGTAGTTTGGAGAGGAGAATGGAGTGGTCCATAGAATCAAAAGCTTTTGAAAAGTCTAGAAGTATTAGTACAGTCAGTTTCTTTTCATCCATAGCAGTATGTATGTCGCTGGTGATTTTGAGGAGAGCGGATTGTGTGGAAAAGCCAGGTCGAAAACCGGATTGGAGAGGATCAAGAAGATTAGACTTTTCAAGGAAATTAGATAATTGAGATTGAACTATTCTTTCTAAGGGCTTGGAAAGGTTAGATAGAATGGAAATTGGGCGATAGTCTTTAGGGGATGTAGGATTAGAGGTTTTATTGATAGGATGGACTATTGCTTTTTTCCAAGTAGATCGAAATATTGAATTTTGGAGGGAAAAATTATATATGAATAGAAGAACTGGTAGGATTTGGGGAAGGCATAATTTTAATAATTTGACGGGTATTCCATCAAATCCAATAGAGTTGGTATGGGATTTCATTACAGAGGAGATAAGGTCAGTTGGTGTGATATCGGAAAAATAAAAATTATCTGGATTAAATGAGGTAACTGAAGAAAAGTCGGAAGAATGTGGAGAATGATTATCAGAGGAGGAAGATGAAAAATATACATTTAATTCATCTGGTGAGGCTTGATATGATGGCGAGGAAGAGGATTTGCAAAGAGATAGTTGGCGAAGGAGTTGCCATTTTGATTTTGAATCGGGAGCAAGGAGAGAGTTTCGTGAAAGTAGTTAGATTTTGCTTGCCTGATGGTTGCCTGAGTCATATTGCGGAGTGCCCTGAATGCTTGATAGTCTTCCATCAGTCTAGTACGTCTAAAGCGTCTACGGGCAGCCTCACGCCTCTTTTGTAAGTCTTTTATTTCTGGACTCATCCAAGGAGCAGGGCGGTGGCGGAAGGTGCAGGTTTTGAGGGGAGCATGTTTGTCAAGGATACTGATAAGGTTAGAGGTGAGGATATCGACCATTGAATCTATAGATGTACATGAATATATATTTGTCCCACTTTAGGACTTCAAATCGGGTTGGATGATTTCACGAGTAAGGGAGTTGATATTACGGAAAGTTGTAGTTTTAGGAAGGATTGCTGGAGTTTGGATATTGTATGATATGTTTATTAGGTCATGACAGGATAAGAATGGGACTGTTAATTGAGATGAAGAGTAATTGAGGCTATGTGCTGAATCCATTACATGAAGGTCGAGCCAGGTATCTGAACAGCGAGTATGATGGGTGGATGAGAAAGGTACAATGAAAAGATTTAGGGAAAAGAAGAGATTTTCGAGGTACAGTTTGTCATTGGAGTTGGAAAGAAAATTGGTGTTGAGGTCACCGGAGATTATAATATTGTTATAGAGAGGAACGTAATTGTAGAGGGTGGTTTCAAAAGCAGCGTCAAACGGAACTAAAGGAGGGCGATACACTGCTGTAAATAAGATAGGATGATTGTTACAAATAATTTCAAGGATAATAAATTCAATATGAGGATGATCGGATGGGGTTGAGACATCTAGGATACGGGATTTTAGGCTATTATGTACATAGAGGCCGACGCCTCCGCCAGTGCGGCCTAAACGGTCGTGACGTAAGAAGGAGTGGTCGGGTAAGGAAATAGAAGAGGAGGGAATGTATGGTTTTAGCCAAGTTTCTGATACTGCAATTATATGGTAAAAGTTCTGGGTAAAGTATTGAAGAAATTCATCATAATGAGCGGGTAAGGATTGGGAGTTGACGTGGCAGATATTTAGGATACTAGTCATAGGAACGTGATGGAGAAAAACACTGATGGTAGGAACACGACATAGCTAAATTTTGGTTAAATTTAAAGATTAGAAGAAAATAAATACAAAATAAAACAATCAAAAGTGTTGAGTGAAGAATACTTGAAAAATGAAAGAAATAATGACTAGTGAAGAAAATAAAAATTGTATAAAAATATATCGTGACACTAAACATTAAACTCAGTAAATTACATATGGAGTCCGTGGTGTGAGTCCGTTCATAGCCAGAGGGTAGACGGTAGCCAGGACGTCAGCCGAAGACCTCTAGGTCCTGCGCTCGGTCGATGAAGACCACGGGATGTCCGTCGTCCTTACGACAGCGAACTCTGCCGGCTGAAAACCAAACATATTTTAGTTTTCCTGGCGATCTCTTCTGTTGGGCGAGCCAGTAAAGGTGTCTGTTTCCTGGAGACATTTCCTCACTTAGGTATATACGGTGGCAATCATTAGATTCCCACCCGATATCCAGCGTAGTGAAATCCCGTTTGACCCTCCTTTGCTTCACCAGCTCGTCTCTCGTGATTTGCCTGATGAAACGGACAACGACAGGAGGTGTTCTATCGTCACCCGGCTTCGATCTACGTCGTACCACCGTTTCTAGGTCCTCGGGAGAAATCTTCATACCTAGGCCCGCCGCTACACTGGTCACCAGGGCCGCAGGGGTTCGCCCGGGCGGACCGGGATACCCCGAATTTCCAGAGACCTACGAAGTAGGCCCTACTCGGCCTTATTAAGACGGACCTCGAGTTCCCCTACTTTATTTTTTAAAGTCTTATTTTCTAGAGAGAGCTCTTCGATGTATTTTGCCTGGCCTTGTAGATGGCTTTCAATTTTGGAGAGCCTCTCATTTAATTCAAAACTAAGTTCTCCATATTTTTCTAGGGAACCGCGCATATTTTTTATTTCATCGTTGACCTGGGATCCTTGACTGGTCGCTGCTGCCATTAGATCGGCCAAGGTTGGCATACCTGATTTCTGCTCACTGATCTTGGAAGGTGAAGAGGGTTTATCGCTTGTTTTTTTTTCTGGTTCACATTTGGGGCACAGCCATGCTTTTTTATTAACTCTTAGAGTTTCAATTTCTTTGTCTTTCAAATTACAGCATTTGCCGTGATAAACAACACGGCATTTACTGCAACTTAAATTGTTTTTGTCGTCACGGGTGATGGCAGATTCGCACAATAAACACTGAACCATTTTTAAATTAAATTGAAAAAATAAAGTTCTAAAAACAAATAGTACTCACAGCAGAGATAATAAGGTAAACAGTAACAGGTGTTGACGTCCTTAATACCTTCAAGGTTAGGGATTATTGGGCGAGCTAACCGCTGTATCTCAGTAAACAAATTAAATGAATTACTCTGGAGAGCACAAATGACGAGGGTATTAACGATGTTGACTGGGCGAAGGCTCAAGCCAGACTGTGATTAATACATCTAATAATGAATTTTAAAAAATAAGAAATATATATGACCACGTTTGTATACAAAATAATAAATATATGATAAAAGTAAAAATTAGTTATTTTTTTTTCTTTTCTTCTTACCCAAGTAATTAAATAATATAATTCTTCTGCTTTGAAATAATATCATCGTTATTTATTTTATTATATTTATGTATTTCATTAGATTTATTTATTTTCAAATATTTATTATTTTTATTTATTTTATTAGATTCATTTACATATTTTATTATATTTATTTACTTATTTTATTAGATTTATTTACTTATTTTATTATATATATATTGTTTTTAGCTCAAGCTCTTATAATCAGCGACAAGCATTTCCTCACTTTTGATGGCAACCACATCGAAACTTTTGATGACTGTTCTTATCTCTTGGCGAGAGATTTCGTCGAAAACACTTTCTCGCTAGTTTTAAAACACGAATTTTCGAACAATATATTGATTTTGATCACAAAGGATGCTATCATGAATATCGACCTTAAAAAACAAGTAAGCTTATCAAACAATTTCGTAATTAACTTAAAAATAAATGTTAATATTACGACTTCCCTCTAAATGATATTTTTTTTTCTAATTGTTCTTACAGTTTTATATTACTATATTCCTTTTTAACTATCACATGGTTCAATCAATTTGAAATCGAAGAATTTTAATCAATTACGCTTTTCAACATTTAAAATTTTTATATACGCTTTTCAAGAGCAAATATAATTTTATAACTTTAGTAACATCCTCACGCGAGACTAAAACGACAAGAAACTTCCCGTAGATACCGATTACACTTACTAGACAAACGTTCAAAACTTCCAATTCACTACAAAAAGCTTATTTATATCACTGTCATCAGACCCATTTGGACATATAAATCGAACTTTGGGGCTTTACTGAGCCATCTAATTCCTCCCGCATCCAATCCTTACAATCCAAAATCCTTCGCAAAATCCTAAATGCTCCTTATTTCGTCACAAATAAAATTATCCATAACGACCTTAATATCCCATTTGTGGCAGACCTTTCTCGCACCAGATATACCACTTTTAATTCCAAACACATTTGGAAACCTCTCCTTGTTAGTCCTTGTTTGAGATTGTTTTTAATTTCATTTCATTTTCAACGAAATAACGATATAATTGTAAATATTTTGTTATAGATCGTTACATTGGAAAACCACAATAGTTTTTTCTTGCCACTACAAATAGGAGATACCTTCATATACGCTGAGGAAGGAATTGTGACGATACAACATAAAAATGGAATCAAACTCCACTGCAATTTCAAATTCGAAGTTTGCATATTCGAGTTGTCAGGTATGTCGATTACCAAGCAAAAATTATTTTAACAAATAATCAATTATTGGAAATTTAAAGTATATTTACAATTTGTAAAATATGCATCATATTTAAAAAAGCACTTATTAACTTCCTTTTCTTAAAACATTATTTTACTTCAATATCTATGAAATTGTTTTTCTACGTTTCGGGGTTCTGTCCCCATTATCAAGACGTTTTTTATCACTTTTTACCACTCACACATTTTATTATATAGCTCACTGAGTGAGCCAATAGATATCAATTAGGACGAAGCATGTAATAAAATGTGTGTGTTAAAAAGTGATAAAAAAAAAGTCTTGATAATGGGTACAAAACCCCGAAACGTAGACAAACAGAGTCATAGATATTAAAGAAAAATAATTTTTTAATAAAAGGAAGTTAATGAGTGCTTTTTTAAATATTAAATATTGAATGAAGCTTCCTAAAAAATTATAAAAGAAAAGAAAGTTAAATATATAGTGAGTTTCACTATTTATTAAGAAGTAAAACAATCTAATTTCATATACCTCATATATTTTAGGTTGGTATTTCGGTAAAACAGCTGGACTCCTAGGAACTATTGACAACGAACCGAAAACTGACTTTTACGCTTCGAACGGAAGATTGAACCCCAACCCGAGAGAATTCATCGACAGCTGGAAACTAGGAAACTGTATGAGAGTGAAAGGAGTTACAAACCTCCATAACTTGCTGAAAGAAAACGTAACCGGCACAGAGATGTGCCAGGCACTTTTCCATGCAAAATCTTCTTCATTCTCGTCATGTTATCCCGTCGTAAGTGAACTAATTATATGTTTATTAAAGATAAATTTATTTTTTAAAGTAAAAACTTCTTTACAAAAAAAAAAAAGAAAGAGAATGAGGCTATCTCTGTGTTGCATATAGCAGGACCTTTTATTGAATTTCTTTTGCCCTTTTGTTTCTAAATATTATTATTATATTTGTCGATTGTGATAATTACTGTTTCACTTAAATATCAGTATATTTTCTTTTACTTATCATCTTTATATATTGTATTCTACTACTGGTTGTTATCTTTTGTTTTTATAGCCCTGAAAAAGGCCTATAATTTAGGCCGAAACGTCGGCACCATTAAATTAAGTTTATACTTAATTGTGGGGAGCGGCGTGGTCTAGTGGATAGAGCGCTAGTCTGCTGTGCTCCGGACCCTGGGTTCAAATCCCGGTTGTGGCAGAATATTATTTATTCTGTTAATTCGGTCGGGGAGCGACCCTAGGGTATGGAGACCCTCCTGGGGCAGACCCAGCCTCTATAAAGTGGGTACCCAAATTAATTGGGGAAAAACTGGCGGCTGAGCGTGATCAAGGCCTAATCACCTCATTGCACTGCCGTTGGCCTAGAAACAGTACGAATGTCTATATGTACTGAGCCCAAGACCCTTCATGGGTTGTAGTGGTACAGGTTTTTTTTTTTTTTTTTATACTTAATTGTGTGTTTATTTGACTGCACCCTCAACTAACATCTCCCATATTTATTTTTTTAACTGCTCATGCTATGTTTTTTTTAAACATATTTACAACTGTATTATTATATACAACAAGTAAATGTGGTGTAATGCTACGTTATATTTTTAAAAATAGTATGTCTAAGAGGAACTTGCCTAAAGAGAAAATAATTGTAAACATTTCATGTCACTCTCAAATCCCTGTGTGCATAGCCTTTTTTTTAAATAACAATCAGTTAAATTTTTGTTATAATTTGGTCAAATGTTAATGACATTTTACTCTTAAAGATATATTGCGTTATATTATTAGTATGATTAAGATTTATTATTTTTTATTTTAGGTAAATCCACAACCATTCTTCAGGATATGCCACAACAAAATACCAAACAGGTATAAGGACGGTATCTGTACTTCAGCCTATGCCTACATCCAGGCTTGCAAGGACAAGTTCGTACCTCTGAAAATGCCAACCTTCTGCGTTCTGTTAGTACATTTACTATTATATAATTAATTGAACTACCTAATTTATAATGTACTTTGCTTAAAGTTCATCAAGCCATTTTATTACATGTCTCATCATTAACTAAACAGGAATTATTTTATAATTTCCTTCACTCGCTCATAGTGAACCTTCAATCGTACCAGTGTAAACGTTTTGGTTGAGTATCGAACCTCATTACCAGAAAAGCAGAAAAAAGGTGGGGAAAGAGTTATCCAAGTGAGTTCAGTAGTAATAAACATTGCCGACCTCAAGTTTCATCAACTGCAGAGGAGATATGCTCCTAACTCGATTGGGAAGTGGGCAGATTCATCTAACATGAAAAGAATAATCCTCAAGATACTTTTGTAAAAATCTTGACAATTCCCTTCACTCGCACGTAGGTAACCTCTGATCATACTAGCGAAAAATGTTTGGTTGAGTAATGTACTTTATTACTAGGGCTGAAAAGGTGTCTTCATTTAGAATGTTGCTGTAGAATGCTGAAAAAAGGAAGGAGAAGACTGAGCTTAATAGTTTTATGCCTTGTCAACCTCTAGTCTCACCAACCGCAGGAAAGGAATAACTGTCTGAATGAGAATTCGGCATAAAAGACGCTTATTTATCCTACATCAAAGGATTTATCCTTAAATGACTGTCGTAAAAAGCTTGACTATTTCCTTCACTTGATTATAGCATCCCTATAACTTGGCTGAAAAAAGGATGGAGGAAAAGTAATCCAAGTGAGCTTAGAAGTAATAAACCTTCTTGACCTCATGTTTTATCAGCTTTGAGAAGAAATGCTCCTAATTCGATTGGGAAGTGGGCAGATTCATCTAACATCAAAACAATTATCCTCAAGACACTTTTGTAAAAAGCTTGACTCTCCCATAGCCTACTCTCAATCAAACTTCATTACTAGGGCTGAAGGTGTGTTTTCAGTTCGAACGTCGTTGTTAAAAGTTGAAGAAAGCTGGGAGAACAGTTATCCAAGTTAGTAATTAATAGTATAAGTGTCTTAAACCGCAGAAAAGTAACTGGCTGATTGAAAATTGGTCATTCAAGACGTATATTCATCCATACATCAAAAGAATCGTCAACAAGATACTTTAATAAAAATCTTGAAATATTACGCCTTTATTAAGAATTCCAAAAAGAAATTCTAGCATCTTAAGAAATGGTAATGATGTTATTCTTATCAAAGTTGATATTTACAAGCAGATCCGAAGATTGTATATAGACACATATTATATTATGCACATAAAAATAAGTATTTACAAATGTGATATTTCGTATAGTATTGTATATGTCAATACCTCCACTCCAAAATAGATATACTCCATGGTCATTTGAAATAAGTTAGCTAGTCGAAATATTGTCCTCCTGAGGGATGTGTATACCTCATCACCTAGCCTTCAACAATTCTGCGAAAAAGTTGGAAATAAAAAAAACTAAATGTTTGATAATATAGGCAATCTTCGTGTTACTACCATTTTCGCTGTTTGGTAAAAACTTGGAAGATATCTTGAATACACATAAATAACGAGAACCTTTTTTGGACTTACCAACTAATTTTCTCTTACCATATATTTTTGTTTACTTTTGAAGAACATTTGGACCTGTCAGGGATGGTGACAACTGACGAAGTAGAAAAAATGTGGAACTATATCAGTTTTATGGGGAACCCAACATTATTAAACTGATAAAGCGTGGACGACTTCGTTGGGCTGGTCATGTTGCCCGAATGATTGGATAGGAAATTCCAAAACGTCTCCTGGAGAGAAATCTTGACAAGAGAGAAGCAGAGGACGACCTAAACTCAGATGGGAGAACTGTGTAACCCAAGATGCCAAAGCCCTACTGAAAATCAGAGGAAAGTGGAGAGCGGCGGCACAAGACCGAAACACATGGCGAATGTCTAATAAGGAGGCCAGGGCCTACATCGGGCTGTAGCGCCACGAATATATGAATGTTTCTTTAATCTGAGAGATGTGTATACCTCGTCACCTAGCCTTCAACAATCTGCGAAAAAGTTGGAAATAAACAACACTAAATGTTTGATAATATAGGCAATCTTCGTGTTACTACCATTTTCGCTGTTTGGTAAAAACTTGGAAGATATCTTGAATACACATAAATAACGAGAACCTTTTTTGGACTTACCAACTAATTTTCTCTTACCATATATTTTTGTTTACTTTTGAAGAACATTTGGACCTGTCAGGGATGGTGACAACTGACGAAGTAGAAAAAATGTGGAACTATATCAGTTTTATGGGGAACCCAACATTATTAAACTGATAAAGCGTGGACGACTTCGTTGGGCTGGTCATGTTGCCCGAATGATTGGATAGGAAATTCCAAAACGTCTCCTGGAGAGAAATCTTGACAAGAGAGAAGCAGAGGACGACCTAAACTCAGATGGGAGAACTGTGTAACCCAAGATGCCAAAGCCCTACTGAAAATCAGAGGAAAGTGGAGAGCGGCGGCACAAGACCGAAACACATGGCGAATGTCTAATAAGGAGGCCAGGGCCTACATCGGGCTGTAGCGCCACGAATATATGAATGTTTCTTTAATCTGAGAGATGTGTATACCTCGTCACCTAGCCTTCAACAATCTGCGAAAAAGTTGGAAATAAAAAAAACTAAATGTTTGATAATATAGGCAATCTTCGTGTTACTACCATTTTCGCTGTTTGGTAAAAACTTGGAAGATATCTTGAATACACATAAATAACGAGAACCTTTTTTGGACTTACCAACTAATTTTCTCTTACCATATATTTTTGTTTACTTTTGAAGAACATTTGGACCTGTCAGGGATGGTGACAACTGACGAAGTAGAAAAAATGTGGAACTATATCAGTTTTATGGGGAACCCAACATTATTAAACTGATAAAGCGTGGACGACTTCGTTGGGCTGGTCATGTTGCCCGAATGATTGGATAGGAAATTCCAAAACGTCTCCTGGAGAGAAATCTTGACAAGAGAGAAGCAGAGGACGACCTAAACTCAGATGGGAGAACTGTGTAACCCAAGATGCCAAAGCCCTACTGAAAATCAGAGGAAAGTGGAGAGCGGCGGCACAAGACCGAAACACATGGCGAATGTCTAATAAGGAGGCCAGGGCCTACATCGGGCTGTAGCGCCACGAATATATGAATGTTTCTTTAATCTGAGAGATGTGTATACCTCGTCACCTAGCCTTCAACAATCTGCGAAAAAGTTGGAAATAAACAACACTAAATGTTTGATAATATAGGCAATCTTCGTGTTACTACCATTTTCGCTGTTTGGTAAAAACTTGGAAGATATCTTGAATACACATAAATAACGAGAACCTTTTTTGGACTTACCAACTAATTTTCTCTTACCATATATTTTTGTTTACTTTTGAAGAACATTTGGACCTGTCAGGGATGGTGACAACTGACGAAGTAGAAAAAATGTGGAACTATATCAGTTTTATGGGGAACCCAACATTATTAAACTGATAAAGCGTGGACGACTTCGTTGGGCTGGTCATGTTGCCCGAATGATTGGATAGGAAATTCCAAAACGTCTCCTGGAGAGAAATCTTGACAAGAGAGAAGCAGAGGACGACCTAAACTCAGATGGGAGAACTGTGTAACCCAAGATGCCAAAGCCCTACTGAAAATCAGAGGAAAGTGGAGAGCGGCGGCACAAGACCGAAACACATGGCGAATGTCTAATAAGGAGGCCAGGGCCTACATCGGGCTGTAGCGCCACGAATATATGAATGTTTCTTTAATCTGAGAGATGTGTATACCTCGTCACCTAGCCTTCAACAATCTGCGAAAAAGTTGGAAATAAACAACACTAAATGTTTGATAATATAGGCAATCTTCGTGTTACTACCATTTTCGCTGTTTGGTAAAAACTTGGAAGATATCTTGAATACACATAAATAACGAGAACCTTTTTTGGACTTACCAACTAATTTTCTCTTACCATATATTTTTGTTTACTTTTGAAGAACATTTGGACCTGTCAGGGATGGTGACAACTGACGAAGAAGAAAAAATGTGGAACTATATCAGTTTTATGGGGAAGCCAACATTATTAAACTGATAAAGCGTGGACGACTTCGCTGTAGCGCCACGAATATATGAATGTTTCTTTAATCTGAGAGATGTGTATACCTCGTCACCTAGCCTCCTACAATCTGTGAAAAAGTTGGTAACACATAGCACTAAATCTTAATAATATAGAGAATCTGCGAGTTAGTAACTTCTTCGCTGTTCGTTGAAAAGTTGGGAGATGCCTTAAATTCACACAAGAGGACCATTTTTTGACTTACCAACCAATTCCCTATAACTAAAATTGTTTTCGTTTATCTTTCTTTCTCTGATATATATTGTTAAGGTATAATAAATAAACCTGAGACTGATGTGGTGATTTGTGAAAAAAAAAATACAAAAAACTAACACACGCGTTTTTGTAGCATGGATAGATTGCTTTATTATAGAAATATATCTTTACATTAGTATTCTTTTCGTTATTTGACACCCACTTTTCTTACAACTAAATGTAATTTATTTAATTTTTATTTTTTTCAGTTGTCCACTGCTTTATGGTGATATTATTCAAGAAGGAGACTTCACTAGACTAGAAAGTGACCTTGTCCCTCAGTCAACTGATGTGGTTTTTATTATGGAAGCAAAAGAGTGCAACCAGTATATGAGAGATAGGAGAATGGTTCACAATTTGCCACGATATTAGCCAAAGAGCTTACAAATGCTGGAATTGTTAAGAACAGGTAAAACGAAATAGATAATTTGATGATTTCAATAAAGAATAAATAAATAAAAAATAGTTTGTTTGGAAAATAAAATAATTATTAACCGAATAAAATGGGAACCGTTGTTAATTCTGTTTTTTTTTTGTTTTTTTACATCACCCATTTGATTATTTTAATTGTAAGCTCTTAAATATCCAAACCGCGGACCAATTTTCATCTACGTGTCACTTCAAAATTTCGAAAAAATTGACTAAAGCGATTTTGATTTATTAATCAATTTATGTTCCGCATTTCTATCGATTATTAACTATAATGATGAATAGACGTTTTGATAATAAAATATTTTCTTGTTAATTGCACTTTTCGTTACGCGGAACTGATCATCCCATAGTAATTAACTCTGAATAATTCAACAGTGTTTAAAAAAATATAAATTATACACCAGTCTAATTTTACCCGTGTGAAGCAGGGATGAGTCACTACTTACTATTTTGTTCCAGATTTAACCTCGAAACGAACTTAATTTAATTTTCATCTTTTAAAATACAATTGTGTATTTAAGTGATATTTTTTTTTTAAATATTAATATACATGGAATAAAAAACAGCACTTACTTCATTAGCAAGAGCAATTATAGTAATTTTTTATTAAATTATTAATAATTGTATATTCATGCCAGTAATTAGTAAATTATTTAATTATAATGTATAATAATATACTTATAATATGCTTAATTGGTTAAACAACTGTACTATAATTGCATGATTACTTCCAGGTATGCAGTAGTTACCTATGGTGGAGATGGTGTCTTCGATCAACCACATAATATTGTCGTAAAAAATCAGGTTTTTACAAACGAGAATGATTTGCCCAATTATTTTGAGAAAATCGTTTCAGGTAAAATAATATTTTTTTTTAATCCGATAATATAATTAAATTTTAAAAATAAACTTGCAAAAGAGTTAGAGAATATGCTATTAAAGGTAATGAACGCTAGTAATATCAAAGTATATATATATATATATATATATATATATATATATATATATATATATATATAATATATATATATATATTCTTCAGTTCTCCGAGTCCTGGTGTCCCGGCTATGAGAGAATTTTAATTATTCTGTTAATTCAGCCGGGTGGTGACCCTGGGGTATGGAGAACCTCCTGGGGTAGACCCAGCCTCTTTAAAGTGGGTACCAAAAATTGGGGAATAAACATAGCAGCTGAGCGTGATCAAGGCCTAACACCTCATTGCACGGCCGTTGGCCTAGAAACAGTACGAATCTCTATGTGTACTGAGCCCAAGACCCCTCATGGGTTGTAGAGGTACAGGTTTCTTACATTTATTCAAAATCGTTTTCTCTTTCTGTTACAATAACTTCATCCACCAATTATTGTTGACAAACTTGTTAGAGCATGGATATAAGAACAATTAAGTCTCGAAATGTAGAATTATCAGGATCTAAACTATATATTTTAATATATTGAAGCATTCTCATTTTTATAAAACTATTTTGAATTAATGACAGGGGCTAATATATATATATATATATATATATATATATATTTTTTTTTTTATTTTTTTTTTTTTTTTATTTTTTTTTTTTTTTTATTTTTTTTTTTTTTTTAGGAAATGGAAACACGGACATTTTCAACGCTCTCAGATATGCAACAAAACTTCAGTACAGAGCGGGTGTGTCGAAAACGTTTATCCTCATTCCCTGTTCTGATTGTGACCTCGCAAACATGACAGTATGTATCATTTACATTTTCTAAAATTTATATTAAATTTAATATAAGATTATTTTGCTGTACCTCAAGGTAGCATCTTAGGCCCGATCCTTTATTCCGTTTATAAAGCTAATATTCCTATTCATCCTAGCACTGTTCTCACTACTTACGTCGATGACTCATGTGTGTTATCCTTAAATAGTGACCCAACAGTTGCATAACAACCCTTCAGTCTCACATGGAATCCATTGAGAAATGGTGTCATAAATGGAGAATTAAAATCAATACCAACAAATTACCTTTACCCTTCGTCATAAACCTACCTGCCTCACTGTATTCTTCTACAACATTCCACTAACCCATGTTGAACAGATCCGTTACCTTGGACTCCATCTTGGCTAGCGTTTTACTTGGAATCCTCACACTAGATTGAAACGACAAGAAACTGCCTGCAGATACCACTTACTACATCACTTATCGACAAGCGATCAAAACTCCCTATATACAACAAAAAAAAAATCATTTATATAACCATTCAAGTCCCAACTGTTCCAACACCTCTTGTATTCCCAAACAGACGCTCAACAGCAATGACGTTTCATATCAAACATCAGATTTTGAATGTAAAAAGGAAATATTATTTATTGATGATACCTAACTTAATTTATTAATCTTTTTAAATATAGTTTTGTTGAGCAAATGTATGCATCTGAAGAAGTTCATTTATTTTACTCATTTGTTTTATTGTATAGATATATTCCTTTTTTTATTTTATTACTTCTTACACCATTGTAAATAAGAATTAATCATGATCATTTGGTCTTTTCGATACACTGTATACACTGTACTGTATACACTGATATACTGGATACACTGTATACTTTAATTGTATTGGGTTGATGCAAAATTAATGCAGGTTTTTAGTAGGTATTGTAAATACGCCATATCTTTACTTTAACCATATATATTTAATCAAAATAATTTCCATCTGAATCAATGCACTTTTGCCAACGTTCAACAAGCTTTCTTATTCCACCAGAAAAAAAATCCGAATCCCTGGACTCAATGAAATCACGAAAAGAATTTTCAATGTCGTCCTGGTTTTGAAAATTTTTCTCCCTCAAAAAGTTGTCCAGATGCCTGAAAAAGTGGAAGTCTGTAGGAGAGAGGTCAGGTGAATAAGGCGGATGTTGGAGAACTTCGTAGCCCAACTCGTGCAGTCGTCGAAGCGTTGGTTGTGCAACGTGTGGTCTGGCGTTATCGTGGAGCAGGATCGGCCCCTTCCGATTCATCAATGCTGGGCAAAGACGTTGCAATTTTTGAGTTCCGAGTTCCGCCGCCATTTCTCGTGTGGTTTTGGTTGGGTCTTCTTCCACTTTTGACCTCAGCTGGTCGTTGTCCAGAGCAAGATGACGGCCCCGACCTTCCTTGTCTTCGAGGTCGAAATCTCCTCTGCGAAACTTCTGGAACCAACGCTGCACCGTGCACTCATTAATAGCCCCCTGACCCCACACTTCATTAATATTACGAGCCGTTTGCGCAGCGCTGCGCCATAATTTAAATTCGTAAAAATAAATTTGACGAAAATCGCACTTTGACATTTTCGATTCAAGACCTTTGAACACACTGAACAAAACGATTTTACTAAACAAATTCATGGTGAAAGAGAGGGTATTAGATAAGGTTTGTTTTGGTATAATAATGATCAATGTTAGGATTAGCTTTGTTTACACAATTGGAATTAAGATATTGCAATAGAGGAAACCTGCATTAATTTTGCATCAACCCAATACATATTTGTTGTTCTTAAGTGACTATGTCCCAGAATAAAGATTATTTTCTATTCTATTCTATTCTATCAGACAAATTTGGGCCTATAGCATTGAGCTATGGGGATCCACTAAACTATGAAACTCTTCTCGCATACAACCCATGCAATCCAAAATCCTACGGAAAATCCTCAATGCTCCTTACTTTGTAACTAATAAACTCACCGATAGAGACCTAAATATCCCACTAGTCGCAGACTTAGCCAGCGATAGATACACCTCCTTTAATACCAAACTACCTCCCCATTCCAACCCGCTTGTCCGTAACCTCTCAACTACATCTATTCCCGATAATCCTCCGAAGTGTCTGAAAAGACAGTGGCCTCAAAACCTCCTTATAAAATAAACTTTGAAGTGCTACCATTGGGTAGCTTCTTCACATGTCTATTATTGTAATTTATCCATTTTACTTATTGTGTTTGTATATACAGTTGTAAAAACCAATAAAATATAATTTAAAAATATATATAGTATTTTATATTTCTAACATCTGGAAGTGTTCGCATATCTGTTTTTTAAATTATAATATCAACTTTTTGCTTACAGATTGAATATAACGTGCTGAACCAAGCCTTCTTAGAACAGAACATCACACTTCATGTTCTTATGAACGCCGATTTCGATTTCGAAAAGCTGAGAGTCAACAAAATGTTTTACGGTAAGATATTCTAGATTAAACTTGCTATTTTTAAAAAGAAGAAAAAAATTAAAGCGAAATTTTACTTCCATTTACCTACATATGAAATATATAGTGAGGGAAGTATTGCAATCCTAAAAGGGGACTGTAGTCCAAATGACCAAGTCATCAAATTTTTATTATCATTCATCGATGTCTTGAAGAAAATTCTATGCAGTTCATTTCTGGAAAACATAATATGTATATTGCGCACATTTTGTTTAACTGCATTAATTAAGTGTAATCAATGTTGAATAGTAATTAATTAAAATTATCTTTATCGCTGCCTTTTGGATATTATCAATAATAAATATCTCAATTTTAGTATAAAATTAGGCCACTTTCAAAATAAAAAACTCAAATACTGAACTAGCTCAGAAAACTTATGAGTCCAGAATCATCATATTTACTCAGATTATAAGTAACCACAAGGACTTTATTGATAGGTAACTTCAAGTTATACATGTGACCATGGGCAAACAGAAACAATTTATATATATATATATATATATATATATATATATATATATATATATATATATATCTATATATATCTGTGTGTGTGTGGAGCCCGTGGCTGAGTGTCTAGCGCGCTAGTCTCTCATGCTACAGGTAGTTCGAATCCCAGTCCCGGCGGGGCTTTGGGCATTTATAATGATGTAATTAAATGGGGATTCACTCACAACCTCTCCCCCGGGTATGTGAGACCCGTCAGCCAAATGGTGGCCACTCACAAAATTAGGCGTAGGGAGTGATGACCCTACAATACAAATTGCATCGAGAAACGCCTGCAAAAAGGGCCTGCACGGCCTGTCGCGCCACTGAAAAAAATATATATATATATATATATATATATATATACAGTAAACTAAATTAAATAGGATCAAAATAACAACTTAATGAAGCAGAACAATGAAAATTACAAAATGAGTTTTAACCAGATGGTTTAAAAAATTGACCTCTTTTATTCGATTCACGTTTCTATTCAAAATATTATGATTCCCAGCAAGATTAGCATTTATTATAATTCTAAATAACGTACCAGGATGAACTATAAGAAATTGCTTTATTGATAATAACAGTATTTATGGTTGTATAAAATAATGTAAATTTTTCCAATATCCAATCAAATAAATCTTTATTTAAAAATTATTTAAAAAATCAGTACTCTTTTTCAAGATTTATAAAAGTATTGTACTAATGTATATTTTTATTAAACATTATTACAGAAACTTGTATTGGAAATGTTACATATTTAGTGAATGTAGTGATATTTTAAAGAAGTCATCAAAAGTAAATCACTCAAAAAATATATATGTATAATATTTGAAAAAAATTTAAATTTGACAAAATTTAATACATTTTCAAAAAACCTGTTGTGCACAACCCTCTACTTTCACTTAACTTACTTCTTGAAATTAACATTTAAATAAACTTAAAATTGAAAAAAGAATATTGTTTTCATAAAAACATTTACTTAGGTTAAATAATACTACAAAAATAGGGGTACTCACTACGTTTGCTATAGCATGCTATTTGTGCTATTGTGCTAAACCCATCAATTTTATACAGGAAATAACTGTAGAAACTCGACGGGTTTAGCAAAATAACACAAATAGCATGCTATAGCAAACGTACCCGTAATATAAAATATTACCTACAACAATTATTTAACTATTTGCCCTTTTTGCTACTTATTACCTTTGCGCTTTGCGTGATCCAAGTCAAACTACTCACGGACCGTGCTTTCTCCTAAGACATCATAGCCATACACTCTGCCAATTTTGATAACCGTCTGTGCAGCGGATTTACTTTTTCGGAAATAAAAAAAAGATTAAATAACGAAAAATAATTTTTTTTTCTCTTCCATTTTGAGCAAGCATAATACCACTTTGCTGCGGTTGAACCTGATTCATAAAAGAACATTAACTAATCTTTTTTTAGAATATGTAAACATTATTGACCAAGTAAACATGTTTTTTTAAACACAAAAAGGATGAAATAGAAATATTGAAAAACGCTACGAACCCTATACATAGGTATGTGAAGTAAAAACATAACTAAATTCCCACCACCTTTATATAAAATAAATTTACATATCTATCATTAATTATAAAGTTTCAAGTGCCACATTATCGAATCGCTTATACTTTTGTTTTTTACATTGCAATTTATCACGGGAACAGTTCATCATTGTGCATTCATAAGGATTATTGTTACGGGAATTAAATAGCTCCATAGCAAGCTTTAAAAAAGATGGTCTTGAAATTAACGGCATTAATGGATACTTTCCAAAGAATAATTAAAAAATTCACAGGCATATTTTTTCTAGGATTTTTACTTTCACTTACCTATATGGAGTATAGTGAGAGAAAGTATTGCGATAGTAATAATTTTATAATTCGTGTTTTCAACGGAAATACACGTTTTACGGTCCCCAGAGTCCAAATAACCATGTCGCACGAAAAGGTCTGTGTGTGTGTAAGGGGGAGTCAATAATAAACAAAAATAAAGTAAAACGAAAATTCGTACGAAACTGTTTTACTGTACGAACAGTTTATAAAACTGTACGAAAGTTTCGTATTTTAAGGCAACTATACGCCGAAATATTACAGCAAGTTTTTCATTTAAATCGATTTACCAGAAGAGCCCTATGCATTTTGCACCTTTTTACGATTTTTTCAAAAAACGCTCACACCAGTAAATAAGCCCACATCAAGATCGCTATTTATTTTAGATTAAATAATCTAACCATAAGAATTGTTATCTACAACGGTAACTTAGTTTCTTTCACCATCCCTATTTTCACCACTCTCCATTAAGTTATACAACTTTATA
Organism: Piezodorus guildinii; assembly: GCA_023052935.1. Taxonomy (NCBI): domain Eukaryota; kingdom Metazoa; phylum Arthropoda; class Insecta; order Hemiptera; family Pentatomidae; genus Piezodorus; species Piezodorus guildinii. The sequence continues at coordinate 32,647,827 of CM041295.1, read as the reverse complement.
TATAAGATATCATTTGCACATAAATATTAAGCTTTCCTAAGTACATAAGTACATTGAACGCGAATATATTCTACATCTACATAAATATTCTTATGTATAATTTTTTTTTTTTTGTTTATTAAATTCATTTATTGATATTTACAACTGTACACAGTACAAGTAAATGAGCTATTTACAGAACATTGGCTTGAAAAAGTCTTGAGAAGAATCTACTCAGTGGTAGCACTTCAGAGTTTATTTGGTAAGCAGGTCTCGAGGCCACCGTCTTTTCAGCTGCCTCGGAGGATTATCGGGAATAGATGCCGATGAGAGGATACGGACAAGCGGGTTTGTATGGGCGGGTAATTTGGAATGAAAGGAGAAGTATCTTTTTGGGGAAATTTCTGCAACGAGTAGGATATTCAGGTCTCTATGGATGAGTTTGTTGGTAACAAAGTAAAGAGTGTCGAGGATTTGTCGAAGGATTTTGGATTGCAAGGATTGGATGCTGGAGGAATTCTATGGTTTAGTGGAGCCCCATGGCTCTATGCCATAAGTCCAGATAGGTCTAATAATGGATGTGTAAATGAGTTTTTTGAAGTAAAGAGGGAGTTTTGATCGTTTGTCAAGTAAGTGTTTTAATAGTCGATATCTACGAGCAGTTTCTTGTCGTTTAAGTCTTGTATGAGGATTCCATGTAAGACTTTAGTCAAGATGAAGTCCAAGGTATCGTATTTGTTCTACAGTGATCAGTGGGGTATGATTAAAGGAAACAACTGGACAGGAAATCATAGGTTTACGTCGTAGAGTGAAGGTGATTTGGTGGGATTTATTATGATTTATTTTGATTCTCCAATTGTGACACCATTCTGCAATGGCGGATACATGGTTCTGTAGGAATTGGGAAGCAGCAATAGGATCATTATTCATGGATAGCACGCAAGTTTCATCAGCGTAAGTAGAGAGGACAGTGCTTGGATCGATAGGGATGTCAGCTGTATACACCGTGTAGAGGATTGGACCTAGGATACTACCTTGAGGTACACCGACTGACTGGGTGAATACTGAGGAGGAGGAGGAGAGATTATGATTAACTTTAAAGGTTCTATCTGTAAGGTAGGAACGGATTATCAGGAAATATGTCGGGGAGAGGAATTTGCGGAGTTTGTAGAACAGTCCTGGGTGCCGTATAAAAAAACAAAAATAAAATAAATGAAAAACCTTTTTCTTTCTCTCTCCTCTACTTAGTTATTAAATTCATTCAACTTGCATATTTATCAGTTTTACTTGAATCCTAACAAGATGAAATAGTTACTTTTTTAAATCTATTAAATCAGAGATACTGAACACAACAGTGCTTTTTTAGATAACCTCACTGAATAGACCCTGATGAAGCCCCACGATATAGCCCGAAACGTCGGCACACAAATAAAATAAGTTTGTCTGATTTGTTTTCTAGCTGGCCGCGCCACCAACCAACTTCTCCGTCCTATAGCCTCAACGATAAACAATAACTCCATAATCATAATTTTGTCGATTTGAAAATAAATGTTTTCATAATTTCATTTCCTAAAAAGGAGGGAATGTTTTTTTGTAAATAAGCTTAGATCTAGATCGACCACATCACACGCGGCTAACCCGTAATTATATTTAGCAGGACAAGACAAAAAAAGAATTTGCCACAGGTTCATTTAAAAGGAAAAAAATGTCCGAACCGGATCTCCTTAAGTAGATTTTTTAGAGAGAGGGGTATAAACACATTCTTTTTATCAATGAAACTGCTCAAACGAATACCTTGGCTTGCGAAAATTCAAGGAATACTTCAAATGGTACATAAAATAGACAGGAATCTTGCGTGTTTTATTGCGCATTGGTTACAAAATACCCTAAGCTATGTTGGAAGCAGAAACAAGTTTAGAGAAATATATTTTTAAAAAATACAACTATGCTTATTAGTAGCCGATTAGTTTTAAAAATTGATTTAATTCAATAACTCAATTGTTTTTGAAGGTAGAGAAAAATGTATTATTATATATTTTTTTATTTATTTGTTTAAAGTTTATACAGCAAGTAAATTGGATTGATTTGAGATTAAGACACATGATTGTCCTGTGAAGAAACTACCCATTGGTAGAACTCCAATATCCAATTTATGGTAAGAGGTCTCTTGGCCATCTTCTTTTTAGTCGCCTCGGTGGATTGTCAGGAATATATGTTAAGGAGAGGTCACGGATAAGCGGGTTTGAGTGGGCAGGAAGTTTGGAATGGAAGGATGTATATTTGGATCGGGCTAAGTCTTCAACAAATGGGATATTTAGGTCTTTATGGATAATTTTATTTGTAACAAAGTATGGAGCATTAAGGATTTTTCGAAGGATCTTGGATTTCAGAGATTGGATGCGAGAGGAATTTGATGGTTTAGTGGACCTCTATAACTCAATGCCGTAGGTTCAAATGGCCTTATAATGGTTATACAAATGTGTTTTTTGTAGTAAATAGAAAGTTTTGAGCGTTTGTCGAGTAAGTGTTGTAGTAATCGGTATCTACGAGCAGTTTCCTGTCGTTTCAGTCTAGTATGAGGGTTCCATGTGAGGCGTTTGTCAAGGTATAGTCCTAAGTACCGGATTTGTTCAACAGGAGTAAATAAGATGTTGTTAAAGGATGAGGTGGGGCAGGAAGTCATAGGTTTACGACGTAGAGTGAAGGTTATTTGATGTGATTTATTGGGATTTATTTTAATTCTCCAGTTCTGATACCATTCTTCGATGGCGGATATGTTATATAATTAAAATAGTAGGTTTTTATTATCTTCCAAAAAAAAGTTTTTACAGAAAAACTTTAACGAGTCAACGTTTCGGGGGCCTTCCCCATCATCAGGACTCACTAAAATACACCGTTACACACGACGGTAACATACCGTTAGAAAGCTAAAGATTTTGTTATGTTATGTTATATACAAAGTTGTATAAGGTATTGGAGTTTTTATTAATTTGTTATTAATTGAAAGTGAATACAATTAAGTGATTGTTGCAGACAATAATTTTTATTCTAGGTACTCATAAAATAAGTTAGTACCTTAGTACCTTAGTACCTAGTTTCCATTCTCCCACCATGCGCCCTGACGATGACCCACAAAGGGGGTCGAAACGTTGGCAAACAATAAATAGTTGAAACTATTTAGTTGTTTAATTTAATGACCGCACCCGGACTAATTCCTTCCAATAATTTTTATTGTTAGATTATTCTATCTAAAATAAATCTTTTCATCGAAACTCATAGTGATTCTTTATAACTTTTTTAACTCTAACTTTATTTAAAAGTTCTTATATGGATTTTAGCAACGGATGTAAGTGACGGATAAAAGTATAAGTCCATTGTATACAAATGGAACATTTAGGTCCATATGGATGAGTTTATTTGTGATAAAGTAAGGAGCGTTGAGGATTTTACGAAGGATTTTGGATTGAAAGGATTGGATACGGGAAGAATTTGATGGTTTAGTCGAGCCCCAAAGCTCAATTTCTGTAATACTAAATGATAATTTGTTAATAAATTGTTGTAAGTCCTGAAGATGGAGAAAGCCCTCGAAATGTTGAGTCCTAATTATTGCTAATGTAAAAATAAACTTTCAAGGGGGATTCAAGAACCATATATTTATTACAAATATATGTTTCTTCCGAATAATTAATTTTATTATTTTTAATTTAATCTTTAAATGAATATAAATATCAGTTTATAACAATTTTATCTAATTATGTATAAACACTTTGCATAACAGTTGACTTTGCTTCGGAATATGTAAATTTATTGTTTAAAATAAATTTTAATTTACTTATATGTATAATTACTTTATGTAACTGTTGTATGTTTCTTTACAATTAGGAGGAAAAAAACTGGAGTGTTGTTCTCTGACCTTTTGCGTTCCCACCATTAATAAAGATTTCTGACAAAACAAAATAACAGAGTACATTGTTTTAAAATATGAATAAATATAATAATAAATTCAAATTAGCTGATTACTATTCAGCTGAAATCAAATCCTAATAATAACTATCTTTCTTTCATATTATAGTTTTAATATTATCAGTTTACATCTATATGTCCTCCTCTGAGTTATCCTATCCATTGAGAGAATATTGCAGTTTCAAAAATCGGTTTCATAAAGTAAATTCTAAGGGTTCCAAATTCTATTCAGCGGTTGTGGAAAAGCTACCAACACGTTGGAAAAATGTATTAAAAATAATGGAGACTATATTGATTAATAAAAACAGGAAGAATGGTGACTCAAACTAAGAATAAAAAACAATTATTAAAACAGATTTTAAAGAATTAAAATCTCAATCCCATATCAGAGAGCTTGAGATATGGTGTCAGAATTGGAGAATCAAAATCAATTCCAACAAATCCCACCAAATTACCTTTACCCTTCGTCGTAAACCTATGACATCCTGCCCTACAGTTTCCTTTAATAATATTCCGCTTGTTCCAGTTGAACAGATCCGCTACCTAGGACTACTACTTGACAAACGTCTAACATGGAATCCCCATACACGACTGAAACGACAAGAAACTGCCCGTCGCTTTCGCTTACTACAACACTTACTGGACAGACGCTCCAACCTTCCACTTATCTACAAAAGGCTCATCTATATCACCATCATAAGACCTATCTGGACTTACGGAGTTGAGCTTTGGGGCTCTACGAAACCATCAAATTCTTCCCGTATTCAATCCTTACAATCCAAAATCCTTCGAAAAATCCTCAATGCTCCTTACTTTGTCACAAATAAACTCATCCATAAAGACCTTAACATCCCATATGTTGCTGATTTGGCCCGAACCAGGTATCAATCCTTCCATGACAAACTCCACTCCCACTATAATCCTCTAGTTTCAATTCTTGCTTCCTCTTCAATTCCTGACAATCCTACGAGGCGCCTGAAAAGAAGATGGCCTCGAGACCTTCTAGTTTAGTTACTTAGTGGAGTGATGCCAATGGCGTTTTCTCTTCGCGTTTTTTTCATGTATTTTATCATTATTAACATATTTACTTGTTGTATTACAAAATACAGTTGTAAATTTCAATAAAAATATAAAAAAAAAAAAAAAAAAAAAAAAAAAAAAAGAATTAAAATCGGGTATATTCTTGAAAATATTAAAATTAGCCCTTTTCGTGCGTAACCCATCCTCATATAGACAGACTTACGCTATTTCGGACTGATCCTTACATCGGGAAGAGAGTTACGGTATTAAAAAGTGTCCTTTTTTAGTGTGATAATCCTAGTTACAAGTGAATTATTTCGATTCGTATCCTTTTAAACGTAGAATCGAGTCAAAAATGGTGGTTCTCTTTCATTTCTGGTGCGGGCAACACACGACTTTCACTTACCTCCGTTTTTAAAATCGATTAAAGAATCTTCAAATACAGTTAGAGATAAAAAATAGTGAAACTATTAAAGAATTAATTAAATTGAATTTCTGTAGAAACACGTGTTTTATTAAAAAAATCTATTATATTATCATCTAAAATAATCAGTTAGTTTTATCCCCTTTTCATCACTCTTTATTAACTTTTACAAGCTTGTGTATTAGATAATATTTTTTTTCTAAAATCTTTAGTTTTCCAACGGTATATTACACATGTATATTACTGTTCTTATGTTCAAAAACAAAAATTGCATTAAAAAAAATATTATTTCAGTTTTTTCCTTTAGTTGGGTATCGAATTTTTTTTATTTAATTTTTTTTATCAGTGGAAACAAGATAATATAGTTATTTTTATAGAATCGACCAAATTAAAGATACTTAAGAAGAAGAAAAATATCGGCATCTAAGCCCTGTCAGACTATTTTAATCAGAATAAAACCTACATGACATTAAAGCCTATTAAATTTTACATCAATATAGCGAGTTTAATTAAAATCGTCGGAACCGTTTTTGAGAAAATCATAAAATGGTGCAATATGCATGGTATAAAGTGGCTCTTTTGGTAAGCCGATTTTGATGAAAAAGTTCTTGTAACATCTCGGGCGTATAGTTGTCTTAAATATGAAATCTCAATTTCATAGGACTTTTCGTTCCCGCCCGGGAGTTACCACACACACACACACACACACACACACACACAGACCTTTTTATGGGACTTGGTTATTTGGACTCAGGGGACCCTAAAACGTGTATTTCTGTTGAAAACTGGAATTCGAAAATTTTCACGATCGCAATACTTTCCCTTACTATATAAAGCAAGTGAAAGTAAAAATTTGTCAATTGTTAAGAATCCTTTCAACGAGAATGGCGACTCGAACATAGAATAAAAACAATCCTTAAAATATTAAAACCGGGTATATCCTTGAAAATAGTAAAATTAGTCCTTTCCGTGATCGTTCATTATTTTCCGGAAACCCCTAAATTAACCGAACCTGGTCGGAATCGAACCCACTTCGTTCCTAAGAGAATCTTTTATTTATTTTGTCTTAAGTCACCATTCTCGTTTTAAGAATTTTAAACAAAGTCTTATCTAGTATCTAGGATAAGAAGTTATTTACTAATTTATTGTATAATTCTAATAATTATGATTTATTTATTACAGGCTTAGATTCTGAAAGAGCGTTTACGAAGAGCGACTTCAAAGTGATGAAAGGAGATATGGATCTCAGAAGGCAAATCAAACTCACCAAATCCATGATGGGCTACTGCACAACCTTGGCCTTAGAAACGAATGGTATTTTATTGCGAATATTAAATAAATAATAACTTTAGTGAAGTGAGAATGGTTTACTGTGTGAGTAAGTGAGAGAAGTAGTTTAAGGTGCAGTCAAAATAACACACAATTAAGATAAAGTTAATAGACTGGTGCCGACGTTTCGACCTAAATTATAGGCCTCCCTCAGGGCTATAAAAAAAAAAAGATAACCAGATGTAGAATACAAAATAAAGATGATAAGTAAAAGAAATATACAGATAATTAAAATATATAATAAAAGCAAAGTGAAAATGAAGGTAATTACAAAAGACAAAAAAAAAAAGAAAAGGAACAAAAGATAATAAAAAATAGAAAATAAAATTAAAATTAAAAAGGAGGTGAGAGATATTAAATCAGATATTAGTACGTGCCGTTTGAAGGAGAGCGTCAGAACATTGGATTATTGCTCTATTGTTCTGACGCTCTCCTTCAATAGGTACGTTCTCATATCTGATTTAATATCTCTCACCTCCTTTTTAATTTTTATCATATTTTCTATTATCTTTCTACTTTTATTATCTTCTATTATCTTTTGTTCCTTTTTTGTTTTTTATTTTTGTCTTTTGTAATTACCTTTATTTCACTTTGCTTTTATTATATATTTTAATTATCTGTATATTTCGTCTTTTCGAACTAAAAGAAAAGAGCTCTCTCCATGGCCTGATATTGAACCCTGAAAAGTCTCTAATAATGACCAACGGGTCTTCGGAAATAATTAAGCACCAACTCCCAGACATGAAGATTTCCAATGAAGCCTACTATCTTGGACAAAAAATATCATTTGTAAATAGAGACGCAAAAGAAATAGAATCCAGAATAGGAAAGGCGTGGAAGAAATTTTGGAGCCTCAAGATCATATTCAAAAGCCAACTGGAAATAAAATATAAAGCACTAGCTTTTAACAGCTGCATCATCCCAGTGCTTACATATGGATGCCAGACATGGTCACTCACAAAAAATTTAGAACAGAAAATAAACGTATGTCAACGAAGAATGGAGCGGATTATGTTAGGAATCTTCCTGTGGGACAAAATTAACTCAAATAAAATAAGAAAACTAACAAATGTCGCAGACGCTATTGCTTATGCTAGAAAAATGAAGTGGGCATGGGCAGGACATCTCATGCGGAAAACAGAAGACAGTTGGGCAAAGCGAGCTGCCGAATGGATCCCTATCAATAAAAAAAGACGCAGAGGCCGACAACGCAAGCGCTGGGTCGACGAATTGAGGAAAAAGGAAGGTTCTCTGTGGATGAGACACGCACAACACAGAGTGTTGTGGAAAACTAAGTGCCAGCAACTCAAGTTTTAGGTTCGGCTAGTCTCCGCCCAAAAGACTCTAATCTCCCATTCTTTGGGAAGGCCTATATGTAAATATTCATTTTTTCGTTTTGTTTTTTTATACATAATGGAGATTATTAATAACTTTGTATTAACATATAAATAAAGGCTTTTATTATTATTATATTTCGTTTATTTATCATCTTTATTTTGTATTCTACATCTGGTTGTATATGTTTTTTTTTCTAGTTTTTTTATAGCTCTGAGGAAGGCCTATAATTTAGGTCGAAACGTCGGCACCAGTCTCTTATATTTTTCTTAATTGTGTGTTCTGTTAACTGCACCCTGAACTAACTTCTCTCAAATAATAACTTTACTTAGTATATGCAAAATATAATCTCCTTATCACTCATTTCAGGAACTATATTCACTGGGAAAAGGATGGGAAGTGAAAATCTAGCGCTTGTGAAAAAGTTCTCGAGTGTTTTCGCAAGAAGGATTGCAGCGTCTGCACAACCCGACTCCTGCCAGCACTGCGAGTGCATGGCCAACGCTGAGGGAATAGACTTCGTGGATTGCATACCTTGTGCCATACCTGTACCGGCGTATACGGATTTTGTAAGTGTCCTTTTCTTTCGTAATATGCAAAATGAGAGAAAAAACTTTATTTATAACGTAGTGCTGCCCAACTGCATTGCGCTGCTTATGAAACAACATGCTTGATTAATGTATTAACCCAGCAAAATAAGGCTTAAATTGCGGACGAGGTAGAAAGCCAGATGAATAAAATGCCACAGCTAACCGCTTTACTTTATCCCATACAAGACCCTTCATTCTCTACAGAACTTGGATCGTCCCAGGAAATATCCCTTTAGTCCCTTTAATCACACCCCCAAGAGAATAAAATGCTTTTTATTTAGTATATATGATGGATATATACTAAATCATTTCTCCGACGTACATTTTTATTTATGTATTTTAAATTTTACAGTACTTTAATCGTAGGTACCTACATTATGTTATATGGTACCAACATAAATATTATATGGTGCAAAAACCTATTTATATTTATCCAATCTACACTTTCTCCTATTTTTAAAACTATGTCGTGCGTAATATAAGGATTATTATGAATCACAATAGAGAATATTAGAGAATATGTTGATTGAAACGTTTAAAAATAGTACTTTCAGGCCTAACTTGAATATTAAATTGAATTCTTAGACATGCTATTAAAAGTTGTATAACTAACCCATATAGATACAAGTTACCATTTGCCTAGGCATGATGTAGTTTATGTTGCAAATATCGTTATTCCGAGTAAAACTAAGGCATCAGTCACAGCAGAATGTTTTAAATCGACCGTATCCAGCAAATATTTCTCACAAGCCTTCGGACGCGTGTAGTGAAAAATCGATAAAGAACTGTTTTTCGAACGTTCCTACCAACCGAATCTCAAATTTAAAGAAGCTATTAGACTTAAAATTTGATGCTCTACAACTTTTCCAAGTCAGCGAAATGTGGAAAATTAAGGTCCTTGTGGATGAGTTTATTGGTGACAAAGTAATGAGGGTTGAGGATTTTACAAAGGATTGGATACGGGAAGTATTTTATGGTCTAGTAGAACTCCATAGTTCCATATCGGCCTTATGATGGTCATCTAAATGAGCCTTTCGCAGTTAAATAGAAGGTTTGAGTAGCTTGTCGTTTCAGTCTTGTATGAGGAGTCCAACTGAGACGTTTGTCAAGAGCCCGTATCGGATCTGCTCAACAGGGATTAGCAGAATTTTATTAAAAGAAAATATATTTTTTTTAAATAATCTTCAATAAATAGAATAATATCATTACATATAATTAATATATTATTTTTTCCCATAAGAAATTCAACAAGATTACTTTTAGGGCCCAAGAAAGGAATACTTATAAGGAGTGTTATAGCCAACTTCTTCGACAGCAGAAATATCAGAACACTCTTCTCAGGTGTAAAAGTCATTACATTAATTAATTATGTTGGTTGGACGGCCCGTGGCGGCCCTTAGCCGCGCGGTGTTGTTTCTTAAGATTACATACGGCGATTCTCGATTATATGTCATAGGGTAGGGTCGTCACTCCATAAGCCTATTTTTGTGAGTGGTAACGAATTGGCTGACGGGTCTCATATCACCATCTCATTATATACTTCAAAAAGTCCCTCCGGCATTAGGATTCCGACTCACAACCATTGGCTTGGTAGAGTAGAGCGCTAGTCGCACATGCTCTCCCTATTAGGTCATTAGAAGTGCGAAAATCGGTTGAGAATAAAAGACCTTCATAGCCGATACATAAATTTTGAAGCCATGGGAAATGATAAAAATACGATAAACAAGAATTGATATTTGACAGCTCCAGAATCCACAATTTCAAGAAAGGTATGTGGCAGAATTGCGGAAAATTGACCTAGATGCATCATTTGATGAAATGTAGAAAAATATTCCTTGCAAGTTCCTGCAAATTGGTATGTAGTATAAAGGAATATTTATTTAAGGTGAAAACATCGCAATGGTAGAGTAAACAGTTGAAAGCACTAAGGAAGAAAATCACGTGAAAGTTATATTTAAACTGAAAAAATAACTTTTTTTTCTTTAATCATTTATTTCATTTTTTAATATTTTATATTATATTATATTATTATTATTTTATATTATATTATATTATTATATTATACCCCTAATTTTATCCCTTTTTTTCATACAAAATATACACAAAAAATAAACTCTCTAAATATGATAAGGACATTTCAAACAAAATCGTATTGATATAAAAATACACATGCCTCTGTATATCTTATCGGATAGCATGCATGTGGTTGTGGATGATAGCCAGAGTCATTCGGCCAGTCTTGCCACGTGCTTGATATCCACACTTAGATTTTCCCAGATGTTCTCTATCGGATTAGTTATAGTTCCACCTGCTAGGAGAACATCATCCTAAGCCCAAAATCGTGGGTTCGAACCCGGCAGGTGGCCCTAGGATTTTTTTTGAGGGAGTAAAATATCCTTAGCTATGCCATCTTCCGGAGGAATTAAAACAAGATAAGCAAAATTAAGAACTCGGTTAAGTCAAAGTAGCATAAAGTGACGTTAACTGCATTAACAAAAAGTTCCTCGAGCTGCGATACGTTCATGTAGCCTCTCTCCCCGAATGCCTTGCGGAACATTTCCTTAAGGAAAGGTATACACATCATAAATTTCCTTGTTTTTGCTTCCTCCCTTACTGGTCTAATGGAGGTCATTACTTTCGTACCTTATCGTTGAGAATGATTGCAAACTTTTCTGTCTAAGAACTCTTCAGCATATCGCGTGGATCCATCCAAATCTATTCATTTGACATCATTGAATTTGGCTAAGTTTCTCACTTTGAGGAGCCCTATCATACCTTACTAGATGGTGACAGTTTATTATAAGAAGGGAGTTTTTTCCCAAATGGGAATTTTAAGAGGTCATTTTCCCAGCACATTTGCTGGAGTTATAGGCTCTCTGCCTGCGAATAAGGGACCAAACATCTCTAACCTGCCTGCTCACACCTGGGACTCCACGCAGGAGTGAATAATTGATGTTAAGCTTGAGTGCTTATTAATATTATTATTATAATAATAACGGGGTAGTGCGAACTCGGTGGTTCGATGCTGACATTATTAATCGTCGACACTTCAGAAGGGTAGGTTAGGCAAGGAAGTTGGTGTGGGTCAGAATCCATACTAAACCATCAGAGGTTTATACACCACCTCAATGAAGTACAAATTAAGGCAGCTAACATAGCATAAAACAACTTTTTTGCTATAGTTGCGAAATTAAACAAATACAAAAAATAATCCACACAAGTGTTTTTTATTTAAATTGTTTTCTTCTTATTTTTATAAATATTATGAGATACTTAATTTTTTTTTTCTATTATTTTAGGACTTCCAAGAAAACGGAACACTTTCATTTTGGCAGGCGTTTGAGCCCGATAACTTTTAAGGAATCAGCCAATCACATCAAGATGTCGAGATGAGAAACCATGTTACTGAAACTAATGTTCGATAGAAATAATATTTGAGAGTTTCCAATCAGTTTCCTCCGACTTATATTTGTCAAGGAGTAGTAAATAACAATGTATATATTATTTTTTTTTTTTTAATTTGTATAGTTCATTTGTGTTTAAAATTTATTAGAGCATAAGATATTCATAATTTTAGGTCTAAAAGATGTATATAAAATTTTAAATATGAGTCTAATTTATTAAATAAAGTAGATAATAAAATAAATGTTTTGTTGCTATATGTTAGTATATTTTTTCAATGCAGCCTATAATGTCCATACGTCTTTGAGTTTCTAAGATATATTATTTTGGCCAATCCTAAAATAAAATACAATAGTTTTATTTCAAAATTTACAACGTTTCGGCCTCTAGTGTCATTTTCAAGTGTCTGCACAAAAATATATTTTATGATAATAATATACATGTTATAATTTTTTTCGTTTTCAAGTAACTTATTTGACTTATAGTTTTGTTTATTTATTTATTTATTTTTTATTTTAAAGAGGCTTACATATGCTTAAATACTCCACGTTTCTACGCTTCATCAGCAGCGACGTAGGCTTACACTCACCATAGGCCTTTCAGGGCGAAACGTTGAAAATTTTGTAAAAAAATTATTAAAAGGGATGGGGCCAAAAAAATATATCTTACTATCATTAAACCAATATAAAAAGTAGAATTATGTTGAGAAAGTCTTTGAGTTTTTATTTACCTGTATATACATTGTAGACATGTCTCAACATGTTAAACTTAAATAAGTTTTGGTCAAAGGATTTATGTTTTGTTTTTTTCAATCACTCATTTTTTACATTTAATTACCTATACATGAAATATATAGTTATAATATTGTGATCGTGAAAATTTTCGAATTCGAGTTTTCAACGGTAAGACTTCCTCGAGGAACACCAGAATCCAAATCTCCAAATCTCGCAAAAAAAAAGTCTTTGTATGTGTGGTAAGTCTAGCAAGAAAGCGAAAAGTCGTACGAAACTGAAATTTTGTATTTAATAAAACTAAATGTCTGGGATGTTACGGCTAATTTATCACAAAAACCGACGCACAGTGGGCAATATGACCGATTTAGATGGACAAAATTCCGAAACTTGTCTATTTTTAACCTTTGAGGTCCCATATTACGGGAAAAAAATATTTAAAAAAATATAAAAAATAATTAATTTCTTTAAAACGATTGGCAAGCGCACAGTGGTCATACATCAAATTTATCTAAAATCTAAAACTTCCCTATATTTTACGTTTGAAGTCCAAGAATACGGGAAAAATCTAATTTGTATTTTATATTATTTAGGAAATTCTTGAAATTATATATTGTAAAACTTTTGATTCGGAGTGTTGATTCTAAAAAAAATTATGTCTCACCCAAAACGCAAAAAATCTCAAAAATTCTTTTTAATATCTAAAGACTAGAAGGATTGGTAAAAAAAATTCTTGGGGTAACTTGGGGGTTATATAGTTTTGTCGTTATTGAATAAAGGCATTTATTTACAAATTGCTAAATTAACACTGCAGATGAGATTGCAATGTATATTCAATAACAAGTTTGGAAATATAATGTCTTACCTGTCTGAGCAATGTCCATTGTTAAATAAAAGCAAAAAGACTATGCGCTAAACACGCCTTGAACATAATAAATAGCAACCGAATAAAGACAATCCCACTGCCGGTTATTAGGCACTTGTTAGAACAGGAATGATTCATTCATTTACTATTTATTTGTAAACACGGTATGGCGGGAAATATTAGTATTAAGGGTCTTGCCAACTAATAATAAAAAGGTGAAGCCCTGGAAAATTCCAAACTTTTGACTTGACTATTGTCCACCTAAATTGATGATTTTGTCCACTGTGCGACGCATCAGAAGTGCCACTTTATACTATGAAATTAGCACCTTTTTACAGTTTCATCAATAACGGCAACCATTTTTTTTCAGTTCAATATATCTATTTAAAACTAGATGGACTTTAATTTGATGTTTTATTCAAATTGAAATAGCGTGAGAGGGCTTGAACGCCATATTTTTTAAGTCCAAACGACCAAGTCGTGCAAAAAAAGATTGTGTGTGTGTGTGTGTGTATGATAAGTCAAACTCAAAAACGAAGAGTCGGACGAAGATAAAATTTAAGATTTTAAAAAAGTACATGTAAGTAAGGGATATTACAGGAAATGTTTCACCTAAGTGCCACTTTATACCAAGCATTTTCTTTTTTTTTTCATTTTTCTCAAAAACGGATCTAGCGATTTTTATTAAACTCAATATACTGATGTAAAATTAAATGGGCTGTAATTTAATGTTGGTTTTATTCAAATCAAAACAGCGTGAGAGGGCTTAAATGCCCATATTCTGAAAATTTCTTCCTCTAAAATATCTTTAATTTTGTTTATTTGAAACAATTGCTAATATCATGTTTTTAGCAACGATAAAAAATGGGTAAATATGTAATATGAAAGGATTTTTTTTTTTTATTAAGAACATGATTCCTTTTTTTCAACCATCATTTTCTTAAATATTTAAAACTAGTCTTAACTATGATGTTTATTAGAAATTGATTAATTCCATGGAAACGACAAAATTTTTCTTTTCAAATTTAATTTCCTTTAAAATTTTAAAAATGAATTTAATTAGTAGCGTAAATAAATGCAAGTCATGTGTTGCGCGCTCCTGATTTTTGTATGTGTAGTATATTTTCAGGTTATGATTTTTGGATAATTTTATTTTTATTGTAATAATCAATTATAAAGGGACTTTGTTTAAAACATTTATTTATTCTATAATATTCCGCATCTACCCAAGCGGGTCATTAGCGAAAAACATTTCATACATTTAAAAAATAAGACAAATTTTAATTGAAATAATGGATTAAAAAAACAACTAATGCAAATTTGGGAAAACTAAAACTCAGCTTTTATTGGGTTGTTTCACCTGAAATGGCCGTTTTTATAGTTTCTGAAATACATAAAGGATTTTGCAGGTCTTTGTTGTTTTCTTCCGAATGTTTACATATTTAAGGTAAACAGTTAATAATCCTCTAGGTTTGTATTATAAACATTAGCTTCCCAATCAATTGCCCACTTTTTAGTATACCTCCAAATATGAACATGAAAACACGCGATTTTCGAGTAATATTTTTGTACGAGATTAAACTATGCCATTCAGCAGCTGAGGGCGCTAGAAATATTTGCAAGGCATTTGGGTAAGGGAGTGTTAATGAACGGACCATTCGCCGTTGGTTTGCTAAGTTTTCAGCTGGGGATACCGACTTGGAAAACTTGCCCCGAGGAAGACCTCCGTCCGTAATAGACAACGATGTCCTCAAACATACAGTAGAAGGAAACCCCTACCAAACAGTTAAAGGACTCTCAGCACAACTAAATGCAAGTCCATCTACCGTTTCCAGACATTTAAAGTGTATTGGGAAAGTAAAAAAGCCCGATACATGGGTACCTCATGATCTCACTGAGCGGGAGCAAGACCCCATGTTTCAAAACATACTGTGCAAAAACTGAAAGAACTGGGCTACGAAGTTCTTCCGCGCCCACTATATTCTCCCGACTTGTCTCCAACAGATTACCACCTGTTAAGGAATTTAGACAACTTCGTCAAAGGATAACTTTTTGAAAATGATGATCAAGTGATAAGTGCGTTTTCTGATTTTGTTTCACTTCAAAGCTCAGAGTTTTTCAGTTCGGGGATAAAAAAGTTGGTGTCACGTTGGGAAAAATGTGTAGAAAAAGAAGGTAAATACTTCGAATAAAATTATCTTGTTTTCATATTTTATTTTTAATAAAAATCCTTTACCTTGAAAACGGGCATTTCATGTGACACAATCCAATACCTGTCTCAACTTCTACTCAATCTCAATCATTATTTTCTGATTGAATATGTGGTAAGCGTTGCTACAATACATTAAGTAAATTTTCATCGATAAAAAATGTTTTTTACTTTGATAGATAAATAGATAGTTTATTGACTAATATATACATCTTTTAGCCATGGCCATTTGGTGTAAGTAGTTTTTTTATTGAATGGCAATGAAAGCATAGATATAAATACATAAACATAGATAAATTCCAATTACTCACTGTAACATCATAATAAAGTTTAGTAATACAACGAATTAAATAAAATTTCCTAATAAAAACTTAAATAGATATTTCTAAAACCTAAAACAATATGGAAAAGCAAACAATATGGAAAAGCAAACAATATGGAAAAGCAACAATATGGAAAAAACCTAAACCCTAAAACAATATGTGCTTCGGGCGTTGATGACCTAGATGTTCTATGCCCTAAAACAAAACAAACAACAATATGGAAAAGTGTATACTTACTGTGATCGAATAATTTAATGGCATAGCGAACTAAATTTTTATTTTTAATAAATAATTAAATAGATATTCCTAATACTATATAGATAATTATATATTTCTTCCCAATACAATATAAAATACAATAGTTTACATCTTAATATAATTTAAAAACATAATGAATTCACGTTTCAAGCCTCGGCCTTGACAATGCCCCTGTTTTTCCTATTTATGAAGAAGTAATCGATTTGTAACACAAATTATGTTGATTCGTGGTTAATTTAAATGTTCTTTAGATTGCTCCCTAAATAAAATTATTGAAAAAAAAAACTTTTCAAAGAAGACGTTGTATAATGTCCTTTTCAACTTCAAATGATACAGGATTAATATCATAAAGACCAAAAATGCATGAAAGGGTAAACAAAGTTGATTTTTAAAACAATAAAATAATAAAACAAATAAAAGTGACCAAAAAGTTCAAATACCTAGGGAAGATAATATGCATCAACGGGATAGATAAAGCAGGCATAGATGAAAGATTAGCCAAACTAGACTGTACTTTGCAACTAGAAGCATGTACAGTAAGAATAAGGCTCCTCCAACGCAAAAATAAGGCACTACTGTACAGTAGTAATATTGTATGGTATGGAAACAGTTTGCCTTCAAGAGTGAGAGAAAAATTCTTAGGAGGCTTCTTGGACCCAAAATAACACAAGAGGGCTACAGGCTAAAATCCAATGAAGAAATATATAGAAATTTGGAAAACCTTGAAGTAGTCATCAGAACTAGGAGACTGAGGTTTTATGGCCATATGGTAAGAATGAACAATCAGAGGCTGAACAAACAGATTTTTGACAAAGTTCTAGGCTATAAGAATATGGGTGGTTATGCAAAGCAAATAAAAGAGGAGCTCGATAGGTTAAAAATAAAAAAAATAGACTGCTTAGATAGAGAGCTTTTCGGGAAGAAAATAAAAGAAGTTGGGGTTCTTACAGGAAAAACAAAGAAACAGGGGAGAAAATGGACAAAGGAAGAGCGGGAGGAACAGTCCAGGAAGATGAAAGAATATTGGAGAAGAAGGAAGAAGAAGAAGACAGAATGATATTCACGTGGTCCTTGATGGCCAATTCGTGCAAAAAAAATTATAAAAATTATTTAACGTATATGTTTTTATTAAGACAATTATATAGAATTGAGACGTTGATTTACCAAACGACATTTCATTTACAAATTTGATATTTTGACATATTTATATTCTTATCGTTTATTTTTATCGGAACCAACCGCATTTAAGAACACTCAACTACAGGAATCCAATTTTTTTTTAATTTTAATTATCCGATTAAAGGTACTAATAATGCATTTAATTTCGTTTCACATCATGCTAAAACATTTCTTTTGATAACGTGAAAATAATGTTTGATTTTTTTTTCTCCAAAAGTCCACATTGGAAGAGTTTAAAGGATTAGGATTAGGAATGATGATAAGGCGTTTAACTTCGTGAAGAGGTTAAATAAATCCATCATATTTTTGCGATTTTTTTACCCTCATTTTGTTGTTCTTTCGGACTAATATCTCTTTATTCTTACCGATATTCTTCGCCTCTGTTTTTCTGAGAGATGCTGCCTATTTCTGCTGTTGCTTCTCGAAATATTTTACATTCCTCGTTCAGTAAATTTCTTAGATTCTCTCTGCCTTTCACAGTTTCTTCTGATATCCTCAGTTCATTCAGGCCATCTTGCACTACTGTAAACCGTTTGCATCTTATCTTTTTCATGTGGAAAATTTGCTTTGTTAATCGACTTACATTCATTCACAAATAGGAGTAAAATTTAATAAAAATAATGTTTTAAGTAAAGTAAAAAAATATAGAGAATTCAGTGCGAAACGAATCGAATACATCTACTTAATAATAAACGAATGAGAGTTTTTGGGCTTCCTATAAAATTTCCTATAATGGATTTAGTACCTTTTCGAAAAGAACAGACGTTCTTTTCGAATGTCTCCATTTTCGCATTATATTTTACGCAACACTGTGACGTTTGTTTCGCTTTAATTTTATCGGTTTTTTCAATTATCATTTCTTATATAATCTGGAGTTAAAAAACAATTGTTTTTTCATCAATGATTCATAACAGTAGTTTATTCAACTTCTAGGCGTCGATTAATCTAAATTTTTGAATATTCTTATAAATATGTTTTTTTAAATATTTTTTATTGAAATTTAAAACTATATTTTGTAATACAACAAGTAAATATGTTGGTAATGATAAAATACATGAAAAGAAAATGCCCATTGGCATCACTCCACTAGGTAACTAAACTAGAAGGTCTCGAGGCCAACTTCTTTTCAGACGCCTCGGAGGATTGTCAGGAATTGAAGAGGAAGCAAAGATTGAAACTAGAGGATTATAGTGGGAGTGGAGTTTGTCATGGAAGGATTGATACGTGGTTCGGGCCAAATCAGCAACATATGGGATGTTAAGGTCTTTATGGATGAGTTTATTTGTGACAAAGTAAGGAGCATTGAGGATTTTTCGAAGGATTTTGGATTGTAGGGATTGAATAAGGGAAAAACTTGATGGTTCGTAGAACCCCAAAGCTCAACTCCGTAAGTCCAGATAGACTTTATGATGGTGAAAAAGAAGAGCCTTTTGTAGATAAGTGGAAGGTTTGAGCGTCTGTCCAGTAAGTGTTGTGGTAAGCGAAAGCGACGGATAGTTTCTTGTCGTTTCAGTCTTGTGGGGGATTCCATGTTAGACGTTTGTCAAGTAGAATTCCTAGGTAGCGGATCTGTTCAACTGGAACAAGCGGAATATCATTAAAGGACACTGTAGGGCAGGATGTCATAGATTTACGATGAAGGGTAAAGGTAATTTGGTGGGATTTGTTGGAATTTATTTTTATTCTCCAGTTCTGACACCATACTTTTAGGTCTTTGATGTGGGCTTGAAGGGTATTTGAAGCAACAAATGGATCTTTATGAACTGATAACACGTAGGTGTCATGAGCATAGGTAATATAAATTTAAAAAATATAAAATATAAAGTTTTAAATAATGTCATTCAACTTGACTACGGTAATTTTCCTATACATGGGAAAGTTTTGAGACTGTGAAAAATTCCGATTCGTTATCCCATGCAAGAGTGTATACAAGATTTATGGGGTTGTTATTTTTTTACGATCACTGTCTATATGCATATTGATTTGATTTTTTTTTTTTTATATATATATATATATATATATATATATATATATATATATATATATTTATTTATTCCTATATATTACAATTTGTCACAATGGACAATTATAATATTGCTACAGGATCACATTCATACAATATTTACAATATAAGCAAAAGGAAAGTCAAATTACATAAAATGAAACCAAAATAAAAAAACGTATACAATAACAAAATAAAAATGTATTACGTGATTACACAACAGTTAAAACAGTCTTTAACTACACTTTTTATCCAAATATCCTATTTTAGCGAACTGATTTTTTATTTTCATTTTTCCCAGCAATCTTTGAGGTGGGGGTAACGGATTTTTAAAATTGTTGTATCAAATAAATTATGATTGTGTCATTTGTGACAAAAAATTGCTTGGCACCTGAAGATGGGATATTAGCCGAAACATAGTGAAATTTTAAATAAAGTTGTAGTAAGATAAGAAGTAAGAAAGCCATTCATTTTACCATTGAATTCTTCTTAGCCTTCGCCTTAAATTGAGACGTTGATTAAATATTTAATATTAAGGAATCAGTCATTTTTTGAAAATTTTTAATTTTGCCAATGTTTCGGCTCAAGCTTGTCAGCCATCATCAGGGCATTACTGAGCATAAACTGTTTATTACAGAGTTTATGCTTGGACATGGCTCAGTAATGCCCTGATGATAGCTGACAAGCTTGAGCCGAAACGTTGGCAAAATTAAAAAATTTCAAAAAATGACTGATTGATTCCTGATTAATCCACCTATAATAGTTTCTACAGTCGACTATACATCCTCAATATTTAATATTAATTTTATTTTATGTAAATTGACTTTTTTATCGTTTATACTGTAAATATTGTATGAAAGTCATCATATAGCCCTATTATTATTGTCCATTGAGACATATTGTAATATTTCTGAATAAATGAATTATTAATAATTTATTAAATATTTAGTATAAATTCCGTTGGCATCTATTACCGCTACTAAACGTCTCGGTATGCAGTTGACGAGGTTTTTAATTAAACCCACGTTAATTTGTTCCCATTCTTGCTTTAATAGTCCTAGAGGTGGTGTTATCCGTTTATTTAGTATTTTCGAATATTTTCATCTAAAATATGCCACAAATTTTCAATTATGTTCAAGTCAGGAGACAGTGGGGGGATATGAAGTTGTAGAAGATTGTTAAATATTAACCACTCTTTAGTTTTATTTGCTATATGTTTCGGATTATTATCATGCATAAAAATATCCTGAAATCCTAATTTGGCTGCACTGACTAGCAAGTTAAGGCGCAAAATCTTGACAAAACCTACTGCATCTAAAACCCCTTCAATAGGCACAAGATTCCCTACACATATTATAAGCTGGGCACCCCCAAACCATTTACGTTCCCACCTCCATGTTTTAAAGTTTTGTTTTGTTTGTTTTTTAATTATTTATTGATATTTACAACTTACTTGTACAAAACATCTAGTAAATAGGCTAAATGAAAATAGTCATGAAAAAGACATGGAGAGAAGCTTCCCATTGGATGCACTCTAAAAATATTCTAAACTAGAAGGTCTCGAAGCCATCTTCTTTTCAGACGCCTCGGAGGATTATCAGGAATTGATGTGATAGAAAGGCTTGAGGATTAGAGTGGGAATGGAGTTTCTCATAAAAGGAATGATATCTGGTTTGGGCCAAATCAGCAACACATGGAACATTAAGGTCTTCATGGATCAGTTTATTAGTTACAAAGTAAGGATCGTTGAGGATTTTACGAAGGATTTATGTTTTAAAGTAACTAAGAAATTTAGCTTCCTGAATTCTTTACTTTTCCTTCGCCAAATCGTCTTTATTGTTGATGTAATCCCTTGCAAATAACTTTTATTTACGATTGGTTTCACTGATATAAGGTTTTTTTTCGGGGCCCTGCTTTGAATTCCTTCATAATTTAAAACATTTCTAATAGTTGTAGTGCTAACACATACCCTAAAAGTCCATTCGAACATATTACCTTGGACACGAACTCCTGGTTTTTTTATCGGCTAAATTTTTATTTTTATTTTTTTAACCTCTCATTTACTTGATACCTCCTTTGCGGCAGTTATGCATCTTTCTTCAAATCTCTTAATTACATATCTGACGGTAAAAAAATTAAACCTAATACATCCGCTATTTCCAGATACGATTTTATTTTATTTCTAAATAATATAACTTTTTTGCGAGTAGCCCCGAAGTAGTTCCGTATATTTTTCGTATGATATTGATAATTAAAAGACATTATGCCAAAATAAACATAACATGGGAGAACATCTTTGAAACATCAATATTAGTGAAATTTGTTAATAACTGATATTTTTAACATGTCAAAATCACTTCTCAAATTGTTTTGAATCAGTTTGGTGCAATAAAACTCATAACAAACCATGATTATATTATTTATTATTTTTTTTGTTTTGGTATTTCTTTTTTCCTTACATGATGATCACTTATCATCTTGTATAATCCCTTAAAAAAACAATTATGCATGTAAAAACTTCCATAGAGAAGGGTGATAAGTCAACTATTTCAGTTTGGACACCTCTATATGGAATAAAGTGATTTTTAATAATGTTCCAGTGACATAATGGGTTTATTTTTTCACTCTTACTAATAAAGGGAATCCCATACAAATTAGTGAAAAAAGAATTTTTCAATTATCGTAAATTTATCAAAACTTAGAATTTTGGACACTAAAACGCTACTTTAGTTAATTATTTCCAATTATGAACCTTTGTAATCAACCCAAACAAAAAAAGTACCCCCTCCCCCTTCAAAATTTAAGCAATTATGTTTCAAGACACGTAGAATCCGAATAAGGAATTCAAAAAAACAAAACGTTTGTCCGCCGTCCACCGTAAGCCGTACGCTGTCCGCGGCTTTCTGCAAAACTACTTGACTTTTTTTTTTTTTTTTTTAACTCGGCACAAAAATACTAACTCATCAAACGATGATCGTAACACCTAGGGGTTAATATCCTCCGATTATTTTTAAAATGGCGGCGCATCAAATATGGTTTAATCCAATAACTCAGTTATTCTTGAAGATAGAGAAAAATTTTATCTAAAAAAGTTAAAGAGTTTTTTAACCAAGAAACATCGTATAATTATTTTAAAAAAGAAAAGAAATAAATTGTAATTTTACCCATAAATACGCCTACAACTTATTTAGTATTTAAGATGGAGAACAAATTGTACTGAGTTTCAGGATGAGGTTACCGCAACAAATAAAAAAAAAAAAAAAAGTAGAGGAAAAATTTCTCGAGTACTAGAATGTACACCGCTATTAATTATAAAAAAGAAAACAACTAAAATTTCGCATATATACACGCCCTTAACTCAGTTATGTTTGAGGATAAATAAAAAAATACCAATAAATAAATAAGTACAATAAATAAATAAAATTTTGTTTCGATAGAGAATTAAAAAAAGAATCATTGAAATCGGTTTAGAAATATCAAAGATATGTCGTTTTGAAATTAGCACGGGTGATTGACCTTTTTCCTTTGAATTATTTATTGTTTTTTATATTAGTTAATTGCCTTTAAACAGCTCTATAAACAGTTATACCCTAATATAATTATTTGGAAATAATAAACCATTGCGTAGTAATTTGCAGCATTTTCGTAGCTGGGTTAAATACGGGCTTAAAACTAAATTTCGATTAAATCAATTTCAATTCATATTTTGTATTATATATATATATATATATATATATATATATATATATATATAATTATAATTATTCTCTGTAATACTGATAATTTATCTATTAGAGTTTATCTAATAAATTTGCCAGCTGGCAATGATGACCATCATGTTTTCTGTCATGAAATAAAATAATCGAAAAATAGCCTTGAATTTTTTCAGGAACATTTTACGAATAAATTAACCAATATGAGCCCTGTAGAGTCGAGAACTAGTTATCATATAGTAAAACTAATATATATATATATATATATATATATATATATATATATAATATAATTATTTAATATTATTATTTACTTACTGAGTTAGAAAAGAAATTGGCTTGTTTTTTAATTATTTCAAAAACCTTTTATTAAAATAATAATGAGTTATCCAAGTTTCGGAGTGTTTCACTACAGACTCCTTGGAACCAGTTCAACTCTAATGTAAATAGTTAAAATGTTGTGGTCAATTTAAAAAGTCATTCGAAATAGGTATCACAAATCAACGATGCTACGGAGCCAAATAAATACATAAAAATCCTAAAACTAATGCCTGCTATTGAAAAAAGTCCTTATATGTGCCAGTCCATTTTTATTAAATGTCGTCATTTTTGCAAAAATTCTGTTTAACTAAAAACGCTGCAAATTATTACACAATAGTTTATTATTTCCAAATAATTATATTAGGGTATGACTGTTTATAGAGCTGTTTAAAGGCAATTAACTAATATGAAAAGCGATAAATAATTCAACGGCAAAATAGTCAATAACCAACGCTAATTTTAAAACGACATATCTCTTCGTTTCTATACCGATTTTAATTTCACCCAGGACCCGGAGAACAGTAGACTAGTGCTCTATTCACTACTCCACGTCACTCCCCAATTAATATTGTTGTCACTTAATTGAAGGTAAATGTAAAATTACCAAATATATTTCAAAAAGCCCGCAAATACGAAGCATGTTTTTTAAGTAAGTACCGTTTTGGAATTAAAAAAATGCGTGCAAAGATATCGCAATAATTTTATTTTTACATGAAAGCCTGTACCTAAATCTACTTTTCTACATAATTTCCATGAATTTTGAGGCACCTGTCATAACGCGGCACCAGTTTTTGAATACCCTCCTCAAAAATTTCTGCCGTCTGACTTGTTAACCACTGCATCACAAATGTTTTGACTTCGTAATCGTCTTAAAAAGACGTGGGAAGTTAAGTAAGGGTATCGTTTTGCTGCATGACAATGCCCATGTCTTCAAGACGATAGTAGAATAAATAGATTAAGGTACAGACTTTCATGTAAAAATAAAATTATTGCGATATCTTTGTACGTCTTTTTTAAATTCCAAAACGGTACTTACTTAAAAAAACATGCCTCGTAATTTTTGAATTTAGTTAAATGGCACATATACGGTGAATAATACTGTTAGTAATATTGTCTACTAGATAGATAAATGTTTGTTTTGGCGTTTGGGGATTGAACCTTGAGATTTTTAAATCCTGCAAATTCAGCTTAAATAAATATTATCCCATGACAGTTATAAATATAAATATTAACGTAAGATGAATGTTGATAATATTGGTGTTTTAGCCTTAGTTATCAATCATAACAATTTTTTTCTTTTATGTTTTAGTGATTTATTTCATTCAAGTTTTTATACACACATTTCGTCATAATTGATTCTAAATTAGATTGATAAATTGAGTATATTATTACAAGCCGCTATTGTAAAATTTAAATTCATAGTTTTATTCATTTATTTTTTTTTTTTACTTACTTATATATTAAATGTATCGTAAGGAAAAGTTTTGCAATCGTGAATATTTTCGAACAACCAAGTCGCCTGTGTGTGTGTGTGTTGTGTGTGTGTGTGTGTGTGTGTGTGTGTGTGTGTGTGTGTGGTTGTGTTGTGTGTGGTAAGTCTGACTGAAAAACGAGAGTCGAAACGAAGCTGAAATTTCAAAATTTAGAACAGTATAAGCCTGTAAGGGATGTTACAGAAATTTGTTCACCAAAGTGCCACTTTATACCGAGCATTTGGCAATGGGCTGTACTTTGATGTCGATTCTATTCAAATTGAAACAGCGTGAGAGGGCTTAAACGCCTTATATTCGAAATATCTTACTCAAAAATACCTTTAACTTTGTTTATTTGAAACTATTGCCAATATCATGTTTTTAGCCATGATAACAGTGGACTTGATAACCAACTGAAGACGAAATAAGCTTTAATATTTTTTTAGTTTCCATATTTTTTTTATTATTGAAAATAAGGATTGCTACATCAAGTAATTGTTTCATATATGGCTTTATTAAGACAATTATACAGGTTTCTACTTTAATTATCTTCAAAATATATTAACTGACGTTTTTTACGACATTGATACTTTGACACCTTTTTACGATTTTCTCAGCCTCCCTCCTCCCCCTCCCCTAAAGACTTTAATTTAAATCACTCTATTGATCCAAAATTATGAGACAAGGATTAAATGCTTAATTTTCGAAATTTCTTCCTTTAAAGAATCTTTAATTTTGCTAATTCGTAATTATTAACATTTAAATAATCACAGAACTATCTCTTTATGTTTCTTTATTCAATTATTAATTAATAATAATTATCACACATTTCGTACAATTTATCAAGGCCATGCCTTATCGTAAGGGTCACCCTTCCTTAAAACACAATTTAAATTACATCTTATATCCATCAGTTTTTAACAATTTCACAAATTATCTAAAAATATGTTTTTCTTTCATTAAACATAAAAAATCATTTTCATCATCACACGTATGTCCTCGAAACGTTGAACGAAAAGTATGTTCATTATTATTAATTTATAATATAATAAAAAAAAGAGATAGTTCTATGATTATTTAAAATGCATTAAATTCTTAAAATCATATAAAAAAAAAAGTTAATAATTATTAACCATTTTTCGATCTTGGCATTTTTTTTTCAATACTAACATTGATAAATGTAGGTTTTCTCCTTTTTTAACAACGGTGATAAGTGAAAAGTCTGGTGATGCGCGCACCAGATTTTTATTATTTAAAAACTATCACCAGTGAATCCTTAATTTCGTAACGTAATAATAAGATTTTTGAATGAGAGGAAAAACGCTAGGGTAAAATAAAAATGATTAAGTTGTTGCCGCTTAGAAAGTTTATTAAAAACGTAATTATTTATTTTATTTATGGATTTCAAATCTAACTTAATTCATATGTTCTTAAATTTATTTTAACAGCGTGTTAATCTTACGCCCTAGTCGCGGGTTAAAAATCTGGCAGGTTGCCCTAGGATTTTTCAATGGGAGTAAAGAATTCTTAGTTATGCAGTGCTTCGGAGAGGACGTAAAAAGTTGGTCCTGAGCCTGCGCCATGTCAGGTTCTCATTAAAAATCTCTATCCTAGTTAAACTGGATAGGCAAAATTAAGGACCTCCACTGCAGCATCGTCAATCTGACTATAATGGAACCATAGCAGCATGAAGTGTCTTTAAATGAATAAACAAACAAACGTATTATTTTTTTTTTTTTTTACATTTTAATTGGTGGTTTAAAAAATGAAGAAGTTTAATAAATAATGGACGGGCACACAAGTAATTTTCCCAACACCAGGGTCCTAAAGATGGGTGAAATAATCCGAAACGATGATAAATCATTATCATCTTAATGAAATATTTCTGAAGAAACATAAAACTATCATATTTCTTTTCTACCATAGATTTTAACAACAGGTGTGATTATCGTAAGTTGCAGATTTTTATTATTTAGAAATTATTGTCTGTTAATCCTTAATTGTTGTCACAAATATCATACCATGATAATTATAACTAATAAATACAAGATGAACTAATTCTTAGATGAAGTATTTGATTGAGGTTTCAACGGTAGAGTTTTGAATTAGAGGAAAAACGTCAGCCTAAAATGAAAAAGATTAAGTTGTTGCCCCCTGAAGTTCATTCGAAACGTAATTAATTAATCTATTTTCAGATCTAGCTCAATTTAAATGTTCTTTAATGATCTTAACAACGAAGGTAAGTGAAAGTAGTGTGCTTCACGACTCAGATTTTTTATTTTTATTTCATTGGTATAATTGAGTATTCGTGTATCAACTATTTAATTATCCAATTAATTTTTTATTGCATCTTTACAAACCGAAAAAGTGTTAAGAAGGGATTAGGATTAATTTTGGTTGCATAATCGGCCATCGGGGTTCTTGTGGAGGGGATGTTACACAAGAGGCCCAGGAATCTTCAGTAATCTACCCATCATCAGCGGATACAGAACCAAGGTAAGGTAATCCTGAGTTTTATGTACTCGACTACATTTTAACCTGAAATGTATTCGTTCAATATTATTTTTAGTTAGACTTGGCTATAAAATATTTTAAAAAATACACTTCTTGTAAAAAATAAATAACGACCATTTTAAAATATTTTTAAATTAAAAAAAAGAAAATTTGAATAATTTTGTTTCTGATTTTTCTTACCAACTAATTTTTTTCTGAACCAATTTTACTACATATTAAATTTTGCAACAAAGACCCATCCTAATAAAAATACTTTATAACGACAAAAAATTAAAATAGCCATAAAAAAATAATAATCATGCCATCAAATAAACATTGTTAAATAATACTAAATTATTTTCACAATATTTGAATTTTAAACAATTTATATTTACGATTTTTAAATTAATGAAAGCGTACAAAATGCCAATTTTTGTATAAATTTGTTTCAACAGAGATAGTTGATTCAGGAAATTATTTGGCGGGATCTGATGAAATTCATTAATTTTTTTTTTCTTAGAATTCTTGGACTACTTTTTCAGGGGCAACAACTAAATCTTTTTCATTTTAGGCTGATGTTTTTCTCTAACGCGACATGCTACCGTCGAACAGTGCGAAAAAAAAATAACGATTTAGTAGACGAAATTCAATAACTTTTGATCGAATTCAGATAAATATATAATTATTTTTCATTTATTTGTATCGGGTGTCCTTTATAAGAGCGAGTAATTAGAGTTATATCGATCTAAAGACTTGGAAGCTTATTTTTGAACATGAATTTAAGCAAAGGCTTAAAATATTCGTCGTTTTATTTTCTGTTCCATATTTCTTTTTTTTTTTTTTTCTTTTTTTTTTTTTTTTTTTTTTTATTGGGAGTATAAGTTCCAAAAAAATATCATCTTTCTAAGTAGAATTTTTCGATTTTTGTCTTCATATAATAACTACTTAAGTAAATACCTGAAAAATGCAGAAACCTATATAGAAACGAATGATAGGTCATTTATTTCAATTTAGATGCCCCTATATTAGAATGAATTTTAAAAATGTGAAAAAATCAGTTCATAAAATTAATTATTTCGAAGATCCAGAGACACAATGAGTCTATTTTTTTTAATTCTCACCAATAAAGAACATGCCATACTTATATGTGAAAAATTAATTTTTCATTTACCTCATTTTGATCGAAAGTTTTATAATTTCGACTACTAAACGCTATTTTTCCACAACGAATGATAGGTCATTTATTTCAATTTAGATGCCCCTATATAGAATGAATTTTAAAAATGTGAAAAAATCAGTTCATAAAATTAATTATTTCGAAGATCCAGATACACAATGAGTCTATTTTTTTTATTCTCACCAATAAAGAACATGCCAAACTTATATGTGAAAAATTAATTTTTCATTTACCTCATTTTGATCAAAAGTTTTATAATTTCGACTACTAAACGCTATTTTTCCACAACGAATGATAGATCATTTATTTCAATTTAGATGTCCCTATATAGAATGAATTTTAAAAATGTGAAAAAATCAGTTCATAAAATTAATTATTTCGAAGATTCAGAGACACAATGAGTCTATTTTTTTTAATTCTCACCAATAAAGAACATGCCATACTTATATGTGAAAAATTAATTTTTCATTTACCTCATTTTGATCGAAAGTTTTATAATTTCGACTACTAAACGCTATTTTTCCACAACGAATGATAGGTCATTTATTTCAATTTAGATGCCCCTATATAGAATGAATTTTAAAAATGTGAAAAAATCAGTTCATAAAATTAATTATTTCGAAGATCCAGATACACAATGAGTCTATTTTTTTTAATTCTCACCAATAAAGAACATGCCATACTTATATGTGAAAAATTAATTTTTCATTTACCTCATTTTGATCGAAAGTTTTATAATTTCGACTACTAAACGCTATTTTTCCACAACGAATGATAGGTCATTTATTTCAATTTAGATGCCCCTATATAGAATGAATTTTAAAAATGTGAAAAAATCAGTTCATAAAATTAATTATTTCGAAGATCCAGATACACAATGAGTCTATTTTTTTTAATTCTCACCAATAAAGAACATGCCATACTTATATGTGAAAAATTAATTTTTCATTTACCTCATTTTGATCGAAAGTTTTATAATTTCGACTACTAAACGCTATTTTTCCACAACGAATGATAGGTCATTTATTTCAATTTAGATGCCCCTATATAGAATGAATTTTAAAAATGTGAAAAAATCAGTTCATAAAATTAATTATTTCGAAGATCCAGAGACACAATGAGTCTATTTTTTTTTAATTCTCACCAATAAAGAACATGCCATACTTATATGTGAAAAATTAATTTTTCATTTACCTCATTTTGATCGAAAGTTTTATAATTTCGACTACTAAACGCTATTTTTCCACAACGAATGATAGGTCATTTATTTCAATTTAGATGCCCCTATATAGAATGAATTTTAAAAATGTGAAAAAATCAGTTCATAAAATTAATTATTTCGAAGATCCAGATACACAATGAGTCTATTTTTTTTTAATTCTCACCAATAAAGAACATGCCATACTTATATGTGAAAAATTAATTTTTCATTTACCTCATTTTGATCAAAAGTTTTATAATTTCGACTACTAAACGCTATTTTTTCCACAACGAATGATAGATCATTTATTTCAATTTAGATGTCCCTATATAGAATGAATTTTAAAAATGTGAAAAAATCAGTTCATAAAATTAATTATTTCGAAGATCCAGAGACACAATGAGTCTATTTTTTTTTAATTCTCACCAATAAAGAACATGCCATACTTATATGTGAAAAATTAATTTTTCATTTACCTCATTTTGATCGAAAGTTTTATAATTTCGACTACTAAACGCTATTTTTCCACAACGAATGATAGGTCATTTATTTCAATTTAGATGCCCCTATATAGAATGAATTTTAAAAATGTGAAAAAATCAGTTCATAAAATTAATTATTTCGAAGATCCAGATACACAATGAGTCTATTTTTTTTAATTCTCACCAATAAAGAACATGCCATACTTATATGTGAAAAATTAATTTTTCATTTACCTCATTTTGATCGAAAGTTTTATAATTTCGACTACTAAACGCTATTTTTCCACAACGAATGATAGATCATTTATTTCAATTTAGATGTCCCTATATAGAATGAATTTTAAAAATGTGAAAAAATCAGTTCATAAAATTAATTATTTCGAAGATCCAGAGACACAATGAGTCTATTTTTTTTTAATTCTCACCAATAAAGAACATGCCATACTTATATGTGAAAAATTAATTTTTCATTTACCTCATTTTGATCGAAAGTTTTATAATTTCGACTACTAAACGCTATTTTTCCACAACGAATGATAGATCATTTATTTCAATTTAGATGTCCCATATAGAATGAATTTTAAAAATGTGAAAAAATCAGTTCATAAAATTAATTATTTCGAAGATCCAGAGACACAATGAGTCTATTTTTTTTTAATTCTCACCAATAAAGAACATGCCATACTTATATGTGAAAAATTAATTTTTCATTTACCTCATTTTGATCGAAAGTTTTATAATTTCGACTACAAACGCTATTTTTCCACAACGAATGATAGATCATTTATTTCAATTTAGATGTCCCTATATAGAATGAATTTTAAAAATGTGAAAAAATCAGTTCATAAAATTAATTATTTCGAAGATCCAGAGACACAATGAGTCTATTTTTTTTTAATTCTCACCAATAAAGAACATGCCATACTTATATGTGAAAAATTAATTTTTCATTTACCTCATTTTGATCGAAAGTTTTATAATTTCGACTACTAAACGCTATTTTTCCACAACGAATGATAGATCATTTATTTCAATTTAGATGTCCCTATATAGAATGAATTTTAAAAATGTGAAAAAATCAGTTCATAAAATTAATTATTTCGAAGATCCAGAGACACAATGAGTCTATTTTTTTTTAATTCTCACCAATAAAGAACATGCCATACTTATATGTGAAAAATTAATTTTTCATTTACCTCATTTTGATCGAAAGTTTTATAATTTCGACTACTAAACGCTATTTTTCCACAACGAATGATAGGTCATTTATTTCAATTTAGATGCCCCTATATAGAATGAATTTTAAAAATGTGAAAAAAATCAGTTCATAAAATTAATTATTTCGAAGATCCAGATACACAATGAGTCTATTTTTTTTAATTCTCACCAATAAAGAACATGCCATACTTATATGTGAAAAATTAATTTTTCATTTACCTCATTTTGATCGAAAGTTTTATAATTTCGACTACTAAACGCTATTTTTCCACAACGAATGATAGGTCATTTATTTCAATTTAGATGCCCCTATATAGAATGAATTTTAAAAATGTGAAAAAATCAGTTCATAAAATTAATTATTTCGAAGATCCAGATACACAATGAGTCTATTTTTTTTATTCTCACCAATAAAGAACATGCCAAACTTATATGTGAAAAATTAATTTCTCTCGATTTGGGTAAATCAGTTAATTACGGAAGTTATCAGTTATAATTAGTACCTTACGTAATCCGTAATAACAATTAGGGATTAATACACCTTACGACTATCAATTACCTTCGTTGTTAAGATGAATTTAGATACTTTTAAATGAATCTACCGTTGAAAAACGTTTTCAGAACTAAATTTTGTCTCGATTGGAATATTAATTTAAAATTAAATATAATATTAATTGTTATTTACAACTATCGCTTAATTTTATTCGCTTTTCATCTATTCCCACTACCTTGTAAAACTCAGATATATATATTTTTTTTTTTTTTTTTATCACCCCAACGGTATATTTTACGTCTACTGTATTATTAATTTTTACAAGGAAAAATATTCCTGCTTTAGTTTTTAATAGCTTTATTTCATATTACATACTTTTTATCTATCATCAATACTGACGTAGAGAAATGGTTAATCATTACGAATCAACAAAATTAAAGATACTTCAGAGGAAATATTTTTGAAAATTTGGCATTTAAATAATGTCACGTTCTTTTAGTCAGATGAAAACCTACATTTAATTAAAGCCCATACAATTTTGTATTATTATAGTGAGTTAAATCAAAATCGTTAGGGCGGTATTTGGGAAAACCGTGAAAAGGTGTGAAATGCATAGTATAAAGTGGCACTTCTGGTCCCTTAATTTTGGTCTAAAAGTTACTGAAACATCCCAGGTACATAGTTAATTAAAATATTTAATCTTATAAGTCTTTGTTTTTGAGTTACTTACGTATAAAGACTCAGTAGAACTTGGTCATTTGGTCACAAGGGATATTATAACGTATGATTCCCTTAAAAGCTCAAATTGAAAAATTTTCATGATCGCAATACTTCCTCTTATTATATATCTCATATATAGGTAAATGTATGGGACACAAAAAAGCAATTGTACAATTCAATAGTATTGGGCACGTTGTTATACAGCACAGAAGAGTGGGGAATATATTATGCCGATAAATTAGAGACTGTTCAACTAAAATTCTTGAAAAGATTACTCTAAATTCCAAAAAACACACCTAATTCATATGTCAGGATTGAGTATGGTTTCTTAAATTTAAAACTTAAAATATTTTTAAAAAAATGATAAATTTGGGTAGAAAATTTTAGAAAAGGAAAATACCAGACTTCCGAAAATATGCTACAATAGACTTAGAGACCTAGAAACCAATAAAACATACCTTTTAAGTGGGCTGCAGAAGTTCGTAGTTCACTGATTCTTATAGGTTCAGAGGAAATATGGGCTCTCAATGATCCAGCTGTTTTAAAAAATTCAAAGAGCAAACTGTTTGAGAAAATGGCTAATCATTTATATTCCGGGAATATAGAAGCTATTAAAAATTCCTCTCACAGTAAAAAATATCGTCATATAACCAACTTCCAACTTGGAGAAGAATATTTAAAACTTAAATGCAATATAAGCAAAATAAGGTTAATCGCTCAACTAAGACTGGCAGGCGAGAAATCACAGAGGATAATCGTGAATGGATTATATTATAAATTTGAACCCAACACGACTTGCCCTCTATGTAATACCGATGGTTACGATAATATTGAACACTTTTTAATATATAATAGTGTCCAGTTTTAAATCCAGTCAGAAGATTCTATTTATTTAAGTATGTTATGTAAAATTTTGATTTAGAAGACATATCAACAATTACCAACTATAAGAAGTTGAACGATTTATTTTTGTTTTCAATAGAATCTTTAAAGATAAGAACTTTTGTTACGAACGACTATTACAAAATTTATAGGCATTTGTTATGTCATAGCTTTTTTATTTATTTATAGTATGTATTATTTAAAACTGTTTTTGTTCAGTTTTCTTGAGTTTATTATTATTTATTTTTTAAAGTGTCTTTGTTTATTATTTAATTAAGATTTGTATTCTTAGTTATTTTGTTAATTGTTATTGATTTTTTCTTATAATATCGTTTCTAAAGTAGTTAGCTCAATTCTTATTTCAATATTTATAACATTTCCTTATTAAATGTAAAAAAATGATTTTGTCTAAATGAAACAGAGGCCAAAACTCTTGCTAAAAGATGTAAATCATAAAAGCAATAAAAAATTATTATTATTATTATATAGGTAAGTGAAAGTAAAAAAGTTGAATTGAATATTTATAATAGTCATTCTAAATATTCACGATATTTTCTTGCGTTTGGAGTAAGCATGTATGATTCGTCGGTAAACCAGCGAGTATCAACATTGATAAGACTTAAGGATTAAAGAAACAATTTTTACTTTCACTTACCTATATATGAAATATATAGTAAGGGAAAGTATTGCGATCGTGAAAATTTTCGAATTCCAGTTTTCGACGGAAATACACGTTTTAGTGTCTCCTGAGTCCAAATGACCAAGTCCCGCAAAAAGGTCTATGTGTGCGTGTGTGTGTGGTAACTCCCGGGCGAAAACGAAAAGTCATATGAAATTGAAGTTTCATATTTAAGACAACTATAAGTCCGAGATGTTACAGAATCTTTTTTCAAAATCATCTGACCGGAAGATGTACTTTATACCATGCATTTTGCACCTTTTTACGATTTTTTCAAAAACGGCCATGACGATTTTGATTAAACTCCATACATCGATGTAAAATTGAATGGGCTTTAATATCATGTAGGTTTCATTCTGATTGAAATAGTCTGACAGAGCTTAAATGCCGAAATTTTATATTTTCTTCCTCTAAAGTACCTTTAATTTTATAGATTTCAAAAAAATTGGAACATCAACTTATTAGCATTGACAAATAACGGATAAATATGCAACTTGAGGGAATTTGATAAACAACTAAAGGAGAAAAGGGCAAACATATTTTTTTATGCAACTTTTGTGTTTTTGAACACAAGAATAGTAATACAGATGTATAATATACCGTTGGATACGTAAATATTTTAGATAAAATATTATCTAATACACGGAATTTTAAAGGTTAATAGAGAGTGATGAAAAGCTGATAAAACTAACTGATTGCTGAATATAAAAATATAATAGATTTTTTATTAAATCACATGTTTCTATTCAAATTCAAAAGAATTAGTTCTTTAACTATTTCTTTGTAACTTTAAATGTATTTAAAAATTCTTAAATTGATTTTAACAACAGAAGTAAGTGAAAGTCGTGTGTTGCGCGCACCAAATTTTTATGTTTTTTTTTGTTTTCATATAATTTCGGTTTAAATATGAATACAAGATCAATGTCAAGGCCATAGCTTAAGACATTTCATTCGCCTTTGGAAAACTTCGTTTGTGACATACCAAGCAGTAATAAATTTTGTTGATTATTTCAAGACTAAAGGAATGGTTTTCGTTTTTAATTTTTTTAATAGGAAATATTGCTATAATGAAAATTTTAGAATTCATGTTTTCACCGGAAATACACGTTTCAGGATCCCTTGAGTCTAAATGACCAAGTTAAGCTAAACCAACTAGCCCGAAAACGATAAGTTATATTAAACTGAAAGTCCATATGTGAAGTGATTAAACGCCCGTGATGTTACATAAACTTTTTCATCAAAATCGGCCAACCCTAAGAGCCACTTCATACCATGCGTTTTGCACCTTTTTACAATTTTGATTAAACTCACAAGTCGATGTTTTAACGGACTTTAATATCATCTAGGTTTCATTCTGATTGAAATATTCTGAAAGGGATTAAATGCCGATTTTGTTTTATTTTCTTCCTCTAAAATACCTTTTAGTTTGTAGATTCCAAAATATTAACAATATCATATTTTTATAATAGATTAAATAGAGCTAAATAAAAAATTTATATGAATTTGATAGCTGACTAAAGGAGAAAAGAAGAAAATATTTTATTTTTTGTAAATTTTTTTTCCGAACATAAGAATAGTGGATATAATTAGTTGACCGTTGAGAATTACTGAAGGAATTAGTCCGGGTGGCGGTCATTAAATGAAACAACTGAATAGTTTCAACTATTTTATTGTTTGCCAACGTTTCGCTGAATCCGTCCACATCCATCTCCAATCTAATCCTGTCTACCATAAAACTGATAAACAATGCATCTCCTCCACCTACAGCCATATATTAAATTCTCTTAAGTAATACAGCTTCCCATGCCCATCCCACTGTATACATTTTGTTTATTTATTGGTTTATTTTTTACTTATTTATTTATACATTTATTTTATATATGTATCTATTTCATTTTTTTCTGCACTTAATAAATTCTTAATGGTTTTACAATTCAATTTATTCCTATTTGTAATTATTTTACTAGTTTGTATCAACTATATGATCTGTCAATGATTGTTACTTATTATTATTTTTTCTCATAATATTTTCACTTGGTTAATTTTACTGTCTTAATATTTGTACAATAATTATAAAAACGTTAGTTGGGAGGTAGTCAGTTTTACTACATATAGTTTATACATTATTATTCTTACTATTGTATTATATTGTTTTTACTTCAACAATCTTGTTAAAACATCTTCTAATACCGTTATGATGTTATTAATATTATAGGTTTAATCTGAACACTTCCTTTTATGTTAATATTACAATTTTACTCATTGTTGTCAGATCCCGTCTAGAAATGTGGTACGTATTTTCCATTTTACCCAACCTTTTGCACGTACTTTCCTATCTACCTGCCTATATTCCATATTACCAAATTGTACCTAGTTTCCACTCGCCTACCAGACGGTACGTATCTCCACTGTACTCCTTTTTTTAATGTTTTTTATTTCATGTAATTTTTTCTTATATAATATTTGTACATTATCTTTAGTCATTATCTGGTCTGTATAGCTCTCATTAGTATACCTTTATCATTGTAATTTAATTAATTGATTTCTTTACACATCTAGTTCCTTTTATGTTATAATATTGACATTCTCTAGCGCAAAAGTTATTTTTTTTAAAATAGTATTTTTAATCTTATTTTAAATGTATCCTTTTTGTATCTTTTTAGCCCTGATGATGACCCACAATGGGGGTCGAAACGTTGGCAAACAATAAAATAGTTGAAACTATTCAGTTGTTTCATTTAATGACCGCCACCCGGACTAATTCCTTCAGGAACATAAGAATAGTATAATTATATGTTTATGATGATTTTGAGGAGTAGATGCTTCATTAAATATTCGGATTATCAAGGTTGGATATTGTCTTGTTGTTATTAAAAACCTTTACTTATACTTACCTTTATTTGATGGAAACTGAATAGAGTTTTTATAAAAATAAATTATAAACTAAAAAAGAAAAAAAAGAAAGTGACCTCAGGTATATTTATCGAGAAGTCGGTCAGGAGGTGCGGTCGTTGTCGTTGAGGAAAAGTCACTAATAAATGAACCTTATTTTTATTTATTTTTTCATTTTACCTTTCAGCCTTGAAGGTATCTTTTTCCTAAGCTGTCGACACCACGAAGGGTCGAGAAAGTGGGTTATGAACTGTGTCGAGTTGCCAATTTACACAACACGTAATTTTTAATATAAATAACGTAATAACACCCATTCCACCTTGACAAACGTCTAACTTGGAATCCCCATACAAGACTGAAACGACAAGAAACTGCCCGACGTTTTCGACTACTTCAACACTTACTGGACAAACGTTCCAACCTACCACTTAATTACAAAAGACTTATTTATATGACCATCATAAGACCGATATGGACTTACGGAATAGAGCTATGGGGCTCTACTAAACCATCGAATTCTTCCCGTATCCAATCCTTACAATCCAAAATCCTTCGTAAAATCCTTAACGCTCCTTACTTTGTCACGAATAAGCTCATCCATGAAGACCTTAATGTCCCATATGTTTCTGAATTAGCACGAACCAGGTATCAATCATTCCATGAAAAACTCCATTTCCACTCTAATCCACTAGTTTCTATTCTGTCATCCTCTTCCATTCCTGACAATCCCCCGAGGCGTCTGAAAATAAAATGGCCTCGAGACCTTCTAGTTTAAAATTCTTTTAGAGTGCTGCCAATGGGTAGCGTCTCTACATGTATCTCATGTCAGTTTACTATGTCCATCACATTTACTTGTTGTATATAATAATCCAGTTGTAAATATCAATAAATATTTTTTTAAAAATAAATAAATAACATCCATAAGGAAACAATGAAGGATAGCACTGACAAAACTAATCCTATGTTTAATATCATTAGCATACGAAGGGGAGGGTCTGGAACAAGCAAAGGACGCATTAACAGGACAATAAAAAAAAGTTTTTATTTTATTTTTTAATTTACAACTTTGGGATTGAGTTAT
This sequence comes from Piezodorus guildinii, assembly GCA_023052935.1. Lineage (NCBI taxonomy): Eukaryota > Metazoa > Arthropoda > Insecta > Hemiptera > Pentatomidae > Piezodorus > Piezodorus guildinii. The sequence goes on along the minus strand of CM041295.1, from coordinate 32,609,394 downwards.
GGGGATCCACAAAACTATCCAATTCTTCCCGCATTCAATCCTTGCAATCCAAAATCCTCCGAAAGATCCTTAATGCTCCTTATTTTGTCACCAATAAAATAATCCATAAAGACCTAAATATCTCATTGGTCGCAGATCTAGCCCGAACTGGATATATCTCCTTTAATTCCAAATGACCCGTCCACTCGTCCGAAAACTCTCATTACCATCTATTCCTGATAATCCCCCGAGGCGGCTGAAAATACGATGGCCTCGCGACTTACTACATTAAATAAACACTAAAGTGCTACCACTGGGTGTACACATTTGCTTAATGTAGTTTATTGTATAATACAGTTATAAATTTCCTAAAAATAAAAAAATATTTACAACTTTACTAAATAAATATAGCACCAGTTTCTCGGTGACAGTATTCGCTGGGAGATTCCTAATTCGTTTAACACAAGATCCCAGCCTACAAACCTCCATTTTCGTTCGCACAGAACATCTTCCATCAAAAAATTCTTTACTTTGCGTGCCACTTTCTTTCTGGAATTCCATACCTACCTCTATTCGTAAAGCATCTTCTTTAAATTCATTTAAAAACAGATTATTCATTCATCTCCTCAGCCAGCAGTCTTCTAAATAATATGTTACTGGTCACTTTCCATCCTAAAATGAGGACCATAAAAATTATGTAAATATATATATATATATATATATATATATATATATATATATATATTTATGATATCATGGAGTAAGCAGTAAATAATAGTATATCTATGTAAACACATGTTTATTTATTTTCATTGATATATTGTGTGTGCTACTTTTGAAATAATTTATGTCTTATAAGTATAATTTTAAATTTGCTTGTTTGTGTGCCGGACACAAAACTATGTTTTGAACACTACTGTTATTCTTAGAGGGACTATAAGTCCCAGATAAAATTTGCTTTTCTTTCTTTCCATCTTTAAATGCAACGAGTGAACATGTAATAAGAATAGACGTCATAAAAATTACTTATGAAAAACTAATTGATAACAATTTAATAACTATTTTAAGTAAGTAGGTCCCGGGACCGCCTTCTTTTTAACCACCTCAGAGGGTTATTAGGAATATCTAAGAAAGGTAGGTCACGGACAAGAGGGTTTTTGTGGACAGGGTGTTGGGAATGAATAGAGGTATGTCCATTCCGGGTCTGTGACAAATGAGATGTTAAGGTCATTTTGTATGATTTGATTGGTGACAACATTTTCGGGATTTTTCGAAAGATTTTGGATTGTAAGGATTGTGGAAGGAATTAGATGGTTTAGTAGAGCCCTAAAGCTAAAAAACCGTATGTCCAAAAATAGGTCTGATAATAGACTCGTAAATGTGATTTTTGTAATAGACTGGAAGTTTTATACGATAATATACCATAATTTATACTAGAGGGATAGAAGCTCAGTAATTCCGCGATGTGTTGACTTCTAAATTGAGGCGTTGCTTTCCAAAAGGTACTAAAGGACATTTTTTACGAAATTGATATTTTTACATACATACATACATACATCCTCGGCGCTACAGCCCAGTTCGGGCCCTGGCCTCCAGAAGAAACCTTCCCCACTCTTCTCTATTCCTGGCCATCGTCCACCAGCCTAACGCTCCCAGCTGCACTGCATCCTTTCCAACCTGGTCCAACCATAAATGAGGTCTCCCTCTCTTCCTTTTGCCTACCGGCGCATAGCTTATTATTCTCTTGGGGATACAATCATCTGCCATCCTTTGAACGTGGCCAGCCCAACGAAGCCTGCTTATCTTTATATATCTCACCACTGGGACATCTTTATACTTTTCATAAAGCTCTCGATTGTGTCTTATTCTCCAAAGACCATTTTCGCATATAGGCCCATAAATCCTTCTCAGTATTCTTCGTTCGAAAACAGCAATCTTTTGTTCATCTGTTTTCCGTAACACCCAGGATTCACAGCCATAAGTCAGTATGGGCCTAATCAGGGTTTTGTAGAGCGTGGCCTTCGTTTCCTTATTAATTTCTTTAGATTTAAATATTCTTAATAGACCATAATAACCCCTCATAGCAGCTAAAATTCTCTTCTCTATTTCTTTGGAGGAATTATTTTCGGCATCTACAAACGACCCGAGGTATACAAATCCCTTGAACTGTTTCAAATTTGTATCCTTGTATCTCAATACATGGTTCTCGTCCTCACCTGCACCATATACTGTCTGGATCATTAACTATTTAATCTATTGTCATCTGCTATATATCTAGTAGTGAACACTTTTATTAAAGATATGTCCGCCTGTTTGTATTTGAGAATCCCTTATCACTTTCTCCAGAGCTATGTTGAATAGTAGGCATGCCAGGGCGTCTCCTTGCTTCAGTCCATTCCATGTTTGTATGGGGTCTGACAGGTTGGATTGGATCCTAATTAGACATTTAGTGTTGGAGATGGCTACTCTCACCATACGGACCAATTTGGGCGGTATATTCATCTCTCTCATAGCTTTATAAAGCATCTCTCTATTTATGGAGTCATACGCAGCTTCAAAGTCCACAAATAAATGGTGCGTTGCAATTCCGAATTCTAATGTCTTTTCCAGGATTAGTCTTAGCGTGAAGATCTGATCAGTGGTTGATTTACCTCGCATGAAGCCACATTGGTAGTCCTTTATAATCATTTCTGCATACGGAAGTAATCGAGTGAATATTATATTGGATAATATTTTGTATGCTGTATTGAGCAGAGAAATGCCTCTGTAGTTTTTACAGATAAACGGATCGCCTTTCTGTGTATTAGGCAGATCATTCCATTATTCCAGTCTTCAGGCATTACCTCCTCTGTCCAAATCCGCTCCATGAGATGTGTTAATTCCTTCACAAAGTCCTGTCCTGCGCTCTTAAAAAGTTCTCCTGGAAGACCATCCGTTCCTGCGGACTTATTATTGTTCAGCTTCTCTATTGCCTCGCATACCTCGTCATAGGAAGGGAGCAGCTCTTCCCTGTCATCCGCTAGCTCTTCTGCCACCCGATCCGCTCTTCTTTCTTCCGCACTATATTCTTCATTCCTACCTATGAGTTCACTAAAGTGTTCAGTCCATCTTCTAATAACATCTTCTGTGTTATTGAGGAGCTTTCCACTTTTATCTCTACAGGCAATAGATCGAGGCTGGAATTCTCGTCTCATGTTGTTGACTTTTCTATACATGTCTCGGCTTAATTTCTTGCTTTTGAACTCCTCTATGCTTTGCAGCTGCTCTATCATATGCTTTCTTTTTTTCTCTCTATGGACTTTCTTTTCATTTTTTCTAGCATTTTTATATTCTTCCAGTGCGGCCCTAGTACGTTTTCTTTGGATCATCATTTTATATGCCTTATTCTTTATATCCGTTACTTCCTTACACTCATTGTCGAACCACTCACTCCTTTGGATTTTCGGTCTCACGCCTATAGTTTCCTCTGCAGCGGCAGACAAAATACTCTTAAGACCATCCCAATGGCTCTGCACTCCCTGTAACCCGCTATCAGACCGCTTCCATGCTACCATTTTCTGATCAGTACAATCTCCAAATTTCTTAGTCATGTCCTCTTTCTTAAGCTTCTCTGTGTTGTATCTAATTGTCCGTACGCCCTTCACATTCCTACAATTAGATATTCTTGCTCTCAATTTAGCAACTAAGAGGAAATGATCACTATCAATGTTCGCACTTCTAAATACCCGAACGTCCTGTAGATCCGATCTATGGCGTCCCTCAATTAGGATATGGTCTATTTGGTTTACTGTGTTACCATCTGGAGAGGTCCATGTACCCTTTTTGTGATCAAACAATGTTCCTCCTATTACAAGGTTGTGGCCAACAGCAAAATTCAAAAGACGGAAACCGTTGTCAGAGTGATCTGAGTGTAGTCCATATTTTCCAATGTTATTGCATAGATGATCCTTAATATTGATTATTATTATTAAAAATTGATATTTTTACATATTTATATTCTCCTCATTAAGTTTTATCTGAATCTTAAATTTGATTGTTTCTAATGAACACTCAAGTACTTTAAGAACGCGATTTAGAAATGCTATTAATTTCTTAAGGTACTAATTACACATTTAGTTTCGTCCTAAATCATACTAAAACATTTAATTTCATAACTTTAATATGGTTTTATAATTTTAGTAAAAAAAACAATTCTATATTTTAATGCGAAAAGACTCAAATCAGCGGGTTTAATAATATGATAACGAGAGATTTTGGCGCTTCCAGTAAAATTTCCTAGAATGGATATAGTACCTTTTGGAAATCAACGTCTCAATTCTCCAGTGGCGTTATTCTCAAAAACCTCGAGGCGTTGTTTGTGTAAGTAACCACGTTTCACACCCGTATAGAACCGTTGGAAGAATAATAGTTTTGTAGATTCTAACCTTTAATTTTCTTGACGGAAGCCACGAATTAATTAGTCCCGCCACTGAATAATAACACGCGTTTCCCCCCTATAACCGCGACTGTCTTTCCTTTTCAATTTTGTTTTTAACGAACACAAAATAGTAAAAAGCATTAATAAAATAAATTAACTAAATTATAATGCAATGAGAGATTTTGGAGTTTCCTGTAAGTTCTATTTCCTAAAGTGGGTATAATTGTTTTTTTGTAATCTGTGTCTTAATTCCCATAATTTAAAATTTAAAAACCGACTCTCGTTCAAAGCAGGGATAAAAAATAGAGAAATATAAACTATGTAAGTATTTAATAATCATATAATGGAGAAAATGTGAAAAACATTTAATTTATTTAAAAACACTACACACGATGAATATTAATTTATTATTATATCCAAATTAGAACACCCTCTTGTACAACAATGTATCTAATTTGTGATTTTAAATTATTTAAGAAGATGGCCTCGGGATCTACTTACTTAAATAAACATCGAAGTTCTACCGCTGGGTAGTTTCTTCACAAGCCTTTCACGCCCTTTATTCTAATTCAGCAGTTTTACTCATTATATTTATGTTTATACAGTTGTAAAATTCAATAAAATATGAATAAAAAAAAAAAAAAAATTTAGGTACCCATGTATCGAGCTTTTTTACTTTCCCAATACACTTTAAATGTCTGGAAACGGTAGATGCACTTGCATTTAGTTGTGCTGAGAGTCCTTTAACCGTTTAGTAGGGGTTTCTATCTACTGTATGTTTGAGGACATCGTTGTCTATTACGGACGGAGGTCTTCCTCGGGGCAAGTTTTCCAATTAGGTATCCCCAGCTGAAAACTTAGCAAACCAACGGCGAATGGTCCGTTCATTAAAACTCCCTTCCCCAAACGCCTTGGAAATATTTCTAGCGGCCTCAGCTGCGCAATGGCCGAGTTTAAACTCGTACAAAAATATTACCCGTAACTCACGTGTTTCCATGTTCATATTTGGAGGTATACTAAAAATTGGGTAATTGATTGGGAAGCTAATGTTTATAATACAAAGGTAGAGGATTAATAACTGTTTACTTTAAATATGTAAACATTCGGAAGAAAACAACAGAGAGACCTGCAAAATCCTTTATGTATTTCAGAAACTATAAAAACGGACCTTTCATGTGAAACAAACCAATACATTAATTTAAAATATGGAGTAGGAACACCATATAAAAATTGTTAGAAGAACTTTAGTATTAGAACAAGGAACAATGTTGAGTCAGCATCAAGAAGCAATTTTTGATAAAATATTCTGAAAATGAGGTGATAAGATTTCGAAACCTTAATTATGTATAATTGATATGAGATTAAAAATATTTTTTTCTCATCATTGTCGTCATTGTTCTTTTGTCCTAATATTTGTTCGTTAATTATCAGGCCGATTTGCAAAAGAAATTCTTGGATATTTTTTTAAAACACTTTATTTATTCCAGTATCGCGACGTTTCAGCCTCTAGGGCCATTTTCAAGCTTCTGTAATCAATTAAAATCTCATTGCATTTATATTTTCTCCACAGTCCATCGTTTTTGTTGTTCCATCCTGGGTTAATTGGTGGCCTCCCAGTATAATATGTTTTTCTCATCATTGTCGTCATTGTTCTAATATTTGTTCGTTAATTATCAGGCCGATTTGCAAAAGAAATTCTTGGATACTTTTTTAAAACACTTTATTTATTCCAGTATCGCGACGTTTCAGCCTCTAGGGCCATTTTCAAGCTTCTGTAATCAATTAAAATCTCATTGCATTTATATTTTCTCCACAGTCCATCGTTTTTGTTGTTCCATCCTGGGTTAATTGGTGGCCTCCCAGTATAATATGGAACAAAAGAACAATGACGACAATGATGAGAAAAACATATTATACTGGGAGGCCACCAATTAACCCAGGATGGAACAACAAAAACGATGGACTGTGGAGAAAATATAAATGCAATGAGATTTTAATTGATTACAGAAGCTTGAAAATGGCCCTAGAGGCTGCAACGTCGCGATACTGGAATAAATAAAGTGTTTTAAAAAAATATCCAAGAATTTCTTTTGCAAATCGGCCTGATAATTAACGAACAAATATTAGAACAAAAGAACAATGACGACAATGATGAGAAAAACATATTATACTGGGAGGCCACCAATTAACCCAGGATGGAACAACAAAACGATGGACTGTGGAGAAAATATAAATGCAATGAGATTTTAATTGATTACAGAAGCTTGAAAATGGCCCTAGAGGCTGAAACGTCGCGATACTGGAATAAATAAAGTGTTTTAAAAAATATCCAAGAATTTCTTTTGCAAATCGGCCTGATAATTAACGAACAAATATTAGAACAAAAGAACAATGACGACAATGATGAGAAAAACATATTATACTGGGAGGCCACCAATTAACCCAGGATGGAACAACAAAAACGATGGACTGTGGAGAAAATATAAATGCAATGAGATTTTAATTGATTACAGAAGCTTGAAAATGGCCCTAGAGGCTGAAACGTCGCGATACTGGAATAAATAAAGTGTTTTAAAAAAATATCCAAGAATTTCTTTTGCAAATCGGCCTGATAATTAACGAACAAATATTAGAACAAAAGAACAATGACGACAATGATGAGAAAAACATATTATACTGGGAGGCCACCAATTAACCCAGGATGGAACAACAAAAACGATGGACTGTGGAGAAAATATAAATGCAATGAGATTTTAATTGATTACAGAAGCTTGAAAATGGCCCTAGAGGCTGCAACGTCGCGATACTGGAATAAATAAAGTGTTTTAAAAAAATATCCAAGAATTTCTTTTGCAAATCGGCCTGATAATTAACGAACAAATATTAGAACAAAAGAACAATGACGACAATGATGAGAAAAACATATTATACTGGGAGGCCACCAATTAACCCAGGATGGAACAACAAAAACGATGGACTGTGGAGAAAATATAAATGCAATGAGATTTTAATTGATTACAGAAGCTTGAAAATGGCCCTAGAGGCTGAAACGTCGCGATACTGGAATAAATAAAGTGTTTTAAAAAAATATCCAAGAATTTCTTTTGCAAATCGGCCTGATAATTAACGAACAAAAATTAAAAATATTGTTGTAGAAGAGTGTTCTAATTTGAATATAATAATAAGATAAAGCATGTTTCTAGAATAATAAATGATTTCCAGAAATAGGAGAAGTAATGTACATGTATTATGTATTGTTGAAAGATAAAACATTTTATAAAAATATGTTACATAACATATAAAGTCGTTGGAGATAATTCAGAGTGACGAAAAACGCTTTGACCTGAGTGATTGCAATTGATAATAATACCCATTACTACGTTTATTATGAAAAATTTATAGAAACAAACAAAACATAAAATTAGTGTAAAAACTAATACAATACTCGTTACATAAAATGTATTTAAAGAAGAAAATAAACTGAAAGCTGGGCAATGAGAAGTTGATTACAAAAAGGTACTTTTTTTTTTAGAATAACTTTTTTTTTAAATATTTATTGAGATATATTACAATTTGTTTCTAAATGAATAGTAATAATAGTGATATGAGACCACATTCATACTTTCATTTCATTAATATATAAAGGAAATAATGATAAAGTCAAATTACATGAAATTATTTGACTTTACCATTATTTTCTGTATATATTGTACACATGTGGTCTCATACTACAATTCATTTAGAAACAAATTGTAATATATCTCAATAAATATTTTAAAAAGTTATTCTAAAAAAAAATAATAATAAAATAAAGGGAAAGTATACAAGTAGCTATTCAGACTTGGATTCTGGGTGTAAGTATCCACTCACTTTAGATAAAATTGTTTTTTGCACCCGAAGATGGCATTTTAGCCGAAAAGTTGTACATTAATATTTAATAAAAGAGTGGTGAAGCTATATATCAGCCTCCAATTTTATTTTATTTTATTTTTTTTAAATTTATATTTCATTGAATTTTACAACTGTATATTACATAAATACAATAAGTAAAAGTGATGAATTATAATAAAAGGCGTATAAGGCTTGTGAAGAAACTACCCAGCGGTAGTACTTCGATGTTTATTTAAGTAAGTAGATCCCGAGGCCATCTTCTTTTCAATCGCCTCGGAGGGTTGTCAGGAATATGTGAGGTTGATAGGTTGCGGACAAGAGGGTTTATATAAGTTGGGAGTTTGGAATTAAAAGTGGTATATCTGGTACGAGAAAGGTCTGCCACAAATGGGATATTAAGGTCGTTATGGATGATTTTATTTGTGACGAAATAAGGAGCATTTAGGATTTTGCGAAGGATTTTGTATAGTAAGGATTGGATACGGGAGGAATTAGATGGCTTAGTAGAGCCCCAAAGCTCGATTCCATATGTCCAGATGGGTCTGATGACAGTGATATAAATGAGCTTTTTGTAGTGAATTGGAAGTTTTGAACGTTTGTCTAGTAAGTGTTGTAGTAATCGGTATCTACGGGCAGTTTCCTGTCGTTTTAGTCTCGTGTGAGGGTTCCATGTAAGACGTTTGTCAAGATGGAGTCCTAGGTATCGGATTTGTTCAACAGGTATGAGTGGCGTATTATTAAAGGGTACGGTAGGGCAGGAGGTCATCGGTTTTCGACGAAGGGTAAAGGTAAATTTTTTTTTAAAGTACTTTTTTGTAATAAACTTCTCATTTGTGCGTTCATTGGCCAGCTTTCAGTTCCTTGTCTACTTTAGATAAATTTTATATAAACGAGTACTGCATTTGTTTTCATATATTGTATTAGTTTTTACACTGATTTTATGTTTTGTTTTTTATATTAATTTTGCAAAAAGGTACAAAAGATTATTTTTTACGAAATCGATATTTAGACATATTTGTATTCTAATGGTTTAGTTTTGTCGAAATCCTTTGTCCGATTCCATACTAAGAAACAAAAAAATCATTTATAATCGCGTTTGAAAATGTCAGTTCTTTTCAAAACTAATTAGATACAAATTCGATTCATCCCAAAGCTTAATAAACTAAAAAACATTTCCTGCCAAAACGTAAGGATGTTTCCTGTGGAAAATGATAACCTATCCTTTCATTTTCATCTTAAAGTTGATATATTTCCCACTATCAACCAGAAGCACCTAACCTCTCTTATATTTTACCATTAATTTATTGTATTAATTATTTTATGACTTTTCATTGGTTCATTTAGTACGACTTAAATTACCGCTATGATTTTGATCAATAGTTTTAACCTAAGAATCAGTTTTTAAACAACTTCGTCCTCTAAGTTCTTGTTAAAATTAAGTTTTTTCCTTGTATTTCTTCTTGCAACCCCATAAATTTGGTTTAAAATTTTCAGAAACTCATATTTAAATAAAATAATGAAATTTGATCCAGGAAATAGTTGGATGAACATTCCCTGACCTTGGTAAAGACGAGAAGGGAAAACGTGCCCGATCTAATTAAATAGGGAAAAAAATTGCTAATTATGAGAAGACTAAAATAGGAACTTTAAAGTTGTTTTTTTTCAGCCTCAATGGTTAAATGTTTTTTAAGCGTAGTTTGTAATTAAATAAATTTGCTATAACTTAGTATTAGGTTGTAAAATTAGTTTAGCTTAGCGTTTTTCAATATTTCAGTTTAATCCTCTCTGTGTTTTTAAAATCATGTTTACTTGGTCAATAATGTTTAAATGTTCGAAAAAAGGATTGGTGCTGTTATGCACCAGTTTCAACCGAAATTCCTCTGCACAGACGGTTACCAAAATTTGCAGTGTGTACAGCGATGATGCCTTGGAAGAAAGCGCCGTCCGTACGTTTGCTCGGTTCAGAACCGGAAATTTTGACTTGGAAGACGCAAAGCGCTCGGGTCGTCCTTCAACTGCTGATGACCAAATTCCAAAAATTACCTGAAAGATGTAATTGATCAAAATAGGTCATATATAAACGATTTCTTTTAAACATTTTATGGATATTTATAACTGTATTAAAAAACAATACATGAAGTAAATATGATAGTTATATGATACAATGACATGCAATACATGTAGAGAAGCTTCCCATCGGAAGCACTCTAAAAATATCCTAAACTATAAGGTCCCGGGGCCATCTCCTTTTCAGGCGCCTCGGAGGATTATCAGGAATTGAATAGGAAGAACTGATTGAAACTAGTGGGTTTGAGTGAGAATGGAGTTTGTCATGAAAGGATTGATGCCTGGTCCGAGCCAAATCAGTAAAATAGGGAACATTAAGGTCTTTATGGATGAGTTAATTCGTGACAAAGTAAGAGCGTTGAGGATTTACGAAGGATTCTGTATTGTAAGGATTGGATGCGGGAAGAAATTGGTGGTTTAGTAGAGCCTCATAGCTCTACTCCGTAAGTCCAGATAGGCCGTATAATAGTCATGTAGATGAGCAATTTGTAGTTAAGAGGAAGGTTTGACCGTTTGCCTAGTAAGTGATGAAGTAGCCTAAAACGGCGAGCATATAATTGATTTAAAAAAAATATTTTCAAGAATCTAAAGTTGTCATTGAAATCATTAAAAAAGAAAAAAACACTACTAGCTCATTTTACCGCCCAATATATAAATAAAGTTAAAAATAAGCTTTATAATACATATTTTCATATTATTGTGCTATAAATAAATAAACTGTCTGTCGTCTTCTGAATATATCCTATCTTTAGGAGGAATAGAAAATATAATGTGAAATGTAATTAACCAATAAGATAAGATATTTCTTTGAGGGAGAATAAGGAAATATACATTTTTAGTAATTTACATAATAAAAACGATATTTATTAATTCTGTTGTAAGAGGAAGGTTATGGTGACTCAGTGTTGCCACCACAGCCAATATCACCAATTAGATTCTTCCAAACAGTACTCTTTCCTTTTTAATTCTTTCCAAAGAGTACTGTATCCACGTTTCATTTCAAAGAGTACCATATTTATATTATATTTTTAAAATTCACGGGTAAAGTGCAATCATTTGGAAAAATAAGTAATTAACACAGTGAAAAATCATCTCAAGATTTTAATAAAAAAATCATATTGGTCCAATGATAACTAAGTTATAGATTTTTGCGTTTCCGATATAATTTTCTAAAGTGGATATAGCACCTTTTGGAAATCAACGTATCAAATGTTTTTATCTTATAACAAATACAAAATTTAAATTTTTATGTTTATTTTATACTTATGTTTGTGTAATCTTTAACTATTTATCAAAGGATCTACATTCATCGAATAGCCACAATCTAAAATCTTTTACAAGATAAATAATGATAAAATCTTGTGTGATAACTAAATAAAGACACTAGGGCTAAATTGCTGACATAACAGACTTTTTACGGTTTTTTTTTTTACTATTATGTCAGATTTTGACTGCCTCGTATTTCATAAGATGTTCCAATTACTTCATTATGTCAAAATGTAATGGTATTTAAGACTGCTAACGACTTCGTTTTTCATGAAATGTACTAAAAATAAAAACTACCCCACCTATTTTTCAGCCAATCCCTTTTTTTAGGGCTATTAATTAATTAATTAAGTAACTAAAATGTATAAATATAAAATATGAACTTGTTTTTTATCACTATAATCTGAAAAGTATTGAAAAATGGAGTGTTTTCTAGAACTATAAAAACTTTAATTTAAAATTTTAATCCAAGAGTGAAAACCTATGTTAAATAGGACATCGTTATCGAATAAACGAGATTTGTTTCAGTAATGGTGAAAGTGATAATTTATAGTATATGTTGATCAACAAGATAATTTGAATAAGTTAAAACTTTTTTTAAAAAAACTTGTTTATTAGTACACACTTCTTCACGTTGCTTTAAGTACAATTTAAGTTTATATTTTGGAGTGACCTACTTCCGTTAGATTAGGACTTTCCAAAATCTACTGACGCACAGTGGTCCCAAACGCACTTTTTCGGGACTAAACTCTGCACTGGTCGTTCTGTTTAAGAAATATTAGCCATTATAACCTCATTTCGTTCCGTAGTAAATTCGCTTTCAATGGTATGATTGGCATTTTTTTTTTTTTTTTGTTTATGTCATAAAAATATATAGGTTTTATTGATAATTTCAGAGAAATGCCTCTGTAATCAATTATTCTTAGATATAGATTCACTTTTTTTTTTTTGTTTTGGTCGATTAAACTTGTTCATTATTGAAAATAATAAACCAAAATAGCGTTTTAGTGGCCAAAATTCCAAGTTTTGTTAAAGTTACGATAATTAAAAATTTATTGTATTATTAATTAGTATTGGATGCCCTTTATTGGTGAGAGTGAAAAAAATACAGCCATTGTGTCGCAGGATCTTTAAAATGTTCCAGATAATTATAAATGAAGAAGACTGAAATTTCTATAATCAAACAATCATTGTAATGCTTACAACAAGTAGTTTCTCTAAAAAAACGTTGTCATGTCATTACACAACATTGCGGACAGCAAACTTATTGATTTTTTTTTAAATACAGTTGTAGAATTATAGAGTACTAATAAACCAAAATAGCGTTTTAGTGGCCAAAATTCCAAGTTTTGTTAAAGTTACGATAAATAAAAATTTATTGTATCATTAATTAGTATTGGATGCCCTTTATTAGTGAGAGTGAAAAAAATACAGCCATTGTGTCGCAGGATCTTTATTAAATTTAATCCATATAGAGGCAATCAATTTAATCCAAATTGAAATCAACCGTCTCTATGGAGGTTTCTGCACATATGATTGTTTTTTCAAGGGATTATACAAGATGATAAGTGATTGTTTTGTGAAGACAAAATACAGACCAAAATAATAAATAATTTAATCATATTTTGTTTTGAGTTTTATAGCATCAAATTAATTCAAAACGATTTGAGAAGTAATTTCGACATGTTAAAAATATCAGTTATTGAAAAATAATAAATTTAGCTGAAAACCTTTTATTGGAAACATCTGGTTTAATTTTTTTTAATGTGTTAGACGGTGTATAGTGCTAAAATACCAAGTACAATTTGATCAATTAAACTTATATTGATCTAAAGTTTTGGATCCTTATGAACTTTAATTTGGGTAAAAGAATAAAATAAGCAACAAGCTTTATTTATTATATGTCATATTTTAGTTCCATTGGATTTTTTTAAATTATTCAAAGGATATTTATAGAAAAAATATTATTTCTTTAACTTTAAGTTTTCGATTTTTGTAACAAATTCTGATTTAAAAAAAAAAAAAAAAAAAAAAAAAAAAAAAAAAAAAAAAAAAACTGTACCACTACAACCCATGAAGGGTCTTGGGCTTAGTACATACAGAGATTCGTACTGTTTCAAGGCCGTTGAATGGGGTGATTAGGCCTTGATCACGCTGAGCCGCCAGGGTTTTCCCCCAATTTTTGGGTACCCACTTTATAGAGGCTGGGTCTGCCCCAGGAGGGTCTCCATATCCTAGGGTCGTCCCCCAAATGAATTAACAGAATAAATAATATTCTGCCACAGCCGGGATTCGAAACAAGGGCCCGGAGAACGGTAGACTAGTGCTCTATACACTGGACCACGCCGCTCCCCAATTTTTGGTAAACAAATAATAATTACTTTAAAATCTTGTATAAGCAGTAAATCCTTGAAAAAGGCTATTATTTATGCATGTGTGATTTTTTGAGGTGATGAGTCATTTTTTTTCAATTTCGATGCACCTATATGTAAATAAAATCAAGTGATAAAATAAAAAAAAGGTTAAAAATCAGTTCATAAAATAAAAAATTTAATATAAGTAGTTCACGGGAATATTTTTGTAACACACAAACTACAGATTATCCAAGCGAAATAATTAATTTAAAATAATAAAAAAATTTGACATGATTGAAATGTAAATTTAAAAATTGTTAATCGCATCTTAACTAAGTGAATCCAGCTGTATGAATAATACCTCACTGTTTTAATACTACACTCATAATTATCAGCATTTTAATAGATATGATACCGGCAAAGGAAAGTATTGCGATCGTGAAAATGTTCCAATTCGAGTTTTCAACGGAAATATACGTTTTAGAGTCTCCTGAGTACCAATGACCAACTCCTGGACAAAGGTGTATTGTCTTTGAGTGTATTTTTCTGAGTATGCGGTAAGTCAAGTTAAAAAAGGAAGAGTCACACAAAACTGGAATTACAATCTGTTCTAAGTCTCATTTAAGACAAGTAATAATCGACTAAGTTTTAGCGACTTTAATTTATACCATGGGTTTCAAAAACAGCTAAAAGATTTTTATTTAATTCGCTAAATCACTGTAAAATTCAATGAGCATTAATATCGTGAATGTTTTATAATTTTTATTTCTTTTTATTGTTAATTTTCCTTCTCCCCCCCCCCAATAAGGGATGTATTGCATTCATTTTTCATACTGATAAATGACTAGTGTATATCTGGGATGTTACAGAAACTTTTTCACCAAATTTAATATGCTATGAGGGAGCGACGTGGTCTAGTGGATAGAGCACTAGTCTGCTGTGCTCCGGGTCCTGGGTTCGAATCCCGGCTGAGGCAGAAATATTATTTATTCTGTTAATTCAGTCGGGGGGCGACCCTAGGGTATGGAGACCCTCCTGGGGCAGACCCAGCCTCTATAAAGTGGGTACCCAAATTAATTGGGGAAAAACCTGGCGGCTGAGCGTGATTAAGGCCTAATCACCTCATTGCACTGCTGTTGGCCTAGAAACAGTACGAATCTCTATATGTACTGAGCCCAAGACCCTTCATGGATTGTAGTGGTACAGGTTTTTTTTTTAATATGCTATGAAAGCTACTTTACAGAATTTTGCACCTTTTGCGATTTTGTTTTTAAATATTAGAGCCATTTTAGTCTGACAGGGCTTAAATGTCGAATTGTTTTAATTTCTTCTTTTAAAGTACCCTTTTTAAGATTTGTATGCATCTAAAGTACCCTTAATTTTGCTCATCCCTTATAAATATATACTGCAAGTTGTTAGAGAGTATATGAAATTAATGTGTTAATATGATGTATGAAAGAATTTGGGAAGCGACTGAAGTAGAAAAGAGCAAATACATTTTTCCAGGTTAATTTTTTTTTCTCTCTAACTATGAATTGTTATTTAGACGAACAATATGCAGATGGAAAGCTAGAGAACTTAAAAACAATGTTTTCCCACATACAACGTTTTAAGTTATAGAGGGACCAAAAGCGCATAACTTTAGGCGATTTTTATGGATAATTTAGAGTAGAATGGAAAAATATATCATTCTAGGACTCAGCCCCTTAAGAATAACATAAATTATAAAAATAAAGATAAAATATCTGGCTAAAAATACATTCGATAGGCTTAATTATTTAAAAAAGTAAAAGAGGGAGAAGTTTGCCCAGGCACTGATTCTATCTAGGTCTTCCTGAATAGCGGCAAACGTTCATTTTATTTAATCCTAAAATTGACTCTAACGAAGAAGGCAAGAGGAAGTCGTGTGTTGTGCGCACCATTTTTTGTTTATTTTTACCTTCTAAATAAATTACTTCAGTTAGCTATTCAATATATATTAACTCTTGTTAAGTAAAGTGTAATATTATTTTTGAAGTTTATTATTTTTCAGATTTGGAGGTGATAAACAAAGTAATGGAATCCGAAAATGGAATGCTGTACGGAGAATACCTCCAACTGGACAAAATTTTATCAGCCCAACGTCTTCTAAGCGAAGTACACAATGCCACTGTTCCCGATGAACACTTGTTTATCATTACGCACCAAGGTATCGATTTTCTTTAAAATATATGATAAATCTAGACTTTTATCAGGGGAGCCCGTGGATGAGTGGCTAGCGCGCTAGTCTCTCATGCTAAAGTTGTGAGTTCGAATCCCAGTCCCGGCGGTGCTTCTATTAGGATGCTATTAAATGGGGATTCACTCACAGCCTCTCCCCCGGGTATATGAGAACCGTCAGCCAAATGGTGGCCACTCTCAAAATTAGGCGTAGGGAGTGATGACCCTACCCTACAAATTGCATCGATGAACGCGAGTGTAATCTCCCAGGAGATTAACCGCGAGGCCCAGGGCCTGCACGGCCTGTCGCGCCACTGAAAAAAAAAATCTTTATCAAGTTCTAGTCTGTTCTGTTGGCTTCCTGTTTGTCCTTCTTCTCACCAGTTAGCAGGTTTACCACTACAACAGGGCTTTCATGCTTAAGATTTTGGACAATTTTATTAATTCGTAAAGCGATATATAATTTAATGGAGAAAATACCCGTTTTTAATAGGTCATAAGACTTTTTCATAAAAATAGCATTGTTTAAACTCACGTTTAATTGAATAGCACTTGGAAAACAAGATCAGATTCATTCATGATATTGATAAACCAAATATTTTATTTTAAACACGAGATTAAAAGAAACATTAAAAATAATAACAAGATGAATTAATTTAAGCCTTTAAACGGTGTTGTGAATAGAAAATTTGACTTAATAACTTAGTTCACTGATTATAACTTTGCAGATCAATTTCTCATAAAATTTTTAAATGTTCCAGATAATTATAAATGAAGATTACTGAAATTTCTATAATCAAACAATCATTGTAATGCTTACAACAAGTAGTTTCTCTAAAAAAAGTTGTCATGTCATTACACAACATTGCGGACAGCAAATTTATTGATAATATTTTTTTTTTAAATACAGTTGTAGGTTTATGGAGTACTATTAATGGATAGTTTCCCTACATGCTCATCATACCTTTCTTTTATATTCTACTCACATTTGCTAGATGTATAAATTATACAGATGTAAATTTCAATGAATATACATTACTTCTAAAATTAACAGTTGTTAATTTTCAATCAATATTATTTTAATGATGGATAAAGAATTGTTGGTGACCCACTTAAAATATTCGTTGGTAAATGTCCAGATGTTCCATTAGTTACCTGTTTAATGTGAGAAGCAAAAGAATAACCATATTTAATCCATAAAAATAATTACACTGATAACCTCATGAAAATAGATTAATGTTAAATTTTCTTTGGAGTTATTGAAATATGGTTATTGCTGAACACATTTACATTGCCCGAAATGTAGTAATACATTTGTTATTGTTTTTTTAGCATACGAGCTGTGGTTTAAACAAATTATATTCGACTTGGACTGGATAATAGCAGTTTTCAGTAACCACATGGTAAGTGAGAATTGTATTCTAGATTAAGCAACAATATTAAGTATAAATAAATTTGAGGAATACATATTATCTTCTTTACGTTGCTCTTTTCAGGGTCTCGACGAATGTGAAACTTTGGGTATTGTAAAACGTCTCAATAGAATTGTTCTTATATTGAAGGTATGTTGACATTTCTTGTTATTATTTTTTTTTTTCTTTTGGCCAAACAATGATTCTCTATTATTTATATATTGTATTACTCAATATTATCATTACAGAAAGCTAAACTAGATCTAATAGAAATATTTATCTGTTAAATGATGTTTCTTTGAATAATTCATCTTTTGATTGAGTAGTTTTGAGTATTTCCCCAAAGGTTTCTCAAACCTGAGATCAATTTCTGTCTATTCACTTTCTGTTATTTAATTTTTTGTATTATACTGGTCTTGAGTTATAAGGTTCCTGTGATCAAGGTTCTGCAAAGCAATCATAAATAATATTTTGAACAATTGAGAACTCTGTATTTGTTTTTATTTCCAGGTTCTACAACTTGTGTTACATTCCATATATCAGTACTTCCAAACGCCTATCTTTTCTTCTCATTCAAACCTCTGGCTGCCATGTCCTCCCTCACATCCTCTATCCCCATTTTGCAAGGTGCTCCTCGTCTTCGTATCTTCTCCAGTCAGTACTTGAACAATTTAAGTGGCCAAAGTGTTTCGTCAATCCTTATGATATAACCGTACCACTTATCAATTTAATTGAGGTTGTTCAGATCAGCCCCTACTTTTTTCATATTTATGGGATATTTTGAAGCCTTGGTACACCACAGGCTCTTATCCATAAGTCTATTTCCAGTGTCAAAAATTTATTTTCAGAAGATTTTCTCACTGTTCGTCCATGTCTCTGTCCAATAAAATGTTGTCCCTCTGAGAAAGTTTTTAACAGACACATGATCCTTTTCTCATTCCTAATTTAGTTTCAACATTTGTTTTCACACTTCCGAGATTATTTTAAATTTAATTATAATTAAATGTCATTACCTCATTTAACATTTCTATTTTGTAAGATGGGCATCACACAGGTAAACCAACCCTTAATAGGTCAAAGGAAGTTAAATTATAACTTATAACTAAGCAGTCACTAGTTTCGAAAATCGTTTCATTCAAAGTAGTTTTCGTTTAATATGTTCTCTACCGATTCGCCACTATGTTAGCTCATTTCTTGTAGTTTAAACAGAAGTGAAAGTAATTCTAAAATTAACAGATTAATAAATTATCAAAATTTTAATTTTTGACGTTGGTCCATCTGTAACTATGTTCATTTTAAATTCAATTATAGGTGCTGGTTGAACAAGTTATGGTTCTGGAAACAATGACTCCGCTGGATTTTATGGACTTCCGTGGTTATCTTTGTCCTGC
Source organism: Piezodorus guildinii (assembly GCA_023052935.1). Lineage (NCBI taxonomy): Eukaryota > Metazoa > Arthropoda > Insecta > Hemiptera > Pentatomidae > Piezodorus > Piezodorus guildinii. Next base: position 32,590,418 of record CM041295.1, on the reverse strand, counting down.
ATCCGGATTCCAAAGCATGCAATTCAGAGATATAGAAAAAAAACTAGGACTGAAACTGGTAAAAATATTATTTAAAACATAAAGTCAATTATGATGTTAGAATAAGTAAAAAGAAATTAAAAAAGAGTGAAAAACGAAAAGAATAATTTCAGGGCATAATGAAACGCATAATCTCAAAGAAAGATGGCCATGGGACCTTTTGATTTACTATGTTTTTTTAAGTGCTGCCAAGGAGTAGTTTTTCTAAAAGTGTATCATGCCTTAGTTTAATATTGTCGCAAATTTACTAAATGTATTCAATAACAGTTGTAAATTTTAATTAATATATTTTTAAATTAAATAAAATAATCATAAAGTATTTTTTTATTTTGTTTCTGAATAACATCTATCGTATATATGAATGTAAAAGTAGAAAATTACTGCATTACCTTACTACTCTGCTTATTCTAATTGATTTGTAACTCTTAAATTATATAATTTGTTTGGTACATTAAAAAAAGAAAATACAATATGTTGCTCTTTTATTCATTATCTTAAGAGGCCAATGACTGATACACCACGTATTGTTCAGAAAATACTATGAAAACAAAATTTTAAAAAATCACAGACAAATAAACTTTAAAAAAAAAAAGAAAAAAAAAAGTGAATTTGAGAGCTTTACCTTAATTAACAAAATAGTTACATTAAAATACTTTTCAATCATAAATGATAAAATATGTATTTTATTAACATTTGTATCAATCAATATATGAGTATAAGAATTTTTACATAGTTTTTTTTTTTTTCATTTTGTTAGGAAAACAGGCCAGTTTTAACACCATGTGATGAAAATAGAGGTAAAGAGACTCAAGAAAATTCTGTAGAAAATGATTTGTCCCTAGCAGAATTAGTCGAGAGATGGTTGGAAAGAACTCCCGGTCTTGAAGAAAATGGATTCAACTTTTGGGGAAAATATAAAAAAAATGTTGAATGTCTCCTTAGCACTTACTACAATGCAATGCTGGTAAAGATTCGACAGATATTACAATTCATTAAAAAACATTAATTTGATTAAAAAATTATTATAATTATTTAAATCCAGATTCTTTTTACTGCCATATTCTATTTAATATTTTTATCTTTATAGTCGTTATCTATATGTCTCATCTGTCTATGTATCTATTTTTTTTTTTTTTTTTTTTTATTTCCTTCTAAAAGTTTTAGTATAAATTTTTATTTTATTTTAAAATTATCATTTTTCTTTGCTTTATTTTTTACTGTGTTTTGCTCGATACATACACTGTGTATGCCTTTGAAATGATGTACATCTTAAGAAATTGCAATAACTTACCTCCTAACTTCCAACTCTTTCACAATTATTCTAATTCTCACCTCCGCAGTCATGACTAATATTCTCACCTCATGTCACATTAATGCACAATCCCTTATTGCCCACTATGATAAATTTCAAAAATATTTTCTTGACAATTTTTACCACATCATAGCAGTATATGAAACCTGGTTAAAACCTTTTATTCCTTCCTCCCATGTATCCCTGACTAATTATTCCTTCCTTCGCCAAGACAGATCAAACAAGGGGTGGAGGAGTGGGGCTGTATATACACGATAGTCTCACAGCCAAAATCCTTCTCCAACCCCTTTCTCCTGATCATCCTCATATCGAATACCTGTTTCATCTCCTCTCCTGTATGCTATTGTTTATAGAACTCCTCATGTTCCATTTGATACCCTTTTTTAATCCTCTCTAGTCCAATTCGTCTCCAGGTACTCCAACATCATCATCTCCGGAGATTTCAATGCTAATATGACCTCTGAATCTCACAATAAATCCTTCCTGGTAAACCTACTGTTTTCCCTAAATCTATATCTAGTTCCATACTTCCCCACCCATCATACGCAATTCTCCGACTCCTGGCTGAATCTTCACATAGCTGATTCATCTGTACCTTTCATCCTCTCAGCACCCGGTCCCGTTTCTTTCTTCGCATGACCTCATAGAGATTTCATAAGATCTACGCATAAAATCCTTCACTCCTAAAGTAGTCACCTATCGTAGTTTGGACCTCCTTTCCTACGAAATCCCTTCAAACCGATCTCGAAACACTCCATTGGAATGCCATATACTCCTATAATTCAATCGATCCTATGGTATCAACTCTCACCTCAAACCTAAAAACCATACTTGACACCCATGCTCCTCTTAAAACCCGAACCTTACGCCATCCCACTGCTCCTTGGCTGACTCCTGAACTGAAGGATCTGATGAAAAGAAAAGAAGCAGCTAGACGTAAATTCTGCCGCACTCACTTTCCAGATGACTACACTAGTTTTAAGCAACTTCGGAACAGAACCCAGGACGCAGTGCGACATGCGAAATCCCTCTACATCCACAGTGCCTTGTCCAATGCTCCAGATCCTAAATCCAAATGGAAAATTCTCCAAAAATTATCTCTTCCAGAATCCAATAACTGCTATTCCATTCCTGTCCCACCAAACGATCTAAACATGCATTTCGTAGCCTTATCTCATGACCCATTATCCACTACCGATATTGAACACCGCAATTTTAATCCAGAAAGTTTCTTCTTTACCCATATTTCCTATGACGAATTATTGACAGCTATTCTTAAATCCCACATTAACGATTACGGACCTGACAACATTCCAGTAAAACTAATAAAATCCTGTCTTCCAGTCCTTATACCAGTTTCATATCATATTTACAATTTTTCCTTGCAAAACTCCATATTCCCTTCTTATTGGAAAACTGCCTTAGTACGACCACTAAATAAGATCCTAAATCCTACCTCACCATCTGACTTCCGCCCGATTTGTCTTCTCTCTAATCTTTCCAAACCACTAGAACCTCTTGTACAAAATGAATTATCAAATTTCCTAGAACAACGTTCTCTTATTAATCCCCTCCAATCCGGCTTCTGACCTGGTTATTCAATGCAATCCGCTCTCCTAAAAATAACTCATGACCTACAATTTGCTGTTGAACATCAAAAACTTACTATCCTTGTCCTACTAGATTTTTCCAAGGCATTTGATACAGTTGACCATACAATCCTTCTTACCAAAATACAAAATCTTCCCTTATCCAACAGTGCTCTGCACTGGTTTAAGTCCTTCCTCTTCGATCGCTCTCAGTATGTGGTAGTTCCTGGCCAACCTCCTTCCAGTACTCTGCCTCTGTCATGTGGTGTTCTTCAGGGATCATCACTATCTCCTACCCTCTTTGCTACCTACATAAACGACCTTCCCTTCCATATCCATCACTCCCAATACCATATGTATGCGGATGACCTCCAAATTTACCTCTCCTTCCCTCCGTCAGACCTATTACTAGCAACAGAAAAACTCCAGGATGATTTAAACCGAATTAGTTGCTGGGCAGCTGACAACAAGCTAAAGTTAAATGCAGAAAAAACTAAGGCGATTGTAATAGGTTCCAATCCACTCCTCAAAACCCTTTCCTTAATCCCAACATTGTTTTTAAATAATGAACCTATAAAATTCCATCCAACCATCAAAAACCTTGGATTAACCCTCGACCAATCTCTTTCCTGGAAAAACAGCGTTCCCGAAATTTCTCGACGCACTATTTCCTTAAAACTCCTAAATTACCATCATCGCATTCTTCCATTAGAAACCCGCAGGCTTTTGGTTTGTTCACTAATATTCCTCCACTTTGACTACTGCTGTGCGGTGTATGGGGGTGTCTCTGGGGATCTTGAAGCAAAAATAAAACAATTATTAAACTGCCTGGTAAGTTTCATCTTTGGGATATCCAGGGACACCTCTGTAACCTGATTCTACAAGGAGTTAAAGTGGCTTTACCCATCCTACCGTTCTAAGTACTTCCTGGCATCCTTTCTCTTCCAAGTTCTCTGATCTCAATGTACATCTCTGATATACTTTCATTTAAATCCTTCATCCACTCCCACAACACTCGTTCGTGGTCTTCAGACCTGTATATAACGCCTCATCGAACAGCAGCTTTCCACAGATCTTTCCTTATCCGATCCTTGTCCCTATGGAATTCTATTCCTTCTTATATCTGTCACTCCAATACTCTTCCGACCTTCAAATCCCGTTTATTCAAACACTTCCTGTCTATCCAATTTTCAAATTACCTTAAAGCGATTTGCAAATTTCAATAAAAATCGGCAGAGAGAAACTATTATTTATCACATTTTATTTTGTATATTAAAGATTTATGAATTTATTTTGCAATGTATATATGAACATATTTTTATTTTTTTATTCTTGTCTAATTTGTTTTGTTTGTTTTTCTAAATTATTATAAGAAGTTGCCTATGAATTTATAACTATTATTTATTTTCTTTGTCATTTCTGTTGCTTTTTATTAATTTATTTTTTATTTCCTTTACTCTAAGACACTGAAGCTCTAATTTAATTTGTCTGTAACATTACTTTGAAGGGACTTGTCCCAGTCTAAATAAAGAATTTATTATTATTATCATTATATATATATATATATATATATATATATATATATATATATATATATATATATATATATACATACATATATGTCCTAACATTAATTAGATGCATCTAATTTAGAAAAAATTTTTGTATAGAGAATAGACATTCCTGAATATATTCATGAGTATTTTTAGGATGCTAAGACAGATAGTGAAAAGCAAAAACGAATGGCTGAATATGAGAAGAAAAAAGCTACCTTTGACTCTGTCACAGACATAGCATTACACGAATCCTTAGTTCAAAGAGGTGAAAGACGATTCAGGCACAAGGCTTTACAGGGGGCAATAATGATAAACTTTTATCGAGACGAACCACGTTTCAGCCAACCACACCAAATCCTAACTTTGCTCATGGACATAGACTCATTGGTGACAAAATGGAGATGTAAGTATGTTATATAGATATACTGGAAATAGATTAAGTGTGTGTTTATGGTCTACTGATCAATACTTGATATAAAATTATAAATTGTATAGACAACCATGTTCTGATGGTCCAAAGGATGATAGGATCTCAAAGTCTAGGAACTGGTGGATCTTCAGGCTACCACTACCTAAGATCTACTTTAAGGTAAATAAAAATACTTTATAAAATAATTACTATTCATTTCAGATTTAAATGGAAAACTAGGTAATCCACATAAAATAATTTGTTGTATTTTCAATTTTGTGTAAATATCTGAGTTTATTCATGATAATGGATTTAAAAAGACTCTGGCTGCTTCTTTTCTTGGTCCATAACAAACTTAATCCCAGTTTTAAATTTTAATATCAGCTTTATAAAAACAGAAATTAAATTATCTCTATACATTAAAAACTCAAAAAAAAAAAATCTGTTGCAGTCATGGTCATGCTCATAACAAATAAAAATTGGATTATCCATTTAGATAGGTTCAATATAAACAGATAGTAAAGGAAAGTACATGCATACATTTTTTTTTTTTTTCCTTGATAGCATTATATATATTTATATATATATATATAATTATATATATATAAATAAATATTATATATATATATATTCTAAGAAATTTTTTAATTAATTTGGATTGAACATTATAACACTCCTACCTAGTGAACTTGCCGATAGGCTTCTATGATGTTTCTTGAGTCAGTAAAAATATATCTATGAAAAAAAAAACATGAAAGATAGAAGAAAATGTAAAAGTGGGTAGATCTGAATACTATTTGGAAAATTTAGTTTAAATAATTACATTTTTAATCATAAAAATTATGCCATGCTTGTGATATGACAAGTTTCAAGTCAAAATATACACCATAATGGTTTTTACATATAAATCTACAATATTTTAAGTTCAGATGAGGATTAAATTAACTCTTTTTTTTTTTTTTTTTCCAGTGATCGCTATAAAGTTTTCTTGGATCTCTTCAATCTCTCTTCATATTTACTTCCTCGAGAACATATACCACCATTAAGCAGTAAAATAAGAAGCCAAATTAATCTTTATAGAGATTATATCAGCCAAACAAATGATGATCCATCTGCATAATTGTAATATTGTATAATAAATGTATTTATTATGAAAATAAAAATTCCTATGATGGAAACAAATCATATCATCAAAAAGAATTCCAAGCTTTTGAACAGAAATAAAAAAGTAAAGTTATATAACTATAGTTTAGTAAACTTAATGAAAATATTTAATGAAACCTTTTACCAGTCACCAATCTTACAATATAGAAAAATAACATGGGGTTTATAATACAAGAAGTGAAACACCTGCATAAAATTAAATGCCCATTTGTCATTGATAAAAAAATAAAACTTTATTTTAATAAAAACAGATATCTTTATTTAAAATTCCCAAGTATTCATATATTTATAAATACATGTTGAAAATTTAGTTTTTAAATAATTTTAAATAAAAATAATAACAATGCCAATGAAGTCATCCATAACCAATAAACTACTTTTCAAAGATGTAGTTCGATATTCTTGATGTGAAAAAAAAAAAAAAAAAAATTATAAGTAAACTGTCCTTTGTCCAAGGGAAATGAAAACCAAGGTCCATTTGATACCAATATCCGTCAAATTTTAACTGCTATTGTATTAGGGCTTATAGACATTTTAAAAAAATGAATGCAAATCCATAATTAAAATTCTTGTTATCAATGTAATAGAGGGGAATTTATTATTAACTAGGATACCTGTAGGGAAGTGACACCCTTTTCCTCAGACAAAATGACAAAATGCTGTTTAATGATCAACAAAATTCTTAAAGAGTTGGGAGGTTTTCACTGAATGTGTTTTGCATTTAGTGTGGATAGTGCTTCTACATCAGCAGGTGATCCATCCAAATTTCCCATGTTTAACACATACCAGAAAATCGCTGTAATCCACAAGCCTTTTCAAAGTTCGACATCAAGTCTATTACAGAGGTCCAAAGTTATCTCAAAGATCCCACTCTGGATGAAAGCAGCAATACACGAAAATGGTGGAAGGAGAATGCTCATCATTTTTTTCTTTTTGTTGAAGATTGGTCGAAAAAATTGGCACTCATGAAATGTAATTCATAAATTTAATGATATAGATATCTGAAATTATTAGAAAACATATTTACAAACAAAAACCATATAGAGTCAGTTAAGCATTCAACAAATTTTATTTAACTACTGTATTCCACTATTACTAATATAATACAGAATTAAAAACTTATAATATATATAATTATGTTATTTCATTAATTGTAATCACTTGTTTTACATAGTTATGATTGAAAATTTGAATATTTTAAAATATTCAAATCAATTTTAATATTGTTTTTGTACACATATCTTTTCATTGAAATATATATTTCATTAATTTCTAAAATATAAATCACATTTAAAAAATGTAGGCATAGAGGTTGTACCTTTAATTTCACAAGTTAACAAAATTATTATTTATATATCGTAAAGTAACTTATAGAGGAACTAATTATGCACTGAACATAACTAAAAACTATTTCCATTTATACCTTTTAAAAAGTAGGTGTAAAAAATACATGCCCCTTAATATAGACATGTTAAGCATATTCATTTTATTAAAATAGTCACAATAACTTTTTACAACACTAATAATTATTTTTAGGAAACATTGATTGAGTTTTTTATATATTATCCTTCTTTAAATGCTACCCTTTGTTTATTTTTTATATTTATCTGCTTTAGGAAAAAACTACTTTATAAAAAAGTTTATTCCCTTCTTGAATAATTACTGTATGAATTAATTGTTTATTTTCCTAACTAAAACTAAGAAAATTATCTGATTACAAGCTGTATCAACTGGAGAACTCCTTAGTAGTATAAACTGGCTCTGTACCTGGCTACTTTGTATCAGATAGGAACCAAAGGTTAGAATTCACAGCATTGTAAGTTGCTACTTTTGAATCTAATATGAGCTTGTATTAATTGGTTCAGCCCAGTAGTAATATCAACCAGTACTGTATCTGACTACTTTGTATCTGATATGAGTCTAAGATCAGTACTCATGGTGCTGTATCTGGCTACTTCTGTTTCTAACAAGAGCTTGTCAAGGTATGGTTGTTATAATGGAGAAGAAAGAGTATCAGAAGGCCTCACAATTGCGTATTCATGCAAGGAAGAGAGTTTGATGGAGATGGTGCTCGCCGTGGTAGTAGCCCGTACCACAGCACCAGGTATGAGATTACTCTGCCAGGTAGAGGGCGAACCCGCACCTATTAATTAGCAGGGAGGAGGGGTTAGGATAGATAATACTCTGTGTGGTAGAAATGGGATTCTACACCAAGAAAGGATTCACCCTGCGTGGTGGTAGCATGATGACAGTAGCGTGGATAATATGAGAATTCAGCCTGCGTAGTGGTAGCTCGAAAGTAACGAAGGTAAGAAGGAGTGAAGGTACAAGAATGAAATGTTATAAAGATAGACTACTTAATGATACAAAGGCAGAGTTAATCTGACCAAGGGAGGTATAACCAGAATGATCTGTAGAACTCAGCTAGCTCTTGGGAATGTTAGTCATCCATGTCGATAATTGACAGTGAGAGCTTTGCTAGCAGACTAGGGTCTTGGCCCTAGGTCAAATTACCTTGAGTGTTTTATTTATTCTCATAAAACAGTTACACGAATATAAATATTTACAATGACACTAATTAGTAACAATATACAATATTATTGGATATAGCGTCTTCTTATATTTGTCCGGTAAGGTATGTGGACGCCGCTAGCGCTATCTGTGAGCAAGCGTGTGTAGCATCTGCCACAAGCGGTATCAACTGGCTTGTCTCAGTAGTAGTATCAACTGGTTCTGTATTTAACTACTTTAATATTAGATAAGAGCTGTATCAATCAACTGGCTCTGATCATTAGTGTATTAATTGCCACCGTTTTTTGCCACTTATTTTTATCAGATTACTACTTATTATCTTTATTGTGTCAAATAGGACGGGTAGGGATTAAAAACATCCCTTAAGGTAAACCTCATTCGACCACCACGAAGTCTGAACTAAAGGTTTCTTAAAAATAGAAAAAGAGACGAAATGTCTCGTATATAAAATAAAATTGTCCCTGAATAAAGTTTTTTTTTTTTTTCTATTTAAACATTACTTCACCAAAATTCTATCTTTTTATAAACTATGAACATAATCATTCTCCAGATCTGGGTTCCATTCGATGTTCAGCAAAGGATTATCCACACAGGACTGCATTCCAAACTAAAATATATTAAAGTAGTTTTAATTTAATTTACGAAGATCTTAGGCTTACTTTCAAAATAAAAACAACCCAAAAAGAAAAGTTATCAGGCCATAATTATACGGTCTATAAAATAAAACTCAATCAAACTGACAAAAACTTACTCTATCCGTGACTATTGACGTGATCCTTAGTCTTCCCAATGATTCTCCCACATGTTCATGTGTTTCAGTTTTTGTTTATTTAAAAATAATAAAGAAACTGTAATTAAGTTCGAAATGTAGGTTGTAATTTAACTATTAATAAATCCCCATTATAATAGTTGATATTAGTAGCAGAAGAGTTTTTATATTTTACATTGGAAGACAGAAATGTAAGTAATGCCTATACCATAGATGAAAGGAAAAAAAGATAAATGCAAAATAAGTTTTGATATAATAAACTAGGGCTTGGTCTAATTTTCAACTCGTTCGTGTGTTTAAAGATTCTGGCTCAAAAACTTGTTACTATAAGTACCTCTTTGCTTTGATCTCTTACAGTAGTTCCTGAACCAAACTAGTGAATTAGTTATTTGAACTTCATTTAGTGCAGTTTGGGACCAAGTCGTTTTAACATTTGAATCATGAAAGTTAACAATCGACAGTTACTATTAATAAGCTTTGATGAAGCAGATTTTGAAGGACGACTTCATTATAAAAAAGTTTCCATGTTCTGGAGCAATGATAATAAAGGTATTTATCTTTTTTATTCAACTTTTTTAGTTTTCAGTATGTGATTAGGTAATAAGTAAATGGATTCGTTATTAACTATTAAGATGATTCACTTTTTGTTTACTTCAACAGTTTTTGATGTATCATTGTAATTTTTGTAACTTAGCCTCTCTAAAAACAAAATCTAGGCCTCTGTATTTTGTGATTATTTAAATAAACTATACACGTTTTTATTATTTAATATATTAGAAACAAAATACAGTTAGCAGAGTAATAATAAAGTTTTTTCCATAACTATATTATATGCAATTAACAATACGCAAATTAATTTTATATAATGCTATTTACACATCTAACAATAAAAAAAAAAATTGAATCTGAATATTATTCTAAATTGTTTCAAAGTATCAATTCTATGGCTCACTGTGCCAATTTTAAGTCTAATGACTTAATCAGGTTCATTATTTGAACCATGACAATAGCTGATTGTAAAATTAAGGTATCTCTTCTTTTATTTGGTTTCTTGCATTTTGAGATTCATGGAACAATAGACATGACCAAGCATATGTGTTTAGTGCTAAGTATTAATCTCATTTTTTTATTTTAATATTCCTACAACTTGGGCTATGGTTTCAGAATATTGAATTTCTTGAAGCTGTTGAAGTAGACTTAGTCTCAGAATATGCTAAGTTAAAAACATACCCAATGGTTTTATTGAGCCATCACTACTAAAGCTTTTGTAAATCCTCATGATAATTGTAAAAAATCTGGTGCACGCAACACATGACTTTCACTTACCTCTGTTATTAATATCAAATTAAATTTTTTTTTTAAACCAATTTTGAAGTGAAAATAAATTGTTAAAGAATTATTTACATTTGATTTGTATAGAAAGATGTGTTTTATTAAATAATATGTTATAATATTATCTACGAAATTCCACAAG